>CM066040.1:107602709-110441358 GCA_033557465.1 Ichthyophis bannanicus
CGAGGAATGCCTATCAACACAACTATAATTCAAGTATATGCCCCAACAACAGCTGCAGAAGAGAATGAAATTGAAGAGTTCTATGAACAAGTACAAGCTGAAATTGACAGAACATGCAAACAGGATATCCTGATAGTCATGGGAGACTGGAACGCAAAAGTTGGCAACAAAGAAGAAGGCAAAGTAGTTGGAAAATATGGACTTGGCAACAGAAATGAAGCTGGAGAACGACTGATAGAATTCTGCAAGACCAACGATCTATTCATCTCAAACACCTTCTTCCATCAACACAAGCGGCGACTGTACACATGGACTTCACCCAATGGATTGTATAAAAATCAAATTGACTACATCTGTGGAAGTCAACGATGGAAAAGTTCTATAACATCAACAAAGACAAAACCTGGAGCTGACTGTGGTACAGATCATCAACTACTAGTATGCAAACTCAAGCTAAAGTTGAAAAAGAGCGAACCACTCATGAATGCAGCAAAATATGACCTTGAGAATATACCACTGGAATGTAAAGACTGCCTGCAAAATCGATTTGCTGCTTTAGATACAAATGACAGAGCTCCAGAAGAGTTATGGAATGACATCAAGAAGGTTGTGTTGGAAGAAAGCTAGAAGTCTCTATAAAAGGTGAAAAAGCAAAAATGGCCAAAATGGATGATGGAAGAAACTCTGAAAATTGCCCAGAAATGCAGAGAAGCTAAAGCCAGAGGAGAAAGAATGACAATAACAGAACTCAACAGAGATTTCCAACGTGCAGCAAGACAGGACAAGGAAATGTACTACAACGACTCATGCAAGGAAATAGAAGCAGAAACTATTAGAGGAAGAACAAGATCGGCTTTCCTAAAGCTACGAGAGTTAAAGAAAAAGTTCCAGCCTCGAATTGGAATGTTACAAGATGCTGAAGGTTCTATGTTGAATGATGCTGAGAAGATCAAGAAAAGGTGGAAGGAATATACAGAGTTTTTATATGATAAAGATCAAGTGGACCAACGGCCGTTTCAACCTGTACCTTATGATCAGGAACCATTGGTGATGAAAGAAGAAGTTAAAGCAACATTGAAAGCCTTATCAAAGAACAAAGCACCAGGCATTGATAGCATTCCCATAGAAGTATTACAGCAATCTGATGCAGCTGTTACCGTACTTACAAGGCTCTGCCAAGAAATATGGAAGACAACATCATGGCCAACTGACTGGAAAAGATCTGTGTTTATACCAATACTAAAGAAAGGTGATCCAACTGACTGGGGAAATTATCGCACAATCGCTCTGATCCCACATGCCAGCAAGATTCTACTGAAGATTATTCAAAAGAGACTACAACCATACCTAGAACAAGAACTACCTGAAGTGCAAGCAGGGTTCAGGAAAGGGCGAGGAATGAGAGACAACATTGCGGATGTGAGATGGATCCTTGAAAAGACTAAAGAATACCAAAAGGATATCTATTTGTGCTTTATCGACTATAGCAAGGCTTTTGACTGTGTAAACCATGAGAAACTCTGGGCCACATTAAGAAGCATGGGTATACCAGAACACCTGATCGTACTCTTGCACAATCTGTACATTGATCAAGAAGCAACAGTTCGAACGGAACAAGGAGAAACAGAATGGTTTAAAATAAGCAAAGGTGTAAGACAAGGCTGCATACTTTCCCCCTACCTGTTTAATTTATATGCAGAACAAATCATCAGAGAAGCAGGATTGTATGAAGACAACAGAGGTGTGAAGATTGGTGGAAGACTCATCAACAGCCTTTGCTATGCTGATGATACCACATTACGGCTGAAAGTGAAGATGATCTGAAACATTTGCTTAATGTAAAGAAGACAAAGATCATGACAACTGGCATAATCAACAGGTTCATCGTTGAAGGAGAAGAAATTGAAATTGTGAACAACTTTAACCTACTTGGATCAACTATCAATAAAGAAGCAACAAGCAGTCAAGAAATCAGATGACGCATTGCTCTTGGCAGAATGGCTATGAAAGACCTAGATAAGATCTTCAAGAGCAGAGATGTCTCTCCCCATACAAAGATTTGACTTGTTCAAGCCATGGTATTTTCAATAACATCATATGGATGTGAAAGCTGGACAGTGAAAAAGATAGACAGGAAGAAAATTGATGCCTTTGAATTATGGTGCTGGCGGTGAATACTGTGTATACCATGGACTGCCCGAAGAACAAACCAGTCGGTACTAGAGGAGATCAAACCTAAGCTTTCTTTAGAAGCTCAGGTGACAAGACTTCGACTTTCATACTTTGGACACATCATGCGAAGAGAGAGATCATTAGAGAAAGACATCATGCTTGGCAAGATAGAAGGTCAGCGCAAAAGAGGAAGGCCAGCAATGAGATGGATCGATACAATAACAGCAGCTACAGATACCAGTCTGTCAACAATGAGCCGCCTGACTCAAGACCGAACACAATTTAGGATAGCTATCCAGAGGGTCGCCATGATTCGACTCCGACTCGACGGCACTTAACAACAACAACAAAAAATGGGAGAGTTAGAATATATAGTATTGAATGAAAGATTAGATATAATTGGCATGACAGAGTTCTGGTGGAAGGAGGACAACCAATGGGACACTGTGATACCAGGCTAGAAATTATATTGCAATGATTGAGTAGACCACAATTGGTGGAGAGATGGTACTATATGTTAAAGAGAGCATTGAGCCAAACAGGATAAAGATTTTTCAGGAAACAAAATACACTGTAGAATCTCTATGGATAGAAATTCCATGTAATAAGGGGAAGGGAAGGGAATGGCAGTGGAGGTATCTTTATAAACACCAAACTACTGTATTCGCAAATAATCTCTTACTAACAATTTTCAAATCTCACATACTCAAAAAGGCATATATGACCTCAGGATATCCTTTCCCCTACATGTGGCGAAAGAACTCACCATAGGGTCAAGCGGCAAATCTCATATCATGGGTCATAACCTTTCTATATTAATTTAAATTTTCATAAAACTACTATAGATTAAATAAATGCCTATACCCAAAAAGTACTTTTTAGGGATTCTCACAATGCAATTCTTTTTTTTTAATTTTTATTTTACTTCATTATAAAATTCCAATCGTCACGCCGTAGCAGAGAGCTAAAGCCCACAATTGCCCAGTTAGTTCCTACGAGAGAAACAAAATACTTTTTACTCAATAACTCAATGCACCATACTCATAGCATTTATACACTTATCTGAGCATTGTAGAGACTTCAGTCTATGCCACCAGTGGGACGCCATTTCTTTCAATATATTTATAAGGTACCGAAGGAGCGGCGAATTGTTGTCGCTATCTTAAGAAATTTCCTTTGTATTAACTTCTGAATGTCCGACAAAAGCTATTTCATTTCCTATTTTAATTTAAATCAGTGCTGTCAGCAAAAAACACCTTCACAGTGCCGTAACTTAAGGTGCCGCATAAGGCGCCCTATAAGGCACTCCATAGGGCACATTATAAAGTGCCCTGTCTGCCAAGGCACCTTATAATGTGCTCTATAGGGCGCTTTATAGGGTGCCTTATGAGGCACCTTAGGCTACGGCATGTGAGGGTGTTTCTGCTGGCAGCACTGATTTAAATTAAAAGGAAAAGCCTCAGACAGCCTTATTAAAAAATACCACTGTGGGAGCAAACCCATAACCTCTGCCTTTGCAGTCACTGAAGTAACCAGTGGGCTACATCTCTATAGCATCTAACACACATGCTGGCTACAGAAAGACTGCAGGTCACCACACAAACTGTCTGCTGTGGTTACCAGGATAGCGTAAACCCACCAGTACCCATGATGCACTGCACATGCAGATCAGCAGCCTACATCTGATCACAAGATGGGGTATGCGCCTCTATAGCACCCTGGCCTGGTAGGGGGAACTGACCATGTGTGTTACTGGCACAGAGTAGCTACAGACCACAACATTGTGTGGTTCCTGTGCTCACCCTGAGGGTGAGGTGGGGCACCCAGCACCAGGTCCGCAGCACTTGGCTTGGCTGAGATAGGCTGTGCTGCAGGTCCCCATCAGTGCCAGTGTGTGATAGGTAGTCCTTGCAGACACACCTAGGATACACCTGTGTCCATCTGTATTTCCTAGTCATGTCTAGCCCTTGTGGACTATGATGCACCCAGAATAGTGCATATCCTGTGTGGTTGCCATGGTCACATGTTATAAGAGAAGGTGGTGTTTGGACCCAAAAGCGGATTATGTAGCACCACCCAACCCACCCTCTGTGGGTCACAGTGGGGGACAGGATCTCCCGCCAACAGATCCACATTCTACATCTCTGCAATGGTGGTAGTAGAGGGGACCATCAACCCCAGTCCTGCTGGGGAATAGGCACCCTACAGGGCAGCCAATGCAGATCTGTATGCATCACATAGGACACTGGCAGACAGGCAGTAGGCCTGGAAAAACTCAGCTGCCCCCCCCACCACTATCTGACATTCACCAGCAGAGAGCACAGTCAGTCTCCACCTGCTGCACCCTGCAAGGTGTTCCAGTCATACACATGCCAACTGCAGACAGTCTGCTAGCTAGTACATAGTGCATGTTCCTGGAGGAACTGTGTGCACCCAAAAATGGGATGTGAGCACACACACCAAGCAGGTATGTCAGTGATTGGGCCCCAGAAAAGGGAACACATAGATATCACTTGAGAGAAATACAGTATAGCACTATGGGGGAACCTAGCCATGCCATGGTCACTGCTCAGTCAGGGTGAGAGTGACCCCCCCCCCAGCATGACATGCTGTGGCCACCCTGTCTGTGCAGGTGGTGGTCAGGCACTACAATGTCCCAGCCATTGCCCTATGCCCTGTACAGATGCATCCTGCCCAGGCCGCCCTGTCCAGGCCATACCCACAGTACCTTGCTCCTCATTATGCACATTGGCAGGATAACACTGGAAACAGTGCAAGCATTGTGGGCTCAGTAAGGTGTAGGCAGCCACAAAACACTGGATAGACATACACACACTCCCACACCTATTTAGCATTGTGCAAATATAGAGGTGGTTGGCAGCCCTGGCCACCACACCAGCCCTGGGCACAGTGCAGGCATTGCTATGGTACTCAATACTGTTAGGGTCATTCCCCTGGGTGGTAAACACTGTCAGAAACAAAAACTGAAACACACACCATAGATATCAGAAAGGTTGCTATGATGAATCTCTGTCAACAAATTGTGTTTAACTTAGGATTTGTTATCTGACATTAATCATAGCAACCTTTTTATATATGTGGAACATGTTTCCAAGTTTAAGATGGCATTGTTAAGGTATGCAGGTGCTAGTATTGGTAGATGCTGCTCCGTGCAGGGCCCAACAGCCTGACTCTCCATGAGCCGTTGGATAGTGGAGCCTGTGGGTGTGGGTGTTTGTGCCCCTGTTGGCCGTTGCTCTAGGGCAGAGGTTTCCAACTCCGGTCCTGGTTGGCCAAACACAGTTCAGGTTTTCATGCTGTCCCTAATGAATATGCATGGATACATTTGCATACAATGGGGACGGTGCATACAAATGCATCACAGGCATATTTATTAGGGACAGCATGAAACCTGAATGGTGTTTGGCCCTCCAGGACTGCAGATGGGAAACTCTGCTCTAAGGACTGCACATGTTTATTTTATTTATTATTTATTTATTACATTTGCTTATATACCGCACTATTCGGTATCAGCGCGGTTTACAATATAACAAAACGACCAAGACAACAATCTGTTTGGTTTTACAAGGAACAGGAGTACCAACTTGGCTAACAGGGTTGAACTATATACAGAGATAATAATTACAACAACAGGGTTGAACTATATACATGAGATAATAAATTATGTTTATGGTGTATGTGCTCTGTAGGGTAAAATATAGGTGTTTATGGCATGTTTATTTTATCTGTAATAAAGGATTCATCTTTATTACCATGGTTTAGTACTGGGTAAAATATAGGGACATGGTCTGCAGGAGTCACAGCTGGGACTTGAACCTATGACCTTCTGCCCCTGAATATACTGGCTGTGTGTACTGCAGCAAACTGTTGTCACAGAGGCAGATGATTCCCTGGGGATACCATGACTGTTCGTCAGACAGATCTTGTCTGTTGCAGTGCACGGCACCCATCTAAACAGGGCTTGGCCTTGGTTTGCTGTGGGCAGATGCCACTCCCCCCTCCACCACCAGCACCCCTCCACCACCATGCTGACATGCCCTTGTGCCGGTGGTGCGCAGTCCCAGGCCATCCAGTGTGCCAGTAGGTGGCTGCCTATGGTGCGTGATATGGGGTAGGGGTGCCTGCATAGACATCCACGCTTCCCCCCGGCACTGCCTGCCAATGTTATGCCCTTTGGGGTACTTGCTGGGTACTGTCCCCTGGAACACTGTGGGACACACACTTGTGGACATGTTTGCCCTTGGTCAGTTGCTGTCTTGCTGGTTTTCCGTTTCTACATTCCTATGTGTCACCTAGGCATCTGCCTAGTCCACCCTGTGCCCCAGCTGCCCCACTGCATGTCCCGTCCGCAGCCCCCTGTACCCCATTTGCAGCCTCACCATAGTGCCCTTTCGTACTTGGCACTGTGCTGTTGCTGCACATCTATCACTACTATCACTTTTCTTGGTCTCCCTGCCTTTGCTGTACATTGCTGACTGAAATGGTTTCTCTCTCCTGCAAATGTGCCTCTAACGCGAGGTTTTCACTGGCGTTAATTTTCAGACCCTGATTTCACAGCATTAGTGTGTCTGGAGCCTCTCCCCGCTCACTCTCCGCCCATTGACCCCTTCTCTCCGCCCTCTGGGATGACTTACTCCACCCTCTGTGCGCCTTAACACCGCCGGAGACGTTATCGCCAATAAGTGACATTATCATGCAGTTTATCACGCAATAAGTGACTTTATCATGCAGTTTATCCTGCGATAACGTCACTTGCCACTGCGACATTAGCACTCTTTAGTAAACATACCCCCTAGTCCTTAGTGGAACACAGGATCTAGTGAGAGAGGTAATTGTTTTGGAGCCACTTGGCAATAGTGATCATAACGTGACCACATTTTTTATTTATAGAATTACAATATGTACTACAAGGATACAATCACTTGCACAGACACCAGAGAAAAACAATGATATTAATGAAGCTTAAGGAAAAAACATCAGAACAGATCAAATAGTTAACCCCGCTCTAGCCCACAATACCGGATCCAAAAATGAAAAGGAAAATACTAACATAATAGCTACTCTTACAAGAAATTAGCAGAGACAATATCAGCCAATATAACAAATTAAAGCGGTGTAGAACAACTGGCAGATCCATCACCCGCAGACCCCCGAGCATTCAAAAAAGAAGTTAACTGAGATGGAAAATAAAAAATATAGGAAATGCTCTCCAATTACACAAGGGATTTGCAGGGATACTTTAGAAAAAATACCCCACCCAATTTCAAAACGCTCGGGCGCAGAAACAAAAACTCTCTTCTGCGTCGTTGGGTTTTCCTGGCAAGGTCAGGAAATATGCATACCAGGCAACCCTTAAAGGGCACATTCCTTTTCTTGAAAAACATTTTAAGAAGCCATTCCCTATCTGAAGCCAATGCAAACATAACCAAACAGGTAGCAGGAATAAGCAATTCCACATCTGAATTCTCTAACAAAGCAGTTGCATTTAATACATCAGCCACTTGTGCTTCAGGTATCTCAGTACTAGTCAGAGCTTTCTGACCACTAGGAATATAATATATCTCCACCAATGGGGGACATAAATCAAAAGAAACCCCCAATATTTCCAACAGATACGTTTTAAACATCTCTTTGGCAGATATACTAGGTAACCTTGAGAAATTAATCAAACACAATTTAGTTAATCTTGAATTATTATCTAAATATTCCAGCCGACTCACATTTCTGAAGTCTTTCATTAGTGCCTCAGCTTGAGAATCCAAACGATCAGTTTTTAATGATAAATCAGTCACAGAGGCTCTAAATGTCTCAATCGACTCAGTATTTGTAGAGCAAGCTTTTTCATTCTGCAACACTTGTGTTTGTAAAAGTTGTACCTGAGGAATAATGGCTTCGCCAAGTTGTTTAATGGCGAACCAAACTGCCTCCTAAGTAAACTGCTCCGGTCGCTGTAAATCTAAGGAAAAAGCTGAAACCTCCCTTACAGTGTCCATTGCGACTGCTGCCTTCATGGGATCCCGGAGAGAGGAAAAGGCAGCTCTTCTCGCCACATCCAACAGTGTATCTCCTCCAATCGGTGTCTCAGGGCAAGGAAAACCCCGCGGAGCTACTCCTGCTCCCATGTTCGTGTTCAGATTCGGCCCCAGCAAAGCAGCAGGAACACCAGCTTCGGATGTCGCCACTGCTTCCACAACCTCTGAACATACCCCTGGACACGCCTGCTTCAGATGCCTCTGCAATTCTGGGGGCGTGAGCTTGCTGCCCGAGGGAGATGCCGAGCACTCCTGCTCCCGCAACCTCTCAGCCAGGCTACTCACCCCCAGACACTGCGGCTGAAGCTCCCGATGAAAAAAAGCATCTAGCAGTCCACTAGAGGAAAGTGTAGAGGAAGAAAGCTGGGCGGTCTGGGGTGCTTTTCCCAGCCTTACGTTCCTTTTACGCAGCAAAGGAAACATGTCGGTACAGCAGTCTCTGCCCTATGCCATTTTGGATCCAACGTGACCACATTTGATTTAATAACTGGAGGGAGGATATCAAGGAAATTGTGCTAGCATTTAACTTTAAAAAAGAGACTATGATAAAATGAGGAAAATGGTTAAGAAAAATCCAAAGGAGCAACTGCAAAGGTTAAGAATTTACACCAGGCCTGGGTGTATTTAAAAATACTATCTTGGAAGCCTAGACCAGATGTATTCCATACTTTAAAAAAGGTGGAAGGCCAAATGACAGCCAACCCAACTTAAAGATGAGGTCAGAGAGGTTGTTATAGCTAAGAGATAATCTTTCAAAAAATAGAAAAAAGAGCGAAATGACGAAAACAGGAAACAATATAAGTAATTTCAAGTTAATTGCAAAGCATTGATAAGATAGGCAAAGAAGCTTGCCATGGAAGCAAAAGTGCATAATACAACTTTTTCAAGTACATTCATAGGAAAACACCAGTGAGAGAGTCAGTTGGACTCTTAGATGATAGAGGGGTAAAAGGAGCATTAAGAGAGGACAAGGCCATGCGGAGAGACTGAATGAATTCTTTGTTTTGCTTTCCTGAAGACGTAGGAAACTTACCCATACCAGAAATTATATTTAAAGGTGATCAGAGGAATTGAAACAAATCTCAATAAATCAGGAAGATGTAATACAGCTATTTGATAAAATAAAGAGTAGCAAATCAGCCTAGACCGGAAGGCATACATCCCAGGGTGCTGAAAGAACTGAAATATGAGATTGCAGACCTACTTCTGTGAACTATTATTAAAATTATCTGTAGTACCTGAAGGTTCGAGAGTGACAATTTTAAAAAGAATAAAATTACTGAACATGTGAATAGTTATGGTTTAGTGGCAGAAAGTGAACATGAATTTAGTCAAGGAAAGTCTTGTCTTACTAATCCATTATATTTTTTGAAGGTGTGAATAAACAAATAGATAAAGGTGAGCCAGATACAGCTGATATAGTGTATCTGGATTTTCAGAATGCCTTTGACATGGCTCTCATAAGAAACTCTTGGGGAAATGAAAAAGTCATGGGATAGGAGGCAGCGTACTATTGCGGATTAGGAACTGGTTAAAAGATAGAAAACAAAGAGTAGGGCTAAATGGGCAGTTGTCTCAATGGAGAAAAATGAATAGTGAAGTACTCCAGGAATCTGTGCTGGGCTCGCTGCTTTTTAATATATGTATAAATGACCTAGGAATGAGAATAACAAGGGAGGTGATCATATCTGCAGATGACACAAAACTATTCAAAGTTGTTAAAACATAAGAGAATTGCGAAAAATTACAAGAGGACCTTGAAAAGTTCAGAGACTGGGCGTCCAAATGGCAGATGAAATTTAATGTGGACAGGTGCAAAGTTATGCCATTGATTTAAGTGACATATTAGTTCAAATGATTTTGAGTTCTTGTTCTATGTAAAGCCATATCGACTATGTTGTTTTCTTAGACTTTCAGATTTGTGATATATAAAATTAACTAACTAACTAAAACAGAGGATGAATATCTCTAGACATTGAAATCATGGACACGTCTCCATAACCATTCCACAAATGCCATTCACAGACGTCTCCAGTACGGAGATGTTCAAATAAGCACAAGATGTGGTGGAGGTGTGTCTGAGGAGGGGCAATGGACTTACACATCCCAATCATTCCCAGAAGCAGCAGAGCCATCTGCAGTCATGTGCATGTTTATTCCTGATCCAGGCATGAATAGGCATCAGGATAGTGTTTGTTTTCCCCTTAAAACATCCAGAGAGTGTAGAGAAGATGGAGAATTAAGTGACTATTGTCGCGTCCACCCCTTTCTTGGTATAGGCGGTTGCCTAGTAGGAATGGACGGACCACATATTTATTTTATCCTTTTTAAGTGCTGCGGTCTCTGCTCCCTTGTAGTTGTGGCAAAGACGGAGTCAGCAAGGAATTGGGTTAACAATAAGTTTTATTGTTATTGTTGCACAAGTGTCTATCTACTATCCCAATAAACAGAAATAAAGGATTCTTCTCCAAACCAAAGTGTCTTTAACTGATACAGCATTATTCACCTGTTAGACATACAGGCATGTTTCTTTCAAAGCACTTTCTTCAAGCTTCTTTTTGTTATAAAACATTCACTGCTTTCTCCTCCAGCAACAAATGCTTTCTTAAAACAAACCATAAAACAGTAATGCTCTTTTCTTCCACGGTTGCCTAAATGGCCTGGCTTTTACACTTCGGCAGCTCTCTGCCTCTTCCCGTGTAAAATCCCACCAGCACAATCTTAGGCTTCTTCCAGCACTCACTATTAGCATAACCTTTTACAGCTTTCACCCTCTCTGGCAAAATGCACAATCTGTTTCCATATCAGAACCCTCGCTTCCAATAACAGCTTCTTCAATCTGCATGGGCTCTCCCTCTGAGTCTGATATGCCTTGTTCAATTACAGGCTTTTCCTGAGCAGGCTTCCACTGCTCTAATAAAGCTTTAATCTGTTTCCACCGGGACTCTTCTTTACTCTGAGGTATGGGGGAGGAACTTAGGACACCAGTCTCCTTTAGCACTGACTTAATGGATTCAAAAGGGCTCACCTTTTTCCTGGCCTTCCTTACCCTTTCTGGTAGGCTTACAGGCAACCTCTTGTCCCCAGACTGCTTCCTCTGCTCTCTGCCGTTAAGCTTCTCAACAGGGTCTGACTCTGACTCCTGTCTCCAGAGCTTCCAATCAGCAACTTGCTCCCTGTCAACTGTGCTTCTCTCTGAACTGGAGCTACACACACGCTGCCTGCAATCAGAGTGTCTGTGCAGCCTTTCAAATGGAGCTTTGTTCCTGCTTAATTTCCCACCTTTTACAACAGCTTCAATGGAAGACTCCTGAGAAGAATTCCAGCCTTTTCTCCTGAGGACTATTCCTTCTTCTCTCTTCCTCACACTTCCCTTCTCGGTTCCTCTCACAGGTCCCCTCAGACTTCCTTTCAAAGCTCCTCTCAGAACTCCTTTCACCGTCCCTCCCAGAACGTTTTTCAGCGTGTCCTTTTCTAACTGTTTCTTCCTGCCTAAATGTTTGGGGCTGTCCTATGGGCTTTGGCTCCGCCCCCTGCCTCTCACGTCAGCTCCCCTAGTTGCCATAGAGCTGAGGTGTGGCTCTCTCTCTTGCTCTCTGTGCATGGAGTTTTTTTCATAAGTTGAAGGTTTAACCCTTTCCCTTCCTGCACTGCTCTTGGCTACAGGGGAAAAAGAGTGGTTTCTCCTCCTTTCACTAGCGTTTAACCCAGCTGCGCCATCACACTATGTTTAGATTACAAAGTCCCACACTGGGATTTGAACCCTGGCCATGCAGCTCTTAAGCCATATTCTAACCATTATGCTATTAGACAGCTTGGATTTGACATGTCTATGCACATGCATACTGGGCACGTCCATGTTTCTAGAATTGTGCCAGAACTTGCACGTGCCTGCCTTTCTTTTCAGATGTTCTGGCATTGATGTCCCAGATTACACTTGGACGTCCCATTTGAAATGTGCCTTATAGGGAAGAAGAACCCAAACTATGGTTACACGATGCAAGGTTCCACATTAGGAATCACCACCCAGGAGAAGGATCTGGGCAGCATTGTGGATAATACATTGAAATATTCTGCCCAACGTGCAGCCATGGCCAAGAAAGCAACTAGAATGCTAGGAATCAAAAGGAAAGGAATGGAGAATAAAACCAAAGATATTATAATGCCTCTGTATTGCTCCATAGTGCAACTACACCTTGAATATTGTGTGCAATTCTGGTCACCATATCGCAAAGATGATATAGCAGAATTGGAAAAAGTACAGAAAGTCCTGCCCAAAATGGTAAAAGGAATGGAAGGATATCACTATAAGGAAAGGCTTAAAAGGTTAGGACTCTTCAACTTGGAAAAGGGATGGCTGAGAGGAGATATGATAGAGGTCTATAAAATAATGAATGGAGTGGAATGGGTAAACGTAGATCGGTTGTTTAGTTCTTCAAAATTAGAAAGACTAGAGGACATGCAATGAAGCTACAATGGAGCACATTTAAGACTAATTGGAGAAAAAATAAGATGAGTACAAAAAGGATGTTAAAAAGAAAAAGTTAGAGATGGTTTAAACGTGAAGAATTAGATTACAAAAACTGCAATGTTTATCGGTGGTTGAAACCCAGACCTCTTCTAAAATCCATAGACAGGTTACTTTTAAAAACAAGAAGATTGATTCAGTTGAAAAAGGCAAATCGTATGAGAGGAGTAAAAAACGCATAAGAAGTGGATCCGAGGACTTTTTCACACCACTTAGCTCCATTCTACTCCCCAAATCACCTAGCACATGGAAAAGATTTTTATTCAAGGATATCTGGGAAAAAGAAATGGAGAAGGACAATACTCCCCGGAGCAGATCAGAGTTCAGGGGAAGGAGGTACCCACATTATTAGCTCCTCCAGTTAATGAAAAACTACCCATGTTTAACCCTCTCCAAAGCTCATCTTTCTGAATCTGAATTGTGTCTTTTAAAGAAGGGGCTTTCTTTTGTGCCCACTGCATGATATAAGGCTTTCCAAACTCGTATTGACTTGTTTAAATTTAGTCGCAAACTGTAGATAAAAAAATCTTTTCTTCAACAAAGAAACTTCTGAATCCAACACATCTGTGATTAGAAATAAATCACACTGGCTTCCTCCGGGCCCCCTAGACCCCATTATTCAGACTTTCAACAAATGTTTTACTAAAGACGTTGAGCTTATGAAGGAAAGATGAAACAACTAATTTGACAACTTGACAGACCATGAGAGATGTATTATTAAGACTTTGATAAATAAGTCAGATATAGTGATCAAACCAGCAGACAAGGGAGGTGTTGTTCTCATCTTGGATAAGGATTATTGTATTAATGAAGTTAGTCAACAAAGTGATGCCATTTTTTTCTTGTGTTTGAAAATGACCCCAAACCCTTGCTCACACAAGAAGCTGATTGACTTACACAAATGAATTTTGAGGCAGGATATCTTACTAACCAGGAAATATATTTTCTTTTAGTTAGATCTCTGGAGACGCCTACATATACATCCTGCCCAAAATCCATAAATCCATGATCACCAGGAAGACCCATTGTCTTGGGTATTGGCTTATTATTGGAGCCTCTCTCCAAGTTTATAGATGTTTTCTTTAGACCCTTCATGCCTAAGACTAGCACTTATATTAAAGGCTCCACACCCATTATCAACTTTCCAATAATTCTGATGGAGTCATGGCAGGCTTCCTTTTAGTTACCATTGACAATGAATCATCGTATATGAATGTGCTCCAGGACGAGGATTTAAATGTCACAGAAAGTATCTTAACCAAAGAACCAGTCCTCTCAGAATTCCAACAGAATATCTGGTGGAGCTGGCAAGAATAGTGCTTATTAATTTTTTTTCCTTAATGAATCATTTTTACCTAAATATTAAGGAAAACTTCCATGGGTGCCCCTATGGCACCAGATACTGCTAACCTTAATGTAGCTGAACTGGAATTATCCTATCTACAAGAATCTCTCTTCTCTATGGAAGTTACTCTATGGAAGCGCTATATCGATGATATTCTTTTTCTATGGAGAGATAGTGAGTATTCCAGTTTCATGATTGGTTGAATACCAGGAACATCAATCTAAAGTTTCAAATGCAGTTCCATAAAAATACCATTCATTTCTTGGATATTTTGATTACTGAAACTATATATGGTTTTAACACATCCATATATAGAAAACCGACCGACAAGGACAAATTAAGGTACAACAGCTTTCATACTAGGAGTCTCAAACGCAACCACCCTTATTCACAGTTTTTGAGATTCAGGAGATTGTGCTCAGAGCCAGCAGAATACATGCCAAGCCAAAAGCATGACCAATAGATTTACCAATAGGGAATATTCCTCATAATACAGTATATAAAAGAGGGTTATGATAAAGTATGGTTATCTAACAGAGAAGAGCTATTAAAGGCAGACATAAAGATCAAGAATCCAAATATGTTTGTACATTGAAATTTTCACATTTAGCTTCTCAAATCCAAAAAGTGTTTAGTAGACATTGGTAAAATTTAGATTGTTTTAAAAACCGATCGGTTGTGACCTACAATAAGGAAAACAACCTAGGTGACTTGCTTATATCATCAGCATTACCTGTGTTGTCCAATACTGTACACAGAAGGAAGGGCCATTTCAAATGTGGTATATATTCGATTTGCCCAAATGCATTGGAGACTCAGTTCTTTGTACATCTAATTACACAGAAAAATTGTTTTTTTGTCACACAAGTCTGACTGCAATACTTGTTTGGTGGTGTATGCAATTATTTGCCTATGCAAATTACTGTACATAGGCAAGACCAAACTACTTTACGAGTCAGGATGCTGAAACAAAAGAGTTGTCTGAAAAGAAAAGTCACATCCGCACCTTTAGTGGAACAGTGCTTGTTCAAAAAGCATTTGTTTGATGATTTAAAATTCCCTCCACCTGGCGAGGGGGAGATCTAGATAGAATTCTGCTTTAGGAGGAACAGCATTTTATCTTTTGACTGAATACTGTCACACTTTCTGGCTTGAACCAAGAAATTGAGTACCAAGTTTTTCTGTAATATTTTTTGCATTATATTTTTACATTTTTTGCTTTTTGATTTTTAATCACTATTATTTTTATTCAGTCATATCATATGAGATATAAATGTACCAGTTTAAAAACATTATGATGAGATCAAGAATATGGGGGCGGAGCTTCTAAGATGGCTGCCTGATTCTGCTGGTGTCTTGCGTTCCTTATGGTGAAAAGGAAGGCAAAGGTTAAGCCGGATAAAACACCTGCAAGCACCCCAACACCACCAATTTTGGGGCCAATGGACCTCTTTGTGTGGGACGCTGCTGCAGCATTGAACTCTGGTGTGGCTCTGGCTGTGTCAACGCCAAGGTCGATGGACCCGGCTTCTTCATCGGAGGCGGATCTATCACTTTCCCTGGAGGAGGATTTTCCTTCTCGACCCCCAGTATTGGTGGCTCAGTTGCAGTTGGATGCTGCTGGTGTTATGTCAGAAGGCGGTGTGAACACCAGTGATCGTAGGAGCGTTCCGACACTAGGAACCAAGACAGCTACATTGCTTCCTGTTGTGTTGGCAACTTCTGGGATGCCATTAGGAGGAACTGAGGTACCTGATCAGGCCGTGAGTGCTCTGCCTACCTCAGGCTTGTCTTCTCCTGTTGTTTCTTCGGTGTCTGCTGTTGGCTTCTTTGGTAAGACCAGATAAAATTACCTTGGAGTTCTTATGGGACGCTATTACTCAACTGACTTCTGCAGTTTCGAATCAAACTCAAGTATTTCAGGCTCAACTTCAGGACTGTGTTAATAAGCCACTTATTCAGCAAGCCAAAATTGATGAGTTAAAGGTTCAGTTATCTACAAGTTTGGCTCAGACTGAAGCGATTCAGGAGCAGAATACTTCAATTATGAAAGACTTTACCTCTTTAAGATTTAAGTTTGAGACACTTGAGAATCTCTCGAGAGCAACCAAATTAAGGTTTATTAATTTTCCTAAATCTTCTGTTTGTTCTCCTAAAGAGATGTTTTGAAGGTATTTGATTAAAGTGTTCCAAGTACTGAAGAAAGTTGTTCCTCCTGTTTCACATGTATATTATTTACCCTTGAGAAAATAGCAGACTTCGGAAGGATCTTCATTGTTAGATGCTTTGAATGTTTTGGCTTATCTGGAAAATTCACAGTCTGAATCTGTAGTAACCGGGTAAGGCGGACGACGCCTCTCGCCCCTCCCCAGGCCCCACCCCCACTTTCCTTCCCCCGAGAGAGCAATTCCAAAACAAACACATGACAACAATTTGGGACTTAAACTGGTCGCAGCTTTAATAACCTTTTAAACACACATAATCCAACATCAACATATTTTAACCCCCCCCCCCCCCCAAGCAGAGCGAGCTCTCACCCGCCGTGTTAGTAGCAAGGTGACGCCGCATCCGCTTCCCCCGGGCACAGGCCCGACATTTTCCACTCCCTCCCTCTTCCGGCTTCGCCATGCTATTAGCAAAAGCCTGAGGGATTAACCGGGTCGGGGGTACCCCACCCCCGCCCTCATGCTTGCCACCGGCTCCGGACCCCGGAAACCTCCGGGATCCCGCCAAAGCCCCCCCTCCAGCTGCAACAACCCAAACACCCCCCCCAAAGCCTCCCCCAGCCTGGGTGGGCGGGCGGGACAACAGGAGCCTCCAGCCTAGACCCAGCAACTGCCGATGCAGAGCTGGGTCCCCGCGCCACTTATCCCCCCCCCCCCTGCTGCCGCGGCCCAGCCTCCCATTGGCTCCCGGGCGTTTAAAACGCCACGGGGAGCCAATGAGGCGCCCGGCCGCGCGGGCAGTAACCAGCCGCGCGCCGCCGCAACCGAGAGGGGGCGGGGCGAACGGCCCGCCACCCCCCCGGTTAGGAGCGGCCACGCGGACGGGACCCGCGGCCTTGCTGTAACCGGGTAAGGCGGACGACGCCTCTCGCCCCTCCCCAGGCCCCACCCCCACTTTCCTTCCCCCGAGAGAGCAATTCCAAAACAAACACATGACAACAATTTGGGACTTAAACTGGTCGCAGCTTTAATAACCTTTTAAACACACATAATCCAACATCAACATATTTTAACCCCCCCCCCCCCAAGCAGAGCGAGCTCTCACCCGCCGTGTTAGTAGCAAGGTGACGCCGCATCCGCTTCCCCCGGGCACAGGCCCGACATTTTCCACTCCCTCCCTCTTCCGGCTTCGCCATGCTATTAGCAAAAGCCTGAGGGATTAACCGGGTCGGGGGTACCCCACCCCCGCCCTCATGCTTGCCACCGGCTCCGGACCCCGGAAACCTCCGGGATCCCGCCACCGGCTCAGGTCAGCCACGACCAGAGCCGCCCCCCAAAGGTAAGCTGCGACCAGCCCTCGCCCCCAAAGGCATACCTTCCAAGGCCTCCTGCCAATCGTTCAGGAGTAAATCTAGCCCTATCGGGGACAAGTGCACCCCATCTGGCCTATAGAGGCCCGGGCAGTCCACGTCCACCCAAGGGTGAAAAATTTGACAGCCCCCTTGCCGTCCCACCCACCGGCCAATTTGACGGTTAATTTTGGTCACACCCCGTGACCACCGTCGCTGAGCCCTACAGGACGGCCTTGGAATGATATCCGACCATAGCAATAGTACATCCGGAAACATCCCCAAAACCACCCCAAAGTCCTTGATAGCTGCTCGAATCAACTGCCGGCAGGTCCATGAAGCGAGATCGTTGCCACCCAAGTGGAGCAGTAACACATCCGGGGTGCCTCGGGAATGCTGGAGGTGCCGAAGCAAAGGCAGGAGTTGGATCCACCGGAGTCCGCGTTCGCCCAGCCATGTGATCGTCACCGCCCGCTCAGGAAGTCCCAAATTCAGCCCCACTGGGCGCATCGCTGCTCGCCGACCCGCCCAGAAGACAAAGGAGTGGCCCAAAATCCAACAGCATCGCTGCCCCACAACTGAAAGACAAAGAACAGCCCTGTTAATGCCCCCCCCCCACCCACTCCCCTACAAACGCACGTAGCTCTGGAAGGCTCCCGACCGCCATCGCCCAATGCGCTGTATCTCCTGATCGGGCAGTCCAGCCACCGCTGCACTGGTTGCCGCTCCAATCCGGAAGGAATGAGGGGCAAAGGCACCAGGTTCCTCACCTATCTGTCGTAAAGCCAGGCGCAGCACTGCGGTAAATTGGAAGCGCGTAAGAACCCGCCCGTCCAGATGGATAAAAAGGCTACCATCCACCTCCGGACGAACGCGTAAGTACGCCTGCAGTAACGCGACCGGACATGAGGGGGAACCCTGAACCGCTGCCAAGTCCACCCACATACCCCTACCCGCCTGATCCGTCTTAGAACGGGCAAGGCGGATACGAACCCTACTCCCGATCAAGTGCACGTGACGCACTTGCACCTCCCTCCCATTGTGAAGCCGCCCCGACTCCGAAACCAGCTCGCCCACACCCGAAATGCGCCGAAAAAGGCTAACGAAAAAACGGCCCGAAAAAGCACCCCTTCATAGCAGGAGGACACCACCTGCGGCAAAGCCCCGCACAACCGACACAGTAGGTCATGCGTAATAGGACGCCGCCAATCCCCGGGCGAGGGACTGGACCGCTCCCAACCCCGCAACAACGTACGCGTTAGAAAACCCCCTCCCGCCCCCCCCCCACCCGAAAGCCCTTGCGAAAAAGGCGAACCCTGCTACGTTCCGTCGGGTAGTGGCCCGAGACAAGCCCTGTTCTTTAGCCGCCGCCACATACTGACCCATCAGCAAATCCGAGGCCAGCCCGGGCCGCCATCCATGGAGTAGCAAGAAGGACACCACACTGCAGTAGCCACGATAATACGTGACCCATGTCGCTGAGGAGACAGACTTCCGCAACAGCTCGATCATTCCTGGAGGCCAATCCGCCATAAATGCTCCGGGACCGCCGATCCCGCGTCGTCCGCATCTGGGGCCAAGGTCCGAAACAGCGCCCACTTGAAACGGGAAAGAGCATCAGCAATCTGGTTATGACTCCCAGGGATATGACGAGCCTTAATTACTAAATTCAACCGCAAGCATGAAAACACCACCTGCCGCATCAGGTCAGCTACCGGCTGACATCTTGGGGAATAGTTATTAATCACCGAAACTACCGCCTCGTTGTCGCACCACCAGCGTACTCTGCGATTGCGGAGTCTATCCGGCCACAACGACAGTACCACCAAAATGGGAAACAACTCGAGGAAGGTAATATTCTTCGTAAGCCCCACCGCTCGCCAGGATGGAGGCCAGCCTTCCGCACACCATGCGCCCCCAAAATAAATCCCCAAACCCGAACTACACGCTGCATACTTATACAACTTAAAATCCTCAGAAGTCAGCTCCGGGTATCTCAGCTCCGTGGTACCATTGAAGTCACGAAGAAAATCGTCCCAAATCCGCAGGTCTGCCCGCAAGCTGCCGGACAGCCGGATCCGATGATGCGGCCTAGAGACGCCCGAAGTAGCAGCGGACAACCGGCGCAAGAATACTCGCCCCATCGGGATCACCCGACATGCAAAATTCAGGGACCCCACTAAAGACTGCATCTCCCGCAGCGTTAGCTTACTAGAGCCCAGCGCATTGGCGACCAACACCCGCAGACTCGCAACTTTCTCTTGCGGCAAGCGAGCCACCAACGCCACAGAATCCAACTCCACCCCCAGAAAGGTAAGTGCAGTTGCCGGACCCGCCGTCTTTTCGGATGCTAATGGAACACCCCACACTTGGGCCAACTGGACAAAACCCTCCAACAAAGCCTTGCACTGCCCCGACTGCGCTGGCCCCACGAAGAGGAAGTCATCTAAATAATGCACTACCGAACCGCATCCCACCCAGTCCACGAATGCCCAGTGCAAAAAGGAGCTAAACTGTTCGAAATACGCACAGGAAATCGAACAGCCCATAGGCATGCATTTATCGAAGTAAAATTGCCCTTCGAAGCAAAACCCCAACAAATGGAAAGCAGAAGGGTGCACCGGCAATAAACGGAAGGCAGATTCAATATCCACTTTGGACATCAAGCACCCTGGCCCACAGGCTCGTACCAGCTCCACGGCCTCATCAAAGGATGCGTACCGTACCGCACACAAAACTTTAGGAATGTGATCATTCACTGAGGAACCAATAGGAAACGAGAGATTATGTATCAGGCGATACTTCCCCGGCTCCTTCTTCGGAATGATACCCAGCGGAGAAACCACGAATTCTGCAAAAGGGGGCTCTGTGAAAGGACCCGCCACCCTACCTAATGCCAGCTCAGTAGCCAACTTATCACGTACCAGCTGCGCGAAGCGCCGGACCGAAGGCGAATTCCTCGCCTTGTGTACCCCTACACAGCCCACCACCGGTATGGGAAACCCCTCCTTGAACCCAAATTCCAAAAGACTGCTGACCTGTCGCTTCGGATACTTCTTAAGCCAGGGGCCTAACACAGCAATCGCAACCAGGGTGGGGGCCAAGCTCCAGACGTCCCCGTTACTTGTGGCC
This sequence comes from Ichthyophis bannanicus, assembly GCA_033557465.1. Lineage (NCBI taxonomy): Eukaryota > Metazoa > Chordata > Amphibia > Gymnophiona > Ichthyophiidae > Ichthyophis > Ichthyophis bannanicus. The sequence goes on from CM066040.1 coordinate 107,623,454, forward strand.
GGGGGCTGACCCGCTCCCGCCATTCTTCCTGACACACTTGAGAGCTGAATGACCCCCATTACAGACGGAGCAGGCGTGCCGGAATTTGCAATCCGGAAAGGGGCAGGAAGACTTGTTGAAGCGCCAGCACAGGTCCCCCGCTCCTCCCCCCCCCTGGAGTTCTCTGCAAAACAGGGGGCACGCCCGATCGAAAGGGCCGATCCGCCCGCGCAGGGGTGGCTACTCCACCTCTTTGCCCACCCATACTTCCCCCGCCCGGTCTGATGGCCATCTGCGTTAGCCAAAGATTAATATCCTGGGTTCCCCACGACAATAGGCGATTCTCCTCCATCTTATCACGGAATTTCTCATCATAGTTGAGCCAAGCCCAACCGTCATGAGTCTGTGAGGCCTCCAGTATAGAGTCCGCGTAAGCCAACAGCATACCGTACTGCTCCGGATGGGAATGACCCCATACACTCGCCAACCTCAAGAAAGACCGAGTCCAATTAACGACATTCCGAGCCACTCTCTTGACCCTACCCGCCTTCTCGTCCTCCTTACGCTTCCGTCGGCTATCCCCCGACCGTTTACGACCTTCGAGTAAGCGGAAAATATCTACGTAATGACGTTTTACGATCTTTTTCCGCAGCTTCTTCGGTACCCCTTCCCATAACTCAGAGAAAAACGCCACCGAAGGCACCGAACCCACCTGCCCCATGCCGACCCCCGAACCCACCTGTCCCACGCCGACCTCCCCGCCAGTGGCCCCCGGACTCCCGGCCAAGTCGTCTGACACCGAGTCGGACGAAGACTCCGAAGATGAAGAAGAGGAGGACCCCGAACGCCGCCGCCGGCGACCGGAACCCCGCTTGCGCTTGGTCGCTCGCTTCTTACCCCCCTCCCCCGCCCTTTCCCCAGCCGCCAACTCACCTGCCGCCGGTGCTGCCACCGCAGAAGACGCACCCGTCTCCGGTGTTGTCAACGCTGAGGCTGCCGCTCCTCCTCCACTTCCCGAAGACGCGGGGCCTCCACTGGTGCTCGCCCTCCCACCGTCCGTCTGTCCAGCAGGAACCCCACACGGTTGCCCCCAGTAGTGCCAGCCGGGCGAAACCTGCGGAGAAAAAACAGGGAAAGGCGAAGGCGAACCCACCCCTGGCCAAGGCGGCTGCCACGCCCCTAGCCAATCCGCACGGGAAGGGCCTTGACCCCCGCCCTGCCAATGCGCCCACGCAGGGGAATAGGCCGCCCCAGCGGGAGCAGATGGACCCCCCGGACTCGCAGCGTCCATACCCACGTTGTCCGACGGAGGAGCCACCCCTTCGCTCCCCCCCCTGGGACCATTAGCCCCCCCGGGCCATCAGGGGCCGCTCCCCGCCCCAAAGCACCTCTAGCCGGGGCAGGTGACCGGCCACGCCGGCCCCCAGCTGCCCGACCAGCCGAAACCCCCTTACTTGCCCGCCTGGGGACCGGGCTAGACCCCTGGTCGGACGTCGGACCACGGCTCGGAGCCCTGCCCCTTGTCCCTCTGCTAAGAAGAGCCGTGCGCCCCGCAGGGACAGGCTCTCCTCTCCCCGGACCAGCAGGCTTGGCCTTCCCAGTCCCGTGGCGCTTACTGGCACCCCCCTTTTTGCCCCCGCCAGCCATGGCCAATAATAGGCTGGAGGCAAGGAGAAGAGAAATTTTTTTTTTTTTTTTTTTAGTGGAGAGAGGGGACGCTCTGTGTGTCCCAGCAATCAACAGTAATGAAAGCAATCCTTAAACCGAGAGAGAGGAACAACCCACAGTGCAAAACAACTTGCCTGGAGAGCCACGAGCCTCCGAGTCCCCCGACGCTGAATCGCTGCCTCCCGGAGCGCCGAAGACAGCGCCGTAGCACGTGCTGCTTCAAGCTGCAGCCACAGGCCCTCCACAGCAAGTCGAATCCGGCGCAGCCAGCCCGCACACAACAGGAGCCTCCAGCCTAGACCCAGCAACTGCCGATGCAGAGCTGGGTCCCCGCGCCACTTATCCCCCCCCCCCCCTGCTGCCGCGGCCCAGCCTCCCATTGGCTCCCGGGCGTTTACAACGCCACGGGGCGCCACTGAGGCGCCCGGCCGCGCGGGCAGTAACCAGCCGCGCGCCGCCGCAACCGAGAGGGGGCGGGGCGAACGGCCCGCCACCCCCCCGGTTAGGAGCGGCCACGCGGACGGGATCCGCGGCCTTGCTGTTCCTGCAACTCTTGTGGTTACTTGTGCACAATCTGTGGACAGAGACTGGATTTTGAAATTGTTTTTCAAGAAAGGACAATTTTCTTTACTTGGTTGTAATGTCAGGGTTTTTCTGACATCGCTAGAGAGACACAGAGATGTCAGAGGGAGTTTCTTCTTTTGAATCCAGGAGTTGTACAGTTCGGGGCATTATTCTTTTTGAAATTTTCCTGTAAATGTTTAGTGAAACGTAATTCTGTTAATTACTGTATATATTTTTGTCAACCTTCTGAACTGCTCTCCTTTATTAATCCTAGGCAGGTATCTTCTATCAGATAGATTAGGCCTGGTGTAGTAGACGCTGATTACACAGGTACACTAAAAAAAATTTTTTTTAAACTGCCTCTAATGTTTCGATTGATTTTTACGTTTTTTGGTGCGCTGAATCCAAATCTGGTAACCAATTTGCTCCATCACGTACAGATTTTTTTGCTACATTGGGTTAGCAGTTTGAGGTGAACGTTTCAGATTGAGTGCGATCGAGATAAAAGTTTCTTGGATGAATTCTTTATACTAATTGTTTAGTAGTTATTCAAATAAGAATAAAGAAAATTGTAACAAGGCAGCACATAAGAATAGAGTAATGTCAACAAAACACACTGTGATGGTAGCAAAATTGTCTGCACTTAAAACAGCCACATACATGTGCACAAACATTGAGCATATAAGAGCGAGGTTAGACACAAAGCAAAGCAAAGAAATGTGCAAAAAATGTTGTACAGGTATGTATGTAAGAATAGAAAACGCAAACCGCACCATTGCAATACATGAAGACAAACACCCGATGGTGTGAAAATAAAATTCTAATAAATGAGATCCGACACTGTGGTAATAACTAGCAAATTTTTATTTCAAAGTTTAGTAAAAACACGATATTTGTCAACACAGTTTAGATTTTAAAGTCATTCTTGGGTCAATCAATCTCCTGGTGGGCCCGTTTCTTCTTCCTCCGAATGCTTCTCTTGGTGCGCTGCTTGGCGTATTTTTTATCTGGGGTTTCCCGCAGCAGCAACCAGCAGAAATCAGCCATCATAGTGGTGTTCCATCTTCCTTGGTACCTTCTCTCTGCGTCCTTGATGTCCTGGTGAAACCTTTCACCTTGTTCTTCACTGTACGCCCCCAAGTTTTCGGGAAAGTAGTTCACATGGGAGTGCAAGAAATGGACAGATGCTCCTTGTGGTCTTGGGCAAGCCACTTAACCCTCCATTGCCCATGTTCCCTGTAAGTATTAGTGTATGTGTCTCATATCCCCGTGTGTTAAATGTATCCCCCAATTGTGTTGTGACCGCTTTGATTGAAGGATAAGGCGGTATACAAAACTGTCTAAATAAATAAAATGTTACAGCCTTGTTCTTTGAAGGCATTGAGCATCCTGGCAAAAATATCCTTATAGTTCTCATCCCGCCTGTTCCCCAAGAATTTGAGAACAACATCCTTGAAGGAATCCCAGGCTTCTTTTTCCTTCTCAGACATCGTTTCAGCGAATGCTCCATCTGAAATGAGTTTCCTTATATCAGGGCCAACAAACACTCCTTCCTTTAGCTTTGCTTCAGAAAGTCGGGGGAACTTTGAGCAAAGGTACCGAAAGCACTCACCATCTTTTGGAAGGGACTTGATGAATTGCTTAATGAGACCCAACTTAATGTGGAGAGGTGGTAATAGGATTTTATCACGAGGTACCAAGCTCTCATGAAGAACATTTTTCTCACCGGGTCTCAAATACTCCCGAATTGGCCAGTCTTTTTTCCCCCAGTGTAGGTCGCGGGCCCGGCTATCCCACAAGCAAAGGAAGCAGGGATATTTGGTGAAACCGGATTGCTGCCCTAATAGCATGGATAGAATTTTAAAGTCTCCACAAATCATCCACTTATGCTTATCATAACGAATCTTCTGAAGAATCAGGGCCAAATTCTCATATTTTTCTTGGAGAATAACAGAGTGAGCAATAGGAACTGAAGCGAATGTGTTGCCATTATGAAGAAGAACACCTTTTATGCTGTCTTTTGACGAATCAATGAACAGCCGCCATTCAGCAGGATCATACTTGAGTTTAAACTTTTCCATCACTCCGTATATATCGTTGCAAAATACCAAATCTTCCTCTTTGCTGAAATACTTCAAAAATTGTGTCTCGCGGTTGCGGTACCAATAAAAAGTTGTTCCTGGTGACAATAGATTTTTCTGTTTAAGCCGAGAACCTAGCAGTTGGGCAGCATCTTTTGGGAGTCCTAAATCCCGGACTAAATCATTCAATTCAGCTTGAGAGAAAAGTTCAGGTTTCGGATCTGGTTCAGTTTCAAACTCGGAAGTACTGGACTCATCGGGAAAAGCCATCTGATGAGTCTCATCATGATCAGAACCGTCCACACAAATATGATCCAAAGATTTTGGTGGTTCAGGCACAGGTACTTCGTTGCTATGAGGCATAGGCCTAATTGCTGAGGGAAGGTTGGGGTAACTTATTACGTTCTTATTTTTTAAGTTGTATCCCTTCACAATGCAAGAGCAAAAATAGCAGTCACTGCTGTGGTCTCTTTGTTCACGCCACATCATAGGTATTCCGAAACGAAATGCTTGTTTTTTACCTTTCATCCATAAGCGTAGATCTTCCTCACATGTCTTGCACACTTTGTGAGGAGCCCACGGTTTGTCTTGATCGCCTAACTTCAAACCGAAATAGGCGAAATATACTTTTTTAATAAATGCAGAAATGTTCCTCTGCCGCTTTTTTACGGTATATTCCCCACAAATAAAACAAAAACTGTCCGGAGAGTTGATGCAACCTCTGGCTCTGTGAGCCATCACAAATACACTGCACTGCAAACTACAACTGTAGTGAACCACTTCGGAATAAAGCTGGATTACGACTGAGCAAACAAAAGGTAATAATGAACTTGCAAGAAACTGAAATTTGACAGGAACGTTCATGTCGCAACCACCGTGTTTGAGCGAGCGAACGAGGCGAGGCGAACAGGAAAGAACATGCGCCAGCGCGAGTACTGGATTTAGCCCCCCGCCTCCCAATTGTCCTGTTAATGTATAAAATGAATACAAAACACTCTAAAATATCATGAGGGAGTGTTTCTAGTTAGTTAACCATTACAACCTCTATTTTGGGCCAAGAAAATAAACTGCAGTCGGCTAAAAATAAATTATGTGAACATTCCTTATATGGGTAAGAAATCTAATTTTGCAAGAAAACGTGACGTGATGGAACATTTTGGCTATTTTTCCTGGATTCAGCACCCCAAAATCTATAGGAATCAGTTGCAAAACTGGAGGCAGTTTTTTGGTAGTGTACCTGTGTTATTGAATTGCTGTATGTTCAGACAGCTAATATTTCTTGATTGTAAAATTCCTTTCCTTTTTGTGTAGCTCTCCTTCCCCCGTTTCATAGTGGGCTTGTGGGACTTAGCTTAGGTATATTTCTTTAAATTTTTTCTTTGTACATTGGTATGGTTTTACCTTTCTTTAGCTAATGTTCCTTTTCTAATGCAAGTTGTTACTTGCAATGTATTTAAAATTCAAATAAATATACAATCTAAAAAAACCATTATATCATTTTAGCCTTTTGGCTTTTCAGTTTTATTGGCGGAATGTTTTTATATCTTTGTCTCTCACTTTTACTTTTGTTTTTCATTATATATACATATACTGCCATATAATTTTCCAGCACTTTTTCAATAGCATTATCTTTATATTATATACTCTTTGGTGCTATGTGGCTCAGTTTTTTTAGAAAACTGCTTTTTTAATATAATCTTATTGTTTTATCAATTTATGTTTCAGCTTTCTGCCTTTAGGGCTGATACTACAACTTATTGATCAGTTTAATAAAATCTCTTTGAAACATTGTTTATTTTTTTCATGTTCTGCCGATCACAAGGGAGCGAGGCTTCTCCACGCGGCATTACAAATATTCTAGTCGCATGCATAGCATTTTTACTATTTGCAGATCGGTCGGCACAAAAGGTATGTTCTATTTGGCCACTTGGTTTAGCCTTTTTATGTTTTCATGATTCATTTGCACCTCATCCAGCACCTCTGCAGATGTCCCATTATTAATCATTTGCCTTTGGGGGCTCATGCGACAGCGGCCAGTAATTTCTTTCCTCCGCTTCTTTTTCCAATATAGTACTAACCATACACTATGCTTTATACTTTGATTGAAACTTCTAAAGTTTTGTGATCTTGATTTTGTTAATTACTTCTCACTGGTACCGATCTTTTTTAATTTTACAGTGCTGTTACACATTCTTATTTTGATTATCTATTATATCCGTTGGTCAATGTGAATGATACTTTGATTTTTACCAATGACCAAGGTTGCAGATGTTGCGTATATTTTTTTTCAAATCATTTACTTTTGAAACATATGCATACAAACATGTTCTAATGTCTAGCAAGACCTTTTTGAAGGCAATCTCATAATACAGTATATTATTTTAAAGAGATAATATATATACATCTCTTTAATGGAAAATATAGTGCTTATTCCAAGCTTTGTTTTCCTTTTTAATTTTCAGTTTTTTTGCTCACAGTCACTATGTGGCCTGTCTACTAAAGGATTTTCCCATTTTGTGCTTATGGAGATAAAGCGTAGTTACTCACCTGTAATGGGTGTTCTCCAGGGACAACAGGAATCAGTCCTCACGTATGGGTGACATCGGCGCAGATGGATCCTGTGCAGAGAATTTCTCCAGCTTTCAAAGAAAGCCTTTGGGACATCTACCATGTGTGGGTGGTCCCCTTCCTGCCCAAGGGTGCCATCTTGCTCAGCCAGATGACATAGCAAAAAAGGACTTAACAATGTAGGGAGACAACTCCAATGGAAGGAAGGAAGGTTGTGAGAATTGATTCCTGCTGTCCCTGGAGAACACCCGTTACAGGTGAGTAAGTATGCTTTCTCCAGGAACAAGCAGGAAGTCAGTCCTCACATATGGGACTCTCTAGTTCCAGGCTACCGAGGACCGAACCACAGCAGCACCACTGGTGTCCCATCAGGCAGCTATGAGTTGCAGAAGATGAGTCCCCACTGAGAGGCTCTGCACGACCCTAGCGTCCAGCAACAATATCACTCCTGTAGCCTGAACACAGAAGGATCAGAGGGCAGGAGTTGCCTATACCACCAGAATTTAGAGTATGTGTGGAACACTGCCCTGTTCTTATAGAACCTTGTATATGGTGGATTCGCCACTAAGGCCTCGAGTTCACTCACTCTCCGAGCGGACATGATGGCCACCAGGAACAACCTAAGGAGGCAGAACAACTTTTAAACTAGATCTTGGGGAAAGTCAACAATCGCTCAAGAGTGTATGAATTAGTGTGAGGTATCATCTAAAGATGCTATTAATTCAAGATAAATAAACCATGATTAAAGCTGAGGTAGCTCAGAGGAGTTCAGGTGAAGAGCAGACAAATATGTGCTCTCAAATTCTCTGAATCAGCTGCTAAAAATAAGCAAGAGATTAGTAAGGACAAAATAAAGATATTTTAAATGCCTCTGTTCAAATGCCAGAAGTCTAAAAATAAGCTTGGAGAGTTAAATGTAAGGTGCTAACTAAAAATGTTGACACAATAAGCATCTCACAGACCCAGTGGAAAGAAGATTTAAAAAATGTGCAAAGAGGATAAAATGTCTAGAGGATACAAATCATACTCTGGAATCTCTGTTGCTAGAAGTTCCATGCTTGGAAAGGCAAAAGAAAGCAGTGAAAGTGTACTGCAAGCAGCATGACATAAAATAGATACAGACTTTGCCTACTGGAAGGCTGTCCAAATTGCCTACTGTGAGCGCCATGATCATCAAAATATTCACTAAATATTTCACACGCCATGTGATATGGAAGGTAATAACATAACTAACTCTCACTTGGTTTGCAGCTTGTCGTGCTGTGAGGGCTTGCGTGCATCAGTGATGCTGACAGCTAAACTATCGGTAGTTTAACTACTGGCAGGGTCTCCCAAGATGGACAGGTCTCAGCTGAGGTGCCAGACCAAGACAAACCACCCATCTGGCCGCAGCAGCAGAATGGGATAGTGTTGACGGCGGAGGATCATATTTTTGTGACAACGGCAACAACACCAAACTTAAACTGCGCAGAAGAAAGGCCTGGCAATCTACTTCTGTATCTTGCCATGAAAACCCAATGGATAGTTACAACAAAATAAATTGTGCTATGGTGCTGGAAGATGAGACCTCCAGGTTGGAAGGCACTCAACTAGCTACTGGGGAAGAGCTGAAGACTTTTCAGAGTAAAGCTAGCATTTATGATGTGGTTGGATCAAAGCCCTCGGGACGTCTGACTGCTGATGTAGCTGCGCATGAAATGAGAGTCAGAAGCTGTAAAGATGTCTTACGCATTGGAACATGGAAAGTACGAAGCATGAACCAAGGGAAGTTGGAGGTGGTCGAGAATGAAATGGAACGTGTACAACTTGATCTGTTGGTTGTCAGCCAGGGGCGGCCCAAGGGGGGTGCAGGGCCATGTGCGGAGACTCAGCGCGGGGCCTCATTTGCATAAATATTTGCATAATGTTACCATACACTAACTTTTAGTAAACATGCCTCTTCATGAGTGTATGGATAAAGAAAGACTAAAAGATTTCCATATTATTATAATCCAGTGCCAACCGCCAGGCACATTAGGAACTACTACAAACACTGCCCATTTAGAACCCATAGCAAACCCGCCGTATCATAACAGCACTACCAGGACTCACAAAGCACCATACCCTACCTATCAAAAGGCAACACTGCAAATATTAAACCAATACATTTCAGAGAATAACAATACATGACCTACTGGGGAAAGAGAACAAGTGGCAATGTCAAATAGGAATTACATAAACAGAATACCTCAGCTCAGTTACACATGCAGAACACAAGCATCACCAAACAAGGAATCACAATTTAGAAACAGGAAGACAATAATTAAACTGGGAACCCTAAAAAGTCAAACTTGGAATGTACCAAGAAACAAAAGAAGAGGGCCTTCCGCAAAAGAGCAACAGCAGCACAAGTACAGCAGAGGACAATCAACCACGGCCAACAAAAATAGGTGGATAAAAACAACTTTATTGAAGACCCAACTAAACAAGTTTCGGCCGAAGGCCTTCATCAGGGGTCTAAAAGTAAACATGTAAATAGACATATAAATAAATAGTATTACATAATTAAAAATGCATAACTAAAAAAATGCATAATTAGAAAAATATATATATATGCACATAAATAAGTTTGTAAATAAATAATTAAAAACATTACCAAATAACCACATAGAAAATGTATAAAACACATCTATGGGGTGGAGCGACCACTCTTCCCAATCTGGAACATAGTAAAAAACATACATAAATAATTGTAACTCTGAAAATGTGCAATGAATATAACATAAACTGTATACATATGGCTAAAACAAAAGAGAACAATTGGCTAAGGGGAAATGTGGGAAAGATCAATAACGATACCACATTTGAAAATGTATGAATAAAAAAGTTGAATAAACTGTATCTATATGTATGGAAAAGACAAGATAAAACCACATACTCATAAGGAAATACATGAGGAATATATGCAATGTGATATAAAACATCATAAAGAAAAACTGTTGTGCAGAAAAACTTGCTGCCATAATAAAAAGCTGAAAGTGACTCAACAGGCAAAAACATAACCAAAATTATCTAAAAAGGTCACTACTTGGTGATACTGTCAGTTGGAAAAAACAAAAACATCTCCTAAACATGACAATAATACACCTAACTAAAGTAGCCATAATGATGGCTGCCAAATATGTATGCAGATGTGCATTTAATGTATAACAGTAAACAGATATAGACAACCATATGTTGTAAATGTGTATGATGGGAAGGCTAACAGGCTGTATTATATCTCACATCTACTTTGTTAAAAAATGAGCAAATAACACAGGTACACTACCAAAAAACTGCCTCCAGTTTTGCAACTGATTCCTATAGATTTTGGGGTGCTGAATCCAGGAAAAATAGCCAAAATGTTCCATCACGTCACGTTTTCTTGCAAAATTAGATTTCTTACCCATATAAGGAATGTTCACATAATTTATTTTTAGCCGACTGCAGTTTATTTTCTTGGCCCAAAATAGAGGTTGTAATGGTTAACTAACTAGAAACACTCCCTCATGATATTTTAGAGTGTTTTGTATTCATTTTATACATTAACAGGACAATTGGGAGGCGGGGGGCTAAATCCAGTACTCGCGCTGGCGCATGTTCTTTCCTGTTCGCCTCGCCTCGTTCGCTCGCTCAAACACGGTGGTTGCGACATGAACGTTCCTGTCAAATTTCAGTTTCTTGCAAGTTCATTATTACCTTTTGTTTGCTCAGTCGTAATCCAGCTTTATTCCGAAGTGGTTCACTACAGTTGTAGTTTGCAGTGCTGTGTATTTGTGATGGCTCACAGAGCCAGAGGTTGCGTCAACTCTCCGGACAGTTTTTGTTTTATTTGTGGGGAATATACCGTGAAAAAGCGGCAGAGGAACATTTCTGCATTTATTAAAAAAGTATATTTCGCCTATTTCGGTTTGAAGTTAGGCGATCAAGACAAACCGTGGGCTCCTCACAAAGTGTGCAAGACATGTGAGGAAGATCTACGCTTATGGATGAAAGGTAAAAAACAAGCATTTCGTTTCGGAATACCTATGATGTGGCGTGAACAAAGAGACCACAGCAGTGACTGCTATTTTTGCTCTTGCATTGTGAAGGGATACAACTTAAAAAATAAGAACGTAATAAGTTACCCCAACCTTCCCTCAGCAATTAGGCCTATGCCTCATAGCAACGAAGTACCTGTGCCTGAACCACCAAAATCTTTGGATCATATTTGTGTGGACGGTTCTGATCATGATGAGACTCATCAGATGGCTTTTCCCGATGAGTCCAGTACTTCCGAGTTTGAAACTGAACCAGATCCGAAACCTGAACTTTTCTCTCCAGCTGAATTGAATGATTTAGTCCGGGATTTAGGACTCCCAAAAGATGCTGCCCAACTGCTAGGTTCTCGGCTTAAACAGAAAATTCTATTGTCACCAGGAACAACTTTTTATTGGTACCGCAACCGCGAGACACAATTTTTGAAGTATTTCAGCAAAGAGGAAGATTTGGTATTTTGCAACGATATATACGGAGTGATGGAAAAGTTTAAACTCAAGTATGATCCTGCTGAATGGCGGCTGTTCATTGATTCGTCAAAAGACAGCATAAAAGGTGTTCTTCTTCATAATGGCAACACATTCGCTTCAGTCCCTATTGCTCACTCTGTTATTCTCCAAGAAAAATACGAGAATTTGGCCCTGATTCTTCAGAAGATTCGTTATGATGAGCATAAGTGGATGATATGTGGAGACTTTAAAATTCTATCCATGCTATTAGGGCAGCAATCCGGTTTCACCAAATATCCCTGCTTCCTTTGCTTGTGGGATAGCCGGGCCCGCGACCTACACTGGGGGAAAAAAGACTGGCCAATTCGGGAGTATTTGAGACCCGGTGAGAAAAATGTTCTTCATGAGAGCTTGGTACCTCGTGATAAAATTCTATTACCACCTCTCCACATTAAGTTGGGTCTCAATAAGCAATTCATCAAGTCCCTTCCAAAAGATGGTGAGTGCTTTCGGTACCTATGCTCAAAGTTCCCCAGACTTTCTGAAGCAAAGCTAAAGGAAGGAGTGTTTGTTGGCCCTGATATAAGGAAACTCATTTCAGATGGAGCATTCGCTGAAACGATGTCTGAGAAGGAAAAAGAAGCCTGGGATTCCTTCAAGGATGTTGTTCTCAAATTCTTGGGGAACAGGCGGGATGAGAACTATAAGGATATTGTTGCCAGGATGCTCAATGCCTTCAAAGAACAAGGCTGTAACATGAGCCTGAAAGTCCATTTCTTGCACTCCCATGTGAACTACTTTCCCGAAAACTTGGGGGCGTACAGTGAAGAACAAGGTGAAAGGTTTCACCAGGACATCAAGGACGCAGAGAGAAGGTACCAAGGAAGATGGAACACCACTATGATGGCTGATTTCTGCTGGTTGCTGCTGCGGAAAACCCCAGATGAAAAATACGCCAAGCAGCGCACCAAGAGAAGCATTCGGGGGAAGAAGAAACGGGCCCACCAGGAGATTGATTGACCCAAGAATGACTTTTAAATCTAAACTGTGTTGACAAATATCGTGTTTTTACTAAACTTTGAAATAAAAATTTGCTAGTTATTACCACAGTGTCGGATCTCATTTATTAGAATTTTATTTTCACACCATCGGGTGTTTGTCTTCATGTATTGCAATGGTGCGGTTTGCATTTTCTATTCTTACATACATACCTGTACAACATTTTTTGCACATTTCTTTGCTTTGCTTTGTGTCTAACCTCGCTCTTATATGCTCAATGTTTGTGCACATGTATGTGGCTGTTTTAAGTGCAGACAATTTTGCTACCATCACAGTGTGTTTTGTTGACATTACTCTATTCTTATGTGCTGCCTTGTTACAATTTTCTTTATTCTTATTTGAATAACTACTAAACAATTAGTATAAAGAATTCATCCAAGAAACTTTTATCTCGATCGCACTCAATCTGAAACGTTCACCTCAAACTGCTAACCCAATGTAGCAAAAAATCTGTACGTGATGGAGCAAATTGGTTACCAGATTTGGATTCAGCGCACCAAAAAACGTAAAAATCAATCGAAACATTAGAGGCAGTTTAAAAAAAAAATTTTTTAGTGTACCTGTGTAATTAAACAAAGAATTCCAGAGCCATGAAAATGCCGTGTGAACGGGAAAGAAGAACAATAACAGCTATTGAATGAAGACAGAATGGCTAAAACCTGAACTATTATAAAATATCACAAGCAAAAGGGACCTCAAAGGGACAGGAAAGTGGAAAACCCTTCCAAACCATAATGCATACAAATAAAAAAAGTGTAAAGTCTAAATTGTAGACTACGCTAAGAAAAACACTGTACCTGCAAAAACTGTCAGAGGCGGGAAAACGCCACGCAGAAGCATCAGTGATCTACTTAAAGGGAGAGAGGGAGAGAGAGAGAGAGAGACTCCGCCCCCTCATAAAAAACACAAAGAGGCTTAAACACTGATGGAGGGAAAGCAATATGCAACAGGAAGCCAGATCCGATCGAAACTGATCACTGTGTAAAAAGCAACACTTTTCCTGCAGAAGCTATCAGGGAGAAAGGTCTTTTAAAAAAACATCGGGGCAGACATAAAAGGCAAACAGATCATTTCCCACTTGCGGTGTGACAATACTAGTTTAAAGGGGAAAAAAAGGGGGAGATATATACACAGTAAAGCGAAATTGAATTGAAAAAACGCTGTATCAGAGGACAGCATTGTACCTGCAGGCTGTCAAGAGTAGGAGAGCGTTGCTCAAAGACATAAAAGCAAACATAATCAGATCAAACCCAAACTGATCGCTGCATAAAAAACGGCATTGTACCTGCAAAGATGACTGAGGCAGAAAAGCTTTGCAAGGAGCATAAAAGCATAAAAGTGAAACACATGACTGAAAATCGCTGGCATGACCGTACACAAAGGGGTATTGATTAAAAAGAAGAAGTATGTGCAAAATGAACCAGAAATAAATTAAAAACACAAGCAAAAGAGAATGCTGCATGAGTGTATGGATAAAGAAAGTTCCCATCAGCCCCTGCGGTCTTAACAGAGCCGCGAAAGGGAAACTCTCCGTTCGCGCTCTGAAAATCGGTTTCGACTGCGGAGAGGGAGCTGATGCAGGGAGGGCAGGCTCTGCCGGGCAGGGGGGGGCCCCGCGGGACACTCAAATCTGCCGCGGCGGCAGCAGCAGGCCGGCAGTAGACAGCTTTTTTTAAAAAAATGTAAAATTTACTTTTAAGCAGAATGTTCTTTGCGCGGGCCCCCCTGAAACGCGGGGCCCTGTGCAAAAAACATTCTTGCTCAATGGACGGGCCGGCCCTGGTGTCAGCAAACTGAAATGGACTGGCATCGGGCACTTTGCATCAGATGATCACATGGTCTACTATGCTGGAAATGAAAGACAAAGAAGAAATGGTGTTGCATTTATAACAAAGAAGAAACTTGCAAGAACTGTAATGAAATACAATGCAGTCAGTGAACGCTTAATCTCTATTCATCTACGAGGATTGCCCATCAGCACAACTATAATTCAAGCATATGCCCCAACAACAGCTGCAGAAGAGAATGAAATTGAAGAGTTCTATGAACAAATACAAGCTAGAATTGACAGAACATGCAAACAGGATATCCTGATAGTCATGGGTGACTGGAACACAAAAGTTGGCAACAAAGAAGGCGGCAAAGTAGTTGGAAAATATGGACTTGGCAACAGAAATGAAGCTGGAGAAAGACTGATAGAATTCTGCAAGACCAATGATCTATTCATCTCAAACATCTTCTTCCAGCAACACAAGCGGTGACTGTACACATGGACTTCATCCAATGGATTGTATAAAAATCGAATTGACTACATCTGTGGAAGTCAATGATGGAAAGGTTCTATAACATCAACAAAGACAAAACCTGGAGCTGACTGTGGTACAGATCATCAACTACTAGTATGCAAACTCAAGCTAAAGTTGAAAAAGAGCAAACCATTCATGAATGCAGCAAAATATGACCTTAAGAATATACCACTGGAATTTAAAGACTGCCTGCAAAATCGATTTACTGCTTTAGATACAAATGACAGAGTTCCGGAAGAGTTATGGAATGACATCAAGAAGGTTGTGTTGGAAGAAAGCGAGAAGTCTCTACAAAAGGTGAAAAAGCAAAAGCGGCCAAAATGGATGACGGAAGAAACTCTGAAAATTGCCCAGAAACGCAGAGAAGCTAAAGCCAGAGGAGAAAGAAAGACAATCGCAGAACTCAACAGAGATTTCCAACGTGCAGCAAGACAGGACAAGGAAAAGTACTACAATGACACTTGCAAGGAAATAGAAGCAGAAACTATTAGAGGAAGAACAAAATCGACAATCCTAAAGCTACGAGAGTTAAAGAAAAAGTTCCAGCCTCGAATTGGAATGTTACAAGATGCTCAAGGTTCTATGTTGAATGATGCTGAGAAGATCAAGAAAAGGTGGAAGGAATATACAGAGTTTTTATATGATAAAGATCAAGTGGACCAACAGCCGTTTCAACCTGTACCTTATGATCGGGAACCATTGGTGATGAAAGAAGAAGTTGAAGCAGCATTGAAAGCCTTATCAAAGAACAAAGCACCAGGCATTGATAGCATTCCTATAGAAGTATTGCAGCAATCTGATGCAGCTGTTACCATACTTACATGGCTCTGCCAAGAAATATGGAAGACAACATCATGGCCAACTGACTGGAAAAGATCTGTGTTTATACCAATACTAAAGAAAGGTGATTCAACTGACTGTGGAAATTATCGAACAATCGCTCTGATCCCACATTCCAGCAAGATTCTACTGAAGATTATTCAAAAGAGACTACAACCATACCTGGAACAAGAACTACCTGAAGTGCAAGCAGGGTTCAGGAAAGGGCGAGGAACGAGAGACATCATTGCGGATGTGAGATGGATCCTTGAAAAGACTAAAGAATACCAAAAGGATATCTATTTGTGCTTTATCGACTATAGCAAGGCTTTTGACTGTGTAAACCATGAGAAACTCTGGGCCACATTAAGAAGCATGGGTATACCAGAACACCTGATCGTACTCTTGCACAATCTGTACATTAATCAAGACAACAGTTCGAACGGAACAAGGAGAAACAGAATGGTTTAAAAAAAGCAAAGGTGTAAGACAAGGCTGCATACTTTCCCCCTACTTGTTTAATTTATATGCAGAACAATTCATCAGAGAAGCAGGATTGTATGAAGACAACAGAGGTATGAAGATTGGTGGAAGACTCATCAACAACCTTCGCTATGCTGATGATACTACATTACTGGCTGAAAGTGAAGATGATCTGAAACATTTCCTTCTCACAATCAAAGAACATAGTCTCAAAATGGGCCTGCACCTTAATGTAAAGAAGACAAAGATCATGACAACTGGCATAATCAACAGTTTCATTGATGAAGGAGAAGAAATTGAAATTGTGAACAACTTTAACCTACTTGGATCAACTATGAATAAAGAAGCAACAAGCGGTCAAGAAATCAAACGACGCATTGTTCTTGGCAGAATGACTATGAAAGACCTAGATAAGATTCTCAAGAGCAGAGATGTCTCTCTCCATACAAAGATTCGACTTGTTCAAGCCATGGTATTTTCGATAACATCATATGGATGTGAAAGCTGGACAGTGAAAAAGACAAACAGGAAGAAAATTGATGCCTTTGAATTATGGTGCTGGCGGCGAATACTGTGTATACCATGGACTGCCTGAAGAACAAACCAGTCGGTACTAGAGGAGATCAAACCTAAGCTGTCTTTAGAAGTTGAGATGACAAGACTTCGACTTTCATACTTTGGACACATCATGCGAAGAGAGAGATCTTTAGAGAAAGACATCATGCTTGGCAAGATAGAAGGTCAACGCAAAAGAGGAAGGCCAGCAATGAGATCGATTGATACAATAACAGCAGCTACAGGTACCAGTCTGTCAACAATGAGCCGCCTGACTGAAGACCGAACACAATTTAGGATAGCTATCCAGAGGGTCGCCATGAGTCGATTCTGACTCGACAGCACTTAAAAACAACAACAACATAACGAAGCATTTATATTATATGTCCTTATTTTATAGTGCTTTATTTTTGATTGAAACATAAAGAATCATATTTTATTTGTAATTTCATTCCTGTAGGTATGACTCTAGTGTGCTATTGGGTCCTGTATATTTCTCCCTCATTCACTGCTTTCCTGTTTAATGTTGACCGTAGAGGTCTTTGTCTTCTAGGACCATTCAGGGAAGGGACTATGTTTTTGGTAGAAAAAAATCCTCTCTGCTGGTAGATCCTCTCTGCTATCTTTCCCCAGCTGTATCTTTTCCTACAGCTGGGGAAAGATAGCAGAGGTTCCATAGCTATAGCCATCAGGATAGCCTCCTTTCGCTTGATCAGAAATGCTGCTGATTGGATGGTTGTTGGTTCTTTCCCTAACAATGATGCCTGGTTGTAGATTTGAATTGCATAGAAACACTGGAATATAGAAACCGACAGCAAAGACCATCCATTCTGCTCATCCACACCAACTTCTCGATTCTACAATTCCTTTCACCTTCTCAGAGATCCTCTGCTTTCTGGAAGTCAGATACTGTCACCACTACCTGGGAAGTTCTTCCATACATCTAGCAACATTTCTGTAAAGAAATATTTCCTTAGATTACTCTAAAGTCTATCCCCTTTCACTCTCATCCTGTGAAACCCCCCCCCCCCCCCATTCCAGAGTCTCCTTTCTATTGAAAGAAGTCTGCCCCTTGTGCATTTATTTCTGTGTTGCAATTTAGTAAGAAAATTTGAATACGTGAATACGCTGTTAAATTAGCTTTATTGTGTAATGAATTTACTTTTAATGGTGAGCGAAAACTGAAGCTGACAAATGATAGAGTTTCTATTGCAGAGATGGAAACTATAAGCTATAGAAGGTTTCTGTCTGACCCATAGCGGTAAGTTCAGTCCTGTTTGGTGACATTCTAGAACATGTCATTCCTAGTTAAAAAGGACATAACAGGGCTAGAAGTCATGTTTCTGCTTGTTTATTGGACTTTGAATAGGAAGACTCCTCAGACTCATTGCCATTGGACCTCCAGGGGGACATTCTCATACTCTTGCTCAGACTCTAAGGTAACCTCTCTGTACCCAATAGGTACCCCTCTCTCCAACCAAATTGAACCCTCAATGTGGCCTTTGTGCTACAAAATATACACAGTCTGTTCTACAGTTTAGCCATAACTAGAACTGCTGCATCTGAAGTATTAATTGACAAATGGTATGCTGCAACATAATTACTGATGTGCCATGCAATCATTTTCCTGCAGTATGCACCTCCTCCACCATCTGGCTGAACACTACAATAGGAATGTGCAATTTCTTGTTAAATAGGAAATGGTTGTTTAATCTGTCAACAAACACAAATACAAGAGGAAACTCCATGGAACTAATCACCAGCAGATGTGGAAAGCATTTTTTCCACCCTGCCAATAACAAAGCTATGGAAACTGTTGCTAGAGGATGTGGTTAAGGCGATCAACATAGTAGGCTTCAAAAGACGTTTGGAGAAGTTCCTGGAGGAAGAATCCATAAAAATTATTAGTGTGATAGACTTGGGAGAGTCATTGCTCATCTATGGAAACAAACTATCGGAAATAAATCTACTTTTTGGGATCTGCCAGGTACTTGCAACCCTTGAATGCTAAGCTGGATGGACCTTGGCCTGACTCAGAATGGCTTGTCTTACTTATTTGTGTTATGGTTTTCTGTTGTTGTTGTTAAGTGCCGTCGAGTTGGAGTCGACTCATGGCGACCCTCTGGATAGCTATCCTAAATTGTGTTCGGTCTTCAGTCAGGCAGCTCATTGTTGACAGACTGGTACCTGTAGCTGCTGTTATTGTATCGATCCATCTCATTGCTGGCCTTCCTCTTTTGGCTAACCTTCTATCTTGCCAAGCATGATCTCCTTCTCTAATGATCTCTCTCTTCGTATGATGTGTCCAAAGTATGAAAGTCGAAGCCTTGTAATCTGAGCTTCTAAAGAAAGCTTAGGTTTGATCTCCTCTAGTACTGACTGGTTTGTTCTTTGGGCAGTCCATGGCATATTCTAGGACCTGCCAAAATTTGTTGGGCATGAAAGAGAGAAAACATGGATAGGGTGAGCTCTAGGAAGGGATAAAAAATCATCACAAGTGAAGAGGAAGTAAAAGAAAAAATTGGATAGGGATGAAAAATGGTCAAAACAAAGGATTAGAGGGAAATATTAGAATCCTACGTGATGGAGGCACCACAACATTATTTATCACTGGTAATGAAAATGTAAATACATTTCACAATTTGGTTGCGAGGATCAAGCAAACTCTAACGATGCCATTAGATCAATGTTAGGAAGTACTCCTATAGATCAGAAAGTTGTTGGTTTTAGTCCCAGCTGAGATGTTTCACCACAATGGCTAATGTCCATTTTGCATGTTTTCTCTCAGTTGCATAAAGTCTGTATGCCAGTTTCAAAATGCTCTATCAAATGTTTTAGTTAGGAAGCTCCTCTTTAGAATCTTGATTGCATGATCATTCATAGTCAGATTATTAAATACGTAATTACAGCCTGAGCATTCAGCAGCTATCCTTTAGCAGATACTTCATGGGTTGTCTTGACACTGAGTATTCTAAATGGTCTCTTTATATGGACTTGACAGGATTGATTATGACCCCTTCAAACTAATTTGCTTTTGTTCCTGCTCTTTAATTATGCTGACTTTATTTCAATATACTATTCATCTAGAACAATATTTTGACATTTGATCTGTAGTAAACTTGTTTAGGAAGTTTAAAGAAGCATTTCAATTTTAATGACTCAGAAAGCGGCTAAGCCAAGAATATACAAGTATACAAGTGTTTGGCGTTATAATCTGTAAATATATACCTAAATATACACTCTCTTGAAAGTTTTATATATATGCACATATATATGTGTGTATACATGTGTGTGCAGAGAGAGGAGAAACACAACATGAGTCAACATAAAATTTAATCAATGCAATACGATATGGACCAAAAATTTGCATTTTCTCCATTATTTGGGTCTGTCTTCTTCATGTGCAAGACCTTGATGCCCTCTAACCACGGCTGAGTCTATAAGCACCTATAGTGGAAGCAAATGTGTGTCTGTGAGATACTGGAGTGTTATTATTGAGGGAATAGCTTCTGTCTTCATGAAAATTGTGGAGAAAATAAATACTTGCTCTATATAAATGCTGCACACTTGTGGGAGGGGGGCAGGGCTCCCACTAATCTGTCAGCTAAACTGACATGTGTCTTTAACATCAGTTTTATGTCAGATTGAATGACAGAACTTTTACGCAAAGTAAAAAATGAGCACTGCATGCAGACATGTCAATCCATGCACAAAATCATCAAGAGCAGAACCGAAAAAGAAGCAGCTAAATCTCACGTTTGTGAATGGCTTTAAAATATTTAAAGGATTTAGGATAATCCTCTATAACATTTTGCAAGCTCTAATTGGAATTAGTAATGATAATGTTCTAAATAACGCATGCTTCTTAATTATTATTATTTAAGAGATGTATTCCTTATTAAGGCAGCATTGTGTTAAAGCAGGGGTCTCAAACACGCGGCCCGCGGGCCGCATGCGGCCCGCGAGAGCATCTTGTGCGGCCCGCGAAGCACTTACCGGTGTCTAAAAAAAAAAAATAAATCCAAACTTGCCGCCGCAGTATTAGGCGTCCCGCGGCCCCTCTGCCTGCTCTGAGTCCTCTCCTCTCCTCCCTGCAGCATCAGCTCAAAAAGTGGCGGCTTTCAGAGCCGCAAAGAGAGAGAGTTTCTCTCGCGCGGTTCTGAAGACTCGCTGCTCTTCAGAACCGCGCGAGAGAAACTCTCTCTCTTCGCGGCTCTGAAATCCGCCACTTTTTGAGCTGATGCTGCAGGGAGGAGAGGACTCAGAGCAGGCAGAGGGGCCGCGGGACGCTTAATACTGTTGGCATTGGGATCAGGGACTGACTGCTGCCAATAGTGGCTATGTTTTAAAAAAATAATAGTCCCGGGTGAAAAACTGACACTACTCAAATTTCTCTGTGGCTGACTATGTTGTCTGTGTGAGTTTGCCATTGGTTCATAGACCCATCTGTCTGTTCATGCAACTAATAGTGAGCTCATCATTTTGGAAAATAAAAGAAAAACACAGTTTTAAGAAAAAAGGTAGGAGAGTCTATAAACATCAAAATAAAAGGCTTGTGCAACAGCTGGTGTAAAAATGGCCAGAGTGCACATGAGCTCTTTGGTCATATCATCAGTGCAAGACTTGGGGATCCTCTCCCATTGCTCCTGAAGTAGAGAAAAAGCAAGCAACTAGCCAGAGATGTCATTCCCAAATCCCAGAAACAGAGAATGTAGTAACACAGGGCCAGGGATCCCTTCCCTGGGACCCAAAAAGAGACAGGATGAATGAAGGAACCAGAGATCCTCTCCTCACAGAAGAATAAAGCGAGCATAAAGCTGGATGCCACCCTTTGAACAGCATAAAAGGAAGATCGTGAGTATAGGATCAACATAAGCAGAGAAGGAACATGGGGCAGAAGAATCCTCCCCCCAGGACCTTGAAGGAGAGAAACTGCACAGAACCAAAAGATTTCTCTCTCCAGACATCAGGAACAGAGAGAACAGAGAGCTAGGAAATCCCCTCCTTAGGGTTTTCAAGCAGAGAATGAACACAGGGCCAGAGATTCGAGCCACAAAGGTGAGAGCATCCCCCTCCATGTGACCAGAAAAGATATGGGAGTGGACACAGGCCCAGGGGCCCATTCTCCATGATTGTTCCCTTACATACAAGAGGAAATCAATTTATAGTTTTATTTCTACAGTGTTGTACATTCTAAGTTTGGCTTTTGGGGTTCCCAGTTTAATTGTCTTCCTGTTTCTAAATTGTGATTCCTTGTTTGGTGATGGTGTATGTTCTGCATGTTTACTAAAAGTTAGTGTATATGCAAATATTTATGCAAATGATGCCCTTATGCAAATGATGCCATTATGCAAATGAGGCCTGCGTCTTGTGCGGCCCCCGGGTTACTCTACAAGTCCTCATTTGGCCCTCAAAGCAATTTGAGTTTGAGACCCCTGTGTTAAAGGCTGAACCTTGAGTGCAGGTTTCTGAAAACTCAAACAGGCCTATAGCTTTCATTTGTGCATTCCAAATGAAATGGCCACGGCTTTTCCTAATAAAAACTGCAGTTGAATTCACTATGGGTGAAGAATGTGCAAGATGCATAACATTTTTTGGTTAGTATTCTTGTTGCTGTCTTTATTGCAGGCTACAGGAAATAATCAAGCTTAGAACAAAATACAACATACAGCCAAACAGCACACAGTCAAAAGACTTTTTACATAAACTCTGTATTCAATTCATTTGACATCCACTGGTCACAGAGGTCCAGAAGCAGTATCTCAGAAGAAGCAGATTGCAAAACACTCACTGGAGTTTGAAATGTCTAGGTTATGTCCAAGATTCCATGACCATTGGATACAAGTAGTAACTACTTTGAATATGGAGTCTTTCAAAATATATGCTTTTGGGCTGTGTATTTATGATGCTGATCTTGATATTTAGTAGGGATGTATGCAGGCAAACAAAGTTTGGTTCATTTTTATTTTCTTCAGAATTGTTTTCAATTTTTGGGTGTTTTTTAAAGTTTGTTTCACACATTTATTTGAATAGAACTTTTTAGAAAACATGCTATAGAGTTTTAACATGCACTAATCGTCTTAGCGCACATTAATTTGTAGGATTACATGCTCTAAATTTCTTAAGGCATGCTAATGAACGGAATGGAGACCAATGAATGCACATCCCTACTATTTATCATTGGCAAGAGCTAACCCAATAATCAGAATATGATAAAAGCTCCACAGCCAATGCTTTGTTTACTCAATTAAAATGCAGAATATCATCTCGTATCTGTTCCACAACACAGCAGTAGCAGCCAAGTTAAGAATACATCCATTGTACTAACACCTATGTACAGGAAGAAATTCCACTGGTGTGGTTTAAATCCAGCTAGTATATTTTAAATCCCCTGCTGTGATGTATTAACTTATAAACAAAACAAGATTATTGTTCACAAAGGAGTTTTTGATGGTGGATCACAGGTCTGAAACACAGATGCATAGCTAACCTTTTACCTGCCGCCTTAAACATGAACTTATAGAACCGCTAGAGAATCATTGGTAACATTTGCACATATGTAGATCTTAACCTGATTGTCATACCCATCAATATGAAACCAGTATCAGCATGACATGCAATCTGCCATACACAGTCAACAGGGGTGTTTTACTAATGGGCGCTAGCTGGTGATGTGTCTTCTGAAGGTGCGCTGGGACATGCATTGAAAGCTAGCGCCTGGCCATGGGCAGAGACTAGACGTGGTGCACTCAGTGCCGGATTCACACTGCATGCTAACTGCATCCCATGCGATTAGTGCGGGTTCACCTAAAGCCACCTCAATAGGTGGAGTTAAATGCACCTGAACTAATGCAGCTCATTTTAGGGAAATGCATTCTGCGTTAACTGCTAGGGAAACCTTTTCCACATGCCCGATTGTTAACATGGCACTTAACACACCACAGTTTTGGGCTTTTGGTGCAATCATCACAAGGTATACCACAAGGCTCAGTTCTATCCGGCCTACTATTTAACCTATATATTCGACCAATCTGCAACCTTCTACAGAAATGGAACATACACTACCACCTCTATGCAGATGACATCATGCTCTACACGCAGTTCAGCACTAATAATCCAGACTTCTCAACTATAACAAATATTTTCAATGCCGTGACTAATCTCCTAGCTAATATCAACCTCACGGTAAACAGAAATAAAACAGAAGCACTACTCATCTTCAGAGACCAAGAATTCAAGGCACCAAAAATGATAATAACACAAGATACCGATATATCTATAAAACAACATATCAAATACCTAGGCATAACAATAGACAGCAATCTCAATATGGAAACACACATCAAGAACTCAGTGAAACTGGCATACTGGGAACTAAAGTCAATCAAACCACTTCAATAAATCTTACACGAAACTGACTTCAGATCAATACTACAAGTCATAGTCACACCACACCTTGACTATGGAAACATCATCTACCAGGGCCTCACAAAATCTGCCCTATCACCACTACAACTAGTTCAAAACACCGCAGCCAGAAACCTCACCTCCAGTCCAACAATCCTTCACATAACATCAATACTTAAAAAATTGCACTGGCTCCCAATTGAACAACGAGCTAAATATAAAGCCATCATCACCACCTTTAAAATCATAATCTATTGGCTCCCTGTCTCTCTGAAATGATCACAACATCGCACACAACAAGACCTAAAAGAGCTGCCAGTCAGAATCTCCTGAACATCCCCCTACTCAAGACCAAAACTACAAAACAGACCAGCAACAGAGCATTCTCCCTGTATGCTCCATCTATATGGAACACACTTTTAGACAACATAAGATCATCCAAATCCATCAACGATTTAAAAAAACAAGTAAAAACGCATCTATTCAGGGAATTCTACGGACTTGATGACAAAACATAAATCAATCTTTAACATGCCACACATAAGACCAAAAAAAGATATTTCAACCATCACTACCCAAAAAGGAATTATTTATAAATGTAAATAGTTACTCCCCCATTTATATCCAAGTTACATGCCCTTGTTTAATGTAAAGCAATTCCTTGTAGTTGTTGTGTTGTTTAATGTAAACCACTTTGGATAAAGGCGGTACAGAAAAGCTGTTAAATAATAAATAAATAAATAAATTAGGTGCAACATCTTAGTGCTCTTTAGTAAAGGAGCCTGAATGAGTTTTGCCTATCTGAAGAATTTTTTTAAAAATCAAGCTATTCTTACATAACCTGTCCTTTTTAAGAATTAAGGGCCCAGAAATCAAAGGCTTTATCTGGTTAGCAGGACCAGCTACTGCATAAACTCTGCCAAGAGGGATATTCACAGAAATTTACCAGATAGTGCCGCAGCCCTGTCCGGGGAGTGCTGAAGCAGTCCATGAGTGGGGTGCGGCCAGTCCCAGGATGCATCTGTTTAGCAGCAATTACTTTTAATATAGGAATTCTTTTTATACTCTTATGATCTAACAGCTTGATATTTCGCAGCACTTATCTGGCTAGCTTTACCTCTGATTATCCCTTTTTGTTATTTATTACATTTTTAATATATAATATATAATATATTATTTTTATTTCAGGATTTTGGAGCAGGAATTATCATCTAGTGGGCATTTACAAATTGATAATTAAGTCAGCTTTTAATAAACTGTAATTTCATGTCTTTTCGTCTCTTTCTATAAGAATTTGTCTTCTGTTTGTGAGGGAGGAGTGGCCTAGTGGTTGGGGCAAGGTTCTACAGGTCGGAAGGTCGGTGGTTCAAATCCCACTAGAGGACAGCAACCTTGGGCTGGAAGGACTGGGGTTTCTAGTCCAACAGGTGCTCCTTGTGGTCTTGGGCAAGCCACTTAACCCTCCATTGCCCATGTTCCCTGTAAGTATTAGTGTATGTGTTTCATATCCCCTTGTGTTAAATGTATCCCCCAACCGCTTTGACCCGGTGAATAGCGGGATATAAATGCAGCTAAATAAATAAAATAAATGTTTCCGAGGCATGTGAGACCATTTTAAAGTTCAACTGACCATCCCATCTTATCACAAAAAAGTTAGTGAAAAATTAGGAGCCCCAGTTAGGATTGAGCAAATTTTATTGGCTATTTGGTCGCTACCAAAAAATAAAGTGTCGGGACCCGACAGTTATACAGCTGAGTTTTATTAAAAGTTTGATACTTTATTAGCGTGCAGACTTCAAAAGCTATTGTACTATTTGTTTGCTAATTTAGATGCTATTACAAATTTCTCAGAGGCACATATTGTGCTGTTGCCGAAGCCTGGTAAAGATTCTTCCTCTGTGGGAAATTATCAGCCAATATTGCTTCTTAATACCAGTTACAAGATTCTTGCTAGAGTTTGGCTTCTAGGTTAAGGAAAGCTGTTGGTGATGTCATCTGTATGAAGCAGGTAGGCTTTATGAATGGTAGGTATATTGGAGATAATGCTCAAATTATTTAGTGAATCGCTGCTGATTTCTCAGCGTACATGCTGTCCAGCAAATGCTATGTCGCTTGATGCTGAAAAAGCATTTGATCGTATAGAGTGGCCATATACTGTATGCTTCAGGTACTTAAGTGGTTTGATTGCACATTGGGTTCAAGTATTATATGCCAGTCCAACGTTGAGGCTTATTGTAACTGGTGAATGTTCTGAGCCTATTCTACATACTAGGGACACTAGATAAGACTGTCCACTTTCGCCATTGCTGTTCAGTCTGGCTCTGGAGCCCCTACCTACTGCCATTAAGGTATCAGAAAGGATATGTAATATTGAACTGAGCTCACATAGCTGGAAGCTTATGCAGATGACATCTTGTTATTTCTCTCTAATTCAGAAGTTTCGATTCCGTGCTTGCTTGAACTTATTAATAGATTTTCTGTGTTCTCTGGCTTCAAAGTGAATTTTGAAAGAATGGAAATCATGCCTATGAATCACTTCACCATCTTTATCTTTATTTCGCCATTTGATAGACCGTCCAAGCGTTAGCATCAGGGCAGTTAAAAGACTTTTAATTAGGCATGCAAGGAGACCTAAGTAATATTCATTTTAAATGGTCTCCATTGAGGATTAAGTATTTGGGTGTATATTTCTGCAAAGACCCTGCAGTTACAACATTATCAAAAGCTAAATATATACAGGGTCATTCTGAGGCACGAAAAGCGGGGATGGACGTCCCCGCTATTCGTGCCCTCTCCCGATCCCATCTAACTTCCCCGCATGTTGTACAGGGGTCTTGGCCTGCATGTACAGAATCCCGGCTAGCTCTATGCTATTCTGTTCTCTTTCAATTCCTGTGGGACTTAGTAAATATGAGAAAAAAAGCTATTTGATATACTTGTCAGTGGCTGTTCAACAAGTAGTGCGTAACTGGAAGGAGATATCTTACTTGAATGATATCTTTTGGTAGAATTCTGCACTGTACTATGTCTAAGGATGAAAGAATATGGAGGCCACTGGATGTCTATGTGCAATCAGTATGTCACGGGGAATGCACCATCATATCAACATGTACTTATATGCATGTATTTGTTGCTAATTTTATAAGAGTTCTTTTCTGTATGTTAAATATGCTTCACATGCAGAAAATCCTTTATCAAATTATCCTTATACAATACACTGCCATTAAAGTGATTTACTTAAAATTGACCAACTGAATTATTCTTCAACTTGCATCTGTTGCCCTGAGAAAAAGCGATATTCTGCTGTTTAATTGGAGAAAACGTAATCCAGCAAGCTTGTGTAGTATTGTGAATGTTTCGATTCCTACTAAGTAGTTATCTTATGTATCTACTTTTGGGGTTCATTGATACATTCTAGCAACTGAATTTCATTTTATGAAGGCTTTTGTGGTAAATGCATCTTCATATGATTATCGTAAAGGCTTAGCAAACTGTCTGAATGCCATGGAGCTGTTTGTATTATCAGAAACCGGACCTGCACAGAAGGTAAAACACATCGTTGGGCTGCTTAGCACACCACAATCCAGCACACAGGTGCGCTTCCGCGCACATACGTTTATTGCCTTGTTTTGTGCAGCTGCTCGAAATGCTTAAATCCTGTTATCCAAGAGAGGAGCCTAACGATGCGATCTTTCAAGGTCTCTGGCTGCAAACGTTCTTCCGGATAGCTACCACTATCATAGTTGTGTGTTACCTATAATGTGCACATTAATACATTATTTAAATATACTTTTCCATTTCTTAATTCTTATATCGAAATACAGTAGAGCGCCTTTTATCCAAAGTTTGACCAAAACTTCCCATTATCTAGAAATAATCATGGAGGCATGTTTACTAATGTGTGGCAAGTTTTTGCCCTTACCACTCGTTAAGTGCAAAAATGAATGCATAGTAAGTGCAAAGCCTATGTGGTAAATGACAGGCAGCTATCCTGCGTTTACTGCACTGGGCAGACACTGCAGGGGCAGCATTTCATGCATCGACAGACAGTGTGCGTTCACCTGCCGATGCATGTAATCTGCGTCCCAGCGCCGAACCCCCCCCCCCCCACTAGTTATTGCCCTGATACCCAACCCCCGTGACCACCCCAAGACAGACCCCCCAGACTCAACCACATACCTCCCCAGACAGACCTCCCTCTCCCCTGATCATACACCATCCCTGACAGAAGCCCCCTTGGAGTGCAACATCTCTCCTAAGACCATAACACAACTTTACCCTTTAACTCCTGACCACCTCAGCACCTACCAAAAAGCAGCTAGCATGGACTTGCTCTGAGGGCTACTGTGTGCTAAAAACAGCTGAGTGGTGAAAGTCCCACGCTAACTGCTTCATATGGTGGTGAGAATGGGGCACGCTATGGGTTGAGATAGAGCGTAAACAGCACTGATGTTTCGCATACCATACTTTACTGCACACTGATCCCTTTTTGCTCCCGTCCTGTTGTCGCCAGGGTTTAAAATGGTGGCTATAACCCTGAGTGGTACTCTTACAGTACTCGTACTGCTAGTGGTCAGTCTGCCAAATAAGGACAATTGTTTCCTTTTTCAAAGATTGACCCCCTAGCACTGGTACCACGAGGCTACTATTAGGAATCATATTTGCCATTTTAAATCTAGGTGGCAACAGGCAGGGAGCAGAGGGGGATAGTTTCTGTCTAGTCCACTAGACTACCATAACACCGGGGTGGGGAGAGAGTCATGCTGTGGTCTTAGGCGGGTTATGTGCTCTGAGGGATGGGTTTCTCTTGGGGTATGTGAGCTGGTGAGGGGGTCTGTTTGAGGGATGTATGTGATCTGGTGGGAGGTCTGTCTTGGGGTGGGTATAGGATTTGGGTGTTTTCAGTCAACTGTTTTTTTTTATTATTGTGGGTGCACAACTTGAAGCTGGTAGTGCAGTTAATAGGCCCAGGTTAACAGCATGCGTAAAATCCTATGCTAATTGCTTACCGTACTTTAATAAACATTGCCAATGGTCTTTTGCCTATGTTCCGTTAGCCCAGAATCACATCCATTATAAAAAATATTAAAAGTTCTCAATGAACAGTTCTATTATTCAGAAAAATGTCTTATCTGAAAATACATAAATATTTGATGAGCATTTGTATATTTCTTGGTTTCTTTTTCAATACATTTCTAGGTAAGGAAGTTTCCTCCATACCTAATAGATGGAACAATTACGTTTCTCCTAATCACTTTCAGTAAAAAGGTGCTGGGAATGCACAATTATTTTATAATATTTAACCAAGACTTCTGATCCTCTATCGTTAGAAATTTTAGGGGGTTATTTTGGAGGCAAGTAGGTGCTTTCTGAGGGGTTTATTGGTGTGTGTTTTCACTGTGATTTTTTTTTTTTGGTGGCTTTTAAGTTGGATTGCTTCCAGTGACTCAAAACACAGATTTTTTAGTGGTCTTATGCTGACAGCCTCCTTCTACCTCCACCCTCAGCATTTGCCTGCACCAGCTCCTTCTCCAAGCCCCGCTATCAGCTCTCCTTCTCCGAGCCCCAGCTTCAGCAACAACATCAATTCCAACTTCTCCCAGCCCCAGCCCCTCTTTTTCCAGCCCAGCCCCGGCAACAACCTCCTCCTCCTCTCCCAGCTCTAGCCCCCTTCTACTACGTGGCATCGCAGTGTCCCTTTGCAGCAGTGTCAGTTTATGCCTTTGCGTCCGCTTGTTTGCCAAATTCGCCCCGGCACAGCAGGGGGATGTGAAACCTGAGAACAGGTACCTTCCTCTTTCTCTTGAGAATACAGGAGGTGCCTCTTCTCATATTTTAGATTTGCAACTCTGGTGGCAGAACCAGCTGAAGGAACACGGCAATTTCATTTGACTGCTGTCTTGATGGAGGAGTTTTCAGGGTTTTTCATTTATAACTGAAAATCAGAAGCCTTATATATAACACACGTAATAACAGTAAAATTTAGATCAGATTTAAAATAATAGGAAGACATACCAGGTTGCAAAGTACATATAAGTACTTTTTGACTATATCAAAGTCTAAAGCAAGAAGTCAAAGCAAAATATGCGGATGAACGGAGTGTTGGTAAGTCTGATGTACAACAAAACTCTCTTCTAATGAAAACTTGCAGTGATTTCTTCACTATAAGTGTTTTCGTAGTTCTAGGTAATGATTGTTTTCTTAAGTTCTTTTGCTTTCAAAATATTTCAAAATAGCAAGTGTTGTAGTAGTGAGCACAGCTCTTGCTAATTTTTTAGTTGCTTTATTGCCTAGTTATAAATATGAAAAAGAACACAATTTACAATAATTACAAGTAACAAATGGATACAGAAATAGAATAAAATGTATAATTTCATATCACGAATCAGGTCTATAATGTGCTTCTTTCACTTCTGGTTGCTCATGCTATAGATTCAAGTTCTTTTTTTTCATAAAAATTGATAGTTTGTGCTAAAAGGATGTCACTATATGAACTGCATATAAACATTTTTAAATAAGACCTATGACAATATGTAGGTATATCTCAGCTGTGGGCCAGCTACATGACTTTAAATGGATTAGATGAGTCTTTATGGGTGTACTTTCGCCAGTCACCATTCTCTAAGTACCTGCATCAGGCCGATGGGACGTACATTCTCTGTGGGCGTGCACAGCAGCAGAACTTGGACGGAGCCAAATCTACTTGCCTAAGTTATAAAATACTATAACTTACACACATTCGGTATTCCCTCTAAGATCTGGCAGCTTATGTGTAAATTTTTCAGCCCATGTGCAAAAACTTCCACTGGTCATTTCTGTGAGCAGCTTTATGTAACGGAACATATTGATTAAACAAGCTCCCTCAGTCTGTGCATGGGTGTGTGCGTGTGTGGGCATGTCTGTCTCAGGATGCTTGAGCCAATGATTGTGTGTGTGTCCCTGTGCTAGTATTTCTGCATGTGTCTATGTGGATGTCCTCATGTTCCTTTGCTGGTGGTGTTGGCGGCACTAGTTGCTACTATGAGTGCAAGTCAGGTGTGGCTCTCAGGAGAGAGAGGCAATAGAGGAGGAGGAGGAGAAACCCTCTGCAGAAGATATACTGGCCCGGGACACAGTTGCAGTTTGTATCATATTTACTGCACACTGAAATAAGCACTTCTGAAACCCCTACTGCCGAGAAGCTATTCTCTGCAAACTTTGCTGATGGGGAGAAGCAGCACTCAGGTATACAGAGAAGTATGTTAGAAAGATAAGGTTATAATGAGGCTCACCCGTTCGGAGAGAATCACTAGTGTTTCATCCAAGTTAAGCTCACCCTTCATTTGTGTGTGGCAAAGACAACAGAGGTGAGTGAGCCTGTGTTAAGGCCTATCCTATCTGGCCTGTTGGGACTTATTTGAGGAGGCCATCGTAGCATCATGTGCCATTGAGTGACCTTCCTCTGCATTGTTATTTATGGGGCCTTTCTCCAGAGGCAGCAGGATAGAGACAATGCAGAGGAAGTGGGGTCCCATTCATGATAAATAAGTCACATGACTACAGACATAGGCAAGTTATTTATGTACTTAACTATGTGTAATACTTTATGTGTGAGGAAGTGGGAAAAGAGGGAACGAGGCCACCTCAGGAGAGGACGACAGATATGTCTAGGGGGCTTGACCAGAGGGCATGGAGAGGACACTAGCATGTTTAAGGGTGAATGTCATTAACTCATTTGAGTATTTGCCCTTGGAACCTGGGACAACTTCTGACCTCTCATCCATCAATCTATGCTGTTCCTCCATGACAGCCTGCTACTGCAGGATCAGTTGCTACTCAGAAGAGATTGCTCCATCTCCACTAGGACCTGGGGGAGGAGCTAGAACTCAACCCCCAGCTGCATTAGATGTTGCAGCATCTGCACAAGGGGCAGCTTTTGGCAGCAGTTCACTGCCAGGGACCTCTATGGGTTTCAAAAGGAGCACCATGTCCTGTCATCATCTTCCTCCAGGCGTGACAGCTGTAAAATAAATAAAATAAATCCTAGTATGGAGAAGTTGTGAGGGTGGGGTGGATGGAGGATCTGGGGAGCCTAAGAGGGCTACAAATGGTCTACAGCAGGCAAGAGTGGTGTGGCGAGTCCTGCGCTCACATTACTGGGCGATGCTGGAAGAGCTCCAGCAGCTTCTGGCTGGGCTGCTGGGGAAAAAACAAGTTGCTGGTGTGATGAATATGAAGAACACAGCATAAGGTATGGTGCCATCCTTGACTATCAATTATTTGATTGGCTTGTGAGGGGGTTTCACCCTAGCAGGAGAGTGACGTGCAAAACAGGGTAACAGGCATTAGGGTTTGCATTATAGTGAGTACAAAGTAAACAGATTTCTCCAGGGGACTGAGGGTTTTTGGAAAAGGGTGAAGATAAAGCAAGGTTGGGCATTTTGGATACTGGATAGGCTGATGGAGTTATAGGGCCATAGATCTGGATACTGTGAGGTTTGTCTTACAGTGTGTGCTGTCAGGTTGGGTAGTATGGATAGGTAGAGGCCATAGTGTGTGGAGAGAGAGAGGAGCTAGCTAGTGTTGTGAATATCCTTGAGAACAGATGTAGAACAGATGGAGGTTTTAGAAGAGGCAGTAGGAACCTGTAGCTAGTTGTGGCTACTGTGGGCATTGTCCTATAAGGTAGCCTATGAAGAAAGTATGATTTCATTCTTGTTGCCTGGTGGTCCAGCAAGGTGGCAAGACTTGCTGCACCTGCCACTCCATGCAGGTCATCCCTCCCCATGCCTTTGTTTAGGGGTATATCCCCCCCCAGTCCATGCAGGTCACCCCTATTTGTTGAGATAGCAGAGACCGCGAAGGTTATTTTGATTTTATCCTGTTGCTAAAGAGGTCCACTGTGTCTGCCCCATGCCATTTTGAATTCTGCCACTGTATTTGCCCCCACCACTTCCATCAGCAGGGCATTCCAAGCATCCACCACCCTTTCAGTGAAAAAGTATTTCCTGACATTGCCTTTCAGTTTACCCCCTTGTAGCTTCATGTTATGTTCTCTAGTTTTGCTGCTTCCCTGTCTTTGAAAACAATTTGTTTGTTCATTAATACTCTTTAAGTATTTAAAGGTCTGTATCATATCTCCCCTGTTCCTCCTCTCCTCTAGAATATACATATTTAGATCTTCAAGTTTTTTCTCATATGTCTTCTGGTGCAGGCACCAAATCATTTTGGTCACCTTCCTCTGAACCGTTTCCAGTCTTTTTATATCTTTTGTGAGATATGGTCTCCAAAACTGAACACAATTTTCCAAGTGAGCCCTCACCAGTGACTGAAGTTAGCATTTTTGAAGTCTAGGGCTTTGAGCTTGCTGTGATTGGACTTGGCCTTGGCTTTTATCTCAGACCACACTATGTGATGATCACTGCTGCTCACGTGGGCACCCACCCGGGCATTCGACACGCTATCTCTGTTGGTGAGTACTAAATCCAGCATCAAACTTTTCCTGGTCGGTTCCATCACCATTTGTCTAAGCAATGCATCTTGGAAGGCCTCTTGCCAAAACTAGATTAGATACTTTAAGTAGTACTGCTTGGCTCCCATTTCCCAGTAGCACAGTTTCTGCCGAATTAGGTATGTCTGTACGCCACCTGCAATGTCTGCTACATATCCAAATAAATATACATACTGAGGTTATCATGAAATTGAAACTATAGATCAGAATACCATGATGACCTTGCAAAATCATAGAGCTCTGGATATGATATTGACCCAGCAAGGAGTCGTTGTAATTTTTTAAATGAGAGTAATTGTTGTATTATTATTGCTAATCATACTGTATTCATTAACAATGCCATAGAAAAAAATTAGAAATATTGCTACCTTAAATGTTGAAGATTATGAGGGTATATTGGACACTTCCTGGTGAAATGCATTCTCTTCTTGGTTCTCTGGTTTAGACTCAGGTTTAAAAGGCCTGTTTATGGCTGCATTAGGAGTTATAGTGATAGCTATAGTTTGTTGTTTTGCTTTTTCCTGTCTCCTGGCTTTCTGTAGAAAATAGTTAACCAAAGTAACGACAACTTTTGCACTCATGAGGAAAGAAGAAATGGAAGAAGCAGTTTCATTCTTTACCTGGAATGAACATACGTTTAGAGAGACACCAGAAGGCTTCACTCTTATGGCACTGAAAGTGAATTAAGAGAGATTCAAAGAGGGGAATGAGAAGAAGAGAGGGCTGAATGAATCTCTGTCTGCTCTCCCAGAATCCTCTCTGAAAACTCCATCTTGAAATGAGTGAATAAAACAGTGTCTCTGTGTGTGTGTGTGTGCTGTGAAATACTATAACCTTCGAAACTGCTGACAAAATGAATTGCAGACAGAATGCTCTATCCATGCTCTACATAAACCAGAGAAAGACAGGAATTGGGGGATGCTAAGGGAAATGGGGCATAGAGATAAGACACTGCAAAAGATGATAAAACAAGAGAATAAAAAAAGGAATGTATATCCAAGGTTGTTGTAAGGAATAACCATATAAGGGAAAAATGGCAAATGGATTAAAAAGCTGTGAAGTGAGGGTATAAAAATAGTGCTTTTTAGAATGTAAAGTGGGTTATACTGTGCTATGAATAGCAGGGATGAATGGCCCAACGGGACATGCATCCCTGCTATTTGTGACTAACTTCCCCGCCGGTTGTGCGGGGAAGATAGATGGGGGTGGCTCAGAGGCGGAGTATGTGCAGTTGCCGGCCCTGGACGTACAGGGCTGATTCTAATGTTGGCCCTGTATGTCCGGGGCTGGTGACATGTGCAAGGAAGTTATTCCACCTCTAATGTGGTATAACTTCCCTGGATGTGTTTTTTTTCTTTATGCCGGGGTGTGGATGGGGCAGGGAGGACTGAAGAGCATTCCCTGTAGCCTGACCCTGGCCATAGGAGGCCAGATCAGGGGTCAGGTTGTGGGGAATACACTTTATTTTGTGGTGGCCAGCGTCATGGCTCTTCAATGGAGCCTCGGTGCCATGGCAACATGACGCCATGGCACCGTGGCTCCATAGAAGAGCCTTGACTGAATTAGCTGAGGACAGTCCTGTACATGCAGGCCAGACTGAATTGCAGTCCCGGCCTGCATGTGCAAGACTGTTTGAAATTCTGATCCTGCAGGGCTAGACGTGCTCCGTGGGATCAGAATTGCAATCCCCTCTGTATATCCGGTTCAGCCCGGACATACAGAGTGGATCGACGTCCGGGACAGAATCAGGCCCAAAGTGGGCAGTGACTGCAGCTGGGTGCAGTCCTGCATGTGCAGTCCGGACAGAATCACTGTCCCTGCCTGCATGTGCAGGAATGTTCGCAATTCTGATCCCATGGGGCTAGACTTGCCCTGCGGGATCAGAATCACAATCCCCTCTGTGCGTCCGGTGTAGACTGAATATACAGAGGGGATAGATGTGCAGGACAGAATCGGGCCCATATGGGCAAGCTGTCAAGCGCCAAATGCTTCTTCTTAGAATGAAGGCACCACAGCTATTGCACTGAATACACAACATGCTGATTAAGACTGTAATATAGCACTGCTAGGCAGGGCCGGCCCGTCCATTGAGCGAGAATGTTTTTTGCACAGGGCCACGTGTTTCAGGGGGCCCTGCGCAAAAAACATTCTGATCTAAAAGTAAAATTTAAAAAAAAAAGAAAGCTGTCTGCTGCCGCTGCCGGGGCCGCCGCAGCAGAATCGAGTGTGCCGCGGGGCACCCCCTGCCCAGCAGAGCCTGCCCTCCCCTGTATCACCTCTCTCTTTACAGCTGCAGTCACACGCGCCGGCTTTCAGAGCGCGAGGGGAGAGTTTCTCCCTCGCTGCTCTGTTAAGCCCCCGCGGGCTTAACAGAGCCGCGAAAGGGAAAGCCGGCGCGTGTGACTGCAGCTGCAAAGAGAGAGGTGATACAGGGGAGGGCAGGCTCTGCTGGGCAGGGGGGGGCCCGCGGCACACTCGATTCTGCCGCGGTGGCCCTGGCAGCGGCAGCAGACAGCTTTTTTAAAAAAAAAATTTCCCTAGGCTAGGCTGGGCTGGGCTGGGCTGGGGGGGGGGGGTTAGGAGTGGTGATGGGCTGGGGGGGTTAGGAGTGGTGATGGGCTATGGGGGGGCTGGGGGGTTAGGAGTGGTGATGGGCTATGGGGGAGCTAAGTCTGAATATGTGCTGATGGGATAAGTACTGGAATATGGTTGATCGGGGTTTAGGACTGGTAATGGGCTATGGGGGGGTCTTAAACTAAAAATTGGGTGATGGGGGATTAGGACTGGAAATGGGCTGGTGGGATTAGGACTGGGAGTGGGCTGATGGGGAGGTTAGGACTGGTAATGGGGTATGGGGGGGCTTAAACTGAAAATTGGGTGATGGGGATTAGGACTGCAAATGGGCTGGTGGGATTAGGACTGGGAGTGGGCTATGGGGGGCTAGGACTGGTAATGGGTTGGGGGGGTTGCTAGGACTGGAAATGGGCTGGGGGGATTAAGACTGGAGGTGGGCTGATGGGGTTAGGACTGGTAGTGGGCTATGGGGGGCTAGGACTGGAAATGGGCTGATGGGGGTGTAAATACTGGAGGTGGGCTGATGGGGTTAGGACTGGTAATGGGCTGTGGGCTGTTGGGGGGTTTTAGGACTGGTAATGTGCTATTGGGGGGCTAGGACTGGAAATGGGCTGATGGAGGGGTTAACACTGGAGGTGGGCTGATGGGGTTAGGACTGGTAATGGGCTGTGGGCTGATGGGGGGTTAGGACTGGTAATGGGCTATGGGGGAGTTAGGACTGATAATGGGCTATGGGGGGGCTAGGACAGGAAATGGCTGATGGGGAGGGGTTAGGACTTGAGGTGGGCTGATGGGGTTAGGACTGGTAATGGGCTGTGGGCTGTTGGGGGGGTTAGAACTGGTAATGGGCTATGGGGGGGTTAAGACTGGTAATGGGCTGTTGGCTGATGGGGGCTGTCTGGTAATGGGCTAGGGGGGGTTAGGACTGATAATGGGCTATGGGGGGGCTAGGACAGGAAATGGGCTGATGGGGAGGGGTTAGGACTTGAGGTGGGCTGATGGGGTTAGGACTGGTAATGGACTGTGGGCTGATGGGGGGGGGGGTTAGGACTGCCAATGGGCTATGGGGGGCTGACTGGAAATGGGTTGATGGGGGTTAGGACTGGAAGTGGGCTGATGGGGGGGTTAGGACTGGTAATGGCTTATAGGGGGGCTTAAACTGAAAATAGGGTGATGGGGGGTTAGGACTGGAAGTGGGTTGATGGGGGGGGGCTAGGACTGGTATTGGGTTGGGGGGTTGCTAGGACTGGAAATGGGCTGATGGGGGGCTAGGACTGGAAATGGGCTGATGCAGGGACTAGAAGGGAATGGATGCTGGGTGAGGCTGGAACTAGAAGGGAGCTGATGTTGGGGGAGGATTAGAATGGGATGGGGCTGGGAGAGTAAAATGGAGAGGGGAAAAATATTTTGTGTGGGAGGGATGAAAAATCTACAATTGGCCGGGTATTGGGAGAGTAAGTGGGGATTGAGGATGGAGGGGTAAATTTGAGTGGATGAAATAGGAATGAGGAAAGAGCAAAAGGAGAAAGATTAGTATGTTAAAGCAGATGTAGAGAGAGAATGGAAAAAAACTAGAAGAGAAGAAAGGACAAATGGACAGCAGACGATGGAGAGTTAGCAGAAGACACGAAGAAGAAACCAGAAGAAAGTGGCTGGAGCAATTGCAGCTGAAAAAAAATGCACAAAAGGTAGAAAAATATCTCTTTATTTTGAATTTATTAATTGGAATATGTCAGCTCTGGTAAATGTGCATCATTAACGTCTGCACTTTGTTTAGTACAAGAGCAAATTAATGTATAGTTTTATTTCTACAGTGTTGTACATTCCAAGTTTGGCTTTTGGGATTCCCAGTTTAATTATTGTCTTCCTGTTTCTAAATTGTGATTCCTTGTTTGGTGATGGTCTATGTTCTGCATGTGTAACTGATCTGAGGTATTCTGTTTATGTAATTCCTATTTGACATTGCCACTTGTTCTCTTTCCCCAGTAGGTCATGTATTGTTGTTCTCTGAAATGTATTGGTTTAATATTTGCATGTTTCCTTTTGATAGGTAGGGTATGGTGCTTTGTGAGTCCTGGTAGTGCTGTTAGGATACGGCGAGTTTGCTATGGGTTCTAAATGGGCAGTGTTTGTAGTAGTTCCTAATGTGTCTGGTGGTTGGCACTGGATTATAGTAATGTAGAAATCTTTTAGTCTTTCTTTATCCATACACTCATTAAGAGGCATGTTTACTAAAAGTTAGTATATGGTAATATTATGCAAATATTTATGCAAATGAGGCCCCTTATGCAAATGAGGCCCCACACCGAGTCTCCGCACATGGCCCCGCACTCCCCTTGGGCCGCCCCTACTGCTAGGACAAGACAAAAAGGTGGGTGTTATACCAAACTGAAGGACAGATGTTAATCTATATGATGACTATATAGGCAATGCAACCCCGGGCTGGGTAGGTGGGAATTTAAGTGCCCCTGGCCATTACACCTTATATGACTGAGGGCACACTCAGATGTCTGATTTAAAAAGGCTATGCAAGGAATGTAGGCAAGCTAAATATTCCTGAACTTATAATCAAAAGTTAGAATGTTTGTTACTAGACTGTAGATTAAGGTGGCTGAGAACAGATAAAAATGGGATACAGGCAGAAAGATAGTAAGAACAAGAGGGTTTTTTTGTGTTTGTTTGTTTTATTTTTTTCTGTGTTTGTCCCCCTTCCTTGGTGCAGTTTCCCTAACACATCACAGGGCCTAAGAAGTCTTATAAGAGAATAAAACAGGTAATAGATAGGCAAGGAAAAGTTATGAAAATTTATATAAAAACCAGCCAACTAGTAAAGTTTGAAAGCTTAGCTTTCTAGAGTCTCTTGGAGTAAGCTTGCTCAGGCAGCAGAGGCTGGTTAAACTCAGAAAGATGTGGTGCTATATGTCCAGAAGGAAGACAAAATACTGTAATGGTTATATGCATATATGTGGCAATGAAGGAATGGAGAAGGTTTGTGTAAGGGTTTGTACGGACCTGCTTCCTGCCGCGTATTGGCCAAAACCTCCTCCAGCTAACCTGTATGATGCAGACACAGGTATGTGGCCTGCTTCTTCATGCTCTCAATTCTTACAGATTGAGAGTGAAAGGCAGGTGCACTTTAGAGGTCCCTTCTACTTTCTTGCAGGGCTCACCACTGATTTATGGTGACGAGAGCATGTGTAGATGATGGATACCACAGAGATGCCTTCAGAGAATGCAATGCACATGCAAAATCTCACTCTTCGAGAGAGTTAACTCTTCCCATCCCAGCTCCCTGTTGGCACTTATCCCTCAGGAGCGGGATGCATAGAGATCATAGTACCTGTCCAGTCTTTCCCAGGGCCAGCACGTATTGCCCGTTTTTGTCCTTTAGCCAGGCAGTGGGAACAGGTGGCTTTCCTGCACCAACATGAGCCTGGTGAGGAGGTGATGTCTTGGTGGCTGACGTTTGTTTTTCTGCCCCTCTGGTTACCATTTTGGGAATGTCCATGCACCTGCCACAACAACGCACAGACATTCTGCATAAATGTGCACATGGACATTCATTAACACGTACCACTAGTTGGCACATACGTGAAAGGGCGTGTACATGATCATGTTAGAAAGTGTGTGCCTAAATACATGCACTTTATAAAATATCAGTACATATTTAACACTAGAAGTCCCAAAGTGCATCAATTGACACAAATGCATCTTCGAAGTTGTATATCAGCGCCACTGCTAGAACCATGTCAGTCATCTTCCATGACTTTGTTAGCAAGGTCAAGATGTTCAAATATGTGCATCGAAAATTAATGCACCACCTAGTGGGAAAATTAATTTATACCTAGAAGCCACAAAGTACGTTAATTGACGCATTTAATTGTCTTGGATGCGTCAATTGATGTACTTTGGGGCTTCCAGGTATAAATTCATGTTCCCATTAGGTGGCACAACTCAATCACTGTTTACAGTTTTACTCCGACATTACAACACATGATGACATCATGTAATGACATCACATACTGCACGTATTTAACAAATACGTAACCACATTAATTCACATCTGCATTTCATGCTAAACGCAGTCGTCGTGATAATGCGTCAATTGACACACTTTGGGGTTCTAGGTAAAATTCCTTTAAGGGCTTCTAGTGTTAACCGACCCCCTTTTTTTGTGTGCACATCTTCTTTGGTGACCTATATATAATTATTCTCCAAAAGTATATGTGGACTTCCTGTGTTGCAAAGGAAATACACTTCTATTTCAAAAAATTCCAACATCTGCATTTACACCTGCTCGTAGGCATGCATAACTGCCAGCTAACTCAAGTTTGGAGGAGTGATTGAAGGGGAAAATGTGTTTACCTCACTGGTATTCAAAATCACCTCAAACTGCAAAACGTTGACTTTTGGAGATCAGATCCTTAATAGGCTCTCCTTGGACATGCAGTTTTTTCAAATCTGCTACTCACACATTTAAATGCTGGCACTTGTACATATCATTTGCAAAATCCACTGCCTAATTTTATTTATTTATTTATTAATTTAACCAGTTTTATATACCAGCTTATCCTTCAATGAAAGTGGTTTACATTATGTAATCGCTACAAACAGGTACTGGATACATTCTTTTGTCCCCAAAGGGCTCACAATCTATGTGTACCTAAGGCAACAGAGGGTTAAGTGGCTTGCCCAAGGCGTGCCTATAGGACCAGAAACCCCAGTCCCTCTGGCCTGAGATTGCTGTCCCTGGTGGGACTTGAACCCCTGGCCCTCCAGCCTTAAGTACCACGTCCTAACCACTAGGCCACTCCTCCCTCTAAAGCTGGCATTTATACATATAGAGTCCCAAATAATGCCTTTCCTTTTTCAAATTTATTTTTTTGTAAAATGGCTGTTCCTGCTGTTTATTAAATATACATTTTTTCCCTAAGTTCTGATATGTACTTTTCAAAAGACTCTGTTTTCAGTGAGCCTTTTGTAAAATACATTGCAAACTATGAATTTTCTGACTTGAATGACTTTTTACTCCATTAGACCTATGCAGTGTCGGGCTTCACGTCATTTAAATAATGAAAAAATATTACCCATGAAACGAAAATGTTTCTTTTACACATTATTATTATAGCTACTTCACAATTTCAATATGATAATGCCAGACTTCCTTGGATCCGCATCTTATTACAATTGTAATGCTGCTAGAAAGTTGTTTTAGATATTGTTTAAAAGCCAGTTTCCCAGAAGCAGCAGAGAATGTTTTGACTTATCTATACTATAATATTTCTTATGAATATATTAAATAATTCTTTATTTCAGATTCAGGTGACTTCACTTAATTTTGAGCATTTAAAGGGTCTATTTACTCATTTGCAACACATGTTAACATGCATTTGTCATAAGCCCTAAGGTCCATAATGGGAGTCATAAGAACATAAGAACATAAAATATGCCATACTGGGTCAGACCAAGGTCCATCAAGCCCAGTATCTTGTTTCCAACAGTGGCCAATCCTGGTCACAAGAACCTAGCAGTTTCCCCAAAAGACACAGGTTCCTCAATGCTTGTATTGAGTCAAGCAGTGATATCCCAAGTCCCTTTTAATAACGGTTTATAGGCCTTTCCTCCAGGAACTTGTCCAAACCTTTTTTAAACCCAGCTACACTAACAGCTCTTACTACATCCCCCGGTAACAAATTCCAGAGTTTGATTACATGTTGAGTGAAAAAATATTTTCTCTTATTAGTTTTAAATAGGTTACCCTGTAGCTTCATTGCATGTCCCCTAGTCTTTTTATATTCTGATGATGTAAACAACTGATCTATGTTTACCCGTTCCACTCCATTCTTTAATTTATGTTGTTGTTAAGTGCCGTCGAGTCGGAGTCGACTCATGGCGAACCCTCTGGATAGCAATCCTAAATTGTGTTCGGTTTTCAGTCAGGCAGCTCATTGTTGACAGGCTGGTACCCATAGCTGCTGTTATTGTATCGATCCATCTCATTGCTGGCCTTTCTCTTTCTGCATTGAACTTCTATCTTGCCAAGCATGATGTCTTTCTCTAATGATCTCTCTCTTCGCATGATGTGTCCAAAGTATGAAAGTCAAAGTCTTGTCATCTGAGTTCTAAAGAAGGCTTAGGTTTGATGTCCTTTAGTACCGACTGGTTTGTTCTTCGGGCAGTCCATGGTATACACAGTATTCGCCGCCAGCACCATAATTCAAAGGCATCAATTTCCTTCCTGTCTATCTTTTTCACTGTCCAGCTTTCACGTCCATATGATGTTATTGAAAATACCATGGCTTGAACAAGTCAAATCTTTGTATGGAGAGAGACATCTCTGCTCTTGAGAATCTTATCTTATAGCCATTCTGCCAAGAGCAATGCGTCGTCTGATTTCTTGACTGCTTGTTGCTTCTTTATTGATAGTTGATCCAAGTAGGTTAAAGTTGTTCATGATTTCAATTTCTTCTCCTTCAACGATAAACCTTTTCATCATATCAGTTGTCATGATCTTTGTCTCCTTTACATTAAGGTGCAGGCCCATTTTGAGACTATGTTCTTTATTGTGAGAAGCAAATGTTTCAGATCATCTTCACTTTCAGCCAGTAATGTGGTATCATCACCATAAAGAAGGTTGTTGATGAGTCTTCCACCAATCTTCACACCTCTGTTGTCTTCATACAGTCCTGCTTCTCTGATGATTTGTTCTGCATATAAATTAAACAGGTAGGGGGAAAGTATGCAGCCTTGTCTTACACCTTTGCTTATTTTAAACCATTCTGTTTCTCCTTGTTCCATTTGAACTGCTGCTTCTTGATCAATGTACAGATTGTGCAAGAGTACGATCAGGTGTTCTGGTATACCCAGGCTTCTTAATGTGGCCCAGAGTTTCTCATGGTTTACACAGTCAAAAGCCTTGCTATAGTCGATAAAGCACAAATAGATATCCTTTTGGTATTCTTTAGTCTTTTCAAGGATCCATCTCACATCCGCAATGATGTCTCTCGTTCCTCGCCCTTTCCTGAACCCTTCTTGCACTTCAGGTAGTTCTTGTTCCAGGTATGGTTGTAGTCTCTTTTGAATAATCTTCAGTAGAATCTTGCTGGCATGTTGGATCAGAGCGATTGTGCGATAATTTCCACAGTCAGTTGGATCACCTTTCTTTAGTATTAGTATAAACACAGATCTTTTCCAGTCAGTTGGCCATGATGCTGTCTTCCATATTTCTTGGCAGAGCCTTGTAAGTATGGTAACAGCTGCATCAGATTGCTGTAATACCTCTATGGGAATGCTATCAATGCCTGGTGCTTTGTTCTTTGATAAGACTTTCAATGCTGCTTCAACTTCTTCTTTCATCACCAATGGTTCCAGATCATAAGGTACAGGTTGAAATGGCTGTTGGTCCACTTGATCCTTATCATATAAAAACTCTCTATATTCCTTCCACCTTTTCTTGATCTTCTCAGCATAGAACCTTGAGCATCTTGTAACATTCCAATTTGAGGCTGGAACTTTTTCTTTAACTCTCATAGCTTTAGGAAAGCCGATCTTGTTCTTCTAATAGTTTCTGCTTCTATTTCCTTGCATGCGTCATTGTAGTTCTTTTCCTTGTCCTGTCTTCCTGCACGTT
The DNA here is from genome assembly GCA_033557465.1 of Ichthyophis bannanicus. Classification (NCBI taxonomy): domain Eukaryota; kingdom Metazoa; phylum Chordata; class Amphibia; order Gymnophiona; family Ichthyophiidae; genus Ichthyophis; species Ichthyophis bannanicus. Next base: position 107,667,142 of record CM066040.1, read on the forward strand.
GGAAATCTCTGTTGAGTTCTGTGACTGTCTTTCTTTCTCCTCTGGCTTTAGCTTCTCTGCATTTCTGGGCAATTTTCAGAGTTTCTTCCGTCATCCATTTTGGCCGTTTTTTCTTTTTCTCCTTTTGTAGAGACTTCTCGCTTTCTTCCAACACAACCTTCTTGATGTCATTCGATAACTCTTCTGGAGTTCTGTCATTTATATCTAAAGCAGCAAATCGATTTTGCAGGCAGTCTTTAAATTCCGGTGGTATATTCTCAAGGTCATATTTTGCTGCATTCATGAGTGGCTTGCTCTTTTTCAACTTTAGCTTGAGTTTGCCTACTAGTAGTTGATGATCTGTACCACAGTCAGCACCAGGATTTGTCTTTCTTGATGTTATAGAGCTTTTCCATCGTTGACTTCCACAGATGTAGTCAATTTGATTTTTATAGAATCCACTGGGTGAAGTCCATGTGTACAGTTGCCGCTTGTGTTGCTGGAGGAAGGTGTTTGAGATAAATAGATCGTTGGTCTTGCATAATTCTATCAGTCTTTCTCCAGCTTCATTTCTGTGGCCAAGTCCATATTTTCCAACTACTTTGCCTTCTTCTTTGTTGCCAACTTTTGCGTTCCAGTCACCCATGACTATCAGGATATCCTGTTTGCATGTTCTGTCAATTTCAGCTTGTACTTGTTCATAGAACTTTTCAATTTCATTCTCTTCTTAATTTATAGACCTCTATCATATCTCCCATTAGCCATCTCTTTTCCAGGTTGAAGAGCCCTAACCTTTTTAGCCTCTCTTCATAGGAGCAGTCTTCCATCCCCTTTACCATTTTGGTGGCTCTTCTCTGAACCTTTTCTAATAACGCTATATCCTTTTTAAGATACAGTGACCAGAATTGCATGCAATATTCAAGGTGCGGTCACACCATGGAATGATACAGAGGCATTATAATGTCCTTTGTTTTATTTTCCTTTCCTTTCCTTTCTTATGATACCTAGCATTCTATTTCCTCTCTTGGCTGAGTCATGCTAAATGATGGTTTTACTGTGCGTTACAGAGTTTGATTCCTACTAGCACACTTTGTGGCCTTGGGCAGGTCACTTAACTCTCCATTGCCTCGGAAGAAAGGCCTGGAAATGTACTTCCGATCACACTGCCAAGAAAGCCCAGGAGGTGCTGGGTCGCTAGGAGCTGCTGGGTCAACTTACAAGAAAGTAAATGCACCGCATAGGTGCAGAGAATGCATGAAGTTTTGTACATGATTAAGATGATTATAATCATTTGGGGGATATTTAAAGGCATTTACATAGTCTGCAGACCTGCAAACTGTGTAAATGCCACTGAGTTGGATATTCAACAGCACTAACACGACAAGCGGATAAAGTACAGCACGGCAAATGCTAACCTTACTTAACCCGCAGAAGCTAACTGGGCATCAGTTCAATATTGCCGCTGCCTGGTTAGCTCTGGGTTCTGCGGTGAACTCGGATATTCCATGCCGGTGGCCGGATATGGCCCCAACATTGAAAATCTGGAGTTAGACTGAAGTGGCAATGGCCAGCCGCTTTACAAGCGCTAGTTACTGTCTCTGAATATCTCCCGCAATATTCTTAATCAAAATGTTTATATCAATGACAATTTGCTGAAGCAGTCTCTGGGATTGCAGAACTGGTTTCTAGAGAATGAACCTTTATTTTTATCAACTTCAAGGGCATGTTAACTAAAACGCGGTAACTGGTAGCATTGGACTTAGCATGGGGTTAACGCGTGTTTTGGATGCGTGGTAGCAAGGAGTGCATGGCCCGAACCCAACTGTGCTAAAAATGGCATGCAGCCTGAGCAGTGGGTGGACAGATGGGGTTAAGGTGGCGAGCAAGCGGAGAGAGGACTGAGACATGGTATGCAGCAGTGGCATGCATGCTAGTCCCGCACTAGATAAACAAACACACTGCTAACATGGGCACAACTAACGCCTGCCTCTGACCAGGCAATAATTGCACCCATCTTGCTAGCACATTATGAACGCATGTTCTGTATGTAAGCATTAGGAGATAGGAAGGGCACAAACAGGGCAACTACCCTGGAAGAAAAAAGGCAATCAGGAAAGATAGCAGAATATCTAGGCACCTGCCTAGTTCACCGGGAAGAGAGACCACATGGAGCAGCAGCCTGACATCCACAAAATCAGGGCTTGCAGGTCAATACTGACCCTGCTGGGACAGTGGACAAACGTCTACAGACTCATCAACAGCTATCCTGACGGACTGCTGTTCATGCCTGAATATGCAATGGATAGATGTCAGAGGGCTGCTGGTGTTGTATGCTGTGGTGGTGAGTACACAGAGAGGAGCACTAGCTCTTGCAGTAGAGTCCAAAGTGAACACAGGGAGCAAGAGTCGTAAATTGGTGAGATCAATTTATTGAATCCCCTACGCGTTTCGGCTTTCGCCTTCTTCAGGGGGTACACAACTAAACAATACAATAATTAATAATCAACAATTGGAAATTAAAAATACCATTAAAAGATTAAAAACATAAATAATAATAAACAATAGTAAAAGCACCTACATGTACATGACATAATGCTCATGCTCATGATAAAATAATATAAATAACATCCAAATATCTTAAATGATGAATAAGATGAATAAAAGAATAAAAATCCAAACGCAAGGTGGAGAAACCACATAGAAGAAAAAATGATATACTAGAAATACTACATATAAATACAGCTTAAAATACAAAATTGCACTTTTTGAAGTATGTAACAAACATATAAACAATATAACATTAATATAGCCCAACAAATTATTGTAGAATAGTGAAGGAGGGGAAAGGGAGGGGGATAGAGAGAAGGAAAGGAAGAGAGGGAGAATGAGGAAAAGGGGGAAGGGGGGAGGGAAAGAGAACAAGGAGGGAAAGGGGAGGGAGAGAAAGAAAGAGGGGGAAGGAGGGGGAGGAGGGAGGAGGGGGAGAGGGGGGAGGAAGGAAGGGGGGAGGGGAGGGGGAGGAAAAAGGGGGGGATAGGAGGGGGGAAAAGGAGAGAGAGGGGGGGGAGGGAAGGAGGGAAGGGGGAGGAGGGGGGAAGGAGGGAAAAGGGAAAAGGAAGGAGGAGAGGAGAGAGGAGAAAGAGGTGACGGAGAGAAGGGGGGGGAGGAAGGGGAGGGAAAAGGGAAGGGAAGGAAGGAAGAAGGAGGGGGGAGAAGGGGAGGGAGGGGAGGGAGAGGGAAGGGGAGAAGGAAGGAGGGAGGAAAGAAAGGGTGGAGGGAAGGGGAGGAGGGGAGGGAGGGGGAAAGGGAGGAGGGGAGGGGAGGGGAGGAGGGGAGGGAAGGGGGAGAGAGAGAGAGGGGGAGGAGGGGGGAAGGAAAGAAGGGGAAGGAAGGAGGGAGGGGGAAGGAGGGAATGAAGGGGGAGGAGGGGGGAAGGGGAGAAGAAAGGGGGGTGGGGGAGAAAAAGGGGGAAGGAGAGTGTGAGGGGGTAAGGGGTGGGGAGTGGGAAGAAAGGGAGGGGAAAGGGGGAAGGGGATAGAAGTGAACAGGACAACCAGGAGAACAAACAATGAAAACTTAAATAATGAGAACTAAAGGAACTGATGAAGAAAGGCTTTGTAGAAAAAATTCTTGTTGAAAAAAGTTTTACAACAACGTTGGAGAAAAAGCGACAATTCCTCAGTGGGTGGACGAACTTGTTTATCCAATGTTACCAAAACTAAAACAGGTACTGCAATGAAAATAAGAGAAAATAAAATGAAATAAACTGCCCATCTACAAAGCCTTTCTTCATCAGTTCCTTTAGTTCTCATTATTTAAGTTTTCATTGTGAATCTTTGTCCCTTAGAGTATAATTCCTCTTTATGGTGTCTAGTTATTATTATTATTATTATTATAGTTTCTTATATACCGCGCTATTCGGTATCAGCGCAGTTTACATCACAACACAAAGACCATAACAACAAGCTGTCTGGTTTTACATCGAACAGGAGTACAAACTTGGACAACAGGGTTAACTATATACATAAGCTATTTACACTGCAAGGATAGGTAAAAATCAGATACTGAATGTAAGGGCCTTTCTAGAGTGGGTCATTTCTTGAGAGGGATATCTAGGTTCAATTGCTGGTTGGGTAGTATTGGAAGAAAAGGTGGGATTTGAGTGCCTTCCTGAACTGGTATAGGTTGGCGATGGCCCTAATGTCAGGGGGTAGTTGACAAGTCACATGGTTTTATTTCAATACTTTTCGTTTTGACCATATATGTTTGTCTAATGGTTGTTCAATTATATTTTAGTGGTCTCACTCACTCACACAAATTGCGATTGCATCAATACCATCATTCCCTTCCTACTCGGTAGGGCCACACATGTAAGTAAGCATATCTCTCTGTTCTCCTGGTTGTCCTGTTCACTTCTATCCCCTTCACCCTTTCCCCTCCCTCTCCCTTTCTTCCCACTCCCCACCCCTTACCCCCTCACACTCTCCTTCCCCCTTTTTTCCCCCCTCCCCCCTTTCTTCTCCCCTTCCCCCCCTCCCCCTTCATTCCCTCCTTCCCCCCCCTCCTTCCTTCCCCTTCTTTCCTTCCCCCCTCCTCCCCCTCTCTCTCTCTCCCCCCTTCCCTCCCCTCCTCCCCTCCCCTCCTCCCTTTCCCCCTCCCTCCCCTCCTCCCCTTCCCTCCACCCTTTCTTTCCTCCCTCCTTCCTTCCCCTTCCCTCTCCCTCCCCTCCCCTTCTCCCCCCTCCTTCTTCCCTTCCCTTCCCCTTCCCCCTTCCTCCCCCCCTTCTCTGTCCCCTCCTTCTCCTCTCTCCTCTCCTTTTCCTTTTCCCTCCTTCCCCCTCCTCCCCTTCACTCCTTCCCCCCTCCTCTCTCTCCTTTTACCCCTTTTTTCCTCCCCCCTCCCCCTTCCTTCCTCCCCCCCTCTCCCCCTCCTCCCCCTCCTTCCCCCCCTCTTTCTTTCTCTCCCTCCCCTTTCCCTCCTTGTTCTCTTTCCCTCCCCCTTCCCCCTTTTCCTCATTCTCCCTCTCTTCCTTTCTTTCTCTCTCTCCCCCTCCCTTTCCCCTCCTTCACTATTCTACAATAATTTGTTGGGCTATATTAATGTTATATTGTTTATAATATGTTTGTTACATACTTCAAAAAGTGCAATTTTGTATTTTAAGCTGTATTTATATGTAGTATTTCTAGTATATCATTTTTTCTTCTATGTGGTTTCTCCACCTTGCGTTTGGATTTTTATTCTTTTATTCATCTTATTCATCATTTAAGATATTTGGATGTTATTTATATTATTTTATCATGAGCATTATGTCATGTACATGTAGGTGCTTTTACTATTGTTTATTATTATTTATGTTTTTAATCTTTTAATGGTATTTTTAATTTCCAATTGTTGATTATTAATTATTGTATTGTTTAGTTGTGTGCCCCCTGAAGAAGGCGAAAGCCGAAACGCGTAGGGGATTCAATAAATTGATCTCACCAATTTACGACTCCTGCTCCGTATGCTGTGGTGGTGTCAGGAAAAAGGGCTTATGCTCTGTATTTCCACCAGTACTGGCCACAGAACCATAGTTGGAGCCAGCAGAGTATAGCTGGGGGTGGGGCATGCAATTAGGTGTGTCATATACTGGCAAAATGACAGTGTGGCATCAAAAGATGTCAGCCAACTTCCACCTCCCCTGCATAAGGGGGCATGTAGCAGTACATACATGAATCCAGAAGGGCCCTGCTAGTGCCATGGGCCATGTTCTCTAGGCAGATGGCTGCTCATCTTGACTAACAGTGAGGAGTGGAGGAGTGGCCAAGTGGTTGAGGCAAGTTACCTCAGGCTGGAAGATCATGGGTTCAAATCCCACTAGAGGACAGCAACCTTGGGCCAGAATGACTGGGGTTTCTAGTCCCACAGGTGCTGCTTGTGGTTTTGGGCAAGCCACTTAACCCTCCATTGCCCATGTTCCCTGTAAATATTAGTGTATGTCTCTCATATCCCCTCATGTTAAAATGTATCCCCAATTGTGTTGTGACCACTTTGATTGAAGGATAACGTGGTATACAAAACTGTCTAAAAAAATAAATAAATATGGTTGTGGCCTACTGGCTCAGAGCAGCTATGCAATACTTCTAGCACTGAACATGGGCTTGTTTTGTTGGATGCCACTGATCAGTGCCCCCTCCCTAGTCCCCATTCCTAGGGATGAGTTATTCCATGGACCTAAGATGCTCTTGTGGGCTTCCAAAGTCCTGTGAGCCTTTGGTTCTCTGGCAGCTACGGTGCTCAACTTGGGAGCTGCTTAGGTTTGGCCATCTTTATGAAGGGGTTCCCCCAGAGCTCTTCCTAGTGGGGTGGAGCATGGGTTCCCTATGTGGATGGACTCCTTGCACGCCCCCCCCCCCCCGCCCCACATTGTAAATGTCAGGTCACAGGGGTGGGTGTTCTATATAGTGGGCCTTGGGAGTGCATCTTGACCCTACAGGCCCCATGTGGTAGAGGTTCTGATTGTGCATGACCCCCCAGACAATCTTTCTCTAGCACCCCCTCTTCTGTCAACATGGGGGACACAGTCCACAGAGGTATGGTCCTGTCCAAGCCATATCAGAGGAGTGACCTGGAGGAGGAGCCCATCCCCTAACACTAGCGTCCTTGTACTTTGTAACCTGGAGTCTAAGTGAACAGGCACCCTGGGCACCTCAGGGTGAAGGAGATCATCTACCTGTCCCCCATCTTCACCTTATCTCCTACAGTTAGGGACAGACTCTCTCCATGCATCTGCTTTTCTGATTTGCATGCCTCACCCTCTTGTACTTAACATGCCCTCCCGATGGAAGTGTTGGGGGCAAATACAGTGACAAAATTCAAAATGGCATGGGACAGACACAGTGGATCCCTATACAGCAACAGGATAAAATCAAAATAAACGTAACTAACTAATTTCTCAACATACAGCGGTGTCCTACACGGAGCGGTGGGTTCACCCCTAAAACAAAGTCATGGGGAGGGGTGGCCTGCACGGAGCGGCAGGTGCACCTACTTTTGCCTTCTTACTGGGCAGACTAGATGGACCATACTGGTCTTTATCTGCCGTCATTTACTATGTTACTATGCTACTGTGTAAACCCCAATACTCCAAGCTGTGCAGCCAGCGGTGCCTATTCCCAGTCATCCCTCTCCATTCTGAAATGGCCAGTTGCTACTTTCTTGTAGGTGTGGTTTATTACTGTCTGCAGTGGTTCCACAATCTGCTGCCATCCTCAAAATGCATTTCTAGCTTCCCTTTGCAGGGTGCACATTGAACACATTCACTGTGTGCATGCGCTATGGCTGCACACTCCCTACTATTGCACTAGTGACATGACTAGTGCGACAGTTGTGGTCTACTGCAGCTGCGCCCCTAGTGTCTACTGTGATCACTAGGCTCTGCTGCAGTAAAAAAACACATGCTAACTGCACATTTGCCTCACACTACTTGTGGCACTTTAGTAATATGCCCCTCAGTTATTTATCATTTTTACTTATAGAGACAAATAAGTATTTTAAAAGGAAAATATTGAAATGAATAAATAACTTCTATGGCAAATCTGTTTCCAAAGAATTATAAAAACTAGAGACCTTACATGTAACCTACAAGTCATATTTCTACCAATTCAGGAAAGAGCAAGACACTCTTTATAGGATTCCTTGTAAAATCTAAGGGATTCAAAAATGAAACATCTGTTGGCTCTCTATTGATTTTAGTAATCCGACTTCAGAGAGCAAAGATATTGCCTTTCTATTATATCAGGTGAAGCAGAAAGAAACAAGAATATGTGAATTTTAAATGTGCATAAACTCATTTTTTAATTTGCATGAGGGACTAATTTTATTTAATATTTAATTTTCATTTAACATTGTCAGTGAATTAGAGAAACTGTTTTTGATTTTCATTCATGAAGCTGTTTCAAAACTAATAAAGCACATCCTGAGAGGTAATTTCAATCCGAGTTTCAGTAATGAAATCTATAAATCAGAGTATTTATGAGTAATGGGCATAAGAAGTATGTCAATCACTATATGATTATTAAAAATGTGTTCACATACCACACTGCTAGAAATTCTCTTGATTCTAGGAAGACAGAGAAGGGCATGTTTATTAAATTGCAGTAGCCGGGAGTATGGGGTTTAATGCGGGGGTAATGCGCATCCAAAAACCCCACTGTGCTAAAAATTCTGTGCTGACTGTGATAGGTGGGGTTAGGGGGAAGGTGGAGTGCAGAGTGGGCTTGCGCAACTATATGCGGCTTGCCTGGCCATGTTAGTGCTGCTCAACCATGCTAAAGACATTGCGAATGCAGTTATAGGTAAAGCCAGACTCTGATCAGGTGCTAGTCATGCCTGCCATACCAGAACGTCCCTAATACATAGCACAGGTATGCATTCCATCAATCATATAGGCTTGGCCCTTCCTCCACACATGCCAACCAATAAAACAGTGACAGGCACTCAGCCATGAGGCCACCACAGTGGCAGCAGAACAACACAGCCCTAAACTGTGACGCAGATGGAACAAGAAGTAGCAGTGGGCATGGAGGCCACAGTGTCCTTGGAGAAGGGAAGTACAGCCTAGGTTATCACGCATATTTAGACTTGGTGCATCCCTCCTCATCCTTCCTGAGGACCAAATGGTTGACAGAGAACTGGATGAGCTCAGAAGCCATAAGAATCCTCTATGAGGGTCTGAGGGCAGACCTGGATCCTCTCACAGACAGGTCCCAAGGCCCAAGTCAGCGAGATCTCGGTAGCCATGTCAGAATTCTCTCCCAAGGCAGGATGGACACAAATATTTGTGACACTAGGCAGATGTTTATGGTGCCATTATCCAAGGTGTGGGGGAGGGAGGGGGTTTGTAAACAACAGCAACAGTGAAAGCGAAACAAGGGCTCCTGGCAGACACATAGACTCAGTGGGTCATCAGTGTATATCTTATCTGCAGGATGGTGGTGAATTTGTAACTTGCCAATTTAAATCCCTCTCACTATGCATATTGTATATCAACAGAAGCGAGTTCAATATCTTGAAGTGTCATGTTCCAAAATGTCATTATTGAATTTTGGCATGAATATGATAATAAACGAGTCTCCACAGTGGTGTAAATTCCACCCACTGTAGGTGATGACAGTTTGCTCAGTTTGCATATAGAGTGTTGAGTTTTCAAATGATGTAAGTAATCGGGGGTTGCAAACAATGCAAAAGTGTGGAATTCTAAAATATTTGCAAGGACACTGAAGTATACAGAAGCTATTTTTGCGATTTTTAAAATGAATAATTAAATATAATCAATGGACCAAGAGTGAACTAACTAATACTGTGCTAGTGTCATCTAATTTAGACGTCTAACAAAAAAAAAATATTTTAGGACTCTTGTTGGCTTCTGGGAATCTAAGGTTGCACATGATGTCAGAAATGATTCCCACTGAATATCCTATTTGTGGTTTAGTTTAATCTGCATTAAGCAGTTAACATGTGTTAAACCCTTAACACTGTTTAGTAAGTAGGGGCCTTAGTTCATGATGTAAACCTGAGTACAGATAGGATGCTAGTTGACTGAGGCCACACAAAGGGCAAGAGAGGTGGTATTCCAGGCTGGCTGGTTTCACAGCGGTGAGCTATAGCCAATAGATTGCCCTACTTTGAATACAAGTCATTGAAACTTCTGATCATTTTAACAAAGATGTTCATAGAATGATTACCTTACTGCAGTAGTTCTCAGTCCTGTCCTGGTGTACCCCTAGCTGCTCAGGTTTTCAGGATATCCACAATGAATATGCATGAGAAAGATTTGCATGCAATGGAGGGAGTGGATGCATATCTGTCTCATGCATATTCATTGTGGATATCCTGAAAACCTGACTGGCTGGGGGGTCCCCCAGGATTGACTGGAGAACCACAGCCTTAGTGCATAATATTATTCTACAGATGGTGTAAGTAAAGTATCACATATACTAGAGTTGCTCTACTAATTCTCCAAGAGCCCTCACTTATTTCTGCGATACAACCGATGATGTAGAGCCTGACTTTGAAATGTGATCTCCTTAGCCTCTCCAATCCTTCCTTGTTTCTAGCTGTATTCCATCGTTTATCAGGAAATCAACAGCAAATTCTCTCTCAATGCGCACATTCTGTACAACGTCCACCAGGAGCCTGTCTCATCAACGCTGCATACATGCTCATAAGTGTTTTCAGTCAATACAAAACAGGCACCAGAAAGACAGTTTGTTTATCTAAAGCACACAGAATATCTGTGTAAACTTGATATTCCCATTATGACTGACACAGTTTTTCACTACTCTGGGCACAGTAGACAATATGAGATCTGTTGGAAAGGTGTGATAAATATTTTATATACCTGATTTCTATTTATCTGGATTAACTCAAACTATATACACACATATTTAAAATTACTACATTATTGTTATGAAAGGGATAGTTTTGTGGTTGCCTTCACAGAAATGAAGTAGTATTTCATCATTATTGGAACTACTGTTTTCTGGGATAATACTATGAATCATAACAATCTCAAAACAATCATAAAATAATAATGCAGCTACCAGTTCAAAATATGTTTGAATTCAAATGTAGCCCTACAATGCCATTAGCTCTACATTTACAGCCATCTACAGTGCCTCTTATTCTTACTGTTAAAATTCACGGCATTATACAATCAAACTGGGTTTTAAACCAATTTACAATCATAGGCTCATAGATGTGTGCCCCATTTTCAGACAAACTTAGGAGCTTAAATTTAGCAGCTTAAAAGTTATAGCGGCATATTCAAAGGCATTTACGCAGAAATGCTGCTTGCCAAGATATTCAGTGCAACTATCATGGTAACTGCCATTGAATATCCCCACCGAACCCAGTTAAATACCCTGATGCTAACTGGTTAGTGTCGCAGCATTCTGGGGGAGGCAGCATTAGCTAGGTCAGAAAAAAGACTGCCCTAACCTTAGGAGGTTTAACTATCTGGCCAGTGGCTGAATATTCCTATTGACTGAATAGTTGAACAGCTATCTGGTCAAAGCAGATATTCAGTGCCAGTCGTTGGGTATGGCCCACTTTAATAGCACCGGTGGCCACTGCTGAATATGCCTCTCTATGGGCCTGATTCTGAGATGTGCCTTGCGGGGCTGCACATCCCAGCGGGACGTGTACCCCGCAAGCTATCCTGCTCCTATTCCACTTCTGACTCCTCCCGCATGGCTAGAGCAGCAGGACAGGGAGAGCTGGCGGGAGGGGGGGGGGGGCGGGGTGGGAGGGGACGGGGCAGAGCGGGGGCGGGTTCAGGCGGCAGGACATACAGAGCCGATTCCAGTCACCGCCCTGTACGCCCTGTAGGGCCAGGAGGGACATGCTGCTTATTCCACCTTGAAGGTGGAATAAGCAGCACAAATGGGCCCAGAAACCTCTACCCCGGGGCTGGATGTGGGCAGGTCCCTGATGCCCAATCCAGGCTCTGGCTGCCCAGCCATGGGTTGGGCGGCGGGGACGAAGAGGGTCTATGCTGCGAGAACCAGGGGTGCCTATGGGGATGATGCTCCCACAGGCATGCAGGGGCATGCCGGGCCATCCTTGGGCCTGATTCTGTATGCCATGGGAACGTTTTGCTGCCACGGTACAGAATCGGGTCCTAACAGATCTGTCCTTCTCGGGGCCGTCCGGACGTGCCCCTTTCAGAATCAGGCTCTCTGTTTATAAATTTAGGCCTGTTGGACATTTGCCTAGATTTATGAACTTAGTACTAAAAATCAATGCTAAGCTCTTAACCTTTTTTTCCACACCCCAAATCCGTCTGTTTCCGCTTACTTTTTATGCTCCTAAATTTAAGAGTTTAGTGAAATTTGAGTAGAAATCTAGGCACTCAACCCTAGTAAATATTCAAAGAAGCTAATTTAGTAGCATAACTCTCAGTTACTAGCATAAATCCTTTGAATATCACTCCCAAAAAATTTTGTGGCTGGTGCATTTTTGTGAAATTTCGCTAAAGGTTGCAAATAAGATCCTGGTTTAAATCCCACTGATAAATCCAGATGCACTTTCCAGTTGCGGTCATTTCTCAAGATGGCTGTTGCAGGGCAGGAGTAAACAAGGACTGTTCCTGCCTCTATTGCACCAACACCTTGGAGATGAGTTGAGGCTTGGGCATATGGAGTCTGGGGGTAGGGGCAATGATTCCTGAAGCAGGCACTTACTTTTTAGAAGGAGGGGCCTGAGGGAGGATGTGGAATCTCCACAGTGGGCACCAGATTTTTAAAATATTGAGCACAAGATCAGGCTTGAGAGGTTGAGGTCAGGAAGCGCTAAGCTATTGGCTGCTGGCTGGGGAGAAAGGAAGACATTAGCCCACCAGGGAATCCAGGTTTTTTTTACACTGGAATCAGTGGTCTTTTAGATTAGGTGTTGCCTTCTGCATTGGGGTCAATTTTGAAAACATTTTTAACAGGCAATACAGTTACTGGGAATGTGTGAAAAATTTCTCATGAAACTTAGCTAAGGCTAGCAAATGAGCTAGGAGTTCATTTGAATCCTGTAGCAAATTTTGCAAAAAAAAAAAAAATGGCATCTAGTCTACAGATATTTTGGTGAGTTAGTACATCAGTCCTTATACTGGTTGAAAATGGGCCCACAAATGCTTTTCATAATATTGATCACTAATGAACTACTTTCTATGCATTTGCATCACAGCAATTCATTAATATGCGATTTGCTAAACTTTCCTGAAAAGAAATGGCCTTCATGCGAAAGCTTACTACAAAGATGGCCCCCTTTTGTGATATCTTTTCTCATTGCTGATAATTTCACACTGTTTAACATGTATAACCTGTTTTGTGAAAGAGTTTTGCACTTTAGGGCATTGAGGCCTTGGACAGGAAAAAATTAGGGTAACATTGTCAAGAGCTCATTCTATCAGATGAGAGAGGCACAACTCATGCATGTCTTCTAAACTATGCTACTTTCACAATATCTTCAGGTTTGTAAGATGGCCATTTAATCAAAAGAATCTGTCCATACAATGCTAAACAATCTAATGTAGACCTAGATCAGTGACTGCATTTGATGCTTAATGTGGTTGGACATCTTAAATCAACAATTGAATGGCCAACTAGAGTTTTCCAGCAAATGAAAGTACAGGACTGAATATTTTGGTTTAAATTTATCCACCTGAGTTATTTGATACCCTGGGTCCAATGCAGTCTTTGACACTGAAAATATCCCAGGTGTTGTCCAAACGTTATGCATTTTCCAGCTATATTGTTGGACTATTACATATATCGTCCTGAACCGTTTAACTTAAAAACTACCACAAAACGAACGTTACCTTTTCTAAAGGACTCTCTACTCTTGGGATGCTGATTGTTGGCATCTGGGCCAAGTTCTCTATTGGAGATTTTTCACTTTCTGTTTGTCTTCCTTTGAAGTTGTTTACCACACATAAAACCTGAAAGGGTTTAAAAAAACAGTAAGAACAGAATATAGTAATGTCTTACTTTTAGTAACAGATCAGATGTAATTATCGCTAAAAGGAGTGTGTTGTTGCAAAGTAATGAGATGAATCAACACCTATATAAGAAGAGTTAAGGAGAAGCCGAAGAGTGTGTTTGATCCGGTGGCGTCATATGACCATATAGGCTTCTTTGCAGACTTTGATGCTTTGTACTGGACTAGCAAGAGAATTCTCTAAATATGATGCTGGGTCTCTTTTTCCGATGCGACAATGAAAAGTTTGTGTGCAACATTTTTGGGCCATTTTTTAATGTTGATTCGGTAAAAGCTTTGACATCCTGCAAAGAATCCAGATTTTCTCAGCACCTATGGAACCACTGAAGCTTTTCACGGTGTAGCCATGTGTTTCTGACCTTAGCATACTGTTAATATGATTACAACAAACCAAAAAAAACCCTGCACTGAAAAATCCCGCATCCTTATTTTCTAAAGTTTGATTTTTAGACTCACGTCAGTTTGACCAACTGAACATTAAGCACATTTAAGATGCAGGATCTTTCAACTCCTTCCAGGCAGTAGTGAGATGTGAATGTGTGTACAGAAGCCCACATTGCAGCCCTGCATATTTCCTCCATGGAGATAGAGCGCGCGTTGACCAACAACGCAGCCATAGCATGAATATTGTAAGCTGTGACATGACCATTAAGGTTCAGGCTTGCCTGGGCATAAGCAGAGGAGATGCAGTCTGCTAGCCAAATTGAAAGAAAGCATTTGGAAATGGCAGCTTCCAGCTTGCTGGGGTTAAAAAGAAACAAAAAGTTGAATGGATTTCCTATGGTCCTTCGATTGCTCCAAGTAGAAGGTTGAGGCTTGCTTGCAGTCCAACATGTGCAATGCCACTTCCTGTTTGTGTGTATGAGGCCTAATGAAAAATGTAGGTAGCATTATGGACTGAACATAAGAACATAAGATATGCCATACTGGGTCAGACCAAGGTCCATCAAGCCCAGTATTCTGTTTCCAACAGTGGCCAATCTAGGTCATACGTACCTAGCAGTTTCCCCAAGGGACACAGGTTCCACAATGCTTGTATTGGTTGAGATGGAAATCCGAAACCACCTTCAGAAGGAAATAAGGATGCATTCGAAGAACCACTCTATTATGTTGGAATCTGGTATATGGTGGATGAACTACCAGAACCTGAAGCTCACTCACTTGGCGTGGCAAGGTGACAGCTACTAGAGACAAGACCTTCTAGGTCAAGAGCAGGGGTGGGCAAACCTGGTCCTGGAGGGCCGCAGACCAGTCAGGTTTTCGGGATATCTCTAATGAATATGCATGAGATATATATGCATTAGAGATATCCTGCCAACCTGACTGGTTTGTGGCCCTCCAGGGCTGGATCTGGAGACCCCTGCCTTACACCTCTGTCATTTAAGATTGTGAGTGGACAAGGTGCAGATGTCCAAGACATCATAAAGGTTAGATAGAATTTGTCACAGTCCTCCTCACTTCTCACCACCACCAAAATATTGTCTATTAGACAACTTTTTGGTGGTGGTGAGAATCGAGGAGGAATGTGACACATTCTATATACCCTTTCAATGTCTAGGACATCTGTACCTTGCCCACTCACGATCTTAAATGACAGAGGTGTAAGGCAGGGGTCTCCAAATCCAGCCCTGGAGGGCCACAAACCAGTCAGGTTGGCAGGATATCTGTAATGCATATATATCTCATGCATGTTCATTAGGGATATCCCGAAAACCTGACTGGTCTGCGGCCCTCCAGGACCGGAGGTGCCCACCCCTGGTCAAGAGTTTCAGTGGACATGAGCCGAGTGGCTCAAAGGGAGCTTTCATGAGCTGCACTAGCACCACATTGAGGTCCTAAGCCACAGTGGGACAATCAAAGGCCGTGCTGAGATGTATTTCCCATCTATCCCATGATGGTATGCCCCAAGCACTTGGACGGAATTGGACTTCAGGTCTGAGTCAGAGAGATGTAGAAGTCACTTTAGCAGACTCCTTGTGGAACAGATGAAAGGATCCAAGGCCCGGCCTTCACACCAGACAGCTAACCTCTTCCACTTACAGGCATAAGACCTCCTTGTTAAGGCCTTCCTGGAGGCCAAGAGAACATCGGTTATGTTGCGGACATCAGTTATGTTGTCAGGCAGATTGCGTTCTGACAAGGCTAGCCTCTCAACATCCATGCTGTGAGGGCCAAGGACCAGACGTTGGGATGTAGCATCCTCCCATTGTTCTGTGAAATGAGGTCCAAAGCATGACCAAGACAGGAGAGCTGCATCAGGAGTGAGAACCAGGGCTGTCTGGGCCAGTACGGCATGATGAGTATCATCATACCTCCATCTCTGCTGAGCTTCATTAGGGTTTTCACTCTGAGAGGTATTGGAGGGTAAGCATACAGAAGGCCCTTTCCCCTGGTGCAGGAGGAAATTATTCACTGCCAGTCCACTCTGGAATCGCACTCTGGAGCAGAACCGATCTACTTACTTCCGAAAGATGCGGTCCACCACATCTCTGTTCAGCCTCTATTCGTGTGGCTGAAGGATGCAGCTCAGTCTGTCCACCAGAGTGTTTTGGTCTCTCGGCAGATATGTGACCTTCAACTCCCTCCTGTGAGTGATGGTGAACCTCCACAACCTCACTGCCTCCCAGCATAGGAGATAGTAGCCAGTGCCCCCCTGCTGGCTGATATAGAACATAGTGACTTGATTTCAGGCTGATATAGAACATAGTGACTTGATTTCAGTCTGAATGAGGACAATGTGGTTGGCCAGTCAATCTCAGAAGGCTTTAGAACATTTGCTATGACTCTCAATTCCAGGAAGTTGATCTGGTGAAGACTCTCTTGGACAGACCTGTTGGCCTAAATCGAGATGAGGTCCCCATCCCAACCTGGATGCGTCGGATGTCAATATCTTCTGAGGGGAGGTCTTTTGAAAGAGGAGACCTTTGAGCAAATTCTGAGGGCCCGTCCACTAATGCAAAAATTGGACCAGGGGACTGGTGACATACACCCAATCTTGTAGGCAAACCGTGGCCTAGGTCCACTGAGTCCGCAGAGTCCATGGAATATGCCGCATCTGAAGATGTGCCAGGGGTGTAATGCACTGTAGAGGCCATGTGAACTAGGACAGTAAGTATCCTGCGAGCCATCACTCGGTGACTCAGTTGAGTATCCTGAACCTGAGGGAGGAAGGCCCTCTACTGAGTCGTGTCAAGCAAGGATCCTATGAACTCCAGCTATTGGGTGGGCTGAAGGTGGGACTTGGGCTAGCTGATCACAAACCTCAACAGATTCAACACCTGAATGGTCATTTGCATAGAGTCCCAAACTCCCTCTGGCAGGGCCGGCCCAACCATTAGGAAAAATAGACGGTTGCCTAAAGTAGCAAATTCCAGAGGGCAGCAAAAGCAGGGCATTCAAAGCTAAATAATAGATTTTGACAGCAAGAGGGGATGTAAATCTTGAGGGTCGCTTAGGGCACTTTCAACGAATTCTAGGGCTAGCCCTGCCCTCTAGAGTGGTGCTTTATATGAGCTAATCATCCAGGTAAGGGAAGACAAACACCCCCAGTGTTTGGAGAAAGGCTGCCACTACCATGATACATTTTGTGAAGATTCAGGGGGCTGAGGCTAGGTCAAAAGGCAGCACTTGATACTGAAAGTGTTGCCCTCCCAAGATGAATATGGGATACTTCCTGTGAGCGGGATGAATCGGTATGTGGGTTTATGCATCTTTTAAATCCAGGGAGCATAGTCAATTTTCTCTTTGAAGGTACGTTAGCAGAGTGCCCATAGAAATCATCTTGAACCTCTCTCTTATCAAGTAAGTGTTTAGGTCCCTGAGGTCCAGGATGGGACAAAAGCCCCCCCCCCCCATTTTCTTAGGAACCAGAAAGTACTTGGAGTAAAAGCCCCACCCCACTTGTTCCTGTGGAACAAGTTCAATAACTAGGTTGACCAGGGGGGGGGCGGAGATTTCCTTCCAAAGCAGTCCCTGATGCGGGGAGTCAAGGTGATATGTCCTTAGGGGCCAGTTTGGAGGTAGTTCGGAAAAGTGCAACTTGTATCCACTCCAGATTATTTGTAGTACCCAGGAGTCTGAGGTTATGAGGGGTCAACTCTGGTCAAAGAGAGTGAGCCTTTCCCCCATTGGAGGGTTCAACATGGTGACCCCTGGTAGACTGGCTATGCTCTGGAGAAACCATTCAAACCCGCCCCAGGCTTTGTCTGTAGGGCTGGTTGTGCCTTCTGGGGTATTTCTCTGTGCTGTTGCTGGTGAAGGGCTTGGTGTTTCTGCTGGGAGGTTTGGGGTCCAGGCAAGTACCGATGCCTACAGGAGTAGTAGATATAGCGATTACCAATGAAGAGTATTCTGGAACAGTCCATAGGGCTCTGCAGAAAATGAAACCCAGAAGATAACACTGTGGTGGCAGGCGGGAAGGAGGCACACAGGTGGAGCCTCCCAAGAGCTTCCAATAGAAGCTGGGAAGTGTTCCCGCATGGGGCTCCGTCGGGGATGTTCACCTGTGCATGAGGACTTACTTCCTGCTTGTCCATAGAGAAACAAAAGTACAAGAGACATGGAATAAATATAGACATCCTTCTCATGCTGTCTTTTCAGTTTTTAATGTAAAGAGCTAAGATTAGCTGTTTATAGTTAATATAAATTTCAGAAACTCATGGCAGAAACGGGTGGTGTGACTTGCAGTTTTACTTACCAAATAATCTATAGTCCAATAGTGCTTAATAAATACATTATGCCTATGTTTCTAAGGAAATAAAGCTTCAAGAAGTTTTGGGGTGGAGGAATATAGAGGCAACAGCTGCCCTTGTGTTGACACTCACTGGGCAAAGCGTAGTATTGTGAGTGGCTTTTTGTAGAATTGTATGTATCCTGTCCCATCGACTAAGGGCAAGAAGGACAAGGGTGAAAAAACATGGCATTAAATTCATGGAAAACCTCTAGGTGTGGTTTTGCAGTGGAAAGGTCAGAGAGACAGTTACCGTGGGATTCTGCAGAAACAAAATGAGGAATAAAGATGGAGTCAACTTTTATAAAGTGTCAGTCTATATATTTGTTTGAGTCAATAATCAAATTCCATGGTGGCAGCTGTGGTGCCTAAATGTCAATGAGATATTCAGCTGCGATGTCTGGCTAGGAGTTGATGCTGAATATCTAGCCTGTATGGAGTTATTCAGGTAAGTGCTGGCACTTAACTGGTTAGTGGGATTTTCAGCCAGCATTTATTTGTATTGCAACTTAGGCCAGCTTTTCGTGTGGCCTAAGTTGCTTGAATAAGTGCCAACTGAAAGTTAAGAACATAAGATATGCCATACTGGATCAGACCAAGGTCCATCAAGTGCAGTATCCTGTTTCCAACAGTGGCCAATCCAGGTAACAAGTACCTAGCAGGTTCCCAAAAGGACATACAGGTTCCACAGTGCTTGTATTGGGAAAAGCAGTGGATTACCTGGGTCCTCTTTACTAATGATTTATGGACCTTTCCTCCAGGAACTTGTCCAAACCTTTTTTAAACCCAGCTACACTACACAACTTTTACTACATCCTCCGACAATGAATTCCAGGGTTTGATTACACCGATAAAGTTGGCACTTAACAGAATAACGACACTGCCATTGCTCCACCTACAGCTGCCCCTCTCTAACAAGATAGCGCCAGGGTGTTTTGTGGAGATATTCAGTGCAACCGTTATCCAGCCAGCTTCCCATTGGCCATCAGGCTAAGGGTTCTGGCTATCACCCCTGCGTGTTCAGTGGTTACCAGATTGTGGGAAGAAGAGCACCATCCTGAGAGCAGTTGCACCACACTGAGAGTTGAAGAACTGTGGCAGCATGGAGGCAGAGAAGCCGCAGAGCCACGGCAGCAGGGGAGCAATGGGGCCTGAACAGCTGTGGTGGCATGGGAGCCACGGAAGAGACAGGAGTGCAAGGGAAGGAGAAAGTGCCGGGTGGGGATGGAAGTGACGGAGAGACTGATTTAGCAGGGGAAGAAGCTAAGGGAGGTACTATAGCGTGCCTTGGTGAGGGAAAAGGAAGAGGGGGAGAGCAAGTAAGAGTGCCTTAGGAGAGGGGAGGGAAAAGAGAGAGAGAGAACCTTGCTGGGGGAAGGAAGAGAGAGAGAGCAAGAAAGTGTGTGCCTCCAGGAAGGAAGGGAAGGGGCAGGGAGAAAGTGTTAATGGGGTTGGGGGAGGGGAGATGGAGAGAAAGATTGGAGGAATGAATACTGGAGCCACCATAAATGTTTTGCAGCTCTCTGCTAGTACCTTAATACAGTGTGCTTCCTAATAGAGACCACCTGTAAAACGTTTGTTTGAAATACAGTTATTATCCTTGTTTTTTTTCTTGCTTTCCACACAGTTGAACCCTAATTAATATAATGCAGCAAATACGATAATTAAGAAGAAACTCATTTTCCATAATAAAAAATATTGTCTTATGGGTCTATTTTTTTAAAAAAAGACATATTTTAAAATTATTTCTATGTTTAGAAATTACAGATGAAGAAAATACATGATTCTTTCTGAAATTATAATTAGATTCACTTATACATATCAACTGGCAAGAGAGTAATTTTACATCTTGAGAACTTATTTTAAAAATTAAGTGGTAGGGCACCAGACACTGTTAAATGGTTGCAAATTTCATAAAATATCTCAGTTTGTTTCACTCGTTTTCTTCACCTAAATCCAAACATCTACGCCAAAGCTACTCTTATTTGGCAGATTGATCCCTTCCTGTAATTAAGAAGAACTAACACTAGGTGTCAGAGACGCCATTTTGAATGCAGGGCAGGAGCTACTGGAACTTGCTCCTGCTCCCCGCTAGGCACTAAGAAGCCCTCCTTGAGAGCCAGAGGGCGTCAGAGGTGTTGGAGCCTTCTATATAAAATGTAAGAAAGGTGTAGGGGATGGAGGGCTTCTAAGTAAGATGCTGGGTCTGCAAGAAGTGCACTTGCCGCATCTTCTTCAGGAAGTGGTAAGTACATCTATGCTAGCTTCAGCAATGGCAACACATGATAACTTACTGTGAGCTAACTGAAAGGCACAGTCCATACCCATAACCCACTCACTCGCCACCCGTTTCCATCTCCCTTTCATAGCAAGCAGTCACCACATGAATTAGTGCATACTGTTGCAGTCAAATGATAACTTATCACAACAATTCGTTAGCAACTACCTTGCTCTAATAATTTGCGTGACAATTGCTTATTGTACTTTAGTAAACAGACTCCATAGTTTTTAAAATTCCTGGGCCTCTCACCACATACATTTCAAACAGACTACTCATCCAGTTAGAATTTAACTAGTTAGCTTTATGAAGGATGAGGTCTACTAGGGAAATGCCTAAAACCTAAATGGAAATCAGCCCATATATGACAATTCTAGTTTAACAGGGTAAAAAGATTTGGTTAACTAAGCTGCCAATATTAATCAGCGCTAGCTTAACTGGATAATGGATATATTGTGGAATGTCAAAGAAAAACAGCGGAAGTATGACCACAGCCTACCAGATGGTATTAAATATTCTTTATTAAGGATCCTCGCAAGGCCTACATTACAGTCTCAGATATTTTGGCCATGCTACGGTAAATTGTTTTTTTATGGATGGAAACACTTATTTGTTAATGTAGACATGTGGCAGTGCAAGTTAGTTACATAAGTTAAGATTCATGACTGGATTAATTATGTAAATGTTACTTAGGATATAATTATTTTGAGAGTAATGTTATAAACTCCCGCAGAGTTAACACATTAGGACATACACATTTGAAGTCTATTTTATGAAGTGAAGCACACATGTGCGTTTCTTTATAAAATTGGGGCATGTTATAAAAACATGCACCTAAGTAGTTGTAAATTTGCATTCCACCCAAATTCTACCCTTATGCGTACCCGCACTGAAAGTACATACATGTATTGGCCAGTTAGAGCACAGCTTCTCAACCCAGTCCTTGGGGCACACCGAGGCCAGTTGGGTTTTCAGGATTCCCACAATGAATATGCATGAGATAGATATGCATACAATGAAGGCAGTACATGTAGATCTCACTTATGTAAATTCATTGTGGGAATAAACCCAACTGGCCCCGAGGACTGGCCGGAGAGCCACTGAGCTAGAGTTTGCACGCAAGTTCCCATTCACTCAAGTAAGTCCATGACAATAGGTGACTTATGCATGTAAATTGCATGTATCTTTATGCGGCTTCTTATAAAATTACCCTCTTTGAGGTAAGGCCAAGTGGTTTCAGAATGTGTCAGAACCAATAAGAACAACTTGATTCAAACAAGGAAACAATAGGAAGGAGATACCACATACATTCACATACCAAAAACACTGCTATCGATATTCCAATCAGAAAACCCGCTATTACGTCTGACCAGTGATTTCGATATTCTGCTACTCTGTTGATTCCGGTAAGAAGTGCAAAACACATCAAACCCAAACAAAGAACAGGCTTTGCAAGTCTGGTTCCTTTGGCTTTTATCGAGTTGGTAATATACATCTGAAATCAATAAAAAAAGAATGATTCACATTAGAAGGAAATCCACATTCCAATGCATTAAACCTAGGATGCCATTTTCTTAAGAAAAAACTAGAAATACGTTAAATAATTTCTAGCAGTACTGATATTTGTCAGAGAACTGTTTTTATAACTAGTAATTTTACAAATTTATATACAAATGTTAGGGAAAGCATATTGTATAGAAAAGAAGTACAAATGAGCAAAAAACATAAGTAAAAAGCAACAAAAATGTGTGTGTGAAGGCATATGCATATGTTTATATACATAAAATATGTTTTTGTGTACAGAGAGATAAATAAAAAGAAAAGTAAGAGAATTAATAACATGGTACTCTCAAATACCTAAAAGCTACCTGATCAGATAGCCACTGGCTATTCAACAGAAATAGCTCTTGTATTGAAGGACACCGATGGATATCAATTTGAGAGGTTAAGAGGAAATTTAATTAACAGAGTCCTAAAAAATTGTGAAAAATGCACCTATTTTATAAGCACCCATAACAAATACAAACACATGTGCAAACACACACGCACATTTATACAGTATCTGTTCTGAGTTAGCTGCAAATCCCCAGTGCACTTTAATAAAAGGGCCCCATAGAGTACTGTCAAAGGGGTGCTTGTTATGAAGGTACCATCACCTTGGCAAGTATGTAAATTAACTGTCTTGCAAAGGATTGTGGTTATTGAAGTCCATTCACACAAAGCTTGCCTTTTAAATAAATGAAGAAACTTGTAGTTGGTCGAGTGTAAGGCAAAAATTAGAGTTTATTTATGGGATGAATATTCCACACACAGATATACTTGGTAACACCATCCAGATAACTTCCCCAGGGTTTATTCAACATAAACAAGGCAACTGAAAAAGCTTATGTAAATAAGTATCAAAGTCCTTTATGGAACAGAAAGGCTTTCTTACAGCCACTGCTATCAAACTTTGTAGCAGTGCTGATGTGGAAACAAACCAAAAAGGAAAAACTTCTTTATACAAAAAAAACAGCTCTCTTTATCCACACAGAAAATAACTTTTACATTCCACGTGTGCTTGGCTTGTGCTGTGCTCTGCTCTAGCAACAGGTGACAATCCAAATGCAATTAACAGCTTGTTCTCAGCACACGGGCAAACTTCCCCAAAAGCTTTCTCTCTTGAAGAGAACTTTCTGGGGAGCCAATAATTAGAATGTTTCCTTTTGATGCTTGCTCTTATTTGGAGGATTTTTCTAAACTAACAATCTACACAAGGAACAGTCCATACAAACATTCTCTTCAGACATTAAGCCTTGCTCCTGGAATTGCATGGGTACAATTTCACTGACTGACTCAGAGGGCTTTATTAACTGGCTTCTATACGGAGAGAAACTGTTTCCCTGCTGTTTGCAATGCTCAGAGCTAGAGAAACGTTCACTGTTCATACCTGAATCCAGGCTGGCATCAGGCTGATTCCTTTGGTATTCTGGCCAGTATGCAAAAGAGCTTCTGTGTACTGTCCTCCAGTTGTTATCTCTGGACCTCAGGGCCTTTTCTCCATACGTCCTCCAAGAGGTATTTGGGCTCCTTTTCTCCTTAGCTGCAGCAGTACTTCTTCTAGGTGCTGCTTGAGGGTCCCTGGCTGTGGATCTCCAGACCTCTGGCTTTCTCCAGTCCTCATAACGTTGTTTCCCCCAGGAATCTCTCCAGGCATACATACTTCTCTGAGCTCCTCTCTTGGACCGTCTGCTTCCTTGTCCTTGTCCCTTCAGGTTCCGGTTGTTCCTGTTCCTCCTGCTCCCATCCTGGTTCTTCTTCCTCTCCTTCTTCTGGTTCTCCCTTCCTGAAGATTCCCTTCTAGTTTTAAATTAGATTGCAACTCCTCCCTTGCATACTCCAGGTGTTGTGGATTAAGCTCTCTCCTGGAAGGTGTTTGATTAGGGATGACATAATGGTTTCTCTGATTAGACTTGTGCTTTTCCACTTTAGCTCCTCTAGGGGCTTTCTGCAAACTGGTGCATCCTGGAACCTGTAGTCTTTTAGGGAAACAAGCTGTCTTATTTCTCTGACCTGCCAGCACAGGTCCCTTGATCAGAGTAAATTCCTCTCTTTTGTCCTTACTCCCTGAGCTTTGATAAGCTTCCTTATCACAGTACATACATAAATTTCAAATATTCGGTAGTTGCAATCACTGTGCACTAACTTCCGGGATTATGTCAAGCATATAATAATTCATATAATTCATAGGATCTTAAATACAGAGAGAAAAAAACTCAACATCACAGGCAACAGACAGCCAAAGAAGAATCATATAACTTAGCATAATATGTTCAAATGTCCTCATACCCATAATTAAGCAAGCTGTCCTATTTTATGCTAATTGGATTGTCCTAAAAGTACTATCAGACAGGGTCACAGAAAGCGAGTTAGAAGACCCCAGAACAGGCAAAACCATCGCTTCAATAGCTGTCCTAAGGTAAATCAAGGCCTCCAGGGGCTCTACTGTATGTACTAAAGTGCAAATGATTTCATAAACACACACTTCAGGGCATGCTTACTAAAGTGCGCTACTGATCAGTGCAGGGTTTGCCGCACAATAAGCACGCTGCTAAACTTTAGCATTGGAGGGGCGATGAATGGCTTGGGGGTCAGGGGCAGAGTGGTAACCCATAAAAAATTCAACGTGAACTTTAGCTAAGGATGTAAATGAGCCAAGAGCTCATTTGCATTTTCCAGCTACATTTTGCAAAAATAGGTACTAACCCAGGAACATTTTCTTGAGTTAGTACATAGGTGCCCAAGTGAAATAAGAGTCTGTATTTAAAAAATACTATTAATCAAACAACATTCATAAAGTGATGTCACACCATCAGATATGCATTGAGCAGTTCCTCTAGATCAGGGGTCTCAAACTCAAATTGCTTTGAGGGCCAAATGAGGACTTGTAGAGTAACCCGGGGGCCGCACAAGACGCAGGCCTCATTTGCATAATGGCATCATTTGCATAAGGGCATCATTTGCATAAATATTTGCATATACACTAACTTTTAGTAAACATGCAGAACATACACCATCACCAAACAAGGAATCACAATTTAGAAACAGGAAGACAATTAAACTGGGAACCCCAAAAGCCAAACTTAGAATGTACAACACTGTAGAAATAAAACTATAAATTGATTTCCTCTTGTATGTAAGGGAACAATCATGGAGAATGGGCCCCTGGGCCTGTGTCCACTCCCATATCTTTTCTGGTCACATGGAGGGGGATGCTCTCACCTTTGTGGCTCGAATCTCTGGCCCTGTGTTCATTCTCTGCTTGAAAACCCTAAGGAGGGGATTTCCTAGCTCTCTGTTCTCTCTGTTCCTGATGTCTGGAGAGAGAAATCTTTTGGTTCTGTGCAGTTTCTCTCCTTCAAGGTCCTGGGGGGAGGATTCTTCTGCCCCATGTTCCTTCTCTGCTTATGTTGATCCTATACTCACGATCTTCCTTTTATGCTGTTCAAAGGGTGGCATCCAGCTTTATGCTCGCTTTATTCTTCTGTGAGGAGAGGATCTCTGGTTCCTTCATTCATCCTGTCTCTTTTTGGGTCCCAGGGAAGGGATCCCTGGCCCTGTGTTACTACATTCTCTGTTTCTGGGATTTGGGAATGACATCTCTGGCTAGTTGCTTGCTTTTTCTCTACTTCAGGAGCAATGGGAGAGGATCCCCAAGTCTTGCACTGATGATATGACCAAAGAGCTCATGTGCACTCTGGCCATTTTTACACCAGCTGTTGCACAAGCCTTTTATTTTGATGTTTATAGACTCTCCTACCTTTTTTCTTAAAACTGTGTTTTTCTTTTATTTTCCAAAATGATGAGCTCACTATTAGTTGCATGAACAGACAGATGGGTCTATGAACCAATGGCAAACTCACACAGACAACATAGTCAGCCACAGAGAAATTTGAGTAGTGTCAGTTTTTCACCCGGGACTATTATTTTTTTAAAACATAGCCACTATTGGCAGCAGTCAGTCCCTGATCCCAATGCCAACAGTATTAAGCGTCCCGCGGCCCCTCTGCCTGCTCTGAGTCCTCTCCTCCCTGCAGCATCAGCTCAAAAAGTGGCGGCTTTCAGAGCCGCGAAGAGAGAGAGTTTCTCTCGCGCGGTTCTGAAGAGCAGCGAGTCTTCAGAACCGCGCGAGAGAAACTCTCTCTTCGCGGCTCTGAAAGCCGCCACTTTTTGAGCTGATGCTGCAGGGAGGAGAGGACTCAGAGCAGGCAGAGGGGCCGCGGGACGCCTAATACTGCGGCGGCAAGTTTGGATTTATTTTTTTTTTTTAGACACCGGTAAGTGCTTCGCGGGCCGCACAAGATGCTCTCGCGGGCCGCATGCGGCCCGCGGGCCGCGTGTTTGAGACCCCTGCTCTAGATAATATATTTCAGTACATCTTGATATCAAAACCCCATTCATATGAATTTGATTAAGGGAGCAAAAGTTTGACAATCCAGAGCACAATCATAGCTTTCATTTTCCACACGTTAATTGCTAAGCCATTACTTTCCAACCATACTAAACTTTTAGAAAAGCCAGATTGCCACACTTCTAATCTGTATGAAATGAAAAAGGGGGCAACATCAATTCATCTGCATATAGATGAAAACTGATAAAAAGTTGTTGTAACTACTTAAAGAAAGGGACATATCCAAAAAAAATATGGGAAGCCTTTTCAATTTATTTGGCTTTTCCCCAAGTTTTTTAGGGCGTCTTCCAGTTCATTTCACACATTAATACTTTTTTGTAACACATGTAAATCCGATGTACAAGTGTTATAATTCATAGGTTAACCTGCTTGATTGATTTTGTGCTTACTAAAATTTCTAAGACGTATAAATGCTCGCTAACAAATGAGCATCCCTAGCAAGGAGGTGTTAAATAGAGTGGCAGAATCCCATGGCAGGCCCTGTGCAAGGCTATACCAGTTTGAAACTTCCACACCCTCATTATTCTGTGAGAAAAGAAGCAAACCATGAAAGCATATTCTTATCGAGGCCTGTTTACTAAAGGGGTCTGGGTCCTGCCAGGATTCGATTCTAACAGGAACCAGTTCGGATCAATCCCACCACTGACAGAACCGAGCGAGTGGCGACGCGGCACGCATCTGATTTGCCAGCGTCACATGCTCAGGCTGCCGGCAGCCACCGCAGGCCAGCAACTCCCTGGTGGCCCAGCAGCCTGGGCCACCCGTCAGATGGCATCGGGGGCTTCACCCTATGCCGCGGTCCCCCGATGCCATCAAACCACTGGCAGGTGGAGGAATTCCCGTCAGTGCCGTGCCGGCATCAGGATGCCGTTTTTGACCTGGTTTGGCAAACATGGCCTTGGGCAGGAACCAGTTTGTGCAATCCGGGCCGAACTGGCCAAATCCCACCACTGAGTTTGGGCCCCATGCTAAAGACCAGTAAAGACTGCCACACTAAAACTCCCATGCTGTCATGGTAGCAGGCATCGGGCAGGTACTGGGTGGGACATGGGCAGATTGAAAGCGTTGCCAGCATGTCATGGCTAGCATGGGCATTCGTGACCCATGCTAACCACACTTGGTGTCATTTGCACAGGTGCACGGAACACCACATAAGAAATGCCATACTGGGTCAGATCAAGGTCCATCAAGCCCAGTATCCTGTTTCTAACAGTGGCCAATCCAGGTCACAAGTACCTGGCAGCAATGTTCCCACTAACCTGCCCTGGGTCCGTTGCCAACATTCCTTCCGGCGGGGGGAGGTGCAGAGCGATCAACGTTCTGCCCCTCCCCCCACCGGCAGCAATGCCGGCAGAGGACCCGGCGCAGATTAAAGAGAACATTGCGAGGGTGCTATGGCATGCGTTAGACATCCTGCGGTTTATGGACTCATTTGTACGTATTTTCCCTGATTTAGCACGTGACCCCACCCAGGCAAGGAGAAGGAAATATTTGGGATGTAAGCCCAGGGTTCTCTTCCTTGGCAGGTCTTTTTTCCTTACGTTTTCTTCTAGATGTTATGTTACTTTTAAAGGAAAAGAAATTCCTTTTTTTTTTGAGCCCCTGCAGCTACTAGTTGCTAGTAGATTTCCATTTGGCTGATGTGTAAGTCTCCAATCAGCTTTAGTTAAATACTTTATCTTTGTGAGGGTGTTTCCTTCACTTGATTGTTTTTCTTGATGTCCCTTGTTTCCTTTGTTGGTGGGCTAATTGTATATGGATTGTTGGTTTTTTAAAAAAGAAATTCTATTTGATCTTTCTGTTATTGGGTAACTGGATGCTGTGATTATTCTGTCATTCATATATATGCCTGAATCCTTACATTTAAAATGCAATAAATAAAAAAATTAAGAATGATACAACAGAGCCAGTGGTAGGAGAGGTTATTGTATCCAAATCTATGTATTCCATTGTATAGCTGAAGGCATAGAACAATCATTATTTTGCAACAATCTTGTTCATGAATTGTCTGATAGCAGTTGTGGAGGTGGGATGGTACCTCATCTATTCCAGTCCATGTTCATAGAAAGATAAAGCTAAAAGATAAATAAATAAAAAGTAAATTAAGAGCTACACGATAGGCAATCTCTGGCATGGCCATAGTTTGATGGCTTCATTCAGGGAGGGGAGGGGGAGGGGATTTGCATATCATTTGCATATTTACATATTCATTATGGTTATCTTAAAAAAATACTAGATGGATAGGTGGATAGGAAGTCAGTATATCAAACAGGCAAGGGATACACTGCCTGCCCCCAAGATACTCAAAGAGGGAGCAGAGGTTCTTATTCAGTGGCTTTGCCAAAAAAATGAAACAAACCTATTCCCAGGCTGTAATTACAAGGCTACCGTATAGTCCCCTTATTCAATCATGTTCTTTTTGTCGGACATAAATTGTGAGGAGAAGACATTGCAAGTCATCCCCAAAACACAATACATGGCCCTTTTATTTAATTTTAAACAAATTCTTTTAAAAACGGAATTGCAAAATGAGAAAAGAGTCCATTCTTCCACAAAACTGTACTTATCTGAACCCGTACGTGACGTGCACATTTCGGGGGAAACACCCCCTGTATCAAGCGCTCCCACACCTTGATGGGAATGAAACCAAGATACTTGAGTAACCGTCAAGGTGTGGGAGCGCTTGATACAGGGGTTGTTTCCCCCGAAACGTGCACGTCGCGCACGGGTTCAGATAAGTACAGTTTTGTGAAAGAATGGACTCTTTTCTCATTTTGCAATTCCGTTTTTAAAAGAATTTGTTTAAAATTAAATAAAAGGGCCATGTATTGTGTTTTGGGGATGACTTGCAATGTCTTCTCCTCACAATTTATGTCCGACAAAAAGAACATGATTGAATAAGGGGACTATACGGTAGTTTTTTCACATATTCTTTTCAATATTACTTACCGTGTTTGGGGCATTGTTTTTTTGATTGTAATTACAAGGCAGCAAAAATTGTAGCTCTTTAATTATTTAGCCCGGCACTTAAGATTCAGAAAATACTGACACCTGTAAATATATATGCTGCAAAAAACAGAGGAGATGTAAGGTGCTCACACACCAAGGGAAAAGAAAAAGAAAACCACAGTACGTTTTCTAACACTAAAATAAATTATAACTAATTTTATTTTGGTGTTAGAAAGTGTATTCTGGTTATCTATTTTTCTTTTTGAACATCTATTTTGTGTCCAGCGAAACCCCTCCTCCAACAGTAGGTGCAGAGCAGAATTAGGACACTTCACTATAGAACCTATCATACAAGAAAAAAAAATCAGATTCCAGTGTCATCTCATTAACAGCCTCTCCAATACCAGAGATTGTAAACTAACACAAAGCCCTGCAAAAGTTACTAAAGACCTATAATGCAAATATACCATATCATAATGACACCAGCTTCTAAACACAATAAGGAGCCTACCAAAAAAGAGCAGCACCATAAATATTGCAGTGGGCATCTTAGGAGCCAGTGCTTGTGACCTCCTCAGCCTCCCCGCCAAATATCTCTTGCACTGGTCTCAGGTTCTTGTCTCACGAGACCAGCACCAGATTTCCTATACGTGTGGCATTCTTAGACAAGAATATAGATAACAACAGTTATAGCTTCAGATATTAAATGTCTGTATGTGCGTGGGATGTGGTGCATGTGTGTGTGTGTGCGCTGCAGAGTTGGGGAGGCTCTTTGTGTGGTGCAGAGGTGAGGTGGCTGCGTGGGTGTGTGTGGTGTGCAGGGGAGGTGGCTGCGTGGGTGCGCCTGACTTGCCGAGGTAGGGAGCCTGTGTGTGTGCGTGCCTGTCACGAGGAGGTGGGGTGCCTGCGGGCAGGCGTGCGTGTCTGTCGTACGGAGGTGGTGTGTGTGTGTATGTATGTGGTGAGAGGATGGGCAAGGGGTGCTTGTGTATGTTCTAGGGGAAAGGGAATGCACCTTTTGGCAACACCTTGCACGCTCCCCTCCCCTTCCAACCCCTCTCCTGCTGGCTCTCCTCCTCTGTTACCCTTGACTCTTCCCCCTTCATGAACCACCCTAGCCTTCCCCTCCCCATCCTCCTTTTCTAAATAGGTCACTGCTCCTTTAAATTGTCCCTGCCATTACCTCACTTGCTCCCCCCAAGCACTTTTTCTGCTGCAGGCCACGATCGCGACCGCTCTCTTCTCATATACCTGCCGAAATCCAATCTCCCGTGGTCAGATAGAAGAGGCTCTTTCTTCTCTTCTGCCCGCCGGGATGTGATCTCCCATGGGCAGATAGAAGGAGTCTTTGTTGTGATTGCAGCCATCCCCTCCTCTTCTGCCTCTGGAGGATAGGGTTCCCATAGACAGAAGAGAAGGGGTAGGCAGTGACTGCAGCCCAGAGGCAAGCTGGTTGCCCATGGGGTTCCCCTTCTCTTCTGCCCATAGGAAAACGGATTGCGGCCATTGGAGCAACTCATTTGGAGGGACAATGCCCTCCTCGCTGCCCCCAAACTATACTCATGATCCCTGGAAATCTAGTCCCATTAGAGCATTAGCTGGGAGAACATATATCACCCTAGTCCTTTCAAGATTATCAGCGGGCAGAGAGTGTAACTGTCCAGTAGAGGGCCTTGCTGAGGCTAGGCATGGGACCAGGC
Organism: Ichthyophis bannanicus; assembly: GCA_033557465.1. Taxonomy (NCBI): domain Eukaryota; kingdom Metazoa; phylum Chordata; class Amphibia; order Gymnophiona; family Ichthyophiidae; genus Ichthyophis; species Ichthyophis bannanicus. The sequence goes on from CM066040.1 coordinate 107,698,257, forward strand.
AGCACAGCTGTGAACATGGGAGAGCATCTTCATGCATCTATTATATCCTATATTCACAGAACAACAAAGCTAAATCAAATGAAATCCAGGGCCTTGCAATGCCTAAAACAAAAATAAGATCACTTTATTTGCTAAACCACCAAAGCATAGTTTAAGCTCAATTGAACATGAGTCATTTCAATCCAATCATCCTTCAATTATTCACAAATAAATTCCAATAATCTATTGCATGTTCCCATAATATAATGCATTTCAGTATAACAATGTTCATTCAATCTCAACATTTGATTGGGTTTTATTTTTATTTTATTATTGGTACCTTCTTCATAAGAATCAAACCTGGGACCTTATTCATGTTTTAAGATCTCAGAGTTCTAGATTTGATTCTCAGTAAGGATGTAATAAGCAGAGTTTTCGTGTAATTTTTGGCCATCTGGTCTTTGTTAAGCTGGAGTGAAAATAACTCAGGCAGGCAGGCGTGCAGCCGTTCAGATTACCCCCTCCCTCCCCCTCCCTTTTGCCCACAAATGATGCCCTGACACTTCTTTATATCAACATTCCCACTTGCAGCCGTTGTCCCCGTCTTCGAAGGGGCAAGAGGGTGTTCCCAGCACTGCGGGCCCTTAAAATAGGCTCCCGCTGGCCCGCCCTCGTGCCGCTCCCGCCCCCCTCTTCCCTTAACCCTCTTCTTTCCGGTGCCCTCTGCCTGCCTGTGTCCCGCAATAGCTATTCGCCGCCGCGGGAATCTGTAATGTGTGAAGTCTAAAGCAACGATAGCGTTTATGTCTGTTGATAAATCAGTATGTGTTTACATAGGTGGACTAATCAATGAAATGGTTACCAGACCCTTTAAAAATAGTGAATGAAGGAGTACTGATGAACGCTGTTCATATGCTGCTTGAGGCGGGTTAATTACTCAGAATGCACCACGGAAGTAGGCAGATGAGAAAATATCGATGGCGGGCTGATGTGACAATTGTGTCCAAAGGAGGCAGAGTTCTGGAAATCTCTTTAAGATCACTAGACATTGTCATATGTGAAGTCCTTAAAGTGTTTATTCAAAGTTAAAAAGCTGTGTCATAAAGATATTCACACATGGGTGGTATGAGATAAAAAGCAGTTTGAGGCAAGGGATGAAAATAAGTGTTTACGGGGATTAAAGATCTATAAGCTCCACCCACATGCTGTTTTGAAGCCTCTTTTAAAATATATAGGAAAATAAAAATATATACGGTAAGATGTTTTGATTTAAATGTGATAGAAATGTTTTGTGTTTCTGTTGATGTTTTTGTAATGAGTGTTATAAAAGGATGCAAGAGATCTAAAACAGGCAAAAAATTGGCACCTTCCTGCTCAATTAATCTAAGAGACCTATTATAAAATGACCCCCCACAAGACAAATTTAAACTGCTGAGTTGAGAAACTTGTTAATTAAGTGATATGCAGCATGGTTTTGCATTTGTTCGCTAATTAATAACCACTTGAGCTCATAAATAATTGTGGTAAGTATCAGGGGATTCCTGGTGCTCCATGTTTCTCCAGCTGCTATAAAAGCTTGCTGGTACTGGTGATATGATTGCTCTCTAATGTCTTCCTTTCATACAGGGCAGCAGATACCATGGGGGGACATACAAAGGCATTTACGCCCAGGCACTGCCCACAGGCACACTAACTGGGAATCACAGGTTTTTTAGCACAGGGCACTGTACTACTTTTTAGTGCAGCAGAGATATTGTGCATTTAACCCGTGCCCTTTCATAAACATGCCCCTCAGCGCCACATTTTGGCAGTAGAGGATACCGCTACAGTAGCATCTACCTTTTCTCCCTCATTTGGGCCGAGCATACCGTTTCATTTTTAAAGAAAACAATTAAAAAGCCCGAATAGACACACAGACCCGCTTTTACCTATGGCAAAAGGGGCAGCTGTGCCTTTTTTATGTGTTGCTGCCGCTGTCCCACCGCCCATGGATAACAGCGGCCCCACTTCTGCGCCCACTGCTGCCCTTTTCCGGCACGTGAAGCGGCAGCAACACATAAAAAAGGCACCGTGGCAAATTATTTTCTTTTCTGGTACCGCACTGCCGTTCTTGCTTCTGCTTCTGCCCCCTCCTATGAATCATAGAGGGGGAAGAAGCAGAAGATGAACAGCACAGCAGCATCAGAAAAAAAAGTAACTTGACGCGGTACCTTTTATATGCGTTGCCATTGTTGCACGTCCCAGACAGGGGTGGCAGCAACAGCAGAAGGGGGGGGGGGCGCATGGATGAAGGGGGAATACAGATGAGGGGGGCCCCCACCAGAAACATTTGCCCCAGGCCCCATAAGGCATTACAGACACAGAATTATCTAGAAATTATTTTTAAAAAAAAGTAATCAGTGAAAATTAATTTTTAACACAATTTTCTTCAGATTTGGAGAACTAAAATTGCATACGTTATAGCAATCTAGTCAGTGACAATTTTGTACCAAAGAAGGGGGGCGCTAGAGAGCTTGCTTACAGATGGATATGTAGAGATTTGCTCTCCGATAACCTAGTAAACTCTGCAACTAAGAACACTGTTTTCTGCAAACGTATCCTAAGAGGTCATTGTCAAGGTCAGTGGTAAATCAGACATCACAGAAGTGAACTTTACAGCATTACAACGCATTAAAAAGGTCAAACTGGAAGGGAGGCGTCAGATTCCGTTTTCTTGAAAGCAGCCATTTTCTACTACTAGTACTATTAATTTGTATAGTGCTACAAGGTGTACACAGCACTGTACAGATAGACACAAGAGACAGTCCCTGTTTGTCAGAGCTTACAGTCTAATCAAGACAAGCAAAACTGGGGACCAGATTATGGTAAGATACACATAGGTGGTAAACAAGAGAATGAGGGGAGTCTTTTTAAAACCACTTTGCATCTTTTTAAAACTATGTGCATCTTTTTAAAAACACTGCTCCCATTGCACATGGAGAGACATACATGTGTAGCACTGCATCTATTTTACAGGAGGCTGCATATTTTCCAGAGCCTCCTGTAAAATACTATGGGAATTCTCCACGTCCTGACCTATATGTACGAGTCTCCCAGGATATCCTGTATTTTAAGTTCATCTATGCTCAAAACATGATTAGATCCTCATCTAAACCCCAATAAGAGAGAAAGTTAACACCACTTAATAAATAACTTCAATGAAAAGGATATATTATATTTATTCAACAAAACATTTCCCCCTGGGCAAACGTATCTGAGGCTTTCATTAACTGCTGACACCTAAATGAGTAGCAATAATTTCAACTAAGCGATTCTTTTAACTCTTGATGAGACTCTCACATCATCCTTAAGGAATTCTGGCCCATTCTTCCATACAGAAGTCTTTCAGTATGGAATGATCCTTCCATGCTGAAAGAGTTCTGTATGGAAGAATGGGCCCGACTTGTTCTGTATGGAAGAATGGGCCAGGCTTGTTCAGGTCTTGCCAACACATCTCAGTAGAATTTAGCTCAGGGCTTTTATCTGGCCAATCTGAAATACAATCTTGTCTTCCTAATCCATTTTATAATAGATGGACTTAAATGGTTAGGGTGATTGTCTGGTTGCGTGGCCCACTTTTGACCTGACATTCCCAATTAGAACTTTCTGATCTAAGGCAGAGTTAATGGTTTCATTAATGATGGCAAGTTGTCCAGGTCCTGATGCAGCAAAGCAGCACCAAATCGTGGTACATCCACCACCATGCTTGACAGGATGAGGTGCTTACTTTGGAAGGCAGTATTTGGTTTTCCCCAAATAAAATGTTTGTTATTTTGGCCAAAATATTCCATTTTGACTCCTAAGTCCTAATGCATGTACTTTCAGTGTGGTATGAGCAGGGGGTAGAGCTTGGACAGAGTGCAAATTTATAAATCAAGGTTATAAGAAATACAAGCAGCTTTGCAAAATCTGTGCACATGTGATATAACCCCCTGTAAAAAATCCCCTAGGAAATCCCCCGTGGACCAAAATTTTTCTTTTTGTCGGACCCCAGTGAGGGAGGTTAAGATGGACTGCAAAACCACACCCGTCAAATGAGGTCCATTTTAATCATACAGTTCTTTAGTGAATATCATAAAAACTTAGCTTGAAATATAATGTGATATAACCGGCAGTGCCTGGATTGCAGGATCTTAATACGTCTACTTTAAATCACTAACATCCCTATTTTATAAAGTATGTGTGAACTCCAGTCTATAAAATAGGCTTCAAATTTGTGCATCTTCTGCAGGAGTTTACAAAATTAGTTATTATTTATTAGGCATTTGATATATCACCCTTCAAACATCAAGGCGGTTTACAATAAGACATGTCAAAAGGTCAGTGGGTTGAAAGGAACTCCAAAAGCCAGATAAGAAAGCAACAATCTTGCGACATGGTAGATCAAAGATCTGAGAGGAGAGGAGGAGCAGAAAGGGAAGGGAAAGGGGTGGGGAGGGAGGAGCTATAGAGGGAACAAGAGGGGATGCAGACTATACAATGATAGGCTAGTGGAGGGATACCAAGCAGAATTAACTAGTAAAGTTGTCAAAGGCTTCAAAAAACAAGGAGATTTTCTTTTGGGAGGCAAGATGACGGTGGGTACCTGACGGCTGGTGTTTGATCCGCATTGCTCCAGTGTGATATTGTTCTGCGGCGAGCTCCTGTTCTGTTAGCTATGGGACGGAGAAAGCGAAAGCAAGCGGGCCTCCTAGCAGCTCCCCCGCAAGCTTCCGTCCCCGGTCAGAAAACCCTGGAGCATTGTGGTTTCGCAGCTGTCGGTTTTTCAGCGGCGTCTTCGGCGGCACGGCGAGAGGACTCCATGCTGAGCGTATCAGGGGTGAGTTTGTCCCCCGACCAGCGAGCTCCCCCGATACAACCCGGAAGTGTTATCTCCCGGGATGGTGTTTGTTCCTCCGGATTATCAGGCTATCGTGAGAGTACTCCGTTGCCTTGTGAAGAGAGACAAACCCTGCAACGGTCATCCCTGGACTTTGGTGGGAGTAGCCTGCTAGAAAGACGGGATTTGGATGTTCTGGTCTCTCGTGTGGAGATTCCACGGCAGGGGGAGCCTGGAGGAGGGCTGATATCGGTTATTCGGGTGGAAAAACCAGCAGTTAAAACTTTGGAAGCGCTGTGGGATGCCATAACTGCCCTGACAACGACCCTATCTACTGTGGTGGGAACTGTAAGTACTGAAATAAATAGTGTTAAGTTGGAGACCTCTAAAAGTTTGGAGTTACAAGCTGGGTCGTTGGTGCAAGTTAAAGAAGATATTGTACATCTTAAAGAAGGGCATGCAGTTCTGATGAAGGAGAGGATTATCATGGTAAAGAGAACTGAACATCTTGAGAATCTTGCCCGACGAAATAATCTTTGTCTATTGAATTTTCCAAGGTCTCCTATTATTTCTCCGGTAGAAATGGTACGGAAATACCTGAGAGAAGTACTTAAAATACCGATGGATCATCTACCTCCGCTTACTAGGGCACAATATCTGTCGGTTAACAGCGATGGAGCTGGGAGAAGGAACGTGGAAGCTTCTGTCGCTCGTATTGGAGATCTGATGGGATTCCTTGAAAACTTTCTAGATGTGGTTACTGAAAGATCTACTATGCTTGTGACTCTAGCCTTGGAGGCTGATAAAGCTTTAATTCTTCGTTCTTTTTTTAGAAATATAAATGAGAAGTTCTTAGGATCAAATGTTCATATATTTCCTGATTTGTCACGATATACCCAATTAAGAAGGAAGGAGTTTCTGGCTCTTCGGCCTAGAACTCTATCCTTGGGCACATTTTTTGTGTTAAAGTATCTGTCTAGATGTTATATTACCTATCAAGGTAAGAATTTTCTCTTTTTTGATCCCAAGCAGCTCTCAGAATTCTTATGTGCAAGGGAAGAGGTTGGAGTGGTAGTGGGACCTATTACGGCTGACACGTAAGTCTTAGCCTGCCTTATTATAAATTTTTTCCTTTGCTTTGCTTCGCTTTTGTAAGGAGAGTTAATGCTGAAATTTATTCCTGTTGCCTCTCAGTTAAATTGTGGACTAATTATGTTTATGGGGTCTATATTTTATTTCTTTATGATATGACTTATATGATATTGCGTTCCTTGTTATCCCATAATTCCATATTCTCATTTATGTATATACCTGAGTCTTATTATAAACATCAATAAATAAAAAATTTAAAAAAACAAAAACAAAAAACAAGGAGATATTTATGGTGGACCTAAACTTCTTGAACGAGGATTCAAGGCGCAAATCAAAGGATAAGCCATTCCATAACTGAAAGGCTAAGAAAAAGATGGACTGGTGCCTTGTGGACTCATATTTAGCTTATGAGACAGAGGAGAGGCAGAGATGATTAGTGTGTATGGAACGCAGTGTGCGGGTGGGTACTGTGACGATGAGAGCGGCTAAGAACAGATGGAGATAGAAGAAAACCATGTTTCTGCCTTTAAAACAAGTGACAGACTAGCTGTGCACAGAGCTTGCAGAGCAGGAAAGAAAAAAAATCCTGTCTCTGCTGAGGCTAAGCCACGCCCAGACTCTGAAGTGGGGGCAGGCTTAGATACTGATTGGGAAGGCCTGTGCGAAGGCAAGGGTGTGGCAGGGAAGAAACGGTTTTTAAAACCTCACTCTGACCAGAGAGGAGAGAAGGAAGGGAGAGTCACTTCCACAGGAGAAGGAGAGATCCTGGAGCAAGGGGATTCCAGTGGGAAGAGATATCCCAGAGCCCTGGGAGATCCAGGAGAGGAAGAAGGATTCCAGGAAGGCTTTCATGAGAGATCTCAGGAAAGAAAGAGTGGAGGAAGGCACAAGAAGTCTGACTTCCAGAAGCTGAAAGAGGTCAGTAGAAAAGGAAGCAGTGGAGGTCTGAGAAATGCTCCTAGAAGTGAAGCCAACAGATGTATAGCTGAACAGCTTACAGATGAACAGGAACAGTTTGCAACAGCTATGTACAAGAGCCAGACCTGAGCCCTACAACTGCCAGAAGGTGGGTGGAGATGCTTGAGAGTGAAAAAAGCCAAACACCAGCAGTGAGCAGAGCAGCTGAGCTAAAAACACTAGAAAGATTAGCACAAGTGTTCCCTGAGAGAAAGGCTTATTCTCCCAAAGTAACTGTGCCCAATCAGAAAGATTTGCTGTGGAGCCAGTTTCAAAAGTTCCTACAAGACAGAGAAGCTGGGGAACTTTTAAGACTGTAGAAGGCCATGAGCATTCGTTAGCCCAGGAGGAAATGCAGGTCAATTCTTATGTGCCAGAGTCTGACCTAGGAATCTCTCCAATGGATTGCTCATTCTGTTTAAAAGAAGACTGAGCGTTACTAAGCAGAGCTGAGAAAGAGTGAGAAGCTGTATTGTGCATAACTCTGTAACTGCTAATAGTCTTCTAAAGCCAAGGATGTGTTTTACCAAGTGAGAATTTTCTTCTAAAGCAAAGAAGTTGTGTGTTACCAGAAGTTTGTTTGAACTGGGAAAGCCACGGTTGTATAAAAGCTGAGTGTTACCAGAAGTTTGTTTAAAAGGGAAAACAAGAGTTGTGCCAAGAAGAAAGTTTACCTTTTGTTTGAAAGAGATATAAAAAGCTGTGTTGAGTACTTATTTGTTTAATGAAAAACAGCTGCTAAGGTTAGCAGGACTTTTTGGTTTCCGTTTACCTCAGTTGCCAGTTATCTTCCGTTATATTTTGTGTTGGAGAAGTATCCTAATGCCTTGTGTTTGAATTTCAATGCCTTGGAAATCCCCATAGAAAAATAAATATTCTTGTATGCCTTACCAACGGTCTCACACTACATTTTTGTCCTTGCTCATGAAAAGCCTAACTACAAGTCCCAGAATTCCACTGGGGACAGTCAGAAAAACTTTATTTAAGGACATTACAAGGCAGCCCTAAGCCTGTAAGCCCTAGGGCCCAGGCTAGGGTCCCACAGTACATAGGGAATGATCAAAAATGAGAGATAAGACAGGGGACCAGTGTAAAAGTCTTTATGGGTTAATGTGAGAATTTTGAATTTGACACAAGACTAGATGAGAAGCCAGTGAAAGCAGAATAAAAGTGGGGTGACATGGTTGAACTTAGTGGCATGAGCAAGTAACAAGACCGTATAGTGTTTTGTATGTTTTGCAGTTTTTTGACCTGTCCAAACTGGTGGAGGAGTTGCACTCTATGTTAGAGAGGGCATTGAGTCACAAAGGATTAAAGTTTTGCAGGAAACAAAACACACTGTAGAATCTCTATGGATTTAAATTCCATGTAAAAAGGGGAAGGCAACGGCAGACCAGAATAAACAAATGGATGATGAAATGCTAACAATATTTACAGCGCAGTATTAATAATGGGTGTTTTCAATTACCCCAGTATCAACTGGGTCAGTGTCACGGCGGGACATGATAGGGAGATAAAGTTTCTAGATGAAATAAATGATTGCTTCTTGGAGCAGCTGGTTCATGAACTGACCAGAGGGGAAGCCATTTTGGACCTAGTTCTTAGTGGAACACAAGAGCTGGTGCAAGAGATAAGGGTGTTAGGGCCATTTGGCAATAGTGATCACAGCATGATCACGTTTGATTTAATAAATAGAGGAAAGAAGGCAAGGAAATCCACAGTACTCCAATTTAACTTTCAAAAGGGAGACTATGATAATTGAGGAAAACAGTTAAGAAAAAACTAAAAGGGGCAGCTGCAAAGGTTAAAAAAAGTGCTTTAAGAAAAGTGGAAGGAAGTCCAAAAACCTGCCAGCATGGTTTAAAGGTGAGGTCAGAGAGGCTATTTTAGCCAAAAGCATTTTTTTCAGGAAATGTAAAATAGGAGCCAAATGATGAAAACTGGAAACAACATAAGCACTGGCAAATTAGATGCAAGGCATTGATAAGGCAGGCAAAGAGAGAATTTGAAAAAAAGCTTGCTGTGGAAGCAAAAATGCATAATAAAAATGTTTTCAAGTACATTCATAGCAAAAAACCCGTGAGAGAGTCAGTTGGACCATTGGACGATAGAAGGGTAAAAGGGGCACTAAGAGGGGACATGTCCCCTAGTCTTTCTCTATTTTGATGGTGTAAAAAATCAGTCTAGGTTTACCCGTTCCACTCCATTCATTAATTTATAGACCTCTATCATATCTGCCCTCAGCTGTCTCTTTTTCAGGTTGAAGAGCCCTAACCTTTTTAGCCTCTCTTCATAGAGGTATCCTTCCATCCCCTTTACCATTTTGGTCGCTCTTCTCTGTACCTTTTCTATATCCTTTTTAAGATACGGTGACAGAATTGCACACAATATTCAAGGTGCGGTCACACCATGGAACAATACAGAGGCATTATAATATCCTTTGTTTTATTTTCCATTCCTTTCCTTATGATACCTAGCATTCTATTTGCTCTCTTGGCCGCCGCTGCACACTGGGCGGAGGGTTTTAACATGTTATCCACGATGATGCCTAAATCTTTTTCCTGGGTGGTGGTTCCTAATGTGGAACCTTGCATCATGTAACCATAGTTTGGGTTGTTCTTTCCTAGGTGCATAACTTTGCACTTGTCCGCATTAAATTTCATCTGCCATTTGGATGTCCAGTCTTTCAGTTTATCAAGATCTTCTTGCAATTTTCCTTGGAAGATGCAGCATTGTATTGAAATACAAAGCATCCTTTGCTGCATTTCTCCTCTTATCATGGACACTAATGTACATGTGACCACCTAGTGATAGATGCTTCCCGATTTGCTCAGACATCCAGAGGAGCCCTGGTCCAGCCCAAAATGAGAACTTTGCATGTGCCAAGAAAAGAACACACCACAAGTAAGAAAAAATGCATGCATAGAAAAAGCCTATGTGGAGCTCTACACCTACTCACCAAACTGCCGCAGATACTCCCTGCATCGCCAGAGGCTTCCTGGTGACATCAGGCTATGGGGACCTACAAAGACATAGGCCCCTGGATTGCTGGTGGGGCACCACACCTACTCACCAGACTACCTTAGATATTCCCGGCATCACCAGAGGCATCACCTGGTGATGTCTGGCTAAGGAGGCCTACAAATACACAGGCTCCTCCATGGAACGCGGAAGCGGGCACATCCTCCTGGTGCATTTCAAAGGGGCACATTCTAAGGGGCTGTAATTGGCCTCGAGAGCCCCTTTGGTACATGTGGGAACAGTGGATGCATTTTCTGGTGTATGGGGCCGAAGACGAATTAAACTGAAGGAGCACAAAGTAGTCAAAGTACTTGGTCCAATGGACCAACATGTCCAATGTTTGACTTCCTCTTTTGACCCTGCATCTTTTATAGAAAGCTATGATTCTTCCACTGCTCTCTCTCCCATTAAGGGTGAGTTGACTCAGCCCAGCTGTTTATCTGATATATAGCGGACTCCCGTGGGTCGGTGCAAGTGGCAGGACCTACAGTGGAGACTTGCTTTTCCACTCATGTGGACATGGTGGACACTCCCGATGGTTTTGGATCAACTCTATCCTGCTTCCTTTACCATTTTCTTTACCTTATCTATCTGCTCTGTTTTCTCCCAAGGTAGATATTACTTTGAATGACATTAGGCCGGTTGTCTCCCGCATTGACCTATCTTTGCCGAATGTTTTGGTCAGATCTCTAAGGTCTCTGGAGAGATGGCTGCTAAGTTGCGGGAACATGAGGGAAAAATCAGGACATTGAATGAACAAATGGCTCAGCAAGTTAAGCAGACTGCCTCTTTACAAGCGGTGTCTGCTTCCTCTGTAGCTTCTGTTGCTAATACCTCTCTTCTCCAACAGCAGCTTGAAGCTCAGGAGAATTTATTTTTATTTATTTGTGAGTTTTATATACCACTTTTTCATCATAATCAAGGTGATTTACATATAACATTAAACAAATTTATAATGATTTACATGGAAACAAAGGTGATATTAACAATGCAGTAGAGCATATATAACAAACTAAAAAAAAATTATTTGCATAATAACTTATTTACATATGCAGAGTCGGTGTTTGCATGATGAAATTGAGCATGTAATACAATTAGAAACAGTCTTCAGAAGGCTTATTTACAGGTGCAGTTCGAGTGTTGCATGAGAATCATTGATGTACATATTCTTTGTGGTAAGATAGTTGTATGAAAGAATACTTTAAGATCTGCAAATCATAGATTCCTATGTTTTCCTTATCCAAGATTGTTGTCACCAATTATAATGCTTCATGAATATCTAAAGGAGGTTGTAGCTTTTTCTGATCCCTCTACTATTTCTATTGGAAACATTTATTATTTACCAAAAGCGGAAAAAGGAGTCTAATAAGGAGTAGGAAGGTCCACTTGGGCCCTTGACCTTACTGAGTTCTTGGAGTCATCAACAGATGAGACCTACTTGCTCTACATTGTTAGTAACATTTGTATCTCTATTAGATAAGTCCAATGTTTTAAAATATTTTTTTTTCAGTGTAAAAGTTTCTTTTTGTGATCAACCTGTAAATGTTTTTCCTGATGTTTCTAGGGCCACAGAGCTCCACCAGAAAGCCTTTTTAAGCCTTTGGCAGAGAGCGTTGGCCCTAGGTGCTACATTTTTCTTGAAGTTTCCCTGCAAATTCTTATCACAAATCAGGGTATTCATTACACATTTATTGACCCAGCTTTATTGGAAAATGTTTTTCAAGGGAAAAAGTGTCAATATTTGTCTTTTTTCTTATACTGCTAAATTTCTTTAAACAGCTTAGTTAAAGTGAGTCCAATTTTATTAAGCGATGCAGTCTGGTTTTAGTATATTATCTTGTACTTTTTTTTTCTGTATTGATTTGCTTTTGGTAGGATGTGAACCCCTGTGATGTGGGCTTGGTTCTTTTTCTTAGCTGGCTGTGGTAGTAATTCTATATGTGTTTATTTTGATAAGGTAAAGACCTCTGATTTTGTATTTCTGTACAAAACTTTAAACATTTTTCAATAACGATATAATGGAAAAAAACAAGATAAAGCTTGTGCCTCTTGGGGCTTTTGGCTACAGCACATTTTTGCGACTGAGCCTTTTGCCATTTGCTTTACCAAAGACACTGAATTGTCACCTAAGGCTAGTCTACCATTACTGAAGGACAAGCTAAAGACATATGCATGCACCTCAGGTGCTCTTTACTCTCTAACCCCAGTATATGAAAGGAGCCTAATTCTTGAACTGCACACAGTTTGCCTACAAGGACTGGAGCTTGCATAGAAATGAAACCTGTATCTGCATCCCTGGAACCTGATCTTGTCTGGTGGGATCAGAGAAACAGAAAGAGGGTCTTTTATTTAAGTTGTTAGCTGACAATACATGTTATGCCATGTGCTGAATGTACATTGGGACACTCGTTGCCAGCCAGTACAGGGCCATGACAAATAGCACAGAATGATCCCCGTGTTAGGGTCACAGATGGACAGGGTAGGGGTGGAGAGTGGGCAGGTTTTCTCCGTGCAGTTAGTGCTGGGTTCACACTGCATGCTAACTGCAGTAGTGTGGGATCACTTAACGCCGTCTCACTAGGTGGAGTTAAGCGCACCCATGAAAATGTGGCATGCACTAAGGGACAAGCTCCATGTTAGCTGCTGGGCAAATGCTTTCCATGCCCCCAAAAGTTAGTGCATTGGTGTTGCATCTGACACATCATAGTTTCAGTGCTTTTGGTGCGTTAAGTGCAACACCCTAGTGCCATTAATAAAAGGGCCCCAAAGCTTTATTTGGTTTTCATAAATGTAGGACAGACTGGATGACTTTTAGTAATTAATTAGTCTTAGGCAGGGGCGGCCCAAGGGGGGTGCGGGGCCATGTGCGGAGACTCGGTGCGGGGCCTCATTTGCATAGGGTGCCTCATTTGCATAAATATTTGCATAATGCTACCATACACTACTAACTTTTAGTAAACATGCCTCTTAATGAGTATATGGATAAAGAAAGACTAAAAGGTTTCTACATTCTATAATCCAGTACCAACCGCCAGGCACATTAGGAACTACTACAAACACTGCCCATTTAGAACCCATAGCAAACCTGCCGTATCCTAACAGCACTACCAGGACTCACAAAGCACCATACCCTAACTATCAAAAGACAACACTGCAAATATTAAACCAATACATTTCAGAGAACAATAATACATGACCTACTGGGGAAAGAACAAGTGGCAATGTCAAATAGGAATTACATAAACAGAATACCTCAGCTCAGTTACACATGCAGAACATAGACCATCACCAAACAAGGAATCACAATTTAGAAACAGGAAGACAATAATTAAACTGGGAACCCCAAAAGCCAAACTTGGAATATACAACAACACTGTAGAAATAAAACTATAAATTAATTTCCTCTTGTACTAAACAAAGCGCAAAAATTAATGATGCACATTTCCCAGAGCTGACATATTCCAGTTAATAAATTCAAAATAAAGAGATATTTTTCTACCTTTTGTGCATTTTTTTTCAGTTGCAATTGTTCCAGCCACTTTCTTCTGGTTTCTTCGTGTCTTCTGCTAACTCTCCATCTGCTGTCCATTTGTCCTTTCTTCTGTCTTCTTGTTTTTTTTTCCATTCTCTCTCTACATCTGCTTTAACATACTAATCTTTCTCCTTTTGCTCTTTCCTCATTCCTATTTCATCCACTCAAATTTTATCCCTCCATCCTCAATCCCCACTTACTCTCCCAATATCCGGCCAATTGTAGATTTGTCTTCCCTCCCACGCAAAATATTTTTCCCTCTCCATTTCACTCTCCCAGCTCCATCCCATTCTAATCCTCCCCCAACATCAGCTCCTTTCTAGTTCCAGCCCCACCCAGCATCTGCTCCCTTCTTGTCCCTGCATCAGCCCATTTCCAGTCCTAGTCCCCCATCAGTCCATTTCCAATCCTAACGCCCCCACAGCCCATTACCAGTCCTAACGCCCCCACAGCCCATTACCAGTCCTAACCCCCCATCAGCCCATTACCTGTCCTAACCCCCCCATAGCCCATTACCTGTCCTAATCCCATCAGCCCACTTGTAGTCGTACCTCCCCATAGCCCATTACCTGTTGTAACCCCCCATCAGCCCATTACCTGTCTTAACCCCCCCATAGCCCATTACCTGTCCTAATCCCCCCATCAGCCCACTTGTAGTCGTACCTCCCCATAGCCCATTACCTGTTGTAACCCCCCCCATAGCCCATTACCAGTCCTAATGCCCCCCACAGCCCATTACCAGTCCTAACACCCCCCACAGCCCATTTCCAGTCTTAGCCCACCGCCCCATAGCCCGTTTCCAGTCCTAATCCCCCCATCAGCCCACTTGTAGTCGTAGCCCCCCATAGCCCATTACCTGTCATAACTTCCCCCATCAGCCCATTTCCAGTCTTAGCCCCTCCATAGTCTATTACCTGTCCTAACCCCCCATAGCCCATTCCCAGTCTTAACCCCCCCATCAGCCCACTTCCAGTCCGAATCCCCTATAGCCCATTACCAGTCCTACCCCCCCCATCAGCCCACTTGCAGTCGTAGCTCCCCATAGCCCATTACCTGTTGTAACCCCCCCATAGCCCAGTACCAGTTCTAACCCCCCCAGCCCATTACCAGTCCTAATGCCCCCACAGCCCATTACCAGTCCTAACGCCCCCCACAGCCCATTACCATTCCTAACCCCCTAAAAGCCTTCTTTTTGTGATATCCGAGCCATAGCCGATTTCCTGTTTTAATCCCCCTTCAGCCCATTACCTGTCCTAATCCCCCCATCAGCCCACTTGTAGTCGTACCTCCCCATAGCCCATTACCTGTTGTAACCCCCCCATAGCCCATTACCAGTCCTAATGCCCCCCACAGCCCATTACCAGTCCTAACGCCCCCCACAGCCCATTTCCAGTCTTAGCCCACCGCCCCATAGCCCGTTTCCAGTCCTAATCCCCCCATCAGCCCACTTGTAGTCGTAGCCCCCCATAGCCCATTACCTGTCATAACTTCCCCCATCAGCCCATTTCCAGTCTTAGCCCCTCCATAGTCTATTACCTGTCCTAACCCCCCATAGCCCATTCCCAGTCTTAACCCCCCCATCAGCCCACTTCCAGTCCGAATCCCCTATAGCCCATTACCAGTCCTACCCCCCCCCATCAGCCCATTTACAGTCCTTACCCCCCTCCCTCCCCATCAGCCCATTTACAGTCCTTACCCCCCTCCCTCCCTCCCTCCCCATCAGCCCATTTACAGTCCTTACCCCCCTCCCTCCCTCCCTCCCCATCAGCCTATTTACAGTCCTTACCCCCCCTCCCAATCACCCCATTTACAGTCCTTACCCCCCCATCAGCCCATTTACAGTCCTTACCCCCCCCTTCCTCCCTCCCCATCAGCCCATTTACAGTCCTTACCCCCCCTCCCTCCCTCCCTCCCCATCAGCCCATTTACAATCCTTACCCCCCCTCCCTCCCTCCCCATCAGCCTATTTACAGTCCTTACCCCCCCTCCCCATCAGCCCATTTACAGTCCTTACCCCCCCATCAGCCCATTTACAGTCCTTACCCCCCCCTTCCTCCCTCCCCATCAGCCCATTTACAGTCATTACCCCCCCTCCCTCCCTCCCTCCCTCCCCATCAGCCCATTTACAGTCCTTACCCCCCCATCAGCCCATTTGCAGTCCTTACCCCCCTCCCTATCAGCCCATTTACAGTCCTTACCCCCCCCCATCAGCCCATTTACAGTCCTTACCCCCCTCCCTCCCCATCAGCCCATTTACAGTCCTTACCCCCCTCCCTCCCTCCCCATCAGCCCATTTACAGTCCTTACCCCTCCCCCCCTCCCCATCAGCCCAGCTAAGTTTTAAAAAAAAAAACCAGAAACCGGCTGCTGCTGCCGCTGCCGCCGTGGCAGCGGCAGAATGGAGAATCCCGCGGGGCCCCCCTGTCCAGCAGTCTTCTAAGCGGCCTCAGCGCGGGCTTTTCAGAGCCGCGCGAAGGGAGAGTTGCCCTTTCTCGCGGCTCTTTTAATCCCGCCGGGGGGCTGTTGGGTTTCCCCATCCGCCCCGCGGCGTGATTAACAGAGCTGCGAGAGGAGAAGCTCTCTCTCTTCGCGCAGCTCTGACAGCCGACGGAGGCCGCATAGAAGACTTCAGGACAGGGGGGCCCCGCGGGATTCTCCATTCTGCCGCTGCCACGGCGGCAGCAGCAGCAGCAGCCGGTTTCTGGTTTGTTTTTTTTAACTTAGCTGGGCTGATGGGGGGGTGGGGTGGTAAGGACTGTAAATGGGCCCCTCTCCATTCTGCCGCTGCCACGGCGGCAGCGGCAGCAGCAGCCGGTTTCTGGTTTTTTTTTTTAAACTTAGCTGGGAATCTGGGATGCAAGATGTTTTTTGCGCGGGGCCCCCTGAAACGCGGGGCCCTGTGCAAAAAACATTCTTGCTCAATGGACGGGCCGGCCCTGGTCTTAGGAATTTGTTAGTTGTTTACTTAAGAATTTCCTATTAATTGCCGCTGTGAATCAGTCTTATCTCATTTTTATATTTCTTAGTGATAGTTTACATGAATGCTATTCTTTTAGCATAATAAAGTCTAATATATACAGAACTCAACCTACTGCTGCTTTTTGCCAGTAAGTCATAAGAAACTAAAGGGTTTGGAAAATACATTCCTAGGCATAATTGATGCACTATAGAAATATCTGTTTGCTCTTCCGAAACAGCTTTTCTGCAAATGGGGCAGATGTTCAGAATTATACCACCCCCACACATATATATTTTTTTAATTTAAACTTGCTTTAGTTGCGATGGTAGAGGGGGGCTGGTTGCAGCAGCAATGATGGTACTCCTTAGGACCAAATAACCTGTCAATCAAAGTAGGGAGAGGGAGAGGGAGGCCAGCAGGCCAGTGGTGTATCTGTACAAAAGTATTTGGTGTGGCAATGGGGGGGGGGGGGGGGCCAACTCAAAGTGACATTTCCACCTGTCGGATTCCCAAAGATACACACATTCCATACTGCTTGTCCCAATCCACTTTAATAATAGTTTATAATAGTTTATAGACGTTTCCTAAAGGAACTTGTCCAAACCTGTTTTAAACCCACACTAATAGCTTTCATTACACCCTCCATGAATGAATTCCAGAGTTTGATTACACAATAAGTGAACAAATATTTTCTCCAATTAGTCTTAAATGTTCCACACTGTAGCTTCATTGCGTGTCCCCTAGTCTTTCTACTTTTTGAAGGAGTAAACGACCAATCTACATTTACTCGTTCGTTCATTCATTATTTTATAGACATCTATCATATTTCCCCTCAGCCTTTTCTTTTCCAAGTTGAAAAGCCTTAACCTTTTAAGCCTTTCCTCATGGGTTATCTTTCCATCTCCTTTACCATTTTGGTTGCTCTTCTCTTTACCTTTTCAATTCTGCTATATCCTCTAAGTTATGGTGACCAGAATTGCACACAATATTCAAGATGCAGCCACACCATGGAGCGATACAGAGGCATTATCATATCCTTGGTTTTATTTTTTATTCCTTTCCTTATGATTGCTTGTACACCCATGCAAATGCAAAGATCCTTTTTAAATATAAATTCATCAGCATATTCAGGAGACTTATAAAGCTATCTCAAATTAGGCATCCATTTTTAACTTGTCACTATCTAGACTGCTCCTATACCTATGTAGTCCTCTGCATGCCACTACATTTCGATGAAAATCCAAAACATCTGCATCAGGAAAGGTCTGATAATACTGTACTTCTTCAGTCAGGATCTTAAATTTCCCAATGCCAATAAATCTCTTCAACGTCCATACTTCAACATCAAACATTTCAAACTGCTCAAAGCATTGTCCACCATAGCATACAGTTCACTTGTAATGAAACTTCCATCAAAAACAGGTCATCTACATAACCCAACCCTACCATTAGTCAGAGGCAGGACTAGAAAAGTTCTATCAGCCAATTATAATAGGAAGACACTCCTATACAATTTATTTTTTATTTATTTATTGTTCTTTTATACCGCACTCTTTTTCATCAGCGCGGTTTACATTAAACAGAAATACTCATTACAATCAACAAATTGTGATAAGTTTACATATAACAGGAGTAGTCAACTGGGAATTTAACTTTGGGAAACTTTGTACATATTTGTAAATAACATATATACAGGGGATAGGATTTCAATATCATGCAATCAATCTCCATGTTCAGCCCTTGGGAGTAATGCAATCAAGGTAAAATATCTAGGCTTGTTCCTTATAGTTTAACAAACTGTCGAAATTGCCACCGTGCCAGGTCCTCTCCACTCTTTCAATCACCCTCCAGCATAAGTCCTCCACAGTATGATTAGCTACAACTGAATGCTCCACTAGAGGAGCCAACATGTTCTTCGTAGTAATCCTACTTTTGTTCATTAAGCCACAAAAGTACCCTACATTTTGTCCTCCCCACATAGAATAATAAACATGGACATATGATCATATAAATAACATTGCATTTTTGCTTTAAAAATAGAGTTGATCAAAAGATAATGCCAGTCCGCCTCTTGCATGGAGAGGTGACACCAAAAACAATGACCACATGAAAGTGCCTCCTCTCTTCTAGCACACTTCCATTTTTTCCCTGTAAATATGCAAACAGGGGAGGGTCTCTCAACACTGGATGCAGTTAAAATGTGCCAATGCCACTTAATCATTTTTGTATGCGTGTTGGACAACGGAGTATACGGAAGAGCGCAAACAGTACAATCTGGCATCTCAACTTGTTTATAACCCAGCAACAAGTCCCGATTTGCATATTCCACCTGTTTATAGGCTCTACAGAGGGAGTACTGAGGTTAACCCTGCTCCAGGAACCTATGCTGTAAAACACGAGCCTGTGTATTGAATTCCATTTCCGAGGAGCACATTTTACAAAGACGTAGAAATTGACTTATAGGTAGACTTTCTTTTAACTTTGTCACTAGGGTGACAACTATGGAACTGCAAATAAGTATTACGGTCTGTAGATTTCCTAAATAAAGTAGTCTGAAAAGAATCACCTGTTTAATAATCAAAACAACCAAGAATTCCAGTGGGTTGTTATATATCTCATTGTAAACTGCAGATGTAAAATCCAAGGTGTTAAGCCATTGGGCAAAATCCACAAGGGCCAAGAGCAGAAGAACTGAGAGGAGCCACTAAAAAAAAGAACATATTTTATTTGTATCTGGCAGGGTTGTGAGTCAAGACATAGGACTTTTTGTATCTGGGAAGGACTGAGGGGGATTCTAGGTAATTCCATAACCCGGTAAGATCATGGATTAGTGGGGCCAGGAATGTGCTTTGCTGCAACCGGTCTAACATATGTACTATTCCAGACACAGCCACATGGATTCCTGGTACAAACATGAAAATTACTAATCTGCAGTGCTTAGTTACTACACAGTTAAACAAATCCTACAGGAAATAAAGCGAAATTAGACTTACCTGCTAATTGTTGCTCCTTGAGGAACTCCAGTCCAGTTCCGAACCTCTGGGTAGTGCACCTCCTCCAGCAGCTTGGAGACTGAGCATGTCCAAAACTGAAGACACCAGTACAAATACCACTGGCATCACCCACAAGCTCCCTGTACCTATTGACAAAGCAGACTCAAAGGAGCAACAAATAAGTAGAAATAACACTTTGAACTAGATATTAAACTGTACAATAAAACTGAACTGTCCGGAACTCCCTCCCCCCAAATGTAGAGGACTCCTAACCCTATCCAGACAGGACAGACCTAGCGAGACTAAGCTCCAAGAAACTCTTAAAACTGTCGACCGGACAGGAAAGCATAACAAATCTCAACAGTGTTCCGGGGCCCCAAAACCCCAAACTGAACTCGGGTGGGATATGGGACTGGATTGGAGTTCCTCAAGGAACAACAATTAGCAGGTAAGTCTAATTTTGCTTTCCTTATCGTCCCTCCAGTCCAGTCCCGAACCTCTGGGATGTAAAAGAGCAGTACACGCAGTAATGGGAGGGACACAATAGATGGGCACACAGAACCGCTGCCCCAAAACCGGCCTCCCTGATCTCCTGGACATCCAGGCAATAATGTTTAGTATGCAGAGTAGACCAAGTTGCTGCCTTGCAAATGTCCACAGGCGGCACCAGACTAAATTCAGCCCAGGATGCTGCCTGCACCCTGGTGGAGTGAGCCCGTAAACCTAGCAGAACTGAACGCCTGCTAAGGAAGTGCGCAGAAGCAATGGGCTCCCGAATCCACCTAGAAATGGAAGCTTTAGCCGCTGCTTCTCCCTTACGCGGCCCCCCAAAAAGTACAAACAAATGCTCCAACTTACGAAATGCTGCCTTCTCAGCCAAATAACGCTTGAGCACCCAGTGAACATCCAGTTTATGGAGATCATGGTCGATCTTACCACTATCGGACCTGCCCAATACCGGCAGAGAGACAGGCTGATTCAAATGAAAAACCGAAACTACCTTGGGAAGAAAGGAAGGAACAGGCTACAAGACTACCCTCTCCTGAGAAAAGGAGAGGAAGGGCTCCCAGCATGATAGAGCCTGCAGCTCAGAGATCCAATGCGCGGAATATATGGCTACCAGAAAAACGGTCTTTATTGCGAAATCTGGCTCAAAAGGCTCCTTCGCCAAAGCCTGCAGAACCAGATTGAGATCCCATGATGTAACCACCGCTCTACGTGGGGGGCGAAGCCTAGCTACCGCCCTGAAAAATCACAAGACATCCAGATGGGACCCCAGGGGATCCTTGTGGACCTTACCCCTTTAGCAGGCAATCGCCACCAGCTGTACTCGCAATGAACTCGCTGCTAAGCACTGCTCAAAACCATCCTGTAAGAAAGCCAAAACCTCCGGAACCAAAGCCATGGCGGGCTGAACCCATCGTTTCGCACACCAAGCCTCAAAAACACGCCAGACACGAATGTAGGCCAGCAATGTAGAACTCTTATGCGCCTTCAACAAGGTTGAAATCACTGGACCTGAATACCCCTTCGTCCTCAACCTTGCCCTTTCAATAGCCAGGCCGTAAGCAAGAACCGATCCACCTGGGGCATGCGCACTGTTCCCTGCATTAGCAAGTCCTTGCAACTCGGAAGAAGCCACGGCAGATCCTCCAAGAGCCGCATCAAGTCGGCATACCACATACGACGAGGCCAGTCCAGAGCAATCAGAATGACGCACCCCTGGTGTGCCTCTATCTGTTGCACCACCTGGCCTATGAGCACCCAAGGAGGAAACACATAAAGAAGGCTTTCCATTGGCCAAGGTTGTAGTAACACATCCAGCCCCTCGGACATCCGTTCCCGTCTTCTGCTGAAGAATCGACTCGCCTTGGCGTTCTTGACTGTAGCCATCAGATCCATGCTTGGAGACCCCCACCGAAGTACCACCTGTGCAAAGGCCTCCAAGTGAAGTTCCCACTTCCCGGGACCCATCCGCACACGACTGAGATAATCCGCTGTCACATTGTCAATTCCTGCCACGTGAGCCGCCGACAGGGCCTGGAGCCAAGGTTCTACCCAAGTGAACAACTGCTCTGCTTCTTCCTCTAACACCACACTGGTGGTACCTCTCTGTCTGCTGACATAGGCCACCATGGTCGCATTGTCCGAGAGGACTTTTACAGCCCTCCCGGACACCTGCGCCTCGAAGGCTTGAAGAGATAAGGCAATTGCCCAAAGTTCCAGTCTGTTGATCGACCAAGTTGCCTCCAGCTCGTTCGAAGACCTCTGGGCAAACCGCCACTTGCAATGACCTCCCCAATCTGCCAGGCTGGCATCGATCATCAACTGAACCCATGGAGGGGTCTCGAGTGGCATGCCCGTCGATAAGTGCTCCGGCCACAGCCAGCAGCAAAGTGCCCTGCGAACCCCCCCAAGGGCATGGGAGCCACTGAGCCAGCAAATCCAACTGGTCAGACCAGCGCCGGAGCAGGGTCTGCTGTAAGGGCTGCATGTGTGCCCTCGCCCACAGCACCAACTCCAGTGTCACTGCCACGGTTCCCAATAGCTGTAAATACTGCCATGCTGTCGACTCCGGTCGACATAGAAATTCCTGTACCAACCAACACCGACCTTGGGCACGCTGCTTTGGAAGAAATACCCTTCCCATCTGAGTGTTGAAGCGTGCTCCCAGATACTCCAATTCCTGAGATGGAACCAAGTGACTCTTGGCCCGGTTGACCACCCAACCGAGACTCTCCAGGAACTGCACCACCCGCAATGTGACTTGCAGGATCTCTTCCCTGGACTTCGCCCGAATCAACCAATCATCGAGGTAGGGGTATATCAGAACCCCCTCCTTTTGGAGTGCTGCAGCAACCACCACCATGACCTTGGTGAAAGTACGAGGGGCCATCGCCAGACCAAATGGCAATGCTTGAAACTGGAATTGTCCCACTGGCACCGCGAACTGAAGCAATTGCTGATGATCTGTTCATATGGGGATATGAAGGTATGCCTCGGTGCGATCAAGGGATATAAGAAACCCCCCTTTTCTCACTGCCACGATGACTGACCTTAAAGTTTCCATGCAAAAATGTGGCACCCGCAAGCAGCAATTGACGCGCTTGAGGTCCAAGATGGGACGAAAATCACCATCCTTTTTGGGTACCACGAAATACATGGAATATCGATCGCACCCATATTGCTCTCGGGGAACAGGCACCACCGCCACGAGCTGGAGAAGGCGAGTCAGCGTAGCCCTGACCGCCTCTGCCTTGCCCGGGGTCCTACAAGGCGACTGCACGAAGGCATCGCGCACGGACTGCACTAGCTCGAGGGCACATCCTTTGCGGATTATCTCCAGGACCCACTGGTCAGATGTAATCTGGACCCAAGCAGAGTAGAAACCCCATAGCCGACCCCCTACAAATGGAATCCCTGCTTGGGTCCCTCTCGTTTCATTAGGGCTTCTTAAACCCCGAGGAAGAGGCTGCCGTAAAACCTTGGTCTGCCCCTCGGAATCCACGAAAAGCCTGTCCCCGGCCAGGAAATCTACCCCTCTTGAAGG
Organism: Ichthyophis bannanicus; assembly: GCA_033557465.1. Classification (NCBI taxonomy): domain Eukaryota; kingdom Metazoa; phylum Chordata; class Amphibia; order Gymnophiona; family Ichthyophiidae; genus Ichthyophis; species Ichthyophis bannanicus. The sequence goes on from CM066040.1 coordinate 107,721,198, forward strand.
TACCCAGATGAGACAACCGAAAACGTGGAAAATCTAGAGATGGCCCTCGAGAAGCGAAGGTATTGTGGTTCTGCTTCGGCTTGTCCTCAGGGAGATGTCCTCCCTTTGAAGCCCCCAAATCCTTAACCAACTTGTCTAGATCTTCGCCAAACAACAGCTTCCCCTTGAAGGGAAGCTTGCTAAGCCTTGCCTTTGATGAGCTATTGGCTGCCCAAATGTGCAACCAAAGATAGCGACGGGCTGCTACCAACGACGCCATATTGTTTGCGAGTCCGCATATGAGATCATAGTGAATGTCAGAGAGATACGCTGCCCTGGACTTCATTTAACAATTTCCGCCAACGGGTCCAGCAATGACCTGTGCGCCTGCTGCAGTCATTGTGACCACTGCAGCACACCTGCACCACCCAGGCCCCACAAATGGGGGCCTGCATTGACAGGGCATTGACATCAAAGGCATACTTCAACAGCATATCCAGCTTTCTATCCTGCGCGTCCTTTAAGACTTTAATCAGAAGGGTGATAATAGAGGGCACTGAAAGAAAATAATGCATGGAACGAATTTGACGTAGTAAGTCGAAACAACGGCAAACAATGTGAGTGTGAAAAGAAAGGGCAGAATTAAAGGTGACTCCAAATTATTTCAGCATTTGCACTGTGGGTATGCAAAAGCCATCAAGAGATGGGGACACAGATGGGGGTGAAAGGAATCCCGAATTTCACCAATTTCAGAGCCAATGTATGCAGCATATCCAACAACTTGGCAAATTGTTTGGGCAGAGAAATCTGTTCAGCAAGAGATTTAGATATGATTCCTTACATCTCCTTTGGGATTCCTCTCAGTGCCCTCTATTATCACCCTTCTGGTCTCCCTGGTCATTATAGTTAGACTATTGCAACACCATCTATTCCAGATTACCCCAGTATCAGCTCAAACATCTACAATCTGTTCAAAACACCGCCACCCGTCATCTTCATTATTCCTCCAGTTTGATCATGTGACTCCCTTACTTATCAAATCTCACTGGCTTCTTTTAGCCTACCACACACAATATAAATTACCGTACTTACCATTATTCACAAGGTTCTCAGCTCTGGTACCCCTGCCTGCGTCTCATCACCTATCACTCCCTCTGTTCAGTCCACGCAAACTGGTTATACCTTCAATCCCCATTACAAGCCCATCTTGAAGGTACTCAAAACTCTGCTTTCTTTATCCTAGGTCCTTCTTTATGGAATTTTCTTCCTGCAGCTATACACCTTGAACCATCCTACCCTAAACTCAAAATCACTCTTAAAACATACCTATTTCAACGTGAATATAACCTTTCCTCTGAGTTTACTTAATACACAATGATTTCTGGCTCTAGTTTGCATTTTAAGCACCTAACTGGATCTTCTGCTCCCCTCCCCTCCTTCCCTCGTGTTGTTTTACCTAACTTTCCTGTCCTATCTATTTTAATTGGAGTTCCTTTTCTTATTTCCAATTTGTTTTTATTGTTAACCACTTTGTTATATATGAGAGGCAATATATCAAGTCTTTTAATAAACCATAAACCATATGATAATCTGGTAACTTAAAGGAGCATTTATCTTACACACAGTGCAGATTCACTACCAGACTTCTGCCCAATATGATTTCAGATTCATAGATGAAAAAAATATATGTGACAGTCAGTCAGTGGCATAAATTCCACCTCAGCCACCCCTGAGGTGCAGGAGGGCTCAGAGAAAAACGGGTTCCATATATAGCCATTATCATGTCTTCTGAGGTGGATATCTCCTGTCCTGGGGGGTCCTTTCAGATATTTTGCCTAGGGCCCTCAATTTTAATTTCTGCCAGTGGTGGCAGTATATCTTTCTCCGGTTTTCTGCATGTGTCTGGCCCCTTATTCTGCACATCCCCGCCCCTCTCTTTATGAAGGCAGGCACATTTATATTTTAGGGCAGAGTATCTACTGGCACTGCTGCCCATTCCCACAAAATTTCAGACAGTTTAACACAGACATCCCAGATTTTACCTAGATGGCCTTTCTAAAATATGTCTTTAAGGGTTTGCACTTAATGTATGTTTGGAGCAAAAACTAATATGCAGTAAGTGAGACAACGCTTCACTGTTAAGGGATGTCCAGCATGTTCCTAGCAGTGACCACGCTGAACAGTTCCCTAACACACACGACATTTGCAATTAATGTGGGTGCACTTACCACCGCCCACTGAGATGGCATTAAGTGCACTTGTGCTACTTGCAACACTGACATTTAGCATACACTAAGAAGTCCCATTCTAACCCAATGTGTGATCAATACCCAATTTCTGCCCCTAACCTGCCAATTTCCTCCCTTGATGGATGCTAAACAGCATTGGATTTTTAATGTGTTGGCTGTTTTAACACATGGTAGTAGTTATCACAGCCCCACGGTAGCTGCTTTAGTGTGTGCTAAGGCATATAACCATTGGTGCGCTTTAGTAATCATGCCCCTTAGTGTAGTGTAGATATAAAGGCAAACCAAAAGGTGGTAGGTGATAATCCAATATAAAAGGAGGTGATTTCAGAAGTCTCAGTCATGATTTACATGTATAAAATCAGGCATTTACAAATTGAAATTGCTTTCATGTAGAAATGGCCATTTTAAAAAGGGGCTGAATTTACACGTGGATGAGATTATTTTGTAGAAGCTGCAAGAGGGTATGTCGGGGGCAAGGATATGGAGTAGCTTGGGTGGATAAAAAATCTACATGTGCATTCCACCATTTCATATACATAATATCACGTATAACCCAAACTATACATGTTGGGATCTACTGCTCTTCCATAATATGTGTAGTTTTTACAAAAGTGCTCATTTTGGTTAGCTCTTTAAAGGAGGGATTAAAGGAGCTATCCTACTTAATACACTATTGTTTATTTCCCCCTCCAAAGTTAAATTAGATGCAGATAGTGTCAGCTGTTGTTAACTGGTGGCATTAAATGTCTAGCCTTGCAAAATAGCTGCCATAGTTTCAAAATCCAGCACTTTCACATGACTGGCAGCCATGTTTTCCACGTTGATTTTTCCTATATGTGCCTTAGCAAAATGGCTCATCTGGCTTTATGTACTGACCCATACATGTGAAGTTCAGCATCTCCTTATTTTATAAAAGGCTCCACATTTAATAGCGTATTTTCTAAAATGCCACTGGAATTGAAAACATCACAGACTTGACATCTCTATTCCAATCTCCACACTTTTTCTAAAATAAGCCTTTTAACATGCTTATTCTGCTTTTGACAGCTCTGCCCCCTTCATTGGGTTGAAATAAAATAAGATTTGACCTGATGAAGGGAGCATAGCTCTATAAATCCAGTCAGAATCACTGTCAATCCAATGCAAAGTACCATGTGTTTACCTGTGTTCAAGTGGACTAAGATTGCATGCTAATTTATGCAATTATTGGAGAATGTATTCTAAAAGAAGACTGATAACAAAACCTCTACATCTCCACTGCTACTCCTTAAAAAGAAAGTTGAAAACTACAAGCTAGTAGGTGGGATTCTTTGTGAGTGCAAGAGTTTGTGAAAAGCAGTGCAAATATTGGAAAATAGTGAGACGTTGGAAAACCTGCAGATGCTGTGAACTACCGTCCTATACTGCCAGCCCTGATATAATTAAATCAGGAAATGCCGCAACTTAGCTGTTTCTTCAAAAGAGAGTTCTTTATTCCATTTAGAAATGCTTAGAAGTTCATCACTGCTTTCCAACCTTTACTCCATTTTGTCTTTCTTGATCATCAGTGATTTGCTAACATAAATGAAGTTGACCAAAATGGCATCATTTCCTGATTAATGGACTCATCCTTATCCCCAAATTATGAGTGGAATCTAAAACTAAGAGTATATTTCTCAAGTCATTTCTTTGGAGGCAAAGGCATTTTTTGAATCAACTCCAGAGACTTCTGACCAGGAAGGAAGGTATAGGACGGCCATCTTAGTTGCTGATTCGATCCTTAGGCATGTAGATAGCTGGGTGGCTGGTTGGGATAAGGGTCCTGGTCACAGCTGCCTGGTTCAAAGGTGGTGACCCTCAAAATGGCTGAGTTCAGTTGTTACAATATATCCAACTCACTGCAAAATAGATCCAATCCTCTCTCTCCTTGTCTCGGGGACATGGTTGAACTCAGCCATTTTGGGTGTAGAAACACCAACATTGAAGTGTTCATCTACACATGAGATAAATATCCCTTTGAGATATTTTTCATGCTGCTGTCCACTTTGAAATTTACATTTTTCAAAGGAGAACGGTGATATTGTATCACAAATTTTGGGGCTAAATTGTTCACCCTACTCCACAGTTTAATATTGAGTTCTTCCATATAGACTTTCAATAATTTTTGAATACTATGGAAAGGATCAAGGGATTTACTGAAGGAGTGGAGGAGTAGCCTAGTGGTTAGAACACTGGCTTGGTAACCAAGCAACCAGGGTTCCATTCCCACTAGCACTCCTTGTGGCCTTGGGCAAGTCACTTAACCCTCCACTGCCTCGGAAGAAAGGCCTGGCAATCTACTTCCAGTGACACTGCCAAGAAAACCCAGGAGCTTCTGGGTCACCAGGAGTCAGGACTGACTCGAAGGCATTGCATTGCATTGCTTTAGGAATTTTAAAGTATATGTAGTTTGGGCCATTAAAAAATATTTAATGAAGGAAATAGAAGGAAAAAAAGATATAATCTGTCCAAATTAATCTTTCTTGTTTCTTTGAGAGGACCACATCTTTTGTGTTTTGTTAATGGTAGCTTTTTGTGGTGGTTTTGAGTTTTCTATTTTTGTGCCTTTAATTAAAGACCAGAAAGAGATGAAAGATTTCAAATCATCCCTGCCAAATGCTGTGAAGGCTGTAATTTCAATCAAGCATACCCTGAAATGTCTTTATGCAAATCTTGGAAGCCTAAAAAGTAAGATAAAGAATTAGAATATACAACACAAAAGAGATAGATATAATAGGCATCTCGGAGACCTGGTGGAAGGAGGATAACCAGTGGGATACTGGGATACCAGGGTATAGATGATATTGTAATGATAGAATAGAGCAAATTGGTAGAGTGGTGGTGCTATATGTTAAAGAAAGCATTACATCAAATACAGTAAAGGTGCCATTGAAGCCTTATGAACAGAAATTCCATGTGTGAAGGGTAAGAAAATAGTGGTAGGGGTTTACTACCATCTGCTTGGACAGAATGAGCAGACAGATAATGAAATGTTATCAGAAATTAAGGAAACTTTCAAAATTGTCAACACAGTAATAAGGGATTTCAATTACCTAAATAATGATTGGATAAACGTCATGTTGGGACATGCTATAAGAAGTAAGATTTCTAGATGAAATGACTGCTTCAGGGAGCAGCTGGTTCAGGAACTGACTAGAGAAGGAGCTGTTTTAGACTTAGTCCTTTCTGGGACACAGAATTTGCGAAAGGATCTAAACGTATTGGGACCTCTTAGCACTAGTGATCAGAATATGATCACATTTGACTTAATAATTTGAGCAAATATGCAAAGGAAATCTACAGTATCAGTGTTTACATTTTCAAAAGGGAGACTATGACAAAAAGAAGACAATGGTCAGGAAAAAACTAAAAATGGAGCAATTGCAAACATCAACAGTTTACATCAGGTATGGATGTTGTTTAAGAATACAGTCTTGGAAACCCATACCAGATGTATCCTGCACATTAAGAAAGGCAGAAGGAAGGCCAAACAGCCGGCTTGGTTAAAAGATGAGATAATAAGGGGCTATTTATTTATTTAATTTATTTATATTTTCTTATATACCGCGCTATTCTGCATCAGTGCGGTTTACATTGAACAAACTGAAATTACATTGAACAGGGCATTATAACTTGGAGATAACTATTTTTACAGGGAACATGGGCTATGGAGGGTTAAGTGGCTTGCCCAAGACCACAAGGAGCACCTGTGGGACTAGAAACCCCAGTCCTTCCGGCCCAAGGTTGCTGTCCTCTAGTGGGATTTGAACCCCCGACCTTCCGGCCTGAAGTACCTTGCCCCTATTAAAGCAAAAATAAAAGATTTTGAATAGAAGTTTGATATTGACACTGAAATTCACAATTAAAACTTTGTCATGTACATATGAAGCCAAAAATTGGGGAAAGAGTCGGTTAGATCATTAACAAGGGGAAGACAAGGCCAAAGCTGAAAGACTAAATGAATTATTTGCTTTGATCTTTACTGATGAAGATACGAGGAAGCTACCCATAACAGAAAGGGTATTTAATGGTGATGAGTCAGAAAAGCTGAATGAAATTTCAGTGAACCTGGAAGCTGTAGAACAAAGTGATAAACTAAAGAGCAGCAAATCACCTGGACCAGATGGTATACACCCAAGAGTACTGTGAGAACTCATAGATGGCATTGCAAAACTACTATAAGTCAATGTCTGTATCTTCTCTTCATCCATGTTCCTTGCCTCTATAGCTATACCTTATCTATCCCCTCTAGTGAGTCTTTATCTCCTCTCCTCTATCTCCTATGATGATTTGTAGTTCCTTTCTATCTTTGATTTTAGTTTGTTATTGTAAACAACTTCACCATGTATTTGAAATGCAGTATATCAAACCTTAATAAACCATAAACCATACTATTCATGATTTTTAACCTATCATTAGCATTGTCTATAGTACCATAAGATGGAGGGTGGTCAACTTAATTCCTGTTTTTAAAAATGGCTCTAGGGGTGAACCGGGAAACTACAGACCAATAAGCCTAACATTGATGCCAGGCAAAATGATGGAAACCATGGTTAAATGGGGCAAAGTCAACATGATTTACCCAAGAGAAGTCTTGCCTCACCAATCTGCTACACTCGTATTTCTTTGAAGGCATGAATAAACATGTGGACAAAGGTGAGCCAGTTCATAAACTTTATTTAGACTTTCAGAAAGCATTTGATAAGTCCCATATCACAGACTCCTAAGGAAGTTATAAAATCATGGCATAGGAGGAGATGTTCTATTAGAAACTGCTTGAGAGAGAAAACAGAGTAGGGATAAATGGTCAATTTTCTCAATGGAGGAAGGGGAATAGTGCAGTACCCCAGAGATCTGTATTGGGGTTTTTAACACATTTATAAATGATCTGGAATTGGAAACAACAAGCAAGATGATACAATTTGCAGATGACATCATTTTATTCTAAGATGTTAAATCACAAATAGAATACTAGGACTCATAAGGAAAGGAATGGAGAACAAAACCAAGGATATAATAATGCCTCTGTATCGTTCCATGGTACGACTGCATCTTCAATATTGTGTGCAATTCTGGCAGCCATATCTTAAAAGAGATATAATGGAATTAGAAAAGGTATAGAGAAGAACCACCAAAATGGTAAAGGGGATGGAAGGATACTCCTATGAGGAAATGCTTAAAAGGTTAGGGCTCTTCAACTTGGAAAAGAGATGGCTGAGGAGATATATGATAGAGGTCTATAAATTAGTGAATGGAGTAGAACGGATAAATGTAGATTGTTTACTCCATCAAAAAGTAGAAAGACTAGGGGGCAGGCAATAAAGCTACAATGTAACCCATTTAAGAGTAGTAAAAGAAAATATTTCTTTCACTCAATGCATAATCAAAGTCTGGAATTCGTTACTGGAGGATATAATAAAAGCTGTTAATGTAGCTGGGTTTATAAAAGGTTTGGACAAGTTCCTGAAGGAAAGGTCCATAAATCATTATGAAGAGGGCTCTGGAAATCCACTACTTACCCCAGAACAAGCCTTGTAGAACCTACATACCTTTTTGGGAACCTGTCAGGTTCTTGTGACCTGGATTTGCCACTGCTGGAAAGAGGATACTGGGTTTGATGGACCTTGGTCTGGCCTAGTATGGCATTTCTTATATTCTTATGTTTACATGTGCATTGTGAGGAACTGCAGGAGGATCCTATGAGACTAGCAGCCTGGGCATGCAAATGGAAGATCAAACTTAATGTTGTTGTTGTTAAGTGCGGTCGAGTCGGTGTCGACTCCTGGCGACCCTCTGGATAGTTGACCTAAACTTTGTTCGGTCTTCAGCCAAGCAGCTCATTGTTGATAGAGTGGTATCCATAGCTGCTGTTATTGTATCAATCCATCTCAGTGCTGGCCTTCCTCTGTTAAGGTGACCTTCTACCTTGCCAAGCATTATGTCTTTCTCCAATGATCTCTCTCTTTGCATGATGTGTCCAAAGTATGAAAGTCGATGTCTAGTCATCTCAGCTTCTAAGGAAAGCTTAGGTTTGATCTCCTCTAGTACTGACTGGTTTGCACAGTATTCGTCACCATCATCATAATTCAAAGACATCAATTTTTTTCCTGCCTATCTTCTTAACTGTCCAACTTTTGCATCCATATGACATTATTGAAAATATCATGGCCTGGACAAGTAGAATCTTTGTATGGAGAGAGACATCTCTGCTCTTGAGGATCTTGTCTAGTTCCTTCATAGCCATTCTACCAAGAGCAATATGTTGTTGGATTTCTTGACTGCTAGTCTTTTCTTTATTGATTGTTGATCCAAGTAAGTTAAAGCTGTCAACTATTTCAAGTTCTTCTCCATCAATGATGAACTTATTGATTTTGCCAGTTGTCAGGATCTTTGTCTTCTTAACATTAAAGTGCAGACCCACTTTAAGACTATATTCCTTGATCTTAATAAGCAAATGTTTCAAATCGTCTTCACTTTCAGCCAGTAATATGGTATCATCAATATAGCGAAGGTTGTTGATGAGTCTTCCACCAATCTTCATACCTCAGTTCTCTTCATACAGTCCTGCTTCTCTGATGATTTGTTCTGCATTTAAATTAAACAAGTAGGGTGAAAGTATGCAGCCTTGTCGTACACCTTTGCTGATTTTAAACCATTCTGTTTCTCCTAGATCCTTTCAAACTGTTGCTTATTGATCAATGTAAAGGTTGCACAAGAGAATGATCAGGTGTTCTGGTATACCCATGCTTCTTAATGTGGCCCAGAGTTTCTCATGGTTTACACAATCAAAAGCCTTGCTGTAGTCAATAAAACAAATATAGATATCTTTTGGTATTCTTTTGTCTTTTCAAGGATCCATCTCACATCCACGATAATGTCTCTCGTTCCTCGCCCTTTCCTGAACCCTGCTTGCACGTCAGGCAATTCTCGTTCCAGGTATGGTTGTAGTCTCTGCTGAATGATCTTGAGTAGAATCTTGCTGGCATGTGGGATTAGAATGATTGTGCAATAATTTCCACAGTCAGTAGGGTCACCTTTCTTCAGTATTGGTATAAACACAGATCTTTTTCAGTAAGTTGGCCATGATGTTGTCTTACCATACTTACAAGGCTCTGCCAGGACATTTGGAACAGCTTCATCCAATTGCTGTAATACTTCAATGGGAATGCCATCAATGCCCAGTGCTTTGTTCTTTGATAAGGCTTTCAATGCTGTTTCAACTTCTTCTTTCATCACCAATGGTTCCTGATCATAAGGTGCAAGTTGAAATGGCTGTTGGTCCACTTGATCTTTATGGTATAATAACTCTGTATATTCTTTCTACCTTTTATTGATCTCAGCATCATTCAACATAGATCCTAGAGCATCTTGTAGCATTCCAATTTGAGGCTGGAATTTTTCTTTAACTCTTATAGTTTCAGAAAAGCCTATTTTGTTTTTCCTCTAGTAGCTACTGATTCTATTTCCTTTCATGTGTCATTGTAGTACTTCTCCTTGTCTTGTCTTGCTGCATGTTGGAAATCTCTGAGTTCTGCGACTGCCTCTCTTTCTCCTCTGACTTTAGCTTCTCTGCATTTCTGGACAATTTTCTTCAGTCATCTATTTTGGCCGTTTTTGCTTTTTATCGCTTATCGCTTTAGCTTTCTTCCAACATAACCTTCTTGATGTCATCCCATAACTCTTCTGGAACTTTGTCATTTGTATCTAAAGCAGCAAATCAAATGTTCAGGCAGCCCTTAATTTCCAGTGATATATTCTCGAGGTCATATTTTGTTACATTCAATAGTGGCTTATGCTTTTTCAACTTTAGCTTGAGTTTGCATACTAGTAGTTGTGATCTGTATCACAGTGAGCTCCAGATTTTGTCTTTGCTGATGTTATTAAGTTTTTCCATCATCGTCTTCCATAGATGTAGTCAATTTGATTTCTGTACAATCCACTGGGTGAAGTGCACGTGTACAATCAGTGCTTGTGTTGCTGAAAGAAGGTATTTGTGATGAATAGATCATTTGTCTTGCAGAATTCTATCAGTCTTTCTCCAGCTTCGTTTCTTTTGCCAAGTCCTTATTTTCCAACCACTGTGCCTTCTTCTTTGTTGCCAACTTTTGCATTCTAGTTACCCATGACTATCAGGATATTCTGTTTGCATGTTCTGTCAATTCCAGCTTGTACTTGTTCATAGAATTCCAACATCTTCCTCTTCTGCAGCTGTTGGGGCATATACCGCCGGACTCCATCAGGGGCCTGATCCAGTGTCGGGGAATTGAGCGGGGCGATTGCTCCTCCCCGATAAGCCCCCCCCCCCAAGGCCAATCAGGCTCAACGCCTGCATTTAAAATGCACTGCACCCTTTGGCGCGAAGCAGGAACACCGCCGGACTCCATCAGGAGCCTGATCCAGCATCGGGGAGTCGAGGTGGGCGATCGTTCCTCCCCGATCAGCCCCCCAAGGCTAATCAGGCCCAACGCTTGCATTTAGAACTCACTGCATCCCTTGGTGCGCCCATGCCGGCGGGCTCGCACCTGAGGGCCTCACCAAAGGGCCCTTTGGCGTAGCCCTTAGGTGGGGTTCAGAGGCACCATAATTACCACTGAGCTGTTTGATTAGCACTGAATTGCACGAATAGGGCGAGAAAGCAACAGAAGCAGCTCACAGCTACCATCGAGCCTGTTCGGTGCCCAACACAGGGAGTGGTTGCAGAAGCTCCTCCCGCTCCCTGCACCGAAGGCCAATCAAGCCTGAAGAAGAGCCAGGCTTTAGGCAGCAAGGACCAAGAGCGCGCCCGTGCCTTAGGAGTGGCCCAAGACTAGGCAAAATCCCCTAAGCACCAAGAGGATATGACTCCAAACATCCACACCTCTTGATCCTCACACAACAACCTCCCACAAGGGATTGAAGACATCTTAAGTGAGTAGAACCTTTCGTATTATACTGCACTGCACCTCTACAAAGTGCAGTACAAAGTGTTCCTCAAGACTTATCAAAGATGCAAGCCCCATATCATACAAACAACTCCTGACACTTATCATCATAACTGTCACTCTATGTCGACACCTCAAAACTACATATCTCACAAGTAATTCCCTGCCAACCCTACTACTACAACCTCCAACTATACAAATCAACCATCTAGGTTGGCAAACCACCTACAAACAAGCATCCAGGAAGACCTCGAGGCTTATAAGAATCCAACCATCTCCACAAGCTACTCCTCACCATCCTCAAGCTACCACCAGCACCCCTCTCAAAATTGGTCTGATCCATGCCCGCTCTATTTGCAATAAGATCAACACAATTATAGACCACATTCAATTCAACCAAATAGCTATTTTATGCATCACAGAATCATGGCTCAAAGACACAGACCAAGTTATCCTAAATCAAATTACTCCGCCCACACACTCATCTTACAATTGTCCCCGTGCCCACAAGAAAGGAGGAGGGGTACTCATCCTGGCCCGAACTGACCTCAAATTCAAGAAAACCAACTCATCAAGCTCCAAGAACTGTGAGATAATCAATATCGAGAGCAGGACTTTGACCATTTGTCTAACATACAGATCCCCCAGTGCAAGAGATGAAGAGACCTCTATAATACTCGAATCTCTATGTGCAGCCAAGTCTCCTCATAAGCCACTGATTTTACTAGGAGAGCTAAACCTTACCTCAACATCCAATAAAGCAAAATCAGACTTTCATCAATCTATGAACTCCCTTCAACTCCACCACATTCCAACACAACCTACGCGCCGCTCAGGATCCACCCCAGATCTTATATTCTCAACAAAGAGCCTCATAGAACAAAACAGAATAAGCACTCCCACAATCACACCTATACCCTGGTCAGACCATCACGCCATAGACCTCAAGATCCAGCTACATCATACACAAGAATCACAAGAGACACCCAACCAAATAAGAAGGTTCAAGAACTTTGACAGAAAAAAATTCCTCAGCGACATAATACATAGACTCCCCCTGCACTGCACTGCTCTTGACAGAGCAGTTAACATATGGATTACCAACATTAATGATGCAGCTAGAGCTCCCAAGTGAATTAGTAAGAAGCAAAGAAACAGAAGAAACAATCCCGCCCCCTGGTACTCCGAGATAATAAGAACGACTAAAACAGAGCTATGCAAGAAGGAGCGATAATGGAGGCAAGATCGATCGCATAAAACACTACAAGAATACCAAAGAATGCAACAACACTACAATAAACCTATCAATAACCAAAAAGAGCAATACCACACTAACTTTATCTTAAAAGCCAGCAACAAGCCTAGAGAACTCTTTGAGATAGTCCGAAACCTCACAAAGGAACCATAACAAAAAAGATGATAACAAGATTCTCCCACAAACATTTGCAGACTTCCTCCTTACCAAAAACATCCCACCTCCAACATCCTCAGAGCCTACCATCACCTCCTATGCGGTACAAAGCACAAATCCAACTGGACCACACAAATGGTCCGGAGTTCCACATGCCAACAACCAAACAAATAACCCATACAGTCTCCAAGCTGAATTCTAGCACAGCCCCATCAGATCCCTGCCCGGTAGCATGGATAAAATCAGCAAAGGAAGAGCTAGTAAAGTTCATACACACGATAATTTGCACATCCCTAACCCAAGGCTACACACCCACTGCACTCAAAGAAGCCACTATACGACCAATCCCGAAAGCTACTTCACTGGACCCCACAGATTCAGCTGCTTACAGACCAATCTCCAGCCTCCTGTTCATGACCAAAATTATCGAAAAAACAGTACTGAGACAACTACAAGATCACTTAGAAACACATACACCACTGGACCTGCACCAACATGGCTTTTGACCTAATCACAGCGTGGAGACTCTACTCATCTACTTACTTGACATCCTTCTCAAAGGAATTGATAATATCAATGCTGGATTCCTGCTAGTGTTTATTGACATTTCCACCGCATTTGACACTGTATCACACAACATCCTCCTGAGAAGACTTACGCACATTGGCCTATGTAACACCACCCATAAATGGTTCCAATCATACCTCAGTGACAGAAAACAGAAAGTCCAAAGTAGAACACCTCTCTGCTCCATTTCACACATCACAGGGAGTCCCTCAAGGATCGCCCCTGTCTGCTCTTCTTTTTAACATATATATACAGCCAGTTTGCTCAATCTTCAAAAAGCACAAAGTAAAATATGCCGTCTATGCTGACGACATCATGCCGTATACCCCTATCAACCTAGTCTCCCCAGAGTATTCACACATGACATATTGCCTCCAAGAAGTATCCAGCTGGTTGTTCAATAACAACCTGAACATAAACATGAAAAAACTGAGGCACTTATCACATGGAATACCTCATCAATCCTCCCTACTTCAATAACTGTGGCAGACTCTACAATCCTAATCAAAGAAGAAGTCAAATATCTCGGAGTAACCCTTGATCGTCATCTAAACCTACAACCACACATCAAAAGAACCACCAAGAATGCTTTTCATAAGCTAGCAACAATTCGAAGACTCAACCCCCTTCTTAACCAGGAACACTTCTGATCAGTCTGTCAAACTACAGTATAATAACCCCTTTACTGGACTATTGCAATGCCATTTACCAAGGACTACCTAAGCAAACCACAAGACTGTTACAACTAGTTCAAAATACTGCCGCCAGAATCCTCACTGATTCAAAGAAACATGATCACATAACACCCCTTCTACACCAACTCCATTGGCTACCTATCACCGCCCGTGCAAGATACAAATCTGCTCTCACTGTATTTAAGATAAGAAACAGCATGTCAGCGGGAGCACTAGAGGAAACAATCTGCTAAAACCACAATGAGAGGCCTAAGAGACAAAGCACAACAAACACCATCCGTACTCCCTGTGCCTACAAAAAAGCAAACGATTCAACCACCAAGAGAGCATTCTTGTTTGTGGCACCTATGATCTGGAACTCCCTAACTATGAAGCTGAGATCCACCACCGACATGAAGGATTTTCGAAAGCAGCTAAAAACCTTCCTCTTTACAGATCATTACAATGAACTCACCTAACCTGAATACAATTGACCCCATCTAACTCTGGAATAGAAAAACCCATTCAACCTACATCATTGTATATATATTCTTTGTACATAAGTTATGCTTTATTACTTCCATCTGCATGTCTCTCCTCCCTCTTCCTCCCCACCCTAGCTCCTTCATAAGTTAATGTAACCAAAAGTTTCATAAGTTCTCTGTAAACCTGTAAGTTCGATGTAAACCGCTTGATTTAACGATAAGGCGGTATATAAAAACTGTTAAATAAATAAAATAAAATAAATATACCTGAATTATAGTTGTGTTCATGGGTTTTCCTCATAGACAAATAGAAATTAAGTGTTCACTGACTGCACTGTATTTCATTACAGTTTTTGCAAGTTTCTTAATTATAAATGCAACACCATTTTTCTTTGTCTTTCATTTCCAGCATAGTAGACCATATGATCATCAGATTCAAAGTGCCCAAAGCCAGTCCATTTCAGTTCACTGACACCCAGCAGATCAAGTTGTACACGTTCCATTTCATTCTTGACCACCTCCAACTTCCCTTGGTTCATGCTTAGTAAGTTTCATGTCCCAATATGTAAGATATCTTTACAACTTCTGACTCTCTTTCATGTGCCACTACATCAGCTGATCCAATCACATCATAAATGCTGGCTTTATTCTGAGAAGTCTTCAGCTCATCCCCAGTAGCCATTTGAGTGCCTTCCAACCTGGGGGTCTCAACTTCCAGTACTATAGTGCAATTTGTTTTGTAACTATCCATTGGGTTTCGGTGGCAAGGTACAGAAGTAGATTTGCCAAACCTTTCTTCCACGCAGTTAATTCAGGTGTTATTGCATTTGTCACAGAAATATGATCCTCCGCTTACAACACAATCCCTTTCTGCTGCTACCCAGATGGGTGGTTTGTCTTAGTCTGGGTTGAGACCTGTCTATCTTGGAAGATCCTGCCAGTAGTTAAGCTACTGATAGCTTAGATCTCGGCATCACTGATGCACACAAGCCCTCACAGCATGACAAGTGCAAACCAAGTGAGAGAAATTTAATGTGGACAAGTGCAAAGTGATGCATGTAGAGAATAACCCAAACTATAGATATGCAATTCTAGGTTCTATATTAGTCATTATTCAGAAAAAGGATCTGGGTGTGATTGTAGAGAAGACATTGAAATCTTCTGTTCAGTGTGCAGTGCTGTCCAAAAAGGTAAGCAGAATATTAGGAATCATTAGAAAATAAAACAAAGAATATAAATGTTTCTGCATTGCTTCATGGTACGACTACACCTTGAGTATTGTGTGCAATTCTGGTCTCCCATCTCACAAAAGATAAAGCAGCATTAGAAAAGGAAAAGAGCAGGGTGGCTAAAATGATAAACGGATGGAATGAATCTCCTATGAGGAAATGCTAAAGAGTTTAGGGCTCTTTAGCCTGGAGAAGAAGCAGCTGAGGGGAGATATGACAGAGGTCTGTAAAATCTTGAGGGGAGTGGAGTGGTTGACCAGAAGGCATGCCATGAAGCTAAATAATAGTATATTTAAAACAGATGACAGAAAACAATTATTTTTCCCTAATATAATTAGTCTTTGGAACTCATTGCCAGCAGATGTGGTAAAAGCAGTAGCCGGGTTGAAAAAAGGTTTGGACAAATTCCTGGAGGAAAAGTGCATAAACAATTATTATAGTCCAAGAGGAAACCCCTGCTTATCCCTGGGGATAAGTAGCATGGATCTGGCTATTTTTAGAATTTGTAACTTGGAATGGCCACTACTGGAAACAGAATACTGGGCTTGATGGATCTCTGGTCTGACTCAGTATGGCAGTTATGTTCTTATATGGCTGTGGCAAAAAAAAAATAAACCAGCTGAAAGGTCACTAGAGGTTTCCAGGAAAATTTAAGAAAATAAATAAATAACAAAAGTGTTTAAAAAAAACCCTAATGTTAACAGTAGTCATGGCTTGGCCTCTCACTTATGACCTGTGAGTTAGGCAGCAGTCATCTTCCAAGATACACTATTACTTCTCTTAGGAGTGATTCAAGCCAACTGGCTTTTAGCTGTGTCCTCTACAGTTGTGGTCAACATTATTGGCACCCTTGATTTTTTGATATGTTCTGTGCAATATCTTGAGAAATAATTGGAAATATTCCCAATGTATGTCATCATAATATTTTAATAGTATGTTCAAAAGTATACAACAAAAAAGAGATGTCCATGCAATTAGACAGTCATTTCTGAGAAAAAAACAAAATAAGACCTAGACAGGAATAATGGCACCCTTCACTAATATTTGGTGCACATTTCTTGTAGCCATCTATAAGTTTCCTACATCTGTCTGGTGATAGTTTCTCCTACTCTTCAACTGTGATTTGCTCCAGCTCTGAATGTTTCCAGCATTCCTTTTACAAATGGTCGATGTTCAGCTCTTTTCAAAGGTTCCGATTGGATTGACATCAGGACTCAATGCTGGCCAGTTTAAAACAGTTCATTTGTTCCTTTTTAACCATTCTTTTGTACTTTTTGATGCACATTTTGGGTCACTGTCTTGCTGGAGGAGCCATAACCTTTGATCCAAACCTAGCTTTCTGACACTAGGTACCACATTTTACTCCAAAATTCCTTGGCAGTCCTCTGACTTCATGATTCCTTTAATAGGTTGCAGGCCTCCAGTTCCTCAGGCAGCAAAACAGCCCCACAACATTATGGAATCCCTACCATATTTAACTGTAGGAAGGGTGTTTTTTTCCTTATAAGCTTCATTTTTTCACCTGTAAATGTATCACTGGTCTGCATTGCCAAAGAGCTCAAGTTTGGTTTCATCTGTACACAGAACATTTTCCCAGGACTGTGGTTTCTCAAGGTGAGTTTGGGCAAAGATCAGGTGTGCCTTTTTATGTCTGTCTTTGAGCAGTGGGGTCCTCCTTGGCCTTTGCCCATAAAGTTCTTCTTTGTTTAGTGTGTGGCATATGGTGTGGGTTGAAACCAACACTCCAGACTGCTCCAGGTCAACCTTAAATTCTTTGGATGTTGTACATGGTGTTTTTCCAACAGTTCACACTAACCTTCAAAGACTTCCTGAATTAATTTTCCTCTTACCATGACATCCTGAGAAGTTCTTGACAGTTCCATGAGCAGAAAACGTATTAACAACATTGTGAACTGGAGACACAGCAATCTCAAGGTCTTTGGAGATGGCATTGTACCCCTTTGAAGTCTGATGATAATGGCTTTTCTGATGTCCTGGGCAGCTTTCTTGTCTTCATTGTGAAAATGGAACAGAGAGTGAATGTGGCCATTTTAAACATTAGAGACATCATTCATTGGTTGATTCAAGTCGTGTGAGTAGTGACACTTGATCACATCTAATTTTACAGCATTGAGAATGTGATTTTGTTATAACTGATTTGAATTGTTTACTAGGATGCCAATAATCATGTCCTGGCAATGTCCCAGGTTTTATACTATTTCCTACAATTTTCTCTTTCAATTGATCTTATTTTATTTGATTCTTTTATGTGTCAAATATGTGTGCATATATAGTCCAAAGCCATTTCACTCTTGCTCTAAATGCTTACTCCAAAGCATTTTCTTTTGCAATGTTTTTGTGCCATAAATTCTGTGAAACCATATCTAAGCATACTATCAGACATTTACCAAGCCCACAGATCACTAATTGGACAACCAGGATCTGGATTAGGCTTGGTAAATGTTTCTGATAGCATACTCAGATATGGTTTCGCAGCATTTCTGGCACAAGATTATAGCAAAAGAAAAGTCTTTGGTGTAAGTCTCTAGAGTAGTGGCTCTCAACCCAGTCCAAGACATACCTAGCCAGTCACATTTTCTGGAGAACCACAATGAATATGCATGAGAGAGATCTGCATGAACTGTCTCATTGTATTCAACTCTCTCATATGCATACTCATTGTGGTAATCCTCAAAATCTGACTGGTTGGATATGTCCTGAGGCAAAAAAATCCTGGAAGGATTTACCATTGAGCCCAAGAACAATCAAGTTTTGAGACAATCAGAAAACAGGAACGAAGATCACCAGAATTGCAAGACAGTTAAGAGCTGACTGGCTAGAGTCAGCCTCCTTGGAGAGATAAGGTTGGTTTCTGATCCTGATCTGCTCAGTCTCCTTCTGTCCAACTATATGTTTCCTTACCATTCCCCTACACATATCCTTGTCCCCAGCTGTTGTGTTGTCTTGACTAGATTGTAAACTCTGATCAGCAGTGACTATCTCTTACATGTCTCTGTCAAGTGCTGTGTACGCCTTGTAATGCTATACCAGTGGTTCTCAACCCAGTTCTCTGGGACCCCTAGTCCAGTCAGTTTTTCAGGGTATCCACAATGAATATGCATGAGATAGATCTGCATACAATGGAAGCAGCGCATGCAGAACTATCTCATGCATATTCATTGTGGATATCCTAAAAACCCAACAGGCCTGGAGGTCGCAGAGGACTGAGTTGAGAACCACTGCGCCATGCAAATTAGTAGTAGTAGCAGTAGTTGTAATAATAGCTCCTCTAGGAAGATGACAGCATTCTATCCCAAGCTTTATGGTCCGAGGCCTATCTATGATGACACTGGAGAAAAACAGAATTTGGGGTGTTTTCATGTCATATTCTGATTAAAGAGGATAGGAAATGAGAAAGGAAATTTTGTTGAAATTTCCTATGTCATTTCCAATGAATGCAATCCCTACTAGGAACACTATCAACAGTTACTCTAAAGGTTTTGCACATAATGCCCCTTACCCTTTGCAGTTAATGCTTTAGTGTACAGGAGCGTAAGGAAATTATCTTTAGCTAATGACCTTTATGGCATACTGCTCTAATCAACATTTTATTTATTTATACTGAAGCTAATAAATGAATCACTACCAACAAAAATGCTGCTCTAAGTTCTTGGCATTAATGAAGTACTTGGTACCTATAAGAATGTGTTATAATGCTTTCAATGTTTTTTCTACTCTGTTTCTCTACATGTTATTAAAAAATGGTGAATGACTGTTATATTGGTTTAATTCTTATAATATCCAGCATCTTATTTCTATAATTTTCTTCATGGTGACTACAGTAACATAAAAACAGATACTCATTCAAGTTAAAAAAAATGAAATAACTGAAGTTTCAGCAAGAGGGGATTTTGTTGCCATAGAAACCACCCACACTAAAAAAATAGGAGAATGGAAAGAAATGAAACTATTGTTAGCAAGACTATGACATTGTTCCCATAAAAGACATTTAAAAATCTCAGAATATAGGAGACAATGATAATGATGGCAAAGGAATATCATGCCCTTCTGAATGATGCGGCTGTTATTTTTGTGTTGCTCAAGAAAGAGAGAGCAAGCAATGCAAATGCCCAAAGTACAGTACTAGTTAATTGCTTCATTAGATAAGTAATATTAATTGAACAGATGTAAAGGACACAACAGGAAGCATTTGCACTAGGAAATGTCAACACTTTGCAAAGAGAAAATCTGGAAAGGCGGAAGTTAAATTCTAAAAAAAATAAAACAGAGAAAGAGAGGAGGCAGTGAGCCAGGACAGGAAACCTGCTTTGTGAAGGTTATTGTGTTCAGTGCAATGACCTTCTGGAAGCTGGATATCAGACAAATGACATCACTGTGGGATAAGCAGCATCCATGTAATGCTGTAAAATTTAAGTCAATGTGACATTAGAGCTTCTAGGGATTACATCAGATGAAAGAACCGATGTGGATCTGAAAAGTCACACTCTTTCCTCATCTTTTATTATATTTTTATTCTAACACAATAAAGGTGTTGCAAACTGAAAATGATCCAAATTCCCAGTGCTTCATTTTTGTGGGTACATATAGATAAATGCAGGCTTATTTTTTCAATTGTTATTGCATTCCACCATGTCATATCACAGTAGCTTGATCGAAGCACGACCAACATGTGGCGTACCCAAAACTTAAAGGTCATACGTAACATTGGTATATGGATGTGTGCACACAAAGATAAAACTTTATGGACCATCCCATGCAACACAATTTCAATTAATGTTCAACAAACAAGAAAATTGAAATAGCAGCACAAGCTGAAATTTCTATTTTATCCATGTTTGCATTTTTTTTATAGGGAGCAATTGGAAAAAGAAACCAAGAACAAAAGAATAAAAAAACAAAGGGACACCTCCCACAAAAAGCACACGTGCAAACAAAAGAAACAGCAGGGAAACAAAAGAAATGGAACAGATTTTATTATGAGTCACACGGCCATGTTTCAGCAGTGGATACCTGCTTCAGGGGCAAGTCTGTCAAAAAGTTAAAAAAAAATCAAAATCAGTTTGTCTGTGATCTGGTAGATGAGACTGTGTTGCTACATGCACCAGATCACAGACTAACCAATTTTGCTTTTTGGAATTTTTTGACAGATTTGCCCATGACGCAAGCATTCACTGCCAAAACACGGTTGTGTCAGGCACAATAAAAACAGTTCCAAAAAAAAAAAATAAGATATGGACGATAGCAAAGAAAAGGAAGCGATTAACAAAAGTATGCAGATCTGGGCAAATCACTGAAATATAAATGACTATACATACATGGTGAGCTGTACAGCCTTGCTGGTGCCAACATGAATGAGTTAGGATCAAAGGATGTGAAAAACCAAACGACTATGGCACAAGATAAAAAAGTAAGAGCCAATTTCTTTGTCTTATATCGGATAACTTTCATTGATTCATATGTATAAATACCTAGATTAAGTAACAAAGTTAAATAAATATACATAGTAATTTAGCTTTTGAATCCTCCCTTCTTTCTTTCCTTCTCTCACTCCTTTCCCTTCTTCATTTTTCAATCCTTACCCTCTTACTTATTAGCTTTAGCTTACTCCTTTCCAGTAGTAATTCAGGGAGAGTTACAATCAGGTACTCTGGGTATTTACCTGTTCCCAGAGAGCTTACAGTCTAAGGGACATAGGGTTTGATATTGCTGCGCCAACCCTTAACCTCAGATATTCAATGCCGGGGTCATACAAAGTCCTGCCATTGAATATCTGGGTTTACTTCACAGCCTCCCAGCCGCAGTAGCTAACCGGGCAGCAGTGATATTGCATGCTGCCTGATTAGCCCCTGCGACTAAAAGATAGGCAAACTTTTTCTACACCTATCTTTTAGCCACAGGTTGCTAACCAGGCAGAATGAAATATCGCCACTGCCCCATTAGCAAATTTCGCCCCTCCACTCCGCCCCAGAATGCCTATGACATGCCCCGATGCTAAGCGGTTAGCATTGGGGCATGTAGGGGAGAGGTTTGGGGATATTCAGCGTGTTAGTGCCATTGAATATTCTGCTGAGTGGCATTTATACAGTTTACAGGGCAGTAAACTGTGTAAATGCCTTTTGAATATCAGGCCCATGGTTACTAAAGCACGCTACCTAGGTAGCGTTGGGGTACCATGCATTTTTGTTACTGCGCTAAAAAGTAACATGGGGCCCTGCACTAAAAAAACAAAAACAAAAAAACCACTACCCAGGCATTACAAATGCAGCAAGGAACAACTACCACCAGCACAATCAATGGCAGTAGTTGCTCCCCATAGCAGTATTACCATGGTAAGCTGTGCTAAATTCAGGGGAACTCTGCTCCGCTGCATCTAGAAATAGGTAAAAGGGACAACATTGGAAAGCGGCGTATATAAATGCCCATAGCATGGGAAATAAGATCCCAGATGTTCAGGCTTTTATGGGAGAGGCTGACTTGAATTTAGTGGCAGTTACAGAAACATGGTTCACGGACAACCATGACTGGGATGTAACTATACCAGGCTATACATTATTCAGAAAGGACAGAGTAGGAAGAAGGGGAGGAGGAGTGGCACTATATGTAAAAAATAATATTAAAGCTATGGAAATGCAGAGTTTAAAAGGGAGAAAGGAGGCACTGTGGGTTAAACTAAAAAGAGGGAAAGAGAAATCTATTTGCATTGGTGTGATATACAGATCTCACTCACAGGAAGAAGATGTGGACGAAGATTTACTAGAAGACATACGCAGCATTGCCAAGAAAGGGGAAGTGCTACTGATAGGGGATTTCAATATGCTGGATGTTGATTGGTGCATCCCTGCTGTGGTGTCATCTAGAAGCAAGGAGATCCTGGACTCTTTACAGGAAGAAATATTCAGGCAACTGGTAACAGAACCCACGTGTGAAGGGGGTCATACTGGACTCAGTGCTTACCAATTGTGAAATTGTTTCTGATGTCATAGTGGGAGATCATCTCGCATCCAGAGATCACCAGATGGTGTGGTTCAGTATTAGGATTAGGGCTGATAAAAATCCATTCAAAAGCGAGGGTCTTAGACTTTAGGACAACTAACTTTACCAAGTTGGGTCAATTCCTCAAGGAGTCATTAGCGAGATGGGAACAGTTAGGGGATGTAGAAAATTAGTGAGCAAAACTGAAAGGGGATATTTAAAGGGCAACCAACCTTCTTATTAGAATGGTAAATAAAGGGATGAAGACTGACATCCATGTAGGTGATGCAGTGAAAGGCTTAGAAGCCCAGTTCATGAAACAAGCAGCAGAAATAATGAATAAGGGCATTGATAAAGCTCCAACTTACAGTGCTGGTCTTTTAGCAGAGAAAACTTACCACTTACAATGTGTTATATTACAATGGTCAACATTAAAATCGTTACTGACTTTAAAAGGCCCTAATCTGTAGTATCTTGGTGAGCTGAACACGAATATAACATTAAAAAATTTTTATTGGCTCTCGTTTTGAAGATATTGCATGTAGTTCGTTTTTGATTTTTCACCGTGTAAATTTATCCAGTAGGACATCAACAACATCCCAAATAAGCCTTGAATGATGTAATAGTACATCACATTGCATAATACCAGCATGCACACATCATCCAGAGTTGATTGCATCATTCTCTGAAGTCATCTGACGTCAGCAGTGTACTATACGCAGTCGAAAAGGTTAAGCATTTAAAATGTTTCAGACTGTGTGCAAGACAGTTTAAGCTACTGTTACATGTAACTTTTATTAATTATATAATTTTAGCCATTTAGGTACAATACAGAACAGTAATGCCATGAAAGTGCGTTAAGACCGTCGACAATTTCTGCTACATTTGTGGGGAAGTGACATTTGCCAACCAGAAGAAAAGTATCACTTCTCAATTGAAGAAGGCATATCATCTTTACTTCGGATGCAAGATTGGTGACCAAAACAAGCCTTGGGCCCCGCATATATGCTGCGCTACATGTACAACACAGCTTTCACAGTGGTTGAATTGCAAAAGACCATCAATGCCGTTTGCAGTCCCCATGGTGTGGAGAGAGCCAAGCAACCACATAAATGACTGTTACTTCTACTTGGTTCCTCCTCTTTCCAGCGGAATAACGAAGCAAAAGAAGTCGAGCATAGTCTACCCAAACATTCCGTCTGCATTGAAACCAGTTCCACATGGTGAGGGACTTCCTATTCCAGAACCTCCATCAGAATATTCGCTTGATTCATCTGATGAGGACAAGGGCGAGCCGACCTGTTCTTCTCCTGGTCCGTCAGCAAGCAATGACCCAGATTTTCACTGGGATGCATATCAACTCCACACAGAATAACACAGGAAGAACTAAATGACCTGGTTCATGATTTAGACTTATCCAAGAACAAGGCAAAATTGCTAGGATCAAGACTCCAACAATGGCATCTTCTAGAAGAAGATGTCAACATTACTTCATATCGAAAGCGCCACCAGTAGTTGAAGCCTTTCTTCAGAAAGGAAAGTAATCGGGTATTCTGTTCCGATATTGAAAGCCTCATGAATGCCTTAAAAATCACTCATGACCCACAACACTGGAGACTATTTATAGACTCTTTGAAACTGAGTCTGAAGGCTGTGCTTTTGAACAATGGAAACCGTCTTCCATCTATTCCAGTAGTGCATGCCGTCCACATGAAATATGAAACTCTAAAACCTAATCTAGTGAATACAATTATGAATCCAAAATGCCAAATTCACCATGAAAAACCCCTATATATAAAGCTTATTTTTTTTTTTTCGGAGCGAGCCGGGGGAGGGCCGGTACTGAAATAGCCAACCCACACCTGACGGCAGGCTTCTTTTATTCAAACAGGTTCACCACCTTAAAGAACGTCTTTTGAAAACTTCACTTATCTGAATTTAAGATGTTCAATCCCACCGTTGCTCTGATAAATAAATCTTCACACGATGTGCACGTTTCGGGAATATATCCCTGTTTCAAGTGCTTTTCATAATCAGAAGATTTAGGCAACTGTGATAAACACACCGTCACTGCAGCATTGGGTCAAACATTATCAGTTCAGGCTGAATGGATGCATTTTAAATGGAGAACCAGCCAATGGGAATAGGGAACTCCTCACTGTCAGGGGAATCCCTACTACAATTGGCCACTAGAGGCAGACGACAATGATACGTCACATCAAACTAATCCAATCAATCTCGCAGTTAAGCCCGCGGGGATTCACAGTATCTAGTTGGAAAATCCATCGTTGTTCAAGCCAATGAAGTCTTTTTGCTCTATCCCCACCTCGTGGATCAAAAGGTACATAATCAATAATAGTCCATCGTAGATCTTCAAACAGATGATTATTCACTACACAATGATCCATCACCAGTGCCGAACGTAACTACGTTTTCAAGGGGCCTGAATCTAAGTGATAGGTTGGTGAAAACGGCTCCAATGATCGATAGACCATTATTACCGGTGATATTGGACGGTCACAGTCCTTGTAATAACTGTAACTACTATTTTATGACAATCTCAGGATTGGTTTGGCGCCACCCAGGTACTTTTAGAGAGTATAAACGCCGATGGAAAACCACCTGTTAGTCCTCTTTTGCGGTTTATATATTAAAATGCCCATGTGCTCTCTTATATGTTGGCAGGACCATCCGTCCTATCAAGAAAAGATTGGCGGAGCACGCCTCAAGAATACGACAGCAGTTACGTTCGGCACCGGTAGTGGATCATTGTGTAGTGAATAATCATCTGTTTGAAGATCTACGATGGACTATTATTGATTATGTACCTTTTGATCCACGAGGTGGGGATAGAGCAAAAAGACTTCTGTGGCTTGAAAAACGATGGATTTTCCAACTAGATACTGTGAATCCCCACGGGCTTAACCGCGAGATTGATTGAATTAGTTTGATGTGACGTATCATTGTCGTCTGCCTCTAGTGGCCAATTGTAGTAGGGATTCCCCTGACAGTGAGGAGTTCCCTATTCCCATTGGCTGGTTCTCCATTTAAAATGCATCCATTCAGCCTGAACTGATAATGTTTGACCCGATGCTGCGGTGATGGCGTGTTTATCACAGTTGCCTAATTCTTCTGATTATGAAAAGCACTTGAAACAGGGATATATTCCTGAAAAGTGCACATCGTGTGAAGATTTATTTATCAGAGCAACGGTGGGATTGAACATCTTAAATTCAGATAAGTGAAGTTTTCACAAAACGTTCTTTAAGGTGGTGAACCTGTTTGAATAAAAGAAGCCTGCCGTCAGGTGTGGGTTGGCTATTTCAGTACCGGCCCTCCCCCGGCTCGCTCTGACAAAAAAATAATAAGCTTTATATATAGGGTTTTTCATGGTGAATTTGGCATTTTGGGTCCACATGAAAGAGACATACGATAACTTAAAGCATCTACTGACTTCCATGAACTATAACAAGTACAGCTGACACCTCTGTGGTGACTTGACGGTAGGGGCCCTTTTAATGGGACTGCAGCAGGGATATATAAAATACATGTGTTTCTTATGTGAGTGGGATAGCTGGGCAAGGGATTGGCACTACTTGCAGAAGGAATGGAATTGCAGACAAAATGTAACAGTTGGAGATTAGAATATCCAGCACCCAGCTCTGGTTGAGGCTCACAAAATCCTGCTACCACCCCTTCACATCAAACTAGGTTTGATGAAAAACTTCGTGAAAGCCATGGACCGCACTTCGCCAGCTTTCCGATACCTGCATGAAAAATTCCCTCGACTCAGCGAAGCAAAGATTAAAGAGGGAGTTTTTGTGGGTCCTCAGATTCGAGAGCTCTTCAAAGATGACCGGTTCAACAACTTGCTGCAGGTTGATGCGAAACAAGCATGGAATGCTTTTTGCCTAGTGTCAACAAACTTTCTCGGGAATGTTAGGGCAGAAAACTACAAGGAACTAGTAGAAGACATGCTGATGCAGTATCAGAAACTTGGCTGCAATATGTCTCTAAAGATCCATTTCCTTGATGCCCATCTCGATTTCTTTCCTGACAACTGTGGTATGGTTAGTGATGAACAGGGCAAACGTTTTCACCAGGATATCGCAACAATGGAGCAAAGATACCAGGGAAAATGGTCCACTACAATGCTGGCTGACTACTGCTGGACACTCCCCAGAGAAGCTCCCGAACAGCTGTACAAGAGACAGGTGAAAAAATCTAAGAAGTAGTCTATGACATGCATTTCATGATGTAAACATTAATTCTTGTAGATTACAAAAAAACTCAGTTTCAGTGGAAGAACCAGGAGAGAACCTTCTTTCAAAGATCTCCAGAGGTTTTCTGGAGTCCTGGTGAAGTGATCAAAGAGAAAAGGTGTGACCAACCTTTATTATGCCTGCAGTATAAAGAAAAGCAGATATGTCTGTTGCATGAGAACCATCTGAGGAGCCAGTTTCTCCAAGTATTGGGGATATGTGAGTGAAACAGTAGCACAGTCTACATTTTTTGTGAGCTAAGCACTATTAAAGCAAGCGGCGAGAGGCCTATTTTCAGAAGCGTCTCAGGGCAAATAATCAGGATGACCTTTTGTGGAGGGTTCAAGTCTATGAATATAATTTATCATTACAATGGATAGAATGTTCTGATTCATCTCCCTCTGAAGGTACTGTGAAAATTGAGGAAGTTTATTTGCAGTAGTTAGAGTTAGGTGCTTATAAAATTGCCTAGGGATATACACAACTAAAAGTAACTACTGAGAAAACAGAGCACCTCCTTTTAAGCAATATGGCCCCAATTCCATTAAGCAGATAGTGAGGCAGCACTATCCACCTTGATGGTATTCTGCCTCTGTCCCCTCTGTGGCACAGAGCTACCGTGTATGTTGTGGGGGATGGAGGCATGCTGGGGCGGAGAGTGGGCAGAGCATGGGCGGGACAGACCCCTGGACGTTCAGGGCTGATTCCAGGATGGCCTGTATGTCCAGGGATCACTGGGGAGATGCCCTGCTTATTCCACCTCTGAGGTGGAATAAGCACGGCACCCCTCCAAATGTGGAATGTCAGCCCCTCTCCCTCCAGAGTCCAGGAAACCCCCACAGGAGTACCTGGACACGGAGGGTGAGTCCCCGCCATCCAATCTTTGCCCCACCGGCCCCCATTGGAGTCAGGCAGCAGGGACTCAGGGATGTGGGCAGATGGAGCTGCAAGGAGGATGTCTCCGCGGCTGTGGGATTGGCACACCAGGCCATCTTTGGGCCCGATTTTGACAACCTCAGAAACGTTTTTCTCCCGAATTTCAGAACTGGGTCCAAACGGGCTCATCCTGGGCAGGGCCATCCAGGTGGTCCAGACGTGCCCCTTCCGGAATCGGGCTTTACATGCATAGGTGTTCCTGGAGGGTGAAGAAAGGATAGAGTGAGGAGCAGGGAGTAAGATCAGCAGGTACGAACGGGCTCTAAGACCTCCGAGCCTTTTCAACAAAAACATGGCGTTCCCCAGGACTCCTCACTCTCTGCCCTCTTGTTCAATATATATATGTAGCCCATATGCGCAATCATCCGCTCCTTCAACATCTCCTGCCTGATTTATGCGGATGACGTACTACTCTTCACCCCATTCACTATGGACCAACCAGACTTCTCATCACTAATAAAATGCTTTGATGCCGTCACTGACTGGCTCCACTCACAGAATCTCAGAATTAACTTCAACAAGACAGATGTTCTATTCATCACAAGAAATCAATCCTTTTCCCCACCCGCATCATTGAAGATGAGAGCCGCCAAGCTCCCAAGTAGATCCACCATCCGCTACCTAGGCGTCACACTAGACCAGCACCACAACATGAAAACACACATAGGCAACACCATCAAGGCAATCTACCATAAGATGCAGACAATTCGACATCTCCGACCCTTGCTGCAACCAGATGACTTCCGAACAGTTTTCCAGGCACTGGTAATCCCCCACTTCGACTACGCCAACGTGATCCTGCATGGACTCCCCAAGAACACACTAAATCCACTACAGCTAGCAATGAACGCCGCTGCCCGCTTCCTACATGGGGCTTCTAGAAGAGACCACATCACCCCAATCCTAAAGGACCTGCACTGGCTGCCAATCTACTGCTGGCTCACCTACAAAGTAGCACTGCTGACCTTCAAAGCCATCAACAAAATATCCTCCAACTCCCTAACGGACCTTCACCACCCCACTCCTGCAAACAGATCAAGAAGGACCTTCGCCTCCAACACACTAATAACCCCCAGTGAAATAACAAAATGCACTCAGGCAACAAAGAACAGAGCCTTTATGTTCTACGCACCCACTCGCTGGAACGAGCTCCCAACTACCATCCGAGCGATCACTGACCTTGCCCAATTCAGAAAGGCACTAAAGCACCACTTTTTTCTCCTATACTACTCACAGGCCAACAATACAACTTCGCCTGCCATACCCCCACCCATCAGTCCAATCATCTAATTGTAAATAACTTACAATCCTGTAAAGAACTTACAACCCTGTACATAGTTCTTCGGTCACGCCATGTCGCTACAACTGCTCAGTGACATCCTGCTCATACTGTATTTAGTTACCCCAGTTCTAAATCCAAGTTACATTACCCGTTCAATGTAAG
This sequence comes from Ichthyophis bannanicus, assembly GCA_033557465.1. NCBI lineage: Eukaryota > Metazoa > Chordata > Amphibia > Gymnophiona > Ichthyophiidae > Ichthyophis > Ichthyophis bannanicus. The sequence continues at coordinate 107,750,366 of CM066040.1, forward strand.
TACGAAGCAGGCTCCCTCTGCTTTGTACAAAAATGTTATTTGTAAACAGCACTGATTTTAAAGAGCGCGGTATAGAAAAGCGTTAAATAAATAAAAAATAAAATAAATAAATTATGTAGTTTATCTTATATAGCACGCATATGCATAGATTTTTACTGACAGACACTCACAGTTATTCCTGCCTCAATACAGATGTAGTTTTGTGTGAGAGCTTTTGCTTTGGTTTATTTTATAAAACACATATATTGCCGTTTTAGAAGATATGCATTTATATATCATCCCTGCCTATGTGAGCTCTTATTAGACTGCCATCTTTTTGTTGTGGTTATCTAATAGTTTTATATAGATTCCTTTACAAGAAGCTGGCAATATGTTATAAATTAGGAGAAGAGAACATTTTGATGTTAAGTTCTTAAGGCTATTAGTATCTGCAAAGTCGACTGACGTCACAGAGCAACTTGAGCTAAGGCACATGTAACTTTTCAGTAATATCAATAAAGTAACGGTGAAAGCAGAGCTACAAGAAATGCAGTATAAACAGTTGCACAAGCCCATTCATTAGGAAACAGGGAACCTAATAACAACCATGGTAAGACGATGCCCATATGAAATGCAAAGGGCAAATGGGCACTTGAACTACCTTTTTGGAGTGCTTTGAGCTGATTTAATTTATAGATATAGGCTACAATAACAGGGACCTGGAATGGGCGTGCGAATCTCCATTGCTAGACCATGATACTGTGCTCAAAGAGAGAAATCTGCACAGAGCAAAGCACAAATTTGCATGTGGTAATTTTGTTGTTAAAACAGGTAATCCTTAAATACTAGATGTCCAAGGAGGACCCTTTGGCCCAGTACTATGTGATTATTTTACACAAGTCGGTTGCTTTGGAGCTACAAGCATGCAAAAATAAGAATAAGCTGGAATGGAGAAAATTTCAAATGCACTACCGAAAAGCACAAATGTTATGAGGAACTTGCAGAGAGCATAGGAGGATGGATTGAGTTTCAGGAGTTAAAGTGTAAAGAGAAAAATTAGACCAATTGATGAAGAGTGAAAGGGTAGAGCGAGGGTATACATGGAGTATAAAGAAAACAACTGAGGGAGTATGGTGGTGTTAGAGCTGTCTGAAAGTACATGGGATGTGATTCTGTTCTTGTGGAAAGTCCAATAATCTTAGCCTAACTAAAAGGGCAAATAAAATTCACTATAAATGTGCTCCACAGTTCCACAAATGATTTTATAAACCAAGGGGCTTCTCTACAGTCATGGCATAGCATATTCAGTAAAAGGTTAAAAGATACTTAAACATCTACCTAGTGAAGGCAGCATCACTCAATATAGCTGGTTAAGGTTAACTTTCTGGTTAAAGTTCAACCATGCCCATATTTAACCAGTCAGCTTTTCTCTAGACAAAAGTTAATCAGTGGGGTGGGGAATTTAGGACAGTAGTTCCTAAACTGTGTTATAGGAATAATGCATGATATTTTGCCCCTTAATGTGTGTTAAAAGGCAAAATCATGTGTTATTTTACTATAATGCACAATTTCTGCTACATCATGCAAAGAATGTAAATGCATGCAGAATGTTGTTGTTAAATGCTCTCGGTCTGGTGTCGACTCATGGCGACTTCTGGATAGTTGACCTAAACTGTATTCAGTCTTCAATCAGACAGCTCATAGAGGGGCGCACCCATAGCTGCTATTATTGTATCGATCCATCTCATTGCTGAACTTCCTCTTTTGCGTTGACCTTGCCAAGCATGATACTTTCTCAAACAATTTCTCCCTTCGCATGATGTGTCCAAAGTATGAAAGTCGAAGTCTTGTCATCAGAGCTTCTAAAGAAAGCTGAAGTTTGATCTTCTGACTTCATTCAATGGATTTTACACAAATCAAATTAACTACATCTTTGGAAGTCAATGATGGAAAAGCTCTATAACATCAACAAAGACAAAACCTGGAGCTGACTGTGGTACAGATCACCAATTACTAGTATGCAAACTTAAGCTAAAGTTGAAAAAGAGCAAGCCACTCATGAATGTAGCAAAATATGAACTTGAGAATATACATTTCCTGCTTATTTGCACTCCGCCAACTCTCTGTTCCCAAATTTGGGGTTCCTCCTTTTTTTTGTAATTTTAACTTTACTAGCTCACCGTATTCACAATATTGTACAATTCACAATATCTACAATACAATGCCCATATATATCCATCCATTTTAAACAGACTACCAGTAACCATGATCATAATAATATTCATCCTAATTTCTATTTCATATTTCCTTTTAACCCCATCCCTCCCTCCAATTAGTCCCCTTTCCCTTAATCAGTAATCATGGACATGACCATGGATTAATGTATATAACGATTATCCCCAATTCCATATACCATACATTACAACCAAAAACAACAATATGCATGTATCCCATATCTACTTAGTCATATGCAGTGAGACTTTTTCTTTATTATAAATGAGTTACCCCTTCCCTCTATAGCCTACCCCACCCCCTTCCCCCTATCTATGCGCCTTTCTGCCACCTCACCAGCCCTCCATCCCTCCAGGCCTCATACCAATGCCATATTTGGCAATATTTCAACTTATGCCCCTTCCTATATGCCCCTATTAAACATATATTCCTTACTTGCTCCACATACATAATTACCTCCCAAATATGCAGTACCTTCCTCACTTTCCATCGTCTCAACACACACACACCCTAGTCGCCACCACCCAGTATCTCCAAAAAGCATTCATGTGTTCATTCCCCCCTCCTCCAGTTCCAGGAGACACACCATTGCAGCAGACATTAAAATCCTCACCTGTGTAATCTCTTTATACACTTCCACCACCTTCATCCATAATTCCTGCACCTTAGGGCATCTCCACACCATATGCAACAGGTCTTCCCTCGCTCCACAACCCTTCCAGCATTCATCTGACTGGCTTTGACATATAGCCTGTATTCTTGCCGGAGTACATACCATTCGCAAACGCATTTTCAAGCAATTCTCCAGAAGAGAGACACTTCCTCCTATATATTTCTCCTGCTCATAAATATTCCTCCATCTCCCCTCATCGCAAACCCCTTCTAATTCTCCCCCCCCTCCCCATCTCTCCTGCCACCGCGTTAACCCACTCTGCTTACCATTGATCTACCGGTATAATTTCGACAGCACCCCCTTGAGGTCTTCACTCTTCTCCATTAACTCCTCGAAAGGTGAAGCTTTGGCCCGTAATCCCTCCCGCACTGCTATCTGCTGCAAATAATAGCAGATTTGCACTTATCCATATCTACCCCCCTCCTTCAAGCCATATATTTCTTTAAGTTCATCGAAATTCCTAATTGCCCCCCCCCCCTTAGTTACCATTTGCCCAATCTTATAAAACCCATTATTCTCCCACTCCCTAAAAACTCCTCCCTCCCTCCCCGGTATAAAACCCCCCATATGCCTTATATGAGTCAAGATTGACACTTGTTTACCCCCAAGAGAGAAATCTTCCATCTTTGCCAGGTGCTCGCCATCAATGCCTTCATAGGATTCTCTCCCCCAGCCATTTTCACCTCTCCCCCCCCCTCCCAAATCGCTGCCTCCAAACTCTCCACCTGCCCCTTTTCCATCTCCATCCACTGCGGAATTTCACCCCTTTCCCTCCATGCCAATAAAGCCCTCAATTGTGCCGCGTCATAGTAATGCACTATACACAGCACTCCAAGACCTCCCTCCTCTCTGGCTCTATACATAGTCTTCCTCGCCACACTGGGACCTTTCCCATCCCATATAAAGCTAATAATCATTCCTTGTATTTTCCTCAACACCCCTCTAGACACCCTGCATGGCAATGCCATAAACAAAAAAAGAATCTGTGGTAGTACATTCATCTTTATAGTAGCTATTCTACTCAGCCAAGTCAGGTGCAAGCCTCTCCATCTAGCAAGATCCTTTCATACATTCTCTAGCAGTGGCATATAGTTCCACTCTTGTAATTTCTCCAAAGTATTACTCAGGTATATTCCCAGATACCTAAAATTTGTCTTCACCCACTTAAATGCAAACCCAGCCCTCAGTCTCCCCTCCAGATCATCAGATAGATTAAAACCCAGAATTTCCATCTTACTCATATTCATTTTATAACCCGCCACCTCACTATATCTCCTGATTGCCTGGATCAGATTCGGAAGACTAATTAATGGCCTCCCCAGAGTAAAGATCACATCGTCTGCGAATAACGCTATATTGGCCTGTTGACCCCCCACTTCAATCCCCCTTATATCCTGCTGTCTACGCACATACTCTGCCAATGGTTCAATTACCAAAGCGAAAAGCAACGGTGACAAAGGGCACCTCTGCCGCATCCCCCTCCCCAATACAAAACTCTCCGAGTACCCTCCATTCAATTTTATCTGTGCCGTCGGCCTCTCATATAAAGCTCTAATCCAACTTATAAATTGGTTTCCCAGCCCCATTTTACCCAATACCTGAACCATAAATTGCCACTCCGCTCTATCAAAAGCCTTCTCGGCATCCACGGTCACGAATACTGCTTCCTGCCCCCCTCTTTGCAACCGCCATATCACATTCATGATTTTCCTTATATTATCCCTTCCTTGCCTACCCCTTACAAACCCCGTTTGGTCCCTGTGCACTAACTTGTTAGTTACTTTCTGTAATCTCATAGCCAGTATCTTTGCCAATACCTTTGCATCCAAATTGATCAGTGAAATCAGCCTATAGGATGCACATACTGTACCATCCTTTTCAAGCTTCATCAAGATTGTAATCTCCGCTTCCTCCATAGTTCTAGGCAATGCCTCTCCAGACAAGCATGCATTGAATACTTTCACCAAAATTCCTCTGACTTGATGATCCAGCAGCCTATAAAATTTCGCAGAAAATCCATCTAGCCCTGGGGCCTTCCCTATTTTCAGTGTCTTTATGGCCATTTCCACTTCCTCCTTACTAATCTCCCATCCCAGCTCTTCCTGCTCCTGCTCCGTTACCTTTGACAGCTGGCACTCATTTAGAAATAACTCCCCCTCCCTCTCCCCCTTCTTTATCTCACTAGTATACAACTTCTCATAATATTCCTTAAACACTCTTCTTATCTCTGATGCTTTATGGACCAACTTCTCTTCTTGGGTTTGTATACCCCCTACAAATGTCCTCTGCTGCCTTGCTTTCAGCCTACTAGCCAATACTTTCCCCATACTGTTCCCCCCTTCAAAATATTCCTGCCGCAACAAGTTCAATTCATGAGCTATTTCCACATCTCTCAATTGACTAAGCTCCCCCCTCAACTTCAACAATTCTGCTATCACCTGTGGATCATGATCACTCTGATGCTGCCTCTCCAGGCTCTCTATCCTCTGCAACAGCTGTCCTTCCACCTGCCCCTTTCTCTTTTTCTCCTGCGCTGTCATGCTTATCAAATGTCCCCTGGCTACCGCCTTCAAACCAACCCACACCGTCCCCACTTTTACCTCCCCATTCATATTGAGCTGTAGATATTCTGTCACTACCCCTTTAATCCGCGCCACATATTCGGGTTCCTCCAGCAGCACATAGTTCAGCCTCCAATACTTAACCCCCTCCCCTTCCTTCCTAACTGGTGCATGATCTGACCGTGTTATATTCCCTTGCTCCACCTCGCTAACATTACCCGCCCACCTCCCATTTGCCCATGTCATATCCAACCTACTATATGTACAGTGGACTGGTGAGTAAAAGGTATATCTCCTCTCTCCTGGGTGCCTGCACCTCCACACATCCACCAACCCCAAACATTCCTTAAATCTTAGAAAACATGCCCTTTCTTTCCCTTCTCCTCCTCTCACTCCCCCACTATTATGTAATCTTCAGTTTAAGGTCAAATTGAAATCTCCTCCAATGACTATTGGAGTCTCTCTCCAACTCTCCTCTCAACCCTGTAAAAAACACATTCCTCTGTGCATTCGGACCATATACACTTACTATCCACACATCCTTTTCTTTGATCCTCAATCGCACCGCCACCCATCTCCCCTTTTTATCTCTATGTTCCTCTACCACTGCATCCTGAAATCTCCCCCTTACAAGTAGTCCTAATCCCCCTCTTCGTTGGTGCGCCCTTTGTCCTGTCAATACTACCCTGGGATATCTCTAAGATCGCACCATTCTCTCCTGACCAACTTTCAAATGTGTCTCCTGTAAACATAAAAAAACTGCAATGCAAAAGAAATTTGCTCCTTAACTTATACTTTAAATAATTTAAATTATGAAAACAATATCACATACAATATATACTTAAAAACGTATGTGTTCACATATAGCACAAATTTAACAGTGTGTTATGAAAATAAACTTTTATTACCATTGTCAAAAACCACCTAACATTAATATCACTTTTCAAACAATATTACAATATCACAATACCACAATAATGCTCATTCCAAGTTTCCACACAATATCTGTTATACAATGTCTGTTACACACAGTTACCTGTTATACAATTTTGGAGTGGAAGAGTGGCCTAGTGGTTGGGGCAAGGTACCTCAGGCCAAAAGGTCAGGGGTTCAAATCCCACTAGAGGACAAGCAACCTTGGGCCAGAAGGACTGGAGTTTAGTCCCACAGGTGCTCCTTGTGGTCTTGGGCAAGCCACTTAACTCTCCATTGCCCATGTTTCCTGTAAAATAGTTATCTCCAAGTTATAATGTCCTATTCAAATGTAATTTCAGTTTGTTCAATGTAAACCACCTTGATATCATGAAAGGCGGTATATAAGAAATGTTAAATAAATACAATTTCAGTCATATAATTTCTATTATACAATTTCCCAAAACTCACTATAATGATCTTCAACTCTCTATACTACTCATATATTTTAAATTAGTATGTCTCAACCATAAATCCTAATTTGAATATACTTGGCTCAATTCAGCGAAATAGCTTTCAATAACCAAAATTCTCAAAGGAAACATATGTAAACCCCTTTGAATTCATATGTGAATATTCCACATTTATAGCCAAACTCAAAGCTCCATCAGGTTAATAAAGCCAATGCCATTCCACCTGAGAATTTAACCCATACGGTTCCATGGTATTCCAACGGAAAATGAATTGTTGTTCTCTGCGGCAAAGAAGCTGCTGATAATTACCACCCTCACCACCCCTAATCTGTATTAATACAAAACAATGAAATTCTTCCAATCGATGACCTTTTAGCTCCAATGTGAAACTAAAGGTGCGGAGTCTATTCCACGGCAAATCACCGACAGATGTTCTATAATTCGCGTCTTAAAAGGACGAGATGTCTGGCCAATATACAACAAGGAACATGGACATAATACCACATATATCACTCCACTTGACAAACAATTTGTTGAACCTCGTAATTCAAAGCTAAAACCCAAAGTGGGATGTTGAAAAAAATTGCAATTCCAGTGTGACAGCACAAACCACACAATTGTTACACTTCATATGACCCCGATGTATTATCATAGATGTATCTACAGATATGGATCGAGTGTGTACTAATGAATCCCTCAAATTGCACCCCTCCAAAACAAAAAATTGGGTGGATCTTTAAAAATGGGGTGAACTCTCAAAATATCCCAATGGAACAAAATCAAATTAAGCACATGATGCGCCTGTGTAGAAAACGGTAAAACACAGGTCAAAGGAGGAGCCCTCCTTTTTTGCTGTTGAAAAGAAAACCACTCACGATGGACATTATAGGCTCGTTTATATGCTCTATGTATGACATTAGAAGGATAACCCCACTGTTGGAACCGCTTTTTCATATATTGTGCTTGAAGTACAAATTCCTCACAAGTAGAACATAATTTCCGTAACCGTAGAAACTGTCCCGCAGGTATATTATCATGTAAGTGACAAGGGTGAAAACTCCCATAATCTAACAGACTATTTCTATCAGTAAAAATAGAAGTGTGGAAGCTATTGCCTTTTAGAGATACTTTGATGTCCAAAAAATGGACTTCCACAGAAGATATCTCTGGTGTAAATTTTGAAAGTATATCCTGATCATTCAACCAATTCAAAAATTGCCTTAGATAACTCTCAGAACCATTCCAAATGAAAAATATATCATCAATGAATCTGACCCACTTCACCACAGAGGACCAGTACTCCGATTTCAGAACGATCTCTTCTTCAAAATGTCGAACATATAACCCCGCTATAGATGGAGCCACAGTGGTTCCCATAGATACTCCCTCTATTTGATGGTAATATTGTCCCTTGTACTCAAAATAATTCCTAAATAAGACCAAGGTCAATAATTGGCGAAAAAAAGACCTATGCTGTGGGGTCAAATGTAAACTCAGCAACTACTTCATAGCAATATCAAGCCCCTGTTGTTGTGGAATTTACACCAGAATAGACTCCGCACCTTTAGTTTCACATTGGAAGCTAAAAGGTCATTGATTGGAAGAATTTTGTTGTTTTATATTAATGCAGATTAGGGGTGGTGAGGGTGATAATTATCAGCGGCTTCTTTGCCGCAGAGAACAACAATTCATTTTCCGTTGGAATACCATGGAACCGCATGGGTTAAATGCTCAGGTGGAATGGCATTGGTTTTATTAATCTGATGGAGCTTTGAGTTTGGCTATAAATGCAGATTATTCACATATGGATTCAAAGGTGTTTACATATGTTTCCTTTGAGAATTTTGGTTATTGAAAGCTATTTCGCTGAATTGAGCCAAGTATATTCAAATTAGGATCTATGGTTGAGACATACTAATTTAAAATATATGAGTAGTATAGAGAGTTGAAGATCATTATTGTGAGTTTTGGGAAATTGTATAATAGAAATTGTATATCTGAAATTGTATAACAGGTAACTGTGTGTAACAGACATTGTATAACAGATAATTGTGTGGAAACTTGGAATGGGCATTATTGTGGCATTGTGATATTGTAATATTGTTTGAAAAGTGATATTAATGTTATGTGGTTTTTGACAATGGTAATAAAAGTTTATTTTCATAACACACTGTTAATTTTGTGCTATATGTGAACACATACGTTTTTAATTTTATATTATATGTGATAATGTTTTCATAATTTTAATTAAAGTATAAGTTAAGTGGGGGGGGGGGGGGGGGGGCGCTCGTGAGCCTGATAAGAATGGCCATGATGTGCTGAAGCTCCTGAGTCTCTCCTCCTTGATCGTTAATTCGCTCCACAAGTGCATGAACTGGATAAAAAATGGTCCCAGAGACTCTGCAACACCTGGGCATTAATCGGACGGAGTATGAGTGCCTAATATACAGTTATTAAGTCTACATTCCCCCTTTCTCTCTACTCCCCGGTCGCTAGCCTGCAGTGAAGGGCATAATATGCCATCCTGACACACAACGGTCCTGATGATGTAGAGGCTGCGACGATGCAGAACCAGCTTCGGGGCACCCGGGTGAGACACTCATAAAAAGCATAATATTACTAGCAGTTCCTGATTTTAAAACCACCGCTTTTCTGCTACTCTAGAGCGACTAAACCAATCAGGGATGAAACCCACAAGCTGAGTGAAGTAAATGCTTCTTACAGTCTAAAAACTCTGAAATTGCCTTTAGCAATGAGAGTACCCCTCTGTGTGGATAATGAAGTGAACAAGTGCCGAGGGAAGTTACCGCCATGTGATGGAGGCATTGCCCGATTATATCTGAGTCGCCATTGTAACCTTACCTCGTGGAATGCACGGTGGAACGCAGATGGATGTCCTTGATTTGGCGGGAAAAGAGAGGCCTGGGACTTCTGGAATGCTAAGCCAACAACACGCAAATTGAAGCTCCAAGATGGCCGACATCACCAGTTGGAACGCATCAGGCAAATCCGACAGGCAAGATGGCTGCCCTCATTAGCATAATTAAAAGAGCAACAGCGAGCTGGGAAGTTTGAGTTGGCTAACCGGAGGCTCTGAATCTCAATAAAATTTATGGTGCTCGGCTTTCGAGAAGCAGGAAGTGTCAGCTCTGCTGAGGACCCGTTGCAGCTGTCAGCCGAATAAATATTGTTTTAATCTCTTCGGCAGCTCCAGCTTTACCTTCATTGCTCTATATCTTAGTCAGGCACTCCCTCATGTGGCCAAAATGTTTATTGCAAGTAATTTTACTTTCTCTCTCCTGCAACCTAGAACTACACCACACTCTGAGAGGGTCCATTGAGGAGCCAGGACCACCAAGGCTTTGAGCGATTCCTTCCTCTTCAGCAGATATTGAACCGACATTGTTTGCACAGAAGAGAAGAGAGACAGCCATGTTAACCTGGTAGGAGATTGACATCTTAGCAAAAGTTTCAGCTGTCTGAAAGAAAAGAGGGAGTGGTCCTACTCTCGTATCTGAGTAAGTCACTCTGCATTTGCTAAAGCACTGATCATTTCTAGCATTCCTTTTCCCCACGACAGTAACATACAAGGCCTCTGAGAGCCGCTAGCAGCTACTAGTCAGGAGCCTCAGGGAAGTCATTGGTCCATGTGGAGGAGAACGAGACTGATCATTAACAGTGAGCGGGAGAGCCAGTGATCAAGATCAACATCCCAGCCTGATCAAAGCTAACGCTGGTGGGGGAGTATCCAGAACGAGATATCATAAGATACGATGAGACAGTTAGCAACACGTACCAGTTCTACTGCAGTTCCTCGAGGTAGACAGTCCCTGAATAGTCGCTTTGGTGGACACGGAGATGGCCACCTCAAAATCATATGCGTCCTCCCTCTCTAAGTTCGCGAGGTCATCTGATTCCTCAACGACGATCTCATCGTCCATCGCAGAAGGCGCTTCCTCCTCCAAAAGCAATCTATCTGGGCCAGTCTCCAGTCACAAAGGCAGATTTCTTTGAAATGATGCAGGAACTCAAACTCTTCCACCAGGAATTCTCTAAAGCGTTAGGTGAAATCCGATCGGATCTTAAATTGCTTGACGACAGGGTCACACAAAACAAGATCAATATTGGGGAACAAATAGATTTGATGGTGGCTTTCCATACAAAATTTAAAAAATTAGACAGCCTTACGAAGGATCTGAAAGAAAAACAAGATGATATGGAGAACCGCCAAAGACGCAACAACATTAGAGTGTTTGGACTCGCCGAACACCCAGGAGAGCATGAGAACACTGCAGCGCTAATTCAGGAACTGTATGCCTTTTGCGTTCCGACGGCTTCACTACCGGTATGTTTAGAGAGAGCTCATCAAGGGTATGGTGCTCGCAGAAATTCTAAGACTCAACCCCAAGCAATTATCACGTGTTTTAGCTTCTTTGAAGATAAAATGGCACTGATGAGAAGTCTTAGGGGTAAATGCTCAGTGGTCTTCAAAGGGCAGGAGATCCAGATATATCAAGATCTCTCTCAATATACACTGGAACGTCACAGGAATTTTAAGCCCTTGACACAAGCACTCCAGAAATGAGAGATCCTGTACAGATGGGGCTTCCCCTTTGTGTTTGATTGGAATTTTTTTTTTTGGTGCCATCAAGTTAGTGTTGACTCATAGCAACCCAGCTACCTCTGGGTTTTCTTGGCAATGTATCACTGGAAGTAGATTGCCAGCCTTTTCTTCCGAGGCAATGGAGGGTAAAGTGACTTGCCCAAAGTCACAAGGAGTGCCAATGGGAATCAAACCCTTGATCTTCTGGGTACTAGGCAGTTGCTCTAACCACTAGGCTACTCCTCCACTCCTTGATTGGAATAACAGTGCTCAAAAAATTTCAGACCTGGCCGAGGCGATGGAGTTCTTAGACAAGATACAGCATGGAGAGCAGCCTGTGTGGCAGAGAGGCACTAATGGGGAGTGGAAGGTCTCAGTGCCGAAACGACCTAAAGTTCTACGGTCCTGCCAGACGTCCAGCTCAGATCAAGAATCTCCTATGCAAAAAGAAATGGACATTTCAGCTCCTCCTTGAGGAGTTCATGGTGGTAACTATACTAGTAGAATTGTTATTTTCCATGTTGTCTGTAAGAAGCTAGAGCAATTCTTGAAAGGGGTATCAGTGGTGGGATTAGTGAAACCAACGTAAGAATTTTATCCGAGGGGGTAGAAACTACACAAAGATAGGTACAAGGGCAGGGGGTAGAGGCAGGTATAATATCGGGTGGGATAAAGGATTAAACACTGGGTCTTTGTTTTGTATTCCTGTCAGAACACATGGAGTCAGATGTAGCAATAGGAAAGGGGTAGAGGAGGAGAGGTGCTGCGTAACTTGTGCACAGCGTCCCCGCTGGAGACACTAGTAGTGTCGCTAACTCAAATTTTTCTACGGTTGGTTTACTTCCTGCACATATGGGAATGTGGGGAGAGGTAGGTGGGGAGACATAGGGGGGGGGGAAGGGATAAGGGGTATTGAGGACTTTCACAACAGACAGCAGACTCTGAGAACAGGGATTATTCAAATGACTCAGCAATCCATCTTAGGACAGAGTGGCAGATGGGCTTCAGAGAGGGGTAAAGCTTTCCAAATGCGAGGAAGTACGCTCAGAGAGTTGAGTTCCAGAACTAGAAATGATTAAGGCAATCTCTTGGAATGTGCATGGATTGAATAATCCATGCAAACACAGGAGGGTTTTAGATCAGCTGTGTCGGGAGAAGGCGGAAATCATTTTTCTGCAGGAAACTCATTTTTCCCAGCAGGGTCATTTCAACTCTGCCTTACGCAGGTTCCCACAAATACATACGGCTAATTTCTCCTCTAGGAGGAGAGGGGTTGCTATCTTATTTTCTTCCACTTGTCCCTTCAAGCTCATAACTCAATTTTCAGATCCAGGAGGTCGATTTTTGATTTTGGTAGGCTCTATACAAGAGATAACTGTGACCTTAGTGAACGTATACCTTCCTCTAGCTCTGGTGGCGACTTCTTTACAGGATCTTTTCGACACTCTCCCAAAACTTCAGAAAGGGGAACTGATCATAGGAGGGGATTTCAACTGCGTCCGATCTGAGCTCGATCGTTCAGGTGCCAGAGCTCACGGATGGGTTCCGACTAGAATCCTGGAGGAATGGATATCTCGCTTCGATCTCTGCGATGTTTGGAGACATCTGAATTACTCAGCAAGGGATTACACCTTCTATTCCATGAGTACATAATTGTCATTCTCATATTGACATGTGGTTTTTGTCACGCTCGGGGCTTGCATGGCTGAATCAGGCCTCCATTGGGACCATGGGTCCATCAGATCATGCGATCATTACTGTTTCCCTATCCCTAGAGGAATCAGAGACCCCACCGCATAGTTGGTCCCTTCCTCGCGGACTTTTGCTCAACCAAGAATTTGCCACAAAGGTTCGAGAAGGCTGTTAGGTTTAACAATACAGTGGATATTTCCCGAGCTCTTTTATGGGAGGTGGGGAAGGCAGTGTTAAGGGGACAGCTCATTTCCCTATCGACTGCCTGAAAAAAGAAAATGGGGACTAGGCATGATGAACTCCGTCAAGAGATCGCGGAGTTGGAAAGAAAGCACAGAAGGGGCGAAGGTTCTCAAATTTGGAAACTGCTGATTCGCCGCAGAGGAGAGTTGGAAGTGTTGGAGTCTGACTGAATTGCCTCCATGTTCTTACGTACCAGACAGCATTTTTACGAACAGGGGAACAAGGCAGGGAAGCTACTGATGTGGCAATTAAAACAACAACATCAACGCCACCGAATCGAAGCGGTTCAATCGCCGCAAGGTCAGATCATGCGGAGATCTCATGACATGGGGTTGCTGTTTGCAAAGTTTTATGAGCAACTATATGCAAAAGAAACCCCGGCAACAGCCCAGGATACACAGGTCTGCAAAAAATAATTTTTCGAGAGCTGTTTTGGTTATTCCACGTAATCTTTCTATTTTTTGTTGCGCTGAATCCGAAAATGACCTCCATTTTGTCATAGAACATCACGTTTCCTGACAATTTAGGTAACTATGTTACATAAGGCAATACCTCAAAATAAATGGAAATAGACTTATAAAATGTCTCTCTGAAGCATCCAACAGTAGTCTGCCATCATTGTAATGCTCCATTTTCCCTGGTATCTCCTTTCCATCTCTTTAATGTCTTGGTGGAATCGTTCACCTTGTTCCTCACTCACAGCTCCCAAATTTTCAGGAAAGTAGTCAAGGTGGGACTGGAGGAAATGCACTTTCAAACTCATCAGGCAACCTAAAGCTTGAAATGCTTTCAGCATTCATCCGACGATCTTTTTGTAGTGAGGATCTTTGTTATTGCCTAAACATTTCTGTACGACTTCTTTAAATGCAATCCACCCTTCTTTTTGAGGATCCGTCATGGTATTGACAAACTCTTGATCAACTATAAGCCTTCTAATGTCTGGTCCGACGAACACACCTTCCTTCAATTTTGCCTCCGACAGGGCTGGAAACTTGGTGACCAAGTATTTGAAGCATTCTCCATCTCTTGGAAGTGATTTTACGAATTGCTTCATCAAGCCCAATTTTATGTGGAGAGGTGGTAGAAGAACTTTATGGGAAGGTACCAAAGTACCTTTATACCGACTGTTAGCACCCTCGGCTGCCAACTCTTCTTGGTCCAGTGATTTTGTCGGTCTCGACTGTCCCATAGACACAGAAAACAAGGATATTTGGTATACCCAGCTAGTTGCTCGAGCAGCATGCACAAGACCTTCAAGTCCCCACACACTTGCCAACCATGGTCTTCATATTTAAGTTTACGAAGAACCAATTCCAAGTTCTCGTAGCTTTCCTTCAAGTGTACGGAATGACCTAAGGTATGGAAGCGTAAAAACCGTTGTGGAGTAAAACTGCTTTGAGACTTTTTTTTTAAGAATCTATAAAAAGACGCCATTGCTCTGAATCATATTGGATTTTAAATTGACCCATCAGACCTTCGACATCGATGCAATAAACCAACTTGTCTTCCTGGGCAAAGTAAGGAACGAACTCCTTTTCACGATGTCTGAACCATGAAGATGACACTCCTGGCAACAATAAATACCCGCTTTTCAGCCTTGATCCGAGTAACTCAGTGGCATCTTTGGGAAGATGCAAGTCCCTTACCAAATCATTCATCTCCTCCTGAGAAAACAATTTTGGTCTTGTATCATCTTCAAAGTCAGAACTTGATTCGTCATCTGGTTCAGTTATGACTTCACCTTCATCAGAGCTAGGTATCTCTTCCAAGGTAGCAGGGAGCTTGGGTACTGGTATATCTGTGCCATGGGGGATGGGACGAATTGCCGAGTGAAGATTGGGGTATGAAATGGAATGCTTCCATTTGGAATTAAACCCTTTCACATTGCATGAACAAAAGTAACAGTCGTCACTATGGTTCTTTTGCTCTGGCCATACCATAGGAATCCCATAACGGAAATATTTTTTCTTACCCTTGAACCAGTTTCGGAGGTCCTCAACACACCGTTTGCACACTTTATGAGGCGCCCAGACTTTATCTTGATCTCCAATTTTTAGTCCAAAGTATGCAAAGTATACTTTTTTCACAAAGTCTGTAATATTCTGCTGTTGCTTCAACACTGTATATTCACCACAGATGAAACAGAAATTGTCTGGCAAATTAATACACTTTCGCAGAGCCATAACATAATGGTTGAAGAATGATGAGCTAACACGAATTGCGATGAAAAAGTGTGAACAGCCTAGAACCAAGAACCTGATGATGATTCGTGCACAAGTGTGGCATGCAGGAGAGAGCAGCTCTGTGTCTGTACACGAGATGTCACAGTGCTGGCCACGCCCCCCTGCACTGACCGGAGCTGCTGCTATCTGCCCTGTGTCTCCCTCCCACTGGATTCTTCAGGAAAGATTAACCCCTTCTACCATTAGAAGCACGGACTTAAAACTTGCTTAGCTTATGTACATATTGCTGACCATCAGATTTACAGTGCTATATTTTTTTTTACATAACTCGTACAATCCCTTTAAGGTTTTTTTGAAATTTTATATTTTAAATGCACTTATGTGAATTAATTAATAGTAATTTGAATTAATTAATAGTAATTTGAAAAATTTGATAAATTTGAAGACAATTTTGCATGTTGTGGCAAATCATGACATCTAGGAGTTTTTTCAATATTTTATTTGTTTTCAGCACACCAAAATACATGGAAATTAGATGAAAATAATCAAACAGCTTTTTAGTCGCAGACCTGTGATATTCGAGTTTGGTTAAGAGGGGCTTATCTTCCTAAGCTTTCTTTATAGGGTAGAGAAACTCTAGACCGCTGCTGATCGCTGGAAGTAGCGGTATACAAATGTATACTAAATAAATAAAATAAATAAATAGACCGACCCTTCAACCTACAGGAAGTACTCCAGGTAATTAGGAACCTCAAATCTGCAAAGGCTGCTGGCCCTGACTTATTACCCGCAGAGATGTACAAGACATTCCCGGACTTATTTGCTCTGACCCTTCTTGCAGCTTTTAATGAGATTCTTTCCAGTCAAACCCTCCCAGAATCTTTCTTTCAAGCGACGATTGTAGTGATTCCTAAAGCCAATAAAGACCCACTTCAATGTGCTAACTATAGACCAATCTCTCAATTGAATATAGACTACAAGATCTTCATCAAAATATAAGCTAACCGTTTGGCTTTGTTAATTCCGGATATTGTCCATCCAAACCAAACGGGATTCATAAGAAATATATATGGTTTTGAGAATGTGCGCAGGTTAATTAATGTGTTACATTGTCTCAGATCTGAAGCAGGTTCTTATGGGATCCTCTCACTTGATGCAGAGAAAGCTTTTGATAAATTGGAATGGCCATACCTGGCAGCGGTCCTCGAAGAGTTTGGCTACGGGACAGCTTTTCGCACATGTATTGCATCGTTATACGCTAACCCCCAAACCACGGTTTCTACTAATGGCTTTATCTCTCCATCTTTTCGCCTATGTAGAGGCACAAGGCAGGAATTTCCACTCTCCCTTACTATTTGCCCTTGCAATGGAACCTTTGGCGGCTCATATTAGGCTCCGAGTGTCTGAATTAGGTATATATCTGGGTTCGGAATGGCATTCTATTGCTTTGTAAGCGGACGACACGCTGATCTACCTTTGCAACCCTTCCAAGTCCCTCTAGTGAAGAATATATTGGATCGCTTCTCCAGAGTATCCGGCTTTTCAGTTAACGAACAGAAGTCGACATTGCTTAACTGCTTGTCCAGATCTTTGGCGAGACCTGAGTCTTTTCTAGGTGAATTTCCTGTGGTAGACCAGTTCTGGTACCTAGGGGTTACTATACATAGAGATATTTCTAGGTTGTACAGCTTGAACTATATTCCCCTCCTGAAAACGCTTCAACTAGCTATGGACAGATGGGGAATATGCTCGATCTCCTGGCTGGGTCGGATAAATACTTATAAGATGCTGGTATTACCTAAACTGTTATTCCTTTTTATACAATTACCTCTTTCTCTCCCTAGATCTTTCTTTCTGACTCTACGTCGGGCAATACTGCGATTTCTCTGGGGTGGTAAACGTCTGTTACTCAGTTGGGGAATTCTGACACGTCCTAAACACTCCGGTGGTATGGGGCTGTCGGATCCTGAACTTTATTATTTGTGTATATGTCTGTGATCCTTTTTGCTGTGGAGAATCAATGCTGATGCAGATTGGGCCTCCCTTGAAAGGGCTTGGCTGAGGCCGATCCCGTTAGAGGCGGTGCCTTTCCTCAATGATTTACATGAGGTGCAGAAGGTCAAGGCCCACCCCTTTATTGGACCCTGCTGGGTGGCTTGGAGAAAGGTGTGCAAGCAGCTCAATATTCCGGTTGTAGCCTCCCCATATACGATCCTAGGGGCGATGGGTTTTGCCAGAAACATGCTAAGAGGGGGTAAGTCAGATGTTCTCTGGTCGAGAATAGCCTCCTTGTTTGTGGGATCACACCCGTTTGTTTAGAAGCACAAATGGGATTTCCTCTTTCACAGTTTCAGTATGCACAATGGCAGCACTGTTTGAACACCCAGTTTGCAGGATCTGATTTTAGAAGACAACCCAGACAATGGGAAAGGATCTCTTTGAGTCTACTCGACTCCCTGCCTTTATAGCACAGGTGTATCGACATATAGCAGATGAGTTACCGGATATCGCTACTCTGAAACTTCCTCAGAAGAGATGGGAGGCTACTCTCCCAGAGAAGGAGTCAGATTTTTGGTTAGAGGTGCATCATTATTCACATTCATGTTCTATTTCGCTTGGGCTAGTGCATACACAACTAAGAATTCTGTATCGTCTCTCTATAATGCCATTGGACCTCTATTGTTGGAAGAGAGCTGATGACCCTCTTTGCTGGTGGATGTGTGGTCATCGAGGAGACTTTGATCACATGTGGTGGTTTTGTCCTCGCATTCAAAGTTATTGGAGGAAGGTATATGTTCACATAACTGGTACCTTGAGGTTAAATTTCCCTTTTGAGATGGAGACATGCTTATTAGGGGTGCTCCCGGAATCAATTTGACCGAGCCATATAAGGAGTTTAGCCCAATTACTTCTATTGGCAGCTAGATCGATGATAGTTCAGTTTTGGAAGCACAGCAGGGAGCCGTCTTTTTCAGAATGGAATTCTAAAAGTTGGGAACTTTACCGGCTGGACAAAATCACAGCAGGAGTATGCAGACTGCCCTTCAAAGGAGAGGAACTTTGAAGTAAAGTTCTTCAGGGGGAGACTGGAAGTCAGATGCTATAGCTATCTGACTTCCGCCCCAAAACACCTACAATGCACAGCCCCAGTCTGGCACAGTAGCACCACCGGACTCCCGGTCAGGCACATGTATATAGTCACTTAACCTGTAAATAGTAGCTAGACAGCACGTTTGCTTCTGTACTGCCATTTGCCCTACCGCCTAGCCTGTATTCTAACTACCTAAATGAATAGCCAAGCTACAGCACATCTTATACATAGTTACCCCAGTTAGTCCAAGTTGCCACACCCTGTTTTTTGTAAGTCCTGTACGGGAGCCGCCTGTACTGTACAAACCTGCTGTTAACTGTAAACCGAGCTGACTTTAAAAAGCACGGTATAGAAAAGATGTTAAATAAATAAATAAATAAATCTATCAGAGAGATAGGAGAAGAGAGAAGTTCCCCCCTCTGCCACTCTTCAGGTACTTAGGTATGGTGCTGTATTGTTGACATGGTATAATACAGAGTTTATTTACAGTCCGGAGGGCTTCCGGGGTTTGGAAGTGAGGTTCATCAACCCCTGGTTCAAGGAGAGAACATGGCTGTCTGCCATGTGTGCTCTTCTATTGCTGTATTCTGTGTCTGTCTTGTGTACTTGAGACGGGGGGATGGAAGGGTGGGAAGGGGGGAAGGAGGGGGGAAGAGGTGGGAGAGGGACGGGGGGAGGGTTAGTTAGAGTAATAGTGGGGGTAGATTAAGCCCACACCCCCCTTACGCAACTTCTAACTCTTTAGTAAATATGATGAGTAGCGGGACAGAAGTTTTTCTTGGGTTGTGTTGGTTTCACCGCAAGGGGAACAGATGGCATTTGCATAACAATTCATATCTTAGTATAATAACGCCAGAGGAGGTTGTCGCACTATAGTTAATAGTTGAATTCTTTGCCTCTCTCTCTCACTCACTCTTATTCTTAATCATTTATTAGTACTACTTGTAATATGGGTACATTACATTGTATTGTTGGGTAAGGTATTAGACAATTTGGTGATGACCAAACCTGAATTGATAAGTATTAAGGGGGTTAAGAATGCAGGACTAAGAATCACAACAATAATAATATTAATAATAAGGCTCATAATGATAGTATTAATAGTCTAGACGGCTTTATATGGTTGTTATTTTCTTTTGTTATGATTGCATTGTATGCTGTAATGGATGCATAGAAGGATGTTTACTCTCCTTATGTTTTGTTTTGTACTTCGGGAGAATTGTCTGTTACAAATCTGTTTGTTAACTACCTCTATGGTGGGGGTTGCTGTACGTGCGTGTATATTATCTGCTGTTACTCAATAAACTTTATTACATTAAAAAAAAGCATAAGTTAAGGAGCAAATTTCTTTTGCATTGTGTTTTTTTTAAATTGATTGTTTTGCAAAATAGTGGTGATAATTTATGTGTCCTGTAAACATAACACATCAGCTTTCATCCTCACCCCCTCCCGTTCCATATATCTCCTCTTTCTCCACGTTCTCAACCCTTTTGCATTCACTGTGGCTATTACCAATTGCTGTTCCTCCCCCTTCCTCTTCCTTCCCTCCCCCCTTAGATTCTCCCCCCTTCCCCCCTTGCCTAGCCTCTGAGTCCCAGGGCTATTCATGGAGTAGTGTTATCCCCACCATCCCTTCTCTTCCCCCTTCCTCACCCTCTATTCCCCTCTTTCCCCCCTAACCCCACTTCCAATAATCCCCCTTCTCCCCTCCCCCTCCACCACTTCCCCAATTTTCGTACATCAAAGTAACATTCAGCATCCCAATCTCTCCCTCCCCCACCCCTCTTAACTCTCCCCCCTTACCTTGCCTCTATATAACTCTTATTCATAGCCCAATACAATCCCCCATTCACCTCCCCCTCCTCCCATTTTAACCCTCTTCCCTTAAGAACATAAATAACATACATTTAGAAGGTTCCCCCCTCTTTCTCCCATCAACTTTTCTCCACATTTCTCCACACAGTCATCTTGGTACACTTTTCCACTGCATCTTCTTATTATCGCTCTCCTCCGACCCTTCTTGTTGTTGTTGGCCTTGCCTTAGTCTCTCCACTGTTTTTACTTGCTGACCGCCCTGCACTCTCCTCTCACATTCCTGCCGGGCCTCCACCTCCTGCTTCTCTAGGCCCCCTTCCTTTAGTTGAGCCAACGCAGCCTCCACGTCTACATTCGCCATGTTTTCTCTCCTCTTCTGAAAGCCAATCTGAAGGGATACAGCCACCGATATCTCAACTCCTCCCCTCTCAAGGCTTTAGTTACTGGCCCCAACCCTCTCCTTCTTTGTAGAGTTCCCAGGGATAAATCCGCATATATAGCCACTGGGTAGCCTTGCCATTGAAAAGTGCTCAGTCCTCTCATTTTTGCAGCAATACGTTCCTTTATCTTGTACTCCCTTAGGCATATAATTATGTCACGGGTTCTGTTGGCCCTTACCGGGCCCAGTGCCCTATGCGCTCGGTCAATCTCTATAGGCTGGGCAAAGTCATCTTCATCCCCCTGGGGCATGGCCTCCAGGCATATTGACCCCGCTACCTTTTCACAGTCCTTAAACTCCACCTCTTCAGGGATTCCTCTCTTGCGCAAATTATTTCTCCTCAATCTGTTCTCTAAGTCCTCCAGCTCTAACTGTACTTGTTCTCTCCACTCTTTCTCTCCTTTTACCTTCAATTCCATTTCTTCTTGCCACACTTCCAATGTCTCCAGTCTGTTCTCATGGTCCCCTATGCGATAGTTCAGCCCCTCCACCTCCTCCTTCATTCCAGTCAGCATCTCCCCCAGTTCATTTTTTGCTGATCGTGCCTCAGCCTTCAGCTCCTCGATCCATTCTCTAAGTTCCCCTCGGGACACCGCAGAACACGCTGCACCATTCCGCTTCTCCTCTGGGCCTCCACACACTCTCCCAGCCTTCTCCACGTGTTCAGCCTGTATTACTTCCGTCAGCGCCGTCCTCCTGTCCCCCGCTGCTGTGTTCAGGCTGGCACAAGCATAGTCGTGGATGCCAGTGGCTTTTTTCCTCATTGCCATACTCCGGCTCTTCTCCTCCTTCTCTTCTGAACTCGGGGAATCCTCGAACCGCCTCACAAGGGTATTTTATTGTTTCTTTTTTTGGGATGGCCCTGAAGCTCTCCGCTCAAGCAGCCATCGTGGTGGGTGAAGTCACTTCCTCCTCCGGGGTTCCTTCTTAAATACACTCTCTGAAGTGTCACTACTCTAACCCCACCTCTTAAGCCTAGGATATTTCAATGCTCATTATGCTTCCCCCTGAAGGTCTCAGGATAAAATTTTTCTAAAGCTCTTTAATGACCTTTCTCTTTCACAATTGGTTCCCTTCCTACTCATTGTGCTGGTCAAATTCTTTATCTTCTCATGGTCTCTCCGCCTCTTCAGCAGGCCCTCTCTGATTTCACTTCCCTTCCTCTCCCCTGGTCTGATCATTTTTGTATCTTATTCACTGGTCACTTCCCATTGCATATACCTTCTTCTTCCCTTACCTGTTCCCCTGACTTCCCTCCAACTCTTAGCTCTGACCTCTCCACTTGCACTCTTGAACATTTTCCCCCGGCCAATGAGATTTTCTATTCAGATCTTTAGTCTCTCCCTCTTGATATTCAGGCCCAACTTTGGGACTCTACCTTATCCTCTACTCTTAACTCTATTTCCTCTCTCTATCCTCATCTTTTCCCTCCTAAGCCGTCCCATCCCTGGTTCCATTATGGCCTCCATCTTCAGCGCCATTATCTCCACTGAGCAGAACGCCTTTGGCAGAAGCATCCTTCTTCATCTTCTCTCCAATTCTTTAAAATTCTTCAATGCCAATATCGTTCTCTAATTCATGATGTCAAAAAACCATATTATTCCATCCTTATGTATTTCTCTGCCAACTCCTCTCATCGATTGTACTCATTTCTAGCCAGTCTTTCAAATCCATCCACTTCAAGTCATCCCTCTACTTCTGACGTTTCGCCACATCTTGTTGCCGACTACTTACATGATAAAGTACAAGTTCTCTGAGCTTCCTTTCCCAATTGTCCCCCTCCACTTTCCTCCTATCACCAAGATCTCCATTCTCCTGGCCTTAGCTCCCCCTTTCCTAACCCTCCCCCCCCCCCTTGGTTCATACATGGTCTTCCTTTTCCCCCATCCCCTCAGCCAAGTTTCTGAAAATGATCATATCATCCTGGAAGACTACTTGCCCTGTGGACCCTCCTGGCTTATAACTCCCTCTCTCACCCTCTTACATTTTATTCTCTCCATGCCCAATAATAGTCTTTCCTCTGGTACCTTCCCCTCTTCATAGAAACATGCCACTATTCATCCTGCCCTAAAAAAAACCCCTCTCTTATCTTTATCTTTATTAAACATTTGATATACCATCCTAGTGGACAATGCCTCAGAGCGATTTACAATATCTATATAATTCAAAAGAAAAATGAAAGGAACGCCAGAGTTTTGACAGGACAAAAGAGGACAGAAATCAGAGAGGGTCGAGAAGGTATAGAGGGTGTCTTAGGTCAGAGGGAAGGGGGCAAGTGGTAGGTGACTTGCTCAGAACTGCTGTGGGAGAGGTCAAAGGCAATCTGAAAAAGGTGTGTTTTCAGCAGTTTTTTGAATTTGACAAAAGTGGTTTCAGAGCAGAGAGTAGGAGGTAGAGAGTTCCATAATGCAGGACCAAGGTAAAAGATGGCTGACTTCCAAGTCTGTTCAAGATGTGCCTTGGTGGCCGCAGGGAGAACCAGACAGTTAACATGGATGGCACTGAGGAGGCGGTGGGGGGTATGAAACTGGAGCAAATCAGATAAATACTATGGGGTCCCAGTGTAAAGTGCTTTGTGAACAGTAATAAAAATGTTATAGTTGATACAGTATTGAAGAGAGAGGCAGGGCAGATGAATTAGGAGAGGGGAGATATGGTCACGACGAGAGGACCGAATGAGAACACATGCGGCAGTATTTTATATAAGCTGTAGGTAATGAAGCTGATAATGAGGAATGCCTGCAAGTCCACCATTCCAGTTGTCCAGTCTTGAGATGACCAGCAAGAGAAGAAGAGTTGTGAAGGAGGAGGTTGTGAGAAAGGGACAGACCGCATGAACCTGTCGGAGAAAAAAGGAGGAACATTGGACCAGATTGTCACATGATCGTGGAAAGAGAAAGAAGAGTCCAACAGGACCCCCAAGTACCAGAGAGAATGGACAAGAGGAACAGGAGTGGAGGAAATGTGGCATGCAAGCAAATGGACAGGGTGTATGGAAACTGAACCAGATAGCTGCTGATTTAGTGGGAATAAGATGAAGACGATTCATAGACAACCAGGAATGTATACTATTTAAACATAAGTTTATGGAGGAAAGATCTGGTGATTGTGAATTGGTATGGTATAGCAATATGATGTCATCCGCAAAGAAGTATGAAGATAATGCTGGACTGTTGAATGAGCAGTGCCAACAGTACCAACACCAAGTCCTGAGGCACACCGCAGGTGAGAGAAAGTGTAGAGGAAGAAACCGGCCCACATGAAACAGAGAAGGAGCAAGCAGAAAGTTATGCTTTGAACCAATCTAGAACAGCCCCGGAGACCATATTCCTCTTGATCCCTCAGTCTCCGCCCACTACTGCCCTGTTTCCACTCTTCCTTTTCTTTCAAAGATACTTTAAAAACTGTCTCTCTCTCAGCTCTCTTCCTTTCTGGACTCCACTCAAGCTCTGCATCCGTATTAATCTGGCTTTCATTCCGGCCACAGTACTGACACTATCCTTCACTCCTTCCTCAGTGAACTGCACTGGGTGGTGATATCTGGGTGTCAGTTTCTCTTGATCTCTCTTCAGCCTTTGATCTCATTGATTATGTCATCCTCCTTTCTAGACTCCATGACTTGGATCTTCGGGATATGGTTCTTGACTGGATTCATTCCTTTTCAGAGATCTTTCTCCGTTTCCACTGGTGTCTCTTCCTCTTCCCCCTGGCCTTTGCCCTATGGTGTGCCCTAGGATTCCTTTCTAGCCTTTCTTCTGTTTAATATTTTCCTTATACCGTTAACTCTCCTGGTTCAACAGCATGGCATTTCCACTCATTATTAGACAGATGATATTCTTTTACTTCATTACACCAACCCTGTGACCCCCTGATCTTTCTCCCCTTAATGCATGACTTTCTTCCATTTCTGCCTGGCTATCTAATAATTTTTTGAATCTTTTTTTTTTTTTTTTTTTTTTTTTTTTGGCAGACCTGAATCAATAATTTATTTTCTGAGCATACAATAATTATCTTTTGAAAGAATTCCATATATTTATTTTCATATTTTTTATTTTATTTTTTTTTTTAAACTTTTATTTTCATTTTGCAACAAACAAAAGAAACAACACACCAAAAGAGACAAAACAAGTATACAATAAGGAAAAGTAAACCCATTACCCCCCACCCCGGTGCTTCATCTCTACCCGTTTGTATCAGCATGTGAGCGCTTCCAATTAACAGTGATTATACATCAAACGATCAAAAAAGTATCCACAATACAGCATGATCATGAGACAGAGATATATACAAAGTTAGACAGTCAGATGAGAGCATTTAGCAAAATGTACATATTCATTGAGCATCTTCCATTGAGACCAATGAGAAGGAGTCTGAACGGAGGAAGCGAACAGACGAGGTATTTGTTCATATTTACTGTAGAGACAGGCATGATTCCACCATTCATTGAGGCTCAGATGGGAACTAATTTCCCAGTATTACTTAATTAGGGAAATAGCAATGCCAAGCATAAAGTTCAAAAGGAGATAAGCCATTTTTTGGGAGAGAGGGGATCCCCGCAACTGGGCGAAGTCCCACTATCCTCCAAGAAAGGGACTCCTGAGAGTGCAATATAGACTAAATACGACCCAGACCCGACGCCAGTTATACTGTAGTGCGGGATATTCATGCATAACATGAAGTAATAAACCAATGGCCACAGGACGTGCCCAGCAACCATTACCCTGAGTAGTGTTCCATTTGTCTAATCTGTGAGAAGTGTAAAAACACCGGTGGGCTAGAAAGAAGAGGGTCTAAGTGAGTGAGGCGGGTCGGGAACCCGTGTCCCTCTGCTCCAGATAAGGCTCCATTGCTCCGAGGTTAAAGTCACATGCAATTCTCTCTCCCATGCTTTCTGCGCTATAGAGGTATCTCTGGTGATAGCATTACATAAGGTTTAGTAAAATTGGATGCTACACCCGGTGAACTACCGAGAGATCGGAAGTCTCCAATCAACCTTATGCAGAGAGTGCCGATGGCGGGAGTACCCTAGTGCTCCGAATGCAATGCTGAAGTGGCACTGACCAGAGTCGGGAGTCGAAAGGTTGCATAAGAGTATTAAAGGCACCTAAAGTGTCGAAAAGCATTGGTAGATAGTGGGAGTCTAATGGGAGAGTCATACCAGGGAGTAAGGTAAGAGGAATCGGTGAGCAAAGGCCCGCTACTATATCTAGCCACACAGGTCTGCTCGGTACTGGAGCTTCCAACCAACGAGCACCTTGTTTAAGAAGAAAAGATTGAGGGAACACTTGAGTAAAATCGCCACCAAGTATTAATGGAGCATTGGCGGAGGCCGAGGCCAACTACGCAAAACTTGCATAGTAAGCAGGGTTGTCCACATTCGGGGCATAGTGCAAATACACGTGAATTCACCATCTCCAAACTCCAGGTGTACACGGGCCCATCTATCCTCCATGTCAGCGCTAATATCAGGTACAGTAGCGTGCAAAGACTTCTTAACCAGAATGGCTATCCCGTACCATTTGGAAACGGTGGGAGAATAGGCAGCTACCATGTGAGGCCTAGCATTGAGTTTCAGTGTTTCAGCAGAGTGTAATGCGTTTCCTGAAGAAACACCAAATCAACATGCTCGTGGCTAAGATAGCTAAGGATTTTCTTTCCTTTGAGTGGACCAGTAATGCCTTTGACGATGAATAATAAGATTTACATAAGGCCATTCAGAAAAGTTAAAATCTGAGCATGATAGCACACATAATTTCACTGTGTCCCTCAAACTGACTGTATCTGGCTGTACACATGACATAGGAAAAATAAGCTAATATAATACAATGAAGCGTCCCACATTAACAAAGAAAACCGCAGTACGGTAGAGGAGAAGCAAAACCCCAAAATTACTGGCGACCATGTGTCTGCGGGGAGAAGCCCCAGAGAAGGCCGAAATTGAAAAAACATATAACCTGTAGGACTGTGCGTGCTCCGAATCCGACCGAGGCACACATCATGAAGGGATAGGAGACCAAAGACAAAAGTCATACAGAGAAAGAAAGAAAGTCCAGGCTATTTCTGTGCTGGGCTATGACCGCCGCATCGGGCCCTTCAAAATGGCGGACAGAGCCAGCAGATAAGAGTCCAAGATTTGGGATTAGCGCATCTGCTCTGCTTCTTTGGAGTCCAAAAATGTTGATAGTAGATCAGGATCCTCGAACGTCCTGGTCTGGTTGTGGAGAGTCACTCGGAGCTTCGCTGGATACAACAGGCCAAAGCGAGCCTGTAGCTGTTGAAGTCGAGGGCGAAGAGCAAGGAGTTTCTTCCGACGGTCAACGGTAGGCTTTGCCAAATCAGGAAAGAAGGAGACCTTACGACCTTCAAATTCCAAATGATGATTCGCTCGGGGCAGCATGTAAAATTTGTTCCACTTGTTGATATCGTAGCAAGCTAAAGATAATAGGCCGGGGGGTCGTGCGGTTGAGCGCCATGCGGGCAGGAACACGGTGTGCTCGATCGATTTCCAGTTCTCTGTGAAAAGTGATCTTCAGCAAGGAGGGAAGAGTTTTGAGCAAGAATTCTCTTATATCTCCTGCTTCCACCCCCTCCGGCATTCCGAGGAGCCTCACATTGTTGCGACGGGCGCGATTATTGCTATCTTCCAACTCCTTTTGAAGATTCTGTATCTGGCGCTCAGCCTTGTCCAGTTTGCCCAAGCGCACCTCGTGCGAGTCGAGGACCCCCGCCATATTGTCCTGCCGTAATGAAAGACCTTCAAGTCGGTCCTGGAGCACTCCAAAGTCTTCTCGCATGGCTCGAAGCGCTTCTCCATTGGACTGCACCAATTCCTTCACGCCGCGTATTTCCTCCAAAATCTCCAGGTGCATTGCGGGGTTTGCACGAAATGGAACCATCTTCTGTGGGGAGGACACCTCTGTTTTGGAGCATTTTCCGTGAGAAGAAGAAGGAGACCCGAAGTCCAAGCGCGCTGGTTTATGGGCCGCCATCCCCCCCGAGGTGCCCCGGTCAGCTCGGAGCGAAATAGTAAATTTATATAGGTATTAAGTCAGGATTCTGAGTAGGCCTCTCGGGAGCTTCAACGCAAAGCGTCCTACCCGCTGGACATCAGGCTCCGCCCCCCCCATAATTTTTTGCATCTTAAGCCCAGTAAGTCTGCAGCAATTTGGTTCATGTTTGCCAGCTCCTCTCCAATCCTGGCTCCCTCCCTCCCTGGCTTTTCAATTCCCCCTATAGACACTATCCGTTATCTGGGTGTAACATTAAATTCTTCATTGTCTTTCCGTGCTCGTCCAATGCTCCTTCCTTGCCCTTTGCCAGATTTGCGCTGTCCAACCCTTCCTCCAGCCTTCCTCTTTAGCTACACTTCTGCTCACCCTTGTCATTTCCAGATTAAATTATTTTAACATAGCTCTCCTTAGTCTCCCTCAGTATCAGCTACACTGGTTACAGCTCATCCTGAACACTGCAGTGCATATTCTTGCACATGCTTCTCGATCTGATCATATCACCCTTCTCCTAATATATTACCATTGACTCCCCATCAAATACTGTCTGCTATATAAACTCCTTAAATTGGTTCACCATGCACTCCATACCGACTTCCCTCACTATCTCTCTGATGCCTTAATTCTCCATTCCCCACATCTTGTCTTCCGTAACATTCATGCAAACCATTTACATCTTCCCACCGTTTTACAGGCTCAACTGGAACCCACCCATTCCTTAGCTTTCTATTTACTTGCCCCTGCTTCCTAGAACACACTCTCTCCTGCCCTCTGTTTGGAACCCTCATGCCCCAAGTTCAAATCCCTTCTGAAAACCCACCTCTTTAACATAGCACACAATCTACCATCATCATAACCTTTCTTTTACTCTACCCTATTTTCCCTCCCTGCCCTTCCTTTCTCCCTCTCCTCCTTCTCCTTCTTCTTTTTTTTCCTCTGTATAAATGTTTTTAGATCTTTCCTTTTCTAAATGGTGTTCTTTTCCACTTTTTATTTTAATTGTTTTTATTCTTTGTACACCGCTTTGCTGCTATCGTGAAGATTGGCCAATCAAATTCAAATAAACATAAACATACCACCGGAATTTAAAGACTGCCTGCAAAATCAATTTGCTGCTTTATATACACATGACAGAGCTCCAGAAGAGTTAAAGGATGACATCAAGAAATTTGTTTTGGAAGAAGGTGAAAAGTCTCTACAAAAGGTGAAAAAGCAAAAACCGCCAAAATGGATGACTGAAGTAACTCTGAAAGTTGCCCAGAAATGCAGAGAAGCTAAAGCCAAAGGAGATAGAGAGAGGCAATCGCAGAACTCAACAGAGATTTCCAACATGCTGAAAGACAAGACAAGGAGAAGTATTACAATGACACATGTAAGATAATAGAATCAGAAACTTTTAGAGGAAGAACAAGAACAGCTTTCCTAAAGCCGCAAGAGTTAAAGAAAAAATTCCAGCCTCAAATTAGAATGCTACAAGATGCTCAAGTATTCATATTGAATGATGTTGAGAAGATCAAGAAAAGGTGGAAAGAATGTACAGTCATTATACCATAAACATAAAGTGGACCAACGGCCATTTCATCCTGTACCTTATGATCAGGAACCATTTAAGATGAAAGGAAGTCGAAGCAGCATTGAAAGTCTTATCAAAGAAAAAAAGCATTGGGCATTGATGGCATTCCCATTGAAGTATTACAAAAATCAGATGCAGCTGTTACCATATTTACAAGGCTCTGCCAGGAAATTTGGAAGACAACATCATGGCTAACTGACTGGAAATGATCTATGTTTACACCAATACTGAAGAAAGGTAATCCAACTGACTGTGGAAATTATCGCACAATTGCTCTGATCCCACATGTCATCAAGATTCTACTCAAGCTCATTCAGCAGAGACTATAACAATACCTGAAATGAGAATTGCCTGAAATGCAAGCAGGGTTCAGGAATGGGCGAGGAATGAGAGACATCATCGCGGATGTGAGATGGATCATTGAAAAGACAAAAGAATAACAAAAGATATCTATATGTGTTTTATTGACTACAGCAAGGCTTTTGACTGTGTAACCATAAGAACATAAGATATGCCATACTGGGTCAGACCAAGGTCCATCAAGCCCAGTATTCTGTTTCCAACAGTGGCCAATCTAGGTCATATGTACCTAGCAGTTTCCCCAAGGGACACAGGTTCCACAATGCTTGTATTGGTTCAAGCATTGATATCCTGGGTCCCTTCTTAATAATGGTTTATGGACCTTTCCTCCAGGAACTTGTCCAAACCTTTCTTAAACCCAGCTACACTAACAGCCTTTACTACATCCTCCGGTAACAAATTCCAGAGTTTGATTACACGTTGAGTGAAAAAATATTTTCTTTTATTAGTCTTAAATAGTTTACCCTGTAGCTTCATTGCATGTCCCCTAGTCTTTCTATATTCTGATAAGGTAAACAATCGATCTACGTTTACCCGTTCCACTCCGTTCATTAATTTATAGACTTCTATCATATCTCCCCTCAGCCGTCTCTTTTCCAGGTTAAAGAGCCCTAACCTTTTTAGCCTTTCTTCATAGGAGTATCCTTCCATCCCCTTTACCATTTTGGTGGCTCTTCTCTGAACCTTTTCTAAAATCGCTATATCCTTTTTAAGATACGGCGACCAGAATTGCACACAATATTCAAGGTGCGGTCTCACCATGGAACGAAATAGAGGCATTATAATATCTTTTGTTTTATTTTCCATTCCTTTCCTTATGATACCTAACATTCTATTTGCTCTCTTGGCCGCTGCTGCACACTGGGCCGAGGGTTTTAACATGGTATCCACAATGACGCCTAAATCTTTTTCCTGGGTGGTGGTTCCTAATGTGGAACCTTGCATCGTGTAACCATAGTTTGGGTTGTTCTTCCCCAGGTGCATAACCTTGCACTTGTCCACATTAAATTTCATCTGCCATTTGGATGCCCAGTCTTCCAATTTATCAAGATCCTCTTGCAATTTTCCACAATCCTCTTGGGTTTTAACAACTTTAAATAGTTTTGTGTCATCTGCAAATTTGATAACCTCACTCGTTATTCCACTTTCCAGGTCATTTATGAATATGTCAAAAAGCAGCGGACCCAGCACAGATCCCTGGGGTACACCACTATTCACCTTTCTCCATTGGGAAAATTGGCCATTTAGCCCTACCCTCTGCTTTCTATCCTTTAACCAGTTCCTGATCCACAATAGTACACTGCCTCCTATCCCACGACTCTTTAGTTTTGCCAAAAGTCTCTGATGAGGGACCTTGTCAAAGGCTTTCTGAAAGTCCAGATACACAATATCAACCGACTCACCTTTGTCCACCTGATTATTCACTCCTTCAAAAAAACATAACAGATTAGTAAGACAAGATCTTCCTTGTCTAAAGCCATGTTGGCTGTCTAAAGAGAAACTCTGGGCCTCATTAAGAAGCATTAATATTTTCCTTATACAGTTAACTCTCCTGGTTCAACAGCATTGCATTTCCACTCATTATTATGCAGATGACATTCTTTTATGTCAGCATTCCAATCCTGTGTCTCCTGATCTTTCTCCCCTTAATGCATGACTTTCTTCTATTTCTGCCTGGCTATCTAATAATTTTTTGCATATTAACCCCAGTAAGTCTTTGGTTCATGTTTGCCAGCTCCTCTCCAATCATGGCTCCCTCCCTGGTTTTTTAGTTCCCCTTGTAAACACTATTCATTATCTGGGTGTAACATTAGATTCTTCATTATCTTTCCATGTTCATCTTTCCTTGCTAGTCCAATGCTCCTTCCTTGCCCTTTGCGCCATCCACCCCTTCCTCCAGCCTCTTTAACATCAGATAGTTCTCTTGTACAGCCTTTAAATTGATCAAGAAACAATAGTTCGAATGGAACAAGGAGAAACAGAATGGGTTAAAATCAGCAAAGGTGTACAACAAGGCTTCATACTTTTCTCCTACCTGTTTAATTTATATGCAGAACAAATCATCAGAGAAGCAGGACTGTATGAAGACAACTGAGGTATGAAGATTGGTGGAATACTCATCAACAACCTTCACTATGCTGATGATACCACATTATTGGATGAAAGTGAAGATGATATGAAACATTTGTTTCCCAAGATCAAGGATCACAGTCTTAAAATTGGCCTTCACCTTAATGTAAAGAAGACAAAGATCCTGACAACTGGCAAAATCAATAAGTTCATCATTGATGAAGAAGAAATTGAAATAATTGACAACTTTAACCTACTTGGATCAACAATCAATAAAGAAACAACAGGCAATCAATAAATCCAATGACGTATTGCTCTCGGCAGAATGACTATAAAGGACCTAGTAAGATTCTCAAGAGCAGAGATGTCTCTCTCAATACAAAGATTTGACTTATCCAAGCCATGATATTTTCAATAATATGCAGAATACGTCATTAATATTCAAAGAGAATAATGTAGCTTGCAGTGATCCCCCACAAGTCATGTTATTCATGGAATAATAATGCCAGCTCAAAGCTAGCATTATATATCATGGCTGGAAGCATCGGGCTACTAACATGGTAGTCTTGTGATACTACCAATAGGGTTCAAGTGGCATCATTTTGAACACAATGCTGACAGATGCAGGAGCAACTGGGGTGCCTCTTTTGGATTATAGCTGGGAGCATTAGGACATATGTTGGTAGACTGATGCTTTCAGCCAGGAAAAATAATGCCCCCCCCCCTTCTATGGCCCCCCATGCTAAGGAGTGTCCCTTTTTTATGCTTTTTATTACCATATAAGGAATGTTGGAAAAAATTATGTAAAAGGAGCAATGTCTATTTGTCTCTCCTCCCACAGGCATAATGAAGTGAATTTCAGTCAGAATAGAAATGCGTAGCTGTAATTGTATGTTACATGTTTAAGGCTATACATATACAGTGGTGTACCGAGGGCCGGGCTATGAGTGCGGCCTGCCCCGGATGCTAGCCTGGAGAGGAGTGCACTTCTGCCGAGTCAAGCAGTTAAGCCAGCGCGGCAAACCTAATCCGTTTTGGACAGCTCGCATATTCTTTCTCTGTTCTGGATGATTTATTAGATTTGTTACACTCAAACAACTATGAAATACTGGCAATAATAAAAAATATTAAAACTTTGCAGAAAATAGAAGTTTCACATAGTGTATGTTTTTCATACACTGGTCCAATATAGAATATTGTCCGTCTTCAGAAAAGATAGGATTCAGTTCCAATATTCATTGACATAAACATACTGTATGATACTATTGAAACTGCATTTTTCATTTAAAACACTTTATTATGATATAATATAGTTTGTCAACAGTCCATTCTGATGGCGGAATATGATACACGTGAAAACACTTCTGATGCAGTGCGTCGATATTGCACCATTGAAACACCTAGAACTGAATGCTTGACAGCAATTAGTTTTGACAATATATTAGCCCAGCGTATGAAAAACATACAAGGCCGATATACACACCAATAACTCTGACACTAAGTAACTTACAGTTATCTAAACCTATTTTCTAAAGTCTACAAATACTTTTATTTGCAAAATAGTAGCTATTACAGCATTATAAGCTACTTACTATTTTTTGTGATCTTTTTATGTTGAGCCACCAGCATCGTCAAAATCAGCAAACTTCGAATACCTAACTAGATCTCAGATAAAAAATCTGTCTATAACGCTTTTTGACATAATGATAATAGCTAAACATAGTTCCATTGAATTTATAACCATTAATTAGTAAAGCGTTGAGTAGTAAGTATGGAAACCTTATGTATGTAAAACATACGCTGGTCCAAAACGGGTTAAAGCCGTTGTTGGCTTACCATGCTGCCTCCACACCAGGCCCTGTGGCTCTTCTTGCCCGGCCGAAGTCTTGCGAATCGTGAGACTTTGGCCCAGGAGAGAAGAGGTGCTGGGCCTAGAGCAGAGGCAGCGTGGCAAGCCACCCATGGCTTTAAAGTAAGTTTGCGCCACTGGTTCCATCATGTGGGCCTGGTGGGGGGGGGGGAGGGGGTGCACCCACTCTGCATGCCAAGGGGTCTTGGAACACCACTATACATATATTCAGTGAGCCAAAATTTTAAGTTGGCTTACTGAATGTACATTGTTATCTTGAACTGTATGACTTGTACATTTAGCTATCTGACTGGCACAGACATTTGAGTTATATAGAAAGTGGCTGGATTTCATTGCTCTCCGTATCACTTTAGTTCAAATCATTTTTATTAAGTTTTCACAAATACAGAGAGAATGGGGGTAGCAGAGACCGCCAACAATATAACAGAACAGAATGGCAGGCCGTCCACTCAACACCATGCTTACACACAACACAAACCATATCAGTCAGCAAATCTCTAAAATAACCCCAAAACAGCAGTACAGCAGGTCCAGTATCCCCCCCTTCCCTCCCCTCCTCCTCTCCCCCTCCTCCCCACCCAAGACAGTCCTAAAACCCGTACCCCTCACCCCCACCCCCAACCCCGCCACCCCCCATCCCCCCCACTCATAAACTACAGTCAGTCCGCCCCAACAACCCCTCTCCACCGGTTGATCTCATCCATACACCCAGAGTCCAAGTTTCACCCCACTACACACCCCCCGCATTAGCAGCCACAGCTCCCCCCAGGAGCCCGCGGGTATGGAAATAGTGCTCCGTGATCCCTCTCCAAATCTTAGCACAGTTCACCTGTTGCTTGGCCCCCAAGATTCGCGCTGAGCGCAACTCATGGCCTCTCAGAATTAAGAGTGCTCTGCACCACTCCCGAAGTCCCGGGGGGCGGGCTTCCATCCAATGTCGCAGTATACACTGCTTCGCAATCAGGAAGGCTCTAGTATAGAGCTTCCGAGTTGACACGCTACTGGGGTCAGCCGAAGAACCCGCTCCAGTTGTGTCCCCCCCGCTAAGAGGTACATCCAACGAAACCGGAGCCAGCTCCTCGGAGTCCACACCACTCACCCCAAACAAGCACCATTCATACATGAGCTCCCCTCCCAGAGGTCTACAGGCTCGCAGCTCAGTATAGATCTCCTCCCAAAACTGAGTTATCAAGGTGCAGCTCCAAAAACGGTGGAGTAAGGTCCCCCTGTGAGTACCACATAACTGGCATACATCAGTCGAGAGCAGCTTCATCTGAAACGCCCAAGTGTTGGGTACATATGCCCTCAATAACAATTTATATTGGAGTTCACGTAATTTAACAGATTCCGAGAGGAGCTTTATGTGCTGAAAAGCAGTCTGGAATATCTCAACCGTAAGAGACAGATTATCGTCTGTACACCATCGCTGTGTTAGTTGTTGCAACGGAGCCAAGTCCCCCCCGGGATAGCACTCCTCACGCCAGGTGCGGAGCGAAAACTTGGCGCCTACATCCGCTATTAGGTCCCATATCCCTCTATCTCGAAACTGGAAGCCCCTGGTTCGCTGGAGCGCATGTATATAGTGCCGCACTTGCAGATAGAAGTAAAACGAGCGAGGCGCTAGGTGATATCGCCGCATCAGAGTATCAAAGGAGTCCAACTCCTCCTGAGACTGCATGCGCAGTTGACCTAGATGTCCCAGACCAGCCACTGCCCAGCTGCTTGGAAGTCCTCCCAGGCAGCCCGGCTCAAAATCGGCGTTACCCCGCAGAGGCAGACATTCCGTACTATACCAATGCACTCGCTTCTTCTGACACAGGAATCGCCACGCCTGTCGCAACGCACTAAAATAGACCGAGTGTCGCCAAAAACGCGGTAAGCCCACCGGGCGACTGTGTAACAAGTAGGCCGGATGATAGGGTGCCGAAAGATGATCAACCAACCCCCATGGCAGGATTCCCTCCCCACCCAGGATCAGATTCCGCAAGGGTCCCAATAGAGCGAGAAAATTATAATCGCGAATCGAAAAGAGCCCGAGCCCCCCCTCCTCCCTACTACTCATCAAGACCGCGAGGGGGATCCTCGCTCTTTTACCCTTCCACAAAAATTGTCGGAGGTACCGCTGAAACAAGAGCACATCGCGCCGCAAGATCCAGATGGGCAGATGGTGTAAGAAATATATCCAACGGGGGACCTCCATCATCTGAAACAAAGCCAGCCTCCCCATAAGCGAAAGAGGAAGGTCCCGCCACTTATGCAAGACAGCCGCCATCCTCTGCATCATAGGTCGAATATTGACCTCATATAATTTTGAGATCTGATCCGGTATCTGAATCCCCAAATAGCGGAATTCCCCAGCCGCCCACCGCAAAGGAAAGAGCCCTCGCCACTGTCTCTGCGCTCGGCCCCCTACATCTAACGCGACACACTTACTAAGATTAATCTGAAGCCCTGAGAACGAGCCGAAACTTCGGATCACTCCTAAAGCGCACTCCAGTGAAGGCTGGGGGTCGCATAAGCACAAGAGCATATCGTCGGCAAACGCACTAATCTTGATTCCCCCTTGCGGCCATTCAATTCCACGTATCCCTGCCTCCGCTGCAAGTGCAAGGAGTAAAGGTTCCAACTGCAGAACAAATAATAGGGGCGACAACGGGCAACCCTGATGCATACCTCTGCGTAACTCAAAAGGTATAGAGGAGGTTCCCCCACTAGCCACACACGCCAGCGGTCTCGCATATAACGCTCTCACCCACGAAAGAAAGGCTCCCTCGAAACCAAACTTTTTGAGCACCTCGAACATATAAGACCACGACACTCTGTCGAAAGCCTTCTCAGCGTCAAGGCTTACCAGGAGCAGAGGCGTCCCCCGGTGCAAGCAATGTTCCATGCCAAATAGCACCCTACTGATGTTAGTAAAGGCAGCCCGTCCTTTAACGAAACCCGATTGGTGGGTACCAACGAGCCGGGGTAAGACCCCTTGTAGCCGGGCCGCAAGCACCGAGGCCACCAACTTCATATCATAATTAATTAAAGAGATAGGGCGATAAGATGCTGGGTCCTCCGGATCTCGGCCCTCCTTTGGTATGATAGTAATTGCTGCCGTACGCATATCCCTCGGATATGAACCTCGTTCCTGCGCATCCTGATATACAGCCATCAAAGTAGGCACGATATGGGGCATCAAAATCTTGTAAAATTCTGCGCCATAACCGTCGGGACCGGGAGCCTTATGTGCTTTCCCTTTCTTTATCACTGCCTGGATCTCTGCACAAGTTATCCTCGCGTTTAAACCCTGGAGATCAGCCTCCGTCACCCTAGGCAGGGACACGGCCGCAAGGAACTCACTCGCCTGAGCTCTATTCTCCGCCTCCGGCGTATACAAGTCCTGATAATATTGACTAAACACCTGCACAATCTGCTGCAGGTCGGTCTGTTGCACCCCCTGACGATCCCGGATTCGAGTCACCCCCTGGATGCCACCTTTACGTTTAACCAGCCGCGCCAATAGGCGGCCCGTCCGGTCGCCAAAACGGAATAATTGGTGGCGGTAATACTGCAGCGACTGAACTGCACGCTCATGAAGCACCTCGTTAAGAGCTCTCTGCACTTCTAAATATGTCGAGATCCGTTGCGGTCGGGCCACAGCGGTGCGCTTTGCCTCCTGCAATTGGCTCGACAACTCCATGAGACGCGCATTTAACCGTTTCCTCTCTTTCGCGACATACGCTATAATATGTCCGCGGAGCACTGCTTTCCCGGCCTCCCAGAAGGTCGCTACATCCACCTCCCCTGTGTCATTCCAACTAAGATACTCCTCCCACTGGTGGATCAAATAGGCCCGGAAAGTCTCATTTTGCCAGAGGTGCCCCGGAAACGTCCAACGGGCCCCTCCCGGAGACCTTCCTCTCCAATCTAATACCACCCTA
The DNA here is from genome assembly GCA_033557465.1 of Ichthyophis bannanicus. Lineage (NCBI taxonomy): Eukaryota > Metazoa > Chordata > Amphibia > Gymnophiona > Ichthyophiidae > Ichthyophis > Ichthyophis bannanicus. Next base: position 107,788,071 of record CM066040.1, read on the forward strand.
GCATGGTCAGACACTACTATGGGATCAATTTCCACCTTGACCACCTTTCCAAAGCTCTCTCTCGAAATCAGGATATAATCAATCCGAGACCAGGTTTGGTGTGCTCTCGACAGATGTGTGTAGTCTCTTTCCCCACCATGCAAAATCCTCCAGGAGTCAATTAAGCCCCCCAACTTACATAGGTACCCTACCCCTTTATTACGCCACGCTCCGGGAGACCCTCCACTAGTGGACCTATCCAAGATCGGGTCATGCGGGCAATTAAAGTCCCCCGCCAATATCAAAGGTATCTTCGGGGCCCCCAACACTTTCCCCAGGAGCAGCTGGAAAAACCGGTGGTCATATGTATTTGGGGCATAAATGTTTCCCAGAAGTAACTCCTGCCCCTGTATCTTGGCATGCAAGAAGAGGAACCTCCCATTTGGATCTGCCTCCTCTCTAATCACCTCCACTGCTAAACCTCATTTCACCAAAATCGCCACTCCACGCTTCTTTACCTGCGTAGAAGCGGCATATACCTGTCCCACCCAATCTTTCTTCAACTTAGTATGTTCTACCGCAGTTAAGTGGGTTTCTTGTAATAAAGCTATTTGTGTATGTCCTTTCTTCAGAGCCTGCAGCATCTTCGTCCTCTTAACAGGAGTATTCAACCCTCCAACATTCCAGGAAACTATACATAGGTCGTCACTCATGCTGCTCATGCCACATTTGTCTCATCAAGCAGAACCTCCAAGCATTCCACTGCTCTAGGTCACCCAGCCTCGACCCAGAACAGCCAAGCATCACATTTTCCCTCCGGGTGCACAGGTGCTCGGACAGTAAGCGCTGCAGTTTGTTAATCAACACCCCCCTCATAAAGTACTCACTCTTTACATGTACTGCGCAACTACCCCCCCCCCCATGAACACCCCATACCATCCATACCAGTAGTCACACAAAACCCCCCCGCTCCCCCCGCTCCCCCCGTCACCCTCCGCTGCCCACCCCCCTCCCCCTCCCTCCTCCCCCCCTCCCGCCCTCCCCCCTCCCCAACCCCAAGTTAAAACATGCCCTGCAACGTGCCCGGCCAGCTGCGCCAGGCTCGGGGCCCACTTTAGTGCGCTGCAGGGCTATCTCGCCTCCCCCACTAAGCTATGCACAGCATTAAATGGATAGACCCACCGCCCCCCTCCCGATAACGAAACAAAAACCAATTCAATCCCCATCCAAACAAGGAGTCCTGCATTGGGCCCTAGACCATTCCCCACACAACCAGCAAAGAAAGTCCATCTGCTTCTCCCCACAGAGGGACCCTGGCAGCTTTAACATCCCATAAACAAGAATAAGAAGCAGTTATAAACAAACAGCAACAAATATAATATATACAGTACCCCCACCCACCGCAAATCCCGCAACAAACCCCACATAGGCACATAAGTCCCAATCAAACTTGTTGGAGAGCATGGCCGTGCCCGACCACGCGATGCCCTTCCCAGGCCAAACGATGAAGAATCCACCCAGTTCTCAACCTGCCAAAGCCGCTACTCTAGCCAGGCATGGCTGATAGGCCAAAGTAAGACAAGGTGACACATGTCTCTTCAGGTCGCTGGCATCGTACTCCCCAAGCCCTCCACAAACTTCCTTGCCGCTGCCACCGTGGTGAATACATGATTTCTCCCCTCGTGGAGCACTCTCAGCCTCGTGGGGAATGCTAGGGTGAACCGGAGTTGTCTCTGGAAGAGAGCAGAGCAATAAGGGGAGAACTCCTTGCGCTTTGCCGCCACAGAGGCTGAATAGTCCTGAAATAAGAGCACTTTGTGATTATCCAGCACCAGCGATCTCCTCTTGCGGTACGCCTGCAGCAATCGCCATTTGTGTTGAAAGTTCAGGATGCGAGCGATCACAACCCGTGGGCGTTGAGGAGCCTCCGATTTAGGCCCGATGCGGTGCACCCGTTCAACTTTTAGTTCTCCCACCATCTCCTCCAACCCAAGCTCTTTGGGCAGCCAAGACTCCACCAGCGATTGCAGCAGACTCTCAGTGTGAGCCTCAGGAATTCCCACGATCCGCAGATTATTCCTGCGGGATCGATTTTCTAAATCATCCACTTTTTCTCGCAGGGCCTCAATGGCATTCTGCATGGCCGTATGCTCACGTGTCTGCAGCCCCTCGGCCTCCTCAATCGCGGACACCCGATGTTCAAGTTCCTCGACACGCTGGCCGAACTCAGAAAGGGACTCTCCGACAGCCTCAAGCTTCGTCAGGATGCGATCGAATTTCGGCTCCAAGAATTTAGCAACCTCTTTCGCTAGCTCCTCCGAGCTAGATTCCACGCTTTCCGCTCCAGGCGACTGCGGCTGCATCGTGGTGGACGCCATCTTGCCGACGGAGGCAGTCCCTGTTTTCGCCACCTTTTCCCGCTCCTTCCTGGCCGCAAGAGGCATGGTGGAGAATAGTGAGTTGATCCGCACCTCCAGCAAATCGTCCTGTATCACCCCCGATGTTTTGTTGGGGTTTCAACCATGGGGGGGGGGGGGTCAAATAATCAATAGAAAGGCGAGACAGCCCCGGAGCAAGGAGAGATGCGTCTCACCCGCTCATGCGTCACATGGTTCCCCTCCGTATCACTTTAAACTATCCTCCAGACCGCCTCAAATTTTGCCCAATTGAGAAGCATAAATTTTGGTTGTTCAGCACTTGAATGGCAAAATATAAGCATTCTGTGTCTGACCAAATTAACGGGAAAAAATATGCATGTGGTCAGCCCCCACTGCCAACTGCATAAGTGGTTTTGAACATAGGCCTGCCTAACTTTTCAGAATATGAATGAAGAGTCATCATATATGATAGAGACTGAAGAAAATATGTGTTGAAAAGCATGCAATAGATCCATGCTGATTATTCAACAGTTTAATGTGTTTTCTGTCCTAGGGGAATAACAGTGAAGGCCAGTAGGTAGCACTGTTATATGGGTAAGAGTACAAGTTACCTTACAGCCAGAACACTACATCCCAGAAGCCTATGAGAAGGAAGCAAACTCAGAATGTGGGGTTTCCAGTTCCTATTCCCAGCCAGGGCTGGCCAAACCACTAGGCGAACTAGGCAGTCACCTAGGTTGGCAGCTTCTGGGGTTGGCAAAGAGCACGATGGACAATCAAAACTAACAACAGATTCTGACAGAGAGAGGGGTATAAGGCTTAAGGTTTTCCTAGGGTGCCAATAATGGGGCCTGACCAGTAGCTGCTGTCTAGTTCTGTTAAGACATCTATGTGCTTCTAGCCATCTTAGTATGGAGTTCTGTCTGTATAACTCATATAATTACTTATTAAACTGTTTTCCCTTCTGAACCTTATTGAGCAAACATCTGCTGTATAAATCAACAAACGCGCAACAACATCAGCTAAGTGTTTTCAGAGAACCAAGTCTCCAAAAAATCCTCATTGCTTTTTATGGAAAACATAGAAACATGACAGCAAAAAAGAACATATGGCCTATTTAGTCTGCCCTTTCATATCAATTACTATAGTCCCTTTTTTCCCATTAAAGACCTTCTGTGTTTGTCCCAGGCTTTCTTGAATTCAGAGACTATCTGCGTCTCTACTACCTCCATTGGAAGACTATTCCATGTATCTATCACTCCATAAAGAAATATTTCCGCATATTACTCATGATTCTATCCCCTTTCACACTCATCCTATGTCCCCTCATTGCAGAGCTTGCTTTCAATTGAAAGAGGCTCTCCTTCTGTGCATTAATGCCACAGAGATATTTAAACATCTCTATCATATCTCCTCTATCCCCATATGCTCTATAATGAAGACCACTAACCAGTTTAATAGCCACCCTCTGTACTGAGTCCATCCTGTTTATATCCTTTTGAAGGTCTGGTCTCCAGTATTGCATACAATATTTCAAATGAGGTCGCACCAGAGACTTATACAGAGGCACTATTACCTCCTTTTTTCTACTGGCCATTCCTCTCCCTATGTAACCAAGTATCCTTATGGCTTTCACTATCACCTTTTTTTACCTGTTTAGCCACTTTAAGATCATCAGAACAATCACATCCAGGTCCCGCTGTTCTTTCGTGGACAGAAGTACTTTTCCCCTTACACTTTACCGCTCCCTTGAATTTTTGCAGCCCAAATGCATGACCCTGCATTTTTTAGCATTAAATCTCAGTTGCCAAATTCTCAACCATTCTTCAAGCTTAGCTTGATTCCTCTTCATGTTATCTAGTCCCTCCTGGTGTCTACTGTATTGCAGATTTTGGTATCATCCACAAAGAGGCAGACAGCTCTTCCGCATTTACCTGTACACTCTGTCGCCTCCCACTCAACCAGTTTCTAACCCAGTCAGTCACTTTAGGGTCCATCCCTAGGGTGCTCGATTTATTTGTAAGTCACCTGCGTGGAAAAATGTCAAACGCTTTACTGAAATCAAAGTACAGCACAGTCCAACTCTCTGGTCACCAAGTGAAAGAAATCAGTCAGTAAGAATATATAGAATGCTGACCAGCACTCCATTCCAGAAGTTTCCTATTACCTTCCAAAACTTTGATACAGAGCAACACAGGAAAACACAGATAAAGAAAAATAACTGAAGCATCTGGTAAAGCATGGTATCAAAAGGCACCTTCAAAGCCACATCCACTACACTTCAAAATTGTCATGAATACACCCCATAGCCCTAGAGTCCATGCCCCTATCCCAACACACTTATTATTCACTCATCCCTCTACACATCCGCACTACACACATGCTTATACCCCTACACTTGCCAACCTCACAACTGCCACACTCTTACACCTACCTGCATGTCACATACTCTACAATACTCTACAGAGTTGCCAATTGGCTCCAGATTTGCCCGACAGGTTTGATCCAGTCCTGGGTTTACCCCATTGCACGCAGGGACATGTAGTCTTTCTTTTCTTATGGAATGCAATGGAAAAATCAGAACTACATGTCCCTGCATGCAGTAGAGTAAACCTAGGACTGGATCAAGTGTGTCGGATGCATCTGGAGCTACAGCCCTAACTTTACATCTACCACATACAAACCCTAAGTCTTCATGCATCCCTATACACCTGTACCTACAATCACTCAACCTCAAATACCATACCCCCTACATATCCTACCCACCTGAGACACTCCATACCTCCAATAACCCATCCCCCAACTATACACATATCCATACTACCTACAAATATGCACTCAATCACATTAGCTATATCCCTTACATACCACACATGAACCCCCACCCCTTATACTCCATACCTAAAACTATATGCACACTGATGCATACCCTCACATACATCATCCCACATATGTTTCCCTGCATACACATATCCCCCTTAAAAAAAATCTAGGCTAGAAAGCATTCTTGGAATAATGCCTTTGCATGGTTGCCTACTAATTCAATAGACATCGGATCAATATTTTCAGATATTCAAGCCCCCAAAATACAATTTCCCATTGCATTTTAAGGGAAACTGTTAGATGCTGCAAACGTTGGCCTGGTCTCCATTCTAAAGTCACTGTCACCCTTCCAACAATTTGGCACAAACTAACACAAGAAATCACAGGCAAAAAAATAACTGGACCAGCTGGCAAAGGAGAGCTTAAAAGCTATTTCCAAAACCAACTTTGCCACTCTTTTACCAAAAATCCCATACTGCTATAGATACACACTCACTTCTACAATTACACATATACGGCCTGATTCTGACCCGCATGTACATCCCCTTTGTACATTCGGTCTGAGCGGACGTACAAAGGGGAGAGAGATTTTGATCCCATGGGGCACATTTAGCCTCGCAGGATCAGAATCGCGATCGGGCCTGTACATGCAGGCCAGGACTGCAATTCAGTCCCGGTCTGCACGAACAGGCACTGCCTGGATAGCTCAGTCAGGCTTTTAAATGGAGCTGTGGCACCATGGCGTAATGTTGCCATGGCATCATGGCTCCATTTAAGAGCCGCGATGCCGGCAGCCAGAAACTAAAGTTTATTCCCCGCAGCCTGACCCCTGATCTGGCCTTCTAAGGCCAGGGTTGGGCTGTGGGGAATAAACCCTAGCTCCCCCCAGTCCCTTCCATGCCCCAGGCTGTGAAAAAATACACATCCAGAGAAGTTATTCCACCTTGGCCAGCCATTTTGACAGCTTTGGACATCCAGGGCCGACATTAGAATTGGCCCTATACATCCAGGGCCGGCGACCGCCCACTGCCTGCTCACTCTGCCCTCGGGCCGCCTTTTCCCTGCCCCCGCCTAACTTCCCCACACAACTGGCAGGGAAGTTAGTCAGGGGCTGCAGCCGGCATGAATAGTGGGGATGGACATCCCGTTGGGACGTTCATCCCCGCTATCCGTGGTTCTGAATAACCCCATAGTGTTTCTGCCATTCTGTGCTTATGAAGAAAAACACTAGAAATTATACCAACTGCGCCAAGACATATGTTTCTGACCCAGTCTTTGGTTTGTATGCCAAGGCTGTCATGAGAATTGACAAGCATGAGGCTGGTTTTAGAACTGTGGGCATCCTGTCACTTGGACTTAAACAAATGCCACCAATTCCTTTTGTATCCATCCTCTAATGATTTTCAGATGATGGATGTTTTATTACAGAAATTGTGAACTTGGCACAACCTAGAAGTCGGCAGAATATAAATGTTAAATCAAAAAAATGTTCACTACTTAATAGAGACGGTTAGTCATTTAAAATGACATAGAAACGTATTGTGCTGTTACCAGTGGCATTAATACTGCCGAAACAGCCCCTGTAATGAGGTGGCCCAGGCTAGAAAAGTGCCCACTCAGCTCTGCGATCCCTACTCGGCACTGGCAGCAGCAGCAGAGTGAGACAAGCACGGGTTTCCTGTGCTACCTCACGTTGCCTCTCTGCTTCTAAAGTGCTTTTCCATAGAAGTCAGAGGCCCAGAAAAGCATTTCCCACTGTAGGGCTGAAGTCTTGTGATATCTGAGACTTTGGCCTGCAGTGGGATCTGCTTCTCTGGCTACAATGGAACGATACTTTACAGTGGAGAGGTAGCAGGAGGCGGCGTGGCAAACTTCCTTATTGTAAGCATAATGTTTACTGGCTGCCTGTTTTTCTTTTAAAGTTTTTGGAGAGGGGGGGAAGGTGTCCCTCCCCCCTCCTTGAGGCCGCACCTGTCGTCATTGTCATCATGAGGGCCCCTCGGCAAATTTTACTTGGGGGCCCCTCATTTGAACTTATGCCACTGGGCCTGGCAGTTTCCCACACAAAATGACACAACTAAAATGAAATATTTCCCTTTTCCAAGTTGGGATGGAGCAGCAGAGGCCACTCGGTAGCTTTTGTTATAGCACCATGAGCGGGTTCAAAATTCTCAGGTCTCTGCTTCGTTTTCCTGTTCTCATGAGACAAGATAAGAAGGTAGAAAGTAGGAGGCCGCAAGTTTTAAACATGCTCAAGATGTTGACAATGGATAGTTGACTACCAACCAAAGATGGGAAGAAGTCTATGAACTCTGGCAAAACCAATACTGCCAGCAGTGCAAAAGGGTAGGAGAGACAGTTTTGCCACAACTCGGCGGAGAGAAAGGGTAATGGATGCTGAGGAATTGGGAGAAAAGAGGCACAGACATCACAGAGGGGGAGGGGAGCTTGGCGACCAGTCAATGGGATCCTGCTGCAAGGGATAATGCTGGAGTGAGGAGTGACAAGGGTGCTCATTCCTGAAATAGAACTGAAATGACAGAAACAAATATAAATTGTAAATGAAACAGAAATGAAAGAAATGGAAAATAAAACAAAAAAATATGTGTGCTTTTTAACGCCATGGTTTCATTTAAATGGAATATGTATATTCAGTACCACTATCCATAGAGAGCGGCAGCACTGCTCGCTATCTGGAGATATTCCGTCCAGTATCCAGACAAACTATCCAGATACATTTAGCACAGCGTTTCCTGTATCAGTGACATTTCCCATTTTGTTTCAAACGAATGCACATCCTTAGTTTTGGTCACTGGAGATGTAGAAACAAAGGCTCCGTTTTTGCAAAAATCACATGCCCTTATCCCTTTTTGCCATATTTAATATATGTGTGACAGACTTCACGCGCCTATCAGAAGTTTAGTACTAAGAGAGAGCTCCAGAGAAGGAAAATGAAGAAGCACGAATGAACTTGTAGAAAGAAAAGTAACGGAATAGGTTAAAAACAAGTGTTTCAGGGATGGATCTTTGGGAAAATGAGAAACCAAGCTAGAGTCTACTCAGCCACACCCTTCTGCGATTATAAAGCATGAAAGGTAGAACTAGAAAAGGAAGCAGCGGTGGTGGAGATGCAACTATCACCAGAGTAATGCTAAGAGGATGGAAACCCTGGTCAACATTGGAATCGTTACTGACTTTAAAAGGCCCTAATCTGTAGTATCTTGGTGAGTTGAACACGAATATAATATTAAAAAAATTTATTGGCTCTCGTTTTGAAGATATTGTATGTAGTTCAGTTTTGACGTTTCACCGTGTAAATTTATCCAGTAGGACATCAACAAAATCCCAAATAAGCCTTGAATGATGTAATATTGCATCACATTGCATAATACCAGCATGCACACATCATCCAGGGTTGATTGCATCATTTTCTGATGCAATGCAATACTACTGCCAGATGGCTGCTGAAGCCATCTGACATCAGCAGTGTACTATACGCAGTCGGAAAGGAAAGTAATCTGGTATTCTGTTCCGATATTGAAAGCCTCATGAATGCCTTAAAAATCATTCATGACCCACAAGACTGGAGACTATTTATAGACTCTTCGAAACTGAGTCTGAAGGCTGTGCTTTTGAACAATGGAAACCGTCTTCCATCTATTCCAGTAGCGCATGCCGTCCACATGAAAGAGACATACGATAACTTAAAGCATCTACTGACTTCCATTAACTATAACAAGTACAGCTGGCACCTCTGTGGTGACTTGAAGGTAGTTGCCCTTTTAATGGGACTGCAGCAGACATATATAAAATACATAATAATGTGAGTGGGATAGCCGAGCAAGGGATTGGCACTACTTGCAGAAGGAATGGAATCGCAGACAAAATGTAACAGTTGGAGAGAAGAATATCCAGCACCCAGCTCTGGTTGAGGCTCACAAAATCCTGCTACCACCCCTTCACATCAAACTAGGTTTGATGAAAAACTTTGTGAAAGCCATGGACCACACTTTGCCAGCTTTCCAATAGCAGCATGAAAAATTCCATTGACTCAGCAAAGCAAAGATTAAAGAGGGAGTTTTTGTGGGTCCTCAGATTCGAGAGCTCTTCAAAGATGACTGGTTCAACAACTTGCTGCAGGGTGATGCAAAACAAGCATGGAATGCTTTTCGCCTAGAGTCACCAAACTTTCTCAGGAATGTTAGGGCAGAAAACTACAAGGAACTAGTAGAAGACATGCTGATGCAGTATCAGAAACTTGGCTGCAATATGTCTCTAAAGATCCATTTCCTTGATTCCCATCTCAATTTATTTCCTGACAACTGTGGTATGGTTAGTGATGAACAGGGCGAACGTTTTCACCAGGATATCGCAAAGATGGAGCAAAGATACCAGGGAAAATGGTCCACTACAATGCTGGCTGACTACTGCTGGACACTTCCCAGAGAAGCTCCCGAACAGCTGTACAAGAGACAGGCGAAAAAATCTAATAAGTAGTCTATGACTTGGTTTTTTACAGGTATTAACCGAAGGCCTATTATATTTACTATTGACATGCATTTCGTGATGTAAACATTAATTCTTGTAGATTCCAAAAAGCTAGAGCCAACTTTGCAATTTCACTGTCATATTCGTGTTCAGTATATAAAAATTGATAAGAAATGACTATTTTTACTTCAGTAACATGACTTTTGTAAAAATTTGTTGACCAGTGAAACCAAGCATCGGACATCAAAGCTAGTTATGCATAGACAGACAGGTGATGACCTCACTTGTGTATGTGTTTTCAACACTTACAAGGATTAAATGGCCAAATTTTATCCATAAAAGAAGGGGAAGCAAAGGTGGAGCTGGCACTTTAGTGGCAGTATTTAGCCGCTAAACAGCTAAGTTACGAGTGTGCAGTTAAAATTAGGCTTGCTTAACAAATGCTGCCAGAAGTACAGTATATTTAACGACACTACTTAATGGGTAGCAATGCTGAACATACAAATAAAATTAAGTGCCGGTGACGGTATTTAACTGCGTACAGTGACTGGGTCAGCCAGATAGCAGCGCTTCTTCCTTAAATATGCCTAATTTATGTGCATTGTGACTTTTACACAGAAAGGTTTCGTATATAAGGGGCTGAATTTTCTTTAAAAAATGCTACTTAAGTGGCTTTGAATATCTTGAATATCAGGCCCTATGCCTACCTATATATGTATGCATCTATATGTCGATATAAATCCTTTGTAGCGCTGGGCCACAAAATGCATCCTTCAGTGACAGTTTGAGTGGCATCTATGCTGAATTCCTCAAGAAACTGCTCCAATGATGCCACACTTATTCAGATGTGGGCTCTAAGAACAGCGAGCTCAGTCAAATTATGCTAGTGTGAAGTCAATTACAGTTCTTCCCCAAATAAAGCACCATAAGCAGTGGAAAGGGGTTGGTCACGGGGGCCATGGCCCCACCAATATTTTGCCCAACACAGCATCAGGAATAGAGAGCTTAGGGGTAGGGCTGGAGATTGGTTTGTCTGGGCCTTTTGACTAGAAAGGTGTTCCACTGTCCCTGGGCTACCATCCTTTTCAATATCCACAGTCTTTTGCGGCTCAGGTTTTCCTATCCTGGCAGCCCCTCTACGTTCGACATGACTACTTTCCTAATATGAGTCATCATCACCTCATCGGATAGCAAGGTTCAAGTATGTCAGATTGCTCCCAGTCTTTGCTCCCAGTCCTTTATTCACCCTTCCTGGGTTTACAGCGGCCCATGGCTGCTGGAGAGCACTGCAGGGTACAAACAGGAACAGTCTCTCTCTGCTACAGTAGCAACCTGAAGTCCTAATTCACTTTCAAAGGAAAAAGAAACCTGCAGTTCCCAGCCACTATTGACTACGCAAGCATCAACCTCTCAACTTAAAAAAAAAAAAAAAACACTTCACCATTCAGCACCTTCTCCCCTTTGTTTGTCTTTATTTCAGCTCTGGGGATCAGGCTCTGGCAGCGCCATCCTTAACAGCAAAGCATAAATCTGCTTGGCACGATTTACTACACTGCTTTATCCCACAGGAAAGATATAGCTTTTAAAAATCCCTCAGTGTGTTTTTAAGACACCTTGCTCAATGACCTCCATGAGCTCCATTTCCATGGCACCAGAACTGCAACTCTCTGGTTCTATTTCCATGTCCTCTTGTGTTGTTTCTTGTTCGGTTTACTCCCATGGAATCCAGTCTATCTCTCCCTTCCTGTACTACAGGGAGTAATTTATATGCTCCCAAAGGAACTGTTAGTGATGTTACTTACCGCAACGGGTGTTCTCCGTGGACAGCAGTATGAGTCAGTCACACCTAGGCTACAGGGAGAGCTATTCCGGTCCCAGAGGGCGACACACCTAGGCGTGGCTGACTCCGACTGCTTGTCCATAGAGAACATTGTGCGATTGCTCTAGGCTAGTCAGGAGTGTTGCTGAATCACTGTTAGGAAACTGGTTTAACTCTAACCTGATAGTTCCCCTGGCTCACCCTTCCCCCTCTCCTTAAAGAAACCTCTACTTTGTACTCCAGGGATCCTCCCACCAGGGCCATAGGCTTCACTTTCCAAGTAGAAATAGAGACTGTTTCCCAGTTATCTCTGGGTCTGTTTAAGCTCTGCTTAACACCACAGTGTGTAGCTTTCTATTTCTCTCTCTCTCAGTTTAGAAGAAAGATAGATAATTGTATTATTTTAAGCATGTATATAACAGCAGATGACCAAACATAAAATGAAGACTTAATTAGCTAATAGTTTTATATAACATACAATAGGTGATATGATTTTGTCGTCTTCCTTTCAAATTTTTCACCAAATTATATAAAGCAAATACATTTTTGCAGCAGTATAAAAATAATGATTATAGCCTGAACTGTTCCCATAACTGAATTCTTTCCCATTCTACTCAACAGCTCCTGGTATGTCCCTCCACACCTACTCCTGGCTTCCTCCTAGCTGCCTGGCACAATGCCATTTTGTTAATACATATTCTGTGTACAATAAGTCATTCTGACTAGGCAGTTGATAATGCATTAATATTAAGAAGATTTTTAGTTGCAAATAAATTTAGTCTGCCTGCCAAACAAAGACATAATAAAGGCAAAACCATTTTTCATTCCAAAATAGACAACTACATTTAACAGCAGAGAAAAATACTTTGGTTTTGTGATTTTTACATCCAAATCGATCCTGCCCACTGAGTCCTGAAGACTTTCCCATCTAATAACTACCCGTGGCCAGGCATATAAATCCCAGTTTCTCATGTATGTCTCCTTGCTGATGGCCATGCTGATGTGTGCCTTTGGCATTCTGACTGCGAGCGCTCTAAAAACACCAGCGGAGGGCAATTCTCAAATAGGATGGAGAGTTGCAAAGGTACTTTTATCCTGCCTTTTTTATAGCATAAACAGCAGATGCTAAAGTTTCCCTCTGACTGCGAACCTGCTTTTTTTGTGTGTAGTTAGGGGAGATTAGAGAGTTCTAGGGCTGCATTATTATTTGAAATAAAATATGAAATATCAACATTTTCTATTTCCTTTCCTTTCCAAAGCAAAATGGAAGAAAAACATGAATAAAATGTCATTTTGTTTTTCATTTCAGCTGGTCATTCACTTTTCCCCAGCTCTCTCCAAGGGTCCTTGCAGGCCTCCAGTTGCCATGCAAGAAAATTACTTCCTGTCTCGACTATTGCAACCTCCTTCTTGCCGGTCTCCCTCTGAGTCAATTCTCTCTCCTTCAATCTGTTCAGAACTCTGCTGCATGACTAATCTTTCGGCAGTCTCAATAAACTCATATAACCCCTCTTCTCAAATCACTTCATTGGCTTCCCTTCCATTTCCATATCTAATTCAAACTTCTCCTTCTGACCTATAAATGCATTCATTCTTCTGCTCCTCTCTACCTTTCCTCTCTTCTCTCTCCCTACACCCCTCCGTGGGAATTCTGCTCTTCTACTGGCTTGTTTCCTCTTTGCCCTTTTCTTCCACTGCCAACTCCAGACTTCGTTCCTTCCACCCTGCTGCTCCTTATGCCTGGAACAAACTACCTGAGTCTGTACGTCAGGCTTCATCTCTGTCCCTTTTCAAATCATGCTAAAGGCTCACATCTTTGAGGCTGCTTTTGGATCCTGATCCCTTTTGCCTTATGTCTCCTTACTCTTCCCTATTCTACCCTTATTCTTCTCTTGTCTTGTCTGTCTTAAATAAATTGTAAGCTCTGATAAGCAGGAAGCGTTTTTATCTGTGTCTGTACAGCGCTGTGTATGCCTTGTAAGCACTATATAAATGATTATTAGTAGTAGTAGTCTTGGGTCAGTGGAGGCCATTTTGAGAAAGAGTGATTGGGCAGGAGTGATGGGACTGCTTCTGTCCCTTTGTCCCTAGAAGATAGCAATGGAGGGGTGCATGGTCTGGGAAGATGTAAAAGGTTAAGTGGGATTTTTTAAAAACCTTGACAGAATCAGGGCATGGGGGAGGGGCAGGCATTATTCTCTCTTCACTCTGCCTTTCCAGATTATTTTTTTGGGGGGGTGGGAGTGGAGGGTTATTTCTCTATTTTCATTTTAAAGAAAGAAAATGAATCAGAACAAAGAAAACAGGTTGTAAAGTGCATCCTTATAATGTGACACAATGGCGTGCTTCCCCTTCCTCCATTCACAAACTCGGATATGTCTGAGTGGGGGACTCGGTGTGATGAGACATGGTATAATATGGATTAAAAGAGTGGAAGGGGCTGTGTGTGTGGGTGACTATGAGACATGTATGGTGTGTGTGTGTGTGTGTGTGTGTAGTATGGTGTATATATTTGTGTTCATGAACAGAGAATAGGAATGTAGCAGGATGTGTGTTTGGATGATGTTCGGGAGACCTTGGGGGGGGGGAGGGGTATTGGGATGGGAATGTGGCCTGTTTGGGGGATGCTGGAGGCTATGGGGACGTGTGTGTGTGTGTGTGTAGGATGTCCGATGAACCTTGACGGGGTATCTCAGGGTGGTATTGTGTAGATATTTATTTATTTATTTATTTATTTAACAATTATTTCTATACCGCTCTTTCCCAAGTATCAAGTGCGGTTTACAAGGAACAATAAGTTATATAGTATGTGAAAGAGCATACCTAGTCGTTTTACATAGAACAGATGGAACTATTTACAGGTAACAATATAACATTTGAACAGTAAAATATTAGAACATATTTACATTGTAGGTAATTACAAATTATATCATGGATCAATACTGTGATGCATAAATTATTTAAATGTGACAAATCACATCATTATAAATTGGGAGAATTGTCATCTGTATATATGTATAGCTCGTATAACTCGTCCTCAAATATGTAAACACCAAACAGGTTCCTCCCCTATTAACTTCCTATGTATATAGTTGCCCCCTCTCTCCAAGTTTCATTCCCTGTTCAATGTAATGACCAGACATTTGTATAGTGTCGGATGTTGTTGTTCTTTGTAAACCGCGCTGATCATAAATAGTGCGGTATATAAGAATTGTAAATAAATAAATAAATAAAAATGTGTGGTATGGTTACGTATTGTGTGGTTATGTCATTATTTGTTATTTGTTATGTGTTATGTAGTATTGTAATATGGTTGTTAACCTGTGTCTCGTTGTGTATTCTGATTAGGTAGTGTATTGTAGTGTAGAGAGAATAAGTGGGTTTTTAATTTTTTTCTAAATTCCTTTATGTCTGACAGTAGGCGAATGTTGTCAGGCAGATTATTCCAGAGGATTGGTGCTGAGTGTGAGAAGGCCCTCTTGTTGGTTTGTTTTCTAGCTTTTGTGTAATCTTTTGGTATTGCTATAGTGTTTGTGTTTCTGCTCCTTTGTGATCGTTTATCTATTTCTACGTTAATGAGTGTATTGAGTACAGATGGTGCTAAATTATTTATTAGTTTAAATGTGGTTAGAAGAATCTTGTATTTTATTCTGCTGTAAATAGGTAGCCAATGAAGTTCAGCCAGGATCGGTGTGATATGCTCTATTGAGCTTATATTCATTATTATCCTTGCTGCTATATTCTGAGTTAGTTGTATCTTTTTAATATTTTGCTTTGTGATGCCATTGAGGATTATATTTGCAAAATCAAAGTGTGGGGTTATGATAGCTTGAATTATAGTTATGAAGTCTTGTAAGTGAATCAACGGTCTTACTTGTTTCAATGTCTTAAGTTTGTAATGTATGTTTTTTGTTAGGTATTTTATGTGTGAATCCATATTGAGTTTATTGTCGAGTATCACACCTAGGTATTTTACTTCTTTTTTTATGTTGATCTCATTTTAACACAATTTTGCAAACAACCCCTCCTTTCTGCAGTTGCCTTTTCCTATTTACATGTCAAACCAACTAAATTCCACCACATACTAAATTCAAGGACCAAACTATTCTACCAGTTGGTCAAGATTAGTTTCAATGCCAATGTGGCCCGAGTATTAAGTAGACATGTCTTCCCCCTTCAAGAGATATATCTAAATAGTCATATCTTTCTGTATCACAATTTCATATGAAAGCTGTTCTCTGATGAGTAGTATCAAGAAAATTCTGTCATGTCACTTGTCAAAATGATTGTGCATAACCACGTTAATACAACATATGAGAACGGGTAGCATGTTTCATTTTACAAGCCCAGCAGATGTCATCACCCTTAACCTGGAGTTCAGCTATTTTCATAGGAGTCCGAAGAACGCAATGAACAATGAAACAAACGGCCCCTTTCACTAACATTTCGCTTGAGCTATCTGCAGCATAGCCCATTTTATTCCAATGGGCAGACAGCTCAAGCTAAGAGTTAGTAAAAGGAGCACAACGTGTCTGGGTAGGGGGTGCAGAACAAGATGTTTAAATTAAGAAACCCTAAACTGCTCCCATCACTTAGAGATCAACTTATCTTGCAGCTCAGCCTCCCATACCCATATGCATTTTATCTCTGCTTAGTCTGAGCAATCCATGAAGAAGAGAAATCCTACCCACACTTTGAGACAGTTTAAAACAGATCTCTTTCATCTTACAATCATCTGAAAGAGATTATAAGTCTACTTTGCAATCACAAACAGTGCCTTAATATAGCAGGTCTTAAGGAGATCGAATTCACTTTGATTTAAATTTATTTTATACAATAATTGACCCATCATCCATATCCAGCTTCTCTGCCACTTGGGATCACCTCTTTTTAACTCAGTTAAATGCATGAGCATTGTGGAACCCCATGCCTATTTTATTTAGGTAGAAGATGGCAATTTTTAGGCAGCCCAGTTTACTTGAATACAAACCAATTTACCCAGACAAAACAACTTTGAAAATCGACCTCCTGATTGTCACCCTATTTAATTCAGATTTTCCATCTTTGCATCTTGGTGGCGTTATACTGTCCTAGCTGAGAGAGGTTTAGGGGATTATTTCAGAAACAGATTTAGGTGTAATTTGTGGTATTTACACGTGGAGATTGGCATGCATGTATAAATGCAATTTCAGAAAGCCGCAGTTTACACCTGGAGATCCAGAACACACAGACATTCCTAGGGGGCATGGTCTGGGTGAGTCAAATATCTACACGTGCATTCCTTATTTTATAAAGCGAATCCATGTATATGGCCAACAATTTCTACATCGGGATTTACACCTGCTCTGAGCACAAATAGATTATTCAAAACTGCTCGTTTCAACTAGAGCTTTACATGAAGGATTAAGCTATTGTCCTTAATTCCCCAGTGTTTATTTCATCTTCAAAAATAAAAATTAACCTAAAATGCAGGGTCAATATTTAATTAGTGGCAGTTATATGCATGGGTTTGTAAAGTAGCCTGGCCTACATGTGGGAGATGTGAAATCACCATTTTCGCGTGAAAGCTGACATTCAGTTTTTCCATGTGTACATTTGTAAAATGGTTCCTCCGGCTGTACATGATGACAAAATACATGTGCATTCCTGCATATCCTTAAATATGTTTTACAAAAGGCTCCACACCCAGCAGAGCCTTTTGTAAACTACTGCTGGAAATGAGCACGCCTGAATCTCCATGTCTCAGGTCCTATCTCAACGTGCAAAGTACAATGAAATTTCACGTTGTTCCTGAACTTAGCTCAGTCGCACAGCCTGCTGTAACAATCGTTCCTCTTTTGCTATATGAAACAGCATTACTGATACTACTATAACAACTGCTATTAAAGAGGGTAAAGGAGGAGGATAAAATGACTTGCCCAAGGCCACAAAGAGCACCAGAGGGAATCGAACCCAGATCTCCTGGGCTGTTGCTCTAACCACTAGGCTACTCCTCCACTCCATTAAAAGATAAGGGGAAAATAATGGGCTGATATTCAGCCTGAGGCAGTCAGCAGTTTCCTTAGCCACCAGCAGCTGTGGGTAAACTAGAACAGATATTCAGTGTCAATATCCCGATGACGACACTCATGTGAAGGTGAAAGATCATTAGTGACAGATATCATGCTTGGTAAGGATGAAGGTCATTGCAAAAGATAAAGGACAGCAATGTGATGGATGGATACAACAACAGCAGCTATGGATTCCACTGTACAGTACCAGCAATTAGCCATTTGATTGAAGATCAAACACAGTTTAAGACATCTATCCACAGGGTTGCCATGGATCGATATCAACTTGACGGCATTTAACTACATCCAGATGGTGGTTTCTAGTGATATCTGGCATTTGTAGTCAGCACCCATGGCTACACAGATAGCAGAAGCATTCAACCACTATCTACACAGAGTTAGGAGTGCTTTTTATCAGTCCTAAGTTATGCAGATACTTATCCAGATTGTGGCACTGAAAATTGCCACTATCCGGATAAGTGCCGGCCTCTGCAGCTCAGCCCACGGACAGTCCCTGTACTATCCAGATTGTGCCACGGAAATCAGAGAAACTATTCAGTGGCGCTATCCACTACTGTCACTGAATATTGGCTCGACAGGGGTTTATCTGGTTAGCAGGTCCTGCTAGTTGGATAATAAACCCTTTTAAATATCGACTCTTAAGTCTTTTCTAAATAAATCCTAATTATTTTGATTGCTTTTCCAAGAAACATATGAAGCTGTTTAGCATGTGCTACAAACTGCCGCACTGAAGATCAGACAATGCAAAGACACCAATAATCTGATCTACTTACCGCCAGGTACATCGCTGCATATATACTCAGAGCTGCTTCTTTGGATGGAAATGTTTTCCTGGCTCGGATGACAATATCTGGATTGCCGGTGCAAGCTTGGACTTCCGTGATGAACCGTGTAATGTGCTGACAGCCAAGTTCTGTGTAATTGGGTTTACAAACTGTGAGAAAATGGGGTGCCAGGTTTCCTGTCACTACTTGTCCAGCATTTACAAAGATATCAGTGGCAAAGAGTCCAAATGTATAAATACCTGAAATAGAAAACAGTGTTAGTTTCTATTCAGGATTTAAAAAAATGCTACAAGAGTCTGTAATGTACATATACTAGGCCTGGGTTAACTGATCACATCTAAACTAAACTTGAACTAGTAAGGTTCTGAGGGTGGGGGATAAGCAGAACTGAAGTGGGATAGGCTATGAAGAGCAACATGCCTTTCTGGAAGACAAAATACGCCAACAAAGAGAATCTAAGAAATGTAAGGCCCGATATTCACTTTGGCAGGCTATTCGCCACTATGGCGCATAGCGGTACCCGCCAACCCTTAACCCCAGATATTGAATGCCGGGGTCATATGTGGCCCCAGCATTGAAGATCCAGGGATCGCTGCACACGCTGGAAGCCGCAGTAGCTAACTGCGCAGCAGCGATATTGCACGCTGCCCGGTTAGCTCCTGCGTCTAAAGGTAAGGTGAGGTTTTTTCGTGCAGGTCATTAACCGAGTAGCATGCAATGTCGCTGCTGGCCATTTATCGATTGTCTCCGCCTCAGCTCTACCCCGGAACGCTCCTGACATGTCCCAGTGCTAAGCGGCTAGCATCGGGAAGCGTAAGGGCCATAATCAGGGATAGTCAGCAACACTAACCGTGTTCGTGCCACTGAATATCCTCTCAGCGGCAGTTACACGGTTTACAGGTTTGTAAACTGTGTAACTGTCCTTCGATTATCAGGCCCGCAAATTTTATTTTCAAGAGAAGACAAGAAAATTATTCTAAGTAATCAGTTTATATTTAAAAGGGTTCAATATATAATTATAGCCAAAAACTCTCCATCAAGATTCTCTTCTGAGACTCAATACTAAATCTAAATACAAATTGTTGTTGCAAGTCTCCAAAATTATTTTATTGTCAGACCATCTCAATCTTATTCCTAGCCCAAATACAGCCGGTATCTTTTAATGGTTGTGTTCTGAAAAATGTCACTTATTTTCTCTGTTTTGTGTCTGTGTAGTTCAAGTTCAGTTATCTGAATTCTCTTGCTTCTACATGTTCAATTTTCATTCTGCTCGCCATTCTGCATAGGACCATTGGACAATAAAATAATTCTGGGGGCTTGCAACAGGATTCTCTGCTAGGATTACAATTATAACTACCTATCTTTTTTTATTTTATCTCTCCACCATAGTGAACTGAAACATCTTGAGTAGTGAACAGGGCTAGCAAAATTATTACTGCTTTGTGGATTGCAATAATCTATCTCAAACTATTTATACAAAAGATGGTTGGCTGAAATTCCCTTTGACTGGTTTATAATCTAGGGAGTCAAATTGTGTGACTGATAACAGTAATGAAACTGTTGGTCTTTTATTTTCCCCTTTGATTGTACCCATTTTCATTTGTAATTGTTTTATAAAATTATACGGTGCAATATATTGCCAATTGCAACATCTTGTGTGAATGACAAGAAACATTTGCCAGGACTTAATGTCAGTATTTAATACCTGCGGCTTGAATGTAATAGAAAGATCAAGCAAAAACAATAAACTTGCAAACTAATTAAACTTTCCAGCATGCCAACTATGCTGCTGTACCAATGAAACATGTTGGCATTAACAAAGTCTGAAGGTTTTTATTCTATTACATAACTATCCCCATGTTGTACCATTTCATACCTGGAAATGTATGAAAGCACATTTTCAAAAAGCCTTTTATATTCCCCCTGGGAAGTACAAGTCAAAACATTTGAAATTCCATAGGAGGCGCAGTAGAGGAGGTAGACACATGTAAATGCATTCCAAAATCCCCCTATCTGATAAACGGCCCTGTCGGTGTCCCAGATAGTGGGGCCATGCAGACTAAAAGCCTGGATATCTATAGATAAACGGTCAGTTTTAGAAACATGAACGTGCAAAATTTTGACATTGCAACATAGACGTCTCAGTGCCAGTATTTCAAAACCACATCCATGTATGGCCCAGCCATTTTGCAAAAGAAGATATGCAGCGTGTGAGAGTAAACAAAGAGGCCTCACTATTTACCTGCTGTCCTCTGTAGTTGGGGGGGGGGCACGGGAAATAAGTGGGGGAGTGATTGGGCATTATCCTGTCATCTCTACTGTTGACAGCTGGCTGAAACGAATACTTTTGGAAGGCCTACTCGTGTTAAGGAGGAAGTCTAAATATCGACATGCCTGCTGGCAGGTTTGCACATGCGATGCTTGTGAAATTAGAGATGCAGGTGGATCTTCTGAGAGATGCCTTGGACACGCTTTAGCCATGCCCCCATGCGATCTGGATGTGATCGCAGCAGAGACATAAACATTTGAGTCTTTCTAAAATCACTGTTAGGAAGTGGATTTAATTTGCACAAGCAAATGGTCATTTTCACATCTGCAAATTATAATAGGGCTTCTAAAATGACCCTTTAATGTTTAATGAATTCAATATACCAGCTCTCATCTAAGCTAACATCGAGGTGGTTTACAATATAAAAACCAACAGCAAGCACCAATTCAGCCTACAGCTTGCCTTAATAGCCATTATTACAAGCTTAGAATTTTACTTAGAATTATTCTGATAAGGAAAGAAAGAGATGCCTGTAACACCAATGAGGCCAAGAACTATCGTAGTTTAGACCAATTGTGCTTTACTGTAATTGGTATCTTCAGGTCTGATGATGAAAGACACATCTCCAGTTTGCAGCACTCGTTAACCAGGTAAGTGCCTTTGAGGGGGATGTTCTATGGCACGATTTGGACAGTGTCACTGAATATTCCTTCTGAATGCCTTGGCACCGTTTGGATAGTGCTGGGGCAGTCTGGGGGTGATGTGTGGACAGCGGCAATTTTCACTGCTGCTATACAGATAACTATCCGCCTAACTTAGGATAGTAAAAAAGCTGTCCTAAATGCTATGTGGATAGGCTATTTGGATAACAGCTGAATATTGTTAGTATATGGATAGGTGCTGTACAAACCACAAGATCTGGATAAGAAGCGACAGGCACTATCCAAATACCAGTGCTGACTATCTGGATTTTATTTAACAGAAGCAGCCAGCATTTTAAAACAATCTGCTGACCGCTGTGGTTAAATATTGGCCCATTTGATTCCAATAAAAGGAAGGCTTAGTTTGATATAATACATTGTATGTAGTTATGGTGCTTTTCATATCCACATTTACTTTAAAAGTTTGTGCCTGGTTCTAATGGGTGATGCTTGTGACTGATAGGATGAGAAGCACTGGACACAAGATTTCCTTTGACGGTGATGTTTCAATGTCTGTCCTCATACCTTTCCATCTACGTGTCTTTTCTCACTCATTTCTCTGCTTTCCATTGCTATCCATTGTTCACCTTCCACAAAATTCAGGCGACATGAAAAATATCCATGTATGTGTGTATTTATTCTGTGTTTTACCACTAGTTATACAATGCATTGTCTATAAATCTAGAATAATGGCTATGTATCAGTATTATTTATTCTCTGTCTCCACCTGTAAAGTCATCATTGCGTGGACTTTCCTGATGTTCTGGCTTATTGAAATCGTTGTACCCCCAAGTTGGGTGTAATCTCAAAAAGGTATCAAACACATCATAAATATATCCATGACAGCTTTAAGTACATTCTGCAGAAACATATTAGTGGCATTATAATTAAAGATAGGAAATGAAGAAAAGAGGGAAAACCTTGGGCACAGTCCTGGGAGAGGTAAAGACTGAAGCTATGTCCTCTGTCAACCTTAAGGAGAAGGAACAATAAGAGGTAGATCTGGGAACGGTGCTGAGGTAGAAGTAGGCTAGCAGCAGTAACCAGAGTTGGGAAAAGATGAGAGGCCCAAGATATAATTTACCAGAGTTGACACTTTCAGAGAGTGTACCTGATGGGACTGGAGACGTAGGCGCCATACTGGATCAGATCAGGTCCTGAATCCAGCATCCTGTCTCCAAAGATGGTTAATCTGGGTCACTAGGAAATGCCCAATAGATCCCAGAGAATACATTCATTCTTTGTTGCTCATGCCCTGAGATAAGCAGTGGCTTTCCCATGTCTACCTGGCTAATAATTAATGACTTTACAGATTGAGTCCCGTGTCCAATTATAATTGTTCATGGATTTTTTCCTCCAGGAATTTGCCAAACCCTTTTTAAATATTACTCTGCCAGATGTCTTGGCTACCAATCATTCCAGAGCTTGATTGTATGTTGAGTGAAAAAATACTTTCTCCAACTTGTTTTAAATCTCCTGCCTGTTAATTTTATGCAGTGCCATCTATATGAATTATCTGAAAGGATAAAGAACCATTCCCTAGTTACCTGTTGCATCCTAGTGATGATTATATAAGCTTCTATCGTGTATTCTCTGAGTGTTTTCTTCTCTAATCTGTTTAGTGTTTCTTCACAGGAGAACTGTCCCATCTCCTTTATCATTTTTGTTGCCCTTCTCTGTGCCTTTTCCTAGCTCTGCTAAAGGTTTTCTGAGGTGGAACACCCAGAAGGACACACAATATTCGAGGTGCTATGAGACTGTCAATCAATGCAAAGATATTAGAGATTTCTCAATTTTATTCTTGATTCCCTTCTGAATAATTCAGCTAAATGAAGAAACAAATACTCAGAATCACAGAGAAGAAAACCAAGTTAAACAGCCGCCTCATAATGCAAAGAAAAGATATAGGATCACCAATATATTAACTATACAGAAAAACTCTGTAAACACTGGTCAGAAACTGAAGAAAGAACTGGTCTGCCAGCTATAGAAGGAGAAATTTATAAATGGTGAAGAAGGAATCATGAGAAATACACAGAAAAAGTTACCAATCTTGGAGAGCAGCTGGAGAAACTCTACAATGTTTTGCCAAAATTTCCAAAATGTTAGTGCCGAAGAGTTCAATGTATTGTCCACAGTGATTGCCAATTACTTTTTTGGAGTAATATAAAAGCCAGCTTTGAGGATCTATAGTTAAGATTATTTTTCCCTATGTAGAACATTCTGCACTCGTCCACATTATATTTCATCTGTCATTTAAATGCCCAGTTCCTCTGTCCAGCAAGACCCTCTGCAGTTCCTCAAAATCCATTCATATTCTAACAACTGAGTAATGTTATAGCATCTGCAAATTAGTTCACCTCAATGCTCTCTTTTCCAGATCATTTATACAAATGTTAAATAGCACTGGGAAAAACACCCATTTGGCTCTACTTTCTGTTTCTTATCTTTTAAGAGTTACAAACGCAGAGTGGGACATTGCGTCCTTTCCCAAAACGTTTTAAAAGTCTTTCATACTGTGAAAAAAATTGTCAAATACCATCTGAAATGTCATTATGAGGGGATTTTTATAACAGAGCACCTAAAATATAGCTGATAAATACACATATTTTGTGCTTATTTTATGAAATCAACAAATCCAAAATCCAAACCTTTTATGAATATAGTGTTGTCAAATGTATTAAAGTTTAAGAAGGGCCTCCCAAAACAATGGAGTGGAGGAGTGGCCTAGTGGTTGGGGCAAGGTACTTCAGGCCAGACGGTCAGGAGTTCAAATCCCACTAGATGACAGCAACCTTGGGCTGGAAGAACTGGGGTTTCTAGTCCCACAGGTGCTCCTTGTGGTCTTGGGCAAGCCACTTAACCCTCCATAGCCCATGTTCCCTGTAAAATAGTTATCTCCAAGTTATAATCCCTGTTCAATGTAATTTCAGTTTGTTCAATGTAAACTGCACTGATGCAGAATAGCGTGGTATATAAGAGAATATAAATGAATCTTGCTACAGCAATAATTAACAATGCCATAAAACAGATTCTAGTTTGCAATCACTGGTCATATATATTTATGCATAGTTATCTAATAAGCAGTTTGTTTTCTTTAACTTTTTGAAATGCATATAAAATGTTAATAAAAGCTGATACTTATCAGTGGGACTTGTAATGAGTCGAGAAGCTCCAACTTGGTGTCATTTCGTTGAATACTCTGCATCATGGGTGGTGTCTTAGATATTGGTTTGATTGGAGCAGAAACAAGTAGATGAGGATATGTGTGCAGTTCTAGCAAAACCTACATTAAGCAAGCTCTCTGTGTAAAAGAGGCTTTCCAGATGGAAATGACCTCCTGAATCAACCAGTTTGCCCTTATCTACACCTTCAACAAATTCTAACAGATTAATAAGGCAAGGCTCCCCTTTGCTAAAATAATGTTGATTGTACTGTATTAAGTGATATCTATATATAGGCTCAGAAGTGGCAAAAATTCATATTGAAGACCTTCAAGCAAAGTATCAGAAAGGGGGGAATCCATCTCAAAAGATATGTGAAAGGATATTATAAATGGGTTCCTTCTTTCTTTGGGCCCCCTGTACCACAGGAGTGGCTTGGGTAGAGTTTATGCCATTGAGGCCCAGTGAATACCATCGGGTCCTGCTTATTTGTTAATATTATATTCTTCGGATTGCTCTATTACATCTTCCAATTTCAGTTTTTTGCATCAGTGGTTCTCAACCCAGTCCTCTGAGACTCCCAAGCCAGTCAGGTTTTCAGGATATCCACAATTAATATGCATGAGATAGATCTGCATACAATGGATGAAGTGCATGCAGATCTATCTCATGCATATTCATTGTGGATATCCTGAAAACCTGACTGGCCTGGGGGTTCCAGAGGACTGAGGGTCCCAGAGGACTGGGTTGAGAACCACTGGTCTGAATCATTGCCTTCAGAGATCATTTCCAGTGCCAATATCCAGGGCCGGTCTGTCCACTGTGCAGACTAGGCAACCGCCTAAGGCAGAAGACCCTGGTGGGTGGCTCAACTTTGTTTTGAAAGTGACGGCACAAAATCCCAGCCACCGCCATCCTCCTGCTGCCAGCATCCCCCCTCCCACTGCCACCACCACAACCCAAATCCATTTCTTTCATCTTGCAACAGCGGCAGCTCGGCTCTGTTTTGAAAGTGGTGGTGGCTCAACATGGAGTCAGGCTGCCACTGTCACCACCACAAGACAAGAAAATGGATTTGGGGGTCAGCAGCGGCAGCAGGGAGAGGGGTATGCTGGCGGCAGGGGGGACAGCGGTGGCAGCAGCAGGGGGGGAGCACCCCTGCCAATATCTCCTTATTATCTTTCCTCAAGAGTAAAATCATTTAGTATAGTCTTGTCCTTCTTGGGTATCCTTTGGCTCTTTTGTCAACTGACTCTCTCATAAGCTTCTTGCCTTGGATATATGTTTTTATGGCAAATAAGAACATAAGATATGCCATACTGGGTCAGACCAAGGTCCATCAAGCCCAGTATCCTGTTTCCAACAGTGGCCAATCTAGGTCATATGTACCTAGCAGTTTCCCCAAAAGACACAGGTTCCACAATGCTATACTGCATCCTGGGAAGATAATCAAACTCTGGAATTTGTTACCGGAGGATGTAGTAAAGGCTGTTAGTGTAGCTGGGTTTAAAAAAGGTTTGGACAAGTTCCTGGAGGAAAGGTCCATAAACCATTATTAAGAAGGGACCCTTCTTAATAATGGTTTATGGACCTTTCCTCCAGGAACTTGTCCAAACCTTTTTTAAACCCAGCTACACTAACAGCCTTTACTACATCCTCCGGTAACAAATTCCAGAGTTTGATTACACGTTGAGTGAAAAAATATTTTCTTTTATTAGTCTTAAATAGTTTACCTTGTAGCTTCATTGCATGTCCCCTAGTCTTCCTATATTCTGATAACGTACACAATCGATCTACGTTTACCCATTCCACTCCGTTCATTAATTTATAGACTTCTATCATATCTCCCCTCAGCCGTCTCTTTTCCAGGTTAAAGAGCCCTAACCATTTTAGCCTTTCTTCATAGGAGTATCCTTACATCCCCTTTACCATTTTGGTGGCCCTTCTCTGAACCTTTTCCAGTTTGGGGAAACTGCTAGGTACATATGACCTAGATTGGCCACTGTTGGAAACAGAATACTGGGCTTGATGGACCTTGGTCTGACCCAGTATGGCATATCTTATGTTCTTATATCGCTATATCCTTTTTAAGATACAGCGACCAGAATTGCACACAATATTCAAGGTGCGGTCTCACCATGGAACGATATAGAGGCATTATAATATCTTCTGTTTTATTTTACATTCCTTTCCTTATGATACCTAGCATTCTATTTGCTCTCTTGGCCGCCGCTGCACACTGGGCCGAGGGTTTTAACATGTTATCCACAATAACGCCTAAATCTTTTTCCTGGGTGGTGGTTCCTAATGTGGAACCTTGCATCGTGTAACCATAGTTTGGGTTGTTCTTCCCTAGGTGCATAACTTTGCACTTGTCCACATTAAATTTCATCTGCCATTTTGATGCCCAGTCTTCCAATTTATCAAGATCCTCTTGCAATTTTCCACAATCCTCTTGGGTTTTAACAACTTTAAATAGTTTTGTGTCATCTGCAAATTTGATAATCTCACTCGTTATTCCACTTTCCAGGTCATTTATGAATATGTCAAAAAGCAGCGGACCCAGCACAGATCCCTGGGGTACACCACTATTCACCTTTCTCCAATTATTGTATTCTCAAATTCTTTCTTGGCTAAATATGTTTTACATCTCACTTACCAGTCCTTATGTTATTGGTATGTTATTTGGCCTTTAGTAAACATGCCCCAAAATGTATTCCATGCATTAAAAAGGTTGAAGGAAGGTGTGCTAAGGTCCAAATAACATGCCTTATTGCCATAACATACTTTAGTAACTACTTCCCTAATTGGAGAACCACTGTTATAAGGCGTACAATGAATAAAGAAGATGAACTCTTACCAAGAAATCGGACTGTTCTTCGCACCAATGGATTTATATAACAACAGTCTCCAGTTAAAATAGTTTTTTCCTGGTTTTCAAAATCTTTTGTGGCCACCTGTAGGCAAAACACTACAGTTTCCCCCACGATTATCTTGGAAAAAAAGAAAGGACAAATTACATATCTATAACTGTAAATATAATTCAGATATTTCCAAACACCTGTCATATACAGAGGTATGAGTATGAAGGGTCTATCCAAAATGTTTGGCACCTTCTAAAATACATTTGTTTTTCTAGTCAAAAAATCACTTTTCAGAAATAATGCAATGTTTCATTCCATAAACTATGACGCTAACTTGACATTGATTCATGGACTATATCTATGATCACTTAAATCAATGTTCAGTGTGGATGGTTGTTGGAAGGTGGTTTTCTGATTATATTGTGCTTTTATATTACCTATTGCTCCGGCATATGTAATTGCTATTGATGAATGTGTTCTACTGCTCGCCTGCTCTTTCTCAGCTACAAGATATTCCCAGCTTACCCTCCAATGTTTTCATTCAGGTCACAGTAAGCAATGAGAAAAATAGAATAGTACTTCCAATCTTGAGGTACTTTAGATGAATATATTTCCTGATATTAATGAATTCAACTTGAATTCTTGCTCCTCTCATTTGCTTTCTGAAAGCAGCAAGACTGACAGCTATACTGCATCCTGGGAAGATAATCATTTTAATTATTTCTGGGATTTTTACAAGCAATTGAAAAGTACCAGTAGAAGCAGAAATATTCAACAGTATTATAAAATATAGTGCCAAAATTTTCTTTCAATGAACCTTAAGAGACCCTTGACACAATCATTGGAATAAATGTTTGATCGGACCCCTTGTGCCTTGTATCTACCTCCATTTCTTGTTGTTTCTGGTATACATAGCTAAATGCCATGTAGAAAGATGGGAATGCTGTGTTTATTTTTTCTGGAGGTGTGGAGAGAAAGAGGTTAGGGCAGGCTTAGATTCCCCATCCCACACACTAGCAAAATCTAGACATCATTGACAGCCTTCTCGAGACACGAATAAGTGCTGTAAAGGCCAAAGTTTGGTCGCCCCTCATAATCACTCCTTCTGACAGAAACCATGCCCCAATCACCCCCTCCCTCAACAATGATCCCTACTTTTATCACTCCCTGACATATGATCTCCTCACTCCCCAAGATATCTGATGACCCCCACTTCTCTGACAGTCGCCTACACAAGGCAACTGATCTCCCCTTGAAGATCCCCATGGCATAAGCAATACCCAATAACCCCCATCATAAACCCCACAAACCCCATGCAAGGCAACTGATCTCCCCTTGAAGATCCCCATGGCATAAGCAATACCCGATAACCCCCATCATAAACCCCACAAACCCCATACAAGGCAACTGATCTCCCCTTGAAGATCCCCATGGCATAAGCAATACCCCATAACCCCCATCATAAACCCCACAAACCCCATGCAAGGCAACTGATCTCCCCTTGAAGAACCCCATGGCATAAGCAATACCCGATAACCCCCATCATAAACCCCACAAACCCCGTGCAAGGCAACTGATCTCCCCTTGAAGATCCCCATGGCATAAGCAACACCCCATAACCCCCATCATAAACCCCACAAACCCCATACAAGGCAACTGATCTCCCCTTGAAGAACCCCATGGCATAAGCAATACCCGATAACCCCCATCATAAACCCCACAAACCCCATGCAAGGCAACTGATCTCCCCATGAAGAACCCACTCCCGATCCCATCCCCACACTTACCAGGGGTCTCTGGTATTTAGTAACAGCAGGAACCATCACCAGTTGCTCCTGTTGTTTTGACTCTGGGTTCCAAAATAGTGCTTATGATTCCTAGTAGTCATCTGATGGTAGTGACCCCTAGCAAGACCAGGGACCCCTAGTAAGGCCAGGATTGGTTCAAGGATTGATGGGGGGTCTCGTGATGAGGCTTTTCAGGAGGATATTCATGCAATGAGGTGGTTAGATGAAGGGGCTGTTCAGATGGTAGGATTGGATCCCTGGGGGGGGGAGGGGTCAACTGTCAGAGGCAGGTGGGGGGTTATTAGATACTTTAGGGAGGGGATGATCAGATATCAAGGGGATAATCAGAGACAGGATCACTGTTTGAAGAATGATTGGGGGAGTGATCACTGTCAGGGTAGAGATTAGCTGGGGGACACTAGCATTGCTGGCTTGATGTGTTCATTTAGAAGGGGAGCAGTGACTTTAAAAAGCTGCCTCTATCCACATGTGGGAGTACTTACACATTTTCTCCCAGCATGCAATTTTTTAAAGATCGCTGCTCTCACTGCAAGTGGAGAGACATCTACATGCAGTCCTATATACTTGGTCGAGTCTCTTATAATTTACCATGGCATTTGTCCATATCCTGACTTGTAGTTCACAACCCCTTGTGGCTTATTATATGTCGGCAAGACAATTAGATCTTTTAAATTGCGGATGAGTGGACATAAAAGCAAATTAAAATGCTGCCGATGAGAAGCTCCTATAGTGGAGCACTGCTTACAATTTAATCATATTTTTGACGAGTTAAAATGCTTTTGCATTGATCAAATCATTACACCACAATTTGGTAAGACTAAGGATCAAACTTTGCTTTATTGTGAACAACGATGGATCTATAAATTAAAAACAGTGACTCCTGAAGGGCTGAATGCGAGGATTGAATGGGAAGTTTGCCTGTGAATTAATTCTTTCTTGAGCTGTGGACTGAGTGATCTCCCTATATAACCGATCCGCATGCGCGGCATTTTACAACAGTTGGTGAGAGCGGAGCGAGTGAGCCATGCGAGAAGGAGTTTGTGCATGATCATAGGTATGAATTATATTCATCATTTTTGAATCTATAAATACAACAAACATTTTTGAAAGTCAGTACTTAATGAACTTGTTTCAATTCGCAGTGCTTTATTAACTTTCCCCTGAAGAAACCTGTGAGGGTGAAACGCTAAGAATAGCATGCCTGACAGCGTCGGGATAAGCATTAGAAGCTGAAACTCGCTGCTCAAAGCTAAGCACTGAATTTTCTACATTCTAATGAAATGGAATATGTTAAAGTTACACATTGAATTTAGTATATTCTAAGGAAGTTCCAAAGCCGTGTATATGAAAAAGGTCATTGATGGAGTGGTGGCACATAGTCCACTTGACGGTATATTACAAGTCAGTGGCAGCCCGAGTTTCTGAGACCTTACGGCATCTTTGAAATGGATTAGACAATTGTTTGATACATTGATTTCAGTCTAAACAAAGATACATTGTACTTTCTAGTTCTATCGCAGAGTATTAAGATATAATAGTCATATCCTGACTTGGACATTTGAATTCTCCTCTCCACATACTATCTAAAATCTGCTTTTATAGTTTTAAAATCCCTAAGGTTAGGGATTTGGGGCTACTAATTGATGACAATCTATCAATGGTGCTCAGATTTGATTAACAGATAAGCCACTGTGATAGCACAGGCAGGGCTGGCCCAAGAGTATCTGGCATCCTAGGTGAACATTCATCAAGGTGTCCCCCCCTTGTCCAGTTGCTCCCCTTCCCTAATCCCCAGGTGTCCAGCATCACCCTACCTTCCCCCCTCCAGAAGGTGACCAGCATCTCCCCTTCTTACAATTCCTTCCCCTACACATATACAACCAACCAGCATTTCCTTCTCACACCTCCTCCCACAGCTGCCCAGCATCTCCCCTTCTTGCAATTCCTTCCCCTACACATATACAACCAACCAGCATTTCCTTCTCACACCTCCTCCCACAGCTGCCCAGCATCTCCCCTTCTTACAATTCCTTCCCCTACACATATACAACCAACCAGCATTTCCTTCTTAGACCTCCTCCCACAGCTGCCCAGCATCTCCACATCTCATCCCTTTCCCTATCTCTCCCACCAGACACAGTTTTCCAAAATCTCCCCTCTCTTACCTTCTGCTGATGCCCACTCTTCCTCTGCTGGAGCTGACTCGGTCCTGTATAAAGGCAGTACAACATGGCAGCAGGCCTTTGAACATTCGTCTGCACGTGCCCTCAAGGCTTACATGTCCCATCCCTCTGACAGTGAACATCAGAGCAGGCAGGATGTTCAACAAACATGCGTGAATGGGTGCTCAGTGGCTGGCCGCCACACCGTGCTGCCTTTACACATGGCAAAGTCACCTCTGGTGAAGGAAAAGTGGGCATTGGTGTGTGACTACCCAAAGGGTCGCCGCACTGCTCTGCCCAGCCCAGTGCTATGGCTGCACTGCCACCCCCCCAAAGTGTGCCACCCTAGGTGGACGCCAAATCTGCCTAGTGACGGGGCTAGCTCTGAGCACATATCCTGAATTTAGAACTCCCAGACTACTGCAATAGCATTCTGGTTGAGATGTTTATGAAACATATTTATTAGTCATAATTAATCCAGAACACAACCATGTAAGTCATTAAAGACACCAAATACAGGGACAGCATGATGTCTATCCTAAAACAGTTGCATTGGTCATAAATTAGCTACTGAATTAAATTTAAAAGTATTTGTTTAGTTTTAAAGTTGACTTGGGGAAAAGATATTTGCAAAATCTCCTCCATTCCTGTAACCCTGAGCAAGAATTGCAATTCTCTCTAACTGAAGTTCTCATGGTTTGTTTTTTAAATAAGGCTCACTTTAAGGGTCTGAGAAATCATGCTTTCAGTTATACCATCCCCTAACTGTGGAATTAACTCTCTGTGGTTATCAGAGGCTTCATGACTTACTGGGATTCTGCAAATTTGTGAAGATGCTATTGTTCAGGCTTGTCTTTAATGGACCTTGATAGTTTTCTGGTTAATTTTTGATTGAATATGAGAAATTTTAGCTTTTATTTTGAACTGTTCATTTCTTTCCGTTTTTAATGTTCATGTATGAGATTAATGTTACGCAGTTTGCGATACGGTTGAATTGTCTTATTGTGATATTGCTGGGTTTTGTGTCATGTGTCTACCATTATTTTTGTTGTTATGTTTTAGGTTAATTTTGCTAACATGTATTTATGTATTTTATGTTTTTCTATTGTTCCCTATTTATGTTGCTTTTAGTAACTACAGAGTGTTATAAATCTAATAAGCAAATAAAACTTGCTTAATTCAGCTGAACTATCTGAAGTGATGCAAAAGTCATTTCCAAGAAAGTTTTTTCATAGCGGGGTCAAATCAGTGGACAGACCCACTAAGTCCATTTCTAAAATTATTTTTGAGTATCTCACTTTTTGTGTGCCTTTGGACTTTGGCAAGTACCTTTGTGCTTTTGTTGTTTTGGACAGTCCAAAACAACAAAAGCACAAAGGTACTTGCCAAAGTCCAAAGGCACACAAAAAGTGAGATACTCAAAAATAATTTTATTGGACCACAAGGTCAAGAAGTGAGACTACCAACACCACTGGACCCTTAACAAGCCATGTTTTGGCAGAGCCTTCTTCAGGGGTCAGATCTCTGTGACATATTAGAGTCATTATAAATAAGAGAATTAAGATAAAAAGAAACCATAAAAATCTTAACACAAATGTTAAGTATGATGAGGCGATTATGTGAAATTTACTAAACATTTAAAACAAACTTAAAAATGGTTCTATCATTATTGTGTTTTATCTGTCTTTTTATGTATGTTTTATAACACAGAGATCTGACCCCTGAAGAAGGCTCTGCGAAACATGGCTCATGGAGGTCAAATCATTGTATATCTTCCACCTACATTATCACACTTTAATAATTTCTCTATAAATGTTGATGTGCTGACAAATAGAACTAGGAATGTTTAAACCAGATTAGTGTACAATATAAAACACAAATTTTAGCGATTGGAGAGAAACAGGGCCAACCATCAGGCAAACTAGTCAGCCATCTAGGGTGGCATCTTCCGGGGAGTAGGAGGTACAGGGGCCATTAGACCACCAGGGATTCTTTTATTGTCGGGGCATTGGCCCTTGACAGTATTTTGATGGCATCAGGGGCCTTTCCTGATGTCACAATCGTACCCAATGCCATCAAAATACTATTGGGGGATCGGGGCCGCTGGACCACCAGGGATTCTTTTATTGTCAGGGCACTGGCCCCTGACAGTATTTTGATGGCAATAGGGGTTTTTCCCAATCCCACAATCGTCACCGATGCCATCAAAATACTGTCAGGGCTAATATGTAAACTAGCCATGCAGTGCCTGGAGAGCAAGCCAAACTAGCGCAGGCTTCTTGTGCGCATGTGTTTGGCTTGCTCTCCTAGTTTAAGGCTGCAGTGGCTCATTTGCATCTGCACAGTTAACGCAGGGGTCATTTGCATACCTTATCCTTCCTGCATCACACGTTAAAATGTGGGCATTGTCAGGAATGTAAAAAATTGTTTCAGTGTGGGTCTAGCACTGGCTTTCTGCATCGGCCTGTTATTCAGGTGCGATGTACTGAGAGCTACAGAGCTATAGAGATCAGTATTTTTTATGCTTGTGAATGTTATTTTTTGATACAGTTTTTTTATTGGACATTGAGCTTCATGTATTGTTGAATGACCTGAGAGATCAGTGTTATAAGTAAGTGAGCATTGCATGGATAGAAAACAATTTAAGACAGTAAGATTAATGTTGCAATGGCACTTAGTGCATATTAACTATTAGTAAACATACCCCATAGTACCCTTTAGTGTACCTCAAATGTTAATGTGAGCAATAACACATGCTAGATGCTTGTGTTGCTTAATGAAAAATTGTGCATTGGCCCATGTTAATATTAAACACAGACTTAATGCAGCTTGGAATAGAAGATGCAGAAAAGAGAATGAATGGAATAAGAAGTGTGTGTGGTTGAGGAGGGAATGAGTGAGGTGGAATAGGCGTGAGTGAGGAATGGATGTTGGGACTTATTAGGAAAAGGGGGCATATAGAAGCAGAGTTTATTATTGTTAATGTTAAAAAATATATACATAAACCTTTGAAGGTATTGGTTGGTGACTATGTTCAGGATTTGGCGATGTATCTATGACTAATATGGCATGTGATTTATAATTTTCTGAATGACCTCATCTAGAAATAAAGATTTTTTAAAAAGAATGCGTACCCTTGAACGGATGGTTTATTTTCTGAATAAATAATTAAAGAGATAAAGTGGCTGCTGAACCCCAATGCCTTCCTCCTCCCCAAGCAAGAACCAGAGGCTCTTTGAGTCCAGATCATTCCCTCTCAAAGTGAAGAATAAAATACCTTCTGAGAAACGATTCCCCCTCCTGAGTGAAAATTAGAAGCCCACCATGCGAGGCATAAAAATAAATTAGAGAAGAGACTCAGATGGAGCTGGCACAGGGAGAAGGGCGAGGAGCAGGGGAAATCAGTCCTCAGATGGTCCTGTTTTTTCACTTGTGCGAGCAGATCGGATGCTAGAGGCCACTTCAGTTTTCATTGGGAGAGGAAAAGGGAAGATCAGGCCTAAGAGTTCCCTTGATGTTCAGTTTTCTTTTTTTGAGGGGGAGATACTGGGCCTTGAAGGGCATTGTGTTCTTCTTGGGGGCAAAAACTGGGCCTTGGAGAGTCCTTGATTGGAGAGGGGGGGTCCTCAAACCTTTTTTTTCACTGGGTAGGTGACATAGGGCTTTGGGGAGGAATTTCGCCTTGGAGGGCATGCTATTTTTCACTGCCTTTGAGGTGTGAAATCAGGCCTTTGAGGGTCACTGATGTTCACTTAGGGAAGAAATGGACTTAGATGGCCTTTGATTTCACTTGGGGTAGTAGCATCAGGGCTTCACACAGCCCTCCTGAGGAACTCAGAGTGAGAGAGAGGCTGGGTGCATCAGTAAGTGCCTGCCACAGAGAACCAAAAAGAAATTAGATGCATTTAAGTTTTGAAAACGTAGTCGCCTATTTACTAAGCTATGATAAAATCTCACAAATTTTGCACAGAAAATTACTACAGCAATGACTAAACTGTAGTACCTGAGTACTACTGGTTGGTAAATACAGCCATAACTGCTTATAAGTCAGTCAATCATCTAGCCTACAGGCTGTTCTGTACCTCTGATCTTCAAACATGGTTGTTTCTTACATACTCTGCCTCCAGTGGTAAATGGGCAGTGTTTCTGTTTGGACCCAAACCTTCAGTATCATTTTCACAATAGTAGGAGGGCTATCTATATGAACCTTTGCTTACCTTGTGAAACTCGGGCATCAGCCAATGTCCCTAGGTTCCCCAGCAATAACATACTATAAGACCACTAGATATTAACTCCCAGAAAAAGTAGCAGGTGCTCTCTGTGGACAGCTGAAATTAGTCCTCATGTATGGGCGACATCCCCAAAGGAGCCTCAAGCAGGAATGCTCCCCAGCTTCTTTTGGAAGCTTTTGGGAGGCTCCGCACCTGCACACCTGCTTCCTGCTGCCATGCCATCTTGAATCAGTCTGATAACATAGTTGTAGCAGAAGACAACTCCCCGGGGAGATGAGAGGGTAGTAAGGACTAATTCCTGCTGTCCACAGAGAACACCTGCTACAGGTGAGTAACTACCTTTTCTCTGTGAACAAGCAAGAATGAGTCCTTACATATAGGATTCCCAAGCTACAGGCTACCGAAAACCGAGAAGGCAACCGAGATGCCCAAAAGGGGTAAAACTCAACTGCGGCATGGCAACAGGGCTTAATAGCCAAGCGACCAACTATATACAACAGCAGTGATG
Source organism: Ichthyophis bannanicus (assembly GCA_033557465.1). Lineage (NCBI taxonomy): Eukaryota > Metazoa > Chordata > Amphibia > Gymnophiona > Ichthyophiidae > Ichthyophis > Ichthyophis bannanicus. The sequence goes on from CM066040.1 coordinate 107,824,122, forward strand.
CTCTCTTCCCTTTTTTTGGTAACCTGGACAGAATAGACTGGGCTAGGAGGGATGGAGTTGGATTCTAATCCCCAATCAGATTCAGGAGTACAGATTGGCCGAAGTTGCTGTTGCATCGGGAATCCCCGTCTAAGCAGTAGTGAAATGTGAATGTGTGTACTAAAGACTACATTGCAGCCCTGCAAATCTCTTCCATGGAGACTCAGCATAAGTTAGCCACCAATGCAGCCATAGTTCTAATATTGTGAACTGTGCTATGACCATTAAGGCTCGGGGCTGCCTGGACATAAGTCAAAGAGATGCAGTCTGCCAGCCAAAGTGAAAGAGAGCATTTGGAAACAGCAGCCCCTAGCTTGCTGAGGTCAAAAGAAACAAAAAGCTGGATGGACTTTCTATGGGCTTTTGTTCACTCCAAGTAGAAGGCTAAGGCTCGCTTGCAGTCCAACATGTGCAATGCAGCTTCACTTTTGTGGGCATGAGGAAAAATGCTGAAAGAAGAATTGACTGATTAAGGTGAAGATCTGAAACCACGTAAGGAAGGAATTTTGTATGAGTATGAAGGACCACTATTATGGTGGAATTTGGTGTAAGGTGGATGAGCCACTAGAGCCTGAAACTCGCTCATTCTGTGTGCTGAAGTGACCACCATCAGAAACAATACCTTCCAGATCAAGAACTTCAGAGGATAGCTTTCATAAGCTGTGCAAGAACTATATTTAGGTACCAAGACATTGCTTGAAGGGAGGCTTCAAGAGAAGCAACCTCCGCATAAAGTGAACAATCAAAGGCTGTACCAAGATAGACTTGCCTTCAACACTTTGATGGTAAGCTCCAATCGCACTGATGTGGACCCTGATGGAGTTGGACTTAAGTCCAGACTTGAAGAAGTGCAAAGATATTCAAGCAGTTTTTGTGTGGAACAGACAAAAGGATCTAGGGCCTGGCCCTCACACCAGACAGCAAATCTCTTCCTTTTGCAAGAGTAAAACTTTCTCATAGAGGCCCTCCTGGAGGCCAAAAGGACTTCAGTTACACCATCTGACAGGTTGAGCTGAGACAACGTTAGCTTCTCAACATCTAAGCTGTGAGAGCCCGGATGCTGGGGGGCAACATCATCCCGCCCTCCTACATTATTAGATCTGTGCATAGCCAAGTTGGAGCAGCAAAAAACCCAGACACACAACAAGAGCAAGGAGACCAGCACACCCTCTCAACATGGAATAAGACTTTATTAATTATATCCCAACACTAGCAGTGTTTTGGCAACTCATGCCTTCATCAGGGGGTATGTAACTGAAAACTGCACGTGCACAGACACAAGAAAAAATGGTCCCTGCTCATCAGAGCTTACAATCTAGTCAAGACAGACAACACAGTAGCTGTAGACATGGGATACATCTAGAGGGAATGGTAAGGAAACACAAAGGAGATCAGGTGAGTCAAGATCCAAAAGCGGCAAGGGGTGAGATTTACCCTGGATTTGAAAAGGGTACAGAGAAGGTGCCTGACATAGAGACTCAGTTGGAAAGGAGTGAAGTCTGGAGTTAGCAATAGAAGAGAAGGGCACAGATAGAAATGATTTAACAGAAGAGTGGAGTTCCCGAGGAGGGGTGTAGGGAGAGATAAGAGAGGAAAGGTAGTGAGGAGCTGCAAAGTGAATGCACTAATAGGTCAGCAGGAGAAGTTTCAACTGGATGTAGAAATGGATAGGGAGCCAATGAAGTGACTTGAGAAGAGGAGTAATATGAGCATGGTGAGGCTGGTGGAAGATTAGCCACACAGCAGAGTGTTGAACAGATTGAAGGGGAGAGAGATGATTCAGAGGGAGACCAGCAAGGAGTATGTTACAATAGTCCAGACGGGAGATGACTAAGGAGTGGATAAGTTTCTTAGTAGTGTGTTCAGAAAGGAAAGGGCAAATTTTGTTGATATTGTAGACAAAGAAATGTCAGGTTTTAGCTATCAGTCAGATGTATGTGGAGAAGGACAGAGAGGAGTCAAAGACGACCCCAAGGTTGCGAGCTGAGGAGACAGCAATGAGTAGTTATGCTAGGGAGATAAAGTTCCTAGATTAAATAAATGACTGCTTCTTGGAGCAGCTGGTTCATGAACCGACCAGAGGGGAAGCCGTATTAGACCTAGTCCTTAGTGGAACACCAGATCTAGTGCAAGAGATAAGGGTGTTGGGGCCACTTGGCAATAGTGATCATAGCATGATCGCATTTGATTGAATTAGTGGAGGAGGGATAGTAAGGAAATCCACAGTAAATCTTTTAACTTTCGAAAGGGAGATTATGATACAATGAGGAAAATAGTTAAGAAAAAACTAAAAAGAGCAGTTGCAAAGGTTAAAGACTTACATCAAGCTTGGGTGTTGTTGAAAACTACTATCTTGGAAGCCCAGACCAGCTGTATTCCACGCTTTAAGAAAAGTGGAAGGAAGTCCAAAAAATTGCCAGCATGGTTTAAAGGTGAGGTCGAAGAGGCTGTTGTTGCCAAAAAAGCACCTTTCAGGAAATGGAAAAAAGAGCCAAATGACGAAACCTGGAAACAGCACAAGCACTGGCAAGTCAAATGCAAGGCATTGATAAGGCAGGCAAAGGAAGAATTTGAGAAGAAGCTTGCTGCGGAAGCAAAAGCGCGAAATAAAGACTTTTTCAAGTACATTCATAGCAAAAAAACTGTGAGAGAGTCAGTTGGTCCATTAGATGATAGAGGGGTTAAAGGGGCACTAAGAGGCGACAAGGCGATAGCGGAGAGACTGAATGAATTCTTTGCTTCGGTCTTTACTGAGGAAGATATAGGAATGTTACCCATGACTGAAGTGATATTTAAAGGTGCTGAAGAATTGAAGGAAATATCGATATATCGGGAAGATTTATTACAACTTTTAGATAAACTGAAGAGCAGCAAATCACCTGGGCCGGATGGTATACATCCAAGGGTGTTGAAAGAACTGAAATATGAGATTGCAGACCTGCTATTAGTAATCTGTGAACTTTCATTAAAATCATCTGTAATACCTGAAGATTGGAGGATTGCCAATGTAACGCCAATTTTTAAAAAGGGTTCCAGGGGTGATCCGGGAAACTACAGACCGGAGAGCCTGACGTCAGTACCGGGAAAAATGGTAGAAACCATCATAAAGACCAAAATTACTCAGCATGTAGATAGTCATGGCCTAATGGGAGACCGCCAACATGGCTTTAGACAAGGAAGATCTTGTCTTACTAATCTGTTATGTTTTTTTGAAGGTGTGAATAAACAGGTGGACAAAGGTGAGTCGGTTGATATAGTGTATCTGGACTTTCAGAAAGCCCTTAAAAAGGTCCCTCATCAGAGAATTTTGGCAAAACTAAAGAGTCATGTGATAGGAGGCAGTGTACTATTGTGGATCAGGAACTGGTTAAAAGATAGATAGCAGAGGGTAGGGCTAAATGGCCAATTTTCCCAATGGAGAAAGGTGAATAGTGGTGTACCCCAGGGATCTGTGCTGGGTCCGCTGCTTTTTGGCATATTCATAAATGACCTGGAAAAGCGAATAACAAGTTAGGTTATCAAATTTGCAGATGACACAAAACTATTTAAAAACCAAGAGGATTGTGGAAAATTGCAAGAGGATCTTCATAAATTGGAAGACTGGGCATCAAAATGGCAACTGAAATTTAATGTGGACAAGTGCAAAGTTATGCACCTAGGGAAGAACAACCCAAACTATGGTTACACAATGCAAGGTTCCACATTAGGAACCACCACCCAGGAAAAAGATTTAGGTGTCATTGTGGATAACATGTTAAAACCCTCGGCCCAGTGTGCAGCATCGGCCAAGAGAGCAAATAGAATGCTAGGTATCATAAGGAAAGGAATGGAAAATAAAACAAAAGATATTATAATGCCTCTATATCGTTCCATGGTGAGACCGCACCTTGAATATTGTGTGCAATTCTGGTCGCCGTATCTTAAAAAGGATATAGCGTTATTAGAAAAGGTTCAGAGAAGAGCCACCAAAATGGTAAAGGGGATGGAAGGATACTCCTATGAAGAAAGGTTAAAAAGGTTAGGGCTCTTTAACCTGGAAAAGAGACGGCTGAGGGGAGATATGATAGAAGTCTATAAATTAATGAACGGAGTGGAACGGGTAAACGTAGATCGATTGCTTACTTTATCAGAATATAGAAAGAATAGGGGACATGCAATGAAGCTACAGGGTAAACTATTTAAGACTAATAAAAGAAAATATTTTTTCACTCAACGTGTAATCAAACTCTGGAATTTGTTACTGGAGGATGTAATAAAGGCTGTTAGTGTAGCTGGGTTTAAAAAAGGTTTGGACAGGTTCCTGGAGGAAAGGTCCATAAACCATTATTAAGAAGGGACCCAGGATATCAATGCTTGGCCCAGTACAAGCATTGTGGAACCTGTGTCTTTTGGCGAAACTGCTAGGTACGTATGACCTAGATTGGCCACTGTTGGAAACAGGAGACTGGGCTTGGTGGACCTTGTTCTGACCCAGTATGGCATATCTTATGTTCTTATCCACAGAGACTGAGAAATTGTCCTGACTAGCATCCGATGCTAGTCTGCTGTGTGATCTTACTTTGGAGTAGAACTGATCCACCTGGGCATTCTGCACGGTGGCAAACAGATCTATCAAAGGGCTGTTCCACTCTTGAAAGACACAAGTCGTAATTTCCCTGTTCAGCGTCCACTTGTGTGTTTGAAGGACTCGACTCAGTCTCTCCGCCAGAGGGTTTTGTTCACCTGGCAGGTACATGGCTCTCAAGTCCATCCCATACATAATGACAAATGGACATAACCTGACTGCTTCTCAACACAGGAGGTACGAACCCATTCCTCTCTGCTTGCTGATGTAGAACATGGCGATCTGACTGTATGTCTGAATTAGAACAATTTGGTTGGCCAATCAATCAGGGGCGGCCCAACAGGGGTGTGGGGCCATGTGCTGGGACTCGGTGCAGGGCCTCATTTGCATAAGGTGCCTCATTTGCATAAATATTTGCATTATGTTACCATACACTGACTTTACTAAAAAGGTATATTTACTAAATGAGGCATGTTTACTAAATGAGTGTATGGATAAAGAAAGACTAAAAGATTTCTACATTACTATAATCCAGTGCCAACCGCCAGGCACATTAGGAACTACTACAAACACTGCCCATTTAGAACCAATATCAAAACCCACCGTATCATAACAGCACTACCAGGACTCATAAAGCACCATACTCTACCTATCAAAAGGCAACCCTGCAAGTATTAAACCAATACATTTTAGAGAATAACAATACATGACCTACTGGGGAAAGAGAACAAGTGGCAATGTCAAATAGGAATTACATAAACAGAATACCTCAGCTTAGTTACACATGCAGAAAATAGACCATCACCAAACAAGGAATCACAATTTAGAAACAGGAAGACAATAATTAAACTGGGAACCCCAAAAGCCAAACTTGGAATGTACAACAACACTGTAGAAATAAAACTATAAATTAATTTCCTCTTGTACTAAATAAAGCGCAGATGTTAATGATTCACATTTCCCAGAGCTGACATATTCCAATTCAAAATAAAGAGATATTTTTCTACCTTTTGTGCATTTTTTTTTTCAGTTGCAATTGCTCCAGCCACTTTCTTCTGGTTTCTTCGTGTCTTCTGCTAACTCTCCATCATCTGCTGTCCATTTGTCCTTTCTTCTCTCTTCTAGTTTTTTTCCATTCTCTCTCTACATCTGCTTTAACATACTAATCTTTCTCCTTTTGCTCTTTCCTCATTCCTATTTCATCCACTCAAATTTTACCCCTCCATCCTCAAGCCCCACTTACTCTCCCATTATCCAGCTAATTGAAGATTTTTCTTCCCTCCCACACAAAATATTTTTCCCCTCTCCATTTCACTCTCCCAGCACCTTCCCATTCTAATCCTCCCCCAACATCAGCTCCCTTCTAGTTCCAGCCCTACCCAGCATCCGCTCCCTTCTAGTCCCCCCATCAGCCCATTTCCAGTCCTAGCCCCCCATCAGCCCATTTCCAATCCTATCCTAGCCCCACCATCAGCCCATTTTCAGTCCTAGCTCCCCCATCTATTTCCAGTCCTATCTGAGTCCCTCCATCAGCTCATTTCCAATCCCAGCCCCCCATCAGCCGATTTCTAGTCCTTTCCTAGCCCCACCATCAGCCCATGCCAAATCCTAGCTCCCCTCCACTCAGCCCATTTCCAATCCAAGCCCCCAATAAGCCTACTTCCAGTTCTAGCTCCTCCATGAGTCCATTTCATTCCAAGCGCCCACCACAGTCCATTTCCAATCTTAGCACCCCACAACAGCCCATTTCCAGTCCTATCCTAGCACCTCCATCAGCCCATTTCCTGTCCTAGCTCCCCCCACTCAGCCCATTTCCAGTCTTAGCTCCCTCCCCTCACAGCACATTTCCAATCTCAGCACCCCCCCAACAGCCCATTTCCAGTCCTATCCTAGCACCTCCATCAGCCCATTTCCTGTCCTAGCTCCCCCCCCCCACTCAGCCCATTTCCAGTCCTAGCTCCCCCTCACAGCCCATTTCAGTCCAAGCCCCCCTCCCCATCAGCTATTTGCAGTTCAAGCCCCCCTTCCACTCAGCCCATTTCCAGTCCAAGCCCCCCTCCCCATCAGCTATTTGCAGTTCAAGCCCCCCTTCCACTCAGCCCATTTCCATTCCAAGCACCCGTCCCCATCCCCATCATCTTTTTGCAGTTCAAGTCCCCCCTTCCACTCAGCCCATTACCAGTCCTAGCCCCCCCATAGCCCATTACCAGTCCTAAGCCCCCCATCAGCCCATTTCCAGTCCTAACCCCCCATCACCCCATTTTCAGTCTTAGCCCCCCATAGCCCATTTCCAGTCCTAACCCCATCAGCCCATTTCCATTCCTAGCTCCCTCCCCTCACAACCCATTTCCAATCTCAGCACCCCCCAACAGCCCATTCCCAGTCCTATCCTAGCACCTCCATCAGCCCATTTCCAGTCCTAGCCCCCCCATCAGTCCATTTCCAGTCAGCCCCCCATAGCCCATTACCAGTCCTAACCCCCCATAGCCCATTACCAGTCCTAACCCTCCCATCAGCCCACCTCCAGTCCTAGCCCCCCATCAGCCCATTTCATCCTAGCCCCCCCATAGCCCATTACCAGTCCTAACCCCCCATCAGCCCACCTCCAGTCCTAACACCCCCATCAGCTCATTTCCAATCTTAGCCTGTTCCCATCAGCCCCAGCAGGCTTAACAGAGCCGCGAGAGGGAAACCCTCCCTTCACGGCTCTGAAAGCCGCGCCAAGGAGAGTGATCGAGGGAGGGCTCTGCCGGACAGAAGGGAGGATTCTGTTGGGCGGGCGGGGGCTCCACGGGAGACACTTGATTCTGCTGCTGCCAGGGCGGCAGCGGCAGCAGCAAGTTAGTTTTTTCTTTTAAAGTTTTCCTGGGCTGATGGGCAGAATGTTGTTTGCGCGGGGCCCCCTGAAATGCGGGGCCCTGTGCAAACAACATTCTTGCTCAATGGACAGGCCGGCCCTGCAATCAACCTTGGAAAGCCTTTACGGCATTCATTGCTGCTCTTAGTTCCAAGAGGTTGATCTGAAGCACAAAAAAACCCACAGGGGAGAAGGAGAGTTTACCAAGCGGAGGATGATTGTAACGTGTCTGTGGGGATACGCAGAAAATGAAAGACTGATTCAAGTTGGCGCCATGGCAGCAGGTGGGAAGGAGGTGCACAACTGCAGTGGAGCCTCCCAAAAGCATCTAATAGAAGCTGGGGAGCATTCCCGCGCAGGGCTGAGTTGGGGACGTCACATATACATAAGGACTCATTCCTGCTTGTCCATGGAGAACTCTTTCTACTGTCCTCAATCACTTCTGCTCCCCACATACTCATATATCTTATGTAATGGCTTTTTCATATTCACTGCAGTAACCTCTTGCTCTAAATGTCATGGGCAGGCCTCTGCTAAACTATCCAGATGTCCTGCCTCCTTTAGTGCTCTTCTTATATTATGCCACTGTACCAAACGGATGTATCTAGAGGACAAAGAGGTAAATTCTTTTTCCATCTTCCATACCCTTGCATCTTTTTCCCAGCCCTCTCTCAGGAGGAGTAGTAGTGTCTGATCTGCAAATATTTCAGCAATTGACCATTCAATATGTCCCTTTTTTTTTTTTACCTGCTTGGAATAAAATTGTCTACTGCTGATTTTGAGCAGCTGCTCTAGTATCCAAATAGAGATCCATGGAAGAAATCAGAGCCTCCCACTGGGGCTAGTATTACCTACAGAAATAATGTTCCAGCAGTAATGGAGGCCCTCACCCCTCAACACCACTCTCCTCACCTGCCCTGAATCATTCAATAATCAACAAATACATCCATTAGACTGGCTAATCTACTGAAGAGGGCTTTAAACTAGATTCCTTGGGGATGGGTGAAGAAAGCCCCCAGGTAAGTGAAAGCCCCCAGGTAGGTGATACATTAAATACCTTTATGGAAATGGGTAACAGGGGTAACATATGGAAAGCAGTGTGTATTAATGCCCGTAGCATGGGAAATAAGATCCCTGAGGTTGAAGCTTTGGTGGGAGTGGCTGACTTGGATTTAGTGGCAGTTACAGAAACATGGTTCACAGAAAACAATGACTGGGATGTAACTATACCTGGCTATACTTTATTCAGGAAGGACAGGGTAGGAAGAAGAGGAGGAGGAGTGGCACTATATGTAAAAACTACTATTAAAGCTTTGGAATTACAGAGCTTAAAAGGGAGAGAGGAGGCATTGTGGGTTAAACTAGAAAGAGGGAAAGAGAAATCTATTTGCATTGGAGTGATATACAGACCTCCCTCACAAGAGGAAGAGGTGGACAGAGAGTTAATTGAAGACATACGCAGCATTGCTAAGAAAGGGGAAGTGCTACTGATAGGAGATTTCAATATGCCAGATGTTGATTGGCACATTCCTGCTGCAGTATCATCTAGAAGTAAGGAGATCCTGGATTCTCTACAGGGAGAACTATTCAGGCAATTGGTAACAGACCCCACACGTGAAGGGGCCATACTGGACTTGGTGCTTACCAATGGTGAAAGTGTTTCTGATGTTGTAGTGGGAGATCATTTTGCATCCAGTGATCACCAGATGGTGTGGTTCAGTATTAGGACTAGGGCTGTTAGAATCCATTCCAAGGTGAAGATCTTAGACTTTAGGAAGACTAACTTTGCGAAGATGGGCCAATACCTCAGGGAGTCGTTAGTGGGATGGGAACAGCTGGGGGATGTAGAAAAACAGTGGGCAAAACTGAAAGGGGGTATTTTAAGGGCAACCAACCTTTTTGTTAAAATGGTAAATAAAGGCAAAAGGAACAGGAGACCGCTATGGTTTTCGAAGGAAGTAGCTGAAAAAGTGAAGAAAAAGAGGGAGGCCTTCATGAAATACAAGAGATCACAGAGAGCAGAAGACAAGCATCTGTATTTGGAAAAACTTAGAGAAGCTAGCAAAGTAGTCAAGAAGGCAAAGATTCAAAAGGAGGAGGAAATAGCCAATGCAATAAAATGGGGGGATAAGACATTTTTCAGATATATTAGTGAGAAGAGGAAGAGCAAAAGTGGTATTGTCAGACTCAAGGGTGCAGGGGGGGAATATGTAGAAGCTGATAAGGATAAAGCGGAATTGCTTAACAAATATTTTTGTTCTGTGTTCACAGATGAAGAACCAGGAGCAGGACCTCAGAAAACACCCACAAATAAGAACAGAAGCGAGGGACATCTTGAACTATTTTCAGTAGACTGTGTTCGTGAGAAACTAGCTCAACTTAAAGTAGACAAAGCGATGGGACCGGATGGGATACACCCTAGAATACTGAGGGAACTTGGGGACGTTCTAGCAGCTCCACTGACTGACCTTTTCAATGCCTCGTTGGAGTCAGGAGTGGTGCCAAAGGACTGGAGAGAGGCTCATGTGGTGCCTTTACACAAAAGCGGAAGTAAGGATGTGGTTGAAAACTACAGGCCGGTTAGTTTAACTTCGGTGGTGAGTAAATTATTGGAAACGCTGCTGAAAGAGAAAATAGTGAGGTTTCTGGAGTCCAGCGGATTACAGGATCCGAGGCAGCATGGATTCACCAGAGGCAGGTCTTGTCAGACAAATCTGATTGATTTTTTTGACTGGGTGACCAGGGAGTTGGACCGAGGGAGAGCTCTAGATGTGGTGTATTTAGATTTCCGTAAAGCCTTTGACACTGTTCCTCAAAGGCGACTTATAAACAAACTGAGCACCCTAGGGATGGACCCTAAAGTTACTGCTTGGGTTAGAAATTGGTTGGGTGGGAGGCGACAAAGAGTACAAGTAAATGGAGCTCACTCTGAGGAGAAGGATGTTACCAGTGGTGTGCCCCAGGGATCTGTCCTTGGTCCGATTCTTTTTAACATCTTTGTTAGTGATATAGCGGAAGGGCTGTCGGGTAAGGTTTGCCTCTTTGCGGATGATACCAAAATCTGCAATAGAGTAGACACCCAGGAAGGGGTAGATAACATGAGGAGGGATCTAGCTAAGCTTGAAGAATGGTCTAGAATTTGGCAGCTGGGATTTAATGTTAAAAAATGTAAGGTCATGCATTTGGGCTGCAGCAATCCAAGGGAGCAATACAGTTTAGGAGGTGAAGTACTTTTGTCCACTAAAGAAGAGCGGGACCTAGGCGTGGTTGTGTCTGATGATCTTAAAGTAGCTAAACAGGTGGAAAAGGCGACAGCAAAAGCTAGAAGGATGCTTGGGTGCATACGGAGAGGAATGGCTAGCAGAAAAAAAGGAGGTGATAATGCCTCTGTATAAGTCTTTGGTGCGACCTCATTTGGAGTATGGTGTGCAATTCTGGAGACCGCACCTTCAAAAGGATGTGAACAGGATGGAGTCGGTGCAGAGGGTTGCTACCAAAATGATTAATGGGCTTCATTATAAAGCATATGAGGACAGACTTAAGGATCTTAATATGTACACCTTAGAGGAAAGGCGGGATAGAGGTGATATGATTGAGATGTTTAAATACCTCCGTGGCATAAATGTTCAGGGAGAGAGCCTCTTTCAATTGAAAGCAAGTTCTGCTACGAGGGGACATGGGATGAGGGTGAAGGGAGATAGATTCAGGAGTGATATGCAGAAATATTTCTTTACGGAAAGAGTAGTGGATCCATGGAATAGTCTCCCAGTGGAGGTGGTAGAGATGAGGACAGTAACTGAATTCAAGAAAGCATGGGACCAACACAGAGGATCTCTAAAGGCAAAAGGTGGACTGTTGTAGTTGTTATGGAAGGACAGACTAGATAGGCCATGTGGTCTTTTTCTGTCGTCATGTTTCTATGTTTCTATGTTTCTAACAGTTGACCGCAGCTTTATTTCACAATTAAGGAAAAAGAACACAGAACGACTTGAGTCAAATACCAAAATGAATTACACATTAGCATCTACCTCTTATTCCACCAGATAAGGATGATAGCCTGCCATACTACTAGCAAGGTAGAACCGTATTCCCACTGTTATTGTCCCAGCAGCAGTCCATTGCCCCACTGCTGGCCTCCCTATATTACTAGCTGAGGCCAGCAGCACAAGGTGAGGACCCCCCCAGACCAGACATTCTCCTGTCCCACCAACTTTCAAGCTGAGATCACCAAAGAACAGGAAAATGGTAACATTCACCCATTTAGGCTGGCTTTCAATTCCCCTTCCATTTTATTTATGTATTTATTCATTTATACATACTGCCATTTCAGGTAATCATAGTGGTTTACATAGCAAACAACTGAAATACATTGAACATTTAACAAGTGAATGTATATAATCAATCATATTTACATGATTCTTACCAAGTTTAACTATTTACAATTTTGGTGAATACAGAAGTCTTAGGAACAAATATAAAAGATGTTCATGGAGGGTTTAGAGGGAGGAATAGCATCTAGTGTGAGTGATGAGGGACTGTATGTTGAGGTTAGGAATATTTCAAGTGGATTTTTTGTTACAATGGATCAACATTTGTAGTTGGTTCATTTTGTCCAAAATATTTCTTTGAAAAGAAAGGTTTTAAGTTGGGTGGGGAACGTGACTAAGTCTGTAATGCTTCTAAGTCTTTTTGGCGGGAATTCCAGAGCACTGTAACATTGGAGATAAGTACTCAAATGCTCTGTTGCTAATATGTTGCTTTGATTTTCGGAAGTCAGACACTCGTACAACTTGATGGCTGCCTGTCAGTACGACTTGATGGCTGCTAGGTTCACTGAAATGGCTCCTTCTTTGTCTCTCTTTCTCTCTGTTCCCAATAGGACTACTTCATTAGTCTTCCAGGATCTGATCGATTCCAGTTAAGTGATGCTCCCTTTAACCTTTGCAGAAACTTCCAGCATCCCCACCAGCTATCTTGTGATATGAAACATGCAGGATTCTGAAATCCCATGGAACCTACCAGTAGTGTGTAGTTCAAAATGTACAACAATTGAAATGGTATCAGGCAGGTAAAAGTCTGTCAGAAGTTCCCCATGTATGCTGGTGCGAACATTGCACAACATACTAAAGCCAGAGACCTAGCAAAGTTTGCCATTTTCAGCAAACCTTCTCCTAATAATTTCTCGTAATTTTCTTAATTCATCGCAATACTTTCTGGCCTCTGGACAGCACAGAAAGGCAAAAATATCTCCGTTTCAGGCTTCTAAGGCCTCTGCAAGTCCTACTGACCCACACCCTGCTTGGTTGATAGAGGTTTGTGCTGTTCATTTTCTTGAGGTTTTACGAACTATTGTGGACGTGTCATCAGTGTCTGGTATGTTAACTGAGAAATGAATAGAAGGAATGATTCACCCTGAGTGAAAAAGCCAACTTTAGAGAAAGATGATGTTAGCAATTATAGGCCAATAGGTAATCTTTCTTTTCTATCTAAAGTAGGCAATTTATTGAAGGCAGAACACTATTGGATATAGGACAGCTGCCTTTGAATCTGTCTGTAATCCAGAGACTGTTTTGGCTTCAGCAGTTGATGATCTGCATGGCTTTCTTGATAAAGGTTTTGATGTAGTAATAGTATCTTTAGATTTAATTTCAGCATTTCATACAATTGATCATCAGTATTTGTTGCAAAGTCTTAAAGATTGTGGGGTTGATGGACCATAGCATGTTGTTTTGAATCTTTTTTTATCTGCTACATAATTTATATGTCTGGATCATTGCCTATTGAGTGTGGGGTCCCACAAGGTTCAATACTTTCCTCCACTTTAATCTTTATTTGCAGCCAATATGACAGCTTATAAATTTTGGCTTCCAGTATCATGTCTCTGCAGATTTACAAAATGTATGTAGCATTGGGGGGAATAAATAATTACAACTGAATATACTGGAACTTTGCCTAGAAGATATGTGTGATTGGATGGGGAAGAACAGGTTATTACTGAACTCTCAAAAACAGATAATCTATGGGTCCCTAAACAGTATATTCTTTGACCTCCACCAAACATAAGGGGTCAAGATATTTAAAGGGGAATTAAGGGGCCAATATTCAAAAGGGTTTATCTGGTTAGCAGAATCTGCTAACCGGATAAACCCCACTAAAGCCAATATTCAGCAGTACTATCCAGATAGCAACAGTTAATATTTTCTCTAACCACCTCAGCACTATCTGGAGAGTGCTGGGAAGCTTCTTGAACAGAGCTGGGGAGGCGCCATCATTTATCCAGATAACCGGATAGCACTGCTGAAAATCGCAGTTAAGTATCTACATAACTTAGGACATGTAGAAAGCTGTCCTAAGTTTAGGAGGACTGGACTATCTGGATAGTGACTGTAAATCACTGCTATCTGGATTGCTGAGGGTGCTGACTGCAAAAGATGAATAATCAGAGGCAGCCAATGTCCAGATATTGCGACTAAATATCTGGCATATATGCCCCTGGCAGTCAGGGGTTAAAGATACCCCTGACTGCTGAAGGCTGCAGATCTACCCATAATAACTTACACTAAGGGGCTTGTTTACAAAGCTGCGGTAGCGATTCGCGATCGTTATCGGAGCCGCGGCCCCATTGAAATCAATGGGGCCGCGGCTCCGATAACGATCGCGAACCGCTACCGCGGCTTTGTAAACAAGACCCTAAGTTAAGGCATTAGGAATAGTGTTAGATTCTACCTCAGATTTATAGATGCATATCAGTAATGTTATGTGGATGTGTTGGACAATTATGTATTATTTGGAATTTGTGTCCAACTTAGACTAGGGATATATTGTAATGGTGGTCCACATGCCCTCATTACAGGGAGACTGGACTACTGCAGCTCTTTTTTAATAAGAATGTCTGAAAAACACTGCCAATCAGCAATGGCTGAGGTGACGTTATCTGCCGCAGCGCTAAGGCCAGATTTTGGCAGGCACCACACAAAAATGTTTTGCATAGTAGCTGCCAACCATCACCACCCCCATTTAAGAATAGTAAGAGAAAACATTTTTTCACTCAACACGTAATCAAACTCTGGAATTCGTTACCGGAGGGTGTAGTAAACACTGTTAGCATAGCTGGATTTTAAAACGTTTTGGAGAAGTTCGTGGAGGAAAGGTCATAAACCATTATTAAAGAGGATCCAGGAAATCCACTAATTACCCCTTGACAAGCATTGGGGAATCTGTGCACCTTTTTGGGAACCTACCAGATACTTGTGACCTTGATTGACCACTGTTGGAAACAGGATACTTGTCTTGATGGACCTTGGTATGACCCAGTATGGCATTTCTTATGTTCTCATGAACTTATGATGTTAGGAAAGTAAAAAAAAAGCAAGAGAAAAAGGAGGGCACTATGGCTTTCAAAAGAAGTAGCTGGTAAGGTAAGGATAAAGAGAGTAGCCTTCATAAACTATAAGGGATCACAGAAAGAGGACAAATAATATCTGGAGAAGCTAAAGGAATTTGGTAAAGTAGTTAGGAAAGCAAAGATGTAAGGAGTCGGAGCCAGCAGGGTCCAAGGTGGCTGCCTAAATCTTGAGCTACCCTAATCCTAAAAAGAATTCTTGTCCCCCCGCATTACAGAGTTCGCATACCCAGTGTTTTATTGAATCATATTGTGTAGGAGATGTCTACCTGTAAACCCACAAGACTGGAATATAATTCACCAGCAAGCTCCGGAGTTAAACGAGCTAAATCTGATCCTCCCTCGCCGCAAAAAATGGTGAGCACAAGGGAGAGCCCGGCAGGGTTACAAGAAGTCCTCGCTGAAACCCGAGCAGTGCGTGAAATGGTGGCATCAAATGGAGAAACGCTAAGTGAGCTACAAGCGGACATTGTTGAGCTGAAAGAAATGAAAGCCCAAGTCGCTGCGCTATCTGAAAATATAAGCAGCCTAGAGTGCAAAGTCGCAGCGCATGAGGAGAGGCTGAAACAAGTTTCTGCTAGTTCCAAGACAATAACACAATTGGAACGGAATTTAGAAGACTTAAATAATAGAACGAGAAGAAACAATGTGAGAATTATTGGCATCCCAGAAGGTGCGGAAGGTTCAAATATGATATCATACTTGGTCTCGATGGTTCCAAAGTTAGTGAGAATTACCTTTGAGGCGCCGTTTGAGATTGAAAAGGCCCATAGGATTCCGACACACCCGGGTCCCAACGTAAGGCAGCCACGCCCAATTATTATGTGTATCCTCAGACATTCTCAAGCAACGCAGATTCTGGCAGCCGCCAGATCGGATACTTCCCTCATGGTGGATAGGCAAAAGGTGGCTTTCTTTCCTGACTTTCACAAAGCAACCGTTGAAAGAAGAAAGCAATTGCTTGCTTTTCGTCCCAGGTTGCAATTTCTAGAGGCCCGATATGGTCTCCTTTTTCCAGCCAGGCTCCATGTTACCTTAAATAATCAAACGCGCACGTTTGATGACCCTGTCGCACTAAGGGCTTTCGTGGAAGAAAATGAGGCTTTAAAGATGAGCTGAGAGGATATAAGTAGTAGTAGTCAATTACTAACACTGGAATTTAAAGTTGAAGTGCCCGGCCAGAGGGAAGAAGAAAAGAATCGTGGAAGGATGTTAAAGGACTCCGTGTGACAATGCCATGTAGTTGTTGCTGTGTGATTAGGAAGAGTCAGTTTTGGTGTTAGTCTCGGATGCGGGGTGTAGCATAATTTGTAGGGTGTTTTGAAATAATAACATGTTCAAAGTTTAGGGGGGGGGAAGCTAGCTCTGCTGTTCGAGGGATAAGGCGGTAATCGGGTAATGCTGTCTCACCCGTTTAAACCCATCAGTTGGGGAAGGTCTGTGTCTCCTTGTGGTTTCAATTTTGGGGAAACTGTCAAAGTAGTTGTTTGTATTTGTACAATGTTACAATATATTTCATTCTCCGAGTATTATTGTAATAAGTTTATGCTGAACCCTCTGGTTATCTTGTCCCATGTGCTCTCTTAAGTTTCTTTCATTGAACGTGAAGGGCATAAACAACCCAATCAAGCTTAAAAGGATTTTGTTATACTGTAAGAAAGAACAAGCAGACGTGGTTCTGTTACAAGAAACGCGGCTGCTGACAGCGGAAGCTAAAAAATTGGGCCTGGGAAACTTCATGCTAGTGGCTCACTCCGCGGCCGTTCAAAAGAAAAATGGAGTACTATCCTAATTAAGAAAAACTTGATGCCAGTGATAGACTTGTCACATGCTGACTTAGCTGGCAGATGGACTTCAGCCTTACTTCAAATAAGTGGGAAGAAGTTAGCCATACTAAACATATATGCCCTCAACATGGATGATGTACTGTTTTATCAAAAGGTAGCGGATGAGCTACTAGTATTAGCAAAAAATGATTTTGTTATGGGAGGGGATTTTAATTTAGTTCTAGATCAGCTGATAGATTGCAAGCCGTACCAGTCTCACAGATCCCAGCATGCCACTTCTGTGGTTCTATCTATAATGCAGGAAGTTGGACTTTCGGATATTTGGAGGCTAAAACATCCTAATGACAGGGACTATACATTTTTCTCCCTTCCCCATAAGTCATATGCATGGATAGATTATTTTCTTATTTCCAAAACCTTAATCTCCTCGGTTATGAAAGCTGACATAAATCCCGCCCAAATCTCTGATCATGCGGCTATAAGTTTCTCCCTGTCTGTTGGGAAAAATGATGACTTCAAACCTAGTTTTTTCTTCAATAGAACCCTTTTAGGAGATAAAGGGGCATGTTTACTAAACTGCGTTAAAGTAGCAGCAGCTACGTTAAGGCCAGAAAAGGGTGGAGAGAGGGCAGAGAGAAGGGGTCAATGGGCGGGGAGTGGGCAGGGAGAGGCCCCTTCACACTAACGCAGAGAAATTAAGGGCTGAATCCTAATGCAACTGAAAACCTGGCGTTAGCACACATTTGCAAGAGAGAGAAACCAGTTCTGTGTCAGCAATGTACAGCATAGCTAGGGAGCCCCAGAAAGTGATACATTTGCACCAACAGCATAGTGCCCTGGTATGAAAGGCCACTATGGTGATGGCGCAAATGGGGCATGGGGGCTGCAGCGGGACATGCAGTGGGGGCTACTGGGGCACAGGGTGGACTAGGCGGTTACCAAGGTGACACAAAGGAACGCAGAAAATGGAAACCAGCAAGATGGCACTTGACCAGGGTCAGACATGCCCATGAGTCTGTGGCCCACAGTGTCGCATCCAGGAGACATTACCCAGCAGGCACCCCAAGGGGCGCATAATATTGACAGGCGGTGCCTGGGGAAGCGTAGACATCTATGTAGGCACCCCTAACCCAGAACCCACACCTTAGGCAGCCACCTACCTGCCTCCTGAATGGCCTGGGATGGCGCACCACCGGCACCAACAGCATATGGTCATGGTGGCATGGCAGAGGGGATGGGTGATTGTGCTGGAGGGAGCAGTGGCACCCGCCTGCAGTGGACCTAGGCCATGCCCTGTACCAGAATGTGGTATGCAGTGCAACAGAAGAGGTCTGGCCGAGGAATGTAAAGATAGCCCCAGGGACCACTTGGTTGCTGTGGCAACAGTGTGGTGCAGTACACTCAGCCAGCATGTCCAAGAGCAGAGGGTCAGAGGTTCAAGTCCCATCTGTGGATCCTGTAGAGCATCTCCCCATAGTTTTAGCCCACAATGCAGCCACAACAACAACATGGGCAAAACCCAAAGCAGTGTTGCACAGCGGTATGGACACCCACTCACAAGGGCTCCACTATCCACAGCTTCATGGAGTATCAGGCTGTTGGCTCCAGCACAGAGCTGCAGTTATCACCAGAGCACTACTACTACCCCCTGCACAGATTAGCAATGTCGGCACTGTGATCAGGACCAGTGCAGGGGGTAGGGTTGGCAACCACCACCATTTCTGCACAATGCTGAGATAAGTGTGGGAGTGTGCGTATGTCTCTCCATTGTTTTGTGTCTGCCAACACCTCACAGAGCCCACATTGCTCACACTGCTTCCAGCGTTAGCCTGCAAATGTGCATAATGAGCAGCAAGTTATTGTGGGTATGGCCAAGACAGGGTGGACTGGCCAGGATGCATCTGCACAGGGTGGAGGGCAATGGCTGGGACACTGTTGTGGCCGACCACCACCTGCATGGACAGGGTGGCCACAGCATATCACGCGGGGGGGGGGGGGGGGGGCACTCTCACTCTGACCAAGCAGTGACCATGGCATGTCTATGTTCCCACATAGTGCCACACATTATTTGTTTCCAGTGATGCCTGTGTGTTCCTGGTTTTGAGGCCCAATCACGGAGATACCTACTTGGTGTCTGTGCTGTGCATCCCACTTCTGGGTGCACAGGGTTCCCCTGTGAGCATGCACTATGGACTGGTTAGTGGGCTGTCTGTAGTTTGCCTGTGCATGGTGGGAACACCTTGTAGGATGCTGCAGGTGCAGTCTGACCTTGCTGTCTGTTGATGAATGGCAGACTGTGGCATGGGGCAGTTGAGCCTACCCCAAGAATCATTGCTGGTCTGCAATGGTCACAGATATGGCAGTGGCCCAGCAGCCCTGGAGGGCTGTCATCCACCAGCAAGACTGAGGTTGCTAGTACTACAGCCATTCTGCAGAGTGCAGCCACCTGTCCCACCACACCCTCATCTACAAACAGGGTGATTGAGGCCCCTTGGGGTATATAGGGCATACTACTTAGACCCATAGTGGCAGTGCTACATAGCCCTCATGTGCGTCTAGATTCCCCACTGCCCTGATAACAGGTACCCATGGCAACCAGACCTTAACACCGGGTACATACTAATCTGGGTGGTGTCCGGTCCCACAGGGCCACATTTGACTGCAGCACACAGCTGGAACAGATGTACCTTTGACTGCACTGCTGGGAACACCTGTCACACACTGGCAATGCCGGGGATGTGCAGCAAAACCTATCTCTAGCACCACATGTACTGTGGACCTAGTGCTGGGCGCCCATCCTATCCCTCAGGGTGAACACGGAACCTGCACAATGGCATGGTCTGTAGCTACTCTGTGCTAGTATCACATACTGTCAGTGCATCTTACCACGATGCAGTCCCGGAGAGGTGCAGACCCCATTTGGTGGTCGGCTGTAGGCCGCTGTTCTGCATTTGCAATGCATCATGGGTGCTGGTGGGATTACTCTATCCTGGCGCACGGAGCAGACGGTTTGTGCCGTGACCTTCAGTCCTTCCGTACCCAGCCATTGCTATGCAGCAAGCCATAGAGGTATAGCCTACTGGTTAGTATGCTGACGTTCTAGGCAGAGGTCATGGGTTTGATTCCTTGTTGTTCCCTCCTGTCCAAGGCAGATATTTTGCTTGCCTGTGACAGTCATATCTTTGCAGATCTGTGCTGCCAGCCCATAGTACCCTCACCACAGTTGGCAACAATCCTTTTAAGGCGTTACAAGGCTAATTAGGCACAGTACAAGGCCCGTTAGAAGGCACCTTATGAGGCGCAGTACAAGGCAGGTTAGAAGGCACCTTATTAAACGCAGTACAAGGCACATTAGAAGGCACCTTATGAGGCGCAGTACAAGGCACGTTAGAAGGCACCTTATTAGGCGCCTTGTACTGCGCCTAATAAGGTGCCTTCTAACATGCCTTGTACTGCGCCTAATAAGGTGCCTTCTAACGTGCCTTGTTTTTTTATACCGCTTTATCATTTCAATCAAAGCGGTTATGTTGGGAATTGCTTTATATCTTGTAGTGTGTATTTGGAAACATACGGGGGATCTGCACTGGCAAACATGGTGGAATCAAGTATGTTTGTATAGTAAATTTGAGCAAATACCCCGCAAGGGGTTAAAGCAATCCCCTCTTAGTAAACTTAAATGGAAGGCCCTGATAGAATTTGGAGCTGCGGCACACTGTTACAATGACTAAAAGTGATAAATTGTATGCCATTGTTTAATATGAAAATGTCCAGTTTTGTATTTTGTACACTTGTGGAATTTAGCAACAACTGTGTTGCACTAGTCTCAACCCATGTGGACCAAGGAGGGAGGGGGGAAGGGGGATTGTTAGTTCAGTATGTATATGTTAGATGTGAGGGTTGTTTGTAATGTAAGTTAAAAATTTAAATAAAGATATTAACAAAAAAAAACCTTTATACCAATTTTCTCTAATAGCCACCGATATAGGTAGGCGTCGGGCTTGATCAAAGATTGCCTTCCATTGTTGTATTTTGATATTTACCCCCAACTCCCTCTCCCAGGCCAGCATATATCCTAGCTTGTCATCCCTTTTACCCCCTCTCACCGCTTTATATAGTGTGGACACTAATCCCAAAGACTGTTTCTTCCCATACCATATAGCTTCCAAATTTGTATAGTCCCGCTCTAATCCATCCTTGCCCAATTTCTGCTTTAAAAAATGGAGCACCTGCCCATAATGGAAAAAACTCTCTGCCACTAATTGATACGTCTCTCGTCATTCCCCAAATGGGACCCATCCCCTCCATCTAGAAACTGAAAAAAACATCTCAGTCCCACTCTTTCCCATTTCTTGTAGCTGCCCCCCTCTTGTTCCGGGACAAAGTCCTTTGTGTAACATAGGGCCTTCATTATCGAGAAATCTGTATTTCTCGTGCTCTCTAAAGATACCTCCGTACCTTATCCCAAATTTGTAAGGCATGTCGTACAAAGGGGTGATCCTGTATTTGATGCCTCCTTTCCTCCCTAGACATCCACGGAATGTCTCCCAGGGGCCTTCCCTTGTTAACCGCTCCTTCCAAAATCACAAACCTTTTCCTTTCTCTCCCCTCTCGCCAGTCAATCAGATGTCTGATCTGCACTGCCCAGTAATAGGCTTGAAAATCTGGCACCCCTAATCCCCCTTCCTCTCTAGATCTATACATCACAGCTCGAGCTACTCGTGGTGGCCTTTTCCTCCCTATGAATCGAAATACTTTCCTTTGGAGATCTCTCATGTGCCCTAAGGGGATCATTATGGGAAGTGCTTAAAAACAGTACAATACCCTTAGCAAAATATTCATTTTAACTGCTGCAATACGACCCAGCCATGATATTTCAGTCTCCATCCAAACCCTGAAATCTTGCGCCACCCGCTTCCACAGGGAGGGGTAGTTCGCCTTATAGAGCATCAGAGGATAGGCTGTTATCATCACCCCCAAATACTTAAGAGCCTTGTTGGCCCACTTAAAGAGGTATTATTGTTTTAATTTAATGACTCTGCTTTAGGTAAATTAATGTTAAGTGCCTCTGTCTTGTCCATATTTACTTTAAATCCAGACACCTCTCCATACTTTTCCAATTCTTCCATCACTCCTGGCAATGTTTTCTTTGGCTGTGATATCATTCACAGGTCTGCAAAAAAATTTTTTTCGAGAGCTGTTTTGGTTATTCCATGTAATCTTTATGTTTTTTGGTGCGCTGAATCCGAAAATGACCTCCATTATGTCATAGGACATCACGTTTCCTGACAATTTAGGTAACTATGTTAAATAAGTCAATACCTCAAAATAAATGGAAACAGACTTATAAAATTAAAGTTTTATTACAATATTTTCATGAAAATCCTTTTTTGAACTGAAATGAGCTCACCTACACACACTAAACTCGATTCTTCTTCCTTGTGAGGCTCCTCTTGGTGCATTTATGCTTGTGAGTAGCATCTGGAATGTCTCTCTGAAGCATCCAACAGTAGTCTGCCATCATTGTAATGCTCCATTTTCCCTGGTATCTCCTTTCCATCTCTTTAATCTCTTGGTGGAATCGTTCACCTTGTTCCTCACTCACAGCTCCCAAATTTTCAGGAAAGTAGTCAAGTTGGGACTGGAGGAAATGCACTTTCAAACTCATCAGGCAACCTAAAGCTTGAAATGCTTTCAGCATTCGTCCAACGATCTTTTTGTAGTGAGGATCTTTGTTATTGCCTAAAACTTTCTGTACGACTTCTTTAAATGCAATCCACCCTTCTTTTTGAGGATCCGTCATGGTATTGACAAACTCTTGATCAATTATAAGCCTTCTAATGTCTGGTCCGACGAACACACCTTCCTTCAATTTTGCCTCCGACAGGCCTGGAAACTTGGTGACCAAGTATTTGAAGCATTCTCCATCTCTTGGAAGTGATTTTACGAATTGCTTCATCAATCCCAATTTTATGTGGAGAGGTGGTAGAAGAACTTTATGGGAAGGTACCAAAGTTTCTCGGAGGACATTTTTTTCACCGACTGTTAGCACCCTTGGCTGCCAACTCTTCTTGGTCCAGTGATTTTGTCGGTCTCGACTGTCCCATAGACACAGAAAACAAGGATATTTGGTATACCCAGCTTGTTGCCCGAGCAGCATGCACAAGACCTTTAAGTCCCCACACACTTACCAACAATGATCTTCATATTTAAGTTTACGAAGAACCAATTCCAAGTTCTCGTAGGTTTCCTTCAAGTGTACGGAACGACCTACAGGTATGGAAGCGTAAAAACCATTGTGGAGTAAAACTGCTTTGAGACTTCTTTTTGAAGAATCTATAAAAAACACCATTGCTCTGAATCATACTGGATTTTAAATTGACCCATCAGACCTTCGACATCGATGCAATAAACCAACTTGTCTTCAAGTAAGGAACGAACTCCTTTTCACGATGTCTGAACCATGAAGATGACACTCCTGGCAACAATAAATTCCTGCTTTTCAGCTTTGATCCGAGTAACTCAGCGGCATCTTTGGGAAGATTCAAGTCTCTTACCAAATCATTCATCTCCTCCTGAGAAAAAAATTTTGGTCTTGTATCATCTTCAAAGTCAGAACTTGATTCGTCATCTGGTTCAGGTATGACTTCACCTTCATCGGAGCTAGGTATCTCTTCCAAGGTAGCAGGGGGCTTGGGTAATGGTATATCTGTGCCATGGGGGATGGGACGAATTGCAGAGTGAAGATTGGGGTATGAAATGGAATGCTTCCATTTGGAATTAAACCTTTTCACATCGCATGAACAAAAGTAACAGTCGTCACTATGGTTCTTTTGCTCTCGCCATACCATAGGAATCCCATAACGGAAAGATTTTTTCTTACCCTTGAACCAGTTTCGGAGGTCCTCAACACACCGTTTGCACACTTTATGAGGCGCCCAGACTTTATTTTGATCTCCAATTTTTAGTCCAAAGTATGCAAAGTATACTTTTTTCACAAAGTCTGTAATATTCTGTTGTTGCTTCAACACTGTATATTCACCACAGATGAAACAGAAACTGTCTGGCGAATTAATACACTTTCGCGGAGCCATAACATAACGGTTGAAGAATGACGAGCTAACACGAATTGCGATGAAAAAGTGTGAACAGCCTAGAACCAAGAACCTGATGATTCGTGCACAAGTGTGGCATGCAGGAGAGAGCAGCTCTGTGTCTGTACACGAGACGTCACAGTGCTGGCCACAGCCGCCTGCACTGACCGGAGCTGCTGCTATCTGCCCTGTGTCTCCCTCCCACTGGATTCTTCAGGAAAGATTAACCCCTTCTACCATTAGAAGCACGGACTTAAAACTTGCTTAGCTTATGTATATATTGCTGACCATCAGATTTACAGTGCTATATTTTTTTTTTACATAAGTCGGACAACCCCTTTAAGGTTTTTTTGGCATTTTATATCTTAAATGCACTTATGTGAATTAATTAATAGTAATTTGAATTAATTAATAGTAATTTGAAAAAATTTGATACATTTGAAGACAATTTTGCATGTTGTGGCAAATCATGACATCTAGGAGTTTTTTCAATATTTTATTTGTTTTCAGCACACCAAAATACATGGAAATTAGATGAAAATAATCAAACAGCTTTTTAGTCGCAGACCTGTGATCTGCGAAGAGGGAAATTTTATGCCACTGACCATCCACTTCTAGTCACTGAATTCCCACTGCCCTCTGACGGTCTGAGCTAAAGGCTCTACTGCTAGAGCAAAAAGTAGTGGGGACATTGGACATCCCTGCCTGGTACCTCTCTCCAACTTAAAAGCTTCTGAAAATCTGCAATTAATTCTTACCCTGGCCCGGGGGATCCTGATATAGGGCCTGTACCCAGCTTAAGTAATGTGGCCCAAACCCCATTCTATGCATCACCGCAAACAGGAAATTCCAATTAACACGATCAAATGCTTTTTCAGCATCTATTGACAATAGCATCAATTTCTCCTGTTTTTGGTGGGCCACCAAAACCCACTTCCAGCACCCTTTTTATATTATCCGAGGCCTGCCGTCCACTAATAAAGCTTGTTTGATCTATGTTTATAAGTGTGGGCAGTTCTTTAGCTAACTTATTAGTCAATATTTTTGCTAGGATCTTTACATCTGTATTAAGTAGCGATATTGGCCGGTAGGACCCGCACAACAGATGGTCCTTCCCTGCCTTTGGTAAAACTGTAATTCCAGCAGTTAACATATCTGCTGAGAGTTGCCCTCCCTCTTCCAAGATCCCATTGAACACCCCCCCTCATCCCCCCAGTATCTCTACCACTCCTCCCTGAAAGTCTTATAAAAACTATTAGGTAGCCCGTCTAACCCTGGTGCTTTCCTTAAGGGCATGTCTTTGATTACCCTCTCTATTTCCTCCTGTTGTATCTTGCCCTCTAACCTTTCCTGCAGATCCTCCTCAACCTTCGGCAGCTCTGTCCCTTCTAGGTACTTCTGAACTTCTATTGCTGACTCTCCTCTCCGTTGGACATGCAGTTCTTTATAGAACTGGCAAAATCTAGCCCCTATCAATTTCTCTGCCCTCAATACTTCCCCATCCTTCCCCTTAATTGCCACTATGGCACTGTCTGTTTCTCTTTTCTGTAGTTTATGTGCAAGTAATCTCCCTGCTTTATTTCCCCATTCATAGTACTTCTGTCTCATTCTCTGCATATGGAATGCAATTTGCTCCAGGTGCAACTTATTCAGCTCCATCTTAAGTTAGTTTAGGTATTTCAATCTCCTTGCCATACCCTTTATTCTATATTGTTCAGCAGCCTCTCTAATCTCCTCATGCAATTTTTCTTCTTGGTCCCTCCGTTGTTTTTTAACTCGAGCTGCCCACATAACCAAGCACCCCCTAATCATAGCTTTCATGCCATCCCATAAACCCACATCTCTCACTTCCCCATTATCATTGAACTTCCAATAGTCCCAAAGGCATTCCATAATATCCTTTAGCACCTCTTCCCATCGAAGGAGACTTATTTCATTGAGTCTCCAAAATCGTACTCCCCCTTCCCCTTTAGTTTCATGAACCTCTACCCAAGCTGGGGCATGATCAGACCATGTTATATTACCAATCTCTGTCATTCCCAATTTTAGTTCCCATATTCCATCAATTAATATATAATCTATCCGACTAAAGCTTTTATGGGGGTGTGAATAAAAGGTATATTCTCTATTATCCTTATTTTGTAACTGCCATGCATCGGAAAGCTGAAATTTCTTTATGATTCCTTTCACTATTCGACGGCTTTTTGCATTGCCGCCCCCTCCCCTTCGCTTGCCGATCCCAGCTGGGCTTTAATGCCAGATTAAAATCCCCTCCCATGACCAGTTTCCCTTGCACTGATCGGGCCAGTAACTCATGGACCTCACTCCAGAAGGGGGTCTGTCTAGTATTTGGAGCATAGATATTTGCCAAGTTAATAGTTTCCCCCATCAACTCTCCTGTTAGTAGCAGTACCCTCCTCATTTTCTCTCGAATTACCTCCCCTGGCCAAAATGGCCACCCTCTCCTTACCAAGATGGCTACCCCCCCCTTTCTTTAACCCACCTTAGAGATTACAGGAAAGGAAAACAGGGTAGCAGAGGTAGGTGGTGAAAGTTGGGAGTGAGGAGGGGAACTAGGTGAATTTATAGGGAATTGGAGGGTGATCTTGTGGATTTTGTCACGGAAATAGTCAGTCAGGGTTTGGGCAGAAAGGGAGGGAGGGATCAGAGGCAGAGGCACATTGAGAAGAGAGCTAAGATCAGTAAAGAGACGGCGAGGGTCAGAGGCAAGAGAGTTAGTCAGATGGACATAATAGTCTTGTCAGCTATAGTTGATTGGAAAGAGACAAGCATGAATTTGAAGTATAGAAAGTCTGCAAGGGAGCGGGATTTGAACCAAGCACACTCAGCAGAACGGGCACAGGAATGTAGATAGCGGGTAGTGGATGAAAGCCACTACCTTTATGGAAACGGGTAAGTCTTTAATGGGAAAGGCTGACTTGGATTTGGTGGCAGTAACAGAGACATGGTTCACAGATAACCATGATTGAGATGTAACTATACCAGGCTATACTTTAAGGGGAGAAGGAGTGGCACTATATGTAAAAAATAATATTAAAGATATGGAAATATAGGGCTTAAAACAGAGAGAGGAGGCACTATGGGTTAAACTACAAATAGAGAAATAGAAATCCATTTGCATTGGCGTGATATACAGAACTCCTCCACAGGGAGAAGTGGTGGATGGACATTTAATAAAAGACATACGCAGCATTGCCAGGAAAGGGGAAATGCTATTGATAGGGGATTTCAATATACCAGATGTTGATTGGTGCATCTCTGCTGCAGTATCATCTAGAAGTAAGCAGATCCTTGATTCTTTAGAGGAAGAACTATTCAGGCAACTGGTAACAGAACCCACACGTGAAGGGACCATACTGGACTTGATGCTTACCAATGGGGAAATTGTTTCTGATGTTATAGTGGGAGATCATCTTGCATCCAGTGATCACCAGATGGTGTGGTTCAGTATTAGGGCTAGGGCTGATAAATCCATTCAAAAGCGAGGATCTTAGACTTTAGCAAAACTAACTTTGCCAAGATGGGCAAGTACCTCAAGGAGTCATTAGCAGGATGGGAACAGCTGGGGGATGTAGAAAAACAGTGGGCAAAACTGAAAGAGGATATTTTAAGGATGGTCAACCTTTTTTGTTACATTGTTAAATAAAGGGAAAAGGAAAAGGAGGCAGCTATGATTTTCAGAAGAAGTAGTTGAAAAGGTGAAAAAAAGAGGGAGGCCTTCCTGAAATACAAGAGATCACAGAGAGAGGAAGACAGGCATCTATATTTGGAAAAATGTAGAGAGGCTGGCAAAGTAGTCAAGAAAGCAAAGATTAAAAAAGAGGAGGAAATAGCCAATG
This sequence comes from Ichthyophis bannanicus, assembly GCA_033557465.1. Classification (NCBI taxonomy): domain Eukaryota; kingdom Metazoa; phylum Chordata; class Amphibia; order Gymnophiona; family Ichthyophiidae; genus Ichthyophis; species Ichthyophis bannanicus. Next base: position 107,851,722 of record CM066040.1, read on the forward strand.
CAATAAAATGGGATAAGACATTTTTCAGATACGTTAGTGAGAGGAGGAAGGGCAAAAGTGGTATTGTCAGACTCAAGGATGAAGAGAAGGAATATGTAGAAGATGAGGATAAAGCAGAATTGCTTAACAAGTATTTCTGTTCTGTGTTCACAGATGAAGGACCAGGAACAGGACCTCAGAAAATACCAATAAACAGGAACAGAAGCTAGGGGCATCTTGAACGATTTTCAGAAGACTGTGTTCGTGAGGAACTATCTAAACTAAAAGTAGATAAAGCGATGGGACATCTCCGAGAATACTGAGGGAATTTGGGGATGTTCTAGCAGCTCTACTGACTGACCTTTTCAATGCCTCTTTGGAGTCGGAATGGTGCCCAAGGACTGGAGAGAGGCACATGTGGTCCCTTTATACAAAAGATACATAAAAGCAGAAATAAGATGTGGTTGAAAACTACAGGCTGGTTAGTTTAACCTCTGTGGCGAGTAAATTATTGGAAGCACTGTTGAAAGAGAAAATAGTGAGGTTTATGGATTCCAACGGATTACCAGATCTGAGGCAGCATAGATTCACCAGAGTAAGGTCTCGTCGGACAAATCTGATTGATTTCTTTGACTGGGTGACCAGGGAGTTGGACCAAGGGAGAGCCTTAGATGTGGTGTATTTAGATTTCAGTAAAGCATTATAAACAAACTGAGCACTGTAGGGATGCACCCTAAAGTTACTGCTTGGGTTAGAAATTGGTTGAATGGGAGGCAACAAATGGTCCCAGAAAATGGAGCTCACTCTGAGGAGAAGGAGGTTACCAATGGTGTGCCGCAGAGATCTGTCCATGGTCCGATTCTTTTTAACATCTTTGTTAGTGATATTGCAGAAGGGCTGTCGAGTAAGGTTTGCCTCTTTGCGGATGATACTAAAATCTGAAATAGAGTAGACACCTAGGAAGGTGTAGATAACATAAGGAGGTCATGCATTTGGGCTGCAGCAATCCAAGCGGGTGATACAGTATAGGGGGTGAAGTACTTTTGCTACAAAAGAAGATCAGGATCTGGGCATGATTGTGTCTCATGATCTGAAAATAGCTAAACAGAAAAGGCGATGGTGAAAGCTAGAAGGATGCTTGGGTACATAAGAAGAGGAATCTTTGGTGCGACCTCATTCGGAGTATTGTGTGCAATTCTGGAGACCACACCTTCAAAAGGATATAAACAGGTTGGAGTCAGTGCAGAGGGTGGCTACTAAAATGGTTAGCGGTCTTCATTCTAAGGGTTATCAGGAAAAGCAAGATAGAACAGATATGATTGAGACATTTACATACCTCTGGGGCATAAATGCACAGGAAAAGAGCCTCTTTCAATTGAAAGCAAGCTCTGCTACAAGAGAACATAGGATGAGGGTGAAAGGGGATAGAATCAGGAGTAATATGCAGAAATATTTCTTTATGGAAAGAGTGGTAGATGCGTGGAATAGTGTCCCAGTGGAGGTGGTAGATATGAGGACAGTATCCGAATTCAAAAAAGCATGGGACAAACAAGGAGGATTTCTAAAGGAAAAAAGGGGACTGTTGTAGTGGTTGATATGGAAGGGCAGACTAGATAGGCCATGTGATCATTTTCTGCCATCATGTTTCTAAAAAGAGGCCACATCCATAATCTGCATGTCGGGGCCGTCTAGACAGCTAGATTATGGACGGAGTTGCACCCGATTCTAGAGCCACAGGAGCTAAACGTTCCTGCAGATACAGGATTGGGCACTTAGACAGACCAGAGCACACAGTATCCTGAACGGGGAGATGTACAGCTGGCTGTCCATCCTCACAGCTCCTGCTGTTGTGCCAGTACCGTGGCATCTCATCGCCATGGCACCAGGATGCCCAGTAGAAGCAAGCGGGGTCAACAGCAGAACGTGCTGCATTTCCCCACTGCCTTACCTTTGGCAGGATCTGCCAGGACCGGGATCAGGCTTCGGGAACTCACCTTCATCCACACCGTGGGATGGTGGGTGCTGCCAGACCCAATCACTGCTACTCCCGGGACTTATTCTGCCTCTGAGTTGGAATATATCCCACGTCCATCCGTGACCTGAATAGGCTCTGTACATCTGGGTGCTGTGGCTTGCCACCGCTCCACCCACTCTCCACCTCTGTCCCGCCCCTGTCCAGTGCTCCCTACACAATGGCACAGTATGTGTGGGGAGGCAAGGGGATGGAATAAGGTTCCTGAGAATAGCGGAGGATGCACGTCCGAACCGGACGTGCAACCCCGCTATTTGTGTTTTGGCATTACCACCTTAGTAACATATACCACTTATACTAACCCTTTACATGCCTACAAATCATCAATGAGTGGCTCTCTCAGCATCAGCTAAAAGATGAAAAAACTGAAGACACGTTTACCCTATCCTTATCTCCATGTCTTGAAAGGCAACAAATAACCACGGTTCACATTCTTAAAGTTCTTGGTTGTCTCATAGATTCAGAATTAACTTTCAACTCACAAGTAGCTGTTATAATTGAAGCCTCCTCCTATTTCATCCTTCGCAAACTTTGCTCAGTTAGACAAGTTCTTATGTTTTCTGCTCTTCACACCTTTATCCTGACTCTAAAATGTCCCATTTGGACTACTGCAATAATATTCTCAATGGCATCGCTGTTGCAAACTTGTCAAAACTTCAACATGCTTAGAATACAGCTATAAAACTTTTACACGATGCTTACAAATTTGGCCATGCAACTCCACTGTTGATTCAAAACCATTGGCTTCCCATTTCATACCACATTAAATTTAAGATGGTTACATTAACGTATGAGGCCTTTCATACAAGTGTTCCTCCATACCTGACCAGTCTTATATTGCCATAGTTGCTGACCAGAACTCTCTGATCTCTTAATACATATCTAATAGTCCTTTCAAAGCATACTGCTAGACTAGAATCTACGCAGACTACGGCCTTTTATTTCCTAGCTCCTGACTTTGGAACTCACTGCTACTATACCATAGAGAGTAATTGTCACTTAAAACATTCAAGAAAAACCTTAAAGCTTACTATTTTGAATTAGCTCACAGTGAATTAAATCTGGTGGGCTATGAAGGAGATGCACTCTGCTCCTCTTCCCCTCCTCCTCTTTTTCTACTAAAAATTGCAATTCTCCCTTGCTTTTCCGCTTCTTTTTTTCTTCCCTCCTCTCTCTATTTTTATTGATTTTTATCTGTAAACTTCCTTTTATTATACACTGCCCTGATACAATGTGATAAAGCAGTATATCAAAATATGTAATAAACTATAAACTCTCACATACTGTCTTTCTTCTGTTACTTCTTTTCCTTGTCTCTCTTCTCTTCCACTCCTTTTCACTGCTTTCATCTTTTATTTCCCCTCGTCTATTTCCCAACTCTCTCCTCTCTCACATTCACACTCTGAGCTCTTTCAACCTACTTTTCTTCTCATCTCCCTGAACTTTCCATCCACCTTCTTTTCTTCTTATCTCTCCTTCATCTTTCCCCCATGTTCTTTTTCTCCGTGGTCTAGCATGGCCCACTCTCTCTCCGTTCTGCCCCACAGGTTCAGCAACATTCCTTTCCCTTCACTAACATCCCCCCCCCCCAACTGTGTCCAGCATTTTCCCTTCCCTACCCTTCCCCTGAAGTCAGGGCAGCAGACACTGTACTTACTTTGGGCACTGTTGATGCACTGTCTCCAATCCTGCCCCTTGTTGAAGCCAGAGATAGCAGATGTATAGTTTATGATAAGGGTGCCTTCTCTCATCCTGGGGCTGAACCAAGTCTCATGGTAAGATAAGTGAGATCTCACTGCTCCTGCAAGACTTGGCTCTGCAGCAGAAAGAGAGAAGGCACTTTTACCATAAACAGGATGGGTCTGCTATGGCTGGCTTCATCTCGAGAGCGTGAACAGAGATAGCGCAGCAAAGATGCTCAGAGTAAGTATGCTGCCTGCCGTGCTGACCTCTGCGGGGGTAGGAAAGAGAAGGAGATGATGAACACTCAGTAGAAAAAGATGCTGGTATCGTGAACTGGTACATGCTAGCTCAAAAAAAGCCCTGGTCTCAATTCATATCTACATCCAGTTACTGGATGTGTAAAGACCTTAACCTGTACCATGGCACTGCAAGCAGAACAGGACCCGCATGCAAAATTACCAAAAGGCAGGTTGCCTTTCTTGCTTTTTATGTCTGATGGGGTTGAGGGTCATGAAATGTCATGAAAATTGCACCCTCTTTCATGAGCGATCCTTAATTCCGTAACAGAAAAACATTCCAGGCCCTGTATTATAGATCAGTGCTTTTTCAAAATTTTCTTAACCTTTTGATAATTTTCTTTAGAAAATTTGAGCGGAAACACTATTTAATTTGCATCTTGCTTTCAATAAAGATTCAATATTAGATTCTTTAACCCTTATATAGCCGTTAGAGATACATTCCTTGGGATAACCCCTTTATATAAAGCTCTTCCCCATAATCTCAGATTGTTCTTTAAAATCTTGTTTTGATATGAACATAATTTTCTTAAACAAAGGGAAACTGCTAGGTACGTATAACCTAGATTGGCCACTGTTGGAAACAGGATACTGGGCTTAATGAACCTTGGTCTGACCCAGTATGGCATATCTTATGTTCTTATGTTCTTAACTGGCTGACTGGGAATTTTACTTTTAAGGACTGAATCTGAAAACTTTCAAAATGCAACAATTTATTAACATCTGTCTGTTTTCGATAAATGCTGGTATTAAAGATACCACCACATTTTTAAAAGAATAATATCTAAAAAGGGAATTTCAGTGGCAAAATGAAACTCACATTATCAAATAATTAAGATATCATTTTAAGAGGGAGACAGGCATCTATATTTGAGAAGTTAGCAAAGTAGTCGGGAAAGCAAAGATTCAAAAACAGGAGGAAATAGCCAATGCAATAAAATGGGGGGATGAGACATTTTTCAGGTATGTTAGTGAGTGGCCGAAGAATCAGCAACGGCGGACTTTTAAATGTAATGTGCCTCAAGGCGCGAGAGTCCCACACTGGCCCGATCGGCGACGAGGAAGGGAGCAGGCAGGTATGCTCCTCCCTGCTCCCCACCGCATGGCCAATCGGGCCGAAGAACCAGCAACGGCAGACTTTTAAAGGTAATGTGCCTCAAGGCGCGAGAGTCCCACACCGGCCCGAACGGCGACGAGGAAGGGAGCAGGCAGGTATGCTCCTCCCTGCTCCCCACCGCATGGCCAATCGGGCCGAAGAACCAGCAACGGCAGACTTTTAAAGGTAATGTGCCTCAAGGCGCGAGAGTCCCACACCGGCCCGATCGGCGACGAGGAAGGGAGCAGGCAGGTATGCTCCTCCCTGTACCCCACCGCATGGCCAATCGGGCCGAAGAACCAGCAACGGCGGACTTTTAAATGTAATGTGCCTCAAGGCACGCCCGCGCCTAAGGGCCACGCCAAAGGGCCCTTGGGCATGGCTCTAAGGCGCGGCACTGTGGAATGTTCGTGTTCTCCTCTTCCACCTCAATCTAGCTACTCCACCGAGGAGCTGACCAGACCAGACCAGAGGCAACGGAACCACAAGAAACCTCACCATGTAAGCATTCTCCAATATAACTTTTGCTGTAATCTAATATACCCCATGATGCCCAGCCTGCCTGTAATGTAACCCTCGATGTGATATGATCGATCCCATGATGCCCTACCTGCTTGGCTTGTAATATACTGTGAGTGTAGTAAATGCTGCTGCAATGTAACCCAGTGTCTCACCTTATCTCCTTCTTCTCCTATCCACCCCTACCTACACCTCTCTGTCTGTCCTAACCAGATCATAATCTCCCTGTGTTGTATCAACTAGATTGTAAGCTCTGATGAGCAGGGACTGTCTCTATTACTTGTCCTGTCTAGATCGTAAGCTCTCAAGCAGGGACTGTCTGTCTGTCTCTTATTTAAATAGAACTGCGCAGTAGTACTTGTAGTAGTAATGGGAGACAGCCAACCTGGTTTTGCACTAACTAGTCTGTTGCTCTGTGTGTTTTTGTTGTCCTGATTAGATTGTAAGCTCTGATGAGCAGGGACTGTCACTCTTATATGTCTGTACAGCGCTGCGTACGAGGTAGAGCTTTATAAATGTTCAATAGTAGTAGTAGTAGTAGTAGAAGTGGAAGGGCAAAAGTGGTATTGTCAGACTCATGGGTGAAGGGGAGGAATATGTAGAAGCTGATGAGGATAAAGCAGAATTGCTTAACAAATATCTCTGTTCTGTGTTCACAGATGAAGAACCAGCAAGAGGACCTCAGAAAAACCCCACAAACGGGAACAGAAGTGAGAGGCATCTTGAACAATTTTCAGAAGACTGTGTTCGTAAGAAACTAGCTAAACTTAAAGTAGACAAAGTGATGGGACCAGATGGGATACACCTGAGCATACTGAGGGAACCTGGGGACGTTATAGCAGCTCCACTGGCTGACCTTTGCTATGCCTCTTTGAAGTCAGGAATGGTGCCAGAGGACTGAACAGAGGCAAAAGTAGGTCCCTTTACACAAAAGCAGAAGTAAGGATGTGGTTGAAAACTACAGGCCGGTTAGTCTGTGATGAGTAAGTTATTGGAAACACTGCTGAAAGAGAAAATAGTGAAGTTTCTGGATTCCAACGGATTAGCGGATCCAAGGCAGCATGGAGTCACCAGAGGCAAGTCTTGTCAGACATATCTGATTGATTTCTTTGACTGGGTGACCAGGGAGTTGGATCGAGGGAGAGCCCTAGATGTGGTGCATTTAGATTCCGTTCTGCACAGGTAACTTATAAACAAACTGAGCACCCTAGGGATGGACCATAAAGTTACTGCTTGGGTTAGAAACTGGTTGAGTGGGAGGCAGCAGAGGGTACAGGTAAATGGAGCTCACTCTGAGGAGAAGGAAGTTACCAGTGGTGTGCCCCAGACATCTGTCCTTCATCCGATTCTTTTAAACATTTTTGTTAGTGATATTGCAGAAGACTGTCGGGTAAGGTTTGCCTCTTTGCAGATGATACCAAAATCTGAAAAAGAGTAGACACCCAGAAAGGTGTAGATAACATGAGGAGGGATCTAGCTAAGCTTGAAGAATGGTCTAGAATTTGGCAGCTGAGATTTAATGTTAAAAAATGCAAAGTCATGCATTTGGGCTGCAGTAATCCAAGGGATCAATATAGTATAGGGGGTGAAGTACTTCTGTCCACAAAAGAAGAGCAGGACCTGTGTGTGATTGTGTCTGATGATCTTAAAGTAGCTGAACAGGTAGAAAGGCAACAGCGAAAGCTATAAGGATGCTTGAGTGCATAGGGAGAGGAATGGCCAACAGAAGAAAGGAGGTGTTCCTGCCTTTGCATAAGTCTTTAGTGCGACCTCATTTGGAGTATTGTGTGCAGTTCTGGAGACCACACCTTCAAAAGGATATAAACAGGTTGTAATCAGTGCAGAAGATTGCTACTAAAATGGTTAGTGGTCTTCATCATAAAGCATATGAGACTTAAGGAGCTTAATATGTACATTTTAGAGGAAAAGCAGGATAGAGGTGATATGATTGAGATGTTTAAATACCTGGACCAAAGGGCTGGCTGCAGCATCACCAGGTGCAAATAAGGCAAGAGTGAGCAGGACAGGTCTGCATTCACGTACCTGTATACACTTCCCTGTCACTAATAAGGGGACCTCAGCAGGTGGGCATCGAACACAGTACGCCATGCCAAGGTGCAGCAGCACTGCTGTACATAATGGAGGTCTATTCTGTAATGAGAACAGCAGGGATGGATGTCCCTTTGGGATGTCCATCCCCACTATACACCCCCCTTCCATCCCCAGAAGAAGCCTCCCCATATGAACAAGGAGTTTGTACAGGGAAGCTTAGTCGGGGGTGTTCCGGAGGCAGAGCGCAGGCGGAGCATGGGTGGTCCTTGACCCCGGCCATACAGGGCCGATTCTGAGGTTGGCCCTGTACGTCCGAGGTTGGAAGACTGAATGGGGGACTTATTCCACCTCGGAGGTGAAATAAGTCCCCCTGGATGTTGGGAGACGGCAGGCCCGGGCAGTGGCGAAAAGGTGAGGGGGTGCAGGGGGTTCCCCTCAACCTGAGCTTGGCCATGGAACACCAGATCGGGGGACGGGCTGCAGGAAAAGGAGAAAGTGATCGGTGGCCAGAGATCGTGGCTCCGGTGCCATGACAACGGGACGCCATGGCAACGTGGCTCCATTCAGGAGCCTGATTTAGTTAGCCAGGCAGGGGTCTGTACGTACAGGCTGATCAGAATTGGGTCCTGTCCTTCACGTACAGGCCCAGACCTGATTCTGATCCCGCAGGGCTTGTCCAGCCCCTGTGGGATCAGAATCGGGTCTGCCTCTGTGTGTCCCGATTCCGATCAGACGCACAGTGGCCTGGATGCATATATTAGAATGTGCCTCCACGTGCATAGTTGTAGGGAGCGACATTGATGTCTCTGGGCATGTCTTTGTGGTGCTTGCCTGCTGAGTGCTGTCATTCCACTAGCCCTTTATTAGTAATAGAGAAATGTTTGGCTGGTTCGCTATTGGGGGCCTGTTCTTCTGGGTTCATGTGCTTATTTAGCATTATACAGACGTGTTCCTGAGATTTCCAGACCATGCATATCTAGGGAGGTCATCTACTGCTATGTATGTAGAGCTGCAGTGCTTTTTGTGCCAGATGGATCACTTTACCTGTTTTCCTGCTACATTACAGTGCGCTGCGATTGCTTTGTAGTGTTCTGGGCATGCCACAGACTAGTTTCTATCATTTATGCTGCATCCTTCTATGGGTATTATCAACTTACATTGTCATTCAGCCTCAGAACAGCTCTGTCTGTGCCCACAGCAGCTTCACAACTGCCTGTTTTGAAGGGGGGCGTGACCATTCGCGGCTATATCGCAGAGACGGGCAAGGTCGCAGACGTACATCTTTTCGGAATGCGGTGAGCGCGGTGACATACAATGCCATTGTTGGTGTATACCCGTCTTCATACATCACAGCACTGTGTGTGGGCAGCGCCTAGCACGTCTTTGTGGGCAATTTTACGAACACGGTTGCATCTGTCCCCACGTGTGCAGCATTGGGTTCTATTTCTGCACACTTCCATTTGGATGTGCCTGCTGCCCGGACTTGCACATTTTTGGAATTGGCCTCCACAGTAATCAGGCTCCATGGATAGGCTATATCTGCAGTCATGACTGCGCATACTGTCACAATCCCCCTGGTGGCCGGTGGCTGCAGGGGCAGGTTGTGCATTTAAATCAATTGTAGAAGTAAAAGATTCTTTTGGGCCAGATGCACCGTGGTCCTTGTAGTCCTTTCTCCTTATAGAAATGAGTTGTGGATGCCAAGTAGAGGGTAAACAAAAAGCTTTTATTTCCCTTTTAGCACTGAGGTTCGCTAAGTAACAAAAGTAAAGTTTTCCTTATTTTCAGGTTTGTGCCAAAGTGTTATTAAACAAGTAAAACTGTTAAAGGATTCACAGTTCCTTGTAGAATATAAAGGGTTTTCTAAACTTCAGAGTGAAACAAATAAACCAGCTCTCCTTTAGCTCAATGTAAGCAAAATCATTGTTAGTGCATGTTCTGGTAAACTATAGCTCTGGGAGTGACTCAAGGCTTCCCGCAACACAAATAGAGCAGTCCATTAATTCCTCCTGTGACAATGCTTCTAAATCCTCAGGCTCCACTTGCATGGGTTCCAGCTCATCTGTGCTTACTCCTGTATTTGAGCTCTCCCTGGCTGCTATAGTGTGCAAATGAGTATTTCCTTCACCTATCCTCCAGCTGGGCTGTTCAAGGTTTTTCAAGTAGGAAGCATGGCTTGTTCTTAGTCCTCTATGGCGTGGCTTCCAGAACTCCTGCCTTCTTTCCTTCCTCTCAGAATGGTTATCTGATTCAAAAGCCCTTCTAGGAGCTAAGTCTCTTTTTAGAATTAAAGTACCACTGTACCTTGGCTTCCTGAAGTCGGTGCTGCTGGTATTTTCCTTACCATGTACCCTTTCTTGGATACAATCTCCTTTATAGACTGTTTCTGTGAGTCTCCTGGGCACTGCTTGTCGTCCCTGAAGCTTGGGATGGCCAGGTAACGAATCCAGGCCTCTCTACTTCTCAGTATGGGGGATTCCACTGTCAGGAACTTTCCTTCCAGTACCTTTAAGTTCCTTTCTCAATCCTTCTGGTGAGCTCAGGCCTCCCTCTAGGCATGGAGTCTCTCTCCCTTGGATCCTGGCTTCTCCCGGAGTTTCTCTCCCTTGGATCCTGGCTTCTTCTCCTCTTTCTCCCCTCCCTAGTCTGGCTGCAGCTCTCTGCTTATAAAGCCGTTCTCCTCTTGAGTTTCCTGGCCTGCTCTTCAGGTGCATCTGATTAGTCCCTGCATAATCAGTACTTGGGTGTGTTCGCTCAGCCTCTGCAGGTTCGTGCCTGCTCCCTCTAGCTGTGTTGCTATGTAATTGCAGCTCCTGCAAGTCAGCTGCTTTGTGAAAGACCGTGTTTTTTTTCAAATCCAGAGCTTCACTAGCTTCAGCCCTATCACAATACATGACCATACCTTTAATTTATTTCTAAAAATTACCTTTGAAACAGAAAAGTGCTCTGTTAGTGTCAGAGTTGCCAATTCCATAGTGAAGTCTATTGGAACTCTAGGATATAAATGATCTTTACACAATAGGCCTCCAACTGTGGTATGTTAGTGATAGAGACTCTATATCTATGGTTACCAATAGAGCCTTAATAACATGTGCAGAGTCACAAATACAGAAGTATATTCTAGGTATCTGTGGTCTAAAATATACAGACAGGTTCAGTTACCAAATAACTGGCCATCCAGGAGGTTGAAATTATTCAAAGCATTAACGTCGTCTCTCAAAAGATTTTAGTACATTCTACTTTTGTCTTTTCTACTTCTTCTATTTCTCTCAGAACTAGTTTTGAAAATGTATAAATCAATGGATGAGCGAGGCCCAGAGGTACCAACCTTGAGTCATTTTTGACAAATGAAATGTCCACTATTCTACTACACTGTTTTGAAAAAAGTGCATGATTGTTAATCTGCATGTAAGTTTGATCAGGTCTATTCTAGTAATGAACACATATTTATAGTGGAGGAATAGCCTAATGGTTAGAGCACTGGTTTGGGAACCAAGCAACCAGGGTTTGATTCTCACTAGCACTCTTTGTGGCCTTGGACCAGTCACTTAACCCTCCATTTCCTCAGAAAATCCAAGTTATCCAAGTCCCTGTTTAATGTACATTACCAAGTTTAAGTTACAATGTAAATAGCTTTGACTGAAATGATAAAGTAATATAAAAAAACCTTTCAAATAAATATGGGGGGAAAAAGGAGAGCCCCTTACTTAGTAGCCTAATTCATGGTTTGATTGCCTATTGGATAAATTTATCATTGGCTCAATCAATTGTAGAGTGTTCTTTGAAATAGATCTCTCCCCATCCTCCTTCCTTCATAAGCATGCTGGCCCATCAGGGCTAGCCTCTGGGGAACTAAACAAGACTAGGCAAGGTTGGAGATACTGCAGTACAGCTACTAATAAGGGAATACAAATGTATTCAGAACTAAATTTTGCAGTTTTCCAGTCATGCTGGGTCTTCGTAACTGGAACCAATGTTTCAGCCACCATACTGCGGCTTTCTTCAGGGCAAAGTGTGTGAACAGTGGATGTCTGTTCTTTTATATAGTAGTTCTCAAATTGAATTGGTTGGATTGAGGTGGAAAATTTGAATTTGAATTTTGGAGGCAACATCCGTTGGAGAAAGGCCGAAGACCTCGCTTTTCCTATAGATCGGAAGGCTCTCTGGTTAATTTAAAGATGCTCTCCGCGTAGAGTTTCTTTAAATGCTCTCTTTGGCTCCTGCAGCTAGTACGATAAACTTTGCAGTTGTCCGAGTCTTGTTGTGCCTTCGTAAAATTGCAAACTGACCCAGAAAACTGCTCAACCACTTCGCTCTGAAGAAAGCCACAGTATGGTGGCTGAAACGTTGGTTCCTGTTACAAAAACACATCATGACCCAGAAAACTGTGAGGTTTATCATACTAGCTGCAGAAGCCAAAGAGAATGTATTCAGAAATAGTCCAAGGAACATTTAGTTCCCTAGGTAACAATTGTGCTATGGATTCCCAGGTTTCCTTGATATTACATTACATTTCTGAGATATGCAGCCCCTCTGAATCCAGTCTTTCTGATGAAGACCAATTGTACAAGAAAAATAGACTACGCTGTTTAGTATTTTATTGTACACAACTTGTTATGAGACTTTAGGGATCTATTTAGATGAAATTTAAAAAAACATTTAAGGCTATTACTTGTGTGTTTATATGTTGGATAAGTATATCTTAAAAGCTAGACTTTGTCATAAAAAGATCAATATTCAGGGACACGGTCACTGTTTGGCTTTAAGCATATGGGGTAAATTTTCAGTCTATTCGGTGAACAGCTTAAGCACAGACTTCATGTGGTCAGCTTAAGTACCGTCATCTGGTTGCCATATCTTAAAAAGGATCTAGCAGAATTGGAAAGGTACAGAGAACAGCATGATAAAGGGGATAGAAGGATACCCCTATGGGGAGAGGCTTAAAAGATCAGGGCTCTTCAACTTGGAAAAGTACCTGTATAGATTTATGTCATAATAATATCACTAGCCTGTATCAGGAAGTGATATCAAAGAGGAGTGCAGTAGGCGTGGCTCTTCCCACCCGGAGATGGCCAGTGGAGAAGTGATGAGGTCACCAAATTATAAATCTGGATGATTTATGAAAGAAAGAGGTATTTTGTTTCTTTTCTGCATCCCAGAAGCAGACTGGGGACTCAAGGGAAGGAGCCTCAAGTTATGTGAGGGTGGACCCTTAAGAGGATCATTTTATCAGATCATTTTCTTACGTGACCATATAGGCATGTAAATGGCTTCTTCTAAAGCATGTGAGTTGGCGTGACTGCAAGTACTGCATGTATTCACCCTCCCACACTACCTCCTGATTGGTTGACGTGCTAACCGCTTTGATTTAAAGATAAAGTGGTATATTACTGTAGATCCTTTTAAATAAATAAAAATAAATACTTTGCTGCTAGGCCTAGTCAGGGGCATGGACTGGGAAGAGCACAGACAGAATTCGCAGGTACGCACATCAGTGGGGTTCCTGCCCTCCGCCCCGCCCCCCCCCCCCCCCCCGTGAGGTGTGGCATTCTCTGCCACAATTCACACATCCCTCTGTCAAGCCATGGAGGCAGCACAGCAAACTTACCATAAAGCTGGCTTACCGCGCTGTCTCCGTGGGCTCAGCTGCTCTTCTGTCCTGGCTGAACTCTCATGAATCACAAGACTTCTGCCCAGGAGAGAAGAACGGCTGGACCCACAGAGGCAGTACAGCAAACCAGCTTTATGGTAAGTTTGCCACATTACATCTATGGGCCGGTGGAGGTGCACCCCTCTCCCGGCTGGCACTTGGGCTGGGCCGCAACCAGTTTCCTGCCCTTAGTACGTCACAGATGCACGCTGATTATGAATACCTTAATCTACATGCATACCTGGTCTTGAACAGGTGTAAACGTCCATATCTGAATTTAAGGCAAACTCTCTGCTTTTATACACTAGTAATTTATAAAGACCTACATAGGTGTCTATTTTCCCTCTTAAATTAGGCGCCCCATTATAAAATCACCCTCTTAAGAACCAGAACAGGGTTTTTGGAGTTAAGAAAAGCACATTTGGGTCTTATCTCCTTTCTAGCCCAGGGAGTTCCTAAGAGAGCAAGAAAGTGTTTGGAAGTATTTTTCAGGTCCAAGAGAAGCAGTGCGGTGAAGAGAAGGGAGTCAGTCCCAAGGATTCCAGGAGTCTCAGTCCAGGCAAGGAGAAGAGAAAACAGAATAGAGAAGGAGGAAGGTGTCTGGTGTGATTTTGATCTATATACTAGCTGTGAAGATAACAAATGAATGCATTCCTTATGTCTGAATCACCCAGTAAAGCTATATTTTTATTTATGCACAGTTTTCTGGCATGGACAGCGGAATTTGTGCAAGAGCCTGGGCATTCTGTAAGGAAAAGGAGTGAGAGACATTCGGAGAATGAAATATATCACCACAAACTAGGGCCTTGAAGACCAATCTTCCCCCTGTCCCTCAGCACCCTCACACACAAGGAGGTAAAGAGAGATCTCCCCCCAACTGTGAATCCCTGAAGCTGCAGTCGAAAGTCCTACAAATACATATTTTCAGAGGCACGTATCTGTGTAAGTGCTGGCTTTGGAAATGCATAAATATAACTTTAAATGACAAGTTATACACAAAGATGGTAATTTCATAAAATCCATGGAGTTAATGTGAGCTAGCTTGTGCATATTCGAGGCCTATTTTATAAACTGAAGTACGTGTGTACTTTATACACCACTATTCCCCCAATCAAACTAGGTGTGAACAGCTACTCTTATTCTCATGGCAGGTGTGAATGCCATGTCTAGATTTTTCAAAAAATGCATGTAAGTCATAGTATTTTACATAGAAACATGATGGCAGAAAAAGGCTCCATGACCTATCTAGTCTGCCCTTCCATATCAACCACTACAACAGTCCCCTTTTTTCCTTTAGAGATCCTCTGTGTTTGTCCCATGCTTTTTTGAAGTCAGATACCGTCCTCATCTCTACCACCTCCACTGGGAGACTATTTCACGGATCCACCACTCTTTCCATAAAGAAATATTTCCGCATATCACTCCTGAATCTATCCCCCTTCACCCTCATCCCATGTCCCCTCGTAACAGAGTTTGCTTTCCCCCTGTGCATTTATGCCACGGAGGTATTTAAATGACTCGGTCGTATCATCTCTATCCCGCCTTTCCTCTAAGGTGTACATATTAAGCTCCTTAAGTCTGTCCTCATATGCTTTATAATGAAGACCACTAACCATTTTAGTAGCCACCCTCTGGACCGACTCCATCCAGTTTACATCCTTTTGAAAGTGCGATCTCCAGAATTGCACACAATACTCCAAATGAGGTCGCACCAAAGACTTATATAGAGGCACTATCACCTCCTTTCTTCTGCTGGCCATTCCTTTCCCTATGCACCCAAGCATCCTTCTAGCTTTCGCTGTTGCCTTTTTACCTGTTTAGCTACAATATCGTATTTTATAACTTACAAGCATAAATGTGTGTTCTGCCTACGCTTTACCCAAACTCTGCTCCTATGCACACCCACACTGAAAGTGTATGCAATTGGGCATACCCACATGCTTAAAGAATAGTGACCACCTAAAGTACACGTGTAAGTCTTTTAAAATAGCGACTAAAGCGTGTAAATGGTGCGTATCTTTACGTGACTCCCTTATAAAATCAGCTCCAAGGGGGTACTTTTAAAAAAGCATTTTTACAAATATATGCTAATATACATGCGTACAAGGCCAGTTATAAAATTACTTTGCATGTACAAAGATGCGTGATGACAAGAATACATGGGTTTGTATGCAGCTCTGGTGTAGGCATATTTAGGGCAGAGTTCGGACAGAGTTATTCACACTCCTGAGCTGGTAAGAATGTTCACAGCTTTAACATTCTCACAATTTCTGCAGATTGTTTGGGCAATCTTATTAAGCATGTTTCGTAAACTGCGTTAGGGTTCTGCGGCTATCATGGCACGTTAGTCCAAATAGTGCTGCACTACTGCAAAAGAACAGCATTTCCCCAGCAGATACCAAACAGAAAATGCAGAGAGCTCGGTCGGACCGCAGCCTGGATGCAGCTTATGCCACCCATGGCGGTGGCATTAGTTGTACCCACGCTATCTGTAAATCCGATGGTTGTCATTCACTGCTGACGCACATGCTAACCGCATGGTGCAGAGATGCACACTCTCGGCCCCAGCCCCATCTACATGTGCAGCTAACATGTGTTCTGCAAATAGCGCAGAAATTCATTACAATATCCTCATTTGTCCCGTGTTAGCAGATAACGCTGCATTAACAGCTAACATTTATTTTATTTATTTAGACAGTTTTGTATGCCACCTTATCCTTCAATCAAAGCGGTCACAACACAATTGGGGGATACATTTAATACGCGGGGATATGAGACACATAAACTAATACTTACAGGGAACATGGGCAATGGAGGGTTAAGTGGCTTGCCCAAGATCACATAGGGGCATATTTACTAAACCATGTTTAGTAAATATGCCCCTATGTGTTTTTATACAATCAGCCCAAAACAGGTGCCAGTTTCACAAGTAGATGACCTGTAATGAAATTACTTTCTGAAAGTTGAACTTGCTACTTATCTCTCAGCACTTTGATGGATAAGTTATACTTTCAGCAGATGGATTTTGTTGCTGAACATATAACTTTTTCAACCACCTCTGCCTGCCCAAACCTTTTCTGGAGGGATAAATTTCGCCATTCTATGAATAAAATGGCTAAATTCATCTGTAGAACTGCTGCAAATTTTAAGCATGTAGGCACTGCTGCCAACCACATAAATGCTTTAGAATATGGTCTGAAAAGGACTTTAGCTACTTTATACAAAGGTTGGTATGTTTTCAATTATTCAAAGCATTATGGGATCACAAAATACTAACACAAATAATTATTCTTATAAAACTTTTGTCAAGGAAAGGAATTATTATTTAATTCTTATGAACTCTGACAAATTTACCAGGTAAATGAGTTGATGCTCCATAGCAGAAGATGAATTCTCCGACAAACCTTTGCTTAAAGTCTTTTCAGCCAGTTGCAGGATTTCATTGTTAGTTTGCACAAGTTCATTTAGCAGAACATCCATCAAACACCTATATAGTTTGTGCTAAACAGAGGAATAATAGCTCAGAGCGTGAACTGCATTTTTATTCAAAGATTATAAGCCTAGAATGGAAGCCGAAAGTGAATGAAATATTGAGATTAATTTGCTAGTAAATTTGTGGTCCTTTCCCAACTGGATTTATATATTCTCTAGATGTAGAATTCACCTTTTACTCCATCACAAATTATCCAGCCAATTTGATACATGATTTTTACTCGTGTCCCTGCCTTAAATTGGATTATTAATCAGAAAAATCTTGTGCATTTAGCAGAAAAGAAGAAATTGCCTTGATGCATTTTGGCAGACCGACATTCCAACCTCAAGTAGAGGACTTTCCTGAGGGTCTGACAGACTGCATTCTAGTCCTGTTTGGTAAGTCTGCAAGCACTCCTGAGTAAATTCATTTTCTTTGCTCACTTATGTAAGCTAATTTTTTTAAGATTAAATTTGGCAACATTACTTATATGTTAATGAGGTTTAGACAATTAAGGTGCCCTTTTACTAAAGGACACTATGGTGTTGCACCTATCACGCCAATAGGTGTGTTAGGTACACCACCACCTGGGTTAATTATCAGGTGTAGTGAAAGCATGTTCTTGGCAGTTAATGCGGTAATCCTGCCCTATTATAGCATAACAATGGCAAAGGTGCACTTACTGCCACCTACTGAGGTGATAAGTGCACCTGGGCTAAATAGTCACCTTGCCGTTCATATGGGAGTGCTGACTACAAAGCACTCACCCTGCTCACTGTCCACCCCTAGCCTACCCACTTCTTCCCTCTTCAATGTATTTGTGAGTGATATTACTGAAGGACACAAGGGAAAATTCTGCCTTTTTGCAGATGACACAAAAATTTGCAACAGACTAGATACTTCTGAGGGAATAGACACAAGGGGAAAGATCTACAAAAACTGTAAGAATGATCTAATGCTTGGCAGTTAAGATTTAATGTGAACAGGTGCAGAGTCATGCACTTGGGAAGCAGAAATCCAAAGGAATTCTACTGTATGTGATAGGGGGTGAGAGGTTGGTGTGCACGGACCAGGAGAGGGACTTCGTAGTGATAGTGTCTGAGGATCTCAAGGTGTCAAAACAATGTGACAAGGCGGTAGCCAAAAACTGACGGATGCTGGATTGCATAAAGAGAGGAATTACCAGCAGAAAGGAAGAGGTACTAATACCCCTGTACAAGTTGTTGACGAGGCCTCACTTGGAATATTATGTTCAGTTCTGGAGACCATATCTCACAAAGGATATACATTAAAAAGACTTGAAATGGTTCAGAGGAAAGCAACCAAAATGATTTGGAGCCTGCATCAGAAAATGTAAGAGAAGAGACTTGAAGATCTAAATATGTATACCCTAGAGGAGAGGGGGGACAGGGGAGATATGATTCAGACTTTTATTTACTTAAAGGGTATTAATGACTAAACAAACCTTTTTCAAAGAAGGGGAAGCTGTAAAACTAGAGAGCATAAAATGATGCTGCAAGGAGGTAAACTTAAAAGCAATATCAGGAAATGCTTTTTCATTGCAAGGGTGGTGGATGCTTGGAATGCTCTCCAGAAGGAGGTGGTGAGGGGAAATACAGTGACAGAATTCAAAATGGCATGGGACAGACAAGAAGATAAAATCAAAATAAACTTAAATATCTTTCATACTTCAACAAAAAGGGGGGGGGGGGTGTGACCTGTACGGAGCAGCGAGTACAACCTTAAACAAGGGCATAGAGGGAGGTGACTCACACGGAGCAGTGGGTACAATCACTCTAGCCACCTTACTGGGCAGACTGGATGGACCATGCTGGTCTTTATCTGCCATTATACACTATGTTACTATGTAATGTACCGCAGACAGCGCATAAATCTGATGGCACTAAGTGGCATGACCCCACGCCGTCAATGTGTGTCCCAATGCCTTTAACACACATCAGAAGCTGCGCTAATAGCTAATGGCTCTTTAGTAAAAGGGCCCCTACGTTTTTGACTTATTTTTGTCTAGATATACAATATATGTTGGGATAAAATTTAAAAACCATAGTTGAAAAGAACATAACTTTCAGACTTAGGAATCTTAAAGTTAGGGGACCTTTTACTAAAGTGTGTTGTGGTTTTGCACCTACTGTAAACGTGCCAACAGCGCACAAAACCATGGTGTGCTCAGTGTAACACCACTGTGTTAACTGTTGGGGCGTGGACAGCATGTTCCCTTCAGTTAACACGCTGCACTGTGCCCTACTGCATGCCAAAATTAGCATAGCTGCAACTATCCACAGGGTCGCCAGGAATTGGCATCAACTTGACAGCACACATGTATGGACAATTTAGCAAGTGCACTTGGAAATTCCTCTTAATCAAGCCTGTGGCACCCAATATGATGGGAAATATTTCTAGCACATTTTCTTGGTCTCAGACTGCATTTCCTGGTACTTGAGGATCTTCTCCCTTTCAATGAGATTCACAGAATAATTGTTTGTAGTTGACATCTCTATGATCAATGCCATTTTTATATTTTACTCCTTTACCACTATGTCTAGCTTCCTTGCATCCAGCTTTTCATCTGGCAGAATGGGAGTATCCCAGGTGATCTCCGTGTGGGCTTTTGCTATATTTTCAAAGCAAAACTACTATTTCTGAGAAAATTACCTTGGGAAAATTATGCACAGGCATTTGTATCTCACTGTTTGAGGTATACAAATTTGCAGAGCTAATTTATGCCAATATGGTTGAATTTTCAAATGCATGCACATAAATGAAAACCCTTCCTCAACTTCCCCATGAGAATGAATCTTCAAAAAGCGGGGAACATTATGCAAATATTGGCCAGACGACGTAAGCTTATCCACATATCGGGGGGAGGGCAGTTTAATAAAAGCCCATTTCCATGGATAAAGCACTGCTTTGCCTGTGGAAATGTCTTTGAAAATCACCCTCTGTGTACATAGATCTGTCTTTTCAGTCTTCTTAAAAATCTTAAATGCTACATTGGTGGAAAATGAAAGAATATTATTTTTTACTACAATAACAGCAATAATATATATTCATTTTCTAGATCTCTCCCTTGTGGCTCATATTCTTGTGTGTTTTTATGTTCCTATTATTTTTTTTTGTTATCAGTTTGATTTAATCTGAGAAACCGCTTCAGTTTGTGTGTGTGTGTGTGTATGTATACTGTGAGAAAGAGAGAGAGATGCAAATAAATATATTTTCATCCTCTCCGCAGATATCGCTAAATCCTCTTCCCCTCTACAAACATGCATGCTTTTACCTACACATAAAAACAACTTTCCATGCATGTTGCGGCGCAAACCATTAGCATGGGCTGGCCCAGTGGCAATGCTGTATATCCCCATCTAGAGGGACATGGACTCAAGTTTTATTTAGGTCTTATGAGCTATAGTCTTCGTACATTGATGAGATGCGAAGGGCGATGTTTGGAAGCCACTGCGCAAACCATTTTTGCACAGTGCCTGCCAAAATTTGGCCCAATCATGGCAGCAGATAACATCACATGAAGAGGTGGTGTTATTTGCCTGAAGGCCCAATAATGTGGCAGTGTGGCCTTCTGCCCTGGAGGTGACTGGTCTACCAAATTAGCACTTGGGTCTCCCTCCTTCAACAATACTGTTGAGGTTGATTGCTGTTGTGATCTGCATCACCGACAATATGCATAAACAATGACCTTCCCTCCCCAATGAGAACTGTCCAGGGGGAGTCAGTGCACTCCCCTAGCCACAGTAACATCCTGGCTAGCCAATGAAAGAGTTACTCTTCCCTTCACACCTCCCCGATCCATCTTAAAATGTCCTGGACAGCCAGTTGGGGGCTTCTCTCTCTCCCCTCCCACCTCCCTATTATAAAGAAATATCCTGGATAGCTAGTCATCAAAGAGGATTCCCAGAGCCCTCACCTCACCGCTGAACTCCCTTAAACGCCCCCCATAGGCATACCTTTGTCAATCCTGGTGGTCATGTGGAATGATGGGACAGTAGCGGCCCTCCTCACTGCTGCCCCCATCATCGGCCTTTACAAAATGAGCACGATCACGGGCGCTGCCCTCTAGCCTCTTGTTAGGAGGCAGCACCGCGAGATCATAGCCACATCAGTTTGCAGTGTTGAGGAGGGTGGCGGGGGAGGGGGGACTGTCTAGTTGCAAATAAGGCCTGGTTCTGATTGAGCTGGCAGATGAAAGGAACAGAACTGCCCTGTAAACTGCCTCTATCCTTCAAGCAGCAGTGAATGCATACCAGATATTTTTGCTAAGGACATGCATTCATGAGCAAACCTTTGCTTCATTTCATTGCCTCAAAATTTAAAGTGCACATCGGTCACTTGTACGTGCCTTTGCAGGGCTGGCCAACCAAGAAGGACTAGGCAATTGCCCAAAGCAGCGGCTTCCGAGAGGAAGCAACATTGCAAATAAAACAAAAGATCCTGACAGCTCCACTAACTCAAAGAGCCATGAGCATACTCTTTTACGCGCGGGGAGAGTAAGCGCACACATACATGCAAAGCAAAGTTTAAGATTTGAAAGTATGATGTCCAATTCAACATTTGTACAGGTTGGTTTAGGGAGGAGTGGTGTTTGGACGATCATGATAATTGAGTTTATCAAAATCTCAGTAGAGGGTGCATAAGACTGAAAGTTCACCTAGTGTGCCCAATACTCTTGCACTGGTCTAATGCAGATACCTACAATTGATCTGCATGTGTAAACAAGTTCTAGTGTGCATACAATGTGTACCTGAAAATGAACTGGTGAAACAAACATGAGAAAATGTTCAAAAATCAGGAAAAATCTATTTTAAATGCAAAACAATGAAATTCCTCTTGCCATGCACACCCTGGCTCTTGCTCTGAGAACAGAGAATGAAAATGTGTTACAGCACAGCTACAAGATGTCTACTACTTACACTTTGGTTTTATATCTATTTGACAAAAGACAGGAGAGCTGTTTTCAATTTGTTGGCCTGTTGCAACAAGCATAATTAATTATAAGCAAATTAACTTGGTATCATTGTTTCTAAAAAAGTATGTCCAATCTGATGCAATGTATGCAAAGAACTGTAAGCAAAGTACTAATGATAAATGGCAAATTTTAAAAACTCAGGTCAGTTTACCAAATTAATTGGGTCTTCCAAAAGTATCAAGTGCCATATAAGCAGATATTCAACTGAAAAATGAAATAGTATAGCTTTAAAAAATGCCTAGAACAGACTGGAGGTGAGGATTTCATAGATAATCACTTCAGGCCATTCATGTTACCCACAAAAAACTCAAAGAAACTGAAAAATGAAATGATGGAAAGTATTAACAAAATAAAACAAAAGGTCAAGTCTTGTGCCATCTTGTTATACAGCAGAATTCTAGAATGTGCCAGCCAAAGGTTAGGTTGATGCCATTGTCTTATAATGATCTAAGGCAGTGATGGCTAACCTTTTTGAGCCCGAGTGCCCAAACTGCCGCACAAAACCAAAGAATTTCCTCAAAGTGCCAGCACGTCAATTAAACCTTAACAACAATATTTTAGAGCCTTATAATGATGTTCCAGATCACCCATTTTGGGCAAGGATACTGGGGCGTTACAAATTACACAACACTTGTCTTTCACCATGATGAAGAAGTAGTCCATTTCCCATTCATGAAAGTGGTAGGTTTTGCTCTTCTTTGGAACCCAGCTCCCGCGCGGGTCCTATAATCTCGCGAGAGGACGGCGCACGAGCCCTAGCGTGCAGCTTCTCGGCGAGAGGCGCGCAGAAGCTCCGACCGGAAGGGGAAGCGCGGGGCCGGGCTGGGGCCTTTCTCCTAGCACAGGGGTCTGCAACCTTTAAGACATAAAGAGCCACTTGGACCCGTTTCCGAAGGGAAAAAAAAAAACTGGGAGCCGCAAAACCATTGCGACATTTAAAACAAATCTAACACTGCATATATTGTTTCTTACAGTGTACCATCATAATCACAATCATAGCCTGAGGTAAATATGAGGGCCCAAATGTAATCCACATTATAAATATATTATTATATTATTGTCACTTTTCTTTTAATATTTTTTTGACCCCCCTCAGAACTACTTTTCATAGAAAACGTTAAATTTACTTACCGTATTTTCCGGCGTATAAGACGACTGGGCGTATAAGACGACCCCCTACTTTTCCTGTTAAAATATAGGTGTTTGGCCTATACTCGCCGTATAAGACTACCCCTCTTCCAGCGCACACCAAAAAAAATACGCCGGAAAATACGGTTAATTAATCACAACAAGTAACAATATTTGATTTCAAAATTATGATGATTTTGTAGTCAAATCACTAATATGAAATAAAATTATTTTTTCTACCTTTGTTGTCTGACCAATTTATTCTCTGATCATGCTGGTCCCGATCTGAGGCTTCTGCTTTCCTGTCTTCTCTTAGCTCTGTTTCTGTGGTCTATGGTCCATCTGCCATTTCTTATCTCTTCTTTCGTTTTCTTCACTTCTTTCCATCAGCCTATTTCCAGTCCCAGTAACCCTCCCCAGTATCAGCCCCTTTCCAGTCCTCACTCCCAGTACCTTCCAATGTCAACTTGCATTCCCATGATTGCCACTGGTGTCCATTCCCTTCCAGTCCCCCTCCTTCCCCACTGACCAGTCCCTTCTAGTACAAATACCATGGCAGCCCCTCTCAGATCCACTCCCTTCCAGTTCCATTCTCCCTTCCCCTCGCATCAGCCCATTTGTAGCCTTAGCCCCCAGTTTTCTTCCAGGGCCAGCAGCTCTATCCTCCCCTCCCCACAATCAGCCCATTCTCAGTCAAAGCCCCCCAATCAGCTCACTTCCAGTGCTAATCCCCCCTCAACCCCATTACCAGTGCTAGCCTCCCCTAATCAGCCCAATACCACCAGTCCTACCCCCCCCCCATCACCAGTCCTATCCCCCCATCAGCCCATTTCCAGTCCTAACCTCACCGATCAGCTCACTTCCAATGCTAGCCCCCCATCAGTCCATTATCAGTCATACCCCCCTATCAGCCCATTACCAGTCCCAACCCCCCCCCTTGATCAGTCCATTCCCAGTCCTAGCCTTCAACCCATTACCAGTCCTAGTCCCCTCCCATCTGCCCATTACCAGTGCTAGCTCCCCCATCAGCCCATTATAATCCTAAGCCGCAATGTCTCTCGCCTCTCTCCAGCATTTATCCCGTCTGTCCAGTATGTCCCTGTCTCTCCCCTTTGTGCATGCCAGCCCCCCTCCCTCCATGTCAGCCCCCGTCCTTCCATCTGTCCATGTCAGCTCCCTCCCTCCCTCCCTGTCAGCCCCACTGTCCATGTCAGCCTCCCTCCATGTCAGTCCCCCCTCTGTCCATGTCAGCCCCCTCCCTCCATCTATCCCTCCTTCCATGTAAGCCCCCCTCCTTCCATCCATCCATATCAGCTCCCTCCCTCCATGTAAGCCCCCCTCCTTCCATCCATCCATATCAGCTCCCTCCCTCCATGTAAGCCCCCCTCCTTCCATCCATCCATATCAGCTCCCTCCTTCCATCCATCCATATCAGCTCCCTCCCTCCATGTAAGCCCCCCTCCTTCCATCCATCCATATCAGCTCCCTCCCTCCATGTAAGCCCCCCTCCCCCCCATGTCGATGGTAGCCCCCCCCCTCTCCCCATGTCGATGGTAGCCCCCCCCCTCTCCCCATGTCGATGGTAGCCCCCCCCCTCTCCCCATGTCTTCTTCCCTTCGTCTGCAGCCGCGGCTCCCTGCCTGTTAGGGAACCGCGGCTGTGCTTGTACAATCGTTGCGGAGCCCTTCCTGTCTTGACGGGCTCCGTGCAGCATTGTCCCGCCTCTAAAGGAAGTTGTACAATGCTGCACGGAGCCCGTCAAGACAGGAAGGGCTCCGCAACGATTTTACAAGCACAGCCGCGGTTCCCTAACAGGCAGGGAGCCGCGGCTGCAGACGAAGGGAGGCAGACACCTGTCCTAGCGGACCTTCCCGCGTGCCAGCTGCAAGGCCTTCGCGTGCCACAGCTGGCACGCGTGCCATAGGTTCGCCATCGCTGATCTAAGGTGTCGGGAGCAGCTACGGATCTGTCCTACCCCAAAAAGGCTGTAGGCGTGGGGTAAGAGGCTAAAGAGAGTTTGGGGGGGGGGGGGACAGAAAAGGGCCGAATTCCAAATTTTGTTTGGCTGGCATGAAGGGACTTTAGTTTAAAACTAAAGGAAATTAAAACAAAGGACCCCTTTCACTAAAGTGTGCTGTGTGGTTAAAGCACATTTTAGCATGCAATAACGGTCAGCATGAGCCCACAGTAACAACGTGCTGGCATGACAGTTACCACGTTTTAATTTCCATGATAAGTGCATACAGTGCAATGGGATGGGGGTCTGGCGAGTTAAGGGAGGAGAGTGAATAAAAGTATATCCCTACTGTTCATCTACAGACAGCAATGTCTTTTATGTATTTTCCAAAGTTATTACTCCCAAAATATATTTAATCCTGCCTCAAGACCTGTCATATTGTTACAATTTCCATTCATGTCTGAAAGTAATTTTCAAAGATCTACTTTTCAGACACATTTTGTCAACTTTCTGCCTAATATTCAGGTGCCCAATGCATAACTCCACTAGCCTTATAGTTTAAACATTTATATAGTTAATACTGGGTCATTTAATCACTAAATGGCACGGTATTATGCATATAATTATTAGGATTAGGTTTGGGCATAATTATTCCACTAACTCAGGCCTTAAAATCTAGCGATGATATTCAGTCACGTGCAGGCCGATTCTCCTTCCGGCACGTCTGGCCGCAATGCCCTGCCAAAACCTGGATATGCCAGAGATGTACTTGATTCCGCTGTCATGGGGCCCAGATGTAACCGCAACAGCAGAATGGAGAACAGACATCTGGGTAGGCATCCTATTCCTGTGCAGGGGACGTCCCACGGACTGCCAGTCCACATCACACAGCGCTCCGGCTGGCTTCCCATCACCATGGCACCAAGATATCCAGCTGGAGGCTCTGAATGCCTGGTCCTGGTGCAGTCCCAGCACACTGCCATCCGACCCTCGGCAGGGGCCCCCAAGGCCAGAATCAGGAGGCATGAGCTTTCCTGCGGTGGCGCAATGGCGTTAGGGGGACTACAGGAAGCGAGTGATGCTGTGCTGGCACTTATTCCCCCATCAGGAAGGAATAGGGTGGGCATCCATCTCTGTGCCAGGGGACATACAGAGGCCTGACCTCAATGGCCTCTGTACGTCCTGGCGCCTTGCCCCGCCCCACCTGCCCACATCCAGCGCTCCCCACACAAATGCTGTGTATGTGCAGGGAGCGCTGGCAATGGAATCGTATTCCGGGGCTCAGCACAGGTTGGATGTCCAACTCCGCTATTCGTGGGACAGAATGCTAGCCTAAGAGGGTAATTTTATAAAGTCCCACATAGTTAACAGACATTTTTTGCATGTATTTCATGCCTATTTTATAATGTAAATTATGCACTTATTTTCCTTTATAAATTATAGCGTAAGTTGGTGAAAACATGTGTTAAATCTAGGTGCGATCACTTGTACCAGCCCTATGGATGGTATAAATGCCCACACAAGATTGTCAAGAACATGCTTAAATGATAACATTTTATAATTTACACATGCACTTGTGTGCTCAGCCCAAATTCCGTCCATGTGCATGCCACAGTAAAATATAAAAAGATGAAACAGAAGAGTCAACGGCAGAGACAGATGTAGGAGGGCAAAGGAAGGAGGAAGAGTGAATAAACAGAAAATGGAAATGAAATCTTGGAGGTGTTCTGGGATCCAAGGGGCATGTTTACTAACAGGCCGGTAAAGTGCGGGTCGCGGTAGAGTGAGTGTGCCGTATAAGGAGTGGGCGTTCCGTCGTGAAGAACAGAAGCTGTGATTGACAGATGCGCTAAGGTGCGCGGCGCCCGTGTGGTTAGTGCCCTGTGACATTACGGAGTTTGATCTGTGCACATGGTTCACACTGCTCACGGTTTTTGGGCTTCCACTATTGTGCTGCACATTGCTGACGGAAACGGTTTCTTTTCCCGGCACAGCACCTCTAACGCGAGTGTTTCACTGGCGTTATATTTCTTTGCAGATTCGGGCACGCTCCTGTGCGGCGAGTCTCTCCCCTCCCACATTCCGCCCACTGACCCCGTCTCTCCGCCCCTAGGGGGCCTTCCTCCGCCCTCATTTCGCCTTTGCACGCCTCTTTCGCACATTACCGCCCCGCAAATGTGCGCGTTGTCGGCGCACGCTTGCGGGACCCGTTAATGTGCCGCGCACTCGTACGGGGCGCTTAAGAGCACTTAAATACATCTTTTAGAGCGCTCATGTGCGCCCCGTACAAGTGCGCCGTTTAGTAAACAGACCCCTAAGTGTGTAACACATTTAAGTCTAAAAAATGGATAAGTAATGGCACTTAAGCTATAGCACCAGCTTCCTTCCAGTATGGAGACATTTTTGCAGAATGGAGGTGATTTTTTAAGGCAACGCCTAGATTTAGATGGCAAGAATACACCTAAATATCAGTATTTAATCATTTTTGCACTTAAGTCAGCAAATATACATGCAAATTTGGCAGAGTAGTCCAAAGAAAGCATACACGCCTGCAAATGTCTATTTGCAGGCGTGTATGCTTTCTTTGGACTACTCTGCCAAATTTGCATGTATATTTGCTGACTTAAGTGCAAAAATGATTAAATACTGATATTTAGGTGTATTCTTGCCATCTAAATCTAGGCGTTGCCTTAAAAAATTACCTCCATTCTGCAAGAATGTCTCCATACTGGAAGGAAGCTGGTGCTATAGCTTAAAGAATCTAAAGAAAGAATCTAAAGTACGAATCTAAAGTACAAAATAACAAAACCACAGTGTGGAAGTACAAATAAAGACTTTATTGGGGTGTCAATAGATCCCACCCTACACGTCTTTTTTCTGGCAAAAAGCCTTCATCAGGGGCGTAGGACTTCAATAAAAACATAAACCTATATTAATATTAAAGCATGAAAAATGTATAGACTTCTGTAAAAGTATACTTGACGGTAACAGAACATCAATAAAAGGATAAACGCATGCATATAAAATATATTAATCAAACAATAGAAATGATACAAAAACAATTATAAGGTCATAAAAACCAATAACTGGAATGCTGTAATGAGATGCTTTGTAAAAGGCAACTATGTATATCAGGAGTATCATAGATTAGAGGAGAGGATTAAAGCATACAAATAAAACACAAAGGTAAAACAAAAAGATAATAATATTGCAATAAAGGCATAAAAACAATTATGAAATCGATGTAATGAAATATAGCACTCAAAAATGGAGAGATCATTATAAACTTCAAAAACTGCATAAAGGAAACAAAAATATGTGAGAGGCATGAGGAAGAGGGAAGGAGGGGAAAGGAGGAGGGGGAAGAGGGAAGGGAGGGGGAGGGGAACGAGGAAGGGGAGAAAGAGGAAGGGAAAGGAGGGCAGGAACCACAGAGCCATGAACATTGTAATAAGGAAAAATGATGTTTCAGCTATAGTATAACAAGAGGCTCACTTGCTGGAGGGTAAGAGACACTCAGTGATGGATACAATGTGACTGTGATAAAAGACTCACAGGCAGCTACTACAGATAACACAATAAAAGCAAAATTACGCACCTAGAACAGAGATAAAACTAGCAAGGAAAAATAGAGGAGAGTGCGGAGCATCACTTGAAAAAGAGGAGGTACTACAGTATAAAGGAAATGACAGAAAGGGGTATTGTAAAATAAACAGAAGTATTCTGTCACAGTTGTAATATTAAAAATAAGAGATATAATGGGGCAACTGCCTCAAAACTCCAAACTAACTGTAGAAGGACTAAATCATCCATACGGGCACGCTGTTATGCCACTGACGTAAAAATGTCCTTTAAAACATACATTGAAAAGAGGGGGGAGGGGCCGCACACACGGGCAGACTTGGCATAATGAAACATTGAAGAAAGTGCATTACCTTCATACAAACACGTGGGGGGGGGATCGGGTTCAATATTTGCAAAGGTTGGAGCACAGATGGATCTATTCTTTGGACACAGTTTACCCTAAAGGTTTAAATTTACAGGTTGATTGGCATACTATCATATGAGGCATCTTGTTCATTCAAGCCTTTCATTTAGGAAGGGGCTCCTGAGTGGTGGGACCTCCCCTTATTTTGAGTGGCGTATTTTTCAACTCACCTGATTGGTTGGTAGGTTGCTTACGTCAGTTATGTGCTCATACGCCGAATCGGACTATTTAAGGCGTTCCCTGAAGAACTTTTAAAAAAAAACTTCTGAATTTCATTTTGGCTGAAGATTGACTGCATTGAGCAGCTTGACCTGAAGCAGGGTTTCTAAATTTCAAACCCGAAACGTGACACGTCGTTTGTCTTTGTGGTTTTCAGAACAGCCTGAAGGATTTCATGATTCAGCTAAGTACAATGATTAGCTGGTTTTTTAAAATAAAAATTTATAATTAAAACCACGGTGGTGAATGGATTGATTCCTTTCACTGGGCTGGTAGCTCCAACAAAAATAATATATACTAGGGATAGTTCCTTGAATGATTGATCGGAATTTTTTCTAGGTCTACATACAAACACAGCAAATCTTGGTACAGCAGCATGGTAAGGCAGAAGAGACTAAGAGCCTGAACTACATATCAGACAGACTCCGAAGCAGACTGTCATTTAGAGTTTCAGGTTCCTGCAGGTTCTATGGAGTGTGTAGACTCTGCCTATGTTAATATTTGCACCTTGAGTGCAGGGTGTTTTTTGGACTGACTACTGGATTTGCTCTTTGGATCCTGTATTTATTTTTCCACTAGGAATGCACCATACGTTTGCGATTATTTTGCTGTTTACAACATTTTGTTGCCATAATGGGTTTTACTTTTGAGCATATCTGACCCTGGTGTGGTATGTGTGCTTTGTTGAACAGGAGCTTGCAAGCTAGAGAAGTAGAGAAACACATCACCATAAGAAAGGAACAAAGACTGGGTAAGTGGTGGAAATCATTATAGCATGAAATAAACCTAATAATACACAGAGAGACCTATTTACTAAGTTGCATTAGGTCAGTAACATGACTTTTAAGGCATAATAATGGTTAGTGTGGTGCTATATTAACAGCTAAAGCAACTCATTAACAAATTAACAACCTAGCATGGGAATAGACAATATGCGGACTAGGTAGGGAATGTGCACTGACTGTGTCTTGCAGTTAACGCAGGGGTTGTTATTGTGTATAAACTGCTAATGCAGCAGATAACACAGAATAATTAGCACTACATCAAAAGGTGTAGATAACTGCATACTACATTATCTGCCATGCTATCAACACATGATAGTGAACCTTGCCCAACAGTAGTGGCATGGCTGGCCTCCCAAATGTTCAGGGAATACTCCCAACAGTTACCCCAGACATGCTTGCTTTTGGTAGTTGCCTAATCTTAATGCACTTTGGTAAATAGGAACAAAAAGAAATAACTAAACATAAATACAATACATTAAGCCAAATGCACCAAAAGCCAACAGTAATCATAAACCTGACAAACTAGAAGTACCAATTCAAGAATAAAACTTAAGTCCCAACATGGCCAGCCTTCCTTCTAGTTTTAGGCTTTCTCTGTCTTTACACCTCGTCTATGGAACAAGTTCCTTGCTGACACCAGGAGTCCATCATATTCATTACATTTAAATCAAGCTTGTCTTGTTTGCTTTTGAAGTTCCCAATTTTATGGATATGCACTGCACATCAGCTATCAATATAGAGCTCAATACTGTGTAAGTATTCAACAAATTAACTGAGACATCTGAGGGACCATCACATCACATGGATGGCAAGGAAGGGCTGATGATATGAGAATGGTGCATGTAATAGGATACTATGTCTATCACCACTGGCTTATTTAAGCATAAGTGCATCTTCATATTTGTGTATTTCTGGAAGTCTATGAGTTCCCCTATCTGTCTACCCTTCCCAAGCAAGACTGTGTATCATTCTATGTGGAGGTATGAGAGCTATGAGCACATAATATTCTTATAGGCTCTGATGGATGAATGATGCTTACTAGTTTTGCAATGAGATGTGCTCTTTTTAAGATCAGTGATTGTGTGATTGTGTGTGTGCGTGTGTGCGCCTTTCAGTCAATGCTGACTCCGTCAGTGATCATAAGAAAAAAGGTTTGCCATACTGAATCAGATCAAAGGTCCATCAAGTCCAGTATCCTATTTCCGACAGTGGATAATCCAGGTCACAGGCATGTGGCAGGATCCTAAGACGTACAGAGATTCCATCCTCTTATCCCAGGGATAAGCAGTAGATATCCCTCAAATTCATTTTAATAATAGTTTATGCCCTTTTCCTCCAGAAACTCTCCCAAACCTTTTTTAAAACCAGCTACACTAATAACTCTTATTGCATCCTCTAGCAACAAATTCTAGTGCTTTATTACAGGTCGAGTGAAAAATTATTTTCTCCGAGTACTACTTAATATCTTCATTGCATGTCCCCTTGTCTTTGCACACTTCGAAGGACTAAACAACAGATCTAAGTTTACCGGTTCCACTCCACTCATTATTTTATAGATCTCTACCATATCTCCCCTCAGCCGTCTCTTCTCCAAGCTGCAGAGTACTAATCTTTTAAACCTTTTCTAATAGGGGCACCCTTCCATCCCTTTTACTATTTTGGTTGTTTTTCTCTGCACTTGGTTAATTCCACCGTATTTTTTTTTTAGATGTGGAGACCATATAACATTCAATATGTATTCACACCATGTGGCAATACAGAAACATTATGATAGTCTCTATTTTATTTTCTATTTCTTTCTTATGATTCTTAGCATTCTGTAGCTTTCTTGGCTGCAGTTGCACACTGAGCTGGGGATTAAAACGTATTAGCCACGATGACACCTAGATCTTTTTCTTGGGTGGTGACTCCTAATTTAAAATCTTGCATTGTGTAGCTATACCTAGGTTTTGCTCTTCTCTGAGTGCCTAATTTTGCACTTATCCACATTAAATGTCATCTGCCATTTGGATGACTAGTCTCCTAATTTCTCAAGGTACTCTTGCAATTTTTCACAATCCTCTTGGGATTTAACTCCTTTGAATAATTTTGTGTCATCTGCAAATCACCCCACTTGTTCCCATTTCCAGGTCATTTATAAATATGTTGAAAATCAGTGGGCCAAGTACAGATCCCTGGGGCACTATACTATTCACCTTTTGCCACTAAAAATATTGACCATTTAGCCCTGTTCTCTCTGTGCCTTGACTTTTTAATTTTCTTGAGTCTCACATGAGGGACTTTGTCAAACACTTTTTGAAAATCCAGATAAAGTGTGGGGTATATTTACTAAGCCATGCTAACCATTTGCACAGGGTTTAACAGAAGGTAAGTACACTGTGCTAAAATTTAGCATAGGGCCCAGTACTAAAACGCCCATGCTAACTGGGCAGTGTGCGATTCAGCAGGGACTGGGCAAGTTAGGGGCAGAACCTGAAGGACTTGCACTGGCTGCCAATCTACTGCCGACTCACCTATAAATTAATCCTGATGACCTTCAAGGCCATCAACAAAATATCCTCCACCTCCCTGACGGACTTTCTCTACCCCACCCCAGCGAACAGAGCAAGGAGGACATTTGCCACCAACACGCTACAGACCCCCCATGAAATAACAAAATGCACCCAGGCAACAAAGAACCGAGCCTTTAAGTTCTATGCTCCTAGCTGCTGGATGCGCTCCCAACTGCTGTCCACACGATCACTGACCTTGCTCAATTCAGAAAAGCACTAAAGCACCACTTCTTTCTCCTACACTACTCACAGCCCAGTAACTCAACCCCACCCTCCACATACCCAGCTAGCCAACTGTAAATAACAGACAACTCATGTTTATATTGTAGACAGACACTGTAGATAGTTATTTGATATTGTAGATAGTTACCCCAGTTTGAATCCCAAGTTGTCTAACCCGTTCAGTTGTAAGTACATAACAGGCCTTCTGCTATGTACAAATATGTTATCTGTAAACCGCACTGATTTTAAAAAGCACGGTATATAAAAGCAATAAATAAATAAATAACATAAATAAAGGTCCAGTGCCTTAAAAAAAAAGGAAGGAGGATGGGGGAATGGAGGGCAGGGAGGTGGGAGTGAAAGGGGGAGGAAGAAGAGGATAGAACCTGGAAGGGGAACAGATAGTGGGGAGGGATTGGAGGGGGAGAAAGGAGGAGTGCAAGGTATCGGTGACAAAAGGACACAATGTATATTTGCCCAAAGGTGCATCCCTAGAACACACACACACACGGCACCCCATCTCCACACAACAGACATGATTCCCCAGCTCTACACTACTACACATGCTCACACATAGGCACCTTTCCTCTGCAGCCCACACACACACACACATTCAGACACGCCACCCCTGCACCACACACACAGTTAGCTTCTGTGTTTCTGGAGGCTGTGCGGCAACCCTGGATATTCAATGCCGGGGCCGCATATGACCCCAGCATTGAACATCTGGATTTATAGGTTGGTGGCAACAGCTATGTGCCGTAGCAGCACATAGCCGTCCCAGAAGAATATCAGGCCCGTAGTGCATATGATCCAATGCAAAGAATGTAAAAAGGGATGCTACATCGGAGAAACAAGCCAAAAATTGAGGCTATGCATCAATCTTCATAGATATATCATAAACTATTATAGACAAAATTTGAATGAGAGCTCAGTAGGTGAACATTTCTCAAAGGAGGATAGAAAGTTAAATCCTGGAATCACATTTATGAAACTATTCACAATTTATGAAATGTTTCTCTTACAGCTTTATTATGCATATAGAAAAAAATCTTTGTTTTTCTGAGCTTTTGGTAGCTGGTGAAAGGAGGAGGAGAAGACTAGAGGACCCATTAACATATTAAGAACTGGTGCAACTGAAGAGTCTTCCAGTATAGAAGAGGTGCAAAAAAGGAGTTAAGGTAGGCATGGAGGGAGAGCAGCTTGAGAGAGTACCGAAGGGACAGTGCTCTTTGTAGTGTTTATCTGATTTCATTTTTTTCACCAGTGTCTTTTATCAGTGTATATCATGTAAAACCTAAATAAATAAATGCCCTAATTTATATTATAGGAAAGAAAGTACTGAAAAGTATGGGTTTGATTTACTCAACTTGAGACCAGAAAAGAGGATGTGGCAAAAAGTAATAGTAAGGCTAAAATTTTCCATCCTCAAAAGACCCCCTAGACCATTAATGAAGCATGTGAGACCAAATAATGAGGCACGAGGGACCCACCAACTCCAAGTTCTCGAATGCATTTTCAGACTCATTAAAATATGCAGATACCTTATTTATTCAACTCTAACATTTTCTCCAGCTAGTTTTCTCAGATCAGCATTGGGTTTACAACATTTTCTCCTTGCTGATCCTCCTGTCAATTCTGGTAAGCCACTTTCACCCACCTCATTATCTGTTCACAATTTTAGGCTATTTCACGCTGTTGATGGTCCAATGTGAATTTCAAAAGTTCAAATGAACTGTACTATTTATGGTTTCCTATGACCTGATATAGATTGCAAGTTAAATGGCATTTTCTGTTTTATAAACTGGTGCAGATCCCATCATCACAACAGTCTTGGTCTAGAGCAGTGGTTCTTAACCTTGTTGGAGGTACTGAACCCCACCAGTTTCATATGCACATTCACCGAACCCTTCTTTATTGAAAAATAAAATATGATTTTTTTTTCAAATTCAAGACATAGGTATATGTTTTACTGGTTCACAAAATGAATCATGCATTAACATCACTGCGTTCAAAGAACAAAACCAATACAAGGCATGAACTCACAACAAATTACATACATAACTTTTCACAAAGACATGACCTTTTTTAATACTACCACACTGAAATGGTTTTAATTTTTAACCTTATGTATTCCAATAATGAACTTATTGTATTTATACTATTTATTATTTTTAACATTTTAACACACACCCATCACCTAATTTCCATCAGGCTACACCGCTACAATAATAATGAATATTTACTGCAAATCAGTGTGACTTCTGCTGTTGCCTTTGAGAGACCAGTTCAGAAATGCGTGGCTTCACCTTGGCAAGTGCCACTCATGTCATTTTCACAGCAAAGTCTGTTCCTTTTCTTCATTTTTATGTCCAGCATCCTCGAAAAGGATTGCTCGCAAAGATATGTTGTAACAAATGGTATAAAATTTCCAGGGCTTTCCTAGCAATAACAGGATACGTTACCATTTGTCGACACCAAAACGCTGAGAGCGTTGTTGTTCTGAAGAGTTTCTGTTGAACCTGGCTCTGCTGAATTTCAATGATTTCATCGAGGTATTCATCATTGACATTTGCTGTCTCAACACCAAACGTGAACGGCTGTCTCACCCATGCTGGATATGACTCTCTTGTAGGGAAGTATCCGTCGAGAGACTTTGCAAGCTCATCTAAGTGCGTGGCAATTGCTTGCTTCAGTTCCGTGGGTACAGAAATGTCTCCGATTCCAGACACATCTTCGATCTTACTTACACAGTCGTCCAGCAGGGGAAAGTTTGCGAAGTTGTCGTTCTCTGTTCGTCGTTTCCATAACGGTAGCTTTTTTTGAAAAGCTTTCAGGTTTTCTTCCGCTTCGATGATGTTGACTCCACCACCCTGCATCTGCTGATTGAGATGATTGAGAGATGTGAATATATCAGCCATGTACGCTAAAATGAGAATGAACTTAGAATTTTTGAAGCAATCTGCATGACGATGTTGGTGCTCTTGCAAAAACAGGGCTAATTCCACATGCATGGCAAAAACACGATTCAGCACCTGTCCCTGGGATAACCACTGAATGTTAGAATGGTACAGAAGTACCTCGAATTCAGAGCCCATTTCTTTACACAGCTCACTGAAGATGCGGTGCCTCAGTGCACTATTTCGCACATAGTTCACACATTCCACTACAATTTTTAATACTTCTGTCATTTCTGGAGGCAAGGTATTTGTTGCCAACCCATGCCTGTGCAGAATACAATGCATAAGAATGATGTGTGGTGCATTGGCTTTCACTAGCACACCAAAACCAGACTTTCTTCCCAACATGACTGGAGCTCTGTCCGTACAAACTGCAGAAACCATGTCCCACAAAAAATTGTTGTCTCTGAAGAAGTCATCCACAAGTTTCTTCACATCAGCTGCCTTAGTTGTTGTTGTAAGAGGCTTA
Organism: Ichthyophis bannanicus; assembly: GCA_033557465.1. Lineage (NCBI taxonomy): Eukaryota > Metazoa > Chordata > Amphibia > Gymnophiona > Ichthyophiidae > Ichthyophis > Ichthyophis bannanicus. Next base: position 107,887,777 of record CM066040.1, read on the forward strand.
CAAAGTAAAAAATCTTTCACATAGCGCACAAATACAGCAAGCCGACTTAGATTAGAAATGTCTGTGGTCTCGTCGAGTTGGAGGCTGAATTTTGCCGGGCTTGAAATCAGATCTGCAACTACTTGAGCCAAGATGTCTTTGCTCATGTCCTCTATTCTGTCGCTGATGGTGTCATTTGAAAGAGGAATTTGGAATAATTTAACTTTGGCCGCTTTTCCCAGCATCAGATTCGCCATCTTCAACACAGCTGGTTTTATGAGTGTTTCACCAATGGTGTGTGGTTTGCCCTGCTTTGCGATCAGGTAAGCAACTTCGTACGATGCTGTGAGGATCGGTTTGTTGATGGGTACAAAGCCAAGAGCAGGTAGAGTAGCCTTTTCATCGAATCTGGCCCTCTTCACCTTGAATTCTACAAGCATTGTGTTCTTGTATTCCCCATCTCCATGCAGGTTAAGGAAGTGTTCCTTTAGTTTTGCCGGTACTAGACTAGAATTGCTTAACTTGGCATTGCAAATCATGCAGTTAGGACGCTGACTCCCATCACGTTCTGTTATATATGCGAATCCATGTTGTACATATTCATCCGACCACTTTCTTTTTTTGCTCGACATAGTTAGTATGGATTAAAATATTAAGAAAGAAATCACATGACATACCATCACGACGACAGTCACAAGTCGACTACTGAGTGCACCAAATTCCCTGCAGCACAGATTGGCCAAGCAATGTAGCGTGATCACCTGCAGCCAATGATGGCCAAGTGGGGCGTGTCATCACGAATCATATGAGTCGGGTGCGTGTCTTGTGTCTTGACCTCCGCCAAACCCCTGAGACTGACTCACCGAATCTCTAGGGTTTGATCGAACCCAGGTTAAGAACCACTGGTCTAGAGATTGGAGTGGGGCACCCTTACTTGTACTTATATGCAGGGTGGTATCAGAAGATGTGAGGACAATTGTTATCAGTCCTCAGTGGGCATCCTATGAATTTTTCATTTTACATGTCTACAAATTCTGCATAGTAACTTGTGTGCTGTGTTTGCAAGTTTGTTTTCATATTGTGCATCTGTCTAAATAGCAAGCTGATATGCTGGGTGTTATGTTGATATGGAGGCACTATTGTTCTTGTGCATGAAATAGTCTAGCTTTATTCCATTTCTTTTTTTTTTTTTTATTTATGCAATTTTCAATATAAACACAAGAAATGCACTTGTTACAGAAAAGACTATACACAGAAAAGGATAGTCACAGACCAGTGGCAGAAAATACACATAACCACATCATTCACTAGCCCACGATAAAGAGAAAGGGCCAAACGAAAATTAAAGGAAAGTACCATCTCAGGTATAGAAGAAATAAGACACACTAAACCGATACAGCATAACTTAATCGGTCTATCTGCTATGTTCCTTCATGAAGCAGAACTCGTTGACTCTCCAGGTTGTGGTAGTATCTCTAAACTCTTAGCAACTAGAAACTGAGTCAAATGACTAAGCTCAAAAAGATTTAATTAAGAATTTACAGTGGTACCTCAAGAAGAACAGACACCCCCCACCAGCTGTACATCCTTAGGACACATAAGAAGAAATTGCTTCCTATGCTTCTGAGTAGTCTTTGAGACATCAGGAAACATCCTGACCCAAGAATCCATAAAAGCCTCATCTCTTGCCTTAAAGTATAATTTCAGTAACCAGTCACGATCCAGTTCCAAAGCAGCAATGACCGGGAGAGTGGCCCTAGGAAAAGTATCAGTAGTTGAACTCTCTAAAAATCCAGCTAAGTCCACAGAGTCAAAGGAAAGTTCTTGACTAGGAGATGACATCCCAAGATCTGTATGTATAGCACCAGTAAATAGAAAATTCCTGCCAGCGGAGACAAAGCCTCCAATAGAATTGTCAACAGTGAGGTGACATACCAGTTAAAAAGCTCCTTTGGAGATAAAGTAGGCACACGAGGAAAGTTCAGCAAACGTAAATTCCTCTTCCGAATAGAATTCTCAAAAGACAATTTTTGCATGGACACTAGAAAAGTCTTTAACCATAGTACCTGTACGTCCCGTTAAATCTGAGCACTTAGCTTCAAGCTGGGTTACACGTGAAGAGACATGAGCCACATCCTGCTTCTGCTGCTCCAGAGCTTGCAGTGTACGAGCCAGAGTACCTTGAATAGTGAAGAATTGAGAAGACAGAGAGGCTTCCAGGGCACTCAATCCATCCCAAAGGGTCTCAAAATTAAACTTGATAGGTCTCACCAAAGAAGAAAGAAGCACCTCCAGAAGGCAAATGCAGTGAAGATGAAACTCCTTCCTGAGTTGATAATGGAAAGACAATCAACACTCCAGCTCCTTCCCAGAAGCCGTCGTAGTCATCAGTGCTGTTCCAAGAACTGGGGCAGACTCTCCTCCTCTAACCAGCATCAATAGCAGGGGCAACACAAGATAAGTGCTCCCCTGCCTCTAATGACTCGGCAGAAGGAACAGAGGGCTGTACTGGGACAGGCCGCTCCTCCGGACTGAGTTTGTCATGTCTCTGGGAGACACGGCAAGCCACATTCCACCCCCGGAAACTCCAGCAAGCCCATCAGAGAACAAGCTGCACTGGAGGGCCGGAAGAACACATTGGCAGCATCTTCAGTGCAGTATAACACTGTTTGGCCTTACATTTCCGCAACTTAAGGCAAGAAGAGAAAAACAGTAAATTTATAAAGCAGCGTGAAGCAGTGAGGAACCTAGTCAGCCTGTGTCTGCCATCCTGCCCCCCCCCCCCCCCACACCCAGTATGGCCTAGTTTTCTTCCATTTTATGCTATCTTCCTGTCTCTGCCTTTTGAGCCTGAGTGCGCATGCTGTCGCTTAATTTTCCTTCTGTTCTTTGCACATACAGTGCATTGCAAAAGTATTCATCCCCTCTGTGTTTGTCCTGTTTTGTCGCATTACAACCTGGAATTAAAATGGAGTTTTGGGGGGTTAGCACCATGTGATATACACATCATGCCTACAACTTTGAAGGTGCAAAATATTCTTTATTGTGACACAAACAATAATTAAGTAAAAAAAAAACTGAAAGCAGGCGTGTGCATATGTATTCATCCCCCAAAGTCAATACGTTGTAGAGCTACATTTTGCTGCAATTACAGCTGCAAGTCTCTTGCGATATGTCTCTATTAGCTTAGCACATCTAGCCACTGGGATTTTCACCCATTCCTTAAGGCAAAACTGCTCCAACTCCTTCAAGTAAGATGGGTTGTGTTGGTGTACAGAATCTTCAAGTAATAATCACTGATTCTCGATTGGATTGAGATCTGGGCTTTTGACTAGGCCATTCCAAGACATTTAAATGTTTCCCTTTAAACCAGCTTTAGCAAGATGTTTAGGGTCATTGTCCTGCTGGAAGATGAACCTTTGTGCCAGTCTCTAATCTTTAAACCACCACAAAAACCATTCACCAGGTCACTATTCACCAACACAAAAACAAAACCCAGTGCTATTAATAACCTATTAATCAGAACAATTTATTGTCGGAATGGCCAGCTCAGTGTAGAGGAAAAACACCTCTCACCTCCGTGGCCCGTCCATTTTAATCAAAGAAGTTTAAAAAACTTTTAAAACAGCTAATACTTAGCTGTATCGAAGAAAACAGGCTGCTTGTTCACTGTGACCCACAGTAGATCCAAAATACGATGTGATGTGAAATTTTCAAACAGTGGTCTGACCTGAAGCAGGGGGCTTACGGAGTTGTCCCCGAAACGTGTCACGTCGTATTTTGGATCTACTGTTGGTCACAGTGAACAAGCAGCCTGTTTTCTTCGATACAGCTAAGTATTAGCTGTTTTAAAAGTTTTTTAAACTTCTTTGATTAAAATGGACGGGCCACGGAGGTGAGAGGTGTTTTTCCTCTACACTGAGCTGGCCATTCCGACAAAAAATTGTTCTGATTAATAGGTTATTAATAGCACTGGGTTTTGTTTTTGCGTTAGTCTCTAATCTCTGGCAGAATGAAACAGGTTTTCCTCAAGAATTGCCCTGTATTTAGTGCCATCCATCGTTCCTTCAATCCTGACCAGTTCCTTCAGTGTTATCCTTGGTGTCTTTGTAGCATCTCTGATTAATGCCCTCCTTGCCTGGTCTGTGAGTTTTGGTGGGCAGCCTTCCCTTGTCAGGTTTGTAGTGGTGCCATGTTCTTTCTATTTTGTTATAATGGATTTAATGGTGCTCCATGGGATATTCAGAATTTGGGATATTTTTTTATAATGCAACCCTGATCTATACTTCTCCACAACTTTGTCTCTGACCTGTTTGGATTGCTCCTTGGTCTTCATTTTGCTTGTTTAGTGGTGTTGCAGAGTCAGGGGTCTTTCAGAACAGGGATATTTATACAGAGATCATGTGACACTGACTGCACAGAGGTAGACCCTAATCAAATAATTATGTGACTTCTGAGGTTAATTGCTTGGGCCAGATCTTATTTAGGGGTTTCATAGCAAAAGGGACAAATACATATGCACTCACAGCTTTTCAGTTTTTACTTGTTCTTTTATATATACAAGGTATTTTGTTTTCATTCCACTTCACCAATTTGGAGTATATTGTTTGGTCCATTACATAACATTCAAATGAGCCTCCATTTTCATTCCAGGTTGTACGTAATGCGACAAAATGGGACAAAAACCAAGGAGATGAATACTTTCGCAAGGCACTGTAGATCTTTATTGCATGCAAGGAAAATGCACATACTGCTTATATAAAGAGTGAGTTCAGTATCGCAATGTGGCTATCAAGTATCACAGTGTTTCCCAACTCCAGCCAATCAGGTGTTCAGTACTGCCACAATTAATATGCATGATGTAGATTTGTAAGCATTGGAGATCCATTACATGTAGATCTGTCTCATGCAAATTTAGTGCAGCATTCCTGAAAACCCAACTAAGTGTACTTTCACGACATTGTCAGGAAACCCTGAACTAGCCTATTAATTGTTCACCGTAGCTTTTGTTTTACTGGATACTGTAGCCTTCTTTGTGACACTATGTGTTACAGTTTCCACTTTGTACATTCATTTTTATTCTTTTCTAATGTTTCACCAGAGTACAGACTGTGCAGTGCTGTCTTCAAGAGCCTGAGGTATCCAGTGCAACTTTGCCACCAGTAATTTCATGTACGCCTAAGGGTTTACCCTGGAGTGAAAGAGATGTGATCCGTTGAGAATAGAGCTCTATGCCTTTTGTCTTCTTTTTGAACTTGAAAGTATTTTTATTCTCTGTCACTTTTGCCTTTTTTCTTTCAGCTCACCTAGGCATTCTGGTTCTTCATAGGGAGGCCTATACAGAGGACATATAAAATGCCCCACCATAGAAAGAAGACGTTAAATAGCCAGCAAACATTAACAAGGACAAACCAGCACTGCAGTAGGCAGCCTCGTCCACCTTGGCAAAAGTTAAAAGAAAGTGAAATGTTAAACAAAAATGAATGATATATATATATATATATATATATATATATTTATATGTGTGTGTGTGTGTACGTATGTATGTATGCATGTATATCTTGTACAGTAAAAACTTATATTTGTTTCAAATTGATGCCTTATGTCTTATTTTCGGAAGTTTAAATAGTGCATAAGCAGAATTGATAGGTATGAAGAGAACCCTCAGGTAAGTAAAGAAAGTTCTCAGATAAGTGAAACAATAAATACCTCAGTAGAAATGGGTAATAGGGGCAACATATGAAAAGCAGTGTGTATAAATGCCTGTAGCATGGGAAATAAGATCCCAGATGTTGAGGCTTTAATGGAAAAGGCTGACTTGGATTTAGTGGTGGTTATGGAGATATGATTTATGGACAGGGTTGGAAGAAGGGGATGTGGAGTGACACTACATATTAAAAATAATATTAAAGCTATATAATTGCAGGACTTAAAAGGAAGAGAGGAGGCACTGTGGGTTAAACTAGAAAGAGAGAAAAGGAAATCCATTTGCATTGGAATTATATACAAATCCCTCTCACAGGGAGTAGAAGTGAACAAAGATTTAATAGAAGACATACAAAGTATTGCCTTGAATGGAGAAGTGCTACTAATAGTTGATTTCAATATGCCAGCTTTGGATTGGCACATCCCTGCTGCATCTAGAAGTAAGGAGATCCTGGATTCTCTACAGGCAACTGGTAGCAGAACCCATGCGTGATGTGGCCATACTGGACTTAGTGCTTACCAATGGGGAAAGTGTTTCTGATGTTACAGTGGGACATCATTTTGCATCCAGTGATCACCAGATGGTATGGTTCAGTATTAGAACTAGGGTTGATAAAATCCATTCAAAAGCGAGGGTCTTAGGCTTTAGGAAAACTAACTTTGTCAAAATGGGACAATACTTCAAAAGAGTCGTTAGTGGGATGGGAACAACTGGGGGATGTGGAAAAACAGTGGGAAAAACTGAAAATGGATATTTTAAGGGCAACCAAACTTTTTGTTAGAAAGCTAAATGTAAAAGGAAAAGGAGGCCACTATGGTTCTCAAAAGAAGTAGCTGAAAAGGTGGCCTTGATGAAATACAAGAGATCACAGAAAGAGGAAGACAGGCATCTATATTTAGAAAAACTTAGAGAAGCTAGCAAAGTATTTAGGAAAGCAAAGATTCAAAAAAAGGAGGAAATAGCCAATGCAATAAAATGGGGGGATAAGACATTTCTCAGATATGTTAGTGAGAAGAGGAAGGGCAAAAGTGGTATTGTCAGACTCAAGGGTGAAAGGGAGGAATATGTAGAAGCTGATAAGGATAAAGCAGAATTGCTTAACAAATATTTCTGTTCTGTGTTCACAGATGAAGAACCAGGAACAGGACCTCAGAAAAGACCCACAAATAGCAACAGAAGCGAGGGGCAACTTGAACAATTTTCAGAAGACTGTGTTCGTGAGAAACTAGCTAAACCTAAAGTAGACAAAGCGATGGGACCAGAAGGGATACACCCTAGAATACTGAGGGAACTTGGGGATGTTCTAGCAGCTCCACTGACCGACCTTTCCAATGCCTCATTGGAGTCAGGAGTGGTGCCAAAGGACTCGAGCGAGGCTCATGTGGGTGCCTTTACACAAAAGTGGAAATAAGGATGTGGTTGAAAACTACAGGCCAGTTAGTTTAACTTCAATGGTGAGTAAATTATTGCAAATGCTGCTGAAAGAGAAAATAGTGAGGATTCTGGAGTTCTGCGGATTACAGAATCCGAGGCAGCATGGATTCACCAGAGGCAGGTCTTCTCAGACAAATCTGATTGATTTCTTTGACTGGGTGACTAGGGAGTTGGACCAAGGGAGAGCCCTAGATGTGGTGTATTTAGATTTCAGTAAAGCCTTTGACACCATTCCTCACAGGCGACTTATAAACAAACTGAGCACCCTAGGGATGGACCCTAAAGTTACTGCTTCGGTTAGAAATTGGTTGAGTGGGAAGCGACACAGGGTACAGATAAATGGAGCTCACTCTGAGGAGGAGGTGGTTACCAATGGTGTGCCCCAGGGATCTGTCCTTGGTTTGATTCTTTTTAACATCTGTGTTAGTGATATAGCGAAAGGGCTGTTGGGTAAGGTTTGCCTCTTTGCGGATGATACTAAAATCTGCAATAGAGTAGACACCCATGAATGTGTAGATAACATGAGGAGGGATCTAGCTAAGCTTGAAGAATGGTCTAGAATTTGACAGCTGGGATTTAATGTTAAAAAATGCAAGGTCATGCATTTGGGCTGCAGCAATCCAAGGGAGCAATATAGTATAGGGGGTGAAGTACTTTTGTCCACTAAAGAAGAGCGGGACCTGGGCGTGGTTGTGTCTGATTATCTTAGAGTAGCTAAACAGGTAGAAAAGGCAACAACAAAAGCTAGAAGGATGCTTGGGTGCATACAAAGAGGAATGGCTAGCAGAAAAAAGGAAGTGATAGTGCCTCTGTATAAGTCTTTGGTACGACCTCATTTGGAATATTGTGTGCAATTCTGGAGACCGCAGCTTCAAAAGGATATAAACAGGATGGAGTCAGTACAGAGGGTGGCTACTAAAATGGTTAGTGGTCTTCATTATAAAGCATATGAGGACAGACTTAAGAATCTTAATATGTACACCTTAGAGGAAAGGCAGAATAGAGGTGATATGATTGAGACGTTTAAATACCTCTGTGGCATAAATGCACAGGGGCAGAGCCTATTTTGATTGAAAGCAAGTTCTGCTACGAGGGTACATGGGATGAGGGTGAAGGGGGATAGATTCAGGAGTGATATGCGGAAATATTTCTTTACGGAAAGAGTGGTGGATCCGTGAAATAGTCTCCCAGTGGAGGTGGTAGAGATGAGGACAGTATCTGAATTCAAAAAAGCATGGGACAAACACAGAGGATCTCTAAAGGAAAATAGGGGACTCTTGTAGTTACTGATATGGAAGGACAGACTAGATAGAAAAATGACGACAGAAAAAGACCACATGGCCTATGTTTCTATGTAACAAGGCATGGTTATTGCTTTCAGTCATTACTAACAGGACCGTACCTAGCCCTGTGTGAGCGGTGCGGCCGCACTGGGCACAAAGGCTTAAGGGGTGCATTTCGGCTGTCTGCCGTTGCCACCCGCCACCACTTTTTCTTCTCTCAGTGGCAGCACACAACGGCAGACAGCTGAAATGTCCCCCTTAAGCCTTCTCACGGCACACCCTCCTGGAGGGACCAGACCTGCTTAGCGTGCCAGCAACTTGCACATCGGGTGTGCGCCTCTTCTCTCCTGCCCCAAAAAGTGACTAGATGGAGGTGCGGTGGGGGGGGGGGGGGGCGCCCGAAGTGCAAGTCGCACAGGGCGCATTTCATCTTATGCCATCGCTTAACAGGTATAGAAATAATATTCCAGTTAAATGCTTGGAGATAACAACAGAATATGGACCATCCATATGTTACAAAAATAGAAGTAAAAATGTTGCAAATAAATTTCTAACCAACTTGAATGTGCTGAAATTTTTTAAATTTAAGTTTAGTGGTTAAAGCAACAGCCTAATACCCGGGAGACTGGGGTTTGATACCCACTGGCACTCCTTGGACAGGTAACCTTACTTTCCCTTGCCTCAGAAGAAAAGGCCTGGCAATCTACTTCTGGTCATACCTTGCCAGGAAAACCCAGGGGCTGCTGGGTCACCAGGAGTCAGCATTTATTTGACAGCACTTTAAAAAAAGGGTGATGATTACATTTTGCAAACCATATTGTACTTCTCCAGGGAAATACATTTTTATCAGTAAGATGCTATTCTCTTTATTTAATAAACATCAGTAAATATATTACTGTACAGTAATTATTTTAATTCATTTCCAGCAAAATGGTTTTCACAAAGAAATCTGGTCTTATATGGAAATATTTCAGGGGGTTTTTAACTGGCTTTCAAGGGCACTATCACAGCTCATAGATTAAGGAATTAAAGATTTTTCTGTGCCATGTTAATAGATCTGCAATCTCGTGTTAACACCACCCACACTATAAAAGGGCTTTCATCTTAGCCATCATGAAGACTGCTCACCTGCAGTCCTTGATGTTGACTGCTAAAATGCGACATAAGTGATTCACAAGGCTGAGAGCAGAGACCCCCTGAGATATTCTTTTTTGCTTAGCCCTATTATTAAAAATCTAATTGCAGTAATTTAGTGCTAGCAAATAGATGAGAACCTGAGCTTATGATCTCTTAAGCGTGACCCAAAGAATTTTAGTCCTAGGAGAAGCAATCCTTGTCATCATGCTTTGTTGTGTCTATGCTGTCTACAGCAGTGATTCCCAATCTGTAGTCAGTGGACCCCAGGGGGTCCATGCAATCATAGCAAGAAGTTCACAGGAGACAGAAAAAAGAAAGAGAGGCTGGTGGGGATTGACTAGGCAAAAATTGGAGAGACTGAAGGGAACTAGCTGGGGAGGGGAGGAGGGTAAAAAAAGATTGAAACTGGTGGGGATGGGGGGGATGCAGGGCTGGCCCATCCACTAGGCATACTAGGCAGCTGCCTTGGGCGACAGACCCTGGTGGACAGCATGGCATGCTTTGGTGGCTGCGGAAGGCCATGGACTTCAGCAATGCAGCTTCCTGTTGGAGAGGGGCAGGAAAGGCAGGCCATGTGTGCATGTGGGTATTGAAGCACATGGCCGGTGCATACCACTTTTCAAAGCGACAAGTTGTGCTGCTGCTGCTGCCGGCCCCCCCCACCCCCGCCCCAGCAGAAGATGGATTCAAGCACTGGGGGTGGGGGATGGGGTGACAAGGTGGGGGGAGGCGGCAATGGTGATGGCAGGGGGGAGGGTATGGCAGAGTTTCTGCCTAAGGCAGCAGAAATACTTGAGCCAACCCTGTGGGAAAGAGAGAGCAAGAGAGAGAGTTAGGAAGGGAAAAAAACAGTGGGGACAAGCTTGGCACTGAAGGAAAAATCTTGCTTATCTTTTAGGTGCAGGAGGTAACAGGGCAACATGCAATATCGATGTTGCCCAGTTAGCTATTGCTGTTCCCGGCATGTGCGGCAATCCCTAGATATTCAATGTCAGGGCCACATATGACCCCAGCATTGAATATCTGGGGTGGGGTTAAGGGTTGGTAGGCATGGCTATGTGCCGTAGCAGTGCAAAGCCTGCCCACGTGAATATTGGGCCCTATAACGCTTCCTCTCAGATAGATTTAACCTTGATGGCAGTACTGGAGGCAGTGCAACTACACCAGTGGGGAGACGTGCTGATGGGAGGTGACTTTAATTGTGTGCTAGCAAGAATTGACAGATTGGGGGGGGGGGTCACAGCTGTGCTTCTGCGAGTTTGAATAAGCTTCACTCTGTAGTAAAGCAGTTAGACTTATGTGATGCCTGGAGAGTCTTACATGGCAGAGAGAAGGACTATACCTGTTTTTTTCCTGCCCAAAAGAGCTACTCCAGAATTGATCTACAGCTGTTCTCATGGAGCTTCCTAACTACACTTACTGTGGTCACCATAGGAACCATGGTGGTCTCTGACCATGTGATCATTGCCTTGGAATTATGGGAAGGGAAGGTGGAGCACCCTCCTAGTGCCTGAGCCCTTCACCGGGGGCGTCTTAAGAAAAGAGAGTTCCTCTTAGCGGTACAGATTGGTGGGAGGAATTTCTGACCTTCAATGACACAGCTGAAATCTCAGCCTTCACATTATGGGAGGCTGCCAAGGCTGTCCTCAGTGGTCAACTGATGTTTCTCTCATGTTGATTCAAAAAAAAGGAAAACTCCCAGAGAGGTGAGCTATAAAAGGTGATCAGTGAGCTGGAAAGATTGCACCGGAAAGGGGGGGGGGGGGGTGGAGTAAAAGTATGTCAGCAACTAGTGCGTGCAAAAGGAGAATAAAGCAAACAGATTGCTTCTCTAGCAGCTAAAGAGGCAGAGTGTGATATGGAAAGGTTCATGCCCTCAAACAGTCACATGGAGGCTGTTACCCTTAGCATCCACTCCCTAACCTTGAGGGTTTAAGGAGGGATGGGCCTTTGTAGTTGTGGGGGCCAAATGATAGGCGGGCACAAGAATATTTATTTTTATAAGGATTTATTTACCCCGCTCCGTGGTGGAATGGAACAGGCGTGAGGATTAAACCAAAACAGGAACAAAGGAAAATCAAGGCTTTTCAATGCTGTGCTTAAAATGTCCTTTCCTGCTGGGATTCACATTACTTCATGTGTCCTCTTACTTGGCAATCACAATAAACAAGGGAAAACAATTCTGTTCATGAGTTGTATCTAAATTATGCTTTAGCTTATTTTCACTGCTTCATAAGCTCTTCATTCAGGTACTTAAACAACATACATTTTTGTAAGCTCTTCATCCAGGTATTTAAACAACATACCTTTCAGGATATGCTAGAAAATGACCATTCAAGCTTTGCTTTAGTTAGTTCTATCAATCAGACCGATTGAGCAGTCCATTGGCTGATTGACTTCAATCATGGGCAACGGAGAAGCTAATGGTATTTCTGCCTCAGGATTCTTTCCTGTTTGCACTAACTTCTGTTCAGCAATAGCTCTTTTATCTAAGAATTGTTTAAACTCTTTAAGGAGAAATTCAGCCTGCTTTCTAGCTGGGCTAGACTGAGGATTTGCTCCTTCCTTGGGTAAGTAACTGTTAGCAGAGTTTACCTCTGGAAAGCAAGCAATGCCGTCTCTGTTCAAACATTCATTCACGGCACTGGAGTTACCCCTCCCCCACTTGTCTCTGTATGCAGGTGTCGGGTTAACAAGTTCCTTAGTATGAGGAATGTTTCTAAGGAGTGATTCAAAGGTAGGACCTTCTAAAACATCCTGGCTTAATTCTCTCCTGAACAATTCAGCTGGATTCCTTATATCAGCCTGCTTGCTAAAAGCTTCAGCTGTCTGGTAAGAAAAGCTGGGTTTGTTTAAAGGAACTTCAGGCTGCAGCCAACTGCTTTCACAAGGCCTGAGGCTGTCCTGAGTTTTAAAGTCAGCATTCACTCTTTCTGGGTTCTCATAAAACTTGTCATATGAATTAAATACACCAGGTACCTTATAATGAGGCTTGTCTGAGAATGCCTTGCCGCGCTGCCTTCCTCTCCAAGGGTCAGCTGTTTGTTCCAGAAACCTAGGCTTTATCCCTGGGTCTCTCAGTGCTTCTAACTTCTGTTGTTCCCAGAAGGTTCTTTCAGGCACTGAGTATCCCCGGTACCTACTTCCTGGTTCTGAATCCCTTTTCCTTGTATTACAGCTGGGCAGTGTTTCTCTTGCTAGGTCAAAGGTTTCTGTATCAAAGAGAGCTTCTTGCCTTATTCCATCTTCACTCTCCTTTCCTTGTTGCTTTTCCAACTTCCTTTGCCTTCTCATTCGTTTTCCCCTTCTGATACTCGTTCCAAATCCACTCATACCAATTCCACTCATACCACTACTGTCTTCCTTCTCTCTGTTTAACAAGGTGCCCCTGCTCTGGGGAGCCCGCCTCCTGCTAGGGCGTGCCCAATCAGCAACTCTGCTTCTCTCCTCCCCTGAGGTGAACTGTGTTAGCTGATTAGCTCTGTGCATCTTGTGCTGAGAAGGGAAAACCTTGCATTTACCTGCAGTACCTGAACCTTCCAGCGGGTCAGTATCAGTTTCCATGGCTTCCAGCCCTGCCACTGCGTCATAAGGCACACTCTATTGTTCCACAGAAACGGCAGAGAGGTTTGCCAAGTTTTATAGTGACTTATATTCTTCCCAATTAATGGCTGATGAAGCAGAGATTTGGGATTCAAATGTGGACTTTCCCCAGCTGTCTACAGTCACAGGAGGTACCGAAGCACCTCTTTGCATTGGAGATGTGGATAGCTATCCGCAGCTTAAAAGCCTCAAAGGCGCCTGGCCTGAATCAATTGCCAGCTGAGCTCTACAAGGAAATGTGGGAGCATTTTGACCCATTGTTGGTTTGGGTTTTCAATGACATACGGGCACAAGGAGTGCTTCCAGCCTACTTCTATCAAACTGTTAACCTTGGGATTTGTATTCGAAGAGTTTTCTCCCAACTCTACCAAATAAATTATCACATCCTCCTAGATGGGCTGAGTAAAGAGCTAGAGTCCTTGCAGTCCTGGATGGTGTCCTGGTTGGGGTGTATCAATACAGTTTGAATGCTTGCTTTACTGAAGTTTTTGCTCTTATTTACTCAGCTACCTATTAAAGTACCCAGAAGCTTCTTCAAAATGGTCAGGAAGGCTCTACTATCTTTTGTGTGGCAGGGAAAGAAACCTCAAGTTGGTTGGGCCACCCTTATAGTGCCTAAAGGGTGCGGGGGCTTAGGCGTCCCAGACCCTGAGTTGTATTATTGGTGCTCATACCTACAAGCAGTGCTTTTCTGGATGATGGACTCGCATTCGGACTGGGTGGGCCCAGAGGAGGCGTGGATGGCCCCCATTCCCCTAAAAACATTGCTTTTAAAGGAGGCGGCAGACATTAAATCGGGTCTTCTCATATCCCTTTTCTTGGGGCCCTTATGGAAAGTTTGGTGTATGCTCTGCGAGGTATTACCTTTGTTTCCAAAGACAGGATTGAGACATTATGGGGTACTCCCTGAATTTCTTACAATATTTTCAGATACAGCATTTTCTTGGGTCTATCCCCTATGAAACAGAGGTGCTATGCTCGCCCAGGCTCTGGGAATGGGTTCTATTTGAAACCAAACAACTGAAGTCCTGCACTGTCCAACTATACAGGGCTGTTGCTGCAGATCCCCCCCCCCCCACCCCCGGTCACAACATTTTGACTGGACAGCTGTGCTTGGAAATGAGCAAGAGGAATTTTGGGACGAGGTGTGCCACTACTCTCACTCTTGCTCGATATCCCTGTCATTAGTCAATACACAACTGCACATCTTATTAAGTATGTCAATAACACCAGTTAACTTTAGGTGGGATAGAGGGGATCATCCTTTGTGCTGGTGAAATTGCGATGAGAGGGAGGATCTGGAGCATATGTGGTGACATTGCCCTCGGCTCCAGTTCTTTTGGTCCCAAATTCACAAACAAATTTGCACAGCCTTAGTGATGCCACTTCCCTTCTCGCATGAATCCTGCCTACTGGGGCATCTTCCCCCAGATTTCTCTCTGGATGCTTAGTACTGGTTACCCAAAGTGTAATTGCTTGATACTGGAAGTAAGCAGTGCCTCATTCCCTTTCGGAATGGTTGGTTAAGGCTTGGGATATATATAGGATGGAGAAGCTTATGTTGGAGCTTCGGGGGAAGTCAGAAGCAGTTGATGAACTATGGTCCCGTTTCTTCCTGACCAGGAACCCTGCTATCCGATTGACTTGATCGTACCTGTGTGTACTCTCCTCTAGACACAGCATCCATACACATTTTAGCTTTGTTATTTTATATCTTGGGCCTTACCTGGCCAGTGTAACCATGTCCAGACCTCCCATAGTATGCTTGTATAAGAGGTAGGAGGGGAAGATGGATGGGGAGGTTGGGTGGGGGGTATTCCGGAAGGGGCTGTGGGGCAGTCAGGGGTGAGGCAAAATTACTGAAGGGCCATCAGTCCATGGGAAAGAACTCATGTCTCTAGATGTCTGGTAACCATCTCCTTTCACCCTGATCCTCTCCGTGGATGAGCTACATGCTGAAACTTTTCAATTCCTTGTTTACTACCAATGGAGCCGTCTCCCTCCACTGGTTCCACTGCCCCCCAGGTTGGGTTTCTATGGGGAGATGTGGTGGGGTAGAGTAGGGTTTGAGGGTGGTGGTTGGTCAGGGGGCTTGTTTGGTTAGATATGGTCTGTGGGCTCACTGGAAGGGTCACAAATGCTCTTCATTCTTTCTATGCATTGTGGGTTTCTTATGTTCAAGAATATGTGAACCCAGTCATCACTGTGTAATTGCACCATTGGTATAGAAACCCCAGACCTTTGTTTGTCTTTCTGAGGAGTTGTAATCATTTCCATAAATTTAATACAAATTTATACAAAATAATAACAACAAAAGAAGACTGCAAGTACAGATAACGGGTCAGTTTTCATAAGCATTTATGTGGTCGCCATCGGGTGCCTATTGCATACGTTTATTTGTTTTACATTCCTGGCACAGAGAATGCATGACTTACATGGCCAATGTAAGGTAAGTTTAGTGGCATTCCAGAATTTGGCCTTCAAGTTTTATGGTGAACATCAAAATTCATCCACTATCTGTATAACTTATGCATTTGCATCTGACCACAGATACAGCAAACTTAACTTTAAAGCATGAACAAGATAGGTCCCATACTCTTCCCTGTTGGCCTCAAATATATTAAAAGAATTAGTCACAACTACAGTAAATGGCACTCGCTCCCATCACTAAATATATAAAAATAGTACTTAGGGGCCTAGCAGTATACCCCTAGATACTGAATATAATATTAGCTGAGTGGCACCGCGGAACTCCCCATTCCCTTTCTGATACAGTATAATGGTATTGGCAAATCTGCGTACCCACCCTCTAATCCCCTGGATCTCTTCCCTGAAATGGCCAGGCATCTCAGTGGGAGGAGGAAAAACTGTTACCTTATTCTGATGAGCTGAATAGTAAGAGCCACTCCAACAGTCTGCTGGAGCAGAGTAGCCTTTATTCATTTATTTATTGTACTTTTGTAGTTATTGGTCACTTTACTGACAGCTGTTCAGTATTTTCCCACCTACTGATACAGCAGAGTGGGGCTCCAGCACATGACTATCACTCTCCTATCTCCCTCCCTCAAAAGATAAACACTGGGCCTCCGTCACCCTGGATCCCTCACAACCACACCCTCCCTGTCAGAAAATCAGAGGTCCTCCAGTCTCCCCCCCCCCCAAAATAGCAAATTTATTTTTATTTATTTAATTTAAATAATTTATATCCCATTCAAGACAACAAAGATGAATGCAGATACAAACAAAACAATTAATCCAATAAAACAACATTGATATAAATTAAAAGTTGCCATTAAGAGCACTGCTATATTATAATTGCCATCAGAGTCTCAACACAGGTTATAAATGTTCACACACCACACTTGCCCATCAGGTGAATTCAGGGAAAGCCTGTTTAAATAAAGATCATCAGTTCTACTTCAACACGCAACTCAGTTGGTAAAGAGTTCCAAATAGATGGAGCAGACAGAGAGAAAATTCTCTTAGGTATAGACAAAAGATGAATGAATTCAAAAGGAGGAACAGCCAATAAATGCATCTCCTGAGAGCACAAAGTGTGAGAAGGACAGTATGGTTTAAGCAAAGATGAGAAAATAGTAGGAGCCATATTGTACAAACATTTAAAGGCAATCATAATCACCTTATGCAACACTCGAAATTCAACCGGTAACCAGTGCAGGACAAACAATTCCTATTTAATATTCTCAAATCATTTGCACCCAAGTTAAAAGATACACATCAGCATTTTGAACTGACCGTAAAGGAGACATAGTAGTTTTTGGGAGACCCAAAAAGAGACTATTACAATAGTCTAGAGGTAAAAGTACTAAAACTTGTAATACAGAACGGAAATTACTACATGAAAGATATGGCTTCAATCGCCGAAGAAGACACAATTTATAGTAAGCAGCTTCAACCACTCTTTGAACGTAATCATGTAAATTCAATTGAGTGTCCAACCAAACACCCAAATCTCTCATAACATCTCTAAGCACAAGAGACTAGGATCTAGGTTGCAAATGTAAACCCATGGAAGCTGAAAGGTTCAAGGACAGATGCAAACTTTCATATGCAGCAATCCTGTTCCTTTCTTCCCCCCAATTTCAAAAAAGAGTTACCAGCATTCCTGAACATCAGTTCCATCTATGATCTAGAACTTCGCTCTCTATCATCCATCCTCCTTCTCACCACTAGTGGCCAGTTTTAGAACAGCTACAGGGCCACTAGGAGGTGTCTGCTTTCCCCTCTGCTGGTAAAGAGTTCAGGAGGTTCAAGTGCGGCAAGTAGGTTTTTGTGAAGGAGCACAGGAAGTATAGGGGTTGACAGAAACCATCTTTTTGGATGCTGGGGGTCAAGGACCCTCTTTTTGGGTATCAGGGTGGATTTCCTTGTAAACAGCAATCATGAAGGACTGAGGGAAGGGTCTTAAGGTGTTCCTCTCACTGCTATCGGAAGGGGAAGGGTTACATTTCCTTTTGTCAGTGCCAAGATGGATTCTACTTTAATTATAACCATATTTCATCTGCCTCTCCATGGCTGAACTGGTGCAATAAAAGTAGTTGCACAACGTATGAGTTCATACTGTCCCAACTCAAGCCCTGCTAGCAACAAGGATTATTATTTCTTTGACCAAGTTAATTATTTTTAAATTCTACCAAGTAAGATATTTTAACGTAAGCCATGTCTTTGTTTTTTTAACAATCATAAAACCGAAAAAAAATTCTCGTTCTCACAGGAGCTGAAACAATATCTACTTTTGTAACTGATGTCTGTGATGCTGTGTGCATACAGAAACAAAAGAAGCTAGGTTTGGAACAGGGCAGTACCACTTTAAAGACACATATTTTAAAAGGACTCATTCTAAAACTGATGCTTTCTCTAAAATCACATCATTGTATCAGAAATGGCAATGTTACTTTGCAATAACATTCCTCTATAGAAGAAATCTGTAAAGTAGTACACCATGGAATGAAAAAATAATTTGATTTTTTTCAAAGCAAGAATAAGCAAGCTGTAATAATACTGTATTTGTTATAGAGTTTACAAGTACAAGTGTGCATTAGGGGGTTCAAGTTACAGCACTGAAATTAATCCACCTTGACACTGCATCTCCTCTAGCTCACTACGGCACCCAGGCCACTTAATAATGCTTCAGGTATGTTCAAGTAACTAGGCAACAGACAGCAACAGTGGCTAAAGTTGGCTATTTATTTCACATCTGGAGGATTCTTTTAAACAAATAATTACAGAGAAAACTAAATGAATAAACAAACCTTCTTCAGCTCAAGAGGCTGCCTGAAGTGGATGGAGTTTATGCCCCATGTGTTATGATTTGCTGCATCAACCCAAATTGGGGTTGGGGAGAGCGAGGGGGGGGGGGGAAGAAGAGGGGTAGTGTGGATGAAATTATTTTTAATAGGGATTTGAAATTGCGGAAATTGGATATTTGTTTTCTGGAGGTGGTCGAGGCTTTGTTGGTGGGGGTCTGCTATTGACCAGAAGTTAGTAATTTTATTGGTGTATTTTCCATTTGGAAGGATAGTATTCATGAAAAGTTTTTAGAATGGTTATTGAATTTACCCATGCAATATACAAATATGCTGGTTATTGAGGGAGGAGTGGCCTAGTGGTTGGGGCAAGTTACCTCAGGCCAGAAGGTCAGCGGTTCAAATCCCACTAGAGGACAGCAACCTTGGGCCGGAAGGACTGGGGTTTCTAGTCCCACAGGTGCTCCTTGTGGTCTTGGGCAAGCCACTTAACCCTCCATTGCCCATGTTCCCTGTCAAATAGTTATCTCCAAGTTATAATGCCCTGATCAATGTAAACCACCTTGATATCATGAAAGGTGGTATAAAAGAAATGATAAATAAATTGGTGATTTCAATAATCATATGGGTCAGGTTCAGGAATTTATTAGTTCTTCAGACTGGAAACTTTTAATAGATTTTCCTACACACATGAAAGGTCATATGTTGGACCTTGTCATGGTCTCTGATCAGTTTAGACAGTTTTTTGAAGTTACAAATATCTCAGCTTCAACAATTTCTTGGTTGGATCTTTATTTTATTTCTTTTGATACAGAGGGGGTTAGAAAGCAGTATGAAGAAGAGCAGAATGTAGTGGTGGTAAGACTCATTAAGGAAACATGGAAACCTTTCAGTCATTTGGAACATCGATTGACACCACAAGAGAATAACGGTTTGGAGGAGAAGTTAGAGAACTGGAATGGTTGGTTAGTTGATGCTTTAGAGGCAGTTGCCCCTAAAAGAAGGAGAAAGAGGAGGAAAGGCAGGGAATTGTCTTTTCCTTTCTCTGAAGAAGCCAAACACAGTTGGACTTTTGACAGTTAGAAAGATTTATGGCGAAAGCGGCAAAAGAATGTTGTAAAACAGCCATGGAAAGCTAAGTTTAAAAGCTACAGACAGTTATTGAGGAAGCTTAAAAGGGATTACTTTACAAAACAGATTTTGGATTCAGAATATGCTAGTAGGGAATTCTTCTCTATTGTTAGAGAATTATCCATGGAAAATATAGATAATGTTAAGTCGAAATTAACAAGTGAAGATCTAGCTCAGTTTTTTGTGGATAAATTTGAAAATATTCAAAAAGAGACTTTCCGATATTGCATATATTAGAAAATGTGATTGGGGTAAAGGAGATGAACTTTTTTGTTCCATCTGATGAGCATTTGCGGAAGTTGAAAAGTCATTTTATGTTGGGATATAGTTTAGTTGGTCCCTGTCCGGCATAGTTCTTATGAACTCTACAGGAGAGCTGCTTTTTATATTTATTTTCAGTGGTAGCTCAGTCTTTGCAGAAGGGTGTTTTCTATCAGCACTGAAACAGGTATTAATTCGACTGATATTAAAAAACCTGCCTTGGCTGTTGATGATTTGAATAGTTATAGGCCATTGTAACCTCCCAATTGCAAATGTATATGGAAGAGATTGGTGGGTTAGATAATTGTCAATCTGGATTTAGGACGTTTTTTAGTACTGAAACAGTGATAGTGACTTTGTTGGACGAGATGAAGAGATGGAGAGGTTCGGGAGGTTGTGGGTTTTTTTGTTTTGTTACTGAAAGGAGTCCTATCTGTACAGTGCTGTGTACACCTTGAAGCACTGAATAGGTATTCAGTGATAGTAAAACTTGAGAGCCCTCAGAAAGGGGTTAACAACATATTCAGTAGTTCAGACATTCCAGGGAATATTGCTAGGGAAACGTTCTTGAAGAACTCTGCTCAAAATACCAGAAGTTGCAGGAAGACACTGAAAGCTGTCATGCTGCCGCCCCAGAGGCCAAGGTTGGTATGGGCAGGTCAGATGGACATGAGAGTTTTTTTATATATTTTGAATTTGGTCCTTCTGTAAGAGGTCTTGGTAATGTTCCCAGGACCTACCGGGGGCCAAAGTTCAAGAGAACACACTAGCCAGAATGTAGGGAAAATAAGGCTTTATTTCCCTTTAAGCACAATGGTTCAAGTTATGGGAGACTACTTCAACCAACTGAAAGAAACCTTGCTTCAGGCAACAAAAAGAAAATATATTCACACTTGCTTTGTTTAACTGTTGCTTCACAGTACTTGGCATAAACAAACTTTACAGGCATTCGCTACTGTTCACTGTTTTATGTTTCATGCACAGACCTTAGGCTACCTGCCTGACAGTAGCTACAGTCCATCGGGGTTTCAGGTGGGTCTTCGTTGAATTCCACCTGCATGGGCTGAGTATCAGACAGCTGTGAATCAGTGTCAGTAAACTCTTGAGGAGCGTACTGAGGTTTCTCATATAACACATTTACTAGCTTCCAATGTTCAGCATTCAAGTCAGGGCCGCGCCCATGTGAGTGTTTGTTATGGCAGTTACTTCCCCTTGCAGGCTGCCTTATGTTATACAGTCTTTTTACCAAGGGCTTGTGCTTGGTTTCACAAACAGTTTGATAGGGAGGATATACTCCAGTATCTTGTGTTTCCTGTCTTCTTAACTTATATTGCTTATCAGAATAAAAAGGTATTTTACCTTGTTTAGTTGAGTCCCACGGCCTGGTCCTGCTGTAGTTCAGCCTGTCTTGAGCAGTAGGCTTTTCATACTCCAGCTGGCCTTCATGCAGAGTCACCACTCTCTCACATTCACACCTTTTACCATTTGAATAAGGAATATTACCATTTGCAGCAAAGACTTCATCCTTGCTCAGATAATGCTCACTGTGTCTTGCATTTACTGCTGCCGGTTCTTCACACCAAACTCTGGGGTTTATTTCTCCCCTTGTGCCTTTCTTTCCAGTACCTCTCAACCAAGGACTCCTGGAACTCTGTGGCCTCGGATTCACTATGCCCTCCTGCCAGGAACTCCTTCCTCTCTGGTGCTCTGGACACTCCTTATGGTGCTCTCCTTCTTGGTTCCTTTCCAGAAGCTCTCTATGATGTGACTCTCCGTGGTCTGCTTTTCCTTGATAAGCCTCTTCTTGGTATGCCTCCTTTTGGTAGGCCTTCCTTGGTATGCCTCTCCTTGGTCTCTCTCTCCCTGGTCTGCCTCTAACTTGTCCTAGTTCCTCCTTTTCAAGTTCCCAGCCTTTCTTCAGGGGAACTCCCCCTTTTCTCCATTGGCTGTTAGGTTGCATTACCTCATCAGCTCTGAGGTGCAGTTCTCTGGGCCTTGGAAGGTCACTCCTGCTCCCTCTATTGGGCTCCTCATAATATGGCAGCTGATGATAAAATCTTTTTTCAGGATTTAAAACCCTTTTTTCTCCATGAATAGGCTCTGCGGTACCACAAAGCTCAATTCTTGAAGCGGGCCATCCAGACGTCCCCGCTGAAGATGGGGCCGCTAGGTCCCAATTCTAGTCTGTGGGAACAAGACATTCCCGCAGAGCCAGAATCAAGCCCAAGAATGGCTTGGTGTGCCCCCTCTGCTTGCGGCTCTGGCCCACAATATCCCCGCTGCCTGAACCACAGCTGGCCTCCCGCGGCCTGAATAGGGCTCTGGGGACGTCTCCCCACACCTGGCTCTGGCCTCATGAGTGACTGCCGTGCCCCAATCCCATGAAAAATACCACCTCTGAGGTAGTATGAGCAGTACAGCCCAGCAGGCACGGTGGCACATACAGGGCCATGACCTGAATTGACCCTGTATGTGCTGCCGGGTGACCTGCCCCCACTCTGCCCCCATCCCCACCCCCTCCTGGCTCTCTCCATCCCGAAGCAAAGGATGTATAGGGAGAGCCGGTGCAGGAATAAGGTTTAGGTGGATTGCAGAGGTTTCACATCCTGGCAGGACGTATAGCCCCACAATACACAATCATGAATAAGAGCCTGAGTCTACAGTACAGAGAAACACTGTCAGAAATGTTTGCTTGTAGAATTATTTCTTAAGAAGTTATGTCTAGAAATGGATGAGTGTCACTGTGTTCAGATGACCTATAATAATAAAGCCTGAACTATGACATGAAGATACAAAGTGTGAATATGCATTAGTAAGATGTAACGCAATGCTTGACAGAGAAAAATAAGGTTGAAATTATACTTTGTAATGGCTCTTGATCCAATGAAAGACTGCTAAGGTGGAGGGGGGCCATGACATTGCAGATTATGCAGTTCTCTCCTGAAACTTCAGTCACTGTTTTGAACAGTGTGTGTGAATTGTTTTATTGATTATTATTGCTTCTCTTTCTCATTGCTTTGAGTGAAGGGGTCGAATACCAAGTGCCCAGGTTCTGTTGCCCAGTGAGGGGTGAAGCAGGTCATACAGCTGGTGTTGTGCGTATTCAAGGCAAAGGAGACAGAAGGTGGTTTGTGGATATTACCAACAATGTGCAATTTGTTTCGTCATTGGCAGGTTCAGTCTCAGATGCATGAATGGCATGGCAGAGCTGGGGCTTTTTTTTTAGGAAAGGCGGCCCTTCTTATGGTGATGTGGCTATCGACCCCATGGCATGATGGCATTCAGTGACTAGGGGGAATGAAGCTTTGCAATTTCCTCTGGCGGGGACTTTTTCAGAGGACAAGCTTCATTATCTGAAATATGAGTTGGCAGTTAATGATTTGGGCAAACCGCGTACTAGTCATGAATGGATTATTTTCACATGGTGGGAAAGAATGGCACGTGAAAAAAAGACATAAGAATGAAGTTCAAGATCTTAAACAAAAGTTGTGTTAGAACAAGAAAGATCTAATGATTCTTGTAAAAAGGTGAGTGATGAGGAGAATGGGGTTGGATTCCCGGCTACCACTCCCCCAGCATACAAGGCAGATGTATTCTCCTCTTCCTTCTCCTTCTCCTCCGGTGTCTCGAGAAGCACCAACTGATCAACAGAGTGAACAAGTGCAGGTAACTCATGTGGCAGAATTACGGGAAGAAATACTTAGAAAAAAAAACCAAGTTAGAGGGAGAAGAATTATGTAATTTGGAAGTTTATATCACCCAGCTTAAAGACTTGTGAGAACATCTGCACAGAGAGATAGAGAGTGTTGTGCAAGTAATAGGGACATTATGAGTGGCAACAGGTCATAGTGTTACTATTGCAAAAGAATGAAGGGTTACTGATGAACGTATTGAAAGGATTGAGGAAGATTTGGACAGACATTTTGCAACCTACAAAGAGGAGCATGACAAATTGTATCATGCTTTAGAATCTATTCAGGAAGCTCTGGACCAGCAGAATAAGTTATGTTCTAGCACAGCTAAATCTGAAGCAGCAACTGGGGAATTGAGACTGTGCCCACTTATCCTTTTCGTTTGTACCCAGTTGGCTTGAGAGGTTCTATGACTGTACCTGCTATATGGAGCCCTAAGGAGGTGTTTGATCTGGCTTAAACATTTCCGAATTACAGAAATAACCTTAGCAGATTTGTTTCTTTTTTTAAAATTCTTTATTTCAACATTATAATGATACAAAACACTTATTGACAACACTGTTACAATTATATCAAAACCATAACTCTCCCCCCCCCCCCCGCCCTCCCCCCTCCCTCCCGGGTTCTCTGGGGAAGAGACAGATTCTAACGGCCTTCACAGGTCAACCCTTACGTCATCAGACTAGGGATGATAAAGCTAAGATATAGGGCATCAAGATTGCGACCCCCCTCTTAAGTAACTTTTGATCGGGCAATGTATTGATCCAATAATAGCCATCTTTTAATATTTAGCTCAGCTTTATCAGGGTGATGGAGTTTACTATACAATCTCTTGTAGTTAGAGTATTGACATACCAGATTCCACCATTTGCCCTGATTTAACATCTGGAAGTTTTTCCAATTTACCAGGATCAATTTTAAAGCAATAGCTATCATGAAATTCAATAAGAAGGCTTTCTCATTGGACATGCCCTGGTAAAACTCCAAAGATCTCAAGACCATGCTCTTGGAAATCTTATCTGAAATACCTAAGGTTTTTGGATTTTGTCCCAAATTGTCTTCCAGAATCTCTGTATCAAGGGGCAGTCAAAAAACATGTGTACATAGGTGCCTATCTCCTTCTGACAGGACCAACACTTGCCTGTAGATGACTTGTTCCACTTAGAAAGTTTTGCAGGCGTAATGAAGGCCCTATGTAGAAAGAAATACATTGATTGTGTAATCGCAGCTGACCTCGACGCCCTTGTTATAGGGCCCCATAATACCTTCCAGGAATTAGGATGCAACAGTTAAGATATGTCTGACTCCCACACCTTTGTCAGCCCCGTTGGACAGTGAGAAGCGTAGTCTCTAAACATCGTATACAGCCTAGACATGGAACTCTTCTGTCCAAGAGTTTCTTTGATAATTTTAAATAACACTCCCTCTGTTACCAAATCATTTACCTTTATTTTGGATGCTGCTATGCTGTGCCTAAGTTGCATCCATTGGAAGTAGCTGGTCTCTGGGAGAGAGAACTCTGCTTTTAAGGAGGTAAAATCTTTCCAACCATTTTCTCCTACTAGACGGCCTAGCGTCCATACCCCACACTCTTGCCATTTTTTCGACGAGAGCTTCTGCCCTCTGATTTTAAACTGTGGGTTACAGCACAGCGGGGTCCTTCTAGAGGGAGGGTTATCTTTGCCTGCCAAATTGTGCCAATTTTAAATAAGCATCTTGAGTAGCCAGGATCACTCTCCCCACTGCTGCCCACTCTGGGTGCAACATACCTAGCATTTGAGGCAGGGAATATGGGGCGACTGTGCGGGATTCAACCACGAGACATCTTGGGCTTTGAACAAGGCCGTCTGTGTCTAGCCACAACGCCCCCCTGCTTTAGAAGAAGGGCATGGTGGTACCACTGGAAATCGGGGAAGTGGACACCACCCTTTTCTTTAGGGGCTTTAAGTTTCTTGCTGGCAATTCTTGGTTGGGAGCCGTTCCATAAGAAATTCATGAGACTTCTCTCCAAGCTTGCATACATTTCTGCCGGTAGAGTGAAAGGAAGCATACCTAGCACATAGTTAATTTTGGGAGCCAAGAACATTTTGATTATTTCCAGTCTTCCCCACCAGGTAAAATGTAGAGGAGACCATGCTAAGGTCTTTTTACGAATCATCTGGAATAGCTCATCTATGTTCACTTGAATAGTGCGATCAATTGAGGCATTGTACCAGGCTCCTAAATATTTGATGCTTCCTGTCTCCCACCGGAAGGGGAATGGAGCCATTAAGCCCGAATTTGAACAGCTGCTAAGCGGGAAGGTTACTGACTTAGTCCAATTAATTTTATATCCCGAGATACTCGAATAAGTGTCTATTAGTGCTAAACTTTGTGGTACCTCTGAGGGTTGGGTGAACAGGAGGAGGTCGTCAGCATACGCTGAAAGTTTCACTTACATGTCTCCTAGGTAAAAGCCCTTTATATCTTTGTTTTGTCTAACAGCTATGGCCAAGGGTTCTAGCACCAGGTTAAAAAGAAGAGGGGAAAGGGGGCAGCCCTGTCTATTCCTCTATGCAAGAGAAAGGGGTGGGATAGAATGCCATTGGCAAATATGCGAGCGCTGGCTCTCGAGTATAGCACCCGAACCTTATTTATGAAGCCCTCTCCTAGCCCAAACCATTTCAAAACAGAGAAAAGGAAAGGCCATTCTAATCTATCAAACGCTTTCTCTGCGTCGACGGAGAGGGCAACATAAGGGGAATTATCCATTGAAGCCCTTTCTAACAAATTGCATAGCAATCTAGCATTATCTGACGTTGATCTTCCTGGTATAAAGCCACATTGCTCAGGATGCACTAACTCCCCTATAATTTTAGTAAGCCTCCTCGCTAAGACGCTCACATAGATTTTATAATCTGCATTTAATAAGGATATAGGTCTATAATTTATGATGCGATTGGGATCTTTACCGTGCTTTTCCAGGACAATTATCGTGGCTTCTGAGAAGTTGCCTGTATGACCCTGACCTTCGGCTAGCTCTTCATCATATACCATTAAGAATGGGATCAACTCGTCACTAAACACTTTATATAATTCAGATGGGATCCCATCTGGGCCTGCGGCTTTCCTCGCTGCCACTGAATTGATCGCCATGCGAAGCTCTTTACTTGAAAAAGGCTCGCCTAGACGTTTGGCTTGATGAGCCTCCAATTTAGGCTGGACCAATTTTTCCATGAAGTTTGTGACGGTTTCTGGGTCCGAATTCAGCTCTGTGGAGTATAATTTATCATAAAATTTTGAGAATTTGTCTAAGATTTGATCATTATTGGCTAACCTTATCTGATTGTCATCTAGAATGGAGACTATTCTCGATCTTTCTTGTTTCCCTCTTAGGGCATTAGCCAAGAGCTTGCCAGCTTTATTTTGTCCAACATGGAACCTGGCTGATTATTTCAGCATTATTTGTTCGACTTCAGAGCTTAATATCTCATTGTATTGGAATCATAATCTTTGTAGTCTCAGTAAAATGCCTGAGTTAGGGTATTTAATCCACAGCCTTTCCCCAGCTTTAATTTGGTTATCCAAAGCTAATAATTGGGCCTTTCTCCTTTTGTTCTTCTTAATCTTAAAACTAGTAATTGTTGCCCGGAGCGTGGCCTTGAAGGCCTCCCACCAGGCCCAACATGCAGTATCGCCTAACTTGTTCATACAGAAATAGGATCTGATGGAGGACCTCAGTTCGTCCTGAAATGAGGGCTCCGCTAACCACGCTCTGTTGAACGACCAAGGTGGACTAGGCCTCTCTATGTCTGGTACCACAATTTTTAGTGTAATAGCTGCATAATCAGAAATATTCATGCCTAAGATATCTGCTTCACATTGATATTAAGGATCTAGATATTAAGAAGAATTCAATCCGAGAGAGAAAAGTGAAATCTTTGTCAACCGGGTGGAGCAGTCTCCAAATGTCTACTAGGCCACAAGCTTCCATAAGGCCTGAGAGGGCAATACCCGCACGAGAGGGCCTGTCAACTCTCCCTGGGTTGCAGTCTATCAGAGGCTCCCTGACCAAATTAAAATCTCTGCCCATAATTGTTGGGGGCCTCACTATCCATCTGTAGAATACTATTTAGGGCGTCGAAGAAATCGGAGTCATCTCTATTGGGCCCGTAAACGTTTATAATTGAGAGTCTAAGCCTCCCAATCATGATTAAAGACTTGGACCACCTCCCGTAGGCATCATTGCTAGTATTTTCAATCTTTACTCCCAATGATTTACATGCAACAGTAGCCACGCCATTTTTCTTCTGGTCAACCGGGGAAGAACCAACTAACATATATTGCTTATCCTCCAGCTTTCTAGTCTCCTGCAAAGAAAGGTGGGTCTCCTGTAGCAGAATTGTATCTGCTTGTTGTCAGTTACAATATGTTAATATCTTCTTTTTTTTTATCGGTGTCTTTTGATGCTCTTCACATTCAGTGATAAAATCTTCAACCCATTAGCCATAACAACTTACAAAGTTAACACCATTAGTGGCCTGTGACAAGCAGTACCTAATATTGTATCCCACAATCTGCCCCAGAGAACCTTTCCTTACCCCCCAGCTCAACAAACAACAACTTGGGTGAGACAATGAGAGTATTCCAACATAGCGCAGCCCGGCCCCTGGGATACGCTCCCAATACAAGAATCTTACGGCATCTCCAACATCCAGGCAGACATAACATATTAAGCTGAGCGCGTTGGCCTGCCAGTCCAAAAAGATCGTGGCTCCTCCATGTCTCCTGTTCCCGGATCATCAGCCGGCCAATTCAGATCACACTATCCCACGTAGACCCACGAAGCCGAACTGCCAGGTAGGAGAAACGGCACGAAAGAAAAGTGTAGGTCGCCGGACTGAGTCTTTAAGTAGCAAACCTGCAGGCCCAATCAGACAGCTGATCAGGAATCATAGCTAACTCAAATTTAACTTGACTGCATGAGTAGAGCTTCTTGATCCTCTATATATAATGTAAGCGCTGCAGGGTCCTCAAACAATTTAGTTACATTGTTCAAAGTTACTTTGAATCGTGCCGGATTGAATAGGCCGTACCTTGCCTGTAGTCGCTGAAGCCTTGGTCTCAAAGCGAGGAACTGCTTCCTTTTCTCGATGGTAGGCTTGCTGAAGTCTGGAAAGAAGGCGACTTTCTGACCTTCATATTGGAGAGGGTGACAAGCTTTTGCTGCAGCAAGTATTTGCAAGGCATGTTGATGCCGCAACACGCTCTATCGTTCATGTCTTCTACGCCCCTTTCAAGCCAGTCTAATTTGCGTGACACTTTTGGGAGTTGAGCGAAGCGATCCTCATGCACCATTATGGTCACTTCCACTCTTTAAACTCTAAATATTAATAATTGCATTTGAGCACTTAGTTCTTTCATGTCTGATTGCATTTCGGATAGGGACTCGCTGTTAGAGTCTACACGGCTGCGGATCGCCTGCACCTCCTTCAGTATCTCTTGCATTCCTTCCGCCGAGTCTTGGTGAGGTGCCATTTTATGTGGGGATAGCGGATCCGTCTTAGATCTTTTAGTGCTGGACGATGATGAATTCACAAATTCCAGGCGAGTTTGTTTGCCCCTGGACATGTTCGTTGTCCACCGCTCGGTTTGCGCCAATCTAAGCAAGTAAGCTTGTGGAGATGACCAGGATTAACTGACTGGGCCCGGGAGAGATTCTCTTACGTGGCCATGTTGGGTCCTCGCAGGCTCCGCCTCCAATCCTCTTGTCCAAATTTGTTTCTTTATCGTCTCAAATAATTAATAGCTATAATCCTACTTGGGCAGATTTGGATAATTTGCTTAGAGCTGTGTTTTTTAATCCTGCTGATTACCATCTTGTTACTCATCTGGTCCGTGAGGATAACTGGCAGTGGCCACTCGCAGACCCTGTGACAGATTTTCAAGATAGGACTCAGAGGGATAGTTTTACTTGAGTAAAGAAAACTTGTTAGAATCTATTAAAGTAGTTTGTAAGCCTGTAAAGGACTGGTCAAGACTGACATCTCTAAGGCAGGACAGGGGTGAAAAGGTTACAGATTTTCACACTAGGTATACGCTTGCTTTTAAAAATTATTCTGCAGAAGAAGGAACACCTTCAGGATTTACTAATATTTTTGTTAATGGCTTGCATCCCAGAATAAAAGACATTTTGGAAACCTCAATACCGGACTTACACCAGACTTACACCCTTCACCCACAGGATTTTGCTGCATATCTGCAATCAAAAAACCCCATGCCATAGCTCAGCCTGCCTGTTCCCAACACCTGTGACAACCCCAAAGACTTAAACACCACAGATACACTACTGTGGTCCTTCAGCCCCACTTCCACAGAGCACCTTGAGCACATAATACATAGTATCAACACCACAACTTCTCCTGTGGACCTATGCCCTCCCACCTGATTCACAATCACAAAAACAGAGCTTGCTCCAATTATATATAAGCTAATCACAACCTCCTTCTCCAAGGGATATTTTCCTATATACCTGAAATCGGAGTCAATCTGCCTTATCCTTAAAAGCCCCAAGCTCGATCCAAATGACCCAAGTTCATACAGGCCTATCTCCAGCTTACCATTTATTGCCAAAGTTATCAAGAAGGTTATCATCTACCAATTGCAAGAACATATTGACTCACACTCACCCTTGCACATACACCAACACGGTTTCCACAACAACCATGGAGTGGAAACCTTGCTCATCTCTTTAACAGACCGGCTTATCAAGGGCATAGAAAACACAAAACAAGGCTTCATTCTCATCTTTCTGGATATTGCAGCAGTTTTTAACACAATATCCCATGGCATCCTCTTACAGCAACTATTCAATATAGGAATCCAAGACACTGCTCTAGAATGGCTATAGTCATACCTCACAAATCGCTCCCAATAAGTACAAACTTGACAAAAGACTTCCAAATAGTTCACCCAGATACAAAGCATCCCTCAAGGCTCTGCCCTCTCATATATCAATATACAGTCAATCTGCAATATCATAAGCATATTCAATATCTATCATCTATATGCAGACGATATGATATATACTCCCTTCTCCACCACAAACCCAGACTACTCATCAACTACAACCTGTTTAAACACTATAAACCAATGGCTATCAGAACATAATCTCAAGATTAACCTCAAGAAAACAGAGGTTCTGTTCCTCACCAAAAATCAATCCTTCCTCCCCCCAAAGTCATTAAAGGTGAACAACTCCAACCTAAAAGTTGTCAGAAGTAAGATACATCGGTGTTACCATAGATCAGCACCTCACATTCCAACCACATATAAATAACATGTCTCAATACATTTACAGCAAGTTAAGAACACTCCAGCACTTACGGCCCCTTCCTGAACCTCATGACTTCCGGACAGTTTTCCAGGCAATGATTCTACCACAATTTGACTTCTGTAATGCCATCCACCATGGAATTTCAAAAAACTCATTACATCCACTACAACTTGTGCAGCATGCTGCCGCCCGTATTCTGATGTCCTTATCCAGATTCGGTCACGTCATACCTATTCTAAAAGAGCTACATTGGTTACCTCTCTTTAATAGAAGTAAGTACAAAACCCTAATAACTATGTTCAAAATAATCCACCAGTTATCCTCTCAATACCTACAATCTATCATAACAAAGACCCCTGAAAATGGCCAAAAGGAGCAATGCATCAAACCTTCTAATCCTGCCTCCCAAACTGACTAAGAACAACCAGACAACTTGTGCTAGGGCACTCTCTCTATATGTCCCTTGACTCTGGAATGCCCTACCACACCACATCAGAGACACCCATGACCTAAGAACATTCAGGAAGCTGATAAAGACCCACCTGTTCATAGAACATTTCAAGGTGATCACTTGACTCACCCACCTATGAACTCTCTCCCTGCCCATCCTTTCCTCCCTCCCCGCCTCCACCATAATTTAAGATATGCACCGGGCTATTTACTACATTGAGCAACCTCTCTTTTTGTATATAGTTACCTTGTTCTCTGTTTTACCTAACATGTTTAAGTAACCCAGTTCTTGTAAAATTGTTCCATGTATGGTTAAAGTTTGTTTCTCTGTAAACTGCATTGATCCTAGGAAATGCAGTATAAAAGAAAGAATGAATAATAGATTAGTCAGCTAGAACTGTGGATGAAATTCTGGAAGGTGCCCGACATAGAGAATTGAAATTTATTAAAGAGCAACAAGAAGAGCAAACCAAGATGGAGGCAAGGGAGACAAAAAAGACTAAACTGCTTAATTTACAGATTGCATCTATGCAGCCACCTGCGGATTGAGGTAGAGGTAAAGCAAGAGGTAGAGGAGGTTATGTGAATTCTCAGCGAGGATGTGAGCAGTCAAAAAGGAATGCAGGCTTACTATACATGCGGACAGATTGGATATTTGCAGCAAAACTGTCTCCAGAATCAGAACCTTGATGTCCAGAAAGCTGATTTAACTCCAGTATATCAGTGTTATTTCAATCCAGAAGATTTTGCTGGTGATTCATGTGATGAATGACTATTTTTGCATTTAAGCCTAATCCCTCAGGGAGAGTTAGAGGATAGGCTAGGAGGAACTGATCTTAAGTTTATCATTGATAATGGAGCTACTACTTCTGTGCTTCATTCACAAGATTTGCCTACCCTTTATCATGCTCAGCTAGCGCAAGCACCGGTAGTGCACTGTGAAGGCACTGAGGATAAAACAATTCCTCATCAGAAACTTGAATCTTACCTTTGCAGACTGGACAGACTGCATCCCTCTACCTTTCTCGTGGGAGAAACTTTACAGTGAATCTTTTAAGTCAGGACTTTTTAGCCTCACGTCATGCTACTTTGTCCTAGTTGAGTGGACAATTGCTTATTCAACTGTATCCTCTCTTCCTAGACTCAAGCTATACCCTCTACCAGCAGCTGTCATCAATGGAATTCATCCTTTGAAGATCTTCAGAAACAAGATGTCATCTATCCTACAAATTCGTCGGGTAACACTCCAATTCTTCCT
Organism: Ichthyophis bannanicus; assembly: GCA_033557465.1. NCBI lineage: Eukaryota > Metazoa > Chordata > Amphibia > Gymnophiona > Ichthyophiidae > Ichthyophis > Ichthyophis bannanicus. The sequence continues at coordinate 107,920,294 of CM066040.1, forward strand.
GTGCTGAAGGCAGACGGTAAGACTTACAGATTTGTGCAAGACCTACAAGCAGTAAATAATATTATTTTGCCTATTTTTCCCTTGGCACTTAATCCACATGATATCTGGACACAGATACCCCCAGGGACCACCTGGTTCACAGTTGTAGATTTGAGTTCTGCCTACTTTTCAGTATCGAACAGTAAAGAAAGTCAGTACTTATTTGCTTTCCAATTTGACAATAAGCAATATATGCGATCCACTTTGTGCCAAGGTTACACTGACAGTCCTGTTTACTTTTTGGAGGCCTTAAATGCTGCACTGCAAAATGTTAGACTTGACTATTCCTCTCTAGTTCAGTATGTTTTTTTTTTTAAGTTATGAAGCTTGCTTATCAGACTCCTTGTCTTTTTTGTCACATATTGGTGATTTAAGATTAAAAGTCAATTTGTCAAAGCTACAATTTGTATCTCAAAGAGTTACCTTTTTGGATGTTACTTTAATGCCATCTGGTCATGCAATTACCTCAGCTAGACTAAAACCTATTCTTTCATTGTCTTTCCCAGAAACACCAGCATTACTGGGCAGATTCCGGGGCCTCTTAGTCTTTTGCAACAATGGTTAGCAAGTTTTTCAGACCTCACTGCTCTGCTCTATGCTCTTCTTGGGAAAAAAGAACATGAAGGTCTTATTGTACCTGCATTAGCACAGTGGGAAGCTTTTTTGGCTATAAAGTCAGTTTTGCAAAGTGTTCCATGTTAATCTTTCCCAGATTATTCACTGTGGTTCATACTTTATGTGGCTATTTCTACTTTTGCAAGCTTTCCCGACTGGTCACAAGCCAGTGGGATATTTCTATTGGCAGGGGCGGCCCAAGGGGGGTGCGGGGCCATGTGCGGAGACTCGGTGCGGGGCCTCATTTGCATAAGGGGCCTCATTTGCATAAATATTTGCATAATGTTACCATATACTAACTTTTAGTAAACATGCCTCTTAATGAGTGTATTGATAAAGAAAGACTAAAAGATTTCTACATTACTATAATCCAGTGCCAATCACCAGACACATTAGGAACTACTACAAACACTGCCCATTTAGAACCCATAGCAAACCCGCCGTATCCTAACAGCACTACCAGGACTCACAAAGAACCATACCCTACCTATCAAAAGGAAACATGCAAATATTAAACCAATACATTTCAGAGAACAACAATACATAACCTACTGGGGAAAGAGAACAAGTGGCAATGTCAAATAGGAATTACATAAACAGAATACCTCAGCTCAGTTACACATGCAGAACATAGACCATCACCAAACAAGGAATCACAATTTAGAAACAGGAAGACAATAATTAAACTGGGAATCCCAAAAGCCAAACTTGGAATGTACAACACTGTAGAAATAAAACTATACATTAATTTGCTCTTGTACTAAACAAAGCGCAGACGTTAATGATGCACATTTACCAGAGCTGACATATTCCAATTAATAAATTCAAAATAAAGAGATATTTTTCTACCTTTTGTGCATTTTTTTCAGCTGCAATTGCTCCAGCCACTTTCTTCTGGTTTCTTCGTGTCTTCTGCTAACTCTCCATCGTCTGCTGTCCATTTGTCCTTTCTTCTCTCTTCTAGTTTTTTTTCCATTCTCTCTCTACATCTGCTTTAACATACTAATCTTTCTCCTTTTGCTCTTTCCTCATTCCTATTTCATCCACTCAAATTTTACCCCTCCATCCTCAATCCCCACTTACTCTCCCAATACCCGGCCAATTGTAGATTTTTTATCCCTCCCACACAAAATATTTTTCCCCTCTCCATTTTACTCTCCCAGCCCCATCCCATTCTAATCCTCCCCCAACATCCGCTCCCTTATAGTTCCAGCCTCACCCAGCATCCATTCCCTTCTAGTCCCTGCATCAGCCCATTTCCAGTCCTAGCCCCCCATCAGCCCATTTCCAGTCCTAGCAACCCCCCAACACAATACCAGTCCTAGCCCCCCCCATCAACCCACTTCCAGTCCTAACCCTCCCATCACCCCATTTTCAGTTTAAGCCCCCCCTATAACCCATTACCAGTCCTAACCCCCCCATCAGCCCACAGCCCATTACCAGTCTTAACCCCATCAGCCCACCTCAAGTCCTAACCCCTCCCCATCAGCCCATTTCCTGTCCTAGCCCCCCCATAGCCCATTATCAGTCCTAACCCCCCCATAGCCCATTACCAGACAGCCCCATCAGCCAACAGCCCATTACCAGTCTTAACCCCCCCATAGCCCATTACCAGTTCTAACCCCCCCCCAACAGCCCACAGCCCATTACCAGTCCTAACCCCATCAGCCCACCTCAAGTCCTAACCCTCCCCATAAGCCCATTTCCTGTCCTAGCCCCCCCATAGCCCATTATCAGTCCTAACCCCCCATAGCTCATTACCAGTCCTAACCCCCATCAGCCCACAGCCCATTACCAGTCCTAACCCCATCAGCCCACCTCCAGTGTTACCCCCCATCAGCCCATTTCCAGTCCTAGTCCCCACATAGCCCATTAACATTCCTAACCCCCCCAACAGCCCACAGCCCATTACCAGTCCTAACCCCATCAGCCCACCTCCAGTCTTAACCCCCCATCAGCCCATTTCCAGTCCTAGCCCCCCATAGCCCATTACCAGTCCTAACCCCACCCAACAGCCCACCTCAAGTCCTAACCCCTCCCCATCAGCCCATTTCCTGTCCTAGCCCCCCATAGCCAATTACCAGTCCTAACCCCCCCCCAACAGCCCACAGCCCTTTACCAGTCCTAACCCCATAAGCCCACCTCCAGTCTTAATCCCCCCAGCCCATTTCCAGTCCTAGAAACCACCCCAGCCCATTTCCAGTCCTAGCAACCCCCCCAACCATTACCAGTCCTAGCCCCCCATAGCCCACTCCCAGTCCTAATCCCACCAGCCCATTTCCAATCCTAATCTCCCATCACCCAATTTTCAGTTTAAGCCCCCCATACCCCATTACCAGTCCTAATCTCCCCATCAGCCCCCTCCCAGTCCTAATCCCACCAGCCCATTTCCAGTCCTAATCCCCCATCACCCAATTTTTAGTTTAAGCCCCCCCCCATAGCCCATTACCAGTCCTAACCCCCATCAACCCACTTCCAGTCCTAATCCCATCAGCCCATATACAGACTTAGCTCCCCATAGCCCATCACCACTCCTACCCCCCCCCCAGCCCATCACCACTCCTAACCCCCCCCCCAGCCCAGCCTAGGGAAATGTTTTTTTTTTAAAAAGCTGTCTGCTGCCGCTGCCGGGGCCGCCGCGGAAGAATCGAGTATGCCGCGGGGCCCCCCCTGCCCACCAGAGCCTGCCCTCCCCTGTATCACCTCTCTCTTTACAGCTGCAGTCACATGCGCCGGCTTTCAGAGCGCGCAGGAACTAGTTTCCCTTTCGCGGCTCTGTTAAGCCCGCGGGGGCTGATGGGAACTTCCCATCAGCCCCCGCGGGCTTAACAGAGCAGCGAGGGAGAAACTCTCCCCTCACGCTCTGAAAGCCGGCGCGTGTGACTGCAGCTGTAAAGAGAGAGGTGATACAGGGGAGGGCAGGCTCTGCTGGGCAGGGGGGGCCCCGCGGCACACTCGATTCTGCCGCGGCGGCCCCGGCTGCAGCAGCAGACAGCTTTTTTTTTTTTTTAAATTTTCCTTTTAGATCAGAATGTTTTTTGCGCGGGGCCCCCTGAAACGCGGGGCCCTGTGCAAAAAACATTCTCGCTCAATGGACGGGCCGGCCCTGTCTATTGGTGATTCAACTCTGTCACTCTGGGACTCCCTCCTTGCCTACGTAGTTTGTTGGCAGTCACCTTTGCAAATGAAATTTTCTGGTTTTACCACACCATTTCAAAGTATATGTTTCACATTCAGTATGTAGATTGCTTCAATCGACTAGGACTAAGCCCCTGTCTTCCTCTCGTTTGTTGACTCTGGAATTAACAATTTTTCAGCCTCATGTTAGGTTGCATACTACATCAATTTGCAATCCTTCAACAGTTTTTAGTTCTGCTGACAAACCTTGCAGAAGATGGGTCTCGTGACTGACCATTTCGAGCCAGACCTGATCTTTTCCCTGTTCCTTTGCAAGCCCCTGATGAAATTTTGTTTGTGGATGGATCTGCTTTCAGAGATGAAAATGGCAAAATTTGTGTAGGATATGGAATCACAACAGTTAATAAAGTATTGTAATCAGTTTCTATGCCATTTGCTAATGCACAATTACTGAAGTATTTGCACTTACGCATGCACTTGAACTTTCAATTTTGCAAGAGGATCTTGATAAATTGGAAGACTGGGCATCAAAATGGCAAATGAAATTTAATGTGGACAAGTGCAAGGTTATGCACCTAGGGAAGAACAACCCAAACTATGGTTACACGATGCAAGGTTCCACATTAGGAACCACCACCCAGGAAAAAGATTTAGGCGTCACTGTGGATACCATGTTAAAACCCTCGGCCCAGTGTGCAGCGGCGGCCAAGAGAGCAAATAGAATGCTAGGTATGATAAGGAAAGGAATGGAAAATAAAACAAAAGATATTATAATGCCTCTATATCGTTCCATGGTGAGACCGCACCTTGAATATTGTGTGCAATTCTGGTCGCCGTATCTTAAAAAGGATATAGCGATTTTAGAAAAGGTTCAGAGAAGAGCCACCAAAATGGTAAAGGGGATGGAAGGATACTCCTATGAAGATAGGCTAAAAAGGTTAGGGCTCTTTAACCTGGAAAAGAGACAGCTGAGGGGAGATATGATAGAAGTCTATAAATTAATGAACGGAGTGGAACGGGTAAACATAAATCGATTGTTTATGTTATCAGAATATAGAAAGACTAGGGGACATGCAATGAAGCTACAGGGTAAACTATTTAAGACTAATAAAAGAAAATATTTTTTCACTCAACGTGTAATCAAACTCTGGAATTTGTTACCGGAGGATGTAGTAAAGGCTGTTAGTGTAGCTGGGTTTAAAAAAGGTTTGGACAAGTTCCTGGAGGAAAGGTTCATAAACCATTATTAAGAAGTGACCGAAGATATCAATGCTTGACCCAGTACAAGCATTGTGGAACTTGTGTCTCTTGGGGAAACTGCTAGGTACATAAGACCTAGATTGGCCACTGTTGGAAACAGAATACTGGGCTTGATGGACCTTGGTCTGATCCAGTATGGCATATCTTATGTTCTTATGTTCCCGATATCTTGTGGTAAACATTTATACTGATAGGGCATATGCTTTGGGAATTTTGTGGGACTTTGGAAACATTTGAGCACAATGAGGATTTCTGACTTCTCCTAATAAACCAATTAAGCATGCTTAACACATTCATCGTTTACTTCAGGCTGTGCTTGCTACTGCCTGCACAAGTTGCAGTTTTAAAGTGTAAAGGACATTCCTCTGTTGGAGACTTTCTGTCAAAGGGCAACCACTTTGCAGATCAGGAAGCCCAGCAAGCAGCCCTCCGAGCATCAGTGTCCCCAATATTATTGTACTTAAAACCATCTAACATGACTCTGTTTTTTATTTCATCTCTCGTAAAGCATTATCAAGATACTCCCTTTGAAACCCAGACCCAGTTGAATCCTTAGGCTGAAAAGTGTGATGACCAGGGTTACAGGAAAAAGGATCATCTCATCTGCCCAGACATTTCATTGTTTCCTCTTGCCCTTTTCCTGCATCATAGATTTCATCTCTCAGTTACAGCTAGAAATCATGCCTTTTCTGTTCTCTGGTATCACCCAAAGTTTTTTTTTTGTTTTTTTTTCTGTGGCACAGGCAGTTTATGCAGCTTGTTTGGATAGTTTGAAGGTTGACAGAGTGGAATCACTCATGAGGGTTTCTGCTGCCCTTCCCAAACCATCAGGACCATTTTTAATTTTGCAGCTTAATTTCACAGATCTACCCTGTGCCAGAGGGGGGAAGCAGTATTTGTTAGTGATCACTTGTCTTTTCTCTGGATGGGTAGAAGCCTATCCCACTACCAGTATGGCTGCTACTGTCACCATCAAATTATTGCTCATTCAGTTTATTCCCATTTGGGATGTACCTTTTGTTCTTTCTTCTGATCAGGATTTGGCCTTCATTGCAAGTTTCTGGGAGGTTAATAAACAATGGTTTGTTAATAAAAGATAACTTCACACTCCTTATCATCCGCAAAGCTCTGGCTTAGTGGAACGGATGAATAGAACACTCAAGGGTCACTTATGCATTATGACTCAGGATTGGAGTACAGAATGGACGGAAGCCCTTTCTTTTTCCCTTATGGAAGTGCATTATTCCCCTCAGTGTGCTCGAAGAGGCCTGACACCATATGAAATAATTACTGGACGTCCAGCTACTTCTCCACATGAATTGACAGTAATCCCTGATTCTCAACTTTTGCGCAATGATATCTTGACTTCTTGTTTGCGATTGCACTCAGTTTTGTCTGTTTCTCCTCTGTGGCAGGTGAATTATTGACAGAATACTCCTCCGAAGTTATCATATCCAGAACTGAAGCCAGGAGATTGGGTCCTGATCAAGAATTTGCATCCAAAAAAACTTTTGGCTCTTGGGTCCCTTCTGTGTGCTCCTGGTGGAATATTCAGCCTGTAAAGTGGAAGAACAACTTCGTTGGATACATCTTTCACAGTGTAAAAAGGCTCCTCCATAGGATCCAGATGGTGATTCCCTGCATCAGTGAAGTAAGGAAGAAAGGTATCTTCTTTTTTTGTAAAACAAAGACTTGTATGGACTCTGACTACAGTGATATTATGGTTCTGCAGAAAGAATATCATGATTGATTGCTTTTTTGAATGAATTATTTATGTAAGAAACTTTTCCAGCACTTGTACTACTAATTAGGTTAGTAGAATTAACTTGAATTAGTTCCTTACCAACATATGTGCACTTAAGCCCTACCATTTGGAGAGATTGGGAGTAGGGTTTGGGTGATAACTATAGTGCTCATCTTTGTTGTGCTAAATGTGATAGGTTTTTTTTAATCTTATTTTTGAGTGATTAATAGTCTTAGATACTTAGTGGTTTGTTAAGAATGTCTCCTTACCGGGTTATATTTACTTTATGGCACATTATTGTTAGTGAAGCAGTTCTGCATTTACACTCAGTTACAAAACATTTTAATCTTTCTGATTGTGCTGTCTACCTTCCAACCATGACAGCCACCCAGCATGGGTTTCTGTTGCGAGCCAGGCCTAGAATCTTTTAGGAGTTTTGTGACAGCTTTTAATCTAACTACTGTACAGTGATCTCATACAACCGCAGACCCTAGAGTGATTAGCACTATGCCATTAATGTCCTCTCCAATTTGTTTCACTGCCCAAAATACAGGGAAAAAGGTAGGAGACACTCCTTGGAATATCTGTAAAACAGTCATGATACATAACTCCTCCACCTGGTATAGAAAGCCCCCTTCAGGGAAATCTTTTATTTCAGTAGTGCAGTTAGTACCGATACAAGGCAACCAAGTGCATGATCATGAACTGTTACCATATAATAGTTCTGGATACCCAATCCCTTTGAATGCCTCAAGATCAGACCTAGGTATATTTAAACTGAGCTGCCCCTGGGAATGTAATCTGTCTGTAGGGATTGAAGAAATGATTACTACTCAGTGGGCTTTAAATAACTGTACACAGGATGCATCCTGTCCTCACAGTTTGACAATTTGGAAAGATGGATAAGTGGCCCTAGAAGGAGATGATTTTGTGTGTGGTAATGTTGCTTATACAGAATTGCCTAAAGATTGGTCAGGAACTTGTCATGTTGCCCAGTTAGATACTCTGTTGTCAGCCCCAATTGATTCTATTAGAAGAAAAAGAGAAATATCTCCTCAGGATAAGGCAATAATAGCTGCACAGCAACTAGTAGATTCCACAAGTCCTTTAACTAAACCACAAATCAATGTATTCATGGGTACTGTCTCACTTTCAACTTTTGGAGCAATAGCACCCACAAAAGAATATGGTACTCAGATTATGCATTTACAGGCAGTTGTTGAACAGCCCTAGATCTCACAGAAGCAATTAGTATGCTACAAGGTGCAGTGGATAAAGTTTCTTCCTATGCAGCCCAGAATCGCATGGCTCTAGACTACCTCCTAGCAAAGGAAGATAGTGTGTGCGGATTGATCTTTGATCATTGTTGTGTATTGCTTGACAATGAGGGAAAAGTAGTGAAAAGCTTGCTAGGTAAAGTTAGAAACTGTACTTTCATCCCAAGTAGTAATAATATAAGTTCTTTCTCTGATGTCTTTGACTCTGTCTCTTCTTTCTGAAATTCTCTGTCTAAACGCCTGCGAGGGATTCTGGCATTCCTGCTTGGACTCTTTGGGGTTTCTCTATGTAGTGTCTGCTTGCTGTAAAACGTCTATGGAATCTTTGACTCCCAGGATAATGTTACAGATTGGCCCAGAGTCTATCTATGGTTCTTCCTTAGTATCAATGTCCGAGTTCACTTTTCAGGTGATTCTTTACAGAATCAGATGGGGTACTGAAAGAAGGATGGAGAGATACGGGAGGTTGTGGTGGGGTTTTTGTTTTGTTACTGAAAGGAGGCTTTCTATACAGTGCTGTGTACACCTTGAAGCACTGAATAGGTGTTCAGTAATAGTAATACTTGATAGCCCTCAGAAAGGGTCAACAACATAGATTCAGTAGCTCAGACATTCCAGAGAATATTGCTAGGGTAAAGTCCTTGAAGAACTCTGCTCAAAATACCAGAAGTTGCGGGAAGTACAGAGAAACGTTAAGTCAGACATGCTTGCTTGTAGAATTATGTCTTAAGAAGCTATGTCTAGAAACGGATGAGTGTCCTGTGTCCAGATGACCTATAATAATAAGGCCTAAATTATGACATGGAGATGTAAAGTATGAATATGGATTAGTAAAATATAATGCAATGCTTGACATAGAAAAATAAGGTTGAAATTATACTGTGTAATGGCTTTAGATCCAATAAAAGACTGCTGAGGTGGAGAGGTGCCAGAGTCATTGCAGATTATGCAATTCTCTCCTGAAGCTTTAGTCACTGTTTTGAACACAACTGTGTGTGTGAATTGTTTTATTGATTATTATTGCTTCTCTCTCTTATTGCTTTGAGTGAAGGGATCAAATCCCAAGAGCCCAGGTTCTGTTGCCCAGTGAGTGGTGAAACAGGTTATACAGTTACATCTATCCTCAGTTTTTGATACAATTTCACATAATTTACTTTTGACCAGGCTATGTTCGCTGGGAGTAAAGGGTTTGGCCTTGAAGTGGAGTGATTCTTTTTTGACTAATTGATCTTTTAAGGTGGAGTTTAATGGGAAAGTTTCAAAGGTTTTTCTCTGTTTGACAGGCGTGTCTCAGGCGTCTCCTTTATCACCATTGTTGTTTAATATCTATTTCAGTCCTTTAGCACAGCATATTAGAAAGAGGATTTTCCCCATATCCTTATACTGATGATGTTCAATTCTTTATACCAATGAAGAAATCTTTTCAAAATCTGTTGAACCAATTGAGATCTGGTTTATTTGGTTACAAGAGGGAGGGTTGCAAGAAAATAAATTGAGCATGAATTAGGGAAGACTGAAATTCTATGGGTGGGGAAGGCTATGATTCCAGATTATATTAAATTTGTTCAACGAGTGGGGTCAGAAAGTGAATATATCCTTTGAAGTGAGTACTTTGTGGGTTATTATAAGAACCGTATGTTCAATATATACAAAGGAAGACATGGTATAAATTGGAGTTGGTGAAGCAAATACGATCAGTGTTAAGAACACAAGATTTTCAGATGGTGGTCGAGTCAGTAGCCCTGAGTCATCTGGACTATTGTAATTCAAATATTCTTGGGAATGCCCAAGCAGTTAGTACTCAGTGTTTATGTAACTTAAATTTGGGCAATATGAGCTCATAAATGTGGTGTTTGTCTTTCAGGGTATAAATGCCTTGGTACCTCTTCCTAGACCTTTCTTGAGAATGGGGCCTGTCACTTTTCCAGCTGTCCAGTGATATTGTCTCTTCTTTCAATCAGTCTCCAGGATGCAGAAATCTCCCCAGTCTAGCAACATCCAGTATCATAATACCTATCTAAAAGAACTCCGTAAAGAAATCTGTCCTAATGTTGAGGCTGAGCCAGCAGTCTCTTTGGTTTCTTTCTTAAAATTCAGACTGAAACCTATTTAGTCACTGTCCCTAAGCTATGCAAAAATAAAAGATAATTAGGAATCCCTAACTTTCACACTCATTCAACCACATTCGAACTAGAATCACATTTTTTTGTTCAATTTCAGAGTACAGTCAAACCTCGGTTTTCATGATTAATCCGTTCCAAAAAGTCTGACTAAAACCGAAACGTATGAAAACTGAAGCAATATTTCCCATAAGAAATAATGTAAATCCAATTAATCCGTTCCATACACCCAAAAATATTCACAAAAAATACATTTTATAGAGAATAACTATATTTTTACATACATAAAATGAGAAATAAATATAAATGACTAATGAAATGGATAAATGAACATTTAACATCACTGAAAGCAAGCTAAGTTCAGTACTGTACAGTACAGTATGTTAACATCTGGCCTTAGCCACCCCTGACAAGCTGCTGTGCCCAGCTCTCTTCGGAATCACATTGGATTCAGCCCATTAAAATACCTTTACATTATCTGCTCAATGCTTCAGAATGGCAGAAAATCTTAATGATATAGCTTGAGACGTACCCTGCAAGAGAAAGAACTGCCTCCCACATTCATGCAACATCTCCTGCTTACATTGACAGCTTTTCTTCCCTGCTACCTCCGAGCCTGAGGGGGCGCTCCAGAGAACAGGCAGGCGGTGGATGAGATCGGGGCCTTCCTCTCTGCGCAATCCTTGCCTCTCTGACTCTGACCAGGCTCGAGGATGTGTTTCATTTATGTGCTCAGCTGGCTTTCGCTTCTCATCACGCTGGCGATCGGTGAGTCCGGGGGGCAGTGCTGCCGGGACCGGGCGGGCTTTCCGGCAGTGTATACAGACCGGTGTGCAGCGCGAGGGTGTATGTATTTACAGTACTGTACTTTACGAAAACCGAGGCGATGTACGAGAACGGGACAAAATCTCAGTCAAAAAAGACGTTGAAAACCGAAGCGATGTATGAGAACCGGGACAAAATCTCAGTCAAAAAAGACATTGAAAACCGAAGCGTATGAAAACCGGGGCAAATGAAAACCGAGGTTTGACTGTAATTCTTTTTCAGGAATCAGTGTTTAATTTCTTTGAAGAGTCATCACTAAAAAAATTGCATTTCAGTACCCCGAGCTTCAAATGATCCAACTCAGCTTTAGAGTCTCAGTTTAAACAGGTTTTCAATCTGTCACAGGCATTCAAATTTTATACACTCGGTGCCCAATTCAGCACAGCTCTCCTTATACAGTTAAACTCCTCTTTCAGGAATTTTTTCTTAAATTCCCTTCAAATGCTTCCAGAATATAACTGGTTAAGAGTTTTTCTTCTCTAGCGCTTTAATAGAGACCGTCTTCAAAACCACCATTGTCAGTTTTACTTGCCAGCCATCACCAGTTCCACTTATAAATGGTTTTAAAATTGATATTCTTTGTTCATCTATTTACCAAGGTAAAAATTGAAGTTTTAGCTGAGTCTCAACTCAGATCCCTCCTTCTCAGACTCTTTCTTTCAGATTCCTGTCAAACAGAATAATCTGATCACTAACACTATCAAAGTTCTGAAGAATACTGTATAATTCAAAGCAACATCAGTTTTGCCAAAAAAAGCCTATATTTTTCTTCAGAGCTCAACTGAAGTCTCAAAGAAGTTTCAAACACCTTCTTTTACCACAGTTTACTTAACAGCAAAATTCAAATCTCTTTCACTCTCTCTCAAAAATCAGCTTTAGCACTACAATTTCACTTCACAAACAACCTGCCATCTTTCTTTTCCAGTCCCAACTGCAACTTTGTCTGCCCAGCTGCCAACATTCCATGAGCAGCTGCTGAAGCGTTCCTCCACTGCTAAACTACAAATACTTCTCCAGCACTAGCCAAGAAAAAACATGAAAATCCCAAAATTCCTTCCTGAAAATATTTTTCCCCACCAAATTAAACCAACCCTACTTTTTCTGTGTTGTTACTTTGTACCTCTACAGCAGCTAGTCGTGACATTATCTTATTGCATCACAACTTCGCCTGAAACAAGTCAGTTAGAGCCCTCTAGGAAGATCCTTACACTGCCTATAAGAACATAAGAGATGACATACTGGGTCAGACCAAGGTCCAACAAGCCCAATATCCTGTTTCCAACAGTGGTCAATCTAGGTCACAAGCAATGTTCCCTCTAAGCTGCGCTGGGTCCTCCGCCGGCATTCCTGCCGGGGGGGGGGGGTGGATGCAGCGCGATCAACGCTCCGCCCCTCCCCCCACCGGCGGGCATGCCGGCGGAAGACCCAGCACGGCTTAAAGAGAACACAGGCTACGACGTGTGTTAGACCCAACAAAACGCCGCAGCCAATGTTCTCTTTAAGCCGCGCCAGCATTCCCGCCGGTGGGAGGAGGGGCAGAGCATCGATCGCGCTACATCCCCCCCCCCCCCCCCCGCAGAAATGCTGGCGGAGGACCCAGCACAGCTTAGAGGAAACATTGGTCACAAGTACCTAGCAGTTTCCCCAAAAGACACAGGTTCCACAATGCTTGTATTGGGTCAAGCATTGATATCCTGGGTCCCTTCTTAATAATGGTTTATGGACCTTTCCTCGAGGAACTTGTCCAACCCTTTTTTAAACCCAGCTACACTAACAGCCTTTACTACATCCTCCGGTAACAAATTCCAGATTTAAAGCCTGAAACCTTAAATTAAACACTTTTGAATCAATTTCAAGCCTCTGGTGCTGTTTTAAATCTACAGGGTGCAACCCCCTCCCCCACTGCTTGGGACAAACAAATCTTTTTAAGCCTCATTTAACATTTAAAAATTAAAATAAATACATTCCCACAGTGGGCAGACCTCCTGCACCAGATCCCGACAGCCAAAACCCTGAAATTTTAACTTTCACTGATTTTTCAGCATTAAAACCAGGGCTGCACTGTCCCTTTCAGATGGGCTCACCTCTTTACAGTGTTATTAGTCTCCCATTGGCCATCCTCACCCATTGATCTCAATTCTGGCCTTTCATTGGCCAGTCACAGCCTCTGCCTCAATTCTGGTCTCTTATTAGCCAATCTAGCCTTCACCTCTGCTCTCATTGGCCAGCTTCAGCCTATCCAACCTCTAGCCTGGCCAATTTCACACTTTCCAGTATTTCTGGCACCCTATTGGCCAGTTATCTTTAACTCAATCCTGGCTCTCCATTGGCTAGTTTCTTCCTGTTTACATCAATCCTACAACTTCGTTGTTCAGCTTCTTCCTGTGCCTTCAACAAGGTAATTTAAAAAAAAAAGGTTTGGACAAGTTCCTGGAGGAAAGGTCCATAAACCATTATTAAAAAGGGAACCAGGATATCACTGCTTGACTCAATACAAGCTTTGGGGAAACTGCTAGGTACGCATGACCTAGATTGGCTACTGTTGGAAACAGGATACTGGGCTTGATGGACCTTGGTCTGACCCAGTATGGCATATCTTATGTTCTTATGTTCTTTTCTACATCTGGTTATAATGCCAAAGTTGCATTTTTCCAGTTTGACAAAATAACTTGAATAGCAATAACAATTAGTAAATCAAACAGTTTACGCTGAGGGGCAGGTAAAGAGTCAGACAACTGAAGGGAGCAAAAGATAATCTTATCATACGAAAGAGGAGAGGACATATGAAAGATGCCTTGCAGTCTCTCCCAAACCTCCTACCAAAATTATTGAAGCATAATACAGTCCAACAACATGTGCCAGAGGGTGCCCTGTGCCGACTTAGTGCCAGCATTGATTACTGGTTGACAAGTCAGCCCTCCCTTTCTGCCAAGGAGTCCACACTGCCCTGTGTGCCACAAAATAAAGGGATTGTACTAATTTGGCAGATCATGAGGGACGGTTCACTTGCAACCAAAATTACTTCCATTGGGAGGATTCCAAAGGTGTATCAACATCATGCGTCTATGTCTCCATAAGCCCCACCTTTGCCTTATAATGAGCATTGTGAAGACGTCGATAGACGTGAGATACATGATATCCCCTTTCTTCCACCCATAGAGTAAAATCCTTGAGGTCAGGCATTTCTCTCAAGTGCGATAAATCAATCTTGGATTTAAAAATACAGTGGTGCAGATGTTGCCAGCGAAAAGCCTGACAGGTTAGAAGATGAAACTTAGGTTGCAGATCTGAAAAGGTAAGCAATATGCTGCCATCAAAAACCTAGGCAAAGAGGGGACATTGTGTTTTTGCAGGAGACCCATCTCCGTAGTAGCACTCAGGAGTGGTTAAAACGTAAACCTTACTCTGAGATCTGGGTAGCGTCGGATGCGAATGGACGGAAGAAACGTGGTGTGGCCTTGCTGATCCTTCAATGTTTATCTCTCAGGGTGGAGGAGGTTAAGAGGGACACTTTGGGGAGGTGGCTCTTCATGAATGTTCGATTGGAGGGTCATCTATTAACGCTTGCTAATATTTACGCCCCCAATGAAGGCCAAGTGACTTTTTTTATGAGGATGAAAACTCTCTTAGCTGAGTTTGCGAAAGGCCCTATTATATTGGGTGGAGAGTGTAATGCCCACATGCTATCCCACTTGGATTCGATGGGCAGTGCTGGGAGGGTGACTAATGGGCCTAGCAAGGCTCTGCGGAACTTTATGCTTGATTTAGGCTTGCGTGATGTTTGGAGAGATACACATGAAGGGGAAAAAAGCTATACCTATTACTCCCCCGTACATCAAGTGCATACCCGTATTGATTATTTTCTGTTGGATCAGCGTCTGATGGATGGGAGAGTGGAGGCTGGGCATGGGACATTGACGTGGTCAGATCATGCCCCGTGTTGGATTACTCTTCCTGCGGATTTGTGTGGTGAGCGACATTGGTTATGGCGATTAGATGCTCGCTTTTTTCGGCGGCACCATGCTGTTCAGGATCATGGCCGCTTTATAACCGATTTTTTTGAACTAAATGATTCTGGGGAGGTTCCACTACCTACGGTTTGGGATGCTTTCAAGGCCACAGTTCGGGGTCGTCTGATAGCTGAAGCAGCTCGTACTCGGAGGGCCTGGAAGCAGGAATCTTGCCAATTAGAAGAGGAAAATCGACGTCTCCAATTGGAGCACGCTCGGACAGGCTCCAAACGAGTCTTGCGCCAATGGCGGGTAGCGCGGGCTAATTTAGATGTGTGTATGCAGAGAGACTTGGATAATAAGCGTCGAAAATTACGGCAAACCTTTTATGAACGGGGGAATAATTCTGGTCGGTACCTTGCCCTGTGCCTACGTCAGCAGCAAACTTCGAGGGTGGTTCGTGAAATTCGGGATGCCCGGGGACATAGGAAGGTGGTTTCTCGGGAGATACGTGAGGTATTTGCCACTTTTTTGGAACGGTTGTACAAAGCTGAGCCTTTTGATTTGACTCGTGTACAAGATTATCTGCAGACGGTTACACTGCCGCAACTGAATGATTCGGACAGAGACCAATTAGATGCTGAACTTACTGTGGAGGAGGTGGAGATTGCAATTTGACGTCTAAAACCAGGGGGGGCGCCGGGCAGTGATGGCTTTCCTGTGGAATATTATAAAAACATTTAGTGCTCAATTAGCTCCGACCCTGGCAGTGCTCTTTAATGAGGTTCTGGGGGGAGAGTTGTTGCCCCCTTCCCAGCACGAAGCTCTTATTGCAATGATCCCTAAACCGGGTAAGCCCCTACAAGAGGCGGCCTCCTACCGCCCTATCTCCTTACTAAATACCGATGTTAAAATACTGGCTTCAGTGTTGGCTGCTCGACTGAATCGAATTCTCCAAGTTTTGGTGCATCCGGACCAGGTTGGTTTTGTGCCGGGCCGTCAGGCGGCCGACAATATTAGGCGAATGTTACAGGTTATTCATGTCGCCCGACAGGACTCTCAGCCGGCACTCTTGGTGGGAGTTGACACAGAGAAAGCCTTCGATCGAGTCAGCTGGGGCTACCTCTGGTGTGTGTTAGACACGATGGGGTTTGGCCCTAACTTTACGCGTTGGGTTCATAGCCTTTATCAAGATCCTACGGCATGTGTTCGGGTTAATGGGGGTCAGTCGGGGAGTTTTGCATTGGAAAGGGGTACTCGGCAGGGGTGTCCTTTGTCGCCCTTGCTGTTTGCGCTGGTGATGGAACCTTTGGCGCAAAGCTTTCGCGAGCATCCGGACATTGTGGGCGTTCACGTGGGTTCTACTGACTATAGAATTGCACTCTTTGCGGATGATATCATGCTATCATTGGTGAATCCGACAGTGTCTCTTTCAGCTGCCATGCAACTCTTTGAGGCCTTCTCACAGGTTTCCGGGTTCAAGATTAACTGTACTAAATCTGAGATTCTAAATGTTGGGGTCCCGGAGGCGACCTGCTTACAACTGAAGGCTACTTATCCATTTCGTTGGGTGACAGGTGCTCTTCGTTATTTAGGTGTGAACCTGTCGGCTGAACAGACGGCGCTCTATAAGGCTAATTATGGACCGTTAATACAACAGGTTAGGTGTGACCTGGAATCATGGGCTAGTTTGATGTTGTCTTGGTTTGGGCATATAGCGGTGGTTAAGATGGTCGTTGTTCCCCGGTTTTTGTACTTCTTTCAGGTACTTCCCATACCATTACCTCGGGGAATCCTGGCCGCTTGGCAAACACTGCTTATGAAGTTTATATGGCGGTTTCGTCACCCCCGTATACCACGTCGGATTCTTTATATACGCACATGCTCTGGGGGTATGGGGGCGCCTAACCTTCATTGGTATTATGCGACGGTGCAATGCCGTGCCAGGGTGGAATGGATGAATGCTGATAGCGTCAAATGCTGGGTACAAATGGAAATGCATATTTCGGAGGGGGCGGGGCTGGGAGATCGATTATGGCTCAGTCCCAAGCTGCGAGGTGGCTTGCGTTCATGTAACCCTTATATCCTACATACTCTCCACTGCTGGGACCAATTTTTCCGGCCTCGAGAGGCGGACCTGACTCCTTTGACGCCTATTGTGTATAATCTTTCATTTCCCCCCGGGATGACTGACCCGGTTTTTCGGACGTGGGGGCATAACAGACCTAGAGAGCTATTCTCTATCGTCAGAAACTTAACCAATAACGATCAAACTTCTAGCAACGAAATCACAGACATCTCAGTACAAACCTTAGCTAATTACTATCAAAACAAATCAAAAAAACCTACTATGCCCTCAGAAAATATCAACATTCCTAATCAATCTATAGATGAATGGTCAGAATTTTACCCCATGTCAAAAGTATCATTAAAAACTATCATCACAGGCCTAAATACTACAACTTCATATTTAGATCCATGCCCAGTATCATGGATAAAAAACACACTACCAACTCTACTATCATTTATTCTCCCAATAGTAAACTTATCACTAACCCAAGGATACCTTCCACCTCCCCTCAAACACGCACAAATTCGCCCAATTCTAAAGAACTGTAAACTAGACAAAACATCTCCAACTTCATACAGACCCATCTCTAGCATACCATTCCTGGCCAAAATAATTGAAAAAGTAGTACAATTACAGACACAGGAATTTATAGACTTATATTACCCACTTGACGATCAACAATATGGTTTCCGGCCCCGCCACGGTGTAGAAACACTTCTAACAGTATTAATAGATACACTCCTAAAAGGAATTGACAATCATAATCAGGCGTTCATCCTCCTTTTCATTGACATATCAGCAGCTTTTGATAGCGTGCACCACTCAATAATGCTCAATAACCTAAAACAGATAGGCATAAACTCCACCGTACATAAATGGTTCACCTCATATTTAAATAACAGAACACAAAATGTAAGAATAGGTAATCAAGCTTCTAACACATACAAACAAGAAATAGGTTTACCACAAGGTTCAGCACTTTCAGCTTTACTCTTCAATATTTATATAAAGCCGGTCTGCAACATCTTTAAAAAATTTGGAGTACAATATCACCTTTATGCGGATGATATTATGATGTACATACCTTTCACAATTCCCAACCTACCGATCCAACTACTATCAAAGTGCTACAATGAAATCACAATCTGGCTAAAATCCCAAAACCTCCACATAAACCATGCTAAAACTGAAGTATTAATTGTAACAAAAAACCAATCATATATGCCTCCAACCCACATAACTCTGCAAAACCAAGAAATTAAAATAAAAAATGAAATAAGATATCTAGGTGTCATTTTAGACAAACACCTCACAATGGAAACCCACATCAGAAATACTATTAAGAAAATCTACTTCAAACTCAAAATCCTCAAACAATTACGCCCCCTTGTATTTACACAAGACTTCATTAATATAACTCAGGCTACCATAACTCCCCACCTCGATTTCGCAAACTTAATACTTATGGGCATCTCAAAACAAAACATCAGAAGAATCCAACTTGCTCAAAATGCAACAGCCAGAGTTATTTTACAAATAAACTCCCTTCAACACATAACACCGATACTAGCTTCCCTTCATTGGTTACCAATACAAAGCAGAATAATATACAAAACAATAATAACCACATTCAAAGCCATAAATGACATGGCCCCGAAAACATTATGTAATCTTATAGACAAAGAACCACTTAAACCAACTCTTAGAAAAGGACAATCAAACAAACTAAAGATTCCAAAAGAATTCATAAAAACCCATAAATTAACAAATAACAGAGCCTTTTCCCATATAGCTCCAACCATCTGGAACTCGTTGCCAGAGGACTTACGTTCACTATCTGAGATAATAGAATTCAGAAAAAAATTGAAAACGTATCTATTCAATAAACATTATAATACCATAGAAATCCCTCCACTCAACTTAGATAAAGGCTAAAAACGAACCTATCCACATCACGATTATACACCCTACGACAAAGGATAATATACAAAACTTAAATAAATAACACTCCATTACTATGCCTCGATTCTCCCACTTGTATATAGTTACAACTGGTATGTTCTGCCTAATGCAGTACAGACAGTACTCTTGTTTAAATTGTTACACACGCTGTTATAGTTGAAATATCCTGATTAGTTGCTGAATTCCTGACTTATATATGTTAAGATGTTCTATGTAATAAGTTATAATGTTAAATGTTCTATGTAAAACAAACGCTGCTTTGTTAACTGTTGTTAATTGTACACCGCAACTGATCGCTGGAAGATGCGGTATATAAATGAGTGTTAAATAAAAAAATAAGGGACTTAGTCGTGTCGGTCAACTATTTGATGAGGGTAGGTTGCGATCTTTTAGTATGCTTCAGGAGGATTTTGATCTTCCCAACCGTCATGTTTTCCAGTATACTCAGGTAGCCCATTGGGTTCGGACTCGGGCTGTGCGGTCTCAAGTTGCCCGTGATTTATCCAATGTTGAGCGCCTCTGTGAGGAATGTATGACCACGAAAGGTCTCATTGCTGCCTTGTATGCCCACTTGCAAGCACAGCAGCCGGGACCCTGCAAGCATAGAGAGCAGTGGAATCACGACTTGAATCTTCATTATTCTGAGCAGCGATGGGAACAGCTGGAGGGTGGGCTATGGAAAAGTTCAGTGGCGATTAATGCCCGTGAAACTAATTATAAACTATTCTATAGATGGTATATGATGCCTGTGTGGATTGCCCGAATATATCCAGGGGTTTCGGATCTATGTTGGCGGAGTTGTGGACAGAAGGGCACTTTGGCGCATGTCTGGTGGCTTTGTCCTCGTCTCCAAACTTTTTGGAGGGGGATTCAATACCGCTTAAAACAATTGGTCGTGTTGGACATCCCTTGGGATCCGGGCATTTTTCTTTTTGGTGGGACTGTTCCTGGAGCCAGAAGCCATCAGTTAGCCCTGATTCGTCATGGCCTGAATGTTGCTCGGCTGGCCTTGGCTACTGCTTGGAAGAAGGTTCTGCCGCCATCCTTTTCTAACTGGTTGGAACGGATGTGGGATACTTATACCATGGAGCGCAGGGTGGCAGCTGGAAAGCAGCGGCTGCCGCACTTTGAGCGAGTGTGGGAGGCTTTTGTTTTAAAGTATGGTACCTGATTGCTTGGGTGTCATTCCTATCCCCCTGGAGGCACTGGCCTCGTGAGTCCCCGTGTGGTGGAGTTCTGGACTCCTCTTCTGCCTTGTGTAGTCTGGCTCCCTTAGTGTATTCCTTTCACTTTTAGCTGGTATGGAGGTTCTTGGTGGGAGGAGGGGGGAGGGGGGAGGGGGGGAGGATAGGGAGGGGCTAGGAGGAGGGTGGGGGGTTGGAGGGAAAAGGGGGTAGGCCGAATGTTCTGGGAATGGGTTTTTTTTTTTTTTTGGATGATAGCTGGGGAGAGGGGGGGGGGAAAAGGAGGGCTTTAATGGTTTCACTTAATGCTGTTTGCGACTTTGCTATTGTTTTTCTCCGTTATTGTATTTTGCATATAGTTCATGAGACTATTGTTTCTTGTAATTTTGTGCTGCCTTTCGATAATAAAAAAAAAAACAAAAAACCTAGGCAAGGGTCCATATCGCCCGAGATTGCCATTCAGGCCACAATATCAGTTTCCTGCCTATGCGTAACTGAGAATTATGCCAGAGGGAAATCTAGCGGGAATGCACCAGGATGTTTCTTGTACTGCATCAAGGACACAAAGGGCTGTTTGAGTAGCCCAAACTGGAGCTAAGGAAGGGATCAGGCAGTGTCACATCCACCAAACCATGTAGCGAAGGGGACCCACCAACGCCCTTTCAAGCTGTAACCAAGTAGACTGGCCCAAGCTGGAGTCCTCTGCAACCAGCCAAAAAAGGCTATAAACGGGCCAAGAAGGACAAGTGATAAAAAATTAAAATTCAGAAAACCAACCCCAGCATCAGATTTTGCAGCCTTCAATGTCTTGTAGGCAATTCGTAGCCGGCGATTCTGACAGAGATATTTGAGAAGCAGAGATTCCACCCACTGATACAAGTCCAGGGGGCAAAGGCCAGGCATCATGTTGAGAATATAGTTGATTTGCAATGCCAAGACCATCCCTATCGCCTCTATCCGACCCCACCAAGAAAGTGCTAATGTGGACCATCTACTGGTAACATCCTTAAAGAGGGAAATGATCTTGTCCATACTCAGATGCTGGGATTGCTTCAAATCACAAGTACATTGAGAGCCCAAACACGTAATAAAGTGTGATGCCCACTTAAGATTGCAGATACCTAAATACGACTGGTCATGCTTAGGTTAAGAGGCATAACCTCAGACTTGTCCCAATTTATTTTATATCCAGAAAACAGAAAGAAAGAGGTAATAAGAGTAAACAACTGGGGAATCAAAGTCGCAGGCTGTTGGAGAAAGAGTAAGATATCATTGGCATAGGTCGCCAACTTACAGGTTACATTCCCATGTGTAAAGCCCTGAATAGCAGGAGATTGACAGATAGCTAACAATAAAGGTTCTAAGGCTAAATTAAAGAGGAGAGGGAACAATGGGCATCCCTGATGGGTCCCACACAAGACAGAAAAAGGCGAGGAAATCAGCCATGTGGCACTATCTGGGATGTGGCCGACGAATATAGAACCTTCACTCACTTGAGAAAATCCAGACCACAACCCAGCCAGTCCATTATTTGAAAAAGGTAGGGCCACTTGATAAAATCGAAAGTCTTCTCAACGTCCAGGGAGTGACATAGGGTCTGCTCTACCCCTGAATGCCGAGAAGGTCAAGGTAAGGAAATGACCGTTGTCCCCTATATACTGGCCAGCCATAAAACCAGTTTGGTTTGGTTGGATCAGAGAGCTCAAAGCCTTCTGCAACCGACTAGCAAGGACCTTAGCTAGGATCTTGTTATCAACGTTCAATAAAGAAATTGGACGATAATTGTGATCATCATCAGTCCTGCTCATTGGTATAGCTTGTTTCATTTGGGGAGGAACAAAGGGTAGGGAGGTCAGATTTATGGGGGATGGTAACTTTTCTTTCCTTCTCTCCAATTTAGAGTCATGTGAATTAATGGGGGGGGGGATACTTTCCCTGCCCCCTCTCCCTATTGCTGACATCACCCCTTCCCCATCATCCTAGCTCTTCCTTTTCTTCCTTTTTCTCCATCTCCAAAGACCATCTCTCTCCTTTCCTGTCTTCTCTATCACCCCTAGCATGTCCCTTTTCCACACTATTCCAGTATTCTCCACCTTCCTCCTACTATGTGTCACAGCTAGGGGGCACTGTGGTGCTGATTCAGGTTTATCTGGGCCACTTTCACACTATGTGGCCCCTTTCCCTTTGGCAGCGTATAGGGTGCCTGAGCACAAACACAGCGCTGCAATATGTACAACAACTTTAATAGTCAGAATGCAAAGACAAATAACTCAAAGACTTGGTAACAATAATTTAGATCCGACTTTCCTCTAGGCAACAATAAATGAAAGGGTACAGATGTCATGGTCTTTGTGCGGAACCAGAGTGGAAGCCAGATTGTTTGGAGCATAAGACACTGGAGGCCTTGATGTGTTGAGCCAGCTGTGTTATATGATTTTCTGTTATTTTGGACAGAAAGGAGACATTGGAAATTGCTCTATAGTTTGATGGGTCCAAAAGTGAAGACTGCAATATTTGACTTTGGGAATAATCACTGCATGTTTCCAGAAGGATGGCATTTCAGGAGATCCAAGGGAATTGGCGATCATAATACTGTTTTCTGTTTTTCCTCACTCTACTACTGTAGGAAGGTGTGGGAGGCAGAGAGAGGGGGATGCGGGATGAAGAAGTGGAGGCAGAGAGCAAGTGGCTTAGTTTAAATATGCTTCTCTATTAGCACCCATTCCCTCCTCCACAAAAATCACATTCCCCTGAAAAACTCCTTCACATCTTTCATTAGCATTCACAATTTAATTGCCTTAAAAATAAAAGTATCGATTAAGAAAAAAAGTAAATCCTTCATTCACTTCTCATGCTTGTCTCAGAGAAGAAAAGGAATACTGGCCCTCAATTCGAGGCAATTGAATTGTGAATGCTTAAGAAAAAACAAATGAAGGGATAGTGTTCTAGGTGGTCTGTTTTCTAAGCAGTGGCTTATTCAATGGGGCTGTGGCTCCGATTTTGCTCGGAAGCCGCTAGCAACGCTTAGTAAACAGACCCCTAGGTTTTCGCCTTGACAACTGGTGCTATTGTTTGCACCTTTCAAATTTATGCTGTTGCAGCTTCCTATAAGCTACCATGTGCCCATAGGGTAATTTTATAAAACACTTTCTATAAAGCATGCTTTACATGTGGAAAATAGCTTTCGTAAAACTGCGTGACCAAAAATGCAGGTACAAATACGTGCCAAGATTGTGCATACTCATATGCTCAATGCTCATAGACCAGTGGTGCATAGGTTCAGTCCTCAAGGGCCGCAACCAGCCGGGTTATCAGGATATTACTAATGAATATGCATGAGCTACTGTAGAACAGTATGCAAACCACTCCCATTTTATGCATGCAATTCTATCTCATGCATATTCATTAGGGATATCCTGAAAACCTTGCCTGATTGCAGCCCTTGAAGACTGATCTTATGAAGCCCTAACAGAGTCATTCTTGGGGCATAGGATGGGCGAAGCAGAAGCAGAGTTACAATATATGCACATATTTTAAAAAATACATGAACACGTGGATAGAGTGCATACGCGTATTTACACCTTCAGAGTAGATGCTAATATGTACGAGAGAATTTGTGCACTATTGGGGGTAGTTCTGAGATCCTATTTTATAAAGTCATGTAGGTGTCTATTTTGCTCTTATAAAACATATATAGTCTATATCACCACCAATGATCCAGTGAAAGAACCGGCACACTAGTAAATACACTATCAAAATGACCAGCTCAGTATTCTTTACAGTTTTAAACAGATACTTTAAGAAAATGAGGATGTGAACCTTCAATGTAGTCTCAAAGCAATACAGCATATGTTTTATAATCATCGCTCCATAGTTTACTTATCCATCACTAACAATTTAGATTAATTTTTTGTATGTACATAAAATCACTTAAACTACAATGACACTTAATATGTCTACGAGTAAAACTCACTCAAACAACAGCTCATAAACCCCGGCTTTTACTTCTCTTGCCACTGCGGTATCTTCATCAGGCAGCCAACACAGAAACAATGCTATGTTTGATTAAAAGCAGTAGGGAAGAGTGAACTGAATGCATTACAGCTTCACACAGCTATTCCTGATACAAAATTCTCCGAAACATGATAACATGTTGAGTGGTTGCCCGGTGAAGAGGTCACAGTGCGCTGCCCTGGCTAAGTTTATTTAGTGGTTTTTATATGGACATATCAAGTGGAACTGTGGTTTAAATGATGTGAAGGCAAATGCGAGATAATAGGTGGATATCGGAATTGGGACATCGAGATCAAGATACACAGAATTCCAGCAATATTTTAGCAAAGGTTCTGCTAAATGTGGAGCCTTTTCTAAAATATCTATAAGGACGGGTAGGAATGCATATCTATTTGCCGACATAAAAGGCCAGGGGAGACATTTTAAAAAATCTACAAAGTGGGAAAAATCAACAGAGGCAACACAACAACTTATCTGTACACATGTAAGCTGGTATTTTGCAAATTTATTTGCATAAATGCTACCAATTAACTACAGAGGCCTCTATCTCTGGTTCATTTTAATTTGGAGAGGGAAATAAATATCAGGGGAATAAGGAGAATAGCCCACTTAATTCCTCCTGCAAAGGGCTGGCCAAAATAAGCACTTTTTAAAAATCTATGCATGCCATGGAGCAGCTATAAATCACAACATGGACAATTTTGGTCATACACACACAAAAAAATCACTAATTTGTATCCATCGTAGAGAGGAAAAAAGACCTCAGATTATGGTCTTGCTTTGTATTTCTTAGCCATAAAATGCCCTAGATGTGGCCTTCAACCAGCTATAAGGACTATTCCTCAAAGGTCTAAAAAAGCCTTTTACTTTAATATAAACCACTTGCTTGACTGATATTTCTCTTTTTCATCAATCTCTCATACAGCACTCTTGTAACACACTCTTTACACCAAAAAAATCACTGATTAGTATCCGATTTTGGTCATACACATACATTCTCTATATGAAATTAGGAATAGATTTTTGACCCATCTAGGCTACACCCTAACCATGCTCCCAATATGACATCCATGTGTAATTTTAACCCTTTCTAAAATCATGCGTAAATGCTGGATTTTTCCAGATGAAGACTGCGAATAAGTCTTTTAAAATAACCCCTGCACACAAAAACGTAAAAGTTTCAGTGCTCTGCAATATTAAATATAGACCAATGATTATACTGGATATAAGAAGCAGTGTAAATTAAACAAGTGCTCTTTTGCTTTGATCATATACATATATGAAGGTCCACATCATCATTTTCTTAAAGTATTGGTAAAAAAATATGAAGAATACAGAGGTGGTCTTTTTGATAACATAGGCATAAAATAAGTGCATTTTTGGAAATTTCACATAGGCACCCTGTTATATAATTACTCCCACATGCATGTGTTTTTCTGTGCAGTTATGCTTAAATGTATATTCTAAGTTTTCCATTCATCATTCCTTGATTCAGAAAATAAAATATTGAACATTAAGTGGGGAATTTTAGAAGGAGCATCCAAGTGCAATCTGGGATATCTAAGTCAGAATGCCTGAAAATAAAGCAGGCACTTCCAGGTGCAGACATGATTTCACAAATGAGGACATATCCGACATGGACATCTGCGGGGGCTTCTACACAGTCATCCCCAGAACCGTATTTCAGAACTTGGACATCTAGGGGGCATGTTTACTAAAGGTTAACGCACGTTAATGAAGGTTAACGTGCGTTAAGTGCTGCAACGGCCCTTAGAAATGAATGGGCAGTGGCAGCACTTAATGCACATTAACTTTACTTAACACACGTTAATCTTTAGTAAACATGCCCCCTAGATGTCCAAGTTCTGAAATACAGTTCTGGGGATGATGGTGTAGAAGCCTCCGCAGACGTGGGCTAGGCACAGAGCAACCAGGGTTCAACCAAGGTTCAACCCCCCACTATTGCTATTGTTGACGTTGTGCTGAATACTAGGAGTGATGGAATGCTTTCATCTCTACACCCTATGGATGTTTTCAGCAAAAACAAGCATTTTTTCAGGTGCTCGGAGCAGGTCTAAACTAAGACATGACACCGGGCTTCCATGACATTTCTGAGATCAGGTGGGGACGTCCAGCTTCCTGGGAAAGCCTCCAGTGTGCCCCCGTTCAGACTTCGATGTTCACACCCTGGAGACTTTCCCAGAGCTGGCTTCTAAAATGGCTCTGAAGAGGTCTCTGTGCTTTGGAGATCACTATGCCTGTTTTTGAACATCCAAAGCACAAATACAGCTTCCAAAATGACCTCCATAATGAAATTATAGCTTGTGAATGACTCAAACTGCCAACACAGAGTTAAAATTTGTTTTCCTTTTCTAAGTGATACTTGTCAACAGCAGGATAAAGCTATCTCATTTATTTATTTGATAGTTTTTCTATACTGTCCTATCATAGGATTCAGAGTGATTTACATATAACATGAACCAACAATCAAATAAAAGTTACACTGAACAAGGGTGATTAAACTTGGTAGATTATATTATTTAATGTACAAGAGATTATCCATGATTACCCTCTGCTTGCAATTAATTATCAAGTGCATAAAAGGATTCACATTCCACTACCTAGACAAAAGCTACAAAAGCTAAAACAATTGATGTACTGTTTATATGCAAAAGTCCACAACTAGCCACCTAATTTCACCATTATTAAAAGGAAAAGTATGCACATATTCTTCCTTCTAAAGTTATCCATTGAGAAATACGTTCACACAATTAACACCTGCTCTGAGGCACACACAATTACAGTTTTATTTTATGCATTTATGTGCAGATTTTAGAAAATATGTGCAAAAGTGCAAACTCCACCCAATCCCTTCCCCTAGAAACACCTTGTAACAGATCAGGCATACAGGGTGTCTGCACTTTTAGTTGTTCATATCGCAGGAAATATTAGAAGAGGCCATTATTGGGCCTAAAATATTGTTTTACATGTAGAAATGTCTTTTAAAATTGACCTCTTAAATTTTGGTAACGTGGAAGCCGATTCTTATCTGTGGGAATGTTTCGGGCCCGAAGATGGCCCGGCATGCCCCTTCCACCTGCAAGGATGTCCTCTCCGCAGCCGCCCCTGACATCCATGGCTCCGGCCCCCCAATCCTCGCCCCACCCACAGCTGGCCTGCCATGACCTGCATCCTGCATCGGGCAGCGGGGACTCCCCTGCATCCAGCCCCGGCACCGGGGGGGGGGGGGGAAGATCCTTGGGCCCGATTGGGCCAAAAGTTCTGTTTATACCACCTTTGAGGCGGTATAAGCACCACGTCCCCACAGGCGCAGCAGCATGTAAAGGGCCGGGATCTGAAATGACCCTGTATGTGCCGCTGGTCGGGTTTGCCCCCACTCCGCCCACTTCCTGCCAACTCTCCCCGTCCTGATGCACAGGATGTATGGAGAGAACTGGTGGGGGAAATCGGCCCCACAACCCGCATTCAGGAATGACCTCCAAAGGGTCAATTTTCTGCCAAAACCAATGACTGAATTAAGTGATACACTGGCCATTGCATTTAACTTAATCTGCATATTCAGCTCTCCTATCTACTGTCCCTAACAAGAAACCCAGGAAACTTAAGGCAAGGTTTGTGAGTGGAAAATGGCACATGGGGGACTTGTGGGAAATTTGTGAATCAGGGTGCAGAGCTAAGAAAAAGAGCATGTCTGTATGTTTTCAATAGTTGCTGTCCTCATTCTCAATGGAAAAAGATGAATAGTCGAGTACCCCAGGGATCTATGCTGGGGCTACTGCTTTTTAACATATTTATAGATGACCTGAAATGGGAATAACAAGTGAGGTGATCAAATAGTAACAATCAGTGTGCCGCCCCAGCATGCCCCCATCTACCACTACTGTTCATTGTTTTGTTTTGAATTTTGTTATATCTGTAAAAGTGTATTTTATATGTATATAGTTCTACAAGTTTTATGTAAATGAACTTGCATTTCCATGCATTTCATACCTTGTTCCTTGTACACCGCGCTTGATCTTTGGAAAGCACGGTATAAAAATGTTTATTAAATAAAATAAAATAAATAAATGTGCAGAAGACACAAAATAAATCTAAGTTGTTAAAACAAAAGAGGATTCTGAAAAATTAGGAGAGTAGCCATCCAAATGTCACATTAAATTTAATATAGACAAGTGCAAAGTTATGCACGTAGAAACCATTTCAGACAGGGCATGTCCTGGCTGTTCGAACGTCCAGAAATCTGGATGGCCTGGATATGCACCCAATTCTGATCCTGCAGGAGCTATACGGCCCCACGGGAGCAGAATCGGGGTATAGGGCCTGAACATCCCGGATATGCCCCAATTTGGGGACTCCGGACATCCAGGCACTTTCCCAGCTAGCCCAGTCAGGCTCCTGCATGCAGCCGTGGTGCCATGGCGTCCCATTGCCATGGCACTGCAGTTCCATACAGGAGCCACGATCAGATGCAACCATCAAACTGACGGTTTCCCAACAGCCCGACCTCTGATCGGCCCTTCCGAGGCCGGGATCAGGCTGCGGAGAACTCCCTCCCCTGCTCACTTCAGTGTGGGGTCCCAGCATGGTCATCCGTCGCCATCAGGGGGAACATATTCCACCTCTAAGGTGGAATAAGTCCCCCATCTAAATCCCCAAGCCCGGATGTACAGGGCCATCATCAGAATAGGCCCTGTACGTCTGGGGTAGGAGTCACACCTCCGGCCCCCCCTCGCTCCTCCTCGGCCCTTCCCGTTCCTATCCAGAACTCCCTGCACATCTCTGAAGTTTGTGCGGGGACCTCCTTGACTGAAACCATCACCCTGGTGTTTTGCAGGGATATATGTCCAACCCGGACATATATCCCCGCTAAATGTGATTCAAAATGACCTACTTAGAGAAGAAGAATCCAAACTATGATTACACAATGTAAGGTTCCACATTAGGAATCACCACTCAGGAAAAGATTTGTACATCATTGTGGATAATACACTGAAACCCTCTGCCCAGTGTGCAGCCATGGCCAAGAAAGCAAATAGAATGCTAAGAATCATAAGGAAAGGAAGGGAGAATAAAACCAGATATTATAATGCCTCTGTATCACTCTATGGTGCAACCACACCTTGAATATTGTGTGCAATTCTGGTCGTCATATCTTAAAAATGATATAGCAGAATTGGAAAAGATACAGAGAACAGTGACCAAAATTTTAAAGGGAATGGAAGGCTATCCCTATGAGGAAAGGCTTAAAATGGTCAGAGCTGTTCAACTTGGAAAAGAGAAGGCTGAGGGGAGATATGACAGAGGTCTATAAAATAATGAATGTAGTGGAATAGATAAGCATAGATAAGTTGTTTACTCCTTCAAAAAAGTAGAAAAACTAGGGAACATGTAATGAAGCTAGAATGTAGCAACATTTAAGACAAATCGGAGAAAAACATGTTTTCACCCAACGCGTAATTAAACTCTGGATTTTGTTACCAGAGGATGTAGTAAAAATGGGTTAGTGTAGCTGGGTTTAAAAGAGGAGTTCCTGTATGAAAAGTCCATAAACCATTATTAAATTGGACCGGAGAAATCCATTGCTTACCCCTGAGACAAGCACCATGAAATCTATATACGTTTTGGGAACTTGAACTGGATTGGCCACTGTTGGAAACAGAATACTGGACTTGATTGATCCTTCGTCTCACAAGTATGGCATACCTTATGTTTTTATGTTCTTATTAGTAGGGCCTCCCATTATAGTGGAGTGCTAGTATTTGCTCATCTTGGTGTATGGGGGGGCAGTGGGGAGACAGAGTGCCTATACAATGACTGATAGGACTCCAGTGACTTTGCTTACACATGAAGAGAGGCTAAAAAGGTTAGGGCTCTTCAATCTTGAAAAGAGACGGCTGAGGGGAGATATGCTAGACGTCTATAAATTAATGAATGGAGTGGAACGGGTAAACGTAGATCGATTGTTTACATCATCAAAATATAGAAAGACTAGGGGACATGCAATGAAGCTACAGGGTAACCTATTTAAGACGAATAAGAAAATATTTTTTCACTCAACATGTAATCAAACTCTGGAATTTGCTACCAGAGGATGTAGTAAAAGTTCTTAGTGTAGCCGGGTTTAAAAAAAGGTTTGGACAAGTTCCTGGAGGAAAGGTCCATAAACCATTATTAAAGGGGACCCAGAATATCCACTGCTTGCCCCAATACAAGCATTGTGGAACCTGTGTCTTTTGGGGAAACTGCTAGGTACTTAGATTGGCCACTGTTGGAAACAGGATACTGGGCTTGATGGGCCTTGGTCTGACCCAGTATGGCATATCTTATGTTCATATGTTTGTTGGATACTGGCAAAGATTGGATATTTTGTTTGTTTTTTCCTCAGCAAGAAAAGAGATTTTTGGGACAGATTTTTAGGATCCATCCAGATGTATCTTTTGAGACTCAGCAGTGTCAAAGCCAATTTATATTTTTGAACATTTGTATGTTAGCTACGGATGCTGATCTTTTTAACTTCAAAAATCAAAAAGATCTTATAAGATTAGCTTTAAAGTAACAATGAGAAAAAATCCAAAAAGCACTCTACTAGCACAAATACCACAATTTTTTAAAAGAGACCCTCACAGTGGGCAGAAACAGCGTATCAAAATTTAAACCACTGCCCATAATTCATCATCAGTCCTTAAAATTATTTGATTTATTAAATCTTACCAAACCCTTTCTGTAGAATTTTTTTTCAGTCTTATTAAAAAATATATATCC
Source organism: Ichthyophis bannanicus (assembly GCA_033557465.1). Taxonomy (NCBI): domain Eukaryota; kingdom Metazoa; phylum Chordata; class Amphibia; order Gymnophiona; family Ichthyophiidae; genus Ichthyophis; species Ichthyophis bannanicus. The sequence goes on from CM066040.1 coordinate 107,951,276, forward strand.
TATAATACAGTAATCATTCAACTTGAAGAATAAGCAAATCACTTATCTACCCAAAAGAAGCACCTGACATGAATTCATGTTTCAGGCCCCAAAGCGAGCCTTGCTTCAGGGGAAAAGCTTTTCTAATCGTCCAAACAATGTTTGCTGTTCACCTGTATCACACAATGTGGACTAGGATGTATCTCACTGCGTTACTCCATGGTCTACCCCATGACCTTGTATGTGCATCTTGCTGGTTACGTGTTCGGCCCTGTGGGATGGCTTGTTGAACATTCCGCGTTGGATACACATAGGAGCTGTAGTCCAGACACGCGGCCACATCTACCACCGTGATTTCAGAATCGGGTGTGATTCATGCCCGTTTCTGATTTAATCATTTAGTTCTCTGTTAGACAGCCTTTATTGAATTGGGCTCCATGTGGTTTTTTTGTCCTGATCAGCTTAAAGAATTTTTGCAAGGTCATGAGAACGTTCCATCCGTAGATTCTGATTTGGACTCTTAGGCTACCTTTTTTGTTCTTCTTCTGTAATGCCTGGGTTCAGAGTCTTCTGAATCATTATATTAAATGCATTAAAAAAAGGAAGCCATGGGGGCGGAGCCTGATGCCGAGCGGAGTAGACGTCTAGTGCGGTGGCTCTGTGGAGATCTGGCAAGAATCCTGTATTATAAGTACCTTCCTTGAGCAAAAAGTCTCCTGAACCGCACTACGGTACCTTCCTGATGGCGGGACCGAAACTGCAACGCTTGGACTACTCGGGGACGTCGAACAGCAGCGCAAAACGGACCAAAACGGAGTCCATCTCCCCACAAAAAATGGCGCCTGCACGAGAGGGGCCTGATGTTCACCTCGAGCTCCTCACTGAAATACGGGGAGTTAAGGAATTGGTCAAGGCCAATGGGGTAACATTAGCCTCAGTGCAAGAAGAGCTCGCTGGGCTCAACGCTAAAATCGAAGGCCTCTCTGTACGACAGGATAAGGTGGAGGCAATTCTTTCAACTCATGAGGCCCGTATAGAAACAATATCTAAACTGGAGAGACAGCTCAAATCGCTGCAGCGTGAGGTGGAAGATGGCAACAACAGAGCACGCCGCAACAATGTGCGATTGGTGGGCCTGCCGGAGGGAGCAGAAGAGAAAGATATGCGTGCTTTTTTATACAAGGTCATACCTGAGAACTTGCGCTGTACCTTCGATAAGGATTTTGAAATTGATCGCACCCACCGAATTCCTTCTTACACCACGCTTCACAACTCCAGACCGCGGCCTGTCATTTTTCGTACCTTGCGCTATCAACAAGCTGCACAGATTCTGGAGCTGGCGCGATCAAGAGCTCCGATAGAGTTTGAGGGGCGAAAACTTTCCTTTTATCCGGACCTCGCCAAGCACACTGTTAGTAGGCGCAAAAAGCTCTTGGAGTTTCGGCCCCGACTTCAACAGATCCAGGCGCGTTTCGGTCTCCTGTATCCCGCGCGAATGCGCGTGACCTTTCATAATCAAACCCGCACCTTTGAGGAGCCAGAAGCGCTGCTACAATTCCTGGAAGAAGCTGAAGCAGCCCAGATGCATTGAACTGTGGAATACGGTCGGCCTAACTGTGGAATACGGACGGCCTAACTTACCCTGATCTACCGCATCTCACAATACTACAGACTTACCGTCTTCATGGAACTGTTGCGAATTTAGCGGCGTTCCCCTGTGGTTGGAGTGGCCCCTTCCAGAGATACCAGAATTGGAGCGGCTCGAGGACTGGATTGAGAGATGGTTCTCCTTTTGTTATGGTTTTATATTTCTATGCTAGTATATCAATATATCACTTGTAGTAAACTCGTTATATGATAATTGCAATATGCTGTCTATATTTTGCTTTGCTGAATTTCTGCATGCCTTCAATAATAACACAGGTACACTAAAAAAAATTTTTTTTAAACTGCCTCTAATGTTTCGATTGATTTTTACGTTTTTTGGTGCGCTGAATCCAAATCTGGTAACCAATTTGCTCCATCACGTACAGATTTTTTGCTACATTGGGTTAGCAGTTTGAGGTGAACGTTTCAGATTGAGTGTGATTGAGATAAAAGTTTCTTGGATGAATTCTTTATACTAATTGTTTAGTAGTTATTCAAATAAGAATAAAGAAAATTGTAACAAGGCAGCACATTAGAGTAATGTCAACAAAACACACTGTGATGGTAGCAAAATTGTCTGCACTTAAAACAGCCACATACATGTGCACAAACATTGAGCATATAAGAGCGAGGTTAGACACAAAGCAAAGCAAAGAAATGTGGAAAAAATGTTGTACAGGTATGTATGTAAGAATAGAAAACGCAAACCGCACCATTGCAATACATGAAGACAAACACCCGATGGTGTGAAAATAAAATTCTAATAAATGAGATCCGACACTGTGGTAATAACTAGCAAATTTTAATTTCAAAGATTAGTAAAAACACGATATTTGTCAACACAGTTTAGATTTTAAAGTCATTCTTGGGTCAATCAATCTCCTGGTGGGCCCGTTTCTTCTTCCCCCGAATGCTTCTCTTGGTGCGCTGCTTGGCGTATTTTTCAACTGGGGTTTCCCGCAGCAGCAACCAGCAGAAATCAGCCGCCATAGTGGTGTTCCATCTTCCTTGGTACCTTCTCTCTGCGTCCTTGATGTCCTGGTGAAACCTTTCACCTTGTTCTTCACTGTACGCCCCCAAGGTTTCGGGAAAGTAGTTCACATGGGAGTGCAAGAAATGGACTTTCAGGCTCATGTTACAGCCTTGTTCTTTGAAGGCATTGAGCATCCTGGCAACAATATCCTTATAGTTCTCATCCCGCCTGTTCCCCAAGAATTTGAGAACAACATCCTTGAAGGAATCCCAGGCTTCTTTTTCCTTCTCAGACATCGTTTCAGCGAATGCTCCATCTGAAATGAGTTTCCTTATATCAGGGCCAACAAACACTCCTTCCTTTAGCTTTGCTTCACAAAGTCGGGGGAACTTTGAGCAAAGGTACCGAAAGCACTCACCATCTTTTGGAAGGGACTTGATGAATTGCTTAATGAGACCCAACTTAATGTGGAGAGGTGGTAATAGAATTTTATCACGAGGTACCAAGCTCTCATGAAGAACATTTTTCTCACCGGGTCTCAAATACTCCCGAATTGGCCAGTCTTTTTTCCCCCAGTGTAGGTCGCGGGCCCGGCTATCCCACAAGCAAAGGAAGCAGGGATATTTGGTGAAACCGGATTGCTGCCCTAATAGCATGGATAGAATTTTAATGTCTCCACAAATCATCCACTTATGCTCATCATAACGAATCTTCTGAAGAATCAGGGCCAAATTCTCGTATTTTTCTTGGAGAATAACAGAGTGAGCAATAGGAACTGAAGCGAATGTGTTGCCATTATGAAGAACACCTTTTATGCTGTCTTTTGACGAATCAATGAACAGCTGCCATTCAGCAGGATCATACTTGAGTTTAAACTTTTCCATCACGCCGTATATATCGTTGCAAAATACCAAATCTTCCTCTTTGCTGAAATACTTCAAAAATTGTGTCTCGCGGTTGCGGTACCAATAAAAAGTTGTTCCTGGTGACAATAGATTTTTCTGTTTAAGCCGAGAACCTAGCAGTTGGGCAGCATCTTTTGGGAGTCCTAAATCCCGGACTAAATCATTCAATTCAGCTTGAGAGAAAAGTTCAGGTTTCGGATCTGGTTCAGTTTCAAACTCGGAAGTACTGGACTCATCGGGAAAAGCCATCTGATGAGTCTCATCATGATCAGAACCGTCCACACAAATATGATCCAAAGATTTTGGTGGTTCAGGCACAGGTACTTCGTTGCTATGAGGCATAGGCCTAATTGCTGAGGGAAGGTTGGGGTAACTTATTACGTTCTTATTTTTTAAGTTGTATCCCTTCACAATGCAAGAGCAAAAATAGCAGTCACTGCTGTGGTCTCTTTGTTCACGCCACATCATAGGTATTCCGAAACGAAATGCTTGTTTTTTACCTTTCATCCATAAGCGTAGATCTTCCTCACATGTCTTGCACACTTTGTGAGGAGCCCACGGTTTGTCTTGATCGCCTAACTTCAAACCGAAATAGGCGAAATATACTTTTTTAATAAATGCAGAAATGTTCCTCTGCCGCTTTTTCACGGTATATTCCCCACAAATAAAACAAAAACTGTCCGGAGAGTTGACGCAACCTCTGGCTCTGTGAGCCATCACAAATACACAGCACTGCAAACTACAACTGTAGTGAACCACTTCGGAATAAAGCTGGATTACAACTGAGCAAACAAAAGGTAATAATGAACTTGCAAGAATCTGAAATTTGACAGGAACGTTCATGTCGCAACCACCGTGTTTGAGCGAGGCGAACGAGGCGAGGCGAACAGGAAAGAACATGCGCCAGCGCGAGTACTGGATTTAGCCCCCCGCCTCCCAATTGTCCTGTTAATGTATAAAATGAATACAAAACACTCTAAAATATCATGAGGGAGTGTTTCTAGTTAGTTAACCATTACAACCTCTATTTTGGGCCAAGAAAATAAACTGCAGTCGGCTAAAAAGAAATTATGTGAACATTCCTTATATGGGTAAGAAATCTAATTTTGCAAGAAAACGTGACGTGATGGAACATTTTGGCTATTTTTCCTGGATTCAGCACCCCAAAACCTATAGGAATCAGTTGCAAAACTGGAGGCAGTTTTTTGGTAGTGTACCTGTGTAATTGCTTTCCCGGGTGGTCCATGCTGGCGGCGGCAATGGCCCTGCCTGTTTTTTCTGGTCTCCTGAGCCAGCTCATCCGGCCTGTGCTCACCGACATACTTACAGGGTATTGCTTCTCCTTCAGAGACTGCACTATTTGCTTGTTATGGTTGTTTGCAAGAGGTGTTACTAATGCTCCCTCATTACAGGTTTGCCAAGACTAGTTCTGCGATAGCTGGATACCTTCCCAGGTCAATGCAGGCCCTAAGCCCAGGCCCTTAGAGGCTTCACTCGATACAAATCCCAATGGCTCCATGCAAAGTAGTCTCCCTTAACGTGCAGGGTCTCAATAGCCCGATTAAGAGACGAAAAATTCTAGATTATGCACGTCGAGAGGGGGCCGACATACTGTTGCTGCAAGAGACACATTTGAATTTGCATGAGACCTTGAAACTCGGACAGCGACCCTATAAAGTCATAGCATATTCCTCTGCTGTTCGGAAACATAATGGGGTAGCCATTTTGGCGAGAAACTCTCTCAAGCTAACAGTGCTAAATAGTAGTGCTGATGAAGAGGGTCGCTGGGCCAAAGTGCTACTTAGGCTAGGTGAAATTGAAGTGCTCCTCATGTGTATATATGCTCCCACTGTGGACAGTCCGGACTTTTATACCGCTGTAGCGAGGGCGTTACATGCTGACAGTGGGCAGTTGATTATTGTCGGTGGGGATTTTAATCAAACACTAGATCCTCTTATTGACCGACAGCCTCCCCGAATGGTTCAGAGGTCCAGGGGACAGCATGTCCTACTCTCCATGATCCAGGAATTAGCTCTGGTGGATATTTGGCGTTTACAGCATCCACAGGAGTTGGAATATACTTTTTTCTCAGCGCCGCACGCGTCGCAATCCCGAATAGATTATTTCTTAATTTCTAAGGCTTTGGTCCCTTGCGTAGGCCCTGCCAGCATCCATTCAATCCACGTGTCGGATCATGCCCCGATCTCCTTACTCTTACAAGATGATTCCCTACACAACCCGGCCCCAGCTTGGGCCTTAGATAGATCTCTCCTTGATATCCCTGAATTTCAGATTGTAGTAAAGGAGGCCATTGCCGATTACTTTCGGTTCAACTCAGCCCATGCCACATCCGTTTGGGCTTGGTGGGAGGGCTTCAAGGCCACGATTAGAGCGGTTATCACTGGGTTTAATATACGACGGAAAAAACAAAGGAAACAACGGCTGCAAGATCTAGAACTGCAGATCAAAGCGGGGGAACGGGTCCTCACACGACGCACGGATCCGTGCATTTTAATCCGATTGCAGTGCTTGCGTTTCCAGTACAATACCCTCGTGTCCACCGCGGCTTCTCAGTACGTTCACAGACAACATGGGAACTACTACCGTGAAGGGAATAGAGCGGGTAAACAACTAGCAACTACATTAAAGGGTAAGCGGGAGGTCAAGCGCGTCAGCGCCATCAAAAATCCATCGGGCTCAGACCTAGTGGTCAAAGATGTTCAGATTGCCGAGGCCTTTCGGGACTATTACTCTCGTCTATATAGCTCGGAATGTGCATTTTCACCGGAAGGCTTCGCACAGCTAGTTGCTACTCTGCAACATCCTATCCTCTCCGAGGAGCATCGAGCGGAGCTTGACGCTCCTATTACCGCCGAGGAGATTAAATGAGCGATTATATCCTTGGCCCCGGGCAAGGCAGCGGGGCCAGATGGGCTGCCAGTGGAATTTTTCAAAAGCTTTGCAAAGGCCCTTGCTCCTCATTTGGAGCAGTATTACCGATTGTTAGCGACACCCGGTCAGCCAACTGGCACCTTCGCTGCGGCTAACTTAGTGGTTTTTGAGAAACCAGGTAGGGATCCTCAATTAGTACCCAACTATCGTCCCATCTCGCTGCTCAACGCTGACTATAAGATCTATGCAACAGTATTGTCAACCCGGCTCTCAGGGATTATCCCGACTTTAATACACCCTGATCAGTGTGGCTTCACCGAAGGCCGCTCGACTGCTGATAATGCGCGTCTTTTGTGTCATATTTTATTGGGAGCTGACGCGATGGAGAAGCCGTTGGTCGGTCTCTCCTTAGATGCAGAAAAGGCCTTTGACCGCTTAGAGTGGCCTTTTCTCTTTGCGACTCTTCGCTGGTTCGGCTTTGGGGAAGTCTTTCTACGGGCCCTAGAGATCTTATATACGGACCCTACCGCACGGATGTGTGTTAATGGAGTGGCCTCACCATCTCTAGCTCTTCGGCGTGGTACTCGTCAGGGATGCCCCCTATCCCCTATGCTCTTCAACTTAGCGATGGAGCCTTTAACTCTCCTCCTGCGTCAAAGTCCCGGGGTCCATGGCGCTTTGATCGCGGGACAGGAGATTAAACTCTCAGCATACGCGGACGACCTTCTTCTCTTCCTAGCGCCCGATTCTATTCCCATAGCTTTGGAACAAATAGAGAATTACTCGCGATATTCAGGCTATAAAATCAATTGGTCCAAGTCTGTAATGTTTCCTTTGAACAAATGGACTCATAAGGAGGACCTTGGTGAGCATCCCTTTATATGGGAATCAGGTACGGTGAAATACTTAGGTGTCCGCTATTGCTATCCTTTTGAAGAAACGATCCGACGTAACACCGAGGAGATCTTGACCTTAACTCGTGAGCTGACCTCGCGGTGGTCCCCCCTAACGCTCTCTTGGTGGGGCAGGCTAGAAACTATCAAAATGATGATTGTCCCCAAGGTAAACTACTTTTTAGAGATGTTACCTTGCTATCTCCCTGCTCAAACGTATCAGCATCTTGAGCGGCTTCTCCTTCAATTTTTGTGGCAGAACAAAACACCGCGGATAGCTAAGGACAAGTTACGGCTTCAAAGTGAACAGGGAGGTGTGAATTTTCCTAACTTTAAGGTGTATCATCACGCCTTTCTGCTCAAGCAAGGGTCTCGCTGGCTAGAAACTGCCACTTCTGGGAGACCGATATGGGTTCTCTTGGAGGAGAAGCTGCTAGTTCCAGTCCCGCTGTGGTGTGCCCCAGGGATGCAATTTCCCACCACCTCTTCACTCCCTATAGTCATTTTAGACACACTCAACGCCTTACAGCTATTCATCAAAACTCATGATCCTGTGGGCTGTTCTCGCTCCTACTTGCCCATTTGGCATAATCCTCTATTTCAAATTCGTAAGCAGCCCTTTGCCTGGAAACCGTGGTATTCTCGGGGGGTCTGGATGGTGAGCCAGTTACATACTTCTCATAAGTGGAAAACGTTTAGGGAGCTTAGACAAGAATTTGATCTCCCCTTATCCTGTCATTTTCAGTGGCTTCAGCTTCGGCATTGTCTGGTGGGTGCGGGAATAGTTCCAGGACAGGGCTCTGGTTCGAAGGGAACTATTGAGATCCTGCATGAAATCAGACAAGGGAAAGGAATAGTGTCACAGATATACAAGAGATTAACCGGGTCCGCATCCCTGTCAATGAGAAAGGTCCAAAAGAGATGGGAACGTGAAACGGGGAGGGAGCTTTCTGAACTTCAGTGGAGGAGATTTTGGTGTAAACAAATCAGAGTGACTCGATCCGCTTCCTTGACCCAGACATTGTTTTATTTTGCTCATAATAGTTTCTTTACTCCTGTCAAACTTGCACGATGGGATGCCTCTCTCAGTCCCCTGTGCTGGACTTGCAGGGCTGAGATAGGCACCTTAAGGCATATCGTCTATGAATGTCTGGGGGTGCGAACCTTCTGGGTTTCCGTGTGGGAGCAGGTGCAACTCATTTTACAGTTCAGGGAGCCCCTCTCTTGGCAGATTATAGGACTCCGGTCTGCAGCAGATCTACCTTCCCTGCCTAAAGCTGGTGCCTTTCTGCTGGATTTTATGGTCGGTATAGCGATATGCTTGGTCATTAGCCACTGGAAAGCTACTATGAAAGCTACCTTTCCGGAATGGTGGAACCGGGTTAGCCTGTACAGTCAGTTTGAACAGGGCTCATGTAAACCTACATCATTATCTGGGAAACGTATTCTCAAATGGCAAATGTTAAATGACTATATTGCGTCTGCCAAATAACATAGTTGTTCAACTCTTGGTATTGCTCAGCATCAAGTGGGAGTTCAGATAGCGGACCCTGAAGGAGAGTGCAGGGGTGGGTGGGGGGAGGGTGGGGGGAGGGTTTCCCTATGGGTTTTTGTATTCTGTATTGTTCGTTATCGTGTTAGGTATTGTTGTGTCTAGATAGTTTCCTGTGTGGTTTTGTAGTGTTTGTATTGTTGGAAAAATGAAAATAAAGCTTTCAAAAAAAAGAAATATGACGACAAAAAAAAAAAAAAAAAAGGAAGCCATAAGATTGAAGGGTTGCCAACATAATGCTAGACTTTCAGAAAGTGTTTGACAAAGTCCCACATGAGAGACGCCAGTGGAAATTAAAAAGGCATGGCAATGAAGGTAATTTCCTGTTGTGGATTGGAAACTGGTTAAAAGATAGAAAAAAAGAGAGGAAAATTAAATGGTCAATTTTCTCAGTGGAGGAAAGTGAATAGTGGAATATCAAAGGATCTACACTGGGATTGATGCTTTTTTTAAATTTTTATTTATAGCCATTTTTACATTCTCTTAAAAGGATACCAGAAAACATCAATAACATAATATATACAAAAGAAAAAGGCATCAATATGCTAGACCACAATATCTGAGGACCCAAAGAAGCAAAAAATTAAAATTTAAAAGAAAAAAAAGTATCAGGAGTAAAGATGACAATATTGCATAGCTGCTGGTATAGGACACATCACTTAAACCTCAGCAACATTCTCTCGCACATGCAGAAAATCTCCCAGTTGGTTTGGTTGAAAGAAAAGAAATTTCTTAGATTCATACACAATAATACATGTACATGGAACTTTCAATTGAAATACAGCCCCCAAAGTGGTGACTCTCTGGCGGAGATACTTTTTAATATATTTCTAAATGATATGGAATTGGGAAAAACAAGTGAAGAAATTACATTTGCAGATGACACCAAATTATTCAAAGTTGTTAAATCGCATGCGGTTTGTGAGAAATTGCAGGAGGAGCCTGGGAGACTGGGCAGCCAAATGGCAGGTGAAATTTAATGTGCGTACAAGTACAAAGTGATGCATATAGGGAAGAATAAACCAAACTATAATACAAAATGAAAGTTTCCACAATAGGCGTCGCTACTCAGGCAAAGGATCTAGGCATCATTGTGGGCAATACGTTGAGATCTTCTGTTTAGTGTGTGGCGATGGCCAGAAAAGCCAACAGAATGTTAGGAATCATTAGGAAAGGAATAAAAAGTAACACAAAGAATATCATAATGCCTCTGTATCGCTCCATGTTGTGACTGCAGTTGAGTACTGTGTGCAATTCTGGTCTTCGCATCTCAAAAAAAGATGTAGTGGCATTAGAAACGGTACCAAGAAGAGCAAACAGAATGATAAAAAGGATAGAACAACTCTCCTAGGAGGAAAGTCTAAAGAGGTTACAGCTATTCAGCTTGGAGAAGAGACCAATGAGGGGATATACGAGTAAGATAGAGGTCTATAAAATCTTGAGTAGAGTAAAAAGGATAAATGTGAATTGATTGTTAACTCTTTCAAAGAGTACAAAGGGGACATGCTATGAAGTTACAAAGTAGTATACAGTATTTCAAACAAATAGGAGAAAATATTTTTCTCTCAAAGTATAATTAGGATCTAGAACTCGTTGCTAGAGGATGTGGTAAAGGCAGGTTGTATAGCTGGGTTGAAAAAGGTTTTGCCCAAATTCCTGGAGGAAAAGTGCATAAACGATTATTAACATAGACCAAGAGAAAACCACTGCTTATCCCTGGGTATAAGTAGCCTAGAACTGGCTACATTTCGGATATGCCAGGCAGTACCGTACCTAGCCATGTGCCAGCGGTGCAGCCGTACAGGGCGCAAAGGCTTAAGTGGCGCATTTCGGCTGCCTGCTGTTGCCCTGCCACCACCACTTTTTCTTCTCTCAGAAGCGGCAGGACAACAGCAGGCAGCCAAAATGCTCCCCTTAAGCCTTTTTGCGGCACTTTAAGCAGGTCTGGTCCCTCCCTCCTTTGACGCAACGTCAGAGCAGGGAGGGACAGATTTGCTTAAAGTGCCGGCGACTTGCACATCGGGCGCACGCCCTCCCCTCTCCCGCCTCCGTCCAGCCACTTTCTGCTCTTGCCCGGCTGCCAGCGCTGCTGTGGAGAAAACAGAGGGCGGCAGCAACAAGGTAAGAGCAGGCAGCAGCTAGATGGAGGTGCGGGTAGGCGCGCACCCATTGTGCAAGTCGCACAGGGTGCAATTTGGGATCGGTACAGCCCTGATGCCAGGTACTTGGGACTTGGTTTGGCCACAGTTAGCAAAAGACCTATTTGCTATAGTTAAGTCCCTTACAGCTCACCCTAACCATTCATCTACATCTACAGACATAGCACCTCAAACACTTGCTGATTTTTACTGTCTAAATTAAACTCCCAAACACACACTACTAGTACAACTGGCCACAACTCATCACAGCCTACAGAACTATGAAAAAAGTTCCATTCAGTTTACCCTGAATCCCTTAAGAGGATAATTGCATCTATGAACACCACAACATCTAAAGCAGATCCATGCCCAGTTAAATGGATCAAGGATTCTATTGCAGAAATTGCCCCTATTATACAAACAATTGTAAATAAATCACTATCCCAAGCTTACATGCCTCTAGAGCTTAAAAAAGCTAACATTCGGCCAATCTTAAAAAAACAAAGCACTGGACAAATCATGCCCATCTTCCTACTGACTTATCGACAGTCTGTCTTTCCTTGCTAAATAATAGAAAAATATGTTTCCATTCAATTGCAAGACCACATTGATCTCTATTCACCCCTAGACGACAAACAATTTGGGTTTAGACCATGCCACAGTGTGGAGACATTGATGCTAACCATATACAACAAAATCATTAAGAAAATAGATAACAATAACCAAGCCTAAATGTTAATCTTTCTCGATATAGCTGCCACATTTGACTCTGTCATCCACTCCTTTCTAATTCAACAGCTAGTGCAAATAGGTATATATGATACCACGCTTAAATGTTTTATATCCTATCTCTCTGAAAGATTTCAACAAGTAACCACTGGACACACATCCTCTACCTCCTACCCTCAAACTACTGGCCTTCCTCAAGGATCAGTGTTATCAGCACTCCTATTTAATATTTATATTCAACCAGTTTCTCAAAAAATTAAACAATTCAAGATTGATTATGCCATCTATGCAGATGACATAATGCTATTACTTATGATCATTTTCAAAGTCATTAGAACTACCCCTCTCGCAATTAGTCAAAGTCGTACCTAACAACTGACAAAGATGAGAACAATTGAATAACACCCTGGTTACTCAATCTGAATTCCGTAAAACTGAAAAATGCACAAGCAATAGGGCTTTCGAATATATCTCCCCTGTGCTCTGGAATGCTTTACCAGCTACCAACGAAGGAGCACTTATCCACGTGCCGCGACAAGAGACCAAACCAAAACCGTGGATGTTGTTGGAAGAACTTGTTTATTCAATAGTAAACCAGCCAGGCCCGACACAGGCCGTGTTTCGCAACACCTTCTTCAGGGGCTAATTGGCTAAACACACAAATGTTAAAAATAATGAAAAAATAAAACACACAATCATAATGTGAATGTATAAAAAGGAGGACTAAGAATAATCATCAAAACACTGAAATAAATAAATAAACATAAAAAGGATGAAACAAATTGTAAATTACTTAAAATGGTACATATAAACAATGAAATCGAACTATGGGTGAAGCACCACATTAAAAAAACAAGCATACCAGTAGATACATCATGAAAATTCATAAATGCATACACATCTATAACAACATTCCATAAATAATGGACAACATGTTAAAAATAAATAATGATGGATAATAAATAATAACGTTAATAAATAATAATAAATCATCACTAAAATATTAAAATGTTATGCTAATGGCTCAAAGAAACTGCAGGAGTGTGACAACAGACTAACAGGAGCCTTCAATTCAAAAAAAAAGGGGGGGGGGAGGGAGTAATAACCATGTAGACATTGATGGTAACTATTAGCCTGGCTTAGTAAACATACGCCTTAGATACAGTTTTGCACTTACTGCATGTTTTGAGTAAATATTAGCGTGCGGTAAGTGCAACAGTCGTGCAATGCCGTGGGTGTGCCCAGCATGTTCCTGGTAGTTAGCCCACTAAGATGTACTTTAATACAAGGCAGCAACATTTCAAAATTAACACAGGTGCACTTAATGCCACCCATCAAGGCGTCGTTAAGTTCCCCCACACTAATCACAACATTGCCAGTGCAGGATATGCAATCCTGCAAAGTGCTCTCCACGCCCACTCTCCACCCGCTTCCTACCCTATCGTGCAATGTGCAGTTATGATGACAAATAGCACGTGGTAATTGTCATATCTGCATAGTAACCGTTAGCAAGCCGTTGTTGCCCACTCATTCCCGTGGTAACCACTTAACACAGCTTAGTAAGAGAGCCCCTAATTAATTCATGTAACCTCAATTTGTTGGTTAAAGTAAAATCAGTTTAGTACACACTAAAAATTCCCTATTCAAACAAATGTGTGAAACTAACTGAAAAAAAACACATAAGAACATAAGATATGCCATACTGGGTCAGACCAAGGTCCATCAAGCCCAGTATTCTGTTTCCAACAGTGGCCAATCTAGGTCATATGTACCTAACAGTTTCCCCAAAAGACAAAAGGTTCCGCAATGCTTGTACTGGGTCAAGCATTGATATCCTGGGTCCCTTCTTAATAATGGTTTATGGACCTTTCCTCCAGGAACTTGTCCAAACCTTTTTTAAACCCAGCTACACTAACAGCCTTTACTACATCCTCCGGTAACAAATTCCAGAGTTTGATTACACGTTGAGTGAAAAAATATTTTCTTTTATTAGTCTTAAATAGTTTACCCTGTAGCTTCATTGCATGTCCCTTAGTCTTTCTATATTCTGATAACGTAAACAATCGATCTACGTTTACCCGTTCCACTCCGCTCATTAATTTATAGACTTCTATCATATCTCCCCTCAGCCGTCTCTTTTCCAGGTTAAAGAGCCCTAACCTTTTTAGCCTTTCTTCATAGGAGTATCCTTCCATCCCCTTTACCATTTTGGTGGCTCTTCTCTGAACCTTTTCTAATAACTCTATATCCATTTTAAGATACGGCGACCAGAATTGCACACAATATTCAAGGTGCGGTCTCACCATGGAATGATATAGAGGCATTATAATATCTTTTGTTTCATTTTCCATTCCTTTCCTTATGATACCTAGCATTCTATTTGCTCTCTTGGCTGCCGCTGCACACTGGGCCGAGGGTTTTAACATGTTATCCACAATGACGCCTAAATCTTTTTTCTCGGTGGTGGTTCCTAATGTGGAACCTTGCATTGTATAACCATAGTTTGGGTTGTTCTTCCCTAGGTGCATAACTTTGCACTTGTCCACATTAAATTTCATCTGCCATTTTGATGCCCAGTCTTCTAATTTATCAAGATCCTCTTGCAATTTTCCACAATCCTCTTGGGTTTTAACAACTTTAAATAGTTTTGTGTCATCTGCAAATTTGATAACCTCACTCGTTATTCCACTTTCCAGGTCATTTATGAATATGTCAAAAAGCAGCGGACCCAGCACAGATCCCTGGGGTACACCACTATTCACCTTTCTCCATTGGGAAAATTGTCCATTTAGCCCAACCCTCTGTTTTCTATCTCTTAACCAGTTCTTGATCCACAGTAGTACACTGCCTCCTATCCCATGACTCTTTAGTTTTGCCAAACGTCTCTGATGAGGGACCTTGTCAAAGGCTTTCTGAAAGTCCAGATACACTATATCAACTGACTCACCTTTGTCCACCTGTTTATTCACACTTTCAAAAAAACATAACAGATTAGTAAGACAAGATCTTCCTTGTCTAAAGCCATGTTGGCTGTCTCCTATTAGGTCATGACTATCTACATGCTGAGTAATTTTATTCTTTATGATGGTTTCTACCATTTTTCCCGGTACTGACGTGAGTCTGTAGTTTCCCGGATCACCCCGGAACCCTTTTTAAAAATTGGTGTTACATTGGCGATCCTCCAATCTTCAGGTATTAGAGATAATTTTAATGATAGTTCACAGATTACTAATAGCAGGTCTGCAATCTCATATTTCAGTTCTTTCAACACCCTTGGATGTATACCATCTGGCCCAGGTGATTTGCTACTCTTCAGTTTATCTAATAGTTGTAATACATCTTCCCGATGTATCGATATTTCCTTCAATTCTTCCGCACCTTTAAATACCACTTCAGTCATGGGTAACATCCCTACATCTTGCTCAGTAAAGACTGAAGCAAAGAATTCATTCAGTCTCTCCGCTATCGCCTTGTCGCCTCTTAGTGCCCCTTTAACTCCTCTATCATCTAATGGACCAATTGACTCTCTCACAGGTTTTTTGCTACGAATGTACTTGAAAAAATCTTTATTTCACAAATCAACACCTGGAAATCATGAAAAAAAAATGAAAACACAGAATTTGTCTTGCCTGTGCACACCCCCTGTTCCCTACTAACCACTTCCACCCTCTCCTGATCTATAAACTTCTATCATATCCCCAGATTCAACTTAAAAGAGCCATCCCATCCCATCGCATCCCCTTTATAATTGTCATTGCCTTTCTCTGTTACATCCTTTCTGAGATGAAGATATGAGAACTGCACATAGTACTCAAGCTGTGGTCACACCATGGATCTATACAAACATCTATATATTTAACTAACCCTAGTAAGATTTGTTAAAATAGGTTCATCTCTGTTCAATGTATTGTCCATCATTGGTTTCAGTTCTATCTCTGCACTATGTTCCATGTGCACCATTTTGACTTATAGAAAAATTGTATAGAAAAATAAATAAATTTATATTCTGTTCATTTCAGAAAGCTGTTGTTGTTAAGTGCAGTCGAGTCGGTGTAGACTCATGGTGATCCTATGGATAGTTGATCTAAACTGTGTTCAGTCTTCAGTCAGGCGGCTCATTGTTGACAGTGGCACACATAGCTGCTGTTATTGTATCAATCCATCTCATTATCGGCTTTCCTCTTTTATGTTGACCTTCAACCCTGCTAAGCATGATGGATTTCTCTAATGATCTCTCTCTTCGCATAATGTGTCCAAAGTATGAAAGTTGAAGTCTTGGGGGCGGAGCCTGATGTCCAGCGGGTAAGACGCTTCGCGCTGAAGCTCCCGAGAGGCCTACTTAGAATCCTGACATAATACCTATACAAACTTACTATTTCGCTCCGGGCTGACCGGGGTACCTCGGGGGGGATGGCGGCCCATAAACCAGCGCGCTTGGACTTCGGGTCTCCTTCTTCTTCTCACGGAAAACGCTCCAAAACAGAGGTGTCCTCCCCACAGAAGATGGTTCCATTTCGGGAGAACCCCGAAATGCACCTGGAGATTCTAGAGGAAATACGCGGCGTGAAGGAATTGGTGCAGTCCAATGGAGAAGCGCTTAGAGCCATGCGAGAAGACTTTGGAGTGCTCCAGGACCGACTTGAAGGTCTCTCATTACGGCAGGACAATATGGCGGGGGTCCTCGACTCGCACGCGGTGCGCTTGGGCACACTGGACAAGGCTGAGCGCCAGATACAGAATCTTCAAAAGGAGTTAGAAGATAGCAATAATCGAGCCCGTCGCAACAATGTGAGGCTCATTGGAATACCGGAGGGGGTGGAAGCGGGAGATATGAGAGAATTCCTGCTCAAAACTCTTCCCTCCTTGCTGAAGATCACCTTTCATAAAGAACTGGAAATCGATCGAGCACACCGTGTTCCTACCCACATGGCGCTCAACCGAACGACCCCCCGGCCTATTATCTTTCGCTTGCTACGATATCAACAAGTGGAACAAATTTTAAATGCTGCCCGGGCGAACCATCATTTGGAATTTGAAGGTCACAAAGTCTCCTTCTTCCCTGATCTGGCAAGCCTACAGTCGACCGACGGAAGAAACTCCTTGCTTTTCGCCCTCGACTTCAACAGCTACAGGCTCGCTTTGGCCTGTTGTATCCCGCGAAGCTCCGAGTGACTCTCCACAATCAAACCAGGACATTCGAAGATCCTGATCTACTATCAACATTTTTAGACTCCAAAGAAGCAGAGCAGATGCGCTAATCCAACGACTTGGACTTTTATTTGCCGGCTCTGTCCGCCATTTTGAAGGGCCCGATGCGGCGGTCATAGTTCAGTACAGAGACTGCCTGGACTTTCTTTCTTTCTTTCTATGACTTTTGTTATGTGGTCTCCTATCCCTCCATGATGTGTGCCTCGGTCGGATTCGGAGCACGCACAGTCCTACAGGTTATGTGTTTTTTCAATTTCGGCCTTCTCCGGGGCTTCTCCCCGCAGACACATGGTCGCCAGTAATTTTTGGGGTTCTGCTTCTTCTCTACCGCGCTGCGGTTTTTCTTTTTTCATGTGGGGCGCTTCATTGTATTATCTAAGCTTATTTTCTTTTATGCCATATGTACAGCCAGATACAGTCAATATGAGGGTCATTGTGAAATTATGTGCGCTATCATGCTCAGAATTTTTAACTTGTCTGAATGGCTTTATGTAAAATCTTATCACTCAACGTAAAGGGCATTAATAGTCCAATCAAGAGAAAGAAAATCCTTAGCTATCTTAGCCATGAGCATGCTGATTTAGCGTTTCTTCAGGAAACGCACTTAAACTCTGCTGAAACACTGAAACTCAATGTTAAGCCTTACATGGTGGCTGCCTATTCTCCCGCCGTTTCCAAACGGTGCGGGGTAGCCATTCTGGTTAAGAAATCTTTGCAAGCTACTGTAATTGATACTAGCGCTGACAAGGAGGGTAGATGGGCCCGCGTACATCTTAAGGTTGGAGATAGTGAATTTACATGTATTTGCATTTATGCCCCGAATGTGGACAACCCTGCTTACTATGCAAGTATTGCGCAGTTGGCACAGGCCTCTGCCAATACTCCATTAATACTTGGTGGTGAATTTAATCAAGTGTTAGACCCTCTGATAGATAGACAGCCACCTAGAACGAGTAGTCCACCCAAGAGTCTTGCTACCCTTACAGCTCTGATGCAAGATCTTGCGCTGGTAGATATATGGAGGCTACTTCACACCTCCGACTTAGAGTTCACTTTCTTTTCTGCCCCCCATCACTCCCAATCTAGAATAGATTTCTTTCTCATTTCCAAAGCACTGATTTCTCAAGTAGACACGACTAGGACTCATCCTCTCCATATTTCAGATCATGCTGCCATATCTTTATCATTACGTGTCACTGCGCGGGACGATTCTCCCCGAGCTTGGTTTTTTGATAGATCCCTACTGGGTCAAAAAGATTTTCAGGTTGATATAAAGGCCGCTATCCAAGATTATTTTCATTTTAACTCACCCCATGACACAGCGAGCTGGGCTTGGTGGGAGGGTTTTAAAGCATCTATCCGCGCCACTATAACTAGCTATCAAATTCGGCAGGGGAAACAAAGAAAGCAGCATTTACTGACTCTAGAGCAGCAGATACAAGCTGGGGAGCGTCTCCTCACGTCCCGTACTGACCCATGTATTTTACTCCGTTTACAACGCTTGCGTTTTCAATACAATCAGCTCTTGTACACTGCTGCTGTTAAAAATATCGAATCACAACAAGGGCTATATTATCGGGAAAATAATCGTGCTGGCAAATTATTAGCAAATGCCCTAAAAGGTCAAAGAGAAGCCAAGCGTGTTACCGCCCTCCGTAATCCGTCGGGGGGGGGCTTGGTTACTAAAGATACCGAAATCTTAGAACTCTTTCGTGATTTTTATACTCGGCTTTATCAATCTGAATGTGATTTTGAGCCAGATGTATTTGAACGCTTACTTTCAGGGGTACAAAGACCGACCCTATCTGACGAAGATAGAGTGGCCTTGGACACACCATTTACTGTCTCAGAAATTCATTCTGCTATCAAGAAATGTGCCTCAGGTCGAGCCGCAGGCCCAGACGGTCTCCCTGCTGAATTCTACAAAACTTTTCACGCTGACTTAGCTCCAGTTTTGAAAATTTATTTTTCTGCTCTGGGCGAGGAGGGTTCTCCTTCTGGGTCCTTTTCCATGGCAAATGTAGTAGTTTTTGAGAAAGAGGGGAGAGACCCGCAACTAACAGCTAATTATCGTCCAATTTCCCTCCTAAACGCGGACTATAAAATATTTGCCACCATTCTCTCTACCCGGCTCTCGGATAGGATGCCTACCTTAATACACCCAGATCAATGCGGTTTCATTCCTGGTAGATCAACTGCCGACAATGCTCGGACTCTATGCCATGTACTGACTACCGCAGTTAATCTTGATCGCCCATTTGTTGGCCTCTCACTTGATGCTGAGAAGGCCTTTGATCGCTTAGAGTGGCCCTTCCTGTTTGCAGTCCTCCGCTGGTACGGATTCGGGGAAGGTTTTCTCCGTTGTCTTCGCACCATGTACGCACAGCCTACAGCCAGTATATGTGCCAATGCTTTAAAGTCTCAGCCTTTTCCCCTTCAACGCGGCACTCGCCAGGGATGCCCACTGTCTCCACTTCTCTTCGATCTTGCACTTGAACCCTTGGCTTTACTAATCCGGCAATCGGAGGAGATTCATGGAGTCCCCTTCACCCATAGGGAAATCAAAATTTCAGCGTATGCTGATGACCTTATGCTTTTTGTCTCTATAGACTCAGTACCGGCTGTCCTAGAGCAAATTGGTAAATACTCACAACTGTCCGGTTATAAGATAAATTGGACCAAGTCGGTAGCCTTTCCATTAAATCCTTTGCTTCATCAGGCAGATATGCAACCCTTCCCCTTTTTATGGCAACCTCGCATGGTTAAATACCTTGGGGTTCACTATTGTTCTCCTTTGGAAGACACTATCTCCTTCAATGCCAAAGACTTAACCTCTAAAGTCCGGGCGCTTACTCACCGCTGGACTCCTTTAACACTTACCTGGTGGGGTCGATTAGAAACCATAAAAATGATGATTGTTCCAAAAGTGAATTATATCTTAGAAATGTTGCCCTGTCTCTTCCCTCGACGTATATATAAAGATATAGAGGGCCTTCTGACTAGATACTTGTGGCAAAACAAGACACCTAGGATAGCGAAACATAAGCTGCAAGCAGATAAGGCAAATGGGGGTGTCAGATTCCCTGATTTCCTGAAGTATCATCAATCTTTTCTTCTCAAACAAGGCGCTCGCTGGCTGGAAGATCCAGTACCGAGTAGACCTGTGTGGCTAGACATAGAAGAGGACCTTTGCAAACCGATTCCTCTTACTTTTCTCCCTGGTATGACTCTCCCATCAGACTCCCACTTTCCACCAATGCTTTTAGACACCTTAGGTGCCTTTAATAATCTTATGCACTCTTTAGACTCCCGACTCTGTCCGTTAGACAAGCTCCCACTTTGGTATAACACTCGATTTCGAATACAAAATAAGCCGATGGCGTGGAGCCCCTGGTACACTAGGGGCATTTGGATCCCTAGTCAGTTGTTCCATGAAGGTCGCTGGAAAACTTTTAGTGAATTGCAAATTGAATTTGGTCTCCCAGCGAAACACTATTTTCAGTTGGTACAACTTCAGCATTGCCTTCGGAGTGCTAAGGTGCTCCCGCCATCGGCCTCCCCTACACAAGGTTGGTTGGAGACTATCCGATCTATCGGTAGTTCACCGGGTGTAGCATCCAATTTTTACAAAACCTTATGTAATGCTATAATTAGAGATACCCCTATAGCGCAGAACGCATGGGAGAGAGAATTGCATGTGACTTTGACCCCGGAGCAATGGAGCCTTGTCTGGAGTAGAGTGACACGGGTCTCCCGATCCGCCTCACTCACTCAGACACTCTTCTTTCTAGCCCACCGGTGTTTTTACACTCCTGACAGATTAGCCAAATGGAACACTACTCAGGGCAATAGTTGTTGGACATGCCATGCGGCCATTGGTTCACTACCTCATGTTATGTATGAATGCCCCGCACTACAGTATTACTGGCGTCGGGTCTGGGGTCGTATCCAGTCTATTTTGCACTTTCAAGAGCCCCTTTCTTGGAGGATAGTGGGACTTCGCTCAGCTGCGGGGATCCCCTCTCTTCCAAAAACGGCTTACTTCCTTTTGGACTTTATGCTTGGCATTGCTATTTCCCTAATCACGAAATACTGGAAAAATAGCTCTCAGCTGAGCCCCAATGAATGGTGGAATCATGTCTGTCTCTACAGTAAATATGAACAAATACCTCGTATGTTTGCTTCCCCCATTCAGACTCCTCATCATCGGTCTAAATGGAAGATGCTCAATGACTATGTACATTCTGCTCAATGCTCTCATCTGACTGTCTAAATTTGTATATATCTTTGTCCCATGATTATTCTGTATCGCAGATCCTCTTTTGATTGTTTTGATGTATAATCACTGTTGTTTGGAAGCGCTCACATGCTGACATAATCAGCTAGAGAAGAAGCGTGGGGGTGGGGGGTAATTGGGTTTACTTTTCTTTATTGTATACTTGTTTTGTCTCCTTTGGTGTGTTGTTTCTTTTGTTTGTTGCAAAATGAAAATAAAAGTTTAAAAAAAAAAAAAGAAAGTTGAAGTCTTGTCATCTGAGCATCTAAAGAAAGCTTAGGTCTGATCTCCTCTAATACTGACTGGTTTGGTCTTCAAGCAGTCCATGGTATACAGAGTATTCTTTGCCAGCACCATAATTCGAAGGCATTGATCTTCTTCCTGTCTATCTTTTTCATTGTCCAACTTTTGCATCCATATGATGCTATTGAAAATACCATGGCTTCAACAAGTCGAATCTTTATATGGACAGAGACATCTCTGCTCTTGAGAATCTTGTTTAGGGCCATCATAGCCATTCTGCCAAGAGCAATACATTGTCAGATTTCTTGACTGCTTGTCCTTTCTTTATTGATTGTTGATCCAAGTAGGTTAAAGTTCTCAACTATTTCAATTTCTTCTCCATCAATGATGAACTTATTGATTTTGCCAGTTGTCAGGATTTTTGAATTCATAACATTAAGGTGCAGGCCCATTTTAAGACTATGTTCCTTGATCTTGAGAAGCAAATGTTTCAGATCATCTTCACTTTCAGCCATAATGTGGCATCATCAGCAAAGTGAAGGTTGTTGATGAGTCTTCCACCAATCTTCACATCTCGGTGGTCTTCATACAGTCCTGCTTCTCTGATGATTTGTTCTGCATATAAATTAAAGAGGTAGGGGGGAAATATGCAGCCTTGTCATATATTTAAGCTGATTTTAAACCATTCTGTTTCTTCTTGTTCTGTTCAGACTATTGCTTCTTGATCAATGTAAAGGTTGTGCAAGAGAACTCTCTGGTGTTCTGATATACCCACACTTCTTAATGTGGCCCAGAGTTTCTCCTGGTTTACACAGTCAAAAGCCTTGCTGTAGTCAATAAAACACATATGGATATCTTTTTGGTATTCTTTTATCTTTTCAAGGATCCATATCACATCCACAATGATGTCTCTTGTTCATTATCCATTCCTGAACCCTGCTTTCATTTCAGATAGTTCTCGTTCCAGGTATGGTTGTAGTATCTGCTGAATGATCTTGAGTAGAATCTTACTGGCATATGGGATCAAAGCGATTGTACAATAATTTCCAGTGTCAGTCAGATCACCTTTCTTCAGATCTTTTCCACTCAGTTGACCATGAATTTGTCTTCCAAATTTCCTGGCAGAGCCTTGTAAGTATGGTAACGGCTGCATCAGATTGCTATAACACTTCAGTGGGAATGCCATCAATGCCCGGTGCTTTGTTCTTTGATAAGGCTTTTAATACTGCTTCAACTTCTTCTTTCATCACCAATGATTCCTGATCATAAGGTACAAGCCAATCATGAATGTAGCAAAATATGACCTTGAGAATGTACCACTGGAATTTAAACTGTCTGCAAAATTGATTTGCTACTTTAGATACAAATAACAGAATTCCAGAAGAGTTATGGGATGACATCAAGAAGATCGTGTTGGAAGAAATCTCTGCAAAAGGTGAAAAAGCAAAAATGACCAAAATGGATGACTGAAGAAACTCTGAAAATTGCCCAGAAATGCAGAGAAGCTAAAGCCAGAAGAGATAAAGAGGCAGTCACAGAACTCAGAGTTTTCCCAGAGGTGCTCCTTGTGGCCTTGGGCAAACCACTTAACCCTCCATTGTCTCAGATACAAAAACATAGATTGTGAGCCCTTCGGGGACAAGGGAAATATATATATACAGTACATGAATGTACACCACTTTGACTGGCAGAAAAGCAGTATATAAGCCTAGTCAAATAAATAAATAAATGTGCAGCAAGACAAGACAAGGAGTAGTACTACAATGATGCATGCAAGGAAATAGAATCAGAAACTATTAGAGGAAGAACAAGATTGGCTTTCCTCAAGCTACGAGAGTTAAAGAAAAAATTCCAGCCTAGAATTGGAATGTTACAAGATGCTCAAGGATTCTTGTTGAATGATGCTGAGAAGATCAAGAAAAGGTGGAAAGAATATATAGAGTCATTATACCATATAAAGATCAAATGGACCAACAGCCATTTCAACATTGCAGAATAAAGATCAATAAATACAAATAAAACAATAAAAAGAATATAAGGTGATACCTTTTTATTGGACTAACAGTAGATTTCTGATTAGCTTTCAGGAGCGGAGACCCTTTTTCTCTGGTGAGGACAGAATGAGCAAAGATAACACTGCTACAATATGAAAGTGAATCATAAAAATATTCCAATGATAGGTTGAAGGGGGAAAGGCAAGATAGGGGTAGAGAAGGGTGAGACGGGTGGGTGATCAGAAAGTTGCACAGCAGTAGAAATGTTACAGTTTGAAGTGTGCAAAAATGTACTAATAAAAACTCCTCAGATCTTTCTTAAGTTCTTTATTGTTAGTTAATGTTTTTATTATTCACTTATATTTTCATGTATTCATTCTGACCCAACCAGAAGAAGGGGTTTTAGCTCCCGAAAATTAGTTAAGAAATATATAAATTAGATAAAAGGGTATCACTTGATATTCTCTTTGGGTTTTGTTTTGTTTTTCATTTTTATTTATTAACCTTTATGTCTATGTTTTCAAGCGGACTAATGCAGCAACCACACTCTTATTCTTTTCTGAGTACATTTTACCATTATATTTGCCTTTTTGAGTACTGCTGAAAACTAAGCAGATGATGTCAATTTATTTCTACAATGGCACCAAGGTCCTTTTCCCATATGGTCCCACATCCGTGTTCTGTAGTCTGTCACCTGCCTCGTGACTCGGTTTGTATACTGCTACTCTTCCTGGGCATATATGTAGTGGGGAAAATGGCTACGAAGAGGAATAAAAACAATGAGTTACAGACAGAATGCTTCCATCTTCCTTGATCATGGATTCTTGAAGCTCCCAGGACCAGTATCACCTAACCTCACATCCCCCTTTTCGCATCTGTTGCCTTGTTCCCCTCTATAACATATTATAACCATTGACCCTTGCTTCTCTTGGGGGCTATTTGTATCTATAGACATGTATATATTTTTTAAATAATATATACCCCCCTAACCACATGGGTATGACTTAAACCATCTCAATATCTCCCTGTAATAAACCATTATCTCCCCCTGTAATAAACCTAAACAAGCTTTCTATTAAAATTAGCCAAACCGCATTTATAGCAAGAGGCACCATATCCCCTAAATACCATTAGATGGCAGCATTGCCCCACAAATTGAACAATCATGCAAAAAAATTGATATAGCAAAGCTACCACTTATCCCAAACCTCTCCAGTAACCGTTGGTTTCACACTGATAGGGGAAACTCCTGGACTGACCTACTGGCAAGCCCGAGGGACGCGAGCACTCCAAGTAGGCTACAAGGGTCATCGGTATCTTTTTTCTTTTTTTGAATGAGAGCCGCGATGCAGGCACCTCAAGAACTACAGCTGTCCTACGACCACATGGGGAAGAGGCATGCCGGGCCACAATTCGCAGGTAGGTCACAGTGTTTGCTTTCAGACACTCACCAGACTAGACGTGACAGAGGGCGGCCTACAGCCCGTGGGCCCTTAAAAAGCCGGCCAAGTCCTGACCTCCTTCCCCCCCCCTCCCCGCTCCCACCACATGTTAACCCCAACTGCTAATCTAGTTGGCCGGGTCTTATGTGCATCACTTTGCATTTGTCCACAATACATTTGGGGCCAGTCTGGCCAGATCTTCCTACAATTCCTCACAGGCTGTTTGTGTTTTAACTACTTTCAACAATGTTGTGTCATCTGCAAATTGGACCATCTCATTCATTGCTCCTTTTTCCAGATGGTTAATTAATGAATTAAGCAATACTGATCCTAATACAGATTTCTGGGACACTCCATTATTTATCTTTTCCACTAAAGAAACTGATCATTCAGTCCTAATTTGCATTTCCTATTTTTTAACCACTTACCAATCCACAAGAATACTTTGCCTCCTGGCCCATGACTTTCCTGAGGAGACTTTATAAGGGACTATCAGCTCTCCCTTTCCCCATATGCTCATTGACACCATCAACAAATTCTAACAGATTAGTAGTACATTATGTCCTTTTGCTTAAACCATGCTGGTTCTTCCCCATTAAACCATAGTCAGTAATTTGTTCTTCACAATAGCTTCCAATATTTACCCAGCACAAATGTCAGACTCGCTGGTCTACAATTACGTAGATCATCCCTGGAGCCCTTTGTGCAAATTGTCATTCCATTAGCTGTTCTTCATTCCTCAGTACAGTACGGGTTGAATGATAAATTACAGACTAACAGCAGCAGATCTGCAATTTTGTATTTGCGTCCCTATGGAATACTTAGATGTATATCAGTGGTTCTCAACTCTGTCCTGTTGAACTCTCTAGCCAGTTAGAGGATATCCACAATGCATATGCATGAGAGATTTGCATGCAGTGGAGGCAGTGCATGCAAATCAACCTCATGCATATCCATTGTGGTTATCCAGAAATCCTGTCTGGCTAAGGGGTTCAACAGGACAGGGCTGAAAAGCACTGGTGTATACCATCAGTCCCAATGATTTGCTAGCATTGTTATCTCCCCCATGTTGTTGCTAATGAGGACTGAAACAAAGAATTTACTTTGGCTTTCTGCCATGGCCTTATCCTCTCTGTGTACTACTTTTAGCCTCTGGTCATCTAATAGTCTAACTGACTTTCTCACAGGTTTATTATTTTTAAGGTGCTGAAGACAAAACTTTTACCATTAGTTTAAGCAGCTTTTGGCAAGTCTGTCTTAAATTCTCTCTTGTTCTGGCTTATTGAGGATTTACATCCAAATTTTCAGTATTTATGTTGAGCAACCTTCATCAGAACACAACCCTGTGTGTCCAGTATGCTAAGAGGTTTGTAGCTGTGACCTCAAAGTGCTCTATGAGGTACTGAAGTTTGTGCAAGGGTCTGCTTTAAGAAAAG
The DNA here is from genome assembly GCA_033557465.1 of Ichthyophis bannanicus. NCBI lineage: Eukaryota > Metazoa > Chordata > Amphibia > Gymnophiona > Ichthyophiidae > Ichthyophis > Ichthyophis bannanicus. The sequence goes on from CM066040.1 coordinate 107,977,583, forward strand.
GGAGGGTGACGACAACACAGGGAACTGAATTTAGCTCACGCCTTTTCCCAGGAGTTCAAGGCAGGCTATATTCAGGTACAGTAGGTATTTTTTGTCCCCAGAAGGCTTGCCACTTACGTTTGTACCTGAGGCAATGGAGGATTAAGTGACTTGCCCAATATCACAAGGAGCAAAGTAGAATTCAAATGCTGGCTTTCCTGGCTCTTGACCACTGTTCTAACCATTAGGCTATTTCTCCACAGGTCTCTTCTACCTACAGTTGAAGCTATGGACTATGTCAGAAAAGCCTGTCTGAAGTGACTGCGATGTGGGGGTGGCAGATGGAGGGAGAGGAAGTGCTGGCTAGCAAGATGTTGCTGATGTTGGCAATGCTGCCGGGGAGTCCATGCTTTTAATCCACTGCATCCCAGCGCTTCCCCTGTCTCTTGCAATCACATTCCTGCACTCTAGCCACCAGCACATTCTTCCAGTAAGTCAGAGCATTTGGCTGGAGGGCAATCCTTTTCACCTGCGTGTCACGTAGGATGGGGTCAACCTGTAAGCATCCAGCTGGGTGAGGGCTCTGAAACAATGCTGCAACTGCAAGCAATCTACCAGCACTAAACCTCTGGTGCCTTTCCCTTCTTCTGCCAGGCATCTTGTAACATTTCCTCGAGCAGCTTTACTATGTGGATAAGATCAGGGTGGCCCATCCACTAGGACTAGGTAGCCACATAGGAAAGCAGACCCCTGTGGGCAGCACCACAACCCCTTCCCTATTCTTCAAAGCAGCGGCTTTCTGCTGCTGCTTTGAAGCCATGGTGGGCTTTGAAATGCATGCATGCATGTGCACACTTGTGGCCTTCTGCTCCTGCCCCCTCCAATGCAACCTCATGTTGCAAGTATGGGACAAGTATGGCAAATGAGTGTGGACATGCACATGTGTGGTTCAATACCCCGCCAAAGCAGCAGCAAAAGCTGCCACTTTAAGGAATGGAGAAGGAATCATGGTAGCACTCCCCCTCCACAGGTGAGACAATGGATGCTGGCGGCAGCAACATTGGGGTGTGCCTAGAGAAGCATAAACCCTTGGATCAGCCCTGGATGAGCTCACACAGGGTGACCATAGCTGAACTCAAGGCCTCTGAAGCATCCCTGAAGGGCCTCTGACTGTCACTGCCTGCATCATGTGTAACCAATCCTGATGTCCCAGGGAGTGAATCAAACCAATATCAGCCTCTATGGGCAGCTCATGAAGAAACGTCTGCATCATAGGTAAGTGGAGTTCCACCTACTGCTCATATCCTGAATAAGTTGTTTCAGAGGCGGCCTTACTATTTCTTGCTTCCTCCATAACTGCTGCTCACCCTTCAGGTTATGGTTGAAATGACTTGGTATCAGATCCCATAGGAGGGAGCTGCTGCCCTCCATCCAAAGGGGACCGCTTACTGCACACAAAGCATTGAATCCATGAGTAGCCTCTGCCAGCTATTGATACCACCATGAAGAGTGAAAAGATGAAAAAAGCAAAACAGAACTATTTCTGTCTTTCGGACTTAGTCAGCCCTCTCAAATCCTTTGATCACTTCTGAAATGAGAATCAAGGTATGGATTTGGTACATCACCCATGCATGCAGTATAGAACACTTGTACCTGGCTGGTGCACCCCTGCTAGAGCTGTCACTAGCCAATGGGCTATCAGGAGAGGTAAGCATGAGTGGCAGTCTAGTTGCTTTTGAAGTCAATCACAAAATGGATGCTGTTCCCCTTTGCCCTGAGCAGCTGCACCTGCATTTGGACATGACACAGAGCGTATAAAGCAGGGATCATGTGCTACAATAAGTTGTTCTGGAGGGCACATTGTACTTTATGGATAACTCCATGATTTTAGACCCTCCCCGAGATCAGGGCTGCTAGACTAATATTAGTTCTTGGTTTATGTATTTCATGCTTGAATTAATTTTGGTTTTGTTTTCTTTGTATACTTATTGTAAAATATTGTTTGAAACCTTATAAAAAAATAAAACTCTGTCAGCCATAATATCCTATTAAGTCATCTACATGAAATAGGGTTAGAACACACAGCACTTGACTGGTTCCAATCCTATCTAAATGGGCACCAGCAACAAGTAAAAATGGGGACCCACTCCTCCAACATGTACACCCAAACACAAGGAGTTCCACAGGGCTCAGTGCTCCCTACTATTTAATATATACATTCAACCCATTTCCTCCATTATACACACTGTTGGCATACATTACAATATATATGTGGATGACATCATGTTATATGCCCCTTTCTCCACAGACAAACCCAACTACACCAACTTACTAAATTATTTCGATACAGTCTCCCAGTGGCTCTCTAGACACAACATTATGGTTAATTGTAAAAAGACTGAAGTGTTATTCATAACCAGAGACTGATCATTCATTTGACCACCAACCATGAAGGTGAACAACACAGATCTTGAGAGAAAGCAAGAGATTCAATACCTTGGAATCGCCACTGACCATCAACTGACCATCAGGAGTGGAGGAGTGGCCTAGTGGTTGGGGCAAGGTACTTCAGGCCGGAAGGTTGGGGGTTCAAATCCCACTAGAGGACAGCAACCTTGGGCCGGAAGGACTGGGCTTTCTAGTCCCACAGATGCTCCTTGTGGTCTTGGGCAAGCCACTTAACCCTCCACAGCCTCCCTGTAAAATAGTTATCTCCAAGTTATAATGCCCTGTTCAATGTAATTTCAGTTTGTTCAATGTAAACCGCACTGATGCAGAATAGCGCAGTATATAAGAGAATGTAAATAAATAAATAAACTGAGTATGCAATCCCATATAAGCAATGGCACTAAATCCATTTACCACAAGATACAAACACTCCGTCACCTACTCTCGCTACTTGACTTAACTGACTTCCAAACCATATTCCAAGCTCTCATTTTCCCACATTTTGACTATTGTAATATTATTTATCAAGGCCTACTGAAACACACCCTGCATCCACTCCAAATGGCCCTAAACACTACAGCACGTGCTCTACAAGGATCGCGCAGGTCAGAGCACATTACACCGGCACTAAAACACTTGCATTGAAGTGCACTGAATAAAATACAAGGTCCTGCTCATGATATTTAAAATATTACACAAATTATCTGCTGAACTCCTGATAACAGACTTAAGATGACGTTGAATGCGAAACCCCTCCTAACTCCTGTAACAAGCATAAAAAGCAACCAGTCAAACTGCAACAGAGCATTCTCATTATATGCTCCTACCCTGTGGAACACACTGCCTGACTCACTCCGATCCAACTCTGATCTCTCCAATTTCCGTAGGTCTCTAAAGATACACTTATTCTGCCTATATTATGAAACATCCCATAAAAGAAAGTCCCACCTGAATGAACTGCTCATACACACAGTTACCCTTATAGGCTATTAATGAACAAACAAACCTTTTTCTAAGATGGGGAAGCTGCAAAACTAGAAGACATAATATGAAGCTTCAAGGGGGTAAACTGAAAGGCAACATCAGGAAATACTTTTTCACTGAAAGGGTGGTGGATGCTTGGAATCCCCAGCCAATGGAAGGGGCAAATACAGTGACAGAATTTAAAATGGCATGGGACAGACACCGTGGGCCCAATTCTGGGATGCGGGTTGCGGGGCTGCATGTCCCAGTGGGACATTCAGCCCCACAAGCCATCCGGGCCCGATTTCCCCTCCGGCTCTCCCCGTACATCCTCAGCAACAGGACAGGGAGAGCCGGAGAGGGGGGGGGGGGGGGATAGGGGCAGAGCGGGGACGGGCCAGCCCGGCAGGACGTACAGGGCTGTTTCAGGTCACGGTCTGATATGTCCTGCTGGGTCAAAGGGGATGTGCTGCTTATTCCATCTCAAAGGTGGAATAAGCAGCAGTGACCCGGCAATTGGGCCTGGGTACGAGGGGGTCTCACCTGCCCGATTCAGACCCCAGTAGTCTGGCCATGGGTCGGGCAGCAGGGAAGAGTGGGGACCGAGCCGGGGCAGCTAAGGGAGCCAGTCATGGGCATGTTGGGCCATCCTCAGACCCAATTCTGTGTACCACAGGAACGTTTTGTTCCCATGGTCCAGAAACGGATCCAAACAGGCCCGTCTTGCTTGGGGCCATCCAGCCGACTTGGATGTGCCCCTATGTGAATCGGGCTCCACGGATCCCTTTAAAGCAACAGGATAAAATCAAACTAACCTTAACTGTCTCAGCTATCTCAACAAATAGGGGTGACCTCCATGGAGCGGTGAGTACACCCCTAAACAAAGGCATGGAGAGGTGTGACCTACACGGATCGGCAGGTGAACCTAGTCTTGCCACTTTGCTGAGCAGACTAGATGGACCATGATGGTCTTTCTCTTCTGTCATATACCATGGGCCCAATTTTCAAAGGCATTTACACAGGGAACTGCCCTAGTTACCTGTGTAAATGCCTTATGCAGGATTTTTGAAAGGCACCTACATGGGTAGTGCCCTTCGAAAATCCCAGATAAGTCCCTAATGTGCCCAGATTCTATGCGGTTAGCATCGGGCATGTTAGGGGCGTTCCAGGGCGGAGGAAGGGCTAAATAGGTAGCACTGATTTTCGATGCTACCCGCTTAGCCCTCTGTGCCTTAAAGATAGGCGAGGTTTTTCCTCCTGCGGCTTCAGGGTTGGGCAGTGAGACCACATATGACCCCTGCATTGAAACTCCGGGCTAGACAGATGGTGGGCAGTGCTATGCATAGCACTGCCCAGATGAAAATCGGACCCCATGTTACTATGTTACCTTTTATGCCCCAGAGAATTGCTCATTAACCCATTCATTATCCTGTTAAGTTCTCCAAGTTAAAAATCCTGTTCTATGTAACAATCTTATGGTTCATTGTTGTATGTTGTATGTAAACCACTCTGACTGTTAAATAGAGTGCTATATAAAATTAGTTAAATAAATATCTAAATACTTAAATACCACATTTTTCACCATCTGCGGGGTTGATTCACCATATCACCACCTTTGATGCTAACTGCCTCTTTCCCCAAGACAGTGATGTGGAATTCCATGCTAGCATACTGCCGATGATGAGAGGCTGGGGATTGCTGATCTGCCACTCACTGGGGGAAGCTTCCAGGGGTTCATCTTGAATGATGGGCTTCTCTTTTCATGTAGCTTTCCTGCTGCTGCTTTGAGTAGAGAATGGAGTAGCCACACTACAATCAACCTCTACCGAAGCCAACACTGATGGATATTGTCCTCCTTACTGATACTGTATGGCGCTCTTTGATATTGTATGGCCCACTCTCTTTCTTCAGTCCAACAAACCAGGCATGAATCCACGTGCAACAGACACCCAGTAAGAATTTCATCCTGTGTAGAGGTTACGTTGGCTCCACCAAGTTGGTAGGACTACTTTCATTTTCACTGATTAGTGCTCATCAGTATTTAAACACTGCCATTTGGGTTAATGTGCCATCTTGGACAGGTTTCTTATTGTTACGACAATATAAGCGATATTTTTATATGAGCAGTGTATAATACAGCCATTTAAGCCCCTGAGGAAGACTTTTTACGAAACATGGCCAGTGTCGGGCCAGTGGCTGAAGTGGGTTCATTAATAAAGCTTATATTATCATACGTTCTGTCGTTGCAATCCACGTTTCTTACTGGGGGCCACTCTCTTTCTTCTACTGATGAACAGCTGATAATGAAGACATTTTGTGAAATACTGATGCTTCAGAGCAATAAAGTGCTTCCGCACCTCTGCTTTTATGTGGAAACTCTCCTCTGGGTTACTGGATGCTAGTGCTAGGCCTTAGGTTGAAGCCAGATGAGGGACTAAAGAGTCAGGGATATTTCTTATACTCTCCACTACACACTCTTGCTCTTGGTCCTGGTCCCAGTAGTGTTAGTCATGACCTCTATGGCTAAGCTTCTTCCTATAGCTGCTCCTTTAATGTCACACTTGGCAGCTTCTCCAGACTTTCCGCAGTTATCAGACTTTCAATAGCCTCTTACTCGAAATCTTAACTCCCAGCTATAATACCTCTACTCTAGCCTCTGGTCAGAATGGGAAAGGGAAAACTGTGCTGGCTTTAGCTGCTGCTCTGGTGCCCTAACCTCCCCTCCCTCAGCTGCTGACATTCTCCACATGGAGGGGAATTTTGTAATCCCTCACATAGATGACATGTGTCCCCACACACGCATATACGCCTTGTTTCAAAAGATCAGACACATGCCTCACTTTATAAAACAGCTGTGCACCGCTGCACTGCACTTAAGCACGTCTGTTACACCTTTCCTAGAGCAGGAGTAAGTGGATATGCCTAGATTGGCACAGGGACATGTGCACATCATACTATTTTACAACATATTGTCCTGCCCCCGCCTAGGGCCGGTGACTCTAGAGCAAGGGTGACCTCTACTTTGTCTTCAAGTGTCCTTTTTGACTAAAGTAGCAGCAAGGTACGCTGGGAGTTGTAGTCTAGGTTTACTATCAAACAAAGGTGTTGTGGCACGAGGGTCATTTGAACAGATAAATTTTTATTTGGGGGTTTCCCTTTCACACATAGATTCTTGGCTCAAAACATGACACGGATTACTTTCCAAAACAATAGGAAACAGGAGCAATTCAAAGTTAGAAAATAAAGCGTATGGCAAACTGTCTCTTCATAGCAAACATTCAGGAGAAAACAACTTTGCATTACCTTCATGCAAAGGTTGTCTAACGTAGGTCCAAGTGATCAATCTCACATAAAGAACAATCCATCTCACAGATATCAGTTGTATCAGGAGTGCTTTCTACGTCAACAATCATATCCTCGCTGCAATCATTATAATTCTACTTAGGGGAACTTCTAGACTGCAGGTCCCTGAGAACTTCTTGCAGCTGTTCAATAAAGTTGTCCCTCTGATTGGCAGTAACTTTCTCTAGTGCAGGAAACTGATTCTTACGTAAGCTCTTAGCAACAGCCTTTACGTCTGTTTCAAAACACTTACTAAGAATGTTTCTGACTGGAACTGTTTTCGCAGCAGTGCTATCTCTGCTCTTATTAGCACTGTTCTTTAACTGCTGTACAATCTCCTCAGCAAGTATCTGGCTAGGAATTATGGCCGACATACCTTTCCCACTCGCAATGCCTTTTCTGTAATCAGAGCTTTCCTCCCTCGTATAGGTAAACTCTTCTACCTTATCTTCGGATAGTTTCCACAGAGGTTTTGGCTTTGCTTCTAGTGCTCTCGAGGTAAAGGAAATGGACCTTCCAGAATCCTCCTTTGCTAGTTCTGGGTTCCAAAGTTTCCCTCTTTGCTGCTCTCCTCTTTGCCTTCCTTGCCTGCGTTGCTCTGTCTGCTGTCGTTGCTCGCCTCGTGGCTTCTGTGCGCTCTCTCTCTCTCCACCTCTCTTCCTGAACTCTAGCTCTGAAGCAGGTTTAAAACGGCTTCCTTCAGCAGCCACACCCCTCTGGCTACTCAGGTGCAACTCATTAGAGTACCACTCAGCTACTACGTCACTGCTATGGCTGGGCTCAGTTCTAATTAGAAGCTTTCGGTTTCTATGGGAACCTGACTTGTCCTTACTCTTAAAGGTACAATGCTCATTATTTTCCCAAACCATCTGCTCAGCATTGCTGTCATTATCACAATATGCATGTCCCTTGAGGTCGCATCTCAGCTCCCCCTTTGCATGCCTCAACCCAGGATCAGCCCACAGGGCACTTCCACATGCGCTTATAGAACTCAGCCTGGCTAAAGCACTCACAGAAGTGCCCATACATGTACTCAAATCTGGAAAAATACATGCTTGCACACATACGAATGATGGATATTTCTGTGACTCCCTTATAAAATCGTCCCCTAAGGGGTAGGACTACTAAGTTGGGCTAATGCTTAACCTGGGTTATCCGCAACTGGGTCCCATGAATAACATGGGACCTAGTTGCAGATGGCTTGGGTTAACTGTGAGACCGTCTTAGTAGACCTACCCTTAAGTGTGCCTCCTCCTGGTTATGCATCATTACAACAGTGAAGATGGAGGCAGGTGGCTTCTCTTCCTGCTTTTCAATCGGTCCTTTATTTCTATCTTCTGGTTTCTTTCTCTTTAAAAAATAATGCCTGGTTTTGATGGTGCACTGCTACTGCTAATCTATGGCTATCCTCAGCTTTGCTACTGTTGCTATTACTGGTCACCTCAGTTTTTGTGGGCAGAACCTTCCTTTCTACGAGCTTCTCTACTGTTCGATTCCTATATCTCCCTGTTAATATGCTGTAATAGCTCTTCTGAAGAAATAGATCACTTGGAATAATATCTCCATATGGGTTAGGTTTATGCATATCATGAGAGGCATCAACCTCACCCCATGCCAGGGCATAACGGAGATGATCTCTCTCTCTCCAATGTACTGCTAATAGTAGCAGTACATTATCTTCTCTTTATCTTCAGGCGTCAACTTATTTGTGGTTAGTCCTCAATATTTTCCTTAACTTTTGTAATCTATGTTATGCTGCAGTGGGTCCATGAACAAGTTCACCAAGGCCTGTATCTGCAGCAGGGATGTTACCTTCATCTGTAGTGTCTGTACTATCGCTAACGATTGGCCATCTTTTTATCTTAAGTGATGTGTGCCAGTATGAATATTTTTTTTCTTTGTATCATAGTAGAAATGTACGTAGTAATAACCTTACTGAATGGGGTCACCATGTGAAGCTTCTCAGCAAGACCTGGTGAAAGTAATTTGTTCTCCCCCCCCCCCCCCTCTCAGAGATGCATTTGGTAGTTTTTTACCAGTGCATGGGGGATGGGGTTTTTTAATGTTACAATGTACACACAGTAGTGTCAATAAACACACAGACATAGTCACATTTGTTAGACTATGTATTCATGGACTACTAACTCATAATACTCCAAAAGTCTACTGCTGTGCTGTTCTGTATACACAAAGGGATAGAGAGCAAACTGTGCACCTTTCCCAAAGACATGATAGAAAAGTTTGATCTCTCAGTTACCCTGCTGATATACTGTAGAAGCAATAGCTTAAGACTCAGACATATGGCACAGTGCCCAGTACAATTGGCACCCTTGCATTTTAGGTATGTTGTGTACAATATCTTGAGAAATAATTGTACATATTCCAACTGTATATCATCATAATATTTTAATAGTATGCTCAAAGGTATACAACAAAAATAAAGATGTCTGTGCAACTTAGACATTAATTTCTGAGAAAAAAAATGACTTGGACAGGATTAATGGCACCCTTCACTAATATTTGGTTGCACAACCCTTGGCAGTGATGACAGTCTCTAAATGTTTCTTCTAGCCATCTTCAACTGTGATTTCTTCCAGCTCATGGACATTTCCAGGATTCATTTTACCAATGGCAGATTTCAGCTCATTCCAAAGATTTTTGACTGGACTGAGATAAGGATTCATTGCTGGCCAGTTTAAAACAGTCCATTTGTTCCTTTTTAACCATTCTTTTGTATTTTTGGATGTATGTTTTAGGTCACTGCCCTGGTGGAGGACCCATGACCTTTGACCTAGACCTAGCTTTCTGACACTAGATGGCACATTTCACTCCAAAATATCTTGGTAGTCCCGACTTAATGATTCTTTAATATGTTACAGAGCTCCAGTTCCTGAGACAGCAAAATAGCCCCACAAGATTATGGAACTTCCTTATAAGCTATATTGCTGGTCTGTATTGCCAAAGAGCTCAGTTTGGTTTCATCTGTCTACAGAACATTTTCCCAGAAGGATTGTGGTTGCTCAAGGTGGGTTTAGGCAAAGATCAGGGGTGCCCTTTTATGTCTGTCTTTGAGCAGTGGGGTCCTCCTTGGCCTTCACCCATGAAGACCTTCTTCGTTTTGTGTGTGGCGTATGATGCGGGTTGAAACCACCACTCTAGCTCCACGTCAGTCTTAAGTTCTTTGGATGTTGTACATGGTGTTTCCCAATAGTTTGCACTAACCTTCAAAACTTCTTGGATTAATTTTCCTCTTCCCACCACATCCTAGGAGGTTCTTGACAGTTCCATGAGCAGAAAAATTCTTAATAACATTGTGAACTGTAATCACAGGAATTCCAAGGTCTTTGGAGATGGCCTTGTACTCCTTTGAAGTTTGATGTTTGGTGATAATGGCTTTTCTGATGGTCTCAGGCAGCTCTCTTGTCTTAACCATTGTGAAAAAGGGAGCAAATGTGGCCATTTTAAATATTAGAACCATCATTCATTGGTTGATTCAAGTCATGTGAGTGCTGACAGTTGATCACAAGTGCATCTAATTTTACTGCAATGGGAATGTGGTTCTTCCGTTCAAACTGATTTGAATTAGAAACATAGAAACATGATGACAGAAAAAGACCACATGGCCTATCTAGTCTGTCCTTCCATAACAACAACTACAACAGTCCACTTTTTACCTTTAGAGATCCTCTGTGTTGGTCCCATGCTTTTTTGAATTCAGTTACTATCCTCATCTCTACCACCTCCACTGGGAGACTATTCCATGGATCCACTACTCTTTCTGTAAAGAAATATTTCCGCATATCACTCCTGAATCTATCTCCCTTCACCCTCATCCCATGTCCCCTCGTAGCAGAACTTGCTTTCAATTGAAAGAGGCTCTCTCCCTGAACATTTATGCCACGGAGATATTTAAACATCTCAATAGAATTGTTTTTAAAGGAGTCAATAATCATGTCCTGGTAATGTTCCAGTTTTTATACTATCTCTTACTATTTCCATTTTTAATTGGTCTTTTATGTGTCAAACATGTGTGCATATATAATCCAAAGCCATTTCCCTGGTCACTTTTTTTTATCAGATACTGGACATTAAGGGGTTGAACTGCACGGATGCCAATAATGTTGGCCACTCTACACTAAGCAACGGCACATGATAGCGGGGGCACTAATTTTATAAAGATTTTTGCTGCATGTAAAAATATTTCTCAATGCAGAAAAGGCCTTTTATGAAATTTTGCAGCTGTATATGTATGTATAAATATTGTCACGTGTCCCTATCCCCAGCCACGTGCTTAGGGGATTAGGGTTGACATTTTAGTCCTCTTTAAAGGGTTTGAAAACTATTTCCTTCAGGAGCAGTGCCCTCTGGGAGTTGTAGTTTCCCTCTTAAAAAGGATAGTTGTGGAGACATCAAGTGAAGGCAAACATGACACAGTTTATTTCCCCAAAATATGCACAAATAAGGTTCAAACGCAAAGTATCTGGATATTTCCTCCAGGACAAAAAGTACAGAAGATATTTACATCCTTAAGCTGAGTAACTTCTCAAAGGCATTAAACAGACGCAGACGTTTCATCAATCAAAACAGGCAAATCAAAAGTACAGCTTCTTAGGTTCAGCAAAGTAAAGAACGTCTTTCTGCTTCCTTAGTGAGATAATATACAGTGCTGTGCAAGCTTGTCTTACTTAACCTGGTTCCTACCTTAGCAAGGTTAAGTTTTCTTGGTAGTGCTTTTTCCCAAAAGCATTTACTCAGGCTGCTACTCTTTAACCAAGGATTCAGTAGTCTCTGCACGACACAAAGAACAGTCCATTGGCAGTTCAGTAATCAAGGGATCTGGTTCATTATACTCCACTTGCATTTCCTCCTGCTCTGGAATTATAATATCCTGCACTGAGCCCTCATGACCTGCCTCTGGTGAAATTCTTGCTGAGGATTCCTGTAACTCCCTCCAGGACTTCTCTACCGGTAAGGAATATGGAGAACTGTATTACTGGATATCTTTCTTTGGTTCTCTTGCCCCAGTTCCTCTCTGAGGTTTAACCACGGCTCTCTGTTGGAGGCTGGGTTCTTCTGCCTCCTGGTTTGAAACCTAGGCACCCACCTCTGAGTGTTGTGAACCTCTTGGTCAGGAACAGAAGTTTGGAACCTGCCCTGCTCTCTCCGTCTGAGCAGCTCTTGCCTGGTTTCCCTTATGCCAGACTCTTTCCAGGTCCTTCTTCTTTCCTCTGCTTGGAACTTTCTTTCTGGGAACTTCCAGCTCAATTTCCAGTCCTGCTCTGAGTCCGTCTCTGACTCTGTCTTCCTGGACTCTCTCCTTGAGTGTTTGCTTGCTCTGCTCTTCCCTTCTGAGCAACCTTTTCCTCCTGAGCAGCTCTTCTCCCCTCTGCTTTTCCCTAAGCAGGGTTTTAAAGGTGCTTCCTGGGCAGCGTTTCTCTCTGCCTTAACAGGTGCTCATAATCATGCTCTAAGCCTGCTACTCCGTCAGCAGAACTTGGGTGTGGCAGCCTAGCCTCAGAAACTCTAAGCTTGCTCTGAAGCCTGTGCACTGCTGGAATGTTTTTAAAGGTACAATCACTGATTTTCTGTAACTCTGCAGGCTCACCAGTGCCTTCTTCATCACAATATGCACACCTACAAGATGGCACATAAGCATTCCTGGGGGTGCAATTTAGGTGGAGCTGGAATGAAGTTGCAATGTATATGTGCATTTTATAAAATTCATGAGCACAGATGTGAAGGCACATTTTACAAAGGAAGTCCAAACCAGAACATCTGAAAAAGAAGCACATTCAAGTTCAGGCATGATTTCACAAACGTGGACATGCCCAATATGGACGTCTATAGGGATGTCTACATAGATATCTACAGAATAGCATTTCAGAGTGGGGACATCTAACAGCCTAAGTTAGAGTAGTTGGCTAGAGCCAGAGTAGCCAGGATTCATATCTCTGTGTTGCTCCTTGTGATCTTAGGCTAGTCACTTAAGTCGCCATCTTCTCTACATCCTCTGGATGTTACGAACAAAACAAGCGCTTTTCTGATGCCTATTCATGCCTGGAGCAGGTCTAAAACTTGGGCAGGGTCGCAAACATCCCCGATGTTTCTGAAATCAAGCAAGGATGTCTAATTTTATTGCACCTCTCTGGATGACTCTACAGTTAGAGTTTATTTGATATATCACCTATTCTCAAGGCAGCTAGGCCTCACCCCCTTGCCTTTCTGGACATGCCCATACCAAAGATGTTTTTAAAAGCCATTTGTAAAATAGCTCCAGGGACATCTTCATGATTTCAACATCCAAATTACATCTAAGGTAAAATGATCCTTATATAGAGTACATGCAAATGTCTGTTTCCAGATGTCCAAAGCACGACTAGGACTTCCAAAATAACCCCCATAGGTGCCTATGTCTCTTATAAAACTGTGCCAGAATAAGCCCCTTCTCACCCTCTAAACTTAGTGAAACTGTTTTAACATTACACACCACATGTCTGCCTTGTGGTCACATAAGTTATGGATACTCAACTATGCTTTTGCATGAAACTTTATTATTATTTTTGAAAGAACGTAGGACTCAATATTCAAAGGGATTAGCATGGTTAGCAGACCTCCTACCATGTTAGTCCCCCCCGTCTGGGATATTCAGTGGTTTGTGCCGTCATATATCATATAGCTTGGTAACCAGTTAGCATTGAGGTGTGCAATGGCAGCACCCATGGATATTCAGTGGCACAAACCACTGAATATCCCGGATGGGGGGATTAACACACACACATTTGGAGGTCTTTTTCCTACATTTTTTGCACCTTAATAAACTACAGCCTTATTTACATATGTTTTGCCCTGAACCAATAGGCTGGTTTCTCATTTGAATTCAAAATAGAAAGGATGGCAGTTTGCTACTTACTAAGAAACTCCTGGCTTTATAGAGGCCTGAAGATGTGCATCTATTGAACAATGGAGATGGGAGGAGAGCTGTTCAATTCCGACTCAGAAGGGGAGGTAGAAATGGCGGCTCAAACCACTAGATCATGGCTGCATCTGTTGTGTGATGAGGCTCTGGTAAATGAGGTATTACTACTACAGCCTACAGCAGAATGTTAGAGGATTGATATGCACCCCCTCCCCACTGGAGCTCCTTAGACGAAATATTAAACATTACAAGAGGATGTGTACTCATTATAGGCTTTTGCGATCAGTGATGGGTCTTCTCTTGGAGACAAATGGAATTGCCTCAGAGCTTCAACGGCATTGGACTTTATCATTTAGTCAAGACAAAGACATACAACAAACAAACGGGAGGCTGGGCTCTAAGTTAAAATGGCAAGGCCATGATAGGAAAGATGTAAAGTGGGGGCTATAGCTCTGAGTAACTAATGAAGGGGCAACTTATCACAGAGTAAAGTTCATCTATTAGAACTTAGATATCCTAGCTTTCTTCTTTCTCAGTCTCTTTGATTTGTGAAGGCCCATTTTTCTCAGTGATACACTTAGTGCCAGGTGCTTTGAGCTGCTCGCAATTCACAGTTGTGTCACACAGCAATCTGCAGTTGAGCCCGTTCCTTCAGTGACTCTGGAATACTATAGCACATCTGTATAACGGGAAGACCTCTAGCCCTTAAAAGCTAAGAATAAGCTTACAAGCTTTAGGATCCTTTCATGAAATGACTATTCATTTTTATTTCTTTTTGAGCTGTGTATCACATCTGAAGATAGAAATCATTAAAGCAATTATTGAATGGCCATAAAGAATATTTGTTTGAGAAGAATCCAAATATTATGTTTTTATTGTCACTATTATTGCCAAAATTCCATGTTTCAAAAAGTATTCCAACTTGCCCAACTCATGTTGTAATGCTCATAGTTGATACAAAGCATTAAACTATATTGTATATCCTCTACTGGAAAGGATCAGTGGGGTAAATTATGCCCAAGCAGCCTCCACAATGCTGGGGGGCCTGGGCAGAAAGGAGGCCCACACAGCGGCGGCAGTTACTTTATGACGTTTGCCGCACTACTCCCTTCTTGTAAGATCCGGCAGGCCCGGTGGCAGTTCCTCGCCAGGCCAAAGTCTCACTATAACAGCCACACTATGAGACTTCAGCCTGGCAGAGAACAGCTGCTGGGCCTACAGTGAACTAACAAGAGTGGAACAACACAACAAACACAATGAAGTAAGTTTGCCACCACTGCCACTGCATGGGGGAGCCAGCACCCACATGGGGGGGTTATACGATGGGGGATGCACTGCCGTCACTGTTGTGGCAATGGCGGCCCCTCGTTGTAACTTATGCCACTGGATGCGATATATATTATTTAATTTTAAAATAATTTTCTCCAAAATGTTGTGGCTTTCTTTTCGCTCCTCGAGTACTACAGCACCTCAAAAAGATACTACAGAAGCACACAACACCCTAAAATGGCTTGCACAGTGAACTGGGGGACTGTGAAATTTTCTCTTGACACTTGCAAAACCTTGAACATTAGTGAGATGGTTCATTTAATAGTTATTGTCTTTTCTTGGGGTATTGTACGTTTGTACTGTATACTACAAAGGGTAATTTTGCAACAGTTTCCCTACTTTTGGATCCAGTATGCGGATATACTACACCAATTTTCAAAGGGAAAATGATCTCAAAAATAAGAACACACAGTTACAGCTGTTGCAGTGCCTCACAAGGGCAGCAGAACATCTTTTTAGTTGGAGGGGCCAAACAAAACTATCTCCAGCCCTGCCGCCAACTCTAACAGCTGATGATGCACTGAACAAAATATTGGTGGGGTTGTGGCCTTGTGATAGCCTTTGAGAGGGAATTTGACTGTAATAACTACTTTGTATGGCTATAAAGGAAATCCCCCTGCTCTGTGGGCCAACCAGAGTAGCTGGGGGGAAAGGAAAGGCAAAGTGAGTGCAGTTGGGGAAAGCTGGGGAAAGAGGTTGTAAGAGTGAGTGCTGGGGCTGGGATGAAGAAAAGGGGAAAAGAGTAACTGTTATAGCTGGAGGGGAAGGGGAACAAGGGACTGTTGGGATGCAGGAGAAGGGGAGGAAGGGTTACTGCTGGGCCTGGAAAGGGGAGAAAGGAAGAAAGAATGACTGCTGGGTGGAAATGAGATAAGAGGGGAAAGGGGGGAAATGGGGGAAGGGTGAGATAGACAGATGGGGTTGGGAGTCAAAAGTTGGACAGTTTTGCATATTCTGCTGTCTAAGGAATACAGTTTAAAAAGCATTAAAGCAGAAGTATGCCTCACTGATCTGCACAAATGACTACATGTTTAAAGAACAATTATAGAGATATTCAAAAAGCAATACGAATAAGAATGCAAGAGATTTTCATTGCAGATATCTATAGTAAAACACAGCAGTGGCAGTGTTATGATGAGCAGATGCTTTGCAGCAGCAGGGCCAAAGGGAAAGATGCATGATGCAAAGTATTGGTCAATCCCAGAGGAAAACCTGTTCCAGCCTGCTTTATACCTTAGACTGGGGTAAAGATTCAGCTTTCAGCCAGCACAAAGCAAAATTGATGATGGAGTGGCTCAGCCAGAAGTAAGTGGATGTCTTCACGTTAATGGAAACCATGACTGGCTTGTAATTATACCGGGCTATACTTTATTCAGGAAGGACAGGGTAGGAAGAAGGGGAGGTGGTGTGGCACTATATGTTAATATTAAAGCTATAAAATTGCAGGGCTTAAAAGGAAGAGAGGAGGCACTGTGGGTTAAACTAGAAGAGGAAAAGGGAAATCCATTTGCATTGGAGTTATATACAGATCTCCCTCGCAGAGAGAAGAAGTGGATGAAGATTTAATAGAAGACATACACAATATTGCCATGAAAGGAGAAGTGCTGCTGATAGGTGATTTCAATATGCTGGATGTGGATTGGCACATCCCTGCTGCGGTGTCATCTAGAAGTATGGAGATCCTGGATTCTCTACAGGGAGAACTATTCAGGCAACTGGTAACAGAACCCACAAGTGAAGGGGACATACTGGACTTGGTGCTTACCAATAGGAAAAGTGTTTTTGATGTTATAGTGGGAGATCATCTCGCGTCCAATGATCACCAGATGGTGTGGTTCAGTATTAGGGCTATGGCTGATAAAATCCATTCAAAAGCAAGGGTCTTAGACTTTAGGAAAACTAACTTTACAAAGATGGGACAATACCTCAGAAAGTACTTAGTGGGATACGAACAGCTGGGGGATGTAAAAAAACAGTGGGCAAACTGAAAGGGAATTATCTTAAAGGCAACAAACCTTTTTGTTAGAAAGGTAAATCAATGCAACAGGAAAAGGAGGCTGCTATGGTTCTCAAAAGAAATAGCTGAGAAGATGAAGAAAAAGAGGGAAGCCTTCATGAAATACAAGAGATCACAGAGAAAGGAAGACAGGCATCTATATTTGGAGAAACTTAGAGAAGCTAGCAAAGTAGTCAGGAAAGCAAAGGTACAAAAAGAAGAAGAAATAGTCAACGAAATAAAATGGGGGATAAGACATTTTTCAATTATGTTAGTGAGAGAAGGAAGAGCAAAAGTGGTACTGTCAGACTCAAGGATTAAGGGGAGGAATATGCAGAAACTGATTAGGATAAAGCTGAATCGCTTAACAACTATTTCTGTTCTGTGTTCACAGACAAAGGGCCTGGAGCAGGACCTCAGAAAACACCCACAAATAGCAACAGAAGCGACAGGAATCTTGAACGATTTTCAGAAGACTGTGTTTGAGAGGAACTAGCTAAACTAAAAGTAGACAAAGCCATGGGTCCAGATGGGATACGTCCAAGAATACTGAGGGAACTTGGGGATGTTCTAGCTGTTCCACTGCATAACATTTTCAATGACTCTTTGGAGTCAGGAGTGGTGCCAGAGGACTGGAGAGAGGCACATGTGGTCCCTTTACACAAAAGCGGAAGTAAGGATGACATTGAGAACTACAGGCCAGTTAGTCTAACCTCTGTGGTTAGAAAATTCTTGGAAAGGCTACTAAAGGACAGAATAGTGAGGTTTCTATAGTCCAATGGATTGTAGGATCCGAGGCAGCATGGATTCACCAGAAGCAGGACATGCCAGACAAATCTGATAGATTTCTTTGACTGGGTGACCAGGGAGTTAGACCGAGAGAGAGCTCTAGATGTGGTGTATTTAGATATCAATAAAGCCTTTGACACTGTTCCACACAGGTGACTTATAAACAAACTGAGCACCCTAGGGATGGACCCTAAAGTTACCGATTGGCTTAGAAATTGGTTGAATGGGAGGTGACAAATGGTACAGGTAAATGGAGCTCACTCTGAGGAGAAGGAGGTTACCAGTGGTGTGCCGCAGGGATCTGTCCTTGGTCCAATTCTGTTTAACATCTTTGTTAGTGATATTGCAGAAGGACTATCGGGTAAGGTTTGCTTGTTTGCAGATGACACCAAAATCTGCAATAGAGAAGACACACAGGAAGGAGTCAACAACATGAGGAGGGATCTAGCTAAACTTGAAGAATGATCTAGAATATGGCAGCTGAAATTTAATGCTAAAAAAAATGCAGGGTTATGCATTTAGGATGCAAAAATCCAAAGGAGCTGTACAGTGTAGGAGATAAGATACTTTTGTCCACAAAAGAAGAGCACAACCTGGGCGTAATTGTGTCTGATGATATTAAAGTTGCTAAGCAGTTAGAAATGCGGCTACAAAAGCCAGAAGGATGCTTGGGTATACAGGGAGAGGAATGGTCAGTCGAAAAAAGGAGGTGATAATACCTCTGTATAAGTCTCTGTTGCGACCTCATTTGGAGTACTGTGTACAATTCTGGAGACCGCACCTTCAGGAGGATATAGGCAGGTTGGAGTTGGTGCAGAGGGTGGCTACTAAAATTGTTAGTAGTCTTCAATAAGAAGCATATGAAGACAGACTTAAAGATCTTAGTATGTATATTTTAGAGGAAAGGCGGGATAGGGGCGATATGATAGAGACATTTAAATATATCTGTGACATAAATACACAGGAGTTTCTCTTTCAATTGAAGGCAAGCTCTTTTACGAGGGGACATAGGAGGAGTGTGAAAGGGGATAGACTCAGGAGTAATATGCAGAAATATTTCTTTACGGAAAAATGGTAGATGCATGGAATAGTCTCCCAGTGGAGGTGGTGGAGACGAGGACAGTATCTGAATTCAAAACAGCATGGGACAAACACAGAAGATCTCTAAAAGTAAAAAGAGGACTATTGTAGTTGATATGGAAGAGCAGACTAGATAGGCCATGTACTCTATTTCAACTGTCATGTTTCTATGTTTCTACAGTATGTTTCTAGTCAAAACTGGGAAAGGAATCCAACAGAAAACCCTTGGTAAGACATATGAATCAGTAGGCAATTTGAAAAGGTTTAGGCTATTTTGTCAATAAGAATTGGCAAAACACTGCATCATCCCAATGTGCAAAGTTGGTAGACAGTTATCCTAAATGACTCATGAGTTTTATTGCTGCAAAAAGTGCTTTCGCCAAGTATTGAGATAAAGAGTGTGAAGACTTATGCAGTCCAAAGATTTGTGTTTTTTATTCTTTGCTACTTTTTGAGCTGTTCTTTGAGGTTGGATAGCAGAATGTGGGAAATGCACAAGAGCGTGAAGACTTTTACAAGGTACTGTATTCAGCATGCACAAAATTTATGAAGAAATTCACATTCTTAGTTTTGAAAACAAAAACTATGGAGCACTAAATCCATGGTAAAAATCACATGGCAATGACACTGCATGGGGTGGGGCAGGGGTTAGCACCATGTGATATATACAACATGCCTACGACTTTGAAGGTACAAAATATCCTTCATTGTGATACAAACAATAACTAAGACAAAAAAAACTGAATGCAGGAGAGTTCTTATGTATTCACCCCTCCCCCCCCCCAAAAGTCAATACTTTGTAGAGTCACCTTTTGCTGCAATTACAGCTGCAAGTCTCTTGGGGTATTTCTCTACTAGCTTAGCACATCTAGCCACTGGGATTTTCACCCATTCCTCAAGGCAAAACTGCTCCAACTCCTTCAAGTTAGATGGGTTGCGATGGTGTACAGCAATCTTCAAGTAATGCCACAGATTCTCAATTGGATTGAGAACTGGGTTTTGACTAGGCCATTCCAAGACATTTATACGTTTCCCTTTAAACCAGCTTTAGCAATATGTTTAGGGTCATTGTCCTGCTGGAAGGTGAGCCTCCATCCCAGTCTCAAATCTCTGGCAGACTGAAACAGGTTTTCCTCAAGAATTGCCTTGTATTTAGTGCCATCCATCATAACTTCAATCCTGACCAGTTTTCCTGTCCCTGCCAATGAAAAACATCCACACAGCATGATGCTGCCACCACCATGTTTCACTGTGGGAATAATGTTCTCGAGGTGATGGGAAGTGTTGGGTTGGGAGGTCTGCCACATGCTGTTGTGCAAACTCCAAATACGTTTTCTTATTTCTTTCTTTAAGCAATGGCTTTTTTCTGGCCACCCTTCCATAAAGCCCACTCTGTGGAATGTATGGCTTAAAGTAGTCCTATGGACAGATACTCCCATCTCCACTGTGGATCTTTGCAGTTCCTTCAGTGTTTTCCTTGGTGTCTTTGTAGCATCTCTGATTAACCCTGGGAGTACCGATGGGGTCAAAAGTGACCCCACTGCAAGTTTCACAACAAGTATCTTGGAAACTAGTTGTTCAAGAATGCAATCTTTTTATGACTTTTCCCATGCCAATATTCTCTTTATATTGCAGCATGAGAGGAATAATTTTCATCCGCTAGGTGACGCTAGTGATGAATTGCAGCACAGAGTACCAGTGGGGTCATTTTTTACCCCAGTTGCTTACGTACGATTTGGATTGTGATACAATTTGCAGTTTTGTGAATTTTTTGATCTGACAAAGGTATTTATCATTAATTATGTATCATTTATTTTTTGTACTCTTATTTTATGAAAATTACACATTTTCTGAAATTGATATTATACGTTCTCTCATTATTTCCGATGAAATCTAAAGGCTTTCAGCTTGTTCATCGCGATTATTGTACACCTATAGTAAAACAGCTTTGCGTTTTATTCAACTTTATCTTTGTTTATTTATTTTAGGTTATTGTTTATGATGTCAAAATGAAAGTATTCAGCTGCCCAAGTAAGATAAATATTGCAACGAGATGCTGACAGTGACGGCTCTGAGTCGTCTGATAATGCAGCATATTCAGCAAGCGTAGAAGCATATCAGCCAAGTTTGGGCGATAAATCTGATGATGACAGTCATGATTCAGATGGCAAGCAAAATAGGATATTCTGTAAACCTTACCATGAAAGTGTAACTTATATATACTGGAACCTGATAAGATCTAAATAGATCAAGTCTCAGAACTAACTTACAATATTTTATATGACTAAAGTAGCCAAAAAAGGTCTCAGAATTAGCTGCAATCGTTGACTTTGATTCTCCGTCAAACGAATTGCCGCTGCCAAACATCAATGACCTTATTTATATATGGCTACAAGCCTTTTGAATTTTCTGATTAGAATAGATGTTGTGAAACATTATTTTGAAAAACAGTGCTTAACTTGCATGACTTCAACAGAGGCGGCGTTTTTTTTCAAGTGCTTTTAAATACTGACCCCAACGCTATTCAACGCGTGGTTTATTGGCGTTTCACCCATGTGGTTTCTTCAGGGGAACGTATAAATAGCACTGTAAAATATAAAATAAGTTTCTCTAGTATAAGAACTTTCTTTCAATAAAGTACTGGTTTTCTTGAATAACGGATAGAGAGATAGCTACAATGAATGTACCTTAGATCCAGCTGACGCCGTTCTCCAAAGATCTCTTCTGATCTAAACTACACATGCCGCGCATGCGAAATATATAAGGTAACAAATCAACGATCACCTGGATCAGGGCGAAAAAACATCGCTCGCGAGGGGTTGTTCAATGGATTAAATGCACGCTTCCCATTCAATTCGTTCATTCAACCCCTGCGGATAGACTGTTTGTAGCTTATGTATCCATTGTTGTTCACGATAGACTAAAGTTTGATCCTTTGATTTCCCTCGTAAAGATGTCAATATCTGATCAATGCAGAAAACTCTGAGATCTTCATAGGCATGATGAAATTGTAAACACTGATCAACTATAGGGGCCTCCTTCCTCTGACATTTCAGTCTACTTTTATGTTCGTTCATTCTAATTCGGAGTGATCGAATTGTTTTCCCAATGTAAAACAACCCACATGGGCAACGAATGCAATAAACAACATAAGTAGAAATGCATGATGTCCGGCTCTTGATCGTGTATATTTTGTCATGATAACTGAATTCTGTAAGTTCTTGTGTAATAGGGCAGATATTGCAAGACCCGCATTTTTGATGTCCTTTTTCAGTAGCTACATTTACTTCTTGTAACGGTCGCAAGGCAGCTGGACTCAATACTTCTTTTAGATTCTTCTGTCTTTGCCATACACAGCAAACAGAACAGTTTTCTAGTCCGGGTACGCTCTGAAGCACGTTAGCATGACGTTTAATAATACGTATGATAGAAGAACTATAAGGAGAGAACGGAGTAATTAAATTTATTTGGTGATCGAATTCTGTGGATATTGTTTTCTCTGGAGGGTGTACCAAATAATCTCGATTATAATATAATGCCCTGGTATAAGCTCATTTTATAACTGAAGCTGGATAGCCTCTTGCTAAAAAATTCTTCTTTAATTGTTTAGTTTGATCTTTAAACACAGTCAAGTCAGAGCAATTATGCCTATATCTAAGAAACTGTGATAGTGGTAGACTACGCTTAAGTTGTATGGGGTGCGCACTTTGATAGTGTAAAAATGTGTTCCTATCGGTTCGTTTTCAATATACTGAAGTGATCCATCCCTGCATAGTTTTTTTGATAGTTACATCTAGAAAATTAATTTGTTCGGTGTGATAAGTTAAAGAAAATTTTATATCAGGATCCCTATGATTGATCCAATCAAAAAACTCCTGCAACTGTAAAGACGTACCTTGCCATAGAATAAAAATATCATCAATATATCGTCTCCATACTTTTAAGGCTGTTTGATAAGGTGACGTATAAACCCAATTCTTTTCAAAAAATTGTATATATAAATTGGCCACTGAGGGGGCACATGTGGCCCCCATCGCCACGCCCGATAATTGATGGTACAGCACACCCTCAAAAAGAAAATAATTATGAAACAGTGTTAGAGTGGCTAGTTCAGATAGAAAACACAAATAGTCATCTGATAGATCTCCTCTATTGTTAAGAGCTTCCATTACTTTGACATGAACTTGTCTCTGTGGAATGACAGTATATAACGAAGTGACATCCAATGTCACTAAAATGATATCGGATTGCTTTGCTAATTCTGTATAGTCTTGTAAAATCTGTAGGAAGTGGGTAGTATCTCTAATAAAGGACGGTATTAATGGCATTAGAGGTCTTAAAAAAGAATCCAAAAAAACTGAAAGGGGTTCAAGTAAAGAACCAGTGGTAGAAACAATTGGTCTTCCTGGTGGATTAAAAAGATCTTTGTGCACCTTAGGTACTAGATAAAATTTAGCAACAACAGGATCGACAGGATTCAAATAACGCCATTCTTTCTTCGAGATGAGGTGAGCCTCCAAAGCCTTAGTAGTGATAAGCTTAATCTGGTCTTGAAGGACCGGCGTAGGGTCGGTTTGTAACACTGCATAAGTGTTCACATCCAACAGTTGTTTAAACGCGTTTATAATAGCGATAATTAAATAAAATGTTCATAAAAGAAAGATTCTCCATCTCCACACAGTAGGTTAGACTAATTAGCCCACGGTTTAAAATGAATGACAAGCTATATGATGTCATTGTTGTATAGTGCTATGGACTTAATGCCAATTCCCGGCAACCCTATGGATAGTTGTCCAAGTTGTGGCTCTCCCCTAGGTTTTCTTGGCAAGGAGTGAGAGGAAGTAGAATACCAGGCCTTTCTTCCACAAAGTAAGCCCACAACACCTAGTAATCCAAGGTGATCTGCCATCCACATACTAGCAAGATCTGATCCTGCTTAGCTTCTGAAATCACAGGATCAGGCTCACGCAGGTGGCATGGCCATAGTGATAGACAATGTATAACGAGTTTAATGGATATCCATAGATAGTGGATATCTAAGTGTAGAAAGTGGCATAAGATGTTGGGAATAAGTCACCAAAACAATCAGAAAAAAACAATACTGAAGAAACACATAAGAAAATAGTTTGAGCTAAATGCTTGGTACTATTTACAGATAATGGAAAACTCATTAGCTTTACCCAACAGTTAATGGGAGAGTGGGGTTTAGCGCAAGGCTAGCATGCATTTTCGCTGCACGTTAGCCAGGAGTATGTGGCCATAAGGTGACTGTGCTAAAAATGTCAAGCTACCTGAGCAGCACACAAATAGGCAGGGTTAAGCCAGAGAATGGGCGGAATGGGAGAGGTGACATGGTATGTGACTGGTGTAGCTACGCAAGTGGCATGTAAGTAGCACAATGATGCCATTAGCGAGGGCGCAACTATCACCTGCCTCTGACCAGCTGGTAGTTGCACCCGCCTTGATAGTGCATTCCGAACATGAGGTTTGTACACAAGTGTTAGAAAATATGAAGGGCAAAAGCAGGGCAAACACATAAGGAATTATGGGGCAAACAGGTGATGTTAGTAGAATACCTAGGTACCTGCTTGGAGGTGCTGCATGGTGCAGCTGAAATGGCAGTGGACCACAACAGCTTGAGAACTATGAAAGCAGGATCTGCAGGTCACAAGTGACCCTACTGGGACAGTGGACAAACAGCCACAGAAACATCAAGAGCTGTCTTGACTGACTGATGTTCACATCTGCATATGCACTGGATGGATTTCAGAGAGATGCTGGTATTATGCGCTGTGGCAGTGGAAGCTAGGACTGTGGTCTGTGTTTCAGCCAGTACTGGCCATACAGCCAGAGTTGAAGCCAGCAGAGTACATGAGGAGGACATGGCTGAGGCCTACCAAATCTGAACAGCTGCTTAACATTTCTAGCACTGAATATAGGATCAGTGTCCCCTCCCTGGCCCCCATGCCCAGGGGGTGAGGCATTCCATGGACCTGGGAAGCTCTTGTGGGTTTCCAAGGTCCTATGGGCCTTTGCTTCCTTGACAACTGGGGTGCTCAGGCTGGGGGCTGCTTGGGTTGGGCCACCTCCATTGGGATGTGTGGGCTGCATTGCAGTGTTTCCCTGAGAGTCCCTTCCTGGTGGGGGAGGGTCATGAGTACCCTATATGGGTGGACTACTTTGCACCTCCCATTGTAGATGTCAGGCCACAGGAGTGGGTATTCTATATCCTGACCCTATAGATCCCATGTAGTAGAGGCATTGCCTGGCAGACTGTCCAGAGCATGTGTGCTGACTGTGCTTGGCCTCCAGGCCCCCCTAGTTCTAGTGCCCTTCCTTGCCCCCATGTGGGGCTCATACTCCACAACAGCTATGGTGCTGATTAAGCTACACAAGAGGTCTTATACTGTGTTCTTTGCATCCTAGGTGAACAGGCACCTTGGGCACCTCAGGGTGAGGAGGGTTCACATATCTGTCCCACATGATATGGACCCCGTGACACCCTACCTGATGCTATACAAGACTCCCCTGCATCTTCAGATGCCACATTTGTACCCTATCTCCTTCACTTAGGGGTGCAGCACAGACTCACTGCATCTGTTTGCTTTCCTGATTGGCCTGCCCTGCCCTCTTATATTTAACCTCATTCTGCTGAGCTGTGCAGCCACTTATGCCTTTTCCCAGTCATCCTTCTCTATTCCAAACTGACAAGTTACTACTATCCTGTAAGTGGGGTTGGGGCATATTTCTTATTGTCTGCAATGCTTCTATAGCCTACTGCTGCTCTACTAATGCATTTGTAGCTTACAATTGCAGGGTGTGCATTAAAAGCGCATTCACTGTGTGCACGCGCTATGGCCACGTGTTCACAACTACTGCAGGGGTGATGCACCTTATGCAGCAGTACACCCCTACTCTGGCCATGCCCCCTGCATGACCACTAGGTCCCGCTATGATAAAAACATGTGCTAAGTGCCTATTTGTCCCACGCTACTCGCAGCACCTTAGTAAACATACCCCAGTGTGTAAAAGTGCTGCATCAGCTCTGTAATCACCTCATGGCCAGCCTACGGAAATGCTGCAAGATCGCCGCAGCAAACCACTGTGGCCCCACTGTCTCCAAAGGAGTGACTCGCCGATGGCTGCAAGACACTCCTAATGGCAAGAGCCCTTCAAGAGCCAGCACCGATGCTGGTTTTCTTTCACTCTGTTGCGGATCACCTTACATTTCCTTGTGAGGAAGTCATTCGTAAGTAAATAAATAAGGGGAGTTGACACAAATCAATGAAAAAGCAGGGCCTGTGCTCTACAGCAAACATTTTATAGTCTGAAATAATTAGGAAAAGAGAAAAAGGCAGATGCTAGAAAAAGGTACCTATATGACATGAAGTGGTTGGTGCCGCGCCACTATGCCTTTGGTTTCAGGATACTGAGCAACAGCAGCGATATTTTATTGCCTTTCCTGCACTCAGCAGTTTTGATGTCATTTTGTTCTGTCACCAAAATGGACACTCAATAAACACAGCTTCTTTCATACAAAGTTAGATGGCATATCACATACCTGTAGAAATAAATCCTGAAAGCAACAACATGGTAAATCCTAGAAATAGTTTCAATCCAAACATCATACTTGCTCTCAAGGTTCCAAGGGCTCCACAATGATTTTGGTAATGCTGACCTGGTATGCCATCTTCCATCTTCTGTACATTTATTCTAAAATATTCTAGTTCCTAAAAACTGATTGACGGTGCTATTGAGACGAGGCAAGGAAGAAATGCGAACTTAGTGAAAACAGGTTTAGTTAATAGCATTTAGCTCTCACCTTTTCAGTCATAGTTCAAGGTAAGTTTCAATCAGGCACATGAGGTATTTTCCTATCCCCAGAGGGCTTACAACTAAGGGACATGTTTACTAAAGCGTGATAGCCCACTCTAAACCCCACTCTCTCAGCTAATGCGCAGACAAAAGGCGACTGTTAAGAAAGCCATACTACCTAAGCAGTGTGCAAATAGGTAGAGTTAAGGTAAAGAGTGGGCGGTGACATGGCGTCTGTGCTGGTCATGCCCAAGTGGCACAATGATGCTGGTAGCATGGGTGCAATTACCGCCCATCTCTGACCATGTAATGGTTGCACCGGTCTTGATAGTGCATTCTGTATGCACAGTTCATATGCAAGTATTTGGACATATTAAGGGCAGAAGCAGGAAAAACGCATTGGGAATTATAGGACAAATAGGTGATGCTAGCAAAATACCTAGGCACCTGGCTAGGCCACCTGTTTGGAGGGGCTGCATAGTACAGCTGCCATGGTAGTGGACCACAATAGCCTGATAACCACAAAACCAGGGGCTGCAGATCAGGAGTGACCCTGCTTGGACAGTGGGCAAACAACCACAGAAACATCAACACCTGTCTTGACTGACTGCTGTTCACACCTGATTTTGCACTGGGTAGTTCTCAGAGGGCTGCTGGTGCTATGTGCTGTGGTGGTGTCAGAAAACAGGGCATGTGCTCTGTGCTTTAGCCAGTACCGGCCACATAGGCAGAGTGGGAGCCAGAAGAGTACAGTGGGGGGAGGGGGGGGCATGCAAACCAGGTATCACATATTAGCCCCATGGCAATGTAGCATCAGTAGGTGCCATCTGACCCCTAACTCACCTGCATGGGGGGGGGGGGGATTTAGCAGTGCATACTTGCACCTAGGGAGGCCATGTTCTTGTGGGCAGATGTCCCCTCAGCCCAACCAAGAAAGGATATGGCTGAGGCCTACTGACTCTGAGCAGCTACATAACAGTTTTAGTACTGAAAATAGGCTTGCTTGGATGGAGCTCACTGATCAGTGTTTCTTGGGCCCCCATGCCGAGGAAATGAGGCATTCCATGGACCTGGGGAGCTCTTGTGGGCCCTGTGGGACTTGGGTACCCTGACAGCTGGGGTGTGGAGGTTGCATTGCAATGTTTCCAAGCCCTTCCAATAGGTGGGGAGGGGAGCATGGGTGGATTGCCCTGCACCTCCCATTGTAGATGTCAGGCCACGGGGGTGCTTCCTGACACTATGGACTACATGAGGTACAGATGTGGCTGGCAGGTTGCCAGAGAATGTATCTAGATTTTGCTTGGCCTTCAGACTCCCTAGCTCTAGTGCCTCCCTTCCCCCACATTAGTTTGAGAGCCTATTTCATTAAAAAAGTGACAATTGTTCAGTACAAACTCCACAGGTTATCTGCAAAATCTGTGGATTTCTATACAATGGAACTGCACTGAAAGCTGATTGATTCGATACTGGATTGAACTGATCCACATATTCCTAGATATTAGGGGAAGCAGGGGAGAAAAGAAAAGAGAGAGAAGGGAAAATATAACAACTTGCAAGGACAATAACAGGGTCATTCCATTGGGACATCCATCCCTGCTATTCGGGCCCTCTTCCAACCCTGACTAACGTTCCCGCAAGTTGTACAGGGAAGATAGAAGAGGGTGGGAAAGGGGTGGAGCGGGGGCGGCGTTAGGGTGGGCAGTGGGCGGTCGGCAGCCCCAGACGTACAGGGCCGATTCCAATGTCGGCCCTGTGTGTCCGGGGCCAGCAGCCTGAACTTATGAGGTGGAATAAGTTCCACCTCGTAAGTCTGGGGCAGGCAGCTTCTGAGGTGGAATAAGTTCCCCTAGTCGGGTGGATCAGGCAGATTCAGGCCCAAAAGAGGCAGCAGAAGTTAGAGGAAATTCCACACAGCCTGATCTTGGCCTTGGGAGGCCAGATGGGGAGCTGGGCTGCAGGAAATGTACTTTTTGGTCCAACGGTCGGGGATCATGGCTTTTGAATGGAGCCGAGATGCCATGGCAACCAGACACCATGGCGCCATTCAAAAGCCCTGACTGAGTTATCCGGGCAAGGTCTGTATGTGCAGGCCAACCTGAATCGGGATCCCAGCCTGCACATACAGACCTGGGCACAATTCTGATTCCGCAGGGCTAGATGTGCCACTTGGGATCAGAATCCCAGCTAACTCTGTGCGTTCGGTTCCGACCGGGTGCACAGAGGGCTGGGACATCTAGGTCTGAATCGGCCCCTAAGAGGATAATTTAACTGTGAGCACATCTAAAAGTACACCCATACTTTTCACTGTGCTGGCTTCGCAGAATTTCTATTTTGAAAAGGACTCCAGGGAACGTGTGCGCTTATATTTACACTTGCTCCTTAGCAAACACAAACTTTCTCAGTTAATTTACACACATACATGGTTTAATTTTTAACAGTATGTACGTAAATGCAAACCTCTACCCAGCCCTCCTCCTAGGCTCAATGTGGGTAATCTTGCACGCATACAGGCTGTACATGCCTAAGTTAACCCACTTATCAGGCAAACAATCTTCTACAGCCCTGATCAGAGCTAACTGAGATACTACATCCTGCAGGGATCTCTCAGCTTCTTCCTTTACTTTTCACCCTCTCATTTAAGACAAATTTTACACTATTTCTTGACCTTTTCCTTTTTATGCTTTTGTGAGCTGTGAAATGCTTTGCTACTCTGAAAGACCCAAAGACCAAATAAACTAAACTGTCTATTTCTTTATTCATTACAGGCCTTTCTTATCCACTAATTTGAGAATAAAACCAATATACAAGAAATGCAGGCAGTCTACTGGAAAGTGAGGCCTAATGAACTTAAATTAAAGGGGCAGAAATTCATCACCTATTCACCTCTAGTTAGTTTTAAAATGTGATTAGTGGCTGTGGTTAGCATCATTTAGAACAGCAATTTGTTTCTTCAAGGACAAGGGACTTATTGCTGAAGTGCGATTACTGTTGCATAAGAAGGCTAAATCCTCTCCTGCTGCTGTACCTCGTAGGCATATCTAGGGGTTCAGGCATGGGGCTAGGGATTTGAGATCATTTTCCTAATATATTGGGGATTACGAGGGGAATGCATTCAACTTGTCCTAGTATCTTTAAACAATATAGCAAGTGTCATACTGGGAGTCTCTAGTATCCGAGGGCCAATATTTACATTTGTGCCCTCTCCATACAAATGACCTCTAGCTCCTATCCTCCCCCGGCTGTCCAAACTCAGATGGCAACAGAAGAGGGCAGCTGGTGGTACCACAGACTTGCTTGCTGAAGGTCTCTCTCCTGCCATGGTGGTTCATAGATCAGACAAGTTGTCTGACCTGCCTGGTACTCTGCAGATTTTTACTACATACCAGGAGAGATGCTGGCAAAAAGGAAAACAGGTTAGAGAAGTGCCTAGCTTGCTGTGCCAACATCTCCATTCTTGTGCTGTCAGCTGCTACTGGACAACCGAATGTAAGGAGGGAACTAGAGACAATAGAGGTGGCGGATGCACGGGGACAAAGGCATGGGTTTTTAATAAAAGTACCATCCAATATTTAGCCAAGAGCCGTCCGCGTTTTCTTAAACACCAGCTGCCATGGGCACAATGAAACTGGGTATTCAGAGAAAGGCCCAGATAGAAGCTTCCGTTGAATATCCGGTTTCCGTGGTGACTGCAGCAGTATATCCAGATAGCAGCGATATTTAGCCACTATCTGGGTAGCCAAAATGCATAAAGTTGGTCCGGTTTTTCTTTGACCAAACTTTATGCAGTAGCAGGCTGAAAATTGCTGTTATTCAAATAACCTATTGGATCGCCCTTGCATCACCCCAGAAATATCCGGATCTTGCCACTGCGGTTTGAGGAAATATTTAGCAGCACTGTCCGGAGAGTACCGCTGAATATTGGGCTCAGCAGAGTTTATCCAGTTAGCCAGTCCTGCTACTCAGATAAACGTTTTTCAATATCAGCCCCTTAGAACTCAGGCGCATAAACCCCCAGCTAAGATTTTGGTTAATAAAGCAATCTTGACTCCTCCATCCAAGAATGATCCTGTAAAAGCACATACAAAACAATACAATGTGTGCCTTCAAGTCAGTCCTGACTCCTGGCAACCCAGAAGCTCCTGGGTTTTCTTGGCAGTGTCACCGGAAGTAGATTGCCAAGCCTTTCCTCCGAGGCAATGGAGGGTTAAGTGACTTGTCCAAGGCCACAAGGAGTGCTAGTGGGAATTGAACCCTGGTTGCTTGGTTACCAAGCCAGTGTTCTAACCACTAGGCTACTCCTCCACTCCGTAAAAGCACATAATTGGACATTATTATACTCTTAAAATCTACATTTAGAGGGTAACTGTATAAAGTTCACCTAGGTTTACGTATGTTTTTATGCATGTATTTCAAGCCCTTTTTATAAAGCAAGGCACACACATATTTTACTTTTTAAAACTGGGGCATAAGTTAAACAAGACACAAGCACTTAAGCCTGCCTGATGATAAATAGAAATATCCATGTCTGGGTTTTTCCAGAACTTGCATAGGTTATAGTATTTTATAACTTCCACATGTAAATTTTTGCTCCACCCCTCTACATGCCCACAGTGAAAGTCCACACCATCGGTCAGATGCGCATACTTATAGAATAGCAGTTGACTACATTATGCACGTAAGTGGCTTTTTATGCACAGAAGCCACTAAAATACCATGCTTTCCATACGTAAATGCTCACTTAATTCTAGATGACCCTTATAAAAGTACCCTTTTAAAGTTTAATATTAAATTTTTTTGCCACCTCAGTAACAGTTACACAACTTTCCTCCAGTGCCAACTGGCAGAACTATGAAAGCTAGAATGGTGCTTGGGTGCATAGGGAGAGGAGTGGCCAGAAGAAAAAAAGGAGGTGTATAAGTCTCTGGTGCGACCTCATTTGGAGTATTATGTGCAATTCTGGAGACCACACCTTCAAAAGGACATAAATAGGATGGAGTCGGTGCAGAGGGTGGCTACTAAAATGGTTAGTGGTCTTCATTATAAGGCATATGAGTACAGACTTAAAGATCTTAATATGTATACATTGAGGAAAGGTAGGATAGAGGAGATATGATATTTTCACGCAAATAATGTGCCCACATATATAACGCACCCACGTGTATAACATGCGGAATTGATGCCATTCTGTTCAAATATTTTTGGATAAGGTACCTACGTGTATAACGTGCATGCTTACGCCCTTTTTGCTGCTGACCATGCTGGGAATGAAACGCAAGTCCTATACCACCAACTTCAAACAAACTCGTCATGAGAGCAGCAGAAACACACAGCAGAGCAACAGCGAGAGAGTTTGAGGTTGCAGAGATGACCATTCATGAATGGAGAAAGGAAAAAAAGGAGCTCGAGAATATGAATCTCTGAAAATGCACAAGTCATGAACCCAAAGCAAAATGGCCTAAACTGGAGAATGATTTGAGATATTGGGTTTTTCTCGGAGGGAACAAAATCAAGCTGTCTCTACAGTTGCAATTCAGATCAAAGCGAAGCTTCTGACAAATGAAAGAGGGATCACTGATTTCAAAACAGGTTTCATCTGGATTTCTATATTCATGAAAAGAAATGGACTTTCAGTGAGAATGAGGCTAGCAACTTTCCGGATGACTGGGAGCAAAAGATGAATGACTTAAGTGAATTCAGCTTCAAAGAAATATCTGAAGATGGTATCTCTGCAGTGGACGTTATAAATATGGATGAGGTCCCAATGTCTTTTGATATCCTTGCCCCCAGGTCTGTAGCTGCTTTAGATATGAAAACTGTAGCCATTACAACCACTGGGCATGAGAAGGCCTGCTTCACTGTAGTCCTTGGATGCACTGCAGGTGGGGTGAAATTGCCCACAAAGATAAAGATATTCAAAATTAAGTAAACTCTGCTGGTGCGCCCACACAGCTGTAATACCTGGCAGTCTTACATAGATATAGCGGTTAACCACCCATTCAAGATGTTCGCAAGAAGAGAGTGGAATGAATGGATGCA
Organism: Ichthyophis bannanicus; assembly: GCA_033557465.1. Classification (NCBI taxonomy): domain Eukaryota; kingdom Metazoa; phylum Chordata; class Amphibia; order Gymnophiona; family Ichthyophiidae; genus Ichthyophis; species Ichthyophis bannanicus. The sequence continues at coordinate 108,010,276 of CM066040.1, forward strand.
GTCTGGGATTCACAAATTCACACCATTAGGAAGAATGAAGCAAGTGCAAGTTTTGGAAGTCAGCAAGCGGGTGTCTTCTGCTTGGGGTAAAATAACACCATAAATCATCTGCAATGGCTTCAGAAAGACTGGGATTGTCTACAAGCAGAATAAGATAAATTCGGATACCAACAATGAAGGTGAAGATGTCAATAGCAGTGCCAACATCACTTCAGAAATCACAGAAGAGCGTCAGCAGTTGGCTCTTAGTTATTTCAAGGATGACAATGAGGAGGGAATGGACTTTGAAGGGTTCAAGTAGTCAGATGATGATGATGTTGATTAAACTGGAATTGGCCTAGTCTAACTTAGTCTCATTTACTCGCATTTAATCTCACTGAAATTCAGCATTTCAGAAATAAAGAAGCTTTATAAAAAAGTTACAAATGGCTCTGAATTTCTTTTCCTATTATGTTGATAATTATGTATATAATGCGTGGAGGCACGATTTCTGCAAAAACGCATATAATGTGTGGTGTTATATGCGTGAAAATATGGTAAATACCTTTTTGGCATAAATGCACAAGAGGAGAGCCTCTTTTGATTGAAAGCAAGCTCTGCTATGAGGGGAAATAGGATGAGGTTCCGTGAAAGGGGATAGACTCAGGAGTAACATGCAGAAATATTTCTTTATGGAAAGAAGGCAGACGCATGGAATAGTCTCCCAGTGGAGGTAGTAGAGACAAGGACAGTATCTGAATTCAAAAAAGCATAGGACAAACACAGAGGATCTCTAAAGGGAAAAAGGATACTATTGTAGTTGATATGGAAGGACAGACTAGATAGGCCATGTGGTCTTTTTCTGCCATCAGGTTTCTATTTTTCTATATTATAAAATAATACAAAACCTTGCAAAAAGGCCACTCAAAGTCTATAGCGACCCTGACAAACCAGAACAGCATTGCCAGGACTCAAAAAGCATAAACCCTACAAATGATAGACAGGATGAAAATTGATGCCTTTGAATTATGGTGCTGGCGGCGAATACTTGGTATACCATGGACTGCCCGAAGAACAAACCAGTCAGTACTAGAAGAGATCAAACCTAAGCTTTCTTTAGAAGCTCAGATGACACAACTTCGACTTTCATACTTTGGACACATCATGCAAAGAGAGAGATCATTAGAGAAAGACATCATGCTTGGCAAGATAGAAGGTCAACGCAAAAGAGGAAGGCCAGCAATGAGATAGATCAATACAATAACAGAAGCTACGGGTACCAGTCTGTCAACAATGAGCCACCTGACTCAAGACCGAACACAATTTAGGATAGCTATCCAGAGGGTTGCCATGAGTCGACTCCGACTCGACGGCACTTAACAACAACAACAACATGATAGGGCAGTATGACAAATATTACATCAGGATCTAGAACACTGATACATCTCCTACTGGGAAAAAGACTCCTACACAGAAAATACAAGCTAGCAGAATTACTCACCTTGGTCACATACTGAATGCAGGATCATACCAAGCTAGAAAAGCACTTTGTGTGACTAACAAATCTGGCAAACCCCCTCCACCCAGTCACATCCAGTAACTCACTCTTTTTGAACTTCCTGGAAGCCCAGTGATAATGTCAACACCACAATTGTACTTGCACCCTGTGCAGCAGCACCGCTCGCACAGCCCTTGGTGCGGCCCTGCACGTATGCAAAGCAAAACACAGACACCCACCAAATATAGAACAAGGAACCACAATGCAGCAAAATAAATTATACAGACAAAAGCTAAACTGCAAACCACAATAAGCCAGACTGTGCATGCAGGGCAAAACTAGAGAAATATGCGATACAACCTCTACAAATGGCTCACACCCGCATCCTATACAGTGCAGCAGTATCTGACCACATAACACCCATACTAAAAGAACAGCACTGTCTCCTTAGTAAAATATAAAGCTCTGCTCACCATTTTCAAGATAACCCACAGCTAGCCCAAGAACACCTTCAGTCTTTCATATCCCTAACACCAAGCTTCCGAGAAAGAAGAGCGAATGCAGAAAACCCATTTACTACTTCAACCCAGAAGGCAAGAAGCAGCCAAATCGTCTGCAATTGAGCTTTCTCATTCTATGCACCACACTCTGGAACGTACTCCCACAAGACTTAAGATCCACCACAGAAATAGTTGATTTTCAGAGGGGCCACAAAGCCCACCTATTCCCAGAACTCTTCAGAAGTGAAACATAACACATACAATAACACTCATCCAAACCGAAACAAGGTTTTTATGTTCCCCTTTTCATTCCATCCCCCCACCCTGTTGAAAGCTCTCCCTCACCACAGTTATGGTTTATTATATTAGATAAATCGCTCTTCAAGGAGGGGTCTCAGTAGGGCGGTGTACAATATACCGTGTTTCCCCGAAAATAAGACCTACCCTGAAAATAAGACCTAGCACGTTTTTCTGAGATTCCCATAATATAAGCCCTACCCCGAAAATAAGCCCTAGTGCAGATCATGTCTGACAGATTCAGAACCTGGGGGGGGGGGGGGTCGGTCACCGGGGAGGAGTTTTCCTCCTGCTCCACTCCCCGACGCCGATCAGGTGCCAGTGCTGTGCTGCGGGCCTCTTCCTTCACTCCAAGGGCACTCTCCTTTAAGTTGTTGGTGCTGTTGTGCCTGATTGGCTTTGGCGGGTGGACCGGGGAGGAACTTTCCTCTTGCTCCACTCCCCGACGCCGATCGGGTGCCGGTGCTGTGCTGCGGGCCTCTTCCTTCGCTCCAAGGGCACTCTCCTTTAAGTTCTTGGTGCTGTTGTGCCTGATTGGCTTCGGTGGGAGGACCGGGGAGGAGCTTTCCTCTTGCTCCACTCCCCGACGCCGATCGGGTGCCTGTGCTGTGCTGCGGGCCACTTCCATCATCTGTGCGGGCGGGAGCTGCAACGCCACTCATTCTGTGCTGTCAAGCTGTATATCAAAAAAAAAAAATAAGCCCTACCCCGAAAATAAGCCCTAGTGCATCTTTTGGAGCAAAAATAAATATAAGACCCGGTCTTATTTTTGGGGAAACACGGTATTACATATATTCCAAAAGTTGAATGTAATGTGTTCTTTGAAAACTTTGCAAGTTAAAGTTATCTGTAAACTGCTTTGACTCTAAGAGCAGCGATCTATAAAAATGGTTAAATAAATAAATAGAAACACAAATGCATTTCCTCTCATGCTAAGCAAAATACAAAGCAATCAATGCAATGTGTGCCGTCGAGTCAATGCTAAATCCTGGTGATCAGGCCCCTACGTTTTCTTGGCAAGGTGAACATTTTCCAGAGCTGACATATTATAAATGAAAATTTAAAATAAAATGTCTTTTTCTACTTTTGACTGGGCATTTTAGTTTTTGAGTCATATTGGCCCCAGCCTCTCTTCTCTACTTTCTTCTGTGTGTCTTTCTCCCAACTCTTTTTCCATGATCTGCTGTCTTTTGCTGTATCTCCTTTCTCCTTCCATACTTCCCCTACATCTGCCTCTAACATTGATCTTGCTCTTTGGATTTCTATATGATGTGGATCGCCACATGCAAATAACAGATTTCTAACATTGCATTTGCATGTGAATTCTAATCCCCATGGCTAAAAGTCACAATTAATAGGTAGAGAAGCTTCTAAAATAACCTCCAAGAGTGACACTAAAAATATACAGAAGAAGGACACAGCCATCTCTCAAACAGCATGCAATACAAGACACTGTCTGAAGAGGCCACATGGGAATACTTTAAACAATTGAAAATTCTTATCAACACATTACCAAAGAAAATATAATCCCAAGTTCCAACCTAGCCTTCTATTAGTGTCTTCTATATGTGATCTAAAATCCAAAAAGGAGTTCACTCTGAAGATAAGGGGGCATTGCCAGTGGTGTCTTGCAATGACTAAGGCTTGATCCCGTTTTTGTAAACAGAGCAGAATGGCTTAAGTTAATGTTTGGCACTTTGCAGGTGATACCAAAATCTGACATAGGGTAGGCACCCTGGAAGGTGAGGATAACATGAGGAGGGATCCAGCAAAGACTGAAGAATGGCTGAGAATTTGAAAGCTAAGATTTGAAAGCTAAAAAATATAGGGCCAAGCATTTGGGCTGCAAAAATCCAAAGGAGTGTTACAAAATATGGGGTGAAGTAATTCTGTAAATGTAGTAAGACGGAGACCTAATGGTGATCATATCTGATGATCTTAAAGTGGTTAAACAGGTAGAAATCCAGAAGGATGCTTGAGTGCATAGGGAGAATAATGGCCAGCCGGTAAAAGGAGGTGATAGGTACCTCTGCACTAGTCTGTGATGAGGGTCGGTACTAAATTGGTCAGTGGCCTTCTTCATGATGCATATTAGGACAGAATTAAAAATCTCAATATGTATACTTTGGAAGAATGGCAGAAGAGAGGAGATACGATAGAGGCATGTAAATATCTCCATGGCATAAATGCACAGGAGGTGAGCCTATCAATGGAAAGGAATCTCTGGACGAGGGGGCATAGAATGGATGTGAAAGGGAATAGACTCAGTAGTAATCTAAGAAAATCTTCCTTTAAGGAAAGGGTGATGGATGCATGGAAAAGTCTCCCAGCAGAAGTGGTGGAGATGAATTCAAGAAAGCACAGAAGGTTATTTATTTTGGGGCAGTTTCTCCAAATGGATTAGTTTTGTGCATTTATCAAAACAGCCGTGTAAGAGCTAAACTGAAACTAAACAACGTCAGCTCTTAAATAAACAATCTCTACTCACACTGTGCCTGTGGAGATATGTGTGGATGACTTATTGGTTAAGTAATAGTGTGAGTAGAGATTGTTTAGTTTCAGTTTAGCTCTTACATGGCTATTTTGATAAGTGTTGACTATTTTGCTGTGATGGATATTGCTTGGAAAGACTCCTTTAGCTATAGTGCAGAAAGAGCTAATGAGATTTTGAAATTACCACCCTTATTGGGGGCTGATGCTAAGGGGAGCCCAGATTCGGATGCTTTTCTTAATAAATCTAAAAAGAGCATCCGGTTGGAGCTGCATAGTGACACCTTGGCAGAATATTGCCGTAAGGAGGTTATCCCTCAGGGTCTCCGGATTTGGAAGGCTCCTGGTATGTTTTTGGAGGATGAAGATTTTGTTAACCATTGGAATCAAATTCTTAATAAATGTTCGTTAGATTTGATGTTGTTAGTGATTGATACAGCACATAAGAAGAATGTCTCCCTCAAGGAAGATCTTGAGAATGAGTTAAAAGATTTAAAGGAAGCTCCTGATTATGAAAGTCGGTATGCTGATATTACTAAAGCTCTTGAGAAATATAGAGCTGAGCTGAGGAGTGCGAAGATTAAGAAATTTTTGAAAGATGAGAAATGTACTAAAGAAGGTACTATCTATAATTGAACACTGAGGCGAAGAAGGCAGCAAGGTTCACACTGGAAGAGTAATGGAGGTGATACTTCTGTGTATTCTTCCAATTCTAGTTTAGAGAGTGGGGGTTCTGACACGCGTTCAAAATCTCAAGAACGGAGCGGATCAGTGAAAGATTCCGCTATGGTTCATCAGGATAAACATCAAAATTTTTCTGGACCTCCGACTCGATCTCGGCGCAAGAAAGATGGTGTGACTTTCCAAGATTGACTATGATGGTTAACTTATCCGACATCTGTTTGACGTCGGCACAGACGAGTTTGCTAGCTAAAGGTTTATCTTTTGTGTATGGTCCACATTATGACAGCTTTTCGAGTCGGGTGGCATTGGAACGTTTGGTACGTTCTTTACAGTTGAAGATTTTCTTTAGCGACTCGCAGGAAATACAAGATCAACCTGTAGTTCACCTGAAGTCATGTTGGACTCCTCCAGGACCGTTGGACCCTATTTTGTATACCTTTCATCATTTGATACTAGCTGACATAGAGACACTGGAAACTAAATATAATAATCAACCGAAGAATTTATCTTCTGCAGAGTTTGCAGCATTGCAAGAATTATCTGGTATGACTCGAATTGTGATCAGGCGTGCTGAAAAGGGAGGAGCGGTAGTGGTGTTAAACACTGCCAATTATGAGAAAGAGGTTTGGCGACAATTGAATAATAGTGCTCATTATTTAGTTCTGTTGAACGATCCAACTGAAGATCTACAGCGATTAATTCAAAGAGTTACTACTGAAGCCCTTGAATTGGGCTTTTTGACTGAGAAAGAAAAGTCCTTCCTTAATCCGTTACATCCAAAAGTACCGGCTTTTTATATCTTGCCGAAGATTCATAAGAGCCTGGCATCTCCCCCAGGTCGTCCTATTTTGTCGAGCAATGATACTCTTTTAGAGCGGGTGGGAATTTTTTTAGATATGTTTTTGAAGCATGAAGTTCCTAAAATTCGCTCTTTCATTAAGGATACCACACATTTTTTGCAATTATTAGAAGATATTGGTCCTCTTGATCGAGTAGATTGGATGGCTAGCCTAGATGTGGCAGCCCTTTATACTTCTATCCCCCAGGATGAAGCGTTGGAAGTTTTGATGAAAATCTGGGATGCTCGAGTACAGCCAACTAGGGTACCAACTTCTGTTTTAATTGCTTTAGCAGACATAGCGCTGAAGAAGAACTATTTTGATTATAATCAAACTTTTTTTCAGCAAATTTCTGGGACGGCCATGGGTGCCACGTTCGCTCCTTCATTGGCTAACTTGTATATGAGTGATTTTGAGGATTGATATATCTATTCTTCAAGTTACATGAGAAATATTGTCAAATGGTATCGGTACATAGATGACATTTTTCTTCTGTGGCATGGTTCTAAGGATCTTCTGAATGAATTTTTGTTGTACTTAAATACTTGTAATGGCTTCATTAAATTTGACATCGACATTCAAGCGCAAGAGTTGAATTTCTTGGATGTTAAAGTTATTAGACAACAGGATCGTCTGTTCACTACGGTGTATGCAAAACCCACCGATGGGAAATACCCTCTTACATTTTTCAAGCTTTCATCCTCCACATTTGAAGCGTAGTTTACCTTATTCACAATTTTTGCGATGTCGGCGAATCTGTTCTACAGTTTCTGAGTTCAAAACACAAGCTAGAGTGATGATGCAAAAGTTTATGGATCGGGGATACCCCCCTGATGTTCTGAATAGGGCGTATAGATGAGCACGATTTAATCACAGAGAATGGTTGCTCCATCCCAGCCGAGTAGATTCTGAATGTCTGCCATCCTCTACAGTGACATGTGTTTTACCTTATTCGAGCCTTCCCCCTCGTATAGTGTCAGTGATGCGGAGACGATGGAATTTGATCAGTGCGCATCCGAAGTTATCTGGCTGTACGCTGCGAATGGTGTATAGCCGTGGACAGAATTTGAGGGATAGTTTATTTATTTATTTATTGAACAAGCTTTTCTATACCGCTCTTTCCCATGGTTCAAGTGCGGTTTACAATCAACAATAGTTTACAAGGTACGGAGAGGTACATACCTAGTCGTTTTACATAAAACAAATGTAACTATTACAGGTAACAATTTAACTAAATGCTTACAATACGGATTACATTCCAGGTAGTGTGAAGAAGTCAGCATGTACAGGTATGTGGTATTTGTTTGCTGCAGTTTTAAACTAGATTTGTGATGTAAACCTATTTAGTATAAAATGTTAACCTGTGTCTCTTTGCATATCTTGATTAGTTTGTGTAGTATAGTGTAAGGTGAATAGGTGTGTTTTTAGTTTTTTGCGAAATTCCTTAATGTCAGTCAGCTGTCGTATGTCATCTGGTAGTTCATTCCAGAGGATAGGTGCTGAGTGGGAGAAAGCCCTATTATTGGTTAGTTTTTTGCTTTTGTATATTCTATTGGTATTGCTATTTTATTTGTGTTTCTACTCTTTTGTGTACGTTTAGGTATTTCCATGCTGATTAATGTATTAAAGGCAGATGTCCTGCGGTGTTAAAACGGGATATCACATTAATTCCTGCTACTGTGGGTCATTCAGCATGTCACCGCTGTTCCTTCTGCTGTATTATGAGCACTTCTATTTGTGAGAAATATCAGAAGAACGTACGACGTTTGACTATGGCTACAACTTGTAATACCTCATATGTAGTATATGGACTGTGGTGTGCCTGTTCGAAGTTATATATTGGTAGGACTACACGGCCTTTGAGAACTCGACTAGCTGAACATAAGTACAGCCTTCATAAGAAACGTATAGATACACCTTTAATACAACACTGCATAGATTTTGCACATTGGTTTGAGGATCTTCGTTGTACCATCTTGGAGCATGTTCCTCTGCATATTAGAAGGGGAGATTGTAATAAAGTTCTATTGCAAAAAGAACAGCGTTGGACTTTTCATTTAAATACCCTGTATCCACATGGTCTTAATGACAAGATTGAATGGACTTTATTTTTTTGGTTCTTTTAGTTTTGAACATCAATGTCCTTTCGGAGTTTGTGAGGTGGTACTATGCAGCTTTAACCTGTTCGCTTTGAGTGTCTTTAATGTCTAGTGTTTGGTATGTGTTGAAGCTAGTGATGTCATGACTGAATGAAGTTGTTGATTGGTTGTTGGTTCATGTTAAATAGTGCGTCACACGCCGTCTTTTTTGATGGCGGGGGAATTGTAAGCTTGAGAAGAAGGCAATTTTGTGCCATTGTACCCCTGAGGAAGCTATTTTTTGGCGAAACAACAGCTTTTGTCGGGTTGTGGAGCTATATCTTTCTGAAACTTGTCAGTGGAATTTTTAGCGGTTAATATTGTTCCCTGCTATATTGTTTGAGATCTTCTGATCCTGTTTGTATTTTGAATCAAAGTGGAGCGTCTGCGAGACTGGCTGGTTGCAAGATATCGTTTGAAGATAAGTAAACGTGGATTATACAGTGTTGTTAATTACATTGGTTATTTTATCTACTATTTTCCTTTGTAGGTGATAACCTGCTGGTCGGACAGAACTCTGTGTAGTTCTGTGACGTTGGAAGGACGCTTGTCTGTATGTGTTTGTAAGTGGTTTATGGTTGGTGTATGTTTGCTTGAGATGTTGTGGTGATAAAATGATTGATTGTTTTTCCCAGTGGTAATGAAGTGGTGATTATTGTTTTGAGTGGGTTATGGTATTGGTTGAGGCTCTTTAACCGGAGATGTGAGCATCTGCCACTCCCTATAGTGATTTTTTCACTAAATGTAGGGTACGAGCTATTCTGAGGTCATTTTGCCTGTGGAGATATGTGTGGATGAATTATTGGTTAAGTAATAGTGTGAGAAGAGATTGTTTAGTTTTAGTTTTGTGCATACCATGACAGTCATGTACCTCATTTCTAAGCCAAGGTATATCTCTGAGGGAGAAGAGGGATTGTAGAGCTTAGCAGGGGATATGAATGGGCAGATGGGATAGGCTGTATGCAGTGGTGGGATTCAGCCAGTTCGCACCAGTTCGCGTGAACCGATTCCCAGCGTTTCCCTGTGTTTGCCGAACCGTGTCTACAGGTTGTGTCATAGCTGCAGCAGCACTGGCAGGAATCAAAGCACCCAAAGGTGTGTTGATGGTATCGAGGGTATCATGGCATCAGGAGAAGCCCCCAATGCCATCAACATACTTTTAGGTGCTTTAAAGCCTACCAGTGCCCGTGGTGCCAGGGACACAGCCTGTAGACACCAGTTCGGCGAATGTGGGAAACGCTAGGAACCCATTTGCGCAAAACTGGTGCAAGCCAACTGATTCTCATCATGGGCAAATGCGGGAAACACTAGGAACCCATTTGCACAAAACTGGTGCAACCCAACTGATTCCCATCAGGGACCAAACCGGTTCTGACAGGATTTGCATCCCACCACTGGCTGTACGTATGGTCTTTATCTGCCACCATTTTCTGTCAGTCCAATATATTCTGCACTACTTATCTGGACAGCAGCACTTGCTATCAAGATGTGCTGATGGGTGGCCCTATCCATATATTTTCAACACGGCTCTCCAGACAGACAAGGCAACTGAAAATAGACTGACTGATCCTGCACTATACACATAGTACTGCGAGGAGCAAGGGTGGAGCCAGGATGAATCCAGAACTTATTGAGAAAGTGCCAACATTCAAACCGCTATCTGGGTAACCTAGGACAGGAAAGGCTGAACTCCAGAATACTGGCGCTATCTGGTTAAGTTCTGTCTCTCTCTGCATTTCCCAGATATTCAGTGCTAGCCACTATCTGGATTGTGGCACTGAATATGTGGATATTTTTTAGCCGTGGCAGATGGTGCTTAAAAAATGCTGATTGCCACAGCTGAATATTGACCCTTATGTTTCTATAAACCTAGCAAACCAATCATATCTGCCAATGGCCACACTGACAGAGGAAATAGCTGGACTTAAAAGAGGAGATTCTTAAACCCCCAGTACACAAGACAGCTATCACCTGGCATTCTGATGGTCACAGTGGACATAGAATCACTATAAAGCAACATTCCTTGTGCAGATGGCATAACCTCATGTGACAAATTTCTAAAGCCATTCGCCCTGGACCACCAATACACACCAGACACGTTTACAGAATTAATCAAATTCATCCTAATCCAGAATTGCTTTAGTAACTTGGAAATCTCACATTGGAAACCTCAAAAATAATGCCACAATCCAATTAATAAGGTTCCCAACATTAGCTAGTCACTTAAATAGAAATTTCATCTAAATTTAAAGAGACCTTCAGAGCAGGCTATATAAAGTTCAATACTTCAAAGCACTTTAAATCAAAAGCCTTTTAATACCATCCCTCTTGGGAAGATCCAATATCACATAAGAAATATTATGCATACTATTGGGCTTCTTGTGCCACAAGTTATCTGGTGAATATTATTATTTGTACATCCTAAAGTGTATGTGGGTCGCAAAAGCGTCCAATTAAAACTCGCTTAACAGAGCATCGCAGTAGATTAAATACAAAAAACAATGGCGGCCCCTTTGGTGGCTCATTTATTGCTCAAGCTCATGATAATAGCTCTTTTTCATGGCGGGTAATTGATTGTGTACCTGAGGACTGGCAAGGAGGTAATCGAGAAGCCCTGTTAAACTTAAAAGAACAACAATGGATCTTCCATTTGCGCTCCGTTGCGCCAACTGGACTAAATCAGGAGATGGAATGGTCTAGAGAGTAATTTGAGATGTCCGTCATTGATAGTGTGACAGCTGATAGGTGGATCTCTGGTATTTAACATGTATGTCACCTCCTTTTTCTCTTAGGCGTCTCTTTTGAAAAGATTATTGTGCGACCCTTTTGGATGGTACATGTCCCGGTACTTCTGGAAAGGTTCCCCTGAAGCAAGGCTCATTTTTTTGGAGCTTAAAACATAATGATGTCTGGTTATGCTAGGAACAGATAAGTAGTATCTTTTAGGAAAATGAAAACAATTTTTGATAAGAATGTATTGCTTAATTTAATTTGAGGGTGGTGAATGGTATGAAAAATAAAGTATAACTAATAAAAATATTTTTGTTGCACAGAGACCAATGATGGTGCTAAAAAGGCTTTTAATTTAAAGTGCTTTGAAGTGTTGCACTTTATATAGCCTACTCTGAAGGTCTCTTTAAATTTAGATGCAATGTGTATTTAAGTGACTGGCTAATGTTGGGAACCTTATTAATTGATTGTGGTCAGCTTCAATAACGGCATCTATCTACAAATCATAGGCACCAGGATGACAATACAATATTCTGACTTTTTCATGGCAGAACCGGAAGAGACAGGGACATTTTCAGTGGCTGGCCATCGCCACTTTAAATTTAAACCCAGGCATTCAGTGCTGAGGTATATCCAGCAACCAGCACTAAATATCCGGTTTTGATGGACTGCTCTTTTGCAATCCAATTTGTGGCAATATTCAGCCACTAGCCAGATTGTAAAACCACCTAAAGTTAGGACAGACTTTCACCTGTCCTTAGGGAGTTTAGCTAACTGGTTAGGGGCTGAGTATTACCATAAATCAGCTAGCTAACGGTGCCATTCCCACTCCACCCCTAGAACTCCTTGTTGCTAACCAGAGAGCGACAGGGTATTTCAATCATTTGGTGGGGGGGGGGGGGGATATTCAGTAGTATAAAAGTATGTACTCTGCGCACAGCATGGGCAGTCACAAAGTATATACACAGCATATGAAATTCCTTAATTTCTATACACATTGCTATAATCTAGGCATACCATAAACCAACATACTCCCCATCAAATTCACAAGTCATATATTTCTCATAAACCACAGCTGAAACACAAAAACTAAAAATAGCAGAGAAACCTTCAGATCATTTGGCTAAAGGACTTATCACAAGGGGGCAAGCCATCTCTATTAATAAGTCCAAGTTTTCTAGCTGGGTAGCGTAGTCATTGTTTTTTATTTATTGTAAACCGCTTTTATGCCTTGGCCAAAGCGGTATATAAAGTTTGAAATAAAGATAAAATATAAAGATTTATCAAACATCGGTCTCATCCACTATCAACCACCACACCTTTATCAAACAGGTACATTTCCAAAAAACAAGGTATATAGAATATGCAGCATACTTAGCTAAAAAATAAACCCAATGAACACTTAGCTGGAAAGTAAACCCGACATGACATCGTGTTTCAGGCTAAAATAAGACTTGCTTCAGGGAAACAGCTTAACATAAACCAACTGGTGTTCAACTCAAATGAACAGCTGCTGTGAAGACCAGTAAACATGTCAGAGTAAATAAAAATCTCAATCTAACCACATCGTTATCTTTATTCAGTTTCTTGACAAACCGCTTAAGCCAGAGCATAAAAGCAGTGAACAATACAAATGACAAACGACTGCTAAGAAAAGGAAAGCCGTTATCTTTTAGGACAGCAGAGAGGAAGAGGGGAAGGCTAAGGTATAGAAAAAGAGGACAGAAAAAGTAAACAGCGAGGAAGAGAAGAGAAGGACAAGAATATGTCACTCATGGTGGGGGGCTAGGTAGGTCAAAAGCTAATTGAAAAAGGTGGGTTTTCAGAGTGGCCTTGAACCTAGTGAAAGAAAGTTCAGAGTGGAGGGTGTGAGGAAGGGAGTTCCAAAGAGATGGACCCAGGAAAAAAAAAACTAATAAAGCAATCAATCAGTTCAAAGAGGTCCACTCTCTCTCATTATAAAGGTCAAGGGGTTCTACAGATTCCAAAAGGAAGATCCATTGTTCTTCAACATAATTAAGTCTCCGTAGTGAATAACCTCCCCGCCAATTCATACAAACCTGGTCATTAACTCTCCAAGAGAATTGATTAACAACATGTTTATTCTTCACAAAATGAGAGACCACGGAAGCCAAAAGAGTGCCATTAGCAATTCTGATATTATGTTCATTCAGGCGCTTACATATAGGGTGAGTACTTCACCCCACAAATAATTTAGGACAAGGACAAAATGATGACATAAATGACATTTTGAGAAATACAAGATGTTGAATAATGTGCCCGATGATTTTTGTGAGATAGAGGATGAGACCAGTGGTGTTTGTCCACCACCGGCAATTACCACAGGCAGTATGGGTCCCTTCAGCAGGAGACAATTCCCTACTTGTTGGTTTATGGTTGCATAAATTTTGCTTACTCCCATATTATAAGATATCTGGGGTTGTTTATCTTTAATCTAGGCATAGGCATGTACACCTGCTCTCGAGCAGATGTAATGTCTGTGCCTGAAAGGTACCTATGATTTGTATAGGATTTACACAAGTATTTGGACAGGTAGGTGCCTACTTGTATTTATAAAAAAGGCTTAAAATAGGTATCCACATACCCTCTTATCCTAGGCACCTATTTATATAAATGCCCTCTATATTGAACAAATACAAGCTGAAATTGACAGAACATGCAAACAAGATATCCTGATAGTCATGGGTGACTGGAACGCAAAAGTTGGCAACAAAGAAGAAGGCAAAGTAGTTGGAAAATATGGACTTGGCAACAGAAATGAAGCTGGAGAAAGACTGATAAAATTCTGCAAGACCAACGATCTATTCATCTTAAACACCTTCTTCCAGTAACACAAATGGCGACTATACACATGGACTTCACCCAATGGATTGTATAAAAATCTAATTGACTACATCTGTGGAAGTCAACGATGGAAAGGTTCTATAACATCAACAAAGACAAAACCTGGAGCTGACTGTGGTACAGATCATCAACTACTAGTATGCAAACTCAAGCTAAAGTAGAAAAAGAGCAAACCACTCATGAATGCAGCAAAATATGACTTTAAGAATATACCCGTGGAATTTAAAGACTGCCTGCAAAATCGATTTGCTGCTTTAGATACAAATGACAGAGCTCCAGAAGAGTTATGGAATGACATCAAGAAGGTTGTGTTGGAAGAAAGCGAGAAGTCTCTACAAAAGGTGAAAAAGAAAAAAACGGCCAAAATGGATGACGGAAGAAACTCTGAAAATTGCCCAGAAACGCAGAGAAGTTAAAGCCAGAGGAGAAAGAAAGACAATCACAGAACTCAACAGAGATTTCCAACATGCAGCAAGACAGGACAAGGAAAAGTACTACAATGACGCATGCAAGAAAATAGAAGCAGAAACTATTAGAGGAAGAACAAGATCAGCATTCCAAAAGCTACGAGAGTTAAAGAAAAAGTTACAGCCTCGAATTGGAATGTTACAAGATGCTCAAGGTTCTATGTTGAATGATGCTGAGAAGATCAAGAAAAGGTGGAAGGAATATACAGAGTTTTTATATGATAAAGATCAAGTGGACCAACAGCCATTTCAACCTGTACCTTATGATCAGGAACCATTGGTGATGAAAGAAGAAGTTGAAGCAGCATTGAAAGCCTTATTAAAGAACAAAGCACCAGGCATCGATAGCATTCCCATAGAAGTATTACAGTAATCTGATGCAGCTGTTACCGTACTTACAAGGCTCTGCCAAGAAATATGGAAGACAACATCATGGCCAACTGACTGGAAAAGATCTGTGTTTATACCAATACTAAAGAAAGGTGATCCAACTGACTGGGGAAATTATCGCACAATCGCTCTGATCCCACATGCCAGCAAGATTCTACTGAAGATTATTCAAAAGAGACTACAACCATACCTGGAACAAGAACTACCTGAAGTGCAAACAGGGTTCAGGAAAGGGCGAGGAATGAGAGACACCATTGCGGATGTGAGATGGATCCTTGAAAAGACTAAAGAATACCAAAAGGATATCTATTTGTGCTTTATCGACTATAGCAAGGCTTTTGACTGTGTAAACCATGAGAAACTCTGGGCCACATTAAGAAGCATGGGTATACCAGAACACCTGATCGTACTCTTGCACAATCTGTACATTGATCAAGAAGCAACAGTTTGAACGGAACAAGGAGAAACAGAATGGTTTAAAATAAGCAAAGGTGTAAGACAAGGCTGCATACTTTCCCCCTACCTGTTTAATTTATATGCAGAACAAATCATCAGAGAAACAGGATTGTATGAAGACAACAGAGGTGTGAGGATTGGTGGAAGGCTCATCAACAACCTTCGCTATGCTGATGATACCACATTACTGTCTGAAAGTGAAGATGATCTGAAACATTTGCTTCTCACAATCAAAAAACATAGTTTCAAAATGGGCCTGCACCTTAATGTAAAGAAGACAAAGATCATGACAACTGGCATAATCAACAGGTTCATCTTTGAAGGAGAAGAAATTGAAATCGTGAACAACTTTAACCTACTTGGATCAACTATCAATAAAGAAGCAACAAGCAGTCAAGAAATCAGACGACGCATTGCTCTTGGCAGAATGGCTATGAAAGACCTAGATAAGATTCTCAAGAGCAGAGATGTCTCTCTCCATACAAAGATTTGACTTGTTCAAGCCATGGTATTTTCAATAACATCATATGGATGTGAAAGCTGGACAGTGAAAAAGATAGACAGGAAGAAAATTGATGCCTTTGAATTTATTTATTTATTTATTTACATTCTCTTATATACCGCGCTATTCAGCATCAGTGCGGTTTACATTGAACAAACTGAAATTACATTGAACAGGGCATTATAACTTGGAGATAACTATTTTACAGGGAACATGGGCTATGGAGGGTTAAGTGGCTTGCCCAAGACCACAAGGAGCACCTGTGGGACTAGAAACCCCAGTCCTTCCGGCCCAAGGTTGCTGTCCTCTAGTGGGATTTGAACCCCCGACCTTCCGGCCTGAAGTACCTTGCCCCAACCACTAGGCCACTCCTCCACTCAGGGTAAAGTTCACATTTATGGTGTTTATGGTGTTTATGGTGTTCACATTATGGTGCTGGCGGCGAATACTGTGTATACCATGGACTGCCCGAAGAACAAACCAGTCGGTACTAGAGGAGATCAAACCTAAGCTTTCTTTAGAAGCTCAGATGACAAGACTTCAACTTTCATACTTTGGACACATCATTTGAAGAGAGAGATCATTAGAGAAAGACATCATGCTTGGCAAGATAGAAGGTCAATGCAAAAGAGGAAGGCCAGCAATGAGATGGATCGATACAATAAGAGCAGCTATGGGTACCAGTCTGTCAACAATGAGCCGCCTGACTCAAGACCGAACACAATTTAGGATAGTTATCCAGAGGGTCGCCATGAGTCAACTCCGACTCGACAGCACTTAGCAACAACAACAACAACAACCTCTATATTGTCTAACCCAAGAGGCAGGGACAATCATCTCTCTCGCAACTTCATCGTCTTCAACGTGTCCAGAACACTGCTGCACGTCTTATTTTCCACTCCTCCCCTCGCGATCATGTTACTCCCCTTCTCTCTCACTTGCACTGGCTACCTCTTCAATTCCGTATTCGTTATAAAATCCTTACACTGGTTCACCAAGTTTTGTACAACCACACCCCTCAATATTTGGCAGATTTACTCCACTTTCACACCCCCACCCGCTCCCTTCGCTCAATCCACATAAACCGCCTTCATCTCCCCTCCCCATCACACGCCCACCTACAATCTACACACTCCTCAGCTTTTTTCTTTATTGGTCCAGCTTACTGGAATTCTCTACCCCTTTCTCTCAGGCTAGAACAGCACTACTCCACGTTTAAAAAGGACTTAAAAACGCACCTCTTCTCTGCTGCCTTTGACCTCCCCTCTCCTCTTGTGTGATGAATGCCCCCCTCCCCCTGCTTTCCTTCTCCTCTCTCTCCCGTAGTCATGTCTATTTAAATGTCTTGGGTGCTTTCCTGTCTTATATTGTAATTTCTTTTCTCCTTCTCTTTCTTTTTTTTTTTTCGACCTATTGGTCTCTCTGTATAAGACTTTATGTTTCTATTGTAAACCGCTATGTTCTAATTTGTAATAGCCGTATATCAAGCTTAATAAACATAAACATAAACACATCTCAAAGGCCTGACTGAATCTTTTATCTGTAAAAGTACAACCCCAAAATCATCTCCAGGAATTTTGCTTTTTCACTGAAAAAATCCCAAGGAAACATCCTGCAGTACAAATTTGTATATTTTATTTAGAATTTTAGCTCATCTTTTCAATAAAGCCCAGAACAATTACAGTAAAGCACCTCAAAATACAATTACACATAAAAACATACAAAAATCTCCTCCGCAAACACTTACAACCCAATAAATCACATCAATCCCCCCCTACTGTTCTTGGACAGAGCCATAACATTACCCTGGATCTACAAGATATGGAATAAATATGTTTTCAATTGCTCCCTAATGAAAGAAGGTTCAGAACGGAGGGTGTGAGGAAGGGAGTTCCAAAGAAATGGACCCAGGAAAAAAAAACGAATAAAGCAATCAATCAGTTCAAAGAGGTCCACTCTCTCTCATTATTAAGGCTAAGGGGTTCTAAAGATTCCAGGAGTGAGATTTTTTGCCAGTTCTAGTTTTACATTTGCATTGTATTGCAGTATGGTATTTGTAGTCCCTGATTTTACCCAATTGAATCTGTGCTGCAGGTCCCATAATGCATCAGAATGAGACTGTCAGAAATCCAGGACTGGCTTAAAATCGCGCTCGTGGAACCGGGTAACTTGGCGGCTCTGCTGTAGCTCTCTCTGTTGCTGTATCTTCTGAGGCAGCTTATTCCACAAGGTAGAGGTACTAACAGAAAAACCATGCCACAGCTCCATGCATTCTACATAATCCCAGGATTTACAACAAGGTTTCTCCTTGCAAATGTGAACTTTACCCTGGGGTATATCAGTACAGTTTCTCCCTTAAATATCTTGGCCCCTTGCCACCCAACAACATAAAGGTTAACATCACTGCTTGGTAAAGTTAAAGACCAATAAAACCGAGGAGAAGTGCTCACACGTAGCAGCATTAGTAAGCACCGTGCAGCTGCATCCTGGACTAGCAGGAGACATCTCACACTCTTCTGAGGCAAGGCCATATAAAGAAGGTTACAACATTCTAAGCAGGTAGTAACTACCACATGAAGGACCTCAGCAAAGTCTTAGAAGATGTCCTCAACTGGCTCAGATAAAAGAAACAGACCATAACCACAAATTCTACAAACCTGACTCTGAACTTTCATCTCCTCTTCCTGCCAAAACAGAGCTGGCTAGTTCCATTGTAGGGAAAGTTTCCATACATAGTTTTATGAGGATTAATCAGCAATGTATTGATATCCATCCAACCCTTCAATTCCTGCAAACAACAGCTGAATCTTGCCAACCTTCTTGCCCAATCCATCCTGAATGGCACATAAAACTGAATATCACCAGCAAACATCTGATACTTCATACCTAGTTTCTTAAAGCTCTGAGTTATGAGTGCTGGTAGGTGTCGCAGAATGAGAAGGATAACAATGTCCCTTGTCATAGTTTGCACTCATTTCAATAATTCAACCAGCATTATTGTAGAAAAAAGTGAAAGTGGAACTGTGGAGTCAGAGCAGGGGTGAGTCGGGGCAGAAGCAATGGGATAAGAGGTGGGGGTGGGTCAGAGAGGTGAGTGGCTATCTTCTGCTCTACTCCAGGTTCTCTTCTTCCCCACCACCTCTCTGCAGTCTACCTGAAGCACAACACCCCTGCCTCTCTGACTCTGAGAAGAAGTGGTGGAACTGCATTCCAGGTCGTTACCCCAGACATCAAGCCCTGAATGCCACCAATGATTATTATCAATAGTAAGAAACTGCTGCCCTCCTTGCAAAAAGGAAGCAACAATTGCAGAACTCTTCCTCCAATCCTCTTGCCTTCAAACTATCAAACAGAATGTTTAAGGCAGCTATCAAATGCCACACTCTGATTAATTAAAACTAAAATGGAATCCATATCCCTAGCTAGTGTCAGCCTTAAATCATCTAAAATGCTCATTAACGCCATCTTGGTGCTATGAAAGCGTCAAAATTTTGATTGGCAATCATCCAAATTACCATGATTATTTACAAATTCTTGCAACTGCAACAAGGTCCCTTTCTCAATCATTTTTGCTGAGAAAGGTACATCAACATCATTTGATCATTCTCTGGTCTACAGCAATAGTATCTAAAGTTGTTGTTGTTTTTTCAGCAAAGGTATAACTGCAGCATCTTTCAGAAGAGATGGGAATTCCCCTGCCCCTGCCTCCTGGTAAATTGCTATTATAGAATGAATAGCACATATACAATTGCCAGAGTACTACAATTAATGCAGAAAGGCGCTGATCAAGTACTGGTGTTGTGGGAGGGATGCATAGATCTCACTAAAACCTCCATCTCAATCAATAATTCAGTGATCAAATTTACCAATGCACACAAATATAATGCTGATGGACATGGAAGTCAATAAACCAGCAAAAGGGTCAAGGACCTATTTACTGCTGATAGGAACATACATTTGCTTGAAATGGCATGGGAAATATAAATGACTTTCCCATGTTGTTTCATATTGGTTTTCATTGAAAACAACAATCCTATTTGTTGATTTTTCCAGTGCTATTAATAGTTGTCATAAGCTGACCTTGAACCAGTGATCCTTGAGTTGGAGGGTGCAAGTCTTCCAGGAGGAGCTATTCAGCCTCCCAAGGAGCCGTCTTTAGACAGTCTATTCTTAGCTGTGTCTTGTATTTCTGGTAATCTTGGTTCCTGTTTCCTATTTTTGAATCTATTGACTCATGTTTTAGAGATTTACTTCAAACGTTTTTCTTTTGCCATGTTCCCATTCCTTGTTGAATTCTTGGACTTACAATCCTGAATCCTTGTGTGCAATTTCCAGTTACTGTTATACTCAGACTTGCCAAGTTAAACAGTTTCAAGATTGAGAATGTTTGCCAAGTCTGGTTTTAAATCTGCTTTACAATGCAGTATGGTCTTTGTAGTCTCTGATTTTACCCATTGGCATCAATGCTGCAGATCCTATAATGTATCAGGATGAGAATGTCAGAAATCCAGGACTGGCTTAATATCTCACTCCTGGAAATGGATATTTTAGCAACTCTATATACTATCAGGAACATTTACCAAGCCTACTCCAGATCCTGGTTGTCCAATTAGTGATCCAGTTCAGAAATTCTATGAAAGCCTGACTAAAAAAGTAAAAGCTATAATTAATCCCTATGCTTGGAAACTTCTAATAACCTTTCAGTCATTTTGTTTTTGTTTGAGCAGCAGCTGCAACCATCTCTTAATTAACAAAATTTCCCTAAAATGAAAATTCATAAAAACAAAACAAAATAAAAATTTATAAAAACAAAATGAAATAAAACGAAAAACCTGCAAATAACAAATGAAACCAAACAAGGTGAAAATATTTTGCCTGCAAGTCCTTAACTGTTGCTGGAACCAATAACATTTTCCAATATAGGAAATGAAGGAGTCGCCAATTACACACATTTTACTACCAGGACCATAACAGTACCTCACATTCAAATTATAGGTGCCTCCCCTCGCCTTCTCATTGATAACTCAAATGCATCTACAATAGGTATTTCCATATCCCCAGGGGGCTTATAATCTAAGTTTGTACTTGGGGTAAATGATTTGCGTAGGGTTACAAGGACCATCAGTATGATTTCAACCCTTGCCCCTCTGCTTCTCAGCACACTTCACATCGGTGCTTTTCCATTGTAGTGACTTACAAAGGAGGGCTGGAAAAATGAGAACAATCAAGAGAGACCTATAGCCACTATTCCAGAAGAATGAATTACTGACAGAGGTATTCCCAGCAGTGCCAATACTGACTTTCCAACAACCAGACACTTTGAAGCAAAAATTAGTTAAAAGATGGCTTCTCACGCAAATTCAGAAAGAACAGAGTGGCATCAAGCCCCTGCAATATACCAAGTACAAACTGTGCCAGACTGCCAGTATACATCACAGGATCCCAGAGTTAACCACACATGAAGACATTCAGTATAAGGCAATTCTACTCATGCTTGTTATTCAATGTACTATATATTATTTGTTGCAGAAAATGTGAAGAAGAATGCTACCTTGGGGAAAGAGCCCAGATGTTAAAGACAAGATTCAACTGACACAGACTTTGCATCTAATACCGCAAAGCAAATCTAGGCGACAAATTTGTGGGGCAGAACTTCTTGAGACCAGAGCACTGCATCCACGACCTTAACATCAAAAACCTAACAGGGTCCATGGATGTCTATGGAAAGAGGGGAAAGGGGAGGTGGAGAAGGGTCTTTATGTATAGTTCTGTTTAGAGCAAGGTACAACTTCATAGGATAAGTTAACTAACATTGATGTCTTTTGAATGATGTACATGATTGACAAATTTCTTTATGGATAAAGGTGAATTGCAAAAAAAGAACATGACAAGGGAATTTCACAGCAATTCAGGAATATAAGACTTTTGAAGTTAAAACAATCAAATATTTTAAAACTGACAAGAAAGGATTTCAAAAAGATCTGGGGAGTGCATACCGAGGGCGGCCTGGGAGGGAACGGCCAATGGGCCTGAAGAGGAGGCAATGCAACAAGCCAACAAACTGCTAAAGGTACTTTTGCCCTGCATACCTCCGCCATGTGTGCCCAGTAGGGGGGGCTGGAATTGGTGCAGGTGGCATTGACATGGGGGGAGGGGGGGGTTTACCACCCCAGGTGCCCAACAGCATTAGAACACCGCTGGATCTAGGTTTCCTCTCACATTATAAAGCTAACAATCTACTGTTTGTCACTTTCTGATCACCCATTCATCTCTCACTCTGCCCCCCACCCTCTCCCCCCCCCACCCCCACACACATCTTTTTCCCTTCAGGCTATCATTGGAATACTTTTATGATTCACTTAGATATTCTAGCATTATCTTGTGCTCATTCTGTCCTGACCTATGGAAGGGGGTTTTAATTCCCAAAAGCTGGTCAGAAAATGTATTTAGTCCAATAAAAAGGTATCACTGTATATTATGTTTTATTTTGTTCTTCTTTATTTCTATATTTTAAAGTGAGCTGACATGGCAACCACACTACTTTATTCATGAACATGGGGTTTATATAGCAGTGTGGTAACATGATCACACATTCTTATGCGCAGATGGTTTATGTACAAAACTCCATTCTGCATCGCCCCTAAGCTGTACACATAAAACTGTGTGCATGACCTGTAGCTAAGCCATGCATATAGTTCAGTGTTCCTTATTACATCAGCCTCTGAGACAGATCTGACCGGAAAGGGTCAGACTACTTAGAGGAGAGGGGGCTCAGACATGAAGTTTAGTCCTTAGTGAAAAAGGACCATCACAAATTTTGAGAGCCCTGAAATGAAGGAATTCACTAAGGAGCATGTCTCAAAATGACAAATTGTCCATTTTAGTACAGCTCAGTGGACTATTCTGTTTTGCATATAGTAGGATATTTGTTCTTAAATTGAGGAACAAAAGCAGAAAATGTTAAAAAACAAACAAACAAGGATTTCATTGAGCACACAATAAATCACACAAAATCAGAAAATATACCAAATTCATGGTTTCCATAACAACTGTGATTAGATCTCAACCCTATATTCACACAAGCTGCAAATGAGAAGAAATAAGTAGAGAGAAAGGAAACAAACATGCATATTTTTGAATACAAACAAGGGCTTTCATCTAACAAAATGCTTAGATGAAAAGAAAATGCACACAAATCTTAATTATGTCTCAAAACATTGCCATGTCTCTTTGGTGACAAAACGCATTTGGCAAAACAAAACCTTTGCATGCTGTTAAGGAGGCAGCGCCAGTGCAAGGTAATAGGCACCCTGGGCAAACCTTCAGCCTTATC
Source organism: Ichthyophis bannanicus (assembly GCA_033557465.1). Taxonomy (NCBI): domain Eukaryota; kingdom Metazoa; phylum Chordata; class Amphibia; order Gymnophiona; family Ichthyophiidae; genus Ichthyophis; species Ichthyophis bannanicus. The sequence goes on from CM066040.1 coordinate 108,033,444, forward strand.
CACACCACCACCCCCCCCCCCCCACACCTGCACACTTAGAGGCCCTTTTACTAAAGGTTAGCAGGCATTAACTTCATTAACGTACGTCAAACCCTTTATTAAAAGGGCCCCTTAATTAACTTCCAGGCACCAAGCCTGCCCCCCCCCCCCAACTTCCATGATCATTCCACAACAATCCTACAAAAACAGATGACTGGATATCATACTGTTAAACTATAATAAAAGAATTTACAAACATCCTTTATGTACATATTCATGAGATAGTATATACATGAAGGAGGGCATGAGAAAGGGATATTTGTAAATTCTTAAGTAATAAGACTGTTTAGCGAGTCCTACTTTTTGTTATAGTTGTTATATAATTGTGGCACTCTTTGTCGATGTGTTATATATAGATAGTTGTATCATACTGTTCAATACATGCATATTTCTAAAGGTCATTTCCCGGGGAAATGGGCTTTTAAAATTACCTACGGCTTTGTTTAACTCTTTGCTGTCCCCCAGAAACTGCCACCCTCCCTAGACAATTACCTAGTCTTGCCCAGTGGTTAAGTGAGCCCTGCAAGGAAGTGATTTTAACAAACCAGTCTGGTAATAATGGACAATATTTTGTATTTGCTTTTGAAAACTTTAAAACTCACAAGGAGAAAATAAAGTTAGTACTAGACAATGATGATGACTGCCCAAAGGACTGACCCATTTTGAATTCTGCTGTACATTAAAATGGCACCAGGTGCAGGTAAGCCGAGTCGTGTCCTGCGGCAGAATTTTTCAATGGTGCCATTCTTGGGTCAGCCTATGTCATGTCTACTACCACACCAGTGGAGCACACACAACTGCGGATTGCTCCTGCCACATGAAAATGGTAGACACTGGATAAGAGATTGGTACAAGGGAGGCCTGGGGAAACAGAAAAGGACCAAGAAGGGTTTTTTATGGTGGCGGCAGGGTTTGTTTGTTTTGTTTTGTTTTTCTAAAAAGAAACATCGGAGGATGAAATTTCATTCATTTTTCTTTCTTTTTGAAAATGAAATGAACCAAGGAGTTTCCCTTCCAATGAAAACCCATCCCTAAAGTTTAAAGGATCATAGCATCAATCCCTAGTACAGCATCCCACCGGCTTCTTCTCTCCCAGCCCTCTCTTTTTCCACATCCTTCTTAGGACAATTACATTCACCTACGAAACTGTCCCCCTGTTAATATTTAAATTTCCCAGGGAAACTCTGTCAGAGTTTGCAGCAGCCTGAAAGCCCAGACCAATCTCATCCAAACATGGCTACATAAAGGTAAGGTGCACCCTTCACATTCATCAGATTCTGAAAAGAAAATGTCACTTTTTGAATATTCCTTGGGGCAGGATCAGGTTAATCACTGCAAAGCTGAAACAGTTCGAATGATGAATATATATATATAACAGAGGCACTAATGGAGAGTTGCCAGAGTTAAAGCCTTGATGACCAGGGCTACTGTTTAACTCATTCAACTTCTTTCTGCATCTGTTACCATGCGTCCAATATATACAGATGTATTTTTCGGAGTAATTTAGAAAGTGCTGTTGCTTTAAGTTCAGCTGCCCACACCGCCCCGTGGCTTGTGATCTGGTGGACCCTTTCTGTACTTCAACCTCCCCTCTCCAGCCCCACCAGTGCATACGCAGCACACCCTGAAGGAGAGCGCTAAAGAGTAGGCAGATTGTGTGTTGGGGTTTGGGGAGTTAGGAGAAGGTTACTCCAAGGAAGGGGGGGGGGGGAGAAGCAATAACAGAATGCTGACTACTTGGGCTAAATAAAGTAAGCATGCTGTAAAAGGATGGAAATCAAAAAATCTATAAGAAAAATAGACATCTGAAAAAATTATAGTAAAAACACTCAGAGGGTAAGCTACTGTTGTTTGAGTTTCAGATAACAGATCTAGCTTGCAATGCTCAGTCTGGGGTCTCCATTTTATCCTATCATTCTAGGAACTGCTCCACAGTTTTGTTCATAACCATGATTAACCACAAACCTGGTGTTTTAGTGCTGCTTGTAAATGCAACAGCTGCCTATAAGAGCAAGGCTGTCTATTCAATCTGTTATTCTATTGTTCTACAATCAAACGTTTGAAAAAGTCAAATATTGATGCATCTGCTTTGAAACATCTTCACAGGGACCCCACCTATTTTAAAGAAGATGTACAGAGCCTAAGGGAAATAAAACTCACCATTTCCATTTGAAATTTCTCTCCTAAATCACTGCCACCTACGGTGATTTGTGGCACCCTACTGTGCATATCTGGGGATCTCTTCTTACTAAGTTTATTCACTCCATGCAAATATTCATGCATATATATGTATTTATAAATATCAACAGCATGCCAAAAATCAAAGAAGCCACACGGATTTCACTGCAAGAACAATTGTGTTTTGTTAGAGACTGCAATTTAGACAGAAGCTTAAAACACCTTACCACAAGCACAGGGACCCCCGCGACCAGGGAGTAGAGAAGCATTGGTGGGATGTCACTGCTCTCATCTGGACCAGGGTAGGGTTTGCTGTACGAGCTATCGTAGCAGAAAAAGCCTTGGACATTCACAGTGAACGTGTCCGTGTACTCGAAGTAATAAGCCAGCATTACAGTCCCTGCCATGATCACCATCTGGAAATAAAGCATGATCGTGAGAGGAAACAGAAAAGTCATTTAATAAGGATCCACGCATGAAAGGCACACCGCTTCTCCTGCCTCCGGGGTTGATTCCTCGCTAACCCTCTGAAGCCTTCGCTCATGTATTTATTTGTTTATCCCTGTCAGCGCTGAGCGAGGCGCCGTCGCTAAAGCGAAACTAGAAAACTTATATGAAAAATGGTCGTCTGTTGGATCTGCTGGTAGACTTAGATCAGATGCCCACACATTGTCAATTGCTTTCAATGAAAATGACTGACGTCTCTCCCAGGAGCTCCAGCTTCCCTGATTTACAAAAAAAAAATATATTTAATAAATCACACTTCCAACAAGTCTAGGAGAAGATGCAGCAAAGGATTCGATCGGCTGGAAAAGCGAACGTGGGTTTGCTTTGCCACAGATCCCCTCTTTCAAAAAGCAATGCGAAGGGCAGGAACGCTCCATCCCCAGAAGCGCCGGACGACCCCCTCGTTCCTCGTCGTCTCTCCGGTAGCGAGAGCGCCGGTTACCGAAGGGGAGCCGTGAAATCGCGGAGATACACGTTTTCCGCTGCGGGTCATCCGCTTCCAGCTCCTGCTGCTCAGCAGCGCTGCACAACGGGGATCTGCCGGAACGGCAACAGAAAGCCCTCGCTGCACTAGCGCCGTCTCCGGGCTGCTTTCTCTCGCGGGAACGAGGTCTCCCGGGGGTCGCTTTGGCTTCTCTATGGAGCTGGACTCGTCGGGACGCGCACGTCACTGCTAAGCGCTCAGGCACGGGAGACGGGCTCTCGCAGGAGGGCACACTCACTCCATGACTCCCCGCTGCTCCTCTCATCTGCCACTCCTTGGAATTTGCCATACATGCAGGTACTGCGCTACTCCTTTGGGAGTTCTCTTACAACTCTTTTTGGGAGCTCATCCTTTGGGGAATATTTACCCTAGCAATATTGCTTATTGCATACAGGCTAAAACAGCTAGCAAGAATTCTTTTTTATATATAGTTAGACATACATATATATATATATATACACACACACACACAGGGTGGCCCAAAAAAGTGAGAATATCTGGTAAATTAAAAGCTTAGTTGACTTATTTACCTTTTTTAGCTATATAACGTCTTTATTTTGACAATTTCCAGTCACTATCTTATTTTTTTTTTAAATTTGTCAATCGATTACATCTGTCTTTTTGAATTTTTAAAAAACGTATATGCTACGCGATGTTCTCACTTTTTTGGGCCACCTGTGTGTATGTACTATAATTCCAAGTTATGGCATCACATCTTTCATGGCAGAGTTCTGCAGAAACTAAAACACTGAAAGGCAGTCCTCCTGCTGGGTGTCATCTGTAACTTATCACGTAACACCATTGTTTAACATGTTGTAAAGTGCATGCCACAAGCAATGCACAAAGATGCAGTTCTTGGTACCCACCTCTCCTGCCTGCCACCCGACAAACTATCACTGGCAGCAGCAGATCTATGAAGTGGCGGCAACTGCAGCAGCTGCTCTGCCTCCCACATTCCAGAGACAGCGGCATATGCCGGGGATGCCAGCATGCTTTTCCTCCCCCTGCCTGGCAGCAGTATGGGAGAAGCAGTAGGAATTCCTGCTCTTGCCCCAGACTCCTCTTCCTGATTTCATGCATCTTCACTAAGGGGCATGTTTACTAAGCCCTGTGCTGGTCACATGGGCATGGGCCGTGGTAGTAGCAAGGGACTTCATGCTAACTGCAAGAGGAAAGTTACAGCCATCCCCCTGTAATTACCATAGGTCACTGCAGTAAAACTGCCATGGGAACAACTAACATCACTCCTCGAGGTGGCATTATTTACATCCACACTACCTGCGGCAAACACAGGCTTCAAATGCCTGCAGTAGCAACACAGACGGGAATATCCCCCTCCCGCCCAGTCAGCGCCAGATGCATACTACCTTGGTAGCGTGGGATTTTTAGCCAAGCACCCAAACCACATGCTAAACCCCACGCTACTAGGTAGAACACATTAGTAAACATGCCACTAAGACTGCATAGCACCGAATACACACCGCCACTAATGTATATGGATGGACAGATAGATGGACACACCCACCCCAGTAGGTGCTCTGGCTGCAGTGATGAATGCTCTTGAAAAGGACTCTGGGTTTTTCGAGGAAACAAAGACCAGTGGCCTTTATGTTGATACAGAAGAAGTTGGAAAGTAACTCTTTAGAGGTAATTTTATAAGCTTTTTCTCCATGATAAGCATGTTTTACATACAGAAACAAGTTCTTATACACAAACAAAAAGTAAGCACAGCACAAAATTGCATCTAAGTTTATGCAGTGGTCACAAATTCAGAAGTGCAGCTGCTCTTTGTATCATCATCTATATCCTGTTTGCTATGCCAGACCTGCAGCCCTGCTGACTTCTGTACTGCTTGTGATTATATGCAATAGCCTTTGGGGTTCTGCCACGAGAAGTCAAGCTCCTGAGCTTGATATACCGCATCTTCAACAAGGATAACAAGGCAGTGACAAAAAGGATGGGGAGAAGGAAAATAAGATCATTGGTTGGACAGGAAAACGGACATTCACACAGGGAGGGCAAGTATAGCAAGGGGTGGGGGGGTTAGAAGACGGAGGAACATCGAAGGCTTTTTGAAAAAGGTTGGTCTTGAGATTGGTTTTAAACTTAGAGAAAAAGATTTCTAGTTGAAGATCAGGAGGTAAGGAGTTCCACAGGGCAGGTCCAAGAAAATACAGAGCGAAGTTTCATGAATTCTAACCAGGCTTGGGAGGCAGGGGGTAAGTGAAGGTAGTTGGCATGTAGAGATCGCAGAACACACTGTGGGTGTGAGTCTGAAGAGAATCTGAGATGTAAATAGGGGTTCCAGTGTACACTGCTTTGTGTACGAAGATAAGGAGCTTGTAATATAGATATTGTAAAGGAAATCAGTGTAAATGAATCTGAATAGAGGTAATGTGGTCATAATGGGAAGCATGGACCAGGATGCGGGCTGTGGTATTTTGGATGTGTTGTAAGTGTTGAAGTTGGTATTGGGAGAGACCTGCAGAATGACATTACTATAGTCTAGCCGAGACATGATGAGGGCTAGAAGAAATGTAGTCAGAGAAGTAGGGGAAAGAAAGGGGCAAATGGCACGGATTTGATGGAGAGAGAGGAAAGACTGATGGATAAGTGAAGAAAGGTGGGCCTGACAGGAAAGGGTGAAATCCAGAATGACTTCCAGTTTGTTACCCGTCCCTCTCCAAAGGGATTATCAACAGTCCCCATTAAGAGAGTCTGCGGCCCAGAGTTCAGGGCTGGAAGGATATAGCTCACAGGGAGAGATTAAGAACCCAATTAAGCAGACACGGTACGGCTCTGCATGACACAATGTATGAATATTGTGCAAGATTCCATTACTAAATGGACCCCTTTAAACTTGACGTGGTGGGGACGACTTGAGACCATCAAAATGGTAGCTATGCCCAGGGTCAATTACATACTTGCCATGGTACCGATACTGCTTAACCGGCAATTTTATAGGAAACTAGAGAAACTCCTGTTATCCTTTTTGTGGGGCGGCAAGACGCCTCGGATTGCGGCGTGGAAACTCAAGTCTCCTAAACAGCGCGGGGGCATACACTTTCCGGACTTCTATAATTATCATCTTGCCACCCTGTTGAAGCAAGGAGTTCTGTGGAGTGACGAAATGCTCATGCAAGGAGACCCTGTCTGGCTGAGAGTGGAGGCAGCCCTGAGCAAGCCCGTCCCGCTCTGGATGAGATTGGGCACAAGTTGCACTGGTGACGATTCTGTCAATGAGATCCTGCAAGATATCCAGCGAGCATATCAAGTACTAAAGCCTTATATTCAGACAGAGCAGGTATATGCTGACACCACGATCTTATGGCACAACGACAAATTTAGGATAGCTGGTCGCAGCTTTTTGTGGCTTCCCTGGCTTACCCGTGGTATCTATTGTCTAGGGCAATTGGTATCTGATGGCGCTTACAAATCCTTCCAATCCCTGCAGCATGAATATGACCTGCCCCTACGATGTATGTACCAATGGTGTCAATTGCGGCACTGCTTAAGTCGAGCTGGAGTACTACCTGCAGTCCTGCGAGCGGAGCGCCCTTTCCATCAAGAGGTTCAAGCCTTCAAGACAGAACCTCAGCTTCTCTCCAAATTCGTTACTATACTGAGAGAGGGAGACAAAAAACGCTGCATTGGGCTGCAAAAAGTTTGGGAGTCGGAGGTTGGAGAGATGACTGACCCAGAGCTGTGGGAGGAGCTTTAGAGGACCCAACGGAAGATAACAAGAGCAGCCTCCCTCAATCAGATGCTGTACTTTATGGCTCATCGTGCTTACTTAACGCCTGTCCGCATGGCTAAATGGAGTGCTAGCAAAGATGCCAAATGCTGGTCCTGTGGGGTAGAAACAGGCACTCTTGCCCACATGATATATTACTGCCCTCTATTGCAAGGCTATTGGCAAGGGGTCTGGATTCGAATTTCAAAACTACTTAACCTGCAAACATTACTTACCTATCGTATTGTCATCTATAAGTCCTTGGCTGGTGTACCAACCTTGGGGAAAGACGATACAATAGTCTTCGACTTACTGGTGAGCCTGGCATTGAAGGCCATATTAAGTCATTGGAAAGACTTTAGGACGTTGAGTGTCGCATACTGGTGGAATCTAGTGTTCTATCATCAGGCGTGTGAACACGCGTATGCATCCCAGAATCCCGCCTTTAGACCACGATTGGCTAAATGGGATGCCCTCGACTTGATAGGACTCCAGCAAAGAGTGGGTTAGCTTGTTGTCTGACCTGGGTGGTGCTCGTCACAGAGTCTCATTTTCTTTTCTTCTTAACTCTTTTCTTCTTATTCTTTTTTGTTAGAAGATTGACATTAGTATTATGACGTGGATGTACTCCGAGCCCTGGACTCGGGGAAACGGCGGCTATGACTAGGTTTGTGCTAGTGTGGTCAAATGTTGATTGATTAACTTAGTATCTATGTAAGTGGTTGGTTGTGACTTGTTGTATGAAATGCAAAATAAAGAATTTAAAAAAACAAATTTGAAAAAAAAAAAAAAGAACCCAATTAAGAACATGGAGCTGGACGTTCTTCCAAGGCAAGCCGTGCAGAGGAGTTCTGAGATAGGAACATTAACTGGGGCTGAAGTAAGGGCCAGGAGAACCAGCTTGTAGTGGTTTAACAAGTTGGGACAAAAGTAAAGCTGTTTTTGTTTTCCCTGAACTGCTGTCTGGCTTGTGTTGTACAGAAAACCCCTTCCCACCATACTACCATATTAATTTATCAGAGGAACAGTCTCAGTTAGTATATACAGATGTTTAAAGATACAGCACCATGACGTTTGATCTCCGATAACATTTTGTGACATTCTCTGCCATCACTGACCATGCAAAATTTTTCTTCAGGATGTATACCAAGGATAGAACTGAATGGAATTAGTGCTGAAACTGTAAACAAATCCCTTCATTTTGGTGCTGAGACTGCACCAATACCTACAAACACCCCCCCCCCCCCCGACAGATGGCATAAAATTATGACAACAGCTGAAAAAGAATAAGAAGTTCGACAGAAATCTTCAGGAAGACTGGCAGAGAGGCCTTGAAAGGAAAATCATAGCTGAACCAGTCAGGGCCAGCTTCAGGCCTGGGACAGGTAGTGGGCAACGTTTCCGCCAAGCTGAGCAGGAGTGATCCAGCTACACTGCTGCCAGTAGGGGGAAATGCCTGCTCCTCACAACTAAAACTACGGCATCCCAGCACCTCTCCCTGCCGGCAACAGCTCAGCTGGACGTCTCCTGCGCAGCTTGGTGGAAACACTGGTGTCGGGTGTCATAGGCAAACCTTCAGTCTTATGCACCACTCCTGAGATTTTGATAATTAAACTCAACAATCATGATCATCTGAACACCACACTTCCAACAACAATCCAACAAAACTGCATAACTGGACACCATACTTTCAAATATTAAACTTTATATGTATGTGTGGACCTGCTCTTCCTTCAGATAAAAGAATATGCTGATGGCTCTTTGAGTTTATGTGGCTATCAAAATCTATTGTTAAGCTTTAAATGCTACTGCTCCTTCTGCACGCCTCCCCCCCCTCCCCCCACCAAAAATGCTGCCCTAGGCAACCATCTAGTCTTGGCCCTGGAACCAGTACAATTGAGCTGGCAGCAAAGTCCCAGAATTTAGAGATGAGAGAATGTGATAAATACTAAATGCAGAAGCACACACTGGAGGATGGAGGTGGCATTAGGTAGGCGCAGAGAGAGAAGACTGTAAAGGTCTCCAAGCCAGGTCAGACCATCATAATACTAAGACAGACAGGCTGAGAGAGCAGCAATTGTATAAGTGAGAAAGAGCAATAAGAGCAGACGCCACACACATGTGAACTTGCTCATGTGCAGTCACCAGGCCAGGTCAGACCATCAAAGCTCCAAAGCAGGCAGAGAAAGCAATAATTGGCCCCTTGCCAAAGACCATAGTTGATCCAGTGCACTGAATTTAACACATCAGTAAGAAACTTTAAAAAAAAGAGTAATGCAAAGCACTAGACCATGATGACACCTCTGAAAACGTGTTACCGCTGGACTTGCTGGATGCAATGCTGCTACGAGAGAGTGGGTCCAAAGGAAGGGCTGTAGCTCATTTAAAATCTCTGGAGAAAGAAGAGGAGAGCACCATCCGGACCAGCACCAGCAAGGGACAGCAACACTGGGGCAGGCTGGAGCTTGAGCAGTAGTGGAGCATCTCCAACCAGGAGAGAAAGCAAGAACAGAGCCCCCTCAGGGAAGAGGGGTGGAAGAGGAACTTCGCGGCCCAGCCTGGCTAAACAGGAAGCACCCTGGATCATTCCAGCCAGAGATAAGAGGCCCCCTCACACCTCCTGCCTGAGAACAAGAGGAGAAAGTCGGATGGAAGCACAGAAGCTAAGAACAGCATTGCCCAGATTGGAAGATATTCAGCCTGAGCTGGACAGAGGCGGTGAAGTAGCAAGGGAGGTTGAGACCTGCAGTGTCTTTGGAAAGAGTGTGAGCCAGCAGAGAGCTGTGGAAGCCAAGACGACAGAAGAGTGCTCAGGGCAGCAAGTGTGCCAGGACTGCAGAGCTCGAAGGGGCTGCAAGCTACGGGTAACCCAGCTTCCCCAAAGCAGGCAGCGCATGCAGAGAAAGACTGGCAGGGAAGCAGCCTGTCACCTGGAGAGAGGGAGAGCTGAAGAGTGGAAGAAGAGGCTTCTGATGAGAGAGACAGAGAGAGAGACCCTTCTCCAGAGGGACTGTCCCTGAATGAAAACAGCTAGGGATGTAAGCGTAATAGTTTCTAGTTAGAAAACGTGTTTATTTTTATTTGTAGTTTAGTTCCAGTTTCAGAGCAGTGCACACACCGAGATTAGGCATACTTGGAAGAAGGCGCCCTACCAGCTGCTATAGAGAGGTTTTTGTTTGCTTAGATAGGTGCAGTGAGGGAAAGGAAGGCTCTGCAGCTTGCACCGTGGGATCGTGATCACCGGGGATCCTCTGGGATGCAGCAGATCAACTGCATCTGAGTGTAGGACTCTAAGATGTCTGTGGTGAGATAGCTGCATGCACCCACACACATACATTGGCCAGCAGATACAGTAATTGAGCTCAATTGCAAGGTTTTTGGTGGAAGGCATTTGCATTTAAGATATTGACACCAGGGAGAGCCACTGATTACTGGGAGTGATTCAGGTCAGGGATTTGTCCACAGAGGATCAAGCGTTTGAACTGTTTTGCAACTCAAGAAGGACTGGACATAAAAACATTGGCCTAGGACTGCAATTAAAGTTGGTTGTTAAAAGATTTTTATTATTGACCAAGAATTGGAGGGAGAAGGAGGCAGCTCCGTACCTAGGCCTGTGCCAGCGGGGCAGCCAGACAGGGCACATTTAGGGTTCCCAACCGACCAGTTTTATGCTGGCCCAGCTGGTTTTCTGAGCTGCAGGCCTGCAGCTTACAAAATGGTAAACCTGGCCAATGAAGGGCCAGTTTTCTGCTGACCATCAGCCTCTGCTTCCCCTTGTGCTTGCCCTGCCACTATTTTTCCTGTTCCCTTGGCAGTAGAGGCGGCGGCAGCGGACTTCCAATTAAATAAGAACAAAACACAGGTCTTTGCGACTCCGCGCTTGCATAGCTGATGTGGTCTGGTCTGGTCTGGTCCGTCCCTCCCGGGGTACAAGAGGGAGCACAAGCACCCATGGGTGAGTAGCAGGAACACAAAGAGCAGGCGCACCAACAGTAGTGGGTTAAGCAGCTTTATTATGGAGAAAATCCCAATGCATTTTGGCAAATACCTTCTTCAGGGGGCACAAGTTTCTAATACAAATAAAAAACATTAAAAAAATCAATAGTGGTATAGGAATAATACTAAAAATTAATAAATATGTAAATAAAATAAAACAGAACAGACAAAAGAATAAGACCATAATAAATAAACTAAATATAAAATATCTGTAGGAATCCATGATTGTACCATAAAATAATTTGTAAGGGTAAAGCAGATATATCCCAAGGAGCAGTGAAAACTAGACCTAATCTCTAAATTTTAAAAGTGGGCAGTTTGAAATAAAACTACTATTGGTCTAATGTATATGGAGTATTATAATGTAAATGACAAGGTAAACAGCAGAGGAGGGACAAGGAGGAAAGGTGGTTTCTATATACAATCTGAAAATGTCACCACAACTAGTGCAGAAATATTGCTATGCAGCATCCAGCGAATCCTGTCATGGAAGCAAGATAAAACCACTTAAGTCCTAGATAAAACAGCTTAAATTCAGTTACAGGAACCAAAAGGAAAGCAGCCTTAAACGATCGAGATAGAGGTCATCATAAGAGTGAAATAGAAAGGGGTGAAAGAGAACGCCACTTTTACTGATTGTAGTATTAAAACAACACACATTATTTTTTTTCCTGATATATGTAAATGTCATGTAGTGCCCGTTATATACATTCTCAATATTTTTGATAATTCTTCACTTGCATTTATATTTCTATCATGTTTTGATTTTTATGACATATAATAGATGAATTATAACACTGTTATTTTGAGGAATCACAACTTAATAGGCTCCTCCTTTGCACACTTTTTGCACTTTGACCCTATTCTTTGGTGCGAAAATCTGTGTCCTTTAAAACAAGCTTCATTCCGTTCCGCTCTCCTTTACTTTGTTGGGCATCCAAAGTGCACCTGATCCATCTTGAAGGCAGTTCTCTTTCGCCCCTTTCTATTTCACTCTTATGATGGCCTCTATCTCAATCGTTTAAGGCTGCTTTCCTTTTGGTTCCTGTAGACAAATTTAAACTGTTTTATTTAGGACTTTAAGTGATTTTATCTCGCTTCCACTACAGGATTTGCTGGACGCTGCATAGCAATATTTCTGAACTAGTTATGATGTGTGCAGCATTATGAGTGACATTTTGAGATTGTATATAGAATCCACCTTTCCTCCTCGCCCCTCCTCTGCTGTTTACCTTGTAATTTACATTATAATGCTCCATATACATTAGGCTAATAGTAGTTTTATTTCGAATTGCCCACTTTAAATTTTAGAAATTAGGTATAGTTTTCACTACTCCTTTGGACATATCAGCCTTACCCCTACAAATAATTTTATGGTTCATTTATGGACTCCTACAGATTATTATGGTCTTATTCTTTTATCTGTTCTGTTTTAGCTAACTTATATAATTATTGTTTTTTTAATGTTGTTTATTTGTATTAGAGGCTTGTACCCCCTGAAGAAGGAGTTTGCTGAAACGTGTTGGGATTTTCTCCATAATAAAACTGCTTAACCCACTACTGCTGTGCATCTGCTCTTTGTGTTCCTATTCTGGTCCCTCCCTCCTCAAGCAAACATCAGAGGAGGGAGGAATCAGATCAGCCATCTAAGCGTGGAGTTGGAAAGACCGGCTTTTTTTAAAAATTGGAAATCCGCTGCCGGCAAGGGAACAGGAAAAGCGGAGGCGGGGCAAGGGCAGGCCGAGCAAGCAGTACGGGGGAGGGGGTGAGCCACTGGATATGAGGGGGTGGGTTAAGATGGGGAGATGTTGGACATGGGGGGGATAGGGCAGAAGGGCTATTCTGAGCATGGGGGGGATAGGGACAAAGGACAAAAGTCTAATGTCATTGGGGGGGGGGGGCACCAGGTTTGCAAGTCACACAGGGCACAGTTAGGGTTTGGTACGACCCTGGAGGGAGACTTTACATTAAGATATCAGATAACCCACCATTGTATTTAGTTTTCCCTGTTTCACCAAGTTATACTTCCTGTTAAATGTAATGACCAGACATATGTAAATTGCCGGATGTTTTCTGTTCAATGTAAACCGCGCTGATGTCTAATAGTGCGGTATATAAGAATTGTTAATAAATAAATAATAAAATAAATAAATAAGAGGAGTAGTGTGGTAATACATATATCCTGCAGTTTTTCATTACTGTTAATATTGCAAATCTTGAAGGTTGTTAAGCAGGGTTGTATTTTTCAAATGTGATTTATGTTCTTTTACCCCGTCCCACAACCCCGATAAAATGTGTTCATTATTCATGGTTATTGCCTACCTCTCATCACTTATAGTATTTTGAATTTTTCAAACATTTTGCTTTTGCAGCATCAACTCCTTGTCTCTAACTCTGTGGTAATCACTTCCAGCTATTCCTAGTCATCCACAGAGGGGTGGTGTCTTTTGTATCCCACCCTGTGGGAGGATTGGTGCCCAGCTATCCTGGCTTGGTACCAGTGATGCGACCCACCCTGCCCATGCAGGCATATAGGTTATATTTGTATGCAGAAAGTCCCAAATTCGGTCCTTGGCAGTATATACCAATAGGGCAGCAAAAGATCCCTATCTGTACCCTAGAAAGCTAATACTAAGCAGTGTAGACAGTACAGAAATAATTGCACGAATACGCTGACTTAGTCTAAGACAGCTTCCTCTATATATGTTGACAATTGTTCTATTCTTTCTGGCTTCTTTTATTATCTTGTAATTAATATTCACTGGACTCCCAAAGTGGATTAGTTTCAGCTTCCTAGCCAGCAGTCACACTGATTTTAGTCTTCAGCAGTACAATGAGTTCATAACACAAGTCAACAAATGTCTCCGACTGCCACATGTTGAACAGTTGCCCATTAATTTATATGAACAATAGTGACGAGTTATGAGTCTTTAATGGGTTTCTGAAAAAAAAATCCAGTTCATGCTATTGAATTCCTTCTCATATTCTGCTTGCAATGGCTTTAACATAATAAATGATACTTTTCTACAGGAAGGATGTGCATCAATCATCTATAACCACTGGTTGTGAAAAAGCCACTTTGCGGCGAAACCGTTGGCCGTGGTCGCCTGGCTGGTGTAAACCATCATTTGTAGCCTCATTTAATGCCTGGAGGAGTCTGTGCCAGCAAATTAAGTTGAGTATGTTATGAGTAATATGGCTTATGTTAAAAAGAAAGGAGCACTTTACTGTTGGGCAAGTTTGATGTTTTGTTAATTGGGGCAATGATGACAGTTTGTGAGCAGCATGATTGAGCCCCAGTCGTTGAATAGAAGAATTCCACATTTTATGAAGCTAAATTGAGTGGGTTTCAATCAGCTGTTATTCTATCTATAGACTTTTAGACCATTTTTGTAGCGTTTTGTTTTACTGGTAGATAAAGACCAGCATGCTCCATCTAGTCTGCCCAGTAAGGTGGCTAGTATTATAGTAGTGCCTGCTGCTTAGTACAGGTTACCCTCCTCTATGCCTTTGTTGAGGGCTGTACTTGCCACGTTAATGCAATTTATTTCCCGCTCATCATGTCATTACTAGGTAGGTTACAGTAATAATGCATATCGTCCTGCTAAACCAGTCCAGACAAGTGTGTTGTGTTCCCCTAGCAGCAAATTGGTGGAGACAGAAGTCCATGAAATGCTCAGGTTTCAGTGACATCACTCCCATGCTTCTATCAGCCTGAGCCACTAGAGGGCACCTCAGTATTATTTTGTCTCCAATGGATGGATTTTATCAACTTTGAAGAAAATCTGAACAATTGAGAGGAAGAAGACTTATTTGATCGGTGAATGACCACCTTGAGGGTGACTCTCTCACTTGAGCGCGACGTGGGAGGCTCTACTAGACTAAGGTCTTTTCAGTAGCCAAAGGAAAATTGGTTCAACTCCACGCTGTTATGCTGTTAAGGGCCTGTTGAGCAGTCAGAAAATTGGAAACATTTAGAAGAGTTCAGCAGCCTCACACAACTTTGATGCCTCCGCCCTCCTTCGCTATCCCCCCCTTGCTATCCCAAAGACTGAAGACACCTCAGTGGTATGTGGCTGTTAGCTGTTATGCAAGCATGCGAAAGAAAGAGACAGCAGCTGGGGAGTAGCACTGAGCCTGTCACGGTTTGCTCTGCCTAAGGCTCCCAGGGGCGAGTACCAAGACTTGACATAGTCATTGTCCTTATCGGGGGCTCCCACTCTTGTCCATTGGGGCAATATTTGGGATAGACCGCAGGCAACAACTGACTCTGTGTCGGCACTTCCTGCCATTTTCCAGCATGTGCTGTTAACATTTTCTAGTAACAATGTCTGTGTTTGCACACCTTTCACTCAAGCGATCCCAACATGCATTCTGTCTGAGTGGCTACAGCACGCATTAAGAAATGCCTTACTTGGTCAGACTGAGGTCCATCAAGCCCAGTATCCAACAGTGGCTAATCCAGGTCACAAATACCTGGCAGGTTCCCAAAGAGGCACACAGGTTCCACAATGCTTGTCCCGGGGCAAACAGTAGATTTCCCAGGTCCTCTTTAATAATGGTTTATGGACCTTTCCTCCAGGAACTTATCCAAACTTTTTAAACCCAGCTACGCTAACAGCTATTACTACCTCCTCTGGTAACGAATTCCAGAGTTTGATTACTCATTGAGTAAAAAAAATATTTTCTCATATTAGTCTTAAATGGGTTCCATTGTAGCTTCATTGTGTATCCCCTAGTCTTCCTACTTTTTTGATGGTGTAAACAATTGATTTACATTTACCCTTTCCACTCCATTCATTAATTTATAGACCTCTATCATATCCCACCTCAGCCGTCTCTTTTCCAAGCTGAAGAGCCCCAACCTTTTAAGGCTCTCCTCATGGGGGTATCCTTCCATGCCCTTTACCATTTTTCTTGCTTTTCTTTGTACCTTTTCAAATTCAGCTGTATCCTTTTTAAGATATGACGACCAGAACTGCACACAATATTTAAGGTGTGGTAACACCATGGAACAATACAGAGGCATTATAATATCCTTTGTTTTATTCTCCATTCCTTTCCTTATGATTCCTAGCATTCTATTTGCTTTCTTGGCTGCCGCTGCTCACTGGGCGGAGAGTTTCAATGTATTATCCAGCGGTGGCTCTATAATGAGGCCGAGTGAGGTGATAGCATCAGGCGACAACCTTTTGGGGGGGGGGGGAATGCCTGTTTCCCATCAGCGCCGGCGGGCTGAGTTTTAACAGAGCCACGGGAAAGGGAAACACTCTCTGGAGAGGCAGTGAGCTGCGGAGGAGTGGCCAAGTGGTTAGGACAGGGTACCTCAGGCTGGAGGGCCAGGGGTTCAATTCCCACCTGGGGACAGCAATCTCAGGCCGGAGGGACTGGGGTTTCTAGTCCTATAGGCACTGTGATAAGGAAGCTTATCATAGTTCAGGAAGGAGCTATAATAGAGGTGAAGTGACTCTGAACAAGCAACCTGTCTGTTCTGGTAGAAATAATAAAACAGAATGTTTCCATAAAAGACTACCAGTCCCAGAATGCACCAGGTTTCCAACAGCCATTAGAAGAGCTGAAGTGGGGAAACGTGTGTTCAATCAGGAGGGCTATGAGGTAATCCCCAAGCACTCATCTCCAAGGGCAGGGCTTGATTCAGCACAGCTGCGCTGTGCTAGGGTGGAGCATTCATCTAAGCAGGATAAAAGAAAAGCTTATTCTACAGAGAATCATCAGACGCATCATCTTGATCAGAAGCACCTTGACCATCCTGACCATCATCATCAGCAGAAGCCAGAGCTGACGGACAGAGAGAGAAAGAAACACTTTGGAAGAAAGAAGAGAAAAGCATTTGGGAGGTCTAAAGGAGTCCATAGCAGTACGTATACTGGGAGGCATTCCAGAGGCAAGCATACACCATTGGACTGGGGAAAGCCAGAGGAGTGGGGTTGCAGAGCCAGGAATCCCCGGACGGCACCTGTGAGGGAGACGGCTGCACTTGGAAGGGACCCTAAGACCAGTGCCAGAAGGTATGTGAAGAGAGATCCAGTGTCCAGGGATCTTGATTGGAAGGCTGGCATAAGAACTGGACTACATACTGGCCAGGTTATTTAGAGAGAAACTCTAACAGCAATGGAAGCTCAGGTATGAACACTGATCTATGCCCTAGCTTTTCACTGGGAAGACAGCAGGGAAACAAGTATTGTCCTGAGAGTGCTCCATTGAGAAATTCCTCTGTGCCAATCCATGATATGGAACCTATGATAGTTGAAGAAGGGGGAGATGTTGAATACATGGATTGCTCTCTGTCTAAACGTCTGTGGTAATATGCTGTCACAAAATACAACAACCATCACAAAGAAATATAAACTTGTTCTTTAATCTACTCAGAAAAGCTTCTGAGTAGGATTTGAGCCACGTAATAGAAAGTAAACCAGTCAAGAGGGTTTCAGCTGGTAATTGTTAGCAAGTGAGCCTTGCCTAATGGCCAGTGAGCTCTGAAGGGACACTTCTGAGTGTGTGTGAAGATACAAGAGGTTATCCCTGAAAAAGAACATTTTTTTTCCTACTTTGTGGGGGTTTTGTTTGTTCTTTGAAGCACTGCTAAGAAGATATTAGCAGGTGCCTACAGAAAAGACCTGTCTGTTCCCATCCAGGTCTTTATGCTTTGATTTGATTGCTTAACAAGTTCAGCTGTTGTTTTTCCTTATTTGTTTTTCTAATTATAATACTGAAAGCAAGTATCCTTATTTATGTGCTACCAAGTATATCTGTGTTGGGAGAAATAACCCCATAAATAAAATATCTTCTTTGCTTTACATTCGAGCAAGCACAACTAATTTATTGTGAACGGCTGAGTCTGGTATGAATGGACTACATTTCCCACAATCCTTTGCAAGTCATATTAATATTTGCCTTTGCCAAGACTGTGGACATTCTCACCCAGCGCCCCCGTTTACAGCACTCCTTGTGGTCTTGGCAAGCCACTTAACCCTCCTTTGCCTCAGGTACACATAGATTGTGAGCCCTTTGGGGACAAGGAAATGTATTCAGTACCTGCTTATATAGTGATTGTAAACCGCTCTGATGCCCTTCAGCCTGGGTGATATATCAAAAATTGCATAAACATAAACTTTATTCTGCCACTGCCGCCGCTGCAGCAGCTTCTGCATCTGGGGTTTTTTCATTGTTTGTTTGTTTTTTCAATTTCACTGGGCTGGGGAGGTAGCATAGGAAATATTAATGGGCTGATGGGGGGTTAGAACTGGAAATGGGCTGATGGGGGGTTAGAACTGGAAATGGTCTGATGGGGGGGTTAGGACTGGTAATGGGCTGATTGGGGAGGCTAGGACTGGAAATGGGCTGATGGGGGGGTTAGAACTGGAAATGGGCTAATCGGGAGGGCGGGCTAGGACTGGTAATGGGCTTGGGGGAGCTAGGACTGGAAATGGGCTGATGGGGGGTAAGAACTGGAAATGGGCTGATTGGGAGGGGGTGCTAGGACTAGTATTGGGCTATCGGGGGTGGACTAGGACTGGAAATGGGTTGATGGAGGGGTTAAGAATGAAAACAGGCTGATCGGGAGGGGGTTAGAATTGGAAATGGACTGATGGGGGTTAGAACTGGAAATGGGCTAATCGGGAGGGCGGGCTAGGACTGGTAATGGACTGATTGGTGGGGCTAGGACAGGAAAAGGGCTCATTAGGGGGCTAGGACTGGAAATTGATTTATTGAGGGGGGTTAGGAATGGTAATGGGCAGATGGGGAGCTAGCACTGGAAATGAGCTAGGACTGATAATGGGCTGATTGGTGGGTTAGGACTGGAGTGGGCTGACAAGGGGGATAGGACTGGAAATGGACTGGGACTGGAAATGGGCTAATGGGGGAGGGGAGGAGAGTGCTGCTGGCCCTGGAAGAAAACTAGGGGCTAGGGCTACAAATGGGCTGATGCAGGGGGATGGTAGAATAGGACTGGAAGGGAGAAGATACTGAGATGGTCTGCCAGGGGAAGGAGGGGGCAGGAAGGGAGCTGACATGGGGGAAGGAGGGGCTGGAAAGGAGCTGACACCTGTGATGTACTGAAGGGGGATTGGAAGGGAGCTGACACTTGGGGATGGGAGTGGTATGTGGTTGGGTAATGGGGAGGAGGCTGGAATGGAGCTGACATGCGAATGGCACTGGAAGGGGGATGGACAGAGGGTAGGGCGACTGGAAGGGAGCTGACTGTGGGGGTGGCACTGAGAGTGGACGTGAGCTGATACCTGGGATGGTATTTGGACAAGAGTGGAGTGGAGGAGTGGCCTAGTGGTTGGGGCAAGGTACTTCAGGCCAGAAGGTTGGGGGTTCAAATCCCACTAGAGGACAGCAACCTTGGGCTGGAAGGACTGGGGTTTCTAGTCCCACAGGTGCTCCTTGTGGTCTTGGGCAAGCCACATAACCCTCCATAGCCCATGTTCCCTGTAAAATAGTTATCTCCAAGTTATAATGCCCTGTTCAATGTAATTTCAGTTTGTTCAAAGTAAACTGCACTGATGCAGAATAGCATGGTATATAAGAGAATATAAATAAAGAAGGGGCTGGACAGTGGGGAAGGAGGGGGACTGGACACTAGTGGCAGTCATGGGAATGCAAGGTGGTTGACATTGGAAGGTACTGGGAGGGAAGGACTGGAAAGGGGGCTGATACTGGGGAGGGTTACTGGAACTGGAAAAGGGCTGATGGAAGGAAGTGAAGAGATCAGAAATGGCAGATGGACCATAGACCACAGAAAGAGAGCTAAGAAAAGACAGGAAAGCAAAAGCCTCAGATTGGGACCAGCATGATCAGAGAATAAAATAGACAACAAAGGTAGAAAAAATAATTTTATTGACTTTGTGCTGTTTTTATATTTTACACAGTATTGAGAAACTGCATCTCTTATTTTTCTGATGTTGCACTGCATGTGGACTCTAGCTTCTTGATGTTTCAGTTTAAATTTTGTCTACATATTTTTATTTTAGATTGTGGTTACTTATTCTGTACTTGGTGAGGGTCGATGTGCGTGTGTGACTGAGGTCAGGTGTTCTGTTAACATGGAGTTTGTACATAAAGATCTATACTGTACTGTAGTAATTTGACTTGTTCAGCTTTTCAAATAGGTGTATGAATGTGCCAGGGCCCACTGTAGTATTTATTTATTTTTTTAGTGCCATCAAGTCAGTGTTGACTTATAGGGGCATGTTTACTAAAAACCGCACAATTGCGCGCCGCACAATAGCGCACTAAAAGCAGCACTTAAGTGCTCTTAAGCGCCCCGCACATGTGCGATGAACCCCCGCACAGGTGCGCGACACACTAACGGGCCCCGCACAAGTACGGGCCCGCAAATGTCCGATAGAGGAGTGGAAAGGCTAACGGAGGGCGGAGGAAGGCTACCGAGGGGCGGAGAGACGGGGTTAATGGGCGGGGAAGGGGAGGGGAGAGGCTCCCCGCACATTATCGGGGCCGAATTTCAAAGCAAAAATACCGCGAGTGAAACACTCGCGGTAGAGGGCATTTAAAGGGAAGAGAAACCATTTCCGTCAGCAATGTACAGCAAAACCGGGGAAACCTACAAAACGTGAGCAGTGTGATACATGTGCACAGAACAAAAGTGCAAATAAAACCCAAAATGACCACCACGAAAATGTTTAAAATTATAATTCAGCTGGGCAATAGTGCTAGCAATGGGCAAAAATAAAAAACACACCCAGGAAAGCTACAAAAAAAGAAATGAATTTTGGAAGGGTCTACGGAGCGGAGACCCTTCCAAAAATCATTTCCTTTCTGTGGAGCTTTCCTGGGTGTGTCTTTTTATGTGTGCCCATTAATATCACTGTTGGCCAGCTTGGTTATATTTTTCCCCTGTTTTCCGCGGTCATTTGCGGGTTTTATTTGCACTTTTGTCGCCAGACACGGTGAATGAGCCCACAGTAAAAATGTGCAGAGCAGGGCTCCCTACTCTTTTGGTCAGGTTTCCTATCTCCAGGGACTGCACTGTCTCTGTGGCCACAGTGTGGTGCAGTGGACAGAGCCAGTACCTATAGGACCAGAGAGTCACAGGTTCAAATCCCAGCTGTGGCACCTACCAGCCCAGCCCAGTCCCCACATTTTACCCACCACTAAACAGAGATAGTAACGACACCCCTATATTGCAGAGTACAGAAGCAAGGTGCAAACACCCATATTTTACCCTACACCGCTCACACACCATGACAATGGGCATTACCTACAGCCAAGTCCCCCAAATGCAGTCCAGGAGTGCCACAACTCAATCAGGCCATATGCTTTTACCAAGATAAGGACATGCCAGCATGTTGGCGTAAGGGGACAGGTGGTGGGGGGGCAGTGGCTGCTAGCCACCAAAGACAGTGGCCTATCCATGTGCAGGCTGGCACTGTCCACTGCAACAGACAGGCCCTGTCAGATGTACAGTCATGGACTTCCCACAGAATCTGGTCAATCTGTGGCAACACGGTGGTGCAGTGCACACAGACAGTGTGTACAACAACAGAAGATCACAGGTTCAAAGCCCAGCTGGGGCTACTGCCAATCCTGTCCACATATTTTTAACACAACTAAACCATGATAGTACGGACAAACCAGGATTGCTGGGGACATACGCATTGGTATTATGCCTATCTTTTCGCACACCGATCACAGACACCATGAACAGGGGCATTACCTAGAGCAGAGTCTCCCAAATGCAGTCCTGGAGGACCACACACCATTCAGGCTCCTTGCTGCCGCTAATACAAATGCCTGTGCTGCATATCTATGCACCACCCCCATGGCATGTAGATGTAGCTCATGCATACTCATGAGGGACAGCAGGGAAACCCGAACAGTGGTAGGCACACCAGGACTGGAGTTGGGAAAGTCTGCCGTAAAGCAACATCCAACAGAGGCGAACATACCCACACCCCAGGCCCCATTGACCAATGCCTCCTGGAGAGGCAGGACATTGGGCCCTGCGTGCATCTCCCAATACTAGCACCTGCATACCTTAGCAATGCCACCCTACACCTGGGTATGTGGTGGACAGCTCTCAAACGTTTGCTATGTGTACTGGCAGGTAGACTGTCCTACTTAAAGCACATTTCGCTCTTTGATCTCCAACATAAAAATCTGTCTGATGTCTGCGGTGCGTGCTTCAGGTCTGGTCTCTGACAGTGTTTACCACCCTGGGGAGTGACCCCCAACAGTACTGCGTAGCATATCCATGCCTGTACTGTGCCCAGGACTGGTGTGGTGGGCAAGGCTGATAAACCCCTCTATAGTGGCACAATGCTGGCATACGTGTGGGAGTGTGTGTCTGTCTATACAGTGTGTGTTGGCTGAAAACACCTTCCACAGCCCACACTGCCAGCACTGTTGCCAGTATTGGCCTGATAATGTGCATAATGAGCAGCAAAGTACCATGGGTATAGCTCAGACAGGGTGTGCTGGCCAGGATGCATCTGCACAGGGCATAGGGCACTGGCAGGGACATTGTAGTGGCCGGACACCACCTACACAGACAGGGTGACCTCTGTATGTGCTGCTGGGTGTACACTCCACCCTGACTGTGCAGTGACGCCAGCATGGCTAGGCACCCCCATAGTGCTATATAGTATTTCTCTCATGTGATATGTATGGGTTTCCTTGTGGGGCCCAGTCACTGACTTATCTGCTTGTGTGCGCTGCCATCCCAGTTCTGGGTGCATGCATTTCCACCAGGACTAACTAGCAGACTGTTCTCAGCTGGTATGTGTCTTGATGGAGCGCCTTGCAGGGTGCAGCGGCTGAAGGCCTGCTGCAGGAGAATATCAGATAGTGGTGGGGTGCAGCTTAGCATATCCTGGCCAAATGTCTGTCTGATATTGTGTTTTTGATGTGTATAGGGCTGCTTTGGATGCCCTGTAGGGTGTCTGTTCACCAGCAGGACAGGGGTTGATGGTCCACTCTACTGCCACCATTGCAGGGTGGTAGAATGTGGATCTGTTGATAGGGGACCCTGTTTTTCACCCGCAGCCTGGGGGGGGGGGGGGAAATGGTGGTACATAGCCCACCTAGGGGTCCATAAGGGGTTCCACTAACTGACGCAGACAGAGTAATCCAGGGTGTTTCTGCAGGAACTACCTATCTCTCAGATTACTACTGCTTTGGAGCTCCGGCATGGCCTCTGTCAGCCATGGCAGGTGTTGTGGACCTGGTCCTGGGCGCATCACCGCACCCTCAGGGTGAGCACTGTACCCGCACGATGTGACGGTGTGTAGCTACTCTGTGCCAGTAACACACCCGGTCAGTACCCCCTACCAGGCCGAGGTGCTGTGTGGGTGCACACGGACACTTCCCCCTACCAGGTCGGGGAGCTGTTGGGGTGCATTCCCCATCTTGTGTTCATCTGTGGTCAGCTGCTTTGCATGTGCAGTGCATCATGGGTATGGGTGGCCTAACCCTATCCTGGTTCCCACAGAAGACTGTCTGTGTGGTGATGTGACGGCTCTCTGCAGCCAGCCAGGGGCTTGCTGGCAGCTGTAGCCCAATGGTTACATCACTGCCTGTGAAGCCAGAGGTCATGGGTTCGAACCCACAGTGGGGTTCTTTTAGAGGGTTGTCCAATGTTTTTTTTAACTGTCATGTACATATGTTGTTGCCAGCAAAAACACCCTCAGCGTACTGTACCCATAAGGTGCCTCTGAGGGTGCTTTATAGGGTGCCCTATAGGGCACCTTATGGTTGCCGTCCATATAAGGTGCACTATACATTACCCTGTACCGCAACATATATGAGGCCCTATAGGGGACATTCTAGGGTGCCTTGCCGGACAGTGAACGTTAACATGTGCCTTATGGGCCGCCTTATGTTAACACGCTTTGTGAGTGCGTTTGCTAGTAGTGTTAACAGAGATTAAAAAAATTAACCTGCCCCCTACAGCACTCATCCCCATAATACATAATGCCTCTGTAAGCCTTCTTCATTGAGCACCTTGGGGGATTGAACCCATGGCCCCTGCACCATTGGTCAGTGTCGTAACCATTGTGCTGTGGCTCTGTTCCTGTGCTTGCACATCGGCGCGCCGCCTTCTGCCGCACAAAATTAGGCTCCCTCCTAAAACAATCCTCCCCATAATAGGTACTGCCTGAGCCAGCCTTGTTCATTGCACCCAGTGGGGGTTCAAACCCGTGGCCCCTGCACCATTGCTCAGTGTCTTCACTGTTGTACTACAGCTCTGTTTGTTTGTGTGCCCAGCAGCACGACACTTAGCCTTCCCACGTGCTAATACAGACCCCACACAGTTGCACGACTTGCACAAGTACGGTCACTTTCTCCTGTTTTTTTTTTCTTTTTTCTGCCTGAACCGCCCACTCCTTATATGGCACAGGCACAGGCACACTAACGGGGCCCTGCACAATTTCGGAGTTTAGTAAACATGCCCCATAGTGACCCTGCTACCTTTGGGTTTTCTTGGCAATGTATCACCAGAAGTAGATTGCCAGCCTTTTCTTCTGAGGCAATGGAGGGTAAAGTGACTTGCCCAAAGTCACAAGGAGTGCCAGTGGGAATTGAACCCTTGATCTTCTGGGTACTAGGCAGTTGCTCTAACCACTAGGCTACTCCTCCAATCCTAGTATTTATAATGATGCTTTTTTTGGATGAGCTCCTTATGTGAGTTTTGGAAGTTTGTGCTGATATGGTATGGTATGGTATGGTAGCTTTGCTCTTTGTTGTAGGGTTTTGTATTAGTTCACAAAATGCCTGGTACTGGAGAATAGTGGTGGTTATTGTTGTTAGTGAGATGATCAGAATCAGATTTTTTTTTTTTTAAATATTGAGTTCTGTGGGTGAATGTCCTGGTTCTGCTCTGTATCTACTGTTAAGAACATAAGATATGCCATACTGGGTCAGACCAAGGTCCATCAAGCCCAGTATCCTGTTTCCAACAGTGGCCAATCTAGGTCATACGTACCTAGCAGTTTCCCCAAAAGACACAGGTTCTGCAATGCTTATACTAGGTCAAGCATTGATATCCTGGGTCCCTGATGCAAAATATATGTTGAAAAATAAAAAGCAAGAACCATAACACAGTTTATAACAACAAAATAAAAATGAGTTATAATTTAGTTTTATAAACTGTGCTGTTGGTTCTTGCTGTCTTTTAGTTCCTTGGTGTGCAAACAGGACCGTACCTAGCCCTGTGCAAGCAGTGCAACCGCACAGGGTGCAAAGACTTGGAGGACACATTTTGGCTGTTTGCTGTTGTCCTGCCACCACTGGCAGGACAATAGCAGGCAGCCAAAATGCACCCCCGAAGCCTTTTCACAGCACTTTAAGCAGGTCTGGTCCCTCCCTCCTCCGACACGATGTCAGAGCAGGGAGGGACAGATCTGCTTAAAGTGCCGGCGCCTTTCAGATCGGGCGCATGCCCCCCTCCTCATTCCCATACCTCCGTCCAGCGCTGCCTGCTCTTTCCCTGCTGCTGGTGCCGCCGTGAAAAAAACAGAGGGCAGCAGCAGCAGAGAAAGAGCAGGCAGCGCTGGACGGAGGTATGAGGAGGAGAGGGGGGGCATGCACCCGAGCTGCAAGTAGCACAGGGCGCGATTGCAGCTCAATAAGACCCTGTATGCAAACATCTTGCATTTCCTCCATGTAATCTAATCTGCTTTTTGGTTTGATTCAGTCTCTGATTGGATTTCTGAAAAAGCCCCGCCCCACCTCTAAGGTGGGGGGGGGGGGCGCCATCTCATTCTTCGCCTCAGGCAGCAGATTGCCTTGAGTCACCCCTGGTATTATCCACGATGACGCCTAAATCTTTTTCTTTGGTGGTGGTTCCTAATTTGAAACCTTGCATCCTGTAACCATAGTTTGGGTTATTCCTTCCTAGGTGCATAACTTTGCACTTGTCCACATTAAATTTCATCTGCCATTTGAATGTCCAGTTTTTCAAGGTCTTTCAATTTTTGACAATCCTCTTGCATTTTAACAACTTGAATAATTTTGTGACATTTGCAAATTTGATTACCTCACTCATTATTCCTATTTCCAAGTCATTTATGAATATGTTAAAAAGCAGCGGGCTCAGCACAGATCCTTGGGGTACTCCACTATTCACCTTTCTCCACTGAGAAAATTGGGCATTTTATTTCTTCCAGCTCAAAGAATATTTTACCCTATTCTTCCTTCTTTGCTAAGCAATAATCTGATTTGATTTAAATTAAACATTTTCTGTTGATACTAGGCCCTGACAGATTTAAATCTAAACTAAAAGCTTTCTGCTGTTTTTTTATTTAAACTGAGAGCTCTCTGCTGATACTACGTCCTGACAGATTTAAATTTAAACTAAAAGCTCTCTGTTGATACTAGGCCCTTACAGAGTTTTAAATTTAAACTGAGAGTTCTTTGTTGGTTTTAAAAATAAGCTAAAAGTTCTTTGCTGGGTGTTAAATTTAAACTAAAAGCTATCTGCTGATTCTAGGCCTTGACATTCCTGCCCAAATGCCCATAATTCACACTCTTGACCATGCTTCATAAGCGCGTACCTTTATGCCTATGTGGCCTTTAGCATGCGTAAATGTTGGTCTTGCTTTAACTCTTCTGTCTTCTTCTCAGAAGTGTTATTTGACCTATGGCAAACGAAGAGCCTTCTCACTGGATTCATCCTGAATGGCAGCCTCTGACTCTTCACTGGGGGGGCCGTCTCCCTTCTCCCAATGAAGGGATTCGGTTAGCCTGCCATTTTCCACCTCAAGGTAGGAGGCAATTGATGGCATTGTGGGTAAGAATCATAGCCCAGCCTTGAGTTCTGGTGTCCATGCTGCTGGCCACTCCCCTTCTTCTGAGAGCTCAGCTCCAGCTGTTTCCCCTGTGTTAGAGATCCTTCTCAGGGTTAGGAGCTCCCAGAGTATGGGTTGTCCTCCCCAGAATTCTTTTCCTTCTTCGGTAATCCTAGTCTTTGATACGGAAACTCAGCCTGCAGCCTTTGGATTCTCTCAAGCTCAGTCACATGAGGGATGGACAGAGTGTAGAAGCCCAGCTTGATTGCCTCCTTTTAAGCTATCTGGATGGAAGTTGCCTCCTGGAGATGTGGGTCAGCTGGGGTCTGTCCGAGACCTAGGACTTCGGTGCTTGTCCTAGCGTCTAAGCTGAGAAATCTGATGCAAAAAATAAAAAAGAAAGGAAGAGTGTTTTCTCTGTTGGAGGTTCATGTAGAGGCTGACATTTTCCGCCTGTCCCAGAGGGAGACCTGGCGGCTTTGATTGCTCAAGTTTTCCTCCACCTAGTATGTAGCTGACACTCCAGCAATGGAGCAGGGGCCACAGGTTCCCTGCTTCTCTAGGCAGTGCGGATATTTACGGTAGTCTTTCAGACAATCTAGAACATGTTCGGGTTGGAATGGATCCTAACCAATTTCCAGCCTGGGGGATGCAAGCATGTTAAGGGATGTGAGCCCTCCCTCAGGGGAGTGTGTTGCTTGGTCCAGCCTGCCCAAGGTAAAGGCAGTGGTCCTCTACTCCTATGGGCATCAGTTTGGCCGTGAAGGGCACTATGGGTAGTGTCACAAGGTAGACCCAATGGAGCCGGAAGAAATGGAGATTAGCAGAGAAGATCAGGCAGAACCTGATGATATAAACAAAAAGCTGTCAAATAGTTGCTATAAGCAACCACGGCACACGTGGGAGAAGAGTAAAAAGACACACCCAGCCAGCATGGGAATGGAGTTAGAATTACCCGATAGGGATCAGCTGAGAGGGGGTGGAACCCGGGGACAGATACATAAGGCACACTCACAAGTAGTGAGGGAGAGTGAGCAAGGACAGAGGTGGAAGCAACAGCCTCAGACGTGGGAACGAAAGGAAAGAGAAAGAGATATAGGGAGCCAATCTCATCTCCAGGACCAGAGTTGGTGGAAGGAGGGAAGTGAAAGAGTGAGTCAGCAAAATATACAACAGGACAGCGTGAATGAGTCTGAGGACTTTGTGAATACACGTGGAGGTCAGCTGCTGAATACAGAGTGTGTGTGTGAAAGCCAGAAGAAATGGGGGAGGAATAATACTGCAGGTAACAAAGCATTAAAAGCTGAACAGGGCTGTTTTACACCTGAATGGGCTAAGTTCAGGGTTAACAGGAGAAGCCAGCCAAGAGCAGACGTAAGGGGAAAAGGAAACAACTTCTTTCCTTGTGCTAACAGCTACAAGAGAAAGGAAGATTTCTTACCTTTTGAAGCACCTAATTCTGCTAGCAACTTTAAACTCCCAGATTTCTCCCGAGTGCCGTTGCCAGCACTGCAATCTCCTACAGCTGAGCCAGAAGAATTAACCCTTAGCCGGTTCAGGGCAGGACACAAGCTGTCTAATACTGAAGCCAGTGTATATGGGCAGTTACCTTATGGTTTCCCTCAGGGAAAGTGCTCTTATAAACCACTTTCAAGAATATATGGTAATGCCCAGCAGAGCTTTAGCTCAGAACCAGGAAGTAATCACATACCTGACGTGACCAGCCAGTTTGAGGCCAGCAGAACAACTGACACAGAGAACGTGTGTACAAATGATTATCATTTAATGCAATGTGATATTCCTAATGTGCAAGGAAGTCCTGAGCCCATGGAATGCTCTTTAATGGTAACTGAAGAAGAAGAATTCTCACTCAGATAAGGGAAATATATGCAACAGGAGGTTTAAGCAGTAAACATGTTAATTGGCAGAAGTTCCCTTGGTTAAAAGTAAAACCTGGTTGCTTAGAGGCAGCAAAAGAAAAGGTTAAGTGCTCACAAGGAGAACTGTTTAAGTACTTTTCTTTTGATGAAGTTTAAGTTGAAGAAAGCAATTTTTGTTCTGCATTTGTTTTCTGTTGTTTGCCAGAGTGGCTTTGTTATTTTGTTTACCAAGAAAAGAATACCCTCATTGGACGGGGAATAAAACCCTTGATTTGAAGTTTGAACTGTGTGCTTGAATTGATTATAAAAGGACGGTACAACTACCACCCACAGAGGGCCAGGCAAGGCTATCTGCCGTATACACAGAGCCAGGAGGAGGTATTAACCTGTAGTACCAGTCTCCACCGGAGGGGCCCGATGAGGGTGTGACATAAAAATGGCGTAGGAGTGAGGATATTTTTTTTTGGGGGAGGCAAAATAATTTTTGGAACAGAAGAAACAAAAAAAGACATCGCCCAAAGAAAAGAAGAATATTGGCACCACAGGACAAGTACAGTGGAATATTCGCTGGCAGGTCGGCCAGAGGACTGGAAAAGACCCTTTTCTCACATGCTGAAGTCTGCCAGGAGACTAAGGTAATAGTAGCCTGAGTGGATGGGGATAGGATATCCTGTGAGGAAAGAGGGGGCGCTCTAATTTAGAGTAAAATCCTGTATAAAAGATACCGCACTTGGTGGGCCTTTTTCTTTTCTTTCATTTACAGGAACAACGTCTGGAGAAGATGGAACCACGGGACGTCATGTCGTGGATAACGGAACAATGGGACAAGCAAGCCCGAATGGTGCAACATTTACAGGAGCAATACATGGCATCCGCGAAGGAGCAGCAACGACCGCTATTAGAAGCTGTGGACGCTCTGCTTAAAAGAAGTGGTGAAGGAGTAGCACGTACTACACCAGTACCGCAAGTAGAGATGAACAATAATTTTGCTTTGTCTTTGGGACGGTTAAAACAAGAGGACAATCCGGATGATTTTATAGAGGCATTTGAGCGAATTGCTAGTAATCTCCAATGGCCTTCAGAGCAGTGGGCAATGCGGTTCGCAATGACCCTAAGCGGTGAAGCTCTGTCTGCCTTTAAGGCTATGCCGGCCAGCCTTGCTAATAATTATGTAGAAATTAAAAGAGCTGTAAAAGACAGGCTTGGCCTTACATCTAGGCATTATAGGCGATTGTTTAGGGAGGCACAAATGCATATAACTGAAACCCCGAAAGCATTATATCAAAGGCTTAGGAACCTTGCCTATAAGTGGTTAGATCCGGAGGGAAAACCACTAGAATCAATTCTAGATGAAATTATTCTAGAACAGTTCTTGTTGGCAGTAACCCCAGAGATGAAAACGTTTCTCACGTTACAGAACTGCTCCAATACGGAGGAAGCAACTAGAATGGCCGAGGTATTTAGGGAGGCTAAGAGAACTGATACATCCAGGATAAACCTTTTAAAAGTAGCAGGTATGGATGAAGCGGATGAGTGGAAGAGGTATGGAAGAATCAAGGCACCTAGTGGTAATATGGCCAAAGAGGCTTCCCCCACACACATTAAGAAATGTTACAAATGTGGAAAGCCTGGACACATTCGGAGGGAATGTAAAGTTAGGATGGTCTTTGTAACAGGGGTGGAAAAACAAACACCAGAGGGAATTTTATTACAAGTCCAAATAGAGGGGATAAATACTATGGCTTTTCTCGATTCAGGGGCTGAACAAAGTTTGGTTTCTCAGAAACTTTGGGAAACCATAAAACATTCTAACCCTGCTGTTTTGAATCAGGAAAAAGAACAGGTACAGGTAAAATGTATACACGGGGCACAGTTCCCGTATCCCCTGTACCAGGGGCATGTCAAAGGGATGGGCATCGAGAAAAAATTACAGGTAGCAGTAGTCTCTGAGCTACCACAAAACTTAATTCTAGGACGCGATTGGCCTTTTTTCCAAAAGGGGTTAAAACAAGGGATGGGTTTGAAGATGGGTTTAGTCTCCACCCGATCCCAAACTAGTAGAGTAGAAACTAGGGAATCCCCGGTAGGGAAAAGAATTGAACCGGAAGAAAAGGTTGATGTGGAAGTTCCCGGAGGAGAAGGGACAGATACACTTCCCCATCATGATGATTTGGTCCAGGGTCCGAGTGAAGGCGGGAAAAAGGCTAAGGCCAAAAAGCGCCATGAAAGGAGTCAAAGAACTCAGGGAAGAAGGGAATTGGAAACGGGTGAGGGATTACCGTGGGTGCCTGCTGCACTGGTACAAAAATTCCCCTCCTTCCCAAAAGAACAGAGAGAGGATTTGGCGCTCAAAAGAGCTTTCGAGTGGGCCCAAAAAGAAAGGACAGTATTACCTCAGTTCTTTCTAGATGGGGATATTTTGTATAGAGAGAGTCTCGA
This sequence comes from Ichthyophis bannanicus, assembly GCA_033557465.1. Taxonomy (NCBI): domain Eukaryota; kingdom Metazoa; phylum Chordata; class Amphibia; order Gymnophiona; family Ichthyophiidae; genus Ichthyophis; species Ichthyophis bannanicus. Next base: position 108,064,473 of record CM066040.1, read on the forward strand.
CCCATATACAGATGCGATACGTAAACAGCTGGTAGTACCTGTAAATTTCAAGTCGGTAGTGTTGCGTTTAGCGCACGACCACCCAGTGGGTAGCCACAAAGGCATTCAAGGAACGCTTGACCAAATTTTGGCGCGTTTCTATTGGCCAGGGGTATATCAGGAAACAAAACGGTACTGTGATTCGTGCCCTACCTGCCAAAGGGTTTCTGTAGTAAAACCCAAGGCCGTGCCCTTGATACCGTTACCAACCATTTCGGCTCCGATACGCCGAATGGGAATGGACATTGTGGGCCCATTAATAAGAACACCCCGGGGCTATCAATACCTCCTAGTCATTGTGGACTATGCAACCCGGTTCCCGTGGGCCGTTCCACTCAGGAACATTTCGGCTAAAATAATATCGCAAGAACTGATGAAATTATTTTGTGAGGTGGGGTTTCCCCAGGAAATATTAACAGATCAGGGCAGTAATTTTGTTTCGAAATACCTTGCTAAGGTCTGGGAGGCGTTCAGAATACGCCACATAAAAACAGCGGCGTACCACCCTCAGACCAATGGGTTGGTGGAGCGTACCAACCAGTCAATTAAACACCTGCTGAGAAGAGGGTTAAGGAGTGGGGAGATGGCGGAATGGGATACGCTCCTTCCGTTTGTACTGTACGCCTGTCGGGAGCGGGTTCAAACCTCCTTAGGAGTATCACCGTTCGAGCTTCTATTTGGGAGGACCCCTAGGGGGATATTAGACATTCTGCGAGAGGAATGGGTAGAACCCACGATACCCGAGATCGGCATCCCACAGTTCTTAAAAGAACTAAGGACTCGCCTGGAAAAGACTTCCCGGACCTCCCTGGAAAATTTGAATCATAGTAAGAAGAGACAAAAGTTTTACTATGACAAAGGTACGCAGGCCAGAGAGCTGGCAACGGGGGATAAGGTTCTAATTCAAGTGGCAGACCCTGGTCCCAAGTTTGAGGCTCGTTGGAAGGGGCCTGGCACAGTAATAAAAAAGGTAGGATTTGTGTCCTATCTCATTGAAAATGATAAAGGTCGAAGACAAGTATATCATATTAATGTGTTAAAGCCCTGGAGGGAAAGGTCAACCACAGCACATTTAGCCTTTTGTGAACAGCATTTTAGAACCCAGAAAGGAATTACATGCTGGCCACCTAAAATGGCGGCAGCAAGTAATGTTTTAAGGGGGGGAATATGTCACAAGGTAGACCCAATGGAGCCGGAAGAAATGGAGATTAGCAGAGAAGATCAGCCAGAACCTGATGATATAAACAAAAAGCTGTCAAATAGTTGCTATAAGCAACCACGGCACACGTGGGAGAAGGGTAAAAAGACACACCCAGCCAGCATGGGAATGGAGTTAGAATTACCCGATAGGGATCAGCTGAGAGGGGGTGGAACCCGGGGACAGATACATAAGGCACACTCACAAGTAGTGAGGGAGAGTGAGCAAGGACAGAGGTGGAAGCAACAGCCTCAGACGTGGGAACGAAAGGAAAGAGAAAGAGATATAGGGAGCCAATCTCATCTCCAGGACCAGAGTTGGTGGAAGGAGGGAAGTGAAAGAGTGAGTCAGCAAAATATACAACAGGACAGCGTGAATGAGTCTGAGGACTTTGTGAATACACGTGGAGGTCAGCTGCTGAATACAGAGTGTGTGTGTGAAAGCCAGAAGAAATGGGGGAGGAATAATACTGCAGGTAACAAAGCATTAAAAGCTGAACAGGGCTGTTTTACACCTGAATGGGCTAAGTTCAGGGTTAACAGGAGAAGCCAGCCAAGAGCAGACGTAAGGGCAAAAGGAAACAACTTCTTTCCTTGTGCTAACAGCTACAAGAGAAAGGAAGATTTCTTACCTTTTGAAGCACCTAATTCTGCTAGCAACTTTAAACTCCCAGATTTCTCCCGAGTGCCGTTGCCAGCACTGCAATCTCCTACAGCTGAGCCAGAAGAATTAACCCTTAGCCGGTTCAGGGCAGGACACAAGCTGTCTAATACTGAAGCCAGTGTATATGGGCAGTTACCTTATGGTTTCCCTCAGGGAAAGTGCTCTTATAAACCACTATCAAGAATATATGGTAATTCCCAACAGAGCTTTAGCTCAGAACCAGGAAGTAATCACATACCTGACGTGACCAGCCAGCTTGAGGCCAGTAGAACAACTGACACAGAGAACGTGTGTACAAATGATTATCATTTAATGCAATGTGATATTCCTAATGTGCAAGGAAGTCCTGAGCCCATGGAATGCTCTTTAATGGTAACTGAAGAAGAAGAATTCTCACTCAGATAAGGGAAATATATGCAACAGGAGGTTTAAGCAGTAAACATGTTAATTGGCAGAAGTTCCCTTGGTTAAAAGTAAAACCTGGTTGCTTAGAGGCAGCAAAAGAAAAGGTTAAGTGCTCACAAGGAGAACTGTTTAAGTACTTTTCTTTTGATGAAGTTTAAGTTGAAGAAAGCAATTTTTGTTCTGCATTTGTTTTCTGTTGTTTGCCAGAGTGGCTTTGTTATTTTGTTTACCAAGAAAAGAATACCCTCATTGGACGGGGAATAAAACCCTTGATTTGAAGTTTGAACTGTGTGCTTGAATTGATTATAAAAGGACGGTACAACTACCACCCACAGAGGGCCAGGCAAGGCTATCTGCCGTATACACAGAGCCAGGAGGAGGTATTAACCTGTAGTACCAGTCTCCACCGGAGGGGCCCGATGAGGGTGTGACAGTAGACAGATAGACCTTCTACTGAAGAGCCAACTTGTAGTGGCAGCTTTCTCCCATTGGCTATGTATGCAGGCCTGGAGCCGCAAGCTCTGTTCCTGTGGATTCAGTATCTCCCGCTGGATGATGCTTTGTATATTCTAGCCTGCTGGCAGCTAGTGATATAATCCTGTTGGCAGTGATGCAGAGTTGATCATGGCTTTGCCGCTGGGCAGCAGATATGTCTTCCAGAGCCCAGATAACTCAACTGGCTAAAGGGATGTCTCCCTTGTGGAACCGATTGGAGAAGGACTTGGCTAAGGCCACGTTTTCTTGCCTTCCAGAAGATAGACCAAAAGAGCCTGGGAAACAAGCAGGGTCCTTCCCTCATTGGCCTTCCCACATCCAGTATGGACACACTGGACTGATTTACAGGGGTCTTGGAACTCCTGCCATTTCATCCTGAAAAGTTCTTTTTTTCCGCTTCTGGACTGCAGTTTTGTAATTAATCCTTGCAATAGAGCTCGTGAGCCCGGAGGCTCAATCCCCTCCAGAGGGAGTTCCTCCCATTCTTTTCTATGTAGGTTTTGGGGCCCATTCCTGCATGTCATCAAGTACAAAAGGGTGCTAGACACCATTCAGAGTGGTTGTGTCCTGGACGGCTAGCAGCTAATCCCAGAGACATTTGTCATCTCTCCATGCAGGTTGGTGGACATGAGATTACTTCTTCTACAGGCAGTGGTGCCATGGTCCCTGCCAAGTGGGTCAAGGACATATGGGATGCCAAAGAAGGACGTCTCCTTCCAATCCATGGCCTCTAGGTGGTCAATGCTCCTTTGCGCATGTTGTGCTTTAGAATGGCAACTCTGAGATTGGTGATTTTGATGCTGCCCCAAAGGGCACTTCTAACTACTGAGACGTGATGGCGTTTCTGCAAGTTGCATGCCTTCTAACCCAAAGATTGGTGGTTCAAGATCAGCCTTTGACGGTAAAAAAAAAAAGTTTCTGGCCGAATCTTGTGTTTATATTCCAATACGGGAGGATCAGCGGAGATGTCTGTATTCTGCCATGTTGGGCTCATGCCTTCAGTTTGCTGCCCCACCTTCAGTTTCTCCCCTGCCCATGTATGTTCTCCAGGGTCATGGTGGTGGTGGCTGCATACACCTATTCCTGGATGACTGGCTCATCTTAGCCCATTCTCTTTCACAGTCCTCTCAGATTTCGGCCTGTGGTGCCCTTCTGAAAGTCCTTAGCTGGGTGGTCAATGGGGGAAAGCATCTGTTTGTGCATTCCCAATTCGTGGGCTTCCTGAGAGCATGGTTTGGTTCTTGAGTGGGCAGAGGAGAGAGTGCAGAAATGGTTGGAATGACTTGAATTGCACGGTTCAACAGGCTCCCAGTGTCCTAGATTATCCTCAATTCCTTGGCTTGATGGAGGCGGCAATCAACTGGTGCCATGGGCGTGTTCATATGAGGCCACTCCGGTGGCCCTTCCTGACAGGAGCTCTAGCTCAGGCTTAGGCTTCAGCTCCAGATGGGAGTAACAGCCATCTTAAGATGGCGGCTACACCCACATTATCTGATGAAGGGCATGCTGCTTGATATCACTTGTGGATCTTTCTGGAGTTGGGCACCCACTTTATGGGCTGGGAAGCCCTTGACGAGACTGAGCAGCCCAGGGCTATTGGAAAAACATGCAGGCGGTGTGGTCCATCACTCATCTTGAAGCAAGAGCCATCTGACTGGCCGTCTTGCGTTTTCTCACCCTTGGTCAAGGATAGAGTAGTGTGAATGTTCAAGGGCAATCCCACGGCTGTGGCATCTGTCAATCACCAAGGCAGCACAAGTTGTACAGGAGTGGCCCGGCAGATGAGTCTCTGGTTCACCTAGGCAGAGATGAGCCTACTAGCTCTGTTGGCTTGGCTCATTGTTGGGGTGGTAGATGCATAAGTGGTCTTCCATCATCACTCTTTCGATCCCAGGGAGTGGTGTTTGAGTCAGAAGGAATTTCAAATGTTTCTCCACTGTTGGAGTCTCCCCAAGATGGAATTGAAGACATCCCACTCCAATTTCAAGTATGCCATTGCTTCACTCACCACACAGAAATTGAGTCCAAAGGTTTGTCGCCCTGGTTCAGTCTTGGCCACGACAATGGCTGCTATTGAGCATGTGTTTTGATGCATGAAGCGCCATCCGGACTGGATTGTACTAATAGTGCCGGATTGGACAAGGAAAGTGTGGTTTAGGGACCTGGTGTGGCTCCTGCAGGTTATTCCTGTTTATCTGCCCCATTTTGGAGCTGGTTGTATCAGAAACCATTTGTCCTGGATGATTCAGCTCCCTTCTTGCTTACGGCTTGGCTCTTGAAGGGAGTCAACTGTCGCTTAAGCGCTATTCTCCTGTAGTAGTTTTCACTCTGTTCAGAGCCCGGAGGGGTTCTACCTGCCTGGCATGTGTGCAGGCCTGGTACCTCTTGGAGTGTGGATGCAGTTCATGACAACTTGTTCCTAAGTCTGCCAAGGTGCCGTCTGTGTTAGTCTTCTGCAGGACAATCTGGAAAAGAGGATGTCCCTTACCTCCTTGAAAGTCCAAGTGGCAGTCTTGTCCTGTTTATTTATTTATTTCTGGGTTTTTATACCGTTTTATCCATGCAATCAAGGCGGTTTAAAAGGAACTCAATGGTCTCCGCAAGAATGTTGTGACAGCCAAGTTAACAGAGGGATGCTGGATAATGGAGGCATTTACCTCGGCATATCTGTTACAGAACAAGTTGGTTCCATAAGGTTTGTGCACCCATTCTTCTTCGATGCTAGAATCCTCGGGCAAAGAGTGTAGCTCAGTGGTCCATTCAGATATTGTCAGGCAGCACTGTGGGCATCACTTTCCACTTTTTGTCAAGCATTACAGTTTGGCTATCCATGCTTGGGAAAACTCAGCCTTTGGCTCCAAGGTCTTGCGAGCTGCTGTGTCTTCTTCCCGCCATGGTAGCGTAGCTTTGGTGCATCCCACTTGTCTGGATTGATCTAGCAGGATGCTATGGAAGGTGACATTTTACTTACCAGATAATGTTCTTTCTTTGAGTTCTGCTAGGCTAGTCCAGGACCCACCCCTGGAAATGTATTTGATATGTTATTCTGTGGAGATACCTTGGTCTACTAGGATTTTCTGCTTGGCTCTGCAGGTTAATTTCCTACTGAGAGCCTTCTGGTCATTTTCTCATATGCATAGTTTTCTATATGGTTTCTCGACTGTTTGATTCATCTTTTTTGCCCACATTGAGGTTGTGTGAGGTTTGCCATGCTTTCCCATATGCTTTGGGATGAATACTGAGGTGCCCTCTAGTGGCTCAGGCTGATAGAGGCATGGGAGTGATGTCATTGAATCCTGGGCATTTCATTGGCTTCTTTCTGCACCAGTCTGCTGATAGGGGAACACAACCCACTTGTCTGGTCTGGTCTGGTCTAGCAGGACTCAAGGAAAAGACATTATCTAGTAAATAAAATGTCACCATACAGGTTACCCCTTCTATGCCTTTGTGTAGAGTTGTATCTGTCACTCCATGCAGCTTATCCCCCTCTATGTTCAGTGCAGAAGATCTTTAGTTATTTAAGTTTGCTTTGATTCCATTCTCTTGCTATATAGGGATCCTCTATATTAATCCCATGCCTTTTTGAATTCCATCACTGTTTTTGTCCCCACCATCTCTTTCGAGAGGGCATTTCAAGCATCCACCATCCACCACCCTTTCTGTGAAAAAGTATTTCTTGATGTTGCTTTTAAACTTATCGCCTTGCAGGATTTAAATTAGGTAACATAAGTCTCCAAGAAATCTCTATAGGATGAAACTGTAAGATTAAACGGAAAGCTGTTTTCACAGTGACTACTTTATTTTCACCAAATCTTGGAAGGACTTCTACTGGCAATTTACCTTGTTGTTTTATGATGTTAAGGATAGATTTGGCATCTGTGAACCTTAAATTCATTGTAAGGAGACATTCTTTGATATTGGTGACTGTTCTTTTAAAACCTAATGTTAATTAATAAATACTATTTTCTGCCAGACAGTACCAAATATATTTTTTTGAGACTGAAGATTTTTCTTCAAAAATGGCTTTTCCATTTGTCTTCCAGCTCCCAAAAATTCTTGTACACAATTGAATATGCCTGTCTATTTTGATAATAGCAGTGATTCTCTTTTTGTGGGAATGCAGAAAGAACTGCCAACTCTTTTTGGGCATCATGCATAAGAGCTAGATCTAGCAGAAACTGTATTGATGAAAAGCACTTTTACAGATCACTATGAGATAATTGCCCTGCCTTTGATGGACTTTCATCCTGACTAGCAGATTTGACTAGAAACAAAGAGAAAAAAAATTCTTCCAAACTACTGCAATATTCCCATATGAACTCGCAATTCACCCAACACCCAAAACTTGGCCAGTCCTGCATATCTGTTCCTTAAGCTGCTCAGAAGACTTTGGGGTATGTCTATTAAGCTGGGCTAATGATTAACCTGGGTTATCTGCACTTAGGTTCCTTGCTATTCAGTGGGACCTAGGAGCACATAGCCTGAGTTAACCGTTAGCCCGGCTTAGTAGACATACCCCTTAATCATCTCTCTCTGTTTTTGAAGTATTCTGCTATAAACTGCAGAGAGCTTGTCCATAAATGTGCAAAAGTGATTCATTCCATGGGCTTCAGAAACTGGATCTTCGACAGCGAATTCTAGCCTGTAATTCAGGAAGTGCCATACCAAAATAATAGGACAAACCTAAGGTGTTGTGCAACTCATGATTTCCTTCCCAACTTCACACCAGCTCCAGCACTAACAAAAGCAACACGATTTTGCTGGAAGTATACATTACCAAACCCACAGGAGCAAAGACAATCAAGAAGCACTTTTGCTACAATTCTGCCATTTTTCCTGGAAGCTCTATTCAATCAAATAAAAGGAAAATGTTTTTGTCAAACTCTTAGGGTGCTTTTGTCACTGAGACAAGCTGATTCATCAGTAAAGACCATTATCTTTCTATTAAGTTTCTGAATATTTTAGATGTATCTGCTCTCATTCCTGATGTAACATGATCAATTATTTGAACAGATTAGCAAGGGCTATACCATTTAGCTCTTGCAGCTCCATCAAAGTAATCAGAGCAAGTCTTAGCAATTTTTGCTATATAATGGATAGCCCATGAAATAGAGAAAATAAGTATTTTCCCTGTGAGATGCATTGTAATGATTAATACTGCCCTAATCTACTATCTTCTGGGCACGTACATGGACTATTGATCTAGAATGCTCCTTTATTTTTTTACATAGCGATTTCAGTTATGATACTCATGAAGTTTGATTGCATGTAATAGAATTTCTACTCCCTTCTCTTAAAATCAATGTACCATGCATTTTCCATGGTCCTAATTGCTTGGCTGTAGAGTCTACTTAACAACTGGGAAGCAGAAAGCCCCTCTCAAAGATTGAACAAGGAACTTTCCACATAGCAGTAAACAGCACCAAATGATGAGAGATTGATAGTTGCAGCCCAGGACAGTGGATTACAGACAAGATGGTTTACAGCAAGCATTGAAAAAACTGGCAAAACAGAAATATGTTGATTCTGTAAGCCCTGGAAACAGTGACTCACCTCATAGCTGGCTGTGAAGTTCTGATGGCGGAAAGTTTCTATACAGAAAGGCATAACAAAGTAGCACACCTCATCCATTGGAAACTCTGTAAACACTAACACATCACTATCCCTGAAAAGCACTGGGATCATGACCCTAAGAGAATTACAGAGAATGAAGAGGTTATGATCACTTGAGACTTCCCATTCTAATAGATAAGAAACTGGATGCAAGGAAACCTGACATAGTGGTAAAGGAGAAAAACACCAGAACGGCATTGATAATAGAGGTGTCAGTTCCAAGTGATTATTCTGTGAATTGTTTGGAGAGGGAGAAGATCATGAAGTACCAAGGAATGCAGTCAGAGATCAAGAAAATGTGGCAGACAGATACAGAAATGTTTCCCATCATATTGGGAGCCAAAGGCTTGATAAAGAAGAAATTCCAAGCATATCTTGACAAACTAGTCTTGCGAACTCCAGAAGGAAGCTCTCTTTGGCATGATGCAAGTACTATGCTGAACATTAACACTAAATTTGAGAGACTGAGATCATATTCCCCATGCCCTCGCTTAGAAGGAAGGTTCATGACAGTCAAGGTATGTGTAAAACTAACCCATTTGGAGAAACTGCTCCTAATAAACAGCAAAGCCACCGAACCAGTGGGCTGGCCTGAGGCAATGTCTAATGTTTATCTAGAAAAGTAGTATCCCAAAAGCAAAATAAAAATTTGCATTGTAGTTTCATATATAATTTGCAAGTGTAAATATATTTACTTAGATGCAGCATTAGCAATTATTAATCAAACCCAGGTCCTCTGTATAAGCCACTGGGCCAGAATAAACTAGATTACCCCTATGCCCTCTTTTTACATAGAATTCCTCTGTAGTAAACATCCCAACTTGGTGAGGAAAGAAGTGATCTAAGGGTTAACCAAACATAGATAATCTGTTAATAACCTTGGTCACCGTGAAAGCAATTATATCTCCAGTGATCTAACCAGGATTTGGATCTCCTATAACACATTAACAGCTTCCACAACAAGAGGAAGGAACAGTCTTCAGACACAGTCCCCATCCCCATCTCTTGTTTCACCAGAATTCTGCTGGAAGTCATTTCTTCTCCTCTTCCCAGGTTTACCTCTGGATTCTCCTTCCTCTCACAGCCTCTCTCACTGTCTCCCCAACATAGTGGGTGTCATTGCAGAACAGGTGGAGAGACCCCCTTCATGCCTTGCTCCAATGTACCAGAAGCATTCAAATGAGGTAACCACTGGGCTAAACCTACTAGTCCATGGGCTGGCATAGATTATTGAAGAACAGGGAGAGGGACAGAGAGAAACCCTAATCCAACCTTTACATTTGCATTTCAGCACCAGTGTTCTAGGAAAACAATATCAAAGGTTCAGGCTGACAGAGAGCTCCTACCCCAGTTGCTTACTAAGGCACCATCTTGGATCCCATATCTGGTTTATTTAAACTGCATATTCAGCTGTGTAGGTGAAGACTCAATATCTAGGCAAAATTAGCTGAACAAGTTAACTTTCCTGCTCAGCAATTCTTTGAATATGAACGTCATAGTGTCTATCTTTATTTTAGCCCAATAGTTTCATCCTGCTCATTTGTGCATCTGAGTCATTTGATAGCATAGGATTCTGGTACAGTGAACTGACCATCATTTGCAATTAGCCAGGGATTTTTCTCTTATTTTGTATCTGTTTCCAGTGTGCCTAGTATGGACATTGCATTGATAGTCTTCCCCTGGGAGGTGTGGGGGTGGAGCTATTGACCAGGGCTTCTTTCAGAACCCTGAAATCATAGGCCCTGAAGCCGGCCTCTGGATATCACCCTTAAGTGATAACCACAGTTCTCTTTCCTCAAATACTGTTTCCACAGTACAGTATCTCCAGCCAGCTTGGGAAGAAGAAAACCCATCTCAAGAATTGAACCAGGCAGTACACAGCATGGTCACTGGACTGGCCCTGAGACAATGGGGTATGTTTACTAAACTGCGGTAACGTTACATAACGCGCGTTCTGTAACGTTAACGATCGTTAGCACATCATAACGCGCGTTATGATGCGCTAATGATCGTTAACGTTACAGAACGCGCGTTAAACAACATTAATGATCGTAAAGCTCTGCGGCACGGTAAAACACCGCAGAAGGTGGAGAGAGGGCGGAGAGAAGGGGTCAGTGGGCGGAGAGTGGGCGGGGAGAGGCTCCCTGCACACTAACGCGCTGATCTGAAGAGCTGAATCCGAACGCGATTGAAAACCTGCCGTTGAATGCACATTACAGGGGAGAGAAACCATTTCAGTGTCGGCAATGTACAGCCCAGGCAGGGAAGTGATAAGTGTGATACATGTGCACAGAACAAAAGGGCACATAAACACTGAAAATGACCCCAACAAACTGGAAAAAAACCATAACCAAGCTGGCCAATAGTGGTATCAATGAGAAACATCAACCCCTCCCCCCCCCCCCCGAGTAAGCTCCATAGAACAGATATAAATCGTAGAAGGATCTATACTCCGTCCCCATACAAGGTGAATAAGCCCACAGTGAAATAGCGCTGCTCAGGGTTTCCCCCACCATCGGACAGGGTTCCTATGGCGTGCACATGTCCCGCAACATCAGGGCGGGCAAGTCGGAATGGCAACTGGACAGATGCCAGAGAAGGGATACAGAGGGCCGCAGGCAGCACATGCTGTGGTGCAGCTGGGCCACAGTGCGGACTAGGGTGATGCCTAGGTGGCCCATACGACTGCTGAAACAGCAGAGCAGCCAGACAGCAACTGCTGAAGGCCCAACATGGGCACGAGTGTGTTTACCACAGTGTCACAGGGGATAGTACCCAACAGCTACCCCCAAGGGCACAGAACAGTGGCAGGCGGGGCTGGGGGGAGTGTGGACTTCTATGCAGGCACCCCTACCCCAGAACCCGCACCATGGGCAGCCACCTACCTGCACACTGGATGGCCTGAGACTGCGCACCACCAGCACCACCAGCAGAAGGGCATGTCAGCATGGTGGCTGAGGGATACTGGTGGTGGAGGGGGCAGTGGCAGCTGCCCAGAGCAGACCGTGGCCTAGCCCTGTGTAGGTGGGTGCTGTGTACTGCAACAGACGGGCCCTGTCTGACGAACAGTCATGGTATCACCAAGGAATGTACTGACTCTGTGACAACAAGGTGGTGCAGTGCACAAAACCAGTGTATTCAGAAGCAGAGGGTCACAGGTTCAAGTCCCAGCTGTGGTTCCTGCCAACCCAGTTCCCATATTTTACCCACTACTACAACGTGCTAATACAGACAGCACCTTTATTGCAGATGACGTAAACATGCCCAAGACACCTACATTTTACCCTACAGAGCACAGACACCATAAACAAGCACATTACCTAGAGCAGAGTCTCCCAAATGCAGTCCTGGAGGGCCAAACACCATTCCGGTTCCATGCTGCCTCTGATAAAGATGCCTGTGCTGCATTTCTATGCGCCACCCCCATGGTATGCAGATGTATCTCATGCATATTCATGAGGGACAGCATGAAAACCCGAACAGTGTTTGGCACCGCAGGACTGGAGTTGGGAACCTCTGCCGTAAAGCAGCAGCCAACAGGGGCAGACACACCCGCACCCACAGGCCCCATTATCCAAAGCCTCCTGGAGAGGCAGGACTCTGGGCTCTGCGTGCATCTCCCAATACTAGCACATGCATACCGTAGTAATGCCACCCTAAACCTGGGAATATGGTACACATCTATCAAAAGGTTGCTATGATTACTGGCAGATAGCAATTCCTAGGTTAAGTACAAGTTCCTGAGTGAGCTGCATCATAGCAACCTCTCTGATGTCTGTGGAGTGTGCTACAGGTCCTGTGTCTACGTTTACGTTTACGTTTATTCAGACTTTATATACCGCCCAACACTTAGTAGTACCTGGGCGGTTTACAATACAAGTTTAAAACAAACTTAAAAACAGTATTCTAAAACCGTTTAAAATGGCTGAGAAGGAGAAAAGGAACGCCAGTAAACAAATAGGAAAGAGGAGGAAAGGAAAGGCAAAGAAAGGACAAACCACAGTGTATTAATTGAACAGGTGAATAGACATCAAGAGGGCAGGAGGGAGGGGGTAACAGAGGGGGGGGAGGGAGATGGGAATGGCAGGTCGAATGCTAGACTGAAGAGATAGGTTTTGAGCTGTGATTTGAATTTTGGGTAGGACTCCTCTGCACGGAGTGAGGGGGGGAGTGAATTCCAAAGGCTGGGGGCTAGAAAGTAGAAGGCAGAAGTACGAGTGGAGACAAGATGAGCCTGGGTAGGTGAGGGAAGGGCAAGTCGGTTAGAGTGTATGGCCCGAAGCAAGCGAGGGGGAAGACGAAAGTGTATTTGGTCAGCGAGATAGAGGGGAGTGCCAGTGTGAGCAGCCCTGTGCGTGAGAATGAGAATTTTGTATTGGGCACGGAAAGAGATAGGCAGCCAGTGATAACGAAGAAGAAGCGGGGTAACATGGTCAAAGAGACTACAGAAAAGGTGTTTACCAACCTGGGGAGTGACTCCTACAGTATTGCGTACCATAGCCATGCCTGCACTGTGCCCAGGACTGGTGTGGTGGCCTGGGCTACCCAACACCTCTATAGTTGCACAATGCTGGCATAGGTGTGGGGAGTGTGTGTCTGTCTATCCAGTGTGTGGTGGCTGCCAACACCCTCCACAGCCCACACTGCTAGCACTGTTGCCAGTATTGGCCTGCCAATGTGCATAATGAGGAGCAAGGTACCGTGGGAATAGCCTGGATAGGGTGGCCTGGCCTGGATGCATCTGCACACGGCATAGGGCAATGGCTCAGACATTGTAGTGCCTGGCCACCACCTGCACGGACAGGGTGGCCATAGCATGTCCTGCTGGGAGGTCACTCTCACCCTGACTGAGCAGTGACCATGGCATGGCTAGGTTCCCCCATAGTGCTATATAGCATTTCTCTCATGTGATATTTATGGGTTTTCTTTTGGGGCCCAATCACTGACTTATCTGCTTGGTGTGTATGCTGACATCCCCGTTCTGGGTACATGCATCTCCTCCAGGACCATGCACTATGGACTAGCTGGCAGACTGTCTGCAGCTAGTATGTGTCTTGCTGGAACACCTTGCAGGGTGCAGCGGCTGGAGGCTTGCTGCTGGAGAATGTCAGATAATGGTGGGGGGCAGCTGAGCATTTCCAGGCCTGCCGTCTGTCTGCTATTGCGTTATGGATGTGTACCGCTCTGTCTGTTCCCCAGCAGGACTGGCGTTGATGGTCCCCTCTACTGCTACCATTGCAGGGAGGTAGACTGTGGATCTATTGGTGGGTGATCCTGTTTCCCACCCTGAGCCCCAGAGGGTGGGTTGTGTGGTGGTACATGATCTGCCTATGGGTCCATACACCCCCCCTTCACCTACAGCAGGTAACCATGGCACCAACACAGGATATGCACTATTCTGGGTGCATCATCGCCCATATGGACTAGACATGACCGAGACATACAGCAGGACACAGATGTATCCTAGGTGTGTCTAACAGAACTGCCTATCACACACTGCTGGGGACCTGCAGCATGGCGTATTTCAGCCATGAAAGGTGCTGTGGACCTGGTGCTGGGCGCCCCACCTCAACCTCAGGGTGAGCACAGTACCCGCACAATGTGACTGTCTGTGGCTACTCTGTGGCAGTGCCACACACGGTCTGTTCCCCCTACCAGGCCAAGGTGCTGTGGGGGGGACTACCCAATCTTGTGCCCATCTCTCGACTGCTGATTTGCATGTGCAGTGCATCATGGGTACGGGTGGGTTAACCCTATCCTGGTAACCACAGCAGACAGTTTGTGTGGTGACATGCAGTTCTTCTGCAGCCAGCCAGGGCTTTGTTCACAGCCTTATAAGGTGTCCTATAGGGGACATTATAGGGTGCCTTGGCGGACAGTACACTTTATAACGTGCCCTATGGAGTGCATTATGGGGTGCCTTATGCGACACCTTAGGTTATGCCACCGTGAGGGTGTGTTTGCTGGCAGCACTAATTAAAATACACGTCAAATGCCTCAACAATCACTACTTTATTTATTTATTTATTTACATTCTCTTATATACCGCGCTATTCTGCATCAGTGCGGTTTATATTGAACAAACTGAAATTACATTGAACAGGGCATTATAACTTGGAGATAACTATTTTACAGGTAACATGGGCTATGGAGGGTTAAGTGGCTTGCCGAAGACCACACGGAGCACCTGTGGGACTAGAAACCCCAGTCCTTCCGGCCCAAGGTTGCTGTCCTCTAGTGGGATTTGAACCCCCAACCTTCCGGCTGAGGCAGCACCCTTTAAATGTAAAGGGTGCTGCCTCAGCCAGCCTTATACATTAGGCCCACTGGGGAATCGAACCCATGACCCCTGTACCATCAGTCAGTGTTGTAACCATTGTGCTACAGCTCTGTTGCTGTGCTTGTATGCCTGCGCGCCTTCTTAAGATTAACGCGCGGTAACGTGCCCTGTAGCGCTCGTTCATTTATGGCGCCTTGTAACGTGCGTTCTCGGCGCATTCTCGGTAACGATGTACCACCCATGTCCTTATTTGGGATTTCTGTCTCTACCGCGGCTCCTAACGCGAATCACACTAACGCAGTTTAGTAAACATACCCCAATGTCTAATGCTTATTTAGAAAAGCAGTATCTGAAAAGAATATCCCAAAAGAAGGATATTTGCTTCTAAAAATGAAGGACACTAATTTGTATTGATTTTGCATATATAGTTTGCAAATATAAATATATATTTACATAGCTGCAATGTTACCAGTTAATCAAACCCAGGTCCTCTATATAAGCCATTGATCCAGAATAAACCAGATTTACCCAAGATCCCTTTCCTACATAGAATTTCTCTGAAGTAAGCATCCCTGCTTAGTGAGACAGGAAGTGGCCTAGCGCAAATCCAGCAGCAATCACAGCTACTTTGAGGTCCCAGACATTTATGCCTGTTCAGGAACAGATATATTTCTGCACGTATAGTAGGTAAATGCATATACATCAGTGTTTTTTATAATCAAGGAATGCCACCTGCACTTTGCCCAGACAGTGCCTGTGGGAACACCCACTTGAAAAGTACATGCAGTCTTCTCATCGAGTGTACTTTTCCTTGGGGGGTAATTTTATACGTGGCACTTTATGTGTCTTACCACATATCGTGAAAAATAATTAATAAAATTACCTCCTTAAGGGACTGATAGGACATGGGACATTGGCTGCTTTTCCAGGGAGAAGGGTGGGAAAGCTTGGATCCTGGAGAGAGGATGTAGCACTGGCTCAAATCCACACACCTGACTACCCTACACCTGACCTCTCCTGAGGGGCAGCCCAAGGGTAATGCGAGGCCAGGTGCGGAGACTCATTGCAGGGCCTCATTTGCATAGCCACTGGACCTCATTTGCATGCATTTTATTTTATTTTAACATTTGCTGTTTACTTATTATTTTGCTTGTGGTTATATGATGTTACATGTAAAACAAACTCTGCTTTGTTGATTGTTGTGAACCGCAACTGATCTCTGGAAGATGCGGTATATAAATGATTGTTAAATAAATAAATAAATAAAATATATATGTCGCCCATCTAAAATTTTAGGTGTCTTTAAAGGAGCCCTTCACAAGCCTCTTTTTTGTCCTGGCAATGACTTAGAAGCATGTTTACTAAATATTAATGTGTGTTAAGTACTACTGCGCCAATAGAAATAAATGGGTGTTGCTGCACTTAGCGGACATTAACATTTGTGAATGTGTATTAACTTTTAGTAGACAGGTCTCTTAATGAGTGTCTCAATAGCATTTGCATGGACAGTGAGGATAAAGAGACTACCAGATTTCTACATTACTATACTCCAGTGTCAACTGCCAGGCACATTAGGAACTACTATACACCCTGCTCATTTAGAATCCATAGCAAACCCGCTGAATCGTAACAGCACTACTGGGACTCACAAAGCATCAAACCCTATCTATCAAAAGGCAACACTACAAATATTAAATCAGTACATCTCAGAGAAAACCAATACATCTCCTAGTGGGGAAAGAGAACAAGTAGGACTGTCACATAAAAACTACAAGGACAGAAGATAGCATCTCGGTTACACAAGCAAAACATAGACTGTCACCAAACATAGAGCAAGGGATCACAATTTAGAAATATGAAGACAATAGTTAAACTGGGAACCCCAAAAGCCAAACTTGGAATGTACAACACTGGAGAAATAAAACTATAAATTACAGTGCCTTGTGACAAGTATTCATCCCCTCAAGTTTGTCCTGTTTTGTCGCATTACAACCTGGAATTAAAATGGAGTTTTGGGGGTTAGCACCATGTGATACACACAACATGCCTATGACTTTGAAGGTGCAAAATATCCTTTATTGTGACACAAACAATAATTAAGACAACCCCCCCCCCTGAAATCAGGAATGTGCATATGTATTCACCCCCTCCCAAAGTCAATACACTGTGGAGCCACCTTTTGTTGTAATTACAGTTACAAGTCTCTTGGGGTATGTCTCTATTAGATTAGCACATCTAGCCACTGGGATTTTCACCCATTCCTCAAGGCAAAACTGTGCCTCAAGTTAGATGGGTTGCATTGATGTACAGCAATCTTCACGTCATGCCACAGATTCTCAATTGGATTGATGTCTGGGCTTTGACTAGGCCATTCCAAGATATTTAATGTTTCCTTTTAAACCAGCTTTAGCAGTATGTTTAGGGTCATTGTTCTGCTGGAAGGTGAACCTTCGTCCAGTCTCAAATCTCTGGCAGACTGAAACAGGTTTTCCTCAAGAATTGTCCTGTATTTAGTGCCATCCATCGTTCCTTCAATCCTGACCAGTTTTCCTGTCCCTGCCGATGAAAAACATCCCCACAGCATGATGCTGCCACCACCATGTTTCACTATGGGAATGGTGTTCCCGGGGTGATGGGAAGTGTTGGGTTTGCACCACATGATGGCCAAAAAGTTCAGTTTTCCTCTCATCTGACCAGAGTACCTTCTTCCATGTATTTGGGGCGGTCTGCCACATGCTGTTGCGCAAACTCCAAATATGTTTTCTTATTTCTTTCTTTAAGCAATGGATTTTTTCTGGCCACCCTTCCATAAAACCATGCTCTGTGGAGTGTACGGCTTAAAGTGGTCCTATGGACAGATACTCCCATCTCCGCTGTGGATCTTTGCAGCTCCTTCAGTGTTATCCTTGGTGTCTTTGTAGCATCTCTGATTAATGCCCTCCTTGCCCGGTCTGTGAGTTTTGGTGGGCGGCTTTCTCTTGTCAGGTTTGTAGTGGTGCCATATTCTTTCCATTTTGTTATAATGGATTTAATGATGTTCCATGGGATATTCAGAATTTTGGATTTTGTTTTTTATAACACAACCCTGGTCTATACTTCTCTACAAATTTGACCTGTTTGGAGTGTTCCTTAGAAACATAGAAACATAGAAACATGATGACAGAAAAAGACCACAAGGCCCATCTAGTCTGTCCTTCCATAACTACAACAGTCCACTTTTTACCTTTAGAGATCCTCTGTGTTGGTCCCATGCTTTTTTGAATTCAGTTACTGTCCTCATCTCTACCACCTCCACTGGGAGACTATTCCACGGATCCACTACTCTTTCTGTAAAGAAATATTTCCGCATATCACTCCTGAATCTATCTCCCTTCACCCTCATCCCATGTCCCCTCGTAGCAGAACTTGCTTTCAATTGAAAGAGGCTCTCTCCCTGAACATTTATGCCACGGAGGTATTTAAACATCTCAATCATATCACCTCTATCCCGCCTTTCCTCTAAGGTGTACATATTAAGATCCTTAAGTCTGTCCTCATATGCTTTATAATGAAGCCCATTAATCATTTTAGTAGCAACCCTCTGCACCGACTCCATCCTGTTCACATCCTTTTGAAGGTGCGGTCTCCAGAATTGCACACCATACTCCAAATGAGGTCGCACCAAAGACTTATACAGAGTGTGGCCTACCACTCCGTGCGCCTACGCCCCCTAGGGCCGGCAAGGCAGATTGTTTCTGCTTTTGGACGCTTACTGTTGTATTTGTGCAGGCGCCCGCCTAATAGGACACGAAGATCACCTCTTTTAATGTAGTTGTGGTTTGCTTTTATTTAGCAGTCCGAATGGAAGAGGCACAGGGCAATTTGTAACATAAATTGCTTTTTATTGTTTTTCTTCAAGTAATCATTTGTGGCCAAAAAGCTCAAGAAAAAGGCAAAATCACATTAACCAAAATAGGATTCTTCTCCAAAGAATGTCCAAGGTGAATTCTACAAATAACTTCTTCACTCTTGGTAGTAGTACTTCTATTATTTACAGATACAGCAAAGATACCATTGTGCATCATTCACAAACTTAGAAATAGTGGAGCTTTACTTTCTCTGCTGGCATAAGTTCAAGACATCAATCAGAGTGCCACCTCTCAGTTTAAAACCGTTAGCTTATTTAGCTGAGGTTATAGCAGCAATAGAACCAGCTACTTTTACACATGAGGGTTTTGATATCTTCCTGTCTGTTTTTCAAGCATACAGTGATTCTAGCACTTCTGTTGCCTTCTTACTTCTTTCACACAGCATTTAGTAAAAGCATTATATATTAGTCACACACAGACTGCAATCCATTGATTCGGCTGAGGACACTGAATTATTAGAGAAACAGTCCACATCCATTTCTGCTGGGGAATTATATGGCTCTGTGCTTGGGGTAACCTTTGGCTCAACCTGTTGTACGTTCTTCAACAGCTTTAAAAGTTTTCCCCACTTTAGCTTCTGGTTCCCCTTTATAACCGGGTTGGAACCTCTTGCCTTTCTCCCTCTTAATAAATCCTCTTCAGGAAATGCATAAGCTTTTGGGCTGGCAGTGACTCTCCTTCTAACAGGCTTTTTACATTGTCTGTATAGAGGCTCAGGGCTAGAGCTGCTATATTCTGACTCAGAAGTAAAGTCCTGAATTCTCTCCCAGCTCTTTCTATGCCCACACCCTTTACACTTGCCTTGTAAGTGTTGACCAGTCCTCCTGGACCCACCAGAAGACACAGCCTTGAAGTGCTGCTTCCTCTCCCGGTCTCTTGGCCTTCTCACTTGGCTCCTAGCCTGCAGCCTGTCCTGCCTTTGAGCAGTCCTTCTCTGCAGTCTCTCGGGTGTATGAGCAGATCCTGTTTGATCAGTGTCTGAGTCCTCTGTTAGCTCAGCTGATCTTCTAGAGAGACTCCGTCCTCGGGAGTCTGCCAGTTTCTCCTTAGTATTGCACTTGCCTCTGCACTGTCCTGTGCATGGTCCTCGTGTGTGCTGAACTCTAGAATCAACTCCCAGCTGATCCTCCAGTTTCCCCTCACTTCCTGTGTGAGGCAGTTTATATGTTCTGTGAATTGTTTGCTTCCCTGGCCCCACCCTCTCTCTGCTTGCAGCTGCCCTAGAGGCTGGGTGTGGCTTCAAGGTAACCCTGCTTCTGTGTGCCTTAGTTTCACTCTCTATGTGGGAATTGTGTTTCAGTGAGCCCATCCCCCGCTTATGGGAACCAATTTCAGTGTTTTTTCTAGTTTTAAAGGGCTCTGCAGCATGCACATCATCACAAGAGGCATTATCACCTCCTTTTTTCTGCTAGCCATTCCTCTCCGTATGCACCCAAGCATCCTTCTAGCTTTTGCCGTCGCCTTTTCTACCTGTTTAGCTACTTTAAGATCATCAGACACAACCACGCCTAGGTCCCGCTCTTCTTTAGTGGACAAAAGTACTTCACCTCCTATACTGTATTGCTCCCTTGGATTGCTGCAGCCCAAATGCATGACCTTACATTTTTTAACATTAAATCCAAGCTGCCAAATTCTAGACCATTCTTCAAGCTTAGCTAGATCCCTCCTCATGTTATCTACACCTTCCTGGGTGTCTACTCTATTGCAGATTTTGGTATCATCCGCAAAGAGGCAAACCTTACTCGACAGCCCTTCCGCTATATCACTAACAAAGATGTTAAAAAGAATCAGACCAAGGACAGATCCCTGGGGCACACCACTGGTAACATCCTTCTCCTCAGAGTGAGCTCCATTTACTTGTACTCTTTGTCGCCTCCCACCCAACCAATTTCTAACCCAAGCAGTAACTTTAGGGTCCATCCCTAGGGTGCTCAGTTTGTTTATAAGTCGCCTGTGAGGAACAGTGTCAAAGGCTTTACTGAAATCTAAATACACCACATCTAGAGCTCTCCCTCGGTCTAACTCCCTGGTCACCCAGTCAAAGAAATCAATCAGATTTGTCTGACAAGACCTGCCTCTGGTGAATACATGCTGCCTCGGATCCTGTAATCCGCCGGACTCCAGAAACCTCACTATTTTCTCTTTCAGCAGCGTTTCCAATAATTTACTCACCACCGAAGTTAAACTAACCGGTCTGTAGTTTTCAACCACATCCTTACTTCCGCTTTTGTGTAAAGGCACCACATGAGCCTCTCTCCAGTCCTTTGGCACCACTCCCGACTCCAACGAGGCATTGAAAAGGTCAGTCAGTGGAGTTGCTAGAACGTCCCCAAGTTCCCTCAGTATTCTAGGGTGTATCCCATCCGGTCCCATCGCTTTGTCTACTTTAAGTTGAGCTAGTTTCTCACGAACACAGTCTTCTGAAAATTGTTCAAGATGTCCCTCGCTTCTGTTCTTATTTGTGGATGTTTTCTGAGGTCCTGCTCCTGGTTCTTCATCTGTGAACACAGAACAAAAATATTTGTTAAGCAATTCCGCTTTATCCTTATCAGCTTCTACATATTCCCCCCCTGCACCCTTGAGTCTGACAATACCACTTTTGCCCTTCCTCTTCTCACTAATATATCTGAAAAATGTCTTATCCCCCCATTTTATTGCATTGGCTATTTCCTCCTCCTTTTGAATCTTTGCCTTCTTGACTACTTTGCTAGCTTCTCTAAGTTTTTCCAAATACAGATGCCTGTCTTCCTCTCTCTGTGATCTCTTGTATTTCATGAAGGCCTCCCTCTTTTTCTTCACTTTTTCAGCTACTTCCTTCGAAAACCATAGCGGTCTCCTGTTCCTTTTGCCTTTATTTGCCATTTTAACAAAAAGGTTGGTTGCCTTTAAAATACCCCCTTTCAGTTTTGCCCACTGTTTTTCTACATCCCCCAGCTATTCCCATCCCACCAACGACTCCCTGAGGTATTGGCCCATCTTCGCAAAGTTAGTCTTCCTAAAGTCTAAGATTTTCACCTTGGAATGGATTCTAACAGCCCTAGTCCTAATACTGAACCACACCATCTGGTGATCACTGGATGCAAAATGATCTCCCACTACAACATCAGAAACACTTTCACCATTGGTAAGCACCAAGTCCAGTATGGCCCCTTCACGTGTGGGGTCTGTTACCAATTGCCTGAATAGTTCTCCCTGTAGAGAATCCAGGATATCCTTACTTCTAGATGATACTGCAGCAGGAATGTGCCAATCAACATCTGGCATATTGAAATCTCCTAGCAGTAGCACTTCCCCTTTCCTAGCAATGCTGCGTATGTCTTCAATTAACTCTCTGTCCACCTCTTCCTCTTGTGAGGGAGGTCTGTATATCACACCAATGCAAATAGATTTCTCTTTCCCTCTTTCTAGTTTAACCCACAATGCCTCCTCTCTCCCTTTTAAGCTCTGTA
Organism: Ichthyophis bannanicus; assembly: GCA_033557465.1. NCBI lineage: Eukaryota > Metazoa > Chordata > Amphibia > Gymnophiona > Ichthyophiidae > Ichthyophis > Ichthyophis bannanicus. Next base: position 108,086,523 of record CM066040.1, read on the forward strand.
ATTCCAAAGCTTTAATAGTAGTTTTTACATATAGTGCCACTCCTCCTCCCCTTCTTCCTACCCTGTCCTTTCTGAATAAAGTATAGCCAGGTATAGTTACATCCCAGTCATGGTTTTCTGTGAACCATGTTTCTGTAACTGCCACCAAATCCAAGTCAGCCACTCCCACCAAAGCTTCAACTTCAGGGATCTTATTTCCCATGCTACGGGCATTAATACACACTGCTTTCCATATGTTACCCCGTTACCCATTTCCATAAAGATATTTAATGTATCACCTACCTGGGGGCTTTCACTTACCTGGGGGCTTTCTTCACCCATCCCCAACGAATCTAGTTTAAAGCCCTCTTCAGTAGATTAGCCAGTCTACTACCAAAGATGCGTTGACCTTTCTTGGTCAGATGGATGCCATCTCTGCTCTGCAACCCTTGGTCTTCGTGTTGCTTGCTTAGTGGTGGTGCAGAGTCAGGGGCATCATGTGACAGATCATGTGACACTGATTGCACATAAGTGGACCCTAATCAATTAATTATGTGACTTCTGAGGTTAATTGGTTGGACCAGGTCTTATTTAGGGGTTTTATAGCAAAAGGGATGAATACATATGCACTCACAACTTTTCAGTTTTAACTTTTTTTTTTTTTATATATACAAGGTATTTTGTTGTCATTCCACTTCACCAATTTGGACTATATTGTTAGGTCCATTATCTAACATGCAAATAAACCTCCATTTTCATTCCAGGTTGTATGTAGTGTGACAAAACAGGACAAAAACCAAGGGGATGAATACTTTCTCAAGGCACTGTAATTTCCTCTTATACTAAACAAAACACAAAACGTTAACGATGCACATTTCCCAGAGCTGACATATTCCAGTTAATAAATTGAAAATAAAAAAAGTATTTTTCTATCCTTTGTTGTTTGGACATTTTATTTTTCAGTTGCAATTGCTCCAGTCTCTTTCTTCTGGTTTCTTTGTGTCTTTGGCTAACTCTCCATTGTCTGCTGTCCATTTGTCCTCTTTCCTCTCTAGTTTTTCCCATTCTCTCTACACCTTCCTCTAATATACTGATTTTTCCCCTTTTGCTCTTTTCTCCATTTCTTTCTTTATTTCTTTTTCAACCACTCAAATTTCACCTCTCCATCCTTAATCCCACTTACTGTCCCAATACTCAGCCAATCATAGATTTTTCTTCCGTCCCACCCAGAATATCTGTCCATCCTCACTCCCCCAGCTTCTTTTTTTCTCCCACCAATCCCAGTCCCACTCCCTTTTGGTCTTCCCCCAGCATCAGTTCTCTTCTAGTTCCAGCCCCTCCCAGCATCAGCTCCCTTCCAGTCTCATTCACACATTCCCCTGTATCAGACCATTTCCAGTCCTAACCCCCTCAGTATCAGTCCTCCACCAGTCCTTCCCAGCACCCTTCCCAGGCCATTTCCAGTCCTAACTCCCAGCCCCTGCCAGAATCAGCTCCCTTCAAGTCCCAGTCCCCCATCCTCAACATCAGCCCATTTCCAGTCCTACACCCATTCTAGCCCCTAGTCCCCCCGTTCCATTCTAGCCCCCTGTTCCCATTCTCGATCTAGCTCCCAGTACCTCCTGTTCTGTTCTAGCCCCAAGTCCCCCCATTCCTGTTCTGATTCTAGCCCCCATTCCCCCCCCCTCAGCCACACACCAAAAGGGGCTCCTTTCTTGATCGACTTCAGACCTCTGAACAGCCGTGAGAGTAAAGAGTGGCATTTGCCTTCTCTCCTGCAGCTGTGATAAAAAGGATCCCACTGGCACACTGAGTGCAAGGAGGTCAAATGGGCAAATGTCCAACATGCCCTCGTTTAACCTCCCGGCACTCAGTGCGCCAGCGGGTTCCTTTTTATCACAGCCATGGGAAAGAAGGCAAATGCCGCTCTTTATTCCCGCGGCTGTTCAGAGGTCAGCCGGGACTTCGGACCTCCCTGTCTCCCTCTGTAGCTGGTCAGGCACGGGGTCCCCCGAGATGCAGGGCCATGTGCGGGCAACATTCCCGCACAATGGACGGGCCAGCCCTGCCTATTCTTCTTGGACTGGCATGGGCTGAAGATCCTGTGACGGCAGCAATGACAGCTTCTAGAAAGGGTGATATCCTTACAGATTAAGTGGCATCATTATTCGCAATGGCAACCTGAATTCTTAAGTCCTATAGAGTTTATATTCAATCCAATGTTAATTGATCAAATTTTCTATTTTATAGCATAGATTTTCCCCTAACTAATAATAGCACTTTTCCTTTTTATACTGCTGTTCGACATACAAAACACTATACAGTACTCAGGTACAATATATCCCTTCCCCAAAGGGCTTATAATTTAAGTGGATACCCGAGGCAATGGGAAATAATAAAGTATCCAAGGTCACAAGAAGCATTAGTTGAAAAATCAAGATTTGAGCCCTGGTTTCCCTGTTTGTCTGCGCATCGCTCTAACCTTGGTCATCAGGTTGTGGCTTCCAAGCATTAAAATCTGGAGGTGAAAGACAATCTGTGAATATTTGGTTGATCTGGCCAGTTTTCTTCAAGGGAGGCCAGCAGCCAATGGACGTGCTGCAGACTGGCAGATTCCTCCTAATCTGCAATCCCTCCCCTCCAACCATAAGGATCTGTTTTTTCAGCTGGGTGCAATCTTGAGATTCAGGAAAATGAGCCAGCATTCACATCAAGCCAGGCTTCATCCCTTCCTGGCTTTCATATAGATCAGGAGTGGAAGTGGTGCAAACACCAAGTCTCCAGCCAGCATTCTTTAACTAATGTGCTGTTGCTGCTGTGGTTTGCTTCATAATTGGGCTTTGAGACTGGACCTAGCTAAATATAATTGTCCATGTAACAGGGGAGGTTGGGGTGTGGGGGAGGGACCTTGGAGCAGGGGGGTGTTGATTGCAGTGGAAATGAGAAAAGTAGGGAGGCACATATGTCCATTTTATTTTTTGGAAAAGCTGGCAATCTTTACCAGCCTATGTGGCACTCAATATGCCCAACAAGTATGATATCTGTCAAATATGACAGGAAGCAGCCTACCGACAGTGAGTTAAATGCAGCTAATATGAGTTTTACAAAGAAGGGCTTGACAAAATGGGTTACAAAATTTAAAGTATGAGTTGAAGCTATTAAATAAATGATATATTAAGATAAATGACATGCTTAGTGAGACTGATGAATTTCATAATAGAATTGAGCGCACAGAGCTCAAGCTTGAGGAACAAGCAGAGATGATCACTAATTGACAAATGAAACAGAGGGAGGAGTGGTCTAGTGGTTAGGACAAGGTACTTCAGGCTGGAGGGCCGGGGGTTCAAGTCCCACCTGGGGACAGCAATCTCAGGCCGGAGGGACTGGGATTTCTAGTCCTGTAGGCACTCCTTGTGGTCTTGGGCAAGCCACTTAACCTTCCATTGCCCATGTTTCCTGTAAGTATCAGCATATGTGTCTCATATCCCCTTGTGTTAAATGTATCCCCCAATTGATCGCTTTGACCTGGTGAAAAGCAGGATATAAATACAGCTAAATAAATAAATAAAATAAACTGGATACTGCAGAAGAAAATAAACAAATGATATAGGAACAGTACCATGAAAAAAAACCTGGGAATAAGGGGGGGGGGGGGGTAGTTGCCTGAAACTACCCATTTGACTGCTCCAAATCTAGTGCAAGAGATTTTTCGGTCAACTCTATACCCAAATCGAAACCCACTGCCAACTTTCCTTGTCCATGGAGGTATTTTGAGATGGGAGCTGATTAGCTGCAGCTAGAGACAGAAACCAGGAACTGGAAAGAGGCCCCCACAGAGTCTAGCAGATGAAGCCTGAAAGCAAGGCCAGCTTTGAGGCAAAGGGATTTTTTTATCCTCTATTTTATACACACTTACTGCATTTAATCGGTCTTTCCAGTGACAGTTCTAGGCCAAAAGTCATGCCAGAGGGATCCTTCTGGAACTTTGTCATCATAGACCCTGAATTTGGCTCTTAGATGACATCCAAAAGCATAATCCATCTTCCTCCTGTTTCCCAATGAGGCTGTGAACACAAGGCCTTCAGTGCCTACTGACAGAGAGTGGAAGATCTGATCTGGAGGTCAAACCAGGACCATCTGCTCAGCCATCCCGATAGCCAGTTATCCCGAATTGAATAGTATCCCGGCTAGCCATTCAGGCTAAGTCCCCCTCCCTCCACCCCTTGATCAACTAATGGAAGGGTGAGGGGGCCCTGCTGCTCCCCTCCCACCTCCTCAATACTCACAAAAATGTCCCAGCTAGCCAGCTGGCAAATGTGGGGCCCTGCAGCCCTTGACCTCACAGCCCCCCAAACAACACTTCCTTTTAATCTGGTGGTCGAACGGGGCAGGAGTGCTCCTCTGGGCTCATGCCCTATCATGCAGCCAAAGCAAAATGGCCACCATCACGAGGTGCTGACCTCTAGTCTCATGCTAGGGGGCAGCACTGTGAGATAGCAGTCATTGTTGTTAGGGCCTTTGAGGAGGGTAGCAGTGCTACAATACTGTAGAAGGGGAATCCTGTTCGTGGTAGTTGGGGGGCATGATAGCGATCAGGGCACAGAACTGCTACCATACTCTCCTTGGATTTACCATGGGGACCTGCAGTACCTGCCTGTGAAATCTGCCATGGCAGGTAACGCAGTGTCTCCACAGAAAGTCCAGTCCTCTGCAGTATTAGCAGGTTGTCTGCTTACACTGTGGTTCAGTAGACATACCCCAATATTTCCTAGCCATCCTTCTGCTGTTAGGAACATTGGCTTCTGCTGAAGAGAAAGACCAAAGACCGAAATGCTTCCTGTTCCACGCGCAGGACCCAAAGGCAGGCAGAGCTCCGGAGTCTCAATGCGTGGATGAGACAATGGTGCAGAGATGAGGGTTTTGGATTTGTTAGGAACTGGGGAACATTCTGGGGATAGGAGGGGCTCTTCCGAAGGGATGGGCTTCACCTTAACCGGGATGGAACCATGCTGCTGGCATTAACCTTTAATAAGGAGATAGAGCAGCTTTTAAACTAGATATTAGGGGAAAGCCGACAGTCGCCCAAGAGCGGATGGTTCGGAAGAATGTATCCTTGAAGGATACTACCAAAAGCAGAAAGGTTCCACAAAAGAGTAAAGTGCCCAAATGCCCTCAAGTATGGAGCAGACAGAGCTTAAAGATCCCAATTTACCCATGTCTAACAATAGCCAAATTAACATGAATAAAATACATTCTCTAAAATGCTTGTATGCAAATGCTAGAAGTCTAAAGAATAAGATGGGAGAGTTAGAATATATAGCACTAAATGAAAGGTTAGATATGATTGGAATATCAGAGACATGGTGGAAGGAGGACAACCAGTGGACACTGTGATACCTGGGTACAAACTAAATCGTAATGATAGAGCTGATCAAATTGGTGGAGGGGTTGTGCTCTATGTTAGAGAGGGCATTGCCTCAGAAAGGATTAAAGTTTTGCAGGAAACAAAATCTGCTGTAGAATCTATGGATTGAAATTCCATATAAAAGGGGAAGGCAATGGCAGTGGGGGTGTACTATCGGCACCTGGCCAGAATGACCAAATGGATGATGAAATGCTCAAAGAAATCAGAAGCTAACAAAATTACAGCGCAGTAATAATAATGGGTGATTTCAATTACCCCGGTATCGACTGGGTCAGTGTCACGTCAGGACATGCTAGGCAGATAAAGTTCCTAGATGAAATAAATGACTGCTTCTTGGAGCAGCTGGTTCATGAGCCGACCAGAGGGGAAGCCATATTAGACCTAGTCCTTAGTGGAACACCAGGTCTAGTGCAAGAGATAAGGGTGTTGGGGCCACTTGGCAATAGTGATCATAGCATGATCGCCTTTGATTTAATTAGTGGAGGGGGATAGTAAGGAAATCCACAGTACTACCTTTTAACTTTCGAAAGGGAGACTATGATAAAATGAGGAAAACAGTTAAGAAAAAACTAAAAGGAGCAGTTGCAAAGGTTAAAGACGTACATCAAGCTTGGGTGTTGTTGAAAAATACTATCTTGGAAGCCCAGACCAGCTGTATTCCACACTTTAAGAAGAGTGGAAGGAAGTCCAAAAAACTGCCAGCATGGTTTAAAGGTGAGGTCAGAGAGGCTGTTGTTGCCAAAAAAGCATCTTTCAGGAAATGGAAAAAAGAGCCAAACGACGAAACCTGGAAACAGCACAAGCACTGACAAGTCAAATGCAAAGCATTGATAAGGCAGGCAAAGAGAGAATTTGAGAAGAAGCTTGCTGCGGAATCAAAAACGCGAAATAAAGACCTTTTCAAGTACATTCGTAGCAAAAAACCTGTGAGAGAGTCAGTTGGTCCATTAGATGATAAAGGGGTTAAAGGAGCACTAAGAGGCGACATGGCGATAGCGGAGAGACTGAATGAATTCTTTGCTTCGGTCTTTACTGAGGAAGATGTAGGGGATGTTACCCATGACTGAAGTGGTATTTAAAGGTGCGGAAGAATTGAAGGAAATATCGATACATCGGGAAGATGTCTTACAACTATTAGATAAACTGAAGAGTAGCAAATCACCTGGGCCGGATGGTATACATCCAAGGGTGTTGAAAAGAACTGGAAATATGAGATTGCAGACCTGCTATCAGTAATCTGTGAACTAATCATTAAAATCATCTCTAATACCTGAAGATTGGAGGATCGCCAATGTAACACCAATTTTTTAAAAAGGGTTCCAGGGGTGATCCGGGAAACTACAGACTGGTGAGCCTGACGTCAGTACCGGGAAAATGGTAGAAACCATCATAAGAATAAAATTATTCAGCATGTAGATAGTCACAACCTAATGGGAGACAGCCAACATGGCTTTAGACAAGGAAGATCTTGTCTTACTAATCTGTTATGTTTTTTTGAAGGAGTGAATAAACAGGTGGACAAAGGTGAGTCGGTTGATATTGTGTATCTGGACCTTCAGAAAGCCTTTGACAAGGTCCCTCATCAGAGACTTTGGCAAAACTAAAGAGTCATGGGATTGGAGGGCAGTGTACTATTGTGGATCAGGAACTGGTTAAAAGATAGAAAGCAGAGGGTAGGGCTAAATGGCCAATTTTCCCAATGGAGAAAGGTGAATAGTGGTGTACCCCAGGGATCTGTGCTGGGTCCACTGCTTTTTGACATATTCATAAATGACCTGGAAAGTGGAATAACGAGTGAGGTATCAAATTTGCAGATGACACAAAACTATTTAAAGTTGTTAAAACCCCAAGAGGATTGTGAAAAATTGAAAGAGGATCTTGATAAATTGGAAGACTGGGCATCAAAATGGCAGATGAATTTTAAGGTGGGACAAGTGCAAGGTTATGCACCTAGGGTAGAATAACCCACACTATGGTTACACGATGCAAGGGTCCTCATTAGGAACCACCAGCCAGGACAAAGATTTCCGCGTCATTGTGCATTACATGTTTAAAACCTCGGCCCAGTGTGCAGCGGCGGCCAAGAGAGCAAATAGTCTAGGTATGATAAGAAAGGAATGGAAAATAAAACAAAAGATATTATAATGCCTCTATATCGTTCCATGGTGAGACTGCACCTTGAATATTGTGTGCAGTTCTGGTCGCCGTATCTTAAAAGGATATAGTGATTTTAGAAAAGGTTCAGAGAAGAGCCACCAAAATGGTAAAGGGATGAAGGATACTCCTATGAAGAAAGGCTAAAAAGGTTAGGGCTCTTTAACCTGGAAAAGAGACGGCTGAGGGGAGATATGATAGAATCTATAAATTAATGAACGGAGTGGAACGGGTAAACGTAGATCGATTGTTTACGTTATCAGAATATAGAAAGACTAGGGACTGCAATGAAGCTACAGGGTAAACAATTTAAGACTAATAAAAGAAGATATTCTTTCACTCAACGTGTAATCAAACTCTGGAATTTGTTACCGGAGGATGTAGTAAAGGCTGTTAGTGTAGCTGGGTTTAAAAAAGGTTTGGACAAGTTCCTGGAGGAAAGGTCCATAAACCATTATTAAGAAGTGACCGAAGATATCAATGCTTGACCCAGTACAAGCATTGTGGAACGTGTGTCTCTTGGGGAAACTGCTAGTACATATGACCTAGATTGGCCACTGTTGGAAACAGAATACTGGGCTTGATGGACCTTGGTCTGACCCAGTATAGCATATCTTATGTTCTTATGTTCCTATCTTTTCCTCAGCTGTCTTATATGCAAAAAATCAGCTAGCCTCTTTTGTTGTGGATTCTAACATTTCTACACTGATTCCCTGTATGTAGTCATGTTTGCTTGCTCACATGCTATAGTGGTATGGAATGGTCTCTCTTATCCCTTCAGATCAATAATTTATGTATCTATGAGATATGAAGTATAGTGTGGTTCCTTTTCAATAATTTCCTCCAAGATCTTTTAAAGTATGACTAATCAAGCTCCTAATGAAATTTCAGTATCTTGTTTTCACAGATACCAAAAAATTGATCCAAATCACTTCCTTATATTTGCTTCCCGTCAATACCAAACAATTCTGTTTAATCCAACCATCCTGCCTGATAGCAGCAACCACCACCACCACCACAGGGTAATCAGCTTAAGGGCTTTATTCACTAACATGCATTAACTGATTCATGAGTGTTATTGCGATTTAATACACACTAAATAACACAAGCCCTATTATTCTCAATGGGGCCGATTTACTATTGGCTTGATTCTATAACAGGACACCTCTGTAGAAATTCAAAAGGTGCCTATTCTAAGCTTATTTTCTAAAGGCAACATAGATGTTTACATACCTCTATAAAATAGGCTCTCAGATTCAGCCTTAAAATTGCACAAATGCCAAAGGCCCTAATTTATACCCGCTCCGTAGAAAATGGAAATGTGTGTTCTTTGGCTTCCGCAGCTAGTATAATAAACTTCACAGTTTTCCCAACTTATCTGCGTTTTCGTAACTGGAATCAGTGTTTCAGCCATACTGTGGCTTTGTTCAGGGAGAAGTGGTTAAGCAGTGGATGTCTGTTCTTTTATATAGTAGTCCTCAAAGTCTGGAGGGAAAGGCTGTTGGAAAAAGGCTGCAAAGTTTATAATACTAGCTGCAGAAGCCAAAGCGAACGTTTAAGGAAACTGTACCGGGAGAGCATCTTTAAATTTCACCAGAGAACCTTCCAATCTATAGGAAAAGAGCATATGGCCTTTCTCTAATGGCCTTTCCCTCTAAAATTCAAATTCAAATTTCTCGCCTCAATCCCACCAATCCAATTTGAGGATTACTATATAAAAGAACAGACAACCACTGATTAACCACTTCACCCTGAAGAAAGCCACAATATGGTGGTTGAAATGTTGGTTCCAGTTACAAAGACACAGCATCTACCTTACTACCCCGCCTCCACACAGATTACACCCTTGGGAACGCCCATGAGCAGACCATGTAAAAGTAGGTGCACGCTTTCTGTGCATGTATCTTTCATGTTGTATATAATCGTGCAACTTTTTAAAAGCCTCTCTCGGCATCTAAGACATGCTTTACATGTGGGAAAAGCTTTATAAAGTTACCCACTGCATGCTTAAGCCAAATTAATGCATGTTAACTGGTTAGCACACGTCAATAAACAGAGCCCTAAGACTGGAAGCAGAGTAAGCAAAAGGGACATAACACCTCAGAAGTGCTATGACTTCAAACTAATAATATTGCTAGGCTAAGGGGAAAAAAAACACAACAGCAAAATAAATGCAAATTACTACCTAAAATGTCATTCTATAAAGTAAGCAATAAAAAAAAACAAAAAATGACAAACAATATAAAAAACATCCTTTTTTTTTTTTAAATATCAGGAATTCTTTTCTGTTTTCCTTGATATTGTTTTTATTGTACACCACCCTGCTGCTTATGTGAAGGGTGATTAAGAAAGTTTTAATAAACATAAACATGCACCTGATTCAAGGGCCAGAAAATACCTCAGCTTCTGCTGAGCCACTCCAAGAATGGTCAATAATGTATGACATAACAATGACAACAAGGGTTCATTCTTATAGATCAGTGGATTAAAAGTACTTTTCAATCAAGTAAATCAATACACGATTAAACCATGAAATTTGTTGCCAAATTATGTTGTCATGGTAAGGATAGTTATAAAAAAAGGTTTGGATAGGTCCATTAACTTTATTAGTCAGAGGATCATCATCTCTTATTTATGGGAATGAACAACAAGAAATGAATTTCCCTATTAGGCTCTGCCAAATACTTCCAAGTATCCCAGAACGCCCACTATCAGAAGGAGGATACCGCATTTGATGGACCATTGCTTTGACTCAACATGGTGCCTCTTATGTTCCTATGGCACTAAGCATAAGCCTGTCCTGGAGGGATAGCTAACCAGTCTGTTTTTTAGGATATCTATAAGGAATATAAATGAGACTGTATGCAAATCTATTTCATGCATGTCCATTGCGGCTAGCCTGAAAACCAGAATAGTTAGATGTGCCCAGGGCCAGTGCAAGGTTGAGAGGCATAGGCAGACTTTCAGCCTTATGCCCCTCCCTCCAAGATTTTGATAACTAAGCTCAACAATCATGACCACCCTGCAACAAGAAGCCTGTAAAAATGCATAATTGGGCATCATACTTTTAAATATTAAACTTTGCAGGTAAAAGACTGTGCTGATGGCTCTTTGAGTTTGTGTGGCTATGAGGATCTATCGTGTTGCTTTGATTCATGCTGCTCTTTGCTTTCGCTCAGAAGCTAGGCAACCACTTAGTCTTGTCTCGTGGTTGGGCCAACCCTAGGTATCCCAGTGTTATAAATATAGTACACACTAGCATATACAGACATGCATATACAGTACATTCCACAGCACAAACAAACAGCATTGGTACTGAGAAGGCTAAATAAAAAACGGAGTAAAATAAAAAAAATCACTTTAGGCTAAGGACGAGATGTTCTAATGGGTTGTTCCCAGTTTGTGTCTCAGTGAAAAATGCTTAGTACATAGAGCCCTAAATGTAAAATCAATACTGATTCCTTATGCCTCCAATGCAATGCACATTATATTATTAACCTTAACACCATCATGGATTCATTTCTTAATTCGGCTACAAGAATAATTAGATAAGCAAATATGCAGACATTTGTTGCATGGCACTAGACAAATGTCTGAAAGTAAAGCAGCTAGTGATTAATAAACCTTACTGGGAACACTTTGCACATTGTTTTCTGATGTAGAAGAGATGAGGCCAGTTGTAGAACAGGTGCACAAGAGTCTAAAGCGTATGATTTGCTGTGCTTGTCCTGAACGCTTCCATTGTAACTCAAATGGCACTAGAAACTAAATCAATCTCTTTTGCACTCTTTCTGCATCAATCAAGTGAATTCCAAGATATAGTTCTTTATCTAAGTTATGCCAAGTTTCTGTGTCCTTAGTGTTATCTGTTCTATTTACTGCCTGGCATGCAGGTACTGAAGAGGGGGAGGGAAAAAACAGGCTGGAAATAATTGATGCAATTGTCCTAAACAAAACATTACAACAATAAAAAAATAGTTAAGAATACTAGTCCAAATTCCAGTGGCCTCTCTTCATAACAATCTTTATATAAAACACCATCATGTTAATATTTCAAAGGGGCTTATTGGGCTGATTTGCAGCCCACGGTGATCAGTGATTTCTTTAACCATGGGCAAAATATTCCGGATATTCAGCAGCAATATCCGAATAATGGCTGTATTTGCAATCAGCACTGGCAGCTATCCAGAGAGTGGCAATATTTAGACACTGTCCGAATAGCCAATCTTCATAGACTCAGGGCTGCTTTTTACCAGGCTAAGCAATGTGGATATCTGGAGAGTGATGCTGAATATTGCCTTATTGAGATTTATCCGATTATCAGGTTCTGCACACCAAATAAACTCTTTTGGATATCGGTCCCTATATGTTGAGCAGCTACTGCTAAACCTATAATCCCTTATCTGTGGATTTTCAGGAGCACTCTACATATAGTACCACTAAAATGTCTTCTAAATGCCCCAGCGTTATTTGCATAGTGCCCAGGGCAAGGTTAGGGTGGAGCGAGGGCATTCTGCCAACTATACATATAGCAGCAATATTTAGCCTCTAGCTAAGCAGTTCAGTTTAGGACAGGAAAAAAGGCTGTCCTAAATTAAACTGCTTAACTGTATGTATGGCAAGTGAATATCACTGGTATATGTACAGTTGCTGCAGGTCACTGGTCTGTATGTACATTAAGTGCTTCTGACTAGTGGGATCATTTGCAATTTAAAAGTGGATGTGGCATCAGTAGCCTAATGGTTAGAGCACTGGTTTGGTGACCAAGAGACCAGGGTTCAATTCCCACTAACATTCCTTGTGGCCTTGGGCAAGTCACTTAACCCTCCATTGCCTTGGAAGAAAGGCCTGGCAATCTACAGTACTGCCAGAGCTGCTGGGTTGCCAGGAGTCAGCATAGACTAGAAGGCATACATTGCATTGTGGAACCATAAAGACATGGAAGCTGTGCTCACATCTAAAATACAATTTTAGAAAGCCCGTAAGATCCACAATTCTGCATCTGACACATGTATTACTGCATGTCTCTCCAGGTGTGTGTTCTGGGGGTGTTTCGGGTATCACCTGGATGGCATCTATAGTTGCAAATCCATGGCATACTTAACATAGGCTGCATGCTTCACATAGACTGCATGGTGAAATTTTTGAATGTGCCAATTTACATCTTCTATAAATCACAAATAAGGGCCAGACTTTGCCGTCTTTTGAGACTGCTCGTGCCACTAGTGACTCAAGAAGCTTATTGTGCAAAGTTTTGGCTTGACTGCCTTCTCTTTCCATTTAGGTATCCTTTGGGCTACTGTTTGTTTCCCTGCTATCTAGTCTATGCCTTTCTCAAATCTATCCTTCTTCCTTTTTCCATGACCCTTGTAGATTCCCTCTCCCTGATCCCCTCCCCACAGCTGTGCCAATCCCATAATCCAGGTTTCCCACTTCCCTGCCTCTTGGTGTGTCAGTCTTCCTGTTTCTTAGTTGCTTGGTACCTACTGTCCATGTGTACCTCAGTGTTCCCTGCAGCCAACATGTTTCTGTGAAGGTCCCTGCTACATGTGTGTGTGTGTGTCTGTGTGTGTCCTAGGAGCACGTGCAGTGCTGTGGGTTTGGTGGCAAGAGTAACTGGATATTGGTGGAGATAGCAAGAACCATGGATATGAACACATAGTTTGCACTGGCTGTACTGCATTAGGGCCATGGGGAGAATAGGAGATCTACCAAAAGCAGGGCCGGCCCATGCACTAGACAAAACAGGCAATCACTTAGGGCGGCAGAACCTGGTGGGTAGCTCAGCCCTAGACAGTCCTGATTTTCCATCTCACCACACCATGTGCCTTTGCCATGTTGCCCTCTCACCATGTGCCTTTGCCATGTTGTCCAATCACCTCTTTGAAGCCATGGCAGTCTTTAAAGTACACGCACTTGCATCCTGCCGCTCCTGCCTCCTCTAACAAGAAGTCGGAAGGGGCATGAATGTGTGCATGCACTTTAAGGCCTTCTATGGCTTCAAAGAGGTGATCATTGTGCTGCACATCAACCCCCAGTGAGAGACTCGATGTCGGGGATGGGGTGGAATGGCACGGTACATCGGTGCTGTGGGGCCAGCACATTGGATCTGCCTAGGGCAACAAGAACTCTTGGGCCACCCCCTGACCAGAAGATACCCATTTCAAAGAGTCTGTAGGCCTCAGATCCAATTCATCGACCTCACCATGTTCTGCCTTGACAAGGCACCTATCCATCATCTCTGCCAAGAGCTAGAGCTGCTCCTCTGCTCAGCCACACAGAGGGGACATCCCTGACCATCCACCTCAAGGTCACCATGGCACTTGCCTTTCTAGCCACTGGCAATTTCCCATCTATGTTGACTACCACAATGGGCCTCTGTCATTCAGCTGTCTCATAGGGTATTGTGCAGTTCCTGAGGACCTTCTAACCCACACTGAAGAATATGTAAGTGTCCCTCAGACCATGCAGCAGAAGCATCTAATCGTAATCTAATGCCATGAGGTGGCCAGATTTCTATCTATACAGGGGCTTATTAATTGCACACATGTGGCCCTCAGGTTCCCAAGAGTGAGGGAGGCCACCTACCACAACAGGAAGCCATTTCACTCAATGAATGCAGGTGGTTTGCAATGCACAGAAAGGAGATAAATGATGTCTTTCCAAGGTTTCCAGGTTCCTTCCATGATGCATAGGATCTGACTCACTCTGACATCTACAAGACGTTTGACAGCAAAGAAATCAACAGTAAATGTCTGCTAGGCAATCCTTGCACCAGCCTATCTCATCACCTAGACATGCACATACTAGCAGGTCTCGGTGATCCATTTGCAGTTTCAGTATTTGGAAGACAGAGACCATGCTTGCAGTGGTCACCCAGCACATGAAACACCCTACTGCAATACCCTGATATGTGTCCCATCTTTCACCCACATAGGTGATAGAGGTTACCATCTGAGGAGGTGGCTTCTGATCCCCATAGTGGTACCATACACAGAAGCCGAGGAGTGGTATAACAGGGCCCATGACACACCCATGCCATAATTGAGAGGACATTTGGCAAGCTCAAGAGCCACTTCCATTGCCTGGATAGATTTGAGGATGAATTCCTTTACAGTCCAGCCAGGATATGCCAAATATTTATGTCCCGCTGCATGCTCCACAATTTGGTTTTCAGCTGGTTACTCTGCCTACAGAACATAAACAGCTGACCATGCATAGAGGAGGAAGCAGAAGGTCCAAGACAGAGGATACTGGCCATCTGTTCCAAATGGACATGGTGGCAAGAGATGGCCTCATACACAGGCACTTCATGTGAAGTAAGTGTTTATTTGCACAAACTATAAGCATGTAGATGAGAGTGCACCATCTACCATCATTCCCCCTCCCATCTCTATGCCCAACCTTGCTGGAACCCCAACTCCGTCCTCAGCCCTGCCCTGTGCAACACCCCCCACATTTCCAACCCAGTTGCACAACCACCAACCTCCCTTATCCCTGGTGCCATTACTCCCAACCTGCCCAAACAAAACCACCTCTGCCTTATCCGATTCCCTCAGAATACCAGCCCCCTTCCCACATCCCCTGCTCCCCAGCCCCTTCCCTCCTACCCCCTGCTTCCAACCTTGAATCTGTTGGATGACATCTCCCTGCTGTTTGAGGAGCTGTTGGAGACATCCAGCCCATCAGAATGTTGGAAGGCCTCCTGAAAGGGGTAGAAAGTGAAAGGGTCCCTCCCCCCTTTCATGAGGCACAGGTCCCAATTTGTGGGGAGAGGCTGGTGTTGGCTGTGCAGGTCACTATGCTGATTCGCCTAAGCCTGTGGTGGTGGAGGCCGAGAGTAGAGTTGCCCTCCTCTTTCTGCACATGCTTACTGGGGCACTGGGTGCACAGATATGTGGCAGTTTGGAGAGGTTCAGGGAGGGCCATGGCATGTAGCTCCATGAAGTGGTCCATGCACAGCCCCATGATTTCATCAGTGAAGGTCTCTGTTTCTTACAACTATCTCCCTTATAGGTGGATATGGCACTCCTAGAGGGTCAGCGATGATTTCATAAGCTCAAGCTTCTCTGCTCACTGTATTTGGAACTGTACATTCTGCTGCAGTAAACATTCACACAGCACAGAAGTTGATGACTCGTCCAACTAGTGCTAGGGCTGTCTTGGTCCACATCTGCTCCTTCGCCCTCCCCAGATACCCAACAATCATTGAAGGGAGATGGAGATAGAAGCCTCCACCATATGTTTCTCTATATAGTGCGCATGGATATAAGTCCCTATTCTCAAGGACTTATGCATGTGAATGGGCACGTACGCATGTTCTTTGGCTGCTCACTATTCTCTAAGTCCCATTGCACATGATTTCCATAGGGTTATGTAGGGGGCGGCACATGGGGGGGGGGTCTAAACTCATGCACATAGGCTAAAGGAAAGTATAACCTATGTGTGTTTCTTCGCCAATCTAGTTGAGCGTCTCTAGAACAGGCATGACTGCTGCAACTAGGTTCAGGCGCTCCACTATGCCCCTGTTTTATAAAGTAAAGTACATGCATTTATAAAATTGCCCTCTTAATGTATTTTTGGCTTATGCTATGACGTTGATTTTACTTATAATTTCATACATGCTAATGAATAATGCTGTCCGTGTCTGTCTTGCTGCATTTTAATACGTTTATGCTTATGCTTTGCCGTTAGAATTATTTCTTGTGTTTCACGGAAACTGTTTGGAATAAAAGATAAGCAGTATATAAATATTTTAAAATAAAATAACATAAAATGAAGTACAATATAATTTCATATAGAATTCAAAATTATTGAGTGCTATATCTAAATATGTCACACCCAAAAGTATGCGGCTGCCCTTTGCAGCATGCTGTGAACTGGTTTTACATGTTTTGAAATGCCTTATTGTTTAAACAATTAGCTGTTTCTCAGAAATTCAAGAATCTTATTTGTGTAGAATTCACAATAATTACTGAACCTTAACTAAAAGATGATGCATTGTTTAGACTCAACCATTCATGGCCTTAAGTATAGACAACCTGCCATGCTGAATGCCGTCTCATTGCAGATAAATGTATATAATGCAAGGCCGGTCCAAAGGTTTCTGCCACTCCAGGCAGGAGCCCTGGCCATGCCGCCCCCCCAACCCCACACCAAGTCATGTCACTGCCGTCCCCCCACTGCCACCGTCGATTCTATCTTCTAGGGAGCCACCAGCGGAGGCAGTTTAAAAGTGGCAAGCCGAAGCAACGTCCTGTTGCTTCTGAGGGGGGGACAGAAGCGGCAGGCCATGTGTACCAAAGAGCATGGCCTGCCAAGGGCACCAAAGGGGTGGCACAAAGCTGCCATGCTGCTACCCTAGGCGGCTGCCTAGCCCACCCAGTGGACCAATCAACCCTGATATAGTGTCACATTTAAACCAAAGGAAGATCTGTATTGATAGTAAGCAATGAAACACCAGCTTAAGGGCTTTTTATACCTTTCCTTGTAGGCATGCCCATTCCAAAATCCAGGTTTGGGTCTTTTATGCTAACAATTATCTCTCAAGAGCCTGTACACGCACAATAAATAAAAACATTTTAAAAACATTTAGCTGATATGTTGGTGACTTGCTGAATCTCTATTGCTTTCAATATTTTTCAGGAAATGGAAGCATAGCAACACAACCTTTTAATCAAGCATTTGGGGAGGATTTTTGGACACAATGTATATTCCAGTGTTGGACTTTTGGGAGAGGATTTAAAGACTACAATCATAATTTAGTATGATTGCCTCACTGAATTCAGATATTTGAGGAGGGTTATAAAATTTGATAATGTCGTTATTTACATTCCTTTATTATGTGTTTGCTGGCAAGATAATTGTTTAGCTTAGGGCTTTGCCATACGTGGACTATCAAATTCAGTCCATAAAATGAAATGAATACCTCTATTACGGTGAGAACTATTGACAAGCAAACGTTATTTTTATGGACTTATCACTTTGGTTTGCCTTTATATTATGAGATTTTTAACTAGCCAAAAAGAACTAATCACAACTGCCTTATATCTATGTAGCAAAAATGTGAAATACATATATAACATGGTAGTTTGAATACTGTGAGCTTGCCTGATTTTCCACCCCCTCCAAATAGACTATTTTATAAGCTCCCTAAGCAGCTCTTTGGTATGTGATAAGAAAGATCTTACCACGCTTCCTGTGTGGGTGAAAGGCGCTTTGTCTAACTGCACACCCACTCATGCCTTAATAACATTTGCTTACTTCTTGCAGCACACATCTACTAATGCTTCAGATACAGATTAGATCGGAACCAGGCCTCTCTTCTTGGAGTAGGTCTTTGTGGTACAGGGAATAATTCTAATAAAATATTGCATTCACTATGAGAGAATTCCACTGAGTATAATTCCATGCCAAACAGCCTGTTTTAGAGCTGATCTAACACATCTGATCTAGACAGCTGGGCGAATCACCATAAATAACAGTATCTGTACTGAAATGTCTCACATGACTAATCAAGATCATTATTTCAAGAATCCACAGGGAGCCAGAAATGCTTGACTTCAATTCACAGTCACCTCCCAGCAGGAAGACGCATTGATAGCCAAGAACTACCTTTGGAATAGAAGATATTTGTATTCTAAAGAAAATGATTGTGGAAAACAAGCAATTTACTTGCGCAAGGAATATTTCTGTATGCCTAGTTTAACTACTCTAGTATGTGTAATAGAAATTATTAAATACAGTCATTCTTTAAAACCGTAGTTCCCAATCTGTGGTCTGTGGATCCCTGGGCTCCGTGAGACCGTTACCGAAGAAAAAAAGAAAGAGAGACTGGTGGAGAATAGCTAGGGGGAAGAGAGAGACTGGAGTGAGCACTCTGGGCGGAGAAAGAGAGAACAGGATGATGCTGGAGGGCGTAAGAGACTGGTGGAGACAGAAAGGGAAAGGGAGATAAAGAGGGCTAGTGGGGACAGGCTTAGCACTGATGGGACAGCATCCAGGCAGCATGGTGGGGATGAACTGGGGGACTCTCATAAAAGTATCCATACAACCAAAACGATTGGGAACTGAGGCTTAAAAACATTTTGAGCTTTATTCAGCCAATGGGAAAAGTCCTTTTTTTTAAAAAAAGGCTTTCTTTCTCAAAGCATACAGAGTCAAGTTCACTGCAAATATTGGGGCTGTTTACTGTCGTAAAATTATATATATGAGTCAAATAATATGCTTATTTACACATTTGCTTTACCATCTTTTACAAGGCATCTGAGAGGTTACAATAAAATGTAGAGGAAAACACAACAATAGTAGGAAAAAGGGCCGGTGCAAGGAATGGAGGCACCCCTAGGTGGGTCCTCCATCTTGCCACTCCCTTACATTGCCCCTCCAGCCCCTGCAGCCATTGCTGCTGCCGCCCCCTCCCCCGATGCAGACTTCCAGTTTGAAGGAGGACGGAAGCGGCAGGTAGGAATAGATGGAAACCGCAATGCAGCATTGAAGCCTTTAACTTAGTGCTATGTCATGGTTTTTGAACCATTGCCATCACTGCAGGCACCAGACAGGGGCAGCAGTGGCACCCCCAGAGGTTCGGTGCTCTAGAAGGCTGCCTAGTTCACCTAATGGTAACGCCGGTCCTGGTAGGAAAGCAACCAGAGAAGACCCCTAAATTAATTAAATCTATTTACTTACTAACCTTGGTAAAACAGCATACTTGTGTGCTATTTTTCTGTGAGATTTCCTAACCTCAATCCCTCAGCTCAATGAATCCTGCAGCTCAGGGAATCCTGCAGCTCAGGGAATCCTGCAGCTCAATGAATCCTGCAGCTCAGGGAATCCTGCAGCTCAATGAATCCTGCAGCTCAGGGAATCCTGCAGCTCAGGGAATCCTGCAGCTCAATAAATCCTGCAGCTCAGGGAATCCTGTAGCTCAATGAATTCTGCAGCTCAATGAATCCTGCATTTTAGTGAATCCTGAAGCTTAGGGAATCCTGCAGCTCAGGGAATCCTGCAGCTTAGTGAATATCCTGCAGTTTAGGGAATCCCACTGTAAATTTGGTTTTGTATTGCTGCAGCCGGCATATCACATGTTCCCTGCCACAACAATGAAAAATAGCATGCCTTACCAATTTATTAAAAACGTTTTGAATGTGTAAAGAAACAAGTGGATAATGTGACATTTTAGAAGGGACATCTAGGAAGAATCTAGGACATCAAGAGCAGAATGTCCAAACGTCTTGGGGAGTGGCAGTAGTAAAGGGAGGCACATCTAAGCACCAACTGAAATCACTTCATCTCCACCCTGAAAAAGTAAAATCCTAGTAAGTGCTTCTGAAAATAGGCCCTATGCAGATAGAAAGGCCAGGTATGTGCATGGGGGCAGACCATTTTGCAAATGTGAACATCCCCAAATTGCAAGCCCACAGAACCGGGGTACTTGGATGTCCCAGCCTGGGTAGTTCAGAAGGGGGGCGTCTATGTTATGAGACTAGCATGTCCTGCCCTGCTATTTCAGATTCTGAGATGTGTGGTGGGCCAGTAATATGTTTGGAGTATGTATTTAGTGCAGGTTTCTCTGGCCAATAAATATAAGTGCATTTTACTGTGCCCCCTAGAAGCACTGCAGTCATGAAACAAGCACTTTTTTGCACCTTATTCATGGTCAGGAGCAGGTACAGGCATAGACGCCTCATCAACCAGGGCCTGACATGCGTGTGTCATTCTGAAATAACACCATGACATGCATCTCCCTTGTTCTACCCGGAGCACACCTACACCATGCCTCCATGCTACCTAGATGTTCTCGTACCAGGGATTGTCTATATACCCGGCTTTCTAAAATGACTATAGGGATAGCTCCATGATTGGCATATCTATGTGCCTGTTTTCAGATGACTCACTCGCCAGTAGAACTTCTAAAATAATGCCCATAGTGTTTCAGGATTTTCAGAAGGCATTTGACAAAGTTACTCATGAGAGGCTCCATAAGAAATTAGTCATGGGATAGAAAGCAATGCCCTTTAATAGATTGCTAAAAGGCAGAATACTCACAAGTCTTCCCCAATATCAGTTGCACCATGTCCAGCTTCTTCAGAACATCGCTGCCCGTTTGCTCACCCACACATCACGTACAGACCATATTACCCCCCTGCTCATCTAACTCCATTGGCTCACCATCAAATTCTGAATCCAGTTTAAGGTACTCATTCTGGTCCAAAAGGTTATCCATACTGGCACACTCCCCCCCCCCCCCCCCCCCGCTATCTCTCTGACCTCCTCTACCTTCACGCTGCTCACCAAGTCCTTCGTTCTGTTCACGCTAATCGTCTGCACCTCCCCTCTGCCTCACAAGCTCACCTGGAATCTACCCATAACTCCGCCTTTTTCTTCCTTGGCCCCGTCCTCTGGAATGCCCTTCCCTCTGATCTTTATCTGGAGTTATCCTTTCACAAATTCAAATCCATGTTAAAGACCCATGTATTCCAATATGCCTTTGACCTCCCTCCATCTCAGATATAACCATCTGTCTCCCTCCCCTGCCTTTACACTCTCTCCCTTCTCTCTCTGCTCCCCCCCCCCCTACTGTGTGGCTGTGTGCCTCTGTCCTATCAGAAATTGATGTATCTTTCCTTCTTTTGTTCTTTGCAGCAAACCTTATTGTAAACTGCCCTTGTACCTGTGTCTGGAGTGGTATATTAAGTGTGCAATTAAAGAATGACATGAAAAAGGGTCAGTAGTGGATTACCCCAAAGGTCTGTACTGGGATCTATGCTGTTTAACATATTCTTTAACGATTTTGAGATAAGGGTGACGAGCGTGGTGATCATATTTCCGAATGATAAAAATTATTCAAAATCGTTAAAATGGCAGAAGATTGTGAGAATTTGCAGAAGGATCTTGTGAGACTGGCAGCCTGGGCATCTAAATGGCAGATTAAATTTAATATGTTAATGAAATTTAATATATTTACCTATGTAATGGAACGACCTCCTGGACTTCCTACACGAAATCAAAGATATAAAAACGTTCAGAAAAGAACTAAAAACCTTCCTGTTCACTCAACATTTTGGAGAACTTATTGAAAGTAATGGTTTGTTCCTCGAATCACCCCAAACTCAACCCATACATTGACACTCACCTCTGCACCAATTGTAGTCTCACCTGCTACCACTTGTACATAGTTCTGACTGTTAGAACAAATTTTAACATTCTAAAATTCTATGTAATAATGTTGTTCATTGTATACCGCCCCTGATCTCAGAAAGGAGTGGTATAAAAGTAATGATAAATAGATAAATAAATAAGGACAAAATGCAAAGTGATGCACATTGAGAAAAATAATACCACTAGAGTTATAAAATGATGGGTTTTGACTTAGGCATTACCACTCAAGAAAAAGATCTTGGAGTCAGTGTGGACAATACATTGAAATTTTCAGTCCAGTATGCCATAAGTGTTAAAAAAGCAAAGAGAATGTTAGGGATTACTCAAAAAGGAACGGAGAACACAACTAAGGGGCTTGTTTACAAAGCCGCGGTAGTGGTTCGCGATCGTGATCGCAGCCGCGGCCCCATTGAAATCAATGGGGCCGCGGCTCCGATTACGATCGCAAACCGCTACCGCGGCTTTGTAAACAAGCCCCTAAGAGTATCATTATGTATCTTTATAGGTCTCTGGGGGGGATCATGCGTATTGTGCGGTTCTGGTTGCCCCATCTCAAAAAAAGGTATTGCAGAAATAGAAACAGTTCAGAGAAGGGAGCCAAAAATGAGAAAGGGGATGGAACACCTCCCTTATAAAGTAGGGCTTAAGACGTTAGGGTTCTTCAGCCTGGAGAAAAGATAACTGCAAGGGGATAAAATAAAGTTTATGAAAACATGAGTAAGGGGGAAATGGTTAAATAGAGAATGATTGTTTAACTTTTCAAACACCGAAACAAAGTTACACACCATGAAATTAATGAAAGCAGATTGAAAATAAATTGTAGAAAGTTTTGTTTCATGCATTACATAATTAAGCTATGGAATCCGTGACAAAAAGATGTGGTAAAGGTGACCAATATAGTGCGATTCAAAATAGGTTTGGACAAGTTCCTGGAGGAAAGATCTTTAAAACAATTATTAACCAGGTAGAGTTGGGAGAGCTACTGATCTTCCCTGGAAATGAGCCATAAGAAATAGATCAACCTTTGGGATCTTCTGGGTATTTATGACTCAGACTGACCGCTATTGGAGATGGGAAGGTAGATTCGATGGACCTCAATCTGATTCAGCATGGCTTTTCTTAAATTCTTATGTTATTTTTTAAATTAAAATGAATGTGTGAAAGAATGAAACAGTCTGAAAATTGAGGGAAAATTCCAAAAATTACATGAAAATGAACTGAAACTTTTTGTATACATGTCCTTAGTAGATACTCAGGAGTGGATTGTACCAAAATATCTACCGGGAAGGGGAAGGGGTGGGGATAGTCTTGGGGTGATTTTGTAACAAAAAAAAAAATAAACTGGGTTGTGAGGTATGCTAACCTGTTCTCTAACCCCCCTCCCCCACCACCAAGACCTTCTTTCTCCTCCTCTCCCCTCTCCTTCCCCAGATGTTATTCAATAGTAAAAATCTAGATAATGGGGTCAAAATCCAATTATGTACATATCAAAAATCAAACCGTATAATCAATTTGTATTACGTTCTTTAACATTTCATCATTTTCCTATTTTTTATATGTATTTTTCATTAGACCAAAAAAGATCACCTGAAACATACAATCTCAAATATTTATTATTTTTGGTCCATTTTAATGAAACATTTAAAACTATTCAAAAATGTTTTTATACTTATATAGAATATCCAGCTTCTTGCTCAATTACTCATATCGATATCAAAAATATATTTTGCTTATTCCTTATCACCACATTAATTAACTTATCTGAAAGTTAATACAGTCCACTCAGCTCTTCCCAACATAATGCCTTGCTTCAGATTCAAATTTTGACTCAAGGAACATTCCCTATTTAAAATTCCAGTCCTTTTTGAAACCCCACAGTATCCTTATGCAAACATCTCAGTGTCTACCTGAACAAACTCAACCGGTAGCCATACTCTTTTATCTGGGTCAGCTGATTAAGAATCTGCTTTGAAAGTTAAATCAAACTATATTTTAAAACTCCATTATCTTATATTATTGAAATGGTCTATGCACGTCAAATCAAAGGCAACCAATTGATTTTGGAATTTATCCTCTTTGAAGTGTATACAGTATGAAAATCCAGTCATTAAAATTGAAACAGCTGTACGATTGCTTCCATGCCAGCTTTTCTCTACCTCTTCTACAAATACACCAATGTAGATCCTTAAAGTCATTTTTATTTCACAAGTTGGTTTGGTCTTAGTATTGAAGCTGCTTCTATGAATCTAGTTCTAAAAGATCTTTTAGTCTACCCTACATATAGGTTTGCAGCTTGTCGTGCTGTGAGGGCTTGTGTGCATCAGTGCTGCTGAGAGCTAAGTTATCAGTAGCTTAACTACTGGCAGGGTCTCCCAAGATGGACAGGTCTCAGCTGAGGTGACAGACTAAGACAAACCACCCATCTGGGCAGCAGCAGAATGGGATGGTGTTGGCAGTGGAGGATCACATTTCTACAGAAGATGAAGAAGTCTATGAACAAGTACAAGCTGAAATTGACAGAACATGCAGACAGGATATCCTGATAGTCATTGGTGACTGGAACGCAAAAGTTGGCAACAAAGAAGAAAGCAAAATGGTTGGACAATATGGACTTGGCAACAGAAATGAAGCTGGAGGAAGACGGATAGAATTTTGCAAGAACAACTATCTATTCATCTCAAACATCTTCTTCCAGCAACACAAGTGCAGACTATACACATGGACTTCACCCAATGGATTGTGCAAAAGTCAAATTTTCTGGGGGGCAGAGCCTAGCATCGGGCAAGATGGTCGCGTAAGAGCTGTGCTCTGGAGGGCAATGGTCAAGAATCCTGAATTCTGCAGTCTTTAACTAAGTAGTTCCTACCTACCTACTCTGATTTCATTTGATCCTCGATATGTCTAGTCCAAAGCCAACACGGCTGGATTACCAAATACCTCAAAACGCCAGCGCAAAGAGAACCAAAATGGAGCCTCTCTCACCTCACAAGATGGTGGTCATCAGAGATTGTTCTGAGGCCTTACAAGAACTTCTGGCTGAGATTGACGCTGTTAAGGACTTGGTCAAAGCTAATGGAGACTCGTTGTGCACAATGCAGGAGGATATCAGCGCCTTGAAAAACACTTTGGAGTCAATTACGGTCAGATTGGAGAAGGTAGAGAGCGTGGTGGCAATGCATGGGGAGCGGTTCAGGGCCATTGAGAAGCAAGCAAAGTTGATACGATTATTCCAAAGAGAGTTGGAATATGGCAACAATTGTGCTCGGAGGAACAACATAAGAATTTTGGGAGTTCCAGAGGGAGCTGAGGGTCTTGACATGATAGCTTTTCTACAGTCAATGATTCCGAGTGTGTTGAAGGTGAAGTTCACCATGCCTTTTGAGATCGACCGTGTCCATCGAGTTCCTACTCAGTCAGTGGTTGCGGGCAAGCGTCCATGCCCAATCATCCTCAAAGTTTGCGCTTTCAACAAGTAACACAAATAATGGAAGCAGCCAGAGCACACTCTCCCTTGGAATATCAGAGGCACAAACTCTTATTATTCCCTGACTTCGCGAAGGTGACAGTGGATCTGAGAAAGAGTTTTTTGGTGCTACATCCACGCTTATTGCAGCTGCAAGCCCATTTCGGGTTACTCTACCCTGCTCGCATGAGAATCACACTACACAACCAGACTAGGACTTTTGATGATCCAAGGGAGTTGCACGTGTTCTTGGAGGACAAGGAGTTGGTGTGGATGTGGTGAAAGCTTGCCTTGCAATCAGTGGCTTGTAAAAGTTCTTCAACGCTTTCTTAATTGGGTGGTTTGACTGGTCTGAAGTAATGAAGTAGCGGCTTATCTATACAGAGTTGACATTCAATCATGCAGAGTTGACATTTGATGTGCCATTCAATGTGACTCTCTTGGAGGAACTTCAGAGTATTGCCCTGGTCAATAATGCTTTACTCTTTATTTCTTTCTCTCTTCTTTTGTGTTTTGTGTTGTTTGTGATGTCTGTTGTGGTTGGGAGGGCAGCAGGGCATGGAGGAGCGGGACGGCCCTTACTTACATACATGCGGCCTTTTGTGTTTATAAACTGTTTGATAGGGGCAGTTTCGCTATAACGTTTGGTGCTCTGGGTTTGGGGACGCTGTTTTCCTGTTTATGGAATGGGTAGTGTGTGGTTTAAGTTGATTTAAGCGGCAGAGGAATTGAAGTAAACTAGTTAATTTTCCCCTCCGTGCCTGTCTTGTCCCTTTGGGCTCACCCGCTAAGTTTTGAGCTGTTATAGCCCCCCAGGGTTTTGGTCACTTGTTATTTAAAACCATGTGTTTTTATTTTGAGCGATCTCCCATAGGGGCAATGGCTAAGCAGTGGCTTTTCCTTTTGTGTTTTTTTCTAAGTGCAGCTATCATTGTGAGATCTTTTAAAGGTGTGGATCAACAATGTAGTAGTATATGTTACAACTTGGCATGTTTCTGTAACAGTTTACTGTCATTTTGTACTATATTATCAATATGTCTTCCTTTAAGATACTCTCACTGAATTTTAAGGGCATTAACACCACCATAAAGAGGACAAAGATATTTCTATATGGACGCAAGGAAAGTACTAACATCCTACTGTTACAAGAGACACATTTAAATGTGAAGGAGTCTTTAAAATTAGATATAAAACAATTTTCACTAGTGGCTTTTTCTGCTACCAATCAAAAAAAAAAAACGGGGTAGCCATCCTAGTAAGGAAATCTCTATCCCCCATTGTAATACAAACTAGATCTGATAGAGAGGGGTGGTGGGCAATGGTTGTCCTCAAAAATTCATCAAAGTCCGTTTTCATGGCAACAATGGTTCAGTAGGGGTATTTGGGCCATCGGTCAATTGATTAGATGGCAAGTGGAAGCCTTTTGCTTGTCTACAGCAGGAGTTTGACTTGCTTAAATCCTTAAATTTCCAATGGATTCAGCTGAGATATTGTATAGAGAAATCCCCTATTGATATTAAATTTTTACCTGAAGAATGGGGGTTGTTGAACATTATAGGTTCAGCCCAAATGGCTACTGGGGTGGCTTCTTACTATTATAAATTGGTCACTCAGAATCATACCCCACAGTCCACTGGTGCTCAGCGGATATGGGAACATGATACAGGGGAGACTCCTTCTCTAGAATCAGGGGTAAAATTCTGGAGCAAGACAAATAGAGTATCTCAGTCTGCCTCTATTTCACAAGCTTTATATTTTTTTGCACACAGAGCTCATTTTTCCCTGATAAAGGTTGCTAAATGGGATAAAACGGTTGGGAATGAATGTTGGTTTTGTCAGAGTGATGCTGGCACTTTAAGACATGTGGTATGTGACTGCCCTGATATTCAGTCCTATTGGATTCCAATTTAGAACTAAATCCAAGAGATCTTGGGATTCAGGGCCACTCTCTCCTGGTCTGTGGTTGCATTTCGGTCAACAATTGGCATCTCGTCGTTACTGAGGGATTGCCATTCTTTATTTGAGTTCATGATGGGAGTGGCTCTGCATCTCGTTATTGCAAACTGGAAACATACAGCAGAGCTTAGCTGGCACGAATGGTGGAACCGTTTGTGCTTATGCTGCAAATATGAACAAATGCCATGTTATGGCATAACTCTTATGCCTTCCACCTTCCTCCAGTGGAAACCCCTAAATACTTACATCTCTAAAGCACGATATGGTGTAAATTAAGGGGTAATGTAGACATGTCAACATGTTATCACATGGTGAGGAGCTGGTATGCAGTCATAGCCCCTGTAGCCCCCCCCCCCTTTTGTGCTCATTTCATAGTTTTTTTCTTTTGATGATTGCATGGTGAAGGGAGGGGTAAAGTTTGGGGTAGGCTATTAAAGCCTTGTGTTTCTTTTTGCTTTTATGTTTAAAGAGGATTATCATTTTAATTGTATTGTTTGAAAATGTAAATAACAAAATTAAAAAAAAATCATATTGGCTATATCTGTGGGCATCAACGATGGAAAAGCTCTATAACATCAAAGACAAAACCTGGAGCTGACTGTGGTACAGATCATCAACTATTAGTATGTAAACTCAAGCTAAAGTTGAAAAAGAGCAAGCCACAAGCCACTCATCAATGCAGCAAAATTTGACCTTGAGAATATACCACTGGAATTTAAAGACTGCTTGCAAAATTGATTTGCTGTTTTAGATACATATGACAGAGCTCCAAAAGAGTTATAGGATGATATCAAGAAGGTTGTGTTGGAAGAAAGTGAGAAGTCTTTACAAAAACTGAAAAAGCAAAAACAGCCAAAATGGATGACTGAAGAAACTCTGAAAATTGCCCAAAAATGCAGGGAAGCTAAAGCCAGAGGAGAAAGAGAGGCAATCAGAGAACTCAGAGATTTCCAACATGCAGCAAGAAAAGACAAGGAGAAGTACTACAATGATGCATGCAAGGAAATTGAATCAGAAACTATTAATGAAAGAACAAGATCAGCTTTCCTAAAGCTGTGAGAGTTAAAAAAAATTCCAGCCTCGAATTAGATTGCTACAAAATGCTCGAGGATCTATGTTGAATGATGCTGAGAAGATCAAGAAAAGGTGGAAGGAATATACAGAATCATTATATCATAAAGATCAAGTAGACCAACAGCCATTACAACCTGCACTTTATGATCAGGAACCATTGGTGATGAAAGAAGAAGTCAAAGCAGCATTGAAAGCTTTATCAAAGAACAAAACACCAGGCATTGATGGCATTCCCATTGAAGTATTACAGCAATTGGATACAGCTGTTACCACACTTACAAGGCTCTGCCAGGAAATTTGGAGAACATCATGGCCAACTGAATGGAAAAGATCTATGTTTATACCAATACTGAAGAAAGGTGAGCCATCTGTGGAAATTATTGCACAATCGCTCTGATCCCACATGCCAGCAAGATTCTACTCAAGATCATTCAGCAGAGACTACAACCATACTTGGAACGAGAACTGCCTGAAGTGCAAGCAGGGTTCAGGAAAGAGCGAGGAACAAGAGACATCATCGTGGATGTGAGATGGATCCTTGAAAAGACAAAAGGATATCTATGTGTGTTTTATTGACTACAGCAAGGCTTTTGACTGTGTAAACCATGAGAAGCTCTGGGCCACACTAAGAAGCATGGGTATACCAGAACACCTGATAGTTCTCTTGCACAATTTTTACATTGATCAAGAAGCAACAGTTTGAACGGAACAAGGAGAAACAGAATAGTTTAAAATCAGCAAAGATGTTTGACAAGGCTGCATACTTTCCCCCTACCTCTTTAATTTATATGCATAACAAATCATCAGAGAAGCAGAACTGTATGAAGACAACCGAGGTGTGAAGATTGGTGGAAGACTCATAAATAACTTTCACTTTGCTGATGATACCACATTACTGGCTGATAGTGAAGATGATCTGAAACATTTGCTTCTCAAGATCAAGGAACATAGTCTTAAAATAGGCCACCACCTTAACATAAAGAAGACAAAAATCCTGACAACTGGCAAAATGAATAAGTTCATCATTGATGGAGAAGAACTTGAAATAGTTGACAAATTTAACCTACTTGGATCAACAATTAATAAAGAAACGACAAGCAGTCAAGAAATAAGATGCATTGCTCTTGGCAGAATGGCTATGAAGGACCTAGACAGAATTCTCGAGCAGAGATGTCTCTCTCCATACAAAGATTCAACTTGTCCAAGCCATGATATTTTCAATAACATCATATGGATGCGAAAGTTTGACAGTGAAAAAGATAGAATTATGGTGCTGGCAACGAATACTTTGTATATCATGTACTGCCCAAAGAACAAATCAGTCAGTACTAGAGGAGATAAAACCTAAGCTTTTTTTAGAATGTTAGATGACAAGACCTTGACTTTCATACTTTGGACACATCATGCAAAGAGAGAGATCATTAGAGAAAGACATCATGCTTGGCAAAGTTGAAGGTCAATGTAAAAGAGGAAGGCCAGCAGTGTGATGGATCAATACAATAACAGCAGTTATGGGTGCCACTTTATCAACAATGAGCTGCCTGACTGAAGACCAAACACTGGTTAGATCAACTATCCAGAAGGTAGCCATGAGTCGACACTGACTCGATGGCACTTAACCACAACAACACAACATATAGCAGAAGGTGAGGTCATTTAATTAAGTAAAGGACATAAATAGACTTACAAGTAGGATATGATTTAGCTTCAACTACCCTTCCATCCATTGAGTGTGTCCAATTAACTCCACTCCAAGTCTGATCATGAAACTCACAATTGTTACACTGAAAATGTCCCATTATGTTCATTTCTTGATTATTCTTTTATTAATGCTGATTTGGTAAGTCTGTCTCCTATATTTCTTTCCTTTCTATACATAGTTAGCAGCCGTTCTTCAAAAATCGTATGAAGTGTCAAAACATGCCAGTATTTTTGAATGATCGCTGTTACTTGAATATGGTTTGAATATGGAAGAATATTTATTTATTTTTCCATTTCTTTTGTACTACTTTATCTGGGAATCAAAGTGGTTTACAGGGAACAAAAATATTAACTATTTCACATAGAACCATAGTAACATCAAACAGAATGATTACATTTGGTAACTGTAGTAAATAGACTAACATGTTCAAATACACAGTCTTTGTTTAACATAATTGCTATTATTTTCGGAGGAGGTGGAGGGGAGGAGTAAGAAATGGGAGTGTGTGGGAGGGTGATACTTATTGCAAGGGGGATACGTATCTGTAAGTTTTATTGTTCCAGGGTGGCACACTATTTAGTCCTTGAAGTCTTCCTTGAATTGGAATGTCTTGAGTTCTTTCTGGAATTTTTTTAGGTCGTGTGTTTTTCTGAGTTTATTGGAGAGTGCACTGCATAGATCAGGTGCATAAATGGAGAAGACTCTGTTGCGAGTAGTTTGATTTACCCATGTTATTTCTGCTGGCAGGTCCATTGAGTTGCGATTATATCTGTACCTGTTCTGATGGTTGTTGGTGTTCGGATGAGGGGCTTGAAGTATGGCAATGATTGGTTGTGTAGGTTTTTGAATATGTTCATTATTGATTTGTATTTAATTCGGCTGTATACATGTTAATTTAGAATCTAGCTGCTTTAACTGAAAATTTAGCAGCAACTGTCTATGGGAAAATAATGCACATTTATATGCCTTTTATAATAACTTTTATGGATGTCCTCATTGCAAAAATCACTGAATTAAATTTATTGCTTGCTCTTTAAAATCCAAATCAGAACCACAGATTCTTACTGTACTCCATTTCTTATCTAGCTTCCTATAAATATCTGGTACTAAATGTTTTCACTTTAACAGGCTTCAACACACCCCACTAAGAGCAGCCCTCACAATTCAGCACATATATACACGTTTCTAACATTTACGGCCATCTGTTCACTTTCAATAAACATTCATTTCTCCAATTACAAATCATTTTTGAGCATTCTTTTCATATGAGACTATATACAAAGCAATACTCCATTTGAAAAGTATTAGAAAATTACCGACCCATGTCTTTGATGCATTGTAGTACACACAAAGAATAGCTGACATAACTTTGAAACTTGTATACAGTAGCTTAAAGGATTCATTCTTTGCTGCTATACCATACTGTACAAGGTTAAAGTCTCAATGTTTGATTCATAAAGTGACAAGACAAAACACAGCTATATATTCATATTTAGCCTGTGTGTGCAAAGATTTTGGGGCTCATTTTTGTTCATCAGAAAATATTTGTTTGGCTAGTCTTCAGGAGCCAAAGCATTTGTCCCCATTAAAGTCTAAGAGGGAAGCTATTTTACAATAGAACATAGGCTTGAAACCTAATGACAGGCATCTGTAACAACACTACGAGTAAGCCATCAAGAGTGTCACAAACTCTCCAGAGGCACCAGAAGAAGGGCAAAGAATATGTACAGTGGCAGGATGAGTACCAGAAGCCACCATCAGAAGGGCAAGCTGGAATAAAGAATGCAATGACCACCTAAAGATAGTGGAAGAGGGCAAAGCAACACCACAATTGGTGCAAGCATTCCAAGGCACTTTGAAAGAAATAAAATGGCAAGGAGACCAGCACAGTACCCAGATCGGCTACAAGGCCCTAAGTTATGTGGAAGAGCAACACAGAAACCAGACTGGCTGTAAGGCTTTTAATTATTCCAGGAGGAGTAGTATAGCACCCAGGACAGCTGCAATGCCTTAAACATGCCAAGAGGACCAGCACAAGACAACACCCAGATTGGCCGCAAGGCCTTAAAACACCTGAGGAGAGCCAAAACACTAGTAGAAGAGATGGCATGAGCCCAGCTTGTAGGAGTGGGGTAAGCTCAGCTAAGCTGTGTGTCCACAAGTTTTAGTCTTGGCACTGAGAACTTTGGTCCTAGCATAGGAATCTTAAAAACAGAGAAAGATCCCCTTGGGGCGGAAGAAGCATTCATGGACTGTTTAGATAACAAACTGAGGGATTTAAAATGGATTCATACTAATCTTCATGGACATCACCACTGCTTTTGTCACAGTCTCCCACAACATCCTCCTCCACAGTCTGCAAGCAGCTGGTATATATGAAACAGTACTAATGTGGTTCCAGTCATAGCTGACAAACAGGCACCAACAAATACAAATGGTATCCTGCATCTCTGCCCCTTACCGTCAAACCCAGGGAATATCCCAAGGCTCCACATTGTCAGCACTGCTTTTCAATATTTACCTACAACCACTCTGTACAATTATAAAATCAGATAACATCGACTTCCACATATACATGGATGATATTATGCTATATGGACCAATAACCACTAAACACCCTACCAAACCTCAGCTCCTACAATTCCTCAACGATGTCTCCAGATTGCTTCAAGAGAACCTCACCATCAACTACAAGAAGACAGAAGCACTATTCATAACTAAAGACCAATCCTTCACACTCATCTCATGCTAAACACAAACCAGATAAAAGTTCAACCGCAAAAACCACAAGGGCAACATTCCTTAAAACCAGGACCCTTCAGCGTCTCCGCCCCTTCCTAGACCCACACGATTTTCGCACAGTGCTACAAGCCATGACCTTCCCCCAGATCGACTACTGTAATGCTATATACCGGGGCTACCCCACTCCTTCCTCCTCCTCCTTCGCACAGCCCTCCACACTACCACACAAATTATTCAGAAAGCAACGGAATATAACCACATTACACCTATCCTGAAATACCTACACCTACTCCCTCTGGAAATCCGCATCAAATATAAAACTGTACTCCTCATTCACAAGGTTCTCCAACAAGAGAAGATGTCCCACCTAAACGCTTTCCTTCAACAGCCCAAATCTGGCAGAGTCACAAGACAGTCTGCAAACATCCTATCTATCCCCCATATGAGGACAAAACACAATAACCAAGCTCGTTTGACCTCTATGTCCCCTCCTTATGGAGCTCACTCCCAACCAAAATCAGAGCTGCCACCGACCTCCAAGCCTTTCAGAAACAACTGAAGACACATCTATTCACCCAACACTTCAGCACCTCAGAGAAAACCATATAAACTGGAAGTACCACCCACTCTGTAAAGAATCAGCCTCAACATGTTTGCCTGCTTATACTGTACAGAATGTACATAAGTTAGCCTCTTCCTCATACCAACCTCCCCCCCCCTGTTTAATTGTAAATAAGTTAAGGAAGCATTGAATGTATAACTTGTTATAATCCGCTTTGACTCACTGAAAAATGGTATATAAACCCGCCTAAATAAATAAAAATAAGAGAATGCACTCTGGTCAAGACCCCAAACATAGTGAGGGTAAGGCTGCAGTATTGTTGGCAAGAGTCCAGAAGAGCTGAGGAAGACCTATGCAACAGAAAAATAGGCTAGAAGCCCTTAAAATGAAAGGCTAATACTTGTGACAGAAGACCGAAAGTCAACAAATTGTCACCCTCACGGTGGCCAGCCCAACGCCTAGGGTGCTGAGACTTGGTCTGCCTGTGGTGTTCCTGCCTCAGAGAGTGTGGGCTTGCTTTTAACTCTGCAAGGCCTTCTGGGAATGTAAGTCCCTTTTACCCTTTGAGTACAGACGAGTTGCAGTCGAATGGTTTCAGGCAATGACAAGAATTTATTTTCCCCTTCCCAACGGATTAAATGCAAGTGAATAACTCAGGACAAAACATGCCATACATTTGGCTTGAGGAAATTATATATGAACTCAAGTAAATTAGCCTTGTCAGCTTCAGGCTTTAAACATGCAGTGCTTGATACAAAACAAAATCACAACAGCTTCAATTAGCAAAGAAAATGTTCCCTTTTCTTCTGCTGCTTTTACCATCTTTCTCGGACACTGTTCAGCATAAGGAATTCACATGGAGAGCTAAAGATAATGTACAGTCCATCCGATCATCCACTATTTCATTAGGGACAGAGTCTATCTGCATTTCTGCAGCCTCAGGTATAGCTGGGCGTGGCAGTAAGCTGCTATGCTGATCTCTGAAACAAACGGTTTCTCTGACCTCACGTGGTTTCTCTCTGTAACACTCTCCTGAGCAGGGTTGTAAACTACCATATATGCTGTAGTTTTTGTCCAGGGAGTTTGCTACTTTCTGGTAACTATAGGGAACTGCTTTATAGCTGGGTTCAAACTTATATGAATTGTTAAGCCTACCTTTTGGCTTTGAAAGGGAAGGAACTCTCCACTCTGCTGGTTCAGACTGGTTCTCAAACACAGCTTGTGTTTGCTTGCCTCTCAGCCTATTAACTTTCCCCTCAGATGTACCGGTATTCTCCAGCCAGCCTGTCTCTCTCCTTGGAGCGTGTGAGCTTTGCCAAGCCTGCCTCTCAGGAAGATTCCTTTCTCTCCTGCCTTTACCAGACAACACCTGTCCTGGGTTGCTTCCTTCTGGCCTCAGGAATATGGCTCCCTTGGTTCTCACTCCTCCTTGACTCCTTCTAGTCAGTGTGCTCCTTTGCTGGCTTCCTTCCTGGTTCTCCCAGTTCCCGTGCTGCTTGCTGTTCTCCTCCTCCTTCTTACTCTCCTTCTCCTTCTGCCTGGTCCAAGCTAATGACCACTTTTTATCATTGTAACTCTCAGGGCTTAGCTGTGCCCTGCCCTGAAACAGGTGAAACTCATTACCTCCTGGGCTAGGGAATACGTCACAGCAGGGGCATGTCTTTCTAGCTCATGACTCTCTTTGTTTACTTCTTCTTTGCAAACACTGAGCCATGTGCTCAGACTGCCTGTCAGTTTCTGAAAGCAAATCCTCATCTTACCCTACCTCCATAGGCTCAGAAGAGTCTTCTTCATGACAAAATACAATAATGAAAGATGGTGGATCTGTCACCTTGTGATAGCTAGGGTTGATTCAGCTATCAGGCTGACTAGGCATGTTTACTCTTCATCCCTCAGCACATCACATTCATCCAATAGGTACCTGGGTGAAAGAAGCATTCATGGAGTGCACTCCAGTCATTCAGAAAAAACTAATGGTTTCTTAATTGACAATTTGACAAGTACAGTTTTATAGTTGACAAGTACAGTAATGGAGGATGGTAGATATGAGGGCAATCTGGTCACCCCATGATACCTATGGTTGATTGGCTATCAGGCTGGCTAGGTGAGTGTCCCCTTCCTCTGTCAGTGCTCCATGCTCATATCCCTGGAGAGGTAATACTATATTTTTGCTCAAATGTATAAGAGTAGCTGACCTTCACTTAATGAACCTCCAAAGAAGTACAATAATGAAAATTTGAAAAGAACTTTAAAGAGTGCTCATAAGATATGCCATACTGGGTCAGACCAAGGTCCAGTTTCTCCTTGACTTGGATTGTTAGAGACTGCATGCCAGAGTGGGTGGCAGAATCAAAGGTGTACCTTCCTAGTAAAAGTTGCCCTTTAGGGCACTTGGTAATCAAGCAGCAGCCTCTTAAACCTCACCAACCATCTTGAGGCGATGGTTATCCAGGGATATAATTTCATTGATGCACCTGCCATCTGCCCCCTTGACAATGCTGCCAAACCCCATCTCATGTCTTCCATGGTGACATGCTTTGATGCGCGTTGGGACCATCTGACGGTCAGAAGAAGATAGTGGCCCTGCTTCAGAAAGGGATTTAATTTTGTCTGTACCTTGCCCACCACTGCTATTTCCACTCCTGAAGAATGTGAGCATGGAGGCAGGGTAACTGGGTGACCTCAGGGCCAGTATCTGAGGCAGCACATAGTGACTGTACTCCATGGCAGCACAGGCCTGCTGGGTAGCACTGGGCATTAAAACAGCCTAGAATCAGCACCCTCCTTAGTACCAAGCTGAAAAGGGTGCTGTTTTAATTCTCTTCCATTTTACTTTCAGTGTCTATTCTGGTGGATCCTACTCTACTACTATCCCGCTCTGTCTGTCTTGGGCCCACTCCTTTTCTCTCTATATACCCAATCCCTTGGTATGCTCAGCTCTTCCCTTGGCTTTCAGTACCAATCTTTATGCTGATGACTCTCAGATCTACACCTGAAATCTCTCCTGCCATCCAGGCCCAGATCTCTGCCTACCTATCTGACATTGCTGCTTCAATTCAGTGTCACACCCACCTTTTATCCTTGTCCTAGAATTGCTTTATAGCCATATTAATCAGCAGTTGTGATGCCTTCATTCTAAGAAGAATCATTTGGAGCCTAAGAGCTTGCCCTATATATCTCAAGTTATCTGCAATGCATAAAGAATTGATTCTATTAAGGGAAGAAATTAGCTGCAATTAAACATACCTCCTCTAGGGTAAAAATTGAAAAAAAACTCACCACCACCCCCAAAAAAATCAAACAACCCAGGAACAAATGGATCACAGTAGGCTCTGGTAGGTTGTGACCTGTAACAAGGAGACACCCTTGCCATCAAGAGAGATCCCTGCATAACGCCTTCTCTACCTTGGGAAATTCAAGTGCCAAATCAGTGGAAATTGAAGTGTCCTTAAAAGAGAAATTCAATACCCAATCTACTGATAATGCCCTGCATATTAAGAAACTGACACAAAAGAGGAAACTACTACTACTTGGGGATTCCATCATCAGAGGCACCAACTTGGAAACACAGTTCAAAGGGGAGAAGATGGTCAAATGCCTCCCAGGCTCTTCAGTCAGCAAGAATACAAAGCCAATTGCTGCCATAGTGAAGAAAGTTAGCACTCCAAAACTGATGTCGTCATCCTCTTGGGTACAATTGACCTGACTAGAAACAGTGCCTCTACAGTTCAGAAGGACTTCCAGATTCTGGGAGAGAAACTCAAAACCATTGCTAACACTATAGCATTTTCAGAAGTGCTACCTGCTCTTGGTAAGGGGGCAGAAAGGCTGCATTATATAATCAATACATGGCTCCAAACCTGTTTCAAACAAGAAGGATTTAAATGTATAGGCGACTGGGGAAATAGTTGGAACAACAAGAGGCTATACTGTGTTGATGGACTACATCTCTCAGTTTCATGGAAAAGGATCCTTAGTGCAAAATTCAGGCATTATGTGACAGGCATTTAAACTAGGGAAAGGGGGTGACTGATAGAAAAGAACAAGTTCAGGAGGTCACTCCCAGCAAAAACTTAATAGCATTGGAAACAGCCACAGTATTAACCCACATATCAATGCCAAGTGGGAAGAGGCATGTAAAACAAAATCCATGCAAAATATAGGCAAGCCAGTCAACAAATGCTGGAAAGCAGTGAGCACAAATGCTCGAAGTCTAGCCAACAAGGTTCCTGACCTGGAAGCCCGAATGATGGAAATGGACTTGGACATTGTGGCCATTACAGAAAGATAGTTTAATGAATCGTATGAATGGGACATTCATAGCTGGCTATAATCTATTTAAAAGAGATGGAGAGGGTAGAAAAGGAGGAGTAGCCCCATATGTCAAAAGCAATATTAAAGCTGCTGAAATGCAAGGGATGTGAGAAAAAGAAGAAGCGCTGTGGATTGTGTTGGAAAGAGGAGATTGCACTGTCATTCATACTAGTGTGGTCTACAGGCCTCCAACTCAAACTGAAGAAATGGATAGCGAATTGATCATTGATATTGCAAAGAGAGCCACAAAGGGGGAAGTGATCATATTGGGTGACCTTAGTCTACCTGATGTGGATTGGAGTATTCCTTCTGCAAAACTGGAAAGAAGTAAAAAAATTGTGGATGCCTTCCAAGATGCGTTACTTAAACAAATGGTGATGGAACTGACCAGGGAGAGCTCCGTGCTGGATTTAGTGCTCACCAACAGAGATAGCATGTTGAATATCCAGGTGGGTGCCCATGTAAGCAGCAGCGATCATCACACGGTGTAGTCTGAGATAAAAGCCAAGGTAGAATCCAATCACAGCAAGCTCAAAGTCCTAGACTTCAAAAACGCTGGCTTTAGTAAAATGGCCAAGTATCTGAAGGAGGAGTTGGCAGGGTGGGAGGGGATAAGGGAAGTGGAATTGCAGTGGGCTAAACTAAAGGAGGCAATAAAAGGGGCAAAAGATACATACAGTATGTAAGGAAAGTAAATAAAAGCAAGAGGAAAAGGAAACCTATTTGGTTCTCCAAGGAAGTAGCTGCACAAATAAAAGCAAAAAACCACAGCTTTCACAAAATTCAGAAGTTCGCAAACAGAGGAACACAGAAAATAATACAGGATAAAACTAAAACACACAAAAAGAAAAATAAGGATAGTAAAATCCAAGGCAGAAGAAAAGATGGTTAAAGATGTGAAGTTTGGCGATAAAACGTTTTTCAGGTATATTCGGGAGAGGAGGAAAATCAGAGGTGGAATTGCAGGATTCAAAAGTGCTGGGAGTGGATTAGTGGAAAATGCTAAACAAATACTTCTGTTCTGCTTTTACTAAAGAAAATCCTGGAGAAAGTCCACCTGTCATTGACAAGTATACAAATGGGAATAGAGTAGATACCACATCATTCACAGAAGATGATGTGTTAGAACAGCTTGAAAAAACTGAAAGTGGACAAGGCCATGGAATCAGATGGGATACATTCCAGGTTACTGAAAGAGCTCCGAGAGGTTCTTGCAGGGCCGTTAAAGGATGTTTTTAATAAATCCTTGGAGACAGAAATTCCATAGGACTGGAGAAGGGCTGACGTGGTACCTCTTTACAAAAGTGGTACTAGAGAAGAAGTGACAAACTACAGGCCGGAAAGCCTTACCTTGGTGGCGGGAAAAGTAATGGAAGTGTTCCTGAAAGAGCGAATAGTGGACTCTCTCATAACCAACAGATTGCATGATCCGAGGCAACATGGTTTTACCAAAGGACGATCTTGCCAAACAAATCTGATTGAGTTCTTTGTCTGGGTGACCAGAGAACTAGATCAAGGGCATGTGATGGATGTGATCTACCTACATTTCAGCGAAGCCTTTGATACTGTTAGAAGGTGATGGTAAACGGAATTCACTCGGATGAAAGGAAGGTGATTAGTGGTGTGTCCCAGGGTTCGGTCTTGGGACCGGTACTGTTTAATGTATTTGTGAGTGATATTGCTGAAGGATTAAATGGAAAAGTCTGTCTTTTTGCAGATGACATGAAAATTTGCAGCAGAGTCGACTCCCCAGAGAGAGTGGATAACATGAGGAAAGATCTACAAAAACTGGAAGAATGGTCT
This sequence comes from Ichthyophis bannanicus, assembly GCA_033557465.1. Taxonomy (NCBI): domain Eukaryota; kingdom Metazoa; phylum Chordata; class Amphibia; order Gymnophiona; family Ichthyophiidae; genus Ichthyophis; species Ichthyophis bannanicus. Next base: position 108,125,857 of record CM066040.1, read on the forward strand.
AATGCTTGGCAGTTAAGATTTAATGTGAAGAAGTGCAGTGTCATGCACTTGGGAAACAGAAACCCAAGGGAATTGTATGTGATAGGGGGCAAGAGGTTGGTGTGCACGGACCAGGAGAAGAACCTCGAAGTGATTGTTTCTGAGGATATCAAGGTGGCGAAACAGTGCGACAAGGTGGTGGCAAAAGCCAGAAGGATGCTGGATTGCATACTACTACTACTGCTACTACTACTAAGCATTTGTTGAGCACTACTAGTCGTACGCAGCACTGCATAGATATGTAAGAGACAGCGCTAGAGGGCATAACATGAAGCTGCAAGGGGGTAAACTGAAAGGCAACGTCAGGAAATACTTTTACACTGAAAGGGTGGTGGATGCTTGGAATGCCCGCCCGATGGAAGTGGTGAGGGCAAATACAGTGATGGAATTCAGTGGCTTGGGACAGACAGAGGATAGCAACAGGATAAAATCAAAATAATCATAACTGTCTTATAGCTCAACAAATAGGGGTGACCTACACGGAGCAGTGGGTACACCCTCAAACAAAAGTATGGGGAGGGGTGACCTTCACAGAACAGCAGGGGCACCTACTCTTACCATGTTGCTGGGCAGACTAGATGGACCATATTGGTCTTTATCTGCTGTCATATACTATGTTTATTTATTTTAGACAGTTTTGTATACTACCTTATTCTTCAAAGAAAGTAGTCACAACACAGTTGGGGGATACATTTAACACAAGGGTATATGAGATACATACACTAATACTTACAGGGAACATGGGCAATGGAGGGTTAAGTAGCTTTCCCAAGACCACAAGGAGCACCTGTGGGACTAGAAGCCCCAGTCCTTCTGGCCCAAGGTTGCTGTCCTCGTGGGATTTGAACCCCCAACCTTCTGGCCTGAGGTAACTTGCCCCAACCACTAGGCCACCCTTCCACCCCTTTGTTACTATGGATGTCTTACCGCTGTTTGAAATTCAACATGGACAAATCCAAACTCTCCCCTTGGAATAAACTACCCAAGTCTGTCTGTCAGATTTCATCTCTGGCCCTTTTCAAATCGAGGCTGAAAACTCACCTCTTCAAGGCCATTTTTGGATCCTAATCCTCTTAGTCTCCAATGTGTTTCCTTAACTTTCCCCTAGATGTACCCTTGTCCTCAGCTGTTTTGCTGTCTTGATTAGATTGTAAGCTCTGATGAGCGGGGTCTGTCTCTTACATGTGTCTGTACAGCGCTGTGTACGCCTTGTAGAGCTATACAAATGATCAGTAGTAGCAAATGATTTTGCATGCCACTGTTTGTGAGACGGCTCATGGGCTTCCCTGTACCAATATGCTACCTACAGTAATCAAATTCTACATTCCACAGGTCCTCAAGCACTCTAAAATGCCCCCACCCTTTTAAGGGTTTAAGAGACATCGTCTCTACTTTGCGGGGAGGGGGGTGTCTGCTGCTGTTGATGCTGCTGCCTGACCTGCTTCTTGGTGGCAGAGGAGAGAATGACAGGCCAGAGGCATCCTTCCTAATGTCCATTGGCCCCTCTACTTGTGTGGTGCTCTTTGCCTTGGCACTGCCAGTGTCACTTTTTCTACCTCTTTACCATTTAGTTCACTAACAGCCTCTTTAACAGCTACTTTAAGCAGTGAACTTTCAAATAATTCAGATTCATATCCTGCCCATACGGATCTCTCAGATTCTATGTCTGCAAAGTCCATCTCCACACACTTTTCAGCAGGGAACATAGTGATCCTGCTGCTAGAATTCAGTGCCTTCACCAACTTCTTCTCTCATGTCCCCCCACCCAGCACTGTGTAAACCTCCCTTTGTACCTCTGTGGATATAACACCGGATACCTGATCTTGCACTGGTCCACTGTAAGCTGCAGCTCTTTCTATGCCCTCTGTGAAGAGGTCTCTCACTGCTTTGTCAGCTGACTAGAAGAGCCCAAAATTCTACTGCGGGACGATCTGTCTTTTTCTTTGCACTTGTGCCAATGCTGTTTTCACCTTCCTTCTCTTCTTTCCTTCTATGACCATTTAATTTTCCAAATGTACTTTTCCAAGATACTGGCCTCAGATACTGGCCCTGGTGGTCACCCAGTTGCCCTGCCTCCATGCTCACATTCTTCAGTGGATTGAGGAGAGGGGGGATGTGCTTCTCGGCTCATGTTCCTATTGGACTGGATTTCAAACTCTTTGTGGCAGGGACTACCTGTCTTTTAGCAACCTGTGTCACCCACCAAGCCTGCTCCAAAAAGTGAGATTGAAAGCCAAATAATTAAGTTTTTTCAGATGATTCGTTTGGGGTATAACCTAGAAAGATTTTAGTGTACAGTATTGCTTTGCAAGAGAGAAAAAGCAGCATAAAATGACACTTGCCTTTCTCTGGTACCTCTGAAAGGATATAGACAGAGTGGAGACAATATGAAACAATTTTCAAAGGAATTTGCTCAGTGGCAAAAACTATATAGAATGTACATAGGTATTTGTGGTTGTGAGGGAAACTTTGGGGTGGGCAAGGCAGTGGGCAGTAAGATGGGCTCAGATTTCTTACTACTAGTAGGGCCACTTGGCTTTTCTCTTGTTACCTCTCATGAAAGTAGTGTGAAGGTTCAGTGTACTAGGCCTGAGACTTGAATGAGTGAAACGGCCTTCAAATGAATGTGACACCCTCCTAATGAGTGAGACTTGACATCTCTGCTTTTCTTCCTACTCCCACAGGTGCTGTTAGAGACAATAAGTGACTAAGGTTTTAAAAAACATATTTCCCTCTATCTTCTAGATATAAGAAGAAATAGATTAGATACAGTCAGCTATCCTTCCCCAGCAGCACTGTATAGTACACACCTTCCACCAATGCTTAAGATAGTAAGCAATTGCCAAGTGGCAAACTGTCAAGGCAGAATTTTCCTAGTCTATCTCTGCCTTTCCTGATCCCTCTCCACAGAGAGACATTCCTTGCTGGAGCAGATAGGAGGAGGAAACCTACCAATTTTCCCACTCAAGGCTGTAAAAGCTGACAGCCACAAAAGCACTGCTATGGTTTAAACAGGGAGGAAGTAACAACTCTGCTCTCTTGAAGGTGTTTTTTTCTCAGTCTTTTTTTTATGCTTTAAAGTCCTAAGCCCCAAGACCTTTTCTTAACTCACCCAGATGGACTTCAAGCTGCTGCTTTTTTAAATCTTTTTTTTCTGCCATAAACTACTAACCCCTGCAAGCACCCCTTCCTCAATCTGAAAGTCAGACAAAATGGTTCTTTGGGTTTGCGCTGCGCTGTGTATTCTAGCCCTGCTGTGACATCATGGCCCATGGGATTTGCAGAATTTAGGCAGGGATAGGTTTCTCTGGCTGCTTATCAAGGATTAGCAGTATGATTGACTAAAGTGTCTCATGCTGGCTGCTGGTGACTCCCTCCTTAACCTCCCCCTCCAAGATGGGCTCCAAAGTGTCTAGCAGTGCTTGAGCTCATGATGAAAATGGAGTTAACAAATAGGAATTTGGGAAATATTTCTGAGCATGCTCTGATGGTTAGTTGACCCCAGAATAACCAAAGATTGTGTGTTGATTTTTCCATTCATACAAAAACTAATGTACATGACTACTGATATATTTTGGGTCATGAAAAAAGAGAGCCCTAGAGCCTTGCTGCCAAGACTGGCTTAAACACACAGATTATATGATTGTCTATGGAGCAGGCTTAAACAAACGGATTATATGATTACCTATGGTGGCAGCTTCTGGGTGGCAGCAATGAACAGCTGCAGTCAAAGCAAAGCAATAGGAACTGGCAACAACAAAAGCTCAAAGAACCATCAGCGCCTACTATTATTCAAAGGAAGAGTAGGCAATTCTCAAAAAGCACATTTACCTTGGTAAATGGCTTTTGGAAATTGCCCTCAAGCAGGATAAACTTAAAACAGGCTGCCTAAGTTTAAAGGGAAGAAGGTGATTATTTTCACCCAGTTTTATAACAACACATAGGTGCCTATGGGCCTGATTCTGACACGCGAATAGCAAGGCTGTACGTCCTGGTAGGATGTCCATCCCCGCTAAACGTCGGGACTGTATGCCAGCTCAAGTGCTCCCTGCATGCACAGAACTGCTGTGTGGGGAGCACTGGACGGGGGCGGGACGTGGGTGGAGGGTGGGTGGAGAAGGGGCAGACTGAGGCATCCAGACATACAGAGCCAATTCAGGTGGAATAAGGCATGGTAATGGTGGCGATTGGGCCCGGCAGCCCTCCAGCAGCACAAACACTGTGGCAGGTGAGTCCCCTCTGCTCGATTCCGGCCCTGGCAGGCCCTGCCGAGGGTCGGGCAGTAGGGAAAGACAAGGTTGTGGCCTGGTAGGCTGTCGGTGCTCCTGCTGGGCATCCTGGTGCCATGGCGATGGGACACCATGCCACCGGCACACCAGCAGGAGCATGGGGCGGCTGGATGGGGTATCGGCAGATCATCCTGCGCCATAGAATAGGGGCAATGTCAGACTGTCTGGGTGCCTGATTCTGCAGCTGTGGGAGCATCTAGTTCCCATGGGTGCAGAATCCGGTACTAGTTGAGGCATCCATTATTCGGCTGTCCAGATGGCTCGGACATACCCTCATTGAATCGAGCTCCACATGTCTTTATAAAATACTACTACCTAATTTGTAGGAGCAGACATTACACTTACTCAGGGGTAGGCATAAATGTCCACTTGTAGAACAGGCAAGTACAAGTGTAGATTAACATATTGTATAGTCAATGCACATTCTTTGTGACTCCACCTGCATGCCTCCCAGACCACACCCCCAGCCGTGCCTAGAGTAAAAGTACATAAGTTCATGCCAACATGTGTACTTTTACATCTGATCTAATTTTATAAAAGCTAGTTTACATGCATATATGCATGCATACATGCTACATTGACTTTATAAAGTTACCCCCTAATGTACAAATAAACAAAGCAAAGTCTAATATTTTAAATACAGTATGATGTGCAAATATTCAGTCGACAGGATTGTTTTGGGAAGGGTGGTATTGGGGAAGGAGAGAATAGGGTCCTGATAATTAATCGAGGGGAACACAAGGCTGAAGGTTTACCTAGGCTGCTTAGTATCCATGAAGCAGCCCTGCCTACTGAATCTGTGTCCTTTAAACCATAGTTTCTGAATCATTGCTTTAGCATTTTTAAAATGTATAGGAAAATGTGAAAGCTCAATTTCATACTTGGATATGAAGTCTAGGCTCATAACCCTGAACCAGGACTACCATGTCTATAAAGAAATGTCTAATGCATGTGTTAAGTATAATTCCTCTATCTTTATCTTTATTGTGGCATTTAATATACCACACCTTTAGACAGGCAATAGGGCAGTTTACAATATAAAAAAAAAACTAGCTGCGGAAATAAAAAGGAGGAAAGGAATGCCAAATGTTTGAGAAGACAGAAGAATTCAGTCACACAGAGGGAAGCGGAGGGTAAAGGAAAAGGACAGAGAAGAAGGCAAGGAGGAAGGATGGGAGGGAGGGAGAATTACTATGCAGTGGGTAGCGTAAGGTTGAAAGCGAGCTGGAAGAGATGAGTCTCCAGTTTGGATTTAAACTGGTTGGATGATAGTTCAAGCCAGAGGTCAGAAGGAAGGGCATTTCAGAGGGTAGTGCTAAGAAAAAAGAAAGTGGAGTTATGAGTGGATTCTAGATGCGCCTGTGAAGTGGAAGGAAGATACAACCGGTTAACATGAAGGGAACGAAGGGCACGGTGGGAGGAGTGGAGATGAATAAAGTCTGAGAGATACAAGGGGCTGCCCATGTAGTTGACTTTATGGACCAGGATAAGGATCTTGTACCGGATATGAAACTGAATAGGGAGCCAGTGAAGTCGAACGAGTGTGGGTGTAATGTGATTAGTGTGGGAGGTGTGAGCGAGTATATGAGCGGCGGTGTTCTGAAGAAGCTGAAGACAGTGGAGTTCATACTGGGGTAGACCGGCAAATGCAATATTACAGTTATCGATGAGAGGTGACAAGGGAAAGAATGAGAGTAGCCAGAGAGGAGGAGGGCAGAAAAGGACAAATAGCATGAATTTGCCATAAAGAGAAGAAAGAACGGTGGATGAGTGTAGAAAGTTACTCCCGAAAAGACACACAGTAATCCAGGATGATGCCAAGGTATCAGAGAGAGGGAACAAACGGGATAGGGATGTCTGAGAATGTGGGTGCTAGGGAGGGGTAGGGACCACTGAACGTGAACCAAATGGCTGAGTATTTTGTGGGATTGAGATGCAGGAAGTTGGAGGATAACCAGGAGCTGACATCTGCAAGACAGGAGTTGAGAGGTAATGGGTTGAGAGCCGAGGGGTTAGTGTGGTGTAGAAGAATATCATCATCAGCATAAGAGTATGCGGAAATGCAATGCTGCAGAATGAGTAGTAACAAGGGGGCCATAAATATGTTGAAAAGGAGAGTGGCCAGGATGGAACCTTGGGGAACACTACACGGAAGAGGGATAGAGGGAGAAGATGAAGCACTGTAAAGAATGGAGAAGGATGTAGAGGAAAGGAAAGAGTGGAACCAACACACAGAACAGTCCCCCGGACACTAGAATCTAGAAATAAGTTTATTGATAAACCTTGATAAGACCCTACTTAGGTTGGAACAACGGATCATTTTCCAGATGGATACTTTACATCCCAATGTCCTTAATCAGGACCTTGATCACTCTGCATTTGTATGATTTACCTTCTACTCCTTACCCCCTTTTTTAATTATTTTGTATACCCCCCCCTTTTATGGATCTCTTTTATTCTTTTTGTTATCATATGGGTTTCATTGCCACTGTTTATTATTTATTATATTAATTGTTTTTATACCTTTATTCTGAACTTTTTATGAACAATATTATTTAATATTCTTGTTTTAGAAATACGATTGTATTTGCAATACTTCTTTAATTATTGCTGGCCATCGTATCATCCAGTTATATCCGGTGACTGTGCCCCACAGCTACTCCTTGCGCTTTTTCACACGGTGTAGTTTCCTATTCTTTCCCCCTCTCTTCCTCCTTCCCCCTCTTCCTCTCTCCTCCCCATCTTCCCTCTGGTTCCCCCCCCCCTTTTCCTCTGTTCCTTCCCTCCTCCCCCTCCCCTTTCTCCCTTCCTCTTCCTCTTCCCCTCCCCTTCCCTTCCCCTCCTTCTCCCTAACTTCTCCTTTTCTCCCCCCTCCCTCCCCCCCCCATTTTCTTCCTCTTCCCCTCCCTCCCTCCCCCTTCTTTCCTTCTTTTCCCCTTCTCTTTTCCCCCTCCCCTTCCCCCATTTTCCCCTTATAGCTATTTATTTATTTATGGTTTATTTTTTATTTATATATGGTTGCTTTTAGCTGGATATTTTATCAGCGTTTTATGGTCTTATGGTTCATACAATTGATTATATGTTTTAGTTATGGTTTCATGTTCCTAGGTTAGATTTTTTGGCCACCTTTATCTAATCATGATAACCTTTATGAATGGTACCCCATTGACAACTATATATGTTATCATCCATAAGAATAAAGAATGTTTCCTTAGTCATTCTTCTTTGCCTTAGTTTGGTTTTATATCACTATAACTATCAATGCATACGCCTGTAGGATACCACTCATTTATACTTGCAGATCCGGCTTTTATTTTTTTATATATATATTTTTTAAATACTGATCACTTTCCTGCTGTCAAGAAACTCATTTATTTTACTTAGACAGTGTTTTTTGACACACATGATGGAAAATATAGAGATTTTTTAGTACTTTTGTAGTACCTTATTCGGTACTCTTTAACACTGGATTTTCTGTTTTTAAATCTGAACGAGAAAGGACATTTTCTAAGTCAGGGTGCATTAACAGATGTCCAGCTGTTATGTCTCAATACTTGAACGGTTAATATCTCAGTATATTACATTTGTGCCATATGAATGGCGTTGGTAAATAGAGACATAGAAAAATGATGACACAAAAAGACCATATGACCTATGTAGTCTGTCCTTCCATATCAACAACTACAACAGTCCCCTTTTTTCCTTTAGAGATCTTCTGTGCTTGTCCCGTGCTTTTTTGAATTCAGATACTGTCCTCATCTCTACCACCTTCACTGAGTATTCCACGGATCCACCACTCTTTCCATAAAGAAATATTTCTGCATATCACTTCTGAATCTATCCCCTTTCACCCTCATCCCATGTCCCCTCATAGCAGAACTTGCTTTCAATCGAAAGAGGCTCTCCTCCTGTGCATTTATGCCACGGAGGTATTTAAATGTCTCAATCACCTCTATCCCGCCTTTCTTCTAATGTGTACATATTAAGATCCTTAAGTCTGTCCTCATATGCTTTATAATGAAGACCACTAACCATTTTAGTTGCCACCCTCTGCACCGACTCCATCCAGTTTATATCCTTTTGAAGGTGCAGTCTCCAGAATTGCACACAATACTCCAAATAAGGTCGCACCAAAGACTTATACAGAGGCACCATCATCTCCTTTTTTCCGCTAGCCATTCCTCTCCGTATGCACCCAAGCATCCTTTTAGCTTTTGCTGTCACCTTTTCTACATGTTTAGCTACTTTAAGATCATCAGACACAACCACGCCTAGGTCTTGCTCTACTTTAGTGGACAAAAGTACTTCATTCCCTATACTATATCGCTCCCTTGGATTGCTGCAGCCCAAATGCATGACCTTGCATTTTTTAACATCAAATCCCAGCTGCCAAATTCTAGACTATTCTTCAAGCTTAGCTAGATCCCTCCTCATGTTATCTACACCTTCCACTGTGTCTACTCTATTGCAGATTTTGGTATCATCTGCAAAGAGGCAAACCTTACCTGACAGCCCTTCTGCTATATCACTAACAAAGATGTTAAAAAGAATCGGACCAAGGACAGATCCATGGAGCACATCACTGGTAACTTCCTTCTCCTCAGAGTGAACTCCATTTACCTGTACCCTTTGTCACTTCCCACTCAACCAATTTCTAACCCAAGCAGTAACTTTTGATTGGCCGCTGTTGGAAACAGGATATTGAGCTTGATGAACCTTGGTCTAACCCAGCATGGCATTTCTTATGTTCTTATATTAGTGACACCATCAGGAAGACTGAGCTCAGAGAGGACTACTCGCTCAGCATCCACACCATGAGGGCCAATTAGCAGATGTTGGGGTGTAGCAAGACCCCATCCAATTGTGAGATGAAGTCAGGGACAAGGCCCAGGCAGAGAGGTTCTCTCTGTGAGAACTGCACCAGCAGTGATAACCAAGGTTGCCGAGGCCAGTAGGGGGCAATAAGGATCACGTAGCTCCTGTTGGCCTGGAGCTTCAGGAAGGTTTTCACTACAAGTGGTATTGGGGGGTATGCGCACAGCAAGCCCTACCCTAATGAAGGAGAAATACATCTGAGGCCTGGTGGTTGCAGAACTGTGCCACCTGAGCATAGAGCGCTATGGTGAAGAGGTCCACCACCAGAATAGCCCACTCCCAGAAGATCCATGTCATCACCAACCTCTTGAGCTGAGTTGGTGCACCAGACTGTTGAGCTCACCAGGCAGATAAGTTGTCCACAGGTTCATTCTTTTGAGCAGTGTAAATCTCCACAGTCGAATGGCATCCCAACACAGGATGTATGAACCCGTGCCCCCCTGCTTGTTCATGTGAACATTGGTACCTGGTTGTCCTTTTGAATCAGGACTATCTGATTGCTAGGTGTTTAGGTAAGCCAGCAGGCTCAGGATGAGTACAAGGAGAATATTTCTCCTGTACATAAATTAAGGACTGCTGAATAAAAGTGCTTTCAAAGTTACCCCCTGAAGAAACCGAGTCCAGGTGAAACACAGAAAAAGCACGGAAGGTGGCGTTGGGGACAACACTGCAAGCTAAGCACTTTTTCAGTTTATATTTATTCTAAACAATTGGACTTAAGCAACTATCTATACACAAAAAGGTCATTGATGCAATTGGGGCACAATTCAGAAGACATTTAAAATCTGAATATTTATAAATATAGAACAGTTGTTACAATAAGTCTTTCAAACAACATTAAAATAAAGAGGCTACTCGATGAAACTAACAACCAGCAGATTGAAAAATCATAGACAATATTTTTCATGCAGCACATGATTAAGTGCTTTGTATGAAGGAATGAGTAAGTTGGATGCTATTGTCTGGCACAAATTCAGAGAAATGCTGCCATTAGAAATTCAGCTAATGGTGAAATACTGCATAGGAGGGAGCACACTGAACCTATCCTTTAGATCTGTTATGAAATCTGCCAATTAAATTGGTGTCATGATCGATGCACTTTGTGAAACTGGTATTGTTAGAAAGTAAATAACCTACTCCCTTAAACAAGCAGTTCTAATTCCTATCTAAAAGATCCTGAAACAACTACACTGGCTCCCAGTACATGCTTGTATCAAATACAAGATCATACTCAATACATTCAAAATCATACACCATACATCTGCTTACACTCTAATCACTCATAATAAGAGAACCTGAAGTCAGACCATGGAGAGCAACAACAAAAAACATCCCATAGTCCCTAACAGTAAGACAAGAAGTAAACAGACAACTTGTAACAGGGCGTTCTCTATATCAGCACCAACAATATGGAACTCTCTACCAGAAGATCTCAAGGTGACTACAGAGATGAGACTTCCACAAGAAACTAAAAAACATATTTATCCTCTGAACATTATGGAAATATCACATAGCCCAGAATGAACATCATGGACCATTAACATTGTTACCCCCAGACTTTATATGTACTCCAAGTTTGTTGCCCTTGTTATAATGTAAACTGCTTTGACTTTATACTAAAGTGGCATAAAGCCAGTTAAATAAATAAATAAAAAACTCAAGGGTAGAATGTGATCAATGTAATAATTATCAGCTCATTGCAAATATTTCATTTTTATCAAAAATGGTCTAAGGCTCTGTGACCATCCAGCTGCAGAAATGTTTCGATGGTCATAATCTGCTGGATGCTGTCAGTCAGGGTTCAGAGAGGGGCACAGAAATTGTCTTAGTGGTTCTTCTGGAAGAGAAGAAAAACACCATAGACCAGAAAAATGAAGGTTTGCTGATTCAGCTGGATCTATCAGAGGCCTTTGACTTGGTAGACCGGGCTCAGTATTCAAAAGGGTTTATTTTTTTATTTGTATTTGTTTAGTGGGTTTTTAAATACCACCCCTTCCCACAATCCAGGGCAGTTTACATTGAACAAACATTTAACAGGGAACTTAGAACTATCGTTAAACAGTTAGATACAAGCAAGAGTTACAGTAAACTGGATATAAATTCTGTAAGAGTTGTACATCATCAAAGAGAACTATTTACAGCGTAGTTGTTAAAACAGAAGACATTTTAATAGAAGGCTGCTTCAAGAAATTAGAGGGTATGTATGTTACAAATGGTGCAGAGGGAAAGCATGTTGGGCTTGTCAGAGGGGTTTTAGGTTGATAACTTTCACAAATAAAAACATAAGAACATAAGATATGCCATACTGGGTCAGACCAAGGTCCATCAAGCCCAGTATCCTGCTTCCAACAGCGGCCAATCTAGGTCATAAGTACCTGGCAGTTTCCCCAAAAGACACAGGTTCTTCTATGCTTGTATTGGGTCAAGCAGTCCCGTGTCCCTTTTAATAATGATTTATGGACCTTTCCTTCAGGAACTTGTCCAAAACTTTGTTAAAACCGGCTACACTAACAGCTTTTACTACATCCTCTGGTAACAAATTCCAGAGTTTGATTATACATTGAGTGAAAAAAATATTTTCTCTTATTAGTCTTAAATAGGTTATCCTGTAGCTTCATTGCATGTCCCCTAGTCTTTCTATATTCTGATGACGTAAAGAATCGATCTACATTTACCCGTTCCGCTCCATTCATTAATTTATAGACCTCTATCATTTCTCCCCTCAGCCGTCTCTTTTCCAGGTTGAAGAGCCCTAACCTTTTTAGCCTCTCTTCATAGGAGTATCCTTCCATCCCCTTACCATTTTGGTGGCTCTTCTCTGTACCTTTTCTAATAACACTATATCTTTTTTAAGATACGGCAACCAGAATTGCACACAATATTCAAGGTGTGGTCACACCATGGAACAATACAGAGGCAATATAATATCCTTTGTTTTATTTTCCATTCCTTTCCTTATGATACCTAGCATTCTATTTGCTCTCTTGGCCGCCACTGCACACTGGGCAGAGGATTTTAACATGTCCACGATGACGCCTAAATCTTTTTCCTGGGTGGTGGTTCCCAATGTGGAACCTTGCATCGTGTAACCATAGTTTGGGTTGTTCTTTCCTAGGTGCATAACTTTGCACTTGTCCACATTAAATTTCATCTGCCATTTGGATGCCCAGTCTTCCAATTTATCAAGATCCTTTTGCAATTGTCCACAATCCTCTTGGTTTTTAACAACTTTAAATAGTTTTGTGTCATCTGCAAATTTGATAACCTCACTCGTTATTCCCTTTTCCAGGTCACTAATGAATATGTTAAAAAGCAGCAGACCCAGCACAGATCCCTGGGGTACTCCACTATTCACCTTTTTCCATTGGGAAAATTGGCCATTTAGCCCTATCCTTTGCTTTCTATCTTGTAACCAGTTCCTGTTCTCAATAGTATATCACCTCCTATCCCATGACTTTTTAGTTTTGCCAAACGTCTCTGATGAGGGACCTTGTCAAAGGCTTTCTGAAAGTCCAGATACACTATATCAACTGACTCACCTTTGTCTACCTGTTTATTCACACCTTCAAAAAAACATAACAAATTAGTAAGACAAGATCTTCCTTGTCTAAAGCCATATTGGCTGTCTCCCATTAAGCCATGACTATCTACATGCTGAGTAATTTTGTTCTTTACGATAGCTTTTACCATTTTTCCCAGTACTGACATCAGGCTCACCAGTCTGTAGTTTCCAGGATCACCCCTGAAACCCTTTTTAAAAACTGGCGTTACATTGGCCATCCTCCAGTCTTCAGGTATTACAGATGATTTTAATGATAGTTCACAGATTACTAATAGCAGGTCTGCAATCTCATATTTCAGTTTTTTCAACACCCTTGGATGTATACCATCCAGTCCAGGTGATTTGCTACTCTTCAATTTATCAAATAGTTGTAATACATCTTCCCGGTGTAGCGATATTTCTTTCAAGTCTTCTGCAGCATCACCTTTAAATACCACTTCAGTCATGGGTAACATCCCTACATCTTTCTCAGTAAAGACCGAGGCAAAGAATTCATTACGATAATCGATAATCGATAATGATCGATAAGTAAGTATGTTTTAAGTTCCCTATGGAAAGTTTGAAGATCTTTAATGGATCTGAGTCTGTCTGGTAGGGCATTCCAGAGAATGGGGGCAACGCAGGTGAACACCCTATTGCTTGTAGATTGTTTAGCCTTGTGGATGTTGGTAGGGACTATAATCTTGTTTAGTGAGCATTCTCTTCTATTTCTTTCAACATTAGTTGGCTTAAGTAGGGAGGAAAGAAAAGAAGGAGTAATGTTATTGATGAGTTTGAATGTGATCATCATTGTTTTATATTTTATTCTGCTTCAGAAGGGTAACCAGTGGAGTTTGTGGGAGTAGTGGGGTAATGTGTTCAGTTCTGTGGGATTTACAAACGATTTGGGCAGCAACGTTCTGTGCCATTTGGAGTTGATTAGTGACCTGTATAGAACACTGTTACAGAAGTCAAAATACGGGGTGTTTAAGGTGTGGCGTACAGATCTGAAATCATGTGTGTCAAGTAGAGAGCGTAAGTGTTGGATCATCCGTAATTTAAAGAAAATTGATCTAATAACTAGTTTTTTGTGGGGTACCATGGTGAGCAGCTGATCAAGGGTCATCCTGAGGTATTTTACTTGATTTTTTATTATGAGTTAGGCTTCATGTATAGCAAGAGTGGCGGGCGGGGTGAAGTGCTGATTTTTGGTAATATACCAAACTTCAGATTTATTGAAGTTTATTTTTAAGTTATGTGCTTTCAACCATGTCTCAGTTTCATGGAGGCAGGGTGCCATTATGTGTTGGGTAGGTTTTGTAATATCTATGGTGAGATAAAGCATATCATCTGCAAGCCACTTAACCCTCCATAGCCCATGTTCCCTGTAAAATAGTTCTCTGTGTGCTGTGCTTTCCTGTCTAATCAATGTGTTTATACCTCAAAAAATTTCCTGTCATGATTTGACAATTTCCAATCTGTAATCAAAACCGCTGCTGATCGCTGGAAGTAGCGGTATACAAATGTATACTAAATAAAAATAAAATAAAAAATAGTTATGGTATTCTACTTTAAATTTTTTGAAGATGTTGCAAACCGATTTCAAGTATATATTAAATAGGAGTGCTGAAAGGGAAGAACTTTGCGGCAAGCCCTCTTCCTCTTTGCAGGATGAGGATGTCTGTTGTCCAATTTGAACTTGTTGAGTGTGGTCAGTAAGTATGACTGAAAACATTGGCGCATCATGTCTGTTATGTCCATTTGGGTCAGTCTTGAAAGTAATATGCTATGACTGATATTGTCAAACGCAGCAGGAATCTAGGAATACAAGGATAAATGCCTGTTTAGGATTGTCCATGCCTCTAATGAGCTTATTGAGGAGGGCTATGAGAAGTATCTCTACTCCATGAAAAGGACGGAAGCTGTATTGCTGTTCATCTAGGGGTGCATGCAAGTCAATAAAATCTTGTAATTGGGTTTGAATGACCTTTTCAATTACTTTAGCCATAAAGGGGATATTAGAGATCGGTCTGTATGCATTGGGGTTTCCTTGTCCAGGGTTTTATTTTTTGAGATTGGGCACACTATTGCATGTATTAGTTTGAGAGGCATGTAACGTTGCTTGAGTGATTGGTTAACTATTATAAGCATGTTTGGGGGTGGTTCAGTTTTAGCCTCCTTGAGTCAACTAACTAGGCAAGGATTAAATAGGGAGGAGGTGGTGTTAATCTTGGTGACTGTGGTCTTCAGATATTTCAAGTCAATTAAATGAAGGTTATGCCACGTGTTTTTGGTTGGGAGGGCATTGGCTGGGTCGGATATACACTGTGTTCTGTAGTTTTAATTTGCTCGCGTAGTAGTTAGCAAGGACTTGTGGTTTGATGTTAATTTCAGGATTAGGTTTTAACAATTTTGAAGAGTTCCCTCGGGTGATTGAGTGATTTGGTTAGGATCTTTGTGTGGTATTCTTTTTTATGGTTAATAATTTCTTTGTAAGAGTACAGGGTATCCATATAGGCTCATCTATCATTTATAGGTTTAGTAGATCTCCACTTGTGTTCAAGCTTTCTTAACCTTTGTTTTAATTTCTTGAGGTCAGGAGAGTATCAATTATGGGATTATCTGGACCTTCAGATATTCAGCAACATTGGCCATACACTGCCCTATCACAATCCAGACAGTTCTGGGGCAGTCCATGAGTAGGGCTGCGGCATTCCAGCATTTACCTGGCTAGCGGCAGTTTTCAGCCCCCTAACCAGATAAGTAACTGCATAAAGTTAGGACAGGTCAATGGATGTCCTAT
This sequence comes from Ichthyophis bannanicus, assembly GCA_033557465.1. NCBI lineage: Eukaryota > Metazoa > Chordata > Amphibia > Gymnophiona > Ichthyophiidae > Ichthyophis > Ichthyophis bannanicus. Next base: position 108,141,404 of record CM066040.1, read on the forward strand.
CTTTATGTGGTTTTGCTATCCAGGAGGCTGAATATCGCTACTGACCAGATAGCAATGGAGGTCTGTGGTGAAACCCAATCATTGAATAGCTCACTCATAACTTCTTCTCCTATTATCCTCCTATCTGTTGCTAACGGCAACCCATCATGTATATAGTTAATTAACCCTGTTAAGATTTGTTAAAAAAGGGTTCATCTTTGTTCAATGTAACGTGCACCACTGGTTACAGTGCTATCTGTTCTGCACTGTGTTCCATGTACGCCATTGTGACTTGTAGAAAAATGGTATAGAAAAATGGCTAAATAAATAAATAAACTAACTAGATATTCAGCACTGATGGATATCCGGCATCTAGCACTGAATATCCTGTTTAATTTTTGCCTGGTGTGGCCAGGCACTTTACAATGCTGACTGCAGCGGGCTGAATATTAGGCCCAACATTCTTTACTGTTAATGCAATTGAAGGCACTGAGAACAAATGGGCTAGTTTTATCTTGGTTTGTGTTATACTTAAGTCAATGGAAATTGGGGGATGAGAAAGGGGATCAGATCTATCTGAAGTATGGACAGCAAATTGTGGAGTGCCACTGGGCTGCCTATTTTCTTCTATTTTTTATTTTTTTCCTAGCCCTTTGGGGCTGTTATTGAGGAAGCTTGGTTATACAGATAACATTCAGATTTTTATTTCTGTGTCAAAATTACTGGATCATACATATCTGTTTACTGAGAAGTGTCTGGCCAAGATTGGGGTTTGGATGACACTGAATCTCCACAAGTTTAATTCAGAATAAAAATATAACTTTATGGTTAGAAAGTTAAGCAAAGCACCCATCAAAACTAATCCAAAGATAGCCCATAACACACTGGAAATAGGTAATAAAGTTCATTGGTTGGGCTTGACTTTAGATTTGGCAATAGCTATGGAAAAGCAGGTGAATTTGATGATTAATAAAGTAATTTTTTAATTTGCATTTGAAGCACCAATTGCAGCCATTCTTAGCGCCATCTGATTTATGACCAATAGTGCAATCTGTTGCCTTGTCCCACTTAGGCTATTGTAATATGGTCTATTTTGGTTTATCACAAAAAACTTTGGCCTGCAGCTAATTCAACATGCAGCTGCAAAACTTATCAACCAACTTCCCTGCTTACTGAAATACATTGGTTATTCACTAGGTTTAGAATTTAATTTAAACGTCTAATATTAATTAATAAGGTCTTAAATAACATAGGGCCAATTTATTTGAGTATATATATACAGAAATATCAGACATATAAATTGTTATGGTTCTAAAATGAGACCTGTTTAGTATCATCAAATGATTTCAAGTTATGAGTATTGGAAGACGTTCATTAAGGGGCAAAGCTGCCATCATTTCAAACACCCTTCCCAATGAGAAAGCAGTTATTTGAGTTTTGGAAAAAAAAAGACTTGGCTCTTTGTGCTCTGACTACAAGAGATAGGATGAGAACTACCTGAGGTGAGTGGGTGTAGAGGTGTAAATTTTAGATTTTTGTATTTCTTAATGTTTTGAATTATGTATGTTATTGTATATATGTATGATTTTTGAAATTCATTGGTTATTTTTATTTTTTGTAGATTGTAAACCACCTTGATCATTTTTTTCTGGTATAAGCAGTATAAAATGCTATTAAATTAAGTTAAGCTGTGGAATCTGTTGGCAGAGGATGTGATCAAAGTGACTAAAATAACAAGGTTCAGAAGTGGTTTGGACAAGTTCATGGAGGGAAAGTCCATAGACTTGGGAGAGCCACTGCTTATCCCTGGAAATTAACTATGTGAAAAAGATCTGCCAGGTACTTGCAATCCAACTTGACCACTGTTGGAGACAGGAGGCTGGGCTTGATGGACCTTGGTGTGACTCAGCATGACTTTTCTTATGTTTTTATTTTAAATTTTTATTTTCTCTAGATGTATGTCTACGTAGACAATGCAACCAACTTAAAAAAATAGGCAATTGCCCAACATGAGTTAACGAAAGACTTGCAAAAGTCAACTTTATCCCACTTTTTGGAACTTTTTACTAAAGGTTAATGTGCATCAACTTCATTAATGCGTCTTAAAACCTTTAGCAAAAGGGCCCCTTTGTGTCTTGCTTCTCCTTTATTTCTCTTTCATCCTTAGCTCTACCTGCTTTTCTGTGCCCTTTCTGTAGGATGTTTCATGTTTTATTTTGCAAATTCTAATGCAAGTAAACTCCAAATGGCAGTGCTTGCTCACAAAATGTCCATCTCAGGTAGAGACACACCTTGAATAGATTTTATAAATATTTATTTGCTGAAGAACCTCGATTGGGATGTCCAACCGAGGTCCTTCACCAAATCATCTATTTTGTCAAATTTTATGTTATTTTGGGTAATGACGTTCTTTATATTGAAATAAATATTTATTAAATTGATTCAAGGGGTGTCTCGTTCTGGGATGGTTATTTTGCAACGTGCCATGACTATGTTATAAAGGCATCTAATAAATATAAATTAACTAATTTCTCCTCTTCCATCTCCTTGTGCTGCTTTCTCATCTCCATTACAGATAAACTATGTGCTATCTATCCCAATGCACCTTTATTTTACAACTAATATCAAATGATAAAGAATCAGGTTTAAGAACTTTGTGTGTTACATCTCTAAATTAAGGCTACACAGCAAAATGTATTGGTTTCTTTGCTGCCTCTAATGCATTTTTGAGGCCCTCTTACTAAAGTGCATTAGGATTTTGAACTTAACATGAATTTAGTGCTAATGGAGCGGCCAACATAGTTTCAGCGACTAGCTGTTGCTGCTGAAACTCAATCCTGGATGTTCAATGCAGAGATGCAGACCTGCTATTAGTAATCGGTGAACTATCATTAAAATCATCTGTAATACCTGAAGATTGGAGGATGGCCAATGTAAAGCCAATTTTTAAAAAGGGCTACAGGGGTGATCTGGGAAACTACAGACCGGTGAGCTTGACGTCAGTACCGGGAAAAATGGCAGAAACCATCATAAAGAACAAAATTACTGAACATGTAGATAGTCATGGCTTAATGGGAGACAGCCAACATGGCTTTAGACAAGGAAGATCTTGTCTTACTAGTCTGTTATGTTTTTTGAAGGTGTGAATAAACAGGTAGACAAAGGTGAGTCGGTTGATATAGTGTATCTGGACTTTCAGAAAGCCTTTAACAAGGTCCCTCATCAGAGACGTTTGGCAAAACTAAAGAGTCATGGGATAGGAGGCAGTGTATTATTATGGATCAGGAACTGGTTAAAAGATAGAAAGCAGAGAGTAGGGCTAAATGGCCAATTTTCCCAATGGAGAAAGGTGAATAGTGGAGTACCCCAGGGATCTGTGCTGGGTCCGCTGCTTTTTGACATACTAATAAATGACCTGAAAAAGGGAATAACGAGTGAGGTTATCAAATTTGCAGATGACACAAAACTATCTAAAGTTGTTAAAACCCATGAGGATTGTGGTAAATTGAAAGAGGATCTTGATAAATTAGAAGACAGGGCAACCAAATGGCAGATGAAATTTAATGTGGACAAGTGCAAAGTTATGCACCTAGGAAAGAACAACCCAAACTATGGTTACACGATGCAAGGTTCCACATTAGGAACCACCACCCAGGAAAAAGATTTAGGCATCATTGTGGATAACATGTTAAAACCCTCCACCCAATGTGCAGTGGCGACCAAGAGAGCAAATAGAATGTTAGGTATCATAAGGAAAGGAATGGAAAATAAAACAAAGGATATTATAATGCCTATGTATCATTCCATGGTGCGACCACATCTTGAATAGGTGTGCAATTCTAGTCGCTGTATCTTAAAAAGGATATAGCGTTATTAGAAAAGGTTCAGAGAAGAGCCACCAAAATGGTAAAGGGGATGGAAGGATACCCCTATGAAGAGAGGCTAAAAAGGTTAGGGCTCTTTAACCTGGAAAAGAGACGGCTGAGGAGTGATATGGATAGAGGTCTATAAATTAATGAATGAAGTGATTGATTGTTTACATCATCAGAATATAGAAAGACTAGGGGACATGCAATGAAGCTACATTGTAAAATATTTAAGACTAATAAGAGAAAATATTTTTTCACTCAACATGTAATCAAACTCTGGAATTTGTTACCGGAGGATGTAGTAAAAGCTGTTAGTGTAGCTGGGTTTAAAAAAGGTTTTGACAAGTTCCTGGAGGAAAGGTCCATAAACCATTATTAAAAGGATCCCAGGATATCGCTGCTTGACCCAATACAAGCATTGTGGAACTTGTGTCTTTTGGGGAAACTGCTAGGTACTTCTGACCTAGATTGGCTACTGTTGGAAACAAGATACTGGGCTTGAGGGACCTTGGTCTGACCCAGTTTGGCATATCTTATGTTCTTATGTTCTTATGGCCAAGGTGATTAACACAGTTAGAAGGTCTGCTAACTGTGTCAATCACACTAAATATTCCCCCTTCCCCCGTAATGTGTATTGTGCAAAGCCTTTGCATGGCCCACATGTTCCTAGCAGTCAACCATGGATGTTTTAGGCATGGCGAGTTATCATGGATGCAAATAACTCCATCTATTAAAGTGTTATTAGTGGCATCCGTGCTAATTGCAACATTGATGGACAGTGATAGTCCCCTCACACTAACTGCAATGTGCTCTCCATGCCCACACTCCACCTCTAACCCATTCATTCACCACCCCAACACACAACTGACTGGACTGAGTGTACAGATACCGTGTGTGAAAATGTGCCATAACTGCTTAGCACACTTTTGTAAAAGGGGCAGTCTGGCAGCTCACAGTATTTCTCTCTAATGACATTGTCAAGAAAATAAAACCCTTCATGTATTTGCATTGACAAAGAGTGTGTGCACTATCTAAAGCTTGTCAGATTTACATTCTGAAGATCGCCGGAAAATGAGCACAAATCTCGTTCCTTCGTGAAGACTGAAGCAATGACAGGGGTCTCTGAAAACTGCTTTGGGTAAATGCTTGCTGTGATAAGAGAACTATTATTATTTTTTGGGCTATTATCTTTGCTCTGTTGACCTAATGTAGGCTGCATGGTGAATGTAAGTGCTAACATTATGCTGCAATGCACATATAGGCTCTGAAATTGAATTGCTTAAAAGCAGTGGAAAGAGTAAAAAACCCTTTTTGTAGCTGTATATTAGATACAAATCATCCTGTCTTTTAGGAAGAATTTGATTTAACTGTGTTCTTGAATTCAGAAGACTAGTGTTCCATGAACTAGGAGACACATTTGAAAGACAGCTTAACTGTGATTTTGAGACTGTCTGTTCATGGAGATACTGCAAATTCATCATAACATGACATGAATGCTAAAACAGGGCAGTTCATAACGTGCTTGCAGTAGAACGACCATTCGGCCATTGAATTGTTCGCTCAGCAGTTTGGCAGGGGCAATGGCACGGAGCTCAGTAAGGCATCCATGCTCTGCCGTTATATCTTATGGACAGCTCTGCTGCTAAGAAATGTGGCAACTTGTCATAAAATGAATCCTGAACAGCAGCAATTTACCTCATTCAACCTTTTATCGACATAATGACTGCACACAGAAGAACTTTGTATACTGCACTAAACTCACTAGGGCTACCCCAGGAAGCAACGGCCTCTCTGTTTTTAATAAACAATAAGCTCCTGAAACTCGTAATTTTACAAGTCAATATTCAGTAGCACATATCCAGTTGGCAGCACCTGCGATCCAGATACTGATGGGGGTTGTCAGACGGGTGCCTGGGTGAGAATGTTCACAGTCTTGGCAAAGGCATATATTAATATGATTTGCAAGGGATTGTGGGAAATGTAGTCCATTCACATCAGACACAGCCGTTCACAATAATTAGTTGTGCTTGAGTGTAAAGCCAATAAGATATTTATTTATGGGGTTATTTCTCCCAACACAGATATGCTTGGTAGCACATAAAACAGGATACTTGCCTTCAGTGTTAAACTTAGAAAAACAAAATCAGGAAAACAACAGCTGAACTTGTCAGGCAATCAAATCAAAAGAATAAAGACCTGGTTGGTAACAAACTGGTCTTTTCTGTAGGCTTTAGCTAATATTTTCTTAGCAGTGCATCAAACAACAAACAAAACCCACAAAGAAGGGAAAAACTGTTCTTTTCAGGTTAACTTCTTATATCTTCACACATAGACTCAGAAGTGATTTCCTCAGAGCTCACAAGCAATTAGGTAAGGCTCAATTGCTAGCAGTTACCCAGCTGAAACCCCTTAGCTGGCTTGCTTTCTACTGCGTGGCTCAAATCCTACTCAGGAGCTTTTCTGAGTAGATTAAAGAACAAGTTTGTATTTCTTTGTGATGGTTGTTGTACTTTGTAACAGTAAATTACCAAAGGAGTTTAGACAGAGAGCAATCCATGTATTCACAGCCTGTATCTATAACCGCTCCCCCTTCTTCAACAATCATGGATTCAATATCATGGATTGGCACAGAGGAATTTCTCAATGGAGCACTCTCAGGAGAATACTTGTTTCCCTGCTGTCTTTCAAGGGTATAGCTAGGGCATAGATCAGTGTTCATACCTGAGCTTCCATTGCTGTTAGTGTTCCTCTCTAAATAGCCTGGCCAGTATGTAGTCCAGTTCTTATGTCCAGCCTTCCAATCCAGATCCCTGGACACTGGATCTCTCTTCACATACCTTCTGGCACGGGTCCTAGGGTCCCTTCCAAGTGCAGCCGTCTCCCTCACAGGTACCATCTGGAGATTCCTAGCTCTGCAGCACCACTCCTCTGGTTTGCCCCAGTCCAATGGTGTATGCTGGCCTTTTGATTGTCTCCCAATATACGTACTGCTCTGGACTCCTTTAGACCTCCCAAATGCTTTTCTCTTCTTTCTTCCAAAGGGTTTCTTGCCCTCTCTGTCCGTCCGCTCTGGCTTCTGCTTCTGATGATCCTCCAGATGATGAAGCTGTCCAAGATCATGAAGATGATTCTCTGTAGAATAAACTCTACCTTTATTCTGCTTAGATGAGTGCTCCACCCTAGCACAGCGCAGCTGTGCTGAATCAGGCCCTGCCCTTTGAGATGAGTGCTTGGGGATTACCTCATAGCCCTCCTGATTGAACACACGTTTCCCCACTTCAGCTCCTCTAATGGCTGTTGGAAACCTGGTGCATTCTGGGACTGGTAGTCTTTTATGGAAAAATTCTGTTTTCTTATTTCTACCAGAACTGACAGGTTGCTTGTTCAGAGTCACTTCACCTTTACTATAGCTCCTTCCTGAGCTATGATAAGCTTCCTTATCACAGGGTCTTCAGTGACACTATATGGATCATGCCAGTGTCTGGATGTAGTGCCACTGAATAATCCTTACGGACTGCTTCAGCACTGTGACAGGCAGTCCGTAGGTGGAGCAGGGGCAGACTGACTATCTGTAGGGTAACGATATCCAGCACCTCTATACAGATAAGTATCCAGATAATCTAGAACAGCAAAAAAGCTGTCCTAAGGTTATCTGGATAGGTATCCATATATGTCAGCACTGCATATCCCCACTATGAGGCCGAATCTAATTTGGACATCCCGGCCCACTATGCATCCAGTCGGAACCGGACGCATAGAGGTAGATGGGATTCTGATCACGTGGGGCATGTCTAGCCCCCACGGGATCAGAATCCCATCTAGGCATGTACGTGAAGGTTAGGACTCGATTCTGGTCAGCCTGCACATAAAGGCCTCTGCCCGGCTAGCTCAGTCAGGCTCCTGAATGGAGCCACGGCGCCATGGCATCTGGTTGACATGGCACCGCAGCTCCATGCTGCCGCTGACTTTGTTCTTTCCCCACAGCCCGAGCCCCGATCTGACCTCCCAAGGCCAGGGTCGGGCTGCGGGGAATCTCCTGCACCCGCTCCTATCTTTGCCACTGCCCCATCCTGCCATCCCCAGAGGTGGAATAAGTTCCCCGTCTAGTCTGCCGGACCCGGACTTACAGGGCCAACTTCAGAATCGGCCCTGTATGTCTGGGGCTGCAGACCGCCCACTGCCTGCCCTAACTCCACCCCTGCACCGCTCCCTTCCTGCCGCAATCTAGCTTTCCCATACAGACTCCCTGTTTCTACAGGGAGGTTTAGTTGGGAACGGGAAGGGGGATGAAGTGCAGGATGGATTTCCCAACGGATCACCCCTATATGAATAGCAGTCTCATGCCACACTATCTGCATATTCAGTACTGGCCACGATCCAGATAGTGATGCTGAATATCTGGATTTTTCTTTAGCCACAGTAGCTGGCATTTTAAAAAAAAACACCAGTCATCATGACTGACTAGTGACCTGTTAATTTATGATTTTTTCCTTTTGTAGACCATGCAGCAAAATTTATAGATAGACTTTCTACCTAAGATGCAGCATCATTTATGCCTCTGTGGTATTATAATCTGCATATCATTACACTTTGAAGACGCTAACAAGCAAACATTCATAATAATATACAGTAAACATAAAACAAGAAATATTTAACATCACAGGTTTGAATTAAACATGCTTTTTCAATTCAAATGATTATAAGGATTTTGCTATTGACTGTATATGATATGAATCAGGCCCAGTGCAATTTGATTGAGTCTAATAGAACTGTGACTTTAAAAGAGGCTTGCTTTAAAACACACTCTAATTTGAAATCTCCTGTCGTGTCTCTACCTCTTTCCCTGACCCAAAGTGTCAGAACATCAACCTTGTGTGAAGACAAACTGATGGGTCAATATTTATCCATGGCAGTCGGTGACTTTTTAAAAGCTGGTCACCACTGCAAAATAAAAATTTAATATTTAGTGTTGGCATCTGGTACCAAATAGCTGGTCACTGTGGTCAGCTATGGCCTTATCCATATAGTGGCAATTTTCAACGCTGTTCTAAAGATAGCAAGACATTTAGGACAGCTTTTTGTTGTCTTCAGCCATCTGTCCGTGTAGAGCGCTGAAAATCATTACCATAGGGATAATGTGCAGATCTGCCTAAGGACCGTCCTAGCACGATCTGGATAGTGTTGCCGAATATCACTTTCACTTGCACTTACCCAATTAGCAGGTGCTTTTAATCGGATAAATGCTTTTGAATAATGGTCCGTGAGTTTTTATTTCAGTCAAATGTAGCAAATTATTTTGAGGGGCATATTGTGCATGCCCTAGTATTCAGAAAAAATATAGTATCAAAGGCCAGAAAAGAAAGTTTAATTTGAGCCTTTTTTATTAGACTAACTTAATGCGTTTGCAACTATATTCAAGAATTATTCTCCTTTTATTAAGACAGTACAGAAATGAACTAAGGGTGGTCTTTTAAGACAGAGGCAAATTGCAGTTTAGATTACATTTTAAAATTTGCAAGTAAATTTAGTAGAAGTCTGATGAGAGAAATATTTTTTAAATATGAATAGGAAAAGGAATAATATCAGACTGGGAGGAACTCAAACACATTTACACTAGGAGCTCATAGAACCTGCAAACTCATCAGCAGACGTGATGAAAAGATTTTCTTTGAAAAGAAAAAAAGTTTCACATTTCACTAATAATAAAGCACTGACTGCTCTGAAACATTTCACTGTGAATATGATGATGATTTAAGTATAAGCACTGAAACTGGCTTATGCAAATTTAGTTTTGAAATGTAGAATGAAATTAACAATGAACATATCTTTGCCACTGATAAATGTAGTAGATTTTGATATCTCAGCCTAAAGGTTATGGGGGCATGTTTACTAAAGTGTGTCAGGTGCACATGAAGGCTGTGAAGGTGCACGCTACCACCAGTACGACCCCCCCCCCCCCCTTAGATAGAAGTACATCATTGGAGCCACATAACTGTGCTGTTTGGAGGGTGGGAGCACACATCCCCATGACCCAGAAACTCAGCAGTGCGATTCTATGAACATGGGAGGAAACTCACAACACACCTCAGCAGAGAGAACAGACAGCAATACATCCCATGCACTGGGGGGCAGTCCGTAGGCCAGTTAAGGATAGAGAAGACTGCATTCTGTTGCACAGCATAGATATATGGACCAAAGTATAAAGGGGTAGGGCAGGGAAGAAAACAGATAGGGAATGAGCTGTGTCAATGTCTGTGGGAGTTAGGGGCAAATGCTGCATCCGCTGCTGCCCTAGACTGCATCGGCAGCCTTTGGACAGCCACCTTTGTGTGAATCCAGTAAAACAAAAGTCTGTGGCTAAAGTCCCCCCACTGCAAAGCCGACAGATGAAGATACATCTTCACTTGGGGAAGCATCATCATAATTTTTGCAGCTATACCCAGAATTGCTCCAGCACAGCTGGAGGAAGGGTTGGAACCCTCTGTGACATATGGAGGAAGTTTCCTTGACCTCGCCAGCTGCTTCTCTGCCAATAACATCTATGAATGGTGCAGTAATGTCTTCAAAAGTTTCCATTTCCAAAATCGCTGGAGCGTCTTACACTAATACTAGTGATTCAGCCTCCACGCAACCTCTTGGTAAGCAGTATGAAGGGGTGTCACTTTTCAGGTTAGAGCCTAAAGAAGTAAAATATAAATCAATATGGGGAGTGTTAGTGAAATTGGATGCTATGGTTTCACATCCTCTAAAGTTATGGGGCATGTGTACTAACGGGGGCAGACTAGATAGGCCATGTGGTCTCTTTCTGCCGTCATGTTTCTATGTTTCTATATCAATGCCTTGTATAGAGAGTGGATTAAGTAACTCAACAGCAGGATTCTGCTGTGAAAGACTTGAGAAAAGATCTCTAATTTAAAATATTGAAGATAGCGTAGTTACTCACCTGTAACAGGTGATCTCCGGGAACAGCGGGAATTTAGGCTTCACATATGGGTATCGTTGGTACCGACGGAGCCTGCGTGGGAATGCTCCCCAGTGTCCAATAGGAAAACCTTTGGGAGCATCCCACAGTGCCTGTGTGCTGCCTTCCCGCCTTTCCAACTGTCCCTCTCCAGTTGAGTTTATAGCTGAGACAAAAGAGAGAGGAAGGGAGATAGAGAGATTGTGAAGACTAAATTCCTGCTGTTCCCGGAGATCACCTGTTACAGGTGAGTAACTACACTATCTCCAGGAACAAGCAGGAATGTAGTCTTCACATATGGGGACTCCCTAGATGCAGATGCCAGGGAGATGGCCCCAGGAAGTTGTTAGCCCTTGTGAAAGGGCCATACTTCCCCCCATGGATCTCTGGCATCCTATCAGGGACGGTGGGTAGGAGTTAATTAAGTCTGAAAAAGGTGTTGAAGAACAGCCTTGCCAAACAAGGCATCTCAGCAGGAGTCCTTATCTAAGCAGCAGTGGGCTGTGAAGGTATGTACCAAAGCCAAAGTAGCTGCTCGACAGATGTCATTGATAGACACAGAGTGAAGATGAGCCATTGAGGCTGCCATGGCTCTCACATTGTCAGCTGTGACATGGCCTTCAAGAGGAAGGTTCTTACTCTCATAGGCAAAGGATATGCACTGAGCAATCCAGTTAGATAGAGTTCTTTTGGAAACTGGAAGTCCCAAATGACTAGGATCAAAAGCAACAAAGAGTTGAGAATATTTTCTATGTTGCTGTGTCCTTTGCATGTAAAAGGCCAAAGCTCTTTTACAGTCCAAGATATGAAGGTTCCTTTCTGCACTGGAAGCATGACGCCTTGGAAAGAATACAGGAAGGTAAACCGCTTGGTTTAAATGGAAAGGCAAAACCACCTTTGGCCTAAAGTGTGGATGAGTCCTAAGAACTACCTTATCACGGTGGAAACTTGTATAAGGAGGATCAGCCACTAACGCTGGCAATTCATTGATGCAACGTGCTGATGTGATTGTAATGAGGAAGATGACTTTCCAGGAAAGGAATTTCAAAGATGTAGTGGCTAATGGTTCAAAGGGCGGTTTCATGAGCTGCCCGAGCACCAGATTTAAGTCCCATGCCACCGGTGGTGGCTTAATGGGAGGCTTTGTTAAAAGAAGGCCTCTCATAAATCTCGCTATGAGAGGATGAGAGGAAATAGATTGTCCACTTAGAGGCTTGTAAGAAGCTGCGTTAGCACTAAGATGGACTCTTACTGAATTTGTCTTGAGACCTGCATTTGACAAATGAAGGAGATACTCCAGTATTGATTCCAGAGGAATCGCAAGAAGGTTAAGATCCTTCTGCGAGTACCATATTGTAAACCTTTTCCACTTAAAGGCATAGGAGCGTCTTGTGGAGGGTTTCATAGAAACATAGAAATATGATGACAGAAAAAGATCACATGGCCTATCTAGTCTGTCCTTCCATATCAACAATTACAACAGTCCCCTTTTTACCTTTAGAGTATATCCTTTACCTGTTGGGAAAGGTTAAGATCCTGACGTTCTAGCCTTTCAGCAACCAGGCCCTGAGATGTAGAGACTGGGGATTCGGATGCCAAAGCATCCCATCCTCTTGGGAGAGAAGATCTGGAGCGGATCCCAACTCCAGAGGCGGAGCTTGAGAGAGATGTAGGAGCAGAGGGTACCACGTTTGCTGTTGCATAGCGACAGAGAGCCTGTTCCACCCTGCTTGTTCACATAGAACATGGCTACCTGATTGTCCGTTTCAACTAGGACTGTCTTGTAGCTGAGCTGGGCGTGAAATACTCGAAGAGCAAAGAAGATTGCTCTGAGCTCCAGGAGGTTGATGTGAAGACAGGCCTCCTGTGGAGTCCAGGTACACTGGGTAGAGAGATGGTGCAGGTGGGCTCCCCATCCCACCTGTGATGCATCTGTTGTTAGGGTGGCTTGGGATAGGGGTTGCTGGAAAGGAGACTCCACCAGAAGGTTTCTGGGTGATTTCCACCATTGGAGGGACAAAATAAGATGGTTTGGGTTTGTTATTTTGTCCGACAGGCAGCCTGAGGCCTGTGTCCACTGAGTGGATAAAGTCCACTGGCTGCGAGCATATGGAGTCGAGCATAAGGAACCACATGCACGGTGGATGCCATGTGGCCTAGCAATTGTAGCATTTCCTGAGCAGTGAGACAAGGTTTGAGCACTGCTTGGGAAGCTAGTTGTACTATGCGAAAACAGCGGGGCTGCGGAAGGAAAGCCCTTGTCTGTCTGGTATTCAGATGAGCTCCTATAAGCTCTAGGGACTGACTGGGAGCACGATTGGATTTTGGGAGGTTTATGACCAGTCCCAAATACTGAAGGATTCGCATTGTGCGAAACAGAGCAGAGCTGGCTTCTGGCACTATAGGGGCTTGAATGAGCCAGTCGCCTAAGCAAGGGAAGACGAATATTCCCAGAGTGCGGAGAAATGCTGCTACCACAGCCATGCATTTTGCAAACACTCTTGGCGCAGAAGCCAGGCCAAAGGGAAGAACCCTGTATTGGTAGTGCTTTCCTTGAAACAGGAATCGGAGGAATCTCCTGTGATTTGGATGGATGAGAATATGAGTATACGCATCCTTGAGATCTAGAGAACAAAGCCAATCCTGACTTTGAAGGTATGGCAGCAGAGTTCCTAGAGAGACCATTTTGAACTTCTCTCGGAACAAATATTTGTTCAATTCTCAGAGGTTTAAAATGGGTCTGTGTCCTCCTGTTTTCTTTGGAATAAGGAAATAGGGGGAGTAGAACCCTGTACCCTGATGGGGAATGGGCACTTCCTCTATTGCTCCTTGAGCAAGGAGTATTGTGACTTCTTGACCTAAGAGACTATCGAGAGAGGTCTGAGAATTGAACTGTCTTACAATTGTAGGAGGGGGCATGCTGTGAAAATGAAGCTTGTACCCCTCTCGTACAATGGACAGAGTCCAATTTTCTGCTGTTATTTGGTACCATCTGTGGGGAAAATGACAAAACCTGCCTGAGATGATCGAGGGTTCTGGATCGTTCAGGGGCACGAAGGCAAAGTTCTCTAGAAAGGAGTCAAAGCCCCTGAGGAGGCTGAGCCTGCTGACCTGGCTGAGGTTTTGCAGCTTTTGGCTTCTGTTGTTGTCTAGGTTGTTGCTGTTGTCCCTTTTGGGCAGCCTGACCTGGACGGTTTCCCTGTTGGGTATAGGAAGGATAAAACTTCTTTTTCTAATTGAAAAATGGTTTCCTAGAGGATTTTTTCCTTGCAGGATCAGCTGTAGATTTGGACAATCTATCCAAAGTGATATTGTCAGCATCTATCTCATTAGCCTTCTCCTGCCAATTCTTGCCAAAGAGATTTTCTCCTGTGCAAGGAATGTTTCCTAATTTATCCTGTACCCAAATTTCCAAGTCAGATGCCTGAAGCCAGGTAATCCGACGTGCACCAATGGCAATAGCAGAGGTTCTGCTTATACACTCAAAAAAGTCAAAGGCTGCATGATTTACAAACTTGAAAACATCCTGAGCATGTTTGACTAGAGCAAGATAGTCTTGCCTTTTGTCATCAGGAAGTAGGGGGCTCATAAGCTCCCAGTCTCCTGTGACCTCTTTAAGGAACATTCCCATATACAAGATATAGGAACTGATCCTAGCTGAGAGCATGGAAGCTTGGAAGCATCGACGCCCAAAGGCATCGAGAGTCCTACATTCACAACCTGGAGGATTGGATGCATGTCTCTGCACTTTTCATCCTTCTCATGGCTGATTCCACCACCATTGAATGGTGTGGTAATTGAGCTTTTTGAAAGCCAGGACAAGGTGGAACTCGATACATGGTATCGAGTCTTCGAGAATGAGGAGATGTGGTTAAAGGTGTGTCCCACACTTATTTACTTATATTTATTCAACAAAAAATGGAGCAGTTCAAAAACCCACTGATACATTTACATCTACTCTTTTCCTAAGATATCCAATATGTCAGCCCTGGATGTGTTTAAGTATTTAATCGATGTGTTAGCCATACCCAATTGCACTTTGCCCTCAATAAACAAGGTTTATTTGCTTCCTGTAGGAAAGCAATCTGAGATCTTTCCATCTGAACCATTAGATATTTGAGCTTTGCTAGAATCATCACTATCGGAAATTCATGAACATGCTACACTTTTGATCAATTTTATATTTGATTTGAATATGCCTTGTAATTGAAAAGATTAATGAGGCTTTCTTTGGGCAATGTTTAAGAATAAATCCAGATGTTGCACGATCTTCACAAGCTAGAAAGAAATCATTCGTGGCAATGAGCCAAGAAGTTCAGACTTTAGGAGCTGCTTTTCAATTATATTATCCATGCAAATGCATTATTAAGTATTTGAATATTAGATATGTTTTCTTTGTGCCAGAATAGCTTAGGTTGGTTTTGGACTTTATTTATTTATTTATTTAGCTGCATTTATATCCTGCTTTTCACTGGGTCAAAGCGGTTGGGGGATACATTTAACACAAGGGGATATGAGACACATACACTAATACTTACAGGGAACATGGGCAATGGAGGGTTAAGTGGCTTGCTCAAGACCACAAGGAGCACCTGTGGGACTAGAAACCCCAGTCCTTCCGGCCCAAGGTTGCTGTCCTCTAGTGGGATTTGAACCACCAACCTTCCGGCCTGTAGTACCTTGCCCCAACCACTAGTACTTTAAGAAATGTACTTGTCTGACATCATCGCTACAATCAGCTGAAGTGCAAGAAACGGCTTATCAAGGTTCATTTCTGTATTCTGCTCCTATGACCTGTTTTTCTTATTTGTACCGTTTTCCCTTTGGTAATCCACCTATTTTATTCCTAGCCTCCATTCTTCTTCTGGTCCAAATGGAAGATTATTTTCCTTTATTCTTTGTTTCATTTTAAGGGGTATTTTTACTAAGACGTGTTAGGCAGCTAATGCTGGGCGATCGCTGCAAAAAGGCGGTATTAACTACAAAATTCCCACAGGTACCGCAGAAAAATAGCAGGGATCACAGGGTTGCAGCTTAACATATGCAGCTAACGCCACCCAGTGAGGTGGTATTATGTGCACCTGTAGAATCTGAAACTTTGGTAATCATCTGCGGTAACTGTGTGTTGCAGGCATGCCCACTCTCCGCCCTAATCCCATTCAGACCTGCAGCTACTGTGTGAAAGGCAATCATCACAGAAAATCACTGCAATGTCTGCATTTCACCCGCGTTAGCTGCTATCACCGTCCGATCCTCCTGCATTATGGCTGCAGTAGCAGCTAACGTGCTTTAGTAAACATACTCCTAAATGTTACCCATAATCTTCATGTTTCTGCTGTAAATGTATACTTTTTTACTTTGTTGAAAACCAATAAATAAAAAAATACTGACCAGCGATAAAGTACATGCATTTACCGAGTGGCATGTACTTTGCCATTGGGTGTGCACATGGGGGCAGAGTTTGGGTGGCACATGGCTGACACGCACAGGTATACTCAAATTATGAAATACTATAATTTATACACATCCTGGAAAATTTTAGGCATTTACACCATTTAGGCTAGGATTTTAGAGCAGAAAATTGTAGTTGTCGTGCTAGTCCACTTGGATAGTGCAAATAAAGGTCAACAAGAAAGCTGTAGGATAAAAAAAGATATCACCTATTTATTTATTTTATTTATTTATTTAGTAAATACTTGTATACCGCTGTTTCCTACGATCAACAGCGGTTTACTTTACAGAAATCATAATGCATTGTATAATACATTGAAATTTTTAGTTTTACATTTTGATTAGACAATGATTTACATAACGCGGGATAAACAGTTGGATACAATATACAGTTGAATTATTATAGCACACAGATCAGGGTATACATTTGATTTCAGTAGGTTGGGGGGCCAAATATACATTATATACAATGTTGACTTCCAAAGAGTACAGGCTAATACATGACTATATGCTATTAGATTTTATGCTGTCGTGGGCGGTAAAGTTCATCTGGTTGAGGTAGGGTATTGCGGTTAGATCAGGTTGTAGTGGGTTTGAAACAGATATGTTTTAAGCTTTCGTCTGAATTCAGTCAGGCTGTTTGTGAGTCTTAATTCATGCGGTAGTTGGTTCCATTGAATTGGCGATGTGTATGTGAATGCCCGCTTGCTTGTTTCGGCTTTGACAGATCGAATGCTTGTCGGGATACACAGGGTGTTGAGATTCATAGTTCTCCTGCTCCTGTTGCATGGTTGGATAGTGATTAGGTTATTGAGGTAGGATGGTGCGATGCCATGGATGAGTTTAAACGTTGTGATGATCTGTTTGTAGATGATGCGGGCGGCCACTGGGAGCCAGTGCAGGTCAATTAGTACTGGGGTTATGTGGTCGGTGACTTTCTTTTCCATGATGACTCTTGCAGCCACGTTCTGGGCCATTTGCAGGATGCTGAGTGTGTTCTTTGGAAGCCCTAGTAGAATGGCATATCTGTAGTCCAGGTGTGGAATGATTAGTGCTTGAGCAACAGATCTAAAGTCGGATTTGTCGAGGATACTGCGAAGTGGTTGTAGAATTTTGAGTTTGTAAAAGATGGCTCGGTTAACTGATCTGAGGTGTTTGTCCAACCTGAGATTACAGTCTAGTAGGACTCCTAGATACTTTATTACAGGCTTCGTGTGGTATATGTTTTTGTTAAGAGTGACTGTGGTGGGTGGGATGAAATTGGCTTTCTTGGAAATGAACATGACCTCTGTTTTTTTTGTGGTTTATTGACATGTTGTTTTGCTGAAGCCATAATTGGAGCATGTCAAGGCATATTTCTAGTGGACCGAAGTTAGGCTGTGTTATGTCAAGCTGTGTGTATAGCATCACATCGTCGGCATATATGTGGTATTTGATGTTGTATTTCTGGAAGATATCGCAGACCGGCTTTATATACAAATTGAACAGAAGTGATGAGAGGGCAGACCCTTGGGGGATCCCTTGGGTTTGGGGGAAGGCATCAGCTTTATCGTTGTTGAATTGTACTTGTTGCATCCTATTGGATATATAAGAAGAGAACCATTTTAAGGGGGTCCCTGAGATACCCAGCGAGGCCAGGCGGTCCAATAGAGTGTTGTGATGCACTGTATCGAATGCCGCTGAGATGTCAATGAATATGAGTATGAACATGGAGTTTTTGTTCTCGAGGCCCCTAAGTAGGTTGTCAAGGAGTGCCAGCAGTAGTGTTTCTACTCCGTGATTCTGACGGAATCCATATTGATGCTCATCTAAGGCTTTTCTCTCATCCATGTGATCTTGTAGTTGGTGCTGCACCGCTTTTTCAATCGTTTTTGCTACATGTCTTTATAAAATAGTGCCTACGTAAGTGCACCCTGTTATAAAATTACCCTCGTGCTTACATTTCTGCAAAGCAGACTTCTACAAAGTGGCCTCATCAAAGTGTCCTTCATGGTAGTAAATGTTCATGTGAATGTTTAGGTCAATTCTGCATAAATGAGCTGCTGTTATCCAAATTTATGCCAGGACGACGAAACAAGACAGTGAAATGCTAACGGAAATAAAGCTAACAACATTGGCAATACAAAATAATTGGAGATTTCAATTACTCCAGTACTAATTGAGTAAATGCCTCATTGGTTTCTAGATGCCATAAACCATTGTCTCATGGAGCAGCTGCTTCTAGATCTAACAAGAGGGGGAAATTGTCTAGATCTAGTCCTCATTGCAGTGCAGGATCTGATGCAAGAGGTAATGGTGGTGGAGCCACCTAGCAATAGTGATTCTAATGCAATCCGATTTGACATAACAACTAAAGGGAAGACATAAAAGAATTACTGCAGTTGCATTTAAATTTAAAAGGGGCACTAGAACAAAATGAATGAGCAAGAAATTAAAATAGGGGTTGCAAAAGTTAACAGCTTGCATGTGGAATGGACAGTATTTAAAAAAAATGGCTGCTCTGTTGTCCAAACTAAGGGGTATGTTTACTAAAGTGCAGTAGCTACCGCCGTTGAGTAAACATACCCCCTAAGATTCATGACGGATAGAGGGAGGAAGCATTAGTTATTCAAGTAGACCTTTGATCTAGTTGATCGCTATCTTTTATTAATGAAGTTGACCCGCCTGGGATTTACCAACTACAATCAAGTCTGCTACCTGCCAGGGCTCACCTTTTCAAAACTCTGTCTGTCAAAGATCTGGTTCACAAAAGAAACATATACTAAGAATTTTTTTCTCAGAGTTTTTGGTCAGCAAAAACACACCAGCAAAACAGTAGCATCTCTCTCTCTCTTCTAATAATCTGCTTGCAAAATGGACTTGGACTTGGACATTGTGGCCATTACAGAAACATGGTTTAATGAGCCACATGAATGGGATATAGCCATAGCTGCCTATAATCTATTTAGAAGAGATAGAGAGGGTAGAAAAGAAGGAGGAGTAGCCCTGTATGTCAAAAGCAATATTAAAGCTGCTGACCTGCAGGAGATGTGGGGAAAAGAAGAAGCGCTCTGGATTGTGTTGGAAAGAGGAGATTGGACAGTCATCCATACTGGTGTGGTCTACAGGCCTCCAACTCAAACCGAAGAAATGGATAACAAATTGATTGCTGATATTGCAAAGATAGCCATGAAGGGGGAAGTGATCATATTGGGTGACTTTAATCTACCTGATGCGGATTGGAGTGTTCCTTCTGCAAATCTGGAAAGAAGTAAAAAAATTGTGGATGCCTTTCAAGATGCATTACTTAGACAAATGGTGATGGAACAGACCAGGGAGAACGCTGTGCTGGATTTAGTGCTCACCAACGGAGATAGCGTGTTGAATATCCAGGTAGGTGCCCATGTGAGCAGCAGCGATCATCACACGGTGTGGTTTGAGATAAAAGCCAAGGTGGAGTCCAATCATAGAAAACTCAAAGTCTTAGACTTCAAAAATGCTAACTTCAGTAAAATGGCCAAGTCCCTGAAGGAGGAGTTGGCAGGGTGGGAGGGGTTAAGGGAAGTGGAATTGCAATGGGCTAAACTAAAGAAAGCAATAAAAGGTGCAACAGATACATACGTAAGGAAAGTAAATAAAAACAAAAGGAAAAGGAAACCTATTTGGTTCTCCAAAGAAGTGGCTGCACAAAAAAAGGCAAAAAACACAGCTTTCACAGAATTCAGAAGCTCGCAAACAGAGGAACACAGAAAAGAATACAAAATCAAACTAAGAGAGACAAAAAGAGAAATAAGGAAAGCAAAATCAAAGGCAGAAGAAAAGATGGCTAAAGATGTGAAGTGTGACGACAAGACATTTTTCAGGAATATTCGGGAGAGGAAGAAAATCAGAGGTGGAATTGCAGGACTCAACAGTACTGGGAATGGATTCGTGGAAAGTGACATTGAAAAAGCAACAGTGCTAAACAAATACTTCTGCTCTGTTTTCACTAGAGAAAATCCTGGAGAAGGACCACCTGTAATTGACAAATATACAAATAGGAATGGAGTAGATACCACACCATTCACAAAAGATGATGTGTTAGAACAGCTTGCAAAACTGAAAGTGGACAAGCCTATGGGACCAGATGGGATACACCCCAGGATACTGAAAGAGCTCAGAGAAGTTCTTGCAGGGCCTTTAAAGGATGGTTTTAATATATCCTTGGAGACAGGAGAAGTTCCAAAGAATTGGAGAAGGGCTGATGTGGTACCTCTCCACAAAAGTGGTAATAAGGAAGACGTGACAAACTACAGGCCAGTAAGTCTTACCTCGGTGGCGGTAAAAGTAATAGAGGCACTCCTGAAAGAGCGAATAGTGGACTTCTTCGAAACCAACAGGTTGCATATAATCCAAGGCAACATGGTTTTACCAAAGGACAATTTTGCCAAACAAATCTGATTGAGTTCTTTGACTGGGTGACCAAAGAACTAGATCAAGGGCATGTGATGGATGTAATCTACCTAGATTTCAGCAAAGCCTTTGATACTGTTCCTCATAGGAAGCAAATCAATAAACTCAACATCTTAGGGATGGGTCCCAAGATGGTGAAATGGATCAGAAATTGGTTGACTGACAGATGACAGAAGGTGACGGTAAATGGAACTCACGCGGATGAAAGGAAGGTGATTAACGGTGTACCCCAGGGTTCGGTCTTGGGACTGGTATTGTTCAATATATTTGTGAGTGATTTTGCCGAAGGGCTGAATGGAAAAGTCTGTCTTTTTGCAGATGACACCAAAATTTGCAAGAGTGGACTCCCCTCAGGGAGTGGAGAACATGAGGAAAGATCTACAAGATCTACAAAAGCTGGAATCCCACTAGAGGACAGCAACCTTGGGCCGGAAGGACTGGGGTTTCTAGTCCCACAGGTGCTCCTTGTGGTCTTGGGCAAGCCACTTAACCCTCCATAGCCCATGTTCCCTGTAAAATAGTTATCTCCAAGTTATAATGCTTTATTTCAATGTAATTTCAGTTAAATAAATAAATAATGTGAAGAAGTGCAGTGTAATGCACTTGGTAAGCAGAAATCCAAGGGAATTGTATGCAATAGGGGGCGAGAGATTGATGTGCATGGACCAGGAGAAAGACCTCGGTGTTATCGTTTCTGATGATCTGAAGGTGGCGAAACAATGTGACAAGGCGGTAGCAAAAAGTCAGAAGGATTCTGGGTTGCATACAGAGAGGAATTACCAGCAGAAAGGAAGGGATACTAATGCCACTATACAAGTCACTGGTGAAGCCTCACTTGGAATATTATGTTCAGTTTTGGAGACCGTTTCTCGCAAAGGATGGAAACGGTTCAGAGGAAGGAAACCAAAATGATTTGGAGCCTGCATCAGAAAACGTATGAGAAGAGACTTGAAGACCTAAATATGTACACTCTGGAGGAGAGGAGGGACAGGGGAGATATGATTCAGACCTTTAAATACTTAAAGAGTATTAATGGACAAACAAACCTCTTCAAAAGATGGGGAAGCTGTAAAACTAGAGGGCATAACATGAAGCAGCAAGGGGGTAAATTGAAAGGCAATGTCAGGAAATACTTTTTCACTGAAAGGGTGGTGGATGCTTGGAATGCCCTCCTGATGGAAGTGGTTGGGGCAAACACAGTGGCAGAATTCAAAATGGTATGGGACAGACATAGTGGATCCCTTTATAGCAATAGGATAAAATCAAAATAAACATAACTATCTTATATCTGAACAAATAGGGGTGACCTACAAGGAGAGGTGGGTACACCCCTAAACAAATGCATGGGGAGAGGTGACCTGTAAGGAGCAGCAGGTGCACCTACTCTTGCTGCCTTGCTGGGCAGACTAGATGGACTATGTAAATGCTGAGGAAAGAGCAAGAATGACGGTACCCACGCCATTGTGACGATGAGCTTCAGGCACTCTTCCCATTTGTACATGCCTGAAACAAATAAGCAAAAATGAAAGTCACAGCATCCCATCTCATTCAATTTCTATATCTTCCTCACCAAAATGGAACTGGGAGAATAAGCAATCTGGTGTTTCCACCTCCATTTGCTTACAGGATTCTTCCAGAGTTGTCTGGCTCCATGAAGAAAGTGTTTTCAGGACCTTTAAATCCCTCCCTTCTAGACTGCAGGCTGTATGTGCTTCCAGGGCAACTGCCTGTCTATGTGCCCTCTCCCTATTGCTTGGATTACAGCTGATTCCCTGATCTTCAGGGACACTGGCCATTCATTTTATGAGGTCAGGAGACATTCCCGCTTGCAAAGACTCCCCCTAAATCCTTTCTTCCTAACGTACGAGGGGAACTTTGCCAGGAAAGGGGATCCTTTGTCCAGGTTTGGTTATTCTACTGCCCCCCGGGGAAGCCTGCCTTGCCACAATGCACGGTGACAAGAAAGCATGTACTTTTATGTGACCCACATGTAGGTATGTCCTGGGGGTCAGGTTTGGGTGAAATATGAGCAGAGTCATGATTTACATGTCTATTTTATTAAAAAGCATGCATACTTTATGCAGACATAAATGTCCGTGTCTTCAATCTAGCCACTATACTTTCCAGTTTACCGTAGTGTTTTATATATACACATGGAACCTGATTCATGAGGAGCACATCTGGGCTGTCCAGATGGCCCCAAGTAAGATTAGCCCATTTGGACCCGATTCCGGATTGTGGGAACAAAATGTTCCTGCGGTCCACGGAATCGGGCCCCGAGGATAGCCCAGCATGTCCCTGCTTGCCTGCAAGGACATCTTCTCCGCAGACTCACTTAGCCACCCCGGCTTGGCCCCCCTCATCTCTACTGCCCGGCCCATGGCTGGCCAGCCAGGGCCTGGATCAGGCAGCGGGGACCCCCCCCCTGCACCCGGCCCCAGGGGAGGGATCCCCTGGTCAGTGCTGCTTATTCCACCACTGAGGTGGAATAATCAGCACGTTCCCTTTGACTCAGCAAGACGTACAGGTCCATGCCTGAATCATCCCTGTACGTCCTGCCAGGCTAGCCCGCCCCCACTTTGCCCCGATCCTGCCCCCTCCCAGCTCTCCCTGTCCTGCTGCTCAGAATTGGGCCCATAGGCTAAAAATAGGCTCCTACATGATCTTCACCCACGTAGGTGACCTGTTTTAAATTTTCCTTGTGTTCTACATTGGTCAGTGCATATGTCCCACTATTTTACATGAGTTTTTTCAGCAGTTATTTGACAAGTTAGTGGAGTTTCAACCATCCTTTACTGCACACTGCCACTGCTGCAGCGTATTCCCAAATGTTACCACAGAGGTCTTGCAGTTGCCTTGGGGTAGATAGGGAAAGTTTAGCGGTCACCACATGCTAAATGCCCAAAGTTAGTAAAAGGTAAAATATAAATAAAAAACGTGCTGTTCCTTAATGAACTCACTATGTATCTGTTCATTTTGTACTCTTTATTTGTGTTGCTGTTCCCTGCATATCTCTTAAAAGAGTTACAAAAATGAAAGAAAGAATGCCCCTAAGACCTTGGTGTACATGCTAAACTGGCATGTAAATGAGAGAACACAATTTGCATGTTAGGATTCAGCAGGCACACCGTAAATAGCACTGTATGCTCTCCTCTAGCTGCTATTTACCATGGGTCCACTAAAGCCCAAAAGTTAACACTTGCCTCAGACCATATGGAAACTTGTTAGCAAATGCTGTATATCTCAAAATTACTTGTGATAACTGGTCAGATGTGAAATAGATGGTAAGCATGGGGTATTTAACTTCCCATCAAGATCACCCTGACATTCTGGCTAGGTTACAACCCATCAATGCTCTGGCTAGGTTACAACCCATCAATGCTCTGATGCCTTGAGATAGGCTCTGAACTTCCGTTGTTCCAACTACCCAACATCTAGGTCATGACCACTCATCAAGATTTTGTTCCTACTTCTGAACATCCAGTTTTAAACTCCTAAACCTCATTTTGTCCACCCAAACAATGTACCCCTCAACATCAAGGGCCCCCAAATCAAGACCAGGCCATCCCTAATCCCCTCAAACCTTTGATACAAGCCCAGCTGATCTTGAACCAGTAGACCATGGAACAAGCAGCAAAGATACTCAACGGTGAGCAACAAAGCCAGATGTGGTCTTCAGAACTCTGAACACTTACCTTTCCAAATGACTTAGTTAGCCCCAGCCAGCTCCCTCCATTGGCCTAATGAAGGTGCCAGCCCTGCTTCCTGGACCTGTCCTTGAAGCTGTGCTCTTGCTTTCATCTATTTGGCTTCTGCTTCTCTTGGCCTCATCTTGTTCTTGCTTTATTTCTACTTCTCTTGTCTACTTGTACCTACATCTGGTTCTTAATTTTCTTAGATTCAAGCCTGGTTCCTGTGTGAGTTCCTGCTGCCCCATCTGGCTGCTCGTGGACTGCTTCTCTGGCTATTGAACTTGGGTGGATCTGACTCTGTTCCTGCTAGTGCTCTGCCTTGATAATGCAGGTATGCTTACTGACTCATTAAAGGTCTTAACTGCCTTTCATCTATGATCTGACAGATACTTGTCATTTCTAGAACATATGCTTACCATTCCAAAAATCACAACAAAAAAATCATGTTTGGGAATAAATTAGTGAAAATCCGAAAATCCCCAGCATTCAGTAAGTCTGTTCTCAATGTTTACCACACTCTGTAAAAAAAAAAAAAAAAAATTTTGGCAGACCCTTGTCATATAGAATCTAGCATCTAAATCAGATCCCTATTCCTTTTGGTCCATTTTAATTTATTTATGCTTATTAAAATTTAACTAATTGGATCTTCATTTATTTGTGCACTCCTTACTCCCAATAGTTCATCTTACTGCCTTTAAGTCCAACAGAACCGACATAACATCATATTTCAGGGTAAAATCATTAAGTATATTTATCTAACTGGAGACACAGTCACTTTGTAGCCATTTAACTCATACGCACTTCCAGCAACATGGACGGCCATCGGCTTAATCTTCAAAATGGCTGTGGCATTTTTTTAAAGGTCTGAATGATAGATCATCAGCCATATTATTTAAAGGCATAACCACTTTTTATTCATAATTGATATAATGCTCCCAGTTTAAAATTCAAGATAAAAATACCATGCATATTTCATGTTCAGCCCATAGGGTTGCACAGCATTCAAAGAATAAATCCAAAATTGCTCTTTGTAGTTCAACTTTGTGTTCCTACCTCCCCCTCTCCAATGTGGGGAGATTACTTCTATGATCTCCCAGTGCAATTGCTCATAAGTGTGTCCCATTGAAAGACAATGTTGCACCATTGGGGCTGATTCAGTCTTTGTATTTATGTTCCTGCAGCACTTTCATAGATGTATTTTAGGGACAAAAAAAATTTATGGAATCTTCAAATGTTCCTCCAGCAAGATGCCTTCTATTTTAAAATAAAAAAATCTGTTGCCCCTTGAATCAAATTCTTGATGGTACTTAATAAGTATCAAGAATTTGATTCAAGAGGTAACAGATTTTTTTACTTTAAAATAACAGGCATCTTCCAAATATCTATAAAATTTTCCATCTCCAAGCTGTTTGCTGGCATCTGCAAAGTATTAATGTTGAGACTGGACTACAGTGAAACTGGACTACCTTTATTAGCTCTTATGATTACCACTCGATCCATAGTTTTCAATTCATCCAGTGCTTTTCTCTCATTTTTACTCATAATATCTATGGTGTGTCATAGGCCAGCATTGTTCAATATCACATTAGTCACTTAAAACACACTTCTTAAATGTTGCAATAATAGGGTCTATTGCTCCTAGAGGAACCCATCGTGATTTTGACTCCATTAGTGAACCATCAGCTTTACTTGGATATTTATAAAAAAATAATTTAAGCTGTAATGTCCATAAGATACTGGAGAAGTATTAAATAAGATACATGGCAGCTTATAGGACTTGAGACGCTGATGCCATGTTTTTTTCTTTTATTGGTATGCTGGATAGCAATTAGAGCACCAGCATACCAGTAATGAGTGAATACCCTAATGCAGAAAGATAAGTAACTGCATCTTTCAAAACATAGTGCTATGTCTGGAGATTGCTAGCCTTGGAGACTGAATGCAAAATTAATGCATTACTAAGGATTATATAATGATATTGTGGCGGTCGCGCCCCTACCAGGCGGTTGCCTAGTAGGGACGGGAAGCCATCTTGAATTCCTCTTTACCAAGGATTGTAGTTGTGTATAGAGATAAATGAACCAAGTGGTTGTTTCAAAGCACACAGGAATTTTATTAGCTTCCGTGGCAAGCGGGTAACAAATCTTTAAAGCAGTTGTACACTCAAGTCAAAGAAAATAAAGGATAATCTTCTCCTATTAAAGCAAAGCTTACAACCAGTGTTGTAGTATAATTATTTACACAGACTTTCTTTTCCCTTTATGATGCTTCTCAATTCCGTAATCATAAAGCACATGTATTTACAATTCCTAACTTCTCACTGCTATCAGGCTTTCATTACTTAGCCACAATGCACATATCACAGTCCATCTCAGAACAAGCTGAAGTCAGGTCACTTTCTTTCCCTTCTACCTCCATGCTTTCTGCTGAGCTGTATCTTGGCAAAGTTTGAAAACGCTCAGGCACTTTATGCTTAATGTTCTTTAACAGGTTAAACAGCCTATTCCACTGAATGGCCCCTTCTCCTCTAGGTAGGACTTCAACGGGCTTCTCCTGTTCAGTTTCTCCTGAAAACCCCTTCTTCCTAATCCGGGTTTTCTCAGGCCTAAACCTCTCTTCAGAGTCAGAGCAAGAAACACAGGGTTTTGGCTTTACTGCTTTCTTTCTCCTACCTTGGAGTCTTGTTGCAGCACCTTCCTGGCTAAGGCTTCTGTGGCTTGTGACTCTTTCTGCCTCTGAGCTAGACAGGGAATCAGGGTAAGACCTCCACTTCCCTTCCTGGGGCTTCTGCTGCCTGCAGACAGACCCTTCATCAGAGGAGTCTAAGCACTCTTGCCTTAGCCTTCTCAAAGCCAACCTTTTCTCTCTCTCCCTCTTGCCAGTCTGTTTGGTCCTCTGCCTGGAACCTTCTCTGTAGCTTCCTTGGCTGCAGTGCTGGCTGCTCTTGTCTCTGCTGCTGCTCTCTTTGTGGCTGCTTCTCTCTTGGCTGCTTCTCCCTTGACTGCTTCTCTCAACTTTGTTTGTTTTCTCAAACTTAAACGTTGAGCAGGGCACCTCCCTCTCTGACTCCACCCAATTGTACCTCCTACTCTTACCTGGGGTTGTCATGGAGTCTGGGAGTGGCTTAAACCTAGCTCTACCCTCTTGGTTTCTCTCAGGGATTTTGCTGTGGTGTATGTGTTCTAGTGCACCCATCCCCCGAAAAGAAGAAAAAGTTCTTCTTTCTCTTTTATTTCCATGCTGAGCTGCACTCTCCTTACCACAATATGCAAAATAGATTTAAAAAATACATATCAAATAGGTAAAATATAAAAAGAAAATGACAAAAAAGGACAGATGATGAAAAAAGTAAGGCACTTGAAGACTGCATGTCTTAAAATCAGGGAGCAAAAAAAAAAAGAGCAGGGCTATGGCAATTAAGAAAATATCCTTTATTATGTCCAACATGGCTGTTTTTTTTGGTGAGAAATGCCTGCATCAGGGGCAAATAAATCAAAGCACAACTTAATTTCAAAAATAAATCACATGGCAGTTCCTGTTGTATCCACAAACATATCAAGATTGCAAGATCCAATGAGTGCATATTTTTGATGGTCCGATATAATCACTGGGTAAAAGTTTTAGTTTTTGGGGGTTTGTTCAAGCAGTTTGGTATCCGGTATAGTTCTCTAATTTTGAGACAGAATTATGGAACAGCTCTTGAGTGACTTAGTATAGTATCCAAGTAGTCTCTACACATCGAAGCCCATGTAGCAGCTTTGTAAATGTGGTATGGCATGGAAATTCACTGTGGAAGCTGCTTTTGTTCTGCGTTGATGTGAACCCACTGATAATTGGGACTGTATACCTGATTGAATGTAATAGAAACTGATACAATCAGCAATCCAAATAGACAATGACCTCTTGGCTTTCCAGGATCATTGGGTTGTAGATGATGAATAGTTGAGTTGTTGTTCTTTATGGCATGAAGGTAGTAAAGTAGTGCATGCCTACAGTTTAATGTATGCAAAGAAGACTCCAAGTCATCAATTGAGTATTAGGAAAGAATTTTGGTAAAACTGTTTCATATGAAACTCAGATACAGTCTTCAAAATGAACTTAGTACGCATTTGAAGAACTATTGTGGAAGAATTGGGTGTAGCGAAGATAGTGGACAAGAGCTTGAAGTTCATTGATCCTCTTTGCCAAAGTCATGGCCACCAAGAAAACTGTTTTCCAATTTAGATGTTTCAACAAAACAAGGCCTAAAGGTTCAAATGGACTCTCCATAAGCTTAGTGAGGATATTGTTGAGATACCGAGAAGGATATGGTGGCTTCAGAGGAGGCCATGTGTTCATGGGGCCTCTCATAAATTTGGATACCAATGGATCTGTGGAGAGGGACTTTCCTTTTATGTGGTTGCTATGGTTGCTAGGTGAATTCCAACAAATAAAGTTTTGAGCCCAGAATCAGACAAGTTTTAAAGATGTGACAGGAATGGACCTATCAAACAGGTGAATAGGTTTTGACTTTGAATTGCAACCCACTGGGTGAAACGTGTCTACTTGGTCTTATAGAATGTCTATGTCAATGGCCGTCTAGAGACCATAATGATATTCTTAGTGCTGTGAGAGATTGGAAGGTGGTTTATAAGTTGCCATTCAATCTCAACACTGTCAGAGACAGGCTCTAGTTGTTCAGGTAAATGAGGCCTTCTTTTTGGCTGAGAACAACTGGATGTTGTTACAAGAGAAGTGGTGTCTGTGAAACTAGTATAAGAAGCTGGGCAAACCAGACCTACCTGGGTGAGCAAGAGAAAGTAGAATCACCTGAGCTTTGTCTTTCTGAATTTTCTGTAACAGTCTTGGGATAAGTAGAAACAGAGAGGAAAGCATATTGAAGATTTCTGTTCCTTCGAATTGTGAAGGCATCATGTGATATCCATCATGGACTGGGACCAATGAAGCAAAATTAAGCACATTTTGTGTTATGTGCTGTCACAAATAGGTCTATTTCTGGGATTCCTTGAGACTTCCTGATTGAGGGTGCGCTTGTGTGGATTCATTTGCCTATTGAGAGAATCTGCTACTTGATTGTCTTGACTGGGCAGGTATACTGCTTGGAGAGTGATTTGGAAAGAACAGGCCTGATTTCAAATTTTCATTGCTTCTAGGCATGAAGACAAAGATCCTGAGCCTCCCTGTTTATTGTTGTAAAGCATTGCTACTTGATTGTCTGTCCTGAACAAAACTACTTTTCTCTGCAGCCAAGATTTGAAAATACTTATGGCTCTCAAGATGGCCCTGAGCTCTAGAATATTGATGTGTTATACCCATTTGAATCTGTTCCACACTACTTGACTACTCAGATAGGACAGGTATGCTCTCCATCTGTAGAAGGACATATCTGTGGTGAGAACAACTGCAGATGTTGGGGCCATAACTGGATGTTCCACTAGAAGATTGCTGAGATTCATCCACCATCCTAGAGATTTCCAGATTGATGCTGAAATAGGTTGTTTCTTCTAGAGTGATTGATGACACTGATTCCAGTGTTTCTTAATGTGTCACTGTAATGGTCTCATGTGCAGTCTTTCCAGAGGCAGGACATGTACTACTGCAGCCATGTGTCTCAGAAGCCTTAGGACAAAGTGAGCAGTGATTACAAAGGTCCAATTGAGTGTTATTCTGAGTTAAACAATTGCAGTTGGTCTTTCCTGGGAAGGACTGCTCTTTTTTTCTTTGTTTTGGTTAGTGCACAGATGAATAGAATAAATTGAGTTGGTACCAGAGCTGACTTTTCCAAATTGATCAAGAAGCCCAGACTCTTGAGGAGAAACATGGTTTCTTGGATGAAGCGATGTATTTGTTCTTTTGATGCTGCAGACACAAACCAGTCATCTAGGTAAAGAAAAATATAATGGCCCTTTCTATGAAGATGTGCAGCTACCACAATGAGACATTTTGTGAAGACTCTGGGCACTGAAAAGATGCCAAAGAGAATAACATTTTACTGATCCATTTGTTGCATAGAAGCACTGCAAATTCTTCTACCAAGCTCAAGAGGGATTGTGGTTGACCCAGCTGGCCTTTTGTTCTGTGGGTACTTGATGAATTTTATTTTGTAACCCTGTCTGAGAATTGAGAGAACACACTGGTCTATTGTGATCTCTTATCGTGCTTCTCTGAACTGAAGGATTCTTTCTCCTAATGGGGCCTCTGTGAGGAATGAGAACCTGTCGCAGACAGCTGTCATTGTGTGATAGCATTTACTGAAGTGAGATCCACTGTCAAGGCTTAAACTGGGACCAGTGGGATTCTTGCAGCAGGAGCAACTATTTTCTCATGAAGTGCTGTTGCTGATCATTTGCAAACAGAAAGTTGGCATTGAGTATCAGAGGGAGCAGAAGTAAACTGCCCCACAGTGCCAAAGTTTTAAGGTAATTGCTTGCTGCGGGGCTATTTACCATCACTGCAGGTCCCAGAGAGAGGTGGTAGCAACAGAAATAGACCATCCCAGGATCGCATTCTAGGCAGCCGTCTAGTTCACTTGATGGTCGTGCTGGCCCTGGTTCAGACTTGCGATTCACCCTTCTGAAAAATTAGAGTCCAGGTCAGAAGTTTGTTTTCTGAACCAAGGTTTTACTTAAAGACTAGAGGTCAAAGCAGCAGATTGAACAGAATGAAATCACGACACAGGCCTGGAGATGGAGGGTAAGTGCTGTGTCGTGGTTTCAGGGGCAATTGCCACTGTTGTCAGCCCCAGGGAGGGGCATCAGTGGTGGTAATGGGCACGGGGGGAGGCAGCTGGGGGAGGGGGAGGCAGGATGGAGATCCCACATAGGGCACCTCCATTCCTTGCACTGACCCTGCTGACATGTACTTGTGACCTGGAATGGCCACTTTTAGAAAAAGGATATTGGACGATGGATCCTTGGTCTGACCCAGTTTGGTATTTTTTATGTTCTTATGTTCTTAGTTTAGTTTAATTGAGCATGTATAGTCCACTGAACCATAAGCAGAGAGCTTCTAGTTTAAATTTAATACTCAATCAGGACCTGGTAGCAGCACAGAGCTTTAATTTAAATAAAATTAGAATATAAGCATAAAAGGCAAAACAGGGTCGGTATTCTTTGAGCAATAAATTATTCCTTGAGACCTTACAAAGAGGCTTTCTACATAGGGAGCAAGAGACCTGTGAAATTTTTAAAATAGGTCTTAAAGCCAGGTGGCAGATCAAAGGGCCATTTTGAAAGACTCCCTCTATCCAAGCAAGGACTGTGTTAATCACCCAGGAAATTTGTCACAGATTACACTGGTAAACAAAATCCAAAAAAATTTCTGTCACAGAAATGAAAATGGCTGATTCTAGTACAGTACTGTTTTTGGTTATGAATGCGCATATGTACTCAGAAATTCTCCATCATGTAACGTTTTTGAGTGACATGTTTAAATTTAGACTATGTTGCTCATATTTACATTAGATGTATATAGATGTATATTGTAACGTAATGTCTCCTAAAAGGTAGTGGTTTATGATTTTCTGGTGTATTGCACCTCAAGAACATCCCTCTTAAGGGTCCAACAATAGTCTGTAAGCATACTGGAGCTCCACTTGCCCTGGTACCTATTTTCCATTACTGAAATGTCCTGATGAAACCTTTCCCCATGTTCATCGCTGAGTGCTCCTAGATTTGCAGGAAAAAAAACAGGTATGAAGTGCATTTTCAAAGACATGTTACATCCCAGTTTCTGGTAGGATTTCAGTAGAGTATTCACTGATTCTGCATTAGTTGTCTGCCTTGTTATTTCCCAAGAAGTCTCGGCAAACAGTCTTAAAGGACTCCCATGCAGCTCTTTCAGTTTCATTCAACTGACCGTCAAAGTTTTCATCTTTCATCAGTTTTCTAATATCAGGTCCTACAAAGATCCCTTCTTTGATCTTTGCCTCACTGATTCGTGGATATGTCTTTCTTAAATA
Organism: Ichthyophis bannanicus; assembly: GCA_033557465.1. Taxonomy (NCBI): domain Eukaryota; kingdom Metazoa; phylum Chordata; class Amphibia; order Gymnophiona; family Ichthyophiidae; genus Ichthyophis; species Ichthyophis bannanicus. The sequence continues at coordinate 108,173,747 of CM066040.1, forward strand.
TGCAAATCCAAGTCCACTTCTATCCATGGCTTCTACAAAGTTCTTCATAAAACCCAACTTTATATGGAGTGGAGGTAGATATACTTTATTCGGCTCCACAAGTGGGTCATGTGCAACATTTTTCTGGCCTGGGACTAGTGATGTTCTCTTTGGCCACTGTTTCCGGATGTAATGATTTTTCCTCTCCCTGCTGTCCCACTCACACAGAAAGCAACAATGCTTTGTCCAACCAAGCTGTTGTCCAAGCAAGAGGGCAATTACTTTTAAATCGCCACAAATATTCCACTTGTGTTCTTCATACTTGATATTTGTTAGCAGGAGATGCATACTGCTGTAAGTTTCTTTCATATTGGCGGCATGAGCTACTGGAACTGATGGTAAAATATTTTCGTTGTGGATAAGCACCGCTTTTAGGCTATATTTAGAAGAATCAATAAATAGTCGCTAATCCTCTGTTCTATAATCTGGACAAAGTGTTTCCATAAGGGATTTAAATTCACAACAAAAAGCAATTCCATCTTCAAAGGCAAAGTAATCCACAAACTCAGTATGCCCATTCTAAAAGTGCACACTTTGGTTTCTTTCTGAAGAAGATTCCAGCCTTTCAATCATGACCCTAACAGTTCTGCTTGTCGCTTTGAAAGATTAAAATCTCTGACGAGATCATTCAAATCGCCTTGGTCCAGTAAATTTGGTTCAGAAGAGGAACCGGATGTCTCAAAGCTTGGATCCTGCATTACAGCATTGCCATCATTGTCGTTATCATCAGCATTCATTGGTTCTTCTTCTTCTTCTTCATCCTCATTCACTGTAAGATTTTCTGGAAGTTTGGCACCGGCAATTCTTGACAGTGAGGCTCAGGCCTCATGGCAGATGGTATATTTTGGTAATTTACAGTGTGTTTTGATTTTGAAGTAATGCCTGCAATGTTTGTAAGGCAAAAGTAGAGATCTGTCAAGTGATCTCTTGGTGCCCTCCAGATCACTGGAACAACAAAATTCATGTGTCGAACACCCTTTACCCAACCTGTTAGGAGTCTGACACAGGTAATACAGCAGACGTGAGGTGCCCAATTTTTGTCCTGGTCACCGACTTGACATCCAAAATACAGCTTATAACATGTCTTAACAAGCGGAGTAAAACGTCTTCTCTGCTTCTTAAAAGTATCCTCACCGCAAATGTAGCAAAATGAATATGGACGATTAACACACTTTCGAGGCATTATTAAACAACTACAAGCGATAACCGTAATATTTATTAACCAACAGCTGTTTACGAAATAGATTAACGCAAAATCATATCTACTCAGATTCTGTTTTTTTCAAACAATACAAACCACAATCGCTGACGGCAACAGAAAGCATACCAATACATGACTCAGCGTTTTCTGCTTGTATCAGCCGGACCAGTAGGGTAAGGGGCCCGGTTAATTAATTATATTATAACTACATGACTCAGAATTTTTCGTTGTGGCTGACAACATAATAATAATTATGATGGATGTTTTCTTATTCAACCTTTGTTTACTAAGAAATTCTATTCATGTATATAGGTTCATAACATATATGTACAAAGTTTCTCAATGTTGAGTCCCAGTTGAATTCTCCTGTTACATGTAATAAGAAATTCTATTCATTGTATATAGTTTCATAACATATATGTACAAAGTTTCTCAATGTTGAGTCCCAGTTGAATTCTCCTGTTACATGTAAACTCACAATAGCCTGTTGCTTGCTATGGGTATTCCTGTTCAATGTAAACCGCGCTGATGAAAAAGAGTGCGGTATAAAAGAACTATAAATAAATAAATAAAATAAAATACTGAAACAAAACTTCAACAGCTAATTTACAGTAATGTACACACTTTACTAGATGATATCTCCTGAAGTATGGGTGATAGAAAAAATCTGATACCATATTTGTAAACAATGGGAAAAATTGCATATGAAACAGGTCAGAGCAGGTCTGTGACAAAAATTGTGTTGACCAGTGTTATCTCAGAAGCACAGGATAGGGTAATGTGTAACAGCCAGCTTTTAATAAGTCTTTTACCCTCCCTCCTCCCAAACACCCACCCACCCCTGGGATAATTGTAGATTTACAGGTGCATAAACCTCTCAAAGGAAAGGAGGTGCCATATTCACTCTCAGGTGCAGCTGTTTGTTCTCATCAGACATACATTAAGGACCTAAGATTAGTTAAGCTTCAGGTGAACAAAGTACATTAAACGTATTAGGTGTAGTTTTATTAGTATAAGTATCCCTACCAACCCTTAGTGGGGAAATAACTTAAATACCAAACAAAACCTTAAAACTAAGATGCAAACAGCAGTCCAGCAGCGAGATTGGGGTTTTCCAGTCTTTTGCATTGTGTAACGCATGTATGATTTTCTTCCAGTTGGCGAGGGGTCTTATGTGTGCACTAGGTGCAAGGAGCTCTTTGCTCTCAGGAAACGAGACTGATCTCTGGAGGCTAAAGTAGCAGACTTGGAAGACATAAGGAAGACAGAGAGGTACACAGATGAGACCTACAGGGATATAGTACTGAAGTCCCACCTCCAATCTGGCAGCATCCCTGTTACCATGGAGGAGAGAGAGGTCATGTGACAGGACAGCATCACCCTGGTATGGCAGGAAGTGATCCTGTTGCTATGACCTGTCCTCCAGGTGATGTAAAACCCTCTCGCACCGAGGAGGTTTCTCCAGGGCCATGTGCCCATGAGGAAAGGGTTAAGACAGCCATTATAGTTGGTGATTCGATCATTAGGCATGTAGATAACTGGGTGGCTGGTGGATGAGAGGATCGCCTGGTAACATGCCTGACTGGTGCAAAGGTAGCGGACCTCACGCGCCACCTAGACAAGGTCTTAGAGATAGTGCTGGGGAGAAATCTGCTGTCTTGGTACATGTCGGTACCAATGACATAGGAAAATGTGGTAGGGAAGTTCTGGAGGCTAAATTTAGGCTTTTAGGTAGGAAGTTGAAATCCAGAACTTCCAGGGTAGCATTCTTCAAAATGCTTCCCATTCCGCACGCAGGCAGGCGGAGGCAGGCAGAGCTCCGGAGTCTCAATGCGTGGGTGAGACGATGGTGCAAATATGAGAGTTTTGAATTTGTTAAAACTGAGGAACATTCTGGGGAAAGGAAGGGCTCTTCCGAAGGGGACTTCACCTTAACCAGGATGGAACTAGGCTGCTGGCATTAACCTTTAAAAATGAGATAGAGCAGCTTTTAAACTAGATAATAGGGGAGAGCCGACAGTCTCCCAAGAGCGCATGGTTTGGAACAATGTATCCTTGAAGGATACTACCAAAAAAATGAAGTTAGGGCATATCTGCAGAGAGATTCCAATAAAGACAAAAGTAACTGAAATGTCCATGAGTATGGAGAAAACAGAGCTTAAAAATTCTAAATTACCCCTGTCTACCAATAGATTAATATGAATAAAATACAGTCTCTAAAATGCTTGTATGCAAATGCTAGAAGTCTAAAAAATAAGATGGAAGAGTTAGAATATATAACATTAAATGAGAGGTTAGATATGATTGATTTGAGACACAAAGGATTAAAGTTTTGCAGGAAACAAAATTTTCTGTAGAATCTCTATGGATTGAAATTCCATGTAAAAAGTGGAAGGCGGTGGCAGTGGGGATGTACTATCAACCACCTGACCAGAATGAACAAATGGATGATGAAATGGTCAAAGAAATCAGGGAAGCTAACAAAAGTTACATCACAGTAATAATAATGGGCAAGTTCAATTACCCCGGTATTGACTGGGTCAGTGTCACAGCAGGACATGCTAGGGAGATAAAATTTCTAGATGAAATAAATAACTGCTTCTTAGAGCAGCTGGTTCATGAACTGACCAGAGGGGAAGCCATTTTGGACCTAGTCCTTAGTGGAACACCAGATCTGGTGCCAGAGATAAAGGCGTTGGAGCCACTTGGCAATAGTGATCATAGCATGATCGCATTTGATTTAATTAATGGAGGAGGGATGGTAAGGAAATCCACAGTACTACCTTTTAACTTTTGAAAGGGAGACTATGATAAAATGAGGAAAATAGTTAAGAAAAAACTAAAAGGAGCAGTTGCAAAGGTTAAAGATTTACATCAAGCTTGGGTGTTATTTAAAAATACTACCTTGGAAGTCCAGACCAGCTGTATTCCACACTTTAAGAAAAGTGGAAGGAAGTCCAAAAAACTCTAAGAATGGTTTAAAGGTGAGGTCAGAAAGGCTGTTGTCAAAAAAGCATCTTTCAGAAAATGGAAAAAAAGAGCCAAATGATGAAAACTGGAAACAATACAAGCACTGACAAGTTAGATGCAAGGCATTGATAAGGCAGGCAAAGACAGAATTTGAGAAGAAGCTTGCTATGGAAGCAAAAACGCATAATAAAGATCTTTTCAAGACATTCATAGCAAGGGTGTTGAAAGAACTGAAATACGAGATTGCATTCCTGCTATTAGTAATCTGTGAACTATCATTAAAATCAGCTGTAGTACCTGGCCTGGAGGATGGCCCATGTAACACCATTTTTTAAAATGGGTTCCAGGGATGATCCGGGAAAATACAGACCGGTGAGTCTGATGTCAATTCTGGGACAAATGGTAGAAACCATCATAAGAACATGTAGATAGGCATGGCTTACTGGGAGACAGCTAACATTTATTTTATTTTATTTATTTATTTTTTATAATGTGCTCTTTAGAATCAGTGTGGTTTACATGTATACTAACAGGTACTTTTTATTCCCTTGTCCCTGAAGGGCTCACAATCTAAGTGTACCTGAGGCAATGGAGGCCATGGAACTAGAGACCCCAGTCCCTCTAGCCTGAAGTTGCTTGTCCCCATGTGGGAATTGAACCCCTAGCCTTCTGGCCTGAGGTAACCTGTCCCAACCACTGAACCACTCCTCCACTTGAGGAGTGGCTTTAGACAAGGAAGGTCTTGTTTTACTAATCTGTTATGTTTTTTGAAGGTGTGAATAAACAGGTAGACAAAGGTGAGTGGGTTGATATAGTGTATTTGGACTTTCAGAAAGCCTTTGACAAGGTCCCTCATCAGAGACTTTTGGCAAAACTAAAAAGTCATGGGATAGGAGGCAGTGTACTATTGTGGATCAGGAACTGGTTAAAAGATAGAAAGCAGAGGGTAGGGCTAAATGGCCAATTTTCCCAATGGAGGAAGGTGAATGGTGGAGTAGGGATCTATGCTGGGTCCGCTGCTTTTTAACATATTTATAAATGACCTGGAAATGGGAACAACAAGTGAGGTTATCAAATTTGCAAATGACACAAAACTATTTAAAGTTGTTAAAACCCATGAGGATTGTGGTAAATTGAAAGAGGATCTTGATAAATTAGAAGACAGGGCAACCAAATGGCAGATGATATTTATATGGACAAGTGCAAAGTTATGCACCTAGGAAAGAACAACCCAAACTATGGTTATACGATGCAAGGTTTCACATTAGGAATTACTACCCGGGATAATATGTTAAAACCCTCCGCCCAGTGTGCAGCAGTGGCCAAGAGAGCAAATATAATGCTAGATATCATAAGGAAAGGAATGGAAAATAAAACAAAGGATATTATAATGCCTCTGTATCATTCCATGGTGCGACCGCACCTTGAATATTGTGTGCAGTTCTGGATATAGTGTTATTAGAAAAGGTACAGAGAAGAGCCGCCAAAATGGTAAAGGGGATGGAAGGATACCCTTATGAAGAGAGGCTAAAAAGGTTATGGCTCTTCAACTTGGAAAAGAGACGGCTGAGGGGAGATATGATAGAGGTCTATAAATTAATGAATGGAGTGGAACGGGTAAATCTAGATCAATTGTTTACGTCATCAGAATATAGAAAGACTAGGGGACATGCAATAAAGCTACAGGGTAAATTATTTAAGAATAATAAGAGAAAATATTTTTTCACTCAACGTGTTATCAAACTCTGGAATTTGTTACCGGAGGATGTAGTAAAAGCTGTTAGTGTAGCTGGATTTAAAAAAAAGGTTTGGACAAGTTCCTGGAGGAAAGGTCCATAAACTATTATTAAAAGGGACCCAGGATATCACTGCTTGACCCAATACAAGCATTGAGGAACCTGTGTCTTTTGGGGAAATTGCTACCTGTAGGTACTTAGGACCTAGATTGGCCACTGTTGGAAACAGGATACTGGGCTTGATGGACCTTGGTCTGACCCAGTATGACATATCTTATGTTCTTAAAATCAAAGTACCTGATAAAATAGTGAGTTATAAAACAAGAATTTACAATCATAAATAAACCTAATTAAATCAAAATACAAAATTATCAGACTACTCAAGAAATGAAAATTATATTATTCATCACTACCAAAATATTTTGAAAACAAATACATTTGTAAACGTTTAGAGAATTTCAAGTAATTCCTTTCAATATGAACGTCTATTGAAAGATTGTGCATGTAAGTGGAGCAGCCCATTTAGAAATCTTATTTGAATAATGACTGTCTTAAATTCTGATACTGCTGAAGCACTAGTTTACTACTTCTAACATTAAGTTAAAATGTTTAATGAGCTAGTATAGGAACATTAGATTTCATTTATATTTAGAGATGAAGGCTTGGTTTATTCACAGTACTGGATCTTTGGTTTGTATCTGCAAAGATCTTCAGCATACCTGAGCGGCATGATGGGAACAACATTGCTAAGCAAATCGCTTTAGACAATAAAATGCCCTCTCTTTGCCATTTTCAGGCTCAGAATCTCTCTCAGAATATATGATCAGTGGCTTCCAGGTACTCACCTCAACAAGTGTAAAGCATGGGAAAACGGTGTAGCTTTCACGAGTTTGCCGTATGCTGCCTGGATTCATGCTCACCTGTTTGAAAGAATATATATAGATGGTTTTTTGATTGCTGAAAACAATTTTCTTGTAGTAAGAATCACCTGCCTCGGCATGTAAGAATGCAGTCATGACTGGAATGGTTTAATGCTCATGCTGAGAGTATGCTATAGACCTGCTCTGCAAACAATTCACCTGTAAGAGTCTCTGAAACAGCTGCACAATGTGAGCCGTGTTTAAAAGAGGCATGACAGAGCAAGACACAGGCCTGGGTAAATGTTAATTTTCCAAGTTATTTTATGAGAATTTGCTATGATACAGTCATACTGTGCAATGTAATTAGTAGCTTTAAAAGGGTGAAAGAAGACCAGAGGCCCATGAGATCCATCTTAGTTCTTAGATGATATTACAGGGGAAAGTCAGACACACTAACTTAAACTTTACCTGCCAAATGAATTATGCATAATGTGAAGATTTAGAAGTGGAGCAATCCTATCCTTTCTGGTTCTATGGGTAACAAACTTTCAGATCTTGGTTCTCTGCAACTCAAAGCCAGTATGCTTTGGAAGGCTGGCACAGACGGCATTACAATAATCCAGATGACTCAAACACTGCCTGTATGCCCGTCCTGGGGGTTAAGTTTAAGTCCTGGGGTTTAATAAAAGGACAAAACTGATAAACTAATCACCATCTCAGCCGGGCTTTTCTAGCAACTCCTGTAACTCAAAGCTCCAGAATGCAGGAATAATTCTGTAGCAGTGGTTCTCAGCCCTGTCCTCGGGACACACCTAGCCAGCCAGGTTTTCAGGATAACCACAGTGAATATGCGTGAGACAGACTTGCATGTACTGCCTCCATTGTATGCAAATCCCTCTCGTGCATATTCATTGTTATTATCCTGACAACCTGACTGGCTAGGTGTGTCCCAAGAAGAAGGTTGAGAACCCCTGTTCTAAACCACTCACCTTGGATCGATATTCAAAGTCACTTAAGTGGATAGTGGCAGCCACTGTTCAGATGTGTACTATTGGGGCACTATGTGGAGAGTGCTGCTGAAATTTATCGCAGACTGCTACAACACTATTCAGATGGTGTCAGCAGAACAAGGTCAGTGCATATGTAATCCACCTAAATATACAGAGAGCAGCAGTATTCAGTCAACTATCGGTATACCTATCTGGATAAACTTAATACAACTAAAAGGCTGTCCGAAACTTGTCTGGATAGCTATATGAAGAGCAGACTGAAAATCACCATTATCCTTATAGCAGCAGTGCTCACCACTGTATATGTATACTCAGTGCTGCTGCCTAAGCAGAAAATGACGCTGAATAACAGGCTGCATTTTAAATGGTACATTTTAAATGGTATATGGAGATCGGAATTGAGACATCAAGATCAGGATGTACTCCATTCCAATGGGATTTTAGAAACATGGAGCGGTTTCCAAAATACATGGAAGGAAGTTCAGGAATCTACATGGACTGGCAGCCACTTACAATGGGAGGTGCAAGTATACAAAATTTGCACATGGGGAAAAATCAGTGCAGGAAAGCTGTCAACTTACACTGGGGAAACTGCTAGGTACTTGTGACCTAAATTGGCCACTGTTGGAAACAGGATACTGGGCTTGATGGACCTTGGGCTGGCCCAGTATGGCATTTCTTATGTTCTTAAACATCTGCACTCAGATGTGTAGCTGCTTCTAGTTAACTCCAGAGGATTCTGTCTTGAAGTCATCTAAATTTGAAGGGGAAATAAACTATGGGGGATTAAGAAGAACAACCACTTTAATCCCTCCTGAAACATACTGCTGAAACGAACACATGCTGGAGAGTAGGTGCAAGTCTGAACATGGAGAATTTTGGGGCTTACACATGCATTCTCTATATGAAATGGGGGATACCCAGGCATGCCCAGACCACTCCTATGACACCCTCCCCCCCCCCTCAACATCCACATACTAAGGACATCCACATGTAAACTGGACTTTTTCTAAAATGGCCATTTACACATGGATGTGCATACACGCTACCCAAAGGATTAAAAAGGTCACATGGTCAATGTCCCCCCTCCCCAACTCGATCCCCCCTCAGATTAAATCCCCACCAACATCAAGCCCTCTGCCATGAGACCGCCTCCCCCTGAATGATGATTAAATTCCAGCAATGCCCTCCATGAAGATCTTTGAAAGCATACTCAACCCTTGGACCATGACCTCCCCCACGAGCCAGACTCCCCAAAGAGAAAGGCCCCCCACACACAGACCAAAATCCAGATCTCCTTGATATCCCTTAGTGGTCCAGGGCAGATATGGGGTCCATTGCTCCTACCCCAATTGATGTGCAGTTGCAAAACAGAAGCAATAACCCCTAGTGGTGGTCTCATTGTATTACCACTAGGGCGTCAATATTCAATAAAAGGAGTGAATGCTATACAAATAGCCTAACATACTCACACAGAATACCCAGCAGGGTCAAGAAAGCATGGGACAAATACAGAGGATCTCTGGGGAACAGGAAGGGATTATAGAACTTAAAAAGTTCTCCTGGGTGGGCAGACTGGACAGGCTGTATGTTCTTTGCCATCATTTTCTATGTTTCTATGAATCTATGATCTATGTAAATCAGGCTTCTAAAAAAAATCCTATTTTGTGACTATCTTTCAAAGTTATGCTTTCTTCATCGGGTGAGTAGAGACTGCACAGTTAAACTGGGTTTCAGCAGTACAGAGATACTGTAGCTAGGCACGCCTTCCCACGCCACCACTTTACTGAGTTTTATTTGTTTATTTATTTATTTTATTCAGATTTAGCTCACACCTTTCTAGTAGACATTCAAGGTGAGCTACATTCAGGTAGACATCTCCCTGTCCCTGAAGGGCTCACAATCTAAGTTTGTACCTGAGGTGATGGAGAGTTAAGTGGCTTGCCCAAGACCACAGGAGTGTCAGTGGACTTTGAACCCTGGTCTTTCTGGTTCCAGGCTGCTGCCCTAACCACTAGTTGTGATTCTAATATAACCTGAAACCTCTTGGCATATATAGACAATTTCATGTCTTGCTGATTGTGCTATATAAACCTTGTATAACTAGATGATCTGTTTACGACCTGCAATAGGAAGCATACTGTATAACTCAAACTAATCATAGCTGTGCTGAGACAGTCCATTTAAAAGGTACCACCCACAACTTGCTTATTCTAATATATTACAACCAAAAGCCAATATAATACCAAGAAATGTACAATACTGTAGTGAGAAGGCAGAGCTTACAGTAGAGACTGCTGTATGAACAGAATGCAAGCAGTACAATGTTGTTAAGAGCTGTCAAGTTGGTGTCAACTCATGGCAACCCTCTGTATAGTTGTCCAAAACTGTATTCAGTCTTCAGTCAGGCTGCTAATTGTTGATAGAGTGATATCTGTAGCTGCTGTTATTGTATTGATCCATCACATTGTTGGTATTCCTCTTTTCCATTGACCTTCAATGTTGCCAAGCATGATGTCTTACTATAATTTTCTAAGTTGAAGTCTTGTCATCTGAGCGTCTAAAGAACACTTAGGCTTGATCTTCTCTAGTACTGACTGAAACAGGTAGACAAAGGTGAGTCGGTTGGTATAGTGTACCTGGACTTTCAGAAAGCCTTTGACAAGATCCCTCATCAGAGACTTTTGGCAAAACTAAAGAGTCATGGGATAGGAGACAGTGTACAATTGTGGATCAGGAACTGGTTAAAAGATAGAAAGCAGAGGGTAGGGCTAAATGGCCAATTTTCCCAATGGAGAAAGGTGAATAGTGGTGTACCCCAGGGATTTGTGCTGGGTCCGCTGATTTTTGACATATTCATAAATGACCTGGAAAGTGGAATAACGAGTGAGGTTATCAAATCTGCAGATGACACAAAACTGTTTAAAGTTGTTAAAACCCAAGAGGATTGTGGAAAATTGCAAGAGGATCTTAATAAACTGGAAGACTGGGCATCAAAATGGCAGATAAAATTTCATGTGGACAAGGGCTACGTTATGCACCTAGGGAAGAACAACTCAAACTATGGTTACACGATGCAAGGTTCCACATTAGGAACCACCACCCAGGAAAAAGATTTAGGCGTCATTGTGGATAACATGTTAAAACCTTCGGCCCAGTGTGCAGTGGCGGCCAAGAGAGCAAATAGAATGCTAGGTATCCTAAGGAAAGGAATGGAAAATAAAACAAAAATTATTATAATGCCTCCATATCGTTCCATGGTGAGACCGCTCCTTGAATATTGTGTGCAATTTTGGTCACTGTATCTTAAAAAGGATATAGCGTGGGGGGGCGGAGCCTGATGTCCAGCGGGATGGTCGCATAACGCTGAGGCTCCCGAGAGGCCTACTCAGAATCCTGAATTAACACCATACATACTTGGAACTTCTACTCTGCTCTTGCCGGGGCACATTGGTGAGATGGCGGGGACCAAACCCACGCGCCTGGAATTTGGATCTCCAGCGGCTTCTCACGGCAAACGTTCCAAAACTGAACCTCCGTCCCCGCAGAAGGGGCTGGCCTTGCGCGAGGGCCCCGAAATGCAGCAGGAAATCCTTGCAGAGATTAGAGGGGTCAAAGACCTCGTGCAGTCAAACGGTGAAGCACTCCGAGCGCTGCGGGAAGATTTGGGTGTGCTGCAAAGCAAGCTAGAAGGGCTTTCTTCGCGTCAGGACAAAATGGAGAGCATATTGGACTCCCATGCGGCCCGGTTGTCCAAACTCGACAAAGTTGAACGTCAGGTGCGGGCCTTGCAGAAAGAAGTGGAAGATGGCAATAATAGAGCGCGCCGCAACAATATACGACTCGTGGGCATACCGGAGGGAGCGGAATTGGGAGACATGAAAGAGTTTTTATGCAAAATCCTCCCTTCCCTGCTCCTAATCACCTTTGCCAAAGATTCGGAGATCGATCGCGCTCATCGTGTACCCACAAGCATAACGCTCAACAGGAAGACCCCGCGGCCTATCATTTTTCGACTTTTGAGATATCAACACGTTGAGCAAATTCTAAATGCCTCTCGGGCAAAGGGCCATATGGAGTTTGAGAGCCACAAGATCTCCTTCTATCCCGACTTGGCTAAACCCACGGTCGACCGCCGAAAGCGCTTTCTGGAATTCCGGCCGAGGCTTCAACAACTACAAGCACGCTATGGCCTGATGTACCCGGCCAAGCTCCGAGTCACGCTTCACAATCAGACAAGAACATTTGAGGACCCTGATCTACTAGCGGAGTTTTTGGATTCCAAAGAAGCCGACTTGATGCGCTGACTTCCAGAATATTCCTGCAAGTGTTCTCATATCCGCTGTACCTGCCATATTGGATCTGCCGCAGCCCAGCAATGAGTCTGGCGAGGGCAGTTTGTTGCCTTACTTTTGATGATATCTGTGACCCGTCTCCATCTACCCACAGTAGCCTCGATGAGTATCAGAGACAGTGTTAATTATGGACTCTGGTGTTTCTTTTCTTTTTTTTCATGTCTTTCATTCCTCTCTAGGGCCTCCTCCCGCAGACATATGGTCGCCATATTCTTTGGGGGTTTTGCTTCTTCTCTAAGATACTTTGGTACATACTTTTCAATATGGGGTGTATTAGCCAGAATACTCGGTGATTATGTCATTGTCGCACAGATTCTGATTATGTTGTTTGTTTTCAAGCGCCCTTACCTAAAATGTCTATTACTGATTGATGGCACCATGTAAGATTTTCTCATTGAACGTAAAAGGAATCAATAATCCGATAAAACGGAAGAAAATCCTAAGCTACCTAAGTCAGGAAGCTGCGGATCTGATTTTTCTCCAAGAAACGCATTTAAATTCGAAGGAAACTCTTAAACTCAATATTAAACCTTACATGGTGGCCGCCTATTCCCCAGCCGTTTCTAAGAAATGTGGGGTTGCCATACTGGTTAGGAAATCTTTGCATGCTACTATTATTGCGACTAGCTCATATACAGAAGGTAGATGGTCCAGAGTTCACCTCAAGATAGGTAGCCTTGAAGTTACATGTATATGCCTTTACGCTCCTAATGTGGATGACCCTGCCTTTTTTGCTACCATTGCTCAGGTTGCGCAGGCCTCTGCTAATACTTCATTGATAATTGGGGGGGATTTCAATCTAGTCCTTGATCCCCTGATTGACAAACAGCCGCCTAGGACAAGTGGTCCCCCCAAGAGTCACACCACGCTTACCTCCCTGATCAAAGATCTTGCTTTAGTTGATCTATGGAGGTTATTACACCCCAATGAGCTTGACTTCACCTTCTTCTCTTCCCCTCATAAATCCCAGTCTCGCATAGACTTCTTTCTAATATCAAAACTGTTAGTTCCTCAGGTGGACACTGCAAGGATTCACTCCCAACATATTTCAGATCATGCTGCCATTTCCTTTCAATTACACACTACTGCACCCCAGGGGAAGTCGGGGGCCTGGTTCTTTGATAGAGCCCTGTTAACTCAGCCAGAGTTCCAGTTAGAAATTCGAGCAGCCATACAGGATTACTTCCATTTTAACTCACCCCAGGATACTGCGAATTGGGCTTGGTGGGAGGGCTTCAAAGCGGCCATTCGAGCAACGATCACTAGCTATCAAATCCGCCTGCGGAAACAACGCAAATAGCAGCTACTCATACTAGACCAACAAATAAAAGCAGGCGAACGAGTTCTAACTTCACGTACTGATCCATGTGTATTAATTCGATTACAGCGTCTTCGCTTTCAATATAATTCAATCCTCTCAACTGCAGCTTCTAAGAGTATAGAGCTTCAGCGAGGGACATATTATCGTGAAAATAACCGAGCCGGTCGACTCTTAGCCAACGCCTTGAAAGGTCAAAAAGAAGCCAAACGCGTAGCGGCCCTTCGAGCTCCACAGGGAGGGGGCATAGTGACCACAGACTCCGACATTGTAGAGCTCTTTCGGGATTTCTATACCCGCCTATATCAATCTGAATGTGAGTTCTCGTCAGAGACATTCGAGCGATTGCTTTCTGGCATTCAGCGGCCGACCCTCTCTGACGATGATAGGGATGCAATGGATGAACCCTTTTCTACTTCAGAGATCCAATCTGCCCTAAAACGAACAGCCTCGGGCCGTGCCGCAGGGCCCGATGGTCTCCCGACCGAATTCTACAGAACGTTCAGTGCAGATTTAGTTCCTTATTTAAAACTCTATTTTACTGCCCTTGCGGTAGATACATCCTGTTTGGGATCCTTTTCTGCAGCTAATGTGGTAGTATTTGAGAAAGAAGGCAGAGACCCGCTACTAACCGCCAACTACCGTCCAATCTCCCTACTTAATGCCGATTATAAGATCTTCGCAACGATCTTGGCCACCCGGCTATCTGACAGGATGGCTACCCTAATTCACCCCGACCAATGCGGTTTTATACCCGGCAGATCAACTGCTGACAATGCTCGGACCTTGTGCCATGTGCTATCCAGTGCTGCCAATCTAGATCATCCATGGGTGGGTCTTTCCCTGGATGCCGAAAAAGCCTTTGACCGCCTAGAATGGCCCTTCTTATTTGCAGTTCTCCGATGGTATGGCTTTGGGGAGGGCTTCCTCCGATATCTCCAAGTCATGTATACTCAGCCTGTTGCCAGTATTTGTGTAAATGCCATCAAGTCTCAGCCATTTAATCTCCAAAGAGGCACGCGTCAAGGTTGCCCCCTATCACCAATGCTCTTTGATCTAGCTCTTGAACCTTTAGCCCTCCTTATTAGACAGTCCGCACGTATTCGAGGTGTCCCCTTCAGTCATAGAGAGATTAAACTCTCTGCATATGCAGATGACCTTATGCTTTTCGTATCCCTCGATTCGGTTCCAGCTGTCTTGGATCTGATTGACGGATACTCACAATTATCGGGCTATAAAATTAACTGGACCAAATCTGTAGCATTCCCACTGAACCGCTGGGTACATGAGGCTGACATGCAGGCCTTTCCCTTCCTTTGGCAATCCCGCATGGTGAAGTATCTCGGGGTCCATTATTGTTCTCCTTTAGAAGACACTATCAGTTTTAATGCCAAAGAGGTAGTCTCCAAAGTCCGTGAGCTCACGAATCGTTGGTCTCCCTTATCTCTTACATGGTGGGGCCGCTTAGAAACTGTGAAAATGATGATAGTCCCCAAAGTGAACTACATTTTAGAAATGCTGCCATGCTTACTCCCGCTACATACTTATAAAGATATTGAGGGCCTTCTCGTCCGTTATCTCTGGCAGGGCAAGCCACCAAGGATAGCTAAACAAAAACTACAGTCTGCTAAGGAAAGAGGGGGTACCAGATTTCCTGATTTTCTTAGATATCATCAAGCCTTCCTACTTAAGCAAGGTGCCCGATGGCTAGATGCCTCAACAGACAGCAGACCAGTTTGGCTAGACATAGAAGAGGAGCTTAGTAGTCCAATTCCGTTGACCCATCTCCCCGGTATGTCCTATCAAGTAGACACCCGCCATCCACCAATGATTGTTGATACTCTAGCGGCCTTTAACACTCTCATTCTATCACTGGGCCCGAACGTATGTCCTCAGGACGGACTCCCGCTATGGAATAACCCCAGAATTCAAGTCCTAAATAGAACGATAGCATGGAAACCCTGGTACTCAAGGGGGATCTGGACACCCCAACAGCTTTTCTCTGCAGCTCGTTGGAAAACCTTTTCTGATTTACAAAAGGAATTTGCGTTACCAGCGAAACACTACTTTCAATTGATGCAGCTTCAACACTGCCTCAAAAGTGCTCGAATCATGCCGCCCTCTGCCCCTACTGAGGATGGGCTATTAGAGATAGTTCACTCTATTAGTAGTACACATGGGGTAGCCTCTAACTTTTATAAAATATTATGTCAGGGTACAGACATGGCCACTTTTAGAGCCCAACAAGCCTGGGAGCGCGAACTGCAAACCACTTTAACCCCTGTGCAATGGAGCGTTTTCTGGAGCAAAGTAGTGCGGGTTTCCCGGTCTGCCTCTGTTATCCAAACTCTCTTCTTTTTTGCACACAGATGCTTTTATACCCCAGAAAAAATAGCCAAATGGAACACAAATGCTAGGGACCAGTGTTGGTCTTGCCATACTGCTGTGGGAACCTTCGCTCATGTTATTTATGAATGTCCTCAACTACAGGTTTATTGGGGGCGGGTCTGGGGTCGTATTCAATTTATCTTACACCTTCACGAACCTCTCTCTTGGAAGATCGTGGGACTCCGCTCTGTGGCGGAGGTCCCCTCTCTTCCTAAGAAGGGTCGCTTTCTCCTTGATTTCATGTTGGGTATAGCCATATGCTTAATCACGAGGAATTGGAAGGATAGCTCTCGACTTACTGTCAATGAATGGTGGAACCTCGTCTGCTTATATAGTAAATATGAGCAGATACCTCGGAGAGCTATTCCCCATGCCCAACCTCACTCTCACTTGTCTAAATGGCAGATGCTTAATGATTATGTACAATCTGCTCATTGCTCCAACATGCCTGTATAATGTGCACCCATCATGTTTCAGATCACCGTTAGGTTTTGTAACACAATAATGTAAGTACACGCCCGTTTCGGGAATGATTAGTTTTCTAGAGAAGAAGCAGGGGGGAGGGGGGTGGCAGGGGTTTACTTTGGTGTATGTATTACACTATATGTATCTGTCTTTTAGCTGTATGTCTTCCTTTTCCTTTGTTGTTATAAAATGAAAATAAAGAATTTAAAAAAAAAAAAAAGGATATAGCGTTATTAGAAAAGGTTCAGGGAAGAGCCACCAAAATGGTAAAGGGGATAGAAGGATACCCCTATGAAGAAAGGCTAAAAAGGTTAGGGATCTTTAACCTGGAAAAGAGACGGCTGAGGGGAGATATGATAGAAGTCTATAAAATTAATGAACGGAGTGGAAAGGGTAAACGCATATCGATTGTTTATGTTATCAGAATATAGAAAGACTAGGGGACATGCAATGAAGCTACAGGGTAAACTATTTAAGACTAATAAAAGAAAATATTCTTTCACTCAACGTGTAGTCAAACTCTGGAATTTGTTACTGGAGGATATAGTAAAGGCTGTTACTGTAGCTGGGTTTAAAAAAGGTTTGTACAAGTTCCTGGAGGAAAGGTCCATAAACCATTATTAAGAAGGGACCCAGGATATCACTGCTTGACCCAATACAAGCATTATGGAACCTGTGTCTTTTGGGAAAACTGCTAGGTACTTATGACCTAGATTGGCCACTGTTGGAAACAGGATACTGGGCTTGATGGACCTTGGTCTGACCCAGTATGGCATATCTTAGGTTCTTATGTTCTTATGACTGCTTTGTTCTTCGGGTAGTCCATGGTATACACAGTATTCTTTGCCAGCACCATAATTCAAAGGCATCGATTTTCTTCCTGTCAATCTTTTTCAATGTCCAACATTCACATCCATATGACATTATCGAAAATATCATAAAATAAGGGGGTCATTTTAGAATTTCTATTTATGATTACAACATTCAAATATGCAAATTGCATCGATGCCCCAAGAGCCATTTTTGAATTTACATATCTGGTATGATCATATGCATGTTAAACGGGGCATGGTGGAAGCATGTCTAGGGCGTTACTAAAAGGATAATGTGTGGGCCTGATTTTAGAATGGTGGCACACATTGTCTATACTTACCTCCAGACACAAACAGACATCAGAAAAATGCTTGTTTCAGCAATCTAACACTTGTAGAGAGAAGAAGAGAAAACCCTCTCATTCCCACAATACTTTTCGCTGCGTGCAGGTAAATGAAGCATGCAGGTAAATGAAGAGATCGTTTTTGCGGCTGCTGCACCGCTGCATGTCTCCACTTGCAAAATGGCAGGCTGGGACATGTATATGGTGTCAGATAGACATGCCCATTTTGAAATACTATCAAGGGCATGCCTGCGTCATCCACATTTCTAAAATCTGTCAGAAACTTGCATGTGCCTGGCCCATTATTCTGCACATTTGTTTGTTTTTCTTTCCGGAGAGGTTTACATTTACGGGTGGAGACAGGACAATTTTAGAATGCACTTACATGTGCCTACCTTCTCTGCTGCCTCTCCCACACAATTTCAGATGGTCTAATTGGGCATCCCAGATTGCAGCTACACGGCTCTTTGAAAATGTGCCTTTAATTCTACTAAAAACAACGACATTTCATTAGCTCCTTTGCTTACCTTATATGAAATGCAACTTAGAAGAATGGAGTTGGCAGTGGCATGAGCTCTGTATTAGAAGCTCCTTGAACTGAGACAAAACTTTTATTGCTAGTAGCTAATATATTCAAGAATAAATGAAACAGCTATAAATTTTTTCATTCTACATGACTACTTTTAATTGTGTTAACAGTATTTCATGAGTAATGGACATCCTCTAAGATGGAGAAATAAATTTCATGACCTTCTCAAGAGAGGGTTGCAAGCAGCGTGACCACTTCACATTCTTCCTGCAAAAGCTGAACTGGCTACCAGTAACCTACAGGGTCATATTTAAAACTTTATCCCTCAGACAAAATGGGCCAGAATACCGAAAGGATAAGTTAGCCCTCTACACACCTTGAAGCCTCTAAAATTCTCTTAAGGAGCATCCCTAACTGTACATTTGCCAAAGGAAATTGCATGTTGTGACAAGGGCCGGTGCTACCATTAGGCAATCTAGGCAGTTGCCTAGACTTGCAGCTCTCCAGGGGTACCCATTGCCACCGCTGCCACCCCTCTCCAGGATCCTGCAGCAGCAGCAATGGCCACAGAAAGCCCCATGATGCTTACCTTTAAACGTTGGTGCTTCGGGGCTGTTTGTTTTCATCCCCTCTGACATCCAATGCCAACTTCCTGTTTGCTGAACCCGGAGAGGGGCAGCAGCAGCAGTGGGGGCAATGGGTGCCACATAGGGGGGTGGGGTGTAGGTGGAGGTACAAGGGATGCGGTTTACCCTAGGGTGCCTCATCTTCTTGCACCAGCCCTGGCTGTGACAGTCACCAACGAGCTTTCTCAGGAGTAGCCTCCACTCCCAGAGAGGCTACGTCTAACTCAAGACTACCTCTACTTCAGAAAGCATGTAAAAGCCTGGCTCTTCTCCCAAGCATTTAATGGATGTGGTGGCTGACTTTCCATTCAGTTAGACAGCTTCAGGACTAGCTTGCTGCAGTCCTGAAACTAAGACCAGATTCACATACCTTATTCGTCTGTATATATAACTTACACTCAGTCTAGTTACCTATTTTTATTTATCCAAATGCCTTTGTCTTACTCATCTTGTCTGTCTATATGCTGCAACTGCACCTATCCCGTTTGCTGCCTATTAAGATGTTTTATTGCATAATGCTAACATTGTGAGTATCCCATCTATGTTATATGAATGTTTTGCCAAGTTGCCTGTTATAATTCATCATTTGTACTGTACTGACATTGTGAGTATCCTGTTATTTGAGTATTCTATCATGCTGCCTTTTAAAGTATATAATTTGCCCTCTGTGGCAGTCTATCATATTTTATTATTTGAATGCTTATGTTTATTAAAAGAATAAGAACTCTGAGCACCCGATCGCTATCTGAACTCTCTCTGGACTTACCACTGAGACCCACGATACTTGCATAGCCAGGTATCATGGGATTCAAACTAATTGCCCATGCAGGAATCGTAAGCCTCCATGGTAACTCCAAAACCTCCACGGTAAATGCAGGGGGAAAGTTGGGAATGCCCCTGCAGATACTACAGGGGTTTGGAAGTTATTGTAGGCCTTTTGCAGCTATCGCATTGCAATAGTTGCAAGAGGCTACTGTGATTTAGTAGACATGCCCCTAAGTTTTAGGAATAAAAAGCTGCAAGTATTCATTGGTCAGTACTACTACGCCTACTCCCAATATTCCAGGAAGGCCCTCTCAAAATAATGTCTTTAGAGCTTTTTAAAAAAAATTTGAAACAAGATTCAAGATGTATGTGAACTGGTAGAGCACTCCATAGATGTGGAGCTAAGAAATAAAAGGCTGAGTGGCATGTAGATTCTGAGTGGGCACAGAAGGCTGAGGGAAGAACTAGAAGATTGGAAGTTTGGGTGTGTAGAAATTGCTTGGGACAACGAGGGCTTAGAAGGGATGATAGATACACTGGGAAACCTGTATAATATGCTCTCTGGGTGAGTATAAGAATTTGAAAATGAAAACAATAAGTGAGAGGGAAACAATGATTATGATAAAATAAAGGAGTAACATGGTCATATTTAACTGCATTTGTCTGAAAACTGGTCGCAGTATTCTGTACCATTTGTAAATTTTCCGTTTTGAAGTTCGAAGGCCACAATATGCCGAATTGCAATAATCAAGTCACGTTATTACCAACACGTGAAGAGCTTAATGGAATGGAAATGACTGAAGGCATGGAATGATGAATGAACTGTGCCTACAACCTGAAGATCAAATGTGAGTTGTGCGTCAAGAGTAATCCCTAGATGAATTAAAGAATAAACAAGTGGAACAAGCTTCTCTGCAATGTAGGGGCTTCTAATTCAGAGGAGAACTTCCTGTTACCCAGAGAGTTTGTGATTTCAAAGAATTGAGTTGAAGACCATGATTAAATAACCAAGAAGCCACATAATCCAAATGGGTAGAACAGAGAACGATCAGGAGTGCTAACAGAAGAATAGTGGGCCAAATAAAATATCATCTGCATAGCTGTAGCCACTGATCCCTTGATCCTATACTAAAGTAGCCAGAGGGGCTAGGAAGATGATGAAGAATGAATTTATTTTTATTTACATTCTCTTATATACTGTGCTATTCTGCATCAGTGCAGTTTACATTGAACAAACTGAAATTACATTGAACAGGGCATTATCATTTGGAGATAACTATTTTACAGGGAACATGGGCTATGGAGGGTTAAGTGGCTTGCCCAAGACCACAAGGAGCACCTGTGGGACTAGAAACCCCAGTCCTTCTGGCCCAAGGTTGCTGTCCTCTAGTGGGATTTGAACCCCTGATCTGCTGGCCTGAAGTACCTTGCCCCAACCACTAGGCCACTCCTCCACTCCCAGTTATAGTCTTGTACTGTTACACACAAATCTCCTTTCACTGCACATTGATCACGTTTGTCTAAATCTTGGCACGATTAGACAAACGTGATCATTGTGCAGTGAAAGGAGATTTGGAGATTTGTGTGTAACAGTACAAGACTATAACAATCACGCAGGAAAAGGATGTGCTTCACAATTATCCTTTCCAAAATTTATCCAGAGCCATAGAAGAAGAGGGCTCAGATCTTTTTAATATTGTCTCGGTCATTCAATTCTCTCTATCCCCATCCAAAGGAACTCTTACCATCCACGATACCTTTCTGAATCTTAAGCACACAAATCTCCAACCATGGTCCATAGTTTTGCCGAAACCAGCATCAGGGCAAGCCTCTGTTTTTGAATTTAAGGGCCATAGGAAATGTAACTGGTAAGTTGTTTGTGCAGTTACACTTGGGGTGAAGGTTTATGAGCATCCCTCTTTGAGGTTTACTCATCGGTTACGTGGTTACACGACTTCTGAATCAAGTGGAGTAGTTTCTGTTATCGTATGTCCATATAGGTTACTTTATATTGGTCAGAATTCCTGTCAATTTAAAACTCGAACATTTATCAACTATTGGGCGGGGAGTGGAATCAGCACCTTTAGTGGCACATTGGAAGGAAAAGAATCATACGATAGAGGATCTTCTTTGTTTTGTTTTCGAGCAAGTGAGGGGTGGAGAGGATGATGATTATCATTGGCTATTATGCTGTAGGGAACAACAGTTTATTTTTCATTGGAATAGCATGGTACCTTATGGGTTAAATTCTCAGATTGAATGGCATTGGCTTTACTGATTGCCGGGGGGTGTTATATTCCTGTGCATAGTGCGCTTGTGCTAGCATCTTTCTTGAACTTGTTTTGCCGGCGTTGGAAACAATTGGGATTGTGTAGGAAGGCGAGAAGCTGAAGGTCAGTGGAGTTTTAATTTGGTATGGAGCGCTTGCATATGATTTTAAAAGTATTTGTTTTTTAAGAGTGTTTTGTGTTCTTGTAGTGTGAAGCTGAAGTTTCCCTGATGCTGGTTTCGGAAAAACTATGGTCCATGGTTGGAGATTTGTGTGCAACAGTACAAGACTTGGCAAGATTAGATGAATGCAACCAATGTGCAGTGAAAGGAGATTTGGAGATTTGTTTTAGGCGATTTGGAGATTTGTGTGCAACTGTACAAGACTTGGCAAGATTAGACGAATGCGATCAATGTGCAGTGAAAGGAGATTTGGAGATTTGTGTGTAACAGTACAAGACTTGGTAAGATTAGATGAATGCAATCGATGTGCAGTGAAAAAAAGCAACATAAGGGTCCTCATATGAACTACTGGAGAAGTTTGGATGAATGTGATCAATTTGCAATGAAACAAAGTGACAAAGTGACAAAGGTCCCCAAATGAACTTTTGGAGGGGTGGAGTAGAAGATGTATGTTTTCATTTTGTGGTCACAGTGATGACATGATGAGTTTGTATGTAAACCCCAAATGAAATTTTGGAGAAGTGGAGCAGAAGGTGTATACTTCGCCTTGTGGTTACAGCACAGATACGATAGTCTGAATGATTAAGTTAGCGGAGGAAGTGGCTTTTGCCCTGTAGCTCTGCTGTGCTTTTGTGGCTTTAATGAACTTTGACCGTGGTTCAGACATGATTAGTTCAAACATGTGTCTGTGTCCTGCAGTTCTAGTGGTTTTGCCATGTTGCAAATAGGATTAAGTGTGAAGCGAGCAGTGAGAGTAGTTTTTGTCCTGTAGCTCTGTAATTCTGCTGTGCTTTGTACATTTATGTACATTGTTTACAGGGGTCTAGTATTCATTACATGTCATGTGCTATTGATGTATTTTTAATGGATGTAGTATTTATGTTGTACGAATTCATGTCATTGTAGAATTGGGTAAGTAATTAATGTTTTATATATATTTTTATATTATATATTTTTGTATTGTGGGGAGGGATGATATGTTTTTATTTACAAAGATTTGTTAAGAATGTAATGATTCTTGGCACTTTATAGTTAATTAATAATTAATTTTGGATATGGTATAAGTGTAAATATAAATGAGGTTTAATGAATCTTTAAGATTCTTGGTTGCATTGTATGGATAGTGTACTTTTTCAATTATGCAGGTAAATTAAGGAATTTTATAATCTACATACATAATTGCCTGCACTCTGCCCAAACCCTACCCTTGTGCCTGCTCACAGTAAAAGTATGCATGATACAAACCATGCCTGTACTTTCACGCTAGTCGATATTTTATGAGGCCATTTGCACACGCAAGTCACCACACCCACACACATATAAGTGACTAAAATGGCAGAAATTGCATGTGCATTTTGCACAGAAATCTAGACAGCTCCTTATAAAATTAACCTCTCAGAGTGGAAGGTAAGGTTCCATTAGTAAAGTCTGATGAAACTAGCTTGGGTGTGACCATTTATTCAACTTTGTCACTGGAGCCACAGGTTTCTGCAGTAGCAAAGAAAGTACTGCCCAACTACACTTAGGAACATCTTTACTAAAGTGCATTAACAGCGTGGGACTTAATGAGCACTAAACATGCCATGCTGACAGCACAAGGCAGTACAGTAAAAGCCTCACACTAACTGTTCAGCACTTGATGGGTGGGGGCTGGACAGGTTAGGAGCAGAATGTGAACAGTGATGACGGCAGGGGCAGGGGAATGCCATTTTTTTGGGGCGCCAAGCTCCACATCTAGGCCAGCCAAACTGCATGAGGCTGTGATGATCAGCCTTCCCCTCCTGTTTGCTCATGGAAGATTGGATCCCCACAGACAGTCTGCTGCCTGCTGGGTTGCAGAACCAGCCCGTCCATTGTGCGAGAAAGCGTAGTTACTCACCTGTAACAGGTGATCTCCGGGAACAGTAGGAATTAAGTCTTCACATATGAGTATCATCAGTACCAACAAAGCCTGCGCGGGAACGCTCCCCAGCGTCCAATAGGAATGCTTTTGGGAGCATCCCTCAGCACATGCGCGCTGCCTTCCCGCCTTTCCAACTGTCCCTCTTCAGTTAAGTTTGTAGCTGAGTGAAAGGATAGAGGGAGAGAGGAAAGAGACAGAGAGATAGAGAGACAACTCCTAGGGGAGGTGGGTGGGTTGTGAAGACTAAATTCCTGCTGTTCCCGGAGATCACCTGTTACAGGTGAGTAACTACACTATCTCCAGGAACAAGCAGGAATGTAGTCTTCACATATGGGGACTCCCTAGCTGAAGATGCCAGGGAGATAGCCCCAGGAAGCTGCCACCCAAGTAAGGTGGGCCATGCTTCCTCCCATGGATCTCTGGCATCCCACCAGGGTTGGTGGGTAGGAGTTGAACTAGGTCTGGAAGAGATTTTGAAGAACAGCTTGGCCAAAGAAGGTATCCCGACCTGCAGAATTATCAGAGTCATCGGAATCGGAGGATTTGAAGTATTTTTGATCCCGATGTTCATGCTAAGCATGGTCTCGGTATCGATTGAAGTCGGTACCAAATTGGTCTGGTACCGATCTGTCGATGCCAGAAAAAGTCTGTATGGGAAGGATTCCCACTGGAGCCGGTACCGTTGGTGCTGGTACCGTTATCTGTACCGGTGTTGGTACCGGCATCGTTACCAGTGCCCGTTGAACCACTGGTGTCAACGGTACTGCAGCTGTAAGGAGAGCTGCAAGACTGCGTTCGATAGTGAGGAATCTCTGGTCTATCGACGCTGACGATGCCTGGGTATCGGTACCGGTAAAAGCGGCCGGAACCCCTGAGCATGGCACCAGTAGTTCTGCCGAGGTCGAAGCCTCGAGAACATCCTGGAACCCCGTTGATGCTTTTGAGGCCGAAGCCTCCCACCAGGGCTGTTTTGCCAGTGTAATTTCCTCAAGGGCAATGCTAATGGCCTCTCGATACTTTGAAGGAGAGCTACCCTTTGAGGACCGGCTCTTATGTTTAGTTATCTGAGATCCATGGGAGGAAGATGAGGCTCTTGAAGACGTCGATGTAATGGACCTGGTATCTGAAGAAAAGAGGGTACCGAGCTTTGCAGCTCGGTTCTGTCTTCCTCTTTTAGTCATCCGCATACAGGAGGAACACTCAGATGGAGAATGGTCAGGGCCTAAACATTTTAGACACCAGTCATGCGTGTCGGTGACAGAGATGGTACAGCCACATTTAGTACATTTTTTAAAACCACTAGCTGGTTTTTCCATCTTTTAGAAAAAAATGGGGCCTAATGCCCAAAATGGCGCCTAGCACCAAAAGAAAAAGCTTCTGAAGAGAAACAGTTCAAAAATATATATATATATTTTTTTTTTTTTTAAAGAAAAAAGAATGAACTGGCGGTACTGGTAGGTGTCGTGTGGAGGCAGGCGCGACCACAAGAAAACAAGTTTAAAGAAGAAATTTTCTGCGGTGACAGAGTATGTGTCCTGTCGGCTCTGCGGAAAACGAAGAACTGAAGAGGGACAGTTGGAAAGGCGGGAAGGCAGCACGCATGTGCTGAGGGATGCTCCCAAAAGCATTCCTATTGGACGCTGGGGAGCATTCCCATGCAGGCTACGTCGGTACCAACGATACCCATATGTGAAGACTACATTCCTGCTTGTTCCTGGAGATTGTTGTTCGCACAGGGCCCCGGCTTCAGTGGGCCCCGCCCCAACAACATCTCACATTCGGCACTGGCAGCGGCAGCAGCATCAGCAACAGCAGAGTCGGCTTTAAAGAGTCCATTTCTAGCCCTAGCCCCCCATCAGCTATTTTGATTCCTAGTCCCCCCTTCCACCCCCACCCCCTGCTGTCCGACTACCTTTAGAGAGCTCCCTAAACTATGGTCTTCTTTTGAGCGATCAATACTGTAACTATTCTCAAAACACGCTCAATATTATCAATATGGAACTGAAGTCTTCTTTTACCACATCCTCTCTTATAGTTTTCAGACTTGTCTCAACAAGCTCCCATGAAAATGAAAAAGACAAAAGATGCATGCAGTATCATTTATCTTTATCTTTATTTGAAATATTTGATAGACCGCCCTTTACCGAGGCATTAGGGTGGTGTACAATACAATAGGGCTGCTGGAAAACAAAGAGATAAAGGAACGCCAATAGATAGGAAAGAAGTGGAAGAAAAGGAAGAACGATAGAACAGGACAGGTAGCAGCAGAGGCAGAAAATAAATATGAAGGAGGGTGGGCGAAATGGGGAAGGGTGGGGGTAGGTAAGGGCTGAATGGCTAAAGAAGAGGGAGTCCAAGAATCAATAAAAGGATTAGGGGGGTTGGGGAGTCAAGGGTCTGATTGTTAGGAAATAATAATGTTTAGTTTAAGTGCATATACAGGAGGCCTGCACAAGGGAAATCAGAATCCTATATATGTGCCCTTTGTACATTTTGGTGTGGGTATGGAAAAGGAATGTGCTGTGCTAAGCTAAATTGATTGTTCTACTCAGGGATGACTCGTATTTGCATAGTTACTGATAAGCTATAGTGGGCCCCAGCAGATGGGTGGATGACGTATGAATATGTTTCTGATAATGTATAAAATACGGACAATCCCTCCACCCTATGGAATAAACTGCATACCACTTACATGCAAGTGTGTGTTTGTTTGTTGCCCTGGATTCCAGACAAAGAAGGTAAGGTGATTCCTCGACCCAGACAGACATCCCAAGGGTTAGTGATAAAAGGTGCTGGGAAAGGAATAATGTACCCTTACAATTTGGTCTCAGAAGTGGGATTTCCCCGATGCACTTTCTAAATTGAAGCAGCTTTGGTAGCTGCACAAGGATTTTTTAATTGACGTTGCTTTGGTAGCTCGTCTTGGAAAAATGCGCTTGGGTAGCGCAGGGAATAACAGGGACGTCCTGCTGGGTCTGTGGTAATATCCTTCTCCTTCTCTGTGTGCTTGTGTGCCTGTGTGAGTTTGGCAAAACGCCCCTGCCGTACTCCGAAGCAATAGCGCTAGTGACGGGTACTGTGCAGAAAGCAAGTGGCCAGACGTGCGTTTGTTGTGAATTCATTAGAGGATGGGGGGTCCCAAGGTAAGGGGGCCTCTTCAGAATCCGCGGGAGTGCGTGTGCAGCTACATGTTGTGATAAGGTTTAAAACTGCAGTTAAAACAGGCATTTTACATATACATGTTGGTTTGTTAAACAAGAAATAATCGTAGTGTTTGTTAAATCAAGGACATAATGTTTGTTTTAATAGAGTGGGTTTTTTTGATTTGGTATAGGTTACAGGACACTTGCTAATTCTGCTGAAGAAGTCTGTTCGCATGTTTATTGTGCTTAGTTTATCTCTGTGCCTATACGACACCCCCCACCTCCCCCAGCCCCCCCACCCCCCCCGTCTTTAGCGAAGGTAAAACTGATGACTGAGAGTCCCTGGAATGCAAGTGACAAGTGGTGTTTTTTAAGCAGACTTTGTATTCCAGTTGTACTCCTGTACCCCTCCGGGGCCCCTCCCTGTAGATTCCGAATCTCCTAATCACTGAGGGAGTTGTTAGGTTTTTAGCAGTTTACTTTGTTGTTTTTATAAATACTGAAATTAAGTATGCTTTTCGATGTGTGCTGTAACTTGCTGCATCTGGAGATAGTACAGCCTGAGCGTCACATGCTCCGTTCTTCCCTCCCCCTCCCTTCCTGTTCTTTGTTGTTCAAAGGCTACGGACAGGCAGACAGAACAGAAACCTAAAGTTAAACGGCATACTAAAACGTAAATTATTATTTATTTGCAGAGTGTCTATTTATTGCCATATTGTAAGAAGACAAGCTAAATAGAAAAAAAAATTACTTTTGTACTCAACAACGGTATAACTGTCACTGAAATATGTAAAAGGGTGTGTCTGTATTTAGACACCCATTGCTATAGCAATGTACTGCATAATAAAAATACTAAAAGAGCTCTTAATCTGCTTCACAATATTCCTCTTTGCGTCTCATTGGCCAGGTTGGCCAAAGGTGAATTGGCCACAGGTAAAGGTGTAAATAACAGCTGGGGCTCGCCGGGATTTTCCCACAGTAGAGTGACTCCTGCTGAGTGGAGGTGCGAAGACGCGTCCTGCTGATTTCAACAGTCTCACCTCCTCCTCTGCGGAGAGGTCTCTCTGCCAGCTGGTAATGGTCCCGGAGTTAAAAAATAAATAAATAAATAAATAAAGTGAACAGAGGTGTTGTGAACCAGCAAGCGCTGCAGCAATCGAGTAATTCTGTGCACAGACCGCGGTAAGGAAAAGGGGGAGAATGATAAGAATTGTAAGATGCTAATGATGAAATACTGTTGTTTCCTTTGCACAAAGGAAAGTATCTCTCCTCCTGCTGTTTTGGTTGCTTGGATTTGTTAGGTGTTAACCCTTTATGTGACTGGTAAGTCTGAAGTGGAGAAATCAAGGGAGAGGGTCTAGTTCATTATGCAGGGTGAAATTTCTTAAGAAAGCACTTGTAAGCTTTGACTTGTCTTCTGTTTAAATTAAAAACCTTTGTCATATGTTTTAGTGGCTGAGGCAGCATTTAAGGAATTTGACTAAGCGTGTCTAGACTCAGCATCCTGTGGTCCCAAACACTTATATATAAAGTTGAGCAAAAATTTTGCATGTACACAAATGGTTCAGCATTGTGGATGTGAGGTATATGTTTGAGCCTGCTCCCTAGGCACTATGTAGATGATCTTCAAAGTTCGGGGCAGGAGAAACCAGTTGTGATAGAAGCCATTAACAATTTGCTGCATTTCTTGGGAAAGAAAGGATTCAGGGTGTCCTGGAGAAAAAAAAATTAGGTTGGGGCTATCCCTTCCCCCTACAGCATCAGAATCGAAACCAGAAACTTAAAAAACGAAACCAGAAACTTAACAAAGAGAACAAAGAAGAGAGAGGGAAAGGGGGCAGCCCCTCCAGTGGGCTACAGAAGGCACAAAAGGCACAAATGGTTTTGGATTATAGCACAGCCCTTCTCTGGCCGTTTGTCAATGCATTTTGTAGCATGGCCATATTTACTAGCCAGGGGCTGAATTCCTTTCATCTTGAGGTGACTGCCACATTATAAGTGAAGGAAAGTGAAACTAAAAAATAAATCCAGAGAGAATAAAGGGTATTGTGGAGTTACCTTTGCCTAAACTAAGAGAGCTGATATCCGTTTGGCTGGGTGTAAAAAGGGCTGTGATGATGTCAGAAAGGTCTGGTGGAAGCTGTTCTGTTTTCCTTTGACCTTCAAAGTAGGGGTTGGGAACCCTTTCAGGACAATGGGGCATCCTGAGCCAGTAATTAAAAGACTGCAACTTGAAAAAATGATTTGAATCCTGAGTGAATAAGAAGGTTATGTTATGTGTCTGGTCTTTGTTTGTGTATGCTACTGAGTAAACTTAAAAAGTTTTTAAAAAATGAATTTTATATTTTGTGGCAAGCACCTCAGAGGTCATAATTATTGTTCATATATTACAAAAACACATAGAGTTGTAACTATAGGAATTTAATAGCAATCACAATTAGTGACAATTCTCAAGCAACTTTTTCTTTTTAAACTCTTAGGGGCTTGTTTACAAAGCCGCGGTAGCGGTTTGCGATCGTAATCGGAGCCGCGGCCCCATTGATTTCAATGGGGCCATGGCTGCGATCGCGATCGCGAACCACTACCGCGGCTTTGTAAACAAGCCCCTTAGTATTTAGGACTCTTCTCTCTCTTGTTCAGCTATCTGCATTTGCCTGAAGGAATCTGGACTCAAGACAGACCTGCTGTTTACTTTGCTGTTTGTGTTTGAGATAACATCAAGGTTGAACTGTTACTCTAAGCAAATTGCTTTAACATAATTTCATTGTTTCAGATCAGTTTGATACCAGTCTCAAGTATTATGTATAAGGTTTTAATTTAAATGTGACAAAGTATGATTCTGAATTCACCTTTTTGCAGTTTCATGTTATTTGAATGTCTGTTTCCTGAACTGTAAGATTTTAAGATAATTACTTTGCCTTTTTAAGCTTTGTGCTGATGACTGATGAACAGGACAGTAACATCACAGTTTAATTTATTACAATATTGGATTTTAGGATAAATTCACCTGTTTTCCTGTATTTGAATTTTATGTGTTGGGGTCCAGAGAAAAAAAATTGTACTTTGTTTTGAAAGTTTTTAACATTTCAGTTTTAGGAATACAGTATATTGTAGCACTATGACATACAAATTTTTTTGTTCACACACTTGCACTTTATGTTACCAAAATACTTGTTGTAGCAGTACATTATGTAGAGGTTCAGTACACACAGAAATTATAGAATTTTGGAAAGAGGCTGATCTGAAATTGCTTTGTTCCCAAGCACATAGATCACATTTAGTGGAAAGATGGAGCTTAGTTACCAGGAAATATGAGAATATTTGTAAAGTTAGTAGACAAATAAAACAATAATATTAACTTGAGATGATTGGATAAACAAAATTTTACTTGTTAGCAATGATCTAGGAGAGGTTTAAAAAAAAATAATAATAATAAAAGAGAGAGAGAGAGGCAGAAGGTGAGGCTACAGCCTAGGAAAAGGCAATAAATGTACTGCTTCGAATGTGATGATCTGGGCTACCACAATTCTGACTCTAAGATTCCTCGAGGACCCACAAGGCCTGAAGAACAGGAACCTTGTATATTTATGCCTCTGAAGAGACATGAATAGGCAGGGGGGAATAGGCCGAGAAAAACCCAAGGATCGTCATGAGGCCCAGCCACAAATGCCTTGCAGGCCAAGAAGAACCTGAAGACGTATCGCCATGAGGCCCAACCACAAATGCCTTGAACCTTCTTAGGCCTCTCACCTCAAAAGGATCTCTTAAACACCATGATTAGTGAGTAACTTCCACAGATCCTTGTGGGCACTGCAATTATAAGATCAGTCCTCGAATATTTTTAAGTTTCCACAGCACTCTCACTGAGAACCAGGTATAAGATAGACTTTAGTCACACCTGAGAGATTATGTGGCTGTTCTGTTAGAAGCCATACTCTTTCCTATTGGGATTGATGTTATAAAATGCCGTGAAGCATTAGTCTATATTGTAAGGACTTTACCTAGATTTTGTTTAGGCAGTTGCTAATTAGAATGAGCATTGTTTACTCATATTGTTATGCTTATTGAAAAGGATCTACATTTATATTTTATATATACCTTTTGTTTACAAAAATACTACGTTTTTAACAATTGTTTGATGTTTTTAGCAGCCTTGCCAAATAAGGATACACTAGTATGGTACAAAAAAGACAGAAGGACCTATGCATGTAGTTTGATGGAATGATGTAAGTGGAAAAAAAGTGGTGTTGAGAGGAGTGTGATGGAATATTCATGTTGGAAAGGAGAACTCAGATTAACATTATAAAATGGTGAGGGTAAATTGAAATGTGAAATGATGTATCCGATGTATCCACCTAGAAAGAAAACTGATAATGAATACTCTACAATATTTGATTATGCCATCCCCATTAACTCCAATTTTGGAAGTCATCTAGCCCAGAGATATACTCAATAATTGGAAATAGACACTTGGAGATAGGCTGAGTGCACTTTTCATCCTAATGAGCTTTGGGGAGACCCACACTGGCCATGTGGTGCTTTTCAGATGCTTTTATCCCTTTTTGCCTCTATGTGTCCTGGCCCGACACATGAAGCTAAAGGAGGAAAGTTACTTACACAAATTTTTACAAATTGGTATAATTCTAAAATTGTGAAAAATTTGAGGAAGTGTGGGCATCTTGTCAAAATGTATTAGCTAAATTGAGTTGCTTAGGATTGGCTGTTGTATGCAAGCAGCAATCCACGAAGGGGGGAACCTCTGAAACCTTAAAAAATTTTGTAAAGAAATTAAACTGTCTTGCCTTTGACTCTGTTCAAAAAAAAAAATTGTCCTAAGGGAGTAGACTGAAATTTTTCTCCCTCTGAACTGTTATATGGAAGACTGCTTACTTTTTATATTCCTGAGCCTCATATTTGATCTCTTGTATTTCCTAGCAGCAGAGGCAACTCTCTTCCCTCCACAGGTATGCTCAGCAGGTCCAGTCCTTTCTGCTGGATGACTCAGCTCTTTTCTTTCAATCCGGTGACTAGATTTGGTAAAGACATACCACCAGCACACAGTACAAGCCCCTTTTCCAGTATGGGACCGTTCCAAGTTCTTCTGATAACACCGATTACAGTGAAGGTGGCGGCTAAAAGATCCTGAAGCCATTGCCCTCGCTGGAAACATTCTCCATCTATAGATCTGGCTTCAGGACCAGGATGAGAAGTAGCTGACGCCGGGGCAGCCAAGGCCCTAGCAACTGGAGAGGAGAGAAGACTCCTGAAGAAAAGCAGCTTTCGGCCTAGAAGTACCGAACCAACATATCCCTTCAAGGTTGGTGACCAGGTACAGGTCAGAGCACCTCACAAGCACAGTACCCTAGACCCGCCCTACGGACCTCCAACTACAATGATCGCCATCACATGGACAGCCATCCTGTGGGACTCCTGCCCTTCGCGGATCCATGCGTCAAGAATCAAGCGTGTATCGTCTCCACTGACATCTTCGGTTCCAGCCTCCTGACCATCACGTACAAGATTGTGTTGACTCCTCTTATCACTCATATAGTGCCTCCTTCAGCCCATCTCGGGAACTGTTAATACGGCAATACTACTTGTCCATACAAACTGGAGCTTTTCTCTCAACATGTCTCATTACTGTACCTTCTAATCTGTGTGAAATGCAGAAGTTTACTGTACTTGATAATTTAAACTGCACCCAGCCCCATGTTTCTTTTTCTACTTTCTTGTATAGCATTGGTGTTACTCGCCCCTCTTTGGGATATGATTAGGTCCCTTGCCCATTGTAAACTGTCTCTAGTTTTAATGCTACAGATTGTTTTATTGTTTTTGCTTTTAGCCTGTCTATGTATCTTTCTTTGGGGTGGTCTCAAAGGGCTGCTTATTGCCCTATTGAGCGGTTTTATAATTCTTGTTCTTTTTTGTTGTATATTTTCATTTGTTCTTGGCTGTTGTTGAAAGGCCCTACAAAGCTCTACCCCTTTTTGTACTCTTATACACCTGTTTCCATGGTGGCTGATGTACCTGTGCATGCCTCCACTGACCTCCCGTTAATGTCTGCTTAACGGCCCAGTAGACTGTTTGGCTGTTCTTATAGTGGGCCTATGCAGGCCCAAAGGGGGGATTGTTAGGAAATAATAATGTTTAGTTTAAGTGCATATACAGGAGGCCTGCACAAGGGAAATCAGAATCCTATATATGTGCCCTTTGTACATTTTGGTGTGGGTATGGAAAAGGAATGTGCTGTGCTAAGCTAAATTGATTGTTCTACTCAGGGATGACTCGTATTTGTATAGTTACTGATAAGCTATAGTGGGCCCCAGGAGATGGGTGGATGATGTATGAATATGTTTCTGATATAATGTATAAAATACGGACAATCCCTCCACCCTATGGAATAAACTGCATACCACTTACGTGCAAGTGTGTGTGTGTTTGTTCCCCTGGATTCCAGACAAAGAAGGTAAGGTGATTCCTCGACCCAGACAGACGTCCCAAGGGTTAGTGATAAAAGGTGCTGGGAAAGGAATAATGTACCCTTACACTGATGATGAATGGGAAAGAGTGGGAGGCCTAGTTGGTGATGTGTGAGTGTCTAGGAGGGGTAGGGAAGATTGAAAGCCTGATGAAAAAGATAGGACTTAAGGAGGGCCTTGAACTGGGGAAAAGATAATTCAGTATGGAGGGAGTGCGGGAGAGAATTCAATAGGGCAGGACTAGCAAAAAAGAAGGCAGCACGGCGGGTTGACTCAAGGTGTGCCTTTGTGGGGGAGGGTAGGAAAAGACGATTCCCATGAGAGGAATGAAGAAGGCAAGGCATGGGTTGAAGATAAATGAGATCTGCTAAATACTGGGGTGTACTAGTGTGAAGGGCTTTATGTGTAAGAATAAGGAGTTTGTAAAGGTAGTGAGCTTTGACAGGGAGCCAGTGAAGAAATAAAAGGCAAGGGGTGATATGGTCTCGAGAAGAAGAGAAGGTGAGAAGACGGGCAGCAGTGTTTTGAATGAGCTGTATTCTCCAGAGTTGGTATTGTGGGAGGCCAGCGAAAAGAGAGTTACAGTAATCGAGTCGAGTGATCACTAGGGAAAGCACAAGGGTGGTGAGGGATGGGACTGAAAGCAGCGGTCGGACAGCCCTGATCCTACGGAGGTGAAAGAGAGAGCTGCGCACCACACTAGAAATATGCTGATGGAACGAGAGAGACGAATCGAGAGTAACACCAAGATAGCGAAGAGTTGACACCAGGGGGATGGGAGAGCTGGACATGTGTGGGGACAGAGTGGGGGGGGAAGCACCAAAGGTAAACCAAATGGCTGCGGACTTGGAAGGGTTGACTACAAGGAAATTACTGAGGAACCAATCAGAGACAGCGGTTAAGCAGGTATTGAGGAGAGCGAGGTCCGGAACTGAAGAAGAAGTGTGGTGGATTAAGAGAATATCATCTGCAAAAAAAATAAGCGGAAATACCGTGCTGCTGTATAAGAAGGGCAAGAGGTGCAAGAAAGACATTAAAAAGGAGAGGGGCAAGGATGGAGCCCTGAGGGACACCACAGGGAAGAGGAAAAGAGGTGAAAGCGGAGGAAACAGTGTGAACCGTGAAAGATAGAGAGGAAAGAAAGGACCGAAACCACTGGTGAACAGTGCCTTGGATGCTGAGATCTGAGAGGCATGTGAGAAGAGTACGGTGGTCAATAACATCGAACGCAGCAGAGAGATCCAAAGAAACAGCTATTGAAAAGTCACCCTTTTCGTGAGTGCGGTGCAGTCCATTAAGGAGTGCTACAAGAATGGTTTCTGTGCTGTGGCCGGGCCTAAATCCTGATTGTCGGGGGTGAAGGGAAATGGTTGAATCAAGGTGAGCATTGAGTTGTTGGAAGACAAGTTTTTCAAGTACCTTTGAGAGAAAAGGGAGGTTGGAGACAGGGCACCAGTTGGAGGGTACAGTGGGATCAAGGGTGGGTTTCTTAAGAATGGGACGGACAATGGCATGTTTCCAGGCAGAAGGGAAGCAACCGGAGGTAAGACTAGAATTAAGAATAGTGAGTGCAAAGGGAGTGAGGGTGAGTGAAGGATCGGTGAACCAGGAAGAAGGTAATGGATCCAGAGGACAAGTGGTCTTATAAGAGGAGGAGAACGCTAAAGCAAGCTCAGAGGAGGTAATAGGCCGCAATTGAGACCATGTGTAGGAGAGAGCGGGGGTAGGTGTGGGGACTAAGGCAGGAGAAAAAAGAGGGAGGGAAAGGGGACGCGGGCATGAAATGAATGAGGAACGAAGAGAGAGAATCTTGTTTGAAAAAAAGGAGGCAAGGGTGGTGGGACTTGGAGCTGAAGGGGGGTTGACGAGGGGAGAGAGGCAGAGGAGGGAGAAAGAAAGTTCAGGACCTGATAGAGCCGACGGGAGGAATTGGAAGAAGATGCAATGAGAGTGGAGTAGTAGGATTGTTTAGCAAGGGTAATCATAGTATGGTACGTCTTTATACCTTTGAACACTAACAAGAAGTGAACGAGATCCCCTGAGGAAACAGTGATGGTGAAACGCAATAGAAGTGCCTGGGGAGGGCGTCGGGATCAAAGGAAAGCACGATGGGAGCTTGTTGAGAAACCACTAATTAAAAGCTAAGTGTTGGAAGGATTTAATGACATTATAATCAGCTTTTGATAATAATCTTAAGAGAGACAGTCACGATTGTTTTGAATAATAGCTCCATCTGCTTGATCACTACCTGAAGGTCATTGATGCTATTAGGCACATCAGTTGGACACGACGTAAGTCTGAAAAAGTGTGCCAAAAAAGTCTGAGACCTTCTTTGTTAGTAACAACAAAGTGTTCTTAAATAACTATAAGAGAGGATGTGGTAAAAGAAGACTTCACGTCCATATTGATAATATTGAGCGTGTTTTGAGAAAAATTTAGAGAGCTCCCGGCAGGCCCCAGCTCACCTCTGACAGCACCGAAGTGAAGAGCGCCATTTTTATTCACTTCAGCAGATGTGTTGTACTATAGGATGCTGACGCGCCAGGTCAAAGGGAACTTCCTGTTTCCTGACACTCAGCACACCAGCAGCCTATAGTACAACACAGCTGCCGAAGCGAAGAAAAATGGTACTCTTCACTTTGGCACTGTCAGAGGTGAGCTGGGGCCTGCCGGAAGCTCTCTAACGGCAGTCAGACAGCGGGGAGGGGGGGGGGGGACTAGGACTGGAAATAGCTGATGGGGGGGCTAGGGCAAGAAATGGGCTGAGGGGGGCTTAGATAGGAAATGAGCTGATGGAGGGCCTAGGATTGGAAATGGGCTGAGTGGGGGGGGGGGGCGCTCAGACTGGGGCTGATGGAGGGCCAAGGATTGGAAAGGGCTGATGGAGGGGCTAAGATAGGACTGGAAATAGCTTATGGGGGAGCTAAGACTGGAAATGGGCTGATGGGGGATATTGGACTGGAAATGGGTTGATGGGGGGGCTAGGATAGGACTGGATATGTCTGATGTGGGGCTAGGATTGGAAATGGGCTGATGGAGGTGCTTGGACTGGAAATTGACTGATGGGGGCTTGAACTGGAAATAGCTTATGAGGGAGCTAAGACTGGAAATGGCTGATGGAGGAGCTAGGAATGGAAATGGGCTGATGGGGGGCTAGGATAGGACTGGAAATGGCTGATGGGAGGGCTAGGATAGGACTGGAAATGACTGATGGGAGGGCTAGGATTGGAAATGGCTGATGGTGAGTTAGGATTGGGAATGGGCTGATGGGGGGACTAGGACTGGAAATGCACTGATGCGGGAGGATTGGAGAATGGGACTAGAAGGGAGCGGATGCAGGGTGGGGCTGGAACTAGAAGGGAACTGATGTGGGAGGACTAGAAGGGGATGGGGCTGGGGGAGTGAGGATGGAGAGGGGAAAAGATATCACATGTCTGCAAAAAAAAATTTGAGAGCTGTTTTGGTTATTCCACGTAATCTTTATGTTTTGTGGTGCGCTGAATCCAAAAATGACCTCCATTTTGTCATAGGACATCGCGTTTCCTGACAATTTAGGTAACTATTGTGAGACTGTGCCGGTCTTAGGCGGTTGCCTAGACCTGGGCATAGCCTGAAGTTGTGGAAATAAGTACACTGCAGTCGTGACCAGAGTGAAAATTAAGGTTGGGTTTTATTCTCTTTCCCTTGAGGATGTCATAGAATAAGGACAACATAAATGAACGGTTGCTTCACCGGTGCAGAGGATTCTTAACAAATAATAATTATGCTTCTTTCCAGCAAATAAAGTCCATCACATTTCCAATGTGCAAAAATACAGTTTCTTTCTTGCTCCTTTTCTTAACAGAGAGACTCTATGTTATCAGCCACACATAAAGCACATTCCATGGGCTCAGGGATGTTTTCTGGGCTATAGCTCTCCCACTGCATAGGGCCAGGACCGGGTCCTGTGTATGGACACTGAGCCCCTGTGAAGCTGCTCTCCGAGCCTTGCCCTGGGGAAACCTCAGTTGCTGTGAGTTGGAGCTGCTTTTGGGTGTCCCAGATAGCAGGAGCTGTGCTGGGGATTTCTTCCCTCGGCTTAGGCCAATAAGAGTTCACTAGCCTGTTGTAAGCCTGGCTTTTCCCACGGAGACCCCCTTCTCTCCCTTCACCAAAGATAGGGTACTTATCTCTTCCTGTGGAGAAGATGGTTTCAAACTCTTCTGCTTCTAGCCAAGGCTTTCTCTCTGCCCTCTGTTTGCTTGGCTGTTTGCCTCGGTACGAGGACCCCTCTGGCTGGGAAGACTTTGCTACTGTCTTTCTTAGCTCTCCCGGGTTTATCAGCCTGCCTTTCTTCAGCCCTGGTTCTCCAAGGCAACGTGTCTTTCTGTAACTGCTTTGGAGTTCTGGTCTCACCTTCTCTCCAAGCCTGCCTGGAACTGCAGTCAGACTTCCTTTGGTCTCTGCTTTCCTCCTCACACTCAAACTCCTGCTCCAGCCCTAGTCCAGGCTCCAGCTTCCTTCCTTTCTTCCTTCCTAGTTCCAGCTCGCCTCCTCTCTGTGGGATTTCCCACCTGTTTTTATCTCTCTGCTCATCTAACGTAGAACGTGAGTCTGGGTCCAGGTGAGCCTGATTGGAACCCTCAATTCTTACTGCGTCACTAAAACCATGTGGAAAGTTTGTTTTCCTTTTCCCTGCCTCTCTGCATTGTGAATGCTGCAACTGCACCTGTGGCTGTAAGGTAAGCTCTTCTTTCTTTTTACTTTCTAATCTCTCAGGGTCTGTGCTATCTAACTCATGACAGGTAGGCTCTTCCCT
Organism: Ichthyophis bannanicus; assembly: GCA_033557465.1. NCBI lineage: Eukaryota > Metazoa > Chordata > Amphibia > Gymnophiona > Ichthyophiidae > Ichthyophis > Ichthyophis bannanicus. The sequence continues at coordinate 108,211,939 of CM066040.1, forward strand.
TGCATTGTTCTTTAATGTTTCAGGCTTAGTGCTGTCTAGCTCATGACAAGTAAGCTCTTCCTCTGCACTACTCTTTAATATTCCCGGTTTTGTGCTGTCTACCTCATGACACTATGTTAAATAAGGCAATACCTCAAAATAAATGGAAATAGACTTAAAACTTTAATTTTATATTACAATATTTTCATGAAAATCCTTTTTTGAACTGAAATGAGCTCACCTACACACACTAAACTTGATTCTTCTTCCTTGTGAGGCTCCTCTTGGTGCATTTACGCATGTGAGTAGCATCTGGAATGTCTCTCTGAAGCATCCAACAGTAGTCTGCCATCACTGTAGTGCTCCGTTTTCCCTGGTATCTCCTTTCCATCTCTTTAATGTCTCAGTTGAATCGTTCATCTTGTTCCTCACTCACAGCTCCCAAATTTTCAGGAAAGTAGTCAAGGTGGGACTGGAGGAAATGCACTTTCAAACTCATCAGGCAACCTAAAGCTTGAAATGCTTTCAGCATTCGTCCGACGATCTTTTTGTAGTGAGGATCTTTGTTATTGCCTAAAAATTTCTTTACGACTTCTTTAAATGCAATCCACCCTTCTTTTTGAATGCATTCTGAGCAGCGCGGTACCTTGCTAGGTATGTCTGGAGTTCCTCTTAATATGTTTCGCAACGCCAGTACAGAACTTTTTACAATATTGCAAATCTAATAGATATACAACATCACAAGAGTTCATCGTTTCCAGTTTCATGGTGGTAATTACACCTTAAGAGGATCCACTATCTGGGCCCTTTGCACCCATAGTGCTTGGATTATTTTTTCCCCCCGAGGAAGGCATCCACCGAAACGCGTTGGGGATCAATAAAGCACCAGTGTTCATCCTCCACTCTTGCCTCTTGTGTTCTGCTGTTTTGGTATTGCAAGAGTCTCTTGCTCTCTTTGTGCCTGCTAACAGCAGAGGGACATGTAGGCACACTCCCTACTGCCAGCCTCTGCGCTAATCTTTGGGGTTGAACGTGCGATGTCATGCATTTTAGTAAGCATGCCCATTAATGAGACTGATTTAGTGCCCCTGTACAAGTCATTGATGAGGCCTCACTTGGAGTATTGTGTACAGTTTTGGAGACCATATTTCACAAAGAATATAAAAAGACTTGAAATGGTTCAGAGGAAGGTGACTAAAACAATTTGGGAACTGTGCCAGAAAATGTATGAGAAGAGACTTGAAGACCTAAATGTATACCCTAAAGGAGAGGAGGGACAGGAGAGATATGATATAGATGTTTAAATATTTAAAGAGTATCAATGAACAAACAAATCTTTTTTCAAAGAAGGGGAAGCTATAAAGCTGGAGGGCATGAAATGAAGCTGCAAAGAGGTAAAAGCAGCGTCAGGAAATACTTTTTTACCGAAAGACTAGTGGATGCTATGAATGTCCTCCCTATGGAGGTGGTGGGGGCAAATACATTGATGGAATTCAAAATGGCATAGGACAGACACAATGGATCCCTTTATAGCAAGAGAATAAAATCAAAATAAAACTTAACTATTTCTTATACCTAAACAAATAGAGGGGGGTAACCTGCACAGAACGGAGGGTACGACCCTAAACAAAGGCATAGAGGTGGGTGACCAAAAGCTCACCTAGTTTTAGCCATGGATGGCTAAACAGATAGCAGTCCAATATCATCACTACCCGGTTATCGGGACTCCCCACATCCTCTCTGCCCCAGAATGCCCCCAATATACCCAGATGTTAACCAGACAGCAACGGGGTACGTAGGAGACATAGATGGGAATATTCAATGGCACTAACCATGCAGGTGCCATTGAATATTCCCGTCTAAGGCATTTACACGGTTTACAGAGCTGTAAACTATGTAAGTCTCTCTTGAATATTGGGCCCATCATGCTTAAAACTAGACTTTGGGTTAGTAAAACAACTCTTGGAATGCTAACTCTGGGCTTTTAGGGAAATAAGATATCAGTGGGGAAGGAGAAGTTGAACTTTTGCTAATACAGTCTTTTGTCTTTATGCATTATCTTGTGCCCAGTGTATGCATGGGCATTTTTCTCTCTATTAAGAATTTTTTATGCATACCCGTTGAGTAAGCTAACAGTATTAGAGAACAAATGTGATCTTACAATTTCCTTCTGAAAAGGTGTGTTAGCAAATTCCATCATTTCATCAATGAAATATCTATAGTATCTAGACTTTTTGTGGTGTGATGGTTGCAGAACTGTTTCTAAATGGAACTGATAAAATGATGACTAGTGTCATGACGCCAGCCCTCCGCCTAGAGCTAAGAGGGTTGGCGCTGCCATTATGTTGTCTGATAAAGAGTAGTTGTGAGTCGAGTAGTAAGGCAAAAATGACAAGGAATTTATTCCCACACAAAAGAATTCAGTGCAGACCAAAATAGGACAATCTTCAGGTGTTTGCTCAGAGTTATCTACAGAAAATTAAAGCAACTGCATTTCTCACAGTCTCTGCTCCAAACATGTGCAGTGCATATCCCATGTAATCAAAACAGCTTAACAAAAACCGCTTCTGCTTCCAAAGAAAAATACCTCTTTTCCTTTGCTTTTACTCAGCTCTTTTATACGGGGGATTTTTTTAGCGCAGGGACTCAATATCATCTGCCACACAAAACGTGCAATCCATAGGAACTTCCCCTAGGTCAATATCATTACTGTCCCATTGCATTTCTTCAAACTCAGGGCTTACTGAGTTTGGCTTTAAATTGTTATAGCAGGGATTCTGGTAACCTCCCTCTGCTAACTCTGGTATTTCCCTTGGACACAATTCTGTGTAGTAAGGTTTAGAAATACCTTGGGCTGTGGAGATTCCTCTCTAGCTCTCAGCTAGCTCTCTCCAGCTGTAAGGAATTACTTTCTGCTCTTCTGTTTGTACTGCCCGTCGAGAGCACTGCCCTGGCCCTCTGCTCCTGGGTGAGTTTTTCAAACTCCTTGCTTTAGAGCTGGGTTCCCACCTTGGTAAACTCTGAAGCCTTTCCTCCAGCCCTGAGGACTGAATGGTTCTCTGCTCTTCCTCCCTCAGCAGGTTCCTGACAACAGGCTGTACCTTCTCTCCTTCTGTTCTGTTGGCTTCAATTTCAGACCTGCAGATAGGTTCCTTACAAGGTCTCCAACTCTGGGAAGTTTCTGAGCCTCTCCAACCACGTCTCCTCCACTCTAGAGCGCTTGGCCTTTTCTCAGAAGCTTTTTCTCTCTTCCTCCCTTTGGAAGCTCTGCCTCTTCCCCTGCTCTGTTCCCAAGCTTCTAGCTGGGGTTTAAATTTCTGTTTCCAGAGGCTTGACTCTGCCTTCCTGCCCAGGTGTGAGTAATCAAGATCCAAGCTTGCTGCTACGTCAGAGCTTGGGTGTGTCAGCTCAGCTCCTGTCTCCCTCTGCTTGCCTCTCTCTTGCAAATACTGAGACATGTGTGCTGGCTGACTATCAGTATCTTTAAATGTAAAATCCTTCTTTCCTTCTATTTCCATAGGCTCTGCATGGGCTTCTACATCACACTAGCTGCACACATGTATGGCACAGATGAGGGGCACATCGCTCTAAGAGGGCTCATATTTCAGGAAAGATGTCATCCTGAATAAAAGAGCACTATAACTATAAAACATCTGCACAATGCCTCCATTTTAATTACATGCAGTTTTAATAGGTATCAATTTAAACTGCTTTTAATTTCCTTCTTTATTTCATTATCCAGGACACTAGAATCTGTCATTTTTTAATTCTTCCAACTGATTATTATAATAATTTAAGTTTTTGTGTCAAAATTAAAAATGTGTTAAACTTAGTTGACATCACTGCCGATATGAAGACAAATTCCAACACCTCCTTACTCATCTTGTAATTGTTACTGTACAGTCGGGATTTCCATGTCCCCAGAAGGATTACAATCTAAGGCTGTAACTGAGGCAATAGACAATTAAGTGACTTACCAAGGGTACAAGGAGTGACGTTGGGATTCAAATCCTGCTCTCTTTGGTCACAGGGCACTGCTTTAACCACTAGGCTTCTTCTCCACCATCTTGTAACCAATCTTTGTCTCTCAGTCTCTCCACCCTCAAAATAAATCTATCACTTCTTGATTTCTATTGGTTAGGATACAGAAGGTATTTATGTTTTTGAGAAGGAAGTTGAAAACTTTTCACTATACAAAGATAATATTGTATTGTATATTGCATTTTGTCTTTTATCTGTAGTAGTTGGTTTGCCAAACATTTGTATGGGATGTACACAGGGAAAAAATTGGAGGGAAAGGGGGGCTTGGATGTTTGGATGTTTTATCCAATTTCACACTTTCAGGTTGTTTCACACATTTGTGTTAAGTCAACTTTTTAATGTGCACAAATTGACTATCTGCATGTTAGTTTGGAGGTTAACACTGATTTTGGGCATACTAAAGGGGATATTTTAGAAGCTCTATTAGTGATCTGGACGTCTGAAAAGGGGCAATCAGATGTGCAAAGCACAGAGAAATCCCCAGGCCCCTTTTAGAAACTGGATATATAGTTGTTCCGGGTGTGAGCATGTTCATGCAGCACCGGGGCGGGGGAGGGGGGAGGAGTGTGGCCTGAGCAAAGCAGTGAAGAAAGACGTCAGTGTGATTTCAGGATGGCAGAAGCACATCACATCTGGCCCTGCTTGTTGAGGCATACCAGCTCCGGACCACGAATAAGGTGCAAAACTTGGCTGCAACACTTCCAGGAAGCAGAGAAAATGCATTTTCATTGGTATAGTTTACGTCTACTGACCATGAAACCTGCATGTAAATACATACTCCAATCCTATTACTGGCCCGCCGCTACACATCTGAGTATCTGAGATGGTAGGCTGGGTCATGCAAGTCCCACAACACAGTCGCCTTTCCGATATTACCCTTCCCAGTGATCCAAGTATCCGGTTTTGCAGGCATGCAATTCGGAGACGTCCACATTTGTGAAATGGCCTATACCCATATATATCCTGGCTTTGCTATCTATGCAGGGCGCACCTCCGGAACCAGTTACTAGGACATTCATTTTTCGGAGTGGAGACAGGGCAATGTCAGAAACACTTATACATGTCTCCCTTCACTGCTGCCACTTCCTTGGATTTTGGATGTTCTGATTTGGACATCCCAGATTCTTCTTAGACTCTCCTTCTAAAATCCCACTTCACAATTTTAAGGTGTGCCAATGAATGCATCTCACTATGGGATAGGTGCAGGGGCTTCTGTCTAGACTAGATGACTTGTTGAGGGCTGTTCAAGCCTTATCCTTCTGTGCTTCCATGAATGCAGCACCTGATTGGTTTCTGCCTCCTGCACTGGCAGCTACAGTACACCAGTGATGCTTTTGGATTAGGGTTGCCAACTGGCTCCAGATGCGCCCGACAGGTTCGATCCAGTCCTGGGTTATGTAGTTTTGATTTCTCCATTCCACTCCATAAGAAAAGGAAAACTACAAGTCACTGCATGCAATGGGGTAAACCCAGGACTGGATCAAGACTGTCGGGTGCATCTGAAGACAGTTGGCAACCCTATTTTGGATATACTCAGCATAAATATTTCTTCTATTTAACAGCTCATTTACTAGAAGCAGGGACAAGCCTCTTCATCCACAATCTAATCACCTCCTCTTCTACTTCCTGTCATTGTTGAATGAACTGAATTCCCAGTCCTTCTTTCTCCATTTTTCTACTTCCAGCAGGAGGTTCTGTTCATCCTTAATATATTCCCTCCCGAGATTAATTTCTTCTGTGTCCTTTGTTAGTTGTTTTAAATCATAAGGGATCTGTTCAATGTTAATTTTTGTGGCCACAGTACCAGTGGGTCTTTTCTTACTATACGTGAACAACTTCAGGAAAGTTTGCTTGTGTGCCTGTTTAGAGATAATATGCAAATTTACAAACAAGCAGGCTTGTTAGAGAGTGGAGGAGTAGCCTAGTGGTTAGAGCACTGCCTTGGTAACCAAACAGCCAGGGTTCAATTCCCACTAGCACTCCTTGTGGCCTTGGGCACCAAACAAGAAAGAGACTTGGACATCATCATCTGAGTACAGAGAACTTCAAGGTAGTCAGCCAACATGAAAACCATTTTGGAAAGTTAATAGTATGCTTGGGCACATTAGGTGGTCTATTTACTAAAGGACAATACTTCAACTTTCATACTTTGGACATATCATGCGAAGAGAAAGACATCATGATTAGCAAAGTTGAAGGTCAATACAAAAGAAGACCGGCAATGCAATGGATCGATATCATAATAGCTACGGATGACACGCTATCAACAATTAGCCACCTGACTGAAAACAAAGTTTAGAGCAACAGTTTGGACCATGAGTTAATATCATTTCAATGGTACTTAACAACATCATTTACCAAAAAGCTTTAAGTACTATGACACCGCCCGCCCCTTAACCTTGAGGGTTAAGGAGGGGTTGCCTTATGATGCCCTTGAGGCAGTTAGTTGTAGTTGTGTTATGCTTCGGGCAGTAAGGCTGGCAAGAGTTATTTATTTACATGAGGTTTATTTTTCATGTGGCTCATATTGCCATTGTGCAGTTCAAAAGAAGGTTACAGACGGTGTAGAAGTTTAAACCAAATAAACAGGATTAACTGAAACTTTGCCCGACTGGCTTTAAATGCTGTATTTCTTCACATTCATTTCATGTGCTTTTAACATACAGGCTGATAACAGAAAAGTCCTTTACTAATAAAGCTCAGGTTCTATCAATCACTAGTAGTGCTCTAATTCAGTTTCCCTCCACAAGCTTTCTTGTGTCGGTCAAAGTTAAGTGTCACTGTTCTATTACTTCCTATATCAGCAGAAATTCCTCTCTCTGTTTAATTGCCTCTATCAATTAAACAGGTAGAACAGTCCATCAACATCTCATCATCAGCAGCAGGGGAAAACATAGAATTATGAACAGAGTTTTCTTCCTTACAGCCAGTAACTGGAACACTGTGATTAAAACTCTTCTTCTGTTCTAAATAATTCTGGAACTCTTTAAGAAGTGATTCAGCATGAAACTTTTCTTCATTGAGCTGTCTTCCTGTCCCCTCGGTGAATAGGTATTGATTGAGCCTATCTATCTCAGGCTGCTCATCTGGTTTGTTTGCATTTGGAAAACAAACATGTGCTGGGCTTTCCTTAGCTCCCCACCTTTCCCTATACGTGGGTGCTATACATTCAAACTTAGCAGTGCTAGGAGAATATTTAAAAGCATTTATATCAGCCCTGTCCTGGCTAGGTGACTCAGCTAGTTTAAAAGAATAATTATTGTCATTCAAAGCTTCTCTTTTCTGACACCAGCTGCCACCATCTTGACTGGCTTTGCTTTTAAAAGCAGAACATAGACTTTCTGGCTTTAGAGCATAAACTCCTCTTTCTCTGGGTACCTTATACAGGAGCTTCTCTCTTGGAGGATTCTTTATCCTTCTGCCTTTGTTCCCCGGCTCTGCCTGGTCCTGTAGCCTTGGGTTTCTCAGCGTTCTAGAAGAGCCCTGCCTCCAGCAGTCTCTTTCTTCCTCTGAATGCTGCTCCAAGCTATCTTCCAGCTGCAGACTGTTAGGGAAATTAACACAGCAAGGAAACCTCCGTTGCTCTCTTGGCTTCTCTCTCTGGATCTCTCCTTGGATCTGCCTTTGGATTTCCGTCTGCATCTGCGTCTGCCCATGGATCTCTCCGTGGATCTCCTTTTTTTTTTCACTTCCTGGTTCCTGTGTATTTAACCAGGTGCTTCTAGACTGCACTGCCCGCCTCCCCTTGGGGCGTGCCCAATCACAAGCCTTCCTACTCTCCTCCCTCGAGGTGAGCTGTTTTGCCTGATTGAACTTGTGTTTTTTTCTTTCTGCAGAGAAATCCCTGCTTTCTCCTGCAGTACCGGCTTCTACCACCGGCTGCTCACTTGTATCCATCTGTTCCTGGGAGCTACTGTGTCACAGTACACACACTCATGCAATAGTGCCGATGCTAATGTGGTATTTCCTGAAGAGTAATAAACTTTTACAAAATGTTGCTTTAACTGTTACTGCACACAAATAACTTGCAGACTTTATGAAACTGAGAGCACATCTGTATTCCTGCTGTTCTGCAAAGATGTATCACAAAGGAGAGCCATGGACTAGTAGAGAAATTCCGAAAATCACTAAGCCAGTCAAGAAGTGTAGCTTAGTAGTTAGAGCAGTGGCGTGGTGACCAAAAAGACAGGGTTCAAATCTAACTGATACTTCTTGTGGCCTTGGGCAAGTCGCTTAACCCTCTTGCCTTGGGTACAAACTGAGATTGTAAGCTGAAAGAGAAATATCTACTATATTTGAATGTAACACACCTTGAACAACTACTGGAAAGCTGTGAGCTTAATACTAAATAAATAAATATAAATGAGTGGGAATTTTTCCTGCCCACAGGATCTTAGGATCTTGGCTGTCTGGGTAGAGGAATCTAGGGGAGGAGGTAATTGAGAGGGCATCAGCTGGACTGAATGATTACCTTGAGCTTTAAGGGGAAGAGGTAATGTTTGGGAGGCAGGATGTGCTCTGGAGGGGTGTTATTCCAGAGTGGTACTGTTAACCTGATGGTCAATGTTACTTTAAAGAGTTTTTCTTGTGGAATCTGTTTATTGGGGTGATAATCAAGCTAGGAGTAGGTGATTTGGGATGGAATGTTACTTTTGGCCACCAAAATAGATAATCTCCGGGCTTCCTTACACAACTGTCCCCCTCCTATCCTCCCGCCCTTCTCCCCCCCCCCCTTCCTCTTCTTCTCTGTCTCATACTTGGGACTCCTCTCATCCTCTGACAAGTTCTGAGTTGATTAAGTCCATCACCTCTGCCAATAAAACCAATTGCTCCCTTGATCCCATCCCATCCTCTTGGCTGCTCTCCCCTTCTCTTGTCCTGCTTCCTTCCGTTCTGACAATTATTAACTCTAGTCTGGCTGTTGGTACCTTTCCCCACTCATGGAAGCATGCACTTGTTCATCCCCTTCTAAAGAAATCATCCCTTGACCCACTGGTTCCTGCCAACTATCGTCCTGTTTCACATCTTCCATTTCTAGCTAAAATTTTGGAGAAAGCTCTCTTTGCACAAGTGTCACATCATCTTGATACCACCAATTTTCTGCACCCCCGTCAGTCTGGATTCCGTCCCGGACACAGTGTGGAGACGGTACTCACTGCTTTTCTCAATGACGTACACGTGGCTCACGATCGAAGTGACCTTTCGGTAGCGGTATCTCTTGATCTCTCTGCTGCTTTTGATTTGGTGGATCACGCTCTTCTTCTTTCTCGTTTGCGAGATGCTGGTCTTCGGGGAACTGTTTACAAATGGTTCCACTCCTATCTCTTTGCAGGCTCCTACTCTGTTCTTCTTTGTTCACAGTCTGATGTTCCTTCTGATCCTTTTCCCTTGCACTGTGGTTTTCCCCAGGGTTCAGTATTAGCCCCCTTATTATTTAATGTTTTCATGGCATCCCTGGCATTGTTAATACAGCAATCAAGAATCTCTGCTTTCTATTATGCCGATGATATTATTCTTCTGCACCATACGTCCCCTCTTCACCGTGACCTCTCCCCTCTTAATTCTTGTCTGTCCACAGTAGCCGAATGGCTAGTCTCTAACTGCTTACATCTGAACATCCCTAAGACCTTGGCTATTTGGTTTTCTCACAGCAGTCCCTCTCCTTCACTGGCCCCCTCCTATTTTGGTTCCCCTATCCCACTAGTAACATGTTTCCGATACCTGGGTGTCTTTCTTGATTCTGACCTCTCCTTCAGGGACCACATTTCCCATGTCACCAAATCCTCTTTCTTCGACAGATTCGAGCAATTCGTCCCTTTCTAACTCCCCAGGCCCTCACTACTCTCCTCTTATCTTTGGTTATCTCTCGTCTCGACTTTTGCAATTCTGTTCTCTCTGGTGTTCCTAAGTCCCAGATTTTTAGATTACAACGCATACAGAACACAGCTGTGAATCTTATCTCTCACTCCTCTCGTTGGGACCATGTCACTCCCCTACTCATGAATCTTCATTGGCTCCCTCTGGCTCACCGTATCCACTATAAACTCCTCACACTGGTTCATCAGGTTTTATATACTCATACCCCACGTTACTTATCTGATCTCTTACAATTTCACATTCCAAGCCACTCTCTTAGGTCTATACACATTAATCGCCTTCACCTTCCTTCCCCTTCACGTGCCCATCTCCAGTCCACCCGTAATTTTGCATTCTTCTTCGCTGGCCCCGCCCTATGGAATTCCCTTCCCACTTCTTTCCTCTTGGAACAAAATTTTTGCACTTTTAAAGCTCAACTGAAAACTTATCTATTCAATAAAGCATTTGACCTATCCACTGCCCATGTCTAGTCCTGCGTGTTCCTCCCTCAGTCTAAATTAGAGTATTCATAAATACGTTTGCCTAGCCTCTCATTTTTCTGTGATTTTGTGTGCCTTTATGTCCCGTTATGTTCACCATATATGCATGTATGCTTGCTCTGTCTCTCTCTTTCCTGTCCAACATTGTAATTTCTCCTTCCTTTTCAGTGCCTTTGGCCCATTTCGGTATTTTTATTTTGAGTTTGTAAACCGCTTTGTTTTAACTTGAAGGGCGGTATATCAAGTGAAATATCAAGTATCAAGTCAAGACCCTTTTAAGATAGTGGTGGAGATTTTGCCAAAACATCAGCAGGCACTTTAACCTGCCAAGGGCCTCAGCCAAAGTTAGCTTCACCTGCTGAAATATAGTTAGCTTTGTGAAGTTTATCATGAATAATGATGTAACACTATTTGTGTTAAGCCATTTTATTTTGAATGACCAGATTTACAGAAGTGAATATATACTTCTGGGAATTTTATGAAAGGAATTCTTTCTATTAAAGCTAATTAATCTGTGAACCCACTATTTTTTGTTAAATCAGTCAGGACCTAGTAGCAGCAGTTTAAGTTTAAATTTAAAACACAGAAGAGAACTTTCTGGTTACATTTCATACCCAGCAGAGAGCTTGTAGTTTAAATTTAATAGTCACTCAGGGCCTTTAATAGTCAGTCAGGGCCTAGCATCAGCAAAGTACTCTTAGTTTAAATTTAAAACACAGAAGAGAGCTTTCTGGTTAAATTTGGAACCCAGCAGAGAGCTTGTAGTTTACATTTCATAATAAGTTAGAGCCTAGCAGCAGCAAAGAGCTATAATTTAAATCAGATAAGAATATAGCTTACCTCAGCAGCACAAGACAGAGTACTGTGTAGCAGCCCTCTTTTAATAAGTGTTAAGGAAAAAGATTTAGGCGTCATTGTGGATAACATGTTAAAACCCTCGGCCCAGTGTGCAGCGGCAGCCAAGAGAGCAAATAGAATGCTAGGTATCATAAGGAAAGGAATGGAAAATAAAACAAAAGATATTATAATGCCTTTATATCGTTCCATGATGAGACCGCAACTTGAATATTGTGTGCAATTCTTGTCGCCGTATCTTAAAAAGGATATAGCGTTATTAGAAAAGGTTCAGAGAAGAGCCACCAAAATGGTAAAGTGGATGGAAGGATACTCCTATGAAGAAAGGCTAAAAAGGTTAGGGCTCTTTAACCTGGAAAAGAGATGGCTGAGGGGAGATATGATAGAAGTCTATAAATTAATGAACGGAGTAGAATGGGTAAACGTAGATCAATTGTTTACGTTATCAGAATATAGAAAGACTAGGGGACATGCAATGAAGCTACAGGGTAAACTATTTAAGACTAATAAAAGAAAATATTTTTTCACTCAACGTGTAATCAAACTCTGGAATTTGTTACTGGAGGATGTAGTAAAGGCTGTTAGAGTAGCTGGGTTTAAAAAAGGTTTGGACAAGTTCCTGGAGGAAAGGTCCATAAACCATTATTAAGAAGGGACCCAGGATATCAATGCGTGACCCAGTACAAGCATTGCAGAACCTGTGTCTTTTGGGGAAACTGCTAGGTACGTATGACCTAGATTGGCCACTGTTGGAAACAGGATACTGGGCTTGATGGACCTTGGTCTGACCCAGTATGGCATATCTTATGTTCTTATATGTTATGTACATGCATCTCTATTGTGGTAAGGAGGCCTATCCAGAGTCTGGGGGAGGTAAACGAAACAGGGAATTCACCCTAGTAAAGGGCCCCCTTTACTCAAGTCAGGGTAGGAAAGCCATAAACACCTCCAGGGATCAGAAAACGTCCACGTGGACCACATTTCATGCTCCCCCTAGTGGAATGAAGGGGAGAGGATACAAGGCTCAGAACCCTTTAGGCAGTGAATGCTTCAAGCACTCAGGTGCCCGTAGTCAGGCTGATTGCCGTCACCTGAGTAGGGTGGGGTTGGAGCTAGAGCCCTGGAAGTATAAACCCAGAGCAGAGTATGATTTAGTAGTAAGAGAAAGGAGGAGAGGAGAAGCAGGAAGCCAGGCTGAGCAGAGCAGAGGAACGGAGCTTCCAGCTGGAGAGAGTGCTATTTGGCATGTAGCATGGCTGCAGGAGAGTTTGGTGCCAGGAACAAGGGAGACTCCAGGATTCCCTGGAAGGTTGTTAGCTGAGCACTGTGAGCAAGGTGGGGAGTCAGAGCCTATGCAGCTGGGAGAGTCCGAGGTGAAGCTGATTGAGGAGGACACACCCATGGACTGTTCCTTGTGCCAAGCTGTAAACCTGGGGAACGTAGAGAAAGCAAGCCATCATGAGAGAAGGTTATCCAGGAAAAAGGTACCCTTATTCCACAGGCTGTGTATCCCTTGTGTTTATGAAGGTGAAGTTTACCACAGACTTTAAATGTGATTTTTCTTTGATGCTTTAGCCAGCAAGGCTGAGAAGGAAATATAATAAGCTTGCTGGTAAAGACTGTGTATCCTGAAATAGAGAGAACCTTTAAAACTGCATTTTGTGGTTGGATATGTTTTGGACAATATTTGCTTCAAAGAGTCCTGAACCAACAATCCTATGTGTGGTATGATCGAACCATTGTGTATATAAAAATAAATTTCTGTCATTTGCCTTACCTACTTGAGCCTGACTACAGCTTTCTGCATGCTGCACCCATACAGCTGAATAAGGACTACATTTCCCAGAGGGCATTGCAGGGAAATAGTTTTTAAAAAAAGCTGAAAAAGCATACAGCAGAAAGTTTCTCCAAAAATCCATGCCCCTCTAAGCTAGAGGCGAGTGGTGGTGGCGTGACACTATATAATGCAGCTCATTAATAGGTTATTTCTGTCAAAGGGCTTTTTATCAGAAATGTGAATGAGCAAAAAATGTTTCGTTTTCAGTTTCTTTGCCTTTTTTCCCCAATTATTGGGTACTTTTTGGGTTCTTTTCATATACTCATTTTAATAATTTTTTGGCACGAGGTAGAACTTTTTAACATGCACAAATCAATTGTATATCTGTTGATTCGAAGGTTTATGCATGTACAATCGATCTTACACGCACTAAAATTAAGGCACCCTAATGGACCAAATGCACACTAACAAATGCACATCCCTAGTTTTTATTGCAATATGAGTAACAATTGAGCAGACATTATTGATAACAGGCATTAAAGCAGATTTAATGCAATGCTAAGTACCAAAGTTGACATATAGAAGCCTGCTTATAAAAATGAGTAGGTTGTGTAATGCAGAGGTTAAACAGTTAACATGTAAGATGCCATTTTGGGATGCGAAATGGATAAAGAAATGGCAGAAATTGTACCTTATACTTAGCATGAAGGTTTTTGCCACATGCTAACTTTAAAAGTAGCAGATAACTAAAAATGTGTTAACACCATCTGAAGAGGTATAACAAACTGCTTCACGCACTATCTGCCATGCCTGGTAGCAGCTTTTTCTCTGTGCTAACTGTATGGCAGCCTTTCCAAAAATACTAGGAACACCCCCAACAGTTAGCACAGAGGATTTGCTGTTACCATACAGTTCCAAACTTAACAGACAGTAACTGCAAAACAATATCAGGCTTCAATATATAGGGGCCACAGCACACATTAATTCATCTTTGTAAACAGGCCTTATAAAACTTTATCACCAGTTGAAACAGGGAAGGAGGGCCATACCAAGCCATAAATGCGCCCTGTGCCACTTGCACATCTGGCATGCCCACCCCATCGCATTTGCCCCTTGCCCAGCTTCTCCCTCCATACCTCCATGCCCTGCTGGCTCCCCCCTATGCTGACTGTCCTTGCCCCGTCACCGCTTTTTGTGTTCCCTCAGCGGCAGCAGTAGTAGTGCAGCGGACCTGATCTCAAATTGGAAAAAAACCTATGCAGGTCTGGCCCCTCCCTCCTCTGATGTAGGCTCGCGTCAGAGGAGGGAGGGACCAGACCAGCCATTCAAGTGCGGAGCTGCAAAGACCTGTGTTTGAATGGCTGTTCTGGTCTCTCCCTCCTGAGTTGGAAAGACCCGCATGTTTTTTTTTTTTTGAGATCCGGTCTGCTCTGCTGCTACCACTTCGCTGCTGTCAAGGGAACACAAAAAGCGGCAGTGGGGCAAGGGCAGACAGCATGGGGGAACCGAGACCGGCAACCCCAAGTGTGCCCCTAATCTTTTGCACCCTGTGCAGCTGCACCACTCGCATAGAGCTAGGTACAGTGCTTCAGGGAAGTAATATTACCTAGCTTCAAAGTACTCCCTGTACTGGGGCCCTTGTACTAAAGGAAGGTGAGCACTTACCATGCAATTAGTGGCAATTCCTACGTGTGATAAGTGCACCCGTCTTCTTCTGTTGGGGCATGCTCAGCAAGTTTCTGGCAGTTAGCGCATGATCGTGAACCCTAATGCACCTAATGACCCTCGTAGAGGTTTTGTTACGTGCACTCATGCTCATTGCCACATTGTCACTGAGCAAGCAGCAATTGCCCTCGCACTAGCATCAATGTGCTCTCCACGCCCATACTCTGCCTCTAATCTGCTCGCTCTTCACCCTAGCGCAGGATGGCTAATTACTGGGCGTTTTAATGTCTGGCGTGCGTTAGCGTTCTCCGCTACCTTTTATTGCATACTAAAATGCATGTTAACCAGTTAATGGCATTTAGTACAAGGGTTTTTACATCTATAAAAAGAACCGCCAACAGTGATCCGTTGTTTTATATATTATTGTTTAGTTATTTCAGAATTGTTAAAAATGAAGCCGTCCGAGGAGAAGCCCTTCAGACAATGGCAATAGCCCCTGCATGAGAAATTATCTAGGAGTTAATTATATGCACATAAAGAACGTCACCAAGGGAACAGATTATAGCTTACTCCAAAGATCTACATTATTACTAGTGTACACCGGTACACTGGAAAACCCTGCTGGGAAAAGAAAAAATGCTGAACAGAATGGTCCCGAGATTACTGAACATATTTTTGGTATGACAGATGAACAATGCATTAGACAATTTTCTTTAAACAAGAACACCCAGTGAAGTTATGCTAATAATTTCAATAAAACAGAAACTAGACTTTACATATCACAGAACAATGTTCTTTTAATTAGGTGTGAGACTTCAGCAATTAGGTGGTGGGACTGCATAAAGTCATTTGCTGAAGGAGATCTTTGCTATACACTTCCCTTCTACATCAGGTCATCGTGATCCCTGCATGGTTAAGCATGCTTAATTCACTACATAAACTGAGGGACCAATATTGAAAGCCCTTAGCCGGGCCACGGTATTCAGAGGCACTATCCAGATAATGCTGCAGAATACCTCCACAGACTGTCCCAGCATGGTCTGGTTAGTGAAGGGGGAGTACCGGCGCTAACCGAGTAAGTGCCGACAGCTGGTTAGTGCAATTTTCAGTGGCTCCTGTCCGGACAACTTAGGCCGCGTGAAAGGCTGGTGGGCACGGGCTGGCTGAAAATCCTCCTAACTGAGTGTCAGCACTTACCCGGTTTGCGCTGCTCAGCCTGGCCATTCAGCGACAGAAAAGGCAGCTCCTATCCGGATACTCCCATTGGAAATCCTGCCAACATTTAAGTGCCATGACGTTTAAATATTGCCATTTTTGAATATCAGCCAATGAATAATTAAGTAAGTTGTCATATTTATAAGTAGTCAATGGACACAGAATTGCAAATTAGCCAGGTCAAAAGGTATGTGCAGTAAATTCCCCCTAAATCTAGAATGCTAAGAAATTTAGCTCGTCTATGTAAAACTCATCATCTCTGCCATATGAACTTTCATTGCAACTGTAATTTCATTCACAATATGATACGCTGAACCCCTCCATATCCCGCAACCATTTCATTTGAGTTATGAACTTTATGTACCACTTTTACCAATATTTGCATTAAAGCAGTTCAACATGTTACATCACTGCATACAATATAAATAGCAAATACATATGTACATCATTGTAATGCATAAAACTAATAATAAAATCTCTTCAACCAGTGAACTATAAACATCTGGGTCAACTTTACAATCTATAAACAATTTAGTTCTAGCTCTTTGTAAAGGAAGCTATAGCAAACACATTAAATATCCAAAGCTCGCCATCAGTCTCCGGATATCACAAACCAAACGTACAGAATGAATGACGCAGAAGAGAGACGTCACTTCGTCGTGCGGTGAAATAGCCCTATGGCAGTAATACGGCAGGAGGCACTCCATGCAATATATTCTCTTAGAAAAAGCAATGCAAAATGTGCAGAACAAAAGCTCTGTTTTGAAATTTGTATACAAATATTTCTTGCCAATCGCTTTCTAAGACCGTGCTCTTAATGTACAGAATGACTTTAGAACGCCGTCAGGAAGCAGTCCTGTGCCGATCTGCATGATCAATGCCTTTGGCATTTCTCCTTTCAAAATCATTGCCTAATTGAGAAATGAACTGAAATTGTTCTCTGTCACAACGACAAGAGTAGAAAAATTAAAATCTACAAGTACAGGGGAGCTGCTATTAAGAGGCAATAAAGAAGCGAGTACGTTTTTATAGCAAGTTACTGCAATTGACACTGATAAACCAAGTGCAAATTTGGAACACCGTAACTAATTGAGTAATTGTGTATTCAACATTTTCATCCCCCGTCACGTGAGCAGAATATAAAGCAAAATGCTTTGGACATTTAATGCAGAATTCTAGGGGCTCATGTTATAAGGAGCTGCATAAAGGTGCGTGTCATTTAGGTGCATAACGCACCCATTTTTAAGGACTTACGTGTGCATTTTAGGTGGTTGCTGTTCTGTAAGTGTGCAGCTAAGTCCAGTGGCACGTACTTTCAAAGTGGCGTGCACAAAGGCAGTTTAGGCGGAATGCAGGCAGAGTGCAAATTTACACATATAAACGATAAAGTACTATAACGTTTGCCTGCGCTTGAAAAATGTAGGTGTGAGCATTTTTACACATGCCCTAGAGCACGTATGCCCCATTTTATAAATTATGCACATTTTTCACTTTATAAAAGAGGCTTAAAACATGTCCATGCTCAAGTATGTAAACTCCATGGGAGTTTATGAAAATCCCCTTGTGAAGTGCTATTTAAGAAGGGATGTCTAGGGAGAATCAGGGACGTCTAGAGCAGAATGTCCAAAAACCGGGGAAGAGGCAGCACCTCGTCTCCTCCCCAAAAAGCAAACGTCCCAGTAACCAGTTCTGGAGCTGGGCCCTGTGCAGATAGCAAGGCTGGGTACGTACATGGCTGTGGGTCATTTTACAAATGTGGACATCCCAAAGTTCACACTCGCAGTATTAGATACATAGGTCAAAAGGTAGGAGTCTATGTTATGAGACTAGTACGTCCAGCCTTGACATTCATATACTCAGATATCTGGCAGTGGGCCAATATTATGTTTGGGGTATGTATATACAGGAAGGGTAATTTGATCAGGAACTATTGCAATGACATTGCACAATTTGTCCCCCCCACTGGAAGGTTTGGAGCCATGAAACAGGCACTTTTTTTGCACCTTAATCGTGGTTACGAGCAACTATAAGCACGGATGCATCAACAACCAGTGTCTGAGGGGCTGGTGCCGTTCTGAAATTGCACTGTGATGTGCAATTCCCTTGCTCTGCCCTGGGCACACCTCCACTGCATCCCCATGCAACATGGACATTCTCAAGTTGGGGGATGTTTACATACATGACTTTCTAAATGACTCCAAGGATGTCTGTTTTCAGACATCCAATTCACGAATAGAACTTCTAAAACGACTCCTGTAATATCTGCAAACTTGTGAGGTACATATACAAGCCCAGTAGAAACTGATATACAATGGGCAAATAGTCGAAAGCCCAGATAACTAATTGGACTACACAAGACGATAGTAAACAATATTGGGTCCCCTAATTAATATTTTTAAGGCAGAATTTATAGGGTTTGCTTCTAACCAAGATTGAATCCTGTAAGACTTTGAATGTAAACCTACTATAAATCATCTAATATTTACAAATACAGGACAATTTTCAAAAATGTGGGTAGTTGCAGTAATTCTCAAAGGGAAAGGAAATGCCTAAGGGCTCCAGTGGTTCATGTTATTTCAAAGTTATAACTGTGTTATGAAAGAATGGACAGCTAGCGTTTTTGGTAAAACTGCTTAGTACATGCTATAGAGAACCAATGGTTAGAGCCATTGGTTAGGGTCTGGCTCTATTCACCCCAGATTTGTGAGATTTATGAATAAAATATGTTTTGCTAATACCATGTTTTGGACTGGCTTGGACTACTTTCACGTGATAGTTGTGCTTTTCGAGTTGGATTTATCCATTGGTTAGTGCATATTTGGTTCATTTGGACACCTTAAAAAAGTTAGGGGTCAGTATTTAAAATTACTTAAGTGGTTAGCAGCAGTACCGTACCCAACCTAGAAATGCGCGCTGTGTGACTAACAAATATGGTGCCTCCCCCTCCACCCAGCCACGTTCTTTTTGAGCTTCCTGCAAGCCAAGTGATGTTATCAGTTTCCCCTTCTGTACTTGTGCTCTGTGTGGCCGCACCACTCACACAGCCCTCGGTATGGCCCCAGTAAGCAGCACCTGCTAACGAGATACATCACGCTGTGAGAGATATTCAGCAAGATTATCCCGATAGCTATCTGGATAGTGGCTGAATATTACTGCTTTCTAGATAGGACCAGCCACTAACCGCACTATCCAGATAGTGCCACTGAATAAATGCATAGATCGCCTCAGCTCTATCCAGATATTGTTGGTGTAGCCTGGGGATGGCATCAAGGCAGAGACAAGAGTTATTTGAATAGTAAGTGATTTTCAGCATTGCTATTTGGATAACTATCTGAATAACTTAGGACAAAAAATGCTATCTTGTGCGCTATCCAGACAAGCTGTCTGCATAGCGGCTGAATATTGCCTATATCCAGATAAGGCTGGCTACTGACCGCCCTATCTTGTCATTCAGTGGCAGCCTCTATCCGGATACCGTTGTATTGAATATCTGAATTTTTTTACCCACAGCGGCTGGCATTAAAAAAAAAATACTGACCATTGCAGGTTCAATATTAGCCCATTAGTATGTGCAACAATGATTTATGCATATAAACTTATGAACTAATGCGCATATAATCAATTTTCTTGCATTAAGTTCTCACATGGCTATTAAAAAATTATTAAAATGAATGAGCTAAAGAAACTGAAAAAAACCACCCAAAAACTAGGAAAAATTTTGAAAAATGAAAACAAGCCCAATTTCTTTGGCTATGCACATCTCTAGTATGTGCAAAGTGATACTGATTTGTTTGGAACTGTCATTGTATTGTGTTTATGTAAGAAAACAATAAAATATTTACAAACAGAATAAAAAAGAAAATTGCATAGGTTAAAGTATTCAAACAGATTTGCACCTGCTTCCCTGAAATACAAAATATGCCGCTTTGAAAGTGCACCTCTACATGTGTTGTTGCAAGGGCCAGTCCCAGAGTTGGTTCAAGGAGTTGGCAGCCTAGGCAGATCTTAAGTCTTATGCCCCCCACTCGGCTCTCAGAATCTATTGTTTAGCTTTGATTGGCCTGCTCTTGCCCCCTTCCCCACCAGAAGCTTCTGCTCTAAGCAATCGTCTAGTTTGTTTGATGATTGGATAGGCCCTGATTGTTCCCTCTCCTGACCTAACCCCATCTCAGATCAGGTCTACCTTTACATGGCTAATAGGAAGATTATTGTTTATTCTCATGATGACTTTTGCCCATGCACAGGGATGGAGAATAAACCAAGAATATTATAATGTCTCTGTATCGTTCTATGGTGCGACTGCACCTTGAAAATTATGTGCCACTCTGGTCAACATATTTTAAAAAGGATATAGCAGAATAACAAAAGGTACAGAGAAGAGCAACAAAAATGGTAAAGTGGATGGAAGGATACCCTATGAGGAAAGGCTTAAAAGGTTAGGGCTCTTCAACTTGGAAAAGAGATGGCTGAGGGGAGATATGATAGAGGTCTATAAATTAATGAATGGAGTAGAATGGGTAAACATAGATAGATTGTTTACTTCATCAAAAAAATAGAACGACTAGGGGACACATAACGAAGCTACAATATAACACATTTAAGAGTAATAAGAGAAACTTTTTTTTTCACTCAACGCGTAATCAACTCTGGAATTTGTTGCCGGAGATGTAGTAAAAGCTGTTAGTGTAGCTGGGTTTAAAAAAGGTTTGGACAAGTTCCTGGAGGAAAGGTCCATGAACCAAAGAGACCCCGGGAAATCCACTGTTTTCCCTAGATTAAGGTTAGTGGAACCTATGTACCTTTTTGGGAACTTTCCAGTTACTTATGACCTGGATTGGCCACTGTTGGAAACAGAACACTGGGCTTGACAGACCTTGGTCTGACCCAGTATGGCATTTCTTATGTTCTTGTGTTCTAATAGCAGAAGTATCTGTGTGAGGATGTCTCAGTAAGACAATTTTCAGTGGGAAAGTATTTGAAAATCGATGTAACTTATGTAAACATTGAATTAGGAAGGCTATTAGAAGATTATATGGAAACATAGAAAATGATAGCAGATAAAGTGTAGTTACTCACCTGTAACAGGTGATCTCCGGGAACAGCAGGAATTGAGTCCTCATGTATGGGTATCATTGGTACTGATGGAGCTCGCGCGGGAACGCTCCCCAGCGTCCAATAGGAACGCTTTTGGGAGCATCCCACAGTGCCTGCATGCTGCCTTCCTGTCTTCCCACCTTTCCAACTGTCCCTCTTCAGTTGAGTTTATAGCTAAGACAAAGGAGAGAGGGAGAGAGAAAGAGAGAGATAGAGAGTCAACTCCTAGGGGAGGTGGGTGGGTTGTGAGGACTAAATTCCTGCTGTTCCCGGAGATCACCTGTTACAGGTGAGTAACTACGCTACCTCCAGGAACAAGCAGGAATGTAGTCCTCACATATGGGGACTCCCTAGCTGAAGATGCCAGGGAGATGGCCCCAGGAAGCTGCCTCCCATTGTGAGATGGGACATGCTTCCTCCCATGGATCTCTGGCATCCCACCAGTGATGGTGGGTAGGAGCTGATTTAAGTCTGAAAGAGTTGATGAAGAACAGCCTGGCCAAACAAGGCATCCCAATGGGAGTCCTTGTCTAAGCAGTAGTGGGCTGTAAAGGCATGTAACGAAGCCCAAGTGGCTGCTTGACAGATGTCGTCGATAGACACAGAGTGCAAGTTAGCCATAGAGGCTGCCATGGCTCTCACATTATGAGCCGTGACATGGCCCTCGAGAGGAAGGCCCTTACTCTCATAAGCAAAGGATATGCATTTGGCAATCCAATTAGACAGAGTTCTTTTGGAAACTGGAAGTCCCAAATGACTAGAATCAAAAGCAACGAATAGTTGAGGTGTTCTTTGTAGATGAAAAGCTAAAGCTCTTTTACAGTCCAATGTATGAAGGTTCCTTTCTGCAATGGAGGCATGAGGCCTCGGAAAAAATACAGGAAGGTAAACCGCTTGATTTAAATGGAAAGGCAAAACCACCTTTGGCATAAAGTGTGGTTGAGTCCTAAGAACAACCTTATCATGATGAAATCTAGTATAAGGAGGATCAGCCTCCTTCTTGGAGAAGCTGGTTCATGAACCGACCAGAGGGGAAGCCATATTGGACCTGGTCCTTAGTGGAACACCAGATCTGGTGCAAGAGATAAGGGTGTTGGGGCCACTTGGCAATAGTGATCATAGCATGATCGCGTTTGATTTATTTAGTGCAGGAGGGATAGTAAGGAAATCCACAGTACTACCTTTTAACTTTCGAAAGGGAGACTATGATAAAATGAGGAAATAGTTAAGAAAAAACTAAAAGGAGCAGTTGCAAAGGTTAAAGACTTACATCAAGCTTGGGTGTTGTTGAAAACTACTATCTTGGAAGTCCAGACCAACTGTATTCCATGCTTTAAGAAAAATGGAAGGAAGTCCAAAAAGCTGCCAGCATGGTTTAAAGGTGAGGTCAGAGAGGCTGTTGTTGCCAAAAAAGCATCTTTCATGAAATGGCCAAATGACGAAACCTGGAAACAGCACAAGCACTGGCAAGTCAAATGCAAGGCATTGATAAGGCAGGCAAAGGGAGAATTTGAGAAGAAGCTTGCTGCGGAAGCAAAAACCCAAAATAAAGACTTTTTCAAGTACATTCATAGCAAAAAACCTGTGTGAGAGTCAGTTGGTCCATTAGATGATAGAGGGGTTAAAGGGGCACCAAGAGGCGACAAGGAGATAGCGGAGAGACTGAATGAATTCTTTGCTTCTGTCTTTACTGAGAAAGATGTAGGGATGTTACCCATGACTGGAGAGGTATTTAAAGGTATGGAAGAATTGCAGGAAATATCGATAAATCGGGAAGATGTATTACAACTATTAGATAAACTGAAGAGTAGCAAATCACCTGGGCCGGATGGTATACATTCAAGGGTGTTGAAAGAACTGAAATATGAGATTACAGACCTGCTATTATTAATCTGTGAATTTTCATTAAAATCATCTGTAATACCTGAAGACTGGAGGATCGCCAATGTAATGCCAATTTTTAAGAAGGGTTCCAGGGGTGATCCGGGAAACTACAGACCGGTGAGCCTGACGTCAGTACCGGGAAAAATGGTAGAAACCATCATAAAGAACAAAATTACTCAGCATGTAGATAGTCACGGCCTAATGGGAGACAGTCAACATGGCTTTAGACAAGGAAGATCTTGTCTTACTAATCTGTTATGTTTTTTTGAAGGTGTGAATAAACAGGTGGACAAAGATGAGTTGGTTGCTATAGTGTATCTGGACTTTCAGAAAGCCTTTGACAAGGTCCCTCATCAGAGACTTTTGGCAAAACTAAATAGTCATGGGATAGGAGGCAGTGTACTATTGTGGATCAGGAACTGGTTAAAAGATAGAAAGCAGAGGGTAGGGCTAAATGGCCAATTTTCTCAATGGAGAAAGGTGAATAGTGGTGTAACCCAGGGATCTGTGCTGGGTCCGCTGCTTTTTGACATATTCATAAATGACGTGGAAAAGGGAATAACGAGTGAGGTTATCAAATTTGCAGATGCCACAAAACTATTTAAAGTTGTTAAAACCCAAGAGGATTGTGGAAAATTGCAAGAGGATCTTGATAAACTGGAAATCTGGGCATCAAAATGGCAGATGAAATTTAATGTGGACAAGTGCAAAGTTATGCACCTAGGGAAGAACAACCCAAACTATGGTTATAAGATGCAAGTTTCCACATTAGGAACCACCACCCAGGAAAACGATTTAGGCATCATTGTGAATAACATGTTAAAACCCTCGGCCCAGTGTACAGCGGCGGCCAAGAGAGCAAATAGAATGCTAGGTATCATAAGGAAAGGAATGGAAAATAAAGCAAAAGATATTATAATGCCTCTATATCGTTCCATGGTGAGACCTGTCAGACAGCCGCCTGGGTGAGAATGTTCACAGTCTTGGCAAAAGCATACCTCTATATGATTTGCAAGGATTTGTGGGTAATGTAGTCCATTCATTCCAGACACAGCCGTGACCAATAATTAATTATACTTGCTCAAGGGTAAAGCAAATAAGATTTTTATTTATGAGGGGTTCTCCCAACACAGATAATGCTTGGTAGCACAGAACTCAGGATACTTGCTTGCAGTTTTAAAGTTAGGAAAACAAAATCAGGAAAAAAACAACATCTGAACTTGTCAGGTAATTAAAGCAAAGGATTAAAGACCTGGTTGGCAACAAACTGGTCTTTCTTGTAGGCTTTAGCAAATAATGTCTTAGCAATGCAGTAAGCAACCAAATAAACCCACAAAGTAGGAAAACTGTTCTTTTCTTCAGGTTAACTTCTTATATCTTTACATATAAATTCAGAAGTGATTCCCTTCAGAGCACACAAGCAATTAGGTAAGCTCAATTGCTAGCAATCACCCAACTGAAACCCCCTAGCTGGCTTGCTTTCACTGTGTAGCTCAAAATCTTACTCAGAAGGTTTTCTGAGTAGATTAAAGAACAAGTTGGTATTTCTTTGTGATGGTTGTTGCACTTTGTAACAGAAAACTACCATTTGAGTTTGGACAGAGAGCAGTCCATATATTCACATTCTGGTTCTAAGACCTCTCCCCTTTCTTCAATAATCATAGGTTCAATATCTTGGCTTGGCACAAAGGAATTTCTCAATGGAGCACTACCAGGAGAATAATCATTTCCCTGCTTCCTTTCAAAGTTATAGCTAGGGCATAGATCAGTGTTCATACCTGAGCTTCCATTGCTGTTAGAGTTCCCCTTTAAATAGCCTGGCCAATATGTAGTCCAGTTTCTGTGTCCAGCCTTCCAATCTAGATCCCTGGACACTGGATCTCTCTTCACATACCTTCTCCCTCACAGGTGCCGTCTGGAGATTCCTGCCTCTGCAATACCACTCCTCTGGTCTCCCCCAGTCCAATGGTGTATGCTGGCCTCTTGTCTGTCTCCCAGTATACGTACTGTGCTGGACTCCTGTAGACTTCCCAGAGGCTTTTCTCTTCCTTCTTTTAAAGGGCTTCTTGCTCTCTCTGTCCGTCCGTTCTGACCTCTGCTTCTGATGAGAATGAAGATCAGGATCTCCAAGCTGATCAAGATACCAAGGATCATGATGATTCTCTGTAGAATACTCTCTACCTTTATTCTGCCTTGATGAGTGCTCCACCTTAGCACAGCGCAGCTGTGCTGAATCAAGCCCTGCCCTTTGCAATGAGCGCTTGGGGATTACCTCATAGCCCTCTTGATTGGACACACTTCAGCTCCTCTAAAGGCTGTTGGAAACCTGGTGCATTCTGGAACTGGTAGTCTTTTATGGCAAAATTCTGTTTTCTCATTTATACCAGCACTGACAGGTTGCTTGTTCAGACACACTTCACCTTTTCTATAGCTCCTTCCTGAGCTATGATAAGCTTCCTTATCACAGACCGCACCTTGAATATTGTGTGCAATTCTGGTCGCCGTATCTTAAGGATATAGTGTTATTAGAAAAGGTTCAGAGAAGAGCCACCAAAATGGTAAAGGGGATGGAAGGATACTCTTATGAAGAAAGGTTAAATAGGTTAGGGCTCTTTAACCTGGAAAAGAGACGCCTGAGGGGAGATATGATAGAAGTCTATAAATTAATGAACGGAGTGGAACGGGTAAACGTAGATCGATTGTTGACGTTATCAGAATATAGAAAGACTAGGGGACATGCAATGAAGCTACAGGGTAGACTATTTAAGACTAATAAAAGAAAATATTTTTTCACTCAATGTGTAATCAAACTCTGGAATTTGTTACCGGAGGATGAATTAGTGTAGCTGGGTTTAAAAAAGGTTTGGACAAGTTCCTGGAGGAAAGGTCCATAAACCATTATTAAGAAGGGACCCAGGATATCAGTGCTTGACCCAGTAAAAGCATTGTGGAACCTGTGTCTTTTGGGGAAACTGCTAGGTACGTATGACCTAGATTGGCTACTATTGGAAACAGGATACTGAGCTTGATGGACCTTGGTCTGACCCAGTATGGCATATCTTATGTTCTTATCAGCCATTTCACTAATGCAGCGTGCGGAGGTGATTGCAATTAGGAAGATGACCTTCCAGGAAAGGAATTTCAGAGATGTAGTGGCTAAAGGCTCAAAGGGCGGTTTCATAAGCTGCCCGAGAACAAGATTTAAATCCTATGCCACCGGTGGTGGTCTAATGGGAGGTTTTGTTAATAGAAGATCTCTCATAAATCTTGATATAAGTGGATGAGAGGAAATAGGTTGTCCATTTAGAGGCTTGTAGGAAGCTGCAATTGCACTAAGATGGACTCTTACTGAATTGATCTTAAGACCAGCATTTGATACATGAAGGAGATACTCCAGTACTGATTCCAGAGGTATCGCAAGGGGATTAAGTCCCTTTTGAGAACACCATATGGTAAACCGTTTCCACTTAAAAGCGTATGATCTTCTTGTGGAAGGTTTTCTAGAAGCCTGAAGGATGTCCTTCACCTGTTGAGAAAGGTGGAGATCCTGCAGGTCTAGGCTTTCAGCAACCAGGCCCTGAGATGCAGGGACTGGGGATTCGGGTGCCACAGCGTCCCATTCTCTTGGGAGAGAAGATCTGGAGCACACCCCAACTCCTGAGGTGCAGCTTGAGAGAGATGCAGAAGCAGAGGATACCATGTTTGCCATGGCCAACGTGGAGCTATGAGAATCATATGGCCTCTGTCTCTCTGAAGCTTGAATAGTGTTTTGGGGATGAGGGAAATGGGTGGGAAGGCATACAGGAAGTCTTGGCCCCAGTGAAGGAGGAAGGCGTCCCTTGCCTGACAATTTCGAGTCAGAATTCTGGAATAGAACAGAGGAAGTTTGGCATTCAGTGGACTTGCAAAGAGGTCTATGTCTGGGGTTCCCCAAATTTGAAATATTTTGGCAACCTGGTCTGAGTGGAGAGACCATTCGTGTGGCAGCAGTACTCGACTGAGTTTGTCTGCCCAAAGGTTTTGAATGCCTGGAAGATATACCACGAGGAGGTGAATTTGATGCTCTCTGGCGAGGGCCCATAGTCATAAAGCTTCGTTGCATAACTACAGAGAGCCTGTTCCACCCTGCTTGTTCACATAGAACATGGCTACTTGATTGTCCGTCTGAACTAGGAGTGTCTTGTAGCTTAGCTGGGCTTGGAACACTCGAAGCGCAAGAACGATTGCATTGAGCTCCAGGAGGTTTATGTGAAGACAAGCCTCCTGTGGAGTCCAGGTACCCTGGGTAGAAAGATCATGCAGGTGAGCTGCCCATCCCACCTGTGATGCATCTGTTGTTAGAGTGGCCTGAAATAGGGATTGCTGGAAAGGAGACCCCACTAGAAGGTTTTCCAGTGATTGCCACCATTGGAGGGATGAAACAAGACGTGAGTTTGGTATCTTGTCCGATAGGTGACCTGTGGCCTGTGTCCACTGAGTGGATAGGGTCCACTGGGCTGCTCGCATGTGGAGGTGAGCATAGGGAACCACATGCACAGTGGATGCCATATGTCCTAGTAGTTGCAGCATTTCTCGAGCAGTCAGGTAAGTCTTTACTGCTGCTTGGGAAGCTAGCTGCACTATGCGCAGACAGCGGGACTGTGGAAGGAAGGCCCTTGACTGTCTGGTATCTAGATGAGCTCCTATGAACTCTAGGGACTGAGTACGAGCAAGATGGGATTTTGGGAGATTTATGACCAATCCCAAATATTGAAGGATTCACATTGTGCGAGACAGAGGAGAGCTGACTTCTGGAGCTGTGGGGGCTCGAATGAGCCAGTCGTCTAAGTAAGGGAAGACGAATATCCCTAGAGTTCGCAGGAATGCAGCCACTACGGCAATGCATTTCGTGAATATTCTTGGAACCGAAGCCAGACTAAAGGGAAGAACCCTGTATTGGAAGTGTGTTCCTTGGAAAAGGAACCGCAGAAACTTCCTGTGATCTGAATGGATGAGAATATGAGTATAGGCATCCTTTAGATCTAAAGAACAAAGCCAGTCCTGACTTTGAAGGTATGGCAGAAGAGTTCCTAGAGAGATCCTTTTGAATTTCTCTCAGAACAGATATTTGTTCAATTCTCTGAGGTCCAAGATGGGTCTGTGTCCTCCTGTTTTCTTTGGAATAAGAAAATAGGAGGAGTAGAACCCTGTACCCTGTTGGAGAATGGGTACTTCTTCTATTGCTCCTTGAGCAAGGAGTGTCGTGACCTCCTGACCTAAAAGATTGTTGACAGGGGTCTGAGAATTGAACTGTCTTACGATTGTAGGAGGGGGCATGCTGTGAAAATGAAGCTTGTACTCCTTCGTACAAAGGACAGAGTCCAATTTTCTGCTGTTATTTGGTGCCATCTGTTGGCAAAATAACACAACCTGCCGGGGATGGCTAAGGGTTCTGGACCCTTCAGGGTCAGGAAGGCTAAGTTCTCTATGTAGGAGTCAAAGCTCCTGAGGAGGCTGAGCCTGTTGAGATGGCTGAGCTCTCGGCCCTTTTGGCTTCTTTTGTTGTCTAGTTTGTTGCTGTTGTCCCTTTTGGGCAGCCTGAACTGGACCGTGTCCCTGTTGGGCATAAGAAGGATAATATTTCCTATTTTTGCTAAAAAAAAAAGGGTTTTTATAGGATTTCATTTTGGCTGGGTTGGCTGTAGATTTTGGAAACCACAGGAGAAGAAGGTATCCGCAAAGGCAAGCCAAACCAGAAGCGGACCACCAAGGACCAGGCCTACACGCAGGTGTGGTAATATGCAAAAACAATTTATTAGAAGACCCAACTAAAACGTTTCGGCCTGAGGCCTTCTTCAAGGGTCTTAAACAAAATAAAACATACATATTAAAATATACATTCATAAAAAGTATGTCATATACAAAACATAAAAACTTTTTAATAGTCAAAATAGATATATACATACATGGGATTAAAACAAAACCGAAACAAGAAAATTTACATTTAAAATTACCAACTGTGCATGAAAGTACAGAGCAAAAATAAAAATGATTGTGAAAGGACACACATAATGAAGGAGAATACATTATCGCAAAGAGAAGCAACAACATGTAAAGAGGCAGAAAGCTCTCCTCAATCTGTATGAATTGGAAAAAAGCACAGGAGTGTTAACAATAAAAGATATAATCCCTATTGAATTAACAACAAAACATATTATAAATTAGGGGAATAAAGGTATGCAAACTAAGGGACTAGAAAGGATAACAATGGCTCATTCATGACAAGACATCCAAAAGCTGTAAGCTAGCTTAATGTAGCCATATTGGAATACATTAATTAGAATAAATGAAACTAAACAGATTGCACATTAAAACCATAAGGGAGTAAAAATAGCTGATCACATTTGACAAACAGGAAAAATTTTTTGGCCCAAAACATAAATGCTATTATAAAAAACAATAAAATAACATCAATAAGGGACAACCTGACTGCACCTAAAATTGATGTATGACAAGCTATGAAAGAACAAACCATTCCACTAAATTAAATATATGTACACAATTGAAAGGGCTTAAAAATTGATAAAAATGAGTATGAATGAAAATGAAAATGACTGAAGAATCAGTCGGCATCTAAAAGACACACACACGCAAACGGCATAACAAAAGAAATAGGAAATAAAAAGAAAACCATACACAAATAAGAGAGCTTAAAAATATAAAAAATTAGAAATGATTTTTGGACAATCAGCATCTAAAAAGCGCGAGCAGCATAACAAGAAGAAAAAAGAGGAAAAAAGAAAACCCATTCCATTGAACATACATACACAAATAGGAAAGCTTAAAGGTGACTGTTAGGTCAGTCAGCATCTAAGAAGCGCACCCGCGCAAACAGCACACCATAAGGAACAAGGAAAAAAAACATTCCAGAAAACATGCATACACTGATAAGAAGACTAAAAATTAAAATTGACTATTAGGTTAAAAGCGGAATCGCAATAAAAATAAACAATGGTAAGGTGAAAGAAATACAAACTGACTGTAGCGTCAATCAGCATCTCAAACACAAACGCACAAACGACCTGACAAAGGAATAGAAAAAGGGAACCGTTCCATTAAGCATGCATACGCAAATATAAGAGCTTAAAAATTATAAGAAATAAAATGATTAATAGGACAATCGGCATCTAAAAAGCGCGCCCGCGCAAGCAGCAAACCAGAGGAAATAAAAGAAAAAAGAAAAAACAAATAAAAGAAAAAACATTATATTGAACATGCATACACAAATAGGAGAGCTTAAAAGAAGTATGAATGATTGAAGGTGACTATTAGGTCAATCGGCATTTAAAAAGCACAACCGCGCAAGCAGCAAAACAAAAAGGGACAAGAAAAAACTTTTCATGAAACACACATACTAAAATAAGAACGCTTGAAAAATGTAAATAGTTAAAATTGACGGTTAGATTAAACAGGGGAGGGACATCGCAATAAAAATAGGCAATGGTAAAGACAAAA
This sequence comes from Ichthyophis bannanicus, assembly GCA_033557465.1. Lineage (NCBI taxonomy): Eukaryota > Metazoa > Chordata > Amphibia > Gymnophiona > Ichthyophiidae > Ichthyophis > Ichthyophis bannanicus. The sequence goes on from CM066040.1 coordinate 108,242,299, forward strand.
ACCCTACAAACCACCATGAATTGTAATGAAGACAGTGGATGTGTCACAACAAAGGATACATAAAGATATTTTGAGAACAGTGAAAGGGCCAAGGCATACCGCCGCAAACAGCCAAGCCAACCATAGGGATAAAATATGTGTTGTAAAAATATCAACTGTGACAAAAACTAGCAAAAAAAGCAAACCTTAGAACGCTGTCAACAAGAGACAGATAAGAGTATCATGCAAAAAACATCGTGATGTATAGATAAATGGAGTGTAAAATAAGGATAAAAAAGCTCTAAACAAAAGGACTTGCAACATTACCAGCATTGTTGCTATGCGCGGGAAAACGCTGCGCAGAAGCTGATAGGGTATTTAAATAGTTCCAAAACGAGACTACTGTTGTTTATGTAAGGAATCATTTCAGAAGTAAAAGATAGAGCTGTTTTAAATAATTGCTGAACCTTAACATTTTTAAGTGTGTATGCTACTTGTATTGAACTAGACATACAAGAACTACAAGAAATCATTCTGCTAAAACATTACAATCTAAGTCTTTTTCCTAACCAAAGGTACGGGGGGGGGGGGAAGGGGGAAGGAAAGGAGGGAAGGTGGTCTGCTTCTGGGTTGGCTTGCCTTTGCGGATACCTTCTTCTCCTGTGGTTTCCGACTTCATCTCTTGAAGTTCCCCATGGCCTACACGCAATGGGACAACATCTTCAGTTATTCTGAGGATCACTTGAATAAATCTCCTCAAGGAACCTCCCTTGGTGGAAGATGAATCTGAAGATACTAGTCTTGCTGATCGTTGGATCGACCTAATTCATACCAAAAAAGCTGCTATTCGATATGAACTACATTTTGCTAGCATGCTACAATATTGCAGGGTTAAACGGATCCCAAGAGGTTTGAGGAAGACCAGAGAACCGAACATGTTTCGGGACGATAAACTTTTTATGGACAGGTGGTGTGCCATCTTGAATAAGTGCTCTCTCAACCTTATGGTCTTGTTAGCTGAGACAGCTAAGAAAAAGGCTGAGAAAATTTGTATAGAAGCTGAGAAGAAAATGGATTTCTTAAGATCTGAAGACAGACATTTTGAGAGATTACTTGGAGATTACAATAAGAAATTAGAAGAGTATCGCAGAGAGATTAAAAGGATGAAGCTTGACAAACATAAACGTGATGAACTTGACTATAAAAATGATAATGTGTATTTATGGTTGAAGCCTCGGGCCCCTTTTAATGGTCCACGCCAAGTTAGCTTCAAGGATGATAATTCCAGTAATCGTAATAATGATAATTTTAGACGATATGATTACTCTCATAATCAACATCGTAGATATGAGAGAAATGATAATCAGAATGGTCATTATTCGAAAAGATCAGAATTTTTTACTCATAGATTTGATGACTGTAGTAATTTTAGAAAACGAGATTCTCCAATGAGTAAATACAATGATACACAAGAAAGAAACAAAAAACGTATTCGGAGTGAGTCAGAAGAACTCTTCGCCTCTCCTGTTTCCACTCCCCTTGTAACATCTAAGGATTTTTTATTCGAGGATTTGTGGGAAAAGGAATCGGCGCAACGCAAGGCCAAAAAATCACTCCCCCCTCGGTTAGAATTCAGAGGAAGAGGAAGGGGCAGGGGCTATACATCTCGACCACCGCAAAATCACCCCCACAAATCCTACTGAATCATGATGTCTGAATAGCCACACAAAGCTCGATACAATTTGACTTACCTGTTATTAACCTCTCTAATGTCACCCTCACAAAAACTGAACTTGACCTTTTACAGAAAGGGTTGTCCTTTGTTCCTACAGCACGTTATGACGCATTTCAGACTCGTGTAGACCTCCATAAATTTTCTCGTAAATTACAAATTAAAAAATTTTTTCTGAAAAATCTTGTTCTTCAACAGACCATTCTGTGGTGCGTGCTAAATCCCGTTGGTATCCTCCTGGCCCGGTTGATCCTCTTATTCACACTTTCATGAAATGTGTTTTAAGGGATATACAACACATGGAAAAGAAACCCGTATGTAGATATTCTAATCTCACACATCAAGAAAGAGCTGCTATATCCAATTTGAACAACCGATCAGATATTATTATAAAGACAGCTGACAAGGGGGGTGGTATCGTGATTTTAGACCGTATGTATTATATTCAAGAACTGTCTAGCCAACTTGATGATAGAGATTTTTATCAAGTTTTGCCTTGTGATCCCACATCTTCTCTCAAATTAGAAATTGATTCCCTCTTGCTATATGGTTTACAGGTTGGTTTCCTCACCTCATGAGAGCATGCCTTTCTGGTGGTCAAGCACACAGTTATTCTGACAATATACACAATTCCCAAAATTCATAAGTCCCTTACTGCTCCCCCAGGGCGTCCCATAGTTTCCGGTATAGGTTCTGTTTTGGAACCTCTTTCAAAATTTATTGATGTTTTCTTACGTCCCTTCATCCCCTGTATTGCTTCTTATGTTAGAGATGCCATTGATGTGATTACTTTTTTAGATACTTTTGACATTGACATCTCTTCTATTATTCTTGTGATGTTGGACGTTGAGTCATTGTACACAAATATACCACAGAAAGAGGCTTTATTGATTCTCACTAAATATTTGGACTCACGCCCTTTACCTGTCCGTACACCCACTCATTTTCTTATTGAGTTGGCTCAGTTTGCTTTAACACACAATTATTTTCTTTTTAACGGCACTTTTTACCAACAGATTAAAGGTACAGCCATGGGTGCGTCCATGGCACCGGATATAGCTAACCTATATGTGGCCGAATTTGAGGCTACTCACCTCGTTGATTGCCCCTTTTCTTCCTTGATTTTATCTTGGAAGAGATACATTGACGATATTTTAATTTTATGGCAAGGCACTCATGGTCAGCTTCTTGAGTTTTACGATTGGCTTAACACTCTTGATACTAATCTAAAATTTAAAATGCAATCCAGTACCACGGACCTCCCCTTCTTGGACCTTCTTATTAAGAAATCCACTTCTGGGTTCAAAACTACTATTTTTCACAAACCCACTGATAGAAATAAACTTTTGCAGTTTGATAGTTTTCATAATAGCCACATCAAAAAGAATTTACCTGTTTCAGTTTTTACGTCTCCGTAGATTATGTACAGAATTTGATGATTTTGTAAGCAAATCTACTGATATGGCAGCACGTTTTAAGGACAGAGGTTATCCCATGGAGTGTATCAATAAAGGTTTCCATCGCGCCTGTTCCTCCAACAGACAAGAATTATTTTTACCCAAAAATAGATCTTCAGATGACAAGTTTGTGTCCTAAAATTTTCACACCTCGCATGGAAGGTACAGAAAGTTCTTAGAGCTCACTGGCATATCCTTCAAACCAGTCCCTGTTTTTCCAATCAACACCTTATTATTGCTCACAACAGAGGATGTAATTTGGCTGACAAACTAGTTTCCTCCTACATGCCCCCCTGCCCAAACTCTGTTGTCAAAGATAAAGGACATTTCAGATGCAATGGTTGCTCTGTGTGTAAGCATGCTATTGTACTTTCTGTTTTTTCACATCCTGTTACTCATGTACAATATAAGTTGCAGACTAGAACCGACTGTAATTCCACGCATGTAGTGTATGTCATTATTTGTCCCTGTCCCCTTCTTTATGTCGGTAAGACTGTACGACCGGTTAAGATACGTGTCCAGGAACACAAAAGTTGTATAAGAAGAAAAATCCTCACAGCTCCCTTAGTTGAGCATTGGTCTACATTCCAACATACTCTTGATGACCTAAAGTTTTTTGTTGTCAAACAAATCAAGAAACCTCCGCGAGGTGGAGATCGTGACCATCGGTTAATTCAAGAGGAACAGCGTTATACCTTTTCATTTGATACAGTTGTTCCGCAAGGTTTAAACAAAGAGATTGAATACCATCATTTTTTTTGTGATCTATAGTACGTCACTTTTTAAAAAAAAAAAAAATTTAAATTTTATCATTATGATTATTTATTATATCCTTTTATTATCGTCTCTGCAGTTTTGACGTTGCACATTCGCATCAGCATGTTTTACAAGATTCTCTGTGTCATATTGCTGTTAGTATTATATTTTGTATAATAAGCAGCATAGTTGTGGGTTATAACCTTGGGTGTTTAGTGTAGTTCAAATAATTTTATTTGTACTCTTATGTAAAATTCATCCCCTTCCCCCTCCCTCCCCTCCCCGGCCCTCCCCCTTCCCTCTTCCCCTCCCCCCCCCCTTCTCCCCCTTCCCCCCTCCCTTCTCCCCCCCCTTCTCCCCCCCCCCCCGTACCTTTGGTTAGGAAAAAGACTTAGATTGTAATGTTTTAGTAGAATGATTTCTTGTAGTTCTTGTATGTCTAGTTCAATACAAGTAGCATACACACTTAAAAATGTTAAGGTTCAGCAATTATTTAAAACAGCTCTATCTTTGGGGGGCGGAGCCTGATGTCCAGCGGGATGGTCGCATAACGCTGAGGCTCCCGAGAGGCCTACTCAGAATCCTGCATTAACACCGGACATTCTTGAATTTCTGCTCTGATCTTACCGGGTCACATTGGTGAGATGGCGGGGACCAAACCTACGCGCCTGGAATTCAGATCTCCAGCGGCTTCTCACGGCAAACGCTCCAAAACTGAACCCCCGTCCCCGCAGAAGGGGCTGGCTCTACGCGAGGGCCCCGAAATGCAGCAGGAGATCCTCGCAGAGATCAGAGGGGTTAAAGACCTCGTGCAGTCAAACGGGGAAGCACTCCGAGCGCTGCGGGAAGACCTTGGTGTATTGCAAGGCAGGCTAGAGGGGCTCTCTTCGCGTCAGGACAAAATGGAGAGCATATTAGACTCCCATGCGGTCCGGCTGTCCAAACTCGACAAAGTTGAACGTCAGGTGCGGGCCTTGCAGAAAGAAGTGGAAGATGGCACTAATAGAGCGCGCCGCAACAACCTACGACTAGTGGGCATACCGGAGGGGGCGGAATCGGGAGACATGAAGGAGTTTCTATATAAAATCCTCCCTTCTCTGCTCCAAATCACCTTTACCAAAGAACTGGAGATCGATCGCGCTCATCGTGTACCCACAAACATAACGCTCAACAGGAAGACCCCGCGGCCTATCATCTTTCGACTTTTGCGATATCAGCATGTGGAGCAAATTCTCAGCGCCTCTCGGGCAAAGGGCCACATGGAGTTTGAGAGCCATAAGATCTCTTTCTATCCTGACTTGGCTAAACCCACGGTGGATCGCCGAAAGCGCTTTCTGGAATTCCGGCCGAGGCTTCAACAATTACAAGCACGCTATGGCCTAATGTACCCGGCCAAGCTCCGAGTCACGCTACTCAATCAGACAAGAACATTTGAGGACCCTGATCTACTAGCGGAGTTTTTGGATGCTAAAGAAGCCGACTTGATGCGCTGACTTCCAGAGTGTTCCTACCAGGGTTCTCATATCCGCTGTACCCGCCATTTTGGATTTGCCACGGTTCAGCAAAGAGTCCGTCGAGGGCGGTTTGTTACCTTAGTTTGATGATATTTGTGACCCGACTCTATCTACCCAGAGTAGTTTCGATGTATATCAGAGACAGTGTTAATTATGGACTCTGGTGTTTCTTTCTTTTCTTTTTCATGTCTTTATCCTCCTCTCTAGGGCCTCCTCCCGCAGACATATGGTCGCCATATTCATTGGGGGTTTTGCTTCTTCTCTAAGTTACTTTGGTACATGCTTTTCAATATGGGGTGTATTAGCCAGCATACTCGGTGATTATGTCATTGTTGTACAGATTCTGCTTATGTTGTATGTTTTCAAGCGCCCTTACCTAAAATGTCTATTACCGTTTGATGGCACCATGTAAGTTTTTATCATTGAACGTAAAAGGCATCAATAACCCGATAAAACGGAAGAAAATCCTGAGCTATCTAAGTCATGAAGCTGCGGACCTGATTTTCCTCCAAGAAACGCATTTAAATTCGAAGGAAACTCTTAAACTTAATGTTAAACCTTACATGGTGGCCGCCTATTCCCCAGCTGTTTCTAAGAAATGTGGGGTTGCCATACTGGTTAGGAAATCTCTGCATGCTACTGTTATTGCGACTAGCTCAGATATAGCTGGCAGATGGTCCAGGGCCCACCTCAAGATAGGTAACCTTGAAGTTACATGTATATGCCTTTATGCTCCTAATGTAGATGACCCTGCCTTTTTTGCTACCATTGCTCAGGTTGCGCAGGCCTCTGCTAACACTTCATTGATAATTGGGGGGGATTTCAATTTAGTTCTTGATCCCCTGATTGACAAACAGCCGCCTAGGACGAGTGGTCCCCCCAAGAGTCACACTACGCTTACCTCTATGATCAAAGATCTTGCTTTAGTCGATCTATGGAGGTTACTACATCCCAATGAGCTTGACTTTACCTTCTTCTCTTCCCCTCATAAATCCCAGTCTCGCATAGATTTCTTTCTAATATCAAAACTGTTAGTTCCTCAGGCAGACACTGCAAAGATTCACTCCCAACATATATCAGATCACGCTGCTATTTCTTTTCAATTACACACCACTGCGCCCCAAGGGAATTCGGGGGCCTGGTTCTTTGATAGAGCCCTATTAACTCAACCAGAGTTCCAGTTAGAAATTCGAGCAGCCATACAGGACTACTTTCACTTTAATCTACCCCAGGACACTGCAAATTGGGCTTGGTGGGAGGGTTTTAAGGCGGCCATTCGTGCAACGATCACTAGTTATCAAATTCGCCTGCGGAAACAGCGCAAACAGCAGCTCCTTATACTAGACCAACAAATCAAAGCAGGCGAACGAGTTCTAACTTCCCGTACTGATCCATGCGTCTTAGTTCGCTTACAGCGTCTCCGTTTTCAATATAATGCAATCCTTTCAACTGCAGCTTCTCAGAGTATTGCACTTCAGCAAGGGACATACTACCGTGAAAGCAACCGAGCCGGTCGACTTTTAGCCAACGCTTTGAAAGGTTAAAAAGAAGCCAAACGCGTAGCGGCCCTTCGCGCCCCACAGGGAGGGGGCATACTGACCACAGACTCCGATATCGTAGAACTTTTTCGGGATTTCTATACCCGTCTATATCAATCTGAATGTGAGTTCTCATCCGAGACCTTCGAGCGCTTGTTTTCTGGTATTCAGCGGCCGACCCTTTCTGAAGCTGATAGGGATGCGCTGGATGAACCCTTCTCTACTTCAGAGATCCATTCTGCCCTAAAACGAACAGCCTCGGGTCGGGCCGCTGGGCCTGATGGTCTCCCGACAGAATTCTACAGAACATTCAGTGCAGATTTAGTTCCCTACTTAAAACTTTACTTTACTGCCCTTGCGGTAGATACATCCTCTTTGGGATCCTTTTCTGCAGCTAATGTGGTAGTTTTTGAGAAAGAAGGCAGAGACCCACTGCTAACCGCCAACTACCGTCCAATCTCCCTACTTAATGCCGATTATAAGATCTTCGCAACGATCTTGGCCACCCGGCTATCTGACAGGATGGCCACCTTAGTCCATCCCGACCAATGTGGTTTTATACCCGGCCGCTCCACCGCTGACAATGCTCGGACCTTGTGCCATGTGCTATCCAGTGCTGCCAACTTAGACCACCCTGGGTGGGTCTTTCCCTAGATGCTGAAAAAGCCTTTGATCGCTTGGAATGGCCCTTCTTATTTGCAGTTCTCCGATGGTATGGCTTTGGGGAGGGCTTCCTCCGATACCTCCAAGTCATGTATTCTCAACCCGTTGCCAGTATTTGTGTAAATGCCATTAAGTCTCGGCCTTTTACTCTTCAAAGAGGCACGCGTCAAGGTTGCCCCTTATCACCAATGCTCTTTGACCTAGCTCTTGAACCCCTCGCCCTCCTTATTAGACAGTCCGCACGTATTCGAGGTGTCCCCTTCAGTCACAGAGAGATTAAACTCTCTGCATATGCAGATGACCTTATGCTCTTTGTATCCCTTGATTCGGTCCCGGCTGTCTTGGACCTGATTGATGGATACTCGCAATTATCGGGCTATAAAATAAACTGGACCAAATCCGTAGCATTCCCACTGAACTGCTGGGTACATGAGGCTGACATGCAGGCCTTTCCTTTCCTTTGGCAATCCCGCATGGTGAAATATCTTGGTGTCCACTACTGTTCTCCTTTAGAAGACACTATTAGTTTTAATGCCAAGGAGGTAGTCTCCAAAGTCCGTGAGCTCACAAATCGGTGGTCTCCCTTATCCCTTACATGGTGGGGCCGCCTAGAAACCGTCAAAATGATGATAGTCCCCAAAGTGAATTATATTTTAGAAATGCTGCCCTGCTTCCTCCCGCTACGCACCTACAAAGATATAGAGGGCCTTCTCGTCCGTTATCTCTGGCAGGGAAAACCACCAAGAGTAGCTAAACAAAAACTACAGTCTGCGAAGGAACTAGGGGGTACCCGCTTTCCTGATTTTCTTAGATATCATCAAGCCTTCCTACTTAAACAAGGTGCCCGATGGCTAGCTGCCTCAACAGACAACAGACCAGTTTGGCTTGACATTGAAGAGGAGCTAAGTAGCCCAATTCCGTTGATCCATCTCCCCGGCATGTCTCATCAAGTAGACACACGCCATCCCCCAATGATTGTCGATACTCTTGCGGCCTTTAACACTCTCATTCTGTCACTGGGTCCAAACGTATGTCCTCTGGACGGACTCCCGCTGTGGAATAACCCCAGAATTCAAGTCCTAAATAAAACGATTGCATGGAAACCCTGGTACTCTAGGGGGATCTGGACACCCCAACAACTCTTCTCTGCAGCTCGTTGGAAGACCTTTTCTGATTTACAAAAGGAATTTGCGTTGCCAGCGAAACATTACTTTCAATTGATGCAGCTTCAACACTGCCTCAAAAGTGCTCAAATCCTGCCGCCCTCTGCCCCTGCTGAGGACGGGCTATTAGAACTAATTCACTCTATTAGTAGTACACATGGGGTAGCCTCTAACTTTTATAAATTATTATGTCAGGGTACCGATACTGCTACCTGTAGAGCTCAACAAGCCTGGGAACGCGAACTGCAAACCACTCTAACCCCTGTGCAATGGAGCGTTTTCTGGAGCAAAGTAGTGCGGGTTTCCAGATCTGCCTCTGTAACCCAAACTCTCTTCTTTTTTGCACATAGATGCTTTTATACCCCAGAAAGAATAGCCAAATGGAACACAACTGCTAGGGACCAGTGTTGGTCTTGCCATACTGCTGTGGGGACCCTCGCTCATGTTCTTTATGAATGTCCTCAACTGCAGGTTTACTGGGGGCGGGTCTGGGGTCGTATTCAATCTATCTTACACCTCCACGAGCCCCTTTCTTGGAAGATTGTGGGACTCCGCTCAGTGGCGGAGGTCCCCTCTCTTCCTAAGAAGGGTCGCTTTCTCCTTGATTTCATGCTGGGTATAGCCATCTGTTTAATCACGAGGAATTGGAAGGATAGCTCTCGAATTACTGCCAATGAATGGTGGAACCTCGTCTGCTTATATAGTAAATATGAGCAGATATCTCAGAGAGCTATTCCCCATATCCAAACTCACTCTCGCTTGTCTAAATGGCAGATGCTTAATGATTATGTACACTCTGCTCAATGCTCCGACATGTCTGTTTAATGTATACTCATCATGTTTCAGATCACCGTTAGGTTTTGTACCACAATAATGTCAGTACACGCCCGTTTTCGGGAATGATTAGTTTCTAGAGAAGAAGCAGGGGGGAGGGGGGTGGTAGGGGTTTACTTTGGTGTATGTATCACATTCTATGTATGTATTTGTCTTTTAAGCTGTATGTCTTCCTTTCCTTTGTTGTTATAAAATGAAAATAAAGCATTAAAAAAAAAAAAAACAGCTCTATCTTTTACTTCTGAAATGATTCCTTACATAAACAACAGTAGTCTCGTTTTGGAACTATTTAAATACCCTATCTGCTTCTGCGCGGCGTTTTCCCGCCCATAGCAACGATGCTGGTAATGTTGCAAGTCCTTTTGTTTAGAGCTTTTTTATCCTTATTTTACACTCCATTTATCTATACATCGCGATGTTTTTTGCATGATACTCTTATCTGTCTCTTGTTGACAGCGTTCTAAGGTTTGCTTTTTTTGCTAGTTTTTGTCACAGTTGATATTTTTACAACACATATTTTATCCCTATGGTTGGCTTAGCTGTTTGCGGCGGTATGCCTTGGCCCTTTCACTGATCTCAAAATATCTTTATGTATCCTTTGTTGTGATACATCCAAAGTCTTCATTACAATTCATGGTGGTTTGCAGGGTTTTCGTCTTTACCATTGCCTATTTTTATTGCGATGTCCCTCCCCTGTATAATCTAACCGTCAATTTTAACTATTTACATTTTTCAAGCTTTCTTATTTTAGTATGTGTGTTTCATGAAAAGTTTTTTCTTGTCCCTTTGTGTTTTGCTGCTTGCGCGGTTGCGCTTTTTAAATGCCGATTGACCTAATAGTCACCTTCAACCATTCATACTTCTTTTAAGCTCTCCTATTTGTGTATGCATGTTCAATATAATGTTTTTTCTTTTATTTGTTTTTTCTTTTTTCTTTTATTTCCTCTGGTATGCTGCTTGCGCGGGCGCGCTTTTTAGATGCCGATTGTCCTATTAATCATTTTATTTCTTATAATTTTTAAGCTCTTATATTTGCGTATGCATGCTTAATGAAACGGTTCCCTTTCTATTCCTTTGTCAGGTCATTTGTGCGTTTGTGTTTGAGATGCCGATTGACCCTACAGTCAGTTTGTATTTCTTTCACCTTACCATTGTTTATTTTTATTGCGATTCCCCTTTTAACCTAATAGTCAATTTTAATTTTTAGTCTTCTTATCAGTGTATGCATGTTTTCTGGAATGGTCTTTTTCCTTGTTCCTTATGGTGTGCTGTTTGCGCGGGTGCGCTTCTTAGATGCTGACTGACCTAACAGTCACCTTTAAGCTTTCCTATTTGTGTATGTATGTTCAATGGAATGGGTTTTCTTTTTTCCTCTTTTTTCTTCTTGTTATGCTGCTCGCGCTTTTTAGATGCTGATTGTCCAAAAATCATTTCTAATTTTTTATATTTTTAAGCTCTCTTATTTGTGTATGGTTTTCTTTTTATTTCCTATTTCTTTTGTTATGCCGTTTGCGTGTGTGTGTCTTTGAGATGCCGACTGATTCTTCAGTCATTTTCATTTTCATTCATACTCATTTTTATCAGTTTTTAAGCCCTTTCAATTGTGTACATATATTTAATTTAATGGAATGGTTTGTTCTTTCATAGCTTGTCATACATCAATTTTAGGTGCAGTCAGGTTGTCCCTTATCGATGTTATTTTATTGTTTTTTATAATAGCATTTATGTTTTGGGCCAAAAACTTTTTCCTGTTTGTCAAATGTGACCAGCTATTTTTACTCCCTTATGGTTTTAATGTGCAATCTGTTTAGTTTCATTTATTCTAATTAATGTATTCCAATATGGCTACATTAAGCTAGCTTACAGCTTTTGGATGTCTTGTCATGAATGAGCCATTGTTATCCTTTCTAGTCCCTTAGTTTGCATACCTTTATTCCCCTAATTTATAATATGTTTTGTTGTTAATTCAATAGGGATTATATCTTTTATTGTTAACACTCCTGTGCTTTTTTCCAATTCATACAGATTGAGGAGAGCTTTCTGCCTCTTTACATGTTGTTGCTTCTCTTTGCGGTAATGTATTCTCCTCCATTATGTGTGTCCTTTCACAATCATTTTTATTTTTGCTCTGTACTTTCATGCACAGTTGGTAATTTTAAATGTAAATTTTCTTGTTTCAGTTTTGTTTTAATCCCATGTATGTATATATCTATTTTGACTATTAAAAAGTTTTTATGTTTTGTATATGATATACTTTTTATGAATGTATATTTTAATGCAATGCAATGTGTGCCTTCGAGTCAGTGCTGACTCCTGGCGACCCAGAAGCTCCTGGGTTTTCTTGGCAGTGTCACTGGAAGTAGATTGCCAGGCCTTTCTTCCGAGGCAATGGAGGGTTAAGTGACTTGCCCAAGGCAACAAGGAGTGCTAGTGGGAATTGAACCCTGGTTGCTTGGTTACCAAGCCAGTGTTCTAACCACTAGGCTACTCCTCCACTCCTATGTATGTTTTATTTTGTTTTAGACCCCTGAAGAAGGCCTCAGTCCGAAACCTTTTAGTTGGGTCTTCTAATAAATTGTTTTTGCATATTACCACACCTGCATGTAGGCCTGGTCCTTGATGGTTCCCTTCTGGTTTGGCTGTAGATTTTGACAACCTATCCAAGGTGATATTGTCAGCATCTATTTCATTAGCCTTTTCTTGCCAATTCTTGCCAAAGAGATTTTCTCCTGTGCAAGGAATATTTCCCAATTTATCCTGCACCCAAAAGTTCTAAGTTGGATGCCTGAAGCCAGGCAATCCAATGTGCACCAATAGCAATAGCAGAGGTTCTGCTGATGCATTCAAAGCAGTCAAAGGCTGCATGGTTTATAAACTTGGAAACATCCTGAGCATGTTTGACAGGAGTAAGAAAGTCCTGTCGTTGTCATCAGGAAGAAGGGGGCTCATAAGCTCCAAGTCTCCTGTGACCTCTTTGAGGAGCATTCCCATATATAGGATATAGGAGCTGATCCTGGCTGAGAGCATGGAAGCTTGGAAGCATCAACGCCCAAAGGCATCGAGAGTCCTGCACTCACAGCCTGGAGGATTGGAAGCATGCCTCTTTGCACTTTTCATCCTACGCATGGCCGATTCCACTACCATTGAATGGTGTGGTAACTGAGTTTTTTGGAAGCCAGGACAAGGTGGAACTCAATACATGGTATCGAGTCTCCAAGAGTGAGGAGATGTGGTTAAAGGTGTTTCCCACATCCTCAGCATCAGATCATGGAGGATCTGATGAATAGGCAGAGCAGCTGCTTCCTTGGGAGCCTTAGGGTATTGAAGAGTCTCTAATTCTTGTGCCCTGGGTTCCTTCTCAGGAGTTACCATGATTGAAAGGCCTCCAGCCACATCACAACTAAAATCCTGAAAAGACATGTCCTCTGGAGGAGACATCCTGCGTTGAGGTGAAGAAGAGGGATCCTCCGGAAAAAGCACTCTGGTATCAGCAGAGTCATCAGAGTCATCGGAATCGGAAGATGTAAAATATCTTTGATCCCAATGTTCGTGCAGAGCACGGTACCGGTATCGATCGAAGTCGGTATCGAGGTGTCCTGGTACCAATCTGTCGATGCCGGAAATAGACTCAAGACTCGGCATGTCAGTACCGGTGCCTGTTGAACCATCTGTAGCAGTCTCAAAGGTACCGCAGCCGTGAGAAAAGCTGCCAGACTGCGTTCGATAGCAAGAAACCTCTGGTCTATCGATGCTGCCGGTACTTGGGTGTCGGTACTGGTAGTAGCGGCCAGAACCCCAGAGCATGGCACCTGTAGTTCTGTCGAGGTGGAGGCGAGAACATTCTGGAGCCCTGTTAGTGCTTTGGAAGCCGAAGCCTCCCGCCGGGGCTGTTTTGCCGGTGAAGTTTCCTCAAGGGCAACGCCGATGGCATCTCGTTGCTTAGAAGGAGATCTACCCTTTGAGGACTGGCTAGTCTTTGAAGACTTATGTTTAGTTACCTGAGATCCATGGGAGGAAGACGAGGCTCTGGAAGATGTCGATGCAACAGACATCGCATCTGAGGAAAAAAGGGTACCAAGTTTTGCAGCTCTGTTCTGCAGGCCCCTTTTAGTCATCTTCCTACAAGAGAGGCACTCCGATGGAGAATGGTTAGGGCCTAAACATTTAAGACATCAGTCATGGGTGTCGGTGACGGAGATGGTACCACCACACTTAGTATTATATTCAAAAAAACCACCAACCTTCCTTAACACCAACCTTCCTTAATACATAGTGCTAAAATAAATCACCAATTCACAAAGGCAAACAGGCCTCAGAGAAATCTTACCCTTCACTTGGCGAACCGAGCCACCATAGGGTTAGATGGAAAATTCCACATCACGGGCCATAAAGCCTTTTACTTTTTATTTTAACAATTTAATTACACCAATTATTATCAATAATCAAATCAGACCTAATTAAAAAAGACTACTTGGATCACCTAAAAGTACTTTTTTGGGATTTCAAAATAATCTCAATATCTTAATCATACAGCTGAAATAGTGTGAACGGAATACCCAGTGCGGGTACTATCAGGCCCCACAAGAGGCTCCGTGACCTGCAAAAAGTACAAGAAATCTTTCAAAGTGAGTTATGGCAACATCGAAATGTAAATAGCATACTCAACTTAGGGTTCTGTTGAAATCTCCCACACACGCTTGTCAGCAAAACCGCACACACTTTCAGTTCTTAGATATCAGCCTCAATCTGCAGAAGCAGAGTCAATGCTTTCTTAACCAGGGCTCCACACATCAAACAGTAAGTGAGGTTTTGAGGGTTTCTTTGTTTGGTGTTTTTTGTTACATTGCTAGCTCTCTGGGAGCTCTTAAAAGGGTTTTGTGTATATTTTTTTAAAAGCAAGGTTAAATTCCTTTTTGCTGTTTTAGGGGAATCTGTACTTGAGCACAGTAGTATTGCTGAACTCTGTAACCCCCTCCAGGTTCAGGAACTGCTAACACCTAATCAGGTGTTAGTTCCCTCCCTACCCACCCCGACTCCCACCCACCCCTAGTGAGCAGTCTTGCTTTATAGGGCACCTCCCCCTTTATCAAATCACAGTGAATTGGACCAGCACATTTTGAATATAATTAAAGAGATTTAACTGCTTTTTCTCTGAAAGGACAGCTGCGAAACCAGCTGGTACTTCGTAGATCTCTCTCTTTCGCTTTAACAGATACCTAAGCTCCACAAACAGAACAATGGCTGGGAAAAATCGTATTGCTAAAGCTGTTGCCCCCGTTACAGCTTCTGCCTCGGTCCAGACAGAGGCCCTATTGCCAGTTGAAGAACCAGTTCCATGTGCAGGGTGCCTGCATGCTGAAGCTCTGAGGAAACAAGTGGAGGAACTCAGAGAGGAGGTGGCGAGGCTGAGGAGCATTCAAGACAGTGAGAAGTACATTGATGAGATGCTGCTTGCAGCAACCAGGCTCTCCAGCACAGGAGAAGATGGGTGTCAACAGAATGTCGATGGTTCGACAAAAGTCACCAGAGCCTGCAAAATCACCAATCCAACTTCTCCAGCCCTTGAATTGAAGAACCATTATGCAGCCCTGGAAGTGGAGGAGGTGAAAGCATCCCTGGAAAGGGAAGAACCAGAGTTCAAGTACCCCATAGTTGCAGAATCAGTGACCAGAAGGAAACGAAGGGTAGTGGTGGTTGGAGACTCTCTTCTGAGGGGTACTGAGGCGTCCATCTGCCGACCAGACTTGATGTCCAGAGAGGTATGCTGTCTGCCTGGTGCCAAGATCCAAAATGTTACGGAGAATTTGCCGAGACTCATCAAGCCCACTGACTATTACCCAATGTTGCTAATCCATGTTGGAACAAATGATACTGCCAGGTATACCTCGGAACGTATCAAAAGTGACTTCATGGCTCTGGGACAGAGGGTGAAGCAGGTAGGTGCACAGGTGGTGTTCTCTTCAATCCTCCCTGTTGAGGGTAAAGGCCAAGGCAGAGAGGCTCGCATCCTGGAGATTAATGCATGGCTGCGTGGATGGTGTCTTCGAGAGCGTTTTGGTTTCCTAGACCATGGGATGCTGTTCCAAGGGTTGCAGAGCAGAGATGGCATCCATCTGTCCAAGAAAGGTCAACACATCTTTGGTAGTAGACTGGCTAATCTACTGAAGAGGGCTTTAAACTAGATTCGTTGGGGATGGGTGAAGAAAGCCCCCAGGTAAGTGATACATTAAATACCTTTATGGAAATGGGTAACAGGGGTAACATATGGAAAGCAGTGTGTATTAATGCCCGTAGCATGGGAAATAAGATCTCTGAAGTTGAAGCTTTGGTGGGAGTGGCTGACTTAGATTTAGTGGCAGTTACAGAAACATGGTTCACAGAAAACCATGACTGGGATGTAACTATACCTGGCTATACTTTATTCAGAAAGGACAGGGTAGGAAGAAGGGGAGGAGGAGTAGCACTATATGTAAAAACTACTATTAAAGCTTTGGAATTACAGAGCTTAAAAGGGAGAGAGGAGGCATTGTGGGTTAAATTAGAAAGAGGGAAAGAGAAATCTATTTGCATTGGTGTGATATACAGACCTCCCTCACAAGAGGAAGAGGTGGACAGAGAGTTAATTGAAGACATACACAGCATTGCTAGGAAAGGGGAAGTGCTACTGCTAGGAGATTTCAATATGCCAGATGTTGATTGGCACTTTCCTGCTGCAGTATCATCTAGGAGTAAGGAGATCCTGGATTCTCTACAGGGAGAACTATTCAGGCAATTGGTAACAGACCCCACACGTGAAGACTTGGTGCTTACCAATGGTGAAAGTGTTTCTGATGTTGTAGTGGGAGATCATTTTGCATCCAGTGATCACCAGATGGTGTGGTTCAGTATTAGGACTAGGGCTGTTAGAATCCATTCCAAGGTGAAGATCTTAGACTTTAGGAAGACTAACTTTGCGAAGATGGGCCAATACCTCAGGGTGGGATGGGAACAGCTGGGGGATGTAGAACAACAGTGGGCAAAACTGAAAGGGGGTATTTTAAAGGCAACCAACCTTTTTGTTAAAATGGTAAATAAAGGCAAAAGGAACAGGAGACCGCTATGGTTTTCGAAGGAAGTAGCTGAAAAAGTGAAGAAAAAGAGGGAGGCCTTCATGAAATACAAGAGATCACAGAGAAAGGAAGACAGGCATCTGTATTTGGAAAAACTTAGAGAAGCTAGCAAAGTAGTCAAGAAGGCAAAGATTCAAAAGGAGGAGGAAATAGCCAATGCAATAAAATGGGGGGATAAGACATTTTTCAGATATATTAGTGAGAAGAGGAAGGGCAAAAGTGGTATTGTCAGACTCAAGGGTACAGGGGGGGAATATGTAGAAGCTGATAAGGATAAAGCGGAATTGCTTAACAATATTTTTGTTCTGTGTTCACAGATGAAGAACCAGGAGCAGGACCTCAGAAAACACCCACAAATAAGAACAGAAGCGAGGGACATCTTGAACAATTTTCAGAAGACTGTGTTCGTGAGAAACTAGCTCAACTTAAAGTAGACAAAGCGATGGGACCGGATGGGATACACCCTAGAATACTGAGGGAACTTGGGGACGTTCTAGCAACTCCACTGACTGACCTTTTCAATGCCTCGTTGGAGTCGGGAGTGGTGCCAAAGGACTGGAGAGAGGCTCATGTGGTGCCTTTACACAAAAGCGGAAGTAAGGATGTGGTTGAAAACTACAGGCCGGTTAGTTTAACTTCGGTGGTGAGTAAATTAATGGAAACGCTGTTGAAAGAGAAAATAGTGAGGTTTCTGGAGTCCAGCGGATTACAGGATCCGAGGCAGCATGGATTCACCAGAGGCAGGTCTTGTCAGACAAATCTGATTGATTTCTTTGACTGGGTGTCCATGGAGTTGGACCGACGGAGAGCTCTAGATGTGGTGTATTTAGATTTCAGTAAAGCCTTTGACACTGTTCCTCACAGGCGACTTATAAACAAACTGAGCACCCTAGGGATGGACCCTAAAGTTACTGCTTGGGTTAGAAATTGGTTGGGTGGGAGGCGACAAAGAGTACAAGTAAATGGAGCTCACTCTGAGGAGAAGGATGTTACCAGTGGTGTGCCCCAGGGATCTGTCCTTGGTCCGATTCTTTTTAACATCTTTGTTAGTGATATAGCGGAAGGGCTGTCTGGTAAGGTTTGCCTCTTTGCGGATGATACCAAAATCTGCAATAAAGTAGACACCCAGGAAGGTGTAGATAACATGAGGAGGGATCTAGCTAAGCTTGAAGAATGGTCTAGAATTTGGCAGCTGGGATTTAATGTTAAAAAATGTAAGGTCATGCATTTGGGCTGCAGCAATCCAAGGGAGCAATACAGCATAGGAGGTGAAGTACTTTTGTCCACTAAAGAAGAGCGGGACCTAGGCGTAGTTGTGTCCGATGATCTTAAAGTAGCTAAACAGGTAGAAAAGGCGACGGCAAAAGCTAGAAGGATGCTTGGGTGCATACGGAGAGGAATGGCTAGCAGAAAAAAGGAGGTGATAATGCCTCTGTATAAGTCTTTGGTGCGACCTCATTTGGAGTATGGTGTGCAATTCTGGAGACCGCACCTTCAAAAGGATGTGAACAGGATGGAGTCGGTGCAGAGGGTTGCTACTAAGATGATTAGTAGTCTTCATTATAAAGCATATGAGGACAGACTTAAGGATCTTAATATGTACACCTTAGAGGAAAGGCGGGATAGAGGTGATATGATTGAGATGTTTAAATACCTCCGTGGCATAAATGTTCAGGGAGAGAGCCTCTTTCAATTGAAAGCAAGTTCTGCGACGAGGGGACATGGGATGAGGGTGAAGGGAGATAGATTCAGGAGTGATATGCGGAAATATTTCTTTACGGAAAGAGTAGTGGATCCGTGGAATAGTCTCCCAGTGGAGGTGGTAGAGATGAGGACAGTAACTGAATTCAAAAAAGCATGGGACCAACACAGAGGATCTCTAAAGGTAAAAAGTGGACTGTTGTAGTTGTTGTTATGGAAGGACAGACTAGATGGGCCTTGTGGTCTTTTTCTGTCATCATGTTTCTATGTTTCTATGTTTCTAATGCCGAGAAAGCTTTTTTTAAAGTCCAACAAAAGCTTTTGTTTCGCCTAACAGGCTTCTTCAGGGACAATAGACTCAAGCATGATAACTACAACTCCACAGCTCAAAGATAAACTCTTACGGGCGAAATGCCTCCAACCTGAATCGGCTTACCACCACACTTAGAACATTTTTTAAAACCACTAGCTGTTTTTTCCATCTTTAAATAAAAAATGGGCCTAATGCCCAAAATGGCACCTAGCACCAAGGAAAAAAAAGTTTCTCAAAAAAAATACCTCAGAAACTATACAGAAAAGAAGAAAGAAGAACCGGCTGTACCGGTAGGCGTCGAACGAAGGCAGGTGTGACCACAAAAAAGAAAGAATAAAGAAGGGATTTTCTGCGGTGACAGGGTATGCGACCTGTCGGCTCCGCGGAAAATGAAGAACTGAAGAGAGACAGTTGGAAAGGCAGAAAGGCAGTACGCAGGCGCTGTGGGGTGCTCCCAAAAGCATTCCTATTGGATGCTGGGGAGCATTCCCGCGTGAGCTCCGTCGGTACCGACGATATCCATATGTGAGGACTACATTCCTGCTTGTTCCTGGAGATAGATCATATGGCCTATCCAATCTTCTCATTCATACCAATTGCTAAGCTCTACAATCTTGTCCTTCCTATGCTTATCCTTTCGGTGCTTATCCAATGCTTTCTTGAATTAAAATATAGTCCTTGTCTCTACCACCTCTACTTGGAGGCCATTCCATGCATCCACCATCCTAAAGAAATATTTCCTTAGATTACTCCTGAGTCTGTCCTCTTTCACTTTCATCCTTTGCCCCCTCATTCCAAAGATTCCTTTCAATTGAAAGAGACCTGCTCCTGTGCATTTATACCATGGAGGTATTTAAATTTTTCTATCATATCTCCCCATGCCCAACTTTCTTCCAATATATACTATATATTGAGATCTTTAAGTCTAGTCCATATGATTTATGACAAAGGCCACTGACCATCTTATTCGCTGCCCTCTGGACCAACTCTATCCTGTTTATATCTTTTTAATGGTGTGGTCTCCAGAACTGTAAACAGTACTTCAAATATGGTCATTCCTCTTCTTATACACTCAGGCATCCTTCTGGCTTCTTTCATGTAAAGAAGTTCTTCACTCTCTGTACTGTACTACTCCCTTGGAGTTTTGCAGCCCAAATGCATGAGCATGCATTTTTTTAGTATTAAGTCTTAGTTGCCAAATTCTAGACCATTCCTCAAGTTTGGCTAGATACTTTTTCATATTATCCATGCCTTCCAGGTTTTCTACCCTACTGAAGGTTTTGGTACCATCCACAAAAAGGAAAACCTTACCTGACAGCCCTTCCAGAATATTGTTTACAAATATTGTTTACAAAAAAAAAAAAAAACAGACCAAGGACAAATCCCTGGGCTACACTATTAGTGACATCCTTATCCGCAGCATCAACTCCATTTACAGTATCACTACCCTTTGTCACCTCCCACTCAACCAACCTTCTCATCATCCAGTCAAAGAAATTGATTAGATTCATCTCACAAGAATGGATCTTTAGTAAAACCATGTCAGACAGCGGAGCTACCTCCACCATTTTCCTAAGTTCTTTCACTACCTTTGAATGTATCCTGTCTGGCCCTATCACTTTGTCTACTTTCAGTTAACTAACTCCTCACTAACAAAGTCTTCTGAAAATCATTCAAGGTCTACTACTTCTGTTCATATTCATGTGTATTTTCTACAGTCCTACTCCTGGTCCTTCATCTGTGAACACAGAAGATAAAAATTTGTTAACCATAAATGTCCGCTTCAATTTTAGCCACCATTTCTGCAGGATTCATACTAGTGTTTTATAAAGACACATTGGCACACGTGTCTTATAAAATAGGCTAAAAAAGAGGCACCTACATGACCTTCACATGTAGGCAACCTCTTATAGAATTACCCTCTAAGTTCACAAAAAATTGATCTAACACATTAGCATATGAATTAATGGGTCTATTTGGTATTTATGCATTTTAAAAAGTTTTAGTGAGCATTAAAGTTTTAATTAACATTAATATGTGAAATGACCCAGAAAAAGTCCAAAAATTGAGAAAAAGGCCCAAAATCCAAAAAACAAACCATTTCTCCCCTGTGCACATTCCTAGGTTCATTAACGAGTATGATGAGATGTGGGAATGAAGTAGATCTTGTGCTACATTATTGTAGGCCAAGAGCAGGTTTGACAGGGCAATGTATCATTCCAATTTTGTTTGCTCTACATGACTTATTGATTCACTTAGAAATGTTAGCATTTGGGGTAAGCTCTTCTGTTAAGTTTTCTGCCTTACCTCTTGGTTTCCTGATTACTGCGGCTGGTGGAGGTGGAGCTGTGCATGCTGACATCATCCCTGGCCAGCTTTAAATCTCTGGCACACCGTAGGAGCATTCGGGAATCTCTTCTGTTAAGTTTGCTGCCTTACCTCTTTGTCTCCTGATTGCCGCAGCTGGTGGAGGTGGAGCTATGCAGCTGACGTCACCCCCAGATAGCTTTAAATCTCTGGCACACCATGGAATGCAGTCATGGGCACATGCTCAAAGGGGTGTAACGTTCGGCGCCTGGAGGAGTGTGTCATCCTAGACGGTAGTTGGATGGGGAAAAGGAAGAAGAGGTTCCAACTGACTCCTTTGGCAAAATCTGTAAAAGTTATTGGTCCAATAGACCAGCATCTTCATCATAATCCCCTGGACACTTCAACTTCTGGTTTGAATATGTCTTCTGAATCTGTAAGTACTATCTCAGATGTATCTCCTATGAATAATTTGGGTTTTACCCTACTCAACCTGGAGGGTCTTATAGGGGCAGGCTCCTCCTTGGTTGTATTAGAAGTGGACTATCCCTTTCTCCCTGGACTATATCATCTGACTTGGTATCTGCTGTTAATATTGCTCAGATTAAACTTCTTGTACCTTTACAGTTTTTGGCTCCTACAGAGCCCATTAAAGCTCCAAAGGATATATCAATGCAGGACATAATAGAGGTAGTATCTCATACTGAGGTAGCCTTGCAGTTCTCTTTATCTCAAATTCCCAATTTTCTTCTGCTGTGGTAGCTAAGATGTCTGAACAAGACTCTCGACTTGTTAATGTTAATTCTGCTGTTTTGAAATTAGAGAGGCTAATGTCCGTTGCCCAAGCTGCTCTCTCATCAACTGTTCGGGACAGTTTAATAGTTCATCATCAAATAGAATCTCTTGAGAAAGCAACTTGGGCAAAATACCTAAAGTTTATTAATTTTCCCTGTGCCCATTATCTGTCACTGCTTACTCTCTTTAAAAAGTATTTGAAAGATATTTTATTGATGATGTGGAATCAATAACAATTTTGAATATATATTATATACCCCAGGGATCCAAGACTAAGGCGCCAACTGAAGATTTAGATCAGCTGACTATGCCTGAGACCCTGGACGTCTTGGCATTTATAGAGTCATCTGAGGACATTATTCCAACTTGCGCCACATTAATAATGTCCTTTCTTTCTTTTCTTGATAAGAACATGGTGATGCAGTTGTATTTCAGCAAGAAAAGTGCATGTAAGTGTCTTGTGACTGATGCTAATGATAAGTATGTCTTTTTTGAATCTATACAACTTGAGGCCTTTCTTGCCACAAAGAAATCAGATGGTTAAAATTTGTTTTTAATTCTTGTCTTTTTTTCTTGCTCTTGGTTAAGATAATGTGGGTATTTTGTTTAAATAAGATCAAGAGATATTGTTTTTTTTCTTAAGTTTAGTGTATTATATTGCTTATGCTTTATTTCCTATTTGGTATTATTTTTGGAGTTGATTTTCCCCTTAATGGGGACTTGACTGTAATTTCTTTATTATTAATAAAGTAATTCTAAATGGAAAAAAAAAAGAAATAGCAGCATTTCGGAACTGAGCATACTTTGAGAATTCTAGACGCAGTTTTCTGTAATACCATGATGTTGTCAGCTGTAAAACTGGCTTCCTGAACAAATCAGTCTCACTCTTATATTCCCTATACATCACTGCTAGAACTGGAAAATAATTTTGCAAGGGAAGAAAATAATCCAAAGTAGTAGCAGTTCAAAGTGAGATACAATCAAGTACTGTAGATATTTCCCTGTCCTTGGAGAGCTTACAATCAGGCTATGCTGTGGGAGCCACCAGCCCCCTTTCATTCCCCTCCTGGTGGAAGGGAGGGGGAGGCTGGGTCAATTGCATTATCCAAATAGCACCAATGAATACGTCCTCTGACCACAGTGGCACTACTCAGATAATGTCAGGGCAATCCATGGGCAAAGTGAGGTTAGCGCCAATTACTATCCAGATAAGAGCCAACCATAATAATTAATGTAAGTTACTATTATTATTAAGCATTTAAAAAGCAGTACCAGGCATATGGAGTGTTGTACAGACACAGAAAAGGCAGTCCATGCTCGTCGAGTTTGCAATCTAAAAGGACGGACATACAGTAGTACAAAAGGAGAAGGGCAAAAGGGGCAATAAGGATCTGAAACATAAGGTTGGGGATTATGCGCTAAAGGCGGTCTCAAAGAGGTGTGTCTTGAGCCTAGACATGAAGAGGGTGAGGGAAGAGGTTTGACGTAGGGAAAGGGGTAGGTTTATTCCAAGAAAAAGGGGCAGCAAGGTCAAAGGAATGAAGTTGAGAGTTAGCAGAAGTAGAATGCAGCATGGAGAGAAGAAAAGCAGAAGATGAACGAAGATTACGGGAGGGGGTGTAGGGAGAGAGGGGAGGTAAAGAGGAGCAGCAGAGTGAATGCACTTATGTGCAGGGGCGGCCCAAGGGGAGTGCGGGGTCATGTGTGGAGACTCGGTGCGGTGCCTCATTTGCATAAGGGACCTCATTTGCATAAATATTTGCATAATGTTACCATACACTAACTTTTAGTAAACATGCCTCTTAATGAGTGTATGGATAAAGAAAGACTAAAACATTTCTACATTACGATAATCCAGTGCCAAACGCCAGACACATTAGGAACTACTACAAACACTGCCCATTTAGAACCCATAGCAAACCCGCCGTATCCTTTTTTTAAACTTTTTATTTAAGAGTTTTCAAATGCAACAAGAAATACACTAGAGCGATTATTATACAAGAAATATCAATTTACAACCAAGAAAAATAATTTTTCCTCACATAAAATGATACACATCAAGGGGAAAAGTACCAATATAATGAAGACAAACCCATCAAAATACAAGAAAAAAGGGGTTA
Organism: Ichthyophis bannanicus; assembly: GCA_033557465.1. Classification (NCBI taxonomy): domain Eukaryota; kingdom Metazoa; phylum Chordata; class Amphibia; order Gymnophiona; family Ichthyophiidae; genus Ichthyophis; species Ichthyophis bannanicus. The sequence continues at coordinate 108,266,280 of CM066040.1, forward strand.
AACACCCCACAAAAGGGAGCTGAATATACAACAAATCATTCCCCCTCAACACTCATACCTCCCCCTGCTTTTGAATCCAAAAATAATTTCAAAGCAGCAACATCATTGTATACATAGGTACGCCCACCGAAGGTAATAACACAGCGGCAAGGAAATTTAAGGAAAAAGGTTGCCCCTAATGCCAACACCTGCGATTTCAACAGCAGGAACTGCTTGCGCCGTAACTGCGTATGACGACAGACATCTGGGAAGACTTGAATGGCCTGACCACAAATAAAACGGCACGATACTTAAAGTATGCTCTCATAACCCGCAGTTTGGCAAATTCAGAAATAAACTGGACAACCAAAGTGTTACGTTTTGAGATATTATCCATTGGGTCTTCCAAGAAAGCTGTCAAATTTTGATCCACTGAAGAGACTGAAGGGGCCTTAACCCCTGCAGCCCGAGGAGTGGAAGCAGAACCCAAAGGCAAATAATGCATATGGACTGTATGAACCGTATGAAAATCCCCATCCAAGTGTAGAATCTCCGAAAAGTATTTACCCAACAATATATCAGAAGACATTAAGTGTGTCATAGGAAAATTCAGAAAACGTAAATTGCATGCTCTAGCACGATTCTCGAGAGCCTCAAGCCGAAAAGAAATAGCAGAGGTATCTCGTATAAATGCCACATCAGAAGTACGACTGATTTGGACTTGAGAATTAGTGCTATCAGCAAGCTTTACCACAGAGCCTAATTGATTATCCATAAATTGCAATTTATCCACTACATCTTGGGAAAATTTACATAAAGAGGATACAGTTGAAGTTAAACGTACATCTATCTTTTGAATAGCAGCCCATATATCATGCAAAGTTATCTCCCCCGAAGGGAAGCTAATTCCCAGGTTCTATAACAGATGGAATTACAGGACAAGGAACAGGGGAAACCGCTCAGGGGGGGTACCAGACAAAGTAGACGAAAGAGCAGGAAGAGGAAAGGGGGGAGGAGACCGGAGAACAGGGCTCAAAGAGACCTCCTCCGGAGATCGATTACCAGGCAGCAAGACAGTCACGTGTTTGTCCATAGGGCCCGCCGCTTTTCCTCCTATGGCTCCAGCCCCCGATTTTTCATCCAACTTCGCCTTCCTTTTGCCCATTATGCTGTTACCGGCTCCAAACTGGACACACCACACGACACCTCACGTGCGCCGAAGGGGCGCCAAAGGGGCGTGTCCTGCCCCTTGAACCACGCCCCTTTAGGCCACGCCACGCAGGCCGCGACACGCGGCCGCGTTTCAACTCCGGAGTGCTTTATGGGGCACAGCAGGGTCCTCCGGGCCAAGGCACGTCCTCCTCCCGCCTGTCCCGATCGCTAACCAGCCTCCTCCAGGTCTCACCGCGCTGGACCGTGCAGATGGTAGAAAGCACGGCAGCTCCCTCTCAGCGACGCTTCTCCCCTAAACCCGCCGTATCCTAACAGCACTACCAGGACTCACAAAGCACCATACCCTACCTATCAAAAGGAAACACTGCAAATATTAAACCAATACATTTCAGAGAATAACAATACATGACCTACTGGGGAAAGAGAACAAGTGGCAATGTCAAATAGGAATTATATAAACAGAATACTTCTGCTCAGTTACACATGAACAGAACATAGACCATCACCAAACAAGGAATCACAATTTAGAAACAGGACGACAATAATTAAACTGGGAATCCCAAAAGCCAAACTTGGAATGTACAACACTGTAGAAATAAAACTATACATTAATTTGCTCTTGTACTAAACAAAGCGCAGACGTTAATGATGCACATTTACCAGCGCTGACATATTCCAATTAATAAATTCAAAATAAAGAGATATTTTTCTACCTTTTGTGCATTTTTTTCAGCTGCAATTGCTCCAGCCACTTTCTTCTGGTTTCTTCGTGTCTTCTGCTAACTCTCCATCGTCTGCTGTCCATTTGTCCTTTCTTCTCTCTTCTAGTTTTTTTCCCATTCTCTCTCTACATCTGCTTTAACATACTAATCTTTCTCCTTTTGCTCTTTCCTCATTCCTATTTCATCCATTCAAATTTTACCCCTCCATCCTCAATCCCCACTTACTCTCCCAATATCCGGCCAATTGTAGATTTGTCTTCCCTCCCACACAAAATATTTTTTCCCTCCCCCAACATCAGCTCCATTCTAGTTCCAGCCCCACCCAGCATCCGCTCCCTTCTAGTCCCCGCATCAGCCCATTTCCAGTCCTAGCCACCCATAAGCCCATTTCCAATCCTATCCTAGCCCACCATCAGCCCATTTCCAGTCCTAGCTCCCCCATCCATTTCCAGTCCTATCCGAGTCCCTCCATCAGCTCATTTCCAATCCCAGCCCCCCATCAGCCCATTTCTAGTCCTTTCCTAGCCCCACCATCAGTCCATGTCAAATCCTAGCTCCCCTCCACTCAGCCCATTTCCAATCCAAGCCCCCCATGAGCCTACTTCCAGTTCTAGCCCCTCCATGAGTCCATTTCAATCCAAGCCCCCACCATAGCCCATTTCCAATCTTAGCACCCCCCAACAGCCCATTTCCAGTCCTATTCTAGCCCCCCACTCAGCCCATTTCCAGTCCTAGCTCCCTCCCCTCACAGCCCATTTCCATTTCAAGCCCCCCTCCCCATCAGCTATTTGCAGTTCAAGCCCCCCTTCTACTCAGCCCATTTCCATTTCAAGCCCCCCGTCCCCATCAGCTATTTGCAGTTCAAGCCCTCCTTCCACTCAGCCCATTTCCAGTCTTAGCCCCCCCACAGCCCATTACTAGTCTTAACCCCCATCAGCTCATTTTCAGTCCTAGCCCCCCATAGCCCATTACTAGTCCTAACCCCCCATCAGCCCCTTTCCAGTCTTAGCCCCCCCATAGCCCATTATGTCCTAATCTCCCCATCACCCATTTCCAGTCCTAGCCCACCCATCTGCCCATTTCCAGTCTTAGCCCCCTCCATAGCCCATTACCAGTCCTAACCCCCCATCAGCCCATTTCCAGTCTTAGCCCCCCATAGCCCAGTACCAGTCCTAAACCCCCCTCAGCCCACTTCCAGTCTTAGCCCCCCATAGCCCATTACCAGTCCTAAACCTCCCCATCAGCCCACTTCCAGTCTTAGCCCCCTCCCCATAGCCCATTACTAGTCCTAACCCTCCCCCATCAGCCCACTTCGAGTCTTAGCCCACCCATAGCCCATTACTAGTACTAACCCCCTCATCAGCCCATTTCCTGTATTAGCCCCCCCATAGCCCATTATTTGTACTAACCCCCACATCAGCCCACTTCCAGTCTTAGCCCCCCCCCCATAGCCCATTACCAGTCCTAACCCCCTCCCCCCATCATCCCAAGTAGATAAAAAAAAAACCCGGCTGCTGCTGCTGCTTCTGCCGTGGCAGCGGCAGAATCAAGCGTTCCACCATGGGGCCCCCTCCCCCCTGCCCATAAGAGCCTCCCTGCAGCATCAGCTAGCTCCGGAGTCCCAAAGCGCGGGCTTCTTTCAGAGCCACAAAGAGAGAGCTTCTATGACCTCTCGCGGCTCTGTTAAGCCCTCCGAGGGTGATGGGAGATCCCATCAGCCCCAGCGGGATTAACAGAGCCGCAAGAAATGGAAACTCTCGCGGCTCTGAAAGCCCACACTTTGGGACTCCGGAGCTAGCTGATGCTGCAGGGAGGCTTTTCCGTGCAGGGGGGAGGGGGGCCCCGCGGCGGAACACTTGATTCTGCCGCTGCCATGGCAGAAGCGGCAGCCGGGTTTTTTTTTTTAATCTACTTGGGATGATGGAGAATGTTTTTTGTGCGGGGCCCCCTGAAACGCGGGGACCTGTGCAAAAAACATTCTTGCTCAATGGACAGGCCAACACTGCTTATGTGTGAGGGTAAATAGTTTGAACTGAATACAGCAATGGATAGGGAGCCAGTGAAGGGACTTTAAAAAAGGAATAATGTGACAGTCATGAGCTTGGTGGAAGGTTAGACCCACATCTGAGTTTTGAATAGATTGAGGGAGACCAGCGAGGAGGAGGCTGCAATAATCCAGATGGAGGATAATAAGGGAATGTACCAGAATCTTAGTTGCCTGAAAAGCAAGCCTAGCTGGATAGCTGCTGAAAATTGCTCTCTCTATAAGGTCAGCACTTATCTGGATAATGACAGTCACTATACAGATATTGTCATTGAATATCCAGATTATATTTAAATGCCATAGCTGATTGTCTTAGTGTTTAAATATTGGCCATTTTGAAAATTGGCCCCTATGATTCTAGGATTTGGGGGGAGGGGATCTGGGAGGATAGGGCAGTGAGGAAACTGCCCAGCAGGAGTTTTATTTTTTAAAGATATGATTTTCCAATTCATGCCGCCCAACCTCCCCCTCTCCCCCCTGGAGTCTGGGTGTGATCCCCCCCTCTCCCCCCATCCAGATTTGGTATCTACCCTCAGAAACTGCTAGCCTAGAGAAGTTTAGGAATCAGACTTCGAATCTAAGAAGAAAGCGATTGAATATAGGGACCCCTTTCCTTCAAAAACTGCACCTTCATTCACCCCCCACTTGGAAGGCGTAGGCTTCCTGGGTCTGCTCATTGAAAATGAGTGGGAAGGTGGGAATATAAAGATTATAAATTGCACATTGGTTCTTTGATGCCGCCTTACTACGACCTGTGAACTTATGCTGCCCTAGTATTTTTGCAGCTCTGTGTGTACCGGTGCTTCTGTTTGCTAATTGGCTATTTCTGTTTGGTTCTACATGGCATTTGCTTATTTGGGGCTCTCAATAAAAATTATATACATTAAAGGTATGATTTTTTTTGGCATGAAAAAGGAGATCAAGAGGCTTTTTATTCTTTTCACCCAAAGGAATGTTAGAAATAAATAATACATAAGGGATTAAAAATGTTGGTCAGTTTGGGGACAATATAACGCTCTGAACTTTAATGTAATAGGCCAAACTTGGCATGGGGCGAAAACAGGGAAAAGACACATCGCGTTCAAAATGGACCAGGTTAGAAAGAAATAAAGTCCCCCCCGAAAAAATGACCCTATGCCCTTTCTATGGGAGAATCAGTTCCGGCTGCTGAAACAGAGAAACATCGATACACTGAGAAACAGCAGTTACTGAACTGTTCTTTTTAACCACCCCCTCTGTATTCTCTTTTCCTCTCCCAGTCATAGACACACAGAGCCAAAACAGATCACATGCACCTACAGTGTACACCTACTGTATACATATACACATACCAGCACATGTATACAGTCACATACACATGCACATACAAACACATGCATACAGGTCCTCACACACACATGTATACACACACGCCCACAGACATACAAATGTACACAGCCACATACAAACACACAGATATACATACACACCCACATGCAAAGGGGTTGGAAATAATTCCATGAGAAGGGCCAGTGCAAGGATATTAGGCATCCTGGGAGAGCCTTTGGCCTTCTACCCTCCTCCCCCTCTCCCTGAGATTTTGATAATTAAACTCAACAATCACATTTATCCCAACACCATCCCTGTCACAACAATCCTGTAAAAATGCATAACTGGGCATCATACTTTTATTTATTTAACTAAGCTTATATACTGCTTTTCTACCAGTCAAAACAATGTACATTCAGGTACTGTATACATTTTCCGTGCTCCCCGAAGGGCTCACCATCTATGTTTTTGTACCTGAGGCAACGGAGGGTTGTAAAAAACTTTGCTTTTTTATATACAGTATGTGCGCGTCCACACTTCCTGCTATGCTGATGGTTCTTCGAATTGTTGTGGCTGTTGGGATCTATGATTTTGCCTTGACTTCAGCTGTTAGTTTCTGAGGGGCAGCAAAGGTCACTCTAGGTGACTGCCTAGTCGCTGCGCCAGCCCCGTCCATGAGGCATGCTCTTCTGCAACCCCCTGCTGCCATGCCCCAATCCCTGCTGGGGTCCTTTTACTAAAGGGCACTGCACAGTCAGCGCAAGCTTTGGTGCATATTAAGCGCATGCTGGAGCATGGGGCCGAGACAGCACAGGTTGATTTCCACATGTCGGGTGGTAAAGGGATGGGCTAGGGGCGGAGAGAGGATGTGATGAGCACCGTGCAGTACACATCACATGCTACTTGCACTTTATGCAACTAGCATGGGTTCACATAACGCCACGTTAATAGACACATTAGTGTTCTGTGCGGTAACTGCCGGAAATATGCTGGCCACACCCCTGGTAGTAAGCGTACAGTGGATGCAACTACCACACTTATGTTTTAGTGCTTAATGCATATTAGTTGCTAAATTTCAGTGTACTCTAGTAAAAAGGCCCTTTAGCATTTCAGATGTATGTTTCATTTTTGTTGTAAATTCTTCTGTGAAACCTAGAGGATGAGCTATATATCTTAATAGTTGCTAAGTATGGTGACACCTAGGGCTGCTTTTATGACAGGACGCCTATGTGATGTAACCACCTGCAGGCTCTGAACCCAGAGAATTGTTTTACTGGGTTTCCGTTATAACCTTTTCTATTTGCACCATAGGCCAAAACATAACCTTCACCTCAGACCAGAGCAGAGGGATACGAAAAAACTAGTCTGTGTAATAAAAATCAATCCCTCTCTGTGTAATAAAAATTAACACCACAAAAGGTTCCCCCAGAGGTTAATGTTAAAGGTGACTATAGAATATAATTCTAAAGTTACCTTTTGATAAAATTAAAAGAGAATCAATTCACAAATTTGTATTCGTAGTACAATAAATAGGTGAAAGAAAAATAGTTAATGAAATTTTTTTATTTTTCACAGTTGTACTTTTCCTCTTTTTTATTTAAGTACCTGTACTAATATTAAACCCTTGAGGTCTTAGACAAGTAATTATTAAAATACTTTAAGAGGTAAGTAGTATGAGCTTTTCAATACACTTCCTTTTCAGCCTTTACATTTTCCTTCTTTAGCAACTGCTTTCTTTCCTGTCATGAAACACTACAGGTTAAATTGCTCCACAGTAAGAAGCAATCTTTTCTTAATTTCCTTGTCCTCTCTTTAATAACAGATTACATGACAGACAGTTCCTTTTAAAATATACCTCTTTCACCTCACATTAACTGCGAAGCCGGGGTGCATTAGTAGCGCTAGAATGTATTCTCTTTGGATAATGGATATCAGTCTCTCTTCAGCTGGTAACAGGTTTTGATTTCTTGAATCTACTACCTGATGTATTACAATTAATTTTAAAAAAACCATCTCTCAATTTTCAGCTTGTACTAGGTAGCATGTTCCCTCGGTGTAAGCTGTTTTCCCTAGTGGTTACCATACTCTCAACTAATTTCAAAATAAAAGATAATTAGTATTCCCTCCTATCTAAAACGCCTTTTTTAATTATAATTTATTTTAGCAAAATCCTTTTTTAGAAGCATTTACTCTATGACCCTCTCATTTACTCATTTCTTAGTGGACAATGGACTTTTTAATCATTTCTTTGATATGTACCAGCTTCTGTATTCTACTTATTCATACAATCAAATTTGAATTTTTTTTTTATTTAATCAACCTGAAGTCAGGCTGGGAAAGTGGCCAAATTCTTTGCAGCCAAATTTATTTTACATCATATTTTTTCACGTTCGTCTCCGCTATATGCAGGGTTTGAACTGATAACAGCAGTCCTTTTTTAACTCTGTTTTCCAAAGCCAGTGCAAGTCATTTTATTTCTTTCCCATACTTCCTTTCATACCAATGGCAGATCTAGTGCATGGTGTTAGCAATTATTAACTTTAAAACTCTGTCACATGCTTGCGTGTCTCTCACCCTAAACATACATTCACACTCAAAAGCTGAGAAAATACTTTTTAATTTAAACCCTCTGACTGGATAGTTTGTGTCAAGAAGTTTCTTTTGTATGGCTTTAAATTTAACTTTGGAAACATTTTTAATGTTTATCCCAACACAGACCCAAGACAATTACATTAGAGGCCCATTCTGTTCTGGGCGTCCCTGCTTGTCCGGCCAGTCAGAATCGCGATGTGCACCAGTAGTACTCGATTCTGATCCTGCTGGGACTTGACATGCCTGGGGGATCGGAATCTGATCTACTGGCCTGGATGTGCAGGCAGTGCCCCGATTCTGACTGGCTCTATGTCCAGCATCTCCCTGGCTAACCCGGCCATGCCACCACCGCTTCATGCAGGAGCTGTGATTCGCAGCAGACTGAAAAACCTTCTCTTCCTGCAGCCCAACCCCTGATCGGGCCTGCCGTGACCAGGGTTGGGCTGCGGGGAACCCCCTGCACCCCCTTACCAGCCCGGCAGGCCTAGGCTCCACATTCCCCAATGTCCAGGGGGACTTATTCCACCTCTGAGGTGGAATAAGTCCCCTGTTTAAATGACAAACTCCGGACGTACAGGGTCGACCTTGTTATCGGCCCTGTATGTCCGGGGTCATGGCGCCGCCCACTACCGGCCCTCGCTCCACCTCTGGTCCCCCCTTTCCAGCCACGAACAGAGCTCCCCACACAACACGGATCTACATTCCCGGCATCGCGATCCAGACATTTAGCATGGTTCAGAATGACCCCCTTAGCCTCTACTTTGCTTCAAATCCAAACTCCAAACTGACTATTTTTCCAACTGCAATTTCTGGAACTAGCTGAAAGCCCAGAGAGAACAATTATGATTGGAGCACTGCTGTCACATGATGATGGAGAGTCTTTTCTGAGGTGTGCTATCCAGTGGAATTTTCCCTCAGTTTGCCTCTCAGCAGCCTTGTTTAAAAACAATGATCTACTCATCTGTTTTGAAGTGTCTTCCCAAAGTACAACAGGAGACCCCAGAATACCTCCACCAGTGTTGCTATGCTCACGTAACCCCTCTTTTTCCCCTTCCCATCCTCATTCCCATCCCCTTCTAGTCCTCCCCCAAAATCAGCTCCCTTCTAGTTCTAGATCCACCCAGAATTCGCTCCCTTCTAGTCCCATTCTCCCATGCCCCCACATCAGCCCATTTCCAGTCCTAGCCCCCATATGCTCTTTCCAGTCGAAATTCCAGCCCCCATCAGCCCATTTCTAGTCCTATTCCAGCTCCCATCAGCCCACTTCCAGTCCTATTCCAGCCCATCAGCCCATTTGCAGTCCAAGATCCCCCAGCAGCCCATTTCCAGTCTTAGCCCTTCCCATCAGCCCATTTCCAGCCCTATTCCAGCCCCCATCAGCCCATTTCCAATCCTAGCCCCCCCCATCAGCCAATTTCCAGTTCAAGCTCCCCATAAGCCATTTCCAGTCCTATTCCAGCTCCCCATCAACCCATTTGCAGTCCTAGCCCCCCCATCACAGCCCATTTCCAGTCCCAGCTTACCATCCCATCACAGCCTATTTCCAGTCCTAGCCTCCCCATCACAACCCATTTCCAGTCCCAGCTCTCCCATCACAGCCCATCTCCAGTCCTATTTCAGCTCCCCATCAGCCCATTTCCAATCCTAGCCCCCCATCAGTCATTTCCAGTCCCAGCTTACCCTCCCATCACAGCCCATTTCCAGTCCTAGCCCCTCCAATCACAGCCCATTTCCAGTCCCAGCTTACCCTCCCATCACAGCCCATTTGCAGTCCAAGCTCCCCCTCCCCATCACAGCCCATTTCCAGTCCAAGCTTCCCCCCCCCCATCACAGCCCATTTCCAGTCCTAGTGCCCCCGCCCACCACCAAAGAGCCCTGCGGCCATGCTGGTAGCTGTTTCAGTGAACCACACTGAATGCCGGGAAAGGTTAAAGGTCATTTCCCGGCACTCGTGCTCTTCACAGAAACAGTCGACAGTGCCTCGCACGGACTTCCCTGGCTCCCTCTGAAGCCATCCATCTGTGTGAGAATGAAGTTGGCGCAGGGCCCTATTCGAACAACATTCTTGCACAATGGACTGGCCAGCCCTACTCAGAATCGATGGGGATCAAGTGTGAATAGCCTTGAAAATGATCATACTATCTCACTTCCCCTAAACATCAATGACCAAAGAAAATTCTTTCCTACGTTTCTTCTGCAAATTCTCACAGCTCTTCCTTACGATTGGGATTCATCCAGGGAAAGACATATCCAGTGGTGTAATCTTCATAGTCTCTTTTCAATTTCTTCATCTTAATCTTTTTCACGTCTGACTGAGGTTCTTCAATTAATTTTGCCATATCCTCCTGTTGTTTAACCATTTTTTCAGACTCCTCAGATTTCAAAGCATCCATAATTACAACAGACTCTTTTCTCATTGCCTCCAGATTAGTCTTTGTGGTGTCCACTACCAACACTATCAAATCAAGGGAACATTTATTAAGAATTTTGTTCCATTTTTCCACAAACAATTGATCAGAAGTGAACAAACAGGTTCTTTATATACTCATAATCCCCTGGGGATCTACATTCCAGTCTACACGTTGAGGAATCATTTTATACTCTGAAAGTGACCATTGCTAGTGCTTGTATATCTACAATGGAAGGTCAAGTTTTTGGCCTGTTACATTAAGTTTTTCTGAAGGACATATCTCTGAGCTACTTAAGGTGAAGACTCCATTTGACTCCAGTGATGTTTCTGTTGAAGGTAATAACTGGAGTACACTATTGAATTTACAGAAACGCATAGTGTGATCTGATTTGAATATATAGATGCCAATAGATCCGCAGGGGATTGTGAGTATAAAAGAACCCGTTTGTTCACTTCTGATCACTTGTTTGTGGAAAAAGGGAACAAAATTCTTAATAAATATTCCCTTGATTTGATGGTGTTGGTGGTGGACACCACGAAGACTAGTCTGGAGGCAATGAGAAGAGAGTCTGTTGTAATTATGGATGCTTTGAAATCTGAGGAGTCTGAAAAAAGGTTAAACAACAACAGGAGAATATGGCATAAATAATTGAAGAACTGCAGTCAGAAGTGAAAAAGATCAAGATGAATAAATTGAAAAAAGACCATGAAGATTACACCACTGGATATGTCTATTCCTTGATGAATCCCAATCGTAAGGAAGAGCTGCGGAGAATTTACAGAAGAAACGTAGGGAAAAGGAGTTTTATCTCGGGTCATTGATGTTTAGGGGAAGTGAGATAACATGATCATTTTCAAGGCTATTCACACTTGATCCCCATTGGTTCTGAACAGGGCTAGCCAGTCCATTGTGCGAGAATGTTGTTCACACAGGGTATCGCGCCAACAACATCCTGCACATGTTTGGCTCTCGGTTCACCTCCCTATAGTAGCTTGCGGCTCCTGGCTGGCTCAGCAACAGCTCTCTACAGCCGCTGAAGTGAAGAGCATTTTTTTCCTTCACTTCGGCAGCTGTGTTGTAATGTAGACCGCTGGTGCACTGAGTGCTGGGACACAGGAAATGTCCTTTGACCTCTGGCATGCCAGCAATCTACATTACAACACAGCTGCTGAAGTGAAGGAAACCAATGTTCTTCACTTCGGCGGCTGTAGGGAGCTGTTGCTGAGCCTGCCGGGAGCCGCAAGCCACTATAGGGAGGTGAGCCGAGAGCCGAACATGTGCAGGATGTTGTTGACACGATACCCTATGTGAACAACATTCTCGCACCATGGAGCTCTTCCGGGGGGGGGGAGGGGGCTAGGGTTTGAAATGGGCTGGGGGAGCCTAAGATTGGAAATGGACTGAGTGGGGGGGGGCTAGGACTGGAAATGGGCTTTGGAGGGGGGGTTTAGGATTGGAAATGGGCTGAGTGTGGGGGAGCTTGGACTGGAAATGGGCTGACGGGAGCTGGAATAGTACTGGAAATGATCTGATTGGGGGGGCTAGGCCTGGAAATGGGCTGATGGGGGGGAACTTGGACTGGAAATGGGCTGATGTGGGGCTGGAATAGGATTGGAAATGGCTGATGGGGGAGCTTGGACTGGAAATGGGCTGATGGGAGCTGGAATAGTACTAGAAATGATCTGATTGGGGGGGCTAGGCCTGGAAATGGGCTGATGGGGGGGAACGTGGACAGGAAATGGGCTGATGTGGGGCTGGAATAGGAATAGAAATGGCTGATGGGGGAGCTTGGACTGGAAATGGTCTGATGGGAGCTGGAATAGTACTGGAAATGAGCTGATGGGGGGGGCTAGGCCTGGAAATGGGCTGAGTATGGGGGAGCTTGGACTGGAAATGGGCTGGTGTGGAGCTGGAATAGGATTGGAAATGGCTGATGGGGGGGCTAGGATTGCAAATGGATTGATGGGGGAGCTTGGACTGGAAACGGGATGATAGGGGCTGGAATAGGACTAGAAATGAGCTGATTGGGGGGTGTTAGGACTGGAAATGGGCTGATGCAGGGGGGATGAGAGAATGAAACTAGACGGGAGCGGATGCTGAGTGGGGCTGGAACTAGAAGGGAGCTGATGTTGGGGGAGGACTAGAAGGGGATGAGGCTCGGGGAATGAGGATGGAGGGGGAAAAGATATTTTGTGTGGGAAGGAAGAAAAATCTACGAGTGGCCGCGTATTGGCAGAGCAAGTGGGGATTGAGGATGGAAGGGTGAAATTTGAGTGGATAATAAAGGAATAAAGAAAGAAATAGAGAAAGATCAGTATGTTAATGGAAAAATCTTGAAGAGAGAAAAAAGGACAAATGGACAGCAGGCAATGGAGAATTAGCAGAAGACAGAAGAAATCAGAAGAAAGTGACTGGAGCAATTGCAATTGAAAAATAAAATGCCTAAACAACAAAAGGTAGAAAAAATAGAATTTACACTTACCTGGTAATTGTAGTTCCTGTAGGGTCCAGTTTAGTCCTCCATATCTGGGTAGTGCACCTCCTCCCGCAGCAAGGAGACTGGACCAATCAGAGTCTTTTCCATGTCTGGATGTATGCTGCTGGAACTCCCATCAGCCCCCCAGTGAACTATTAACAAAGCAGACTCAAAGAAGCAACACATGAGAGAAATACTTATCTATAACATTCCCGAAAAACAAAGACCCCCTCCCCCAAACAGCCGACCCCCTCCCCAAACGAGGGAGCTGGAAGCCTGCACATTGCCTCTACCTCTACAACTGACCAAAGGAAGAGACACAGTCGTGGCTACAAGAACAAACAGCCAAAGGAGAGCGGAAGACCCCCAAACCTGAGGACCACAGACATACTCTTAGCCCACTCTCGCAAACTGCGCAATAGTGCGCCGCGTCGAAAAAAAAGGCAGGGAAGGAGGACTAAACTGGACCCTACAGAAAGTACAATTACCAGGTAAGTGTAATTTCTATTTCCTGAACGGTCCTCCAGTTTAGTCCTCCACATCTGGGAAGTACCAGAGCAGTAATCAATGGGAGAGACCCTGCCAACCGGCGCACAAAATGGCCAAACCAAAACAAGAATCCTTAGATGCTATCACATCCAGCCAATAATGCTTACTGAAAGCATGCAGTGACAACCAAGTAGCCGCTCTGCAAATCTCTACTGGCGGAACCAAACTGTGCTCTGCCCACGACGCCGCTTGCGCCCTGGTAGAATGGGCCCGTAGACCCAAGGGAACCATCCGGCCTTGCAGAATATACGCCGATGCAATAGCCTCCTTAAGCCACCTGGCAATAGAAGCTTTCGCCGCTGCTTCCCCCTTCCGCTTACCACCAAAAAGGACGAACAGACGATCCATCTTACGGTAAGTCTCAGAAACCTTTAAGTATCGCTGGAGCACCCGTCGAACATCTAGACGATGTAACCCACTGTCAGGCGCGTCTGTCCCATCAGAATTAAAAACGGGAAGAAAAATGGACTGATTCAAATGAAAGGGAGACACAACCTTGGGAAGGAAGGAGGGAACCGGCCTCAAAACTACTCTATCTTTAGAGAAGGACAAGAAAGGTTCCCTACACGAAAGCGCCTGCAACTCAGAAATCCGCCTAGCCGAGCAGATGGCCACCAAAAACACTGTCTTCAGCGTCAAATCCTTAAGGGACGCCAGGTGAAGCGGCTCAAACGGCTTCCGAACCAACCCTTGTAACACTAGATTCAAATCCCACGGAGGAATCGTCGCCCTGCGAACAGGCCGCAGCCGGAACACAGCCCTCAGAAAGCGTTGCATATCTGAGTGCGCCCCCAGGGGGACACCCAGGACCTTACCCCGGAAGCATGTGAGAGCTGCTAATTGCACCTTCAGGGAACTGGCCGCTAGACGTTTGTCAAATCTGTCCTGCAAGAAACTGAGTATGGTCGGCACGGACGCCTTCGCCGCTCGAATATCGTGTCTCGAACACCAATCCTCAAAAATTTGCCATATACGCACATACACGAGCTACGTAGAGGATTTTCTTGCCCGAAGAAGCGTGGCAATGACCGACGCCGAATAGCCTTTCCTCTTTAGCCTAGCCCTCTCAATGGCCATACCGTAAGCAAGAATCGATCCATCTGTGGCATCCGTAGCGGCCCCTGGAGCAAGAGATCCAGCAATGGAGGGAGCCGCCATGCTACTCCGTCTAGAAGTCGAACCAGATCCGCATACCAAGGACGTCTGGGCCAATCGGGCGCCACCAGCAGAACCTTCTCCGGTGCGCTTCTATGCGTTGAATTACCCGACCGATCAGTGCCCATGGAGGGAAGACGTAAAGGAGACCGGAGATCGGCCAAGGCCGAATGAGTGTGTCGATGCCTTCTGACATCCATTCTCGCCGTCTGCTGAAGAAGCTACTTGTTTTTGCTGACTGATAGGTCGCCATGAGGTCCATGACCGGAGCCCCCGACCGGTGAACTATTTGAGCGTATATCTGCGGGTGAAGCTCCCACTCCCCGGCATCCACTTGCACTCTGCTGAAAAAATCCGCCATCACATTGTCCTTTCCTGCAATATGCGCTGCCAAAAGAGCTAGGAGCCTGGACTCCATCCACTGAAACAGAAGGTCGGATTCCTCTTACATGGCTCTGCTTCCCGTGCCGCCCTGCCGGTTGAGGTAGGCCACCGCTGCCGAATTGTCTGAGAGAACTCTCACTGCTCGACCCGTCACCGTAGATTCGAAATCTTGCAGTGCCCGCATCACCGCTCACAGCTCGAGACGGTTGATCGACCAAGAGGCTTCCAGAGCTGACCAAGTCCCCTGCGCGAAGTGATCCGTGCAGTGAGCCCCCCAGCCCTCCAGCTGGCATCCGTCAGCACAGGCACCCAGACCGGCTGTTCCAGAGACACCCCCATCTGCAGCGACTTTGAGCTCAGCCACCATCGCAACGAAAGACATACTTGTCTCGGGCAAGGCAGACGCTTGTTGAGCGAATCCGTTTGATTCGACCAACGATGCAAGAGGGCTCTCTGAAGCGGGCGCATATGGAACCTGGCCCAGGGAACTACCTCCAGAGTTGCCACCATCGTCCCTAAGACACGCAGGTACCACTAAGCCGACGGTGCCGGGAATCTTAAGAACTGGTGAATCAGAGAACGCAGGCCTCGTGCTCGGCGATCTGGCAGCAACACCAGTCCTTCCGCCGTGTCGAAGCGGACCCCGAGGTATTCGAGGGATTGAGTCGGCACTAAGTGACTTTTCTTCTCGTTGACCACCCAACCGAGGCTCTGAAGAAGATCTATCACTCTGCTTGTGGCTTGTAGACTCTCGCTCTCGGACTTTGCTCGAATCAACCAGTCGTCGAGATAAGGATGAACCAGAATGCCTTCCTTCCGCAACGCCGCCGCAACCACGACCATGACCTTGGTGAAGACGCGGGGTGCTGTGGCCAGGCCGAACGGCAGCGCCTGAAACTGATAATGTCCCCAAGGGAACGCGAACCTCAGAAACCTTTGATGAGCTGCCCTGATCGGAATATGCAAGTAGGCCTCCGAAAGATCCAAGGACGTTAAGAACTCTCCCTTGCGCACCGCCACTATGACGGACCGCAGAGTCTCCATGCAGAAATGAGGCACACGCAGACAACGATTTACTCCTTTGAGATCTAAAATAGGACGGAGGGACCCGTCCTTCTTTGGCACCACGAAATAAATGGAATACCGACCCACTCCGAGTTCGGACTCTGGGACAGGCACTACCGCCCCAAGGCAACCAGGCGGTCCAATGTTAAACGTATTGCTAGAACTTTCTGTGGACCTTTGCATGGAGACAGAACAAAGGAATCCTGGAGAGGACAGGCGAACTCCAAAGCGTAGCCCTCCCGCACTATCTCGAGCACCCACTGGTCCGAGGTTATCTGGACCCAGGAGGGAAGAAAGTGTCGAAGACGAGCTCCTGACTTTCCTCCGGGGCCCACCTCACTTCATTGCGGCTTGCGACTAAAGGAAGAGGAGGCAGAAGCGGAGGCAGCCGAGAACCCTCTCCCTGCTCCTCGAAAGCCTCGAAAATCCGGGGACCTAGTTGCCGATCTGCCACGCTGGAAACCCCCCAGACGGGAAGAACGGAACCTGCGAAAGTCCCGAAACTGACCTCGAGTTGACGACACACTCCTACTCTGCCTGGGCTTATCCTCCGGAAGCCTTCCACCTTTAGACTCCCCAAGGTCCTTAACTAACTTATCCAGGTCATCCCCGAACAACAGCTTGCCTTTAAAGGGGAGCTTGCTAAGGCGCGATTTAGAAGACCCGTCGGCCGCCCAATTACATAGCCAAATAGTCCGGCGCGCCGCCACTAGGGAAGCCATACTGTTTGCTAAAGTCCTGATCAAATCATAGTGAACATCCGCCAAATAAGCTGAACCAGATTCCAATCGGGTCACCTCCAACAACCCCTGCTGGTCTAGACGAGAGTCCTGCCGCAAATGCTGAGCCCATCTCAAGCAGGCTCTGGATACCCAGGCCCCACAAATAGACGCCTGCAAAGATAAGGCATTGGCCTCAAAGGCCTGCTTCAACAAGCCGTCCACCTTTCGATCCTGAGTGTCTTTTAAGGCAGCACCGCCCTCAACGGGAATTGTGGTCTTCTTGGTCACCGCCGACACCGCAGCATCGACCCGGGGCAAGCGAAACTTTTCTTTGTCTTTGTCTGCCAAAGGATAGAGACGGTTCATCATCCTAATACCCTTCAATCCGGACTCAGGCTGGTCCCATTCAGCCTGAATCATCTGATCCACTACTCTATGTACCGGAAACACCACCTGGGAGTCCCGCACCGCTTGAATCAGAGGATCCTCTAAACCTTCCTCATCCACAGGATGCGCCGCAGCCAATTAAGCGCTTGGAGGGATTCCGTAACTAAGGGAACCAATTCTTCCCTGCGAAACACACGGATGATCCGGACTGGTCCTCCGGCTCAGGAATCTCCCCCTCCTCTAATTCTGCAACCCCATCCTTGGGTTCCATGTCCGACCACTCCGTCTCCTGCTAGTCCATGTCATCCGAAAGACGGAGCCGCTTGGCTGCTTTTGGAGCGTCCCCTCTCGCCCCCTCTCCTTTGAGAGACGGCGGAGCAGGCGGCAGCGAACAAACCTCTGGCAACTTTCCTAAACATCCCTTCTGGAAAGCTTGATGCATCAGAAGCACAAAATCCAGGGAGAAATCCCCCAAAAAGGACTCGACTACCCCCCCTGTCAGCATACCCCCTTGCGCAGAAGGAGTAGAAGGAGAAGAGGGCCCGATAATTCCCAGAGAAGGCTCTTCCCCAGCCGAAACTGGAGGGCCTACAGACTCTAAAGGCACTCTGGCTTCCATTTGAGGTTCCAGAACTGAAGAGCCAAGAGCGCAGCCCTTGCAAACCATGGCGTCAGACACTGGACCTTTGCGTGATCCGCAGATTACGCACTGCGGCTGCCCAGACATGAAGGAAAATCACCAAGCAAACTTAAAGGCGCTGAGAGAGAGAGAGAGAGAGAGAGAGAGAGAGAGAGAGGACAACTGCCTGGAACCGGAAAGCAAGGATCAGAATTTCCCCCTAATCCTGCCAGAGCTCTCTTGTTGAGTTTGTGCTGGTTTGGTGTTATTTTATATTATTTATTTATTTATTTTTGCAAAAACGGGCTCACTGCACGCCCCCCAGGCAAATCGCCCCCCTTTAGGAAGCCTGGCCAGCCCCAGAAAGGCCGCAGCACGGACCGCCGAAAAGAAGCAGGGAAAAGAAAAACCAAAACCAAAATGGCCGCCGCTCCCGCGGCCGAAAAAAAGGCGCAAGGCAACAAAACTAAAGAAACTAAACCAGAAAAACAAAAGAAATGAAATTATAAACGATCCCTGCCGAACAGAGATCAACGGGCCACAAAGGGAGGGAGAAAAAGGCAAACTCACCCCGGCAGCAATGAAAACGGACACCGCTTGAAAGAAAAAGCATGGATCGTGAGCCGAGCATTCCGGGTTTGCAGGACTGGAAGAGCAACGCTGAGAGTCTTTCACCGACAAGAGACAGTGCTGAGAACTGCTAAATCTCTCCCCTGTGCAGTTCTAGGGGTAGAGATCGCATGCTGTGACTGAGCCCGAAGTGCCTCCACCAAGCAGGAAGCAGAAGGGCAGTGCAAGCTCGACTCCCCCGTGTCTCACGTTTTGTTTGTTTTTTTAAAGCGACAGGCCCCTGAGTAATTGAAATAAAATAGAAAGCAGAAAGAGCAGTAAAACAACCCAAAACCTAAATTAGTGTTGCCTAGAACGATCCTAAAGTGAGCCAAAGGACAGGCTCACACGTCCACCCGCTGCAAGGAGACTGGACACACTGGAGGGGCTGATGGGAGTTCCAGCAGCATACATCCAGACATGGAAAAGACTCTGATTGGTCCAGTCTCCTTGCTGCGGGAGGAGGTGACCCAGATGTGGAGGACTACACAATAGTAATGTAGAAATCCGGTAGTCTTTCTTTATCCAGACACTCATTAAGAGGCGTGTTAACATTATGCTAATATTTATGCAAATGAGACTCCTTATGCAAATGAGGTCCCACAATGAGTCTCCGCACATGGCCCCGCATCCCCCCCCTTGGGCCGCCCCTGGTTCTGAGACCCGTTTTTCTCCTCTGTTTTTCATAAAAACGGAAAACTTGAGTTTCTAAACAACAAACGGGTTCTATAGTACTCTTTAACCCTTCTCAAGACCTATTTTAATCATCTTGAGCAAAATCTGACATAAAATGTCAATTTTCAAAGTTTGAGAATTTGAAGCTCTGGATGCTAATTTCATCACTGACACATAAAATCACTGTATCCTGTTAATGATGCCATTTTAAATATGACCTGGTGGTCCTGGCACAAAGAACACAGATAGTTCCCCTTTTCTGAGTCACAGTGTAGGTGTCTTGCAAGTCCTCTGTGGAGGGTGCACAGCATGTTTAAGAGGAAAACTCCATGTTCTCTGTACTGTTCAGGAAGAGGCAAAAGAAGGGTAAACAGGTGTAAAATTGAATGAAAATCTATTTTATGTTAAATTAGAGATGCCATTTCAGATAAATTACTTTTTGTTCAGACTTAAGTAGTTGAATTGAACATTTACTTAAAATATTTTTTCCATTTGACACAATTTAACTTCAAGTTTTGTTCTCTTCAGAAAAATAGGAACAACAATTTAAATTAACTGTCTACATTTGGTTTCCAAATAATTTCAGAGAAAGAGATTGATCCAACAAAACACCCAAATATCAGGAAACAGTCTGGTATTTGGATGTTTTTTCAAATCAATCTTTCTTTTAGACCATAGGTCTCTGTAGTGAAGAGAGTAGTTAGTTTTAACTTATTTATGGTACGTCCTTTAAAACTATATCTGGCTCGTGGAGAAACACCACCTGAATTCTGTGGGGGGAAAATTAACATTTTTCCAGATGTCTCAAAGCAAACTCAGCTTAGATGCAAGGCTTTTTTGTTGTTAAAGCCACGCATTCTAGCACTTGGTGCATCTTTTCCTTAAGTTTCCCTGTAAATGTTTGGTTACATTAGGTGGCACCAAGTATGTTTTCTCTGAGGCTTCATCTTTAGAATTGTTTATTATAAATCATGTTCCATAGGTATAATGTAATTTACATTGTAATGTATATCATTTTGTTTTGTAAATCAGTAAGTTGAAATAATTAGAGTTTTGTATAAAATGTTTAGGGCATTAACTCCTTTCTATGCATAATTTTTCATTTGTACAATTATTTCTTTACTTGGTTTATAGTTCTCCCCAGGATGTGGACTAAATGGATTTCTTATTTTTCTTGTTAATGTGAATTGTATTATTTTTTTAAATTATTAATAAAAAGATTTAAAAAATACCTGGATCATGCCTGTTTTAGGATGATGATATCAGCAAGCCTTAATTTTGCATAACATGGATTATTGTAATTTGATTTACTTCATTTACTGAAAGAGCAAATAGTGAACTTTCTCGAAACCAACAGGATGCATGATCCAAGGCAACATGGTTCTACCAAAGGACGATTTTGCCAAACAAATCTAATTGAGTTCTTTGACTTGGTGACCAGAGAACTAGATCAAGGGCATGTGATGGATGTCATCTACCTGGATTTCAGCAAAACCTTTGATATTGTTCCTCATCGGTGGCTTATCAGTAAACTTAATAACTTGGGGATGAGTCCCAAGGTGGTGAACTGAATCAGAAATTGGTTGACTGACAGATGACAGAAGGTGATGGTAAACAGAACTTATTCGGATGAAAGGAAGGTGATTAGAGGTGTGCCCAAGAGTTCAGGCCTAGGACCAGTACTGTTCAATGTATTTGTGAGTGATATTGCTGAAGGACTGAATGGAAATGTCTGTCTTTTTGCAGATGACACCAAAATTTACAACAGAGTGGACCTGAGGGAGTGGATAACATGAGGAAAGATCTACAAAAGCTGAAGAATAAATCTTAACTGCCAAGCATTAGAACAATGTGAAGAAATGCAATGTCATGCACTTCGGAAGCAGAAATCCAAGGGAATTGTACGCAATAGGGGGTGAAAGGTTGGTGTGCACAGACCAGGACAAGGACATTGAATTGACTGTTTCTGTGGATCTCAAGGTGTGCGACACGGCGGTGGCAAAAACCAGAAGGATGCTAGTTTGCATACAGAGAGGAATTGCCAGCTGAAAGGAAGAGGTACTAATGCCACTATACAAGTCACTGGTGAGGCCTCACTTGGAATACTGTGTTCAGTTTTGGAGACCATATCTCACAAATGATATAAAAAGACTGGAAACGGTTCAGAGGAAGGCAACCAAAATGATTTGAAGCCTGCATCAGAAGACTTATAAGAAGAGAATTGAAGACCTAAATATGTACACTCTGGAGGAGAGGAGGGATAGGGGAGATATGAGTCAAACCTTTAAATACTTAGAGTATTAATGAACAAACAAACCTCTTCCAAAGATGGAGAAGCTGTAAAACTAGAGGGCATAACATGAAGCTGCAAGGGGTAAATTGAAAGGCAATGTCAAGAAATACTTTTTCGCTGAAAGGGTGATGGATGCTTGGAATGCCCTCCCGATGGAAGTGGTGGGGGCAAATACAGTGAAAGAATTCAAAATGACATGGGACAGACACAGTGGATCTCTTTATAGCAACAGGATAAATTCAAAATAAACATAACTATCTCTTAAATCTCAACAAATAGGAGTGACCTACACGGAGCATTGGGTACACCCCTAAACAAAGGCATGGGGAGGAGCGACCTGCATGGAGGGCAGGTGCACCTAATCTTGCTGCCTTGCTAAGCAGACTAGATGGACCATGCTGGTCTTTATCTGCCATCATATACTATGTTACTTAGAAATGCCACAATGGTTTATTGATGAATTGCAGTTGACCCAAAATCAATGGTACAAGTTATTTATGGTCTATGAAAGTTTGATCATATTCAGCCTACATTATCTGAACATTATTGGTTGCCAGTCCAGTTTAGAGTGAAGTTCAAATTTGTGATTACAATTTTCAAATTACTTTATTGTATGGTACAGAATGAGTTCCAACAACATTTATGTATATAATCAATTTACTTGGTCTTGAAATCAGCTATGCAGTGCCTATTGGAGGGTCCATCCCATTTGGTATTTCAGAATATATCTACTCAGTCAAGGGCTTTCTCACTTGTGGATCCCATATTGTGGAAAGCTCTTTCTGTTGCAATATGGTCTATTAAAGACTACTTACTTTTTCAAAAGCAGGTTAAAGCTCATTTTTTTAATGCTGCTTTTTCTTGGGTTTTTTTCTTGTTTGTTTTGTGAACTTTGCTGTATTGGCAAGAAGTAAAAACTAAACCTAACCAACAATACCCTAACTATGATGGAAAATCTCTATGAGTCACAAATGAACCATCATATATATTAAAACCCAAATTTATTTTCTTTTTGTCGGAGCCCACCGAGGGAGGGTTAGAACAGATAATCAAACCCCCGCCAGTCTGTGGACTACTTTTTTTCTTTTTATGTTTCACCCTAGTGAATTGTATTAAAACGTCACTTATCTTCACTAAAATCCGTAGTTCTTCTCATGTGTTGCAAATTGTTTGGGTACACGACGTGCACGTTTCGGGTATGCGCCCTGTTTCAAGTGCTTTCTTCTTTTTAGTCATGCAACAAAAACCGCCATTCTCTTGGTCTATTGGGCATCACATGTGAAGGCTTTTACGACGCTAAAGCTTTTAATAGGGGAAACACCAATGAGAAGAGGAATTTCCCCACCGTCAGAGGAATCCTCTATCTCATTGGTGGAAAGACCTCTCAAGTAAACTATTCTATCTCAGAGAATAGTGATCCAATCGACATCTCGATTCAACCCTGTGGGTTGTATTGTGTGTAAAACGAAGATCCAGCGTTGTTCCAATCGTTGTAGCTTTTGTTCACGATCACCACCTCGTGGATTAAAAGAGACATGATCAATTACTTTCCAAACTGACTCCTCAAAACAATGAGACTGAATTTCACAATGTTCTACTACTGGAGCCGTTAATATTCTATTCCTTATGCGTGATGCATGTTCTGCCAGACGTTGTTTCATCGATCGAGTAGTGCGTCCTACATATACCAGTCCACATGGGCACTTTAAAAGATATACCACATGAGAGGTGAGACAAGTTGTCTTCCAACGTCGATGATATATTTGTCCTGTATTCGGATGTTGCCATGTTGATCCAGTCAATGTCTGATCACAATATTTACACATAGTACAAGGATTATGTTCTCCGCCATATCCCGACGAAATAGATCTATCTAGGGGTAACGTTGTCTTAACGAGATGATCACTCAGGTTAGCTCCCCTTGTAAACGCCACTCTCAAAGGATGTTGAAAACAGTCATGTAATGATAAAATCTCCCAATGGGAACGTAATATCTTTGCCACTTCTGAACTTTTTTCCGTATAAGGTAATATGCCAACCATCATATTTATCTCATTTGATCCCCGAGTGGAATAATGAGGGTCCAACAACCACTCCCTATGTGTGTATCTCGCTCTCCGATAAGCCTGTGAAATAACTGCAAATGGATAACCCCTAGCTAACAACCGATCAGTAAGTTCTGAGGCATGTTGTTTAAAATCCCCAATTGAATGGCATAAACGCCTAAGACGTAAAAATTGTCCAAAGGGAAGGCCACGCTTTAAAGGACCTGGGTGATGACTATGATAGTGTAACAAACTGTTTCTCTGAACAGTTTTTCGATATAATGAAGATTCTAATTTGTCATCCTTCACCATAATCAATATGTCAAGAAATTCTATCTTATCTTGAGCTAGGCATTCAGTAAATTTAATATTAGGTTTAAGATGATTTAACCAGTCTAGAAAGCCCTGAAGTGTGGAGCAATCTGACGTCCAAACAAAAAATATGTCGTCCAAAAATCTTCTCCACAATTTCACATGTTGGTATAATGGAGAACTTTGAATAAGTGCTTCTTCCATCTTTCCTAAATAAAGTGTAGCTATAGAAGGAGCTAGAGTAGCCCCCATAGCAATACCAGAAATTTGTTTGTAAAATTGACCATTTGCCAGAAAATAATTTTGAGTTAATACCAAACGAGCTAAATCTAGTAAAAAAGACTGTGGAAGACGTGCTGGAGCTGAATGAAACGAATGTTCTAATAATTGTAATGCCTCTGATTGATTGATATTAGTATACAGCGCAGTGACGTCGAGAGTCACTAAATAAGCTCCCGAAGGTACCGTAAAGTCAGATATCAACTGTAAAAAATGGGTGGAATCCCTTAAGTATGATGGTACTTCCCGTGCTTCCAATTTCAAAAATTCATCGCAGAAAATAGAAAGGGGTTCCAAAATCGAATTCCGACAAGAAACTATGGGTCTCCCCGGGGGAGATATTAAAGATTTGTGGATTTTTGGAACTAAATACAAAGTAGGAACCATGGGATGGTTCGGTGACAAAAACTTTTTTTCTTTCAGAGTAATCCATCCCAATGTGAAAGCCTCAGTTAAGAGGGATTGTATAGTATCTTTTAAATATGCAGTTGGATCCTCTGTCAAAACCTGATAAATCAACGGATCCTCAAGGTGATTTTGTAATTGATGAAAATAAGCCTGAGAATCTTGCACTACAAGCGCTCCCCCTTTATCAGCTCGACGAAACACTAATGAAGGATCTGTTGTCAATTCCTTTAATGATCTCCAATCTTCTTTAGTAAAATTAGGAACATGTTTTTTTGTAACCTGTTCTAGTCGAGCAACATCTCTTAACACCAACTCCTGGTAGGTGGAAATGACGGTATCCCGACTTGCTTCAGTGGGTAACCAACGGGACGGAGGTCTTACTATCGATCCATCTTCTATCGGCTGTTGATTATGAAAAAATGCCCTAACCCTTAATTTCCGAAAAAAATCTATATAGACTTATTCGCATCTGAAAGGGGTCATATCGAGTTGTTGGAACAAACGACAAACCATAATTCAAAACTTTTTCTTGAGATGGGGATAATTGCCGTCCCGTCAAATTTACCACTAAGGAGGGGGCAGGTCCTGTCTGGAGCGGGATCGAGTGTGAGGAGGGTCCCACTCTACTTCCTGATAAGAATCTCGAGATCTTCTGCCCCGACCTCTGCGAAAATCCTGAAAACGACGACTAGATCTAGTAGTATTTGTGTCCCCTCTACGTGAGGGTTGCCTATGAGTGCTAGCAGAACTGTCATCTGTATCTTCAGATGAGGCCTCAAAAGTAACTTGTTTTTGTATAGGATTTTCTTTTTCATACATCCAATAGTAAACGTGTCCAATTTCATAATCGCCGTTATCCCGTGAAAATTTCTTTAATTTCAATGATTTTAAATAATCTGAAAAGCTCTTAAGCTGTCGGTCTATCTCCTCCATCTTAGATTTGAACGGAAGCTCCCCCAACGCCGTTTTTAGAGTAGTAGTTTTTTCTTCTAATTCCTTTTGAAGGATTTCTTCTTCCTGAATAGTTCTTTCCAGGACCAATGCAATTAAATCGAAACTACATTTATTAGATATTTTGTTCCACTTGGATACAAATTCCTCATCCCATTTAAATAATTTTGGGGCTCGTGTCATTCGCAGCCCTCGAGGAATAATGCGAGTTTTCAAATATTGGGTCATGCTCGCCCCATGTAACTGGGCTCGTATCAAGCGTTTGCGAAGAGTTTTTAAAGCCGTGAAAGACACTGAATCCTCAGATTTATCCTCATCAAAAAATGTCGGACGTTGTCGAAGTCTTTCTAGTTGTTCCTCTGAATAAGCAAAAGTGTCTGAAGCCATTTTATTTTGGGTAATTAAATAGTAAAAACTAAACCTAACCAACAATACCCTAACTATGATGGAAATTCTCTATGAGTCACAAATGAACCATCATATATATTAAAACCCAAATTTATTTTCTTTTTGTCGGAGCCCACCGAGGGAGGGTTAGAACAGATAATCAAACCCCCGCCAGGCCGTGGACTACTTTTTTTCTTTTTATGTTTCACCCTAGTGAATTGTATTAAAACGTCAGATTGCTCCACACTTCAGGGCTTTCTAGACTGGTTAAATCATCTTAAACCTAATATTAAATTTACTGAATGCCTAGCTCAAGATAAGATAGAATTTCTTGACATATTGATTATGGTGAAAGATGACAAATTAGAATCTTCCTTATATCGAAAAACTGTTCAGAGAAACAGTTTGTTACACTATCATAGTCATCACCCAGGTCCTTTAAAGCGTGGCCTTCCCTTTGGACAATTTTTACGTCTTAGGCGTTTATGCCATTCGATTGGGGATTTTAAACAACATGCCTCAGAACTTACTGATCGGTTGTTAGCTAGGGGTTATCCATTTGCAGTTATTTCACAGGCTTATCGGAGAGCGAGATACACACATAGGGAGTGGTTGTTGGACCCTCATTATTCCACTCGGGGATCAAATGAGATAAATATGATGGTTGGCATATTACCTTATACGGAAAAAAGTTCAGAAGTGGCAAAGATATTACGTTCCCATTGGGAGATTTTATCATTACATGACTGTTTTCAACATCCTTTGAGAGTGGCGTTTACAAGGGGAGCTAACCTGAGTGATCATCTTGTTAAGACAACGTTACCCCTAGATAGATCTATTTCGTCGGGATATGGCGGAGAACATAATCCTTGTACTATGTGTAAATATTGTGATCAGACATTGACTGGATCAACATGGCAACATCCGAATACAGGACGAATATATCATCGACGTTGGAAGACAACTTGTCTCACCTCTCATGTGGTATATCTTTTAAAGTGCCCATGTGGACTGGTATATGTAGGACGCACTACTCGATCGATGAAACAACGTCTGGCAGAACATGCATCACGCATAAGGAATAGAATATTAACGGCTCCAGTAGTAGAACATTGTGAAATTGTTTTGAGGAGTTAGTTTGGACAGTAATTGATCATGTCCCTTTTAATCCACGAGGTGGTGATCGTGAACAAAAGCTACAACGATTGGAACAACGCTGGATCTTCGTTTTACACACAATACAACCCACAGGGTTGAATCGAGATGTCGATTGGATCACTATTCTCTGAGATAGAGTAGTTTACTTGAGAGGTCTTTCCACCAATGAGATAGAGGATTCCTCTGACGGTGGGGAAATTCCTCTTCTCATTGGTGTTTCCCCTATTAAAAGCTTTAGCGTCGTAAAAGCCTTCACATGTGATGCCCAATAGACCAAGAGAATGGCGGTTTTTGTTGCATGACTAAAAAGAAGAAAGCACTTGAAACAGGGCGCATACCCGAAACGTGCACGTCATGTACCCAAACAATTTGCAACACATGAGAAGAACTACGGATTTTAGTGAAGATAAGTGACGTTTTAATACAATTCACTAGGGTGAAACATAAAAAGAAAAAAAGTAGTCCACAGACTGGCGGGGGTTTGATTATCTGTTCTAACCCTCCCTCGGTGGGCTCCGACAAAAAGAAAATAAATTTGGGTTTTAATATATATGATGGTATTGGCAAGAAGAGCAAGAGTATTTTATTTTAACAACTTAGAGGTTTTGATAGACATTGAATGTAATAAATAAATAAATCAGAAATGAAAGAATATCTTCAGCAGCCAGAACAAAACACCTTCATGTAAGTGTTATCTTGGTTTTCTTAAGTTATGCCATTTATGAATTTGTTCCACGCTGTAAAAAACCCTGCAACATTCGGACACCATGCCTGCCCCCAGTCGCTGATCAGCCAGGCTGAGGTATGGACGTCCCGGCACACCGCCCTCTTTTCTTTTTCCCTCAGGGGTGTTTTGCCTGCAGGGACTGTGGGCAACCCCCTGCCACACTACCGCGTTCTTCCACCCAGACCTGGAGAGACTGAAAAGGGGGCGAGGATGACTGCCCCATGTGGCCGGAGAAGCCGCGGCCTGCCCTGCACTCAGGAGCTGCCCCAAAGCCTGCACTTGCTAGGGAGAAGAGGGCCGCAGCCTG
Organism: Ichthyophis bannanicus; assembly: GCA_033557465.1. Taxonomy (NCBI): domain Eukaryota; kingdom Metazoa; phylum Chordata; class Amphibia; order Gymnophiona; family Ichthyophiidae; genus Ichthyophis; species Ichthyophis bannanicus. The sequence continues at coordinate 108,294,017 of CM066040.1, forward strand.
TAGACCCCATGGCCAGTGCTGGACAGGCCGTGGAGGTCCAGGGAAAAATGTAATTCGCCGGGGTAAGGGGGGGTGAGACCCGGAGGCCACCCAGAGACCATGCACTGCATCATATAGGTCGGAGAGGCCTAGGCAGGGCCAGAACTCCTCGAGGTGAGGGTGATAAAGCCCATAGCTTGCACTCATCCCCCCTCCCCCGGCCACATGGCTGGCTTTGACAGCCATCACAGAAGTGGTTTCATCAGGGTTGTTGGGGTTTTTTTTATAGTTCTTTCATTTGTTGTAGCTCTTTTGCTGTTGTGGATGCCCCCGGTGGCCCTGATTGCATGCCGACCACAGCAGCCCTACTTACAGCTGCTGCTGTGATGGATTACTGCCCTACCCTCCAAAGCTACTCGCTGGAAGAGACGCTCTGGAAGAGTCACTGCTGCACAGGTTGGACCAGATCTGAAGCGCTGTCTATTGCCGTCCTGATCAGAGGGGCAAGAGGGCGGCCCACAGCTCACCGGCCCTTGAAATAACCAGCCTAGGCCCACCCCCCACCCCTTCACTCCCCCCACCTTAATCCTTTGCCTTCTCCCCCTGCCCACTTGTGCATGGCAGCTGTTAATCCAGCCGGCTTGGTCTGTAGTTACAGTTTTTTTCTCATAAGTATTGATACTTTTTCTTTTTCTTTTTTTTGTTTGCCTTCTAGGAGATTAAGCAGCAAACCCCATCCCCAGGTACCAGGTAAGTATATTGTGTTCCCCATTCTGTATATTCTACATGTAACATTAAGCTAAATCATGCCAAAAATAAGTTCACCTCAAGCTAGCTTATCTTTGTTCACAATTCTCTTCTCTCTTGGTTCCTTCAGGTCCAGCTAGGTGAGACATTTTCCTCTGAAGCACTTTTCTTCACTGTTTACAGAGGTATCCTTATTCTCTACCTTCGCAAAATCAAAATATGCAAAATCCTGCTTAATTCCTATCAGTACCATTTCCTATATATAAGCTCTCCTTCAGTGAGGAGACCACGGCCTGACCATGTGCAATTAATGAGCCATACTGTCTATCTTACATCAGCAAACTCCCCAACGATGGTCTTTGGCCAAAGCAAGCTATCCCATCCCATGGGAAGATCACTCGACCCTGCCAAGCTTCCATCCCATTGCCGTGTGAGAGGCTTGACCACAGCCATATTACCGCAAGATTACTGGCAGCGGTGAGAACTGCCATTTTGAACCAAAGTTAGCAAAGGAACATGAGCATCCAGTGATCATTTTTACGCTGCTACTAACCCACCAGGGAAATCCTCGACTCCACATCTTTGAAATTCAGAACTACAGCCAAGCGCTGGTATTGCTTCTGTTACTGTTGGCTGCCGACCAGCGAGTGAGCTGTGGCCTTCCCTGGGGCATGGCCAGATGCTGGAGAAAATGACCTGCCTTCTCTGGTCCTTCAGCACTGCCTCTGGCCTGGCAGCGATTCCCTGCTATTGATATTGACATTGGCTGCCAATGAAACAGGGCTGTGATTGAAACTTTCAGCCCGCACCCTGCTTGATCTGGATTACTGCTGTGTCTTCATTGCCTCTTCTTATTTATTCAATAGTATTTATATACCACCTTTTCCTTAAATCAAGGTGGTTTACATTGAACTCTTAACTGTTTGCATTGTAACAAAATGGTTTACATCCAACTCAATAACTGGAATACCTTATAACATCATAGAGAGGCTGGGGTTTCACATCATGCGGGAAGTTTCACAAGTAATTGCTAACAGTTTTCATAACTTATTTACAAGCGTAACTTATTTACAATTTGGGGTCATGCTTAGTGGTCGTGCAGTATTATTTATTATTCGTTGTCCGGTGCAGGAATGGTGGATAGTACATGTTTAAGTAGTGATGCCAAAATGTTCAATAAACAGGAATTTTTTTCAACTTTTTCCTGAAGTCTTTGATATCATTCGTATTTCTGATATCCTCTGGGAAGGAGTTACATAGGCTCGCTGCATAAAGTGATAAAGCCCTGTTGGATGTGGTCTTCTTGGTTTCGAAGAAGTCACTTGAAGTAACTAACATGGTTTTGCAGTTTGTTCTTGTTGGGCAGCCTACTGGGTGTCTTCTCGTCAGGCTTTGGAGTAACTCAGCAGATTCTTTGCAGAATTTTGAATATATTAGTTGTTGCCTTAAACCTTGCGTGACTCTTGATTGGGAGCCAGTGTAGTTGGGCAGTGTTAGTGTAATGTGTTCATGTTTGTTTGTTCCTGTGAGGATGTGGGCTGATGTATTCTGGACCACCTGAAGTGAGTGGATAGTGTTTGCTGACAGGCCTTGGTATAGCAAGTTACAGAAGTCTAAAACTAGTGTGACTATAGCTTGCACTACCGTTCTGAAGTCATTATGGCTTAGGAGGGGCTTTAGTTTCCTGATGATTTTCAGTTTGCGGTGTGCATTTTGTGCTGTCCTGTTAATTTGGGCTTGCAGGTTTAAGTTCTGATCGAGGATAAGAACATAAGAAATGCCATACTGGGTCATACCAAGGTCCATCAAAGCCCAGTATCCTGTTTCCAACAGTGGCCAATCCAGGTCACAAGTATGTGGCAGGTACCCAAAGTCCACAGCTTCCACAATGACCCCTAGGTATTTAACTTCACTTTTGACAGGTATGTTTCTGTCATTTAGGGCTATTGTGCAAGGAAGGGTAAAGGTCTTGTTCCTTGTTATTGTTTTACTATAGTTTATGCTGAGGTTGTGGGTGTTGAGCCATCTGGAGACAGGTGAGACATTGAGTTATAGTTGTGTAGTCTGGGGTATCGACTTTGAAGGATGTGTACAACACGATGTCATCAGCATAAATTTTGTACTGGATGCTATGCTTTTTTATGACATCCACAGATTGGTTGTATGTATAGGTTGAATAACAGGACTGATATGGCTAATCCTTATGGGACTCCTTGCTTTAATGTGAAGGCAGACAATGTGTCACCTCCACATCTGACACTTTGTTGTCTGTTATTTAATTATTGATTGAACCATTTTAGTGGCCAACCTCCATTTCTGCACTAGTAGAGTGGTACAGTGGGTGAAGTATTGTCTACGAAGAAGAGCAAAGTACAGCGAATACATTAAATTTTGACTCATTGGTCCTCATTGTTGCCTTAACTTGCTGTTATACATGTGCTGTGTTGACTTTACTACTATTGATTAACTATTTAGAAGCAAGGGCATTCTCTTACAGTACATGGATCTGTGCAGCGCTGCTTGCCTTGGTGCTGTATGCTTTTATCATTGCTAACCCTTCTATTTTACTGTTACTATTTTATTACTATAATCTTTACTATAATTTACAATATTTCATTGTTTACCCTACTATTACTTGTAATTATACTTATCTATAATTTGGTTAAGATATCTCTTCTTCTGTCTCTTCTGCTTTCCTCTCCATCTCTTCTCTTCTTATGGCTCCACATCATTTTTTCCTCATATTATTGACACTCCCTAACCTTCACCCCTCCTTATCACCCTCTCTCTACATTTTCCCATTTCCTCCCCTCCCTCTCCTCAGCTCTTGAACGTCACCTTTTTCTTCCTCTCATTCATCATTCTCCCCTCTCTCTCTTAAAAAACATCATCCTTGTTTCTGCAGCTCCATCTCCTCTCTACCTCACACTCTTCTCTTTCTTCTGGTGACATTAATCCAAACCCTGGCCCCCTAGACTATTCTCTCACTCCCACTCCTCACATTAGCACTCTAATCTCATCCATATTCTCCTCCTCCTCCCCTCCTCTCTCCCTTTCTCTTGTGCACTATGGAATTCTCATTTCATATCTAATAAACTCCCCTTTATTCATGATCTCTTCATTTCTAACTCTTTCCATCTTTTAGCTCTTACTGAAACCTGGCTCCTCCCTGCCACCCTCGGTCATGGCAGTTACCAATTTTCCCATACTCCTCATGCCCCTGGCCATGGTGGTGTTCTTGGGTTTCTGCTTTCTCCTTCTTGTCAATTCCAACCCTTGCCTCTACCTCAGTCTCACTGCTTTTCCTCCTTCAAAGTCCATTCCATCTGTCTTTTTAAACCCTTATTTATTTATTTATTTATTTATTTTATTTACATCTCTTATATACCGCACTATTTGCGATCAGCGCGGTTTACATAGAACAAACAATATCCGACAATAAACAAGAGTCAGGTCATTACAATGAACAGGAGCAGTAAACTTGGATAACAGGGGAAACTATCTACATGTGTGGAATATCTCTCCATATAGCTGCTATCTATAGCTGCTATCTATAGACCTCTTGATAAATCCATCTCTGGCTTTCCTTATTTCTTGATTCTTCATCCCCTTCCCTTATTCTTGATGATTTTAATATTCATGTTGATAACCCTTCTGACTCCTATGTTTCTAAACTCCTTTCCTTTAATTCCTCATTCAATCTCCAACTCTGCTCTTCTGCTCCCACTCATTGGCTTGGTCACTGCCTTGACCTAGCTTTCTTCTTTAACTGTGTACATGCCAACTTCCGTACCTCAGTTCTTTCCTTATCTGATCATCACCTACTTACCTTCACCCTTTATCACTCCCCACCTCAATCTCACCCAGTCTTCTACCTTTTCAGGAATTTTCACACTATTGATCCTTTTACTTGCACTGGGGTACTCCACTATTCACCTTTCTCCAGTTGCAAAATTGGCCATTTAGCCCTACCCTCTGCTTTCTATCTTTTAACCAATTCCTGCTCCACAATAGTACACTGCCTCATATCCCATGACATTTTAATTTTGCCAAATGTCTCTCATGAGGGACCTTGTCAAAGGCTTTCTGAAAGTCCAGATATACTATATCAACCAACTCACCTTTGTCTACCTGTTTATTCACACCTTCAAAAAAGCAAAACAGATTAGTAAGACAAGACCTTCCTTGGCTAAAGCCATGTTGGCTGTCTCCCATTAAGAGTTTGTAGTTTCCTGTATCACCCCTGGAACCCTTTTTTAAAACTGGTGTTACACTGGCCATCCTCCAATCTTCAGGTATTACAGAAGATTTTAATGATAGTTCACAGATTACTAATAGTAGGTCTGCAATCTCATATTTCAGTTCTTTCAACACCCTTAGATCTATACCATCCAGTCCAGGCGATTTGCTACTCTTCAGTTTATCAAATAGTTATAATACATCTTCCCAGTGTATCGATATTTTTTCAATTCTTCCATAGCATCACCTTTAAATACCATTTCAGTCATGGGTAACATCCCTACATCTTCCTCAGTAAAGACCAAAGCAAAGAATTCATTCAGTCTCTCCGTTATGACCTTGTCCCCTCTTTGTGCCCCTTTTACCTCTCTATCATCTAATAGTCCAACTGACTCTCTCACAGGTTTTTTGCTATGAATGTACCTGAAAAAGTCTTTATTATGCACTTTTGTTTCCACAGCAAATTTCTTCTCAAATTCTCTTTTTGCCTGCCTTATCAATGCTTTGCATCTAACTTGCCAGTGCTTGTGTTGTTTCCAGTTTTCATCTTTGACTACTTTTTCCATTTCCTGAAAGATGCTTTTTTGGCAGCAACAGCATCTCTGACCTCACCTTTAAACCATGCTGGCAGTTTTGTGGACTTCCTTCCACTTTTCTTAAAGCATGGAATACAGCTGTTCTGGACTTCCAAGATACTATTTTTAAACTACACCCAAGCTTGATGTAAATCTTTAACCTTTGCAACTGCTCCTTTTAGTTTTTCTTAACCATTTTCCTCATTTTATCATAGTCTCCCTTTTGAAAGTTAAAAGGTGATACTGTGGATTTCCTTACCCTCCCATCTCCATTTATTAAATCAAATGAGATCATGCTATAATCACTATTGCCAAGAGACCCCAACACCCTTATCTTTTGCACCGGATCTTGTGTTCCACTAAGGACTAAGTCCATAATGGCTTCCCCTCTGTTTGGTTCATGAACCAGTTGCTCCAAGAAGCAGTCATTTATTTCATCTAGAAACTTTATCTCCCTAGCATGTCCTGCCATGACATTGACCCAGTTGATACCGGGGTAATTGAAATTACCCATTATTATTATTGTGCTGTGCCTTTTGTTAGCTTCCCTGATTTATTTGAGCATTTCATCATCCATTTTTTCATTCTGGCCAGGAGGTCAATAGTGCACCCCTACTGCCATCACCTTCCACTTCCCCTTTTAACATGGAATTTCAATCCATAGAGATTCTACAATGAATTTTGTTTCCTGCAAAACTTTAATCCTTTGTGACTCAACGCCCTCTCTAACGTAGAGCGCAACCTCTCCACCAATTTGATCTGCTCTATCATTACGAAATAGTCTGTACCCAGGTATCACAGTGTGCCACTGGCTGTCCTCCTTCCACCATGTCTCTGAGATACAAAGGGTGATTAGTGGGGTGCCCCAGGGTTTGGTCCTGGGACCGGCACAGTTCATTGAATTTGTGAGTGATATTGCTAAAGGACTGAATGGAAAAGTCTGTCTTTTTGCAGATGATACAAAAGTTTGCAACAGAGTAGACTCTCCTGAGGGAGTGAATAACAAGAGGAAAGATCTACAAAAGCTGGCACAATGGTCTAATGCTTGGCAGTTAAGATTTAATGTGAAGAAGTGCAGTGTCATGCACTTGGGAAGCAGAAATCCAAGGGAAATGTGCACGATAGGGGGCGAGAGGTTGGTGTGCACAGACCAAGAGAAGGACCTTGGTGTGATTATTTTGAGGATCTCATGTTGGCAAAACAGTGCGACAACGCTGTGTCAAAAGCCAGGAGATGTTGGGTTGCATACAAAGAGGAATTACCAGCAGAAAGGAAGAGGTACTAATTCCACTGTATAAGACACTGGTGAGGTCTCACTTAGAATACTGTGTTCAGTTTTGGAGACCATATCTCACAAAGGATGTAAAAAGACTGAAAACGGTTCCGAGGAAGCCTGCATCAGAAGACTTATGAGAAGAGACTTGAAGACCTAAATATGTACACTCTAGCAGAGAGGAGGGATAGGGGAGATATGATTCAGACCTTTAAATGCTTAAAGAGAAATAATGAACAAACAAAACTCTTCCAAAGACAGGGAAGCTGTAAAACTAGAGGGCATAACATGAAGCTGCAAGGGGGTAAATTGAAAGGCAATGTCAGGAAATACTTTTTCACTGAAAGGGTGGTGGATGCTTGGAATGCCCTCCCGATGGAAGTGGTGGGGGCAAATACAGTGACAGAATTCAAAATGGCATGGGACAGACACGGTGGATCCCTTTATAGCAACAGGATAAAATCTAAATAAACTTAACTATCTAATTTCTCAACAAACAGGGGTGCCCTACACGGAGCGGTGGGCTCACCCCTAAACAAAGGCATTGCGAGGGGTGACCTGCACAGAGCGGCAGGTGCACCTACTCTTACCACCTTGCTGGGCAGACTAGATGGACCATACTGGTCTTTATCTGCCGTCATTTACTATGTTACTATATCTAACCTCTCATTTAGTGCTATATATTCTAACTCTTCCATCTTATTTTTTAGACTTCAGCATTTGCATACAAGCATTTTAGAGGCTGTATTTCATTCATATTAATCTGGTTATCGATAGGCAGGGGTAATTTGGAATCTTTAAGCTCTGTCTGCTCTGTACTCAAGGGCATTTGGGCTACTTTTGTCTTTATTGGAACTTCTCTGCTGACATACCCTAACTTCAATCATTTGTTAGTATCCTTCAAGGATACATTGTTCTGAACCATGCCCTCTTGGGCGACTATCAGCTTTCCCCTATTATCTAGTTTAAAAGCTGCTCTATCTCCTTTTTAAACGTTAATGCCAGCAGCCTGATTCTGTCTCAGTTAAGGTGGAACCCATCCCTTCGGAAGAGACCCTCCTTTCCCCAGAATATGAGACGATTCCACACAGACACTCTAAAACGATCACTGAACAAACCACATGACTTGTTCGCTCTTGTCAAGAATCTAACAAAGGAACCAGCCCCTGAACAACCAAGCGAGATCCACCCCCAAGAATTTGCGGACTACCTGCAATCAAAGCTATGCCAGACCAACAAGTCCCCAGCAACTGCCGTCCCACTCGAGCCTTATACCCCTAACCATCTTCTCCACGCCACCCAAGAAGCACATCGAAGACACTATTGCTACAATCAACATGACCACTGCTCAAACCGACCCCTGTCCTGCCTTCTGGATAACAGAGCTATGGTCTGACTTTAGCCCTTTTATAGCCAAGCTCATGGACCGATCCTTCACAACAGGTGCATTCCCTCAATCCCTCAAACACATGTCCATCAGACCATTGCTAAAAAACAGCAAGCTTGACCCCCTAGAAGGTAGACTCGTACAGACCGATATCGAGCATACCACTGCTGGCCAAAATAATTGAAAAAGAAGTCCAAAGACAAATCCAAGAACACATTGAAGCATCCGCGCCACTGGACCCCTGCCAACATGGCTTTAGAGAGTTTCACGGTGTTGAAACGCTCCTCACCACACTCATCAATAACATAATAGTGGGAACTGACAACATTCGTCAAGGGTGTGTCCTCATTTTCATGGACATAGCAGCTGCCTTTGACTCAGTAAGCCACGAGCTCCTTCTGGAGCGTCTCAAGGAGAAGGGGATCACTGACAAAGCGCTAGATTGGTGCAAGTCTTACCTTTCTGACAGATGGCAGCACGTACGATCAGGCGCTACAACATCGGATCCATTCCACCAGAAGCAAGGTGTCCCGCAAGGATCCTCGCTCTCCGCCCTGATGTTCAACATATACATGCAGCCCATCTATAACCTTATCCGGTCATTCAGTGTTAACTGCTTAATATATGCAGACGATGTGCTACTTTACATGCCTTTCTCGAAAGAGAACCCGGACCTCTCCCCACTGACAAACTGCTTTAATGCAGTATCCAACTGGCTCCAAACCCAAAACCTCGGAATTCAGCACAAGAAAACAGAGGTCCTATTCATCACAAGGAACCAGAACTTCACCATGCCGCCCTTTCTAAAGGTCAAGGAAGCGGAACTACAGTCCAAACCACAATCAAGTACCTAGGAGTCACTTTAGACCAGCACCTGGACATGAAGGTGCACATAAGCAACATAGTGAAAGCTGTGTACTATAAGATCTGAACCCTCAGGCACCTACGCTTCCTGCTAGAACCAGACGACTTCCGGACAATTTATCAAGCACTAATCATACCACATTTTGATTATGCAAATTCAATTCTGCAGGGACTCCCTCAAGCCACCCTAAACCTACTGCAACTCGCGATGAACGCCGCAGCGAGAGTCCTACATGGAGCATCTAGGAAAGACCACATAACGCCCATCCTGAAACATCTCCACTGGCTCCCGATACATGCTAGACTCACATATAAAACCTTACTGCTGACTTTCAAAGCCACCAACGGGCTCTCCTCCACAACATTAGAAGAGCTTATCCAGACCGCGCCTCCTAACAGGTCCAGAAGATCGGTAGCGGTCAATACACTGGTAGTCCCGAAATCAATAACTCAATTCACCCAGGCAACAGCAAACAGGGCGTTTAAATTCTGTGTGCCCAAATGCTGGAACACCCTACCTCCCAGCATCCGGGCAATCCCTGACCTAGCCCAGTTTAGGAAAGCATTGAAGCACCATCTCTTCCTCCTGTACTACCTGGCAGATAGTGCTACAATAGCCCCTCCCACTACCTAGTCTATGCAGTACAATTGAACCTTATCACACAAAACACCCATGACTATGACTAGTGAAATATGACTTGTCATGTCGCCTAAATGTAAATAGTTACCCCTAGTTATCCAAGTTGTAATACCTGTTCCTTGTAAATGTGTAAGTTTCTATGTTCCATGTAAACCGCACTGATGTTGAATTGTTGTTGTTGTTAAGTGCCGTCGAGTCGGAGTCGACTCATGGCGACCCTCTGGATAGCTATCCTAAATTGTGTTCGGTCTTCAGTCAGGCGGCTTATTGTTGAAAGAATGGTACCCGTAGCTGCTGTTATTGTATCGATCCATCTCAATGCTGGCCTTCCTCTTTTGCGTTGACCTTCTATCTTGCCAAGCATGATGTCTTTCTCTAATGATCTCTCTCTCCGCATGATGTGTCCAAAGTATGAAAGTCGAAGTCTTCTCATCTGAGCTTCTAAAAAAAGCTTAGGTTTGATCTCCTCTAGTACAGACTGGTTTGTTCTTCGGGCAGTCCATGGTATACACAGTATTCGCCGCCAGCACCATAATTCAAAGGCATCAATTTTCTTCCTGTTGAATAGCGCGGTCTAAAAGAGACTGTAAAAAATAAATAAAAATAAATAATGTTCCCCAGTTCCTTACAAATCCAAAACCCTCATCCTTGCACCATCGTCTCATCCACGCATTAAGACTCCGGAGCTCTGCCTGCCTTTTGGGTCCTGCATGTGGAACGGGAAGCATTTTGGAGAAGCTACCCTGGACGTTCTGGATTTCAACTTCCTACTTAAAAGCCTAAATTTAGCCTCTAGAACCTCCCTATCACACTTTCCTATGTCATTGGTACTTACATGTACCAAGACAGCAGACTCCTCCCCAGCACTATCTAAGACCTTGTCTAGGTGGCGCGTGAGGTCCGCTACCTGTGCACCAGGCAGGCATGTTACCAGGTGATCCTCACATCCACCAGCCACCCAGCTATCTACATGCCTAATGATCGAATCACCAACTATAATGGCTGTCCTAACCCTTCCCTCGTGGGCACATGTTCCTAGAGAAACCTCCTTGGTGCAAGAGTGTTTTACATCACCTGGTGGACAGGTCCTAACTACAGGATCACTTCTTGCCACACCAGGGTGATGCTCTCTTGTCACGTGACCTCTCTCTTCCATGGCAACAGGGATGCTGCCAGACTGGAGGTGGGACTTCAGTACTATATCCCTGTAGGTCTTATCTATGTACCTCTCTGTCTTCCTTATGTCCTCCAAGTCTGCTACTTTAGCCTCCAGAGATCAGACTTGTTCCCTGAGAGCAAAGAGCTCCTTGCACCTAGTGCACGTAAGACTCCTCACCAACTGGCAGAAAATCATACATGTGATACTCAATGCAAAAGACTGGAAAACCCCCATCTCACTGATGGACTGCTGTCTGCATCTTAGTTTTAATGTTGTGTTTAGGTACTTAAGTTCTTTACTTACTAAGGTTTTTCTGGGGATACTTATACTAATAAAACTATACCCAATATGTTTAATGTACTTTGTTCACCTGAAGCTTAATTAATCTCAGGTCCTTAATGTATGCCTGATGAGGATAAACAACTGCACCTGACAGTGAATATGGCACCTCCTTTCCTTTAAGAGGTTTAAGCATATATAAAGCTACCATTCTGTCAAGGGTGGTGGGTGTCAGGGAGGAGGGAGGGAAAGAAGAATTATTAAAAGCTGGCTGCTACACAGTACCCTGTCCTGTGCTTCTAAGGTAATCTGTGACCAAGTTCCTGGGTGATTCACACAGCCCTTGCTTGGATAGAGGGAGTCTTGGGTTCTAAATTTAACCAGAATGTTCTCTGCTATGTTTTAAATTTGATGCTGTAGGCCCTGACTGAATATTACATTTAAACTAGAAGCTCTATGATGGGTTTTGAATTTAAACTGAAAGCTACCTGATGAGTTTTTAATTTAACTAAAAGCTCTTTGTTGATACTTCTTCTCTTTCTGCCCAAACCATAGCCGACTTTTTCTATAACAAAATCCACAAGATTAGACTTCAAGTCTCCACTAGATCAGCTTCATCCCTTCTTCCCCTCATTCTTTGTTACACTTTCTTCCTTCTCTAAGATCTTTGATGAAGAAGCTTCTAATCTTCTTTCGTCCTTTAAACTTACTACTTTCTTTTCTGATCCTATCTCTACACATCTCCTTAGCTCCATTTCTTCCTCTATCATTCCTTCCATCTCACATATTCTGAACCTCTCCACTGTCACGGTCCCTGCTACCTTCAAGCATGCTGTGGTCACACCTCTCCTTAAGAAGCCCACTCTTGAACCTAGCTGTCCTCCTATCGACCCATCTCCCTTCTTCCCTTCATTTCTAAACTTTCTGAGTGTGCAGTCCTCCAGCATTGTCTTGATTTTCTTTCCTCTCAAGCCCTCTTTAATCCACTTCAATCTAGCTTTTGCCCCTTCTATTCTACTGAAACAGCACTAGCCAAAGTTTCCAGTGACTTGTTCCTGGCTAAATCCAAGGGTCTTTATTCTATCCTCATCGTTCTTAACCATTTTTCTGCTGCTTTTGAAACTGTCGATCACCACTTCTCCTTGACACATTATCCTCACCTGGTTTTATGATCTCAGTGCTGTCCTGTTTCTCTTCTTATCTCTCCCATTGCTCTTTCAGTGTTTCGTCTGGTGGTTCCTCTCTCAGTTGGTGTACCCCAGGGATCTGTCCTTAGCCCCCTCCTTTTCTCTCTCTATACCCAGTCTCTATACCCCTTCTATGGTTTTCAGTATCATTTTTTATGCCAATGATTCTCAGATCTATCTTTCTACACCTGATATCTCTTCCACACTCCAGACCTGCATCTCTGGATGTCTTTCCACTATTTGAAATTAAACTGAACTTCTTATTTTTTCCTCCTAAACCTTCCTCCCTCTTTCCTCTATCTCTGTGGATAACACTCTTCTACTTCCAGTTTCCTCAGCCCACAACCTTGAGGTCATCTTTGACTCCTCCCTTTCCTTCTCTCATATCCAATAGATTGCTAAAACTTGTTCTTTCTCTTCAATAGTAACAAAATCCACCCCTTCCTTTCTGAACACACTTCTAAAATACTTGTCCACCCTCTAATTACTTCTTGTCTTGACTTTTGCAAACCTCCTTCTTGCTGGTCTCCCTCTTAGCCATCTTTCTCCCCTTCAGTCTGTTCAGAACTCTGCTGCGTGTCTAATTTTTTATCAGCCTTGATAAACTCATATAAAGCTCTTCTCAAATCACTTCATTGGTTTCCCTTCCATTTCCATATCCAATTCAAGCTTCTCCTTTTGACCTATAAGTGCATTTTCTCCTATGCTCCTGGCTACCTTTTCTCCCTCCTCTCTCCCTCTACCCCTCCTCAAGAACTCGGCTCTTCTACTGGCTTGCTTCTCTCTTTGCCCTTTTCTTCCATTGCCAACTCTAGATTGTGATCCTTTTATCTTGCTGCTCCTTCTGCCTAGAACAAACTTCCTGTGTCTGTGTGTCAGGCTCCATCTCTTCCCCTTTTCAGTCCATGCTAAAGGCTCACCTCTTTGAGGCTGCTTTTTGATCCTGACTCCTCTCTTTCCTTGTGTCTCTTTACCTTCCCTTTCCCTTATTCTTATCCTTATCTTTTTTCTTGTCTGTCTTGATTAGATTGTAAGCTCTACCAAGCAGGGACTGTCTCTATATATGTCTGTATGTACAGCGCTGCGTATGCCTTGTAACGCTATATAAATGATTCATAGTAGTAGTAGTTACATTTTCAGTTTTGTTTTGCACCTAAAGCACAGGTTTCCCTAACCTAAACAGAGTCCCTAGTTAACTTTAAATAAATAAATTGTCAAACCCTACCTGATCAGAAGACCAAATGTTTCATGATATCTCTTTCAAACTTTCATCATTCATCCCACACCCATTCCACTTCCATATTGAGCAGAAACTGCTTTGACAGCAGCCAGTCTAGGAAACCAGTACGGAGCTTCCACAGCCTCCCAGTGCTTTCGCTACCTCTCTCTCTAGGCAACCTATCCTTTCTCATTTAGGGTGCAAATTCCAGACTATTTTCAGAGCACTTCAGTTCTTCTGATCTTCCACAACCTGAAAACACCAATGGGCTTGTAGGCTCTTCACAAAAAACTCACACACATAATACTAGCTCCCTGAAAGCCAGGTAAATTTTGCAAGCTGCTCCAGATAAGCACTATCATTCACTGTCACACTATATCCAACTAAAAGATATTCACCCTTTCAGCACTCACTGCTATGAAGGGATAATTGGTTCAGGTCTGCTCTGTATGTTTGCTTTATATGACTGCACCCTTGTCTGCTGGAAATGCTCACCAAAATATATGGATGGCACAGAAGAAAAGCATGTGGGCTACAAGACAGAGTATATGCGACCTACTATGAAAGAGTCTGGGTAGCCATATTTTGGACAGGAGTGTGCAGAGTTTGGGTCCAGCAAGACAGGCCAAGCTGGAAACAAAGAACACACATACTCTGAGCCTTGAAGATTACAAGCAGTGCCAGAAGAAGGAAAACATGTACAGAACACAGGAAGTAGTCAGTGGGCTGCAGAAAGCAGCAAAGATAAGCAGACCTTGAAACAGCAGCTGCGAGACCTGATAAACATGGGAGGGTCCCCGGGAGAGAAAATTGCAGAAAGCTGCAAATGACATAAGAATTTATGCAGAACTTTCTGGAACTTTGGGACAGAGAGGTATATAAGAAAGCAACTATAGAGCTTCGGGGGCAACTTGCTCTCCAACTTCGGTGCAGAGAGGAGGTTGCCTGCCACTTCTCAGACAGACGCTTGCTATCTGCATTTGCAATTGTTTTGCTTTGTTAAACCAAATAAAGAGCTTTTGTAGCTAAGCAACTGTTGTCTGAGCAATTTATTGGTAATTGGTAATATTTGGGGAACTTTTTGTGGGGAAACCAGGCCCACAGATTCAGGCTTCCGACACTGAGCACCTCTCACATAGGTCTGCATCCTTGAGGTTCCTGGTGGTCTCTGAGATATACAACTTGGTCGCTAGGGGAAAAGCTTCACTTGCCCCCTCCAAAGCAGTGGTCACTATGGCATTGTCACAGCGTTACCACAGTCCCAACAATAGCTATGGAAAGCAAAGCTTTGCTTTTGGCTCGGGTGCTGAGAATTCCTTGGTGTTCAGTTTAAAATATTTCCTGCCTTTGAATTTTCTTTATATCAATATCCATATTACTACCATTAAAAATTGCCAGGCCCAATATTCAAAGGCATTTACACGGTATGCAGACCTGCAAACCATGTAACTACTGCTAATTGGGAAATCTGTGCAACTAACACAGTGCCACTGAATATCCGCTGGTACCACTGCTCGGAGCCCCGATACTAACTGATTAGCATCGGGCATTGCAGGGGCAATCCGTGGGTGGCGCCCAGGAATAACTGGTCAGCAGTGATATTCAGCCGCTGCCCAGTTATCCCTCATCTGCAAAAGTTAGGCACAGAAAAGACTGTCCTAACTTCCAACTGGGCAGCGGCTCAATATCGCCACTGCCCGGTCAGCTTCCTGTTAGCTGGCTGACCCAGATATTCATTCAGTGCTGATGACTAGCCACTGTAATTGTGCTAGCCGCTGCTGCTGCGCAATATCGGGCCTGCCATTTTTACTATAAAACCTACCCAAATCACACAAAAAAATCAGACTCAAAACATTTCTAAAATAAATTCCCAAAACAGCTCAGGACTTCAATAACTCCCTGCCCCCCACCCCCCATCAACGCCAACCTACTGGCAGTGCTGCAGCAATTTAAAATCCCTTTTAAAACTTTTTCTCTCTCTCTCTCTCTCTCACCCCCAGCAGCTGTCACTTTCCCCTCACTAGTGTCTATCCGTTTATCCCATTATTATGGGTTTTGTCCCTTTAAATTTTAGGCTATCCTCCTCCATGTCACTATTGTTCATTCCAGCCCTCTGCTCACTCTCTCTATTTTTCCCCCTCCCATCAGGCAAACACGCAGTTTTTTTGTTTTTTTTTATTATTCGTTCATTTAAGGGGAGACTCCAAGCCACACAGTCCTGGTTCTCTGCAGCCCGTCACAAGCTGCAAAGCATGACTTTACTTTTGTTTTAAACCTTAAAGCCTAGCACCGCTCACATGCCCAATCTCCTGGCACTACTCCAGTTGCAATCGCGGCCGTCCACTTGCGCTAGCTTCTCAGTTGCAGCTGCGCACCATGGCTTTACATCAGAGCCCTAGTCCTGCTGCCCCTACTGCAACAGAGCTGGGAATCGTGGCTTTTCTTTTCATTTTAATCTTGTGATCTAAGTGATGCTGTGCCCCGAGCTCCCTCACACTCCAGGTACTTTAAGCGCTGTGATCTGTGGATCTTACCCAGGCTGCCTGCCTCTATAAATTAACACGACCTCCCAGTGCGACTGACATGTTCAGGCCCCTTCAGCATTTTTCCACCCTGGCACGGCCTTGCCTGCCTTCCTCTTCTCTCGATCAGTCCCGAACTGCTGAAGCAGTGCCGTTCCTTTTTTTTAAATTTCAACTGTCACCACTGATTTTACTCTAGCACTGCTCTTCAGAACAGGTCAAGGTCTACCAGGCAGCCACAACAAAGATAACCCAAAAATAAAAAAATATATATTTTTTTCAACCTCAAGGTTACAATGAAAAGTCAAAGAAGCCTATTTTGTAATAGGCACATGTACCAATAGAAAATAGGCTGCCAGATCTGGCTCCAACAGACAGGGCCGGTGCTGGGGGTTCTGGCGTCCCCTCCCTCATTACTATTGATGGTAGGTTACATGCCCCACTTCCCTTTTCCCAAAACATCTTTAGGAACTCTGCTCATGGGATGTTAGTATTTCACCTTCAAAAATGAATACTGTAAAAACTGCAGTGAAGCGGCAATGTCAACTCACGTGAAAAAGCTCTCTCTTTCTCTCTCTCCATACTTCCCAAAGCAAACATATCTCAGTTCTTAAAATCAAAATAAATTATTGTCTGCCTTTGTTGTCTGGGCATTTTACTGTATCTTCACAGTCACATTCATCCCAGTCTATCTTTTCTGCTCTGACGTCTAATACTCTTTCCATTTGTTGTTTTTCCTGTCTTTTCCCATTCCCTCCCTACATCTATCTGTGACATACTGATCTTTCCCTTTTAGCCCTTTCCTCCATTTCTCTTTTCTGCCTGTCTGTCCATTCAAACTTCATCCTCAATCTCTTTCATCTACCTATTTACTTTCCATCTTCTTTCTCCTTCTGCCTAGTCAATTTCCCCTAGCTCTGTCATTTTCCCTGCCTCACTCCTTCCCCGATCTCCGATTCCCTTCTGTCTTCCATACAGTCCCCATTACGTTTCTGTCCTCTGTACTTAACTTCCTCCTTGACAGCATCCCCATGGCTTCTTCTACATGGTGCCACCATGCCCAGGAATGCCCTCCTTCTTCCCACTCTTGTAGCCTAGAATTCCCCCTCCCTTTCACCTCCAACAATTCAGCATTTGGCCTCTCCCCTATCCTGCCATCCCAATTACAGCAACTGCCCTCTCCCCTTCCCTGACACCCGAATAATGCAGCTGCTGCCTTCCTTTAACAGCAACTTCTCCCTCCCTGTCAAGGAAAGGAAACTAACTGGTAAGGAAAATTTCTCCATAATCAGAGAACCCACCACAAATCAAAGCAAGGAAAAAAGTCTTAGCTGTGGGAAGTAAGGGTAAATATGGAAAGCAACTAGGTAGTAATACTTGCTTTCTCCCTTCCAACCCGCCACCCCCCCTCCCATTATACCTTATCTGCTCTCTCTTAGGCAGCAGAAGATACAGCCATAAAAGCCACGGCATTTCCTTTTACTTTAAACAAAGCTGCTGCTGCATCGATAAAGTAAACGTCAGCAGTTCTCAGCCAGTGTGTCGCGGGGTCAGTGCTTGCAGGTCAGCGGCGGCAGTGGCAACGGGAAGCACAAAGCCCAGTGACAGATGAAGTGGCCATAAGAGCCGCGGCATTTAAACAAAGCTGCACTTCTTTGCAGGATTACAGCGGCAGGAGGCACTTAATATGATTTAAGTGTGCAGAGACACCGGAAGTGAAATCATATTAAGTTCTTTCTGCCGCTCCAACTCTGGGAAGGAGTGCAGCTTTGTTTAAAGTAAAAGAAAATGCTGCAGCTTTTAGGGCAACATCGTCTGCCACTGGGCTTTGTGCTTCCTGTGGCCACGGCCGCTGCTGACCTGCAAGCACTGGCCCCGCGACACAATGGCTGAGAATCACTGATGTTTCTCACCAGTTCCAATGTTTACTCTCAATGCAGCAGCAGCTTTGGTTCCCCTGTACATTGACGTCCCCCTGCCACACTTATGATACTTACCAGGAAGTGCTGGCACGGACAATAGCACACAAATACCAACATACAAATTTACACCTGCTCCGAAGACGATGTAAATATGTCTATGGGGCATGTTTACTAAAGTGCGGTAGGGAACATGTTCCTACCGTGCCGGAGCCCAGTGACTGTAGTAGACAAAAGGGGTGGTGCCATGATATGCTGCTACTACTACCATGTTAGCTGCATCACTAGTGTGGTAGTAGCAAACGTACAGCTATAGTGCATGCATACAATGTGAATGGTTGTAACGCGCATCGGGAAATAGAAAGTTACAAGCACAACATTGGGGCATCTGTGGGCCTCAGATTCACTGTGGACAAAAATAACTGTGCCCCTAGCCCCCATACAGGAAGGTAGCAACTGGCCATTCCAGAATAGAGAGTTGACCGGGAATAGGTTTAACTGTCTGCCCAGATCAGGGCAGAGGGGCTAAGTACAAGAGGTCAGGTCATGCAAATCAGCAAAGCAAACACTTGCAGATATTATTTGCTATGTCTCAAACTGTATGTGATAGGGTGGCATCTGGAGATGCAGGGGGCCACGTATGGCATCAGGCAGGATATCCACAGTGTCCATCATGGGGGATAGGGATATGGCCCCTCTCACCCTGAGGTGCCTGTTCACCTAGGCTGCAGGGAACATAGTGCAAGGCCTTTGATTATAGCTTGGGCAGAACCTTAGCCATTGTGGAGTGAGTCCCACATGTTGGGGGAAAGGGGTGCAAGGGCCAGAAGAGTCTGGAGATCAAGCACAATCAACACACCTGCTCAGGGCAGTTTGCACATGGGGGTCATAGGGTCAAGAAGCACTCCCAGTGGCCCACCATATGGAATATCCACCCCTGTGGTCTAACAGCAACAAAATGTGGGGTCACATCCATCTACCCACAGAGAGCTCCCATTTCTCCTCCTACTGGGAGGGGCTCTGGGAGAGACCCCCATGAAGGTGGTGAATTGCACACTGATAGCATAAGATTCTATGCGTGGTTGCTGTTGAGCTAGACATTCCTTGCTACCGCATGGCCCAAACGTGCGGAAAACCCATGCTAAACCCCACACTATCGGTTAAGACACCTTAGTGAACATGTCCCCAGGTGTGTACACATGCATTTATAACATGCACATGAACATTGTAATCCTGTCCCCCCTCTTCCTAAATAAACATCCCTGGGAACACTTACATGTAGATTGCATAAATTAAGGTTCACTCTTTCCATGCACACACATTTTGCACACATATGCAATCATGCAGTTTTATACAGTTTTGGTCCGATAGGCAGCGCCAGCGGCTAGGTGCGAGTATAGCACCTAGCTGTTGACGCTGAACCTTAAATCCAGATATTCAATACTGGGGTCATATCTGGCCCCAGCATTGAATATCAGGGGTCGCCGCACAGCCTCCACTGCCGCAGAAGCTAACCGGGCAGCGGTGATATTGAGCCGCTACCTGATTAGCTCCTATGGGTAAAGTTAGAAAAGTTTTGCTGCACCTAGCTTTACCCATGTCGCTAAATGGGTATTAGTGCAACATTGCCACTACCTAGCTAGTGACTGTCATCACCCACGACACGCCCCAATGCTAAGCAGTTAGCATCGGGGCATATAGCAGCATTAGTAGGGGATATTCAGCGGCACTGTGCCATTGAATAGCCTGTTCAGCGGCATTTACACGGCCTTATCTGTCAAAAATAAGCTTTGCATGCGGAAAGAAATTTCTAAAATTACCTCCTTAATGACTTAACCATGCAGTTTGCTACTGGTTAATATTTGTACTGCCTCCTAAAGCCCATCCTTTGAAATTTGTTGATCGTGACATCTAATAGTTAGACACAATGAAACAAAGTGTGATAATATATTATTCTTTCCAAACGAACAGAATGTTTGGGAACCACTCCATTCAAATCACCTCTCTAAATCAGCGATATACACAGATACACACACACACACACACACACACACACACGTCATGCTCCGTATGCTTTCTCCACTTGTTCTTTTTTTAAACACAACGCAAAAGAAATTTTATTTTCAATTTCTTTCGCTTTCTGTTCCATTTCCAACAAAAGCATCTGCAGTGGCTCCTTTTCGATATGCCATCCTTCCTTGTGCTGTACGTGAGCTGTGGAGGACACTGAGGTAAATGAAGGCTGCGTAAGAAGCAGCACAAAACGAACATCTCGCTAACTTTCATTTGGGCAAGGGCTAAGAAGCTGCTAGTATCATTTATAGATCCAAACTTGCTTTTTTGGCATCCCAAAAATGTGCTTAAGCAAGGACCTAGTAGAGACATGAGAGGAGTTGGAGGGAAGGTGCCCATTACTAGTGTACAGAGATTTTAATTGATGGTGGAATAATGATGTTACAAACTTTTAAAATGAAGATAACTACTTAAAAATATAAAAAATCGACCATGCAATATACTGGTAAGTTTACTTACTTGTGTGGTTGCTGTGGTCTGACAAAAATATTAATAGTCACTGTTATTCAGGCTCAATTCTGCATCTTGTGGATATAGTTTTGACCTTTTTTCACTACAGTGAGGACAGCAGAGCTGAATCAAGCAAGTTGGTAGGCTTAAAGTTAGCGTTCTCTCTAAGCCGAGCACATGTACACAAGCACATAGCTTGTGAATCCTGTGCCCATATCAAAACATAGGGCACTCAAAATACTGACAATTTTTAATTAGTTGTTATAAAGCAACACAAAGAAACCAAACTATTCGCAGCTGCCTGATCTTGGCAGCCGAGTGCAATTACTTAGCTCACTTGACACCATAGGATGGTGCTGTAATGTTAATCGTGGATTGCTGAAATTTAATAATGACAGCGTCACCAGCAGAGTTTTCGCTATGATGCACAGCAGTGCTGTCACACACAAATTTTTAATCTCTGCAACATACTGACTTCCACTTTGCAGTTCACCACACCTCGGCAACCTCTACTCAGCTTCCAGCGCCACTTCGTCCTGCAGCTCACCACACTCCCTGCCATGTCCATCCCGGAGTGGTGGCACTTAGCTTAGGTTTATGAAATTGTGGCAATGTACTAGCAATGAAAAAAAAGTGTAGTCTTGAAGGAGTCACTTTTCAGAAAGAATTTCAGCTACTCAAATAAAAGTGTAAGTAAGACAGAAATGATATCAATGTATTACTATTAAGGTAAGAACAAAAAAAACTTTAATAATTTCCTTAACTTTGTTGCCTTGTTATGATTACAAATATTAATCAATAGCTTCCATTGTACATAGCAGCTCGCAAATTTGGACAGTAGAAATTTTTGCACATGGGCTGAAAACTTTGCACACAAGCTGTCAGTCCTCAGAGGGAACATTGCTCAAAGATTCTGCTTTTTTTAAAACTGTATTTCTAACCTATATTTTATATTTTTTATATTTGCATATTGCATTTTATATTTTAATATTTGTATGCTGTATTATTGTAAACTGCTGAGATATACTTGTATGATTCAGTTTTACATAAACATACATAAATGTTGCTGGTATTAGGAAGTGAGCTATGTTGAAGAAGCCCCTTTGTACTTCTCTCCTGCTTAATAGAAGGATATTGCATGTAGTCGTAGGCAACCAAGGTTTCCAGAAGTGAAATGTATAGAGACAGAGGACTAATTGGTGCCAGTTGTGCAGGCCAAAAACTTTAATTTTGTTTAGTTTCCTGTGCCATTTATGGGATTTTTCATTTTATTTAGGTTTTTAATTTTTTTTTATTCAGAAGACAATCATCAATAGTGCATGCTATTGCACTATAGTGCACACTCTGGGGCATGTTTACTGAAGTGTGCTAATGGATGGCATAGAGTTTAGCATGCGCTAAGTTTACTGGAGTACTCATTACTACATGCCAAAAATATGGCAATAGTAAAAATCCCAAGCAAACCTCTTAGCATGGGTTGGAGCAGGGTCTGGGCAGTTCAGGTTCAGAGCATGCATATTGCAATTAGCGACAATGTCTTTAATACATGCTAACTGGCAATGTTGCACTTAGTGGGGGTATATTTACTGCCATTTCAGTGGGAGGCAATACGCGTATTTGTGTTAATTGCAGAAAATAGCCAAGATGTGGCATAGACCTGTGCTAACTTCATGGGCCAAGCCAGACATGCCTCCATGTGTTAGCATAGGCCTGACACTACCCACATGCTAAGTTTCAGGGCGTAATGGATGGTGCACTCTCACATTTTGGTAAACATAACTCTATGTTTCAAATAATGTGCATTATTCTTCAGTAGTGTGCCTAGTGCCTACTATTCAGCAATAATGTGTGCTGTCTACAAAGGTTCTGGGAGGAAAACTTCATAAATCATTATTATTAAAGTGGACTGGGGAAATCTCCTGCTTATAATAGGCAGCGTGGAAAGTATTTCTTGACATTGCTTCTAAGTTTACCTCCTTGCAGCTTCATTTTATGCCCTCTAGTTTTACAGCTTCCCCTTCTTAAAAAGATTAGTTTGTTGATGATGATTAGTATTTAAACATCTGTATCATATCTCCCCTGACCCTCCTCTCCTCTAAGGTATATATATTTAGGTCTTCAAGTCTCTTCTCATACACCTTCTGTAACATGCTCCAAATCATTTTGGTCACCTTCCTCTGAACCATTTCAAGTCTTTTTATATCCTTTGTGAGATACGGTCTCCAAAACAGAACACAATACTCCAAGTGAGGCCTCACCAACAATTTGTACAGGGACGTTAATACCTCCTCCCTTCTACTGTTTTTTCCTCTCCGTATGCAACTCAGTATCTTTTTGGCTTTGGCTAATGCCTTGTCACATTGCTTTGTCACCTTCAGACACTATCACTCCAAGGTCTTTCTCTTGGTCTGTGCACACAAGCCTTTTGCTCCCAATCACATACAATTCCTTTGGATTTCTGCATCTGAAGTGCATGACTCTATACTTCTTTGCATTAAATCTTTTCTGCCAAGTATTTGACGATTATTCCAGCTTTTGTAGATTTTTATTTGTGGTCTATAAAGTAATGAATGGAGTGGAACAAATAAATGTAGATTGGTTGTTTACTCTATCAAAAAGTAGAAAGTCTAGGGGATCTGCAATGAAGCTACAATGTAACCCATTTAGGACTAATAAGAGAAAATATTTTTTCACTCAACGTGTAATCAAACTCTGGAATTTGTTACCGGAAGATGTAGTAAAAGCTGTCAGAGGATACAAATGACAGAACACTAGAAAAATTACGGGATGACTTAACACCTCAATGGCTTACTACAGGAAAACATTTCTCCTGCCAAAGTAATATTCTCAAATTTGTTTACCTACAATCTATAAGCTGTTTACTACAATAAATGGAGACAGAATATATGATCATATTGAGTTCAATAACATCATGGCATTAAAGCAGAAGGGCAATAAGAGGGGAGCATATGGAACCAAAGATCAGTTAATGTTGAATAAAGCCATCATGGCCAGTGCTAAGAAAAACATAAATCTCAATATCTTTATCTTTATTCATCGCTTGATATACCGCTCAAGCGTATGCGTCAGGGCAGTGTACAATAAAATCAAATCAATTAGGTCACGTGATGTGGTGAGAGCAGATGGACGTGAACCACCTGAGCTCCGGGCCCCCCCCCCCCTCCGTGCCGGTAAAAAGTGCCATTTTTGACGTTTTCTCCAGCCGACAGGCTGCGATCCTGACAGCTAACAGAAGGGCGGAGTAACAGCGGGAGCAGTAGCAGCAGAGATGGCAGCAGCGGTGAAGTCGGGACGTAGAGAGAAGGAGCGGCCCGCCGGACAGCAAAAATTGGTGGAGATGCCTGGGCCACCTCGCTCCCCAACCTCGCCGGAATACCTGGAGGAGATCTCTCAGGCAGTGGCAGGAGCTCTTTCGGCCCAGTTCGATGCCTTGCACAGCAAGATGGACCTGCTGCAGACCTCCGTGGGAGCACTGGGCCAGCGGATGCAGGAGGCGGAGACCTGGCTGGGCCAAGCTGAGGATAACGTGGAGGAGCTACTCCAGGAGGTAGGCCGCATGCGGGCTGTGATGCAGGCCCAGGAAGCTAAACTGGATGACCTTGAAAACAGGTCTCGTCAGAATAACCTGTGCTTCCTGGGCATTCCAGACAGCATAGTGGACCAGGACTTAAAAAGCTATTTGGAGTCTTTGGTGGCACAGCTCTTGGAGGGTGGGGGGGGGAACAGTGCAGCCGAATTTTAATTGAAAGAGCTCACCGAGTCGGGCCCAGATACTCCAAAGATGGCAGACCGCGAGTGGTCCTAGCAAAGTTCTTGCAGTTCCCGCAGAAAGAGGAGGTGCTAAGAGCAGCAAGAAAAAAGGGAACTGTTATAAAGGATAACATTAAACTGAGAATTGTGCAAGATTATTCGGCTGTTCTGGGCCAGCGCAGAAGGGCATATGCTCCACTGTGCCAGAAGCTGATAGACGCCAACATCAAGTTTATTGTACAGTACCCTGCTAAATTGATAATCTCCTCCGAGGGAATGCGTCAGACCTTTGACTCAGCAGCGGAGGCATCGCAATACGTAGAAGAGCTAACGCGCAAGACGGGAGCCCCATCAGTGGAACACCACAACAGGCTGGAATCTGTGACTTGAGAAGGCACAGCGAGGGTTCAAGGATGGCTGAGTGATAGGAGAAGAGCGTGGCATGGCAGTATTGCTCTGCGATGGTTGGGCAAAATGTGAGGCTGAGCTGCGGGATTGGTGTGGAGGCTACTTGCCAGCTTGGAGCCAGACGGACTGCAACTGTAGCTGGCTGGTACATGGAATATTAGTACTGGGACTCTTCATCATCTGTTTGATTGTTTTGTTGGGCCAAGTATGTAGTTCGTCTGTTGGTGGGGGGGGGGGGAGGGGAGACAAACCCAAAGGAAAATAAAGTGGGCTGGAGGTCGAACGGGGTTGTTTAAATTGCTGTTATAAATTGTTAGAATTTGTTCTGGGGCGGGCACTGATTGTTCGAAGTCCGAGAGGGATGGGCAAGGCCGGAGCGGTATAAGAGTAAGGGGGTGGGGGGGGGGTAACCGTACACATCTTAGTTGACTTAATTGGAGAGGAGGGCAAGGGATAGAAGATGAGGAGGGGGAGGAGGGAGATGAAGGGGGGAAGGGGAAGGGGGAGGAGGGGGAGGGGAGGGATGGGGAGGGGAGAGGGAGAGGGAATGGGACTCCAAGGGGCGGGAAGAGTAACCAAGGGGAGATGGACATAGGACAAATTAAGCAGGGGAGGATGACACAGAGGGGGCTTCAGGCTGGGGAGGCTCCTTCTTGGGTAATGGTAAGCATTGAGAGTTATGCACCTGTGCGATATTTGCAACCCTGAAGATTATTTCTTGGAACGTATGTGGGGTGGGGAACCCAATCAAGAGATATAAATTGTTAAAAGCACTAGCTAGACAAAAATGTGA
The DNA here is from genome assembly GCA_033557465.1 of Ichthyophis bannanicus. Lineage (NCBI taxonomy): Eukaryota > Metazoa > Chordata > Amphibia > Gymnophiona > Ichthyophiidae > Ichthyophis > Ichthyophis bannanicus. The sequence goes on from CM066040.1 coordinate 108,319,501, forward strand.
TATTGCTATGCTGCAGGAGACCCACCAGACTGCTGAAGAGCACCAAAAACTGCAGCGAGACTGGGTGGGTCAAGGGTGGGGAGCGCCGGCAAAGGGGAAAAAAGGGGGAGTGGTCATTTTGATACATCGCCGGGTGAGGTTGTGCTAGAGCGGGAGTACAAGGATCCAGAGGGAAGGTTCGTGCCGTTGTATGGGATACTGGAGGGGAAACCAATTGTGCTGGGGAACCTTTATAGCCCTAATGTTTTGGACCGAGAATTATATGGGCACTTGGCCTCCAGGGTGGAGCAGCTTCCTGATGCTCCGTTAATACTGGGGGGGGGGGACTTTAATGGGGTGGTGGATATGGAGCTTGACACGACGAAGGGGGGGGGCATAGAGGCCATTTACAAACTGCTAAAGTGTTACAGGGACTTCGCCAAAGGTTGGGAGCAGTAGACCCATGACGCCTGTTGCACCCGCTGGAAAGAGATTATACCCACCAAATGAGGGTGCATGGTTCGAGTGTGCACATAGACTACATTTTAATCTCCGAAAGGTTGTTTGCTCAAACAACCGACGCATGTATTGGCCCGACAATGATCTCAGACCATGCTTTAATCTGGGTTGACCTGGACTGGCATGATGTTAGTATGCGGACGAGAGTTTGGCGGTTCCCTATAGATTTAGTCAGAGATACTGAGTTCCAGTTTTATCTAAAACGGAAATGGCAGGATTTCACGTATTATAACCAGGAACACCAAGGGATCTGGAATTATACTGGGAAACTGCTAAAGTGGTGTTGAGAGGGGATATTATCGGGTATGCTGCACAGAAGCGTCACCTGGAAAAGGAACAAATAGTGCGCATGGAGCAGCAGCTGGCGAGGGAATGGAGGAAGTATGGGAGTTGTCCCAGTGCAGCGAACAAGAAGGGGGTGTGGGAGGCTCAGGTGTCTCTCAATGAGTTGCTTCACAGGAGGGCGAAGAAGTCCCTTTTCTATTACCGTTACCAGCTTTATCGATTTGGGGATAAGCCGGGAAAACTGCTAACGCAATGCCTTCAGGGGAGTAGGGGACCTAGAGGGGTGGCAGCCCTGCGAGATGATCAGGGAAAGCTGCACAAAGATAGCAAAAAGCCCAAGTCTTTCGGTCCTTTAATCAAAAGCTATACTCGGGAGACGAGGGTTACCTGTCAGATATGGAAGACTATGTTTGGGTTTTAAACCTGCCTAAGTTGGGGGCAGCACAGCGGGCCCAGTTGGACGAACCTATACTGCTTAGTGAAATACAGCAGGTTATTCAGAGAACCAGCTGTTTCAAAGCACCAGGGCCCGACGGTTTTGGGGCCGAGTTTTACAAGGTGTTGGGGGACCAGGTGGCTCCTGCCCTGCTGACGGTGTATCATACTAGAGTAAGGCAGGGAGGGTGTCAGTGGGGAGACAATCATGCGCATATTATTTTAATACCTAAGCCAGGGAAGGATCCAGTGCAGGCGGCTTCATATAGACCTATCTCACTGTTAAACTTTGATTGGAAAATCTTGGCTAAGATACTGGCTGACAGACTGGCAGGGGTGCTGGGGGACCTTGTGCACGAGACACAGGTAGGGTTTGTGAAGGGATGGCATGCTGTGCGTAACTTGCGTAAACTTTTAGCGTTGTTGCAATGGGTTCAAGAACAGGGGCTTCAGTCTCTGCTCATTAGTTTTGATGCAGAGAAAGCCTTTGATCGGGTGCAGTGGCGGTACTTGAAATTCCTTTTACCTTGGTATGGTCTGGGGGAGTCCTTTTGCCAGATGGTGGACCTACTATATACGGATCCTACGGCAGGAGTGTTATGCAATGGAGTGTTGTCTGAGCCCTTCTCTTTGAGGAGTGGTACGCGGCAGGGATGCCCACTCTCTCCCCTGCTGTTTGTGCTCTCCTTGGACCCCTTGGTGTGAAGGATAGAAGCGTCGCAGGAGATAAAGGGGGTGCACATAAGAAATCAAGGGTTCAAAATGGCAGCGTTCGCTGATGATATGCTGGTGCACCTGCTCTCCCCGGCTCAGTCACTTCCCCGGTTATTAGAGGAATTTTCTCGGTTTGGAAGCTTTGCAGGGCTTAGTATTAATAAAGAGAAATCAGAAGCCTTAGATATATCGGGCACGCTGAGAGGGAGCTGGGGTAACTCCTTCCCGCTTAAATGGGCGAACAACTCATTTATCTACTTAGGGATTCTCTTGACCAGGAATCCGAAGGAGTTATATAAACAAACTTTTGAGAGAGTCCTTGATCGTATTCGCACACAGCTACAGGCTTGGAACCCTCTTCCTTTGTCATTATTGGGTAGAGCAGCAGTGCTTGGGATGGTAGTGTTGCCCCGGGTGCTGTATTGGCTGCAAACTCTCCCCGTCTGGCTGCTGCGGCGGGATCTGAGCAGCCTGGAGAGGGAAATTCGGGGATTTCTCTGGAAGGGGGCGAGAGCACGTATTCCGTTGAGTCGCCTGCATGGGGGATGGCGGAGACGGGGGATAGGAGTACCAGATCTACGAATGTATGCACTGGCCTGCCAAGCGCGCCATATCGGAGACTGGCTGGGAGGTACAGAGACATATACCCCTAGGGCCTTGGAGGACGCTCTGGTGGCCCAGCAGACGCTGCTGGCGGTCTTGCACTTGGCGACTCCCATGCTATTGGGGGGGGAGGGAGAATCGGAGTGTCTTGATGATGTCAGCAAGGGAAACGTGGTGACAGTTAAACAGGTACTGGGGTAGGTCACCAACCATTTCGAGCTGGCTACCGCTGCAGGGTAATGCCACATTTACGCCTGGCTCGGAGACAGTCGCTTTTTGGAAGTGGAATAGGCGGGGCATACGGCTTGTTGGGCATGTGGTGGATGAGAGGGGGAATTGTAAATCCTTCGAGGCTCTTTGTAGGGAGTACGAGTTGAGTGGTAGTCAGTTTTTTGCATATGCCCAGCTGTCTCACTATGTGGCCTCTCTTTCGGAAAAGGAGCTTACCGTGGAGCGTTCAGCACACATCTTGGAATTTTTTGCATTAGGGGATGAGGTCCCACCAACTATTTCAAGTTTGAAGAAACAGTTAGACCAATACACTGGGACACCAGACTACTCGATGGAAGGGGCGCGATGGGCAGAGGAAATGAATCAGGCAGTGGCCCCAGGGTCCATTCGTGGAGCTCTCGGACGGATAGTAGGGTTAGTGGAAGGGGCTAGGTGGAGAGAGGTGCACTTCAAGTGCCTTATTCAAGCTCATTTTTCCCCGAGGCGTGCCCTGCGGAGTCATCTTACCGTAGATGGCAGTTGCCCAAGGTGCTCAAGTCCCCTAGCGGATCTGGGTCATATGTGGTGGGGGTGTCATAAGATTCGGCAATACTGGGCACGCATAAAGGCGTATCTGGGGGGCCTGCTCCAGCAACAAATCGTTTGGACAGGGTCTCTAGTAATTCTGGATCAACTTGAACCAATTCACCCAAAGGGGAGATGGGAACGGTTGTTGGTGGGGAAGGCATGTCTGATGGGTAAAGGGCCGATACTTCATAGGTGGAGAGAGCCAGCATCCCCAACTTTTTGGGAGTGGCGTAACAGTTTTCATTAGTTGATGCTCTTTGAGAGGAGAGGGGCCCAAGGAAGTGTCAAGTGCTGGCTCATTTTCTTATTGGTATGGGAGCCCTATATTCAAACACTAGGACCGCGAGTACGTAATGAAATCTTACAGGTTGGATGAGAGGGGGATGAGGTACAATGATAGGGGGAGGGGGCCCAATTGGTGTGGGACTGAGGATGATAGAGGGGTTAGGGAGTAGTATAGCAAGGAACCCATCCCTGGTGGGGGACGGGGGGAGGGGGAGGGGGAGCGGGGGGGGGGGGAATATAGAGAGAGCTGTGTTAGCATTGACTGTTACAGGACCCCTGAGGCGGAGGATAAGAGCCCACCCTGCCTGGGGGGGGCAAGATGTGTGTACATGTGTATACTATACAAAGCGTTGTAAGATGTGTTTGTGTGAGTGAATAAACAGATTTAAAAAAAAATCAAATCAATTAGAAAGTAGAAAAAGAAAGGAATACCATTGCTTAAATAGAAAAGAGAGGGACAGGGAGAGACAGAAAAAGGATAACTAGACAAGGTGGGTGAGGGTGGAGAAAAGGCCTGATAAGGGAACTTGTGGGGCAAGATAACTTTAGGGACTGGGGAGGTCGAAAGCCTGCTGAAAAAGGTGAGTTTTGAGTGAACTCTTGAAGTGTTGAAAAGACAATTCGGTATGAAGGGCAAGGGGGAGGGAGTTCTAGAGTGCAGGGGCCAGGAAAAAGAAGGCAGAATGACGTGTAGATTCTAGGTGGGCTGAGGACGGGGAGGGAAGGAAGAGGCGATTATCGTGTGTTGAGCGGAGGAGACGGGGAGAAGGCTGCAGGCGGATGGAGTCAGCTAGATATTGGAGGGAGCCGGTGTGTAGTGCTTTATGGGTGAGAATGAGAATTTTATAGAGGAAATGAAAGTTGAGTGGAAGCCAGTGCAAATGGAAGAGGAGGGGAGTGATGTGATCTTGGGTGGAGGAGTGGGTGAGCAGATGTGCAGCTGTGTTTAGCATATAGCATACACTGATTATAAGGAAGCTTTTGACAGTGTCCCACACACTTGGTTAATAAATTGCCTTGAAATGTATAAAATAAATCCTAGTTTGAAAGAGTACATTAAGTTCACCATGACAATGTGGCAAACCACACTCTTTTTGAGATATGAAGATGATGAGTTCATCATTCCTAACATTAAGGTCCAGTAAGGAATATTTCAGGGAGATTCCCTGTCGCCACTTCTGTTTTGTGTGGCGCTTAATCCAATGGGCACCCTTATCAACTCTTGGGATATGGATTTAGCCTGAATCCTAAAGAAGGTAACAACTCAGAAGTAACATTCCATCTATTATTTGTAGACAATCTGAAGTTCTATAGTTCCAGTGACCAACAAAATTAGCAGAGCAACTCCATGTGGTGAAAAGCTTTTCCGATGATATCAGGATGACCTTTGGTCTTGAAAAGTGTACTAAAACAACTTTTTTTTTTTAGAAGAAAATTGAGCAAAATGGAAAACATCTCTCTGCGACATCAAGGACCTTGAACAGGAAGATATATATAAGTATTGCAGAGTAGAAAAAGGAACGACACTCAAGTACAAATTACTGAGAGAGAAGATCAGCAAAGAATACTACAGGAGATTAAATCATTATTTTAAAGTGCTTTAACATCATGGAATAAGATACAAGTCAATCAGCTAGCAATTCCTGTATTCTCATACAGTTTTGGGATTGTGGACTAGCCTCTTAAATATCTTGAGCAACAGGATGTGTGAACAAGAAAACTCCTCCATACCCATGAAGTAATTTGCAAGATTTACAAGAATCAGTGTATGCCAAGACTGTACATTCCTAGAGCTGAAGGAGGGCTGGATCTCACAGAGATTGATTAAACTCTCCAGTCTTATCTGACAGCATCATTGGATCCAAATATGCAAAAAGTGCTGAAATATGAAGTAAACGCCCAGAATCTGTCTCCATCATCAAACTTGGACAAGCGTTCCAATAACTAGAAGGAATGAGTGAGAATCCACAAGCACACACCAGAAAAGAAGCAACAGAATTTTCAAAACAAGAGAAAAAAAACTTTTCAAAGAATTAGATCAGCAAATGAGGAAAAACAATTGGCAAATGCACAAATACAATGGGAAATATAAAGTGTTACACCAGAAACCCTTTGTCAATCAAGAACGGACACATGAATGGTTAAGGAGAGGTGGACTGAAACTAAAGGATGAGAGATTGATATTTGCAGCCCTGGACAGCAGATTAAAGACAAGATGGTTTACAGTGAGCATTGAAAAACTGCAGAACAGACATATGTTGATTCTGTAAGAAAGACCTGGAAACACCTTATAGCTCACCTTATAGCTGGCTGTGAAGCTCTGATTGCAGAAAATTCCTAAACAGAAAGGCACAACAAAGTAGCACACCTCATCCACTGGAAACTCTGTAAATACATCACTACTGTCCCTGAAAAGCACTAGGATCATGACCCTACAAGAATTACAGATAATGAAGAGCTTATGATCACCTAGGACATTCCCATTCTGACGTATAAGAAACTGGATGCGAGGAAACCTAACATAGTGGTAAAGGAGAAGAACACCAGAACGGCATTGATAATAGAGATGTCAGTTCCAAGTGATTATTCTGTGAATTGCCTGGAGAGACAGACGATCCTGAAGTACCAAGAAATGCAGTCAGAGACCAAGAGAATGTGGCAGAAAGATACAGAAATAGTTCCCATTGCATTGGGAGCCAGATGCTTGATAAGGAAGAATTTCCAAGCACATTTTGACAAATTACCCATGCCTGTTGCATCTTACGAACTCTAAAGGAAGCTCTCTTTTACATGATGCAAGTACTACGTCTAGCATTAGCAGTAAATTTGAGAGACTGAGATCATACTCCACATACCTTGGCTTAGAAGTGAGGTTCATGACTGTCATCTTATGCGCAAAACTAATCCGTTTTGAGAAACTGTCCCAAGTGAGCAACACATGCATTGCATTGCAGAAGATTAATTAATGAAAGGAAGACAGTTTCTCTTTATGAGTTCTTTAAGCATAAAGGAATACAGATCTGATTGTGAAAAGCCTGAGTGACATCATCAAGAGAATGAATGAGGCTGCAGTATGGGATCAATTCTTCTCAAGTGAACAATCCCATGGGAGACTGGGAGAGCACTAGCAAGGGACCTGACATTCAGTAATCATGAGATCACATATTTTGCATGCACAGATGACAAACATACTGGGTTATTTGATTCTTTCTGATCGAATATTATCAAACTGTTAGCAAAAAGCAGAACTCTTGGAGTTTCGACTGCAAAATTCCAGCTACATGGGATCCATAACTTCTGGAGAATCCCATTTTTTCCTCACTATGCAGTGCTCTAAGGGCACCACTTACCCAAAGAGGGAATGCTTTTGGAAGGGGTCTTTTAGACAAAGCAGGGCATATTCAAAACAATAAACACAACAGATCTGCTAACTGGCATTAATTGTAGTGAACAAGGTATTCAGTGTCACCTACTCATGTTATCTCACTCAGCCACAGCTGGGTAACCTAATATTTATTTGTAATCAGAGGCACTCTAAACTATGATCACATGCTAAGGAATTAACTGATTTCTTTAAATCTCATGCCTGGAGAGGCTAGGTCTGATGAAACATGTTCCTGTAGTGTTTAGATTTAAAGAGGTTTCGTGCATAACCAAGCTTAGAACTCCTCATTCTCTGTTTAAATCCTTGTTCAAATAAAGAATCACTAATCCGCTGCTGTACTGCATAGCTGGCAAGCTCCTAATCTCTTCTACTTCTTTTCAAGCCATGAATGTGGAAAAGAATGAATAGGAGTGAATTAATTTCTATAAAAATAAAAGTACAGAACACATGGAGTAGCAAGGACGGATCTATATAGAGACCTCAAGTTTTATATATGAAAACTGTACATTAATTTGCTACAAGGCATCACCACAGCTCTTCTTTACATTTAAAGAAATAGGTAAATATAACTTGTTAATTCTGTTTTCTTCATAAAGAAAAGTGCAAAGCTTGAAGGTATTATGTGATGAAGTCTTAGCTGCCTATTATACAGGTAAAAATCGAGGGCCCGATATTCAGTGCCGGAGGCTAGCACTGTTAAAGTGACTTGCCGCTAGAGCTGAAAATGAAATCCCTGGATATTCAATGCCAGGGTCATATCTGGCCCCGGCAATGAATATCCGCGTTGGCTGCATTTGCCAGTCGCTAACTGGGCAGCAGCGATATTGAGCCACTACCCGGTTAGTGATACATGGTGAAAGTTAGGTCAGAGTTTCCCTACTTGGCTTGCACCACTTGTTGCTATCCGGGTACTGAATCAATATTGCCACTGCCCAGTTAGTGACAGGTGCTGCCTCTGCTCCACCCTGGAACGTCCCCCAACACGCCCCGATGCTAACCGGTTAGCATCAAGACGTGTAGCACCGGCACTGCTGAATTTCCAGCTCAGCTGCATTTACACAGTTTTCAGATCTGCGAACCATGTATATGCCTTTCAATCAGACCCAGAGTTAACACACATAAGTAAGTCACTCATATGTAGATAACTGGATTGTCAGTCACCTGGCAGTACGTGCATACTTTCATTACTTGAATAAACCTTGAACACAAAAAGTCATTCCAGTGGCATTTCGGGCCCGATATTCCAAACATTAGGTGGCAGATAGATGGGTAAATCAGGCCAAAAACCTTGCAAAAGTGCCAAATGCAGGCAAACTTCATATTGAGTGACATGCGCATACACGAATATCGACACAGTACGTCGTGGCATAACCATGTATGTGCAGGGGCATAATGGGGCAGTGAATGGGCGGGAGCTCCACAATTACATGGAACGCTAATATTCAGCAAAGGCATGTGGCCAGATCAAAGAGTAAAAACCGTGTAACTCTAGGCCCAGGTTTTAACTCGTTAAAGGACGATCTCACAAAAATTCTGGGCAAGAGACAACAAACGGGCAAGTGATGTGGTGGCTACCCATGTAACACCTAAGGTGGAGATGCCACAGATGGGCAAGGCAACAGTGCCAGCAGCAGACGCAGCAGCTAGTAGTGGCTCAGGCAGGGAGGAGATGCTACTGGATGCCCCGGTAGACCAACCAAAGGTCACTTACCTGCAGCTGACTGCAGAAGAGGTGTTCCAGTGGTACCGCCTTGATGCTGCCACCATAACAGACCTCTGTGCCATGCTCAGACATGATCTGGAGCCCACAACTGGTAAAAGGCTGCAATGCCTGTGACTTTCAAGGTGACCGCTGCCCTTGCCTTCCTCCCCACTGGAAGCTTCCAGCATGTGGGCAGGAGGGAGGGGGGGCAACCACACAGTTAGCAACATCACACTAATTCAGAGTATTTACAACTGCCCTCCTCAGATTGCTCCATGAACATGTGTGCTTCCCAGCTACACCAGAGGCCAGACAATGGACCATGCAGGATTTTTACTACATTGAATCCTAGGTGTTTATTTTATTTATTTATTTATGTATTTATTTAAAATGATTTATAGGATAATCAATGCTTGTCCCAGTACAAGCATTGTGGAACCTGTGTCTTTTGGGGATATTGCTAGGTACGTATGACCTAGATTGGCCACTGTTGGAAACAGGATACTGGGCTTGATGGACCTCGGTCTGACCCAGTATGGCATATCTTATGTTCTTATGTTCTTATATACTGCTTTATCCTGAAATCAAAGCGGTTTACACATCAAACAAATCAAGCGGTAAGGTGCGTGGGTGTGGGCATGCAGTGAAAAAGCGACAGAGCGTGTGTGTGGGTGGTGTACAATTGATTGCGTGGTGAGCTATATACAGTATGAGCTATGTACAGGATGTAGGAGTAATTGACTGCATCCATGTGGCCTGAGGCCCTCTGGTCGTGATGAGAGGGTGAACTGAAACAGGCACTTATACCACTCAATGAACATGAAGGTTGTAGTCGATGACCACATGCACATCACAGATCTATGTGCACACTTCCCTGGATCCTACCATGATGCCTTTGTCCTATCACAGTCTGCTCTGGGACAGGTAGCTGACACTGCACATTTAGTGATGCCTGGCTACTAGGTGGGTGATGCATAACTGAACCACCTGTGTAAAACTGTGGTTACAAGCTGGTATGTGGCTGTGGGGCTGCAAGGGCTTGTGGCAAGTCCAGCTGGGGACACAGGGAAGTGTTCAGTCTGTGTGAGACAGTCATAGTTGAGGGATAGGGGAGGAAGAGATCGGGCACTTGGTTGGGGAGGCCATGGATGTGCTAGGACTGAGGAAGGCCCCAGAGTGGATGGTAGGTAGTGATGCCATAGGTAGGCAGGTGCCCCAGCTGAACCCTGCCAGAGAAGATGTGGTAGCAAGTGCTGACAGCATGTCTTGGAAGCCCTACTGAGGAGGGTGGCACATATCTGGCACCACTGGACTACAGAGTTATCAGGATTTGGCAAGTGATGATGACTGTGTAGAAGGGGTAAGCACATCAACAGATAGCCACTGTGGAGCAGTAGCAGGATGCAAGGATGCTAGGATTGCAAAGCATAGTAGTACAAGATGTCACGCGTGTATCTGATGTCCTATAGTTGTAACAATGGCTGTTACAGAGACTACAATCCCCTACCAATTGTGCTACATGAATGTGTGACTCCCCCATCTCTGACTCCGCAGGTAATAGTGGATACCTGTTGAGGACCTGGCTTATGACACCATTGTACAACTCACAAACAGCCCAGGAGGAGAACTACAACTGAGCACTGGCATGTACAAGGGTGATGGTGGAGTGGGCATTTGGCCTGCTGAAAAGCAGATTCTAATGTCTCGATAGGAGTGGCAGAGAGCTGCTGTACAGCCCTGAACAGGTCTTCTTCATCCTTGCAGCATGCTGCATCCTCCACAACATAGCTATCCAGCTGGGGATCGAACCACCACAGGAGAAGCGTGTAGATGTGGAATGCTGTAATGAGGAGTTGGAGGATTACCACATTGGCAACCAGCATGTGATAGCAGCAACACAAGCAGCAAGGGATAGACTGATCCTGGAGAATGTCTAGTGTTGAGTAGATCCATTTAGTCACAGAAGAAACATATCACTAACTCCATCATCTATGTGCCCTCTTCCCATCCTGACTCTCCTCCTGTAACTCCAAACCCTTTTCCCCAACCCGTGCATTACACCTCAGTGGTGGTGCCTCTGATGCATTGCTTGCTGTCTCATCCTCCTCCCCAAGGTTGGAGGCCTCATCAGGCTGTAGCTTGATAGTCCCCAGTGTCATGCTGTTGCTCCCCAGAGGGCCTCTACCTTAGGTAGCAGCCTAGCAGCTGCAATGTCACAGAAGAAGTGTGAGACAAAGGCCGTGTAGGCAGTTGTTTCCCTGGATAGGCAGAGCACTGCCTCCTGGTGCCTCTCCTGGTGTTCTGCCATTTCATGCATCAACTGCATTACATCGGAGACCTCTTGGCTGATAGTCTCCAGGCTTCTGAGGATGCCCTTAGTCAGCTTGACCATCTCTGCCCCTTCCTACAACATCTGCTGCTTTGCTTGATCTGAAGAGGTTTCCATGGGTTGATTGGAGATGGGGAACTTCAGCTTTGGCAGATCCTGGGGATGATCTTGCAGTTGAGGAGATAGAGTTGTTGGTGCAGCAGTGGACCCCTCATATGGTCTGGTGAGTGTCCCAGGTGCAGTGGCATTGCTGGCTTGTGCAGGAACACCAGCACACAGCTGTGTGCTCACTCCAGAAGAGGAGAGGCAGGTAGAGAAGGGTTAGAGGGAGAGGGGTGTCTGTGGCCAACATAAGGAGATGGGGGATGTGTGAGTGGACATCCTCCACCCATGGCCCTATGGATATGATGATCCCTGGTGGTGGGGAACCTCCCTCCCCATGGAGTGCAGGGGCAGTGAAGGTATGGTATGGTATGGCACAGTGTGGAAGTGGAAAGTCCATGCTAGCACAATGGCACTGTATTAAGAGTGCATTGCAACCAGATCTCAGGGAGGTGGAGTGAAGGATCAGGGTGACCAGACAAAGCATGGGTTTAAGAAAGGCTGTTTAAGCTAAAGGTGCAGGGAGGCAATGTAGTATGATGACAGAGACTGCATGAACAAGGCAGAGCTCATGAAAAGGGGACATGAAGGGCAAGGAAGGCAACTGCATGGGAATGCGATACGGGCAATGCATATGGCAGTCTATCAGCTACACAATGCTGGTGGTATTTCAGGAGAGTTAGGGGACTGCATGAGCAAAAAGAATGGGCCCCCTGTGAGTGTCCTGGGAGTAGATAGTAGTGAGTATACACACCTGTCCCTGTCCCTCCCCCTCCCCTTTTCCCCCTCCCCCTCCTTCCTCCCCCTCTGTTCTCTCTTTTTTCTTCTATGTCTGCCTCGGGTCTGCCTACTTATGATGGAAATGCTGCTTGGTCTCCTTGCTTTTATTGCCCCAGTAAACCTGGTACATAATACATACTTATTTTTTCAAAAGGCGGCTTTATTTGTAATATATTTTTGTTTAACTCGCGTCGTGGATTACCCTTTGCCCTTTGACCTCTATTTGGCTCGAATCTAACTGCTATAATTGCACCATCAGTTCAGTGCACTGGTACATAGCTCATTGTATGTAAAGGCTTGTTCTGTTCCCAAGGAGTGAGTACACTAACGGCACGGTTAAAATTTTTACAGTCTACACTTATTGCACAGTACTTAAGCTATAAAGCATAGATGTCTATTGATGAGTTTGCCTCTGTATGAGGGGAATACTGTCTTGGTCTCTCTGCTCTCTTTGCCCCAGGAAAAAAAGCTCCTACTTTTGGTATATAATACATCCAAAAGAAGTCTTTCATTTGCAAAAAATTATTTTGTAACTCTCATCGAGGATTACCCCTCATTCTTGGATTTCTGTTTGATGTGAATCCAAACGCTACAGTTCAGCACGCCGGCACAGAGCTCACTGTATGCACAGGCTTATTCCGTTCATGAGGGGAGAATACACTAACGGCATGGTCTAGATTTTATAATTCACACTCAATGCACAGCTTTTTCTATAAAGCATGCAATTTTATCGATTAGCCTGCCCCTGGTTATCTTTTCTTTGTTTGCTGAATCTTTGAGGCTTTATAAAACATTTTTGATTGCAATTACATGATTATCCCGCTGATATTTGATATCAGCTTGAATCAAACATACTGCACATTTTCATTTAAGGTTCGTCTATCTTTGATTGGTTTTCTTCCTTAAATCCATTATGAATTCCTAGCAAATATACATGCAGTCTCCCTATACACTGCAGTTTGTTTATTGCTCAGAGAATGCGATCTGGCTCTGACAGTTCTCCTGGCTCCGATGTCCTTCTCATGCGTACTATGCTTTCTATAAGGAATTTTTGTGATAGGTTTCCCCTCCCTTTACATACCAGAAAGGGATAATATAGTTTTTATAAAAAGAAAGGCAACATTTCCTTTTAAAAAAATAAGGGAACATTATTTACTCCTGTTGCTCCTTCTCCTTTACCCATTCAGCACCACCATTTGCTCAGCACCCTAACATAACTTTGTCATGATTTATATAATTTTTTATTTTTCATTTAGGTTTTATAATTTTAGGACGGGAGTATTCTTATGCAGTACTCATTTACAAAAGGATATTCGCAGAGTGCCAGAGTGAGTATGGTTCTTTAGAATCTGATACCTGTGTACCCCCTCATCTCTCTTTCCATACTTGTCTGGTGTATTACGTGTCCTCACATTTCCCCTGCCCTTTGTTCTATGATTTTAATGACTTCCAATTTTAATATGTTTTACTGTATAACAAATAGTTGTTTATTTATATACATTTATATATTTCTAATTATTTATTTACTTGTGTATTTTATTCCTTATTTTGATTACTATGTATGAGTTTATTTTTAATTGTACTGTTTTTCTTTTCAAATTGTATACCCCTGAGGAAGGCAGCAGCTGAAACGCATAGGGGTTTCTTACAATAAAATAGCACCTGTGACTTCCATACGTCCCTCGCCCTAATACATTCTGTGAGGGCTTGCTCTTTTCTGTGGCTTCTTGCATCTAGGGAGGCTGTATAGGTCAGTGGCTCATGCCTGCAGCTGCATGTGTTGTGGCACTATAGTATGTAGCTGCGCCTTCTCCACACAAAGTGTATGTCAGATCTTGTGCAGGTGCACACTATAGCTAGCAACGGTTTCTGATTGCATGTGTTGGTGCGCTATAAAAGGAAACCACACAGATGCCTGGGGGAAGAAAAGGACCAGGATATGTCTGTGACTGTGCATCACAGGATAGGGCACAACTGGCAGGAGAGATCTGTCCAATAACAAAGTCCAATGGTGGATCACAAACCCTGCAACCTTGCTACTGAAAGGCAGGACACATCCTGGCTGATCCAAGGGATCAGCTAGCTGTCAGTGACAGACCAATTACAAGGGAGTGGGAGCTGTGATGCAATGACAGTACATGCACTGACATGATGATTGCTCAAGGCCCTCAAAACTATGAGGTGTGGGGGAGCTGCCATGCAACAGCCTATACGCCATCAGAACATGTGTCCAGGTATACCACGGTGTCTAAGGGGATGCTGCATGACAACCACCATTGCATGCTGTCATAGCACACTCATGTGGTGCTTCACCATTGGAGGGGCTTCGTCTCGGGGGTTCTTGCATATGGCTGCCCAACCACGGCTGTATATGCAATGGTCCCTATGGAGGATGGGCCATGCGGCTCTTGCCTGTCTGCCAGGGTGGACCCCTTGATTCGCCCCTAGGAACGGACCAGCATGAATCCTCATTATGGTGTCTATGTAGGCAAGCTCTGTCATCCATCATGGAGGGCTGCAAGCTTGCTGTTGCAAACATAGGTAAAGGAGGGAGCACCTGCAGGGATGACGTTTTCTGACTCCCACAGGCAAGTCTGCTTGTGCAACATTCCCTCATACCCCGACTCCCACTCTAAGCAAGGCCCATCTGTAATTTATGCCATACAGCCTACCAATAGGAAGCCACCACTGCCTACGGAACAGAGCCAAACCAAACATGGACATATGGAAGTAAAACAAACCATATGAAAACCATGTTAAAACAGGGGGATCAGGTAGCATATTACAGAACTACATATAAAACATGGTGCAAAACATATGGATACATCCTCCTACCCATTCCCCCTCAATTCCACCAACTCCCCCCACATACATTTCTGCACGCCAACCTCCCCCTTCTGTTCAACCCATTACCCCCTCCACCCCTTTTCCCCGATTAAGAGGTGTCATGTGCCCACCCTCCTACTGTAGGTCCAGGACTACCTCCCTCCCTGGATTATCTACTGCCTCCTCTCCCCTCCCCTACCCTGGGCCCCTCACTATGAGTGTTGCTGGTACAGTAGGGCATCAGTGAAAGCCCACAGACTGCCGCAAATGGCCTCTGCTGCCCTCCACTGCCTCCCTCAGGAGCTGCAGCTCATGCACCACCATATCAACAGAGTACACAAGCTCCTGAGGTGGAGCAGAGTCATGGGGGGGGGGGGGGTAGAGGAGCTTTGGAGGTGGCCAGTGGGATGCTTTGTTGGTGTATGGTTGCCCAATCCAACATTGGTGGCTCCCTGTGTGAGAGATTCCAATGGCATGGTTTGACCTGGTGAAAAGCGGGATATAAATACAGTTAAATAAATAAATAAATGTTTAGAGTGCCAGGCCCTGGAGAATGTGGGATGACACAATGTCAGCCCTTCTGTTTCTGTAGCCTCCCCTGCCTCCACCTTTACAACAGCTGATGGTATCCCTGCAGTCACAGGACTTATTGGTTCACCACCCTCCAGTACTGCAGGCTGCCCTTCCCTCCGCTGCACAACTTCACCTTCAGGCCCCTCAGCCATGCCATCATGTAGCTTCCTCATGTCCTCCGCATCTCCTCTGTCCTCCAGCTCCTCACTGTCTGCCTCTCCCTCTTCCTCATCTCCTTTGTTCTCCTCTCCATCATCATCTTGATCTGAGCCAGTAAATTCCATGGTTTGAGTTCCAGGTACTTGATAAATGCAAATTAAGTTAATTCTAGTGAAGTAAGAAAAGTGATTAATTTATATAGTATTTAGTGCATTTTTGCCTTTCTGGCATTAGAAATTTTTTTTAAAAAGGTATAAATTTTGGAGTAGATTTATAAGTCCCAATACATGCGAGTGGGGGTTCAGCATTGTTGGCACTTTTGTTATTTGATATTTTTGTTTGTGATTCGGTATGAATGCACATACATTTGATCGATGTGGCATGCCACCTCCCTGAACCTGTACCCCCACCCACCATGTGCAGTTGTCAGTGCAGGCGATAAATGACACTTTTGGGGGCCCTGGCAAGGGGGCCAATGACATGTAGGTTTGGAGTATTGGTAAAGCTACATTGTGGCTTAACGGGAATGCTGACTCTCCTTCCACAGCACCCACTGGGAGATGGCATGGCATAGTCTGTGTTGGGCACCCATATCTATAAGGCATCAGGTGGCATGATGGTTTCCTGTACATGGGCATTCTGAGCAGTGTAGCAGCTTCTAGTGCCCCTGTAGCTAGCTCATGTCCATCTGTGTCCTTTGTCAGGGCACCCTCTCCAGCACCTAGCATCTGGGATGAGGCCAGTTTTGGCCCAGGGATTTGCAGCACTGCTCATGTAACCTGGAGGGGGTGGGGAGGGACAGGGTTCAATTTCCACAAGGGCTCTGGCCATTGACCCTTACAGTGCTGGCTCCCTTCAGGGGAGACATGTTCCAGTCATGTGCAGGACTGCAGCATTTTGAGCTATACAGGTGCTGCAGCTGCACCTGCTGTCAGAGATGGCACACTGGCTACCATGCCATTTTTTCTGAGGCATATACAATTATAGCACTTCATGCCAAGTGGCCCTACCTGGCTGTCATTGCTCTCAGGGGTATTTTTTGGGGCACAGTCATTTGGCCTGCATATGGTGCTCTACTCCCTGCCCATGCCTCTTAGATATGGAAGTGTGGTACATTATCTGATCTTGCAGACTGCACACCACCAGCCATGTGTCCAATGTGATGGAGATGAGATGTGTATTGTGCCAGTGTTCACCACTCTACACCATAGCAACACTGACCCTTTGTGAATGGCAGATGGGTATCTGTTTCCAGGATTGGCAACTGTGGGACTCGGGCACCTGTGCTTGGCAGACCCATAGTCTGATTGAGTGTGCCATACCACCTGGTCCGAGTTGGGTCTTATTTGTGCCAACATGGCACCACAGGGGGGTCAATGCATAGTACACTGGTTGCAGGGCTACTATTATGTGTACAGAGCAGTGTTGCTTGCATGACTGCTGATAGTAGGACTGCCATCAGGGAATGGGAGTAGAATGGGTGGTGCCTGAGAAGTATGTGGCAATGTCACAGCAAGCTCAGACCCCAGCTGCAGCCAGCTGTCTGCATGTGGTTCAGTAATGTGGGTTTCTGTGGCATGGATGACTCCTGGTTCACCTGCCACAGCTGCTACTTCCTCTCGGAGACGCTGGGTGAGGTCTAGATTCTGGCACCTCATAGTCCAGAACCTGCATTTTTGGGCCTCCAGAGTCAGCTTCACACCAAATTCCCTGTGCGAGAGATATATGGCATCAGGAGGTGCTCCTCCCCCCACGTGCACACTGTACCCAAAAGCCTCCGCCTCATCTGCCCCCCCCCCCCTCTCTGCCTTCTGGACTTCTGTCTCCCATCCCTCCTGCCCCTGCAGAACCCTCTACAAGCATATCAGTTGACATTCGGTATCGAGGCACATACACATAGGTTGTAGGCCAACTGACATCCTGCCTCACATCGACCACTTTCTCCTCCTTTTCCTCACCTATCTCTACCCTGCCTTTATACTGCTGCTACCTCCTCTTGCCCTCACACAATCCTTAGCCTTCTCCTGCCACCCCCTGCTCACCATTCCCCTTTTAGCCTCTCAGGCAACAGCTGCCCTCTCTGTGGCGCTGCCTTTGCCATTTGCCTGGCCCAGCCCA
Source organism: Ichthyophis bannanicus (assembly GCA_033557465.1). NCBI lineage: Eukaryota > Metazoa > Chordata > Amphibia > Gymnophiona > Ichthyophiidae > Ichthyophis > Ichthyophis bannanicus. The sequence goes on from CM066040.1 coordinate 108,337,093, forward strand.
TGACACACCCACACACACTGCTATGCTTCCCATGTCAACTTCCTTGCATAGGGCCATACAGGTGCCGGGAACACACACTACTCCAGCCAACATATGTATCTTTGGCTTGACACATAGCAGAGGTTAACATTGTTAAACATAACAGCTGAGCATGGACATCCTGCACACACTATTGGTTTTGGGGCACTGTGCCAGACTTGAACCTGTGTCCTATTGGTTTGGCTGCACTGCTCCTCCAGTATAAGCCATTGTATCTACTTAATAGGTGGCTGGCTGGTTGTTTGCTACAGTGGGTGTTACTGATGGGCAGGGTTATGCAACATTGCAGGGCTGGATGCAGTCTCCTCCCAGTAATTATTCTCCCTTGACTGATGGATAGCTTTTGAAAGGCAGTCCTGGGTTATGGGTTTGAGGGCCATCATCTCCTATCCTGCCCTCCCCCCCCCCCCCATCAATCACTTGGCACCCATGGCTTACCTGTGCAACCACAACTGGATGGCCTTCCAGATGCATGTGGCCAGCTGAAGATTGGCTCTAGAGTGGTCCTTGAGGTACAGCACCACCTCCCACCTCAGCACCATGCATGCTTGGGCTGCTGTCTTCTCCCTGCTAAAATTCTCCTGATGACGCCAGTTCACCATTTTGTCAGTAACCACTCCTTGGGTTGAGGGGTTCCTACTCATAGCATGTGCTGAAGGGAAACCCTGCAATGGCCACCTGGGAATTGTGACAAGGGTCTTTTGATACCCGTGTTTGGGGGGGGGCGGGGGCAGATGTTCTATGACAGGTGTATCGCTAGGGTATATTTCACACTACACGGGCTCCATGCAGATACCCCTGTAAGTGCCAAAGAACCCGCAGGGCTTTGCATAGGCTACTGCATAGGCGGCCATTTGCATGATACACAGGTAGTCCATTCACTCCATCATACATGACCATTTTCAGCCTGGGCATATATTGCCGGGTTTCTCCAATATGGGTGCCCAGCTTCAGGCCAAATACAAGGGTTTGTGTGCCATCTGCCGCACAACCATGCTCTCTCATATTTGATTATTTTCCCACATTTCATCCACCCTACTGACAATTTGGGCCTTTCTTTGAGCGTGTGTTTTTTGGCGCATTCAGATACCTTCACCACTTTTCTGTGGTCTGCCAGTGGGGACACAACCCCCACCAGTAGGTGAAGGAGAAGAGAGTAGAAGGAAAGGAAGATAAAGCACATTGGGGATAGAAGAGATAAAGAGAATATGAGGAAGGGAAAAGGAATGAGTGTGGGGAAAGGGATGGAAGAAGTGGAGAAAAGGAGAGAGAGAGAATCCAAGTGGTGAGGTGAGTGGAGGGGGTTTGGAGTCCAAGGGGTTGGGAGGCTGAGGAAGTACGTTCGGGGGGGAGGGGGGTTGGCAGGTAAGAGTGCATAGGGGGAGGGAGACAGCAAGTCTATATGCCAAGAGTCATACATCTACCCTCTGCCCTACCTACGCACAAACTCCCACACCCTGCCAAACACACATGCTCCACACCCCACCTCCAGTATCTCCCATACACTTCCTCCCAGAGATACATCTATGATTTCAAGAAACATACAAATATACACAGAACACCACTCACACCCTGCCCATACAGCCTCTGAAACACACTATCATGTTTCTTCCCATGGAGTTCCACACACAGCCATGCATGAGTTTGCAAATGGGGGAAGGGAAAGGCACCATACGTCACTCTATATGTGTGCACTTTTCAACTTGTTAAAAAAAGTGGCAGAATTTATATCCATTTTTACATTGGGATAATTCACGAGTGGATCTAAGAGTTATATAGAGAGTGGCCTATTCCATCTTGCACGTCCTGGCCTGCTGTGTGTCTAGTCGGAACCGGACGCACAGAGGTAGATGGGATTCTGATCCCGCGAGGCATGTCTAGCCCCCGCGGGATCAGAATCCCATCTAGGCCTGTATGCACAGGCCAGGAACAGATTCCGGTTGGTCTGCATGTACAGGCCTCTGCCCAGCTAACTCAGTCAGTTCCTGAATGGAGCTGCAGTGCCATGCTGTCCGGTTGCCATGGCACACCAGCTCCATTCAGGAGCCGCGATCCCCGGATTCCCCACAGCCCCACCCCCGATCTGGCCATCCATGGTCACGGTCGAGCTGTGAGGAATCTTCTGCACCCCCTCCTACCTTTGCTGCCACCCGGGGCTGCTGTCCCCTGATGTCTAGGGAAACGTATTCCACCTCAGAGGTGGAATAAGTTCCCCGTCTACTCTGCTGGCCCTGGACGTACAGGGCCGACATCAGAATTGGCCCTGTACGTCCGGGGCAGAAGGCCACCCACTGCCTGCCCTAACTCCACCTCTGCACCGCCCCCTTCCCACACCTCTCTAGCCTCCACATACAAACTCCCTGTTCGTACGGAGAGGCTTAGTCGGGGATGGGAAGGTGGAAGAATAGCAGGGATGGACGTCTATTACAGAATAGACCCCAGAGCATATTTCAACCACTTTTGTCAAGTTTGAATGTTGAAATAGCAGGACAACTTTAAACAGATGAGTTCTCGGTTTAAATTATGTATGCATTTTCAATGTTCAAGTTTGAATGCTTAGCTCCACTGAATATTCACATAACTTTAAAAGAGTCATTAATCAGTTTAAAGTTATGCATTTGCTCCTCTTGTGACTTCAGATGCTGAAATGTAAGTGTGCAGAACTGGTAAATTTATTAATTCAAAAGTCTAAGAGGCTGGTATACAAAGGATTTAGACTTCTAACTTTAAGAATTAGGGTCTTAAGTTAGTCTCTTTGAAAAATTCCCAGCACTAATGGTCTAAATTTATGTTCCTAGTTCACTAGACACTTATATTTAGGTGACTACAAAGAGAGTGGCAACAAGGGTGGATGTTGGATGAGGGTTTATTTAGGAGCTTAACACAGATTTTCAACACTAGATATCTAAATTTGGCTCCTAAATCTAGGAAAATGAATGGCATCCTAAATTTAGGAAAACGAATGGCATCCTAAATTTAGGAGCATTGCCTTTAGGCTCTTAAATTTAGGTGAATTTGCAGCTGAAAAGTTAGGATCATCCGTTTGGATGAAAACAGGGGCAAACAAGGACACCTAACTTAATTGCCAAAATGTAGGTGTTCGTGTGATTTTCTTTTAAATAGGAGGCCTAAGTGTCCAATTTAAGCAGAGAGATATTTTGAAAATCAAACTACTTGTGCTTACCACATTGTGAAAAGTGACCTGCTATAGCTTATCTGCAGGAACATAGATTTCCCACAATTAATAGCAATGGAAATATCATTTTATGAACAAAACATGGTATGTGAACAGATTATTTGATAAGGCCCTCCTAATCAAGGTCAGAATGCTGATTTATCACCTGCATGCATAATCATGATCTCTAGCTGCGGCTCCTTTCTAACGATAGCTATTAGTTTTCATAGTAAAACATTAGAATCAGATGAAGCAAATAGCAGGAACAATTGAGAGGAGATTGTCTACAGGTTTAATCTATGGCAAGAAACTGGATGACTGTACGAAAACAAGACGCTCCTCATAAAACTGGACGCAGAGTCTTTTGTAAAATTAGTATAAGGCTACAACAAAAATGATGGTGGCACCTACAGCAGGAAAAAAACATTTTATTTAAAAAAATGTTCAAAGAAAGAGCAGCATTACATTTGTAAGAGTTAGTACCGGCACTTGAATATGTAAGCAGTAGATTTTGCTACTTAAACATATAAGCGTCAGATTTTATAAAACTGCATGTTCAAAAGGGAATCAATTTAATTTTTGAGGTGGTTTTAAACACCAGCATTGTGAGCACAACAGCCCCCTCCAAGGGCGTAATTTCCTCCCAAGCAGCCCCTGCATTCCAGAAACCCTGCACTGTGGAGACAAAGACAAAAGCGCAGCAATGGGCAAACTTACCTTAAAATATTTGCCAAGCTGTCTCCTCCTGCTGCTGCTTTCTCCTAAAAATCTTTCTGGCCCAAACATCAGCACCTCTGCTAAAGTCTCGTGATAATAGCCATAGACACTTTAGCCTGGCAGCAGGAGAAAGACTTGTAGCAAAAAGAAACAGCGGCAGAGACAGCATGGCAAACATTTAACATTGTTTGTTGGTTATGGGGAGGAGAGGGACCCAGGGAGCCTTTCTCAGACAATGGAGGCCCTCAGCAAAACCTTTATTGGGCCGCTGCATATGCCTTGTAGCACTTTATAAATGTTTAATAATAGTAGTAGTTGTAGCTCCTTATTAGAACTTCTGCTATTGGCCCCCTCAGTCACTCCTCCAAAGTCCAGATCCAAAACAAGTAGTTAGCTGATATTTAGACATGACTCAGGGTAGGCTGAAATGCTGAAGGGAAATTTTTTTGAATTATACATAAATTGCCATTGCAAACTAGACGTATATCTATACCTTTAAAGTCTGCTGAAACAATGTCCAGAACATGCCCCCTTGGAATCTGTGCTTGCCTCAAGTAGCAGCTCATCTAAAATTGCTGCTAATACATGTATGCCTATTTACATATGTAAACCTGCTTTCTACACATGTAAAAAGCACCTAACTCTCCTAAATTGACCTCCTTGATTTGGAAAGATTTATCATGAATGTGTTGTTTATGGAGGTTGTTGGCATTTCTGTATGTGTTTTAGTTTTATAATGTAGCTGAGACTTTTTTTGGTTGATTTTATTGTTATTGTGTTTTGAGCTGGTTGTAGATATTGAGTATCATTGCAATGCATGCATTTAATCCAATGGAAGGATATATAGGGCCATAGGCAGTCATGCTCCCTTGGCCCACCCCCTCCTCATTTCAAAGGTAAATGGATTCAATAGAAGTATTTTCCTTTCTTAAGCATTTGTTTTAGTGGAAAAAACTCTAGTTTATTTAGATGGCCACAATTAAAAGAAAGCAGCTTCCTTTTGAAAGAGAAGGCAAGAAAAAGGGTTGTCAGATCATGATTTATGATCACAAATCATAAAGTTTAGAATGATCTCTTTTATTCTTCTTTTATTTTTACAAAAGACATTTAACAAATACATGCTAAAGCAAACAAAGAAAACTATATAAATCAAAAATTCCACGAGCATACACATTCCATAATACAAGAGGGAAGAGAGTAACACAGTCAATGGGCAAAGCAAAAAAAAAACTTAAATAATGAACCAAATTATTCTGGAGGTCTATTAACATAAGATGCCATACTGGGTCAGACCAAGGTCCATCAAGCCCAGTATCCTATTTCCTACAGTGGCCAATCAAGGTCACAAGAACCTAGCGGTTTCCCCAAAAGACATAGGTTCCACAATGCTTGTATTGGGGCAAGCAATGGATTCCTGGGTCCCCTTTAATAGTGGTTTATGGATCTTTCCATCCAGGAACTTGTCCAAACCTTTTTTAAACCAAGTTACACTAACAGCTTTTACTACATCCTCTGGTAACGAATTCCAACGTTTGATTACGCGTTGAGTGAAAAAATATTTTCTCCTATTAGTCTTAAATAGGTTACACTGTAGCTTCAATGCATGTCCCCTAGTCTATCTATATTCTGATGGCATAAACAATCAATCTACATTTACCCATTCCACTCCATTCATTCATTTATAGACCTCTATCATATCTCCCCTCAGCCGTCTCTTTTCCAAGTTGAAGAGCCCTAACCTTTTTAGTCTCTCTTCATAGGGGTATGCTTCCATCCCCTTTACCATTTTGGTGGTTCTTCTCTGTACCTTTTCTAATAATCCTTTATAAGATATGGCGACAAGAATTGCACACAATATTCAAAGTGCGGTTGCACCATGGAATGATACAGAGGCATTATAATATCTTTTGTTTTATTCTCCATTCCTTTCCTTATGATTCCTAGCATTCTATTTGCTTTCTTGGCCACTGTTGCACACTGGGCAAAGGGTTTCAACGTGTTATCCACGATAACGCCTAAATCTTTTTCCTGGGTGGTGGTTCCTAATGTGGAACCCTGCATCGTGTAACCATAGTTCAGATTGCTCTTTCCTGGGAGCATAACTGCACTTATCCACATTAAATTTCATCTGCCATTTGAACATCCAGTCTCCCAATTTATCAAGGTCCTCTTGCAGTTTTTCACAATCCTCTTGGGTTTTAATAACGTTGAACAATTTTGTGTCATCTGCAAATCTGATTACCTCACTCATTATTCCCATTTCTAGGTCATTTATGAATATGTTAAAAATCAGCGGATCCAGCAAAGATTTCTGGAGTACTCCAATATTCACCTTCTCCTTTGGGAAAATTAACCATTTAGCCCAATCCTCTGCTTTATCTTGAAGAAACAAGCTCAACTACTGAGGATAATAAAACACACATGTCTATCTCCATTAAAATGTATCAAACATTTGCATGGAAATGTAAGAAAAAATGATGCAAACTAGATTCGTTGGGAATGGGTGATGAAAGCCCTCAGGTAAGGGAAAGCCCTCAGGTAAGTAAAACATTAAATACCTCTGTAGACATGGGTACAAAGGGTAACATCTAGAAAGCAGCATGTATTCATGCCCATAGAATGGGAAATAAGATTCCAGATGTTGAGGCTTTAATGCAAGAGGCTCACTTGGATTTAGTAGTGGTAACAGAGACATGGTTCACAGACAACTGTGACTGGGATGTAATTATACTGGGCTATACTTTATTCAGGAAGGACAGGGTAGAAAGAAGGGGAAGAGGAGTGGTACTACATTTAAAAAATAATATTAAAGTTACAGAATTACAGGGTTGATGAGGGGAGGAGGAGGCATTGTGGGTTATACCAGAAAGAGGGAATAGGGCATCCATTTGCATTGGTATGATATACAGATCTCCTTCACGGGAAAAAGAAGTGGACAGAAATTTAATTGAAGACATACACAATAATGCCATAAAAGGACAAGTACTACTGATAGGTGATTTTAATATGCCAGATGTTGACTGGCACATCCCTGCTGCAGTACATTCTAGAAGTAAGGAGATCTTGGATTCTCTAGAAGGAGAACTATTCCAGCAACTGGTAAAAGAATACACAAGTGAGGGGACCATACTGGACCTGGTGCTTAATAATGGGGGAAGTGTTTCTGATGTTATAGTGGTTAATCATCTCACATCCAGTGATCACCAGATGGTGTGGTTGAATATTAGGACTAGGGCTGATAAAGTCCAAAAGTGAGGGTCCTAGACTTTAGGAAATCCAGCTTTGCCAAGATGGGACAATACCTCAAAGAGTTGTTAGTGGGATGGCAACAGCTGAAGGATATAGAAAAGCAGTGGACAAAACTGAAAGGGGATATTTTAAGGGAAGCAACCCTTTTTTTTTAGGAAAGCAAATAACTGTAAAAGGAAAAGGAGGCCACTATGGTTCTCAAAAGAAGTAGTTGAAAAGGTGAAGAAAAAGAGGGTGACCTTCATAAAATACAAGAGATCACAGAAAGAGGAAGACAATCATCAGTATTTGGAAAAGCTAAGAGAAGCTATTTAAGTAGTCAGGAAAGCAAAGATTCATATAGAAGAAAAAAATAGCCAATGCAGTAAAATGAGGGATAAGACATTTTTCAGATGTTTTAACGAGAAAAGGACATGTAAAAGTGGTATTGTCAGACTCAAGAGTGAAGGTGAGGAATATGTAGAAGCTGATGAGGATAAAGCAGAATTGCTTAACAAATATTTTTGAACTGAGTTCACAAATGAAGGGCCAGAAGCAGAACCTCTGAAAACCCCACCAAATAGGAGCAGAAGTGAGGCGGATCTCTAATGATTTTCAGAAGAATGTGTTCATGAGGAGCTAGCTAAACTAAAAATAGACAAAGTGATGGGGCCAGAAGGGATATACTTGAGTATTGAAAGAACATAGGGAGGTTCTAGTGGCTCTACTATGACCTTTTCAATACTTCTTTAGAGTCAGACATGGACCCAGAGGACTGGTGAAGGGTGCATGTGGTCCCTTTACACAAAAACGGAAGTAACGATGAGGCTGGGAAACACAGGCCAGTTAGTCTGACCTCTGTAATGAGAAAACTAATGGAAACACTGCTGAAACAAAAAGATAATGAGGTTTCTGGAGTCCAATGGATTGCAGGATCTGAGGCAGCATAGTTTTTCTAGAGGCAGGTCTTGTCAGACAAATCTCATTAATTTCTTTGACTGGCTGACCAGACAGTTGGATTAAAGGAGAGCTCTAGATGTGGTATATATAAATTTCAATAAAGCCTTTGATACCTTTCTACACAAGTGACATAAATATATTGAGTGCCCTAGGGATGGAGCCTAAAGTGACTGACTGGGTAAGAAATTGGTTGAGTAGGAGGCAACAAAGAGTACAAGTGAATGGAGTTCTCTCCGAGAGAAGGATGTTATCAGTGGTATGCCGCAGGGATCTGTCCTTGGTCCAATTCATTTTAACTTTTTGTAAGTGATATTGCAGAAAAGCTATTGGGTAATAGTTGCCTCTTTGTGTATGATAACAAAACGTCAATAGAACAGACACTCAGGAAGGTGTAGATAACATGAGGAGAGATCTATCTAAGCTTGAATAATGATAGAGAATTTGGCAGCTGAGATTCAATGCTATAACATGCAGAGTCATGCATTTGGGCTGCAAAAATCTAAGTGAGTGATAGAGTTTAGGGGTGAAATACTTTTGTCCATGAAAGAACAGAGGGACCTTGGGGGTGATTAAGATCATTGGAAACAAAGCGGCTAAACATATAAAAAAAGGTGATGGTGAAAATCAAAAGGATGCTTGGATTCATGGGGACAGGAATGGCCAGTAGGAAGGAGGAGGAGGTGATAGGGTCTAGAGTATCGTGTTCAATTCTGGAGAATATACCTTCAAAAGGATATAGACAGAATAAGGCCAGTGGAGAGGGGGGCTACTAAAATGGGCTTCATCCTAAGGCATATAGGGACAAACAAAGATCTCAAATATGTATACTCTGGAAGAAAGACAGGAGAGGGGAGATATGATAGAGATGTTTAAATACTGCCATGAAATAAATGCACAAGAGGGTAGCTCTTTCAATTGAAAGAAAGCTCTGCAACGAGGGGGCATAGGATGAAGGTTAAAGGAGATAGACTTAGGAAATACAGTACTTCTTGCAAAGATTACAAACACCTTTTAGTTGATAAAATATACACTTTCACCAAAGGTAGTATTACTTAAGGTTCAGCTTTTAAAACTTCCAGAATATACCACTTAATCATAACATAAGCTGTAAAAAAACGTTAGATTTGGGAAAATTAGTCACTCATGAATACCTGTATCTGACCATATTTTCAATAACTCCAAGCTGGTTATGCCAAAAAGGTTGTCTTTACCAAAGTCTCATTTAAGGATACGAATGCCATAATCTGTGTAGAATAGGGGTTCTCAAGCTAGTCCTCGGTTTTCAGGATATCCACATTAAACATGCACGAGAGAGGTCTGCAGGCACTGCCTTCATCGTATGCAGATCTTTCTCATGGGTATTCATTGTGGTTATCCTGAAAACCTGGTTGGCTAGGTGTGAACCAAGGACTGGGTTGAGAATTTCAGCTGTAGAGCAATGCTTTAAGCAAATCAAATGTCTTTACAAAAGAGCTTTGCAGGCTTCAAACTAGACTTCTTCTTCACATGTAAAAGGGCACAGTTGAGATACAGCACACAGCCTGCTGACATTTGAGCAGGTCTTCCTGACTAAAGAGTCTTCCCTGTGGATGAGGTTCCTTAGTGTTCTGAGACAATACAACTAGCTTTGCTCTTTCACATGGGTTTGCTGCTGCAAGAATCTGGTAGGGTACCGATGATCTCATTTACCCAGGACTGAGTACTCTGCTGCATTCCAGTTATTATTAAGAAGCCCTCTAGAAGCTTTCATCCTACAATTATTCTGATCCAAGATCCTCGCTCACCTCTTACTACACCCCTCCTTGGAAACTCCAGTCTTCTGGCAGATCACTTCTATCTGTGCCCTTCTCTTCTACTGCCAACTCCAGACTTGATCCTTTCATCTTGCTACTCCTTATGCCTGGAACCAACCACCTGACATCAGATTCTTCTCTGGCCCTTTTCAATTCCAGGCTGAAAACTCATCTCTTTGTTGCTGCCTTTGGATCTTGTTCTGCCTAATCTCCCTTGCATCGCCTTACCATTCTCCCCTAGATGTATCCTTGTCCACAGCTGCTGTGTTGTCTGTATTAACTAGCTTGTAAGCTCTGATGAGTGGGGACCGTCTTTTTACATGTGCCTGCAGTGCTACATGCACCTTGTAGCGCTATACAAATGATCAGTAGTAGTAGTAGTACTAGTAGCAACAGAAAGGACAGAGGATCCTATCCTCAGAGTTAAACGATACTTCACTGCTCGGTGGAGACACTGTCTCCAGTACCACAGGATTCCCTCCAAGAGCAGTGATAACAATGGTGAGCAGTGATAAGGACCCAAAAGCCCAAAAAATCCCACTATGGTCACCAGAGACGCCACAAAATGACTCTTAACCTTCTCCCTGTTTGTTGTAGAACTGTTCATGTACTAACGTGCACATTAGATAATGAGTTAGGGTAATTTTAGAAGCCCTATTCATGCTTTGGACAACTGAAAATGGGCATAGAGACGTCCAAAGCACAGAAACATCTCCAGAGCCATTTTAGACGCCGGATCTGGAGATGTCTCCAGCATAAGGATGTCTGAATCTGAATGGGGACATGGAGGAGGTGTGACTGGGCATTCCCAGGGACCAGGACATCTCCACCCAATTACAGAAACATCATGGATGTCCAGCTCATGTCTAACATTAGACCAGCTCCAAGGCATGCATAGCAATGAACAAGCATCGTTTTAGCTGCAAAATATCCAACGTGTGTAGAGAGAAAAGCACTCTATCATCCCCAGTATTCAGCACAATTTCAACTACAGTAGCAGAAGCAGCAGAATTTATTTATTTATTTATTTTTTATTTATACATCTTTTCTATACCGCCACTTCCAGAGATCAGTGGCGGTTTACAGGTAACATAAACTTTAATAATAGAGTACTATTATTTTACATAGAACAGATTTAGAACAATGAACATTCAACTATTAATTGTAACTCATAGATACCAGGAGATAGTAGGAGAGGTAGGAACATTTGAACTGGGTAAGAATTAGATAGAATTACCCTATTCCTGACCCACTACTCTAACTATTATGCTATCTTGGACATCTAGGTTCTGAAATATGGTTTTGGGGAGGTCTAAATAGACGCCCCTGCAGATGACCCTATCATGCATGTTCAGGTTTGTGAAATCACGTCGGCACCTGGACGTGCCTGCATTTTTTTCAGATGTTCTGGCTTCGATGTCTCAGATTGCACTTGGACAGATCTTTTAAAATTTCCCTCTTAATGTGCATTACTGCCTGCTAATTCAAGTTGACCGCATAATTAGCAAATATGCTCATTGAGAATAATGGGACATTTGTTATCTACCATGCATTAAATCACATTAGCACAGGTTAATACATAAACACACATTAGTAAATGAGGCTGTATGATTTAGGCACAAAATCCTGGAAATCTATTTTGACAATCCTTGAGGATAACATTGGGGATATCTAGGTATTAAAATTAAGGTTAAGGTCTATGTATTAAAAAAAAATAGTATTTTAGAAAAAAACTTGGTGAACATGGAGCCTTTTCTAAAATACGTATAGCACTGCCAAAGAAACACCTGTACTTGGTGGGATGCAGATCAGGCCATTTTACTAAAGAAAATGCTAAAAAAAAAAAGAACAGCATCACTCACACAGGGCTTTGCACACGTAAGTAGCATCGCCTACATGGATAAAAAGCAGATTTTGTAAAACTGCATGTCTGTGAGGAAATAATTGAGCAGCTCAACTACAAAAGAATCTTTTACAATTTTTAGTTAGTTTTTGAACAGCTGAGAGATAAAAACAACTCCCCCCTCAAGCTCTTCATGTCTTTTCTTAGAAGTTCAAGACAGGGGCTCTACAGGTCAAACAACGGTAAGGATTTGAGGGTTTATTTTTATTAAATTGCTAGCTCTCTGACTGGGAGCTCTTAAAAGGGTTCTGGTATATTTTTAAAGCCGTTACATTCTTTTTAGTGGTTTAGTGGCAGAGCAGGTTTTAAACTCTAGTAACCTTCTCAGCTTTTGGGAACTGCTGACACCTAATCAGGAGTTAGTGGGCCTGATTAGCCTGTGAATGAACTGAGAGCAGCTGAGGCCTGCATAAAAGGCTTCAGAACCCTGCCCTGTTGAGCCATTCCAAACAGGGGCTCTACAGGTCAAACAACGGAAAGGATTTTAGGGTTTATTTTTATTAAATTGCTAGCTCTCTGACTGGAAGCTCTTAAAAGGGTTCTGGTATATTTTTAAAGCAAAGTTACATCCTTTTTGGTAGTTTAGTTGCAATATTTTCTTTAGCAGAGTAGGTTTTAAACTCTAGTAACCTTCTCAGCTTTTGGGAACTGCTGACACCTAATCAGGTGTTAGTTCCCTCTCACCCACCCCTGGTGAGCAGTCTTGCTTTATAGGGCACCTCCCCATTTAACAAAGCACAGGGACTTTGAACAGCACATTTTGAATATAACTAAAGTGATTTAACTGCTTTTTCTCTGAAAGGACAGCTGGAAAACCGGCTGGTACTTTGGTAGATCTCTCTCTTTTGCTTTAACAGATACCTAAGCTCCATGAATAGAACAATGGCTGGGAAAAATCATATCGCTAAAGCTGTTGCCCCCGTTACAGCTTCTGCCTCTGTCCAGACAAAGGTCCCAATGCCAGTTGAAGGACCGGTTCCATATGCAGGGTGCCTGCATGCTGAAGCTCTGAGGAAACAAGTGGAGGAACTCAGAGAGGAGGTGGTGAGGCTGAGGAGCATTCAAGACAGTGAGAAGTACATTGATGAGATGCTTCTTGAAACATCCAAGCTCTCTAGCAGAGGAGAAGATGGGTGCCAACAGAATGACAAAGGTTGGACACAAGTCACCAGGGCCTGCAGAATCACCCATCCAACTTCTCCAGCCCTTGAATTGGAGAACCATTATGCAGCCCTAGAAGTGGAGGAGGTGAAAGTATCCCTGGAAAGGGAAGAACCAGAGCTCAAGTACCCCAAAGTTGCAGAATCAGTGACCACAAGGAAGCGAAGAGTAGTGGTGGTTGGTGACTCTCTTCTGAGGGGTACTGAGGCATCAATCTGCCGACTAGACTTGATGTCCAGAGAGGTATGCTGTCTGCCTGGTGCCAAAATCCAAGATGTTACGGAGAGATTGCCGAGACTCATCAAGCCCACTGACTATTACCCAATGTTGCTAATCCATGTCGGAACAAATGATACTGCCAGGTATCCCTCTGAGCATATCAAAAGTAACTTCATGACTCTGGGACAGAGGGTGAAGCAGTTAGGTGCACAGGTGGTGTTCTCTTCAATTCTCCCTGTTGAGAGTAAAGGCCAAGGCAGAGAGGCTCGCATCCTGGAGATGAATGCATGGCTGCGTGGATGGTGTCATCGAGAGCATTTTGGTTTCCTAGACCATGGGATGCTGTTCCAAGGTTTGCAGAGCAGAGATGGCATCCATCTGTCCAAGAAAGGTCAAAGCGTCTTCAGTAGTAGACTGGCTAATCTACTGAAGAGGGCTTTAAACTAGATTCGTTGGGGATGGGTGAAAAAAGCCCCCAGGTAAGTGATGCATTAAATACCTTTATGGAAATGGGTAACAGGGGTAACCATACAGAAAGCAGTGTGTATAAATGCCCATAGCATGGGGAATAAGATCCCTGATGTTGAAGCTTTGCGGGGAGAGGCTGACTTGGATTTAGTGGCAGTTACAGAAACATGGTTCACAGAAAACCATGACTGGGATGTAACTATACCTGGCTATACTTTATTCAGAAAGGACAGGGTAGGAAGAAGGGGAGGAGGAGTGGCACTATATGTAAAAAATATTATTAAAGCTTTGGATTTACAGAGCTTAAAAGGGAGAGAGGAGGCATTGTGCTTTAAACTAGAAAGAGGGAAAGAGAAATCTGTTTGCATTGGCGTGATATACAGACCTCCCTCACAAGAGGAAGAGGTGGACAGAGAGTTAATTGAAGACATACGCAGCATTGCTAGGAAAGGAGAAGTGCTACTGATAGGGGATTTCAATATGCCAGATGTTGATTGGCACATTTCTGCTGCAGTATCCTCTACAAGTAAAGAGATCCTGGATTCTCTACAGGGAGAACTATTCAAGCAATTGATAACAGACCCCACACGTGAAGGGGCCATACTGGACTTGGTGCTTACCAATGGTGAAAGTGTTTCTGATGTTATAGTAGGAGATCATTTTGCATCCAGTGATCACCAGATGGTGTGGTTCAGTATTAGGACTAGAGCTGTTAGAATGCATTCAAAGTTGAGGGTCTTAGACTTTAGGAAGACTAACTTTGCCAAGATGGGCCAATATCGCAGGGACTGGCTAACGGGATGGGAACAACTGGGGGATGTAGAAAAACAGTGGACAAAACTGAAAGGAGATATTTTAAGGGCAACCAACCTTTTTTTTTAAATGGAAAATAAAGGTAAAAGGAAAAGGAGACCGTTATGGCTTTTGATAGAGGTAGCTGAAAAAGTGAAGAAAAAGAGGGAGGTCTTCATGAAAAGAGTAGTTACTCACCTGTAACAGGTGTTCTCCAGGAGCAGCAGGAATCAGTCCTCACATATGGGTGTCATCGACTCCGATGAAGCCCCAGCGGAGCATTTCCCCAGCTTTCTATGAAAGCCTTTGGGAATGCAGACTCGAGTATCGGCTCGGTCTCCGGGGTCGACTTCGATGTCGATGTCCCGGTGGTTGGGGCAGATGCGCCAGACAGGCTGGCCATCAGTGCCCGCTGCTGCTCCATGAAGGCAGACAGTCTGCTCTCCAAGGCTGTCATCCTGAGACTCAGCTCGGGAGACGCAGCAGCCACCGACTCGGGCCCCGGCAGCGCCAGGCCCGACATCGGCTCTCTGGGAGGAGAGTCCTTGAGGACCACAGGGCTTACGTGTCCAGAAGACTCCGGCTCCACGCGAGGAACTTTGGCAGGCTTCTCTTGTTCCACGGGCCCGGGGCGACGGTCGGGGGTCTTAGACCTGGCCCTCGAGGAGCCAGGGACCTCCGACGACGACGCCCTCACGAGCCGCTTCTTCCTCTTGCGTTCCCGGTCAGGGGACCCCCCTGTCCGAGGAGCTCCGACGACGCTCGGGATCCGAATCCCAAGATGTCGAGGCCTCAGATGAGGTCCGGGCCTGGCCGGAGGCTGAGTCCGAGAAAAGCCTTTCTTTCTGCTGCTGGCGACTTCGCAGTGCCTTGGAAGACATCTTCCCACATGGTCCACACGTCTTAGGGTCGTGATCCGGACCGAGGCACCGAAGGCAGCAGTCGTGTATGTCAGTGAGAGACATCAACTTCTTACACCGATCACACTTTTTGAAACCACTGGAAGCCATCGGGGAAAAAATAGTCCCCGCGAGGTCAAAGGACCAGCCTTCCAGGGAAAAAGCAAAAAAGGGCTCAAACGCCAGCCACGAAGGGCAAAAACCGAAAACGAAGAATCGGGTTCGATACCGGTGTACCGAACCCGGCGGGAGGGGAACCGGCGTCGAACCGGGAAGAAAAAATAGCGAGAATCGCCAAAAAAATCAAACTTTTATCCGGGATGACAAGACACATGTCCGGTGGGCTTCTCGGAAAAAGAGAGACTGAGGTAAGATGGCACCTTTAGGCGGGAAGGGAACCGCGCATGCGTGCCTGCATTCCCAAAGGCTTTCATAGAAAGCTGGGGAAATGCTCTGCTGGGGCTTCATCAGAGTAGATGACACCCATATGTGAGGAGTGACTTCCTGCTAGGTCCTGGAAAATACAAGAGATCACAGAGAGAGGAAGACAAGCATCTATATTTGGAAAAACTAAGAAAAGCTAGCAAAATAGCCAGGAAACCAAAGATTCAAAAAGAGGAGGAAATAGCCAATGCAATAAAATGGGGGGGATAAGACATTTTTCAGATATGTTAGTGAGAAGAGGAAGGGCAAAAGTGGTATTGTCAGACTCAAGGGTGAAGGGGAGGAATATGTAGAAGCTGATTAGGATAAAGCGGAATTGCTTAACAAATATTTCTGTTCTGTGTTCACAAATGAAGAACCAGGAGCAGGACCTCAGAAAACACTCACAAACAGGAACAGAAGCGAGGGACATCTTGAACAATTTTCAGAAGACTGTGTTCGTGAGAAACTAGCTCAACCTAAAGTAGACAACGCGATGGGACCGGATGGGATACACCCTAGAATACTGAGGGAACTTGGGGATATTCTAGCAGCTCAACTGACTGACCTTTTCAATGCCTCGTTGGAGTCGGGAGTGGTGCCGAAGGACTGTAGAGAGGCTCATGTGGTGCCTTTATACAAAAGTGGAAGTAAGGATGTGGTTGAAAACTACAGGCCAGTTAGTTTAACTTCGGTGGTGAATAAATTATTGGAAACGCTGTTGAAAGAGAAAATAGTGAGGTTTCTGGAGTCCAGCGGATTACAGGATCCGAGGCAGTATGGATTCACCAGAGGCAGGTCTTGTCAGACAAATCTGATTGATTTCTTTGACTGGGTGACCAGGGAGTTGGACCGAGGGAGAGCCCTAGATGTGGTGTATTTAGATTTCAGTAAAGTCTTTGACATTGTTCCTCACAGGCGACTTATAAACAAACTGAGCACCCTAGGGATGGACCCTAAAGTTACTGCTTGGGTTAGAAATTGGTTGGTTGGGAGGTGACAAAGAGTACAGGTAAATGGTGCTCACTCTGAGGAGAAGGATGTTACCAGAGGTGTGCCCCAGGGATCTGTCCTTGGTCCGATTCTTTTTAACATCTTTGTTAGTGATATAGCAGAAGGGCTGTCGGGTAAGGTTTGCCTTTTTGCGGATGATACCAAAATCTGCAATAGAGTAGACACTCAGGAAGGTGTAGATAACATGAGGAGGGATCTAGCTAAGCTTGAAGAATGGTCTAGAATCTGTCAGCTGGGATTTAATGTTAAAAAATGTAAATACAGCTAAATATATAAATAAAATAAATAAATAATAAGGTCATGCATTTGGGCTGCAGAAATCCAAGGGAGCAATATAGTATAGGGGGTGAAGTACTTTTGTCCACTAAAGAAGAGCGGGACCTAGGCGTGGTTGTGTCTGATGATCTTAAAGTAGCTAAACAGGTAGAAAAGGCGACGGCAAAAGCTAGAAGGATGCTTGGGTGCATAGGGAGAGGAATGGCTAGCAGAAAAAAGGAGGTGATAGTGCCTCTGTATAAGTCTTTGGTGCGACATCATTTGGAGTATAGTGTGCAATTCTGGAGACCGCACCTTCAAAAGGATGTGAACAGGATGGAGTCGGTGCAGAGGGTGGCTACTAAAATGGTTAGTGGTCTTCATTATAAAGCATATGAGGACAGACTTAAGGATCTTAATATGTACACCTTAGAGGAAAGGCGGGATAGAGGTGATATGATTGAGATGTTTAAATACCTCCATGACATAAATGTTCAGGGGGAGAGCCTCTTTCAATTGAAAGCAAGTTCTGCTACAAGGGGACATGGGATGAGGGTGAAGGGGGATAGATTCAGGAGTGATATGCGGAAATATTTCTTTACAGAAAGAGTAGTGGATCCATGGAATAGTCTCCCAGTGGAGGTGGTAGAGATGAGGACAGTAACTGAATTCAAAAAAGCATGGGACAAACACAGAGGATCTCTAAAGGTAAAAAAGGGACTGTTGTAGTTGTTGATATGGAAGGACAGACTAGATAGGCCATGTGGTCTTTTTCTGTCATCATATTTCTATGTTTCTAAGACCTATTTAGGTGCATTAGAAATTTACCTGTCCCTTGAGGGCTTCTATGCTGTGTTTAGCTGCAGTAATAGCAGAGGGTCCAGTCAATTGCAGCAGCAGTGGGATTTGTACACTGGCTTCCTTGGTGCTAGTCTACTACTCCTCTGCTCTGAGTTCCTAGCTCTTGTAACATCACCTTCTAAGGGTAATAAGTGGTTCTCGTTGTAATGTCATCCATAAAAATGTTGTCATGAAAGAGCAATAGGGAAGAAAGGCATTTCTTCAAATATTTGGGCAGTTGCAATACATAAATAATTAGCATAGACTTCAAAAAAGTCCATTCATGAATAAAATGCTCAGTTCAGCCCAGTGATTCTTATTGCATTTCACACTGAAACATCCAATCTGCTGCAGTTTAAAGTCAAAGAAGCAAGACAATCACTGCTGAATTCTGTTCCTGGTGGTGTTACAGGAACTCCATCTGATGTCTCCGTCATCGAAGCTCCATCAAATCAAGGCCACACTCTCCAGGAATACCTCATTTTAATCTGGCTGAAAGTACAGCATGTACATTATAAAAGTCTTCGCATTTTTAGCTGTTCTGAGGTAGTCCGTTTTCATTCAGGGAGATCTAGCTGGTAATTACTTAGTTACCTGGCTAAATATCTTTAAAGATTCCCTTCTGTAGCAATAATGGAGGAAGGAGTGGTCTAGTGGTTGGGGCAAGTTACCCTGGTCCAGAAAGCAGGGGGTTTGAATCCTGCTGGAGGAAATGGGGTTTCTGGTCCTATAGGCACTCTTTGTGGCCTTGGGACAGCAACTTAACTCTCTGCTGCCTCAGGTACAAAACGTAGGGGTATGTTTACTAAACGGTGGTAAAGGAGCAGTCTTTTCATTCCGGTAACAGCAGTGATAAAGGGTTACCGTGTGCTGGGCGTGTTAGAGCCCTTCCGGCGTTAAGGGGTGCTAGTGGACACTTAGCGAGCAGTAACAGGACATGTGTTAAGGGGTCTTGCATGCACCCTAATGCAGGAAAGCCTCTAAAACCTCGAAAGGGGGCAGGAAAGCCACTGGAGAAGGTATGGATGCAAGCACAATTGGCAGCCGATGGAGTTGATTCACCAGATGCCTGGCTATGTGGAAATCTCTGCCTGGGGTGCCAGGAGCCTTGGACCTCCCTACGTGGCACATTGCCTTTCCGCAGCAGTAGCAGGACTGTGTGCTGCCACTGTCACTGTGGGATCATGACAAACATCACAGATGGTTCTGCGGATGGCAGAATACCCCTTTGTGGAGAGGCTAAAAAGGTTGGGGCTCATCAACCTGGGGAAGAGACGGCTGAGGGAAGATTTGAAAGAGGTTTATAGATTATTGAATGGAGTGGAACAGGTAAATGTAGGTCACTTTTTTATGCTATCAGACTGTGGACAGACTAGGGGACAAGCAATGTGGCTACAGTGTAATGCATTTGGGTCTTCTAGGTAAAAATATTTTTTTCAGTCAACGCGTAATCAAACCCTGCAATCCATTACTGGAGGATGTGGTAAAAGCTGTCAGTGTAGCTGGGTTTAAAAAGGTTTGGACGGGTTCCAGGGTAACGGTTCATAAACCATTGCTAAACAGGATCCGAGCTATGCACTACTTGCCCCATTACAGTTATCGGGGATCCTGTGTGTCTTTGGGGGAAACGGCTAGGTACTTGTGACCTAGATTGTGCACTGTTGGACACAGGATACTGGGCATGATGGACCTTGGCCTGACACAGTTTGGCATAGTTTGCAGTCTTATGTTCCTATGTGCCATCTAGGCAGCTGCCTGGCCCCTCCTGTGAACCAGCAGCTCCCACTGCATGACCCATGTGCCACCTCCTTTGCCCCCATTTGCACCATCAACATAGTGCCCTTTCATACTTGGGCACTATGCTAGTGCTGCTAATGGAGCACTACTATCACTCTTTTGGGCTCCCCCTTCTGTGCATCACATTGCAGATGTAAAATAGGCTCTCTCTCCTCAAAAAACACCCTTTCTGCCAGGTTTTAAATTGCGTTAGGGTTTCTGCTCTTAAGGTGCCTGCTTTAAGGGAGCAAGCCTTTTTCCTGCCCACTCCTCGCCCACTGACCCCCACTCTCTGACCCATGCACGCCTTCTCTCCACCCACAGGGCACTTTAGCAGGCGCTAACGGCACCAGCAGCATAAAGTGCCTTTTTGCACGTGCTAGGTGTGCACATGCACAGTTATCACCCGCTAACGGAACCCTCGCTCATTTACCACCATTTAGTAAACATATCCCTTAGATTGTGAGCCCTTCAGACAAAGGAAATAGTGTACCTGAAAAAAAACCACTTTGACCCAATGAAAAGCAGTATATAAGCATTGCTAAATTTATTTATTTATTTTATTTACATTCTCTTATATACCGCGCTATTCTGCATCAGTGCGGTTTACATTGAACAAACTGAAATTACATTGAACAGGGCATTATAACTTGGAGATAACTATTTTACAGGGAACATGGGCTATGGAGGGTTAAGTGGCTTGCCCAAGACCACAAGGAGCACCTGTGGGACTAGAAACCCCAGTCCTTCCGGCCCAAGGTTGCTGTCCTCTAGTGGGATTTGAACCACTGACCTTCCGGCCTGAAGTACCTTGCCCCAACCACTAGGCCACAAATGAGCTCAGCTGTAGTATAGCATTTTATGTGCTACAAAAAGGGACTGCTACTTCTGTAATTGTAAGCATTTACTTCTGGGAATTTTTCTAAATCTTGGGGATAGAGGAATTCTTCAGATTAAAGCTGATTAATCTGTGTAAATTAGAATCCAGTATATTTGTTAAATCAGTCAGGGCCTAGTATCAGCAAAGAGCTTTTAGTTAAATTAAAAACTCAACAGGTAGCTTTCAGTTTAAGTTTAAATCTCAGTAAAGGGCTTTCAGTTTAAATTCAGAACTCAGCAGAGAGCTTTCTGTTTAAATATAAAACCCAGCAGAGAGCTGCTAGTATAAATTTAATACTCAGTCAGAGCCTAGTATCAGCAAAGAGCTTTAATTTAAATCAAATCAGAGTACAACTTAGCATAAAAGGAAAAACAGGGTCAGTATTCTTTGAACAATAAATTGTTTCTAAAGACCTTTACAAAGAGGCCTTCTAGATAGGGGACAAGAGACCCGTGAAATTGTTTTAAATAGGTGTTAAAGACAAATGAAAGATCAAAGGGGTATTTTGAAAGACTCCCTCTATCAAAGCAAGGGCTGTGTGAATCATCTAGGAAATTGGTCACAGATTACCTTAGAAGCACAGGAAAGGGTACTGTGTATCAGCCAGTTTTTAATAAGTCTTCTTTCCCTCCCACCCACCCCTGGGATAATCATAGCTTTATAGGTGCTTAAACCTCTTAAAGGGAAGGAGGTAACATCCCAAGTGCAGCTGTTTATCCTCATCAGGCATACATTAAAGACCTGAGATTAATTAAGCTTGAGGTGAACAAAGTTCATTAAACATATTAGGTATAGTTTTATTAGTATAAGTATCCCCAGCAAATCTAAGTAAGTAAACAACTTAAATACCTAAACACAACCTTAAAACTAATATGGAAAATAAGTCTTGTGCGAATAATCTTTGTATTCTAAATTTTCCTAAGACTCGTTTTATGACACCCCTTCTTTTATTTAGGCAGTACTGCAAAGATGTTTTATTGATGCCAGATGCTGATTTTATTTTGATTTCACATTCTTATTATTTGCCAAGTCGTGAGACTTCCTCGAACAAGGATGTGGCTCCATCAGAAGTACAAAGTGATTTAAATTTGACTGATTTTCTTAAAAATTCTCAGGCTTTAATTTCTACGCGTGCCACTTTAGTAATTACTTTGGTAAATTTCTCTGACAAGGCAAAAATTATGAAAGCTTAGCCCATTTTAATCAAACAAGCAGTAAAAGATAAATTTAAACGTAACTGCCCACAGTGAAATCCTCAAGGTGAGAGATACACAACACAGTCATGCGTTTCGGGCACAAAATTTAAAACGCCCTGCTTCAGGTCAACATTGTCATCACCAATCGAAAGCCGTCACCAAACCAGTATATTTTGTGCCCGAAACGCAGGACTGTGTCGTGTGTCTCTCACCTTGAGGATTTCACTGTGGGCAGTTAAGTTTAAATTTATCTTTTACTGCTTGTTTGATTAAAATGGGCTAAGATTTACCAGAGCCTGGGAGCTTGATTTTAATGACCCCAGACGAGGTATTATATGGTCCGACATTAAAAAATTTTTTTAAAAAAAATAATTTTGGATGGGAGTGTTTCTTATCCCTTCACTTTTATAGTGGATATGTCTTGGTACATGTGACATAGGAAAGTGTGGTAGGGAGGTTCTGGGGCCAAATTTAGGATTTTAGGTAGCAAGTTGAAATCCAGAACTTCCAAGGTAGCATTCTCTGAAATGCTTCGCATTTCGTGCGCAGGAATCAAAAGGCAGGCAGAGCTCTGGAGTCTCAATGCATGGATGAGATGATGGTGCAAGGAAGAGGGTTTTTCGATTTGTTAGGAACCCGGGAACATTCTGGGGGAAGGAGGGGTTTTTCCAAATGAATGGGCTCCACCTTAACCGGGATGGAACCAGGCTGCTGGCATTATCCTTTAAAAAAGAGATAGAGCAGCTTTTAAACTAGATAATAGGGGAAAGCAGCTTTTAAACTAGATAATAGGGGAAAGCCGACAGTCGCCCAAGAGTGCATGGTTCAGAACAATGTATTCTTGTAGGATACTAGCAAAAGACTGAAGTAGAGAGGTTCCAATAAAGACTAAAGTAACCCAAATGCCCTTGAGTACAGAGCAGACAGCGCTTGAAGATTCCAAATGACCCCTGCCTACCAATAAACAGATTAATATGATAAAATACAGCTTCTAAAATGCTTGTATGTAAATGCTAGAAGTCTAAAAAATAAGATGGACGAGTTAGAATATATAGTACTAAATGAGTGGTTAGATATGATTGGAATCTCAGAGACTTGGTGGAAGGAGGACAACCAGTGGCACACTGTGATACCTGGGTACAAACTATATTGAAATGATAGAGCTGATCAAATTGGTGGAGGGCTGCGCTCTATGTTAGAGAGGGCATTGAGTCACAAAGGATTAACGTTTTGGAGGAAACAAAATTCACTAAAGAATCTCTATGGATTGAAATTCCATGTAAAAAGGGGAACAGGAAGGCAATGATAGTACTATTGACCATTTGGCCAGAATGAACAAATGGATGAAATGCTCAAAGAAATCAGGGAAGCTAACAAAAGTTACAGCATGGTAACAATAATGGGTGATTTCAATGGGTCAGTGTCACGGAAGGACATTTATTTAATTTTTTTATTTATTTGTGCTTATTTCCCGCTTTTAGTGAATCAAAGCAGTTTACAGAAAACTTCAAAACATGTACGTTACATTAAACATTATTACATATAACCATTTAACAGGAGTGTAAAGGGATAGGGTAATTATAACTTGAATCTGAATACAATTCAAATGAAACTATGTACAGAAAATCAAGTCTATAAAACATTTATTTATTATTTATTTATTATTTATTACAATCTCTTATATACCGCGCTATTTGGCATCAGCGCGGTTTACATTATAACACAACGACCATAACAACATGCTGTTTGGTTTTACATCGAACAGGTGATCAAACTTGGATAACAGGGGTAACTATATACATGAGATATTTACATGGTGAGGAGTAACTTGTATAACAGGGGTCAATTATGATATACATGAGATATTTACATGGTAATGAGTAAAATTATCATAGTGAACGTAGGTAAACGTAGGTAACCAAAACATTGGTTCAAGGACTGGAAGTTATCATATAATGTGGGAGGCATGATGCTTTAATAAAAGTATTTGTTTAGGTGACTGGTTCACCATAGTAATCCCTGAACAGGAATGTTTTAAGAAGCTTGCGGAAGGATTTAGGGTCCTTAGTGTCTCTTTTGCTTGGTGGCAGTGAGTTCCATAGAGTTGGGGCATAAAGAGAGAAGGCTCTCTTAGATGTTGTTGAATTACTGTTTTTGAAATTAGGGTGTATTTCAAGCAAGTTTCTGTTGCAACTTCTCCTTGGTCTGTTTTCCAGACTGATTTGGTTGAATTCTTTCAGGTAGGTGGCTGGTTCTGATTGAATGGTTTTGAAGATGGTGTGGAGTACCTTGTATTTTATTTTATTCTCTATTGGAAGCCAGTGTAATTGCATTAGAATTGGGCTAATGTGATCTTTGAATGAAGACTGCGAAATTACTCTAGCTGTTGCGTTTTGCACTAGTTGTATGTGACGTGCTAGGGAGATAACGTTTCTACATGAAATAAATGACCATTTCTTGGAGCAGCTGGTTCATGAACCAACCAGAGGGGAAGCCATTTTGGACCTAGTCCTTAGTGGAACACAAGTTCTGTTGCAAGAGATATGGGTGTTGAGGCCACTTGGCAATAGTGATCATAGCATGATCATGTTTGATTTAATAAATGAAGGATGGCAATGAAATCCACAGTACTACCTTTTAACTTTCAAAAGGGTGATTATGATAAAATGAGGAAAATAGTTAAGAAAAAAATAAAAGGAGCTGTTGTAAAGGTTAAAGATTTACATCAAGCATGGGTGTGGTTTAAAAATACTATCTTGGAAGCCCAGACCAGCTGTATTCCATGCTTTAAGAAAAGTGGATGGAAGTCCAAAAAAACTGCCACCATGGTTTAAAGGTGAGGTCAGAGGGGCTGTTGCGGCCAAAAGAGCATCTTTCAGGAAAGGAAAAAAGGAGCCAAATCATGAAAACTGGAAACAGCATAAGTACTGGCAAGTTAGATACAAGGCATTGATAAGGCAGGCAGAGAGAGAATTTGAGAAGAAGCTTGCTGTGGAAGCAAAAATGCCTAATAAAGACTTTTTTCAAGTACATTCGTAGCTAAAAACCTGTGAGAGAGTCAGTTGGACCATTAGATGATAGAGGGGTAAAAGAGGCACTAAGAGGAGACAAGGTCATAGCGGAGAGACTGAATGACTTCTTTGCTTCGGTCTTTACTGAGAAAGATGCAGAGATGTTCCCCATGACTGAAATGGTAATTAAAAGTAATACCGCAGAAGAATTGAAAGAAATATCGATACGCCAGGAAGATGTATTACAACTATTTGATAAACTGAAGAGTAGCAAATCACCTGGACCAGATGGTATACATTCAAGGGAGTTGAAAGAACTGAAAATGCAGACCTACTATTAGTAATCTGTGAACTATCATTAAAATCATTTGTAATATCTGAAGACTGGAGGATGGCTAATATAACGCCAGTTTTTAAAAAGGGTTCCAGGAGTGATCCGGGAAACACAGACCAGTGAGCCTGACGTCAGTACCGGGAAAATGGTAGAAACCATTATAAAGAACAAAATCACTAAAACATGTAGATGGCATTCTCCTATTAAGCCATGACTAACATGGCTTTAGCCAAGGAAGGTCTTGTCTTATTAATCTGTTATGTTTTTTTGAAGGTGTAAATAATCAGGTAGACAAAGGTGAATTGGTTGATACAGTGTATCTGGATTTTCAGAAAGCCTTTGACAAGGTCCCTCATGAGAGACTCTTGGCAAAATTAAAAAGTCATGGGATAGGAGGCAGTGTACTATTGTGGATCAGGAACTGGTTAAAAGATAGAAAGCAGAGGTTAGGGCTAAATGGCCAATTTTCCTTATGTAGAAAGGTGAATAGTTGAGTACCCCAGGGATCTGTGCTGGGTCCGCTGCTTTTTAACATATTTGTAAATGATCTGTAAATGGAAATAACGAGTGAGGTAATAAATTTGCAGATGACACAAAACTATTCAAAGTTCTTAAAATCCATGAGGATTGTGAAAAATTGCAAGAGATGTAGGAGATATTATCAGTAGCAGATAAATACACATATATAAAGTCTCAGTCTGCCTAGGGGGTTCTGCTACACTCCTCCCAGGATTCCATAGGACCATCTGGCAAACAAATCACGTGATAAAACAAGAACAAGCTCCATTTGTATAAAAATTAGACTTTATTTTCTGATAGCAAAAATAGTGGAACTATTAGAATAAGTTAGCTTTCTGAGGTAGCATGTTATTCAGCTCTATATTACAATACCAAGACACCTAATCTCTTTCTTTATAATCAATGTCGCTGATTCACATGCACTCTGACGTATGGAAATTATCTGCGTCTCTAAGATAGCCCCAACCTTAGGGAAATTAAAGACCAGTAACATAGCCTGTGCCAATACACCTGTGGCTGTGGTCAGAGTCTCAGGAACGGAGCGAAGTCAGGGTATGGCAGAGGTCCAATGTCAGCTGCCGGTCTGTGGGAGAAATTCACTCCAGCTGAAAGCTTTGGCCTTGAACACTATCTGACATTCCAGCCAGAAAGAAAAGGCAAGTGAACAGTCTATATCAGAAGTTAGCATTCCCAGGTGTTCTTTCTCAGTTCTTTCCTTGTAAGAGTTCTGAGTCTTTGTCTGTCTTTCTCTCTCTGCCCTCTGGGTTCTGCGTTTCTTTCCTGAGCTCTGGGTTCTGGTGGAGAGCCATATAATTCTTTGGCCAGAAGACCTGGTGACTGGCTGGGCACGAAGTATGTCATCTTTAGCAAATCCGGTAACAGCTAATAGGTGGTCCTTCTGCAAACAAAGGTCCATCATGCTCAAAAACTGCTGGTATGTAGGTTCATACATCGTTGCCAAAGACAGGCACAGTAAAGGTTTCAGCCATGTACTTCTGCATGTAGTCAGCTGGAAAAAATACTATTACTATGAACACTGTTCCCTCTAAGCTGTGCGCGTGTGCGCACGCACACACCTCGCCAAGCGAGCGCACATACTTTACAACAGAGCGCACAAAAATTACGGTTCTGATTCTGATAGAAAACAACACAGACGTCTTAAAATTTAAAAGTTGTTGTGTATTTACGGTTTTCACAAGTTCTACAATATTTTCTAGTGCAATCAATGTGGTGTACATACGGTATTCTGATGTGTAGTGTCACACTGCAGCGCCCTCTGGCGTAGGTATAGGCAGTTGCCTATGAGGGGTTAGCATGTGGGGCAAAGAGGAAAGCAAATTTATATACCTAAGTGCTGCTGTCTGGTGTCCATGGTAGTTGTGGGCCAAGTAACAGAGCGAAGGCCTTCTGTGAGTTCCAATAATAACTTTATTTCCACACACAGGAATTTGGAGCACTACATCCCCAGGCACAAACAAAAAGTAGTGGTACTCAATTGTGTCAAATAAAAAGTCCATGAAAATCCTGATGCTTCTCAGGTACAACTCAAAGTACAAAGTTCAGCAATCAACTTCCATTAGCTTCCAATACATGCCTTGATTTCTTCCATTAAACATTGCACTAGTATGCTCTCTTTAAACATAGGACATTCTCCAGCGTTGAGCTTTACTTCACAGGTGCAATAATTACATCTGAGTTTCCCACGGCAGAAGGCTGCCTTTCTCAATGAAACTCAGATTCATTCAAATAGGCTTCTCAGCACTTCACATATAAGCTTTTGATACAGCTTCTCTCCTCTTATAGGATTCACTTAATGTAACTTCAATCCTTATAACAGATCCCACATTCCATAGGCGAATCACTGCTAACTGATGAAGGTGGATCAATTAACATCTCTTCGGGGTCTGATATATCTTTGAGGCTTTGGTTAAGAGAGTCTACAGACTGCCATTGCTTAATTAAATTCTTAAGCTGTCTTCTTTTGTTCTCCTTAACATACCTAGGCACATGTACAGGCTCTAAGTTATCAGCACCTTTTAAAAGCTTATAAAAAGGGCTCACCTGATTTCTGGTACGCCTAGACTGTGTTCTCTGGGAGGGAGGTAAACATTTCCTGTGATACTGTTTCACTAAATCTTGTATTACAACGTCTTCGTCAGAGCCTAGCTCCTGCCCGTGTCTGTGCTGCTTGTAATTAAGAACATGCTGATAGGCACCTGGGCTGCCCTCAGAGCTAGAGCTCCTATAACGTTGTCTGTGACAAGCAACTTTCTTTAGCTTACTGAAAGGGACCTTCTCTCTGCCCAATCTTTCTTTTATAATTTCATTCCTGAGAGAGGATTCCTGAGAGCTATTTCTCTCCCTTACAGGCAAGGTATCTGACCTTCTCCCCTGGAGTTTTAAATAGTCTCTGACCTGCTTTCCTTGGCTAATGAGCTCCAAGTAGTTCCTCCTTGGAAGGTTCCTCTGAGGCTTGGCCTCTCTCCTTGGCTCCCTTTGCCTCTGCTTCCCAGACTCTCTCTTGGTCTCTGCAGTCTTTCTCTCGGACTCTCTCCTGGTCCCAGTCCTGCTCTCGGACTTGTTTCTGTTCTCCGGTCTGTTCTCGTACTCCCTCTCCTTCTTTCTCCTTTGCCCCTTCTGCCTACTGGCAGTGGCTTCCTGGTTAAGTGAAGCAAGCTGCCCTATCGTGTGTGACTCCGCCCCTTTTCCTCCCACGTCAGCTCCCTGGGTTTGCTTCAAGCTAGGGTGTGGCTCTCTTTCCACTTTCCTGTGTAGCACAGCTTTCAGGGCTGAATCCTTAACCCCTTCCTGCCCAGTTTCACTGACAGCTTCTGAAGAGAAAAAGTGTTTTAAACCTTCCTTATCAGGTTCTGCAACCTCTGCATTGTCACAGTAGTCAAATTTTAAAGTATATAACTCCGAGTGTCGTTATGTTGCGCACAAAAATTTAACCTTCCTTCAAAAGCTGCACAGCTGATATTTTATGTGCACCCAGCCTACAGAAAATTAGAGGGAACATTGACTATGAAGTATCATAAACTGGCAGCATTGCTGGATCTGCAAGTTTTAATTCAGTCTTTGGTTCAGAGCAGGCCCCATGGTTCAGGCTTTGGTTTCTGAACAGGCCCCATCTTGTAACAGGAAGCCATGCTAGTGGTTCAGACATTATTTTCTCAACAGGTACCAGCCCTACAGAGGACCTTGATAAATTGGAAGACTGGGTATCCAAATGGCAGATTAAATTTAATGTGGACAAGTGCAAAGTTATGCCCCTAGGAAAGAACAACCCATGATGCAAGGTTCCACATTAGGAATCACCACCCAGGAAAAAGATTTAGGCGTCATCATGGATAACATATTGAAACCCTCCGTCCAGTGTGCAGCGGCAGCCAAGAAAGCAAATAGAATGCTAGGAATCATAAGGCAAGGAATGAAGAATAAATCCAAGGATATTATAATGCCTCTGTATTGTTCCATGGTGTGACCGCACCTTGAATATTGTGTGCAATTCTGGTTGCCGTATCTTAAAAAGAATATTGCGTTATTAGAAAAGGTACAGAGAAGAGCCACCAAAATGGTAAAGGGGATGGAAGAATACTCCTATGAAGAGAGGCTAGAAAGGTTAGGGCTCTTCAACCTGGAAAAGAGAAGGCTGAGGGGAGATATGATAGAGGTCTATAAATTAATGAATGGAGTGGAACGGGTAAACGTAGATCGATTGTTTACGCCATCAAAATATAGAAAGACTAGGGGACATGCAATAAAGCTACAGTGTAACCTATTTAAGACTAATAAGAGAAAATATTTTTTCACTCAACATGTAATCAAAGTCTGGAATTCTTTACCAGAGGATGTAGTAAAAGCTGTTAGTGTACCTCAATTTAAAAAAAGGTTTTAAACAAGTTCCTGGAGGAAAGGTCCATACACCATTATTAAAGGGGACTCAGCAAATCTGCTTTTTGCCCAGTACAAGCACTGTGGAACCTGTGTCTTTTGAGCAAAATGCTAGGTACTTGTGACCTAGATTGACCACTGCTGGAAACAGGATACTGGACTTGATGGACCTTGGTCTGACCCAGTATGGCATATCTTATGTTCTTATGTACCCCACAAGGGGGGCGCCTCTAAAATTTCCCCAGAATACATCTGCTCATGCAAATGTTGTGATATGATTAAAAGAATCAGCAGAAATCCCCTGAGCATTCCCTAAATGATATCACCAAAAAAGTAGAGTCCATGATTCTTCCCTTTTTTGTAGTGGTTTAATTGGTGTATGAAAAACAGTTGCACAGAAACTAGAACAGTGTTTTCATCCAAGGTACCATATACAGAGCAAAACGGTTTTAGAAAAACAATAAATTAAATCAACTTTTATGTTTTATGCTGCATTCATACAGCTAATCTATGATGCCTTCCAACACAGAGAGAAACAGCACTTTAAGGAAAAGAGAACAAAACAAAATGAAAAATGTGGTGGTTCTAGGAAAAAAAACAGACAATGCAAAAAAACCCAGAGACCAGTCTTTCATCATTACTCATTGGTTGAATTAGCAAGAATAAAACTTGAGATTGGTATGCCATGGATTCAACCCAATCTACTGTCCATTTGTGCATTTTCTTTAGCAGTCATAGGGAAGGGAATTTAGCTCACCACTTTCTGTGAAGTTCAAGACATTATATCCAGATAGCAAGTATCATTCTGTCCCTGGAGGGCTTACAATCTAAGTTTGTACCTGAAACAGAGGGCTAAGTGATTTACCCAGCATCACAAGGAGTAGAAAAGGTAGGATTCAAACATTTATTTAACATTTCTTATATACTCCCTTTCATGATATCAAGGTGGTTTACATTGAACAAACTGAGATTACATTGAACAGGGCATTATAACTTAGAGATAACTATTTACAGGGAACATGGGCAATGGAGGGTTAAGTGGCTTGCCCAAGACCACAAGGAGCACCTGTGGGACTAGAAACCCCAATCCTTCTGGCCCAAGGTTACTGTCCTCTAGTGGGATTTGAAGCCCCGACCTTCCAGCCTGGTTCTGAGACTGCTCTACTAAGCATTAGGCTACTCCTCTGATTGGCTGCATAGCTTCAGGATAGGTTGACTCAGTTTTGCCTTACTGTCTGCAGGGCCTTGAAATTCTGGTCTCCCTACCATTTTCTTAAAACATACACACCTACAGATCCCTGCAAGCAGTGGGTTAACTAGAGTTGGATCAACCTGTGCTGAAAACCTAGCACCTGCAACAGCCCTATAGTGAAGGGAGTTTTGCAGGGAAATGTAACAGCCTGGGGAGAAGGGAAGAATTAGGGTTCAGGGAAAGCAATTTTTATTGTAAATAGGAAGCTGACTTGGAGAGTGATACTAAAAACAGAAATATAGGAATATATTACCCCTGATCCTGCCACAAATCCCCTCATCTTCCAGTATATAGTTCTAAACTTGGCTAACTCAGTTTAGGATTTTAAATTGACTAAATTAGTTAAAAAAGAACCTTTTTAAATACTCTTACTTGCAAACTAACAGCCTTTGCTTCACAAGAGACCTGGTTTCTTCGATCTTAGAGTGCATAGTACCAACCTCTTAGGGGTATATTTATTAAACCACATTAAACCATATTGAGGTAGCGAGGCTGCATCCACGAAGCCTGCAAATTCTGGCAATTGCCATGCAATGGTAACGTCTGCGATAGTCGCCCGTTGCAGGCATGCTCACTGTCCTCCCTAATCCTGCCCAAGCTTGCAGCTACCATTAAACATGCAGACATCGTGGAAAATCCCCATGATGTCTGCATTTTTCCCATGCTAGCTACCACCATGTAATATTTTCGCGTTAGCACCATGATAGCAGTTAACTTCCTTTAGCAAACATGTCCCTAAGTATAAAACCTTGACAACTGGCCTTACTAATCTCACATTTAAAACTCATACTAATTCAGCCTTACGAGAAGCTGTTGCCATGGGTCCAGTAAATGCATAGAGGTGTATGCCTTGATAAACAACAATACCTACGGTACATTCAACATTTTGTGAACACTTCTGTATTGCTACCACCAGGTGGCAAAAGATCATAAAGTATTAAGAAGCAACCTTCTTCTTTCACATGTAAGAACAACTCTTGTAATACCAGTCAAGGACTGCAGATTCAATGCACTAGAACCAATTCGAGATTTGTCGCGGGCACAAAAGACTGTATAGGTGAAAATAATCAGTAAGGAAAGAAAAAGAAAAGCAATTTAATAGCAGTTGATTGCTGTGAGTAGGAAATAAAAGTCCAAAGCAGGCACTGTACTCACCCTCATTTAAAGGTTCACATAAGGGTGGAAAGTGGAGCAAAGCTATCGGAGATCAGAATCACCATGACAACATCTCCATTTACCCAGTGACCAAACATTGGACTAAAGGAACAATGTGCAGCATTTGCCGTCTTCGGAGAAGGGCAACTCATGCATAAGATGCCAAGCAGTTTCACAATGGCCAGCTATACTCACAAATTCAATCATTGCTTAATTGTAGATGTAACTCTATAAATAATGCTCGAGTGAGACGCTTCAACAGGATTTTGCCTTTTACCCTGTCGTCCTTTATTTGATATAGAACTAGGTGAGGAGAGAGACAGATTTTAAAATCCTCTTTAAATATCTGCTAACATGTCTGTTCTTACAAGGATGTTACGCAGGATTCAAAAAGGACACTGAGCAAGGAGTAAATATCCTGAAATATTCAAAACTGATATTAGAGCTGCTGTTATGTTGTGACTTGCTGAGATAATGAATACATTTCAGCAAGAAATAAATGTAAATAAATTCATATTTTAAGCTAATTACCTTTGAAATCCAGCAACCCTGAAAGCAGGCCATACTAACAAAAGCTAAGATAGTCCCAAGAAAGGGTTGCTTGAACACTCTTCCCTTTTTGGCTTCCTTCTAAAGTACAGCACAGTGTATTCCCCATGGCTTGGTACCAGCTCAGTCGCCATGCTTGCATACCCCTTATGACAGCCCAGACACTATCATCACAAATTACCTCCCATGTGCTGATTTACATTGGTCTGTACTGGCACACTACAGAAACTGTGAAAACCTCTCTCATTCTAGATAATTTTGGATACCATTCTGAATATAATTGCTGTCAGGGGTTAAGCTGAGTTACACAGACACTTTTAATGTCAAATTGCAAACAGATTGTGATTCATATGCCATGGAAGGCTATTACATAACAATACATTCAGGTTAGAAATAATTCATCACTTAGTGCATGCGTGAAGGCAAATTTTAGATAGGACACAAAGAGGGGAATTCCCATGTCTAAGTCGGGATGTGGACAATTTGTACAGTGTTCTACGAGAGACTCTGCCAAACAAAGAGCCTCTTGTAAAATAATGCAGGACTGCAAATTAATCTCTCTCCATGTCCAGTGAGAGCAGGTGATTTTAAAAAGCTGCATATGGCGGGTGGGAGGGACGTACAAATATTCTTGTCCTCTCATGAATGGGAACAGCTTTTTAAAATCACTGTTCCCACTGCACACCAATACTCTGAACCAGCAGCACCATTTTCCCCATCACCTGCAACCAGGATCCCTCCTTCAATGACCTCCAAACCATCTAATCCCCTCTTTGAACCCCCTAAAAGGTGATCCCCAAAATACCCTATCCCTTCTACTCCCCAAAAGCATCCATCCTCCTCCCACAAGCAATCCCCCCTGATAATAAGACTCACCCATCCAACCCCAAGCAAAAGGGCTGAAGGGGAGTTGAAATAGGACTGGAAATGGCTGATGGGAGGGGGGGCTAGGATTGCAAATCGGCTGATGCGGGGGCATAGGAGAAGGGAGTGGGTGCTGGGTGGGGCTGGAACTAGAAGGGAGCTGATGTTGGATGAGGACTAAAAGGGGATGGGGCTGGGGGAATGAGGATGGAGAAGGGAAAAGATATTTTGTGTGGGAGGGAAAAAAAATCTATGATTGGCTGGGTATTGGGAGAGTAAGTGGGGATTGAGGATGGAGGGATGGAATTTGAGTGTATGATAAAGGAATAAAGAAAGAAATGGAGGAGAGAGCAAAAGGGAAAAAGATCAGTATGTTAAAGCAGATGTAGAGAGAGAATGGAAAAAATCTTGGAGAGAAGAAAGGACAAATGGACAGCTAGCAGAAGACACAAAGAAACCAGATGAAAGTGACTGGCGCAATTGCAACTGAAAAATAAAATGCCCAAACAAAAGGTAGAAAAATACTTTTTTATTTTGAATTTATTAACTGGTATGTCAGCTCTGGGAAACGTGTATCGCTAACATCTTTGTGTTTTTGTTTAGTAAAGTGGAGTGGAGTGGAGGAGTAGCCTAATGGTTATGAGCACTGCCTTGGGAACCCAGAGACCAGGGTTCAATTCCCACTAGCACTCCTTGTGGCCTTGGATAATTCATTGTCTCCATTGCCTCAGAAAAATCCAAGTTATCAATATCCTTGTTTAATGTACATTACCAAGTTTAAGTTACAATGTAAACCACTTTGATTGAAATGATAAAGCAGTATGTTAAATATAATAAATATAGTTTTATTTCTCCAGTGTTGTTGTACATTCCAAGTTTGGCTTTTGGGGTTCCCAGTTTAATTATTGTCTTCCTATTTCTATATTGTGATCCCTTGTTCTTTGTGTGGTGACGGTCTATGTTCTGCATGTGTAACCGAGCTGAGGTATTCTGTTTATGTAGTTTCTATTTGACAATGCCATTTGTTCTCTTTCCCCCAGTGAAATGCATTGGTATTCCTGAGATGTATTGGTTTAATATTTGCTGTGTTGTCTTTTGACAGGTAGGGTTTGGTGCTTTGTGATTCTTGGTAGTGCTGTTATGATACGGTGGGTTTGCTATGGGTTCTAAATGGGCAGTGTTTATAGTACTTCCTAATGTGCCTGGCAGTTGGCAATGGAGTATAAGTAATGTAGAAATCTGGTAGTCTTTTTTTATCCAGACACTCATTAAGAGGCATGTTTACTGAAAGTTAGCGCATGTTAACATTATGCAAATATTTATACAAATTAGGTCCCACACCCCCTTTGGGCTGCCTCTGGAGGTCAGCGGCTGATCTGGGGGCAGACCTCAACAATGACAGCTACCCCTTCCTTCAAACACTTATTTGTGTCATGGGATAGCTGTCAATTCTGATGTCTATAATTTTTTTTCTAGAGACATGGATTCACTTTGTGAAATGGGGAAGCCATGTCTATATTGTACTCCTCTACCTGCTCTCAACACACCTCCAGGAAATTTAAATGGGGTAAACATCCCTACATTTAAAAAAAACCCCTGTTCTAAAATGGCATTTACATATGTATGCCAATTGGCATGTGTAAATGCTTTTGTACATCTCTAGGTTCTAGTATCCTTTTATTTGTCTCTAGCAGCCTTCAGACCCACATATGTTTAGTCCTGACCAACGTCCTTTGTCATATGCATGCATCTCACTTTATTTCCAGTGGGAAAAAAAATCAGCTGTGAATGAAAAACAAGGAAAACTATTTGTACTTAGAATGAACTCTCCTTGGGTACATTTCAGACAGCACCAAGTAAAATGAAGATCGGCAGTGAGGGTGGACTATGACCGGTGGGTGGTATGTGGATAAAAGCTTTTTTGGATTAAGCATAGTACATATGAAAATGGTGGTGGATCCCCTAATGAATGAAAATTCCTGATGAAGCAGTGGCGAAATGATTGATGGTGCCACGTATGGCATCGGGGACATGCTTATAAACAATTCAAATCAGTTTGAACAGAAGAACCACATTCCCATTGCAGTAAAATTAGACACACCTGTGATCAATTGTCAGTAGTCACGTGACTTGAAACAACCAATGAAAGATGGTTCTAATTATTAAAATGGCCACATTCACTCCCTGTTCCATTTTCATAATGGTAAAGACAAGAGAGTTGCCTAAGACCAGCAGAAAAGCCATTATCACCAAACATCAAACTTCAAATGGTACAAGGCCATTTCCAAAGACCTTGGGATTCCTATATCTAGAATATGCAATGTTATTAGGAAGTTTTCTGCTAATGGAACTGTCAAGAATCTCCCAGGATATGGTGGGTATAGGAAAATTAATCCAAGAAGTCTTCAAAGGTTAGTGTGAATTGTTGGAAAAAACACCACATACCACATACAACATCCAAAGAGCTTAAGGCTGACCTAGAGCTATCTGGAATGGTGGTTTCAACCCACACTATACACTGCGAACTAAACAAAGAAGGACCTCATAGGCAATAACCAAGGAGGACCCCACTGCTCAAAGACAGACATATAATAACACGCCTGATCTTTGCCCAAACCCACCTTGAGAAAGCACAATCATTCTAGGAAAATGTTCTGTGGACAGATTTATTTATTTATTTATTTACTTATTTACAGTCTCTTATATACCGCACTATTCATCATCAGTGCGGTTCACATGGAACAAAATGCTCAGTACATTCAACACGTATGAGTTTACAGGTAACAGGGCATAAATAACTTGGATAACCGGGGTAACTATATACAAGACATACTACATGGAATCATATGCACAGAGGTTTCATAGGAAATCACCAGCCCACTATAGGATTGAGTATCAAACTTGGTGTGATGTTGAAGTACCATAAATTTATCTGGGACTGGTATTAGTGGGTGATATTGAGCTCTAGGTGATGCCATTGGGTTCTATAAGGTACTTGTTGAAGAGGTGGCATTTTAGGGCTTTCCTAAACTGTGTTAGGCTCTTAATAGCCCGGATATCAGGGGGTAGTGCATTCCAGCATTTTGAGGCACTGAGACTGAAGGCTCTGTTGGCTGTCGATTTAGTGCAAACAGTAAGTTCCTTTGGGATTTTTAGGGAGTTTATAGCCGTGGATCTTCTTGCTCTATTTGGAGATGTGATATGGATGAGGGAGGCTAAGGATGCGGATGTGAGATTATTAACAGCTTTAAAAGTGATTATCGGGGTCTTGAAAACTATTCTAGCTTGAATGGGTAGCCAATGCAACTGTATCAGCAGTGGCGTCATGTGGTCGTTCATGGAGGCTCCGTGGATGACTCTTGCTGCCGCGTTCATGGCTAACTGAAGCGGGTTTAATGTAGATTGGGGAAGGCCTTGCAGTATGACGTTGGCATAGTCGAAATGAGGTATAACCAACGCCTGGAAAATTGTCCGGAAATCAGTTGGATCAAGCATGGAACGTAAATGTCTAAGTGAGCGGATCTTGTAGTAAACTGATCTGACTATGTTTCGTATGTGGGCCTTCATGTCCAGGCGTTGATCAAGGGTGACTCCCAAATATCGTATTGAGGGTTTAGATTGCAACTCCGCTTCTTTTACTTTAAGATATTGTGGGGGGGTAAAATTGGGATTCCTTGTAATGAAGAGTACTTCTGTTTTCTTATGTTGTATTCTGAGGTTTTGAGACAGGAGCCAGTCAGATATTGCATTGAAGCAACTCGTCAGTGGGGAGAGGTCCAGATGCTCGGTAGAGAAGGGAATGTAAAGCAGGACATCGTCTGCGTATAACATGCAATCAACATTGAAAGACCGGATGATATTACAAATTGGCTGCATGTAAATATTGAACAGGAGCGCAGAAAGGGAGGATCCTTGAGGGACTCCTTGGCTTTGGTGGAAAGGTTCAGACTTCATCCCTCCAGATCGAACATGCTGCCATCTTTTGGACAGGTAGGATCTGCACCATTCAAGCGCTCTTCCATTAATGCCTTTGTCAATCAGTCGTCCTAGTAGAAGCTCATGATTTACTGAATCAAAAGCTGCAGCGATGTCCAGAAAGATGAGTGCAAATCCTTGACGGATGTCGTCAATGCCAGTGATTATTTTGCAGAAGAGAGTGGTAAGGAGGGTTTCCACTCCATGGAATTCCCTAAAACCATGTTGGCAGGGGTCTAACAGTGCAACGGAGTCAATGTGATCCTGCAATTGCCTTTGGGCCTCCTTTTCGATGATCTTCGCGAGTAGTGGAATGCTAGATATGGGTCTATAGGATTCCACCTGTTGGGAGTCAAGCTTGCAGTTTTTTAGCAGAGGTCTGATAGAGGTGTGTTTAAGGGCTGAAGGGAAGGATGAACCAAAGATGAACCAAACTTGAGCTCTTAGGCAATGCAGATCAACGATTTATTTACAGGTAAAGAAATAAAGCTTAGAAGGAAAATAACACCCTTTCTACAGTTAAATATGGTGGAGGTTCCATAATGTTGTGGGGCAGTTTTGTCGCCTCAGGAACTGGATGCCTGGAATGTATTAAAGGAATCATAAAATCAGTAGACTACCAAGGTATTTTGGAGCAAAATGTGCTGCCTAGTGTCAGAAAGCTAGGACTGGGTTAAAGGTCATAGGTACTCCAGCAGGACAATGACAATTGCTCCTGAGCTGGCTTTAATGTTTGCCGCTTCATTTTAGCCATGCTTTCTACCAGTTTGCAAAGATCATTTTTAGAAAAAGACACAAAGGTGCCTACGTGTCTTTATAAAACAGAATTGAAATAGGCCTGTATTTGGCCTTGACCCATAAATTACCCTCCTAGAAATATAATCCCTTAGATATCATTTGAAGAATTGCTTTTTGGTTGGCTCTATTCCTTGCTCGTTTATTTTCTACCACTTACGCCCACACACAGGCACAAGTTACATATGAGATTCTTTGTTCAGTTCTGTTGGATAGGTTTACATTACTTTGATCCCTTGAACGTTTCTTTCCAAATTCTAGCTAGGAATTTCTAAACTTGTTCCTATGTGCTGTTCTCTTGCATTTTGCACCACTGATGGAACAAGAATTTGAATGATAGTTCCCTGGAAAGAAACACAGATCCCTCATCAGAACAGCTAAGGGACTGGTTTACTAAAGGGAACAGTTACCATGCTGACTAAGGGGCTGATATTAGAAGGGAGATGTGTAAAGATATGCGCTATTTATGGGCATAAGTCCACCTAGAGCCTGAGCATTTAGGCACAAGCTCTAGGTGGCCGCTATTTAGTAAGCAGACACGTTAAGTGCAATCGGACATACTTTCAGTGCGGGCGTGCACAGGGGTGGAGCTTGGAGAAAACATAGACAGAAGCTAAATTTACATGCATAAGTTATAAAATACTATCACTTAGGCACATACTTGCAAATTTTAGGTGCCTGCATTTACAGCTGCCCTAGAGCAGGTGTCAGAGCCCATGCCTAGATTTTTGCACCACTTAAGCTCCTATTTTATAATGAAAAGAAGGAACCCTCTTATCTCTATAACCTAGGCTCAGGATAGGCGCAATCTGGGTTCCTAAAACCAGGTGCCCAGTTATAAAACTACCCTCTAATTCACATGCTAACTGCATACACTGATATACAGCAGGATTGGGTGGGGGGGGGTAGTTTATAGGCAGAGGCTGACGTTAGCTAGCACATGGAGCTTTACCATCTGCTGTCACTGGTGCCCTTGGCACAAGCTCATTACCATTTCCTAAAAACAAGGACATAAGAGCATTCATGCGGTCAGTATATTTGGCATGCAGTAAAGTTCTTTTCTGGGTGGTAATCATGTGGGAACATCATGGGAATGCCCCCAACATGACCGCACGGGCTCAATTTTCATTAATTCAGAATTGCTTTTACACCTCCAATTTGGCTAAAAGGCCATTTTAAAATGCTAACAACAGAACGTAAAATCTACTTACTAACAAAGGCTTCTCAAGTCAATCCATGCAATCATAGAAACAAACAAAACGCTGCACATACATCATTGCAAGATGGACCACAGCCATATAAGGCACTGCTTAATGAAGAGGAAGGACTTTATGGAAAAGTAATGTCTTAACTTGTTTCCTAAAGGACAGCAAATGCTTTTCCATACTTAGACCTTCCAGTGGTTTTACTCCAGTATGCCGGTGCTGCCACGGAAAAGGCTTTGTTTCTCCATTTCCCCTGTAGCATAATGCAGACTGAAGGGCTCTCCAACAAGCAGCCTTTAGCTGATCATAAAGGCCTGGTAGGGACCTACTTCTGCAAATTGGCTGCTAACAGCTTAGGTGGCTGTAAATGCAATACTTTAAAAATCAAGGCCTCCCATTTAAATTTTACTCTATTGCAGAAGTAGTCAGTGCGATTTAGCTAAGCAAGAACTTGCACCTTTGCTTACACTGGTATTTGTGAGAGTTTGTGCCGCAGTATTGTGACTTTGATGCAAAAGTTGCAATCATTTTGAAGGGATTCCCACATCAATTGCATTGCAGTATTCCAGAATAGCAAACACCATTGCCTGCGTAACAATGCAGAATGCACTATTGAACAGGTGGAAGCACATTCTACTTTGTACGTCTCCGGGCCGTCTGGACGTACAGACATCCAGACAGCCGAGAGATGCAGCTGATTCCATTCCCATGGGGGCTAGACATCCCCGCAGGAGCAGAATCGCAGCACAGTGGCTGGACGTCTGCAATGTGCCCCTCTTCAGGCACCCTGGACATCCAGCCACTTACCTGGCTAACTCAGTCAGGCTCCTGAATGGAGCCACTGTGCCATGGCATCCTGTTGCCATGGCACTGTGGCTCCATTCAGGAGTCACGATCTCCAGCCGCAGCCGAAATTGTCCTTTCCCTGCAGCCGGACCCCCGATCCGGACTCCCATGGCCAGGGTCCAGCTGTGGGGGAACTCACTTCCCCTCTCATCTGTCTCTGCAGTCTGCTGCCAAAAGCCCACATCCAGGAGGACTTATTCCACCTCTGAGGTGGAGTAAGTTCCCCATCTATCCGGACAACCCTGGACGTACAAGGCCGACTTCAGAATAGACCCTGTACATCTGGGGAGATGACCCGCCCTCACTCTGCCCTCATTCCGCCTTCATCTAAGGCTCCTCTTACAACTCAGATGTACATACAGGGAGCCTTTTTTGGCAGCCACATTTGGATGGATATCGGGGATGTACGTCCAGGCTGGATATACATCGCCATTATTTATGGTGCAGAAAACCCCCCCATAAGGTCTAAGTCACTTAACCATGTGGAGGGTAATTTTATGAATTCTTGTACATGCATATTTAAGGATTGTTTTATAAAGTACATGCATACTTTATAAAATAGGGGTGTAAGTGGTATAACAAAGGGTATCAAACAAATCATGGCTCTATGGCAGGTGTAAGTGCCCACGCCTAGATATTTTTAAGAACATGTGCAAGTTATAGTATTTTACACGTGTTAATGGCACATATCTTTCCATGGCTCCTTATAAAATCAAACACCACAAAGCTGTCTCAGGGAAGCAATAATCCAAAATACAAATCAAACCCTGTACTATGCTTAACTCAAAAATTAACAACCAATATTAATCTTATTACAATAATTTCTTTTAGCAGGCAAAAATGACCTCAGGATGGCTAATATCCCTCATACAGTGACTAGTCACTATAGGGAAATAGCAGACGCTTCACATCACAGGTCAAATAGCCTATACCATCCAACCATATAAATATAACCAATTATATAAACTTAATACACCCCAAACATTTCACTTAGGAACCTATATCCAGTAATCTTCACAAGCATTCACCACATACATAACACACACCCATTAAAAGCGTCTAACTTAAATAATCATGGCAGTACATCTGGAGTCATCAGTGCAGTCCCAAAGCTGAAAAAACATAACACAAAATTACTCCCAAGTAAATGTAGATTCACAAATAAAAGCACACTGTACTTATCTGAAGTAAGCAGCTTTAAACAGCACACAGTCTCAATGGGACCAAAACCAACGGCTCTTCAGCACACTGCCCAAAGCCAGCTCAATGAACCACCCAGAACTTGAGGAAAAACACTTCTCTTTCAGGCTCTAGACTTGAAACTTCAACTCTCCATGCTTGCCCTTGACGCAAGCTTCCGTTTCGCCAAAAGGCTTTATCAAAAGGGTTTACAGCAATGGAACAAAAAAGCCTAGGTCTAACAAACTTTTCCTCACGTTGAAATCAAAATCAAAATCAGCCACATAAGGTCTACCAAATGCAGTCTAAGACAACTGTTGAGGCCCCCTCAGAGCTGACTTTACCATTATGTGAACTAGGTGGTCGCCTAGAGGGTTTTCTCTTCAGGGGCACCCATTGCTGCCGCCGTTGCCCCTCTCCAGGATATACAATGGTGGCAATGCCACAAACAGCTGACTTCCTGTTTTGGTATTGGGCGTCAGAGAGAGGGTGGAAGAAAACAGCCCTGCGGTACCAAAGGTAAGCACCATGGGGCTGTTTGCGGCCATTGCACGTCCCAGAGAGGGGTGACAGCGGCAGCAAATGATGCCGCAAAGGTGGACCGAAGGGGCGGTTACAAGAGATGAGGTTTGCCTAGGGCACCTTATCTTCTCGCGCCGGCCCTGAATCCTCTCCTGCTCTAACCAAATCCCACATCAGAACAGCCCAGTTGTTAATTTTTAGACAAAGACCACAGTCTAACCAGCTCTCAAGACCAATGCTCTAATGCTCCATCTTCTTGACATTAATACACCTACCGCTAGTTTTCATTCACTTCATGGCACAGGATAAACAAGGTTTCAGATTACTAGCGTCTTGATGATAATCAACCCCTAGAGGGACCAGAAGTTGAATATCATCTGCAATGGAGAAAAAAATAATTTCAAAGGCACAGACACATTTCACTAAAGGCTTCAAGAAAATATTTAACAATGGGAATAATGGTGAACCTTAAGGCACTCCCCATCTTAAGGATTTAATCCCTGACCATTTTCCAAAGGAAATTGAGAACGAACGGCTTGCGAGAAAAGATGTAATCCACTGCAGCACTTTCCCTACTACACATGAGTACATTGCATCACTATTAGATTATTATTGACCAGCTCAAATGCCAAAGAAAGATCCAATACAATCAGTACCACAGGGACATCTGTATTCAGATAGCCTTATTGAATTTAACATTGCAGCCATCAAAGTCTCCGTGCTACAACCTGTCATAATGCCAAATTGATCTAATAGGTCATAATCCTCCAAATAGGATC
This sequence comes from Ichthyophis bannanicus, assembly GCA_033557465.1. Taxonomy (NCBI): domain Eukaryota; kingdom Metazoa; phylum Chordata; class Amphibia; order Gymnophiona; family Ichthyophiidae; genus Ichthyophis; species Ichthyophis bannanicus. The sequence continues at coordinate 108,379,710 of CM066040.1, forward strand.
CTAACCAGATCACTGCTGCCTTCTCAATTAATTTCATAATAAAAGGAGAGATGTGTGGGAAGGTCTGTAACCCACACATCCCTCCTTTTCTGTGGCATCTTTTTCCAAAATTGGGGACATCATCTCTTTCAAAGAGTCTGGAGGGGAATCTTGCTTCAAAGATGCATTAATAATATCTCTTACCCAGCTCAGCACCGAGTCTGAGCACGACTAAAGCAAGTAACAAGGCACAAGATCATGTACTGAATAGTCTGGTCTTGCTGAAGCAACCAGCTACTTAGTTCTATGCAATCAGATAAGATAGAATTCTTTCAAGTTAGGGATAGCGGATTCGGAAAACTGAAGGGTTATCCTGGGCTGAACCCAAACATAATTCCCTTTTTAAAGTAAAAAAAAAAAAAATTCTCTATATAAATTAAAATCAGCCAATAACTCAGCAATTCCTTCCCCATCATCTTCCTTCCTGGCCATACATCCTGTACTTGACAAACCTTTCCACCACCCTTTTTCTATGACCCTTTAGTAAACAGACCCCCTATATCTCTGTTAGTGAAGAAATGGCTAGAAATCAAAGGGGGGGGGGGTTGTATATTAGAATAGGTCAATGGTTACAGTTTATTATGGTGCTTTGTAAATGCTATGAATCCCTTAAGAAGCGTGTTTCCCACGCTGCTATCTAAAGTACCCAAGCACTAACCAAATGTATTTTCTGCAATAACAATACCCCTGGATCTGGGACCTATCATGCAATGTCTGTATGGCTCCAGTCATAACAGTATGTTTATGTATGGATATTTTCATTACTGCAAACTCATTCTGCCAAATTAGGCACAAAATGTCATTTTGTTGTATGAAAAACCTCCCCACAATTTTCATGTTCATCAGTGATCCTTTGCACATACTGTGAACTTAAAGGCAATTGTATCCAATGATGCTACACCATGTAATTCCCAGCGACGTAAGGATTTATGAGAAGGCAGCACGGACCACTATTTTAAAATCATTTCAGTATATGCTCTTTTGTCAAGAATATTGCTCCCAGTTCCTTCAGGCATGGAAAATCGATCTCAGATTTCTGAGCTGGCTGTGTTCCAAACTGGCCTATGGGGACTCTTATTTAATTAAAACATAATAGCACTGTTTGCTAAATCCTATTAAAAACATCAAACAGGAACATGACAAAATATGAATTTGAATCATTCATTCTTTCAAGTCATTTCCCTACGTACTTGGTAGAATTAGTATGTTCAAGAAGTAAAAATAGTAGCAAAAGAATGGATCTAACTAGAGAAGGACATGATTTTTTAAAAATATAATCCGCTTCCAAAGTTTTAAGACAACTGTGAATGAAGTACAGTGTACATATCCAAGTTCATGAAATTCCTAAGTATTAAGGACTGATGCATGATAAAACGATGAATTCATTCCACAATACTTAGGGTTTCACATCAGGAATTTTACAATTATCTATGGAGGGACAAGCAAAAATGGTGACGATTTAGTGATGTTGACTGAGCTCTGGTCCTGGTTGTTGTGATTTTTTTAGCTGGTTGCTTTTCATGAGGAAAAGGAAAGGGAAGCCTCAGGGCTCTCACACTGCTCTGGGAATTGGGAGACTGCATGGGCCAATGGATTATAATGTCACCCACTCAGCTCCTGTTAACAAAAAAGCGCCGAAGGTGTTTGTGGCTAATGGGTAATGGAAAGCTCTCCAGACCATGAAACAATGCTGGCAGAAGTAGTGTCTTCTCTGAGGTAGTTAAACAAAAAGGAAAATGAGGTAATGCACTTGTAGACTAGCTTTTTTTTTATGTGAGAGGCCTTGGTCACTTTAGAGAAAACAATCTGTGCTCAGATTTCTCAACTGTCCCAACAGACAGTGGAGTTATCAGAGAAAATGAAAATTTGGAAGAAGAGAATATTGTAATTAAATGATTGTGACACTGGAAAAAGGTACATGAACAGAAGTGTATATTAATGATATGAATTTGCAATTTAAATGAGACTTTGGAAAATTTGCAGAGAAAGTGGACATAGAGATTCATAATTTTTCCAAAAAAACACCAAACTCCTCCTTTGGACCTTCTTAAAAAATATTTTGACGACATTTTTAAGACTCCAGTAGCCACTTTGCCCTCCAATTGCCAGAGTTTACTATTTAACTGTTTTGAAAAGAAAGTAGGAGAAGCTATGCAAATTTCATTTGATTCTTTGAATCCTTTGGACATCAGCGTCTTCAAGAGAAGTAAAAGTACATTCAGCAAATTTAATAGCAGACTTTGCCATTCATATTACCTGAAGGTTATGTTCTTGGAACTGTATAAGTACATTTCTCCTGTAATGAGGACTTTATAGCAATTTATGCTTCTTTTCTTTTCCTTAATGTCTGGTCTGGCTTGGCGAACTGTTTTTTTTTTGTTTTATTTTGTTTTTCTATTTGTCATACAAGATGTAATTGCTTCTTACTTCTTTTAACATAGTAACATAGTAAATGATGGCAGATAAAGACCAGTATGGTCCATCTAGTCTGCCCAGTACGATGGCAAGAGTAGGTGCACCTGCCGCTCTGTGCAGGCCACCCCTCCCCATGTCTTTGTTTAGGGGTGAACCCACTACTCCATGTAGGACACCCCTATTTGTTGAGAAATTAGATGGTTCAGTTTATTTTGATTTTATCCTGTTGCTGTAAAGGGACCCACTGGGGCATGTTTACTAAACATTCCTAACGTGCGGGGCCACGGTAGTGTGCCTGTGCCATATAAGGAGTGGGCGGATCAGGCTGAAAAAAGGAAAAAACCGACCGTACGTGTGCGCGCCGCGCAAATGTGCGGGGCCCACATTAGCGCGTGGGAAGGCTAAGTGGGGCGCCGCTGGGCACATAGAGGAACAGAGACATAGCACAACGGTGAAGACACGAACCAATGGTGCAGGGGCCACAGGTTTGACTCCCCATTGTGCTCCACAAAAAAGGCCAGCTGAGGCATCAACTTTAATGGTTAAAAGTGGTTGAGGAGGCAAAATAATTTTGGGCGGCAGAAGGCAGCGCACTGTCATTTTGGGCGGCAGAAGGCGGCGCACTGTCATTTTGGGTGGCAGAAGGCGGCGCACTGTCATTTTGGGCGGCAGAAGGCGGCGCACTGTTAATTGTGGGCAGCAGGAGGCGGCGCGCTGATGGGCATCAGGCTGCGTGCTGATGTGTGCGGAGGCATTCAAATAGTGGGCGGCAGAAGTGGCGCGCTGATGCTCATGCACAGGAACAGAGCCACAGCACAATGGTTTGGACACTGACCAATGGTGCAGGGAGCAGGGGTTCAAATCCGTACAGTGCCCAGTAAACAAGGCTGGCTGAGGCATTATATATTATGGGGATGAGTGCTGTAGGGGGCAAGTTAAGTTTATTTTAGTACTCACGACTAGCAGACGCACACGCAAAGCATGTTAACATAAGGCGGCCCATACGGCACATGTTACAGCTCACTGTCCGCCAAGGCACCCTAGAATGTCCCCTATAGGGCACCATATATGTTGCGGCACAGGGTAAGGTATAGTGCACCTTATATGGACGGCAACCATAAGGTGGCCAATAGGGCACCCAATAAAGCACCCGCAGAGGCACCCCATGGGTACAGTACACTGAGGGTGTTATTGCTGGCAGCAACATATGTACAAGAAATAAAACAATGCTGTGGAAAACCCTATCAGATAACCCCACTGTGGGTTTGAACCTATGACCTCTGGCATCATAGGCAGTGACGTAACCATTGGGCTACAGCTCTATAGCTGACAGCAAGCCCCTGGCTGGCTGCAGAGAGCCTGCACGTCACCCCACAGACAGTCTGCTGTTGTAGACAGGATAGGGTTAGGCCACCCGTACCCATGATGCACTGCACATGCAAATCAGCTGTCCACAGATGCACACAAGATGGGGAATGCACCTCAACAGCTCCCCGGCCTGGCAGGAGGAAGTGTCCATGTGCACCCACACAGCACCCCGGCCTGGTAGGGTGTACTGAGCGGGTGTTCCACTGGCACAGAGTAGCTACACCCCGTCGCATTGTGCGGGTACTGTGCTCACCCTGAGGGTGCGATGAGGCGCCCAGGACCAGGTCCACAACACCCTCCATGGCTGAGAGAGGCCATGTCAGAGCTCCAAAGCAGTGTTAATCTGTGAGATAGGTTGTTTCTGCAGAAACATCCTGGATATATCTGTCTGTCTCAGTCAGGGGAACCCCCCATGGACCCCTAGGTGGGCCATGCACCACCAACCCCCCCCCCCCTCGGCTGAGGGTGGCAAACAGGGTCACCTATCAACGGATCCACATTCTACCCCCTGCAATGATGGCAGTAGAGTGGACCATCAACCCCGGCCCTACTGGGGAACAGACACCCCACAGGGCAGTCACAGCAGCTCTATACACCCCCAGAACACAATATCAGACAGACATTAGGCCTGGATATGCTAAGCTGCACCCCACCGCTGTCAGATATTCTCCTGCAGCAAGCCATCAGCCGCTGCACCCTGCATGGCACCCCTTCAAGACACAGACCAGCTGAATACAGTCTGCTAGCTAGTCCTGGTGGAAATGCATGCACCCAGAACTGGGATGGCAGCACACACAAGCAGTTACATCAGTGACTGGGCCCCAAAAGAACACCCATATATATCACATGAGAGGAATACTATATAGCACTATGGGGGTGCCTAGCCATGCTGTGGTCACTGCACAGTCAGGGTGGAGTGATCCCCCAGCAGCACATACAGAGGTCACCCTGTCTGAGTTATACCCATGGTACCTTGCTGCTCATTATGCACATTGGCAGGCCAATACTGGCAACAGTGCTGGCAGTGTGGGCTGTGGAAGGTGTTTTCAGCCACCACACACTGTATAGACAGACACACACCCCCACACCTATGCCAGCAATGTGCTACTATAGAGGAGGTTAGTAGCCCTGCCCACCACACCAGTCCTGGGCACGGTACAGCCATGGATATGGTACACAGTACTGCTGGGGGTCACTCCCCAGGGTGGTAAACACTGTCAGGGGCCAGACCTGGAGCACGCACCGCAGACATCAGACAGCTTGTTCTGATGGAGCTCAAGAAGCAAACAGTGCTGAACGTAGGACTGTCTATCTGCCGGTACCCACATCAAACGTTTGAGGGCTGTGTACCATGTACCCAGGTATAGGGTGGCATTGCTAAGGTACGCAGGTGCTAGATCTGGGAGATGCACGCAGGGCCCAATGTCCTGCCTCTCCAGGAGGCATTGGCCAATGGGGCCTGTGGGTGTGGGTGTGGGTGTGGGTGTGTCTGGCCCTGTTGTCTGCTGCTTTACGGCAGAGTTTCCCTACTCCAGTCCTGGTGTTCCAGACACTGTTCGGGTCTTCATGCTGTCCCCTATGAATATGCATGAACTACATCTGCATACCATGGGGGTGGTGCAGACATATGCAGCACAGGCATCTTTCTTAGGGGAAGCATGGAACCTGAATGGTGTTTGGCCCTCCAGGACTGCATTTGGGAGACTCTGCTCTAGATAATGTGCCTGTTTATGGTGTCTGTGTTTGGTGTGGTAAAATATAGGCGTATTAACCATGCCTATGTTCTCAGCAATAAAGGTTTGTCCTTACTATCACGGTGTAGTTGTGGGAAAAATATGTGGACAGGGTTGGCAGTAGCTGCAGCTGGGATTTGAAACTGTGACCCTCTGGTCTTAGAGGTACTGGTTCTGTCTGCTGCACCACACTGTGGCCACAGAGACAGTGGCAGGATGGGGTCACAAACCCTGCTCTGCACATGTTTACTGTGGGCTCATTCACCTTGTCTGGTCACATACGTGCAGATAAACCCCAGAAATGACCACGAAAAACAGGGCTATACTTTTAGCCAAGCTGGGCAACAGTGCTATTAATGGGCAACCATAGGGAACACTCCCAGGAAAGCTCCAAAGATGGCAATTAGTTTTGGTGGAGTCTCCGCTCCGTAGACCCTTCCAAAATTCATTTCTTTTTTCTGGAGCTTTCCTGGGTGTGGTTTTTATATTTGCCCATTACTATAACTGTTCCCCAGCTGAATTACTATTTTTAATATTTTTGTTGTGGTCATTTTCTATTTTTATTTTCACTTTTGTGCTGTGCACATGTATCACACTGCTTACGTTTTGCAGGTTTCCCCGGTTTTCCTGTACATTGCTGACGGAAATGATTTCTCTTCCCTTTAACTGCCCTCTACCGCGAGTGTTTCACTCGCGCTATTTTTTCCTTGTAAATTCGGGCCCGATAATGTGCGGGGAGCCTCTCCCCCCCCTTCCCCGCCCATTGACCCCATCTCTCCGCCCCTCGGGAGCCTTCCTCCGCCCTCCGTTAGCCGTTCCACGCCTCTATCGGACATCTGCGGGCCCATACTTGTGCGGGGCCCGTTAATGTGTCGCGCACATGCGCAGGGGTTCATCGCATGTGTGCGGGGCGTTTAAGAGCGTTTAGAAGCGTTTAAGTTCCGCTTTTCCGTGCGCTATTGTGCGGCGCGCACTTTTGCGGTTTTTAGTAAACATCCCCCACTGTGTCTGTCCCATGCCATTTTGAATTCCGTCACCGTGTTTGACCCCACCACTTCCATCGCGAGGGCATTCCAAGCATCCACCACCCTTTCTGTGAAAATTATTTCCTGACATTGCCTTTCAATTTACCACCTTGCAGCTTCTTGTTATGCCCTCTAGTTTTACAGCTTCCCCGTCTTTGGAAGAGGTTTGTTTGTTCATTATTTCCCTTTAAGTATTTAAAGGTCTGAATCATATCTCCCCTGACCCTCCTCTCCTCCAAAGTGTACATGTTTAGGTCTTCAAGTCTCTTCTCATAAGGCTTCTGACGCAGGCTCCAAATCATTTTGGTCGCCTTCCTCTGAACAGTTTCCAGTCTTTTTACATGCTTTGCAAGATATGGTCTCCAAAACTGAACACAGTATTCCAAGTGAGGCCTCACCAGTGACTTGTACAGTGGCATAAGTACCTTTTCCTTTCTGCTGGCAATTCCTCTTTGTATGCAGCCCAACATCCTCCTGGCTTTTGCCACCGCCTTGTCGCACTGTTTTGCCACCTTGAGATCTTCAGAAATAATCACACCAAGGTCTTTCTCCTGATCCGTTAAAAAATTACTCAGTATTGCAGGGTACATACAAAGTTGGGCAATACTAGGGGTATGTGTGCTAACCTCTAGCATGGGGTTTGCTGTGCACTAAGTAACCTGGGCTAACAGATAGCACAGGATCCCACACTAAAAATACCAAGCTAAACACTTAGGATGTGATGGACTTGAGACTGGGAGGGCAAGGGGCATAATGTGGGCATTGATGGCATGTCACAGTTATCACAGTTGTTTTGATCACGTGCTAACTGCCTCCTATCATTAGCACAGATGCACTTAATGCCACCTCAAGTGTTAAGTGCACCTGCATGCCAATTAGTGTAGCACCACACGTTAGCAATGCATTAACGGCAGGATATGGATGCACATGCCTGCAAAATTTAATCTGCTAATTTCACACGCTACCAGTGCAGACTTTAGCAAACATATCCCCTAGATAGCATACATCTTTCTCTTTGGGGCATGTTTACTACAGGTTAACATGTATTAAGTACTACAGAGGCTCATAGAAATGAATAGGCCATTGCAGCACTTAACACATGTTAACTTTACTTAATACATGTTAACCTTAAGTAAATATGCCCCAAATGTCAAGTGAAAACATGTAGTTATATCACCATAGAAGTAGTTCAGATCAAGAAAATTCCCATAAATTTATTTGGTAGTTCTTCAAGGACAAGCACAATACCATCATCTTCACATCATCTAATGGAGCTCAAGATGGACAAATGTAAACAAAGCTTGAGAGCTTTCTAGAACAGTCTACTGAGCATGTTTGGGGCTTTCTAGTCCGTATCTCCATCCAGGGCTATTTCAGTCCAGTTTTTCTGTACTGCCCACCAGATGTTTTTCTTTCTTTCGATGGTTTTTCATTCTATTTTCTTTCTTCCTTTCTCCCTACCCACCTCATCAGAATGTACAACACTTTTTTCCTCTTTCTTTCTTTCCCTACTTTCTCTGTATATTTGTTCTATGCAAACCACTATGATGACCATTGTGTCCTTCAGTGGTCTAGCAAATGCCCCAAATAAATAAATACAAACTGTGAGGAGTGTACTTAGGCTATGAAGACACATACATTATGTGGTCTTTATAAAATAGGTGCAGCATGTGCCTATAAAATAGCCTTGAAAGTTCTCACACAAAGTTAAAATTCTAATTTTGCATTGATTGTCTAGATCAGAAAAGGGACATTCAACTCAGGGCAATTACAAAAGGCTCTCTGAACATGGAGCCATGTAAGGCCATGGGAAAAATATAGAAATTTGGCAGCACATACAGTGCAACCAGCCATTTTACAAAAATGAGCAGCTTTGCGTGTGTAAGTGCCGCCCCTTACATGTAGAAGTAGCTGATTTTGCAAAACTACATATCCAAGAGAAGCCAGTTTGAGCTCATTGTAAACTCCAGACAGGTAAGTGCAATTCCTTCCCCCACCACACGACTTTTCCAAACCTCCAGTCCAAATGAGCAGTTCTCTGACAATGTGTGCCTCGGAGCAAATGTACATGCTCACCAAACGTTTTGGACGCCTACCTTGTATTTCTGCTGCAACACATATATAAGTCAAATAATTTTAAGGTCCACTCAAACTTTGCCCAAATCTTTATCTGGATATAAACATGCATAAGTAACATCCTTCTAAAATCACTATAAGTGTATGCCTATTACATGTGTAAATTGCACTTTTTACACATGCAAATCTTCTAAAAATGCCCCCTAAGCCTGATTCAAGGCAGGCATAATTTTTCTGTAAAGATTTCCATGGATGCATGTGTATTTTATAATATAAAAGACTCCCAGACATACTCATTTTCAAACTTTTTTGTAGGACCACTCACACATTCAAACATATATAAATTAATTTGTAGTCCAGCTTTCTTTATGTATTTATGCCAATCACTCTGCAGAGCATGGTAGTGAATGCACCTACATCACACTGTCCAAGCCTTCCATCCAAAAAAAAATTACTCTCAATACAGATGCAGTACTGCATTTCGATAATAATCTGCGTCAGGGAAGAAAGCTTTTATGGCACAATTATCTCGCCTGCCTCCATTCGCTTAATTTCTTCCATGGTCCAAACCAGCCACTTCTTTTGGCATACTTCTGGTTGGCATCTATCATCATCAACTTCTGCTTCCCTATTTAAATGTAGTCAGCTGATCCTGCAAGCCCCAATTAACTTCCTCATATCAAAGACAGCCAATCCAATTCTGCATTTAAACCTTTGGAACTAACTTTTTCTAACTTAAAAAGCTATTGTTGAATTTTTTTTTTTTAAGTCCACTATTGCTCCCAGAAATGTAACACACTATCACAGTCGCCCCCCACCCCCACCAATGTATTCCAATACTCTTCATTGTAGTTGTTGAAGATCATGTCCCCTGTGTATACAATGTTCTACCATAGGAGCTCCAATGTTTCTCATATTTAATCGCAACTTGTGTTCTGTTTATTGCTTTTTTCCATTTTCTCTTGGTATGGCGCACATAGAGCAGAGGATAGGGCAAACTATTATGTATTCCACAAAATCACTTTCATAGATGGTCCAGGAATATGAAAAAAATTGCTGCTGTTCAATCAAATTCACCCCATGTAGAACCTGTTAATGTTTGTATTTGATTAGAGACCTTCGCTAATTTTACCACAGAATCAGCCATATTTCTGCCCCTTGTATATTCTATTACTGATCGTTATTGGAAACAAGTGTGTAAAATTAGCACTGTCCAATATTTTTGCAGAATACTGGCCACCAACTGTGCTCTAATTGAAAATAGCAATACACAAGTTATGTTGAATTCCTTTTCTGGTATCTGATCCAATAGTAATAAATGACTCTGGGCATATAATGTATTTATTTATTTTATTTACAGTAGCTATGCTTATAAACCACTAAATCTGAGAGTCTAAGCCAGTGGTTCTCAACAATGGAAGTAGTGCATGCAGATCTATTTCATGCATATTCATTGTGGATATCCTGAAAACCTGACTGGCCTAGGGGGACCAGAGGACTGGGTTGAGAACTACTGGTCTAAGCGGTTTACATGAAACAGCATGGCCTGAGGTGGCCTTACATGGAACAAGAAACATCAGAACAGGAATAAAAGGTTAAAGGTAAATTGCGTAACAGTAAAAACTTTAAACATTTATGGTGGCTATTCGTGCCCTTCCTGCCGGCGTCTAACTTCCCTGCCGGTTGTATGGGGAGGATAGACTGGGGTGGATCGGGGGCGGAGGCAGGGCAGGCAGTGGGTGGTTGTCAACCCTGGACATATGGGGCTGATTCCAGTGTCGACCCTGTACGTCCAGGACCGACAGCTTAGATGGGGAACTTACTCCACTTTTGAGGTGGAATAAGTTCCCCGTTCTTGCAGGGGACAGCGGCTCAGGGCTCAAAAGAGGCAGCATGAGGCAGAGGAAATTCCCTGCAGCCCAACCCTGGCCTTGGGAGGCCGGATCGGGGGTCGGGCTGCGGGGAAAGCATTTTTCTGTGCTGGCACCGGGGACCGCGGCTTTACAATGGAGCTGCGGTGCCATGACAACCGGATGCCATGGTGCCACGGCTCCATTGTAGAGCCCTGACTAAATTAGCCAGGGACAGGCCTGTATCTGCAGGTTGGGCTGAATCGCAGTCCCGACCTGCACATACAGGCCTGTTCGCGATTCTGTTCGCAGTTTCCAGAGAGGGAAGTGTGTGGGGAGAGGGAGGAGTAGGAAGGAGGGAAGCTTGAAGATATGGTATCCACAGGCGGCTTTTAGTTCACTGGGGTTATGCATTGTCATTAGGGAGGTATTTGAGAAACAGCTACATCTTTATGTTTTTTCTGAATTCTGACAGGTCATCTGTGGCATGGAGACTGTCTGGGATTACATTCCATAGGACTGGTGCAAAGAGGGAGAAGGCCCTCTTCCATGCTGTGCAGTTGGTCTTGGGGTTGGGTTGATGTGTAAAAAGAGTTAACGGAACTTGTTCTTCTGTCTCTGTTGTTGGATGCCCTCTAACAAGGATTGGAGATGAGTGGAGGACAGGCCCTGGGAGACTTTGAAGATTGTGAGTATGGATTTGTATTTGATCCATTCAGCAATGGGTAGCCAGTGTAGTTGCTTGAGAAGTGGAGTTATGTGTTCCATTCTTGGGGTATTGCAGAGAATGTGTGCTGCAGTATTCATGGCTAGTTGGATTGGGTGGATTGCAGATTTGGGGAGGCCTTGAAATATGAGGTTATAGTAATCAAAGTGTGGGAAGGTGAGTACCTGTATGAAAGTCATGTGGATCCAGGAGTGGTCTAAGATATTGAACAGTTTTGAGCTGTAGTAGATGCTTCTGGTAGTATTGCTTTTGTGGGGGAGGGGGGGCTAGAGTGAGGTGTTTGATCTAGTCCGACTCCTAGGTAGCGTATTTCAGATTTGACCTGCAACCGAATTCCAGCAATAGTTATGTGGGGAAATGGGATGAAGTTAGTGTCCCTTGCTCTTTTGAATGCCCACAATATCACATGTTTGGGTATCCTCTCTGTTGGAACCATATGAGGGGGGGCTGATAAGTCTCTGGCCTTGTAACGAAACAGAAAGCACAAGGCCAGAGACTTATCAGCCCTCCATCATATTAGCATTTCTTTAGAAGTTTAAAATCCTGCAATGTTAAACAAATTCTTTGCGAACATAAAAATTGGCTTATAGATAAACTATTTTTGAGACTACAAAGATGGTGATTGTGATATCTAAGGAAATTATTTCAGTCCACCTCTTTCCTAAATAATCCTAATAGCTAAATATTCAAATTTCTTTGATCACAGGACATTTTAAAATAGTTTACCTATAAGCCAAAAAGAATTTGTTCAACATTGCAGGATTTTTGACTGGTCAGGAGCTTCGGTTTGCTAATACACAGTGTACTGTCTTCAGTCACTATCTTAAAGTGGCCATTGCATGTCTAAAAATCGCCTCCTCCCCTTTTTTCCCCATTCTACACCCCCCCCCCCACCCCCATGAAGACAAACCATCAAATCCCTAGTCCAGACCTACCAACCCCTCAAAATCACCGCTTGGTCTCCTTCTCCCCTTAGACCCCCCCCTTACACCTGGGCCCTCCCCCTAAAAAAGACCCCCCAGCCCTCCATGGGCCTCCATGAATCCTTCCCTAGTGGTTTAGGCTGATGGTGGGGTCAAAATAGTGTCCAAGAACACTACGCCAAATATTCTTCCCAAAGCTAAGGGCAATGTGAAATACTATAAAGGCTTCCAGAGATCAGTTGTCCAACACAATCATCCTAATCCAGCAGACAATCCGGTAACAATGATCTATGTGAAGAAATGGGGAGGAACAGGATCATACTTCTTGTGTTTGAAAGAAAGTGGAACTGGGTTATTTCAAATGGGAAGACCTTCCGGGCCATGTACCTGGCAGGAAAACACAATGTCCTAATGGACAAGCTGAGCTGAGTCTTACCACCACACAATAAACTGCAGAAAGGTACAGCAAATAGGGATGTTCACAGGGCAAAAATTTCTGGTTCATTTATCTTTATCCATAATATTTCAGATTTATACGTTTGGTTCATTTCATATCTTCATTTCAAGAAATAAAATTCATATGCATTAAGACTTTTAGGTTAATGCCCAATTTAGCATATTCTAATGAACGTGGCAAACAAGATTTCAAGTGAATAAGTAACACTTGTGATAGGTGTGCCATTCACATCTCTTGAGAATAGGAAGGTTCCTCAATTCTTTGGGGATAGGGATACATGAAAAACAGTCTCAGATATTTTCTCCCTAGATTGAGGACAGGACCTCCTGAATTATTTATATAATAATTCTTCCAGCAGTAAAGACCCTGCTAAAACTCAGAAGGGATCATGGAGTCATAGCTCCTTTTGGCCAAGGCAATTTTGGTTCCCATTTCTGTGGGAGTTATCCATCAAGGAACCGATCCAGCTGGGTTCTTGCTCAGCCCTAATTACACTCCCAGCATCAGGTCTCTGGCTATTATGGCCTGGGTGTTGAGAAGGTAGCATTTGGTTCACTTAAGATCCAATTCTGAGTTGCAACTTGCGGGCTGCGTGCCTGGAGATCCCTGCTGCCCGATCCAGGTCCCAGCTTCCCAGCCGTGGGTCAGGCAGCAGGACTGAAGAGGGTGGCACCACAAGAGCAAGGGGTGCTTGTGGGGAGGACATCCCCACAGGCATGCAGGGGCATGCTGGGCCATCCTCGGGCCCGATTCTGTATGCCGCTGGAACGTCTTGCTCCTGCAATACAGAATCGGGTCCTAATGGGCCCATCCTGTTCAGGGCCATCCAGACAGCCCGGACGTGCCCCTGATAGAATCGGGCTCTTAATCTGTCTGATATGTCTCATATCCTTCCAGCTTCTAGAAGCAACTCTAAGTGAAAGAACTTTGTCCTCTGGTGTAAGAGAAAGGCTCTAGTCCTTTCTTTCTGTTTCACATGAACATCTCTGAGCCATATTTAAAAACCAACTGTTGGAATTCATCTTAGTGGACTTGATGCTTATCACCAATCTTTCTACAGCTTCATGTGGGGCTTGGTTCTTCCACTGTCTCTTAGGAACTCATTGTGGTATGAACCGAGATGATGAAAGCAACACTGGAGCCACTAGACTCCTGTTAACTGAGGTACCTGATTAAGATTTCCTTTTTGAGGTGTTCATGCCTTAATGACTTAACTACCCTGCACAAAATATTTTTATAGGGTAGTTCTATGTAAGCATCCTAAGTGGGTGTTAAATTTTAATCTTAACCAATTAATCATCCTTCCAACAATTTCCCCAGGCTAAATGTCCATAAAATTGAAGTGCCTTGCACACAGTAGCATAAATTCCACTAAAGTTGGATCCCCCTCTGCTTTGGGGTCCCTTTTTGATATTTTGTTTGAGGGCCCTTCATTTCAGCTTCTGCCACTGCTTGCACAGTTAGGAATATAAAAGAGCCTTAGCCTTCTACTTAGAGCATATTAAAGCTATTTGAATGTTTACCCAGCCTTTGGTTTCGTTCAAACCCAATAAACCTGGGATTACCATAGCCATATGAACACATCAAATTAGATAACCATTTGCATCTTTCATTTATGGCCATGCAGGCTTAAAGCTGGAGGGGCTTGCCAAGGCTCATAATATCAGTGCCATTACAACTTTACTAGTCCATTTGAGGTTAGGCTTCATGAAGGAGATTAGGAAGATTGAGAGGTAGACTTCTGTCCATACATGCACATACCATTAACATTTGGAGAAAGATTCTCAACGTGATAGTAGGTTTGGCTAATCTGGACTTTCTTTAAGGTATAGAATCTAACTCCATCCCCTCTGTGGCCCATTTTCATTACGTATCTTCAGGCTGCCTTTGTTAAAAAGAGAAAAGCAGCCTATTGCCAACAAAATATGTTTATTGCCCATGGAACTTTCTTTTTCTGTTTCTCTTTGAAAGGAGGGGAGGGGGCATTTACTCTGCTGTGAATATTGAGACTTAGGACCTCTTTTACTAAAGCTTGTTAGATGGTTAACAGGTGTTTTAATGAATGGCTACAGGTGGTCAGAACACTAATACCTAATGTCTGTGTTCCCAAGCTAAAGCACACGTTAATCAGCGATTGTGGGGTGGGATAGGGAATGGGCAGAGAATGGACAGCACTTTGCCACAAGAGCCAGAACAATTGCAGTGTGCTCAGTGGCAACACAGCTCCTAATGTGGGTTCATCTAATGACTCCTTTATAGGAGTCTTAAGTGAATCTGACCTAGTGGAGTGCACATTAGGAAAACCCTTTAGTGTAGTAGCTACCAGGGACATATTGAACACACCTCTGAAAGCTAATATGCTGTCTTTTTCCCATTAATGCATGTGAGATTGACATTTTAATGGTGAATCCATATAAGGCTTTAGAAAACGGGGCCCTTAGTCAATGATTCTCAATAGAGGACCCATCATAGGTTGAGAACTGGGTCCCAAACTGTTATATATACCACTAGGGAGCACAAGGGTGGAGAACTACAGCCATCAAACTTTTTAACAATGCAAAGAGAACAGACCATGTAACGCCATTGCTTTATGAGCAACATTGGCTTCCTGTTGCAAGTAGAATCAAATTCCAAATTCTCTTACAGACTCATAGGGCCTTCGTTTCAGGCCTTCCAACATACCCCCATACAGAGTTCATTCGCTCTCATCCAACTTGAATGTTACGTTCGGCTAACCAAAATCTTAGTCACTCCATCAATAAAGACTCTGAATCAGGAAACATGCAAGTCTATAGACTTCTTTTTCACAGCTCCCCACCTTTAGAATGTTCTTCCAGTAAAACTTCGACTTTAATCTTAAACTGGGTCTAAAAACCTGGCTCTTCGGACATGCTTCTTCATGATGAGTGGCTATCGTTTAGAATACTTTTTTTCCTGTATTTTAGTGCCCCTCATGTGGCTCAGATATATGTTTGTTTCTGGCTGATATTGTTGTTCTTTGCCATACCTTAACCTTTTGTCTCTGTCTTTGTCTCTGCTTTTCTGTTCCTGCCTCATACATAGCAGTATATAAAAACTGCAAATAATAAATACATTAACTATACAAGATCTAGGAAAAAAATTAAAGACCTGTGTGATCCTGTGTGAGGGATGGTGAAGGTGATTGGGTATAAGAATATGCTAGGAGTTTGTTGCTGAGTTGGGAAGCAGTAAGCTTAGGTGGTAATGTCTTGTTTCTGTGATGGGTAGGGGGATGTATAGGATAGAGGGAGAGTAAGGGTTGGTTGGATTGGGTCTTTTGTTGGTTTATCATTATTAATTGTTGTGTTTTATAAGCAGTGTTATTTTACTGGAAGATATGCTTTATTATTTCATTTATTTCTTCTATACTAAAGGTGTAACATTTATTTTGCTGTATTATTTTTGTTTCTGGTACTCATAAAAAATCATTCATGTAATTCTTCCTTTCAAAAAAAACGTCAGTTATCCTCCTGGATATAAGCGCTATATATAAGCATTTATGTGATTTTTGTTTAGTTGAGCCAATGTGAGAACAGAAATAATGTTAATAAATAAACACAAAGAATATATGGTTATCCCTTTTTGCTGGACGAACTTTGCACACATAGAACCCTAATGTGCACAAGATTATCCCAGTTCACTGAGCTTTTTACAGACGTCTCTGCTGAATGTGGAGCCTTTTGTAAAATCCTTAAAGGGTGTCATTGCCCAGCAGCAACAGCCATGTCACAAAATATAAGAGGGACATGTGTGCACCGATAAATACATGGGGATGTACCAATTTGGCAGTATACATGTATATTTCCCAGGCCAGTTTTCACAAAATTATACGTAGAAGAGTCAATTAAGCAGCTGCATGAAATAACTTTTTTGAATTTTTGAGATGATGTTAGACACCACACAGGTAAGTACAATTGCGCCCTCAATCACTCATGGACACTCCAGGTCCAGTGCAACAGGTGGCTGACACGTATGCATTATTTTGAGCAGGTGGAAATACTGATGGGAATATTTTTAAAATACGTATATTTCCATTGTAAAATGGGAAATACACATGGGGGATACTGAAAGTGATTAATGCAGTTAGCAGCCCTGCTAACCACGTTAATCGCCCTGGCCGGCTGCTGGCTAGTATCGGGGTGTGCCGGGGTGCAGTAAGAGCAGCACCCAGTGATAACCTAACAGCAGTGATATTGAGCCGCTGCCTGGATTTTGCTATGTGGCGGAATTCAGGCACAGTAAAGGCTGGCCTAACGTTTGCCACCTAAGCTAACCGGGCACCTGTATATCACCACTGCCCAGTTAGCTTTGCAGCTATCTAGCTGACATGGATATTCAATGCCGGAGGCTGGATATGACCCTACCATTGAATATCCAGGTCTTAGTTTCAGCAGAGAAGGCAAACCACTTTAGATCGGCTAGCTGCCACTGCTGAATACATTGGTCAACATTGAAATCGTTACTGACTTTAAAAGGCCCTAGTCTGTAGTATCTTGGTGAGCTGAACATGAATATAACATTTAAAAAAATTTATTGGCTCTCGTTTTGAAGATATTGCATGTAGTTCGTTTTTGACGTTTCACCGTGTAAATTTATCCAGTAGGACATCAACAACATCCCAAATAAGCCTTGAATGATGTAATATTGCATCACATTGCATAATACCAGCATGCACACATCATCCAGAGTTGATTGCATCATTTTCTGATGCAATGCAATACTACTGCCAGACGGCTGCTGAAGCCAACTGAACATCAGCAGTGTAATATACGCAGTCGGAAAGGAAAGTAATCTGGTATTCTGTTCCGATATTGAAAGCCTCATGAATGCCTTAAAAATCACTCATGACCCACAACACTGGAGACTATTTATAGACTCTTCGAAACTTGAGTCTGAAGGCTGTGCTTTTGAACAATGGAAACCGTCTTCCATCTATTCCAGTAGCGCATGTCGTCCACATGAAAGAGACATAATATATAAACAATAAACATAATAAAAGAGATAATAACATAATAAAGAGACATAATATATAAACAACAATAAATAACATACGATAACTTAACGCATCTACTGACTTCCATTAACTATAACAAGTACAGCTGGCATCTCTGTGATGACTTGAAGGTAGTTGCCCTTTTAATGGGACTGCAGCAGGGATATATAAAATACATAATAATGTGAGTGGGATAGCCGAGCAAGTGATTGGCACTACTTGCAGAAGGAATGGAATCACAGACAAAATGTAACAGTTGGAGAGAAGAATATCCAGCACCCAGCTCTGGTTGAGGCTCACAAAGTCCTGCTACCACCCCTTCACATCAAACTAGGTTTGATGAAAAACTTTGTGAAAGCCATGGACCGCACTTTGCCAGCTTTCCGATACCTGCATGAAAAATTCCCTCGACTCAGCGAAGCAAAGAGGGAGTTTTTGTGGGTCCTCAGATTCGAAAGCTCTTCAAAGATGACTGGTTCAACAACTTGCTGCAGGGTGATGCGAAACAAGCATGGAATTCTTTTCGCCTAGTGTCAAACTTTCTCGGGAATATTAGGACAGAAAACTACAAGGGACTAATAGAAGACATGCTGATGCAGTATCAGAAACTTGGCTGCAATATTCTCTAAAGATCCATTTCCTTGATTCCCATCTCAATTTCTTTCCTGACAACTGTGGTATGGTTAGTGATGAACAGGGCGAACGTTTTCACCAGGATATCGCAACGATGGAGCAAAGATACCAGGGAAAATGGTCCACTACAATGCTGGCTGACTACTGCTAGACACTCCCCAGAGAAGCTCCCGAACAGCTGTACAAGAGACAGGCGAAAAAATCTAAGAAGTAGTCTATGACTTGGTTTTTTACAGGTATTAACCGAAGGCCTATTATATTTACTATTGACGTGCATTTTGTGATGTAAACATTAATTCTTGTAGATTACAAAAAAACTAGAGCCAACTTTGCAATTTCACTGTCATATCCGTGTTCAGCATATAAAAATTGATAAGAAATGACTATTTTTATTTCAGCAACATGACTTTTGTAAAAATTTGTTGACCAGTGATATTGGGCCCATACAGTTTCTGGGTGCTGAAACCACCTCCAGAACATTAGATTCTGTACATCCCACAGCATACTACATTCTAAAATCTGCATTCACAGGTGCATGCAATCTACATATGTAAATGCCTTAGGGGTAGATGCTGATCCCTGAATAGTGAGGTTGTATGTCTGAGTTGGACATGCATCCTCCGCTATTCGCAGGGACCATATTCCACACCTTTGCCTCCCCACACGTACTGTGTCATTGTGCGGGAAGCGCTGGATGGGGGCAGGAGTAGCAAGGTGGCTGGACGTACAGGGCCTATTCAGATCAGAGCCCTGTACATCTGCCGGAATCTACATGGACGCCCAGATTATTGCACCTCGAAGGTGGAATAAATGCTGGGCGTCCCTCCGATAGTGGGCTACAGCCCCCCTACTCCAGTGCGCTCCATGAGGTTGGTCCCGGTGGATGATCCCTGCCTTTGGACTTTATTGCAGCAGGGGAGTTTGTTGCTCCAGCTGGACATACCAGTGCCACAGCGACAGGACGCCACTGCAGCAGCACACCAGCCGGAGCGTTGGGAGGTCTGGGTGGGCAGCGAACTGGACATTTCCTGCAGCAGAATAGGGGGCACTCCGGGCCATCTAGGTGCCCTGATTCTGCACCCGTGGAAACATATGGCTCTTGCGGTTGCAGAATCTGGCGCAAAACAGCCCCCTTCTATCTTTTGGCCATCCGGACGACAAACATTAGAGCACTGCAAAGGAAGGTTACTGGTGTCAATGCAGTAGTAGTGTACAGTAAAATACAAACTGGTTTGTAGACATTTTAACCCCATGCATTGAAAATGTGCAGCTTCTCAGTTTACACGCAGCAAGGAATTTATATGAGGGCTTAAGAACATACTGCACTGTTTCAATGTAACTAGTCACTAAATAAAATAGATTCAACTCAGATTCATAGATAGGATGAAATTGTTGCATTCACGCCGTGCACGTCTCGTTCTCTCATCTCTGGTTACAAATGACCTGCTTTCCTGCTGCTCGGGAGCATTGCAGGACGGCTCTCAGATACACCTGCTGTAGCCATAATGAAACGATACTTCACAATTCTAATATCATTCATCCCTCACTACCAATAAACTCATAATATTAGTCTCATTCATTGCAGCTAACCTTATGTGCTGCTGAATTCTGAGTACCCACAGGAACAATACCATGCAGCTGAGATGTTTCATGATCTGGGCAATAACCGAGTCTCAACTCTTGCTTGTTTCAAATGTGCACACAAGGTAAGAAAAATAAAAAAGAGCGCAAAAACTATTCAGCCACAGTTTCCTACCTTGGACAGCTCCTCTTCCCTCTGAAAAGGGCAAAAAGAAAGATCAGAAACAGTAAATGGCTTGAATTATTAAAGGTATTTCAACGGGGGTAACATCGACCTAGTTAGAAGTACAGCATAGTTCTGGTATCTTGCATTTATCTTACTTCTGCAGTAACTTGGTTTCTCCTTTCTTTTAATTAATTAATTGGTTCCAGCCTGAGGTGAGCCTGTGCCTGGGAGGAAATAGGAGAGCTATCAGGTAACACAGGGGTAGCTGTTGAAATATAACTAAGACTCAAAATAGTTCTTTATTTTCAAGCACTATCCACACCAAAAGAAAATAATTTCTGATGCTATAATTGGCTCTGATGTTGGTTTGAAAACTCTTACATTTTAAACTACAAATTGCATAATAAATTCCTTTCTTTCTTTATGTATTACTGCTTGATTGCATGCCGTGCAGTTAGCAGGGGGTCGCTGACTGCATGGAACTCATCCTTCCCACTCTCTGCCCCTAACCCGCTCACTTCCCACTCCGATCTATGCAACTCAGGCTTCACTACCTGTGCTGGCCCCATGCTAACAGTTACCATGGGTCCCAGCATGGGGTTAACACGTGCTGTAACCTAGGTTAACTGCTTACTGCCCTTTAGTAAAAGGGACCCATAGAATCTCCACTTTTTTCTTTCTTACAGGAAAGCAGATCAGTTCCGTTAATACTTCATGAAGATCAGAGCCCTCTCTGACGTCAACAAATGTTTCAAAAGCTTCTAGAGCTGTACATGAAAAATATCAGGTTTGTTGCCTTGTCACTGTTGAACTTGTGTACTTGCATACGACTTTGGTGTAGGTATATTCAGGGGTGGGTTTTGGGCAGAGCATGGGTGTAGTCAAAAGGTATGCACATACTTGATAAAAACTACCTGAACAAATACCCATAATTTCTGCAGGATGTATTCTAGTATTTTATAAAGACACTTGGAGCCTGATGCAGGAAGAGGCACATCCGGGCCGTCCAAACTCCGAGCATCCCTGAACAAGTCGGGCCTGTCACTACCTGATTCTGCACCACGGGAGCTAGATGTCCCAGCGGGTGCAGGACAGGCACTGTGATAGCCCAGCATGCCCCAGGATCTGCCACGGGGACATCCACCCCACAGCAGTGCTGAACCTGTTTCCCCACCACTGACCCGGGCCCTGACTGCCCCTGCCGAGGATCGGGTGATGAGGACTTATCTACCCCTCCGCTGGCCGTGAGGTGGGGTTTCATTGGCCTCCCGCTGCTGCACCCAGGGCTTATTTATTTATTTACATTCTCTTATATACCGCGCTATTCTGCATCAGTGCGGTTTGCATTGAACAAACTGAAATTACATTGAACAGGGCATTATAACTTGGAGATAACTATTTTACAGGGAACATGGGCTATGGAGGGTTAAGTGGCTTGCCCAAGACCACAAGAAGCACCTGTGGGACTAGAAACCCCAGTCCTTCCGGCCCAAGGTTGCTGTCCTCTAGTGGGATTTGAACCTCCGACCTTCCGGCCTGAAGTACCTTGCCCCAACCACTAGGCCACTCCTCCACTTCCAAAGTGGTATAAACCCATGTCTAGACCGCATCCTGGGGACGTACAGGGCCGTGACCGTAATAGGCCCGGTACATCCGGGTGCCAGGACCGTCCCCGCTCTGCCCACTCTCCACCCCCATGCTGCCCCCATCCACCACAGCATGCACAGCCGCTCTGAACATGCAGGGGGGGGGGGGCCAGGAGGCAGAATACAGTGCCAGCGGATAGCGAAGCTGGACACTAGGACATACAGCCCCGCTATCCGCCTTACAGAATCGGGCCCACAGAGGGGAAATTTAAGAAAGGACATTCCAGTGCATTCTGGATGTCTAAGCCAGAAAGCCTGAATAAAAAGTAGGCACATCCATTTCACAAACATGGGCATGCCTGATATGGATGTCTGCAGCAGGGGGTGGAGGGATGTCTACATAGACCTTCCCAGAATAGTATTCCAGAACCTGGACATCTAGGAATAGCCTAATGGTTAGAGTAGTAGGCTAGGAACAAGAAAACCAAGGTTCGAATCCCACTGCTGCTAGCATTGAAATTGTGCCGAGCACTGGGAATGATGAGTGCTTTCTCCTCTATACCCTCTACACTGTAATAGAGGTGTTGTGGGGGTGTTTTTCAACTAAAACGAGCACTTTCAGGTGCCTGGGGCAGGTCTAAACTCATATGTAATGTAGGATGTTTATGAGATCAGGCAGGGACATCCAGGTTCCTGGGAACCCCATTCAGATTTGGATGTGCTCACGCAGGGGACGTCCATAGACCCGGCTTCTAAAATGGCTCTAGAGATGTCTCTATGCCTATCTTCCAACATCCAAAGCATGAATAGGGGTTTCCAAAATGATCCCCATAGTCGCATCTGTGCCTTTATAAAATAGACTACAAATAGGCACATTTTTGCCTTCTCAACCTAGGTGACCTTTTATAAAATTACCTTTATAGCACATAGTTTTACATTGCTGGGGGCAGAGAAGGGATGGGAGAGACACATGTATCTTGTTAAATCCATGCATAAATCCATTAATCTATGTGCAAAAGTTACTTCTGCCTTGCAGCAGGTGTAACTTTGTGTGGGACCCTGTAGTGAGGCTATTTTGTAAAGGGACGTTGGTTCCTATGTAAAATACTCACAACGTGTGATAGGCTATGAGCCTTTACAGCCTAGGAGCTTTTTCAGAAAGTTACCCTCAATGAGAGCAATTTTATAAGCTTTTTGCATACATGGCTATGGATACGTTGAAATGTTATGTCCCATCATGTACCCTAAGGTCAGGTACACAGCATTTACTTGTAATATTAGATGTACAGTCAGTTGCCCTTGTTAGCCCTCGTTCATGTTCATGTTCATTTTTGGTGGCGAGGCCCATGGCCTGAAATGCATTACCTGAGATTTTGCGGGCTGGAAATAACTTGCTGACTTTTTGTAACAATTTCCAAACATCTCTCTTTCAAAGAGCATTTTCTGAATGTTTTTATATGTATGTGATATTGTTTTATTTGCATATTCTTTAGTATTGTGTATGGCTTTTTCTTATGTTATCTAGTGGTGCCAATAGGCAGTGAATAAAAATAAAGGCGCGGGCAGGGTCCCGGCGCCTGCGCATAACCGGGTGCTTTGCCCGGCGCGGGACCCTGCTCGTGCTCGGGGTGGAGGTCGGGGCCGCACAGGGCCGTGCGCGCGGGGCATTATTTAAAATGATTGGCTCCGCTCGGGGAGTCGGGCGAGCGGAGCCAATCAGCGTGCAGGCAGCCATGTGCTCTGGTGTGTCGGAGACTCTCCAGAGCACAGGCTGTTTGGCGGGAGGCGTGGCAGGACGGCAGCACCCTTTGGTCGGCCAGCGGGTCCTACAGGCCTCGTGTTGAGCGGGTTCAGTTGGCGGCGGTACGGATCGGGGCACAACCGGACAGCAGGCAAGTGCCTTGGGCTGCAGGGGGGCTTGCGTTTGCCTGCCGCAGCCTTAGTAAGGCAAGGAGCGGGGCCCGGGGCAGCGCTCTGCATCGGGGGGAGGGGGGCGTTCACTTGTGAGCGGGTGTGCGGGCGTTTGCTGAGCAGCGCGCTGTACATTGGATGCTGTGAGGTGTGCATTGAGTGGTGCTGTCTGAGCCTGGTTTACAACTGTACCATCAAATAAAATAGATATATAGGTAAAACTAACCAGGGGAGGACTGCCTACCTTAAGGAATGGCAGGCCAGAAGCGGGCAAGTGGTGGGGGTCGAAGAGGGGGGGGCAGGCGGCCCGGGGGGGGGCAAACAAGAGGGCAGAAGAACAAAAGGGTGGCAAAAGCGGCGGGTTCACGGGCTGAGAGTGCTAGTGAGCATGAGGTCAGGGAAAGGGGGCGAGGGGTGCTGGGGGTTTGGTTAGGGGGCGTAAGGGGTCACGGACTCGAGCAGGGCTTAGTGGAGGGTCCGCGGGGCAGGCTGAGTGTCATGGGCCTCCGCAGTCGTCCTTGGCCCCCACGGCTGGCAATAATGAGACCCAGGATACGGGGTCGGGTTCCAGGGGGGGGCAGGTGGAGGGCGTCGGGGGAGGGCTTCGCAGGATGCCTTGGGAGCAGGGGCAGGGGTGGGGAGTTAACTCCTTGGGCCAATGGGGGGTGGGGGGGGAACCGGGCAGGTACTGGGGGCGGCTGGGGGGGATGCGTGGGGGTGGCTGTCTCCGGGCGGGGGTTTTGTGCCTCCTGCAGTGGGTTTCCCGCCTACCGGCTGGTCCGGACCATCAGGGCAGCGGTCGGGATGGGAGCATTGGTTGGGGGGGGTCAAGGTTCCTCTAGGGCGGATTGGACTGGGGCATGGCCTTCGAGAGGTGCGCTGGGCTTGTCTTCATTGGGTTTTCCTTTTTTGTCTTCACAGGTGCCCCATATGGCAGCGACGGGTCCGGCCACGTCTGCGGTGGTGTCCTGCAGTGAGGGGAGTATCGATTCACGGCCCCCTGCGGAAGTGGGTGCAGCTGGAGTTGACGGCCCGGTGTCGGGAGCGGCGGATCTTCAGCGGTCGGCTGAGCCGAGAGGCGATGACCTGCTTTCATCCAGGACACGTGGCATCGACGGCGCCCCAGGTGAGTCGAGTGCGGTTGACAGTGGCGCATTGCTGGAGCGAGGGTCGCGGCCCGAGCGGCCGGGCAAGGCGCGCGGAAAGTGGAAGCGGGGGTGTCGTTATCGCCGTTCCTCTTCTTCTTCCTCCTCATCGTCTTCGGATTCGTCTGGCGCCTCGGTGGCTGCCGGCGATGGGCCAAGGGCGGCCATGCGTGGGGGGGTTGAGGCGAGTTCGGCTGGTGGGGGTGCGGCATCTTTGGTTCCCTTGTCGGAATTGTGGGAAGGTGTCCCCAGGAAGCTACGGCGAAAGATTCGGAAGCGCAAATATATCGATATTTTTCGATTGTTAGAAGGAAGGAAACGTTCGGGGGACAGCAGGAAGAAGCGAAAGGAAGACGAAAAGGCGGGGCGGTTACGGAAGGTGTCGCGCAATGTCATTAATTGGGTGCGATCTTTCTTGCGGTTGGCGAGTGTGTGAGGGCATCATTTTCCTCAACAGGCAGGGATGTTGTTATCCTATGCCGACTCGATTCTTGAAGCGTCTCAAATGCATGAAGGCTGGTCGTGGCTTAATTACGACGAAAAGTTCAGGGATAAAATGGAGGAGAATAAATTTTTAACCTGGGGCACCCAAGACATCAATCTGTGGCTAACACAGATGTCAGTCAAGGGAGGGGGGTCCGGGGGAAGCGGAGGGAAGATGGGGGCAGTAGTCGTTGGGGGGGGCGGCTTGTTCCTTTCAGGGGGCGGTCGCCACAGGACAGGCTCGCCCGGCCCCTGGAGGCGGGAGTGATGTGTGCTGGAGGTTTAATCGATCAATGTGTCCATTTATGGACTGTAAATTCCGGCATGCCTGCTCCAGCTGTGGAGGTCCGCATGCCGCAGCAAAATGTGTTAAAAAAGTGCCCGGGCCTCAGCCGCCGTCCGTCCTCAAATAGGGGGGGGCTTTTTGAGCTGGCCCCTTCGCCTATTCGGGTTTCGTGTTTGTGTTCTTTGTTGCGTTCTTATCCGCGGAGGCGAGACAGGTTAGTGTTACAGTTGGGCTTTAGTTCGGGGTTTGTGGTTCCAGTGTGAGAGGTGGTCGTGGTTGCGTCGCCGTGCAATTCCCCTAGCGTGCGGCGGTGGGGGGCGATAGCTCGGGGGAAGATAGAGGAAGAATTACGGTTGGGGAGGATAGCGGGGCCTTTTCAGCAGCCGCCGTTCCCGGATTTTGTTGTATCACCGTTGGGCATTATTCCCAAGAAGGAGCCAGGGAAGTTTCGGCTAATTCACAATCTCTCTTCCCCGGCGGGGTCGTCCGTGAATGATTTGATTCCGCGGGATTTGTGCACTGTGCATTATCAGTCTTTTGACAAGGCCATGGAGTTAGTCAGGAGAGCAGGGCGGGGGGCATTGATGGCGAAGGTTGATATCGAGTCGGCTTTTCGTTTGTTGCCGGTTCATCCGTCTTCCTTCAGGTTGTTGGGTTTTCGGTTTGAGGAGGCCTTTTATTTTGACAAGTGCATGCCCATGGGGTGTGCGGTATCTTGCGCGTATTTTGAAAAGTTCAGCTCTTTTTTGCACTGGTGTTTGGTGCGGCGCGTGGGCAGAGGGGAGGTGGTCCACTATTTGGATGATTTTTTCTTTGTAGGTGAAGCTGAGTCCTTAGGGTGCAGTGAGCTGTTGGCTGGTTTTGGTAGGCTGGCTTGTGAGTTGGGAGTGCCGTTGGCTGAGAGTAAGACCGTAGGTCCGACAACACGTTTGACCTTCTTAGGTGTGGAATTAGATTCGCAAAGTTTAGAGGCCCGATTGCCCTCAGATAAGGTGGAGAGATTGAGAGGGCTGGTGGCTAATGCCTTGGCATCTTCCAAGTTGACTCTGCGGGAGCTGCAGGCTTTAATAGGGTCCCTTAACTTTGCTTGTAAGGTCATTCCCATGGGCAGGGTCTTCCTTCGGCGCTTGGCGGCAGCGACGGCGGGGGCTCGGAAGCCTCACCATCGTATCCGAGTGTCTAAGGTTATGCGAGAGGATTTGAGGATTTGGGCGCTCTTTTTGAGCGACTTTAATGGCACGTCGGTGTTGCGGGACGCAGAGATCTCCAGTGAGGATTTGCAGCTGTATTCGGATGCTGCGGGTGGGGTTGGGCTGGGCATATATTTCGGAGGTGCCTGGTGTGCTGAGCGGTGGCCGCTGGAATGGGAGGCTGCCGGGTTTCTGCGAAATTTTACTTTTCTTGAATTGTTTCCCATCTTGGTGGCGCTTGCGTTATGGCCGGAGCGATTGTCCAACCGTAGGGTGGTGTGGTGGTGTGATAACGAGGCGGTGGTGGCCATTGTGAATCGTTATACTCCACGCTGCAGTACGGTTGCGGCTTTGATGCGCCAAGTCGTTCTAGCCTGTTTGCGTTTGAACGTTGACTTAAAGGCACGACATATTCTTGGTCGTACTAATGTCATTGCTGATGCTCTTTCTCGTTTGCAGTGGGAGCGGTTTCGGCAGTTGGTGCCGGAGGCGGACGAGGAGGGGTTCGGGGTCCCTTGGAACTTGTGGAGCTGTGGCCTACCGCGATGAAGAACCTGTTAAAGAATTCAGTAGCTGAGCGCACGTGGGATTCTTATCGGCGGGGATGTGCGCGAGTGTGGGAGTATCTGCATGGTGCGGGGAGTGATGGAAGCGAGGTGTCGGAGTATCGGCTTGGGAGCTATGTGGGGTGGGCGAAGGAGCAGGGGTTCCCGAGATCGGCGGTCCGGGCCATCTGGCGGGGTTTGAATTCTTCGCCCGGGCGGCGGGTTGGCCGGGTGTAGGCCAGGGGCGCCTGGCTCGGCGTTTACTGCATGGGTGGGAACGGGCGCTGCCGTTACGGCGGGATCGTAGGCTTCCGATTACCCACGATTTGTTGCAGAGTTTGTGTGCCGTGTTGTCGGAGGTTGTATCGTCGCCTTACGAGGGTGTTTTATTTCGGGCGGTGTTTTGTTTAGCGTTTTTTGGGGCCTTTCGGGTCGGTGAGTTAGCGGCTGATTCGGGAAGGTTGGCTTTAGGTAATTGTTTGCGGTTACAGCATGTGTGGGAGGAGCCGGGACGGGTGCGCGTACTTTTAGCTAGGTCCAAAACGGATCAGCGGGGAAAGGTTTGTGGGTGGTGCTGGGGAGTATCGGTGGGCTCACTTGCCCGGTAGCGGCCCTTAAAGACTACTTGCGGGTACGCCCGGGTGGTGGGGAAGCGTTGTTCGTGCATAGGGACTCTTCGTATTTGACTAGGTATCAGGTGACGGCGGTGTTACGCCTGGCCCTGCGTAGGATCGGCAGGGATCCGGCGTTGTTTTCGGCTCATTCTTTTCGCATTGGAGCGGCCACTAGTGCGGCTGCGGCGGGTATGTCGGGGGATCAGATCCAGGGTATTGGCCGCTGGCGCTCTAGGGCCTTTCAGGGTTATGTGAGGCTGTGAGGAGCCCTGGTAGGGTTGGGGGGGGGGTTACTAATGCTGTTATTTTCTTTTCCAGGTGGGGGTCTGATGGAGAGGGGCTGTTGGATGCTGGGCCACTCTTTTGTCTTTTGGGCTGGTCAGAGAGCGGCGGTGCGGCCCATCGGGATTAATCTTGGCCTCGACACAGCTGCGGTGATGCTTTCATGGCTGGGTGAGCGGGGGCTGAGGTGGACTCAACTGTTGCCCTTGCTTCGTCATCATCTGCGGGTTCGAGGACGACCAGCGGTCGTGCTGGTCCATCTTGGAGGCAACGATTTGTTGGAGTGGTCTTGCAAGCAGCTTATACAGGCGGCGAAGAGGGACTTTTCGACGTTGTTCCGTTTGCTGGACAGAGTCATCTTGATTTGGTCGGACATCATTCCGCGTCCAGCCTCTTGGGGCCAGAGGAGATGGTCCCGCGGACTTACCAAGATAAATCGCCAAATTGGGAGATGGGTCTGTGAAAGAGGGGGGTTTCAGGTGCAGCATGGGTGGGTTGATGTGGCCTGTTCAGGGTTGTATAGGGCGGATGGTGTTCATCTTTCGCCAGTAGGGATGGACTTGCTCTTGAACGACTGGCAGGAGGTCTTGGAGCGAGTTGTTCAGGGTGGCCGCACTGGTCACAGCTTGGGGTGCTTGGGGGGGCGGCACAGCTAAATTTTCGCCGTGCCGGTGGCGCTAAATTTTCGCCGTGCCGGTGGCGGGATCCCGGAGGTTTCCGGGGTCCGGAGCCTTAGGCGACTCGGGACGGGGGCGGGGTGCCCTCGACCCGGACTACCCCTGGAAGACTTTTGCTAGTAATAGGGCAAAGTCGGATAGGGGTGGTCGGAATGTTGCCGGTGGTCGGACCATGGTTGCAGCGGAGGTGAGGTCGCTTTGCTAGTAGCATGGCTGGTGACGCTTCGCTCCGCTGGGGGGGGGGGGGGGGTTGGAAGTAAATTGTTCCTGTTATGGTTTTGTTGTTATGGGAAATAAAGCTGCGACCAGTTGTTACCATACTTGGCTGTCAGTGTAATTTGTGGGAAAAGAAAGAGAAAATGATGTTGATGGTTGGGCAAGGGGCTGGGGGTTGGGGGAAGCAAGGTATAAGGTAAGGGTGAGCGCCGGGTCAGGCTACCCGGTTAAAATAAAGGCGCGGGCAGGGTCCCGGCGCCTACGCATAACCGGGTGCTTTGCCCGGCGCGGGACCCTGCTCGTGCTCGGGGTGGAGGTCGGGGCCGCGCAGGGCCGTGCGCGCGGGGCATTATTTAAAATGATTGGCTCCGCTCGGGGAGTCGGGCGAGCGGAGCCAATCAGCGTGCAGGCAGCCATGTGCTCTGGTGTGTCGGAGACTCTCCAGAGCACAGGCTGTTTGGCGGGAGGCGCGGCAGCCCACCCGCCCGCCCAGCCTTCGCAGTTGCGGGGCTGGTGTAGGGGTGTTGCAGCTGGGGGGGGTGAGGCGGGATCCCGGAGGTTTCCGGGGTCCGGAGCCTTAGGCGACTCGGGACGGGGGCAGGGTGCCCTCGACCCGGACTACCCCTGGAAGACTTTTGCTAGTAATAGGGCGAAGTCGGATAGGGGTGGTCGGAATGTTGCCGGTGGTCGGACCATGGTTGCAGCGGAGGTGAGGTCGCTTTGCTAGTAGCACGGCTGGTGACGCTTCGCTCCGCTGGGGGGGGGGGGGTTGGAAGTACATTGTTCCTGTTATGGTTTTGTTGTTATGGGAAATAAAGCTGCGACCAGTTGTTACCATACTTGGTTGTCAGTGTAATTTGTGGGAAAAGAAAGAGAAAATGATGTTGATGGTTGGGCAAGGGGCTGGGGGTGGGGGGAAGCAAGGTATAAGGTAAGGGTGAGCGCCGGGTCAGGCTACCCGGTTAATGCACTTAATAAATAAATTTTAAAAAAAGGCCTCATAAAATTAAGTCATGCACAAGCTGGTGCATACTTGTACATTAGGCATGTTCAGGAAAGCTCTCTTCGTAAGTTGGATGTCTGAAAACAGGCATTTGGACATAGAAATCACAGAGACGTACCTGGACTCATTTTAGAAAGATAAATATATGGATGACCCTGGCTCAAGCATGAAGTCCAATACAAAAGCAAAATGGACATTCACAGTTCAGGACACCAGAACAGGAGCGAGTAGTCTGATAAATAATTAAATAAATATTTTATTCAGGAGTACAATATAACCAATCCAGACATGGCCGTGTTTCGGCACCTGCCTTCCTTGGGGGTAGTTGGCACTAAAAACAAATAATATAGCATAACAATAAATATATAAAATCACAGAATGACAAATGATACATCAAGCATGGATGTTGTTTAAAAATACTATCTTGGAAGCCCAGACCAGCTGTATTCCATGCTTTAAGAAAAGTAGAAGGAATTCCAGAAAACTGCCAGCATGGTTTAAAGGTGAGGTCAGAGAGGCTACTGTAGCCAAAAAAGCATCTTTCAGGAAATAGAAAAAGGAGCCAAATGACAAAAACTGGAAACATAAGCACTGGCAAGTTAGATGCAAGGCATTGATAAGGCAGCCCATTTCAAGTCCAAGCCCCCATCAGTTCATGTCCAGTCCAAGCCCCCCATCAATCATTTCTAGTCCTATCCTAGCCCCCCCATCAGCCCATTTCTATTCCTAGCCCCCCCAGTAGCCATTTCCAATCCTATCCCAGCTCCCCATCAGTCTATTTCCAGTCCAAGCCCCACATCAGTCCATTTTCAGCCCTATCCTGACCCCCCAATCAGCCCATTTCCATTCCTAGCCCCCCATGAGCCATTTCCAGTCCTATCCTAGCCCCCCATCAGCCAATTTTGAGTCCAAGCTCCGCCAATTTCCAATCCTAGCCTCCCCATAAACCATTTGCAGTCCTATCCCAGCCCTCCAATCAGTCCATATACAGTCCAAGCCCCCCATCTGCCCATTTCCAGTCCTATTCTAGCCACCCATCAGTCCATTTTCATTCCTATCAGTCAGCCCATTTTCAGTCCAAGCCTGAATCACCCCATTTCCAGTCCATCCTTGCTCCTGCCATCAGCCATTTCCAGTCCTATCCTATACCCCACCCCCATGAGCCCCGCACCTCTCTGAGCAGCTTACGAGGGAGCCAAGGATGCCAGAGGCCCTGGCTCGCCTCTGCAAAGCACTGGAGTGAAGAGCAGCATGCTCCTTCACTCACGCTGTACTCATGTGAAACCCAGTGAGTGTCGGGAAAGGTTAAAGGTCATTTCCTTTTTCCGAGCACTCCGCGGGCTTCACGTGAACACAGTGCGAGTGAAGGAGCATGCTGCTCTTTACTCCAGCGCTGTGTAGAGGCGAGCCAGGGCCTCTGGTGTCCCCAGCTCCCTCTGAAGCCGTCCCTGCAAACCCTGCAGAATGAAATTCACATGGGGCCCCCTGAAGCACGGGGCCCTGTGCGAACAACATTCTCACTCAATGGACGGGCCGGCCCTGCAATAAAGAGGCAGCGTGGTTTCCATTTCAACATTTTAAGATGATCTGTTTGAATCACTGTTCCCGCTGGACAGCCACTGACAGGGAACTAAATGAAAGACGGGATACTGAAGACTGTAGCAGGGGGGATGATGGAAGCTGAATGCTGAATGAATGTAGCTGGAAGATGAAAATATTAAAGCCTGACAAAGTGGATGCTGAAATATAGAGAGATGGATGCTGAATCGGAGAGAAGATTTTTGGAATTCCAAGGGGGTGGAGAGGGAGAGAAGGCGGTGGAGACTTTCTTTCTGAGCCTCAAAATGGAGATTTTTGCACCAAAGGGAGGAGTGCAGAAATTCACCCAAAAGGCTAGAGGCTCTACATTTGACAAATAGAATCAAAGGTTGTATGAAGCCAGGCAAGTATCAAGAAGACTGGAGGAAATGATCACATGCACCTTTTAACCTATAGGAGCAAAGATTACAGACCAAGGAGAAAGCTGTTTGCCCTGACTTACCGCTGGCAGATCAGTATAAGTACTGTAAAAACATGCACACACAACTATGGGAGCAACATGGATAACATAGGAGACGGGGCTACCGTTAGGGGGTGGAAGACAGGGCATTGTCCTGGAATCCCATGCCACAAGGGGCCCCAGATCTGCCTCAAGTTTAAAGAGGCATAGCCCATAGGTGGGCTTTAAAGGCCCCCTCAGTGTCTTCCTGGGCCCCTGAATCTCTATCAATGTCCCTGATAGGAGGGGTCTGAGAGGTAAAGGGAATGGTTACAGGGCCTGGGAAGGTTTTTTCATTTCCTTTGTTGTTTTTTTCCCCATTTTAAGTAAATGAAAGAAACTAAAACAAATGAAAAAAAAAACCCCTAAGTCACCAAAACAAAAATTTCCTGTGCATGCTCCTACATTTTTTCTATATTCAAAGCAAGTCTAGTAAAACATGTTCTTTATAGGACATTGTAAAAATGTGAATTATAGTGTTTTAAAGATTTAAAGAAAGTGTGACAAAAGGATACTCTACGTACATTAAGAATATTATGTTGATTCATATCACGGACATGCATGACTGCACAATGGGTACACCATAGCAACAAATTATAAAGCACCAACTGGCTTGTGAATCACGCATCCCTAGCTAATGAGCACTTTGAAGTGACTCTTTATGCACTGCGGTAATTTCCAAAAGCTATGTGAAGGCTTTTCCTGATGGATCATTACTCCTGTTTTGCATTTCAGATTCAGAGCACACCGCCCATAAATCTGGTAAAGCAGAAGGATCAAAAACCAAGATACAGTTC
Organism: Ichthyophis bannanicus; assembly: GCA_033557465.1. Taxonomy (NCBI): domain Eukaryota; kingdom Metazoa; phylum Chordata; class Amphibia; order Gymnophiona; family Ichthyophiidae; genus Ichthyophis; species Ichthyophis bannanicus. The sequence continues at coordinate 108,412,490 of CM066040.1, forward strand.
CAGATTTTACGTGGGCATGATGGTGGTGGTTTTAGCCGGGACACTTCAATATCAGAAGGTTAAACTTGTACAGGCAGTTCCCAATAAAGATATCAGAAAATGACAGGCTCTTGGACGGTCTTGGAACTGTCTGAAAAGATACTGAGAGGAAAAGTAGGAGAAATGTTATCGTTACTAAAGAGTAATTTACTTAGAGAGTAATTTTGCAAAGGTTTATATGTGTGCTTTACACATGAGGAAGGTCATGCCTGGCATGCACACGTGTAAAAATGTGCCCTGAAGGACAGAGCCTGTTTCCATGTGGACAGTGCATAGGGATTCAAGGGGGCAAAGCTTGGTCAGAGCAGAGGTGGAATTGCATTGTTCGCACATAGTTTTTAAAATACGCATCGCACATATAGAGTATGTGCGCACACAGCAGGTTCGGGGCCGATGTAAATTTGTGCATTATTGGGGATGATTCTGGATGTCCATTTCATAACGGCACGTAAATACCTATGTTGTCTTAAAATAGACGCCTTCTTTGAATTTCATCATGTGACCTGATATAAAATTACCCCCTTAATGCCTCTAAGTAAAATCACCGGGGCACATATTCAATGATGGCAGCCAGTGTGACTAAAGCGGCCGGCCATCACTGCTTTAATGTATAACTGAATATTCCATGCCGGGGTCACATCCGGCCAGTTGCATTAAATATCCAGTGCCCGGATAGTGATTTAGCCAGTCAGTCTGCATAGCTAAATCTGCTAAAGTTAGGTAAACCAAAAAACTGCCTAACTTCAACTGGTTTGGGACCTCTTTAGGTGAAAACAGATCCAAGTGTCCAGATCAGCATCTGTTAACCAGCCCATGCTTTTTCTTGCCCATAAGACCTTCTGGACCCTGATAAAGGAGACAAAGATCTTCGTAAACTCAAATAGGACCTGCTGGTGTAGTAAGGCCATGCCGAGCACCTTATCCCATACAACCTTTTTCTGCCCTAACATAGCGGTATACTGGGATGAGGTATGGGAGCAAATATGGAGGATCATAAATATTCAAGAGCAACTGAATTGTTATCTGGAAATCCTTAGAGATGGTGCTTGACTTGAACCGTGGGCAGACCTATTTGTTAACAATGTTATTCATGCTAACTCTAAAGGTACTGGTGAATCACTGGAAAACTTCAATTGAAATAAATGTGCATAAATGGTGGTAGTTTGTTCAACATACAAATATGAGTAAATCCTTAGAGAGAATGGGCAGGATGGTTAAACGTAAATAAAACTGGGCATTATTGGAAAGGTTTGTTTATCCTGTATGACTCATTGGAACTTATTGGTATAGCGTCTGTTAGTGTGTTTGTTTTTGGCTATGGTATAATGAAATACAGAAACTAAAAATAAAAAAAGTTGTATGTGGGGAAAGAAACATGAAGCTTCTCCTAATATATGCAGGAGAGCAGCTTTTTAAAATTGCTGCCCCCAATTTCCACACACACCCCGATCCTGCAGCAACAGTTCCCCCACCTAATAAACCCCCTTCAATCCACTCCGATTGCCCCTGTCTGGCACCTGATGCCCCCCACCCATAGATCCTGAGCGTCTACTCTATTGCAGATTTTGGTATCATCCACAAAGAGAACAACCTTACCAGATAGCTCTTCTGCTATATCACTAATAAAGATGTTAAAAAGAATCGGACCAAGAACAGATCCCTGCGGCACACCACTGATAACCTCCTTCTCCTCAGAGTGAGCCCCATTTACCTGTACTCTTTGTCGCCTCCCACTCAACCAATTTCTAACCCAGTCAGTCACTTTAGGGTCCATCCCTAGGGTGCTCAATTTGTTTATAAGTCGCTTGTGCAGAACGGTGTCAAAGGCTTTACCGAAATCTAAGTACATCACATCTAGGGCTCTCTCTTGGTCCAACTCCCTGGTCACCCATTCAAAGAAATCCTTCAGATTTTTCTGACAAGACCTGCCTCTGTAAACCCATGCTGCTTCGGATCCTGCAATCCATTGGACTCCAGAAACCTCACTATACTCTCTTTTGGCAGCGTTTCCAATAATTTACTTAGCACAGAGGTTAGACTAACCAGCCTGTAGTTTTCAACCTCATCCTTACTTCCGCTTTTGTGTATAGGGACCACGAGTGCCTTTCCCCAGTCCTCTAGGACCACTCCCATCTCCAAAGAAGCATTGAAAAGGTCAGTGGAGCCACTAGAGCATCACCAAGTTTCTTCAATATTTTTTCTGCTGTATCCCATCCGGCCCCTTTGCTTTGTCTACTTTTAGTTTAGCTAGTTCTTCACGAACACAGGCTTCTGAAAATCGCTCAAGATTCCCATCACTTCTGTTCCTATTTGTAGAAATGTCCTATCTCTTCTCTGTATCCATTATTGGGGGAGATGCTATGGAAGCAGACTATATGATTCAATTTAACCACTGTATGGGGAACATATGTGTGCTGGGGAACTGAGGATGAGACTGTGGCTCAATAAGGCTGAAGAGTCTAACCTGTTGAACATCCCTTCCCTCACCTCAATGCAGCCTAGATTCACTGAAGCCCATACTACTGCCATCACTGAAGTTATTTGTTGGAGGTGGGGCTGGGGAATGGCAGAAGAGGCTCATGGGGTGGGACTGTGGTGGAGCATGGACAGTGGCAAGCGCTGGGTTTTTCTCATCCATAAAGTTGGCAGTCCTAGATTGGATATCTTGGTGAGTTGAGTGGTGGACGTCGGGTGCAGGGCAGGGGTGACTGGGAAGGGATCAATGCCAGGGGTGATTGGAGGGGGAAGACCTCAGCCTTTACAGTTACCCTTTCAAGTAGGTATTTATTCATGCCTGGGGGCAGTTACATTTTTCCCTATCGACATGGAGCCCCCTTGTAAAATGGGGAAAACATGTATGTTTTAGGCCCACCCAAACCACTCCTAATCTACACATAAATGCTGCTATTTACACATTAGAATGCTTCAGAAATAGCCATCACTGTTTCCTAGGGATGTGCAGTCATCAGCAAACATTTGGTTCATTAAGGGGCCTTTAAGAAAGTGTGCATAAAATCAATTTAGTGTGCCTTAACCTACATGTAAAATCAATGTCCATGCATTAAACAGTTCTAATATGGAATAAAACATTTTTATTAACAGGAATATGTGAAGTGAACAGGAAAACAAAGTCAATAAAATTGGGGGGAAAAAGACAAATTTTGTAAAACAAACCAGAGGGGAGAATGTACAGCATGGGTCCAGCCGATATTGCACTGATTCAGACCTAAACGTGCGCCAGTGACATTGCAGATGCAGGTAGTACCACCAGTTGAGATGGCGTTAATTGCTATCTGCACCATTGCCAGTGAACACATGCTGTCAACACTTGCATTAGCTGCACTTTGAAGAAATAGCTGCACTCTGCCCTTACACTGCCTATTTCTCTGCAGTGGGCTACGCAGATAGTGCAGAATTAACCCCACTCTGACTGTTCATTGCTCTCATTAACTGTTAATGTGGTGCATTAGTGTGCACTCAAGCCTGCGTTTATTTATTTATTTATTACAGTTTCTTATATACCGCGCTATTCGGTATCAGCGCGGTTTACATCATAACATAACTACCATAACGACAAGTTGTCAGGTTTTACATCGAACAGTAGGTTAACAGCTAATGTAGCTTTGTAAACATGCCCCAGATTGGAATGAAAATAATCCCTCAGTTCTTTAATTGACTTGCACATTTACATATATTTAATGTACTATCCACTGGCTTCACATCTACGTATATACACAGCTATGCTATAGGTAGGGTTACTAACCAATCATTTTTAGGCCAGCACTGCGGTCTTTGCAAGTGATTGGCCGGCAGTCTGCAGGGCAGTAAAATTGGCCGATCACTGATACTTCTACCTCCTCCAGCTGCCACTGCCTCCAAACCCCGGTCAGGCCTCCGAGTACAGCAAAGGCATGACACAGGGCCTGCTCTTACACCATTGCATGTTGAGAAGGCTCTGTCACATCTCATCCCCTCCAACGTCTGATGCTGACATTGGAGGGTATGGGATGCGGCAGAGCCATCTCAGTGGATGTATGTCTAAAGGCAGGCCCTGTGCCTTTGCTGTTCTTTTGCCAGGGATAGGGACACAGAGGAGATATGCTGGACATGGGGGCGAGGGACAAAGAGGGACTAGGAGAGATGCAGAACATGGAGGTAATAGGGACACAAAGGTGAGCTGTTGGACATGGAGGGACATGGGTGATGCTGGACATAGGAAAGGGGATAAGGATACAGAGGGGAAATACTGGATGGGGGAGGGGGCAGAGAGGGAACATGGTGGACATGAAGGGCACGGAAACATTGCATGGAAGAGGGAGTGGAGGAGAAACACTGGATGGGGAAAGGGGAAGATGCTAGACCTGAGGGACGAGATAGGGAGAGTTAGTGAAAAACTGGGAAATAAGAGTCTAAGAAAAAAAGAGTAGGGGGATGGGAATGTTGGGGCGAGGGGAAAGAGATGGAAAGCTGTAACTAGATACAGTAAAAAGGGTGAAACTGAGGAATGATTGGTTAGAAGGAAGAGTAAAATCTGGATAGAGAAGCAGAAACATAAATTACTATCATATGTATATAGTTTATATAGTATATGTATTACTATCATATGTATATAGTTCAAGTTCTATTATCCTTTGTTACAATTACCCCTGTTTTCCAAGTTTTTCTTCCTGTTCCATGTAAAAACAGATATATGTATCTTATCTTATCTGATGTTTTGTAGTTCTATGTAAACCGCGCTGATAATAAATAGTGCGGTATATAAAAATGTTAAATAAATAAATAAATAAATAATAAATAAATGGAAGAAAACGGAAAGGGAAATATCAGTGTTAAAAATTGATGTAAGGGAGGGAGTGAAACAAGAAGAGAGAAAAAAATGACAAATGGAGAGGGCATGAAATGAGACAGAAGGAAACCAGAAGCCAGACTGCAACCAACACAATTTAAAAAATAAAATGATCAGACAACAAAGATAAAAAAAAATTTTTATTTCTATTTGATGATTGGAATTTGTCCATTTTTGGAAGGTATATCTGCCAGGACTGGTGCTAGACATGGTTGGGGCTCAGCCCAGGGCAATAATTTGGAAGGGGGTCCTATATCCCATTAGCAAACTGTGCCTTCTTCAGCTTCAGACAGGCTTGAGGTCCTCTCTGGCCTGGGGACCCAGAGTAATTGCACTGGTTGCATCCCACCAAATGCCAGTCCTGACATCTGCTGTCTTTTGCTTTGAACAATACAAGGGTAAATGCATTTTGCTCTGTTTCTCTGGTGCTGCACTGCATGCAACATCCAGTTTTTTTGAGATTTTAATTTAATTTTTGTCTACATATTTCTATTTTCACTTTGAAGTCACTTATTTTTTATTTGGTGGAGATCTATCCAAGTTGTGTGTGTGTTGTTAGAAAGGTTTTAGAAGTTTAATTTGTTGTTTTTATAAAATACAGAACGATCAAGACATTAAGCAAAAGTAAGTTTAGTATTATAGAGGCTTCTAGATGTGTGCTGCAAAAACAACTGTCTGGCATGCAGATTCTTCTCATTCCATTGTTCTACACTTAGAGATAGTGGCTCTAAGGCTTTGCTAAGCACATAAGGAGGGGAGGGGGAGAGGGGAGTTCTCTTTGTGGTCCTTTATGATAAGGACTGATAGAAGGAAAAGAAACCCAAAGTCAGAAGGCATACTGTGTAGATCATGAGAGTCAAAAATTGTTAAAACGTCAGGGAGCTGCCTCCATATAAAATATAGAGGATTATGTATTTGAAGTGTGTCTATTTATTGCCATATTGTAAGACACAAGATAAATATATGCAAGAAAGAAAAACTAAATTTTGTAGAGGTCAGGGTTGGTCTTAAGTTATAAAGCTATGTTGAATAAAAGAGAAATCTTTGCTCTGTTGACTTCTTGCAATGCAAAGGTCTTATGGAGCAAGCACAAATGTAAATAAACAATTGACCACCTGAAAATAAGGACCGACATCAGTATGTACTACCATAAAGGGGTCAGAAGAACAAGGAAAACTGCATTCTTGCATATGGTCTGTCAAATAAGAGTAAGGAATTATGTTAAATAAAAGAATAAATAAAGGGGATGAGCAGAAACCCATGTGTGCTGCCTGAGAGCAATAGATAGGTCAATAACACTGTATTAGTTAGCCAATAAGATACTGGGGGTAGGGGCCTGTAGATTTGACAAAGGTATAAATGTCACTGAAATATGTAAAGGGGTGTGTCTCTACTTGGACACCCGTTGCTAGGAACGTATTGAATAATAAAGAGCTCTTATACTGCTTCACAATATTCCTCTCCGAGTCTCATTGGCCAGGTTGGCCACAGGTGAGCTGGCCACAGGTAAAGGTGTTTATTACAGTGTGAACAAGGCAGGGTACTCTTTTACTATGGAATTTCTATTTAAGAACATGTAGTAATCTGGCTTGTTCAGCTTTCCTAATAGGTTTACTGATATTCTAAGGCCCACTCCAATGTTTACGGTGCTGCCTTTTTTCTAGGTAGCATCCTTGTATGAGCTTTGGAAGTTAGTGCTGACACGGTAGATTTGCTCTTGGTCCTGAATTCACAATATGCCTGGAACCAAGAGGCTTTGTATTGCTGTTACTGAGATTTTTTTATATGGTAGTTTTGAAAGGAAATGTCCTAGCTCTGCTTTACACAGATTGTTGGGTAAGGGGCTGGGGTGGGGATAGTTCAGTGGATGCAGAATATATTTTTGGATTTAATACCATATGGGAGAAGATATGTGTGTTGGGGCTGCTGAACAGGTGTTGAAGACTGCAGCCTCTTGTCCCCAGCCCCCTTGATACAGCCTGCAGAGGCTAAAGCCTGCACTGCAGCTCTCTCTGAAATTATTTGTTGGGTAATGGGCAGGGACAGAGTCTGAGGAGCTGCAGATAGCAGGCCTTTCTCTTTCAAAAAAGTTGGAAACCCTAGACCAGTGATGGCTAACCTTTTTGAGCCCGAGTGCCCAAACTGCCGCACAAAACCAAAGAATTTCCTCAAAGTGCCAGCACGTCAATTAAACCTCAGCTCAGTTACACATGCAGAACATAGACCATCACCAAACAAGGAATCACAATTTAGAAACAGGAAGGCAATAATTAAACTGGGAACCCCAAAAGCCAAACTTGGAATGTACAACACTGTAGAAATAAAACTATAAATTAATTTCCTCTTGTACCAAACAAAGCACAGACGTTAATGATGCACATTTCCCAGAGGTTTCATATTCCAGTTAATAAATTCAAAATAAAGAGATATTTTTCTACCTTTTGTGCATTTTTTTTCAGTTGCAATTGCTCCAGCCACTTTCTTCTGGTTTCTTCATGTTTTCTGCTAACTCTCCATCGTCTGCTGTCCATTTGTTCTTTCTTCTCTCTTCTAGTCTTTTTTTCCATTCTCTCTCTCTACATCTGCTTTAACATACTAATCTTTCTCCTTTTGCTCTTTCCTCATTCCTATTTCATCCACACAAATTTTACCGCTCCATCCTCAATCCCCACTTACTCTCCCAATACCCGGCCAATTGTAGATTTTTCATTCCTCCCACACAAAATATTTTTCGCCCCGCCATTTTACTCTCCCAGCCCCATCCCATTCTAATCCTCCCCCAACATCAGCTCCCTTCTAGTTCCAGTCTCACCCAGCATCCATTCCTTTCTAGTCCCTGCATCAGCCCATTTCCAGTCCTAGCCCCCCATCAACCCATTTCCAGTCCTAGCTCCCCCATCCATTTTCAGTCTGAGTCCCTTCATCAGCTCATTTCCAATCCTAGCCCCCCATCAGCCCATTTCTAGTCATTTCCTAGCCCCATCATCAGCCCATGTCAAATCATAGCTCCCCTCCACTCAGTCCAATTCCAGTCCAAGCACCCCCCATGAGCCTACTTCCAGTTCTAGCCCCTCCATGAGTCCATTTCAATTCAAGCCCCCACCACAGCCCATTTCCAATCTTAGCTCCCCCCAACAGCCCATTTCCAGTCCTATCCTAGCTGCTCCATCAGCCCATTTTCAGTCCTAGCTCCCTTCCCTCACAGCCCATTTCAATTCCAAGCTCCCTCCCCATCAGCTATTTGCAGTTCAAGCCTCCTCTTCCACTCAGCCCATTTCCAGTCATAGCAACCCCCCAACCCATTACCAGTCCTAGCCCCCCATCAACCCACTTCCAGTCCTAAACCCCCATCACCCCATTTTCAGTTTAAGCCCCCCCGCTATAACCCATTACCAGTCCTAACCCCCCATCACCCCATTTCCAGACATCCCCCATCAGCCCAAAGCCCATTAGCAGTCCTACCCCCCTTAGCCCATTAGCAGTCCTAACCCCCCTTAGCCCATTAGCAGTCCTAACCCCCCATCAGCCCACTTCCAGTCTTAACCCCATCAGCCCATTTCCAGTCAGCCCCCCACAGCCCATTGCCAGTCCTACCCCCCCCCCCATCAGCCCACAGCCCATTACCAGTCCTAACCACATCATCCCACCTCAAGTCCTAACCCCTCCCCATCAGTCCATTTCCTGTCCTAGCCCCCCCCCCCTTAGCCCATTATCAGTCCTAACCCCCCCCATAGCCCATTACTAGTCCTAACCCCCCCAACAGCCCACAGCCCATCCAGTCCTAACCCCTCCCCATCAGTCCATTTCCTGTCCTAGCCCCCCCCCTTAGCCCATTATCAGTCCTAACCCCCCCATAGCCCATTACTAGTCCTAACCCCCCCAACAGCCCACAGCCCATCCAGTCCTAACCCCTCCCCATCAGTCCATTTCCTGTCCTAGCCCCCCCCCCTTAGCCCATTATCAGTCCTAACCCCCCCATAGCCCATTACTAGTCCTAACCCCCCAACAGCACACCGCCCATCCAGTCCTAACCCCTCCCCATCAGCCCATTTCCTGTCCTAGCCCCCCCCCATAGCCCATTATCAGTCCTAACCCCCATCACCCCATTTCCAGACAGCCCCCATCAGCCCAAAGCCCATTAGCAGTCTTAACCCCCCAAAGCCCATTACCAGTCCTAACCCCCATCACCCCATTTCCAGACAGCCCCCATCAGCCCAAAGCCCATTAGCAGTCTTAACCCCCCCATAGCCCATTACCAGTCCTAACCCCCCATCACCCCATTTCCAGACAGCCCCCATCAGCCCACAGCCCATTAGCAGTCCTACCCCCCTTAGCCCATTAGCAGTCCTACCCGCTACCCCCCCAGCCCATTCGCAGTCCTACCCGCTACCCCCCCCCGCCCATTAGCAGTCCTAACTCCTCCCCCCCTCGCCCATTAGAAGTCCTAACCCCCCCCCCCCCCATGGCATATTTAAAAAAACAAAACAAAAGCTGGCTCTGGCTGCTGCCGCGGACGCGGACGCGGCAGCGGGCAGTGTCCCGCGGGGCCCCCTCCGCCCGCTAAGCCCCTCTGCAAGGGCTTTCAGATTCGCGAGGGAGAGCGTCTCCCTCGCGTCTCTGTTAAGCCCGCAGGGGCTAATGGGAAATTTCCCATCAGTCCCTCGCGTCTAAAGGGGCTGATGGGAAATTTCCCATTAGCCCCTGCGGGCTTAACAGAGACGCGAGGGAGACGCTCTCCCTCGCGAATCTGAAAGCCCTTGCAGAGGGGCTTAGCGGGCGGAGGGGGCCCCGCGGGACACTGCACTCTGCCGCGTCCGCGGCAGCAGCCAGAGCCAGCTTTTTCTTTTTTGCGGACCTACCCGCGTGCCAGCTGCAAGGCCTTCGCGTGCCACAGCTGGCACGCGTGCCATAGGTTCGCCATCGCTGCCCTAGACACAGGGAGTTGTGCAGTTATGGTCAATTTTGTGAGGGAGTCATTTACAGGAGTTTCTCACTCTGAGAAACAGGAAATGAAAAGCCAAGATTGACTTCCTCTTCCTAATGCTCTGGTGTCAGCTAGTCAGTCACACTATCCCTCTCGTACTCTATCGCTTTTGCAAAGGATATATTAAATTGAAAAGAATGTTTTCTTGTTCTTTCTGAAGTAAATCAATTTTACAAGGTTCACTGCAGCCTTGTTTAGGTAGGAGGTAGGCCTAATTGAAGCGCTGCTTGCTACTGCTTGTTCTCCAGAACATTCTCTTTTACACAAGCTGCTATGTTGAAATTCCAAAAGATGACTCTGTTTTGCTTAATGTGTTCAGATGTATCCTGATCTTAATACTGCTTCTTCTAATGCGATCTTTCTAGTTTAGAAGCAAAACAATAATTTACATGATATGCTACACTTAGGTAGAACCAATGCCAAAGCAATCTTGCCTTGTTAAAACCTAAAAGCAGTCTGTGGTAGGCGAAGGCCTATGATCCATGCTGCTTGAACTAAACAAAAACAGGAAAACCGGTCTATCCGGAGCGTGCTGTAATCTTAATAATAATAGAAAAAACACTCCATTTAAAATTATAACTTTAGTGGTAGAAAAATTCTTTCGACTAGACTCTCATAATCATCTGTAGATATGTATAATTTCTTCAGTCGATCACTAAACTCCGTAAAAACAGGAGCCGGGGTTCTAATGAGAAATACAACTACTACAGGAGGTTTCAGACCATATATACCGCGCTTAATGAATGCTTATTGGATAAAGCTATAGCGCACTGGTTACATCAACAACCATCCTGTGTTATTTTTAACGTTTTTTTGATTTTCAAACCAAGTGTCCATTTGTACCCAAATGTAAGTGAAAGACCAAAAAGCTTAACTTATGTCTTGTGCCTTCTGCGCCTCAACGCTTCCTCCGGTACCTCAATGCGTTTCACTCCGAGCAGGAGTTTCTTCAGGAGGATCTATAAAAATAGACACCAATGTAGCAATATCTACCATACCATCCACTATTGTTAAATGAAAGACATGTACGTCAATTAAAAATTCTTTGCTCTGTCAAGAAAACTAAACGCTTCTGTCTTTTAATTACTTACTGAAAAATAGCTGCCCGCGTTGCACTCATATGTCTTGTAATGACTCAAAAAACGCCGCGCATGTGCATTAGTCACATCCGGGTGTCATTTATACTTTCTAACAGGTAGCCTACAGGCACACTTGCCAATCTATGGAAGAGTTTAGACCTTTAGGTTGGAGAGTATTAACTGAAAAAATCCAACGTTGTTCATAATAAAACAAGGTCTCGTCCAATGTCTTGCCCCGCATAGGATGTTTTATGTGATCAATACAAAAACACCGTAGTTGTTCAAACGTGTGGCTTTCTTGAAGACAGTGTTGGACCAGGGGAGCTGTCATCACTCTGCACCGTAAACGACTCTTATGTTCCAGAATACGACTTTTTAATGTCCTAATGGTTTTCCCTATATATAATTTCTGGCAAGGACATTTTATAGCATAAACAACTGATGTAGTCTGGCAGGTTGTGGCGTGTTTCAAACGGTAGGTGCGCTCCAAGTATGTGAATTCAGTGAAGGATTCTGACAAAGGACAAATGATACATGTACCACACTGTATATGTCCACGTTGACTCTGACTTATATCTGGAGATCGTAAAACTGCTGGACTCAGTTTCTCTTTTAGGTTAGCATTACGTTGCCATACACAACGAACGTATTTTTCTTCTAATCCCGGGACAGTAATTTCATTCCAGTTTTACGTAACAGATAGCTATAGTTCTCTCTATAAGAATAGATGTTATAACATGTTGCAAAATAATAGTTTTATATTTTAAGAACTGTATCTAAATTGTCCCTGTTTGGGAAAAGTTGCAATAAGCATAATGGATGTCAGTGCTCAATCTAAGCTTATGTTTTCTGCTTGCCCTATGTTTACAGTAATAAGGTTTTTTTAATAAGTTTCTTTTCAGGTATGATCAAGAATTTCAGTAAGGGATTTACTGAAGACTATGGTAATAAAATGTCTCTGTCCCAATTAGGAATGCTATGTGAAAGGGAGTGGCTTCTACTAGTTGCTCCATATTTCCTTAGTTCACCATATTTTGCCCCAGAATCTCTAGATATCCCGTCCCGTCAGTTTCTCTCCCTGTAAGCAGCTCCCCAAGAAGCCCCGGCTCCGTTCAGAGTGCTTAAGGGGGGGAGGGGGCCCCGTCCACGATGATGCCACCCCCTGGTAGGCGTGAACTAATGTTCCCACAGCAGAGAAGTAAAAAAAAAACAAAAAACTCCCGGATAGAGCGTTGCTAGGAGAAACAGTGTGGGCCTAGGGCAGGGGGGGGGACTCCTCCCTGCAGATTCCCAAGTAGTTTGCCAGCCAGTCAGCTGTCCAGACTTGTTTAGGTGCCTTTCCCTCTGCCACTGATTTACTGAACTGAAAGCTTTAGGATTTAATTGAACTAATGAACAGTATTATTCAAACCCATCAGTCTTGATAACCCCAAGTGGAATCCAAATAGTGCAGGCAGCCCTCACTATATGCCCCAATGGATCCAGCAGCCCAGGAGAATTTGCATTTTTGTCAGTCAGTCCCAGAGAGATATAAAACAGAAATTACAGAAACTGGATGGATTTGCGGGCATGATAGTCAATGGAAGTTGATCAGAAAGTATGTGAATTGTTGAATTTTATTTATTTATTATTTATTTATTTGCATTTCTTATATACCGCACTATTTGCGATCAGCGTGGTTTACATAAAACTAAGTGGTATCCGACAATAAACAAAAGTCAGGTCATTACATTAAACAGGAACAAGTAACTTGGAGAACAGGGTAAACTATATACATATGAGGAGCATTGAATAGGGTAACTATGTACATGTCAGATAGAGTTATTGGGTATTGATCATATTTGGTGGCTGGGGTTCGGGGCAGTCAGTGAGGTATTTGATAAAGAGAAAGTGTTTCAAGGCCTTCCTGAACTGGCTCAAGTTAGAGATTGCTCTGATGTGTGGTGGTAGGGAGTTCCAGAGACTTGGGGCGCATAGTCTAAAGGCTCTGTTCGATGTTGCTTTGGAGCATTTTGTCGTGTCTCTCGGTATCACTAGCATGTTGGCTACTGTGGTTCTTCTTAGCCTGATGGGTGTGGGTGGTCGGATGAGGTCACATAGTGAGGAGGAGGAGAGCCCCTTGATAGCCTTGAAGGTCATCACTAGGGTTTTGAAACTGATCCTGGCTTGAATGGGGAGCCAGTGAAGCTGTTTCAGGAGGGGTGTGATATGCTCTCTTCTTGGCGTTCCGAGGAGAATCCGCGCTGCACTGTTCATGGCAAGTTGCAGGGGACGTAAGGTGGCCTGAGGGAGTCCTTGTAGGATGGCGTTTGAATAATCAAAATGAGGAATGATGAGGGCTTGATAAATGGTGCGGAAGTCGGCTGGTTCGAGTAACGGGCGTAGGTGTCTAAGGGATCTAATGTTGAAGTGGATCGCTCTTACAGTGTTGGCTATGTGTTGCTTCATGTTGAGGTTCTGATCCAATGTGATTCTGAGATAACGTATAGCTGATTTTACTTGCAATTCGGCGTTGTTGTCCACTTCCAAGTAGCTGGGTGGAGTAAACTCGGAATTTCTGGAGATGAACAGGACCTCCGTTTTCTTGTGTTGGATGCGTAGATTTTGAGAGAGGAGCCATTCGGATATTGCGTTGAAACACGTAGTCAAGGGGGTAAGGTCTGGGCAGTCCAGGGATATTGGCAGGTACAGTAAGACATCATCTGCGTATATCATGCAACTCACATTGAACGATCTAATGATGTTACAGATAGGTTGGATATAGATGTTAAACATAAGTGATGATAGGGAGGATCCTTGAGGAACTCCTTGGCTTTGTAGGAATGGCTCGGATGTGGACCCGTTTGCTCGGACATATTGCCATCTGCCAGACAGGTAGGATCTGCACCACTCGAGAGCTGTTCCACTAATGCCTTTCTCTCTTAGCCGACCTAGGAGAATTTCATGGCAGACCGAGTCGAAGGCTGCCATTATATCTAAAAAGACGAGTGCAAAACCTTGACGTAAGTTGTCAATGCCTGAAATTATGGTGTCGAAAAGAGTTGTGAGTAGTGTTTCGACTCCGTGTGACTCTCTGAATCCATGTTGAGATGAATCTAGAGGGGCGTTGGTATCAATATGGTCTTGTAACTGTTTGTAGACTATCTTTTCAATTATTTTAGCGAGCATCGGGATGCTGGAAATGGGCCTGTATGACTCCACCTTTTGAGGGTCTAATTTGGCGTTCTTGAACAGCGGTCTAACGGAGGTCTGTTTGAGCATGGAGGGGAAAGACCCGGTGCTAAAAGATAGGCCTATCAATTTAGCTAAGATCGGGGCGAGGTCACATCGCAGATCTTTTATCCAGAATGCTGGACAGGGATCCGAGTATGCAGTAGAGGTATTTAGGGTTGTGATGATGTCTTCAATGGTTCTCTTTGATGGTGTGACAAAGGTAGTTAGAGATACTGATAACTCTTGTTCGTTGGGGGGGTCCGGTATCACCACTTTGTCGGTCTTGCACAGTTTAGATTGCATAAAGACAGCATAGTCCTGCGGGTGTATGGTTCCGGGGTGCTCCGGGGTGGGTTCTTTGGCAAGAGATTTGACCAGGTTGAAGAGGTCGTGTGGCTTGTTTAGTGACCGTTTCAGGGTGTCTGTGTGGTATTGTTTCATCCTGTCTGTGATGGCCCTGCGATGTGTGTGTAAGTGCTGGGTGTATGCTGCTTGGTCATTGCTGGTATGTGACTTCCTCCAGCGCTTTTCCAATCTCCGTAGGAGGGTTAGTGAAGCCCTTAAGTCAGCTGTGAACCATGGTGCAGATGATTTTTTGTTTGGGGCTTTGGTTGGTGAGGGACAGATTGCGATTGCACTGAGTTTGCTGTTCCATGTGGTGATTAGGTCCTCTAGGTTTTGTGAATTCTTATCAAGGAGTGTGTTTGTTTCGGCTAGGATACGTTCTTTGTTAAATGGGTGAAAACTTCTGGTAGTTGAGTTCGAGTTTATACTTGTGTCCACATTGGGTCTTTGTGGCTTGATGGGGGTCGGAATCTGGAAAGTGATGAGCTTATGATCCGACCATGGTACTGCTGTTAATGATAGCGTGATATTTTGTGCTTGTTGAAGCACTGTTTGTGGGGCGAATATGAGGTCGAGAATGTTGCCTTTTGTGTGTGTTGGTTCTTGTACCAATTGGGTATATCCCAAGATGTCTAGGGCTTCTATGAAGGTAGCTGCTTGATTGTCCTGTAGGGATGGCAGGTTGAAGTCACCTAGGATCCAATTTGGTTTATTTGGGCCCTGGGTGTTGGATGCTATGTTTATGATATTGGAGAGGTTGTCTGGATCTGCAGAAGGCGCTCTGTAAATCAGGTTTATAGAGCAGGTGTTGTTGGAGATAGTCATTGTTTCAAGGGTATTGATGCTGTTGGATTCTACCATTTTGAACTGAAGGTCGGATCTGGTGAAGACGGCAACTCCTCCTCCCCTTTTGTTCTGCCTGTGGCTGGTGAAAGCCACAAAGTTGGGTGGTAGTAGTTGATTGAGTATGGTGTTATCTTCCGGTGAGAGCCAGGTCTCGGTGATCATAATAATATCTAATTTATGATACGTTATTGTTTCAGTGATTGCTGGCCATTTTTTGCGAAGTGAGCGAGAGTTAATGAGTGTGCACTTCAGGCTGCTAGTGTGTGGGCTTTTTCTTTGCTTGGCTTTAGAAGAATTTTGTAGTGGGATATGTACTAGGTGGTGGCGGTGTAGATAGCTAGTTCCATGATAGTGGTTGTGGGAGTCATCGGGCCATTTTCTTCCACCAGTCGAGACTGTTGGGATGTGATTTTGTGTTGTAAGTAGTGCCAGTGAGCTGGATGGCAAGATTATAAGTAGAAGGTAAAGACTCATTAGGGTGCAGATTATGCGCTCCATTTTGAGTCTTTCTGAGCCAGGACAGGGGAGGCAGAGGTTTGTGTAAGGAGAGTGAGTTGGAGTGGCCGCTGGCTAAGGATGTTTTACTCAGGCGGTTGTTTCTACTGTGCCACAGGAATAGAGGGTAAGTGTCCTCTCCTAGTTGCGGGTTATAGCAGAGGTAAAGATCTACTAGCAAAGGTAATGGTAAGAGTACAGTAATATACACAGTAGCAGTGGCAGGAAAGCAGTAAAGCTAGACAGTAGCAATAGTAGGAATGAGGTGATACTGACAATATCAGTGTGCCCTACATGACATTAGACTGTATGCCCTACTTGAAATTAGATCTGGTACTGGTACAGTGTTAAATGGCTAAACTATAGCTAAGCAAATAGCTAAACAGTAGCAAGTTAAACAGTAGCAATAGTGTGAATAAGGTGATACTGACAATGGCAGTATGCTCTAATGACATTAGACTGTATTGCCCCACTTGAAATTAGATCTGGTACTGGTACAGTGTTAAACAGAGCATGTTATTACGGTGTGTATGAGCTGCTGGTGGAGGGCCCGAGTGGTGAGGAAGAGGCCTGCTTGATACTTTTGTTAGCGTTAGATGTAGTTGTGTGGCTGGTTACAGTGAGGTATTTCTTTAACATATAATACTGGCAACAGTAACAATAGAGTATGGATAACAGTACAATGGTCTCTGGTTAACTGCAATCTGAATTTTAGAATACTGGCGACAGTATGTCATTAATGTGCAGTGAGTTATATTTGCTGGCTTTGTTTCTTATCCTGATGCAATGGATTTAAACTATTTAGGCACAAAGTTCAGTTTTTTATTATGGAGAGTCTGTTTAGATGGTTTCAGTGGGTATACTTGCGGTTGAGGAGTTGCAGTGAGGATGTGGTATGCAAGCTCAACCCTAGAGGAGCTCAGCTGTACTCTGTGGCAGATGCTGGTGGCGGTGTGGATTTCTCTTCAAGGTTGTCTTGCCGTATTGTAGATCTTTGCTGGCCTTTGCCTAAGGGCCGTGCCAAAGGGCCCTCTTGCGCGGCCCTCAGATGCAGGCCCGCAAGGCACGGGCATGCCTAACCGGCACTCCTTTTTGATGTCACCGGGCTGCCCCGATTGGGCAGCAGGAGCAGTCTGTGGCGTCGGGGGCGGCCCTGGAGGCGATGTTGGGCCTTCTCCCTCCTGGGAGAGCTGGTGGGCCGAAAAGGCCTTCCGGTGGTCAGGCGCTCCTTTTTGATGGCACCGGGCTGCCCCGATTGGGCAGCAGGAGCAGTCTGTGGCGTCGGGGGCGGCCCTGGAGGCGATGTTGGGCCTTCTCCCTCCTGGGAGAGCTGGTAGGCCGAAAAGGCCTTCCGGTGGTCAGGCGCTCCTTTTTGATGGCACCGGGCTGCCCCAATTGGGCAGCAGGAGCAGAATGTGACAGAGAAAGTAAATGTAAAGATGGAGAAGAGAACAGATCTTCTTGCTGATACTTTAGTTGAATGATGTGGAGGAGGTTATCCTGATCGAAGGAGCAGAGGAAGTAAAAACTGGGTGCGAGTCAGTGCGCCCATTGCAGAGAAGGACATTAGAGAAGTGAATGCCCGTATCCTGACTCCACCCCAGGGGGGAGGAGGGAGTACTTGATTTAAAAAATATTAAACCAAGCACAGTGTTCTAGCAAGAAAGGGAAGCAGCTATAGAGTAAGTGGCAGCCGGAGAGGGCTACAGCATGAATGAAAACTAGGCCAGACCGGACTCTTAAGTTTCCCTGGGTCCCCAGGAGCCTATGGTCAGTTTGGAAATAGGGGACCAATATATGGACTTTATGGGGGATACAGGAGCAGAATACTAAAGCCAGTAGCCCCTGTGTTTTTCTCGATGCATCACCATTATCAGAGCTACTGGGGCTAAGGCCACAAAGCCTTTTCTGCAGAACCGCATGTGTGAACTAGGGGGAAAGAAAATAATGCCCCAGTTCCTGTATATGCCTGAGTGCCCTATTCCACTTTTTTGAGCCGAGATCTGCTTGCAAAGCTCCAGGCACAGATATCCTTTGCTGAAGAGAGAGAAAAGCAAATGACTGTGAACCCAGAGCCTGCTGGATTGATGGTGCTGACTGTTCCCCGAGAAGGAGGAGTGGCGGTTCTATAGCACACCTCCAGTCAAGTCAACAAGTTCCTGTATACCTACCAACCCTATAGTCCCACCTGGAGTATGGGCAGAAGATAATCCATCTGGCCTAGCGAAGAACATAGCCCCTGTCATTGTCACCCTCAAGCCAGAAGCGGAACCAGTGCATGTGAAGCAGTATCCTCTTCCCTGACCAGCCATTACAGGAATCCACTGCCATTTAATGAAACTGCTGAAGTATGGACTTCTCAAGGAATGTCAGTCACCTTGGAACACTCCCCTTCTCCCAGTTAAGAAGCCTGGGAAAGGTGACTACCGCCCAGTACAGGACCTGAGGCGAGTGAATGATGCAGTTGAAACTATACACCCAGTGGTACCAAAATCCTTATATTCTCTTGGGACTGATCTCTGCTGAAGCTACACATTTCACCATTCTGGACTTAAAAGATGTTTTTTTCTGCATACGCTTAGCCCAAGACCCCACTACAGGAAGGCGGGGCCAACTCACCTGGACAAGATTACCTCAAGGATTCAAGAACTCGCCTCACTCAGCAAAAGATTTGACAAGTTATCCAGTAATTCCAGGAGAAAGAATTCTACTTCAATATGTGGACAGCTTGCTCATAACCACCAACTCAGAAAGTGAATGTCTACAAGCCACCAGTGAACTCTTGCACCTTTTTAATGAGGCTGGATACAAAGTCTCAAGAGCTAAGGTGCAATTATGTCAAACAAGTTAAATACCTAGGATTCCCGTTGTCCGATGGAATTCGACGCCTGGGACCCTTACCAGAACGCAAAGAAGCTGTATGCAGTATTCCTACTCCAACCACCAGGAGGCAAGTGAGAGCCTTCTTGGGTGCCACAGAGTATGTTGTATATGGAGACCCAATTTTGCGCTGCTAGCAAAACCATTGTATCAAGCTACCAAAGGAATGGAAAAGTCTCCATTGGAATGGGGACTTGAACAGGATGCAGCCTTTTGATCTTTGAAAACCACTCTGATGTTATCACCAACTCTGGGTCTACCAGATGTCCAGAAAACCTTTCAGTCTCTATGTTCATGAGTCACAAGGAAATGTTCTAGGAGTATTGACTCAATCTCTTGGACCTTATTTGAGAAGCTGTTACAGCTACAGCCCTCCTAGTGAGCAAAACTAACAAGATCACTTTGAGACAGAATCTTCCAGTTACTGTACCACACTCTGTTCTAACCAATATGAAATACAAAGGAAACTACTAGCTAACAAATCTACGAATGTTGAAGTATCAGAGTATGTTGCGTGAAAACCCCAGATACAACTGAAGGTCAGTCAAGCTTTGAATCCTGCTATGTTGTTACCAGTTGGTCTTGATCCCCTGATCATGACTGTTTAGAAATTATGGACACTGTATTCTCAAGCCGCCTGGATTTGACTGATGTCCCTCTGGAGAACCCTGAACAGACTTTCTTTGTGGCTGAAGGCAGTTTCATCATCAATGGACATTGTTGTGCTAGATATGCAGTGGTGACCCCTGATTTGGTAGTTGAGTCCTCAGCCCTGGCCCCAGAAACTTGACCACAGAAAGCTGAACTGATAGCCCTCACTAGAGCACTAACAATAGGAAAAGGGCTCTGTCTAAAATGTGTATCCAGATTCCAAGTATGCCCTTACAACCTTGCATGCACATGGGACCCTGTACAAATAATGAGGGTGGATAACCTTAGGAAGCAAGTCCATTAAGTATGGCCCCAAGATATTGACTTAAGTATGGCCCCAAGATATTGACATTATCAGGTGCATACTACCTACAGCTTTCAAAACTTTAGGAAAAGTAGAATGTATGAATAGAACCTTGAAATCTCAGTTGTCCAAACTTTGCCAAGAGGTTTACCTGAAGTGGCCCCAGGTTCTTCCTATAGCCCTTCTTAGGATATACTTAGCCCTTGCTAAGTCTTTAGGAGTTCCCCCTTTTTGAGATTCTGAGAATCTGTAGCCTATTTATAGGGAATAACAGGAGATGTGAGACAGATAGGATCTGAAATTATTAGGCATGAACTATTGGTTTTAAGTTCTGTTTTGCAGCATCTTCATACCTGGGTACAAAATCGATTACCCATCAATTTGCCTGGACCCCTGCATCCTTTCAAGCCTGGAGTCTGGGTGTGGATCAAAGAGTGGAGAAGGATACCGTTAGCCCTGCATTGGAAGGGACCCTATGTTGTCATCCTGTCAACTCCAACTACAGTAAAAGTCGCAGAATTCGAACTTTGGATCCATCATAGTCGAGTAAAGCCAGCAACTGCTTCTGAACCTGATCACTGGACTACTGTACAGCATCCTGAGACTCCATTGCGCCTCACCCTATGACAACAGCCACGGACCTAAGACTTATTGGTCCCTCAGAAACTGCACTATTTCAAGACTGTCTGTTTATCTGAAGGTAAGCCTCGCATCTGGAAAAAGCTGCAATCATCAGAAATAGACTGTGTTGTGTCAAGAAATTGAGTCTTCTAAGAGACTGTGTTCAAATGCTCTGAAAAAAAAACAAAAAACTGTTTTGATCTCCTAAAAAGAGAACTGCTCTAAGGAGGCAATAATAGCCTGAGAGACTGTACTATGATATTTTAAGAACCTGAGACATCCCAGAGGACAGTGATACTTTGGAATCTACAGCCCTACTCCTGCCACAAAGCTGGTAGGTCTACATACGGCAGAAGCTCGAGGATCTACAATCAACTCTACATCTGTTATCTGTTGTGGATGCCGACAGTTCCACCAATTTTCCAGAGACTATGCCCATTATGAATTCTTATTATTGCTTTATTTCGGCAGCAGCCTTGGGGTGCTTTGAAATGACTTTTGCTTTACCTCCCTGTGCAGCCTGTATAAGTACCACGCGAACTGGGCTGAAGGTTCCTCATGCCTCCCAGAACTTGTTTCTTGAACTTGCTGGAGCAGTAGCATCTAGTCTCCACATTTATGACTGTTTCTTTTGTGGAGGAACCAAGATGGGAGATCAGTGGCCTTGGGAGGCTCAAGAACTGAATTATTCCATCCCCTACAATCAGACTGATTTACATAATACTACTAGTGAGTGGGTATTGGCCCACCCCATTGTTGACAGTTTGTGTTTTGTTCGCACCGGACCACAATTTGCTATGAAGATTGGACAGCTGGACTGTCTAAAATTAGAAGTTTTACAACAGCACAACAAAGAAGACATCTTGGTGGTCCAGCATAAATGCTCCTGAACCTTCTACTCCTTTAGTTCTTTTTCCCACTCTTGCCAAACTATGGACTCTGACTATCTGCTTGTTGCTCCCTTGTTTCTTGCCACTTTGCTTGCGAATGTTAACTTCCGTTATTAATAACACTGTAGAGCGCAAGGCAGCTACAAAGATACTAGCTATGTGAAACTACTACCCTATACCACAGAGTGATACCTTTACCTAGTATTATGTGATTTGATTCTCACCCTTTCTCACTTGCGGGTGAGAATAATCAAAGGGGGGAATGTGGTAGGCGAAGGCCTATGATCCATGCTGCTTGAACTAAACAGACAGGCCTAAGCAGCTTGACCTGTAAATGAAGCCTGTGGTTAGGCCCAGAGGAATGAAAACCCCCCTGAATGCTGCCTCCATAGAATCGAAACTTAACTAAGCATAACCAAGCATAGCTAAGCAGAATCGAAACTTAGAAAAGATAGAAAAACAGCTTTAATTGGTACTGATAGGGATGTGAGAAGCTTCTATGGAATTAATTAACTTTGTTGAAAGAAAGGTTACAGTGCCCTGCTTTCACACATATTCCAGCTAGCTAGTGACCTTGGAGAAGAGATGTATCAAGAGTCTAAGAACTGACCATTGTAATGAGGGCTGTAAGGGGGGGAAACAGGTGCTGAGCCCAGACAAAGGTCCTCATTGGATAGCTACGTAACAGCACCGGGACCAATAGATGGGGCAAAAGGGGTTACTGGGACCAATGAAAAGTTTGCCTATGTTCAGAATGGAGAAGAAAGGTATAAAAGTTGTTGTTTTGCTAGAAACCATTGCTCAGCCATTTTGAATGTGATTGTGCTTGAGTCTTGTGCACAATAAATGATTTGGACCTTCTGAACAGACTCCTGGTATTATTGGATTGTTTGCGCTCTGCCGCTACAGTCTAATGCGCTTACATTGCCCAGTCTGGAATTTACCCTCCTCAGCCAGGTCTAAAATTTGTGTGGTCTTCCATAGCGTTATATGCTGTTGGCAGGCACAAAGTATGCTCAGTGTTCAGTGCCCGTACTGGAGGTGATGTTAGAAGGACTAGGTGCCATTTGCACATGTGAAAAGCTGATCTATACGTGCGCATGGGCATACAAGTATATGCAGAGATGTATAAAAATCCGCTTCTTACGCACATACAGTATGTCTGTGGCATGTACAGATCTGAAAGGGGAGTGTGCTCGGAGTGTAATCTGGGCAGATATTAAAGTTATGTGTATTTCCTATTTTGTAATGGAAATGCATGCATACTTCAAAAAAACTTTCTCCACTGGGTAACTACTTGTTCGGATCTGGAGTTTGGAGAAGTGATTGAGGGGGGGGGGGGGGCTGTGCTTATAGCTCTGGAGTTCCAGACTACCTCAAACGGCACAAATATTAAATTTTGAAGCTTGATTCCTTAATTAGCTCCCCATAGAGGTGTAAGTTTGCAAAATCTGATGTTACATGTGTAAATGGTGCCTCTTACAAGTACAAAGGCCCACATGATATTGATCTTTAGCTGTTCCAACTTTACATGTCACCAAACAAATGTATTTTTTCTATGGCCTTACATGTATTTTACAAAAGATTCTGTGTTCAAGGAGCATTTTGTAAAAGAAGCTGCAAATTGTGAACATCCCAACTTGGACAACCTTTTACCAACCAATAAAAAAAATTAGGCTTACCATAAACTTTCAAACGGAACAAATACTACTTTGTATATAGACAAAACACACCCAAGCACCCTACAATTACACTATTTGAAAACTGATCTCTACACGAACAACTATTAACTCTCCAAAAAATATATATTTGTATTACTCTTTCACCCTCTGAAAATCATTCAGGATCCCCTTCATTTCTGTTCCTATTTGTGAGTGTTTTAAAAACAGGAACCGAAGTGAAGGGGATCTACAGCGATTTCAGAAGACTGTATTTGTGATGAACTAGCAAAAAGTAGACAAAGTGATAAGCCAGATGGGATACATCCAAGAGTATTGAAGTTCCAATGTCTGACCTTTTCAATGCTTCTTTAGAGTTGGGAGTGGTCCCAGTGGACTGGAGAAAGGCACATGTGGTCCCTTTACACAAATGTGGAAGTAAAGATGAGGTTGAGGACTACAGGACGGTTACTCTGACCTTTGTGGTGAGTAAATGAATGGAACGGCTGCTAAAACAGAGGATAGGGAGGTTTCTAGAGTCTAATAGATTGTTAGATCCGAGGCAGCATGGGTTTACTAGAAACAGGTCTTGTCAGACAAATCTGACTGATTTCTCTGACTGGGTGACCAAAGAGTTAGACCAAGAGAGAGCCCTAGATGTGGTATACTTAGATTTTAGTAAAGCCTTTGACACTGTTCCGCACAGGCGACTTATAAATAAATTGAGTACCCTAGCAATGGACCCTAAAGTGACTGACTGGGTTAAAAACTGGTTGAGTGGGAGGCGACAAAGGGTACAGGTAAATGGAACTCACTCTGAAGAGAAGGATGTTACCAGTGGTTTGCCAGAGGAATCTGTCCTTGGTCTGATGCTTTTTAACATCTGTGTTAGTGAAATTGCAGAAGGACTGCTGGGTGAGGTTGGCCTCTTTGCTGATGATGCCATAATCTACAATACCTAGGAAGGAATAGATAACATGAAGAGGGATCCAGCTAAGTTGAAGAATGGTCAAGAATTTGGCAGCTGAGATTTAAGGCTAAAAAATGCAGGGTCATGTATTCAGGCTGCAAAAATCCAAGGGAGCGCTACAGTGTAGGGGGTGAAGTACTTCTGTCCACAAAAGATGAGCGGGACCTTGGGGTAATTGTTTCTGATGATCTTAAAGTAGCTAAACAGAAAAGGTGACAGCGAAAGTCAGCAGGGTGCTTAGGAGAATAGGGAGAGAAATGGCCAGCAGGAAATGGAGGTTATAGTGCCTCTGTATAAGTCTTTGGTGGAAGCTCATTTGGAGTATTGTATACAATTCAGGACATAAACAGGATGAAGTCGGTGCAGAGGGTGGCTACCAAAATGGTCAGTGGTCTTCATTATAAACCATATGGGGACAGACTTAAAGATCTCAATATGTATACTTCAGAACAGTGGTTCTCGACCCAGTCCTCTGGGACCCCCAGGCCAGTCAGGTTTTCAGGATATCCACAATGAATATGCATGAAATAGATCTGCATGCATGCATATCTATCTCATGCATATTCATTGTGGATATCCTGAAAACCTGACTGGCCTGGGGGTCCCAGAGGACTGGGTTGAGAACTACTGCTTTAGAGGAAAGACGGAGATATGATTGAGACGTTTAAATACCTCCATGGCATAAATGCACAGTAGGAGAGCCTCTTTCAACTGAAAGAAAGCTCTGCAACAAGGAGACATAGGATGAGGATGAAAGGGGATAGACAAGAGTAATATGCAGAAATAATTCTTTATGGAAAGAGAGGTAGATGCATGGAATCGTCTCCCAGTGGAGGTAATAGAGACGAGGTCACTATCTAAATTCAAGAAAACATGGGACAAAACCCAGACGATCTCTGAAAGTAATGGCTGTGCTCCTGAAAGAATGAATAGTGGACTTTCTCGAAACCAACAGGTTGTATGATCCAAGGCAACATGGTGTTACCAAAGGATGATCTTGCCAAACAAATTTGATTGAGTTCTTTGACTGGGTGACCAGAGAACTAGATCAAGGGTATGCGATGGATGTGATCTATCTAGATTTCAGTAATACCTTTGATACTGTTCCTCATAGGAGGCTTATCAATAAACTAAACAGCTTGGGGATGGGTCCCAAGGTGGTGAACTGGATCAGAAATTGGTTGATTGACAGACGACAGAAGATGATGGTAGACAAAACTCACTCGGATGAAAGGAAGGTGATTAGAGGTGTGCCCCAGGATTCAGTCCTGGGACCAGTTCAATGTATTTGCTAGTGATATTGATGTAGGACTGAATGGAAAGTCTGTCTTTTTGCAGATGAGACAAAAATTTGCAACAGAGTGGACTCCCGAGGGAATGAATAACATGAGGAAAGATCTACAACAGCAGGAAGAATGGTCTAATTCTTGGCAGTTCAGATTTAATGTGAAGAAGTGTAGTGTCATGCACTTGGGAAGCAGAAATCCATGGGAATTGTATGCAATAGGGGGCGAGAAGAAGTTGGTGTGCACGGACCAGGAGAAGGACCTCGGAGTGATTGATTCTGGGGATCTCAAGGTTGCGAAACAGTGTGACAAGGCGGTGGCAAAAGCCAGAAGGATGCTGGGATGCATACAGAGAGGAATTACCAGCAGAAAGGAAGAGGTACTAATGCCACTGTACAAGTCGCTGGTGAGGCCTCAGTTGGAATATTGTGTTTAGTTTTGGAGAACATAGTCTTGAAGGACTAGAAAAAGGGACTGCTACTTCTGGAGAGAGATCTGCAATTGTGAGTATATACTTCTGGGAATTTTCTGAAAGGACTTTTGTATTAAAGCAAATTAATCTGTGAACCCACTATTTTTTGTTAAATCAGTCAGGGCCTAGTAGCAGCAGTTTGTTTAAATTTAAAACACAGAAGAGAACTTTCTGGTTACATTTCATACCCAGCAGAGAGTTTGTAGTTTAAATTTCATAATAAGTCAGAGCTTAGCAGCAGCAAAAAGCTGTAATTTAAATCAAATCAGAATATAACTTAGCATAAAAGGCAAAACAGGGTCAGTACTCTTTGAGCAACAAATAAAGTCTTCTAGAGACCTTTACAAAGAGGCCTTCTACCTAGGGGGCAAGAGAACTGTGAAACATTTTCAATAGGTGTTAACACCAGGTGGCAGGTCAAAAGGCCATTTTGAAAAACTCCTTCTATCCAAGCAAGGACTGTTAATCACCCAGGAAGTTGGTCACAGCTTACCTCAGCAGCACAGGACAGGGTACTAGCAGCCCTATTTTAATAAGTGTTTGTGAGACCGGTGAGCCTGACGTCAGTATCGGGGAAAATGGCAGAAACCATCATAAAGAACAAAATTACTCAGCATGTAGATAGTCATGGCCTAATGGGAGACAGACAACATGGCTTTAGACAAGGAAGATCTTGTTTTACTAATCTGTTTTTTTGAAGGTGTGAATAAACAGGTGGCATAAATGTGAGTCGGTTGATATAGTGTATCTGGACTTTCAGAAAGCCTTTGACAAGGTCCCTCATCAGAGACGTTTGGCAAAACTAAAGAGTCGTGGGATAGGAGGCAGTGTATTATTGTGGATCAGGAACTGGTTAAAAGATAGAAAGCAGAGGGTAGGGCTAAATGGCCAATTTTCCCAATGGAGAAAGGTGAATAGTGGTGTACCCCAGGGATCTGTGCTGGGTCCGCTGCTTTCTAACAAATTCATAAATGACCTGGAAAAGGGAATAATGAGTGAGGTTATCAAATTTGCAGATGACTCAAAACTATTTAAAGTTGTTAAAACCCAAGAGGATTGTGGAAAATTGCAAGAGGATCTTGATAAATTGGAGGACTGGGCATCAAAATGGCAGATGAAATTTAGTGTGGACAAGTGCAAAGTTATGCAACTAGGGAAGAACAACCCAAACTATGGTTACACGATGCAGGGTTCCACATTAGGAACCACCACCCAGGAAAAAGATTTAGGCGTCATTGTGGATAACATGTTAAAACCCTTGGCCCAGTGTGCAGAGGCGGCCAAGAGAGCAAATAGAATGCTAGGTATCATAAGGAAAGGAATGGAAAATAAAACAAAAGATATTATAATGCCTCTATATCATTCCATGGTGAGACCGCACCTTGAATATTGTGTGCAATTCTGGTTGCCATATCTTAAAAAGGATATAGCGTTATTAGAAAAGGTTCAGAGAAGAGCCACCAAAATGGTAAAGGGGATGGAAGGATACTCCTATGAAGAAAGGCTAAAAAGGTTAGGGCTCTTTAACCTGGAAAAGAGGCGGCTGAGAGGAGATATGATAGAAGTCTATAAATTAATGAACGGAGTGGAACGGGTAAACGTAGATCGATTGTTTACGTTATCAGAATATAGAAAGACTAGGGGACATGCAATGAAGCTACAGGGTAAACTATTTAAGACTAATAAAAGAAAATATTTTTTCACTCAACATGTAATCAAACTCTGGAATTTCTTACCGGAGGATGTAGTAAAGGCTGTTAGTGTAGCTGAGTTTAAAAAAGATTTGGACAAGTTCCTTGAGGAAAGGTCCATAAACTATTATTAAGAAGGGACCCAGGATATCAATGCTTGATCCAGTACAAGCATTGTGGAACCTGTGTCTTTTGGGAAAACTGCTAGGTACGTATGACCTAGATTGGCCACTGTTGGAAACAGGATACTGGGCTTGATGGACCTTGGTCTGACCCAGTATGGCATATCTTATGTATTTATGTTCTTATATTTTGCAAATGATATAAAAAGACTTGAAACGGTTCAGAGGAATGCGACCACAATGATTTGGATCCTGCATCAAAAGACGTACAAGAAGAGACTTGAAGACCTAAATAAGTATACTCTGGAGGAGAGGAGGGACAGGGAAGATATGATTCAGACCTTTAAATACTTAAAGAGTATTAATGAACAAACAAACCTCTTCCAAAGATGGAGAAGCTGTAAAACTAGAGGGCATAACATGAAACTGCAAGGGGTAAACTGAAAGGCAACTTAAGGAAATACTTTTTCACCGAAAGGGTGGTGGATACTTGGAATGCCCTCCCAACGGAAGTGGTGGGGGTAAATACAGTGACAAAATTCAAAATGGCATGGGACAGACACAGTGGATCCCTTTATAGCAACAGGATAAAATCAAAATCGACATAACTGTCTCTTATATCTCAACAAATAAAGGTGACCACCCCTAAACAAAGGTATGGGGAGGGGTGACCTGCATGGAGTGGCAGGTCCACCTACTCTTATCACCTTGCTGGGCAGACTAGATGGTCTATACTGTTCTTTATCTGCCGTCATATACTATGTTATTCTGTTACTATGAATAAAAGGGATTCTAATAGTTGATATGGAAGGGCAGACTAGATAGGCCATATGGTCTTTTTCTGTCATCATATTTCTGTTTCTATACTGTTAACCACCATAAAAATACAAGAAGATTATGAAATTGATTTTAACTAACCCTTATTCTAGCAAATACAAGTAGGAAATCACGTGAAATAGCAAATTGATTTTTTATACTGTAAGGCCAGATTCCTACTGATAAAAATGTAGCCAGAAATAGCTGATATTATTTCTCCATGATACAATGTTATAGATCATCTCAGTAGCACGGGAAGTTGGATGTTTCTACTATGGTATATTTTTTATCCTCCTACAACTGCAACCCAGTGTCCAAAAATTCTCTTCCGAGACATTATGATTAGTTGGGTACTAGAAATAAAGTTTGCATTGTATATGACCTAGGGTTGCCAACTGGCTCCAGATGCGCCCGACACACTTGATCCAATCCTAGGTTTACCCCACTGCATGCAGGGACATGTAGTTCTGATTTTTCCATTGCATTCCATAAGAAAAGCAACACTAAATGTCCCTGCATGCACTGGGGTAAACCCAGGACTGGATCAAGCCTGTCGAGCGCATCTGGAACCAGTTGGCAACCCTAATATGACCTCAAATAGAGTTTTATAATTTACAACAAATAGAATACTGGAAAGAATTACGTAAAAGGTATCAATGTTTGTCTGTAGGCACAATAACTCTCAGATAGATGCAGAAATTCACCAAATTTGATATGCAGGAAGAAAATATAAAAACGACACATACATTAGGAAAAACAGGAATTTCAGATGTGTTTTATCAGAGAACTGGGCCTCCATAAAAATCTCCAGTATGTTCTATGAGAAACCATTAGATCTGAGCTGCTAAGATTATTGATCAACACTCTATTCCAAAAGCTCTTCGTCCACCTTTCTAGCGTGGCAGCATAGTACAATACAGAGTCAGAGGCAGGGAAAAGGTATTGAAGCAACCTTCAAAATCAGCTCCTCACCCACCACACACAACTCTGCTTCTTACACACATACCTCCCATGCACAATCCCACCCCCACACACTCTAAGACACACACACTCCAGAGTTGCCAAGTTTCCCAGTTCCAGGAGTGAGATTTTTTTTGCCAGTTCTGGTTTTAAATTTGCATTACAATGCAGTATGGTATTTGTAGTCCCTGAATTTACCCATTAGAATCAGTGTTGCAGGTCCCAAAATGCATCATAGTCAGATTGTTAGAAATCAGGACTGACTTGAAATCTCACTCCTCTACCAAATCCTTATCTCATCTCATACACCCACACACATACTGTAACCAAGTGAAAAGAATAATATAAATTAGAGAGGAGCCCAATAAAAAAATATTTACCCTGGCTGCATCAGAAGGGCTCCATGCAGCTGATGGCCCGATAATGTTTTTTTCTTGCAAGTGTGCTGCGGGGGGATACTGGTTTCAAACAGGAAGCCCCACAAGAGCACACAATTGTTGGTGCACTTTCAGTGTGTGAAAGTGAGAAAGATTTATTTTTGGATGTTTGAGAAAATCTCTTTTGCTATTGGTTGTGCTGCATAAAAGCAGTTGTAAGATGGCTCTCAAAAGCTTATTTTGGGAGGTCTGCAGGGACTAGTTGTTGTGGAAGAACACTATTTACAGCACTTTGCAAAGCTAAACCTGTAATCCAGTTTCAGTTTTGGGGACCTGGTGCTGTGAGAGATATATTCTACAATGCTGTGACATGTGAGAGATCTGAGCAGAAATTGGAACTATAAGTCTTGCTAAAGAGACTGTAAAAAAATCCCAAAGCTATTTTTATGTTTTGTCTGGGGAAAAACTTCTTTGTTGTGTGTGAAAAGGACACTGGATAAAAATGATTGCAAAAAGAGCGTTTCTTTCTAATGTAATCCTAAACTCTTTGAGAGCCTGTGATGGGGTATATAGGAAGCTACCCATTCCTCTCCAAAGCAATAGTCAGCAGTGCATCTTAAAAGGATCTAGGGCTCAGAACTCAGGGCTGAAGGGTGTGACACAGACAGACTGATTAAGAATCCAGCTGAGAGAGGCCCATGGACTATGCCTGCTAGGGTTGCCAACTTTTTGAAAGAGAAAAACCTGCCACTTGTGCTTAACCATGTTCCGCCTATGCCCACCCCTGTGCCACCCCCTGCTACGCCCATAAAAATAATTGCAGAAAGGGTAAAGTGCAGGCTTTAGCGACCGCAGGCTATATCAAGGGGGTACAAGAGATTCCCTGGGCAAACGCTGAGAATGGGCCCCTCAGTGAGCAATTGCCTTAATTCTTCCACCATTAAGAATGTACTATGCAGATCTTTTTGACCCGAGGCAAACTGAAAAATAAAGCAGAAAGTGCTGAGCCTGTTTTAAACTTGCTGCATTGTTAGGATAAATGTGATTTAAATCAATTAAACACAGTTAATCCTACTGTTATAAACACCTTTATATAACTCTCCAATCTTTAAATCAGGATCAAATGCTCTACAGTAATAAAGGAATCTCTGAAACAATAACTTTTTGTCGGAGTGATCATTCAAAAGAGGGAGGAATCAAAACCCTCCCCTCGCGTTGACCACTCCTTTTAATCATTTGAAAGGCAGTGTAATAAATGAAACACTTAGCTTAAAGGCTTTCCACAAGCTTAGAAGAACCACAGAAATTGTGATGAAAGACATGTACAGGATTCATTCAACCTGATGCAGGGTCAGAAGTCTTTCTGACCCGAAACGTGCCACGTTGTTCATCACAATTTCTGTGGTTCTTCTAAGCTCGCGGAAAGCCTTTAAGCTAAGTGTTTCATTTATTACACTGCTTTTCAAATGATTAAAAGGAATGGTAACGGCGAGGGGAGGGTTTTGATTCCTCCCTCTTTTGAATGATCACTCCGACAAAAAGTTATTGTTTCAGAGATTCCTTTCTATCACGCCAGGGTTTTGTTTGATTCAGTTTTGTTTTACCTTGTGCAGGGTTTTTTTTGTTAATATTTGCTACAGTAATAAAAGCAGAAACTATGTCAAGAAAAACAGTCACAAATTCTTCAGTTCAAGATCTGTTAACCAGGTCTCTAATGTTGACAACCCTCTAATAAAGGCTGAGATCATACCCAAAATCCACTGACTTATTTATTCCATTTGATTGCACTTCTTACTATCTAGAGTATTTGAAGTGAATTACAATAATAGGTAGCGGTGGGGTTTTGTTCTAACACTTGCATCTATAGCAAATCTCAAATAGACCCCCTCCACCCCCCCCCCACCATACTTCACCCAAACAACATCCTTTTCAACAGAACTCACTGTATAAATATCCTGATATCAGCCATCACTCCTGACTGAAAGCTTTACAGAGCTATGCCTTAGCCTGAGTATGAAATGCAATGATCATTTTCTAACCAAAATCTCAGATGTACAGAATTCCACAATTCAGGGGTCATGCAAGCAAATGCCTATAAGTGGATCTGATCTGGAATTTCCAGTAACAATCACTGTAATAGGAGAAATCACGCACAACAAATATTTGGTCCCCCATGACAGTGTGCATTCCAACCACACTACCATTACATGACAACATATAAAGTAATGTGTCCTGCCATGTGGTGATTCCCAACACTGTACATGTTAAAACTGTTCTCAATAGGAAGCCAATGAAATGAATTTTATAGGAGTGCTGCATTGTCAGACACTTTTATCCAAAGGATAAGCTCTGCTATAATAGTTTAATTCCTCACCCTTACCTCTCTTGCCTCTTTCTTTTTCTTTCCTGAAGACAGCACAAGGCACTGGTCCTTGTGCAGGAAGCACTGCTTTTCCTCATGACCTGCCTTCTTCCTTGATCCTGATGCTTTTATTCAGAGGTGGATGAGGCTCATGGGGTCTCTGACCATGTGCAGTCAGTGTTGCCTCTCACTGCAGCCTGCTGCCTCTGAACAGGAAATAGCAGGATCAATGGAGATGGCAAGCCCTGGGGAGAAGCAATGCTACTTATACCTAGAAATATAGAAAAATGATGACAGAAAAAGATCACATGGCCTGTCTAGTCTGTCCTTCCATATCCCATGACTTGCCTATGAAAAGAGCCAGGATTGAGGGAGGACGTCCTGCTTGCACATAGTTAGAGACCTTGCAGTCCACCTCTGAAGACAGAGAGCCAGGATCGAGGGAGGAAACAACCACAGAGAGTGAGAATCAAGGGCAGAACCAAGTAGGATAGGCTTCTCTGCACATAATCATAGACTCTATGACCTTGTACTCACACTGCTCCAGACCAGCATAAAGCAGAGCAATGCTCAGCTACTCTAGGACCCTGCTTCTGCAGTAACCCCCCGGCTGACATAACTTCCTGAAAACCAGCCAGTTGGCAACCTTGAGGCCGGCCCATCCACTAGGCAGGCTAGGTGGTCGCCTAGGATGGCAAACTTGTGTGGGCAGCAGGCCATGTGCTTTGGTACAGATGGCCTGCCACTTCTAACCTCCTCTGACAGGAAATTATGTTGAAGGGAAGGTCAGAAGCAGCAGGCCATGTGTGCCAAAGCATATGGCCTACCACAGGCTGCTGCTGCTGCTGCTGCTGCCACTACCGTGCCAAGCTGAGCCATCCCACTGACCCACCATCCCACAGCGGAGGGATGACATGACCTGGGATTCTGCCTAGGGTCGGCCCTGCCCATGGAGACAGAAAAGGCTGGGCTGGGAGAGGAGTACTGCTGAGGCAGGAGATTTTGGAAGCAGGAACCATACTCATAGACACCCAAGCCCAAGTGAGTGACTGAACTTTGTGCTGAACTTAATTCTGAACTTTAAATTGTGGGTCGGGGAAGGGCACTGAAACCAGACTTGTGAAGGCAACAAGCTGGGGAGTGATTGCTGAATAGCTGAAGGACAATAAAAGTGGTTCCTTTTCGTCCCTCTAGTCCAGTCCCGGAACCATTGAGTTTAGAATCTCCTCCAGCAGCTTTGGAGAGTGAAACACGTCATCGCTTTGATGACCTCTGCATTAAATAGGCAAGGACCGCCTCCTCTCCTCCAGTACTTTCAGTCTCCAAGCAGCTGGAGAAGCTTCTGAGCTCTGAGCTCACTCAGCACAAATAAGCAGAGCTTGATATTTAGTTTTTAAATTTAAAGTGTAGGATTTTAAGGGCGAGTATTTGTTTTTAATTGGTGTTTTTGGTTCTTACAGGGAAGGTGCTGTTGCTGAAAGTGTCCTTTTGTGGCTGCTGTCTGAGGCTCTCTTTCTGTCTCTTTCTCTTCCTCTCTCTCCCCCCCCCCCCTCTTGTTTTCTCCCCTTCACTATAACGAGCATTGGGGGAATAGCTCAGCACCTTGGCCTCCCTGCTCCCAAACCCGCTATAACAGGTGAGGAGCAGGTGGCAGGCTCTAACCGCAGTGCCTGGAAAGCAGGACTCAGGTGCTAGCGAGTGAAGTTGTGAAAGCTGGAGCTGAAGCCGCGGTCTGGCTGAGCTCCGGCGTACGGTGA
Source organism: Ichthyophis bannanicus (assembly GCA_033557465.1). Taxonomy (NCBI): domain Eukaryota; kingdom Metazoa; phylum Chordata; class Amphibia; order Gymnophiona; family Ichthyophiidae; genus Ichthyophis; species Ichthyophis bannanicus. The sequence goes on from CM066040.1 coordinate 108,446,154, forward strand.
GCCTCCTCCCGACCCTTGCAATCGCTGAAGGTGAGTTCTGTCAGCGGCTGGCAAAAAAAAAAAAATAGAATAACTTGGGGGAGAGCACAGGAACAGGGGCCGCGATCGGGCAGCTAGGCCGGCCGCTCGAATTCGAGCGGGAAAAGCGGCGGCAGCCATTTTAAAAGCCGTGAAGTAGAAAACGTTTCTTTGGAGATTTTTCAAGTGTTTCCATGTGTTTTCAGGCTCGTTTTGACTTTAGGTAGGCACAGGTCTTTTCCGAGAGCTGGGAGTTCAGGTGGAGAAGTTAAAAAAAAAGAAAAAAAAGAAAGTGTCGGTCCTTGTTTAGAGCAGCTAGGAGAGAGCAGTTTATCCTTTCAGGGTGATATGCCCGCTAAGCCTCGTTGTTTAGTGTGTGGGACGAGGCGCAGTGAGGGATTGGAGTCAGGTGTGTGTAGAGCCTGCACCCGCGAAGCGGCCGTTATGGAGGGGCCTCTAGAAGGGACAAGCGGAGACCCAGGGGCGGGTACTCGAGAAAAGGGGGAAGCCCTGCCATCTCCGTTGGTTCCCATGGAGCAGGTAGCGGGGCCTTCCTCGGGGGAAGGTACAGTTCCGCAGCCAGCCAGGCGAGGGGTTCGGTGGGAATTTCGTCGGACTTCTTCTCCCTCATGCAGCAGGCTTTTGCCTTGTTGCAGCCAGCGATGGCGGCGCCTCCTCTGAGTCCACAAGGACAGAAGCGTCTTGGTTCTGCGGAATTAGAACCCACCCCGCTGAAGAGGAGTAAAGGGGCAACTGTAGAGGGTCCTGCGCCGCCTCTTTGGGAAGGGTTAGAGGCGGGTGACGGGGATCTCGTGGACGTCTCGGAGGATGAATTGGAAAAGCGAGAGTTGCCCGAGGCGGAGCAACATAATAGAGTAGTCAGGGTGTTTAGGAAGGAGGAGCTCCCTGCTTTAATTATGGAGACACTAAAAACACTGAACATGCCGTCAGTGGATCCTTCTTCGGAGGAGGTGCTGGAGGATCCGCTGTTGCAGGTAGTGCACACGTCCCAGCGTGTGTTTCCTGTGCATAGGGTGTTTCGAACTATAATTCAGGAGGAGTGGGACTTGCCGGAGTCTGCCCTGAGAGGTTCTAGGGCAATAGCTAAGTTGTATCCTCTTTCTGACCAAGGTAGGGAGCTCTTTTGCTCTCCGAAGGTAGATGCGGCAGTTTCAGCAGTTACAAAGAAGACTATGATCCCGGTAGAGGGGGCCGCGGCATTGAAGGACGTGCAGGACAGGAAATTAGATACCTTGTTGAAGCAAGTGTTTGATATTAGCGCTCTCTCCATGCAGGCCTCGATAGCGGGGGCGTGGGTGGCAAGAGGCTGCCTGAGATGGTCCCAAAGATTACAGGGGGATCAGTTGGGTGAACAGGAAGCTGAGGTAGCGAGGCTGGAATCAGGCACCGCTTATTTGGCGGATATTCATTATGATCTCATCAGAGGACTAGCAAAGAGTATGGCGTCGGTCGTAGCGGTGCGTCGATATCTGTGGTTGAGAAACTGGGCGGCTGACGGGTCATCTAAGGCAAATCTCAGTAAGCTTCCATTTCGGGGAAAGCTATTGTTTGGAGAAGATTTGGAGAAGTTGGTAAAGGATATAGGGAATTCAAGGGAGGACGTCTGCCTGAGGATAAGCCTAAACAGGGTTGGGGTGCTTTGGGGCCCAGGGCAGCTCAGCGGGAGTTTTGTAGGTTTTGGACCTCCCGTTTTGGCCAGACGCAGCGTGGAAGGTTTCCATTGTGAGGCCAAGGGTTTCGAGGATTTCAGGGGGCAGGCAGAGGTTTTGCGCCATTTCAGTCCTCAACCGTTAAAAAGTCGCAATGAGATAAGGCGGACTCAGGTAGGAGTGGGAGGACGATTGCGGGAGTTTTACCCTGCCTGGGTCCACATTACATCAGACCAGTGGGTGTTAGAGGTTATTCGAGAAGGCTATGCATTAGAGCTCCATAGGCCGGTGTTAGATTCCTTTGTCCGGTCTCCTTGCAGGGCTCCGCACAAGGTCCGTGTGGTGGCGGAGACCCTGCACCGGCTCCTACAGCTCAGGGCGGTGGTGCCCGTTCCCTCGGCTCAGTGTGGGTGCGGTCGATACTCCATCTATTTCGTGGTGCCAAAGAAGGAAGGCACCTTTCGTCCGATCCTCGATTTAAAGAGGGTGAATCGTTGTCTCCGAGTGACTCATTTCCGTATGGAGATGTTGCGTTCCGTGATTGCGTCAGTCAGGGAGGGGGAATTCCTGACGTCGTTGGACCTCACGGAAGCCTATCTGCATATTCCTATTCGGCATGAGTATCAAAGGTTCCTGCACTTTGCACTTCCCATGGGTCATTTCCAGTTTCAGGCAATGCCCTTTGGACTGGCAGCAGCGCCTTGAGTGTTCACCAAGATCATGGTGGTGGTAGCTTTGAAAGGAGGTAGTACTGGTGCACCCGTACTTGGATGATTGGTTGATTCGAGTGAAGTCAAGAGAGGAGAATGTCTCGGCCACCACCCGGGTGCAGGTCTTGGAAAGCCTGGGCTGGGTGGTCAACCATGCGAAGAGCAGCCTGGTCCCCTCTCAGTCCCTGGAGTATTTAGGGGCGCTAGGAGAGGTTTTTCTCCCGGATCACCGAGCTTGCGCTTTGTGGAGATTGGTGAAGAGATTTCTGGCGCGGCAGGCGCCAACGGCGTGGCAGTACCTTCAACTGCTCGGGACGATGGCGGCCTCTATCAAGGTGGTGCCGTGGGTGAGAGGGCACATGAGGCCATTGCAGAGGGCTCTCCTTCGGCGATAGTCCCATCAGTCGGACGCATTATCTCATCATCTGGTCTGTCCGCCGGAGGTATGACAGGAGCTTCGTTGGTGGTTGCGGAAAGAAAGTTTGGAGGCGGGTGTGCCTCTGGAGCCTCCATCCTGGAGACTTTTGATGACAGATGCAAGTGTGGTGGGATGGGGAGCGCATTGCGAGGGGAGATTCGCCCAGGGACAGTGGTCTCGGGCGGAGAAGGAATGGTCCATCAACAGATAGGAGATGAGGGCAGTGTATTTGGCCCTCCGGACATTTCAGTCATGGTTGAGACAGGCAACAGTCAGGGTGCTGTCCAACAATGCTACGACGGTAGCCTACATCAATCGACAGGGCGGCACAGGCAGTGTGGCATTGGAAGAAGAGGCGAGTCAGCTCTTAAATTGGGCCAAGCAGAATCTGGGAGGTCTGTCGGCGCAGCATGTGGCTGGAGTGGACAATATCGAAGCAGATTTTCTGAGTCGCCGCAGGATGGACCCAGGGGAGTGGGTGCTTCACCCGGAGGTGTTTGCTCTACTCGTGGGTCGCTGGGGTCCTCCGCTCATGGATCTAATGGCAACCTTTTGAGTCTGCAAAGGCGACAAGATTTTACAGCAGAAGGCGGGAACGAATGTCGGAAGGGCTCGATGCGTTGGCACAGAAGTGGCCAGTAGAGGGCCTACTCTATGTGTTTCTGCCTTGGGCTCTCATAGGTCGGGTGGTGCAGCGCATAGAGCGGCACCAGGGCCGGGTAATTCTGATAGCGCCCGAATGGCCCTGGAGGCTTTGGTATGCAGATTTGGTCCGGTTGCTGGTGTACAACCCGTGGAGGCTTCCTCTGCGGGAGGATCTGTTGCTGCAGGGGCCGCTACTCATGCCTCAGGTGGCTCGCTTCTCGCTTACGGCATGGCTCTTGAGAGGGCTAGGATGAAGGCTAAAGGGTATTCCGCAGCGGTCATTTCTACTTTATTGAGAGCGCGGAGGCGGTCTACGTCGCTGGCATATGTTCGGATCTGGCGCATCTTTGAAGGCTGGTGTGCGGAGAGAAATCTGCGGCCGTTAGGGGCGTCGGTTCCACAGATTCTTTCCTTCTTGCAAGGTGGTGTAGAGAAGGGACTTGCAGCGAGTTCTTTGCGAGTGCAGTTGGCAGGGATATCTTGTTTCCGGGGCAAGATACAAGGTCAGATGTTGGGGACGCACAGCGACATCCGAAGATTTTTGCGAGCCGTGTTGCTCATGCAGCCTCCGTGTAGATGCCCAGTTCTGGCGTGGGACCTGAACTTGGTGTTGGAGGCTTTAGTCAGACAGCCTTTTGAGCCGTTAGGTAAGGCCTCAATTAAGGATCTGACATTGAAAACGGTTTTTCTCGTAGCTATTTGTTCCGCTCGCAGAATTTTGGAGTTGCAGGCGTTGTCCTGTAGGGAGCCATATCTTTCCTTCTTCGATCACAAGGTGGTATTGTGGACAGTATCAGCGTTTTTACCTAAGGTGGTTTCGGTGTTTCATGTTAACCAGGTCGTGTCTCTTCCGGTGTTTTCGGGAGAGCAGGGAGAAACGTCGGATAACAGATTGTATCTTTTTGATGTGCGTCGCACACTCCGGCGATACCTCCGCGGGACAGCATCTTCCCGGAAGTCGGACAGATTGTTTGTGGCCTTTGGTGGTCTGTGGAAGGGGGAGGCGGCAGCAAAATCGTCTATCTCCAGATGGTTGAAGGAGACGATTGCGGCTGCGTACATTTTGAAAGGTAGAGTGGTGCCGGAGGGTCTCCGAGCTCATTCGATAAGGGCGCAAGCGGCGTCTTGGGCAGAGTTTAGTCTAGTACTAGCCGTATACATTTGTAGGGCGGCTACTTAGTTGTCGTTGCATTCCTTTGCTAAGCATTATAGGCTCGAAGTGCAGGCGACGGATGATGTGCGTTTTGGGTCTGCAGTACTTCAGGCTGGGCTAGCTGGGCCCTCCCGTTGATATTCACTGCTCTGTTACATCCTCAATGGTTCCGGGACTGGACTAGAGGGACGAAAAGGAAGAGGAAATTAGACTTACCTGCTAATTGTTGTTCCTTAAGGAACTCTAGTCCAGTCCCGGATCCCACTCGGGATTCTGGTAGTTTCCGGCCTGAAGTTTGGAGGGTTCAGTGATAAGTTCTGCGGAGGGGTTCTTGGGGCGGCTCAAAGAGACAGAGCAAATGGGATCCTTCCGCAGCAGTGCTTAGTTAGTTATCTAGAGAGCTATGGCAGGTTTTCAGTGCGTGTATTTTATCCTCTTTATGCTCAGGCCTTAAGGGTACACTTTCACACAGTTTCAAAAAAAAAAAAAAAGCACAATAGCACAGTAGTATTGGTTTAGTTGTTGAGCTATCTATTTAATTCCTTGTTTATCTACTTATTTGTTGCTCTGCTGAGTCTTCTTTGTCAATAGGTACTGGAGGAAAAGAGGCGGTCCTTGCCTATGCAAAGTGATGACGTGTTTCAGTCTCCAAAGCTGCTGGAGGAGATTCTAAACTCAATGGTTCCGGGACTGGACTAGAGTTCCTTAAGGAACAACAATTAGAAGGTAAGTCTAATTTCCTCTTTTTGTGTGGCCCTGAACTGTTGTATGCCTGACATTTTAAGAGCCCCTTGCCACTGCTCGCCATGCTATATCACCTGTGGTGGCAGCTTGCAGATTTCCTCTAACCGTGTGATAGGGAAAATCCACGTACCTCTAGGCTGTGCTTCTCTACAGCAGGTCAGGATTTTTTTTTTTATTGTAAGGGCTAAGAGGGTTAGCCTTGCCCTAGCTAGGGAGCTGGAAAAGAAGTCTAGCCAGTGCTGGACAGGCAGGTGTTTGTTTGGCCATTAGTTGCTGCTAAAAGTTTGTTGGAGCTGGAATGCTGCAAAGTTAACTGAGCTGCAGAAGAGTGAGCTGTGGTTGTGTTTTTCAAGAGAGCAGTGACAAGCCAGAATGGAGCGCTCCTCCAGATGCTGGTAGAAGGGCAGCAGCAACAACAACAATATCAGCAGCAGTTATAGAATCTGGTTCAGACACAGGGGGAGCTACAGGCCTGAGTTGACCCAGGCCCTACAGAGACCACAACCCCACCCTGCAGCACAAGTGCTAATTAAAATGACAGCTTAAGATGAACCTGACCACTTTTTAGTGAACTTTGAGTGATAAAAGTTCAACCACGAATAAGGTACCTAGGCATCATCCTTGACCAGACCCTCTCACTTAAACAACAAATAACAAAAACCACAAACACAATATATCATAAAGCCAGGACCCTTCAATGGCTCCGCCCTCTCCTAGACCCATACGATTTTCATTCAGTGCTACAGGCTAGGACCCTCCCCTACCTACTCCTACTAACGCTATATACCAGGGACCCCCCTGCTCCTCCCTCCTCCCACTCCACATAGCACTCCACACTACCGCATGAATTATTCAGAAAGCAAGGAAGTACAACCACATCACGCCTATCCTGAAACACCTTCACCTACTTCCCCTGGAAAGCCACATCAAAAATAAAACCCTACTACTCATTCACAAGGCGATCCACCTATAGCAGGCATCCCACCTAAACGCTCTTCTTCAGCAGCTTAAACCCAGCAGTTACAAGACAGACAGACAGCAAATAACATCCTAACCATCCCCCATGAAAGGACAAAGCACAATAACCAAGCCTGCGCACGTTCCTTAGATCTCTACGCCCCCTCCCTATGGAACTCGCTCCCAACCAAAATCAGAACCATCACCGACCTACAAACATTTCGGAAACGATTGAAGACACATCTATTCACTGAACACTTTGGCACTTCAGAGGATACCACATAAATAAACAGGAGATACCACTCTCTATGTAAAGAAAGTCCCCAACATGTCCACTAATCAGACTGTATATAATGTACATAAGTTAACTTCCCTCTACTACCAACCCTCCTCCCCCCACCCTGTTGAATTGTAAATAAGTTAAAGATTTGTTGAATGTCTACCTTATTGTTTGTTGTAAACTGCTTTGACCCAGTGAAAAGTGGTATATAAGCACAGCTAAATAAATAAACTGCCTAAATGGCCAGGTGGCCAGAGGCGACATGGATTACTTATTTGGGGAATATGCTAATGGATAGCAGTCATGCTGCATTCCAGGATGCCATTCCAGACCGGCAAGCTACATACGCCGCTGTCAATGCTGCCATACTGAAATGAGCTAGCTGAACACCAGAGGCCTACCACCAGCGAGTCAGAAAGAGGGGGATTCCAGATAAGAGAGCCCTCGAAGGTTCTTCTATCAACTGAAGGATCTCGCATGGAAGTGGCTACAACTGGAGGGAAAGATCGGACCAGAGATGGCCAAGATTATGCCATTGGAGTAAATTTTAGAGGGCTTGACCACCCTAATGAAACAGTGGGTCACCAGCACCCCAAGCTAACACTGGAGAGTGCACTGGAAATAGCAGAAGGGTATCATGAAGCACAAGTGGTGACTGGAGCGGACAGTGAGAAGGGGAAGAGGATGCCTGAGAGGATGGAAGAGGAAGACTGACCGGATGTTGACTCCAATGTTTCGAACTCTGAAGTCACCTCCTAGGCAAGGGCATGTGTCCAGCCATGACCTCTTCACCTGTTTTAGGTGTGGAGCCCGAGGACACTTTGCCCAGGAATGTCCCCTGGGTAGAGAGGAATTAACAGATGTCAGCTTAACTAGCCCTCACACCTGCTACTTTGTGGACACTCCCCACCCAGGTGCACAGAACTTTGTGATTCCAGTGGAGCTTGAGGGAGGGGACCCACCTCCAGGTCTTGGTAGACTCAGGGAGTGTGCAGACCCTCATTCTCCAAGGAACCATAAACAAATTTCTGATCGATTATGCAAAGACTGTAACACTGACTTGTGTGCATGGAGACCCAAGGCATTATCCAGTGGCACAGGTTTCACTCAAGACTCTGGCAGGGTATGACACATTTGAGGTTGTAGTGCTGCCCTGGCTCCCATACCCAGTAGTGATCGGCCTAAACTACCCAAGCTTCTGGGCAATATGGGCTCTGCTAACTGATGACTCGGCTAAGTTGAACCAGCAAAGTTTCCTGTAGGTTTTCCCCCTAGACCTGGATGTGTATATTAAGACTCCCAAGCTTGCTAAATCCCGGAATCAGCATTGCGGGGGGAAGCTACGCTACCATCAGAATCTGGGTGCGGCTATAGAGGAGGGGTCCAGAGAGGCATATTCTAGTGAAGAAATCCTTAGGGATTGCTCAGATCCCAGCAGTAGTGATGCAAACACACTAGTCTCTCTCCCAGAGTAGAGGCCAGAGGGAGACCCAGGGAGCTTCAGGAGGGCCTAAGAATGAGTCCTTTAAACATGCCCGAGAGCAAGTCTTGGAAGTAGATAGGGTTCCAATAGGCAATGGAGACTTCCCTAGGAAAACTTTTCGCTATTTTGTGCTAAAGTGGGATTTGTTATACAGAGTGGCCGTGGGTTCCCTAGAGGGAGAAGAGGTAGAACAACTGAGAGGGTTGGGGAATTATCATCTGCAGGTGCTATCGTTAACACATAGCCATTTGTTAGGGGGATACCTGGGGTTGGAGAAAACACCGGAGCATACTTTAGCTCAATTTTTCTGGCCCAGGATCCATTGCCCAGTCATACCCCACCTGCCCAGGGTCCATTGCCCAGTCATACCCCACCTGCCAACTTCACACCCACCAGAGTCATACCTGCCCCTCTAGTGCCTATGCCCATCATTGAAACCCGTTTAAAAGAGTGCCCATGGATCTGGTAGGGCCCCTAAAGTGAACCACCTGAGATAACAAGTATATCTTAGTCATACTGGACTACCGCTACCAGATATCCAGAGGCTATCACTCTGAGAAATATGAAGACTACTACGATCACGAATGCTCTCTAGGAAGTCTATTCTCAGGTGGGAATACCCAGTAAGATCCTCACAGATCAAGGAACACCCTTTGTATACAGGTTGATGAAGCAAATGTGTGCCTTGGGGAAGGTTAAGATGCTGCGAACATCAATTTTATCACCCACAGATGGATGGCCTCATAGAGCAATTCAATAAAACTCTGAAGCAGATGTTAAAAACGTTTGTGCAGGGGAATGGGAAGAATTGGGGCATTATCCTACCCTTCTTAATGTTTGCCATCCGCAAGGTGCCTCAGAGTTTCACAGGATTTTTGCCTTTTGAATTGCTCTTTGGAAGATGGCCAAGAGGCGTATTAAATATGGTGAGGGAAACCTGGGAAGAGGAACCCCATCCCAGACATAATCTGGTAGAGTACATCATGCAAATGCAAGACCAGCTGAAGAATGCCGAAGAGATAGCCAGACTCAGTCTGTAAAAAGCGCAAGCCGAACATTCCAAAGGCTACAATCAAGAAGACATGCACCACACCTTCCAACAGGGCAACAGAGTTTTAGTCTTGCTGCCCTCGTCCGTGAGCAAGTCACTCTGTAGATGGCAGGAAACATAAGAAATGCCTTACTGGGTCAGACCAAGGTCCAACAATCCCAGTACCCTGTTTCCAACAGTGGCCAATCCAGGCCACAGGTACCTAGCAGGTTACCAAACAGTCACATAGGTTCCATAATAATTTTCCCAGGGCAAATAGTAGATTTTCCGGTTCCTTTGGTTTATGGACCTTTCCTTCAGGAACTTGCCAAAACCTTTTTTAAACCCATCTACACTAACAGCTTTTATTTCATCCTCCGGTAAGAAATTCCAGAGTTTGATTACACGTTGAGTAAAAAAATTATTTTCTCGAATTAGTCTTAAATGGGTTGCATTGTAGCTTTATTGTCTGTCCTCTAGTCTTTCTACTTTTTGATGGCATAAACAGTCGTTCTACGTTTACCATTTCCACTCCATTCATTAATTTATAGACCTCTATCATATCCCTCTCAGCCGTCTCTTTTCTAAGTTAAACAGCCCTAACCTTTTAAGCCTTTCCTTATAGGGGTGTCCTTCCATTCCATTTACCATTTTTGTCACTCTTCTTTATACCTTTTTAAATTCTGCTATATCCCTTTTAAGATATGGCGGCCAGAATTACAAACAATAGTCAAGGTGTGGTTTGCAGCATGGAATGATACAGAGGCATTATAATATCCTGTTTTATTCTCCATTCCTTTCCTTATGATTCCTAGACTTCTATTTGCTTTCTTGGCTGCTTCTGCACACTGGGCAGAGGGTTTCAATGTATTATCCACGATGACGCCTAAATCTTTTTTTCTGGGTGGTACCCAGATGGTACCTTGCATCATGTAACCATAGTTTGGGTTGTTCTTTCCTAGATACATAACTTTGCACTTGTCCACATTAAATTTCATCTGCCATTTGGATGTACAGTCTTCCACTTTTTCAAGGTCCTCTTGAAATTTTTCAGAATCCTCTTGCGTTTTAACAACTTTGAATAATTTTGTGTTATCTGCAAATCTGATCACCTCACTTGTTATTCCTATTTCCAGGTCATTTATGAATATATTAAAAAGTAGCAGGTCCAGCAAAGAACCCTGGGGTACTCCACTATTCACCTTTCTCCATTGAGAAAACTGGCCATTTAGCCCTACTCTCTGCTTTCTATTTTTTAACCAGTTCCTGATCTACAATACTACACTGCTTCCAATCCCATGAGTTTTTAATTTGGCCAAGAGTCTCTGATGAGGGACCGTTTCAAAGGTTTTCTGAAAATACAGATACACTATATCAACCGGCTCACCTTTGTCTTCCTGTTTATTCACACCTTCAAAAAAATATAACAGACTAGTAAGACAAGACTTTCCTTGACTAAATCCATTTTGGCTTTCTCCTATTAAACCATGACTATCTAGATGTTCAGTAATTTTATTCTTTTTAATGGTTTCTACCATTTTGCCCAGTACTGACATCTGTAGTTTCCCAGATCACCCTTGGAATCCTTTTTAAAAATTGGAGTTACATTGACCACTCTACAATCCTTAGGTACTGTAGATAATTTTAATGATAGTTCACAGATTACTAAGAGTAGGTCTGCAATCTCATATTTCAGTTCTTTCAACACCCTTGGATGTATACCATCTGGTCTAGGTGATTTGCTATCATATAGTTGTAAGACATCCTTCCAGTTTGTCGATTATTTCTTTCAATTCTTCTGCTGCATCACCTTTATAAACCATTTCAGGCAGAGGTCTTCCCTACATGTTCTTCAGTAAATACCACAGCAAAGAATTCATTCAGTCTCTCAGCTATGGCCTTGTTTTCCCTTAGCGCCCCTTTTACCCCTCTATCATGTAATGGTCCAACTGATTCACAGGGATTTTTGCTATTAATATAAGTGGAAAAGGTTTTTATTATGCATTTTTGCTTCCATGTCAAGCTTATTTTCAAATTCTCTTTTTGCCTGCCTTATCAGTGCCTTGCATTTAGCTTGCCAATGCTTATGTTGTTTCCAATGTTCATCTGGGGTCCTATGAAGTAGAAAAGAAAGTGGTACCTGTTAACTACTAAATTGCCTAGCCATATAAGCAGAAAAAGCACAAAATTTACCATATTAATCTGCTAAAAAGTGAAATCCAGTGGTGGTGCAGGAGAATTTGGGGTCATAAACCTCAGTCCTGTCTGATCCAGCTGAAGTCCCAATTGAAGACCAGCTCGCCGTGGCCCAGAGAAGAGACCTAGAGGGTCTGATCAGCGGAACCTAGATGTGTTCTCCACCCACCTCACTTATCATGATATCATTACTGACCCTGGGGTTGTTATCTAAGAATGACCCTATCAAATTCCGGAGGCCTGGCAACAGGCCATCACCAAGGAACTTGAGGAAATGCTTAACCTGGGAGTTATAGAAGAGTCTGAGTGACTGGTCATCCCCCATCGTCTTGGTTCCCAGCATCTGATTCTGCATTGACTTCCATAAAGTCAATACCATTTTGAAACTAGAAGCATATCCAATGCCCCGAGTAGATGAGCTAATCAAGCAACTCGGTGGAGCATGCTTTATGCCGACCCTGGACTTGACTAAGGAATACTGACAGGTGCCCTTGACTCCAACTGCCAAGGAGAAAACTGCCTTTTTGACACTGCAAGGCTTATTCCAGTTTACTGTGCTGCCATTTGGATTGCACGGGGTTCCAGCCATATTTCAATGCCTGATCGATCACCTGCTGAGACCGCACAAGGAGTATGCAGCTGCTTACCTTGATGACATGGTCATCTATAGCAAAGACCAATCTGACCCAAGTACAAGCTGTGTTGACCAGCCTGAGAAAAGCTGGGTTGGTAGCTAAACCCAAGAAAAGCTTCCTGGGAGGCTGGGACATCCAATACCTGGGCTACTTAATCTGGAATGGTCTCAACTATGGAAGGTGGATGCCATTGCTCAGGTCTCCACCCCAAAGTAGAAGAAAGATCTTCAGGTCTTCCTTGGATTGGTTGGCTATTACTTCTGGTTTATCCCTACCTTTGCAGAGATTGCGGAGCCATTAACTGGAAGATAGCTCTCGAGTGGACATTTGTCACTGGACCTGGACTGGGCCTTCCAGCGTGTCAAGGAGGCCGTGTGCTCAGCACCTGTCCTTATTAGCCCTGATTTCTCTCTTCCATTTATTGTACAAACAGAGAAGTGGGCCTGGGAGCTGTTCTGGCCCAGGAAGTCTGAAGTGAAGAACATCCAGTGACATTCATCAGCAGGAAACTGCTCCCTCGAGAGAAACATTATGCTGTGAGCGAGAAGGAAGCCCTAACTGTTAATAGGCACTTGAAACCTTCAAGTACTACCTGCTGGGCCATCCATTTACACTGGTGATGGACCACCAATCACTCAAACGGCTGGCTCAACATAAGGAATCCAAAAGCCATATTATGCGGTGGTTACTGAGTCTCGAGTCCTACCAGAATCAGATCCACCACAGGGTGGGTTGGGCTTACCTGAATAATGACTTCCTTTCCTGGGTGGGAGTCCCAGGTGTGGCAGGCGCTCAACAGGGCATGATTGAGCTGAGGGGGAGGGTATGTAATGGGGTATATAGGAAGTTACCCATCCATCTCCATAGGGATTATCAGCAGTCCACCTTAAAAGGGTCTACAGTTCAGAGCTCAGGGATGAGAGATCATGACTCAGATAGAGGGATTAAGAATCCAGCTGAGTGCACAAGGAGGAGAAAGGCCCGTGAAGACAGAAAATTCCTTCCAAGTAGGGCTAGGAGAAGGGTCCTATCGTGAGGTAAGAGATTCAGGAAGTGGGAACCACATTCACAAACAATGAAGCCAAAGTGAGTGACTGGACTTTGTGCTGAGCTTAATTCTGAACTTTAAATTGTGGATCGGGGGAAGGGCACTGAGATCATAAGAACATAAGATATGCCATATTCAAGGTGACCAGAACTGCACACAATATTCAAGGTGTGGTAGTACCATGGAATGATACAGAGGCATTATAATATCCTTTGTTTTATTTTCCATTCGTTTCCTTATGATACCTAGCATTCCACTCTCTTGGCCAACAATGCACACTGGGCGGAGGGTTTTAACATGTTATCCATGATGACGCCTAAATCTTTTTCCTGGTTGGTGGTTCCTAAAGTGGAACCTTGCATCGTGTAATCATAGTTTCCACTGTCCACATTAAATTTCATCTGCCATTTGAATGTCCAGTCTTCCAATTTATCAAGATCCTCTTGCAATTTTCCACAATCCTCATGAGTTTTAACAACTTTAAATAGTTTTGTGTCATCTGTAAATTTGATAACCCTTTTCCAGGTAATTTATGAATATGTTAAAAAGCAGCGGACCCCGCAAAGATCCCTGGGGTACTCCACTATTCACCTTTCTCCACTGGGAAAATTGGCCATTTAGCCCTACTTTCTGTTTTCTATCTTTTAACCAGTTCCTGATCTACACTGCCTCCTATGCCATGACTTTTTAATTTTGCCAAAAGTCTCTGATGAGGGACCTTGTCAAAGGCTTTCTGAAAGTCCAGATACACTATATCAACCAGCTCACCATTGTCTTCCTGTTTATTCACACCTTCAAAAAAACAACAGATTAGTAAGACAAGATCTTCCTTGTCTAAAGCCATGTTGGCTGTCTCCCATTAAGCCATGACTATCTACATTTTCAGTAATTTTGTTCTTCATGATGGTTTCTACTATTTTTCCTGGTACTGATGCCAGGCTCACCAGTCTGTAGTTTCCTGGATCACCCCTGGAGCCCTTTTTAAAAATTGTCGTTACATTGGCCATCCTCCAATCTTCAAGTATTACAGACGATTTTAAAGATAGTTCACAAATTACTAATAGCAGGTCTGCAATCTCATATTTCAGTTCTTTCAACACCCTTGGATGTATACCATCCAGTCCAGGTGATTTGCTACTCTTCACTTTATCAAATATTTGTAATACATCTTCTTGGTGTATCAATATTTCTTTCAAGTCTTCCGCAGTATCACCTTTAAATACCACTTCAGCCATGGGTAACATCCCCACATCTTCCTCAGTAAAGACCGAAGGAAAGAATTCATTCAGTCTCTCCACTATGGCCTTGTCCCCTCTTAGTGCCCCTTTTACCTCTCTATTATCTAATAGCCCAACTGACTCTCTCACAGGCTTTTTGCTACGAATGTACTTGAAAAAGCCTTTATTACACATTTTTGCTTCCAAAGCAAGCTTCTTCTCAAATTCTCTTTTGCTTGCCTTATCAATGCCTTGCATTTAACTTGCCAGTGCTTGCCAATCTTGTGAAGACAACAAGCTGCAGAGTGATTGCTGGATAGCTGAAGGACAATAAAGTGATTTTTGTTTGGCGCTGAACTATTGTTTGCCTGATATTTTAAGAGCCCCTTGTCACTGCACACCATGCAATACCAAAGAACCTAAAATATTTTAATCTGAGTTCAAACCTTTTGTGGATAAAAACAGCAAGTAAATTTGCCAACAGAACTGAAGCTGTTTTTGCCAGTTGTATTGAAGAGAAATTGCTGTTTTGGGGCAGATTATATATTTCTATTTGTGGAAAATTTAGAAAATATAAACTATAAGGATTTATTTGGAAAAAAGAAAGCCATGTCTGTTTGAACTGGGCTTGCCATAAGAATCAGAAAGGGACTTTTCTTAGCTTATCTAAGCTTTCCTAACTACTCAGCTCTAGGTTGACTATGAGCTTACATAAAAATAGTAGCCTGATGGTTAGTGCTACCACTCCTTGTGGCCTTAGGCAAGTCATTTAACCCTCCATTGCCGTAGAGGAAATGCCTGAAACCTACTTCCAGTGACACTGCCAAGAAAACCCAGGGGCTGCTGTGTCATCAGCAGTCAGCATTGCCTCAAAGGCAAACATTGCATTTTGAAATACTAAAATAAATCAGGTAAGCTAACAAAAGTTATAATGCAGTAATAATGGCTATTCTTTATCATTCCTCCAGTTTAGTCCTCCACCTCTGGGTAGTGCACCTCCTCCTGCAGCTTGGAGACTGGACAAATCAGAATCTTCACCTCACTGGATGTTGCATGCTGGAACTCCCATCAGCCCCCAGTGTGTCCAGTCTCCATGCAGCAGGAGGACCTAGTGAGCCTAGGTGCAGGGCTCACTGGAGGATTTGTTAAGGAGCAGGCTAGATAGCTTAGAGGGAAAAAAAATTTTATTTGGATTTATTTTCCATTATTTAACTTCTTTTGTTTGTTTCCAGTGGTTCACCTTATAGTGGAGCCGTCTTTCAGGAGAAGAGAGATTCTAGCTATACGGGAGGTCCGTCTAGCGGTCACTGCCCTGTCAAACCTCCTAGGTTGTAAATTGGGCAGTCTCTCTCTGCAGGCTCTCTGCCCCTTGACAGTACGGGGCAGAGCTCCTTTCCCACCGAACCGCCCGATGGCCGCGTTGCCTCTAGCCGCGGCTTCGGGGGCGGCCTTAGCAGTCTGCACGGTTCCTGGAGCAGCGGCATAGGATTGTGTTTCAACTTGTGTAAATAGTTATCTTGTTATCCAAGTTGGTTCTCCTGTTAATTGTAAACTCAGACTTATGTACCCTGTCTGATTGTTATGTTCCATGTAAACCGCGTTGATGCTGAATAGTGCGGTATAGAAGAAATTGTAAATAAATAAATAAATAAACGTTCCTTTAAAGTTCTTTTACTATTTCTTATTTTTCAGTGCTGCCCTTTTTAAAAAAAAAAAAAAAAAAAAAAGTTTTGAGCCGGTACCATTTGGAGTATGGTGTGCAATTCTGGAGACCGCACCTTCAAAAGGATGTGAACAGGATGGAGTCGGTGCAGAGGGTTGCTACTAAAATGATTAATGGGCTTCATTATAAAGCATATGAGGACAGACTTAAGGATCTTAATATGTACACCTTAGAGGAAAGGCGGGATAGAGGTGATATGATTGAGATGTTTAAATACCTCCGTGGCATAAATGTTCAGGGAGAGAGCCTCTTTCAATTGAAAGCAAGTTCTGCTACAAGGGGACATGGGATGAGGGTGAAGGGAGATAGATTCAGGAGTGATATGCGGAAATATTTCTTTACGGAAAGAGTAGTGGATCCATGGAATAGTCTCCCAGTGGAGGTGGTAGATATGAGGACAGTAACTGAATTCAAAAAAGCATGGGACCAATACAGAGGATCTCTAAAGGTAAAAAGTGGACTGCTGTAGTTGTTGTTATGGAAGGACAGACTAGATAGGCCATGTGATCTTTTTCTGTCATCATGTTTCTATGTTTCTACCTTCCTGCCTTTGACGGTGGAAGGACTGTGGCGGCATTTTACAGATCTCTCCCCCTGGGCTGCATGGGGAAGAGCTCTGGTGCGAGAGCAATGCTGTCCTTGCCTATAGCTGACAGGAGCCGGAGGCACGAAGGCAGGAGGAGCACCGACGGGTACTGCTCTGCCTACAGCAGTACCGCGGGCTTGCATCCGTTCCAGATGCCCGGAGAGAGGTAAGGTCATGAGCTTGCACCTCTCGCTTTAATTTGGGGCGGCAGTCTGTCTTCGGTGACAGGGAGGCGTAGAGCGGTTTTCTGGGCCTGTCTTCCTGCGTTGTTTTTGGCGCCCTTTTGGGGCGCGTGCCGATAGCTTCGGCCATTTTGTGGTGGCAAGGTGCATCGTGTGCTGAGCCCTGGGCCGTGGTGTAGAGGCAGAGTTGGCGAAATGGCGGCTCTGCGTGTTGATTTTTGCTTTATTTATTTTCCATTCTTTACTTTTATTTTTTTTTCCTTGTCCCTGTTACAGCTCGGGAGGTAATTTCCTTCCCTCCGCTGCGGCCACTTCGTTGCGTTTCTGTTCTCCCATGGGTTTTCTCAAAAAAAAAAAAAAAAGTAATAAACCCAAAATGGCAGATGACTTCAGTACCTTTCGGTGGCTACTGGCTGCTGTTACGGCAGGACGGCTGCCAGTTGAGGAGTGGAAGGGGGGTTCCATCTCCTCTCAGAAATTAGCACCGAGGGAGTGGTCTATACCTAAATCCAGACCTCGTCAGCCCGGGTTATCCCCTTTCTCTTTGGGGTGCTTTATGCTATTACTTAGACAGATAATGGTAAACAGGTGTAGGTAGCATGTGCAGTTTGGGTTTAAGCAGCCCTGAACGGTAGGCGTAACTCTCAACTGTGGTCGGCAGCAGAGGACTGCAGCAGCACAGCCCTTACAGGCAAGCGCAATAGGGGTTTTATTTAAAAAAAAAAAAAAGAGCTACCTAATGCAGTTGGAGCCCTGAATTGCAAAGCTTTGTGCAAGCATGCTGGCGGCTTGCGGTCAGTCATAGTTCTGCTTTCTTAGGGAATTTCGGGCTAACAGGCAAAGCAGTTTCCAAGCAGAGGTATAAAACATCTCAGCATGCCCACAAATGCTGGCAATTTGGCTTTTGCGCATTTTTTATGCAGGGTCTCTTGCTTTGCAAACTCAATTTCCACTTTCCTTCTTCTCCAGTGGTAAGGTTCAGGATAGGGTTGCTCTTCCCGTAAACCAGAATGAGCAGTGATATTGTGTTGCAGGGCCTTTACGCTGTCTTGAGCACCATAAATATATTTTTTGTGCTCAATATTGTAAGCTGATTGTGTGTAAACATAGCAGAGCATACTGGTCACCATAGAAACATGCACATGTGTGCATGTGAGGTACTAGTAGAAACAACATTTTTGCACATACCAAATTGTTACCTGAAGTTCTGCGTGTATACGTTCATATGTTTAGATAAATAAGTATATATTATTCCTGGTGAGACTACAGGGGGTAAATTCAGGGCCACAGTGTGGTGCAGTACACACAGACAGTGTGTCCAGGAGCAGAAGGTCACAGGTTCAAGTCCCAGCTGTAGCTCCAGCCAACCCAGTCCCCATATTACACAACACTTATTCCATGCAGATTCTGGGGATACCTGGTAGCAAACGTTGTTTATAGATGACTATAGGTCATATTCTCTTGTTTAATTTTTTTTCATAAATGAGTCGAGAAGGAATTGATTTGAGAGGTAACTGCCAAATTAGGAGAGTCTGAGCTTATCACTACTTATCTATAATTTTGTGTTTCCTTAGGCCAGATTTCGGCATCACCCAGCAGAAGCTATCTCCAGCTAGGTGCCTGCACAGAACGGTTGTCCTTGGTGGCACTATTCTGAGGAAAAGCAGGTTAGAATATTACATCTATATTCGAGACTTCCACGAACATCTGATCAGTGGGCCTTGGAGAAGGTCCGCGGCGGATAGGCGTTAGATTGGGCTCGTTCGTGGGTTCACCTTGCAGGGGTGTGCAGAAGGCATTCCAGGTATGTCTGTCCTTGGATCGTCTCCTGAAGCGCGGAGCAGTCATGGCAGTACCGATAGCGGCGTACGGCGTGGGACGTTCTTCTATTTATTTCATGGGGCTAAAGAAGGGTGGCTCACTGCGGCCAGCTTTGGGCCTCAAAGAGATAACTGGTTGCCTCCGGGGGCCGTTCCTTTTTCGTCTGGATGTCCTGCGATTGTTGCTGACCACAATTCGTCAAGGAGAATTTTTTGACGTTGCTCGGTCTTACCGACGCATAGTTTTGTGTACCGATCAGAGCGTCTCATCACCGATTTCTATGCTTCGCGCTCCCTTGGGGGCATTTGCAGCTCCAGGCTCTGCCCTTTCGTTGGCGAAGGCTCCTCACGTGTTTACCATGATAACAGTAGTGGGGGCGGCGGCGCTACAGAGGGCAGGAATCTTAGTCCCTCCATATCTGGCCGATTGCTTGATCCGGGCAAAGTCCCCAGTCGAGAGCGGACAAGCCACGGATACGATTGTAGCTTGCCGGCAGAGTCTAGGATGGGTGGTCTCCCTGCTCAAAGGTCTCCTGACCCCGACTCAGGACCTCGAGTATTTGGGGGTCCGGTTCAATACTCGGAAGTCTGCGTATTTCTGACGATGAAAAGAGCCCAGGCTGTATGGATCTTTAAGCCTAGGTTCAGGCGTGCTCTCTGCGCTGTGTTGGGTGGTAGGTGTTGGGTCATCCATATATGTAGATGTGCATTTTGTGTTTTGTTCTCAATGGCTTAGGCTGGATTTTGGGTGTGCTCTTTGCAGGATGCGACTGCATTTCTTGCTCGAACGGTATTATCAGGTTAAGGTAATTCCTCCAGTGTTAGGGGGATGGCTTTTTTAATAGAGTGCGTGAGGTTCGCATGGGGTTACGTGGAGTTGGAGATGCAGTCGTGGGACCTGCTGTGGAGTGAGCCATCAAGAGGAGCTACAGTACCAGACACCAGTTTTCCTTTCTCTCTGGGCTTTCCTCCCAGATCCTGGCCCTCTTTCTCTCTGATGGCCAGGACGCTGGGTCTTCGGCCCATTGGGTAATCTATTCTCGGCCTTTTCTCAATGCTGGCAGACGGACTGCGTGAGCGAGAAAAGAAGGCTAGGAACCAGAGCCAGCTTTGTCTCTCTACTGCCAGTGTTTGCTACGGTCACATATTCTCAGTCAGTTATTTATTTGAGAATGCTGATTACCGACGGGTCACGGGGGCATACCGTTGATTGCGGTATTTCTAGTTCCCTGGGTCCGGTAGGGCTCACTGTTTGTGTTTGGGTTCCTGAGGCAGAGAGAGTTAAGTCGCTTTACGAGGGCCGGAGGGACCTCCTGGGGGGCTAGACACCCCAGTTTTTATGGCCCTCGGGTGTTGGTCTCGATTGGAATTCAAGCCCTCGATCCCCTGGCAACTTGCCTCGACCACTAGGCCGCACTACTTCTAAGACGGAGACTTGGTGGACGATCCATTCATAGGGATATGCGAAATGCTATGCTGGGGCAGACCACGCGCTTTGTGGTCTGGTATCCTGTTTCCTAGAGTAGCCAATCCTGGCCTCAAGAAACTGGCTGGTATCCAAAAGGACGTATAGACTGCTCGTGGCGTGTATCGGGGCAAGCAGTGGATGCCGGTATGCACGTAGTTTACGGGTTCCGTTGCAGGTTCTTCGGATGTTACGTTCTTTTGGGTTGTATTAGTGAGAGTGGAGATAAGACTTAGAAATATATATAGATTATATTTGTCAGCTTCTCTCTCATAAAAGGTTATGGATCTTTCCTCTGGGAGCTTGTCCAAAACTTGGTTTCACTCTGCTTCTTTCGAGGATCCTTTCGCACAAGGCTCTTAGAGGACACAAGAGACCCAGTGGTCCATCCCCGACTGGAAATGCTAGCGATTCGCAGGGCGTGGCAGGCGTTCGCAGCTAGGGGGTCGGGTCGAGCATTGCAGTGAGGCGCTGCGTTTTCTCTAAGCAGTTCTGGTCTGCATTCAGCGTGGCGAATTTTCGTTCCCTTGTGACTTTTCAACTTGGTGTTGCGGGACGTCGATAGAGCGCTGTTGCACCCTCTATTCAAGTTTCGGTTACGGTTTTGGTGCGTTGGTTGGAATTCTTGGGGGCTTTTCGCCCGACAAGGGGCATTTCAGAGTGACCGGCTCTTCCCTTCAGAGACCCGTTTCCTTTTGTCACTGGACAAGGGGGTGTTTCGTCCGGTACCTTTGTGCTGGCCAGAGGTTTCTTTCCCTTTCATACGCATCAAATAAGGTAGCTTACAGTTTTGCAAGCGACAGGTGGACTGGATTTGGGGGGACGCTGAAACCATTACGACATAACAAGGGTGCTGTGTTGCCCCTCGGCTGTGTTCGATTCCTTTCGCAAAACTAATCGGCTGTGGTGAATGTGTCCGTATCCAGGTCAATTGAGGAGGCACTTGTTTCGACTTACAGGTGGCAGGAGCGTCCACTTCCTGAGAGATATTGAGAGCTTACTTTACGAGGGCGCTGGCGGCGTCCTGGGCGGTGCTCAGCCCTGTTTTCTCCACTGTAGTTTGGTAAGGCGGTGTCTTGAGCGTCGCTGTATACTTTCAGTAAACACTCTTGTCTAGCGTTGTTGGAAGCAAGGGATGTCTCTGTTGGGTCACCAGTGTTGTGTGCCGGCTGGTAGGATCCCTCCCGTTAGTATTGCTCTCATACATCCCAGAGGTGGAGGACTAAACTGGAGGAACGATAAGGAAATCGAAATTACACTTACCTGGTAATTGTAGTTCCTTGAGTGACGACAGTTTAGTCCTCCTGCCCGCCCTACATTTCAAAGGTCAGCTCGGCACGGGTTCCGAAATGTGTGGCGACGTTGCGGGGGAGTGTTTACTCGGTAAGCTCAGGTACCTTCCCCTTTGGATTGCTCTCTTCGGCCTATATCCGTATTTTCGGACTCGGTGGGGGAGGGCGATTTTATGGAGGGACTCTTGGTATTCGGTTTAGCGGCATGTTCCTGTCTTGATCAGGGTGCTGGTTTGTTTTTTCTGGAAAGAAAAAATAAATAAATAAATAAATACATTAAAAATAAAAGTATAAATTAATAGGTCACTGGGGGCTGATGGAGTTCCAGCATGCTACATCCAGTGAGGTGAAGATTCTGATTGGTCCAGTCTCCAAGCTGCAGGAGGAGGTGCACTACCCAGAGGTGGAGGACTAAACTGTCGTCACTCAAGGAACTACAGTTAGCAGGTAAGTGTAATTTCGATATTTCAATGAACCCGGTATTGACTGGGTCAGTGTCACATCAGGAAATGCTAGGGAGATAACGTTTCTAGATGAAATAAATGACTGCTTCTTAGAGCAGCTGATTCATGAACCAACAAGAGGGGAAGCTGTTGTGGACCTAGTCCTTAGTGGAACACAGGATCTCGTGCAAAAGATAAAGTTGTTGGGCTACTTTGCAATAGTGATCATAGCATGATCGCATTTGATTTACTAAACAGAAGGATGGCAAGGAAATCTACAATACTACCTTTTAACTTTTAAAAGAGACTATGATAAAATGTGGAAAATAGTTAAGAAAAAATTAAAAGGAGCAGCTGCAAAGTTTAAAAATTTACATCCTAAGCATGGGTGCTGTTTAAAAATACTATCTTGGAAGCCCAGACCAGATGTATTCCACGTTTTACGCAAAGTGGAAGGAAGTCCAAAAAACTGACAGCATGCTTTAAAGGTGAGGTCAGAGAGGCTGTTGTAGCCAAAAAAGCATCTTTCAGGAAATGGAAAAAGGGAGTCAAAAGATGAAATCAGGAAACAAATTAGATGTAAGACATTGATAAGGCAGGCAAAGAGAGAATTTGAAAAAAAGCTTGTGATGGACACAAAAACGCATAATAAAGACATTTTCAAGTACATTCGCCTGCCCGTTCTCTGGAGCGCCCCCTCAGGCTCGGAGGTAGCAGGGAAGAAAAGCTGTCAACATAAGCAGGAGATGTTGCATGAATGTGGAAGGCAGTTCTTTCTCTTGCAGGGTACGTCTGAAGCTATATCATTAAGATTTTCTGCCATTCTGAAGCATTGAGCAGATAATGTAAAGGTATTTTAATGGACTGAATCCAATGTGATTCTGAAGAGAGCTGGGCACAGCAGCTTGTCAGGGGTGGCTAAGGCCAGATGTTGACATACTGGACTGTACAGTACTGTACTTAGCTTGCTTTCAGTGATGTTAAATGTTCATTTATCCGTTTCATTAGTCATTTATATTTATTTCTCATTGTTTTCTGTATGTAAAAATATAGTTATTCTCTATAAAATGTATTTTTTGTGAATATTTTTGGGTGTCTGGAACGGATTAATTGGATTTACATTATTTCTTATGGGAAATATTGCTTCAGTTTTCATACGTTTCGGTTTTAGTCAGACTTTTTCGAACGGATTAATCATGAAAACCGAGGTTTGACTGTATATCACAATGACAAAGTAGATCAAATAGGTGGAGGGGTTGCACTCTATGTTAGAGAGGGCATTGAGTCACATAGGATTAAAGTTCTGCAGGAAACAAAATATGCATAGAATCTCTATGGATAGAAATTCTACGTAAAAAGGGGAAGGCTGTAGCAGTGGGAGTGTACAACCAACCATCTGGCCAGAATGAACGGATGGATAATGAAATGCTGAAAGAAATCAGGGAAGCTAACAAAAGTTACAGCACAGTAAAAATAGCTGATTTCAATTACCCGGGTATTGACTGGATCAGTGTCACAGCAGGCCCTGCTAGGGAGATAAAGTTTCTAGATTTATTTATTTATTTTATTTACATTCTCTTATATACCGCGCTATTCTGCATCAGTGCGGTTTACATTGAACAAACTGAAATTACATTGAACAGGGCATTATAACTTGGAGATAACTATTTTACAGGGAACATGGGCTGTGGAGGGTTAAGTGGCTTGCCCAAGACCACAAGGAGCAACTGTGGGACTAGAAACCCCAGTCCTTCCGGCCCAAGGTTGCTGTCCTCTAATGGGATTTGAACCCCTGACCTTCCGGCCTGAAGTACCTTGCCCCAACCACTAGGCCACTCCTCCACTCCAATAAATGAAATGAAATAAATGACCACTTCTATGAGCAGCTGGTTCATGAACCGACAAGGGGGGAAGCTAATTTGGACCTAGCCCTTAGTGGCATGCAGGATTTGGTGCAAGAGATAAGGGTGTTGGGGTCAGTTGGCAATAGTGATCACAGCATGTTCGCATTTGATTTAATAAATGAAAGAAGGATAGCAAGGAAATCCACTGTACTACCATTTAACTTTCTAAAGGGAGACTGATAAAGTGAGGAAAATTGTTAAGAAAAGATTAAAAGGAGCAGCTGAAAAGGTAAAAGATTTACATAAAGCGTGGGCATTGTTTAAACTACTATCTTGGAAGCCCAGAACAGATGTATTCCACACTTTAAGGAAAGTAGAAGGAAGGCCAAAAAATTGCCAGCATGGTTTAAAGGCGAGGTCAGAGAGGCTGTTGTTGCCAAAAAAGCTTCTTTCTGTAAATGGAAAAAGGAGCCAAATGACGAATACAGGAAACAACATAAACTTTGCCAAGTTAGATGCAAGGCATTGATAAGACAGGCAAAGACAGAATTTGAAAAAAAGCTTGCTATGGAAGCAAAAATGCATAATAAAAAATTTTTCAAGTACATTCATAGCAAAAAAACTGTGAAACAGTCAGTTGGACCACTGGATGACAGAGGAGTAAAAGGGGCACTAAGTGAGGACCAGGCCATATCGGAGAGACTGAATGAATTCTTTGCTTTGGTTTTTACTGAAGAAGATGTAGGGAATTTACCCATGCCTGAAATGGTTTATAAAGGTGATGTATCAGAAGAATTGAAAGAAATATTGATAAACCGGGAAGATGTATTACAACTTTTTGATAAATTGAAGAGCAGCAAATCACCTGGAATGGATGGTATACATCCGAGAGTATTGAAAGAACTGAAATATGAGATTGTAATCTGTGAACTATCATTAAAATCATCTGTAGTATCTGAAGAGTGGCCAACATAACACCAATATTTAAAAAGGGTTCCAGGGGTGATCTGGGAAACTACAGACCGGTGAGTGTGAAGTCATTACCAAGCAAAATGGTAGAAACTATTATAAAGAACAAAATTAATGATCATGTATATAGAGGTATGTCTACTAAGCCGGGCTAACGGTTAACACTGTTAGCCCAACTTAGTAGACATACCCCATAGTCATGGTTTAATGGGAGAAAGTCAACATGGATTTAGCCAAGGAAAGTCCTCTCTTACTAATCTGTTATAGTTTTTTTGAAGATATGAACAGGTAGACAAAGGTGAGCCGGTTGATATAGTGTATCTGGATTTTCAGAAAGCCTTTGACAAGGTCCCTCATGAGAGACCCTTGATAAAATTAAAAAGTCATGGCATTGGAGGCAGTGTAGTATTGTGGATCAGGAACTGGTTAAAAGATAGGAAGCAGAGAGTAGCGCTAAGTGGCCAGTTTTCTTAATGGAGAAAAGTAAATAGTGGAGTACCCCAGGGATCTGTGCTGGGCCTGCTGCTTTTTAACATATTCATAAATGACCTGGAAATGGGAATAACAAGAGAGGTGATCAAATTTGCAGATTTATTTATTTATTTACATTCTCTTATATACCGTGCTATTCTGCATCAGTGCGGTTTACATTGAACAAACTGAAATTACATTGAACAGGGCATTATAACTTGGAGATAACTATTTTATAGGGAACATGGGCTATGGAGGGTTAAGTGGCTTGCCCAAGACCACAAGGAGCACCTGTGGGACTAGAAACCCCAGTCCTTCTGGCCCAAGGTTGCTGTCCTCTAGTGGGATTTGAACCCCTGACCTTCCAGCCTGAAGTACCTTGCCCCAACCACTAAGCCACTCTTCCAGATGACACAAAATTATTCAAAGTTATTAACACAGCAAGAGGATTGTGGAAAAATTGCAAGAGTACCTTGAAAAAGTGGAAGATCATACATCCAAATGGCAGATAAAATTTAATGTGGACAAGTACAAAGTTATGCACCTAGGAAAGAACAACCCAAACTTTGGTTACACAATGTAAAGCACCACCTTAGAAACCACCAACCAGGAAAGACATTTAGGTGTTATCATGGATAATATGTTGAATCCCTCTGTCCATTGTGCAACAGTGGCCAAAAAAGCAAATAGAAGTCTAGGAATCATAAGGAAAGGAACAGAGAATAAAACAAAAAGATATTATAATGCTTCTGTATCATTCCATGGTTTTACCGCATCTTGAATATTGTGTGCAATTCTGGTCACTGTATCTTAAAAGGGATATAGCTGAATTATAAAAGGCATAAAGAAGAGTGACAATAATGGTAAATGGAATAGAAGGAAACCCCCGAGGAAGGGCTTAAAAGGTTAGGGCTCTTCAACTTGGAAACGAGATGACTGAGGAGAGATATGATAGAGGTTTATAAATTAAAGAATGGAGTGGAACAGATTTTAAAAAAGGTTTGGATAAGTTCCTGAGGAAAAGATCATTAATAAAAAGGACCTGGGAAATCCACTGCTTACCACAGGATGAGCATTGTGGAATCTGTGGTCTTTGGGAACCTGCCACGTACTTGTGACCTGGGCTTGATGGACCTTGGTCTGACCCAGTATGGCCTTTCTTATGTTCAGGTAAACAAAAGGTTAGCCGGTTAATATAGAGCCAGATTCCTAAAAGGGTGACCACGCACTGGATGGGCTGGACTGTACCTGATTCTGCACCGCAGTATCAGGATCAGGCACCAAGATGGCCTGGCATGCCCCTGCTGCAGCCACAGGAGATGTCCAAGTGGCAAGACGGCCATTCTTCCCTCTGTGCCCACAGGCCGGACACCCCCAGACCAGCTTTCTTGCTGCCTGACACCTGGCAGGGTCTGCCAGGGCCGGGTTTGGGCAGTGGGGACTCACCTCCTCAATGCCGATGCTTCTGGGGGGCTGCTGGGCTGGAGCGCATGTGCAGCCCATACTTATTCCACCTCCATGGTAAAATAAGCAGGGCATCCTCTCGTTGATCCCCGAACGTGAATCGGCCCTGTATGTCTGGGTGCATGGCCTGCCTACACTCCGCCCCGTTTCAATCTCCCCGCACAAACCCTCTGTTTATGCAGGGAGACAGGTTCTCAGAATTCAGGCCAGACAACTAGCAGGGCTGCATGTCCCACTGGGACATACAGCCACTCTATTCGCCATACAGAATTGGGCCCATAGTATATCTGAATTTTCAGAAAGTTTTTGATAAGATCTCTCATGAGAGACTCTTGTCAAAATTAAGGGAACCTATGGCCTTTGGGAACCTGTCAGGTACTTGTGAACTGGAGTGGCCACTGTTGGAAACAGGATACTAGGCTTGATGGATCTTGGTCTGACCCAGTATGGCATTTCTTATGTTCTTATGTACTGATTGAACAAAGCATCCAGAAATAGGAAACAGGAACCATTAACCTAGCCTTATGAACATTTTGAAAGTGGCAAATCCCTCCTAGATAAATGAACAACAGGTATGAAATGCATTAGTGCCACAGCTCAGAGCTAGCCATTTATGCAAACCATAAGTGTGCGTCAGAGGGAGCTGAAACGACAGATAGGCAAAGGGAAAAATCGAGACGCAGCACCTAAGTATTTAGGTAAGTGTTGCTTTGTCATTTCTGAGCAATTGCTGCTGCTGCAGGCCCCAGAGAGGGGCAGCAATGTGTGCCCATGGAGGTCAGGCACTCTTGGCAACCACCTAGTTTCCCTAATGATAGTGCTGGTCCTGATAATAGGACTTCCATAAATCTGGGGTGGGCTTTGTCTCCCAAACCCACCCATTCGTAACTCACTTAACTAAATGTTAGTGGTTAACGGGTGCATGTGAACCCTTCCCCAGGCTCTACTAGTTTACTTAGCAAACATAATATACTCAGGGTTGAGATGATCAAAGACCGGGCCTTATTATCATTCTTTACTGGTGAGGAATTTTATTCCAGCGGCAACTCATCTATGGAAATCCTCCAAATAGTGAGAGTCCTGATTCTGCAAACATGTCCCATAATTCCTTATTCCAAAGCCCAAAGGTGATGTGGGCAGGACCAGCGTTTTCATTAGGGGAAATAGGTGGTTGCCTAGAGTGCTGGCCCTCCGAGGTGGGGGGCCCATTGCCACCACTGTTGCCCCTCTTGAGATAGGCAGCAGTAACAATGGCCACAAACA
Source organism: Ichthyophis bannanicus (assembly GCA_033557465.1). NCBI lineage: Eukaryota > Metazoa > Chordata > Amphibia > Gymnophiona > Ichthyophiidae > Ichthyophis > Ichthyophis bannanicus. Next base: position 108,473,880 of record CM066040.1, read on the forward strand.
GTCCCACAGCGCTTACCATTAAACTTCGGTGCCACGTGGCTCTTTCCTTCTGCCCACCCGATGCTGACTTTTTGCTGCAAACAGAATGAGCCACATTTATTTGTGGAAACGATATCTTGATGATATCTTTTGCTTGAGATTTATCATCTTTAATGGAATTTTCTGAGTGGTTAAACCCTCTTAAATCCAGTCTGCATTTTGATATTACCATCAGTCTTGGATATCTTTTTTGGATATTTTGATCTTTAAAGAAAATTTACAGATTGGTACAATGCTTTATCAAAAACTAGTGGCCATCATCCAATGAAATTAAAAAATAGATTACCTATATCAAAATTTCTTTGCTTACGGTGAATTTGTTCTGGCAAGTATGATTATATTGAGCAGTCAAAGCTCTTTTTTTCAAAAGTACCTTCAATGAGGATACCCTTTTCGAATTATTAAGCAAGCATATCTACATGGTGTACATGCTCAGTGAGAATTATTATTGGCTTCTACAGAAAAAAATGCAACATCTACTGAGGATCCCCTAGTGTGTACCTTACCTTTCTCTAATAGAGCTTTTCAAGTGGCCTCTTTGATTTATAGGCATTGGCGTGTTCTACAATTACATGAGTGCTTTTTAGAACATCCTATAGTGGCATTTAAATGAGGCAATGATGTAGCGAATTATATTAGTCCTTCTGTAACATGGGATTCAATGGAGTCTGAATCTTTGATGACCGGTCATTATAAATGTGAGTCATATGAATTTTGTGATATTACAGTTGAGGGCCCTACTTGTATTGTTCCTGTCACCTAATGAGTTTTGGAGCATCATACTTATACTACCTGCCAGTCAACCTATAATGTATATGTGTTGACCTTCCCATGTAAAAAATTATATGTGGGCCGTACTAGGAGAACCATGACAGTGTGTTTGCGTGAACATAAATCACGGCTGAAAACAGCTACTAAGACAGCCCCCATTGCGGATCACTGTTTGGCTTTCCAACATTCTTTTGATCAATTAAGTTGGTGGATCATTCAACAAGTGCCTCGAGCCTGGCGAGGTGATGATCACGATGCTTTCTAAATTACTGGGAGCAATTCTGGATATTCTTTTTAAACGCATTTCAGCCCAATGGACTCAATTGAAAGATTGACTGGCAGACACTTTCGTAAGTCTGCAGTCTAGATATTGAGATAGTGTTTATGTGCTTAGTTCTTTAAGGAGAAATTTGGGGAGGAGCTGCTTGATGTTAAAAAGATGCTGTGGCCATTTGTCTATACAAGCTTATGGAGCTCCAGATATAAGGACGAGAAGTCTTCTTTGTCAAGATAAGAACTGCCTTTTCTATATTGCCCTGAACATAGTAACATAGTAAAATAGGGCCTGATTTTCATCTGGGCGGTTTTATGCACCGCCTCGGCGCATAGTCTGGCCACCATTTGCCTAACCTGGATTTCCAATGCTGGGGTCATATGCGGCCCCAGCATTGAAAATCCAGGTCTTGCCGCACAATCCGGAGGCTGCAGGAACTAGCCAGGTAGCACCAATTTTTGATGCTACCCACTTAGCCCCTGCGCCTGAAAGATAGGTGAGGAAAATCCTCGCCTATCTTTAAAGCGCAGAGGGCTAAGCGAGTAGCATCGAAAATCGGTGCTACCCATTTAGCCTTTTCCTCTGCCACGGAATGTCCCTAACACACCCCGATGCTAACCACATAGCATCTGGGAGCATTAGGGACTTATTCGGGATTTTTGAAGGGCATTACCCATGTAGATGCCTTTCGAAAATCCCAGATAAGGCATTTACATGGGTAACTAGGATAGTTACCCGTGTAAATGCCTTCGAAAATCAGGCCATTAGTATATGACGGCAGATAAAGACCATCATGATCCATCTGGACTGCCCAGCAAGATGGCAAGAGTAGGTGCACCTGCCGCTCCATGCAAGTCACCCCTCCCCATGCCTTTGTTTAGGGAGGTACCTACCGCTCTGTGCAGGTCACCACTATTTGTTAAGATAGCAGAGACAGATAAGGTTATTTTGCTTTTATCCTGTTGCTATAACGAGATCCACTGTGTCTGTCCCATGCCATTTTGAATTCTGTCACTGTATTTGCCCCACCACTTCCATCGGGAGGGCATTCCAAGCATCCACCACCCTTTTGGTGAAAAATTATTTCCTGACGTTGTCTTTCAGTTTACCCCCTTGCAGCTTTATGTTATGCCATCAGGTTTACTGCTTCTCCGTCTTTGAAAAAAGGTGTGTTTGTTCATTAATGCCCTTTAAGTATTTAAAAGTCTGTATCGTATCTCCCCTGTCTCTCCTTTGTATACATATTTAGATCTTCAAGTCTCATTTTGGTCGCCTTTCTCTGAACAGTTTCCAGTGTTTTTATATCCTATGTTTTTATATCCTACGCGAGATATGGTCTATTATAAATCTCTCTTTAGCACAAAATAGGGAAAGTCTTTTGCAGGGGATCTCCTTTAACTACTGGAATCCTATCCATCTCCAAAACCCACTCTCAGGCACCTTTAAGGGACTCATCCTCTTGCTGGGCCCTCCTGAAGCTCCCTGGGTTTTCCCCCAGTCCTCACTCTGGGAAGGAGACTATCGTATTTGGGTCAGTACCACCGAGCCCTGAGCTATCCCCATATGTTTCTTCCCTAGGCTCCCATCTCCGGATACCTCCACCATAGTCACTCCAAGGTTCTGTTGGTAGTGTAGCTTTTCCTGGCAACGCTGACTCTGGGACTTAGCAAGTTTGGGAGTCTTGACATATAGATTTGGGTCTTCTAGGGGGAAGATTTCTGGGAAATCATCCTGGTCTGACTTAGCAGAGCCATCAGTTAGTCGGGCCCATAATGCTTCAAAGTTTTGGTAGACTCGGCCGATCACCACTGGATATGGGATCAAGGGCAGCACCATGACCTTGAACGTGATTTGCCCAGCTGGAGTCCTTTTTTTTAAATAACTTATTATTTATTGCATTTTCAAACTTAATAAAGAAAAAAGGAATATATACACCAAAAATTTACAAATACAATAATAGCAATAAACTGAAAGAGTACAATCAAATATGAGAAGAAAACCATACAGTAAATTCCACTCCCACCAGAATCCACTGAGGCAATAAGAGGTGAGACCAACTAATAGAAAATTTAAGGAAAAGAAAACTATACACGTTTTCAAAAACCTGGCAAATATACTTTATAGGCCTTCATATACCCCCAATCTCATGCAGCAATGTTAATATCAGCAGATTCCCCAGTATTGACATTTTCTTGAACACTAATAAGCTCCTCCAGTTGTTTAGGTTCTAAGAAAATGTAATCTTGTTCCTTATACGTAATGAAACACTTCCTAGGAAATTTCAAGGAGAAACTCATCCCCAGCTCTGGGACAAAGAGAGAGAAAGTCGTTCGTGATCCTCTGTGTCCTATCAGAGAGATCATGAAATATATAAACCCATAACATTTCTGCAACCTAGCTGCATAAATCAGTCATAAGACTCTATCTGTGTATGGGGCTATAGCAAAAGAGACAGCCAAGGTTGCTCTATTGTATGTCTCTTCGAGGGAGGTCTCCAATTGCAAAGTCAAACTTGGGGAATCTTGGTCCATTCCTCCCCCTCCACCTTCCTAATAGAACCCATAACATAATAGGGCCCCTAGAAATAGAAGAATGGGAGGGGAGGTCCAGGCCAAGAATATCCCAAAAATACTGCTTCAATATCTCAAAAGAAAAACAATCAAACTTATATAAGGGAAATTCAGGAAATGCAAGTTAAATTAGAGCATTCCATTCACTATAATAACAAGCTTGTTATCAAGGATATTTATTATTACCAGGGTCGTACCAAGTCATAATTGCGCCTTGTGCTATTTCCATATCTGGCGCCCCCCTCCCACTGGCTGTCTGCCCCCCCCCCCTCCCCCTGTGTTGCCCTGCAGGCCAGCCATGCAAATGCTGGGTTGTAAAGGCTCATGTTTGAATGGCTGGCCTGGTCCCTCCTTTCTCTGATGCAACCTATATCAGAGAAGGGAAGGAGGGACACAACCTGCCTACAAACGTGGGTCTGCCTCATTGCTGCTGCTGCTGTCGCCGCCGCCTCCAAGAAAACAAAAAAGTGGCGGTGGTGGCAGGTAACGCAGGGGGTGGGCCGGGGCTGGCAGCCCAACATACGCCCCCTAATCCTTTTGTGCCCTGTGTGGCTGCACTGCTCGCACATGGCTAGGTATGGTTTCAATTATTGCCTCTAACAAGGGCTGTACTCACCAACTAAACTGATTCTAGACGCTGATCCTAAGACTGAATCTGGGATTCCACCTGTTCAATCTGCAGATCTGCTTTTGTAAATCTTTCTATAGTATTTCCTGTAAAGGAGCATAACTATGTTAAACAAGTTGATAAAGTAGACTCCATCCTGGAGGTCAAACACCATAATTCCAAATTGGAAATCTCCCTAGGATGTGACATTGGCAGAGCTATTTCACATGACAACTTCCCAGAAAATATAATAGGTCTCATAAGACCTTTATCCACTTTCTCACTGTCATATCTCACCATATTCCCCTCCAACTCTAATCTAAACAAAGTAGATTTCGAAGATCCTTACCATCTTCAACTGTGCTTAAGTTATCTACATCAAAAGATGTATCTTAAGTCCCCAGAAGGGGGAGAACCTCTACTGCGTCCCCCATCCCTGGGGGATACATCCTGAATTAAGACTGGAAGTGGGGAGCGTGAGGCGAAAGATAGGAATGAGGGAAACTTCCTCATTGATCTTTAACAATATTAGGGGTAGAACAAGCACCTGGCATCTTTAAATTACCTCCCACTGATACAAAATTATCCATAGGCCCTTGCACCACTACCTGTTTAATCATATTCACAGCTTTCTCCTTCCATTTCCTCTTCCCCATGCTGAATCCACTCACCAGCTGACAAAGAACAATGTATTTGCAGAAACACTTGCCTAGCTCCACCTGGGCTCCGAAGGGGTGTACCCCTTTGGTCATGCCCCTTCAGTCACGTGACCACAGGCACATGACCACGGGCCATGCACCGCAGTCTTTTAAAAGCCCCTGGAGCTGCCAATGATATCACTTCCGGTTTGGCAATTTTCAGGCCAGGCAAGGGGAAAGGTGCAAAAATACTTCTCTGGCTCCTCCAAATGCCAAATCCAGCCAAGAATCAAGGCTCCCCAAGCACCCAGAGACTCAGTTCTTTTAAAGGCCGCTGGAGCTGCCAATGACGTCACTTCTGGTTTGGTGATTTTCAGGGCAGGCAAGGGGAAAGGTACAATGATGGGCAAAAACACCTTTCTGGCTCCTCTTAATATCAAATCTGCCCAGCTGGAGACTTAAGTGAAACTTCTGCCGTTTGGATTCTGCCTCTGGTCTCCATGCACACAGGCCAGTGTTACTGTCTTTGCATAGTCAGTTTGAAATCAAATTACTGTTTCCTGGTGAATAAGGGTCCGCACACTCCCGAAGTCTATCAAGGCCTGGAGGCAGGTCCCCTCAAGCTCCACAGAAATTATAAAGTTCTGTGCCATTGAATGAGGACTATCCACAAAAGCACAAGTGTGGGGGGTGGTTTGGCTGACCTTTATGGGTTCTTCCACACTAAGGCGACACTCCTGAGCAGTGTCCGCAGGCTCCACACCTAAAAAAGGTGAAGGGGGTCACGGCTGGAGCCCTGCCCTCGCTTAGGAGGTAACTTTGGGAGTCAGAACATGAGAGCCAACATCCGTTCCAGTTTCCCCTTCCATCTTCTTGGGCTAACGGGTGACTTCTTCCCCTTCTCACTGTCTGCTTCAGTCACCATTTGTGCTTCATAGTACCCCTCTGCTATTTCCAGTGCACTCTCCAGTGTAAGCTTGGGGTGCTGACGTACCCGCTGTCTTATCGGGGCTGTCCAGCCCTCTAAAAACCGCTCCAACAGCACAGTCTTGGCTATCTGTGGCCCAGTCTTTCCCTCAAGTTGCAGCCACTTCCATGCAAGCTCCTTCAATCTCCAAGGGCTCTCTTTTATCTAGAGCCCCCCCCCCCTTTTTCTGAATCACTGGCGGTAGGCCTCTAGTATACAGCCAGCCTATTGCAATATGGCAGCCTTGACAGCTGCATATGTAGCTTGCCCATCAGGGTTGGCATTCTGGAATGCAGCTGGACTGCTACCCATCAGCAGATTCCCCAAGTAAGTAGTCCATGTTGCCTCTGGCCATCTAGCCATGCGGGCAGTTCAATCAAAGTTCACCAAAAAGTGATCAGGTTCATCTTCTGCCGTCATTTTCAGTAGCGCGTGTGCTGGAAGATGGAGTGGTGGTCTCTATAGGGCTTGAGTCAACTGAGCCAGGGATCTCTGTAATTCACTTTGTGCCTGAATAAGATTTTGTAGCTGCTGCTGACATTGTTGTTGTTGCTGATATTGTTGCTATTACTGCTGACCTTCTGCCAGTATCTGGAGGAGCCATTCCAGCCTGGCTTGTCACTGTTCTCTTGCAACATCACCATAGCCTCCTCATCTGCAGGTACATTAACCCTGCAGTATTCCAGCTTCAATAAATTTTTAGCGGTCTGTAGTGGCCAAAGCAAAGCCTGCCTGTCCGGCACTAACTAAACCTTATTTAAGCTCCCTAACTAGGAAAAGGCTAACCCTCTTAGTCCACACATACAAATAACCCCTGACCTGCTGTAGAAGCCCAGCACCAGAGGAATGTGGATTTGCCCTCAATCACATGGTAGAGAAAATCCCCAAGCTGCCACTATATGTGGTAGTGTGGCATGCGGTGGGAAGGGGTTTTCTTTTAAAACACTAGACAGCAGTTTAGGGAAAACAAAATATGTTTTTATTCAGACCCAGTTTGTTAAACCTTCACAATGCTGGTCTCCAGGCTCTTCCTCCAACTCAGTTAAAGTTACTTCCTTGCTCAGTTAAAGTTCCTACCCTTGTATGGCTTGCCTTGAAAAGATTGCTGGCTCCACAGGCCTCTCTCTCCCTCCTGCAGCCTGCTGGGTTTTTAACCTCTTCCTATGAGCCACACCGTCCCAGCCCTGAGCTTAAAGGGGCCTATTGATAATCTCTTTGGAGAGGGACAGGCATCACTCTACAGACCCCATCACACCCCTCATCACTCATTTTAGCACTGAGGTGGATGACGTTTAAATGATTTAATAGATCATTACCTTCCAAATAGATTATTAGCCTTGTTTGGCTTCTCTTTGCACGAAAGGCAGTGTTGAAATTGTCTCTAAACATTTCTTGTTTTCCAAAGCAATGTGCCATTAGAGACTCTTAACAAGTGTTTCTTTTCAGTCGTGTATTTTTATTATCCTTCTGTTTTCTCAGTGCTGATGTGAAAGGAATTGCCACATACCCAGATACCTTTTGAGATGTACTCCGTCAGATGGCAAGTCATTACGTGAAGGAGCTATGGCGATATCACGCCTCTTCTAAACCTTGTTAATTTCATTTCCTGAAGCATTTTCTCACATCTTCGAACAAGTCTGAACTTGCTGATTGACCTTTCTCAAATTTCAAAGAGATGAGGGCCATATGCTTGTTGTTAATAACTTGCTTATTTTGTTTCCTCTTTTAAAATATCCTTATCGCTGAACGTGAGGTTCATTCCTATTGTGTATCTGCAATATTATGTCTACAACCTGACTGATACTAAATAGAATTTGCCTAGTTCTCTTAATGTGTGTTTCCATTATACATCAGTATTATTTTAAATCTCTTGTATTTTAACCTATCTACTCAGTTGTCATTGTATACCCAGCTCCTAACAGCATGTATAACCATCCTACTTGTATAAGTGTATGAATAGAATGGGCCTGCATGCTTTTAATCATGATCTCTTTGGCATGCACAAAACTGTGACCATAGATGTAGGAGCCCTTTTCCTCCTTTGATGTCCACAGCATCTCCGCATGCTCGCTTCTCAACCACAAAACTGTAGCAAATCTTCTTATAGAGTTTGTAGTTCATGGACACCCCTCCAGAATATGAAATGTTGCCTACCCCTTATAGTTCAGGCATTATGGGATATGTTTTTATGGAGGCACCTAGAATTAGGATCAAGAGTGCCCCTAAATATTGATAGGTGCATAAGTGCATTGAGAGTTGGTATCTGCGGAGTGTGGGCGGAGCATGGGTGATGTGTACAGCATATGTAAATTATCAAATCTTGTAATTTGCATATGTTCTTTATAAATCTAGATGTGAGCACCAGGTCTAGGGCTGGTGTAAGTGATTGTGCCTTAAATTAAGGCACATATTCAGCCACTTATACTAGTATTTTATAAAGAAAAATAGAATAGGCACATTTTGGCTGCCTGAAACTAGGTACCTGGGTACAAAAATGATCCTCTGACTTTTCCACAGCAGGTGACGCTCGGAATCTCAAGGTACTGCCACCAATGACAAGAGGCACCAGAAAAGTAATTTTATTCTTCTCAAACATGGCCAGGATCCTAAACAAAATATTTCAAATGTTACTAATTGGAACACCAATGAATGCTTTATGGTATATGCTCATATTAATAGTTGAAAAACAGTCATATTTTGGAATCGATCATATTTGTCTTTCCAGGTAAGACCATCGACAATGCTTGGCACAGCTGCTAGGCTATATCTGCTCCTAAAGGTTCTAATCACCACTTCTAATCTTTAGTAAGTCTCCCCCTACTACTATTCTTCTAGATTATTTGTATGACTTTTCACCATAAATTAATTATGTGCATGCATTGATCATTTCCAGATACTACAGCACAAATCATAATGGTAAGCAATCAATTGTTCTTTCCTTGTTGGTTCACTGGAATATGTAGAAATAAGGATCAACAAATATTTTGCAGGCAATAACTTTTTATTGGACTAACTTAATATATCCATATCTAGAATTCCAAAATAAATGACCCATGACTTTATAAGATATTAGCACAAATCCTGCAGAAATTGCACCTAGATTGAAGGCTCGAGAGCAGGGTAAATGTTAGCGCATCCTTTATGCATGAACATGAATATTTTACAAATTACTTGCATAAATCATGACTCTATCCAAATCCATCCCCTGAACATGCTGACTCTGAGTATGTTTACTAAGCCGTGTTAGTTTTGGCTGCTAATGCAGTGTGTTAGCAGCCAAAACCAATTGGTAAGCTAAAAAGCTCAGCAATATCTACAGACGGCATTCTCAGGGGAGGTCCTGCAGATACCGCTGAGATTTGGATTTCCTGCGGAGACCCCGCATTACCTGCCATGGCAGATTCTGTGGGAAAAGCCACGCAGTGCCTGCTGAAGCAGGTACTACGGGTCCCCACGGTAAATCCATGGGGAGAGATGGTAGCTTTCGGCTGCACAGAAATGTCAGCAGTTCTGTGCCTGATCGCTCACATCCCCTCCCCAACAACTGCCACGATTGGGCCTCCCCCCCCCCCCACAATATTGTTGGTGCCTTGGTGCTGCAATCCAACAATATTAAAAATAAAAGTGGTGGCCCCCCTTAAACACTAATCCTCCCTGGAAAGCTCCCAATCCTCATCGGGAGCTGCCCAGGGGGAATCGGTGCAACCCCCCAAAGTAAATAGTTTCCTGGCTAGCCAGTTGGGTAAAACCCCTCTTCCTCCAACCCCCTGATCAAATAGTGGAAGAGTAGGGGGGATCGGTGCTTCTGGCAGGCCATCATTTTTATTTTGGATATTGTTGGTGCTGTGGATCACAGCACCGTGGCACTGACAATAATGTGGAGGGGAAAGGCCTGATTGCAGCTGTTGGGCTGCCACATTATCAGGCCTCCAGGCAGTTAATGCCACCTCTTGAGGTGATGTTATCTGCCACTGCAATCGGGCCTGATTTTGGCAGCAACTGCACAAAAACATTTGCACGTGGTGGCTGCCAACCATCACCGCCCACACTTCCTGCCCCAATCCTGATACTACTACTACTATTACTACTGCGACAGAATATTTGTATGACACTACAAGATGTTCGCAGCGCTGCACAGGCACATGTAAAAGATGGTCCTTGCTCATCAGAGCTTACAATCTAGTCAATACACCATCGTAGCTGTAGACAATGGGTTACATCTAGGAGGCATGGTAAGTAAACACAAAGGAGAGTAAGCAATTCATGATCCAAAAGCGGCAGCGAAGAGGTGAGTTTTCAGCCTCGATTCAAGTAGTTTAGAAATGAAGGGAAGGAGGGAGATGGGTTGATAGAAGGGAAGGAGGGAGTTGGGTTGATAGTAGGGCAGGTAGGGTCTAGTGAGGGTTTCTTCAGGAGAGGTGCGACTGTGGCATGCTTAAGGGCTGCAGGGGCAGTTGCAGTACAGAGTGATACATTGAGAACATGAGAGATGGAAGGGACAACAGTGGAGGACATGGGGCTTAGGAGATGGGTGGTAATAGGATCAGAGGAGCAGGTAGTGAGTGTGGAGGAGGAAAGAAGGTATGTGTTTTTCTCCTCGGATATCATAGAAAAGGAAGAGAGGATAGCAGAGATGGGGGGGGGGGGAGTTGGGAGTGAAGAGGGGGAGGAGAGGAAGTAACATAGAAACATAGAAAAATGACGACAGAAAAAGACCACATTGCCTATATAGTCTGTCCTTACATATCAACAACTACAACAGTCCCCTTTTTTCCTTTAGAGATCCTCTGTGTTTCTCCCATGCTTTTTGAATTCAGATACTGTCCTCATTTCTACCACCTCAACTGGGAGACTATTCCATGGATCCACTACTCTTTCCAAAAAGAAATATTTCCACATATCACTCCTGAATCTATCCCCTTTCACCCTCATCCCATGTCCCCTCATAGCAGAACTTGCTTTCAAATGAAAGAGGCTCTCCCCCTGTGCATTTATCCACAGAGGTATTTAAACGTCTCAATCATATAACCTCTATTCTGCCTTTCCTCTAAGGTCTACCTGATAAGATCCTTAAGTCTGTCCTCATATGCTTTATAATGAAGACCACAAACTATTTTAGTAGCTACCCTCTGTACTGACTCCATTCTGTTTATATCCTTTTGAAGATACGGTCTCCAGAATTGCACACAATATTCCAAATGAGGTCACACCAAAGACTTATACAGAGGCACTATCACCTCCTTTTTTCAGCTAGCCATTCCTCTCCATATGCACCCAAGCATCCTTCTAGTTTTTGTTGTCACCTTTTCTACCTGTTTAGCTACTTTAAGATCATCAGACACAACCACAATGAGGTCCCGCTCTTCTTTAGTGGACAAAAGTACTTCACCCCCTATACTATATTGCTCCCTTGGATTGCTGCAGCCCAAATGCATAACCTTGCATTTTTTAACATTAAATCTCAGCTGCCAAATTCTAGACCATTCTTCAAGCTTAGCTAGATCCCTCTTCATATCTACACCTTCCTGGGTGTCTACTCTATTGCAGATTTTGGTATCATCCGCAAAGAGGCAAACTTTACCCGACAGCCCTTCCGCTATATCACTAACAAAGATGTTAAAAAGAATCGGACCAAGGACAGATCCCTGGGGCACACCACTGGTAACTTCCTTCTCTTCAGAGTGAGCTCCATTTACCTGTACCCTTTGTCGCCTCCCACTCAACCAATTTCTAACCCAAGCAGTAACTTTAGGGTCCATCCCTAGGGTGCTCAGTTTGTTTATAAGTCGCCTGTGAGGAACAGTGTCAAAGGCTTTACTGAAATCTAAATACACCACATCTAGGGCTCTCCCTCGGTCCAACTCCTTGGTCACCCAGTCAAAGAAATCAATCAGATTTGTCTGACAAGACCTGCCTCTGGGGAATCCATGCTGCCTCGGATCCTGTAATCTGCTGGATTCCAGAAACCTCACTATTTTCTCTTTCAACAGCGTTTCCAATAATTTACTCACCACCAAAGTTAAACTAACCAGCCTGCAGTTTTCAACCACATCCTTACTTACGCTTTTGTGTAAAGGGACCGCATGAGCCTCTCTCCAGTCCTTTGCACCACCTCCCGACTCCAGTGAGGCATTGAAAAGGTCAGTCAGTGGAGCTGCTAGATCATCCCCAAGTTCCCTCAGTATTCTAGGGTGTATCCCATCCGGTCCCATCGCTTTGTCTACTTTAAGTTTAGATAGTTTCTCACGAACATAGTCTTCTGAAAATTCTTCAAGATGCCCCTCGCTTCTGTTCCTGTTTGTGGGGAATCTTTCTGAGGTCCTGTTCATAAGAACATAAGATAAGAACATAAGATATGCCATACTGAGTCAGACCAAGGTCCATCAAGCCCAGTATCCTGTTTCCAACAGTGGCCAATCTAGGTCATACGTACCTAGCAGTTTCCCCAAAAGACAGAGGTTCCACAATGCTTGTACTGGGTCAAGCATTGATATCCTGGGTCCCTTCTTAATAATGGTTTATGGACCTTTCCTCCAGGAACTTGTCCAAACTTTTTTTAAACCCAGCTACACTAACAGCCTTTGCTACATCCTCCGGTAACAAATTCCAGAGTTTGATTACACATTGAATGAAAAAATATTTTCTTTTATTAGTCTTAAATAGTTTACCCTATAGCTTCACTGCATGTCCCCTAGTCTTTCTATATCCTGTTAACGTAAACAATTGATCTACGTTTACCCGTTCCACTCCGTACATTAATTTATAGGCTTCTATCATATCTCCCCTCAGCCATCTCTTTTCCAGGTTAAAGAGCCCTAACCTTTTAAGCCTTTCTTCATAGGAGTATCCTTCCATCCCCTTTACCATTTTGGTGGCTCTTCTCTGAACCTTTTCTAATAACGCTATATCCTTTTTAAGATACGGCGACCAGAATTGCACACAATATTCAAGGTGCAGTCTCACCATGGAACGATATAGAGGCATTATAATATCTTTTGTTTTATTTTCCATTCCTTTCCTTATGATACCTAGCATTCTATTTGCTCTTTTTGCCGCCGCTGCACACTGGGCTGAGGGTTTCAACATGTTATCCACTATGATACCTAAATCTTTTTCCTGGGTGGTGGTTCCTAATGTGGAACCTTGCATCGTGTAACCATAGTTTGGGTTGTTCTTCCCTAGGTGCATAACTTTTCACTTGTCCACATTAAATTTCATCTGCAATTTTGATGCCCAGTCTTCCAATTTATCAAGATCCTCTTGCAATTTTCCACAATCCTCTTGGGTTTTAACAACTTTAAATAGTTTTGTGTCATCTGCAAATTTGATAACCTCACTCGTTATTCCCTTTTCCAGGTCATTTATGAATATGTCAAAAAGCAGCGGACCCAGCACAGATCCCTGGGGTACACCACTATTCACCTTTCTCCATTGGGAAAATTGGCCATTTAGCCCTACCCTCTGCTTTCTATCTTTTAACCAGTTCCTGATCCACAATAGTACACTTCCTCCTGTCCCATGACTCTTTAGTTTTGCCAAATGTCTCTGATAAAGGACCTTGTCAAAGGCTTTCTAAAAGTCCAGATACACTATATCAACCGACTCACCTTTGTCCACCTGTTTATTCACACCTTCAAAAAAACATAACAGCTTAGTAAGACAGGATCTTCCTTGTCTAAAGCTATGTTGGCTATCTCCCATTAGGCCATGACTATCTACATGCTGAGTAATTTTGTTCTTTATGATGGTTTCTACCATTTTTCCCGGTACTGACGTCAGTCTCAACGGTCTGTAGTTTCCCGGATCACCCCTGGAACCCTTTTTAAAAATTGGCGTTACATTGGCGATCCTCCATTCTTCAGGTATTACAGATGATTTTAATGAAAGTTCATAGATTACTAATAGCAGGTCTGCAATCTCATATTTCAGTTCTTTCAACACCCTTGGATGTATACCATCCGGCCCAGGTGATTTGCTACTCTTTATTTTATCTAATAGTTGTAATACATCTTCCCAATGTATCAATATTTCCTTCAATTCTTCCGCACCTTTAAATACAACTTCAGTCATGGGTAATATCCCTACATCTTCCTCAGTAAAGACCGAAGCAAAGAATTCATTCAGTCTCTCCGCTATCGCCTGTCGCCTCTTAGTGCCCCTTTAACCCCTCTGTCATCTAATGGACCAACTGACTCTCTCACAGGTTTTTTGCTACGAATGTACTTGAAAAAGTCTTTATTTCGCGTTTTTGCTTCCGCAACAAGCTTCTTCTCAAATTTTCCCTTTGCCTGCCTTATCAATGCCTTGCATTTGACTTGCCACTGCTTGTGCTGTTTCCAGGTTTCGTCGTTTGGCTCTTTTTTTCCATTTCCTGAAAGATGCTTTTTTGGCAACAACAGCCTCTCTGACCTGACCTTTAAACCATGCTGGCAGTTTTTTGGACTTCCTTCCACTTTTCTTAAAGCGTGGAATACAGCTTTAAGAAAAGTGGAAGGAAGTCCAAAAAACAACACCCAAACTTGATTAAAGACTTTAACCTTTGCAACTGCTCCTTTTAGTTTTTTCTTAACTATTTTCCTCATTTTATCATAGTCTCCCTTTCGAAAGTTAAAAGGTAGTACTGTGGATTTCCTTACTATCCCTCCTCCACTAATTAAATCAAATGCGATCATGCTATGATCACTATTGCCAAGTGGCCCCAACACCCTTATCTCTTGCAGTAGATCTGGTGTTCCACTAAGGACTAGGTCTAATATAGCTTCCCCTCTGGTCGGTTCATGAACCAGCTACTCGAAGAAGCAGTCATTTATTTCATCTGGGAACTTTATCTCCCTAGCATGTCCTGCTGTGACATTGACCCAGTCGATACCGGGGTAATTGAAATCACCAATTATTATTACTGCGCTGTAACTTTTGTTAGCTTCCTTGATTTCTTTGAGCATTTCATCATCCATTCGTTCATTCTGGCCAGGCGGTCGATAGTACACCCCCACTGCCATCGCCTTCCCCTTTTTACATGGAATTTTAATCCATAGAGATTCTACAGCAAATTTTGTTTCCTGCAAAACTTTAATCCTTTCTGACTCAATGCCCTCTCTAACATAGAGCGCAGCCCCTCTACCAATTTGATCAGCTCTATCATTATGATATAGTTTGTATCCAGGTATCACAGTGTCCCACTGGTTGTCCTCCTTCCACCTTGTCTCTGATATTCCAATCATATCTAACCTCTCATTTAGTGCTATATATTCTAACTCTCCCATCTTATTTTTTAGACTTCTAGCATTTGCATACAAGCATTTTAGAGACTGTATTTTATAGACTGTATTTTATTCATATTAATCTGGCTATTGGTAGGCATGGGTAATTTGGGGATCTTTAAGCTCTGTCTGCTCCATACTCGAGGGCATTTGGGCTACTTTACTCTTTTTTGGAACCTCTCTGTTTTTGATAGTATCCTTCAAGGATACATTCTTCCGAACCATGCGCTCTTGGGCGACTTTCGGCTTTCCCCTATTTTCTAGTTTAAAAGCTGCTCTAACTCCTTTTTAAAGGTTAATGCCAGCAGCCTGGTTCCATTGCGGTTAAGGTGAAGCCCATCCCTTCGGAAGAGCCCCTCCTTTCCCCAGAATGTTAGCCAGCTCCTAACAAATCCTGGTTCTTCATCTGTGAACACAGAACAGAAATATTCGTTAAGCAATTCTACTTTATCAGCTTCTACATTATGAGAAATTGGAGTTTGATCTTTTGGATTTTGTCATGGAAATAGTCATCCAGGGTTTGGGTAGAAAGGGAATGAAAGGTCGGAGATGGAGGCTCCTTGAGGAGAGAGTTGAGAGTTGTAAAGAGACGGCGAGGGACAGACCCACCCCTAGTGGCCTGCACTGCATCAAAATCAGATATCATGGAAAATTGCCTGCGATTTCTGATTTTTTTCGAAGGTTAGTTGCTACCGTGGGGCATTAATCCTGCATTAGCCCCACGGTAGCCACTAACGTCCTTTAGTTAACATACTCCTAAGTATGTGCCTGCTTGCGCTGCATGTACTTTTAGAGTAACCTTTTTTTGCATCCAAAACTGCACTTTAGGAATAAAAATGGTTTATAAAATGACCCCCTTAGGGGTCACTTTATAAGGAGCTGCCTAGTTTTAGACAGTAAGAACACATGTAAATGTCGGTATTTTAGTTATTTATATGTATAAGTGGCCACTTAAGTGCATAAATGACATCTTATACTGTAAAATACTGTCTAGCATAAAAGTATGTGCATTGTTTGCATCGTGTACTTTCACTGTGGGCTTGCACACAGGTGGAGCATGGGCAGTGTAAGCAAGTACGCATGTTGATTGCATTATACCAGGGATTCTCAACCCAGCCCTCAGGACACACCCAGCCAGTTAGGTTTCCAGAATAACCACAATTACTATGCATGAGAGAAATCTGTATGCACTGCATCCTTATGTTTGCAAATCTCTCTCCTGTGTATTCATTGTGGCTATCCTGAAAACCTGATTGACAGGGTTGAGAACCCCTGCATTATATTATAACTAACTTGTGCATTTGCAAAATATAGGCGCAGTCATTTACACCAAATCTAGGGCTGTTGTAAGTCTTCATGCTTTAATTTAAGACATATTCTCTGCCACTTAGACTAATATTTTTTAAAGTCAAGTATGCATGTATTTGACTTTTTAAATAGGTGTAAAATAAGTGCATGAAAAACACGCATTAAGTAACTTTGACTTTATAAAATTATCTTCCACATGTCTGATTTAGTAAAGGGTATAAAGCCTTTAGTAAATCGGGCATTAAGAGTGGATTTATATTAGAGATTGGAACATTTCTATATTAATAGTAGCAGTAAATTTAGCCCTGATGGGGCAATCCACTCCCCTTCTTCTCCCGAATATCAATGTTAAAGTGTCACAGTGGCCCCTCCATCAGCATCAGTGTGAGAGTGATCTCAGCATTCCAATGCTTCCCCCCCCCCCCACACACACACACATTCAGAGCTGCTGAATGCCCCCCTCATCCAAAGCTCAAGAATGAAAAATTGGAAATCTTTCCTGCCTCAGTCCTTGAAGCTCTGCTCTTTCCAATGACCAAATTACTACTAGAGGACCTCTCACATCCCATTGCATATTTGTGTACCGTTGATGTTAAGCACCGTCGAGTCAATGCTGACTCCTGGCAACTCTCTGGATAGTTGTCCTAAACTGTATTCGGTCTTCATTCAGGCGGTTAGCTATTGATAGAGTGGTAACCATAACTGCTATTATTGTATAAATCCATCAAATTGAGCGCTTTCTTTTTTTGCATTGCCCTTCATCCTTGAAAAGCATGATATCTTTCTCTAAAGATCTCTCTCTTCGCATAATCTATGCAAAGAATGACAGTCAGTCATCTGAGCTTCCAATGAAAGCTTAGGTTTGATCTCATCTGGTTTGTTCTTTGAGCAGTCCATGGTATACACAGTATTCTTTGCCAGCACCATAATTGGAAGGCTTTGATTTTCTTCCTTTCTTTTTCACTGTCCAACTTTCACATCCATATAATATTGTTGAAAATACCATGGAATAAACAGGTATAAACAGGTCGCATCTATGTATGGAAAGATATGTCTTTGCTCTTCAGAATCTTGTCTGGGTCCTTCATAGCCATTCTGCCAAGAGCAATGCATGGTTGGATTTCTTGACTGCTTGCCATTTCTTTATTGATTGTTCCAAGCAGGTTAAAGTTGGCCAGTATATCTATTTCTTCTCCATCAAGAATAAAGTTATTGATTTTGCCAATTGGCAGGATTTTTTCTTCATATTAAGGTGCAGGTCGATTTTAAGACTGTTTTCCTTGATCTTGATAAGCAAATGTTTCAGATTGTCTTCACTTTTAGCCAGTAATGTGGTATCATCAGCATAGTGAAGCTTGTTGATGAGTCTTCCACAGCTCTTCGCACTTTGGTCATCTTCATACTGTCCTGCTTCTCCAATGATTCATTTGGCATATAACTTAAACAGGTAGGGGGAAAGTATGCAGTCTTGTCATAAACTTGTGCTGATTTTAAACTATTCTGTTTTTCCATTTCCCAATTGAACTGCTGCTTCTTGATAAATGTAAAGGTTGTGCATGAGGTGTTCTGGTATACCCATGCTTCTTAATGTGGTCCAGAGTTTCTCATGGTTTACACAGTCAAAAGCCTTGCTATGGTCAATAAAACACATATAGATATCCTTTTGGTATTCTTTTGTGTTTTCAAGTATTCATCTCACATCCACGATGTCTCTGGTTCCTCACCCTTTCCTGAACATTGCTTGTACTTCAGGCAATTTTCATTCCATGTATGGCTGTAGTCTCTACTGAATGATCTTGAGTAGAATCTTGCTGGCATATAGGATCAGAGTGATTGTGTGGTAATTTCCACAGTCTTTTGGATCATCTTTCTTCAGTACTGGTATAAACATAGATCTTTCCCAGTCAATTGGTCATAATGTTGTCTTCTAAATTTCTTAACAGAGCCTTGTAAGAATAGTAACAATTGCACCTGATTGTTATAATACTTCAGTGGGAATGCCATCAGTGCCTAGTGCTTTGTTCTTTGATAATGTTTTAAGTGCTTTAAGTTCATCACCAACGGTTCCTGATCATATGGTACAGGTTGAAACTGCTGTTGGTCCACTTGATCTTTATGGCATAATGACTCTGTGTATTCTTCCCACCTTTTTGTGATCTCAGCATCATTCAACATTAGTCCTTGAGCATCTTTTAGCTTTCCATTTTGAAGCTGGAATGTTCTCTTTAGCTCTCATAACTTTAGGAAAGCCGTTCTTGTTCTTCCTCTAATAGTTTCTGATTCTATTTCCTTGCATGCGTCATTGTAGTACTTCTCCTTGTCTCATCTTGCTGCACATTGGAAATCTCTGAGTTCTGTGATTGCCTCTGTCTCCTCTGGCTTTATCTTCTATGCAATTCTGGGCAATTTTTCAGAGTTTCTTCAGTCATTCATTTTGACCACTTTTGCTTTTTCACCTTTTGTAGAGACTTCTCACTTTCTTTGAGCAAACCTTCATGATATCATCCCTTAACACTTCTAATTCTCTGTCATTTGTATCCAAAGCATCAAATTGATTTTACAGGCAGTCTTTAAATTCTGGTGGTATATTCTCAAGATTGTATATTGTTATATTCATGAGTGGCTGCTCTTTTTCAGCATTAGCTTGAGTTTGCATACTAGTAGCTGATGATCAGTAGCACAGTCAACTCCAGGTTTTGTCTTTGTTGATGTTATTGAATCTTCCACAGATGTATACAATTTGATTTTTCTACAATCCATTGGGTGAAGTCCATGTATACAGTCACTGCTTGTGTTGCTGGAATACGGTGTTTGAGATGAATAAATTGTTGATCTTACAGAATTCTGTCAGTCAGTCTCCAGCTTCGTTGCTATTGCCAAGTCCATATTTTCCAACCACTTTGCCTTCTTCTTTATTACCCAGCTTATGCATTCCAGTCACCCATGTTCTGTTTGCATGTTCTGTCAATTTCAGTTGTATTTGTTCATAAAATTGATCAACTTCTTCTTCTGCAGCTGCTGTTGGCAGATATACCTGAATAATAATTTTGTTTTGCATTGATTTTCGTTATAGTACTTGCAAGTTTCTTCTTAATTATAAATGCAACACCATTTCTGCTTTGTTTTTCATTTCTGGCATAGTAGACCATGTAATCCTCAAATTTAAAGTGCCCAATGTCAGTCCATTTCAGTTTGCTGACATCCAGCAGATTGAGTTGTATACATGCCATTTCACTCTTGACTACCTCCAACTTCCCTTGATTCCTGCTTTGTACGTTCCATGTAAGACATCTTTGCAGCTTCTGACTCTCATTTCATGCGCAGCTACATCATCAGTCAAACGTCCTGAGGGCTTTGTTCCAACCAACATAAATGCTGACTTTACTCTGAAAAGTTGTCAGCTCATCCACAGTAACCCGTTGAGCGCCTTCTGACCTAGGGGTCTCATCTTCCAGCACTATTTCACAATTTGTTTTGTTGTGACTATCCATTGGGTTTTCATGGCAAGATATGGAAGTAGATTGCCAAGCCTTTCTTCTGTGCAGGTAATGCTGGTATTGTTGCTGTTATCATGAAATGTGATCCTCCACTACCAATTCCGTCGCATTCTGCTGCTGACCAGATGAGTGATTTGTCTTAGCCTTGCACCTCAGCTGAGACCTATCCATCTTGGGAGATCCTGCCAGCAGTTAAGTTACCAATAGCTTAGCTCTCAGCATCACTGATGCACTCGAGCCCTCTCAGCACAAGCTGCAAACCAAGTGAGGGATATGTGTACTACCATGTGCTAAATAACAGAAATATTAACATGCATCCTTATGGTCTTAAGGCATGGGCATTTGCATTAATACACATTGAAACCATGTGTTAATAGCTGAGTTTTAACAGTTTTGTGAAAGTGTTATATAATGCATATTCTTCATTTTTATCAATACACTCATTTGTTACTTATCTTTCTTTAAACTATTTTAACTCTTCTTCATACTTCCCATCTAATAATTCCTGGGCATTTTTCTTCTCCAGTGAATGTACCATCAGAGCCAGATTAACACTATACTGGTTCTAGGTAAATACATTTGTAGGCCATGACCATAGACCCCCATTTATTTCTTTTCTCAACCTTCATTATTTATGGTTTAATAAAAATATTATATACCAGTTTTCTTTAGTAAAACAAAGCGGTTTGCATAGTAAGAAAAAGGAAAAGGACTCATTTAGAATAAAGGTGAGAATAGATGGCAGGAGAGAAGCAGGGATTGGGTTCATTGTGGGGGCAGCTACAAACCCAAGAGCTCAAATAGCACTCAGTGAAAGTCAAGTTGAAAGAGAAAGGTCTTCAAGTGTGTTTTGAATGACTTAAAGGAAAGATCCAAGTGGAGTTTCTGAGGCAAAATTGGAACCCCAAAAAAAGAAAGCTAGTCTAGGGGTAGTTAGACTGGAGCTTTCTCTTGGAAGGTGGGAGGAAATGAAGATGGTCGTCATGTAACACATGGAGAGCACGAGATGAAGCATGAAAGGTGAAAAGAAAGCTAGTCTAGGGGTAGGTAGACTGGAGCTTTCTCTTGGAAGGTGGGAGGAAATGAAGATGGTCGTCATGTAACGCATGGAGAGCACGAGATGAAGCATGAAAGGTGAAAAGTGAGTACAAGTAAAGGGGAGTACAACTGTAGAGTTTTATGAGCTAGATTAGTAACTTAAATTCAATACTGGAAGAAACCAGTAAGCAATGATTTTGAATGAGAAGTGCTATATATAACACGATCAAATCTATCAGCATGTGAGAGAATACAAACGTCAGTATTTTGCATTGCTTGTAAACATTTTATTTTCAATGCAGGGAGACCAGAATAAATAGCATTACAATAATTTAGGTGATAAATGACCAAACTGAGAATCAGATTGGTTTGATTTGGGGGGATATATATAAAAAGGGAAAGATAGCATGACATTTATGCAGGGAAAAAGACTTTTCAAGACAGAGCTAATTAGAGAGGAAAATGATAGCTCTGTGTCAAGTAAAACTCCAATGTATTTAAGAGAAGAAATAAACCTGACAGGGGATCTGTTGAGAAGGAGCATCAGTAATGGGAAGGAGGAACTTCCAGTGATCCAGATTGCAGTGGTCTTCTCAGGGTTAAGCTTGCGACCGAGTTTGAAGCCAGGAAGGAACTTTGGAAAGACAATAGTTGATACTTTTGATACTACTGATCATCTGTATAGCGCTTAAGGCATATGCAGCACTGTACAGACACATGTAGTAGGCATTAGATGGGGAAAAGGGGAACCAATGTGGGCCAGGAGCAGGATGTCATCAGTATAATAGCATGCGCTAATATTACGGTCCTGGTTATTAGACTGTTTAATAATATGGATAAAAACCATAGGAAAGCACTGCAGGAAATAGCACAAAATTCAGATATTGTGGTTAAATGGGCAGACAAAGGTGATACGGTGGTGGTTCAATCAAGTCATCAATACAATAAGGAGAATTGGGAAGACAGAAAATACTATACATCGTTGGATGAAGATCTGACTCCGCTTTTGAAAAAGCAACTCAGTAGTTTAATTGAAGCAGCATTTAACTCTATATTTATTACACAAAATGAGAGAGAATTTCTGATTTAAAAAATCCTAAAATTCCAATATTTTAGTCACTCCCCCAAATCCATAAATCTCTACAGGCCGTCTTATTGTCTCTAGTAATGATTCGCTTTTAGAACTGATGTCCATTGTCATAGATAAAATTTTGAACCCTTTGGCAAAAAGATGTAAATCTTATGTGAAGGACACTATTCATATGCTTAACTTCCTGCGAGGGGATTGAGGACATTGTCAGTGTGGAGGCAGTATTAGGACTGTTTTCAAAGGAATTTGCCCAGGCAACTAAATGTAATATAGCACCGTCCCCCCCAGAAAAACAGAAACACCAAGATGGAGAGACACACACATACATGCACTCTTTTGTTCTTCAGACATAGATGTATGTTCTTCTGGTTTATTGTTTTTGCCTGCTGCTCATGTGTTTACTCAGTGAGTGTCCCAAGACTTCAGAGGTGAGAGAAGAATGGCCGGCTCCTGGAGCAAGAGTCACTATAGCAACCCAACTTAATCGTAAGTTTGCTGTGCTGGCTCCATAGGGCCAGCAGGGCATGGAGGGGTGCATTGCGGTGTTAGGGGGCGGCACTGGCAGCGTGGGGGGGGGGGGCCTGCCCCAGATGACAGGGGGGCTGGGAATGCTACTGACTGGATCCCACCCAGTCTCTGTGACTGCTGTCCTTCCTACATGTGATTGGTCAGTGGAACTAGAAGCTGATTAACTTTCTGGTGCTGCTACTGACCCTGGAAGCAGGCAGGGAGGATGACTGGAGAGCTGCAGATACAGATCTAAACTCTGGATATCCTTCAGACACTTAAGCCATCCTTGTGGCTTCTGGACATTAAGAGAAAAATCTGTACAGTCCTAAAAAATATTCTAGACAGCTGTAACCAGAATCCTGAACATAGCTGACAGAGCTCCCCTAATATTGGAACCCTAGGCAAATGCATAGTTTCCCTAAACCTGAATCCAACCCTGTGTACCATCTTCTATGATTTGTAATCTTTAGTTCTCAACTCCATCCTATAAATCCCCCCATTGAATATATTCCTAACAAGCTACCAAACCCAGTCATCTGGAGGAAAACCAAAAAACCTATTCCACACACACACAGACCACAACACTTATCTCAACCTAAAACACAAAAAATCCCTTTATAAAAGATAAACCACTTAACATGAATCTAATCTAAACTACATAAGATCTACAGGAGCTATTTAAACAGGGATGTAGCAGTGGTACCAACGGTATCTTGAGCGGGGTTTTTCCTGCAATAGAGCTTGAGTTGAATGGGCAGCTGTAGCAGAAGCGCTTGAATAACGATGGAAAGGGCATGCTGCAACTTTGAAGATCTGCTATTCGAGCTAAGTATCGGGCTACGGGCTAGTGTTTGAATTGTACTTAAGAAGTTTTTTGATTATTAGTTTTTGTTATTCTCCCATAGGTAGCCATTGTGTTGATCTGGGATCCCTGTTTAAATAGCTCCTGTTTATTGAATTGGCAGTATAATACCATTTGAGCGGTTGTTACCATCAGGGCACTTTGAGGTACCTTCTGCTGTAATTGTTTTCTGAGGGATCTTAAGTGGTTAGTAATAAAAACGGTTTTGAATTTGCGGTTGTGATGGGAGGAGTTTTTTAAGCCTATGATGTGGAGCTATGGCTTTGAGTAGCCACATAGAGGGATGTGAAGTTGCCTGAGGCTTTTTCTCCTACCCTTGATACAGTTGTTGCTTATCCATTCACTAATGTGTCTCTCCTCTGATCTTATATAGTTTGGATTAGGTTCATGTTAAGTGATTTACCTTTTATAAAGGGATTTTTTGTGTTTTAGATTGAGATAAGTGCTGTGCCCAATGTATATATAAGATATCTTTGCATATATCAGACCTAAAAATCAAGTTGATGCACACAAATATCTTTTTTAATTTATTATGAATATTCTAAAAGATCAGGCTGGGCAGAAGGCTTGGAGGAAGGAACCTGAAACAAGATTGAGAAGCACTGTTTTAAAATCATCCTTGTTACCTTTCCAATCACTCCCAAACCTACATTCAGGGAGCACAATGAACATGTGTTGCCTCCATCATATGCAAATAAGATCCTGAAAACCTGACCCGCTGGGGTCCTTGAGAATAGGCCTGGGAACCATTACTTTTCAAAGTTCTACAAACTGACCTGATTCTGGAATTAGATCTCATGAATATTTGTGGTAGAAATCCTGAAAACCAGACCTTTCAGTGGTCCTTTATGCTGATTTTTATTTTTTTTAAACTCACTCATCCTGCTGTTCACGTTGATTAACACTCCGGCTCCTTTTATTTTACTTGCTTTTCTCTTTCCCCTCCTACTTTCTACTTGTTCTCCATTTTCAACTTTCTCCTTTGTTTTTCATTGTCTTTATAATTCTTTCATGAGGGGCCTGCTGTTCCCTTTTTTTTTCAGTTTCCCTGGTGCTTCAGTACTCTAAATTGACTGGCATGGCAAGCATACACATCCACCAGGCTGACTTCATTGAAAGCCCCAGCTTATTTCTCTCCACCCCCTCTCTATTGTTCTTCTTGCAGGCAAACCCTGTTCCCAACCTGTTCAAAAGCTGGTTTAGAAAGGGCTAAGTACAATGCATAGGGAGAAAGAGAGAAGGGGAGGAACTGGTTGGCATATTAGCAACCCTATTCTCCTAGGCAGAAAGCAGATGGCAGAATATTCCTATAGTATCCCTAGCATCAACCCTATAAACATTAAGATTCTAGACAAAGTGTAAAGGCCGTTGATCTTGAAAGATAACCAAATGATTAGGGACAAGAGCATAGAAAGCATTAGACGATTTCTGTGGAAGCCATTACTGTTTTTGTACATTGCAGAGAATTATTTTCTCTGACCATGTGGGAACCTGAATTACTGCAAGAGGAAAGCTGAATACTGCACGCTCCATAGGTGGCAGCAGGAAAGAATATGCTAGCAGAAAGGATTAGGTTAACAGGAGGAAGATCGCTTTGAATCAGTCAGTCTGAAACGTGGTTTATAGCTGAAGAAAGAACTGAGGCAGAAAAACACAGCAGACATGTCTGCCCTAGAGAGACACAAACACAGGGTGACTAAGGACAGCGTCACTTTGCTGCCTTGCTTTTATTTTGTGGAGGTAAGTGAAGAAACCGGGCTTCTAACCAGACCGTTATAGTGCAATGCAGAGTGGATTTGTCAACGTATTAGTAATTTGCTTTCGAGATGATATTTTTTCTTCCAGAGTGCTAGAGATGCATCGTTGTTTGATTATTATTATTTTTTATTTTTTGGATTGCTGTATAATGTAAGATTTGTAGCTATATACCGAAGAGCTGTAATGCAATGCAGTAGGTGCATGTCGGGGAGTGTGCATGTATGCATGCGTGTTAGCAATGCATTTACATAAAGCTCATGCAAGGTTTTGGTCTGCAACATCTCAGCATTAATGTGAATAAAGAGAAATATCATCCTCCTTTAAGAAGAGTTTATCGCTGTACATTAATTATAGCAAAAATTGGGCAGATTGCAGATATAGACACATACAATAAGGTCTGAATCCAAAAGTCTTCACCATAAAAGCACTGTTCAGATTGCACCAGAAATATAGGAATTTTCTGGGTTAGAGGAACTATTTTTTAAAGAGATATGCTACATTTGGAGTAACAGAATAACGAGGTTGTGCTTAAAATATTATGGGGAGACATGTTCAGGAAACTTCTCCTTGTTTAACCAACTGAGTACAAGAGACATGCTGTTTGTTAGGAAGGACAAATGATTATAAATCATACTTTCACTTTCCATTTACAGATGGACTTATCGAAATTTCATCATACATCTTGAAGTTAGCATGCATATCCAGGTTTCCTAATGCAGATTTCAATTGCATAGTTTTATGTCTCTGTATTTCATAAGGGGAAAGAATTAGCAAGTATTTTTAAATGGCACACATTAGCCCTGTTCCATCATGGTTAATGAGGAAAGATGCATTTGCCGAGGTTTTGACTTCTTCAGAATTGTTTACTGTGCATGTAAACATATTCAGTAGCTGTGCACAAACTTATAAGACTTTCTTAAGAAAATATGGTATCCATTTTATTTTAAATTAACATTTTGGACAGCGAAATTTGGTAATGAGATCTATACTATATATGTTTCCTCTGTTGCTATATTTGTGGTTAAATGTCTTTAGGATTCACAATTCGGCAAGACCAAACGCCAATTGCTGTTATAGTTTGAACTAGGAGATAAAAACTGCAGATATTTAACTGCTGTTCAGGCTGATTTATTGGAAGAACGGGGCCAGACAGCCTTTTAGGTGTACCAAAAGCAAACTTCTCTGTCTTATGAAGGCAGCTTAAGGTTCACTGATCATAAGATGATGTGTTTAGCTTGACTGGAGAGCAACATAGCCCCAGGTAACTATCGGTGGCCAGACACCAGTGATCTAAGGCTGGCATGAGCTATAAAACAATCATTGCCCCTGACTCACTGGAAATAATGCAGTAAGCAAGTCCACACTATGGCTTCCAGCTTATGTTTTTGCTGTTAGAGGGCAGGTATGAGGGGGCTTGTGGTTAGATGGAAGAAGTAAAACCACACGTGACTGATGTTTGAAAATAATTTAAGTACTATTTATTGCATTCAGTCTGAACATGTCCATGTAAAAATGTCTAAATGCAATCGATACAGGTTTCTTAACTCAGATTGGATTGCTTCTTTCATTTTAATGAAGACAGCTGTAGGTGTTAGGTATGCCATATTCTCTTCAGTGCCCACAGTTTTACACAAGGCACCTTCCCACTGCAGCCCGGCTCATCATCCAGTTTTAAAAAATGGGGAAAAATCAACAAGCAGAGAATAGTCCACAATTGTGCACAATGATGCAACTGGAACCATATTGACCCTCTAAGTTAGAGTTGTCTCCTCTTCTATAGGCACTTTTCTTTTGGAATAAAGGAGTCGCCTAACTTGAGATCCAGTGAAACTGAGGTTCAGATCCCACTGATGCTCCTTGTGATTTTTGGCAAGTCGCGTTTGTGAGCCCAAGTCTCTTTCCTTTTAAAAGCAAGTAGAGATCTTCCAATCAACTTAAAAAATAGTTCTAGATGTCTTTTTCTTTTTCTATGATGGCTTAATGGCTAACTTGCTGTCCGCCATGGGATGAAAAATAACTTGGAGAATACAGTTAGCCGCACAGTATTATAGGATCATTTCCCTGTAGGACGCTGCAAAGCAAATGTGCCATGATGTTGAAACACTGATCTTGATCTTTTCATCATTCATCTTCATATATTTTATTATCAGACCTGCAGGAGAAAACAGGAAAGTGACAGTAGGTTGTAAAATATTTACATATTTTTGAGTAGTATGTACTTTTCAGGCACTATGGGCCGCCATTTCCATTTTCCCAAAGGCCCATATAAAAGAGAGGGATGTTTTGAACTTTTTCCCTTCCATGCATAGTTTAAGATAAATGCTCCCAAATATTTTGACCTCTTTATAGAGATCTCCTATTATTAAGGGACTCTACTTCCAGTTTTCATAGTAAATTACTTTATCAGTTTTGACTACATCTGTTGGGAAAGAGGGTCTTATTAAAGAAACCAATAGGACACTATTTTCTCCAGTTTTGATTCAACCCCTTTTTGAAATAAGATGTAGAGAAGATTTCAGGTGGGGGCAAAAACAGTGATGTAATTCAAAAAATCATGGGACACAAACAGGATCCCTATATTGCACCTCCTTCTCTGCCCCAAAACTATGGAGCACCCTACCTAATAAGAGAAGAACACTCACAACTTCACTGACTTTCCCAAGGAACTACGTAAAAACTTTCCTATTCAAGGGACACTATGGTGAAGAGACTTAATCCAGCATCGTTGTTCTCTCTGTCCAATCATCTGTACAGCACCTCATGTCTCCCAAAAAAAATCCTCATACTCATTCACTTATGTTATATCATTATGCTTGTGTAATATTCCTACCTCCTTTTTAATGTAATCTATTGCTTATGCTACTTGGAATTCATTTTGTCTTGTAGATAAAGCAAGATTAAACAAGCTAAATAAATAAAATATAGCAAGAAGTTGGAATCAAAGCAAACGTAATTAACTTCTACAACTCAAAAAATAGAGAGTGGTAAACTGACAGGTATAACTCTAGCCACTTACTAGACAGACTAGATGGACCATGCTGGACTTTGTCTGCTGTCATTTACTATGTTGCTATCTTTATGTTAACTCAGCAACCTAGAAACTGTAGAGTTCTTGACTATAGAAGGTGCAAGTCATTTACCACTGCATTGCCTCAGATACACAATTACAAATTCAGGCTAATGCTCATTAAATCATGTATGCCCCATTAATCTCTATGATAGTGGTTCTCAACCCAGCCCTTGGGGAACACTCAACCAATTGGGTTTTCAGGATATCCACAATCAATAGGCATTAGAAATTTGCATTCAAAGGAACCAGAAGATCCACATAGGGAGTCCATTCACAAACCGGTGGAGGTTCAGGAACCTAGGAAGGGGTAGGGGGAAGGTGAAAGGAGGAGATAAGGAGCTGAGTAGGGCAAGGCCCAGGGTAGGGAAATGGAAGCAAAAGAGGCAGGATTGGGTAGAGGTAGGAGGTGGACTTAGAAATCGGAAGAGGTGGATAGCAGTTAGGCAGGCACTGAGAGGACGTCAGGCAAAGTGACGTAAGGGCAGGGAACTGGAAGGGCCATTTTTTTCTTTTACCTGGCCTCGGCTTGTCTTCTCCTTTATCTCGTCTATTAGTTCTGATCCCCAAATCAGATAGGTTCCTGCCAAACTCATGCGGGGGATAGGCAGCTATGTCTGGCATTCCCAGGGAGAAGATCCAGCAGAATGAGCATCAGCACTCAGTAAGGAGCATGTGGAAAGGAGCTCTCATTCCTGGGGGGGGGGACAATAGTTATGGTCAAAGGTGGGCGTGGGGCTGCTTCAACAGCCTGTACCTGCAAGATATAAATTATATTAGGTAAAATGGATTGCTATGCGTCTCACTTAAAGCCTGGGCCCTGGAGAAAATTGGTGTAATGCATTAAATTGCATAAAATAGTTTTGTATATTTGATAGGTTGTTTTATGTCTACTTTATTCTGCAGGCATACTTTCACGCCATTGTAAACTAAGCGCTTTAATAAAACTTCATTTTACTGGATATCAGTGGTTGCTTAGTTATTGGGAGACGGGAAGCCTTGGGTCTTAAAGGGTCGGGCTTCAGTGCAGGAGCTGAGGTGAACTCATGGGTAGGTGAGGAATGGTGATTAAATGCCTACTACCCACCTTTGAGGAGGCACTGCATGTAAATCTCTTTCATGCATATTCATTGTGGATATCCTGCAAACCCAACTGGCTGGGTATGCCTCAAGGACTGAGCTGAGAACTACTGCTCTATGGAGCCTATTTACTAGCTATGTGCTTAACTCAAATTAATGTATGGAATGTACATTAAATCATTAACATGAATTAATAAATGAGTGCCTTAACTGTGAGCCCTCTGAGGAGAGAAAAATACATACTATATTTATGCTGTATTTCAGTGCACCTCTCCTTGAGAAAGTAATGAAAAGGGTATAAGCTAAACTTCAAAGACATAAATAAATAAGTTTCATTAGAATCTTCCTTCTGCAACATGTTTTTATGGTCCTAAAATAGAAAAACAGCTGTTTTTTAAAGGATGTTTTCTTAACCTAGTTTCAAAGAAGATATAGAAGATCATTTTAGAACTGGTTGTATAAATAGATGTGCCTGGTTTATGTGTGAAAAGTGACAATTTTAGAAGGCAAAATGCACATATGGAGGCCAATTCTAATTGGGGCACGTCCGGGCCGTCCGGACGTCCAAAAAATGGATGGCCCGAAAGTGTACCTGATTCTGCACCTGCAGGAGCTAGATGTTCTGTGGGTGCAGAATTGGGCACAGATGGGCCGGACTGGCTCCCATTCAGCAGCACGGGGCGTCTACACTCTTGCCTGGTGTGCTGGTGCTATGACGTACAGGGCCATGACCTGAATGGGCCCTGTATATTTGGGTTATGCAGCCCGCCCCTGCTCCGCCCACTCTCTGCCTCCGGCCCTCCCACTCCCATCCAGCACTCCCTGCACAATGCCGCTGTATGTGCGGGAAGCCTGGGGCTTGGAATACAGCGCAAGCAAATAGCGGGGGTTCTACATCCAAACCAGACATACATCCTCGCTATTCGCTGTTTAGAATGTCCCGCATAGAGGGTAATTCTAGAAGCTCCCACGCAGTTAAGTGCATTGCCGCATGCACATATTTGAGGCCTATTCTAGAACATAAAGCATGTGAAAGCTTTACTTTATGGAATAGGGGCATACAGCCACACCTACAAGTGTTCACGACAGTTACACCTGCTCTAAAGCAGGGGTAACTAACGGTGCCCAGATTTGGAGAAAACGCACGTAAGTCATAGTATTCTATAACTAATGTGTGTAAATTTAGGCCCTCCCTTTGTTCCGCCCCATGTATACCCCAACAGAAAATAAACATAATGGGACTTTCACAAGCACTTGCAGAATAGCAATGACCCCAACCACTTGTGTAAGTGCCCAGTCATGTGCATAAGTCCTTTACAATATAGACTTATGCTCATTTCTAGGCCATAACTCACTGCATGCACTATATAGCATCAACCCCATAATTTCCCTTCTAATATTGTGGCTTATATGTGCAACCAGTGGCGCAGGCAAATGTGCATATTCACAGCTGCTCAGAGTAGGCATCAAGATACACATGTAGGCTTGCTGAGTTTGCATGCATATTTTGCATTTTACAAAGTTTACATTCAAATCTCAAACTTCAACCCACTCTGTTCCTGGGAACACCTGCTTTATGCACGCATAAAACTACAGATAGGATCACTCTCTGAAGGGACAAAATGTTGGATGTGAAATTAGGAGTCACTCCTCCCTCTCCCCAAAAAAGATCTTGATGTCATTGTGGACAATATGTTGAAATCTCCAGATCAGTATGCCATGGCTGCTGATAATATCATCGGCGTACATTTTTCCAGTTCAATAGGCTTTGTAGAATTGATGTTTATTTAAAGGATGATTTGAATATTAAATGCACGAAGGTTAGGTTTTGTACCATTACAATTGGCTGTTTGCATTCCTATTGCTGCCAAAAAAGCAGAACCGTATATATCCCAACCTCGATGCCTCAATTCCAATCTCCACGACCTATCTAAAATTTTTCTTAGTGCCGAGAAAGACAGAGTGTAAATCTTAAAAACTAGTAAGAAGTGTATTAAGTACTATCAATAAGAAGGTGTCACCCACTACCTGTATGATGACCTTCAGTTGAGGTTATTTTAGAAGCCTTGCAGAGCAATCTTACATGGAAATACAAGCAGCATTGACATGTGTAGATTGCAAGGGGTACAGTATTTTCCTATCCCCAGAGGGCTTGCAATCTAAAGGGCATGTTTACTAAATCACGCTACCAAGGTAGTACGAGGGTTTGCATGTGTTTTTGGCACCCTGCAACAAAATAATGCAGGGCCATGCATTAAAGCACCTGCGCTATCCAAGCAGCCCCTGGCAGTTTATGCCATGATGCTGCTAGTGCAGGCCTTGAAAGTCTTGGTGGGGAGCAATTACCACCAGTACAATAGTTGGTAGTAGTTGCTCACCGCCGCAGTATTCTGTGGCGAGCTGTGCCAAATACAGGAGGATAGCTGACCCCACCCTTCTGCATCTAACACAGTGCCCTGCACAAGTAATATGGCCCAAACCCACATTACAAATATGGGGCTTAGTAAATATGCCCTAAGATTGTATCTGAGGTAATGGAGAATTAAGTGGCTTGTCTAAGATCAGAAAGACCAGTACTGGGATTTGAACTCTGGCTTCCCTGCTTTTTATCCCACTTCTGTATCCATTAGGCTACTCTACCTGATATTACTTGAATATCATCCTCCTTTTTCTCACCCCAAAAGTAAGTTTCTTTTCTCTTACTCCCTCCTCTTCCATTACCTTTCCTACTTACTCTGCTCATCTTTTGTCTCCATCCCTGGGGAATATATTCTCCCTGTATTCGCTGGTCCCTTTTCTTCCTTTCTCTTAAAACCAATCGAAATATATTGTGTAGATTAAAATGGTAAATAACAACATAGGTTGCCGAGGGGGGGGGGGGAGATCAAAGATGGTGATGGTCAGGATTTCGCTCCGAGTTCGTTTGTGCAATACCTAAGAGGAGAAGGGTAAGGCAAGCAAGAAACCTCCTCAGGCCTGTGAGATCCCCCTTGGCTTACCTTGTTTGCTAAGTTGGATCCAATGGACTCCTTTGTTTCATGGTAGAACTGGCAGCCAGTACTAAAGTAGTAATAGTAATCTGAAGCAACAGTTCCCTGACTGTTTCAACGCCGGAGTCTGGAGACTCGGCAACTAACTTGAGGTGTGACATCTCCCTTTCACCTGAGCAGTGGAAAAAACCCCCAAGCTGCTGGCTAAAGATATTCCACCAGAGGTATTTGAACAAGCAACGCTGCTGGACCATGCTGTTGTGGTGCCTGCTGGAGGAGAGTTCTTCATGGCAGCTGCGACATTGCTTCAAATGCCGTGAGAGTTACAGCAGAACGCCGAGAAGTGCTTGGAAGGTTTGGGACCTTCAGTAGCCTTGTCTTTGGCCATGTTTCAGAGCGAGGACCCTGCTAATGAGGATAATTCTGCTCCTGTCTTGGTTGGGAGTCACCCTCCTCCTGGTCTTTCTTTCTCCTGGGAGCATCCAAAAAACTTTACGCTGGAGGCCATATGGAATGCTATTGCTAAGCCTGGGGAAGCCTTAGTACCCCAGTTTCAGGCATTTTCTCTGCAAGTACAAGGTACATAAAGGAATACTGAGGAGATACCATCTATTAAGATTGCAATGGAGGAACTAAAAACTAAGTCTCAGCAGTTGGATGGCTATAATAATGCATTTATTAAGGATTTCTCCCTGGTTAAATTTAAGCTTGAGATTACTACTACTACTGATCATTTGTATAGCGCTACAAGGCATATGCAGTTCTGTACAAAGACATGTAAGAAGTTACAGTCTAGTCAAGACAGACAACACAATAGCTGGGGACTAGGATATGTCTAGGGGAATGGTAAGGAAACACATAGATAGAGAACAGGAGATGATGTGGATCAGGATCCAAAAGTAGGAAACGCTGAAGAATCAAATTAGCTCTTCTAATCTTAGCTTAATAAACTTTCTTAGATCTTCTTTGACTTCTGCTAGAGATATGTTAAGGTAATATAGTGGAGAAGTACTGAATAAACCAGAAGAGTCATTTCCACCTTCAGTTAAGGTCTATTATCTGCCTATAGCTAAGAAAGATTCTGGTGGTTCTCAGGTCAGCAACTAATGGATATATTAAATATATCGGGAATTCTGGAGAACTTTGACTTGGAAATGGTGACTCATAAAAAGATAGAAACATGATGGCAGAAAAATAGCATATGGCCTATCTAGCCTGCACTTCCATATCAACTACTGTAGTCCCTTTTTTTCCTTTAGAGATCTTCTGTGTTTGTCCCATGCCTTCTTGAATTCAGATACTGCCCTCATCTCTACTACCTCCACTGGGAGATTATTCCATGCATCTACCTCTCTTTCCATAAAGAAATATTTTCTCATATTATTCCTGAGTCTATCTCCTTTCACCTTCATTCTATGTGCCCTCTTCAATTAAAAAAGGCTGTCTTCCTGTGCCACGAAGATATTTAAACGTTTCTATCATATCTCCTCTCTCCCGCCTTTCCTCTAAAGTATGCATATTGAGATCTTTAAGTCTTTCCCCATATGGTGTATAATGAAGACCACTGACCATTTTGGTAGCCACCCTCTGCACCAACTACATCCTGTTTATATCCTTTTGTAGGTGTGGTCTTCAGAATTGCACACAATATTCCAAATGAGGTCTCACCAAAGGCTTAAACAGAGGCACTACCACCTCCTTTTTTCTGCTGGTCATTCCTCTCCCTATGCACCCCAGCATCCTTCTGGCTTTCACCATCACCTTTTCTACCTTTATAGTGTTCTGAAGATCATCAGAAATAATCACACCCAGGTCCTGCTCCTCTTTCATGGACAGAAGTACTTCACCCTCTATACCGTATTGCTCTCTTTTTTTTTGCATTCCAAATGCATGACTTTGCATTTTTTAGCATTGAATCTGAACTGCCAATTTCTCGACCATTCTTCAAGCTTAGCTAGATCCCTCCTCATGTTAGCTACACCTTCCTGGGTGTCTACTCTATTGCAGATTTTGGTATCATCCACAAAGAGGCAAATCTTACCCAACAGTCCTTTCGCAATATCACTAACAAAAATGTTAAAAAGAATTGGACCAAGGACAGATCCCTGCAGCACACCACTGGTAGCATCCTTCTCTTCAGAGTGAGCTCCACTTACCTGTACCCTATGTTGCCTCCCACGAAACCAATTTCTAACCAAGTCAGTCACTTTAGAGTCCGTCCCTAGGATGCTCAATTTATTTATAAGTCGCCTGTGCGGAATGGTATCAAAGGCTTTACTGAAATCTAAGTATACCACATCTAGGGCTCTCCCTCAGTCCAACTCTCTGGTCACCCAGTCAAAGAAATCAATCAGATTTGTCTGACAAGACCTGCCTCTGGTGAATCCATGCTGCCTCGGATCCTGTAATCCGCTGGACTCTAGAAACCTCACTAGCCTCTGTTTAGCAGCACTTCCATTACTTTACTCAACCACAGAGGTCAGACTAACTGGTCTATAGTTTTCAACCTCATCCTTTCTTCCACTTTTGGTGTAAAGGGACCACATGTGTCTTTCTCCTGTCCTCTGGGACTACTCCCGATTCTAAAGATGCATTGAAAAGATCAGAAAGTGGAGTCGCTAGGACTTCCCCCAAGTTCTTTCAATACTCTTGGCTGTATCCCATCCAGCCCTATCACTTTGTCTACTTTTAGTTTAGCTAGTTCATCAAGAACACAGTCTTCTGAAAATCGTTCAAGATCCCTTCACTTCTGTTCCTTCTACATTACTAGTTATCTTTGATTTGTCCTCTAATACAGAGTGCTTATTAAAAATATGCTTTAAAAAAAGAAATGTTACCTTTAAAGGCTTGTCAGGATTTTTCCAGATTTAGTCTAGAAAATGCAAAGGAGGAGAAAGGATTTCCTCTTGCTTAGACCAGGAGTTTTATACTTGGGAATTCTATTTTTCCTCAGATATCCATGCAAATGTTTAAGTTTCAAGCGGTTAGCTATGTTTTTTTGAGCCTTCGCAGCATGTCTGTTATTAATTCTCACAGGCCCCTTGTCTCTGGGTCTTCGAAATCCATGATTATAGTTGTTTTCTAGCAGTTTGATACTTCGCTATTTATCTTTTGTGTCTCAGTAAAATGTTGATCTCCCTCTCCCTGGTTGAGGGCTTGTGTGAAATGAACAGATAATATTTTTCCCTTTTTTGTGATTTTTTCCATTTTGTTTTGTTTATTTCCTTTTCTGTACTGGTGGTAAAACTTGGTTATATGTTGTAAAACTATTAAAAATCTAATTTAAATAAAAGGTAAATAAACTCATCCAGTGCCTGCACACAGTTTTTCAGGGCATAGTGATCTACAGCAAGGCAAACTACTTCTCTTTGCCTTCATAGTTATAGTGCATTGAAAAGGAATTAGTTCTTATCTGGGCTTGATAAATCTTTGCTCTGACCCAGCATGGCACATCTTATGTTATTGATCATTACGTACTGTGCAGCTCTCAAGCATCCCACGCTCCAAAATCATAAATGCTGTAGCATTTAACTACTTTGGGAGGTGGGGGTGGGGGAGAGGTCACACTATTCTGTAGCAGCAAAAACATCTTGTCCTTTCACATTTGACTTCCTGCTTAGAATCATTCAATAATGATATTAGTAAGTAATAGTACGTAAAAATGTGATTAACAATTCACAATAGGAAACTTTCAGTCTGGGATAATGGTGGAAATAAAATCAGTAGATTTTCCTGAGATTGGTGGGGAAAAATGCATCTGATGTTATGCCTCAGAATTCAGGAAAAATCACTGAAATCCATAAGATATTTTCAGAGGAACTCTTAGTAGATTAGGCTAAAATAGTACAGTATATTTTTAAAAAATGTCTGAAATTCAGTTCCCACATCCCCCTTTATAGCAGAAGAGACAGCTCCTGAAAAATGACCAGAGTTACAGAATAACTCAGTTTTTGTAGGCAGTCTTGATTACTGACATTTTTGAAACTTATATCATAATACCACCTAATATTTATTGATTTCTCTGTCTTATAAGAGGAGTCTATAGTGGAGTCTTGCTTCTTAGACTTGTTTCAAGAGTGAAATCGAAAGTTAATACTGGACAAAAACATTCCTGCAGAAACTGAGTTTACTTGGAAACTCTGAACTACTGTACTGGTTTTCTAACTCAACATATGGAGAAAAATATTTTCTGGAAATGTTCTATTCAGGGATTTGTATTGATGTGGTTGAAGAATTGGAACTGTTTGTTAACGTGAAATATAATTAAGGGAATGAGTTTTGTTTCTTATCTTGAAAATGAGCCAAGAACTTGGATTCTCTCTCCAGCATATCAAGTGAATAACAAATTGTTTCATCCAGCATTAATAAACAAGTTTATTGGCAGTTTCAGTTGATACTATGGGCTAAGTGGCCAGATGTGGATATTTTGGTATTTTACCTGCTCAAATTTTCAAAGACATGCATGAACATTGGACATGGTATGGTAATGTTTTCAAGGCCTAGTTACGATCTACACACACACGGAGAGTAATTTTATAAAGTTGTGCCTAGTTGATACACGTTTTCATGGGCCTGTTTTACACCTTTCTTTTAAAGGCAAGTATGCGCATATCTGACTTTATAAAATACTATCTTTATCTTTATTGGATTTTTGATATACCATTCAGGCAATGTATCAGAGCAGTTCACATAACATAATATCAGCTACAGAGGAAGAAAAGGAAAGGAACGCCACTGTCAGATAGGAAAGCAGAGTGGACTAGAAAGTTTCAAAAGGAGGGACAGGTAGATAGAGGGGAGTACGAACAAGACTAAACAGAGAGAAGAGAATCAGGAGGTACCTGGGTGGTTGGCAGTGGGAGGTCAAAGGCCGTGTGAAAGAGGTGGGTCTTGAGCAAAGTTTTAAATCTCACAAAGGAGGGTTCCAAATGGAGGAAGGGAGGTAGGTAAGACATTCCAAAATGCAGGGCTCAGGAAAAAGAAAGCAGAATGGTGTGTGAGTTCAAGGTGAGCGCAGGATGAGGGGGGGGGGGAAGAGCCAGACGATGAGAGTGGATAGACCAGAGAAGACGATGCGGAGTGTGATATTGCAGGAGATCCGAGAGTTATTGGGGAAGGCCAGGGCGGAGTATTTTGTGGACAACAGTGAGTTGTTTATAGTTGATATGATATTTGAGTGGCAGCCAATGCAGTCAGATGAGGAGAGGGGTGATGTGATCTGAGCGAGTAGAGTGTGTTAGAATCTGGGCTGCCGTATCTTAAAGGAGCTGAAGATAGTGGAGTTGAAAGAGGGGGAGATCAACCAAGGTAACATTGCAGTCTGGAGGTGACTAGGGACAACATGAAAGTCATGAGAGAAGGGAGAGAGAGGAGTGGGCACACTGCACGGATCTGTCGAAGAGAAGCAAAGGAATGACAGACAATGGAGGAAATGTGCTCATGAAAAGAAAGGGAGGAATCCA
The DNA here is from genome assembly GCA_033557465.1 of Ichthyophis bannanicus. Lineage (NCBI taxonomy): Eukaryota > Metazoa > Chordata > Amphibia > Gymnophiona > Ichthyophiidae > Ichthyophis > Ichthyophis bannanicus. The sequence continues at coordinate 108,511,668 of CM066040.1, forward strand.
GAGTCACACCAAGGTAGCGGATGGAAATGGTGAAGGGTATGGGGATGATTGGCAAACAAAGGGGTCAGGGAGGGACAGGGGGACCTGAAAGTGAACCAAATGGCAGAGGATTTATCGATGTTGAGATGAAGAAAATTAGTCGATAACCAGGAGGATACTTGTAGTAAGCAGGAATTCATAGGGGTGAGGTCAGGAGTTGCGGGACTGGTGTGCTGGAGTAAGATAATATCATCGGCGTAGAAGTATGCTGATAGGCCAGATTGTTGGATAATAAGTGCAAGAGGGGCCAGAAAAATGTTAAACAAAAGGGGGGCTAGGACTGAACCTTGTGGAACACCACAAGAGAAAGGGGTGGGTGGGAAGATAGAGAACTCAGCTTGAATAGAGAAAGAACGTGTGGAAAGAAAAGACCAAAACCATAGAAGGACAGTGCCCCTAAGCCCGAAGTCATGGAGTCTGGAGAGAAGAGTAGAGTTATCAACGAGATCAAAAGCCACGGAGAGGTCCAAGGAGACAGCTAAAGTGATATCACCGCACTTGTGAGAGGTGTAGAGCTTATTTAGAAGGGAGAAAAGAATAGCTTCAGTGCTATGGTCAGACCTAAATCCAGATTGACGGGGGTAGAGAGCGCGAGTAGAGTCGAGATGTGTAGACAACTGTGCAAAGATGAGTTTCTCTAATATCTTGAAAAAGAAGGGGAGATTAGAAATGGGATGCCAATGAGCCAGGACAGTGGGGTTTCTTAAGGATAAGGCATACCAGGGTGTGCTTCCATAAGGAGGGAAAAGTGCCAGCAGAGAGAGACTGGAATTGAACATGCAAAGGTGAAGGGTGAGGGAGGAGTCTGTGAGCAAGTGGGAGGGAATGGGATCTAGAGAACAGATGGTCTTATGGGAAGAGGACAAGGCTTTAGACAGCTCTGAGGATGACACAGGATAAAAGGAGGACCATACATGGGAAAGGGACGGAAGAGATGAGGAATAAACAGGGGAAGAAGGTGGGCAATCTGGTGTGGGTGGAGTTAATGGAGGAGGACAAGAAGGGAACTGATTGCATAGTGCAGAGACTTTGTCAGAAAAGTAGGAGGCGAGAAGGGCCGGGACCAAGGGGTGGGAGGGAGTGGAGGATGTGATGAAGTGTTGAGTGGAATTTGAGTATGAGGAAATTAAGTTAGAATGGTAGACCTTTTTGTATTGTGGAGCAATGTTTTGTGTTGATGGTGATGGTGATGGAAAAGAGACAGGGAATCTGGGCAGGGATGTTTGCGCCAGTGACGCTTGGCATGTCGAAGGTACGAGCAGTGAAGAAGGAAAGCTGAATTGTACCATGGGCGGCGGTTGGGTGGGTGCGGAATAGGGGAAAGGCAGAGCGGGCAACTTGTTCTAGGGAAGAGGTCAGAGAAGTATGCCAGGACTGAATCTGGGAGTCAACTGTGAGAGACGTGAATTCGGGGGGAAATAATATGTCACTAGAAGGGAACTGCTGCAGGGTATCAGGAGTGATGTGTCGTCAGAGTTGGGGCAAAACAGAGGAGGTCAAGAGTATGGGCAGAGATGGGGGAGAGCAAAGGGAAGAGTATACAGAGATGATCACACCAAGGGAGGGGAAGACTGGAGATCTTTGAGGAATATAAGGGGGAGGTGGCAGGCATAAACCTCGCCTATCTTTCAGGCACAGGGGCTAAGCAGGTAGCATCAAAAATCGGTGCTACCCAGCTAGCTCCTGCTATTTCTGGGTTGTGCCAGGGCCGCATATGACCTTGGCATTGAAAATCCGGGTTAAATGGATGGCGGGTGGCAGATAGCACCAATATGGCAGATAGCACCACCCAGATGAAAATCGGGCCCAGCATATACAGGCTAAACCAAGTATATGCAGTCATTTTCATATCACTCAGACCACCCCTCCCCCCCCTGCTATAGTCCTGTATAAAAGTAAGCCTTGTACATGGAATGAATTGTCAGTTCTGAGGACAGAAATGAGAAAGCATCTGGATCCTAGGAGAAAAGGTGAACAAAAAAGAAGGGATCTTGAGATATGGAAAACCAGACTAAAAACATGTGCCTCTTATGTCAGCCAAGGAGGAGAAGGTGTCTTGATCAGTCCTAAAAGGAGTCCATCATTAAACCATCCCTTTTCTATGAGCAATAGGTAATGCTGGGGTAGCAATATCATGATAACGGCTGTTAATGAACAAGCTTCAGAACACCTAATCATATCAGCGAGTGAAGGCATAGCCTAATGGTTAGAGCAGCAGGCTGAGAACAAGGGAAGCCAAAACTTCAAATCCTACTGTTGTTCCATGTAATCCTAGGCAAGACACTTCACCTTCCATTACCTCAGGTATTTTAACATATGCTATTAGTAAATAGGTCACATTGCAGAAAATGGGACCTGCAATAAATAACATATATTAATGCGTGTTAGCATGCACTAATGAGAACACCTGTAAGCCCTCTGGGGAAGCAAAATATCCAATGTTCCCATGGAGGCCAATTCTGTTTCCCACACGTCCGACCACATTGGCCATGCAAAAACTGGATGTGTGGGAAATAGACCCAATTCTGCCGCCACAGGGCCCGGATGTACCCGTAATGGCAGAATCGGGGTACCATACAGCATACAGGGAACTTCCCATCCAGACACCAGAACAGCACGTCTGGGGCATGGGAGCTGTGGCATTCTGGCACCATTGCAACAAGCCATCCATAGGGCGGCTCGGAATGCCATGGCATACATCTGTCCCTGCAGCTCCCTGACCGGCCATTACCAGCGGCTGCTGTAGGCTAGATCATGGCTGCAGGGGCAGAGCATGGCGTGAGGATTGCTGTGCAGCGTTGTGTGGCCCACAAAGTGGGGGGCATCCATGACTTATTCCACAAATAGGCCATGCATCCAACCCTTTGCCGGGGAACATACAGTGGCATGACTGGAATCGCCGCTGTATGCCCCAGCTGGTGTGTCCTTCCCCTCACCATCCCGCCCCCATCTAGTGATCCCCGCACAACAGCTCTGTACATGCAGGGATTGCTTGGAGCGAAATCGTGTTTAGGGGCACAGCGAGGGTTGGACTCCAACCCAGACGTCTAATCTCGCTATTCACTTTGAGAATGACCCCCGATCTGTTTATCTCTTAAGCTTGGATTTGCAAATGAGTAATTAATGCAAATTTAATCTGGATACTGATAACAGCACTGGCCATTGCCATCCACACAGTGAGTTCAGGTGACTGATAATACCGCTCATTTGTGTGCATGCAATGGCCTTAATGCATAACATACATGCTAAAACACTGTCCCCCTAACAAGCCTACTCCAGATAATATAATCAACCCTTAACAACTAGCAGACTACTACAACTGCCTATAATAACAACCTCAGTTATGAGATCTCAACCCAATCACCCACCACTACAGTACTCTGGTCAGCCTTTCACCCCATAAGCACAAGACATATTGAAACTATCATCTCCTCACTCAACACCACCACCTCCCCTCTTGATCCATATCCAGTCACAGCTGAGGACTTATGCCCACCAACCTCAAATCTGCCTCAATTTGCCCAATCCTCAAAAAACCCAACCTCGACACAATGTACCCTACTTCATACAGACACATCGTCGGCCTCTCTTTTATGGCCAAAATCATAGAAAAAGTGGTATGCCAACAACTCCAAGATCATATTGAAATTAGTACCTCATTCGACCCCAAACAACATGGCTTCTGTCCCTACTACAGTTGAAACCCAACTCCTCTCCCTGCTAAACAAACTCATCCCAGGTATACAGTCTGTGCAACAAGGATTCATCCTAGTTTTCCTTGATACCTCAACTGCATGCAACTCAGTAAACCACACCATCCTTCTCCAATGCCTCCAATCTATCGGAATCCAGAATAGTGTTGAATTGGTTCCAGTCCTTCCTGTCCAACCGTCAGCAGCAAATCAAGGTGGGAGATATCTTCTCCACCCCATTCACTCAGGTTCAAGGCATCCCACAGGCTCCACCCTCTGTGCCCTGCTCTTTAACATATATCTACAACCACTCTGTTTGATTATCAAGTCTCACATACTCTACTACCTCTATGCTGATGATATCCTGATCTATACTCCCTTTGACACCAACCATCCCACATACACAAAGCTACAGCTCTGCTTCTCTGAAGTTTCACAATGGCTCTCAAGCAATCACCTCTCCCTCAACTACAAGAAAACTGAAGCCCTCTTCACAGGGCCGGATTTACCTATACGCCATGTACGCCATGGCGTAGGGCCCACAGCTGGCAGGGGCCCACAAAAAAAAGAACAAGTTAATTTTTTTTAAAATAAAATTTTTAAAAAAAACCTGCTGGCTGCCGCCGCGGGGCCCCCTCTGCTGCCGCGGCAGCACCGACTGACCCGCGGGGGCCCCCTCTACAAGCTGAATCCGTCGGTTCGTTCCTTCCTCCCTCCCTCCGTGCAGGCTGTGAGAGACGCGAAAGGAGAGTGTCTCCTCGCGTCTCTGTTAAGCCCGCAGGGGCTGATGGGAAATTTCCCATCAGCCCCTGCGGGCTTAACAGAGACGCGAGGGAGACACTCTGCCTTTGCTCCTCTCACAGCGTGCACGGAGGGAGGGAGGAAGGAACGAACCGACGGATTCAGCTTGTAGAGGGGGGCCCCGCGGGTCAGTCGGTGCTGCCGCGGCAGCAGAGGGGGCCCCGCGGCGGCAGCCAGCAGGTTTTTTTTTAAAATTAAATTTTACTTTAGGCTGAGGGGGGTGGGGGGGTAGAACTGGTAATGGGCTATTGGGGGGGGGCTGGGGCTGGGCTGGGGGGGTTAAGGCTAGAGGTGGGTTGATGGGGTTAGGACTGGTAATGGACTGTGGGCTGTTGGGGGGCTTAGAACTGGCAATGGGCTTTGGGGGGGGTTAAGACTGGTAATGGGCTGTGGGCTGTGGTGGGCTGATTGGTGCTGTCTGGTAATGGGCTATGGGGGGCCTAGGACTGGAAAGGGCCTGGGGGGTTAAGACTGGAGGTGGGCTGATGGGGTTAGGACTGGTAATGGGCTGTTGGAGGGTTTAGAACTGGTAATGGGCTTTGGGGGGGGGTTAAGACTGGTAATGGGCTTTGGGGGGGTTAAGACTGGTAATAGGCTGTGGGCTGATGGGGGCTGTCTGGTAATGGGCTATGGGGGGGCTAGGACTGGAAATGGGCTGGGGGGTTAAACCTGGAGGTGGGCTGATGGGGTTAAGACTGGTAATGGGCTGTGGGCTGATGGGGGGTTAGGACTAGCAATGGGCTATGGGGGGCTGACTGGAAATGGGTTGATGGGGTTAGGACTGGAAGTGGGCTGATGGGGGGTTAGGACTGGTAATGGGTTATAGGGGGGGCTTAAACTGAAAATGGGTTGATGGGGGGTTAGGACTGTAAGTGGGTTGATGGGGGGCTAGGACTGGTATTGGGTTGGGGGGTTGCTAGGACTGGAAATGGGCTGATGGGTGGCTAGGACTGGAAATGGGCTGATGCAGGGACTAGAAGGGAATGGATGCTGGGTGAGGCTGGAACTAGAAGGGAGCTGATGTTGGGGGAGGATTAGAATGGGATGGGGCTGGAAGAGTAAAATGGAGAAGGGAAAAATATTTTGTGTGGGAGGGATAAAAAATCTACAATTGGCCGGGTATTGGGAGAGTAAGTGGGGATTGAGGATGGAGGGGTAAAATTTGAGTGGATGAAATAGGAATGAGGAAAGAGCAAAAGGAGAAAGATTAGTATGTTAAAGCAGATGTAGAGAGAGAATGGAAAAAAATCTAGAAGAGAGAAGAAAGGACAAATGGACAGCAGACGATGGAGAGTTAGCAGAAGACACGAAGAAACCAGAAGAAAGTGGCTGGAGCAATTGCAGCTGAAAAAAATGCACAAAAGGTAGAAAATATCTCTTTATTTTGAATTTATTAATTGGAATATGTCAGCTCTGGTAAATGTGCATCATTAACGTCTGCGCTTTGTTTAGTACAAGAGCAAATTAATGTATAGTTTTATTTCTACAGTGTTGTACTTTCCAAGTTTGGCTTTTGGGATTCCCAGTTTAATTATTGTCTTCCTGTTTCTAAATTGTGATTACTTGTTTGATGGTCTATGTTCTGCATGTGTAACTGAGCTGAGGTGTTCTGTTTATATAATTCCTATTTGACATTGCCACTTGTTCTCTTTCCCCAGTAGGTCATGTATTGTTGTTCTCTGAAATGTATTGGTTTAATATTTGCAGTGTTGCCTTTTGATTGGTAGGGTATGGTGCTTTGTGAGTCCTGGTAGTGCTGTTAGGATACGGCGGGTTTACTATGGGTTCTAAATGGGCAGTGTTTGTAGTAGTTCCTAATGTGTCTGGCAGTTGGCATTGGATTATAGTAATGTAGAAATCTTTTAGTCTTTCTTTATCCATACACTCATTAAGAGGCACGTTTACTAAAAGTTAGTATATGGTATCATTATGCAAATATTTATGCAAATGAGGCCCCTTATGCAAATGAGGCCCCGCACCCCCCTTGGGCCGCCCCTGCTGCCAATTTTTGTTGGCGTAGGGCCTCACTCAAGGTAAATCCAGCCCTGCCTCTTCATCATATTCACTCCCCCCTCCCCGCTACCATAACTCTAAACAACACTCACATCAGGGTACAGCAAGAAATAAAATACCTTGGTATCACCCTTGACCACAATCTCGCCTTCAAACAACAAGTGAAGAAAAAGGCAAACACAATCTTCTACAAAATCTGCACCCTCCAACACCTCCACCCAATCCTGGAACCCCCCCCCCCCCCCCCCCCCCCCGTTTCAGATCAGCATTCCAAACAGCAATCCTACCAATCCTCAACTACTGCAACTCTATTTATCAAAGACTCTCACAATCAACCATCCTCCCATTACGCACAGCTCTCAATACTGCCACATGTACCCTTCTGGCAGCCTCTAAACAAGAGCACATCACCCCCATCCTCAAGCAACTCCACTGGCTTCCTCTCAACAGTCGCATCAAATACAAACATTGATGATGGTCCACAAAACACTATCTAGCCTCTCCTCCTCCTCCCACCTCTGCAGCCTTCTCCATCCCTTCCAACCAAACAGAGCCATCCTTGAATCTTCTAGCAACACCCTGATTGTCTCCCACTCAAAAAACAAGAGCACCCAGAAGGCTTGCTCAAGAGCTTTTAAACTGTATGCACCAACCCTATGGAACTCTCTCCCTGCCACCATCAGGTACATCAAAGACCTCTTTATTTAGGAAGCATCTGAAGACTCATCTGTTCATCAAACACTATGGTCCTGTAACATAACCCCACTAACCCATGCACCAATAGGTAATGCTTACACTCCATGTTTGCCACTGCCTTGTCACACTGTTTTGCCACCTTGAAATCCTCAGAAACAATCACTCTGAGGTCCTTCTCCTGGTCCATGCACACCAACCTCTCGCCCCCTATTGCATACAATTCTCTTGGATTTCTACTTCCCAAGTGCATGACACTGCACCTCTTCACATTAAATCTTAACTGCCAAGCATTAGACCATCCTTCCAGCTTTTGTAGATCTTTCCTCATATTATCTTTATCTTTATTAACGCATTTAATATACCGCTCTTACCCAGGGCACCAGAGCGGTTTACAATAACAAAATAATAAGGCTGCTGAAAAAGAAAGGAACGCCAAAAAAAAAAAAAAGAAAAGTATGAGATAGGGTAGAATGGAGAAAGAAAATAGAGCAACAAGGTAAAGCAGGAGTATTGCATAGCAGCAGAGGGTTGAGGAACATCCAAGTTCAGCGGGGTGGGGAGATAGGGGAGCAGAGGGGTGAGGAAGATTAAAAGCAGAGCAGAATAAATGAGTCTTCAGCTTGGTCTTAAAGGTTTTGTAGGAGGGTTCTAGGCGGAGGGCGGGGGGAAGCGAATTCCAGAGTCGGGGGCCCAAGAAGAAGAAAGCAGAGGAATGGGTGGACTCGAGATGAGCCTGTGACGGAGAGGGAAGGGACATGCGGTTCAAATGGATTGACCTGAGGGAACAGTGAGAAGAGTGAAGATGAATTTGATCTGCGAGGTAAAGGAGAACACCGGTATGAATGGTTTTATGCACATGGATGAGTACTTTGAATTGTATACGATAGACAAGTGGAAGCAAATGCAGGTGAATCAGGATAGGGGTAATGTGATCGAAACGTGAAGCATGCATCAGGATACATGCCGCTGTGTGGTGAACTAGTTGCAGTCTCTGTAATTGTGTTTGGGGAAGGCCAGCTAAAACGATATTACAGTAGTCTAAACGAGATACCACCAGGGATAAGAGTAGTGTGGTCATAGAAGGGACTGATATGAAAGGACGAACTGCACGAAGTTGTCTCAGGGTATAGAAAGACTGCTGTATGACAGAAGAGATGTGTTCTTTGAAGGATAGAGCAGAATCCAGGATAACCCCTAGGTAATGCAAGGAGGAAACAATAGGTAGTGGAGAGGAGGACAAGAGAGGAGCAAGAGAGGGGGCTGGAGCGCCGAAGGTAAACCAGACGGCAGATGTTTTAGAGGGGTTCACATGCAGGAAGTTAGAAGAAAACCAGGTGGCCACCGAAGCCAAGCAAGAATTGAGGGGAGCGAGATCTGGAGTAGTGGGGTCTGTGTAGTGAACAAGGATACTCTCCAGGACCAAGCAGGAAGTCAGTCCTCACATATGGGTGATGTCAGCGCCGACGGAGCCCCCATGCAGAGCATTTCCCCAGCTTTCAAAGAAAGCTTTTGGGAATGCAGGCACGCATGCGCGGTCCCCTTCCCGCCCAAGGGTGCCATCTTGCTCAGTCTCCTTTTTTCCGTGGAGCCCTTCGGATGCCTGTCCTTGTCACCCGTGGAAAAAGTTGATCTTTTGCGTTGGGTCAAGTATTTTTCTTCGTTTTGACGTTGGTTGTTTTCCATCCTGGACTCGGTACACCGGTGCCGAGCCCGGATATCTGTTTTCAGTTTTTGTCCTTAGAGACTGCGTTCACGCCTTTTTTCTTTTCCCTGGCAGCCCAATTTTTTGATCTTGCAGGGGCCCTTTTTCCCCCTATGGCTGCCAGTGGCTTTAAGAAGTGTGATCGGTGTAAGAAACTGATGTCTCTCACCGACAGACACGACTGCTGCCTCCGGTGCCTAGGGCCAGACCATGTTTCTATGGTCTGTAGCCCCTGTGGCAAAATGTCATCCAAGGCATTACGGAGCCATCAGCACCAGTATGAGAGGATCTTCTCCGAGTCTGCCTCTGGACGGGTTCGGACTTCGTCAGAGGCCTCGACGTCTCGGGAGTCTGACCCCGATCATCGTCAGGGCTCCTCTGAGAGGGAGTCCCCCTCGAGGGAGCACCAAAGGAAGAAGAAACCCACGAGGGCAGCATCGGTGGACGCTCTTGGCTCTAGGGCCAGGTTGCATAGCCCCGATCGCCGTCCCGGGTCTTCGGAGTCAGAGAGGCCTGCAAAGCATCCTCGTGTGGAGTCGGAGGCCCCGAGTCACGTGAGTACTGTTGTCCTCATGGACTCTCCTCCGGGGGAGCCGATGTCGGGCCCGACGCCATCGGGGCCCGAGTCGGACGCTGCTGGGTCTCCAGAGCTCGGACTCAGGTTGACGGCCTTGGAGAGCAGATTGTCTGCCTTCATGGAACAGCAGCGGGTGCTGATCGCCGGTCTCACCAGCGCATCTGCCCTGACCACCGGGACATCGACATCCAAGTCGACCCCGGAGGGCGAGCCGATCCTCGAGATCATGCGAACTCGAGCCGATCCTCGGCCACGGTCACCCTCGGCCTCCTATTCAGGACCGAGGTCGTCGACGCCGATTCCCTCGGCATCGGGGTGGATGGCGTCGGTGCCTGCCCACTCGGAGCCGCTCGATTCCTCCTCGGAGGAATCGGCGTGGGAGTCGGAGGAGGAGTCCCCTGACACCTTCCGGACTCGGTGCGTCCCTTCGGACTCACCGGGATCCGAACCTCAGATAAGGTCCCCCCCGGAGGATACTAGGTTCTCGGATTTCATGCGGGACATGGCCAAGGCACTGGCATTCCCGGCGGATCCAGAGGAGGAGCCTCGAGCCGAGGAGCTCAAGGCTCTGCAGTATGACTCTCCCCCCAAGGAGGCCTTTACTGTCCCGGTTCCTCCGATGCTGGAGCGGTTGCTCTTCCGCATGTGTGAAGCGCCGGCCTCGATGCCGGTTCTAAGCAAGCGGGTCGATTCCATCTATCGAGTCCGCAAGAGCCCCGGGTTCCAAAATGCACAGCTACTGCACCATTCCATGGTTGTGGAATCGGCCATGCATCAACTGAAGAGTCAGAAGATGCACTCCTCGGTGCCCCCCAGCAGGGAGGCCCAGAACCTGGATGCCCTCGGTAGAAAGGGCTTCCAGGGCTCTATGCTTGCTTGCCATGTCCAGACCTACCAGCTGTACATGGGCATGTACCTTCGGGACCTGGCAAAGGAGATTGCCGGGTTCTCTGCTGGTTTGTCCGAGGAACCTTTGCAGAGGTTCAAGGCCTTGTCTTCTGGTATTCGGTAGTGCTTGAAGTTTATATCTCGAGCAGCCTACGATGGATTTGAGGCTTCGGCCCGGGTAGCAGGGGCCGGCATCGGTGCACGCCGCTAGTCCTGGCTACAATCCTCGGACCTCGAGCCATGGGTTCAAGACAAGTTGGTCGATGTCCCTTGCCGAGGCGAAAACCTCTTTGGCAAGCCCATGGCAGAAAAGGCTGCAGAACTCGAGACCGAGACTCTTACCCGGACGAGGCTGTCCAGAAAAACCTCTGCCCCTTCTCAGAAGAAGAAGGGCTCGAGGAAAAAGACCTTTTACCCGAGGAAGACCACTGCCTATAAAACCTACCCTCATTACCAGGCCTCTGTAGCTCCCCAACAGGGACAGCAGGCCAAGGGGCAGGGTCATGGGCCCCGTAGGCAGAAGGCCCCCAAGCCTCCTGCTCCGGCTCCTACTCAGCAGGGAGGCGGTTTTTGACTATGCCAGCATAGCCTCTCCTCCTCTCCAGGGCACAGGAGGTCGGCTGACCCTGTATGCAGACAGGTGGCTAGCCATCACAGGGGATACGTGGGTGCTAAGCATCATCAAAAGGGGCTATCTGCTCCACTTCACCCAGATACCCCCTCCTACTTTCCAGGGGAGCCTCCAAGACCCCCTCTGCACAGAAACGTACTCCTTCAGGAGTTGGAAGGTCTGCTAAGGGACCAGGCGGTGGAACCGGTGCCTCACCACCTGGAAGGGCAAGGCTTCTACGCAAGGTACTTCCTGGTACCAAAAAGAACAGGAGGCCTCAGACCCATTCTGGACCTGAGAAATCTGAACAAGTTTCTGGAGAGGGAAAAGTTCAAGATGCTTACCCTTGGAATCTTACTGCCCTACCTCCAGCAGGGAGATTGGCTATGCTCCTTAGACCTGAAAGATGCTTATACTCACATCCTCATCCATCCAAGTCACAGACAATTCCTCAGATTTGTGGTGGAAGGAAAGCACTTCCAGTACAGAGTGCTTCCTTTCGGCCTCACCTCCGCCCCCGGGTTTTCACAATATGCCTGGCGGTGGTTGCGGCCTACCTCAGGAACCAGGGGATCTTTGTGTTCCCTTACCTGGACGACTGGCTTATCAGGGGCCAGTCTCCACAAGAGGCCAGGCAGGCCAACTTCAGAACCATATCTCTGCTTCAGCACCTGGGGTTCGTCATAAACTTTCCCAAGTCCACTTTAGTCCCCTCACAGGACGTGGAGTTCATAGGAGCAAAATTGGATACCATCCATGCAAAGGCCTATTTGCCTGCGGACAGAGCTCACAGGCTGATAAAGTTGGCCGGCCAATTTCAGGCGAACTCTCTGGTCACTGCCAAGGGGCCTGCACACAGGGCCTGTGGTCTCCGTGGGAGGCCGCCCAGCAGATCAACCTGTTGGAATTGCAGGCCATTCGACTGGCCTTACGGACTTTCTCTCAGATCCTGTCTCACCAGTCTGTCCTAATTCAGACGGACAACCAGGTGGCTATGTTCTACGTCAACAAGCAGGGAGGCACAGGATCCAGACTTCTGTGCCTGGAAGCACAAGCTCTCTGCTCCTGGGCTGTCAATCAGGGCATGACCCTCAGGGCGGTCTACCTCCCAGGCCCGGAAAAACTACCTGGCGGACAGGCTAAGCAGACTCCTGCAGCCTCACGAGTGGCAGTTGGATCTTCTGGTGGTTCAACAGATCTTTCTGAAGTGGGGACTTCCGACCATGGATCTTTTTGCCAGTCCGCTGAACAGGCAACTACCCAGGTTCTGTTCCAGGCAACCGCATCCCTCGCGAACAGTGCCAGATGCATTCCTGATCCCCTGGTCAGAGAGCCTGCTGTATGCTTTTCCTCCTCCACCTCTGGTGGCCCGGACTCTGTTCAAAATCCAGCAGGACCGAGCCACGGTGATCCTGATAGCCCCCAGGTGGCCCAGGCAGTCGTGGTTCCCTCTTCTTCTGCAGTTCCACGTCCTCTGGGGTTGCAACCCAACCTTCTGACTCAGGATCAGGGATCCCTCTTGCATCCCAACCTCAAATCCCTCAATTTGATAGCCTGGCTGCTGAAAGGCTAGTCCTTGCTCCCTTGCTATTATCAAGAGAGGTTGAAGAGGTGGTGTTGGCCACCAGAAAGCATTCCACTAGGAAGGCCTATGCTCTGAAGTGGCGTAAGTTCTCTACTTGGTGTTCTCAACAGCAAGAGGACCCCTTCTCCTGCTCGGTCCAGGTGGTGTTGCAATATCTGCTCCACCTTTCCAACCTGGGACTTCAGTCCAACTCTGTCCGGGTTCACCTCAGTGCCCTCTCAGCTCACCACTCGCCGGTGGATGGACAGTCCCTCTCGGGCCACCCTCTGGTGTTTCGTTTTCTCAGAGGCCTGCTTCTGCTTAAGCCTCCTATTCGTCCACCGGCCACTGAGTTTGATCTCAATGTGGTCTTGCAGCAACTGACTCGCCCACCTTTTGAGCCAATGGCAACCTGCCATTTACGTTTCCTCTCCTGGAAGGTGTTGTTCCTTGTGGCACTCACTTCAGCCAGGCGTGTGAGTGAACTTCAGGCCCTGGTTTCGGATAGGCCGTATAACCGTTTCTATAAGAACAGGGAGTCTTGAGGACTTATCCTAAGTTCCTTCCCAAGGTAGTGTCCTCCTTCCACCTCAACCAGGAGGTGGTACTTCCAACGTTCTTTCCCAGGCCACACGCCAGTAGGGCAGAAACTGTCTTGCATACCCTGGATTGTAGAAGGGCGCTGTCCTTTTACCTAGAACATACGCAGGGGCATAGATGGGTTTCTCAGCTCTTCATTTCCTTTGACCCTAATAGATTGGGGTTGCCTGTAACTAAGCATACGTTGTCCATCTGGGTGGCAGACTGTATCGCCTGGGTGTACAGGGCAGCCGGCCTCTCTCTGGAGGGTCGAGTCACGGCCCACCGGGTCAGGGCGAAGGCCGCATCAGTAGCTCACTTCCATTCTGTTCCATTGGCAGACATCTGCCGGGCCGCTACTTGGTCTTCAAACCAGACTTTTGCGGACCACTACTGCCTCGAGAGGGAGTCCCGTAGGGATAGTGCTTTCGGGCAAGCGGTACTCCGTAATCTCTTTGAGGTTTAGGCAACTCCTACCCTCCGGCCCTGGTGTTGGGCTACCGTTCAGGGGTGGTCTCAGAGAAGATTCTCTCACTGTTGCTGAGGCTCTAGAGGGAGCTCTATTTTTCAGCCTGGGTTCCTGGTAGCCCAGAGCTAGGGAGTCACCCATATGTGAGGACTGACTTCCTGCTTGGTCCTGGAGAAAGAGTAGTTACTCACCTGTAACAGGTGTTGTCCAGGAACAGCAGGAATCAGTCCTCACGACCCTCCCTCCTCCCCTTGGAGTTGCAGTTATATATAGTTCATTTTCTTTTTTGCTGTCTTTTAGCTATGTCATTTGACTGAGCAAGATGGCACCCTTGGGTGGGAAGGGGACCGCGCATGCGTGCCTGCATTCCCAAAAGCTTTCTTTGAAAGCTGGGGAAATGCTCCGCATGGGGGCTCCGTCGGCGCCGACGTCACCCATATGTGAGGACTGATTCCTGCTGCTCCTGGAGAACACCTGTTACAGGTGAGTAACTACTCTTTCTCTGCGTAGTAATGGGCTGTAAAGCCGTGCTGCTGGACCAGAAGGGCAAGGGGGGCCATGAAGACATTAAATAGGAGGGGGGCAAGGACAGAGCCCTGGTGAATGCCACATGGGAGGGGGGTTGGGGGAGAGGAAGAGAGACCCGTGGAAATGGAGAAGGACCTATGGGTAAGGAAAGAGCGAAACCAGGAGAGGACAGAACCAGAGAGCCCAATATCGTGTAGGCGAGCTAGAAGGGTATGGTGATCCACAAGGTCGAAAGCAGCGGATAAGTCTAGGGAGACAGCATTGGAGATAAGACCTTGATCATGGGCAATACGCAAGTCATTGAGGAGAGAGAGCAGAATAGATTCAGTATTGTGATTGGGGCGGAAACCGGACTGACGGGGGTGAAGTATCAGAGATGCTTCAAGATGGGAGGAGAGTTGAGCATAGACCAGTTTTTCAACTCCCTCAAGGGAGTCTGCTCTGTTGCAAATTTTCATGTCTTCTGCAAAAAGACAGACTTTTCCATTCAGTTCTTCAGCAATATCATTCACAAATACATTAAACAGTACTAGTCCCAGGACATAATCCTGGGGTACGCCGCTAATCACCTTCCTTTCATCCAAGAGATTTCCGTTTACCATCACCTTCTGTCATCTGACAGTCAACCAATTTCTGATCCAGTTCACCACCTTGGGACCCATCCCCAAGCTGTTGAGTTTATTGATAAGCCTCCTATGAGGAACAGTATCAAAGGCTTTGCTAAAATCTAGGTAGATCACATCCATCGCATGCCCTTGATCTAGTTCTCTGGTCACCCAGCCAAAGAACTCAATCAGATTTCTTTGACAAGATTGTCCTTTGGTAAAATCATGTTGCCTTGGATCATGCAATCTGCTGGTTTTGAGAAAGTCCGCTATTCACTCTTTCAGGAGTGCCTCCATTACTTTTCCCGCCACCGAGGTAAGGCTTACTGGCCTGTAGTTTTTTTTCACTTCTTTCCTATTACTACTTTTGTGAAGAGGTACCACATCAGCCCTTCTCCAGTCCTGTGGAACTTCTCCTTTCTCCAAGGATCTATTAAAAACATTCTTTAACGGCCCTGCAAAAACCTCTCTGAGCTCTTTCAGTATCCTGGGATGTATCCCATCCAGTCCCATAGTCTTGTTCACTTTCAGTTTTGCAAGCTGTTCTAACACATCATCTTCTGTGAATGGTGTGGTATCTTGGGTCACACCAAGAAGTTCCACTAACACATTTTTAAATGTGGATTTTAATGAGACATCTAAACAGTATCACAGTGAAAAAGCAATGTCATCAATGAACAGTCTGTATTACAACAAAAAAACAACATGAAATTCTACAAAAAAGCCCCTTATGCTATATACATTTTCCCTTATTGATCTCTCCTCATAATCTCTGGTTATAACCAACAGATTTCTCATTCACTCATAACAAATCTTGAACTCCAGTTCTGCCCGCATGCAAAAGTAAATTGGCATTGGGCGTCAGAGGGGGTGGAAGTGCTAACAGCCTCGCAGCTCTAGATGTTTTGATAAGCTCCTCCTTGTTAAGGGACTGGTTATTTATACCCTATTTTACCTGTTATACCTGCTTAATGCATACCCAAGTTTAATTTTCCTGTTTAATGTATACCCAAGTTATTATACCTGTTTCACTGTAAGCACAAATCACGAAATTGAGATGTGCAACTCTTATGTTCATTGTAAACCGCACTGATGTCGAATAGCGCGGTATAAAAGAGACTGCAAATAAATAAATAAATAAATAAGCGCTGTAGGGCTGTTTGAAGCCATTGCCCCTGCTACAGGTCCCAGAGAGGGGCAGAAGTGGTAGCAATGGGGGTTCACCTAGGGTGCTTCATATCCTTGCACCAGCCCTGGCAGCACTATACATCTTTTGCAAATGGCTCCACATTCAGTATGCCTTTTATAAAATACTAGGGTTTTTTATGTATGGATCTAAATATCCATTTTCCAATATAGATGTCCTATGCAAAGTTATCCTAATTGGCCATTTAAAGTTATATGTAGTTTGAAGCACAGTTGTGCTGCTTGTATATGTTCTTCTCCCGTGAAATTTCTACTCTACTTCTGTTCTAGGAATGGATATCATTGGGCAGTATCAATGTATTGGCTGCTATTCTATATTATTGGAATAACTTGACAAAAGAAAAAAATCTTCATGTGGAAGTGTGATAAAAATTGTTTAAGGAAATTAAATATATTAATAAAAATAACTCTTCAATTAAATTTAAATGTAATAAAAAAACTGGAGAGTTTTTTTAGGCCGGTGATGATGAGTAATAGCACTTTCCCCTTTAGGCAGATTCTTGCTACATAGAGGGAAATTGGTTGAATCACTGAGGCTTTATTCCCCCTTAGTAAAAATTTGTGATAAAATTGTTTTACAAAACTACATTTTACTTCTCCATATAGAAGTAAATATTTGAGGGTAATAGTAAGATTGATTGTCTAGAAGTTTTTCAAATCAGCTGATAGGTGTTTATTATTTTATTGTGAATGTCAGGAGCTTTTTTGGTTTGGTATAAATATTAATATTCATTCATATTAAACTGGGATTCCAAAATTCCAGCAACTTCTAATCAGCCACGTCTTGGTTAACTTGCAAGGCAGCATATTCCTAGTATCAGAACAATATAAAAGCGTGCACCCAATTACAACTGGATGAATCAAGACATAGGTGATAAAGTAATTTGCCCGGAGTCATGTGATCAGTGGACGTGTAGGATTAGAACTTCCATACCAGCAATCGACCTGATTTACAGTTCCAATTTCAAGCTACAGTACCACACAGCTTTTATCTTTGTTTAATATGAATTTTTTTTATAAAGGCCAAATAGCTCACGTTTGTCAGTACAGAAAATACATCCTTGGCAAATTTTCACTATTTATGGAGTGGCTGTTAAACATAGCAAATAATGCATTCACTTACTCTGAAACAGAGTTCTCCTCTTCTAAATAGGACTCACATCATATTATTTGTGCGCACAGCTAATAAACGTATGGTTGTATTATACTATTAGAAGCATAAATTAATTATCTTCTCAGAAATAAATCACAAACTGGAACTGTAATAAAAGTGACTCACTTCTACAGACCAACTGACTCCAGATTTGACATTTCCCTTCTTCTTAGTATATGAATAGAAGACATTATGCAATTAAAATATGCACTTTTAATCTCTAATTACATTTGACAAATTCAAGGTGCTTGAAGTTATTGCATATAAATAGAAAAGTTAATATATCCACAAGAAGAGGACTCAATAGACATTCATAGCTCAAAATGGCCACTTACAATATTTGTAATTGAAGAAACTCATTTGCTCTCATTTTGGCCTCATTAGAAATCATCTGTTTAGTCTGAAGGGTTCGTTTGGTGCCTGCATTATTTGGTACCTATTCATTTGGGATTTCAGGTTTTTTTCATGAATGGCTTTGCAAATTTTTATCATGGATACATTTGGGGAAAATCTAGAGAGGTTCTTCTCATCCATGGGAAACCAATGAGGATTTCCTCAGAGCCACTTTGATTTTGCCAAAGGTAAATAAAATATATACTTTATCTAAGTGTGTATTAACTGGGGCTACCACTTTTTTCTTGGGGAAATCGGTGCATGCAATGCAGTCAAACCAGGATTGGATCAGTCTTTTTGGTTTTTCTGGGAAGGGGTGGGGGGGGGAGGGTGGCAATCCTAGAGGCCAATGAAGTAATCTGTGGGACAGAAAAAAGAAATGAACTGTTAAAGAACATTATTTTTCTTGCCTTCAAGCCTATTTGCATGATATACAAATTGGGTTAGCTTTAATTTTTTCACATTAATGTTTGCAGAAAGTGCTTTTTTTAACACAAAAATTATGAAAGGCGATTTTGTACAATTTAATGCAAGAAAATTAACTTTGTCAACATAGATAATGAGCTGATTTGCATAATTCTTCAGCTCATTACCTATTTTACATATAGTTTGTGTTTCTATTCACAAACACAAAATAACATAAAAGCACCAACAACATACATAGGGGCGAGTTTACTAAACCACAGTAATAGTTATTGCAGGGTTTAGTGCACACCAAGTGCGTTATGGTAACCGTTACCATGTGTCGAATATGCAGCTGCACTAAGAATCCCACGCTAACTGCTTGGCAATGGGTTGGGCAGACACGGGGTAGCTCAGTGGCAGAGAGTACACATTGCAGTTAGTATGGGCGTCTTTAATGCATGCTAACCACCAATGTTATACTTAGCACAGATGCACGTTCTGGCTCCTTGATGGGTGGTGTTAAGTGCACCGGTAGTAATAGCGGCATACTGCTCAGCGCAGGGGTGGCGCGGAACCTGCGCTGTCTGTACAGGGACACGGAAACACTTCCAGCACATTTTTCACACATTACTACATTATGAAAATGCAGCTTATTATTTATTTCTTTAAAATTTTATATTCTGCACTGACACCTAGGCAGTTAACAAAAAAGTACATAAAGTTTACACCTAAAAACAATAACCAGACATAACATAATATGAACACGCCTCAACAACATGTAGTAAACCTACAAAAAACCATGCACCACAATATCCCTTGTGCTTATTAAACTCAAAAACACGCCAGGGAAGCTTGCAAAAATTAATTTAAGAAAAGGCTCTTAAAATAAAGGAAAAAATATTTTCAACAAAAGAACAGAAGAGAATTTACAAATGTCGCTAAACATCTGGGATTCCAGCTGGATAGATTGAGAGGGACCCTCAGTCACTGGGCTCAAGGCAAGCCGGTGGCTACACACAATTCAAATAACCTAAACCAGAAAGTGATTATTTAGCACTGCCCATTCTCATTCATCACTTCCCTCCAACAGCATGTCAATTAATTACCATTTTTTAATTCATTTAATGAAAAGAAAAAAAGCCATTTAAGCTGAAAGCACAGTGGATAAACAGGTGAAAGAACTCAAAAGCTGTGTGACAAATTGGTAAACTCGAGTTTCGCCTGTTATTTTCGGGCTGCTTCAGGATATGTCACCCACAGCTAGCTAATTTTTGACCCAAAAACAGCACCAACAATAGTGGCTATTTAAACAAAGGAGGCACAGGAGTGGAACAGAAGGTTCTTCTACGATTATCTCATCACAAGGATCTGGTTATTAAGCCTGCAGATAAATGTGGTTCAATTGTTATTAAACATCGTGAACAATATCCACATGAAGTTTATCACCAATTGGGGGATTGTAAGTACTATGCATTTTTAGATGCTGACCCCACTGTTCAGTTATAGAGTGATATTCTCCAGATTTTACAAGAAGCAAAAAAGTCAAGCGATTATTACATCCTGTGTTTTATACTTTACCTAAAGTACATAAAACTTTGCAAGCCCCTCCAGGATGTCCTATAGTATCTAGTAAAGCTTCTCTTCTGGAACTGCTGTATATATTTTTGGATCACTTTTTGCAACCATTCATAAAGAAAGCAAGATCCTACATAAAATATATATTTGATTATTTTTTTTTGAAGCAAGTAGAAGGGTTTCCCGTTTGACCTGACCAAATTTTGTTGGTCACCTTTGATGTGGCCGCTTTATACACAAATATTCCTCAAAAAAAGTCTCTTACTCTATTATAGCACATTTTAAGTCAATGCCCTTCTTCTGAATGGGTGACAATAGACTTTTTATCCATCCTTGCAGAGTTGGTTCTTACAAAGAACTATTTTCACATTGCTCACAATTTTTATCTCCGAATTCATGGAGGTTCGATGGGCGCTTCTGTAGCAGCCAGTGTAGTCAACTTATATGTTTCTCAATTCAAAGAAACTTTCTTATATCAATCTGAATGGTTTGGTCAAATTGGGTATTGGGGCAGGATTGTTGATGATACTTTCTGCATATGAAAGGGGACAGTAGAGACTTTACAAGTTTTTACTGTTTAGTTAAATTTGCAAGATCCCTGTTTACAGTTTAATATGCATTTTTCTAGCAATCAAATATTATTTTTAGGTTTTATCATCTTATATGATAATGGGGCTTTTAGTACTACACTTTATCATAAATCTGTAGTTCACAACAAGCTTTTGCATTTCAATTCACATCATCCAATGAAGTTAAAACAAGCTTTACCCATTGGACAGTTTTTATGTATTCATCGTACTTACTCAATGGATTTGGAGCTCCACTGTCAAGCAAAACTCTTAACAGAATGTTTTTGCAATGAGGGTACCCAGCAGACATTATACATAAAGCTTATTTGCGGTCAAGGCTTGCTAATCGCTCTCTACTCCTTCATAAACAAGGACTGGAAAAAAATGGAGAAACAGGTGTACGTTTTGCTCAACTTATTGCCAAATGTATTTTTAAACATTGGCATGTGTTGTCCCTACATGCTATGTTTCAAAAGGGCCCTCACATTGCATTCACTAGGGTGCATAATTTAAGAGATACTCTGGTTCATTCTGATATTCTCCATCAGGCGTAGCAGATAGTAAAGGTGAACATACCACATGTGGTCATTGCATGATGTGTATGACCACATACACCGACCAAACATGGACAAACCCACATACGAATCGAATCTATTCATTGAAATTGAGGATGACTAGTCATTCTGCATGGGTGATTTATTTGATCATATGTCCGTGTCAAAAAATTATATAGGACATACCTGTAAAGTAAAGACGCGTCTCATTGAAAATCATTCCCGATTGGCCAATGCTGTTGTCACAGCTGCAATAATGCAACACTGTTTGGATAATGGACATGAATGGGAATATTTGCAATGGCTAGTCATTGGCGGCATTCAAGATTTGTGTAATGGTGAACTCGAGAAACGTATAGCCCCCTCAAACAAAAATAGATTTTTTCCTTCAACACGCTACAACCATTGGGGTTGAATGAAGCAGTAGAGTGGCTCACCACAAAGTGATCTTATTGATTGGGTTTGCACATGTGCCTTCTACCTCCTATGTAGCCATTTTTGTTGGTTTCTTCTTTTGGCTTGAAAATTAGCTTGCTGTGGTTGATATGTCCTGAAGCAGCCCGAAAATAACAGGCGAAACTTGAGTCAATCAATTTGTCACACAGCTTTTGAGTTCTTTTACCTGTTTATCCATCATGGCTTCAGCTAAGTGTTTTTTTCTTTTCATTAAATGCATTTAAAAATGGTAAAAAAATTCACATACCTTTGGAGGAACCCAATTGAATGAGAATGGGCAGTGCTAATTAATCACTTTCTGGTTTGCCTTGAGCCCAGTGACTGAGGTTCCCTCTCAATCTACCTGGATGGAATCCCAGATGTTTAAAGATATTTGTAAATTTTCTTCTGTCCTGTGGAAAATATTTTTTCCTTTATTTAAGAGCCTTTTCTTAAATGTATTTTTGCAAGTTTCCCTGGTGTGTTTTTGAGTCGAAAGCATGCTAGGTTTTGGGCAGAACGGAGGTATTGATGTTGACTTTTCCACATGAGCATTTACATCTTTGTACAGGCCATAATAAATGGTTTCTTTTTAAACTAAATATCTACTTTTAGGACAGTTGCTGTTTGGCATTGTTTCTACTCTTTGCCCTGCAGTGGCTAAAAAATATGTGAGTAAATGCTAACATAACATACCATAACACAATAACAAAACATAAGATTTGCCAATTATTTTAAAGTTATGTTTTCCATTACTGGCACGGCTTTTTGAAAGTTTCCCACCCTGTGTACAAATAAAAGCATATTGTTCCATATTCGTACTCACAATTTCCTGGAGGGATTCCTGGGGCAGGGAGGGGAGGGGAGGGGGGAGCAAGTAGTTTTCCATTTTCAAAAAATAGCAGCCAACCTTCAACTACCGATATAGTTTGGAAAATCCCTCCCCTCAACTTATAAGAACTGAAATGTTCTGACCATTGTAAATCCAATCAATAAGTATCCAATGCATAGAACTAAATCTGCGACCTTTTAAAAATCAACATCTTTTTTTTACATACGTATTTTTTTGTCACACACACAGCTGCATAACCATTGTATCAAACCCTATTTCAGTAACATTATTAGAAACCTTTTTCACAATTTATGCATGTAAATACAACTATCTACTTAGAGATGTAAATTGCATGCATGTGCTAAAAACAATTTTAGAATAGGCCAATTTTACATGTAGATTTCCAGAGTCATGGCCAGGATGGCACCAAAATCTGCACTTGTATCCCTAATTTCATATAGAAGATGCATGTGTAAAGCTAAAATGGTCCATATCTGAATTTATACCTGCTCCCCACCCAGAATAAGGGAAAAAAAGTAGTCCTATTGCCCATCCCTTTACAGGAGGGATTAAGGGGGCTATCCCTCTTAATCCTCCAATGTTTATTTCACTCTCTGAAGTGAAAAGAGGAAAAGTTAAAATCCCTATACATGTCTAGATTTGAAAATGGAAAAGATTTTTGTCACGTGTTGTGGCGCCCTACTACCGCCTAGGCGGTTGCCTGGAAGTAGAGGCGTGCCTTTTGTTGTCCCTTGTTATAAAGAGGATCCAGAGCCGTGGCTTCTGGGAAATGTAGTTGTGTATAATAAACTGAGTCCGAGGGGTTGGAAGGCAAATCACAGGAATTTATTTTTACTTCCTCCAAAACAGAGCATTTAGTAGCTCAGAGCATGTTAAACAAAATTAGGATGCTTCTCCAACACAAAAAGAAGTTTTATAACAACGCTTCCACAGCAACTTAAACATAGCACTGTTTCTGGCAGCTTTTAACCACAGGCAGGTGTTTCTTTCACAGTCTCAGTGTTCTACAATAAAGCATAAAGGTTCCTGCTCACTTTTGAGCCTGGTGTCTGTTTCATTCAAAGTGTCCAGCCTTTAAACACAGCTTTCAATGTTACTAAACACAACTGACTCTCACTCACAAACCTTTGCAGCAATTAAAGTACTTGTCCAGCTAATCCGGTCCTAGTTTTCCTTCCTTTAAAAACCCAGGACTGCCCTTATACTGCCTTCTTACAAAAAGAGCAATCCATGCAAGATTCTATGGACTCTTGATCAGAAGGGCAAGGGTCCGTTTGCATGTCCTCATATTCCTGTTCTCTTGTCTCCTGGCTTGGCTCAGCTTGAGCAGGCGAAGGGTTAATCTCTTCTAACAATTCTAAGAGTGCCTTCCAGCGTGACCTGTTTCCACCCTCAGGGATCCTAGCAGAGCTATACTGATCCTTGGCTGGTAGTAAACATTTCAGAGACTCTAACAGTTTTAAATTATTCTCAGTAAAAGCTTTATGCACAGACCTTTTCAGAGCTGGTAACTTCCTGGCAGATTTCTGTACTACAGCCGTTGTACCTTGTTCCTGGTCTGGAGCTTTCCTTGGTAAAGCCTTCCCATCTCCAGACCCGGCTATACTTCTTCTATAGCACCGGCATCCACCTGGGCTGTGGCCTCCCTTTGGGGATCCCCTCTGAGGCTGTCCCTGGAAGATTTCCTACCTTCAAGCTTCCTGAAGGTTCTTTCTTCCTCTTCCTCGCTGGACTCACTCCCCTCAGTTTCCCTGGAGGTCTCCTTTCCTTGGAGCTCTCCCCTTTCCTGGTGCTCCTTTCTTTCTGGGTGCTCTGCTTCCCTCCAGTGCTCTCTTCTTTCTGTTCTCTGGGGTTTAAAAGAGAGTGGTTGCACTATCCCTTCCAACTCCTCCCTCAGGTGTTTCCCATTACCTTCCCTGGTTGCCTTGGAGCTTGGGTGTGGCCTACACTCAGCAGCTGAATGTAGTTTTTTTCCTTTTGCTACAGTTTGACCCTCACTGCTCTCAGGGTTATCCCTCTGCTGAAAGGTAAATGTTTTTATTTCACCTAATTCTCGGGGCTCAGATATGCTTTTGCCACCACACATCCCCCCCTTAAGATATTACGGGCTGGCGTACCAACCCCCGCCCAGCCCGTAATCCTTGATAGGGCATCCGTATTAGAGTGTAATTTCCCTGCCCGATGCTCTATACGATAATCAAAGGCCTGTAAGGCCATATACCAGCATGTGAGGCGAGAATTGTGGTCCTTCATCTGGTTTAACCACCTTAAAGGTGCGTGGTTGGTAACCAATAGAAACCTCCGACCTGTCAAATAAAATTTCAGTGCCTACACTGCCCACTTTATAGCTAGACACTCCCGCTCTACCGTAGAATATTTCTGCTCGGGTGGCGTTAATTTCCTACTTAAGAACATAATGGGGTGTTCAACGCCCTCATGTTTTTGAGACATTACCGCGCCCAAACCTATCTCTGAAGCATCTGTCTGTATAATAAATGGGCGATCAAAATCCACGCCGCATAACACAGGCGCACAGCAAAGTTTATCCTTCAGAAGTATGAAGGCTTGTTCTGCCACCTTGGACCACTTTAACTGGTTCGGCACGTTCTTTTTTAACATTGCTGTGAGTGCAGCACTTTCTGTCGCAAAATGTGGAATAAAGCGTCGGTAATAGCCTATGAGACCGAGAAAGCTTCGCAGCTGTTTCTTAGTTGAAGGCTTGGGAAAAGATTTCACACTCTCCACTTTGTCTACTAATGGCCTAAGGGTACCGTGCCCCACCATGTGCCCTAGATACTTAACTTCCTACCCTCCAAACATACATTTAGCCGGATTCAAGGTTATGCCTGCGCATTGCAACGCCTTCAAAACTGCCTCAACACTGGCCAGGTGGTGGTCCCAACTGGAGCTGTATATTACAATGTCATCCATGTAGGCAGTGGCGTATTTCTGGTGAGGGCATAAGACCAGGTCGATCAATCTTTGGCATGTTGCGGCCGCGCCATGCAAGCCAAAGGGCATTCTGCGGAACTGAAACAGACCTATAGGGGTGCTAAATGCGGTCTTAGGGCGAGACTCTCTAGTGAGTGGAATCTGCCAATACCCCTTGGTCATATCAAGGGTGGTCAGATATTTCGCCTGGCCTAACCGATCTAACAGTTCCTCTATCCTGGGCATCGGATACGCGTCAAACCGGGAGATGGCATTGACCTTCCGAAAATTGATACAAAATTGCATAGTTCTGTCTGGTTTCGGCACCAGAACTATGGGGCTGTTCCGGGGGCTTTTAGACTCCTCTATAATCCCCATCTGGAGCATTTCCTGCACCTGGGTCACCACCTCCTGCTATTTTGCCTCGGGTAATCTATAGGGTCTCTGTCTTTCTATTTCTCCTGTTAGGGTGACTACCTCGTGGGCCACTAAGTTAGTTTCCCCTGGTCTGGGTGTTAAGACATCGGGAAAACCCTTTAATAGATTCAGCAATTCCTGCTGTTGCGACCACGAGAGCCCCTCCCCCATCCTGGGTACTGGCTGTGTCTTACAATCCGCCAGTTGCGGGCCTAGATCCTCGTCTTCCTTCTCCTCACAGCTTGCGGTCAAACCCTTCATTTCTGCTTGCCCCGTAGAGCCAAACCCTCCAGGCCCACGAATAGTGGTGGACAACTCGTGTACTTCTTCTAGGGGCGGAAAGCCTTCCCTTTCACAAATGAGTTGGGCTATCCTATTCCCTACGTTTACTCTAAAATCTTCCTGCACAAAGTTAAACAATAGCACCTTGATTGCTCCTCAAAAATCAGGATCTATGACCCCTGCACCCACATCTATAAAATTTTTTCATGCCAGCCCTGAGCGCGGAGCAATGCGGCCATAGCAGCCTGGTGGCATCTCCAACTGGAGACCCGTCTCGACTAAGGCTCTCCCTTGCCGTGGAATAATTGTTTCTACGGCACTGCACAAGTCAAAGCCGGCGGCCTGTTGCGAAGTGCCTTTAGGGGGTTTGGCATTTGGGGTCGTACAGCAATATCTAAGAACGAACTTGGGCTTCTTGTTAATTTCCTCATTCGGGGATACTTTCCTGCGTCCCTGTTTCTGCACATTCTCAAACAAAGGGCCAGGTATTGACCTTACCTTAGCGGCTGTTTTACATGGGGGCGTTACTTGCCTCTCTTTTGCTTTACCCCTAGCGGAAACTTTCCCTTCACTCGGAAGAGGTGAACCTCCCCCCATCTCAGGTAGAGACTCGTTTTCTGTCCATGAGGTATTTTGCTGCGCGAGGGTAGATGTCATGCCTGCCCTTTGTTGCAACTCTTCCTTCAACCCGCGCCTGAATTGGGGCCAATCCCTCCCCAATACTAAGGCGTGCGGTAGCCTAGGTACGACAGCTACCGGTATTCTCTTCCTTGTCCCTAGACCCTTTACCATGATATTATACACTGGGTAAAACGACGCTGCCCCATGGATACATCTTATTTTTATGCTGCCTTTAGATGGCTGTAGGGCCTGGCTATCCCGGGATTCTATCTTTTTCCAGAGTCTTCTGGAGATCATAGACTGATCAGCTCCAGAGTCAAGCAAGGCCTCCGTGGCAATACCCTCTACATCTACCACCAACAAAAATCCCTCCCTACTCTCTCTAGAACGAGCGGCGATTAGGGCTGTCCTTGCTTTACACTCTTTTAAGATGGCCCTCCTCCCCACATGAAAAGCATTTCCTTCTTACATAACAAGTTTTTTCCATGGGTACAGACTTAGTTGTTTCCCCCAACATTGGCCTTCCCTTCCTTTCTGATGTTACGACCTCTGCCCGTTTAGCAACACCACCCTTCACCTGGCCCACCAATTCCGCTTCGAAAAAGCGCTCTGCCAGTGAGGTAGCCTCATTGGTGTTACGGCAGTTCTGTAGGATCAGAAAGGTTTGGAGGTTTTTGGGAACTGCCTCCATAAACTGTTCCAATGCAATACAGTCTAGGATGGAATCTATTGTCTTAACCTCGGGCGTTAGCCACTTCATTACCAACCCTTTAATACATTGGCAAAGTGCTCATGGTGTTTCACCCTGTTTCAATCTGCAATTTCTCAAGAGGCGGCGATAGACCATAGGCGTTAGCCCTAGATGGTCCTTTATAGCCCTTTTGAGCTCCTCATAATTGGAGGCTAAGGCAGGAGGCATGGCCCTATATGCTGCTAGCGCTTCCCCAGTAAGAGAAGCAGCTAGGCCCACCGCCCACTGGTCTTTTGGCCATCCAGTTAGGAGTGCTACCCCCTCGAAGGCTTCCATAAAATCATCTATATCGTCATCTTTGGTTAATTGTCCAAATGTAAATGTCCCATTACAAGATAATCCCAGCTCTTGTAAAGCTCCCAAGGAATCTGGCATTGTCCTTGTGGACTCCTTTGCTTTTTCCTGCGCCGACAGCCATGCCCCCATCATCTCCAGGAGCGGCTTCTGCTGCGCTTGCAACATGACTGCAGTATGTTCTTGGGTTCGGGCCGACATTTCCTGTTGCTTCTGGAATTGCTCAGCCATCCAGTTGAGAAGGTCACCACGCTCCATCTTGGGTCTGAGCTGCAACAAGAAAAAAACAGAAAAAAAACCCAAGTGCGGACCACAAATTACAAGCACTGCTGCCTAAGCTCTTCTTGAGCACGCTATACCCCAGTACCAGTATCCTCGAATAACCCCTTCTATTTACGGGTTACCTGGTACCAGTGTAGCCTCAGATTTATCAGCAAAGCAGGTCACCGGTTGGTCCTTCCGATCCAGCTCCAACCTTCTGCTGCCACTCCGGGTTTTCTCTGTCCTCAGCAGGGCTCTGTACTTTGCCAGTGGCTTCTGTAGAAGTTCTCCTTTTCCGTGAGGGTTCTGCACAAATCTTGTACGTGCGTATATGAAGGTAGTAATCCTTAAAACTACGCCACCTGTGGTGCCCTACTACCGCCTAGGTGGTTGCCTGGAAGCAGAGGCGTGCCTTTTGTTGTCCCTTGTTATCAAGAGAATCCAGAGCCGTGGCTTCTGGGAAATGTAGTTATGTATAATAAACTGAGTCCGAGGGGTTGGAAGGCAAATCACAGGAATTTATTTTTACTTCCTCCAAAACAGAGCATTTAATAGCTCAGCGCATGTTAAACAAAATTAGGATGCTTCTCCAACACAAAAAGAAGTTTTATAACAACGCTTCCACAGCAACTTAAACATAGCACTGTTTCTGGCAGCTTTTAACCACAGGCATGTGTTTCTTTCACAGTCTCAGTGTTCTACAATAAAGCATAAAGGTTCCTGCTCACTTTTGAGCCTGCCGTCTGCTTCATTCAAAGTGTCCAGCCTTTAAACACAGCTTTCAATGTTACTGGTTTACTTTAAACACAACTGACTCTCACTCACAAACCTTTGCAGCAATTGTTGTCCAGCTAATCCGGTCCTGGTTTTCCTTCCTTTAAAAACCCAGGACTGCCCTTATACTGCCTTCTTACAAAAAGAGCAATCCATGCAAGATTCTATGGACTCTTGATCAGAAGGGCAAGGGTCCGTTTGCATGTCCTCATATTCCTGTTCTCTTATCTCCTGGCTTGGCTCAGCTTGAGCAGGCAAAGGGTTAATCTTTTCTAACAATTATAAGAGTGCCTTCCAGCGTGACCTGTTTCCACCCTCAGGGATCCTAGCAGAGCTATACCGATCCTTGGCTGGTAGTAAACATTTCAGAGACTCTAACAGTTTTAAATTATTCACAGTAAAAGTTTTATGCACAGACCTTTTCAGAGCTGGTAACTTCCTGGCAGATTTCTGTACTACAGCCGTTGTACCTTGTTCCTGGTCAGGAGCTTTCCTTGGTAAAGCCTTCCCATCTCCAGACACGGCTATACTTCTTCTATAGCACCGGCATCCACCTGGGCTGTGGCCTCCCGTATGCTGAGCCCTTTGGGGATCCCCTCTGAGGCTGTCCCTGGAAGATTTCCTACCTTCAAGCTTCCTGAAGGTTCTTTCTTCCTCTTCCTCGCTGGACTCACTCCCCTCAGTTTCCCTGGAGGTCTCCTTTCCTTGGAGCTCTCCCCTTTCCTGGTGCTCCTTTCTTTCTGGGTGCTCTGCTTTCCTCGGGTGCTCTGCTTCCCTCCAGTGCTCTCTTCTTTCTGTTCTCTGGGGTTTAAAAGAGAGTGGTTGCACTATCCCTTCCAACTCCTCCCTCAGGTGTTTCCCATTACCTTCCCTGGTTGCCTTGGAGCTTGGGCGTGGCCTACACTCAGCAGCTGAATGTAGTTTTTTTCCTTTTGCTACAGTTTGACCCTCACTGCTCTCAGGGCTATCCCTCTGCTGAAAGGTAAATGTTTTTATTTCACCTAATTATCGGGGCTCAGATATGCTTTCGCCACCACAGTGTCTCTTTATGAAATGACTCCTCATGCTGCATATGGATGTCCATTCCCATGCATTCCTGCGCTTTCCTCTATGTATTGTAAAGCATATCCATTTTGAGGGGCGGAGATATGTTGATTTTGCATCAACCATACACATGCACATCCTCTTTTCTAAATTTGAAATAGATTTTCAGACATTTTCACATTGAATTCGCTACATCCACATAAACAGCCTTTCTAAAATAAGCCTTCACATAAGCATGTGGAGGCCAATTCCCATCAAGGCACGTCTGGGCTGTCTGGATGTCCAAAATCTGGACAAGCTGGACCTGCACCTGTTTCCGATTACCCGAGGGCTAGACGCCCCCGTGGGAGCAGAACCAGGTGCAACCAGCCTGGACAGACAGGACGTGCCCCGATGCTGGGCCTCTGTACATCCAGGCCGCTCCCTGTACAACCTGCCCAGGGCTCCTACATGGAGTCTAGTGCCATGGTGTCCCATCACCATGGCACCAGGATGCCATGCAGGAGTCCCGATTGCTGGCAAGCACCTCCCCTGCTCATTTCCCCACTGCCGAATCCTCGATCAGGCCTGCCATAGCTGGGATCGGGCAGTGGGGAACTCCTGCTGCACCTTACCTGCCATCAGTGGCCCATGGGTGGTGATCCCCTATCCCCAGGGGGACTTATTCCACCTCCGTGGTTGAATAAATCTCCCGTCTATGTTGGCAGACCTGGATGTACTGGGCTGCGACTGGAATGGCCCTGTACATCCAGGTCAGGGTCCCACCTCCAGCTCGCCCTCATTCCTCCTCCAGTCTGCCCCCTCCTGCCCCCATCCAGAGCTCCCCAAACATCTCCTCTATACCTGCGGGGAGCTCTGTGTTCAGAATTGGACCCCTGGCATTTAGCAGGGATGGACATCTACATGAAGGTCATGATTTTAGAAAGGCTGTAAGCGGCACGTTTCTGTTGGTATGTCTATATGTGCATATCTCCAACCAAGGCATTCCAGGAATGTTTCCAAGCATGATGTGGGTGGCATCTGCATCTGCATGAAGTGTTATGCAAATGCCCATAGACATGCAGGAGAGTAGCCCTAAATGTACCAGGCTGTACCTGCTATAAAACAAGAATAAGCAGAGAACGTATTACTGTGTTGAAGTTAACAAAAGTTACAACACAGTAATAATAATGGGTGATTTCAATTACTATCATAAAATGAGGAAAATAGTTAAGAAAAAACTAAAAGGAGCAGTTGCAAAGGATAAAGATTTACATCAAGCTTGGGTGTTGTTTAAAAATACTATCTTGGAAGTCCAGACCAGCTGTATTCCATGCTTTAAGAAAAGTGGAAGGAAGTCCAAAAAACTGCCAGCATGGTTTAAAGGTGAGGTCAGAGAGGCTGTTGTTGCCAAAAAAGCATCTTTCGGGAAATGGAAAAAAGAGCCAAATGACGAAAAATGAAAACAGCACAAGCACTGGCAAGTTTGATGCAAAACATTGATAAGGCAGGCAAAAAGAGAATTTGAGAAGAAGCTTGCTGTGGAAGCAAAAAAGCATAATAAAGACTTTTTCAAGTACATTCATAGCAAAAAACCCGTGAGAGAGTCAGATGGACCATTAGATGATAGAGGGGTAAAAGGGCCTCTAGGAGGGGACAAGGCCATAGTTGAGAGACTGAATGAATTCTTTGCTTCGGTCTTTACTGAGGAAGATGTAGGAATGTTGCCCATGACTGAAATGGTATTTAAAGGAGAACTGAAAGAAATATCAATACGCCAGGAAGATGTATTACAACTGTTTGATAAACTGAAGAATAACAAATCACCTGGACCGGATGGTATGCATCCAAGGGTGTTGAAAGAACTGAAATATGAGATTGCAGACCTACTATTAGTAAGCTGTGAACTATCATTAAAATCATCTGTAATACCTGAAGATTGGAGGATGACCAATGTAACACTAATTTTTAAAAAGGGTTCCAGGGGTTGTCCGGGGAAACTACAGACTGGTGAGCCTGAAGTCAGTACTGGGAAAAATGGTAGAAACCATCATTAAGAACAACATTAATGAACATGTATATAGTCATGGCTTAATGGGAAACAGCCAACATTGCTTTAGCAAAGGTCATATCTTACTAATCTGTTATGTTTTTTTGAAGGTGTGAATAAACAGGTAGACAAAGGTGAGTCGGTTGCACTGTTCCCTCTAAGCTGTGCGCATGTGCGCGCGCACACACCTCGCCGAGCGAGCGCACATACTTTACAACAGAGCGCACAAAAATTACGGTTCTGATTCTGATAGCAAACAACACAGATGTCTTAAAATTTAAAAGTTGTGATTGTAATTGCTAGAAATTTTCCACTTCATTTAGTAATCATCTATTTTCATTTAATTTGATTAAAATAAATGCGGTGTACATACTGTATTCTGACGTGTAGTCAAATTTTAAAGTATATAACTCCGAGTGTCGTTATGTGGCGCACAAAAATTTAACCTTCCTTCAAAAGCTGCACAGCTGATATTTTATGTGCACACAGCCTACAGAAAATTAGAGGGAACATTGGTCGGTTGATATAGTATATCTGGACTTTCAGAAAGCCTTTGACAAGGTCCCTCATGAGAAACCTTTGGCAACACTAAAAGGTCATGGAATATGAGGTAGTGTACTATTGTGGATCAGGAACTGTTTAAAAGATAGAAAGTAGAGGGCAGGGCTAAATGGCCAATTTTCCCAATGGAGAAAGGTGAATAGTGGCGTACCCCAGGGACCTGTGCTATGTCTGCTGCTTTTTAACATATTCATAAATGATCTGGAAATGGGAATAACGAGTGAGGCTATCAAATTTGTAGATGACACAAAACTATTCAAAGTTTTTAAAACCCATGAAGATTGTGGAAATTTGCAAGAGGAGCTTGATAAATTGGAAGACTGAGCATACAAATGGCAGATGAAATTTAATGTGAACAAGTGCAAAGTTATGTACCTAGGAAAGAACAACCCAAACTATGGTTTAACGATGCAAGGTTCCACATTAGAGACCACCACCCAGGAAAAAAGATTTAGGTGTCATCATGGATAACATGTTAAAACCCTCTGCCCAGTGTGCAGCAGCGACCAAGAGAGCAAATAGAATGCTAGGTATCATAAGGAAAGGAATGGAGAATAAAACAAAGGATATTATAACGCCTCTGTATCGTTCCATGGTGCGACTGCACCTTGAATATTGAGTGCAATTCTGTTCGCTGTATCTTAAAAAGGATATAGCATTATTAGAAAAGGTACAGAGAATAGCCACCAAAATAGCAAAGGGGATGGAAGGATACCCCTATGAAGGGAGACTAAAAGGTTTAAGGCTCTTTAACCTGGAAAAGAGACAGCTGAGGGGAGATATGATAGAGGTCTATAAATTAATGAATGGAGTGGAACGGGTAAACGTAGATTGATTATTTACACCATCAAAATATAAAAAGACTAGGGGACATGCAATGAAGCTACAGGGTAACATATTTAAGACTAATAAGAGAAAATATTTTTTCACTCAACGTGTAATCAAACTCTGGAATTTGCTACCGGAGGATGTAGTAAAAGCTGTTAGTGTAGCCGGGTTTAAAAAAGGTTTGGACAAGTTCCTGGAGGAAAGGTCCATAAACCATTATTAAAGTGGACCCGGGATTGTGGAACTTGTGTCTTTTGGGGAAACTGCTAGGTACTTGTGATCTAGATTGGCTACTGTTGGAAACAGGATTCTGGGCTTGACAGACGTTGGTCTGACCCAGTATGGCGTTTCTTATGTTCTTATGTAACTTTGCTGTCTTTTGGGACTAGCTGTATCATTGGTGGTTGGAGGAACTTGATTTGTGAATGACTGGCTTGACTGTTGTCTGTGTCCATGTAGGTGTCTTTTGAGCTATCTTCTCCATCCCTTCACTCTATCCTGTGCCTTTCTCTTATCCCCTCCCTGCAAGACCACCTGATCACCAATCTCCAGCCCCAGCCTTGCACATCCCACACAATCTGTGTACTCCACTCTGGCCCACATCTGTAGAGTCCTCCTTCTCAGATGTGGCCACTACCCATGCTGGGCAGCTGCTGCTGTTGCTGCTGGCCTTTGCCTCGGTGGTGGTGGTGGTTTAATGGTGTCATCCCCATGCACCTTGGCTGTGGTGGTATGGGAGGAAGGGCTCCAGGAGGAAATCGTGCAGTCAGAAGCTGGAGTCCTGTGACAAGCAGTGATAGCAGTGTTCCAGGTGACAGTGGTGGAGACATGAGCTGGGATCTTTCTGTAAGCCCCTGGTGATGGCAGTGGCTTGGCATCTGCAACTTCCTCTGCATCTGCAAGGCAGTAAGTTCCTGCTTTGCACAGGCATGTAAGAGGTACTGATGCATTATAGCTCTGTCCTCTCTAGCCTCTTGTATTCCCTGCTATATGTGCCTCCTCTGCCTGACCTGTTCAGGTGATGACCATTATAAATATGGGATGTTACAGGACTACTATTCCTCTGGTGCTTGACATAGTAGGAGGGAAGGTTTGAGAGGCACCACATGGTCTATCACTGTAGGGTCCCTGTAAGAACTATATCTGTATGTAGGTCTCTTGTCACTATGTATGACACATTGGTACGTTGTTGCTGCTGTGCTTTCCTACTAGATCCTACCACCATGCACATCCTACCACCATGGCAATCCACTGCTAGGTCAGTGCTCCTACATGTGGAAACAGTATACCTGCAGCCCTTACATCTGGTATCTGTATGTCATTGGAGCCATTATTCACTATACCCATTGGTGCATTTATTTAACTTACATCACTATCCCACAGGCAATTTTGCCCTTTATATGTGCCTGGATGCTGACAGTGGTACCTGCATAGTGATTCTATGTACCACCTTTTCATCCCACCACCATCCGTAACTTATTGGCACCCTGAGCTGACTGGGTTCCCTACACTGTCACATTCTGTAGATGTAGCCTTTCCTATGGTTCCCAGACTCTTGCTTCTGGCCCCCTTTCTACTCCATATGTTTGCAGATACCACGTTATACTGGGCATTGCATAGGGCCTCTCTATATCATGCGCCTGCAGCTATTCAGGGCTATCTGCTGCATGTTACCCTTCTAGCCTGTGCTCTTGACTGCTGTGGCAGTGCAGCCAGTACCCCAGTGTAGCCATCCATGTTGCAGATGCATATTGTTAGCATGCATCTCCTGGCTTTGCACATTGCAGATGGCAACCCAGGGTTTCCTCCCTACATGTCACATTTATGCCACTTCAGTGACTCAATGTCACACCAGAAGTGAAATCGGCTGTTAGGATAGATGTGAATATCATGCTTATCTATACTTATCTTACTCTCTCCAGCTCCTGTCCCCTCTGGGGATCTGTGATTCCATCTGCATAGCTGAAGCAGCTAACAGCCATCAGACCTGCTGCCCAATCAGAGCTCCAGCTTGCTTTTTAAATAAGAAGCACCATCAGGCTCTGTGACAGAGACTCTCTCCAGCTCCTGTCCCCTCTGGGGATCTGTGATTCCATCTGCATAGCTGAAGCAGCTAACAGCCATCAGACCTGCTGCCTAATCTCAAATCAAATCCCAAACTCAAATCTTCTTCTGAACCAACACCACTGAGCAAATTTCTGCAACCAGGTTCACTACCTTAAATCAACATTATGTTTAATGTTATCTCCTTTGTCTACCTGTTACTGCCTACTATGTTAGTTTAATTAATAATGCTACCACACTAATGTAATTTTATAATTTGATCCTTTTATCAAAAATGCTATTTACACTGGTGTTCCATTGTTAGTTTGACTACCTATATTTAGTTACCACCATTACTGATACAATTACTGTTCCTTATATTTGCATTACTTTAATTAATGTTGCTACTATACAAATGTGTACAATGTACTTATAGTATATATCTTGTAACCCATAGTACATAACCACATTATAGACACCCTATAGCAGTGATGGCTAACCTTTTTGAGCCCGAGTGCCCAAACTGCCGCACAAAACCAAAGAATTTCCTCAAAGTGCCAGCACGTCAATTAAAGCCCCATTTGCATAAGGTGCTTCATTTGCATAAATATTTGCATAATGTTACCATACACTAACTTTTAGTAAACATGCCTCTTAATGAGTATATGGATAAAGAAAGACTAAAAGGTTTCTACATTACTATAATCCAGTACCAACCGCCAGGCACATTAGGAACTACTACAAACGCTGCCCATTTAGAACCCATAGCAAACCCGCCGTATCCTAACAGCACTACCAGGACTCACAAAGCACCATACTCTACCTATCAAAAGGCAACACTGCAAATATTAAACCAATACATCTCAGAGAACAACAATACATGACCTACTGGGGAAAGAACAAGTGGCAATGTCAAATAGGAATTATATAAACAGAATACCTCAGCTCAGTTACACATGCAGAACAGACCATCACCAAACAAGGAATCACAATTTAGAAACAGGAAGACAATAATTAAACTGGGAACCCCAAAAGCCAAACTTGGAATATACAACAACACTGTAGAAATAAAACTATATATTAATTTCCTCTTGTACTAAACAAAGCGCAAAAATTAATGATGCACATTTCCCAGAGCTGACATATTCCAGTTAATAAATTCAAAATAAAGAGATATTTTTCTACCTTTTGTGCATTTTTTTTTCAGTTGCAATTGTTCCAGCCACTTTCTTCTGGTTTCTTCGTGTCTTCTGCTAACTCTCCATCTGCTGTCCATTTGTCCTTTCTTCTGTCATTCTCTCTCTACATCTGCTTTAACATACTAATCTTTCTCCTTTGGCTCTTTCCTCATTCCTATTTCATCTACTCAAAATTTACCCCTCCATCCTCAATCCCCACTTACTCTCCCAATACCCGGCCAATTGTAGATTTTTTATCCCTCCCACACAAAATATTTTTCCCCTCTCCATTTTACTCTCCCAGCCCCATCCCATTCTAATCCTCCCCCAACACCAGCTCCCTTCTAGTTCCAGCCTCACCCAGCATCCATTCCCTTCTAGTCCCTGCATCAGCCCATTTCCAGTCCTAGCAGCCCCCAACCCAATACCAGTCCTATCCCCCCTCATCAACCCACTTCCAGTCCTAACCCCCCATCACCCCATTTTCAGTTTAAGCCCCCCCCTATAACCCATTACCAGTCCTAACCCCCCACTTCCAGTCAGCCCCCCATAGCCCATTGCCAGTCCTAACCCCCCCATCAGCCCACAGTCCATTACCAGTCCTAACCCCATCAGCCCACCTCAAGTCCTAACCCCTCCCCATCAGCCCATTTCTTGTCCCAGCCCCCCCATAGCCCATTATCAGTCCTAAACCCCCCCATAGCCCATTACCAGTCCTAACCCCATCAGACCACCTCCAGTGTTAACCCCCCATCAGCCCATTTCCAGTCCTAACCCCACCCAACAGCCCACCTCAAGTCCTAACCCCTCCCCATCAGCCCATTAGCAGTCCTAACCCCCCCCCTAGCCCATTAGCAGTCCTAACCCCCCCTCTCGAGCCATTAGCAGTCCTAACCCCCCCCCCTAGCCCTTTACCTGTCCTAACCCCCATCACCCCATTTCCAGACAGCCCCCATCAACCCACAGCCCATTAGCAGTCCTAACCCCCCCTAGCCCATTAGCAGTCCTAACCCCCCCCTAGCCCATTAGCAGTCCTAACCCCCCCTCCTAGCCCATTAGCAGTCCTAACCCCCCCCCCCCAGCCCATTAGCAGTCCTAACCCCCCCCCTAGCCCATTAGCAGTCCTAACCCCCCCCTAGCCCATTAGCAGTCCTAACCCCCCCTCTCTAGCCCATTAGCAGTCCTAACCCCCCCCATAGCCCATTTCCAGTCCTAGCCCCCCCATCACCCCATTCCAGACAGCCCCCATCAGCCCACAGCCCATTAGCAGTCCTAACCCCCCCTAGCCCATTAGCAGTCCTAACCCCCCCTCCTAGCCCATTAGCAGTCCTAACCCCCCCCAGCCCATTAGCAGTCCAAACCCCCCCAGCCCATTAGCAGTCCTAACCCCCCCCCCTGCCCATTAGCAGTCCTACCCCCCCATCACCCCATTTCCATACAGCCCCAATCAGCCCTCAGCCCATTTTCAGTCCTTACGCACCCCTCCTAGCCCATTAGCTGTCCTAACCCCCCCTCCTAGCCCATTAGCAGTCCAAACCCCCCCCCAGCCCATTAGCAGTCCTAACCCCCCCCCCTCCTAGCCCATTAGCAGTCCTAACCCCCCCTCCTAGCCCATTAGCAGTCCAAACCCCCCCCAGCCCATTAGCAGTCCTAACCCCCCCCCTAGCCCATTAGCAGTCCTAACCCCCCCCCCTCCTAGCCCATTAGCAGTCCTAACCCCCCCCCCCCTAGCCAATTAGCAGTCCTAACCCCCCCCAGCCCATTAGCATTCCAAACCCCCCCCCCCCCCATTAGCAGTCCACCCCCCCCCCCCCCCTAGCCCATTAGCCGTCCTAACACCCCCCCCCCCGGCAAATTTAAAAACAGAAAAAGCGGGCTCTGGCTGCTGCCGCAGACGCGGCAGCATGCAGTGTCCCGCGGGGCCCCCTCCGCCCGCTAAGCCCCTCTGCAAGGGCTTTCAGATTCGCGAGGGAGACAGCGTCTCCCTCGCGTCTCTTGTTAAGCCCGCAGGGGCTAATGGGAAATTTCCCATCAGTCCCTCGCGTCTAAAGGGGCTGATGGGAAATTTCCCATTAACCCCTACGGGCTTAACAGAGACGCGAGGGAGACGCTGTCTCCCTCGCGAATCTGAAAGCCCTTGCAGAGGGGCTTAGCGGGCGGAGGGGGCCCCGCGGGACACTGCATGCTGCCGCGTCCGCGGCAGCAGCCAGAGCCCGCTTTTTCTTTTTTTGCGGACCTTCACGCGTGCCAGCTGTAAGGCCTTCGCGTGCCACAGCTGGCACGCGTGCCATAGGTTCGCCATCGCTGCCCTATAGTCTCTTCTATTTACTTCACAATAATACAGATCTACTAAGACATTCAGGCCTTTTCTAATTTACTATCCTAAAATATACCTACCTTGCAATCATATATGTATCCTTCACTCAAGATACCAAAAATGCACTCAATCTTGAGCTTAACCCTACTCCTCCTTACCTCCTACTACCCCAACCTTCTTCACGCCTTTAACCCTGACACCAGCTTCATCCCAATTCTCCGCTACACGGGAAGAAAATGGTTTGAAACCCCCCGTCACCCTTCATCAAGACCCATCACATCCCACCCCCACCTACTATACATCCCATTGCAAAACCTCAAAAAGGACCATAGCCAGAAAAACAAATCCCAACACCCAATCAGGTGTGCACTTATAAATGCAAGATCTATACGTTCAAAATGGCCAGTGGTCCATGACCTGATATCTCAACACAATCTTGATATCCTAATGATAACCGAAACTTGGCTATCAGACTGCGATAATGCTCTCATCCACCAGATGTCACCACCTGGCTTCACCATCCACACTTGCCACAGATCTAATAAAAAAGGAGGAGGTACACTCATCCTCACAAAATCCAATCTCCAGTTCAAAACAAGCAATGCATCCAGCACCACTCACCTTGATATGATTACTATAACAAATGAACGCTGCTCTATCAACCTTTTATATCGAGCTCCAACACCCTCACCAGACGAATTACCAACAATAATCAATCTTGCTTGCAATTCCAGTATCCCAAGCTAGATAATGGGAGATTTTAACCTGCCTTCTCTAACAACTGCACATGCAACAGCCTTCATTGATGCTATGAAAGATCTGGGATACAATCAGATTATTGAATCACCTACCCACATCAAGGGAAGCACACTTGACCTGATCTTCGCCCCACAGATAGCAACAAATATAGCTCACCACTTCGCCACATCAATAACTTCAGTACCCTGGTCTGATCATGATCTTATCACATTTCAGATACCCACCATCCATCAGACTAACAGCACTATCAAGGCACAAGCCCCACCGAGCTCTCTATCTACACGTTTTAAGCCTTTTGTTAAGGATAAAGCCCTTGAGGAAATCTTACCTTGCCTTATTATCACACTATCTGACCCAGATAAACTAGATTCCAACTGGGACCACGCCCTTAAATCAGCTGCCTCCCTTCCAACCACAAGAATAAACATCAAGAAGCGAGAACATGCTCCATGGTACACCAATGACCTTAGAGCGTCGCTCCTTCACTTACGTAAACTAGAGAGACACTGGCGCCACGCCCAGTCCCCTGAATCTCTACGTACATACACCTCTTATCTACAATCTCATCGAGCAATGACGATGGAAAAAAGAAAACAATACCATGCAGATATTCTAAAGCGATCGCTTAACAAACCCCATGATCTGTTCAGCATAGTTAAGTCCCTAACAGGTGGCCCAGCTCCCGCCCAAACAACTATGCCTCACCCACAAGATTATGGAAACTACCTACAATCAAAGATAATCCAAGCCAACAAGTTATCAACCTGCACAATCTTCTCTACTACATGTAAAACCCCTCTACTCAAATTTTGCGAAGTATCCAACAAAGAAATACAAGATATTATCACATCCATTAATCTTACCACTGCCCCTAGTGACCCATGTCCAGCTAGTTGGATCAAAGAATTACACCAAGAACTTAGTCCCGCTATAAGCAGAATCACAAACCAATCCCTCTCCATAGGATCTTTCCCACAAAGCCTGAAATTTACTTCAATCCGCCCATTATTAAAAAACAACAAACTTGATTCCTCCAAAGTTGAATCCTTTCGCCCAATATCAAGCATCCCCCTACTCGCCAAAATCATTGAAAAGGTAGTTCAACGACAAATCCAACAACATATTGATGATGTAGCTCCACTGGATCCATCTCAACATGGCTTCAGAGAAGCTCATGGTGTCGACACCATCCTCACAACTCTCTTCAATGATCTAGTTACAGGACTTGATAACATCCGTCAGGGATTTGTCCTCATTTTCATGGATATTGCTGCAGCCTTTGATTCAGTCAACCATGAAACTCTGATACTCCGTCTTGTGGAGAAAGGAATACAAGGCTCAGCTATAGCATGGTGCAAGTCCTACCTATCTAACAGATGGCAACAAGTCAGAACAGGTCCCATGACTTCTGACCCATTCCCTCTCAATCAAGGTGTACCTCAGGGTTCATCCCTATCTGCATTAATGTTCAACATATATATGCAACCAATTTGTACCCTAATCCGCTCCTTCAACATCCAGTGCCTAGTCTACGCAGACGACGTCCTAATCTACTTACCATTCCTGATTGATCAACCTGACTTTTCACCTATATCAAGCTGCTTCGAAGCTGTATCACAATGGCTTACAACACAAAATTTAAGGATCAACCATAGTAAAACAGATGTCTTATTCCTCACCAAGAACCAGATGTTCTCCCCACCCCCCACATTAAAAGTAAACAATATTGAGTTGATAGCAAAATCAACTATCCGCTATCTCGGCATCATGCTTGACCAACGACTCGACATGTTTACACATGTGAAGAACATCATGAAAGCAATTTACCATAAGGTCCGGATA
Source organism: Ichthyophis bannanicus (assembly GCA_033557465.1). Lineage (NCBI taxonomy): Eukaryota > Metazoa > Chordata > Amphibia > Gymnophiona > Ichthyophiidae > Ichthyophis > Ichthyophis bannanicus. The sequence goes on from CM066040.1 coordinate 108,552,506, forward strand.
CTACGTCACCTGCGCCCCCTATTGGACTTTAATGACTACCGAACTATCTTCCAAGCCTTGGTGCTCCCACATCTAGACTTTGCAAATATTATCCTTCATGGCCTCCCTCAGTCAACACTAGGACCTCTTCGCCTTGCAATGAATGCTGCAGCAAGGGTACTTGCAGGTACATCAAGAGCTAAACATATAACCCCAGTCATGATGGATCTCCACTGGCTTCCACTTCAGGCTAGAATCCAGTATAAGTCCCTAGTACTAACATTCAAAGCCCTAAGGAACCAGATCACCTCACCCATCAACAAACTCATTCAAAGACGGCCGTTCAACAGGATCAGGAGATCTAATCAAGCAAACACTCTAGAGATCCCCAACATTCTAACTAAGTGCAAAAAGGCTACTGCCAATAGAGCCTTCTCCCTATTTGCACCCATGACCTGGAATGCCCTCCCCACTGAGCTCCGTTCCACCCCAGACCTATTGTCATTTAGAAAAGCCCTCAAACAACACCTTTTCCTCATCCATTACCCAGAATCCAATCCCAGAAACAACCACCCATCCTCACATCCTACACCCTACTCCACCCCACCCAAAATCCAACACCATAAAGAAAATGACTAGCTCTACCACCATATCCCCTCTCTTATTTATTATTGGTACTGATCACACATCTTATTGATTAAACCTCTTATAAATATGTTGAAACCAAGCTATACTATATGTATAATTTCTCACCATACTATATGTATAATTTCTCACCATACTCCATGAATAATTACTCTGTAATTAGTTACCTCTGTTACCCCCAGGTTATCTCGTCCATGTTCAATGTAAAAACTCAATTGTCGTGTGACATTGCAGTATGTTTTTTGTTCAATTGTAAACCGCACTGATTTTAATAGCGCGGTATATAAGAGAAGTAAATAAATAAATAAATAAAATAAATACACTCCTTTCTGTAGTTCTTCCCCTGTCTACCACCAGACTCTCAGTCTTTGTTGACTTTGGGTTGAGGGTCTGCCCTGCCCAGTTGTATAGAGGATGTGGCATATGATTAGTGGGTCCATTCAAGTACCAAATGCAAGTCATGTCTTCCACCTCTCCATTCAGATATCCTGGTTACCAGCACAAACTAGGTGCATTGCCACTGGATATCATCTCTAATTATGCACCATCTTGCCACAGTGTGGCTGCTTGCCTTCTGTTATGTCCCTCTGAACCACCTCTGCCTGAAACTATGTGCATAGTATGCTCTGCATGTGCTGTGTCCTGCGAATTAGGAACTTGCAGGGCCACATCCATGCCTGCAAACCTGGCCTTTCCTCTCAGTGGTCATGGGCCAAGGTAAATTGCAGAGATGCCCATGTGCCCCTAGTCACACATCCTAGCACCCAACCTATGTCAGTTGTGTCTTGCCAGTCTCATGCCTCATTGTCTTTAGCCACTCCTCTGCTTCTATGTGTGTCCCAACTCTCACTGCCACATCCCAAGTGTGCTTCTGCTTGTCTGTCTGTCTGTGGCAACACTGCTCTTCTTGGTTGCTCTGACTGGTGCAGTTCTTCTGGGCCCCTTAGTAGATTTCACCCACAGGCACTGGCCTGTCTTGGCTATCCTTTCATCTAGGCTACTTGACTTCCTTGCTTGCACTCAGATTGCCTGCCAGAAGCTATGTGTCCCTTGTGTGCTGTGTCTTTCAGGAGCCACAGAATGTCTCTCAGATTGGGGGGGGGGGGCAAGGTCTGCCTTGACTGCACCCCCAGCTCTGCCCTAACTCCAGCACTAGCCCCTATGGCCTTCCCCTCCTGATCTGCCTGTGGGGATCTCATCTCCTGTAGGCCAAAGAGAAGGGAATGGCTGCAATTGTGGTGGACTCCTATCTGCCCACGGGAGATCGGACCCTTGTGGGTAGGAGGGGAAGCCTGCTGCAATTGCGACAAAGACTCCTACCTGCCCTTGGGGATCTCCTGCGGGCAAATCGAAGGAGTCTTTGTCACGATTGCGGCGGCCTTCTATCCTGCCTGTGGGGATTCTATCTCCCACAGACAGACAGGAGTCCTGTGATCGCAGTTGCTCTCTGCAGGCAAACTTTTGTTGGAACCGGGGCCTGTGTGGCCCACCCCTGGTGTCTTTGGATGACTCACCTTGTTAGGGCCAAGCAGATTCTTTTCCAGATCTTTCTTGCCACAGCATAAGGTAACCTGTGCCATCGGGGGTGGGGAGTATAAGTGCTCCTCCCCAAGAATGGCATCAGAGTAGCAGTCTTTCATCCCTACAGAAACTTCTCTCTCCAGTGACCATGCTGCAATTGCTGGTACAAAGTTCATAGGCATATGCAGAGGCTTCACAGGATGGAGCACACATGCATGTTCACTTTAGCATTGCACATGTATCATATTTTACATTCTGTATGCATGACTCTGCCATCATTATTCTCTATGGGGAATCTACATGAACCCACTGCTTTATTCTCCATCGTTCACATGTGTAGTGCTTTGTATCAGTATGTGTATATCTGCAAATAGGCAAAAGGTGATTTTGCATAGTACCATTTCTGAAATGGTCATCGCATCCCACAGGTTTCAGTTTGCTTGTCTCCATGGCCACTTTGATGGCCTTTCTAAAATGTGCCTTCACATAAATTTGCAGAAAGCATTACATGTGCCTGGCTTGCATATCGTGATTCAAATTGGGAAATACTTGAACCCTAGATCCCAGAAATAAATTTCAGAAATATGTCTAAAATATAAAAATCAAAGGCAGAAGATACCACAAGAGTAATCCTTTGAGTAATCACCTCTAGTAAGTCTTCCAAAATCTCTGTAAGATTTAACTGAGATGCCTGGTCCACTCCAGAGGCTCTCGTTTGCTCTCCTCCAATACTTCTAGGTACCCCAGATACCAAGCTTAGACTACCAGAGGAAGTGCATCCATGGGTATCTTCAGTATCTCGCGTAACGCATCAGTTGGTAGAATTAAAGGACATTTAGGAAAATTAAAGGGGAGATTATGCTTCCTCATCCAGTTTTCCAGAAATTCCGATCTCCAGTGTACCACATCCTTCTCTTTAAGGTGAATAGTACTTACAGTCTGAAGATCAACCATGATAGTCTGAAGGGATTACAGGTGCACAGAACACTGCAAAATTGACTGGTTATGCTACTCTACCTTTCCACAGTTTGGACAAAGTCCTTATGAATTTTCTCCTCAAAAGCTTGAAAGGAGGAGTCCAGGCAAGATATAGCCTCCCACAGACTATCCATTATAATGGTAGCCGGTTTATTACCAGTGCCGACAGTAGTTATAATGGGGGAACCACCCCTCAATGGGAGATACACACTGTTTATACCTCCTTCTTCAGGTGGACTCCCTGCCAAACATAGCTGCGGAATGGGAGATGGCTCAGCCATAGGGGACTCCTCCATGCTGAATTCTCCAGTCTAACCCAACATACCGCAATGGTTGTCCACACTTCTGGATTTTGGCAGTGCTACCTAAATCTCAGGGATTAACTACACTCCATCAGAAGAGATCTCAGCAGCTGCAGTCATATTCACCACTGAAATGGCAAGCATGCCCTTTCCAAGAGCGGCATCTCACAAAGGATATAAAAAGACTGGAAATGGTTCAGAGGAAGGTGACCGAAATGATTTGGAGTCTGCGTCAGAAGACCTAAATATGTACACTCTGGAGGAGAGGAGGGAGAGGGGAGATATGATTCAGACCTTTAAATGCTTAAAGAATATTAATGAACAAACAAACCTCTTCCAAAGACAGGGAAGCTGTAAAACTAAAGGGCATACCATGAAGATGCAAGGGGGTTAACTGAAAGGCAATGTCAGGTGGTGGATGCTTGGAATGCCTTCCCGATGGAAGTGGTGGGGGCAAATACAGTGACAGAATTCAAAATGGCATGGGACAGACACTGTGGATCCCTTTATAGCAACAGGATAAAATCAAAATAAATATAACTATCTCTTATATCTCAACAAATAGGAGTGACCTACATGGAGCAGTGGGTACACCCCTAAACAAAGGCATGGGGAGAGGCGACCTGCATGGAGTGGCAAGTGCACCTACTCTTGCCACATTGCTGGGCAGGCTAGATGGACCATGCTGGTCTTTATCTGCTGTCATATACTATATTACTATGAATCAATTGCTGCATCTTCATGGCCAACTTGAACCTTAACTTTCCTCTTCCCCTATGAATACAGCATCAAGGAAAGAGAGGTTAGTGGTCTTCTAATAAAGCATATGAGGACAGACTGAAGGATCTTAATATGTACACCTTAGAGGAAAGGCGGAATAGAGGTGATATGATTGAGATGTTTAAATACCTGTATGACATAAATGCACAGGGGGAGAGCCTCTTTCAATTGAAAGTAAATTCTGCTATGAGGGGACATGGGATGAGGGTGAAAGGGGATAGATTCAGGAGTGATATGCGGAAATATTTCTTTATGGAAAGAATTGTGGATCCATGGAATAGTCTCCCAGTGGAGGTGGTAGAGATGAGGACAGTAGCTGAATTCAAAAAAGCATGGGACAAACACAGAAGATCTCTAAAGGAAAAAAGGGGACTGTTGTAGTTGTTGATATGGAAGGACAGACTAGATAGGCCATGTGGACTTTTTCTGTCCTCATGTTTCTATGTTTCTAGGTTTGTCAGGACTTAGAGCTAGCACCCATGACAGATGGTAGGTGCTGCCGCCATCTTGGCCTCCCAGCAACACGTTCATTTTTATTTGCTTTTAGAATTTTAGGGGGAAAGTTTAGCGTAGTCACACATAGTATATACAATTTTTCAGAAATAAATGGCTTGTGTCCTTGTTCTTTAAAACTCAGCATGTACAACAAAATACACACACTAAAAGCATCTGAGCAATTTCTAACTGTCATTTGGGCAGGTGACTTAACAGGAACAAAATAATGCATATAGATTTGAAAATCAAATGTGTGCATGCAATTTTCCTCCCCCAGTCTAAATTCACCCACAAGAACGTCTTTTATTCCCATGGCTAAAAGCTAAATGCTTGGGTGCTCTGGACATTGTAAACAAAATTTGGGTGCTCTAGACATTGTAAACAAAATTTTCAGCAAAGTCAATTGTTATTTACCCACATAAATATCTTTGAAAATTACTCTTTTAAAAAAAAGATTCAGATAATACCATGTTTTACTTTTTATTATCAATGCCTCCAACTTTCAATATTTTCAACCCCTAAGTGCTTCATTACAACTTAAAAAGAAGCTTCATTCCAAAAAAAGGGATACTCATGCATCATGAAAGTCCAAAAAACTGCCAGCATGGTTTAAAGGTGAGGTCAGAGAGGCTGTTGCTGCCAAAAGAGCAACCTTCAGAAAATGGAAAAAAGAGCCAAATGATGAAAACTGGAAACAGCACAAGCACTGGCAAGTTAAATGCAAAGCATTGATAAGGCAGGCAAAGCGGGAATTTGAGAAGAAAATTGCTACGGAAGCAAAAACACGAAATAAAGACTTTTTCAAGTACATTCGTAGCAAAAGGCCTGTGAGAGAGTCAATTGGACCATTAGATGATAGAGGGGTAAAAGGTGCAATAAGAGGAGACAAGGCTATAGCAGAGAGACTGAATGAATTCTTTGCTTCGGTCTTTACTGAGGAAGATGTAGGGGTGTTACCCAAGACTGAAGTGGTATTTAAAGGTGATACTGCAGAGGAATTGAGAGAAATATCGCTACACCGGGAAGATATATTACAACTATTTGATAAACTGAATAGTAGCAAATCACCTGGACCGGATGGTATACATCCCAGAGTGTTGAAAGAACTGAAATATGAGATTGCAGACCTGTTATTGGTAATCTGTGAACTTTCATTAAAATCATCTGTAATACCTGAAGATTGGAGGGTCGCCAACGTAACACCAATTTTTAAAAAGGGTTCCAGGGGTGACCCGGGAAATTACAGACCGGTGAGCCTGACGTCAGTACCAGGGAAAATGGTAGAAGCCATCATAAAGAACAAAATTACACAGCATGTAGATAGTCATGGCCTAATGGGAGACAGCCAACATGGCTTTAGACAAGGAAGATCTTGTCTTACTAATCTGATCTGTTTTTTTGAAGGTGTGCATAAACAGGTAGACAAAGGTGAGTCGGTTGATATAGTGTATCTGGACTTTCAGAAAGCTTTTGACAAGGTCCCCCATCAGAGACTTTTGGCGAAGCTAAAAAGTCATGGGATAGGAGGCAGTGTACTATTGTGGATCGGGAACTGGTTAAAAGATAGAAAGCAGAGGGTAGGGCTAAATGGCCAATATTCCCAATGGAAAAAGGTGAATAGTGGAGTACCCCAGGGATCTGTACTGGGTCCGCTACTTTTTGACATATTCATAAATGACCTGGAAAAGGGAATAACTAGTGAGGTAATCAAATTTGCAGATGACACAAAACTGTTTAAAGTTGTTAAAACCCAAGAGGATTGTGGAAAACTGCAGGAGGATCTGGATAAATTGGAAGACTGGGCATCCAAATGGCAGATGAAATTTAATGTGGACAAGTGCAAAGTTATGCACCTAGGAAAGAACAACCCACACTATAGTTACAAGATGCAAGGCTCCACATTAGAAACCACCACCCAGGAAAAAGATTTAGGAGTCATCGTGGATAACATGTTAAAACCCTCCGCCCAGTGTGCAGCGGCGGCCAAGAAAGCAACTAGAATGCTAGGTATCATAAGGAAAGGGATGGAGAATAAAACAAAGGATATTATAATGCCTCTGTATCGCTCCATGGTACGACCGCACCTTGAATATTGTGTGCAATTCTGGTCACCGTATCTTAAAAAGGACATAGAGTTATTAGAAAAAGTACAGAGAAGAGCCACCAAATTGGTGAAGGGGATGGAAGGCTACTCCTATGAAGAGAGGCTAAAAAGGTTAGGGCTCTTTAACCTAGAAAAGAGGCGGCTGAGGGGAGATATGATAGAGGTGTATAAATTAATGAATGGAGTGGAACGGATAAACGTGGATAAATTGTTTACGCTATCAGAATATAGAAGGACTAGGGGGCATGTAATGAAGCTACAGGGTAAACTATTTAAGACGAATAGGAGAAAATATTTCTTCTCTCAACGTGTAATCAAACTCTGGAATCTGTTACCGGAGGATGTAGTAAGGGCTGTTAGTATAGCTGGGTTTAAAAAAGGTTTGGACAAGTTCCTGGAGGAAAGGTCCATAAACCACTATTAAAAAGGGACCCAGGATATCAATGCTTGGCCTAGTACAAGCACTGCAGAACCTGTGTCTTTTGGGGAAACTGCTAGGTACATATGACCTAGATTGGCCACTGTTGGAAACAGGATACTGGGCTTGATGGACCTCGGTCTGACCCAGTATGGCATTTCTTATGTTCTTATGTTCTTATGTTATCTTCTAATAGACATGGGGGGGTTACTAAACGGTGGTAGCGGACTCCGTGCGATATTGATTTCAATGGGGCCATGGCTCCGATATTGCACGGAGTCTGCTACCACCGTTTAGTAAACATCCCCCATAGACATTTGCCATGCTCCTGGATTGCAGTGTGGAGTTTCATTAACCGAGAAGAAGAGGTTGTATGATCTCCCAAAACCCCATTCCATTTGACAGTTTTCTGAACAGGAAAAGAATGATTTATGACTGTCTGCCTCTCACTTTCTGCTGTTGATTTTAACCTGCATGTGAATCAAGTTTCTTTGCTTCTGATAAATGAATTTCTCTTTGCCATGTCCATCACTAGATTTTCTGAACGGATCTCTGTACCTACTCATGATTTATGGAACACCCTGCACCCTTCACCACATCGTCTCAATTAGAAGTAAAAGGCTGCATTTACTGAGTTGGTGTCTGTTTACTAAAGTGCACAGAGAAGATAGTGCATGAATCAGGCATGCAGTGTTAGCACCCAAACACGGCAACTATTACTGTACAGTGCACACTAAGTTGTACTCTAACTACATGCTGTATTATGGGACGAGAACTAGGAAGACTTTGGGAGAATGGACATCACATGTGGGACAGCACATACAGTTAACAGATGGTACTTTACTGTCTGCTAACTCTTACTGCTACCAATAGCATGGGTGCACTTAATGTCCCCTCAAGAGGAGGCATTAAGTGCATCCATGCTACCGGCAAGCAGTTACCACAGCCCACTGTTAAAAATGACTGTCCACATATTGCCTGAATTTTTCACTTAGGATTCTTTTCCCTGTGATGGAGAGATGTAGTCCATCAGCACAGTATAGTCTCTTGTTGATCCATATGTTTCCCTAGTCACCTATATATCTAAATCCTTCTTGTTTTCACCAGGTTTGGAGCCATGTATTCAAGTTGTTTATGTGATGCAGCCTTTCTGCCCACTCACCATGAACAGGTAGAACTTCTGAGAATGCTATAGTGTTAGCAATGGGCTTGAGTTTCTCTCCCAGAGTCTGGAAGTCCTTTTGAACTACAGAGACACTGTTTCTAGCCAGGTCATTTGTATCCAAGTGGATGACAATATCAGTTTTGGAGTGCTCACTTTCTGCACTAACTATACTAACAATTTGGTTTGTATTCCTGCTGGCTGAAGAGCCTGGGAAGCATTTGACCATCCTCTCTCCTTTGAACTGTGTTCCCAAGTTGGTGCCTCTGATGATGGAATCTCCAAGGAGTAGTAGTTTTCTGTTTTGTGATTTTTTTTCTTCCTATTTGGTACATTATCAGTAGATTCGGCATTAAGTCTATCATTTAAGGGCACTTCAGTTTCCACAGATTGGGCATCCTCATTATCCAAGGCGGAGAAGGCATTATGCAGGGATATCTCTTGATGTATAGGGTGTCTCTGTGTTACTGGTCGCAACCTACCAAAGCCCACTGTGATCTATTTGTTCCTGGGCTGTTTGATTCTTTGTGGGAGTGGTGGTGGATTATGTTCAGTTTGTACTCTAGAGGAGGTGTGTTTAATTACAGCTAATTCTCCCCTTAGTAGAGTCAATTCTTGATGCATAGCAGCTAACTTGAGGCATATAGGTCAAGCTCTTAGGTTCCAAATGATTCTTCTCAGAATGAAAGCACCATAGTTATTGCATTGAATACACAACATTTTGACTCAGCTGTCCTAGGAGGAGAAAATGAGAAAACATGGGTGCAACACCTAATTAAAGGACAGATGTCAACGAATATGATGACTATATAGGGAATGAAACCTAGGGGTGGGTGGGGTGAGGGGTAGGGTGGGCAGGACCCTAAGTGGCCCTGGCCAGTAGGCCTTCTAAGAACTGAGGGCACACTCAGATATCTGATTTAAGGGCTATGCAAGGAACGTAGGCAGGCTGAAAATTCCTAAAAACCTATACTCCACAGGTAAAGTTGATCAAAAAACAGGCAAGGGAAAAGTCTGAAAGCCTTAGCTGAGTGTGTAGTCTCTTGAAGTTCTGATGAACAGACTGGTTCAGGTATTAGATCATTTGCAGAGCTGAGAATCCAATTAGCCCCACCCTGTGAAGCCAGTCATAACAGACAAAGGAAACTGAAATATTCAAACTGAAATCTTACTGCTATGTATCAGCCTGCTAAGCAAAGGTCCCTGTAACCTTAAAATTATACCCTTGCTGCAAAATTATGTAGGAGACCTAAGCAGAAGACCAGGTCTAGCTGCAAGTCTAAAAGCAATGTATATTTCTGTTCCCATAGCTATATATCACAAGTGTCTCTGACCAATAGGCCTTCTATGAACTGAGGGCACAGTCAGATATCTGATTTAAGGGCTATGCAAGGAGTGTAGGCAGGCTGAAGATTCCTAAAAACCTATATTCAACAGATAAAGTTTATTAAAAAACAGGCAATGGTAAAGTTTGAAAGCCTTAGCTGAGTGTGTAGTCTCTTGAAGTTCTTATGAACATTTCTTCTAGGAACATGTCCTCTTTTAAACCCTGCTATATTAGTTGACTTGAGCACATCTTCTGCAAAATTAATTTAAGCATGTGCAAGATACTTGTATAAAGGCATTTTCCTGGCATGTGCCACACTACATGTATAAAATGCCTCTTATAAAATTACCTTCTGGGTGTGTACAATTACAAGCATGTGTGGGGTTGGGGGTGGCGTTTGGGAAGAGTGTGGGTAGCACCACAGTTTACACATGTACTTTATAAAAAAATGCAATTGCACATATTTTATGCATGTACATTTACACCTGTTTTGCAAGCTAGTGTAAAAATACATTGGTTCAATGTAGCCACTGTTTCTACAGTATTTGTGCTAGTACTTTATCAAGACATACAGTCGTCTATGTGTGTTAAATCACTCTAATGTACATCAGTGTGTTCGCAAGCTAGCACACATCAGTAAATGAGGCCCTTAGGTGGATAACCTTCGACTTACCCTACACCTAACTTGTAAATTGCTCATATGATGGTCCTAATAAGGAGATAAGACAGCAATCGTTTCCCCTGTTGTAATTCTAACCATTTCTGGTTTTTCTTGCCTGTATTTCTCATTTAATTGATTATAATTAAATTGTAAACCACTCCTAAACTATAAACTATTGGCTCCAGGGTCCTTGTCAAATCATTCAACTAAAGACACATCTGTTTATCGAGTACTATGGCAACTCCCAGGATACTCTCCAAGACTAACGTAACTAAAAAAAAATAACAACCCTACTATTCCTGCCCTCTGCACATGTGAGCACAGAAATAATGATTGATCGGAACATAAGTTTGTAAGGTCATTGTAAAGTTTTTTTTGGAGCTCAATGTAAACCACCTTTGATCTCCGGAAGAGGAGGTATATAAGAGCAGCTTAAATAAATAAATAAATTATTAGGTTTGCCCTTAATTTATATGTAGAAGCTCATAAACATCTTCCTGTATTAACCGTTAAAATACAGAGAACCAGAATTTTGTCTAAGGTAATGTTGCCCAACTGTAGGTCTATGATATCAATTTCTTTTTGACACCTTAGATGCTGCACATAGTGGTCCCTGATGAGGAAGAAGCAGATCCCCTAGTTTTCTGTGGAAACTACAAAAGGACCTTATAGAAAACGAAATGTAGATGAAGAAAATGTAAAGTTCGCACTGACAACATGACGTTATCAGCTTATTAGAAAGTTTTATAGGAATGCAATTGACTAAGAAAAAATTCTTTGCTTAAAAGATTCAGACTTCCTCTAATCATCCACATAAACTCTTCTTTGTAGCGAAGGGCTAGCTACAAAATGTATTTATTTATTTCAAAACATTTCTATACCACCATATGCTCAAATGCACTCAAGGCAGTGTACAATACATAAAAAACAGTAAAATCAGTCTGGTTACATTAAAGAATCTCATATAAATTGTGAAGTTGTGATTGTTTTCACAACAAAAATTAGAACAATTTGTGTGATTCTTTTGGAATGGCTGAAGAGCCCACTCCACAGATTGATTCAACAGTTGACTCTTCTACTTGGGATAACTTTTCATTGAAGGGTGATTCACAAGTGTTGGAACTGTTGCCAACGTAAAGAATCTGTGCTCATTCACTTTAATCCCTGCTTGCGCCATAAAGTGTCCTTTGATTAACATGTTGGTTAAAGTAATAAATTCCTCATTAGCTGAGGGATACTTGCACCCATTATTTAAAAAGGCAGTAGTTCATTCAGTGCGTAAGAAACCATCACTTGATTGATTGGATCTTGTAAATTACCTTCTTGTTTCAAACCTCTCTTTCTTGAAGAAAAATGGGTTGAGCAAGTAGTATTAGCACAGTTGGTAGATGACCTGGAAGACTAGGAATTGGTCACCCTATCAATCAGATTTTCGTAGCAACCACACACCGATAACAGTGTTACATTTGCTGCTGAACTCCCTGTGATGGGATCTGGATGTCCTCCTGAACATCTCAGCATTAAAGATGTGGAATTACGTATACCTAACGAAAGGCTTTGGGTTCTATTTCAACTATTGTGAGCTGGTTTCCATTTTTTTCTAAACAACCACTATGAATAGAATAGGGTAGGAGAGAAATTCTCCTTCTTGAAGTCTTTAACATCGGGCACCTCAGAGTACTTAGCCCTTTCAGTTGTATTTTTCAATACTTACTTCCAGCCACTTGGGGTTCTTTGGGATTCTTTGAATTTGGGCTAAAGAATTGATGCTGATGGCATTCAGATCTTTCTACCTCTGAAATCTACAGTACCTGAAGCCTTAGAATTTTTGATTAATTCTTCAAATTCTAAAAACCCAGATGGGCGGAAAAAAACCTGGCCCTGAATTTAAAGAAAACAGGCTTTTTGAATTAGTTGTAGGCATCTACCAGATCTCCTAGCTGAGTTATAAGTGGGCAGATTACTCATGCTACTGTGATTAGAGATTCTAGGTGCCCTGTTCAATTTCAGATTCTTTAAAAACTCACATCCAAGCAGTGATCAGCTTTCGCTTAACTAAAACTGAGGCACAGAAGATAATATATTTTCCCAGTAGATCTGCGAACAGTTGTTCAGGCTCCGGTAATGACTGGTACTGATAGTTGTAATTCTATTTTTTTGGGACTCCCAACATCCTTAATCTGAGTTTTGCAGCTTATCCAAAATGCAGCTGCTTGTTTAAATACTGGCAGAAAGTATTCTGACCATAACACTCCCACACTGGCAGAATGTCATTGGCTCCCAATTGCCTGGAGAGTCAAATTGAAAACTCCGCACCTTGTTTTCAAGAGCATATATGGGGATGACCCTGAGAACATACAAATGGCCTTGTTCCTATTAAGGACTGGATTTAAGATTTCGGTACCCATAGGCAGGACAGAGTGATGGCAAGGATCCTCCCTAGAAGCATAGAGAACCAATGGATTCCCTTGGAGACTGGAAGGCAAGGGTGAGAGTGTGGGGTCAGAGTGCCTTTTTTGAAGTAGCACCAGTGAATGGTCCTAAAATAAGTGAGTGAAAGCTCCCTTTTTGGCCTGTGTACTTTGTGCTTTCAATATCTGCTGTCCTAAACAGTTGTCTATGCCTAAATCTGGGCTTGTATTCAGCTAGTAAATATGTATTTAGTATTCCACTTGTTGGAAAATCAATCTTTGCATTTTTTTTTCTGTTGCCAAGCCAGTTTTACAGAAAGTTCTCTCCAAAGTACAGGCTCTGGAAGATGACTTTTTAATTTTTGGAAGGAACTGATTTTTTTCTTTAAAAAGGAAGCTTTTAATTTAGAAGGATGCATGAAGCTGTTCTTTATTTTTCTTTTAAGTGTGGTCCTAGCTCATCCATTTTTAAGAAATGCTAATTGGTCTAATAGGTGACATAGTGCTCTGTGTTTGTTTAGATTTTCAAACTGGTTTGTATATTTTGCTATCTACTAAATGTTGCCTTTGTTTTCTGACATATATTACTTTATAGTTATATTTTGCTGCCTGAAAGGAGCAGGCAATTCTAAATTGTAGTCTATTCTTTTGATATAATGGCCACCCCAACCTCAACAGGATAGGATGGGACAGTCAGGGCCTAGTAGCAGCACTTTAAGTTTAAATTTAAAACACAGAAGAGAGCTTTATGGTTACATTGCATACCCAGCAGAGAGCTTGTAGTTTAAATTTAATAGTCACTCAGGGCCTAGTATCAGCAAAGTACTTTTAGTTTAAATTTAAAACACAGAAGAGAGCTTTCTGATTAAATTTGGAACCCAGCAGAGAGCTTGTAGTTTAAATCTAATAGTCACTCAGGGCCTAGCATCAGCAAAGTACTTTTAGTTTAAATTTAAAACACAGAAGAGAGCTTTCTGGTTAAATTTAGAACCCAGCAGAGAGCTTGTAGTTTAAATTTCATAATAAGTTAGAGCCTAGCAGCAACAAAGAGCTATAATTTAAATCAAATCAGAATATAGCTTAGCACAAAAGGCAAAACAGGGTCAGTACTCTTTGAGCAACAAATAAAGTCTTCTAGAGACGTTTACAAAGAGGTCTTCTACCTAGGGGGCAAGAGACCTGTGAAACTTTTTCAATAGGTGTTAACACCAGGTAGCAGGTCAAAAGGCCATTTTGAAAGACTCCTTCTATCCAAGCAAGGACTATTAATCACCCGGGAAGTTGGTCACAGCTTACCTCAGCAGCACAGGCATAAATAGCTCAACCAGAGCTCTGTTATCCTCAGTCTTGAAGGACTAGAAAAGGGGACTGTTAATTCTGGAGAGAGATCTGCAATTGTGAGTATATACTTCTGGGAATTTTCTGAAAGGAATTCTTTGTATTAAAGCTAATTAATCTGTGAACCCACTATTTTTTGTTAAATCAGTCAGGGCCTAGTAGCAGCAGTTTAAGTTTAAATTTAAAACACAGACGAGAGCTTTCTGGTTACATTTCATACCCAGCAGAGAACTTGTTTAAGACTAATAAAAGAAAATATTTCTTCACTCAACATGTAATCAAACTCTGGAATTTTTTACCAGAGGATATGGTGGGAGCTGTTAGTGTAGCTGGGTTTAAAAAAGGTTTGGACAAGTTCCTGGAGGAAAGGTCCATAAACCATCATTAAGAAGGGACCCAGGATATCAGTGCTTGACCGAGTACAAGCACTGTGGAACCTGTGTCTTTTGGTGAAACTGCTAGGTACATATGACCTAGATTGGCCACTGTTGGAAACAGGATACTGGGCTTGATGGTCCTTGGTCTGACCCAGTATGGCATATCTTATGTTCTTATGTTCTTATGAGAGACCCCAGCTTTGCTTAAACAATGGCGGAGTTGGCACCATTGATAAAGACATTTATCAAACAGTCCAAATTCTTGCTGCATCTCCTGAAATGATTTAAATGCATCATTATGCGTTAATTGGCCTAATTTCCATACACCACAGTTTATCCATTCTGTCCATACAAAGCATTTCCCCGCAATTGTAAATTCCGGATTCAACCAGATTGGCTCATCTTTAGCGTACTTCTCTTCGTACTTGATACACTGTTTTATCTTTTGACATGCTTGTTGTGTATCTCGCAGTATTTCATTGTGTGACTTTCGTTGAGTCCATCCCGCTCCTATGCGCAATTGTATTGGTATTGGGCCGCTAATAGCTTGCTCTACTTGTAGCCATCTAGGGCCATTTTCCTTGTCCTCTTCTCTAGTCCATTGTGCCCCTTGCTTTAACAAGGAGGCTAAGTGATACCAGTAGAAATCTGGGAAATGTACACCACCGTTTGTTTTGGGTTGTTTTAGTTTACTTTCCGCGATCCTGGGGGTTTTATTTTGCCATAGAAACTTTAGTAGGAGGCATCCTAATTCTTTGTAGAATTTTTGCGCAAATAAGACAGGAATCATGCTTAGAATATAGCTGATTTTTGGACTATTACCATTTTTATGGTTTCCAGTCTTCCCCACCAAGTTAAATACAATGGCATCCATTTAGTCGTATATTCTTTTATAATCTTTTCGCATTGCTCCATATTCTGTTCCATTGCTTCCTGTATCGTAATCCCATATCTAATTCCTAAATATTTAAATGAAGATTGCGCCTTTTGGAATGGGTATTCTTGCATTATCAGTTCTGAGGCTTGTGCGTTTAGGGGTATTATTGTGGTCTTGGTTAAATTCACCTTATATCCTGAATTTGCTGAATATGTTTCTATAATTTGCAACACTGTTGTTAATGAACAGGTTTTCAGAAAAAGGAGAAGATCGTCTGCGTATGCCGATAGCTTACAATGACATCCTTAGATGTTTATCCCCTCTACGCTCCTATGTTGTCAAATCATGATAGCTAGTGGTTCTAGCACTAAATTAAATAAGAGCGGCGAGAGAGGGCATCCTTGTCTCATGCCTCTGAATAGTTTGAAAGATGCTGAGAGCATTCCATTCGCTGCAATCCGCGCTGAGGGATTAGCGTATAGTGTTTCAGTTCTCCTTATTATTCCTTCTTCCATTCCAAACCATCTCAGTACTTGAAAGAGGTATGACCCTTCTACCCTGTTGAATGCTTTCTCGGCATCTAGTGCTAAGCCAATTATTGGCTCCGATATTTGCTGTGCTTGCACCAACACTTGTGCCAGGAGCCTTGTGCCAGACGATAATAGGTAAAATTTTACTATTATCGTCTGGTTGGCCGTGGTATTTTGCCCTCCGCTGTACTCTTCATAGGTCTGGATAAAAGTCAGTCTTATGCCCTTGTAGTTGTAACGGGGTTTTCTGTTTAGCAATTTTAAAAATTTGAAGAGTTTGTGGGTATCGTAGTAATTTTGCCACAAATGGCCTTGGATATTTACTGCTATTTGTTCTATATGATGGAACTCTGTGAGCACGCACCAGCTCTAAAGATCTGTTAAACGTAGTTTGCAGAAGTTCTGGAATCAATTTTTCAAGGTATCCAATAGGGTCTGTTCCTTCTACTCCTTCTGGTATTCCTGTTATTCAAATGTTGTTCCTTCTCACTCGGTTACTTTGGTCCTCCATCTGTGCTCCATCTGTGCTTCCAATGCTGTAATACGTTTAACTATTGGACCAATTTGCAGCAGCAAGTTGTCATGTTTTTGTACATGCATTTCCACTTTAGTTAAACGTTTGTTTACATGAATTAGTTTATCTTTGACTTCTGCCAAATCTTCTTGTACTTGCCGTAAAGTTTCAGTGTTGTCTGTTATTAATTCTCTAACTAGTTTTATCTCAGCGAGAATTTCTATTAGGCCGTCCATCGCTTCCTTTTCTGGCGCCATTTTCTGTGGTGATGCAGCCTCTTGTTTCACTCTTTTTGCTGCCATCCCAGTTGTCTGTTGGAAATCTAGTTTCACCGGTTTTAATGTTGACATCTTTTCAGTTCAATATTGACTGTTCTGTCCAGACTCACTTTTCGTTGAAGGGAGAGGGACTCAGTATTCTTAGTAAGCAACGAGAGCTAGTCTTCTAGGCTGCCATTTTGCACCGTGGCAAGCTCCGCCCCCCCCCCTAACTTGTAATCTATAATGTAAAGCATTTATTTATTATTTATTTACGTACAACATGGCTCGCTCTTAAAATCTTAAAGCCTGCGCCTCCTGCTGTCATTCCTGAAAGCTCAGTTTTGGGGGTAGAAAAGGGAAGATGTTGGACTATGGAGGAACCAAGGAGAGATGCTGACTGCAAGATTGAGGACGAGAATGGGAAATGCTGGACTTGGGGAAGGGAAGAGAAACCTCCTGCCCTAAGTTCAAGAAGGCAGATAATACTCCCCAAATTGCATTTTCATTGGATCTGGAGGAGTGAGAGGTGGACATGAAACCTGCTATGTCCCTTCCTGTTTTCCTTCCCTCAACTTCCTTCATTGTACTTCTGTCCTCTCCCCCTCCCCTCCTGTTTTTTATTCTGTTCTCTGTTTTCAATTTATTGTAAACTGTCCTGTTGGATTTGGTTTCATTTTTATTTTTGATTATTGTAAACCGCTCTAATGGCTTTGTGTTCTAAAGGGCGGTATAGCAAATGCTTACAAATAAATAAATAGCTTTGACAAGTAAAAGTATCAGTGTTATGAAGCAGCCAGGAATACTTTTAACCAGGCTGAAAGGGGCCTGCCTGCAGCCACTACCCTCCCTCATCTATCAGTCTACCAATTTCTAATGCAGGCCATCACTTTGGGACACACTCTCTGGCTGTTCAATTTATCCATGAGTGTATAAAGCTTCATGAAATCCAAAAAGACAAAATCCAGCCCACATCTTCAATCTAATTCTCATCACACATTTGAACACATCAGATTCATTCGACATGATCTTCCACTAGTAAAATATTATGTTACCCTGTATACTGAAGTCTACTGGATTGTGGATACTGGACTAGTTTGTACTTTGCACCTATCGTAAAGCAGGTGCAGAGCTCACGAGTACTTTTCATTGCATGGGCCCTTCTGGCCAGGGGAGTTGCCCTTTGAAAATCTTCCTACAGATACACAGTATATACATGAACCTGTGGGATTTCACATGTAACCTTTCTAATCCTACACTAAGGAGCCTGTGAACTAAAGTATAGTAAATTTGTGTACTTATACTGCATGTTAAGAGCAAAAGGTAGCATGAATTAAATGCAAGGTCTGTGTGGTAACTGTTGGGGGTGGGGCCAGCTTCTGCCCTGTAGTTGCCACCCAAAGCAGACATTTACTGCATCATAAATGCATCAGCAAATAGTGCAGTAAGTACACCTGTCCTATCTACTGATGCATTTACCACTGCACTACAAAAAAACCCTAATCAGGATCCCTATTCAGCAACCCATTCCTCCCCTCCAACATCCCCTCCTACCCCACGCTCCCCTGATTAGAATCCCTACTGCCACAGTAGTCCCCCATCAGCATCTCTACCCCTACACCTCAGGCAACAAATTTTAGGAGGTTGCAGTAAGTGCCTCCCCGCTCCCAAATGTCCCTGCATCAGCCACCTCACTTTTCTGGCTAGAAGGCTCATAAGCATCAATGCTGAGGAACAACAGCAGCAGGCAGTGGCAACAGGAGAAGGGCAAGTCGCTGAACCAGGGCAGCTGAGGGGAGAAATGGAGGAGCCGCCGAGACGAGTGCTCCCGAACCGCCTTGTTTGCTGCCTTCACTGCAGACAGCTTTCTTCAGTCTCTGCTGGCACCTCGAGCACCTTCAAAGCCTGCAGTGCTGGCACAGATTGCAGAAAGCAGTCAACGGCATAGGCAGCGATAAAGGGGTTCCGGAGCACTTCTTTCCTCCCTCCATTTGCCTGATTTACCCGGACTTCTATTTAAATCTGGAGAAGGAAGGAAGAGACAGGAGACATGAGGGAGGAAGGAAGGGAAAGCTAGGGAGGGGGCATAGCTGGGGGGCAAGGAAAGAAGCGGCAGCAAAAGTCTCTCTTCTTCTGCATGCACACTTCAATCAGCCATTTGAGCTATGTGGAGCTTTCTATTATGGAACTACCCTTAGTTAAAGAGCTGATCATTGAACTGTGCAAGCCTAAGGAGAGAGATGCCAGAAACTAGAGGAGCAACTGGGTTAGGAGCACACAGCTATAGACTGTCTTAATGCAGGCATGGAGGGGAGAGGTAAGAGAAAGAGAAGCATTAAATGGCTAAAGCTGGGAAGAGTGGGGATTAAGAAGAGAACAGAGATTTGGGGGATAGGTGGGAGAAAAGTGAGGATTAAAGGGAGAATAGGGGTTGGGGACTCAGGAATAAGGAATCAGGAGAAGTGGGGTGGGAGGGAGAGCAGAAACCCAGGGATTGAGAAACAATGAGGATACAAAATTGGATGGGAGAGTAGGATTGGAGAAAAGATAGAGACTTGGAATTGAACAGGGATTGGGTAGAATAGAGGGAGAAAGAGGGACTCGAGGATTGGCTGAGAATGTAAGGACCTGGAGGTTAGACTGTAGGGTAGAACAAGGACCCTAGGAAGGGGAAGAGAACACAGACTCAGACTGGGTGAGGAGGGGAAGACACTAGGAATTCAGCAGTCAGATAGGGAATGAGTGAGGGGTGTTAGTCTGGGTTGGATGGTATGAGTGGAAATTTGAGAAAGGGATAAACAAAGAGAGACTAAAGGATGGAGAGCAGTTAAGAGGTGGTATGAAGGTCCTGGAGGGCTGGGATGAGGAACAGGGCCATAGCAAGCCATAAATGCACCATGTGTGACTTGCAAACCTGGCACACCCCCCCCCCCAACATCACCTGTTTGTCATTTGCCCCATCCCCCCATGCCCAGCTTCTCCCCATCTTACCCCACACCTCTTCATCTCCAGCCAGCTCCCCCCTCCTGCTGCCTGCCCGGCCTGTCCTTGCCCCACCACCGTTTTTCCTATTCCCTTGGTGGCGGCAGTGGCAGTGGTTATGGCAGCAGCGGGGCAGACCTCCAATTAAAAAACATGCCGATTTTTCTGACTATGAACTTCCACTTCCTAGATTAGCCACTGTTTGAAACAGGATACTGGGCTTGATGGACCTTGGTCTGACCCTGTATGGCATATCTTATGTTCTTATGGCTGGTCTGATCCCTCCTTCCTCTTGATGTATACTCAGACCAGTCATGTAAGCACAGTTGGAAAGACCCGTGTGTTTATTTTTGTTAATTGGAAGTCCACTCCATGTGGGAACAGGAAAAGCAGCAGCGGGGCAAGAGCAGGCAGTTGGGGATAGCCAAGGCCAGCGATCGGCCCTAAATGTGGTCCTATTTGTTGCACCCTGTGGAGCTGCACCGCTCGCACGGGGCTAGATATGGCACCGGTGAGGATTAGGACGTAGAAAGAGATTAGGTGAGTCAGTGGGAAAGAGAGTATCTATTTATCTATCTATTTAACATTTATAAAGCACTTCAAATGTATGAAGCGCTGTACATACATGAAGAAAAGACAGTCCCTGCTCATCAGAGCTCACAATCTAGTCAAGAAGATCACAAACTACAAATACAATCAAGTAAAACAAAGTATACAATAAGCAAGAAGAGCAAAAACAAGAATCAAGAACAGAAAGCAATAGAGAAGAGATGGGTTTTCAATCTGGACTTGAAGAGGTCCTGAGAGGGCGCATGGCGCACAGACAGAGGTAGATTGTTCCAAGCAAAGGGTACAACCAGGTGAAAGGAGTGAAGTCTAGAATTAGCAGTACGAGTGGAGGGCATAGATAGATGAAGGCTGTTCAAAGAGCGAAGAACGCGAGAGGTGATGTAATGAGAGATAAGAGATGATAGGTAGTGGGGAGGCTGAAGAGTAAATGCATTTATAGGTCAAGAGGAGGAGCTTGAATTGAATCTGGAAGCGGATGGGGCTTGAGAAGAGGAGTGACATGGGAAAAGCGATGCCGACGGAAAATTAGTCGAGCAGCAGAATGTTGAATAGATTGAAGGGGAAAGAGATGGTTTGCGGGAAGGCCAGCAAGGAGAACCACTGTAAAGAGGGTAAGAGGGGTTAGAAATAGAGTTGAAGAGGTGTTTAAAGGAGGATGGGATATTGGGTGGGGTAAGAGACAAAAGAAAGGAGCTGGTGAAAGGGATGAAAGGCAGAGTTAAGTAGAGAAGGTTAGGAAGGGGGTTTGCACAACAGGTGGAAATGGGCATAATACAGAGTGAGTGAAGGACTAGGGAATAAAAAGCTGGGAAAATGAGAGGCAGAATGAGAGGGCTGGGGAGAGTGTAAAAGAGTGGGGATATTGACTGGAAGATGAGACAAGGAGATGGAAAGCTGGTAAGTAGGTGAAAACTAAAAAGAGGGAGACTGAGGATGGAAGAATAAGGAGTGAATCTCTGTGGATAGAGGAGGGCCTATGTTAGATATACAAGGGCCCAGGACAAGTACCAGTGAGGGGGCCCTAAAGCCTGCCTGATGGCTATGCCACCTTCAGATTTTGAAGTAGACTGGGGGCTCCCTATGGCAAGGGAGCTAAGGGCAATTTCCCTGTTTGCCACCCACTAATGGTGGCCCTGAGACAGAGAGGCAGCAAAGAAAGAAATGGAAAGATCTAAAAGGAAAAGATTAATGCCAGAGACATGTAGGCGAGGAAATGAAGATGACAGGAGGAGAAAGAGAACAATGGCAGACACCAGAAAGAGTTAGGAGATGATAGAAGAAAACAGAAGGGAAACTGGGACCAACATGATCAACAACATAAAATGCCCAATAAAAGATTTAAAAAAGTGTGCTTCATTTTAAATGTATTTATTGGAGTATGCCAGTTCTGGGGAATGTGCCTCTCTGATGCCTTTGTATTCTGCTCAGTATGAAAGGAAATGCAGCTATTACTAGTTCTCTAACATTCAAGCATGGGCTTCATGGGGCGTCCAGTTCAGTTTCTAGCTGCATATTTCTGTTGTCCCTTGTTTTGTGTTTTGCATGTATGATCGACCTTTCTGTTTAGGAAGCTGTAGCAGTCCTGCTTGCGTCTATTTTCCCAGCACTGGATGTATTGGTGTTCTAGGGCAGTGGTTCTCAATTCAATCCTACAATGAAGACAGAACGTAAAAATCTCTCTCATGCATTCACTGAAAACCTGACTGGCCTAGGTGTCCCCCGAAGACTGGGTTGAGAACCACTGATAGAATTGCATAGGTAGGGTAGGGATGGTAATGTTTGCAGAGTTACCAAGTTCCAGGAGTGAAATTTCTTGCCATTTCTGGTTTTAAAGTTGCATTGCAGTGCAGCTATGTATTTGTAGTCCCACAATTCATCAGAATGAGATTGTCAGAAGTCCAGGACTGGCTTAAAACCTCATTCCTGGAACTGGATAACTTGGCAACTTTGTATTTGAATCCTATCAATAAGAGAAAACCTGCATTGTCAGTGTCGCAATATAGATAGATAGATAGATAGATAGATCGATCAGTGGTTCTCAACCCAGTCAGGTTTTCAAGATATCCACAATGAATATGCATGAGATAGATCTGCATGCACTGCTTCCGTTGATCATCTCATGCAGATTCATTGTGGATATTGTCATGAGGTGGATCAAATAGTACCTATGGAAATAGGAAAATCTGAGCAGAGCAGTTCTAATAGTGACAGGTTAGAACAGCACATGGACCAGGGTTGCTATGAGCAATGAACACAAACTGAAATACTAGGTGTAAGAGCACGCCCAAGCAGTAGATTACCTCATAGCTCATTAGGTAATGAGGAACAGCTGGGGAGAGGTGAGGCTCAGAGAAACACCAAGAGTGACGCAGTTAAAAATCACTCACCAGAGGTCAGAGTTAGAGCCGGTTGGAGAGCAGAGGAAGGAGCCGGTTGGGGAGCCATCAGGAGAGCTGATTGCAAACTTGACCAGAGAGCTGGACACGAGGTCAGAGCTTCACACGGAGACTCACACAGAATCCTACAGGAAGAAGCCCAGGAGAGAATACCAGGGATTTGTTTCAGGGAGCAGTGCAGGACTGAACAAAAGCCCAGTGGTCTGAGCCACGGAGGTATTTCTGAAGGCAAGCTGAGAAAAGCTGTGGGAAAGAATCTTCCTAAGAACAGGTACCAGGAAGGCAAATGTTTTTATCTGGAGGATACTTTTGTGCCCAAAGAGAAATGGAAAAAGAAAGGCAGTGAGAGGCTTTCATTTGAGAAAAGCTCCGTTAAGTTTCCTGTGCCCAGAAGCTCCGTGAAAACCAAGCCAGAAGGTAGGCTTATTCCTCATAATAGAAGGGAAGCTGAAAGTCAGAGTTTTTCCTACACTTACCCAAGAGTGTGTGGCTCTCAGGAAGGAAACTCTGTAGTGTGTGGTAACCTCCCATTTTACTCCGGTAGAGAGGAGGAGGGGAGCCCTCTTAACAGAGAAGAGGGATTGTTTTTAAAAGTAGCCTGAGTTACAATCCTATAGAAGATAGCTCCGGGCAAGCATGTGAGGATATGCAATGTGATTTTTGTGATGAAACACCTGCTGAATGCTACATGGATTGTACATTAACAATTTCAGATGATATTTCTTCACTGTGCTGAACTGGCCAGAGAGAGAATCTGTTTAAGGAAACAGAAATGAAGAAATGTGCTTGTTTTAAGAGCAAGGACTGTTTTGCACTACCTTTGTTTTGTCAGGCTGAAGATACAGGCATTCATTTTTGTTATAGTAGTTTGCCTTTATTTCATACCAGAAGTATGGTTTATGTCCTTTGTTCATATGTGCTGAAATTCACTTGGGACGGGTAAATAAAAAGACCTCTTTTGAAGCCTGGCTACTTGACTGCAACTACACTCTTAGATTAGCTTGTGGGACTACAAATCCCAGGGGGCATTTCAACACCTGCTTGAGACACCCTCGCTGTTTAAGAAGAGGCCCCACCATAGCTCCTATGCTTTATGCCTCTGGGAACCTAAAGGTGGGTGACAATATCTTGAAAACCTGACTGGCGTGGGGGTCCCAGAGGACTGGGTTGAGAACCACTGATATAGATATATCGATGTATCTATCTATCTATCAGAACCAAAATCAAAATATAATTTATGGGAGGCGGAGCCTGCATGACTCCAGCATGGCGGTGTGAGAGTGTCTCTCCCGAGCCCAGTCAGAGAATCCTGGCCGTCTCAGCAGACGCTGCAGAGTTACTTGGTGTATATTTGGACAGCGAACTTTGGAGATGTCGGGGAGTAAGCAGACCCGTTTAGAGTTCGCAAACTCGGCGGCGGCCAGTACTAAAAGATCAAAGACGGACCCGCTGTCTCCACACAAAATGGCGCCTCATCAAGATCCGACGGAGGGGATGCAGGAAATACTGAAGGAAGTGCGGGCGATCCGAAATCGAGTGGATGCTAATGGTGAGGCCCTTAATGATGTGCAATTGGATTTGAAAGAATTAAGCACCCAAATGCAATCGTTAACGCACAGAGTGGAAAAAATGGAGGTGGCCGTTGCAGGGTATGAGGAGAGATTTGAGCAACTCCCAAAAATATTGCGCAAATTAGACTGGCTGGAAAAAGGCTATGAGGATATGAATAATAGAGCGCGACACAACAATATACGCGTCGTTGGACTTGTAGAGGGAGCAGAAGGGAGAGACCCGATTTGTTTCCTGGAAGCCGTAATCCCAAAGCTATTGAAAATTGAGTTCTCCCACCCGCTGGAGATAGAGAGGGCACATCGCATACCTACAGCGCCGAATCCGCGTAATCAGAAACCGCGCCCGATGATCCTGTGTGTACTGAGACATCAACACGCTGTTCAGATTCTTGCCGCAGCAAAAGAATGTCATCAACTACAGTATGAAGGTCGGAAAGTAGCCTTTTACCCGGACTTTAGTAAGCCCACGGTAGAGAGAAGGAAGCAGTTCCTCGCTTTGAGGCCTCGACTTCAGCGACTACAGGCGAGGTATGGCCTGATCAATCCGGCCAGATTTAAAATTTTTTATTTATAACATTATATAATATTACATCCAGGTAAAAATACACTTGAATGAAGGAAAACAATGGCTGTTAGATGTATATCAGAAAATGCAATCATTAACAGAATCACAAGGAAAAAAGAAAACATCTCAGCCATATCATTTAGACCTCAATCAAAAAGAAATAAAAGGGGGCGTCTTAGGCAATATAACATCAGGCAAAGGTAAAATATACCTATACCAAAAGAACAGAAAAAAAACCAAAGTACAGGTACAGACTTACATGTCAGCCGTATGGGCTGGTTTAACTACTTCAACAATAACTTCCTCCCTAGCTAATAAGAAATCAAGAAGCTGTCTGGATTCAAAGAAAACATAACCTTTCTGCTTATACACCACACAACATTTGGCGGGAAATTTCAGTTGAAAAGTCGCCCCAAGGGCTAAGACCCTGGGGCGAAGAGCCAAAAGGCTTTTCCTTCTCAACTGCGTACTACGTGCGACATCAGGAAATACTCGTACTTTCGAGCCCAGAAAGTCTACATTGATATTCTTAAAATATAATCGAAGAATAAAAAACTTATCTGACTCTAGTGCCAAGGTAACCAGTAAGGTAGCCTTATCCGTGATGACATCTAAGGAGGACTCTAAAAAACCTGATAAGTCCCCCTTTTCAACCAGAGCAATGGGAGAACAGGGAACACCTTCCCTGACCCCCGAGGGTAGATACTGCGCCCTGACCAAAGGTGGTAATTGGTCCTGGGGAAGTTTAAGAACCTCTCCAAAGTACTTCCTCACCATCTCAAGAGGGGACAGCAAGGGAGAACGTGGAAAATTTAGAAAACGCAGGTTACAGCGTCTAACCTGGTTTTCCAAATATTCCACCTTTCTAATAGACACAGTCCTATCCAAAGCCTGGGTCCAGCCAGATTTAAAGTAACGCTGAACAATGTGACTAAATCGTTCGATGACCCTGCGCTGCTTGCCCAATACCTGGAAGATCAAGAAGCGTTACTTATGCAATCCAGTTAACGTTGCGGTAATCATTGCCTTCTGGAAGATGGACATTGCAAGGGTCTGTGGTTCTGTTGTTGGTGATGATTGTGGGCCGCAGATGGACATCTGAGCCTTGGTCCAGAGGGCTGCTCCACAGGGCTGAACTGGTAATCTCGGATGCGCCTGAGATACGTGGAGCTTCCCAAGCAGCAGAGGACCAAAGTCCTGAAACTTGTGGATACTAATAGTTGTGGAGCCTATAATATAGCCCTGCTCTCCTTAGCTGCAGCTCTCCTGCTGAGATGCAGCAAAGCTTCTGTTTTGGGACAGTTTCCTAGGGGCTGGGATACGCTATGTTGGGATGGTCTTGCTGTCTCACCCAAGCTGTTATGGGTTGTTTTGTGGGTTAAGGGAAGGTTCTCAATGGGAAACTATGGGTGATGTTATTGTAAGTTGCCTAGTACAGGTCATACCTAAATCTAGTCTCATATGTAATTATGGCTAGTGGGCTAAAAGTTTTATCACTGAATGTTAAGGGTATCAAAACTCCAATAAAGAGGAAAAAAATATTAGAATATTGTAATCGACAACAAGCGGACACAGTCCTGCTTCAGGAGACCCACCTCTCTTTGCAGGAATCTAGGAAATTGGAGGATGGAAAGTATATGTTGGCTGGATGTTCTCAGGCTGATAAAAAGAGGAATGGTGTTGCCACGCTGATGCGCAAAGGGCTGGGGGCGACGATAGTACGAGCCAGCTCTGATGCCTTCGGCAGGTGGTCTATGTCTCTAATACAGATAGGGAGTTTCAAGTGCGTCATAGCAAATGTGTATGGCCCTAACAGGGATGACCCTGAATTTTTTTGTGCCCTGAATGGTGCTTTGCAAGAGGAAAGTGTGGCTCCCATAATCTTGGGTGGCGATTTTAACATGGTGAGAGAGCCTTTGTTAGATCGCAACCCAGGTAGAGTGAGCAAGCCTTCAAGAGCGGACACTGCCCTCTCCAGTCTCATGGAGAATTGCGGTCTCATCGATATTTGGAGATTACTCCATCCGACAGACAAGGAGTTTACCTTTTTTTCTCCGGTTCATGGGTCTTCCTCTCATATAGATTATTTCCTAATCTCGAGGTCCTTGGTAGCGAGTAGCTGCGAAGCAGATATTTTAAGTGTGATAATTTCAGATCATGCTGCGATAACGTTAAAAATTGCGATGCAGAACATACCAAAGCCAACCCCATCCTGGTCTTTCAATAGAGCTTGGCTGGCGGAGCCTGCCTTTCAGGAGGAATTGCGCTCTGCTATTAATTCTTATTTCAGTGTAAATAAATTAGGCGACACGATGGGTTGGGCTTGGTGGGAAGCTTTTAAGGCCACGCTGAGAGGGCTACTATCACTAGCTATAAGATTAAGGAAAATAAAAAGAGGAAGGCCCAATTATTAGCTCTGGAAAATCAAATTAAAGCTGGGAAGAGGCTGTGGATTAAAAACCCTAATGCAGATATCTTGCGGAGATTACAAAGACTGAGACTTGAATATAATGAGGTGCTAAGCTCTGACGTAGAATACATCATGATAAAACAGGCAGCTCGATTTCATGTTGAGCAAAACAAGGCCAGTAAGCTTTTAGCAAGCACCTTAAGAGGTAAGCGAGAAAAATCAAGAGTAGTTTCTATTTTAAATGACAATCAGACCAGGCTCGTGAATGATCAACAAATTTTGGACGAGTTTTCCAAATTCTATAATGAACTGTACTCTACTGAGGTGAGCGCAGCTCCAGCAACTGTTGCAAGCTTCTTGGATAAATTAGATCGGCCCAAATTGGCAGCGGAGCAGGCCAAGAGGCTGGGTGAGCCATTTACTAATAAAGAGCTTAGGGTGGCAATTAACTCAGTGGCGGCTGGAAAGGCAGCAGGTCCGGACGGGTTGCCGTCGGAGCTATATAAAGTATTTAGTAAGGAGTTGATCCTTTTTTTGGCATTGTATTATGAGCAGTTAGAGGAAGGGCAGGGACATACAGGACGCTTCTCGGAAGCCACGATAGCTGTTATCGAAAAGCCTGGTAAAGATCCCAGTTATGTTATGAATTATCGGCCTATATCCTTATTAAATGCAGATTATAAGATCTATGCGAGTGTACTAGCCAGAAGATTGGCCGCAAATATTGGAGAGTTAGTGCACATGGACCAAACTGGTTTTATACCTGGTAGAACAATGACAGATAATGCACGATTGCTGTGTAATCTCCTAGGTAGAGCCTCAGGGGAGAACTTGCCGTACATTGCCCTCTCCCTTGATGCCGAGAAGGCTTTTGATAGATTAGAGTGGCCTTTTCTTTTCTCAGTGTTGGAATGGTTTGGGTTAGGAGACGGTTTTATAAACAAGATTCGGGTGTTATACTCGAGGACCAGCGCCAGGGTGCTTGCGAACGGCGTTCTGTCTCACTCTTTCTCTTTGCATAGAGGAACTCGGCAAGGCTGAGCCCTCTCTCCGCTGCTCTTTAATTTGGCATTGGAGCCCTTGGCTATAGCCATCAGGCAAAGCCGAGACATAACCGGTTTCTCCCTGGGAGATATACAAGTGAAGCTCTCCGCGTATGCTGATGACCTTCTCTTGTTTGCACAGCCCCTTGAAGTCCCGCAGATATTGGCATTAATTGAAGATTATTTGAGTATTTCAGGGTATAAAATTAACTGGACTAAGTCTGTTGCTTTTCTGCTCAACAACTGCTCCAACTCTGATATGATGGCCCCGTTCCCCTTCAGGTGGGAGACGGGAAGCATTTAATATTTGAGAGTCTATTATAGCTCTTCGTTGGAGTGTACCATTCAGGAAATATTTCGGTTGATTCGTAGTAAAACACTGGCTTGGTCTCCCATGCATTTTACTTGGTGGGGAAGGCTGGAAATAATTAAAATGGTGTTGGCTCCAAAAATTAACTATATCCTTGGGATGCTTCCTATCTCCTTACCGGTAGATTTTTATCTGAAATTAGAGAGAAACCTCTTGAGTTTTTTGTGGAATGGGTCCCAACCGAGAATAGCAAGTAAGAAACTTAAGGCCCCCAAGGAGCAAGGTGGTGTCCACTTTCCGGACTTTCAATGGTACCATCACGCCCTTTTATTAAAGCAAGGGGCGCTGTAGCTGGACGAGTATAACCTTGTGCAGAGCCCTAGCTGGTTGAAAGTAGAGTCACACATAGTGGGCCCCTATCCGTTAATTTATATGTTAGGGGTTTCGAACCCGGAGGAAGCAGGAGGGGGGAAAGTTATCCAGGCTACCCAAGATGCCTTCTTAAAACTAGCGCAAATGGCAGGTAAAGATAATCAGCCCTCTAGGATGACCCCTTTGTGGTGGAACCCTCAGTTTAGAATCCAAGGACAAAAGGTCGCTTGGAGGAAGTGGAAAGAGAAGGGAGTATGGACTTTGGGTCAACTGGTGGGGGAAGATGGATGGAAAAAATTTGAGGTGCTTAAAGCAGAATTCTCCCTTCCGGAGTCTTGCTTTTTCCAATGGGCGCAACTTAAACATTGTATAGCTGCGTCAAAAATCATACTTGTGGATTTGGTGGCTGAGGGAGCATTGTATAAAAAAATCAGAGAGACGCTGGAGCAGAAAGGTTCGGTCTCTAGGATATACGATATGTACAGGAAATATGTGTCATGTAGCCCGGCGAAGGTCTGGGAGTCTGAAATTGGTAACCCATTGCACGCCAACTCCTGGAAGGTATTGTGGGGCCCCGTAACGAGAGTTTCGAGGTCAGCTGCGATAACGCAGTCAATGTATTTCTTCCTGCATAGGGCCTATATTACGCCTGCAAAGCTTGCCAAGTGGGATAGGTCAACCACAGGCAAGTGTTGGACATGCCAGAAGGAGATTGGTACATATACCCATATGTTTTTTGAGTGTCCTTGGGTGCAGAGATTTTGGAAAGGAATCTGGGGTAAAATTCAGAAAGTCATAGGCATTTCAGATGTGCTCTCTAAAAAGGTGGTTTATATGAGGCCTTTGGAGTTCTGTTCGAGTTTGTCTAAAGGGAAGTCCTTTTTATTAAACTATATGATTGCTATAGCTTTAAAATTGATCTTGACAAACTGGAAAAACTCTCAGAATTTAAGTTCTCGGAAATGGTGGACTTTGGTCTGTCAATATTCTAAGTATGAGAGATTATATAGTAAACTCTATTACCCTAATAGGACTGACCTTAACATTGAGAGATGGACGATATTGGATCAATATGTTGACTGACCCAATCTTGTTAGCTGGAAAGCTATAGTCCTAACTCTCTCTTTTTCTGTTTGTTTATTCCCTTTTTCCTTTCCTTTGTTCCTTTCTCTCCGTAGCTGTATTGTAGCTAGCCGGAGGTTTGAAAAAATCGACCTGTAGTGGCAAATAAGATGTTGTTGCTATTGGTACTTTCCCTGGAGAACCTGGGCGGGTGGGTGTGGGAGGGGGGAGTTGGGGTTTTGTTCTTTATTGGTAAGAAATGGCATTGTTTTTTGTTGACCATGTGATGTGTTTAGATGCATATTGTAAAGAAGAGACTGATTCTAAAAGTAAGATACAAGTTACAGTATAACAGAGGGCTATTACTCAACCCTTGTATCTCTTAGGTAATGGGGTGGTGTCATTTTTTCTTCTAACGCCCTTTTGGCATGGTAGGCCTTTGGTTGCCTTTGTTTTCTACAGCCCCTGTCGCCTGCTTGATGGTGGGTGGGATAAGGAGAGGTGTGCTATGAATAGTCTTTTCTTTTTGCTTTATACAAAGACAGATTCGTATATTTGTATTTGTATTTCTGTATTTGTGATCTATTGTAATTTGGTTTAATTCCTTTTGTATTCTGTTGGAAATTTTAAATAAAGAATTAAAATATATATATATATAATTTATGGTTTTATTGAACTTGATATACCATATTCATATCAAAAACAAAGCAGTTTACAAAAATACTACTCTAAAGCTGGGCGCACTTAACCACCATATACTTTAACTGTTCCCAAACGAATAATAAGATATATACAGTATCTTATCAAATGTTTAAATATTTTGGAAACCTCATATGGATAGTGGCTTACAATTTATCCTACCATACCATGCTGATGAAATCACTGGTTCCCAGAAGTAAGTCCTTTATTTTTTTTAGTTTTTCAGTTATGCAGATAAAAAGATAATACTATTTCCCCCTTATGGATTCAACATACCACTCCTGACATGGCTCCATCTTTCACTATGCAAACTTATTCAGGGGCTGGGCAGAATAAGAGAATCCTCCAGTACTTTCGAGGCAATGTGTGCCTTACATTGAGATGATTTTTAAAGGAACAGGCCAACAGCTAACAAAGACACTCCCACATTGCTGATGTGCAGCACTCTAATAGGCTCAAAAAGAACTCACTCAGAGTGACATATCTTAATGACATACATTTTAAAGGTCTCAATACTGCAGCAACAGTACAAGAGGAAAATCATGATGTCATAAAAAGGTAGCCGTCGTAGCACAAAGGCAGGTCGTACACTCAAGTTTCCTTTAATGCTGCCTTCAACATTTGCCAGGGTAGCAATGGGAAAGCAAAGGGCAGACTTGGATGGAGGCATAGAGGCAACGCTCCAGCACCTATCAAATTTTGGCACTTAAGTCAGCTGCCTTTTTGACTATGCCTAAATCTAGGCCTGCTGAGAAATAGTATAGTATACTCTTCACTCATTATTTTCCATTGGTCAAGCAAAGACTGAAAATGTAGCACCTGTTTCAAACCAGTTGTTAAATTAGTTTAGTAGTCACCATAGCCTGAAATGCACTATGCTATAGTCAAAGGGGGAGGGGTTTCCTCTACTCTCACCCTCTGAAATCCACTGAATTGAAAGTCTCCCCTTAACCTACCCCTCCTGAATACCATCTCTGCCAAAAGCAGGAACCCATCACCTCTGAGAGTGGCATCTCCCAGATAGGCTACCCCACCCCAAGACATATTTTCTCTCAGAGGCATCCTATCAACAACACATAGCAGCATACTCCTTCTCCAATGGAATTTCCCCACTACCTAGAGGCATCGATCATCCAGTAGCTCCCCCTCCCCCCACAGAGCAGAACCTACTAATCTCCATCTACTCCTTTGGAACTACATCCTTACCAGCCCAAGGGGGAAGGTGAAAGCCCTCCTGCCTACACTGCAGCCGTCATTGAATATTGTCACTAGGAGGCACTTCATCATGACATCATTTGGCAGCAGCAGCAACGCAGGCAGAAGGGTTCCATGTTTGTCCTGCCTGTGAAGATCTTGTCCTTCGGGACCAGAAAGGGCTATGTTCTGGAGGTGTGGGCAGGGGGCCCTGCTTCTATGGAAGAATGTTTATGAGCCTAGAAGTGTTGGGGTGGGGGGGCGGGTTGTTACTATTTGCTCTGGTGGGAATGTGTCTTGGGGAGGGAACACCTCTGGGGGTGGGAAATGACTCTGGATTTCAGGAGTGGCAGGGTGTCTCTCTCTCATGGAATGGTGGTTCCTGCTATCAGAGAATGATGCGCATGTGAAATGGCTCTGGAGTGGGCCACTTTCAGTGCAGTTCAGCAGGTTTGGGGAGTGGGGGGGGGGAGGAATCCTCTATGCTAAACAGTTCTTTCACTTTGGGCCAGTTAGTATGGGGGAGTCCATCAAACAATGTACAGCATAGTTTTATGTTTAGCAGGCATGCCACTATCATGGCAAACGTTGTTATAACTGGTGAAACATATTGCATCTCACATTAAAGTGGTCTTCTACCATGCACATTAAATGTTTATGGACTTGAATACTTACAATGTTTTAGTATGAGATTATTGCATAGACCTCTTCATCCATCCATGGTGTGGCTATGGATGGGACTGGAGGGGCTCAGGCCCCTCCACTTTTACCTCAGGCCCTCCAGTTCTCATGGCTTTCCCAGATTTCTAACCTGCACAGTGTGCATATCCCCATTCATTATCTAGCATATGCACTGTCCTGGCTGCAACTCAAGGGAAGGAAAGCAGAGCATGAGGAGTGGTGTGACAGGCTCTTGCCACTGAACTGATATCTATTGCCCCCCACCCCCCATGTTAACACCTGGGCTCTCCCAAAAGTTACATTCTGGCTATTCCCCTGTCATACAGCATGCCTTTGGATAACTGATGACCATGTTTCTAGTGAATACTACATTTAGTATCTCTATTGATCCAAACAGTAATTGCATTGTTTAACTTTCTACACAGTTACCAATACTGGCCTCGTCCGTGGTAAGCCTTTACTTTCTTGAGCTGACGGATATCTTCAAACCTGTTCACTCAGGATTCAGCTGCTATGACAGGAGTCTTAGCATGCCCTACATTGATCCCACCCAGGAGTCCATTCCGTTCCTGATGCTCCTAAGCCTGGCCTTTGCTGGACCTGCAGCCACGGTAGGATTTTTCCTAAGAAGATCTGTGTTTTTTTAATTACATCTGTTGTACAGTGATTATATCTTTCTCATTGTTTATAATACCAAAAAGGTTTAAGAGGCATTAGTTCTGGGTTTTTTTAATTTATAAGAATTTATATTTCACATATTCCTTGCTAAGTAGATTACAATAAGACACTCATAAAGTCAGAATAACATACCAAAAGTTAGTCATAGAATATGACATTCTTATTGCCATACTTCAGTGGTTCTCATTCCTGTCCTGGGAAGCACCAGCCAGTCAGGTTTTCAGGATATCCACAATGAATATGCATGAGATTCATTTGTATGCAACTGACTTATATGCAGATCTATCTCATGCATATTCATTGTAGATGTCTTGAAAACCAGATTGGCTGGTGCTCTCCAGGACAGGATTGAGAACCACCGCCATAATGGTGAGAACCAAAATGGAGAACTTGACACACCGTCATGTAGTTTGCAGCCTATACACCGAGAGGGTAATTTTATAACAGGCCATTTTTGTGCGAGGGCCAAATTTTATTCATTTTTATGGAAAGGTTTTTAGAAGTATTTTAATATTTGTATGAATGTTTGTTTCTGTAAGCTACTAAGATATGGATATATTTAGCGACTAAGTGTAAATAAACAAATAACTAAAAGTAAGCACCTATGTTAAGCTTATTGTAGAAAGACACATAGGCACCTAACCGTCTTTTTAAACTACTAGAGCCAAAGCAGTAGAAATTGCACCTAGACTGAAGCCACGGACATTTACATCTGCTCGAGAGCAGACGTAAATGTTCACGCATATGGAGCGTGTCTATATTCTTATTTTATAAATAACACATGTACATTATAACTCCACCCACTCTTCACCCCTGAACACGCCTACACACAGGTTGCGTGCATTTCTGGCGCCGCGCATGCCTTTGCATACATAACCGCTGGGGTACATTAATAAAAGCCCTTTATGTTTAAAAAATCTTTTATAAAAATTCCCCCCTGTAGGTTTTTTCTTCTTTGATCTATAGTGCGTAATCCTCGTCATGCGGCATCTGGCGTTTGCTCATTGAAAGCCGTCGGCAAAGCAACACTTAAAGCTCACGTGAAAACTAAAGACCAGAGACAAACAGGCTTATGATAAAGGAAAAGCTACAGGAAGTGATCACTGATTGGCTGATGCAGGTGTTTCTGATGAAGCAATTTCAATAAATAGCTGCATGCCAGCAGACAAAATGTTGAAATCGGACTCCTAGTGTATAAAAGAAATAAGCACCCTTATGCTGTTGGTGATTACTGTTGAAGCAATATCTATGTTTCAGAAATTATTTTCCACTGAATACGCAAATGCCTGTATATGAAAAATGAATGTAGTATTGCAATACTTACAAAACAACCAGAGACGTCCCAGGGATCTTCTAAAATGTCATACTGGACTTTTATCTTGAATCGGTTATTAACAAACCGAATTATGAAATACAGAGTAATACAGGGAGGACACTCCAAGCACCCTGTCCCTCCTGTCCTCTAGGGTAGGCAGATTCAGGACTTTAAGTCTCTTTTCATATGTCTGGCACAAGCTCAAACCATTGTGGTTGCTTTCCTCTGAAGCGCTTCAAGTCTTTATATCCTTAGCGAGATGCGGACTCTGAAACTGAATGCAGTGCTCCAATATATTCTTCTGTCAAATGTTGTTGTTCTGTAGGAGTATTTTGTGCATGCAGATTTAAGTGTCATTTTTAAGGCCTGATTCACTGAGATGTTTTCCCATAGATGAAAGTAATCAGTGAGAGGTTAACCATTAGGTGGACGAGGGAGGGGAGGGGAGGGGAAGGGTTGGTGCCAAGAAGAACAGTGGCGGTCAAAGGAAAACGATAGATCTTGACAGTCATACATACTCAAACTCTCAGGGTAGATATTTACCCACAAGGAAGGTGAAGCAACGTTTTAATATTTTAAAAAAAAGTGTAAGGTGGCATTTTAAAAATGAGGTCCAAGTGCAATCTGGGACGTCCAAGCCAGAATGTCTGGAGACAACAGCAGACACGTCCAAGCTCTGGCATCATTTCACAATGTGGATGTGCCCGATAGAGACGTCTGCAGGGGCATCTACATAGACATCCCCAGAAGAGCATTCTAGACTCTGCATGTGTAGGAACAGCTTAATGGATAACATAGTGGGCTAGAGCCAGGGAAGCCAGGTTCAAATCCCACTCCTGCCACCATTGTGATTGTGCAGAGTACTGGGGATGGTGACGTGCCATCTTCTGTACAGCCTCTGGATGTCTTATGGCCAAAACCAGCACTTTCCCAAAGCCTATTTATGCTTGCAGCAGATATAACCTTAGACACAACTATGGACATCACCAGGACATTTCTGAGATCAGGCAGTGACCTCTAGGTTCATAGCAATACCTCCACCATGCCTTCGTTCAGTCCTGGACAGCCACAGACCCAGCTTCTAACATCTCCATGCTTTGGACACCTCAATGCCCATTTTCAGATGTCCAAAGCACAAATAGGGTTTCTAAAATAACCCCCA
Source organism: Ichthyophis bannanicus (assembly GCA_033557465.1). Lineage (NCBI taxonomy): Eukaryota > Metazoa > Chordata > Amphibia > Gymnophiona > Ichthyophiidae > Ichthyophis > Ichthyophis bannanicus. The sequence goes on from CM066040.1 coordinate 108,588,192, forward strand.
TGATGAATATGATTAAGTGCTGTGACAAGATCATTTTAAGAGGTTCCGTGCTGGGGTGGTAGAATTTATTATTTAGCAAAATATGGGGGGGGGGGGGGGAGGGGGAGGGAGCCATGAAACATGAAAGTTAATTGAGGGGAGGAGGTACAAGGCTGAAAGTTCATCTAGGGTGACTAATACCCTTGCACTGGCCCAGAGAATAGAAACATTTTCATTAATCAGACTGAGAGTTTAACCGTAAAATGTCAAACCAAGCACCATAAAGGAAATAGGAAAGCATACAGGGATTGTGAATGACACTGGAAAAGGTGGGGGGGTTAAAATTATACTTTACATTCTGCACTTGCTTTGTGAAATGGCTCTTCTGCTATCAGTGGTTGCAGATCCCCAGCTCTAGACTCACAGAGGCACATTTTAGATAGGACGTGGAGATTGGAATTGAGACATCGAGGGTGGCATGTATTCAGTTCTGATGGCATTTCAGAAACAGCTCGGCTAAAAGTGGAGCTGTTTCTAAACTACGAATAAGGAGGGGCAGGAACAAATGGGGATCGATTTCACAAATACCCATATGGGAGAAATCAATGGAGGAAGCTCAGCAGCTTACATTAGTAAGTGCACTTCCAGCACGCCAGCAGGTGCACATGTAAATGTATCACAGCTATATTGCAAACGTAGTCGTGTGGATTCTTCTGATTAACTACAAAGGACTCTATCTTTACTTCATTTCAATTTGGAGGGGGAAATAAACACTGGGGATTGTAAGGAGGTTATCCCCTTTAATCTTCCTATAAAGGGATGGTCAAAGGAACATTTTTTATACCTACATGTGTCCAAGGGATGGATACAAATCCAGACATGGACAATTATGTTTACATGTGCATTTCATATTTAAAATAGGGAATGCACACGTAGATTTTTGTCCTGCCCAGGCCACACCCCTAATGCTCCCTGACATATCCCCTTGCAATTTCAATGTGGTTTGGACATCGACATGTAAAATGAGCTTGCCATTTACACATGGATGCAAATTGCACATGTAAGTGGTCGTATTACATATATACATCACAAATAAGGCTTTTAATATAACCCCCAAAATCCATCAGCTTCCTGTTCTGAGAAAACACTTGATATTGGGCTCCATTTGCAGATCAGCAAACTTTCCTAATTTGAATACAGTTAATTTTTAAAAACGTGTATACTGGAATAATATTTTAGTCTCAATTGAATTACAAGCTATTTGTGGCTCTTAGGTAAATTAGCATCTGAATACAAACAATTTTGCTCTGATTTTACTGTAATTTATTATCCCATGGGTTGCTAAAGCCCTGTAAGATTTGGCATTTAATGCCTATTTCTGAGCTCGATAGGACTATTCCATTCCTTCTAAAGTTTGATCACATATATTACAATTCTGACATTTATAATGACCCACTTGGTCAGTTCGGATGTTTATTGAATTTTCTCTTGTAAGTGTTTTCATGACCATATATGATATTTTCCTGCCACGTTTCTAGGTTATCAATAACTGTTGGCGGAAACAATCATATGCTTCCAAAATTGATGAGTTTCTTTGCATTATGGCTGCTACTTGTTCTGCCCATACTGAAGAAGACAGGGCTGTGTGGATCAGGTTCTGATCTGTGGGAACAAAACGTTCCTGTGGTAGCCAGAATCAGGCCCGAATATGGCCCAGTGTGCACCTTGTGCCTGCGGGGACGTCCTCCACATGGCTGGCCTGCCACAACCTGGATCGGGCGGCAGGGACCCCACACACATCCAGCCCTGGATGGCCAATCAGGCCAAAAGTGTTGCTTATACCACCTTTGAGATGATATAAACAGCATGTCCCCACAGGCTCTGCAGCACATACAGGGCCTTGACCTGAATCAGCCCTGTACGTGCTGCTGAGCTGGCCTGCTCCCTCTCCGTTCCATTCCCACCCCCTCCTGCCCCCTGCCCGCTCTCCCCATCATAATGCACAGGATGTACAAGGAGAGTCGGAGGAGAAATCAGGCATGGATGGCTTGCGGGGCTGCACCTCCCATTGGGACGTGCAGTCCCGCAACCTGCATTCGTGAATGACCTCCTAAGCAAATAAAAATAACTTCATTTCTATTATAATGTTCATCTTAATCATCTGTCAAAACTTTACAGAAATTCAAGACAAGTCAGGACAAAATGCCGAAATTCAGGACAAAATCAGAACATTTTTCAAATCAGGGCAAACTTCCAAAAATCAGTACAATCCTGATAAAATCAGGACATCTGCAACCCTACTCAGATGTGAACAAAGGCCATTACAAATTCAAAACCATCCTAACAAATAGCATGGAAGAAACCAGCATAATCCACATCTCCAACAAACACATGGCAATATGCCTAGCATATAGACCTCCAAAAACCAAATCCGACAACCTAACAAAGATACTCAAAACTGTATGCTCACATGACACAACAAGCAAGCCACTCTTCATCCTCTGACTAACACTTGATAAGAGTGCCAAAGCCTTCTTCAAAGCAATGGAAGCACTACATTATCATCAACTTATCAAGGAACCCACCCACAGGCATGGAGCAACCCAGACCTCATATTCATTTCTAGATCGCTACAAGCACCTAACACAATCGCCTGCCTCACAATCATACCAACACCATGGTCAGATCACCACATAATAACTATCAAAACACAGATGAGCAACCAACCCATCCACAGGAAAAACATGAAACCAAAAGAAGATTTAAATCCTTCAATAGAGAACCTTTCTGAAAGAAGTAATCTCAAATTTACACAAGATACAGAAGACCTCAACAAGATCATCAAGAACTGGACCAACACACTGACTACCACAGCTACAGAACCTCCCCGGAAAAACACACACACACGCACCGGGCCATCCACCTCCTGGTACTCCAACGCAATCAGAGATGCAAAAAGAGAACTAAGAAAAATAGAAAGAAAATGGAGAACAACAAAAGACCCAGGCATGCAACAACTATACTACACTAAACAAAAGGAATACAACATCCTCATCAATAACAGCACCACACAAACATCATCATGTGATCAGTAAACAAACTAAGAGAGCTGATCAACATTGTGCAAGCTCCACCAAAGACAATACACATCAGAAGAACATTGAAGTCCATCCCCAAGACATGGCAAACCACTTATCCAGAAAACACATCAAACTCAATAAATATCCACTGGCTACAGACATAAAATATAATAAAACGGAAGTGCAAACATCCACACAACCATGGGGCACATTCAACATGCCACCTCATAAAGAAATAGAGCAAACCATTGCTTCACTCAACACCACCTCCTCTCCAAATGACCCATGCCCTGTGCAATGGATAAAAACCACTAAAGAACAACTCAGTCCTGTCAGACGGCTGCCTGGGTGAGAATCTTCACACTCTTGGCAAGTGCATATATCTATATGATTTGCAAGGTATTGTGGGCAATGTAGTTCATTCACACCAGACACAGCTGCTGACAATAATTTAGTTGTGCTCTTGGGTAAAGCCAATAAGATATTTATTTATGGGGTTATTTCTCCCAACACAGATATGCTTGGTAGCACATAAATTAGGTTACTTGCTTTCAGTGTTAACTTGGAAAAACAAAGTCAAAATCAGGAAAACAACAAATGAAAAAGCAACAAACAAAAAGCAAAGAAACAAACTGTTCTTTTCCGGTTAACTTCTGATTACTTCCCACATAGATACAGAAGTGATTCTCTCCTAGATCACAAGCAATTAGGTAAGGCTTAATTGCTAGCAGTCACCAGCTGAAACCCCTTAGCTGGCTTGCCTTCCACTGTGTGGTCAAATCCTGCTTCAGGAGCTTTTCTGAGTAGATTAAAGAACAAATTTGTATTTCTTTGTGATGGTTGCTGTACTTTATAACAGAAAGTTACCAACGGAGTTTAGATAGAGAGCAGTCCATATAAACAGGATCCTCATCTGCTATTATTCCCCCTTGTTCAACAAGCATGGGTTCAATATCATGGATTGGCACAGATGAATCTCTCAATGGAGCATTTTCAGGAGAATACTTGTTTCCCTGCTGTCTTTCAAGGTTATAGCTAGGGCATAGATCAGTGTTCATACCTGAGCTTCCATTGCTGCTAGAGTTCCTCTCTATATAGCCTGGCCAGTATGTAGTCCAGTTCTTATGTCCAGCCTTCCAATCCAGATCCCTGGACACTGGATCTCTCTTCACATACCTTCTAGCACGGGTCTTAGGGTCCCTTCCACGTGCAGCCGTCTCCCTCACAGGTAGCGTCTGGAGATTCCTAGCTCTGCAGCACCATTCCTCTGGCTTTCCCCAGTCCAATGGTGTATGCTGGCCCTTGGAATACCTCCCAGTATACGTACTGCTTTGGACTCTTCTAGACCTCTCAAAGGCTTTTCTCCTCTTTCTTCCAGAGGGTCTCTTTCCCTCTCTGTCCGTCCGGTTTGGCTTCTGCTTCTGATAATCCTTCAGATGAAACTGAGGATAATTCTCTGGATATCCAAGGTGATCATGAAGATGGTCATCTGTAGAATAAACTCTACTCTTATTCTGCCTGGATGAGTGCTCCTCCCTAACACTGTATATAGTTCTCAATTCTACCAATCTGTTACTGTTAGATTTGAGCCCATTACTGTTTACACTGTTATATGTAAAAACAGCATTGATGTTTACTGCCGTTCCTTGTAAAACAGCCTTGCTTGTTCATTGTTGTTCACTGTAAACCGCAACTGATCTATGGAAGTTGCGGTATATAAAAACCTGCTAATTAAATTAAATTAAATTAACACAGCGCAGCTGTGCTGAATCAGGCCCTGCCCTTTGAGATGAGTGCTTAGGGATTACCTCATAGCCCTCCTGATTGAACACATGTTTCCCCACTTCAGCTCCTCTAATGGCTGTTGGAAACCTGGTGCATTCTGGGACTGGTAGTCTTTTATGGCAAAATTCTGTTTTCTTATTTCTACCAGAACTGACAGGTTGCTTGTTCAGAGTCACTTCACCTTTTCTATAGCTCCTTCCTGAGCTATGATAAGCTTCCTTATCACAGTCCATACATACAAAAAATAGTCAATCTATCCTTACTACAGGGATATATGCCAACCTCCCTGAAACAAGCATCCATTTGTCCAATTCTGAAGAACTCCTCACTCTGCAAAACTGATCTGCAATATACAGACCAATCTTCAGTTTATCATTTCTTGCAAAGATCATAGAGAAGACAGTTCAAATATAGCTCCAGGATCATATAGACCACAATGCACCACTGGACCTGCAACAATACGGTTACAAACCACATCACAATGTGGAAACATTCCTAACATCACTCTTCAATAACATCCTGAAAGGAATTGACAAGCCAAAAAAATGGATTTCTCCACATCTTCATGGATATCTCTTCCACTCTCAACTCATTTTCACACCCTATCCTAATCCAATGCCTCCGGGAAATTGGCATCTGCAATACCACACTAAAATTGTTTACCTCATACTTAAGCGACAGGATACAACAAGTTAAATGTGGAGCAAACTACTCAGATCCCTTCACTATACCACAATGCATCCCACAAGGATCGGCACTCTCATCAATACTTTTCAATATATATATATATATATATATGTGTCCTGTCTGTGATATTATCAAGAAACACAAAATCCTGTTCCATCTGTATGCTGATGACCTCATGCTATAAACTCTAATTGATCTTGAAGCACCGAACCTCACAGCCATCACACAATGCCTAAATGCTGGCTGTCTCAACAATAACAACTTCTCATTATACTATTAAAAAAACAGAAGCATTATACATCAGCAGTAGCACTACCTTCAACCCTCCACAACCAATCCAAATGCTAAACCAGACCATTCCCGTAAAGGAAGATGTATGATACATACAGTAGGCATCACACTAGATAAAAACCTCAACTTCCAATCACACATAAGCAAAACTGCATCAAAGGCATACCACAAACTGAACCTCATAAAAAGACTCAAACCACTCCTACAAGATCACTTCTGAACTGTTTGCTAAACCATCATCACACCAATACTGGACTACGGCAACTCTCTATACCAAGGACTCCCAAAGCAAGTCACACACCCACTTCAAATGGTTCAGAACAGAACAGTATGAATCATCCGCGGAACCAGCAAGACCGACCACATTACACCGGTACTACACCAACTACACTGGCTACCAATTCAAGCATGTGCCAAGTTCAAAACTGTACTAAACATCTTCAAAACCATTCATCACTCCTCAGCAGACATACTAGAAACACTAATCACAAACATTCAAGCGGACACAATAACCCAATCAGATACAAATGGACAGAACCCATGTATATATGTAAATATGTTGAATAAGTTGTATATAATTAGCACCCTGTTAAATATCCTAAGCCAATTATAATGTACCCTGTTCATGTTTTGAGTTCAATGTAAAACGCTTTAATTTCAGGATAAGGTGGTATTAAAAAACTGGTTAAATAAATAAATTAATTAATTAAATGTTTGTTTGTTTGTTATAGATAACACAAAGACCAAGGAGAGGTAGTGATGGAGAAAGTTGCAAGCAACAGGGAAACAATAATTTTAAAACAGTCAAAAAAACTATAGAGCACAGTGTTAAAACAGAGAGCAATATACACAAATAGTTAATGGGGAATTTTATAATAGTGCACTCTAAAAATGTGAATAGTGTGTCTCTTTGAGAAACTACTGACGTGGAGCTGGATTCCGTTTCCGTTATGACCCAGTTCTGTACTGCAGAAACAAACGTGGCTCAGCCTCTCCTCTTCCCTGCTGCTCGACCCTCGGCTGGCCAGCCAGGGCCTGGATCAGGCGGCGGGGATCCCCCCACACCTGGCCCCGGCGGGGGGATCCCTGGGCCCAATCACCAGGTCAGTGCACGTCCCCATTGACCCCGCAGGACATACAGGGCCGTGACATGAATCAACCCTGTACATCCTGCCGGGCTGGCCTGTCCCTGCTCTTCCCCACCCCCACCCCCTCTTGCCCCACCACGGGCTCTCCCCGTCCTACTGCTCAGGACATATGGGGAGAGCAGGAGGGGGAATAAGGTCTGGATGGTTTATGGAGCTGCATGTCCTGCTAGGACATTTAGCCCCACAACCCATGACTAAATCGGGCCCTTAGTCTGTCCTTTGTGATTGCTCTTTTGGACCCGTTTTCATGAGAAGTTTAATAAGGAAAATTTTATAAATTGCGCGGTTTGTTATTGTGATCATTGCTGAGGTATTTTTTCATTCTTTTTATTTTAAGAAGGCAACACAAGCATCCATGCACCTTTATATAATATGCAGCCAGAACAGGTGCAATTGCAAATGCTCAAAAACACCTTGCATAAGACATTAGAGGATGCTAAGCCTCTACAGCCCCAAATGTGATTTCCCTCAATCTGATGAATCATGATTCAGGGCAGAAGTGGCCTTGTCCCCTCTTCACTGCCACTGTTGCTTCCCAGGACTTGCCACTTGTGGGCCACTTCAGCAGTGAACACCACCAAACAGGCACAGGGACATTGACTCCATCTGCACCATTGCTAGCTCTGCTGGTCATGTCCCCTATGACACAAACTTCCTGCTGTTGCGGGGGCAGAACCAGCAGAGCTAGCAGCTGTGGTACAGATGGAGTCAACATCTCCACGCCTGTTTTGTGTTTTTTGTTGCTACCGGGGGGGGGTGGCGGTGAGGGGGGATTAAGGAAGATCCTGAGTAGGGGGGAAGAGGAGATACTGGATTGGGAATGGGGAAAGAAAAGGGACATGGTGGCTGGGGATGAGGGTGGACATGATGGGGGAGGGGGTGAAAGAAGATCCTGAGGAAGGGAAAAGAAAACGCTGGACTGGGGAAGGGGAAAGAAAGAGGACATGGTTGGTGGGGGTGAACACAGGGGGATATGCTGGCTGAGGGATGGGGAACAGAAGGCTAGGAACACAAATGGTGGATGCTGGGGGCAGAGGAAGTGAATAGGTTTTCAGGATATCCCTAATGAATATGCATGAGATCAATTCAAATACAGTGGAGGCAGTGCATGCAAATATATCTCATGCATATTCATTAACCAATACAAAAAGCTACAAACAATTATTGGTCTAGAGAAAAGAACCAACTAAAACAATGCCTCACACTCATAGACCCAAAAAACTGCCCACAACAATAAAAAGAATCACAACTTATTTTAATTATTACAATAAATGAGGTCTGAGAAACTTCTCTAAAAAAAAATCAGTCAGGCAGGTGAGCAATCTATATCAACATTAACACTAAAGATAGGAGAAAAAGCCTCAGGATAGTGAATCATCCCTCTATGCGGCTAATAGAAACTTAGATATATGACGACAGAAAAAGACCACATGGCCTATCTAGTCTGTCCTTCCATATCAACCACTACAACAGTCCCCATAGAGGAATCAATCAGCTCCACATCACGGGCTTAAAAACTCCTGCCATACAGTCACAAATATTTAATAAATTCTTTAATTATCTTTAATTATCTTCTATATAGTAAATCACCAAATTGAAAAAAAGTTCTACTCTAAAAAAATATATATATATCTCAGAGGCACAACAACTGCTTGGCCACCGATTCTATACCAACAGATCTAGATATTTATTATTTATTTATTTAGCTTGTGCTTATATGCCACTTTTCATCAGGTCAAAGCGGTGCTAACAGGCACTTTTTATTTCCATGTCCCCGAAGGGCTCACAATCTAAGTGTACCTGAGGCAATGGAGGCTTGCCCAAGGCCACAAGGAGTGGCCATGGGACTAGAGACCCCAGTCCCTCCGGCCTGAGGTTACTTGTCCCTATGTGGGAATTGAACGCCTGGCCCTCCAGCCTGAGGTAACCTGTCCCAACCACCGAGCCACTCCTCCCCCTGTGATATGAAAAGAAGGAGCTCAAAATAACCACATACAGGCAAAGGATACCTGTGGAGGGAAATATAAAAGGTGACAAGAGAATCTATAAACAAGTCAAAGCTTTCCCAGCACACTATATTTAACTGATAGCAGCCGACTCACAGCACAACATTCCCTCCGTTGTTCCAAGTCTCCCTTAGAGAATGCCAAACAGCAGAGACCTCTTGCAGCTCAGAAATTAGGAGACTTGGAACAATGGAGGGAACATTGTACTGTTTTATCACCATCCTAACCCTGCCCATTTTAGCCTCCCCAAATGGCCGAGTCACTGACCACCTATGTAAATGCACAAATTGACTCCTACCCCAAGGCATGCGTAAATGTGTGCACATAGACTATGGGGCATGTTTAGCAAACTACACTACGAAATGGAATGGGGTTTAGCATCATGCTAAAATGTAGCACAGGGCCCTGCACTCAAAATCCCATGCTAACTAGATAGTGCGCAAGTAGGAAGAGACTGGCTGGATTGGGGGCAGAACATGGGTGCTGATGGCGCATTGTAATTGATGAGTGTTATGGGCACATGTTAACCGTGAATATTGCCCTTAATGTGAATGCACAAATCCACCTCATGCCACATTGCGCTGTGTCATGTGTTAATGCATCAATGACAGGGGGACAGAGGCAGTGACCCCTGAAGTTAATGCTGGTCTCCACACTCGATTCACCATCCAATCACATGGTACCGGCTAATTCTTTAGTAAACAGGCCCCTATATGTGAACGTGCATATTTCATAATAAATGTATGTCCACTGAAACACTGCCCCAGTTCTACCTCCAGGAAAGCCTACATGCATTTCATGCATAAGTATATGTGATACAGTCAGCGTGCAAAGTTATTTGCATGTATACAGTCACATAATTTTAGAAAAGCAGCTTTTCTGTGTATAGAAGAGCTTTTAAACACAGAAAAAACATTCTAAAATTACCTTCTTATTGATTAAATAAAAGGCATATAAACCTAAAATCTTACAAAAGCAAATTTATTTAGCTATATTTAGTTATTTTATTTTATTTAGCTATATTTATATCCCGCTTTTCACGGGTCAAAGCGGTCAATTGGGAGATACATTTAACACGAGGGGATATAACACACATACGCTAATACTTACAGGGAACATGGGCAATGGAGGGTTAAGTGGCTTGCCCAAGACCACAAGGAGTGCCTATAGGACTAGAAATCCCAGTCCCTCCGGCCTGAGATTGCTGTCCCCAGATGGGAGTTGAACCCCCGGCCCTCCGGCCTGAAGTACCTTGTCCTAACCACTAGGCCACTCCTCCCAATTTAATTGAAAAGCAGTGATGAGAAGCATATTAAAAATGAAGTTCTAACATGAGAAAAATGTTTAAATAATAACCCAAATTCAGTTTTCATTAAAATTAAAGGTTATTCATATTTTCAAGTCTTCCAAGAGTATCAATTCCTCCAGCAATGAATTATCTAAGTTAACTCAAAAAGGAAAGTGTAAAAAATTGGAGATGTGTTGTTCTATTGCTCTAGATAATTTCAGAAGTCACTTTCTGACATTCTAAAAAGTCAATATGTTACATAGGGAGTATCAGATCAAAATGAAATTATTCCTAAAAGCAGGTATGGGAGCCAGAACTCAATACCTGGTAACTACATCCCATTGTATTAACCTGCCTTCACCAACAGGAAATATCTGACAAGGAGTCCAAAGGAGAGGGGCTGTGTCACAACTACTTGCTTACGGTTTAGATGCCTTTTCTTTCTGAAGCTAGCTTGGATAATTCATTACTTGAGGAAATTAGGCCACCAGATAGTCTGAGAAACCAAATTACCTTTAATCTCAGTCAAAAGCTCTCTTGAGGTATTTTATTATTTAATATTTTCTTCTGGAGCAGGCATATGGAGGGTAATTTTACAAACTCCCTTGTAGCTAAAGCACGTTTTTCTGCACGTCACTAGCGCCTATTTTCTACAGTCAAGTACACACAGATTTTCCTTTATATAATACTGTTGTTGTTAAGTGCCGTCGAGTCGAAGTCGACTCATGACAACCCTCTGGATAGCTATCCTAAATTGTCTTCGGTCTTCAGTCAGGCAGCTCATTGTTGACAGACTGGTACACGTAGCTGCTCTTATTGTATCGATCCATCTCAATGCTGGCCTTCCTCTTTTGCGTTGACCTTCTATTTTGCCAAGCATGATGTCTTTCTCTAATGATCTCTCTTTTCGCATGATGTGTCCAAAGTATGAAACTCGAAGTCTTGTCATCTGAGCTTCTAAAGAAAGCTTAGGTTTGATCTCCTCTAGTACCGACTGGTTTGTAATTCAGGCAGTCCATGGTATACGCAGTATTCGCCACCAGCACCATAATTCAAAGACATCAATTCTCTTCCTGTCTATCTTTTTCACTGTCCAGCTTTCACATCCATATGATGTTATTGAAAATACCATGGCTTGAACAAGTCGAATCTTTGTATGGAGAGAGACATCTCTGCTCTTGAGAATCTTATCTAGGTCTTTCATAGCCATTCTGCCAAGAGCAATGCGTCGTCTGATTTCTTGACTGCTTGTTGCTTCTTTATTGATAGTTGATCTAAGTAGGTTAAAGTTGTTCACGATTTCAATTTCTTCTCCTTCAACGATGAACCTGTTGATTATGCCAGTTGTCATGATCTTTGTCTTCTTTACATTAAGGTGCAGGCCCATTTTGAGACTATGGGGCTTGTTTACAAAGCCGCGGTAGCGGTTCGCGATTGTTATCGGAGCCGCGGCCCCAATGGGGCCGCGGCTCCGATAACGATCGCGAACTGATACCACGGCTTTGTAAACAAGCCCCTATGTTCTTTGATTATGAGAAGCAAATGTTTCAGATCATCTTCACTTTCAGCCAGTAATGTGGTATCATCAGCATATCGAAGGTTGTTGATGAGTCTTCCACCAATCTTCACACCTCTGTTGTCTTCATACAATCCTGCTTCTCTGATGATCTGTTCTGCATATAAATTAAGCAGGTAGGGGGAAAGTATGCAGCCTTGTCTTACACCTTTGCTTATTTTAAACCATTTTGTGTCTCCTTGATCCGTTCGAACTGTTGCTTCTTGATCAATGTACAGATTGTGCAAGAGAACGATCGGGTGTTCTGGTATACCCATGCTTCTTAATGTGGCCCAGAGTTTCTCATGGTTTACACAGTCAAAAGCCTTGCTATAGTCAATAAAGCATAAATAGATATCCTTTTGGTATTCTTTAGTCTTTTCAAGGATCCATCTCACATCCGCAATGATATCTCTCGTTCCTTGCCCTTTCCTGAACCCTGCTTGCACTTCAGGTAGTTCTTGTTCCAGGTATGCTTGTAGTCTCTTTTGAATAATCTTCAGTAGAATCTTGCTGGCATGTGGGATCAGAGCAATTGTGCGATAATTTCCACAGTCAATTGGATCACCTTTCTTTAGTATTGGTATAAACACAGATCTTTTCCAGTCAGTTGGCCATGATGTTGTCTTCCATATTTCTTGGCAGAGCCTTGTAAGTACGGTAACAGCTGCATCAGATTGCTGTAATACTTCTATGGGAATGCTATCAATGCCTGGTGCTTTGTTCTTTGATAACGCTTTCAATGCTGCTTCAACTTCTTCTTTCATCAACAATGGTTCCTGATCATAAATTCCTGGTTGAAATGGTGGTTGGTCCACATGATCTTTATCATATAAAAACTCTATATAGTCCTTCCACCTTTTCTTGATCTTCTCAGCATCATTCAACATAGAACCTTGAGCATCTTGTAACATTCCAATTCAAGGCTGGAACTTTTTCTTTAACTCTCGTAGCTTTAGGAAAGCCGATCTTGTTCTTCCTCTAATAGTTTCTGCTTCTATTTCCTTGCATGCGTCATTGTAGTACTTTTCCTTGTCCTGTCTTGCTGCACGTTGGAAATCTCTATTGAGTTCTGCGATTGCCTTTCTTTCTTCTCTGGCTTTAGCTTCTCTGCATTTCTGGGCAATTTTCAGAGTTTTTTCTGTCATACATTTTGGCCATTTTTGCTTTTTCACCCTTTGTAGAGACTTCTTGCTTTCTTCCAACACAACCTTCTTGATGTCATTCCATAACTCTTCTGGAGCTCTGTCATTTGTATCTAAAACAGCAAGTTGATTTTGCAGGCAGTCTTTAAATTCCAGTGGTATATTCTCAAGGTCATATTTTGCTGCATTCATGAGTGGTTTGCTCTTTTTCAATTTTAGCTTGAGTTTGCATACTAGTAGTTGATGATCTGTACCACAGTCGACTCCAGGTTTTGTCTTTGTTGATGTTACAGAGCTTTTCCATCGTTCACTTCCACAGATGTAGTCAATTTGATTTTTATACAATCCATTGGGTGAAGTCCATGTGTACAGTCGTCGCTTGTGTTGATAGAAGAAGGTGTTTGAGATGAATAGATCGTTGGTCTTGCAGAATTCTATCAGTCTTTCTCCAGCTTCATTTCTGTTGCCAAGTCCATATTTTCCAACTACTTTGCCTTCTTCTTTGTTGCCAACTTTTGCGTTCCAGTCACCCATGACTATCAGGATATCCTGTTTGCATGTTCTGTCAATTTCAGCTTGTACTTGTTCATAGAACTCTTCAATTTCATTCTCTTCTGCAGCTGTTGTTGGGACATATACTTGAATTATAGTTGTGTTGATAGGCATTTCTCGTAGACGAATAGAGATTAAGTGTTCACTGACTGCATTGTATTTCATTACAGTTCTTGCAAGTACACCAAGTATACCAAGTTTCTTCTTTATTATAAATGCAATACCATTTCTTCTTTGTCTTTCATTTCCAGCATAGTAGACCATGTGATCATCTGATGCAAAGTGCCCGATGCCAGTCCATTTCAGTTCGCTGACACCCAACAGATCAAGTTGTACATGTTCCATTTCATTCTTGACCACCTCCAACTTCCCTTGGTTCATGCTTCATATGTTCCATGTTCCAATGTGTATGACATCTTTCCAGCTTCTGACTCTCATTTCATGCACAGCTACATCAGCAGTCAGACGTCCCGAGGGCTTTGATCCAACCACATCATAAATGCTGGCTTTACTCTGAAAAGTCTTCAGCTCTTCCCCGGCAGCAGTTGAGTGCCTTCCGACCTGGGGGTCTAATCTTCCAGCAATATAGCACAATTTGTTTATAATACTACTATTACTATTAATCATTTACTGTATATAGCACTACCAGGCATACACAGCACTGTACAGAGACATGTAAGAGATCAGTCCCTGCTCGTCAGAGCTTACAATCTAGTCAGGACAGACAATATTACAATCGGGGACTATGATAAGCTGTCAAAAACATGGCTGTGCCTAGATTTTTCAAGAACACACAAACATTTTAGCATTTTATATTTTACATGTGTAAACATGAGTTCCACCCATGTGCAAACCCACAGTGAAAGTATATACAATCAGCCTAAAATGTGTCCTTACAGAATTAAGACTGCCTAAAGTATACTCTAAGGGGCATGTTTATTAAAGAGCACACTGGTAGCATGTGTTTAGTCACAAATCTAGCACAGAGGCTCATGCCAACTTCAGGGAACATGAGCATCTGTCTCCCTTCTATTAGTGTGTTGTAAACATGTGGTGCAATGGCAATCGGCACGTGGGTGCACTTAAAGCTGGCCTTTGGGGGTGCCATTATGTACACCTGCATTAACAGCAACATTCATGGTTAGCACATGCCCAAAATGCCTATACTAACCACAATGTACCATCAATGCCCACATTCAGTACCTAACACACCCAGTCCCTGCCCAATCACGCGCTTCCTATTTAGAGCAGGATTTTTAGTGTAGAGACCTGTGATAACTTTCAGTATGGTGCATTTACCATGCGCCAAGCCCCACACTGACAGCACGGTTTAGTAAACATTCCCCTATGTGTACATTCAGGCATGTGATTCACTGAAAATACATAATGTACACGTGTAAATGGCATGTAACTTTCCGCCGCTCCTTATAAAATTACTCCCTTGATACCAAAACATTGCCATGTCTGCACTTCAAACCACTCATATATGGTCTTTTGATTAAAGGTTGTATGTGAAATGTTAGCTGTTTATGCCTTTTCATAACAATAAGAAGGTCATTTTAGAAATGTTGTGCGGTATCGACAAAGTAAAGTGGCATTTATGCCTTTCAATGTCATACCCATGTAAATGCCAGTTTTAGAACGCCGCTAGTTACTCATGTGGATCCTGGGAGATGCATAGATTTTCAGGGGACATACCTTGAGCCATACAAAATAATATGGGTCTATTTCTCATGTCACAGAGTATATTTTTAAACATTTCTCCATCAGCATTTCCACCTACTCCAAGGCAGGCGTTGGCATCAGCTATTTGCTATTTTGGGCAATCGGAAGGATTTCAGAATAGATCTAAGAAAGGAGGATGGGTAATACTGATTTGTAGTAATCAAATAATCAAATGTTGTGATTTGTACTGCTTTTGAGTTGGTTGAAGGATTGTAAAAAACTGTCGGCCCATTTTAAAAAATGGCAGATATTTAAATGCCATGGCGCTTAAATGTTGACGGAATATTCAGCAGCCATGTCCAGATCAGAGCTGTCACTGAATATCCGGGCTTAGCAGTGTCATCTTGACATAGACCAACACTTATTTGGTCAGCAGGCTTTTCAGTCGGCACTTATCCAGATTACAACTCAAGACAGCTTTTTATGTGGCATAAAGTTGCCCAGATAACTGGCGACTGAAAATCCCATTAATCAGATAAAGTCGGCACTTATAAGAACATAAGAAATGCCTTACTGGGACAGACCAAAGTCCATTAAGCCCAGTATCCTGTTGCCAACAGTGGCTAATCCAGCTCACAAGTACCTGACAGGTTCCCAAAAAGGCACATAGGTTCCACAATGCTTGTCCCAGGGTAAGCAGTGGATTTCCTGGGTCCCCTTTCATAATGGTTTATGGATCTTTCCTCCAGGAACTTGTCCAAATCTTTTTTAAACACAGCTACATTAACAGCTTTTACTACATCCTCCGGTAACAAATTCCAGAATTTGATTACATGTTGAGTGAAAAAATATTTTCTCTTATTAGTCTTAAATGGGTTATATTGTAGCTTCATTGTGTATCCCCTAATCTTTCTACTTTTTTGATAACACATCTAACCGCTCAGGATCAGAATTGCGATCAGTCCTGTATATGCAGGCCAGGACTCCGATAAACAAACAATCTACATCTACCCATTCCATTCCACTGATTAATTTATAGATCGCTATCATATCTCCCCTCAGCCATCTTTTTTCCAAGTTGAAGAACTCTAACCTTTTAAGCCTTTCCTCATAGTGGTATTCTTCTATCCCCTTTCCATTTTGGTGTCTCTTCTACCTTTCCTAATTCTGATATATCCCTTTTAAGATATGGCGATCAGAATTGCACACAATATTCAAGGTGCGGTCACACCATGGAACAATATAGAGGCATTATAATATCCTTGGTTTTAGTCTCCATTCCTTTCCTTATTTGATGTATTTATTTATTTGGATGTTTTATATACCACCTTATCAAAAAATCAAAGTGATTTACAATGAAACAGAACAGTATACATATAACATTAGGTGCAACTGAGAGAGGAACGATGAACTGGGGTGAAGAGGCTATATTAATTTGATTTATTTATTTATTTGGATGTTTTATATACCACCTTATCAAAAAATCAAAGTGATTTACAATGAAACAGAACAGTATACATATAACATTAGGTGCAACTGAGAGAGGAACGATGAACTGGGGTGAAGAGGCTATATTAATAAGTATAATCAGTTATTGTAATACTATATAAAGATTCAAGCAACTATTTACAGAGGTGTGCTAGGGTTACATATAGGAGTCTTGGTTTTCTAGCTTATGCAGGATCAGCTTTTGATTCCACAGTTATGTGTCCAAAACACTCGGTGAACAAATATGTCTTTAGCTTCTTTCTGAATGTGTATATCATCTACAGTATGTTCTTTAGTTTATCTGGAAGTGAGTTCCAGAGCATTGGTAAGTAGAATGCAAATACTCTGTTACTTGTTTTCCCATTCATTTTTGTGGGAATGACAAGTGTGTTTTGGGTCCCTCTCTTTCTTTGTCTATGTTGGGTGTGATGCTTATTAGTGAGTTGAGGTGTGCAGACTTCTAGCATTCTATTTGCTTTCATGGCCGCCGCTGCAAACTTGAAGGAGGTTTCAATGTATTATCCACGATGACGCTTAAATCTTTTTCCTGAGTGGTGGTCCTAATGTGGAATCTAGCATTGTGTAACCATAGTTTGGGTTGTTCTTTCCTAGGTGCATAACTTTGTACTTGTCCACATTAAATTTCATCTAACATTTGGAATCCAGTCTTCCAATTTATCAAGGTCCTCTTGAAATTTTTCATAATCCTCTTACGATTTAACACTTTAAATAATTTTGTATCATCTGCAAATTTGATCACCTCACTCCTTATTCCTATTTCCAAGTCATTTATGAATACGCTAAAAGCAGTGGGCCGAAAATAGATCCCTGGGGTACTCCACTATTCACCTTTCTCCATTGAGAAAATTGGCCAATTAGCTCTACTCTATGCTTTATATCTTTTAACCAGTTCCTGATCCACAATAGTACACTGCCTCCAATCCCATGACTTTTTAATTTTGCCAAGAGTTTTTTAAGGAACCTTGTCAAAGGCTTTCTGAAAATCCAGATACACTATCAGGCTCATTCTGTCCCGGACGTAGATCCCCTCTGTATGCCCGATCTGAGCTGGACATACAGAGGGGATTGCGATTCTGATCCCATGGGGCACATCTAACCGTGCAGGATCAGAATTGCAATCAGTCCTGTACATGCAGGCCAGGACTCCGATTCAGCCCAGCCTGCACGTGCAGGAACTTCCTGGCTAACTCAGTCAAGGCTCTTCAATGGAGCCACGGTGCAATGGCGTCATGTTGCCATGGCACCATGTCTCCATTGAAGAGCTGCGATGCCAGCCAATGGAAAAAAAGGCTTATTCCCCACAGCCTGACACCCGATCTGGCCTCCTAAGGCCAGGGTCAGGCTGCGGGGAATGTCCTCTGGCACCCCTGCCACATCCACATCCCAGCATAAAAAAAAAACATATCCAGGGAAATTATCCACACATATCGCCAGCCCTGGACACAAAGGGCCGACATTAGAATTGGACCTATACGTCCAGGTTCAGCAACCGCCCACACCACACCCAGACTCCGCCCTGAGCCACCCTTTCCCCGCCACCGTCTAACTTCCCCACACAACCGGCGGGGATGTTAGATGCTGGCGGGGGAAGGCACAAATAGCGGTGATGGATGTCCCATTAGGACCTCCATCCCTGCTATTTGTGGCACAGAATCAGGTCCTATTTCAAGCGGCTCACCTTTGTCGATCTGTTTATTCACACTTTCAAAACAATATAACAGATTAGTGACAAGACTTTCCTTGGCTAAATCCATGTTGGCCTTCTCCTATTATTTTTTATAATGGTTTGAATCATTTTGCCTGGTACTGATGTCAGACTCACAGGTCTGTAGTTTCCTGGATCACCCATGGAACCCTTTTTAAAAATTGGCATCATATTGGCCATTCTCCAGTCTTCAGGTACTACTGTTGGTTTAATGATAGTTTACAGATTACTAATTGTAGGTCTTTAATCTGATATTTCAGTTCTTTCAACACCCTTGGATGGATACCATTTGGTCCAGGTGATTTTCTACTCTTCAGTTTATCAAATAGTTGTAATACATCTTCCTGGTTTATCGATATTTCTTTCAATTCTTCCGATACATCATCTTTTAATACCATTTCTGGATGGGTAACTTCCCTACATCATCTTTAGTAAAGACCAAGGCAAAGAATTCATTCGGTCTCTCGGCAATGGCCTAGTCCTCATTTAGCAACTCTTTTACCCCTCTGTCATCTAATGGCCTAACTGACTTTCTCAGAGGTTTTTTTTGCTGTGAATGAACTTGAACATGTTTTTATTATGCATTCCACATGTAAACTTCTTTTCTAATTTTCTCTTTGCCTGCTTTATCAATGCCTTGCATCTAACTTGCCAGTACTTATGTTGTTTCCTATTTTCATCATTTGGCTCCTTTTTCCATTTCCTGAAAAATGCTTTTTTGGCTACATCAGCCTCTCTGACCTCACCTTTAAACCATGCTAGCAGTTTTTTGGCCTTCCTTCCACTTTTCTTAAAGAGTGGAATACATATGGTCTGAGCTTCCAAGATAAAATTTTTAAACAATGCCCATGCTTGATGTAAATCTTTAATGTTTGCAGCTGCTCCTTTTAGTTTTTTTCTTAACTATTTTCCTTAATTTATCTGAATGCGTGTCGATAATATACATGTGAGAACATGATATCATATATCAAATAAAATGTTTTTCAAATTCACATTGGTGACAAAAATTTATATTGGTGATAAACACTGGTATGGAGAGTTTTTTTATGTTCCATAATGTTGAAAATTGATAAGCTCTATACAGGGCCGGTGCTAGGGTCCCTGGCGCCCTCTTGCAACCTATAGATCGGCACCTTCCTCCTTCATTAATAGTAGATTGCACTCTTCCTTTCCCAAACTCCTGTGTGAACTCTGTTTATATGATGCTATTTCTCCTTATAATCAAATGTTCTAACAAGAAAATTGAAGTGAAGGGGCAAATGCATAGCTGGAATAAAAAGAAGTAATGAGGAGTAAATATTTAATATTGTATTAACAGGCTGTGATAACAAAGGTTTAATGTGATTGAAGGCTCCAGTGCCCTGCCCTGTTGAGGCTTTCCTAACAAGGGCTCTACAGATCAACCAACAGTAAGTGGAGTGGAGGAATAGCCTAGTGGTTGGGGCAAGGTACTTCAGGCCGGAGGGTCGGAGGTTCAAATCCCACTAGAGGACAGCAACCTTGGGCCGGAAGGACTGGGGTTTCTAGTCCCACAGGTGCTCCTTGTGGTCTTGGGCAAGCCACTTAACCCTCCATAGCCCATGTTCCCTGTAAAATAGTTATCTCCAAGTTATAATGCCCTGTTCAATGTAATTTCAGTTTGTTCAATGTAAACCGCCTTGATATCATGAAAGGCGGTATATAAGAAATGTTAAATAAATAAATAAAATAAGTAAGGATTTGAGGGTTTATTTTATTATATTAAATTGCTAGCTTTCTGACTGGGAGCTCTTAAAAGGGTTTTTTTGCATATTTTTAAAGCAAGGTTACTTTCTTTTTGGTGCTGTAGTGGAACTTTCCTTGAGCACAGTAGGTTGCTGAACTCTAGTAACCTCCTCAGTTTTGGAAACTGCTAACACCTAATCAGGAGTTAGTGGGCCTGATTACCTGAAAGCAGCTGAGGCCTGCATAAAAGGCTCCAGTGCCCTGTCCTATTGAGGCTTTCCTAACAAGGGCTCTACAGATCAACCAACAGTAAGGATTTGAGGGTTTATTTTATTATATTAAATTGCTAGCTCTCTGACTGGGAGCTCTTAATAGGGTTTTTTGTATATTTTTAAAGCAAGGTTACTTTCTTTTTGGTGCTTTAGTGGAACTTTCCTTGAGCCCAGTAGGTTGCTGAACTCTAGTAACCTCCTCAGTTTTGGAAACTGCTAACACCTAATCAGGTGTTAGTTCCCTCCCTACCCACCCCGACTTCCACCCACCCCTAGTAAGCAGTCTTGCTTTAAAGGGCACCTCCCCATTTAATAAATCACAGAGAATTGGACCAGCACATTTTGAATATAATTAAAGAGATTTATCTGCTTTTTCTCTGAAAGGACAGCTGGGAAACCAGCTGATACTTGGTAGATCTCTCTCTTTTGCTTTAACAGATACCTAAGCTCCACGAACAGAACAATGGCTGGGAAAAATCGTATCCCTAAAGCTGTTGCCCCCATTACAGCTTCTGCCTCGGTCCAGACAGAGGTCCTAATGCCAGTTGAAAGACCATTTCCATGTGCAGGGTGCCTGCATGCTGAAGCTCTGAGGAAACAAGTGGAGGAACTCAGAGAGGAGGTGGCGAGGCTGAGGAGCATTCAAGACAGTGAGAAGTATTTTGATGAGACACTTCTTGCAGCAACCAAGCTCTCCAGCACAGGAGAAGATGGGTGCCAACAGAATGTCGATGGTTGGACACAAGTCACCAGGGCCTGCAAAATCACCAATCCAACTTCTCCAGCCCTTGAATTGAAGAACCATTATGCAGCCCTGGAAGTGGAGGAGGTGAAAGCATCCCTGGAAAGGGAAGAACCAGAGCTCAAGTACCCCAAAGTTACAGAATTAGTGACCAGAAGGAAACGAAGGGTAGTGGTGGTTGGAGACTCTCTTCTGAGGGGTACTGAGGCGTCCATCTGCCGACCAGACTTGATGGCCAGAGAGGTATGCTGTCTGCCTAGTGCCAAAATCCAAGATGTTACGGAGAGTTTGCTGAGACTCATCAAGCCCACTGACTATTACCCAATGTTGCTAATCCATGTTGGAACAAATGATACTGCCAGTTATACCTCGGAACGTATCAAAAGTGACTTCATGGCTCTGGGACAGAGGGTGAAGCAGTTAGGTGCACAGGTGGTGTTCTCTTCAATCCTCCCTGTTGAGGGTAAAGGCCAAGGCAGAGAGGCTCGCATCCTGGAGATGAATGCATGGCTGCATGGATGGTGTCATCGAGAGCGTTTTGGTTTCCTAGACCATGGGATGCTGTTCCAAGGGTTGCAGAGCAGAGATGGCATCCATCTGTCCAAGAAAGGTCAACGCATCTTCGGTAGTAGACTGGCTAATCTACTGAAGAGGGCTTTAAACTAGATTCGTTGGGGATGGGTGAAGAAAGCCCCCAGGTAAGTGAAAGCCCCCAGGTAGGTGATACATTAAATACCTTAATGGAAATGGGTAACAGGGGTAACATATGGAAAGCAGTGTGTATAAATGCCTGTAGCATGGGAAATAAGATCCCTGATGTTGAAGCTTTGGTGGCAGTGGCTGACTTGGATTTAGTGGCAGTTACAGAAACATGGTTCACAGAAAACCATGATTGGGATGTAACTATACCTGGCTATACTTTATTCAGAAAGAACAGGGTAGGAAGAAGGCGAGGAGGAGTGGCACTATATGTAAAAACTACTATCAAAGCTTTGGAATTACAGAGCTTAAAAGGGAGAGAGGAGGCATTGTGGGTTAAACTAGAAAGAGGGAAAGAGAAATCTATTTGCATTGGTGTGATATACAGACCTCCCTCACAAGAGGAAGAGGTGGACAGAGAGTTAATTGAAGACATACGCAGCTTTGCTAGGAAAGGGGAAGTGCTACTGATAGGAGATTTCAATATGCCAGATGTTGATTGGCACATTCCTGCTGCAGTATAATCTAGAAGTAAGGAGATCCTGGATTCTCTACAGGGAGAACTATTCAGGCAATTGGTAACAGACCCCACACGTGAAGGGGCCATACTGGACTTGGTGCTTACCAATGGTGAAAGTGTTTCTGATGTTGTAGTGGGAGATCATTTTGCATCCAATGATCACCAGATGGTGTGGTTCAGTATTAGGACTAGGGCTGTTAGAATCCATTCAAAGGTGAGGATCTTAGACTTTAGAAAGACTAACTTTGCGAGGATGGGCCAATACCTCAGGGAGTCGTTAGTGGGATGGGAACAGCTGGGAGATGTAGAAAAACAGTGGGCAAAACTGAAAGGGGATATTTTAAGGGCAACCAACCTTTTTGTTAAAATGGTAAATAAAGGTAAAAGGAACAGAGACCGCTATGGTTTTCGAAAGAAGTAGCTGAAAAAGTGAAGAAAAAGAGGGAGGCCTTCATGAAATACAAGAGATCCCAGAGAGAGGAAGACAGGCATCTGTATTTGGAAAAACTTAGAGAAGCTAGCAAAGTAGTCAAGAAGGCAAAGATTCAAAAGGAGGAGGAAATAGCCAATGCAATAAAATTGGGAGATAAGACATTTTTCAGATATATTAGTGAGAAGAGGAAGGGCAAAAGTGGTATTGTCAGACTCAAGGGTGCAGGGGAGGAATATGTAGAAGCTGATAAGGATAAAGCGGAATTGCTTAACAAATATTTTTGTTCTGTGTTCACAGATGAAGAACCAGGAACAAGGACCTCAGAAAACACCCACAAATAGGAACAGAAGCGAGGGACATCTTGAACAATTTTCAGAAGACTGTGTTCGTGAGAAACTAGCTCAACTTAAAGTAGACAAAGCGATGGGACCGGATGGGATACACCTTAGAATACTGAGGGAACTTGGGGACGTTCTAGCAGCTCCACTGACTGACTTTTTCAATGCCTCGTTGGAGTTGGGAGTGGTGCCAAAGAACTGGAGAGAGGCTCATGTGGTGCCTTTACACAAAAGCGGAAGTAAGGATGTGGTTGAAAACTACAGGCCGGTTAGTTTAACTTCGGTGGTGAGTAAATTATTGGAAACGCTGCTGAAAGAGAAAATAGTGAGGTTTCTGGAGTCCAGCGGATTACAGGATCCAAGGCAGCATGGATTCACCAGAGGCAGGTCTTGTAAGACAAATCTGATTGATTTCTTTGACTGAGTGACCAGGGAGTTGGACCGAGGGAGAGCTCTAGATGTGGTGTATTTAGTTTTCAGTAAAGCCTTTGACACTGTTCCTCACAGGCGACTTATAAACAGACTGAGCACCCTAGGGATGGACCCTAAAGTTACTGCTTGGTTTAGAAATTGGCTGGGTGGGAGGCGACAAAGAGTACAAGTAAATGGAGCTCACTCTGAGGAGAAGGATGTTACCAGAGGTGTGCCCCAGGGATCTGTCCTTGGTCCAATTCTTTTCAACATCTTTGTTAGTGATATAGCGGAAGTGCTGTCGGGTAAGGTTTGCCTCTTTGTGGATGATACCAAAATCTGCAATAGAGTAGACACCCAGGAAGGTGTAGATAATATGAGGAGGGATCTAGCTAAGCTTGAAGAATGGTCTAGAATTTGGCAGCTGGGATTTAATGTTAAAAAATGTAAGGTCGTGCATTTGGGCTGCAGCAATCCAAGGGAGCAATATAGTATAGGGGGTGAAGTACTTTTTGTCCACTAAAGAAGAGCGGGACCTAGGCGTGGTTGTGTCTGATGATCTTAAAGTAGCTAAACAGGTAGAAAAGGTGACGGCAAAAGCTAGAAGGATGCTTGGGTGCATACAGAGAGGAATGGCTAGCAGAAAAAAGGAGGTGATAATGCCCCTCTATAAGTCTTTGGTGCGGCCTCATTTGGAGTATAGTGTGCAATTCTGGAGACCGCACCTTCAAAAGGATGTGAACAGGATGGAGTTGGTGCAGAGGGTGGCTACTAAAATGATTAGTGGTCTTCATTATAAAGCATTTGAGGACAGACTGAAGGATCTTAATATGTACACCTTAGAGGAAAGGCGGGATAGAGGTGATATGACTGAGATGTTTAAATACCTCAGTGGCATAAATGTTCAGGGAGAGAGCCTCTTTCAATTGAAGGCAAGTTCTGCTACGAGGGTACATGGGATGAGGGTGAAAGGGGATAGATTCAGGAGTGATATGCGGAAATATTTCTTTACGGAAAGAGTAGTGGATCCATGGAATAGTCTCCCAGTGGAGGTGGTAGAGATGAGGACAGTAACTGAATTCAAAAAAGCATGGGACAAACACAGAGGATCTGTAAAGGTAAAAAGGGGACTGTTGTAGTTGTTGATATGGAAGGACAGACTAGATAGGCCATGTGGTCTTTTTCTGTCATCATATTTCTATGTTTCTATGTTTCTAAGAAAACACAATCTATGTGTTATTTATTTTACCAATAAAAGATCTACAAAGGTTACAACCACTTAGCTTTTCCTGCCTCTTCTGCCTGTTATTGTTGCTACAGATACTACTGCTGCTTTATCTCTGCATGCATGGTTGTGCAGCTCTTTTTTTAAAGCCGACAAATGAGGAGAAGGTGATAAAAGAAGTTGGTGTGGCTGGGCTTAAAAATGTCACTAGACTGTTATTAAGACAGACCTGGGGAAAGCCACTACTATCCCTGGGTGTAAGCAGCATGGAAGCCACAGTGAGCACTAAGGCACAGACTCAATCCCGGAACTGATGACGGCAGTCCTGACAGTCAATGACGGCAGCATCAATGTGAGAAACACCTCTTGGCTGGACTTTGGGATTTCTTCGAGGGCACTGCTTCACTGCTGCATCTGTGAAACATGCAGAGACTTTGCTGGCATCATAGCCAGGCTGGACAAAAGTGGCAAGATCATTCCATGACCTTCCATGAGAGCTCGAGGTGGTGCTCCTTGAAGTGGATTGGCAGTGAGGCTAACTATAAGCTTTGGTGCATCGGAAACTCCCCCATTCCCTCTATTTTCTGTGGCTGGTGAGCTGGCTGGGATGTAAATGTAAATATCACTCTAGCAGTGTGCCACAAGAGAGGAGGAGGGCGATCTGGCATCTTTGGTGTCCTGCAGCAAAGCTGATACAAATTGGAAAGTTCACACTTTACAGTGTGACACAATGGCGCATTTCCCTCACTCACAGGATCAGACATTTGGGGGCTTTATCTGTGTCTCTTAGGAAATGTCGGAGGGTTCCGTGCACGATTGTGTGTCAGTTAGTATGTGTGTTTGTGACTTTCGCTGTGTCATGGAGACTGCCAGAGGGGATGGGGTATCTCTGTGTGTATGTTTGTGTGGTGTGGGGAAAAGGTGCCTGTCTATGTGGTGCAGGGGTAGGGTGCCTGGGTGTCTTCTGGTGAGAGTGGAGGCAGTGCCTTTATGAGTATATTTATTGTTCCCTTTTCTTCCCTCTCTTCAACCTCCATCCTTTGCAATCTTACACACCATCCGTCAGACCCTCTCCTGTTGCCTCTCTCCAACTCTGTTTCCTTCCCAGCCTGTCTCTCTTTCTCTTTCCCTGTTGCTCTCTGTTCCCTTGCCCCTATCTTTCTTTATCAAACCCACTGCCACTTTAAATGTGTCCCTCCTACGTCCTGTGCTTCTCTGGTCTCAGCGACTCTTCAATAGCCTTCTTCTCTCATTCAACCTGCAGGACAGGCTGCTCCCATGGGCACTGAAAAAGGCCGTGATCACAGAAAGCAGCACATTGCTGTTCTGCTCGTCTGTCTATGGGACAGGCTGTTCCTATGGGCACTGCACACTACTGTGCTTCTGGTCACAATCGCAGCTGCCTTCAGTGCCTGCAGGAGCAGCCTGTCCTGTGGGCTGAAAAAGAGAAGAAAGCAGCAATCATGGAAAGCAGTGCAATGATGTGCAGTGCTCATAGTAAGAGCCTGTCCTGCAGACCAAAAAGCAGAACACAATACACTGTTCTCCTCGACTGTAGCCTTCCTCAGTCCATGGGACAGGTTGCTCTGAAATGATAAACTATTTTTTCCCATTTAACGTTTTTATTAAGCATATTCCATATATAATACAAACTTCTTCTGAACCCAACACACTCCATTTATATTTAAGTAACAATCTGTCATCGTTATGGCTGTTTTTCCCTGAACTTCTAATACAACATTGCTTGTACCTGTTCAGCAACCCGTCCCCCCCTCATGATTATTCCCATCTATTAAACATGCTTATTATTTCCCAACCGCACTCTCATGCATCACTTATAGATATATATACATGCTTTCGCCCGTTGGCTCAGTACTAGTGCCTTTGGGCTCTGTCCAACTTTACATTGGCCTTCTCTCCTTCCCTCCTGCTTTCCATGTTCCCAACCATTTCCAGGCCCTCTGCCATTGTTCCATATACTTATCCCCTTTCCCATGTCTCAACCTCGTCAATCTTTGCATCAAACACAGATCCTCCATTCTTCTGATAAAAAATCCTGCACTCTGGGGGTTCCCCAACCCTGTCCAGTGTTGTGCTATCTCGCTTCTTGCTGCCACAATGCAGTGGTTCAGTACCCCCTCTCCCGTCCCGGGATGTCCTCCCCCAACTGATGTAAAAGACAAACCTCTGGTGTTTTTGGCAATCTATATCCGGTCATTTTGTAAATTATCAATAGTACCTCATCCTAGAATCCTTGAATCTGCCCACACTTCCACCACATGTGTAACATAGTCCCTCGTTCCTGACAACCTCTCCAACACCTATCAGTTGACCCTAACCCCACTGTTTTCTGAAATATCGGTGTCCAATACCACCAATAAAGTACTTTATAGGCATTTTCTTTTATTTGAGTAGCGATAGATATTCCTGCTATTGTCTGTATTACTTTATCCCATCGCTCTTCCGTCCATTGTACGTCTAAATCTGTCTCCCATTTCTTCATAAACTCAAATTTACCCGGTCCTCCCTCCATTAGCCCTTTATAAATCTTGGACAAGGCTCCTTTTTGTCCAAGATGTCCTGAGCATAGGGCCTCGAACCACCCTCTGTTACTGCACAGGTCTCGCCATACGCTCTGCTGCCACACAAAATGACCAATTTGGAGATAACTGTAATAATCCAAACTAGCTAGTACATATAAATCCTTAATACCCTCAAACTCCCGTATTCCCTTAATAACTATATGAGAGAGATGCATAAGTCCCCGCTTTTCCCAGCTCCTCAATGTATTCACCCCTGGCCTCTGGCCCCTCTCGAAACAAGCCTCCAGTGTCATCCCTTGTATATAGTTTGTTTTGTACAAGTACTTTCCTATGTTGTTTCCAGATATTCAAGGTATGTGCTATGAAGGGATTCATAGCACTACCAGCCAGAACTGTACTTCCCCTCCACACCAGTTTTTCCAATCCCACTCCCCTTACAGAGTCTTCCTCCATCTGCACCCAATGCTTCCTTTTTTCTCTGTGCCAGTCATAAAGTGGTTTCAGTTGCGCTGTGGTATAAAATTTGCTAAAGTTGGGAACCCCAAGCCCCCCTTCTCCTCTAGCTTTCTGCAATGTGGACATAGCAACCCGAGGATTCTTATTTTGCCATATAAATCGATTGATGTTTCTTTGTAAATGTTTTAACTTTGGAAGTGGTATTAATATGGATAGAGTTTGAAAGAGAAATGGAAATCGGGGCAGTAGCACCATCTTAACTGTTGCTATACATCCGAACCAAGATAGGTACCCCCTCCCCCACCCAGCCAGTAAATTTTCTACTTGCCCAAATAGCTTTTTGTAGTTTAAATCATACAAGTCCTCTAGCCTTTTACTTATTTGTATCCCTAAGTACCGAATCGCCCCCTTGGACCATCTAAATGGGTACTTCGTTCTTAATCTCGCCTGCTCCTCCTCTTGTACTGACAGGTTCAAAATTTCAGATTTTGCCCAATTTATGGTGAATCCGGACAGCCTCCCATATTCCTCTAATTCCCACATTAATATTGGTATCAAGCATCTCGGCCTGGTCACACTCATTATGATATCATCAGCAAACAAGGATATTCTATATTCCAACTTTCCTACCCCTATACCCTTCAGATCTTCCCTTTCTCTCACTCTCTCTGCGAACGGCTCCAGTGATATCGCAAATAAAAGGGGTGACAGTGGACAACCCTGCCTTGTCCCTCTCCCCTGCTCAAAGAAGGCAGATAGGATCCGTTTACCCGAACACAAGCTTTCGGGTTCCGGTATAATGCCTCTACCCACCCTTTGAACTCACCTCCCAGCCCCATTCTATCCATTACCTGGAAGAGGAAGGACCAAGACACCTGATCGAACGCTTTCTACGCATCTAGTGATATTAGCAATGCCTCCTTTTTACTTTGCCCCACTGACCAAATAGTGTTCAAGATTTTCCTAATATTATCGGCCCCCTGCCTGCCCGAGATAAAGCCCGCTTGGTCTTGATGGATTAACTTCCCGATTGCTTTATTTAAACATGTTGCTAGTATTTTAGCCAATAATTTGGCATCCAAGTTGAGCAGGGAAATAGGTCTGTACAAGGAGCATTCTTGCTGGTCCTTACCTTCTTTATATATTATTGTGATCCCAGCCCATCCCATGGTGGCCGCTAGTACTCCCCCCTCCTGTGGTAGGTTAAACAGCCTCAATAGTGAAACAATTAGAAGCTCACTGAATGTTCTATAGAACCTTGCTTTAAGCCCATCTAATCCCGGGGCCTTATCTACCTTTAACTGTTTTATAGCTTGCAGGATCTCCTCTGCTTTAATTGCTTTATTTAACTGTTTTTGTTCCTCCTCCATCAATGTCGGGAGCTTTATAGAATCTAAATAACTTCGTATTCTTTCCAAATCTGGGGATGCCCGAGCCGCATACAACTCTTGGTAATATCATTTAAATGCCTCCCGAATATCCCCATCTCTGTGAACCAATTTCCCTTCCCAGTCTCTAATTCACAATATTTGTGATCTTAATTTCCTTTGTTTCAGCCGCTGCGCCATATATCGCCCTGCTTTATTACCCTCCTCAAAGAAACCCTGTTTCAGTTGTTGCATACGATATCTTATAATGTCAGCCTGTAAAGATTTAATTGCGCTCTGGCAGCCAGCACTTGCCCTCGGTAGGTTCCTCTTCCATCTTTCACGTCTAACTCTTCCAGTTCCATCAATGTTTCTCTCAGTACCCTTTCTCTCTCCTCCCTCTTCCTCTTTTTATGCACCCCGCATTTGAGGAAAACTCCCCGCAGTACTGCCTTGTATCCATCCCAAATTCCTCCCCAGGCCACCTTGCCATTATCGTTCCATCTGATATAGTCCACTGTTTCCCTCTCTATCTCCTTTCTAACCTTCTCATCCTCCAATAAAGATTCATTCAGCCTCCAGAACTGGGTGCCTTTTCCCTCCCCCTCCATTGTCAGTCTGACCTCCACTAAGGCATGGTCTGACCATGTTATGGAGTCCATTTCTGCCCCTTTGACTCTGCCCGCCATCTCCTTGGTTACCCAAATAGTGTCTATCCTGGAATAGGATCCATGCACTGGGGAAAAATATGAGAACTGCCTCTTCCGTGGATGTTGAAAGCGCCAGGCATCTATTAAACAGTGCTGTGTAACAAAATTTCGGTATTTACTCCTATCTGCTCGTTTGCCTTCTCATTTCCCCGTTGCATCTCTATCTGGGTTCCACGTTATATTGAAGTCTCCCCCACATATGAATTTTCCATCTCCTAACTGCCCCACCTCCATGTTCAGTTTTGTCCAAAATTCCCTTTGCCCCCCTGTGGGTGCACATACATTCATTATACAGTACCATTCATTCCCTATTTTTATATGTAACATTATATATCTCCCCTCTTTATCTCTATCTTCTGTGCCTCCATCTTAAGTTTGGAGTCTATGAAAATTGCCACCCCACTCTTCTTTTTTTCCACTGTGTTTGATGCATAAAGACATACTCCATATCCCTGGGGTTTGACCAAGTGTTCTGTTGCCCTCGTTAAATGTCTTTCCTGTATGAGCACGAGCGACGCCTTTTGACGTCTTACATCTTTGTGAAGTTTCTGCCATTTAAAAGGTGAATTAAGCCCTTTGAAATTCGTTACAATTTTTAACTCACCTTGTATGTTTTACTACCCCCTCCTTTGCTGCCCCACCTCTTCTGCCCTCCCCTCCCCCTCCCTCCCCACCTCCCCTCCCTGTCCCACTTCTCCTCATGGGAGAGATGACTTCCATTAAGGTAACCAACTATCGGACCGCAGCCTACCCCTTCCCCTCTATCCTCTTCCCCCTCACCTCCCTCCTGTCTCCTTCCCTCCTCTCCCCTCTTCCTCCCCTTCCCTTGTACACCTTCTGCCCCACCTAACTCCTACCCCTCCTCCGCCCTACCCCCTGCACCCCTCCCTACTCCCATCTTATCTTTATTACATTCAAGTCACAAAATCGGAGCCCTCTTCTCCCTCTATTCCTTAAACCCCCCTCCCTTCTTGCCCAATTCCCCCACCGCCCCCATCCTTCCTTCCCCTTACACCCCCCCTCAGGCTTCCCAGTACCAACCAACACTTATATAAGGTACATATATCAACAATCCAGAACCCTTTCCTTAGTGAGTATCATCTGGCTCAAGTCTGTATAATGTCCTCGGCTTCAGCCTGTTTCTTTTTCCACCACTTTTCCTCTTTGGCTGTCTTTGGCCAGTCTCGCCATTCTCTTGCCACCTTCGGCTGCTCTATGCCACCTCAGGCTAACTGCCCTAGAGGTAGTTGTGCTGTTGTCAGGTGTTTTGGCTGGATCTCTGGCCACTTCTGGTAGGTTAGTTGATCCCAAGTCTCTCAGCGCCCTCCAAGCTTCTTTACTCTCCGCGACCGCCCTTGCACTGTAATCAGTAGTCCAAAGGGGTACAGCCATTTATATCTCATGTCCGCCCTCCTTAAGTAGGCCTTGACCTCCTTCATCTCTCTCCTTCGTTGCAGCGTTCCCTGGGATAAGTCCTGAAACAGTTCCAGCTTGTGCTCTTCCCACTGAAATTGTCTCATCTTTCTGGCTGTGCTCAACAGGTGTTCTTTCATCTTAAAGGAGTTCAAGCATACCACAATGTCTCGTAGTCAATTATCTCTTATGGGCCCGAGTCCTCTATGCGCCCGTTCTATTTACAGGGACTCCCCTGCAGCCTCCTCCACTGTAGCTGCGGCTTTTAATAGCTCTCCAAATACATTTTGAATAACTTCCTCACAGTTCTTAAATTTGGGATCCTCTGGAATACCTCGCACTCTGATATTACATCTTCTGGACCGATCCTCCAGATACTCTGTTTTCACTTTCAGCTCCGCTTGAGCCTGCTTTAATTCCTCCCAGCCTTTTTGTATGTTTTCCATGGCCACCCCTTGTTGTTCCAACTGAGTCTCTGTATCCTCTACATGATCTCCCAGCTCCGTGATATCTTGTCTGATTGTAAGGTCTCTTTTAATTCATTTTTTACTCCGCTAATTTCCACCTTTAATTCCTCTTTTAGTTCTGTAAGCCACTGCTTGATTTTGTCAGCCATTCCTGAGCACTCCTCTCCTTCCCTCTCTTCCTCCTGCTCCGGCGATTTCTCAGCTGCCATTTTACCTTCTTTCTCTCCCTCCTGCCCTCCTCGTGATGGCGCATAAGATGATCGAAATTCCGCCAGTTTTTTCCTCACTGACAGCTCTCTTTTTGCTTTCTCCATTTATATTTTTTAATTTGTTCATTTGTTTTTGTATGGCTCCGCTCAGCATACACTGATTTCTATGGGGAAGTTCTTCTGTGCTCCCCCCTCCCCCCCCCCCCCTCAGTGGAATACACTGTCGGGTCTGTTTCTCTCACTTATTAGTACCCTTCTATTCCTCCTGGGCAGGGTAGCCAGTTAAGTTTATATTTATCTTGCCTTGTTTTGTGGCTATTACCCTCTGGATTTAATCCCTGGTGGGCTGATGGGAAACGGGCATTTCCTGTTTCCCATCAGCCCCGGCGAGCTTAACAGAGCCGCGAAAGGGAAACTCTCCCTTCGCGGCTCTGAAGCCGGCGCCGAAGGGTCTGATGCAGGGAGGGAGGGCTCTGCCGGGTGGGGGGGGGGGGGCCTGCAGGACTCTCGATTCTGCTGCTGCCACAGTGGCAGCGGCAGCAGCCAGCTTTTTTCATTTTTTTTAAAAATTTACTTTTAATGCAGAATGTTCTTTGCGTGGGGTCCTCTGAAACGTGGGGCCCTGTGCAAAAAAACATTCTCGCTCAATGGACGGGCCGACCCTGGGTCAATGTCACAGCAGGACATGCTAGAGAGATAAAACTAGATGAAATAAATGACTGCTTCTTGGAGCGGATGGTTCATGAACTGACAAGAGGGAAAGCTATTTTGGACCTAGTCCTTAGTGGAACACAGTATCTGGTTCAAGAGATAAGGGTTTTGGGGCTACCTGGCAATAGTGATCATAGAGTGGGTCTGTGTGGGCAACATGTCCAAGCATGTCTAGGGCCCAGCTGTAATTCCTGCAGGCCCTGAATACCATTTGCGGTACATGGCACAGCATCCTTGAATACCGGTGCCTCCTGCGACACTTACCCCGCTTACCAGGTAGTGCTGGCCCTGGCTGTATAACAGCTGGTCTGTTCATCTGAGGTCTTTTTCCTTCCATTGGTAATTATATTGGTTGTATTCATTTTGTTATGTAAAATATTTTTTATGCTGCATATATGCTGACATAAGTTGACAAAAAAAATTTATTATTTTGATTAGTGTGGGCTTACAGATTCTGAATCATTGCATTGGGTGGTTTATAGAAAAAAAATGTTATTGTATGCATAACCCCCCCCCCCTATTAGTTAACTGATCAAAATTTTCTTTTCCTTGCTACAATCAGATGTGTTTGCCTGGATACGCTGCAACAACTCATGGCTTTTCTAAATCGCTATAGTTGTCTCTGATAGTATACTTAGACATGGTTTCAATTAATATGTGGCACATGAACATGGCTTAAGAAAAGTCTTTGGAGTAAGTCTCTAGAGCAGGCATCAATAGATTCACAAGGGTTTTCTACAGAGTTCAAGACTAGACAAACATTGGGTCAATGAGGAAATAGGAACTAATATCACCAGAAATACAAGACACAGTTAAGAGCAAGTTGGCTCAAGTTATTACCCTGGCTCCACTCCCCCACCCCCCTCCAAATCTCCCTGGCACTAAGCAGAACGTGCCAAGGCAGTCTGTGGAGATATTCAGAGATACTATCCAGATAGGAGAAATTATCTGGTAGCAGGTTAGCATAGATCAATCTTAGAAACTGCAGTTTGAATTCCTATCCATCATTCTTTGCACCACTCTCAGCAATGCACTTATCTGTGCTCAGATTTCACCTTTAAACTCATTAATCCAGGAGCAATACACCCCATAAGTTATTTTATTCAGTTCTACATAAAGAGATGGGGGCTTTTAAAATGGAAATATTATGCACTATCATAGTATTTTTCAAAATAAAATGCCCCCCCCCCCCCTGTTTTCTGTTCTGGCTGAATTTCTGCCTGCAGAGTATGTTCTAGGCAGTGACTAATTTATAAATACAGGATTTATTGATTTATTTCATTTCATTATAACATACTGTAACACCGCAATAATATAATTAACTTTGAAACCTTCCCTTAGGATCTTCAACTGGCCTTTAATTAAACCAATATACATTTTTTAAAAACCTTCAAACCATTTAGTACATGGCCATAATAACGAATCCATTGAGGTTTTATGCCTGCCATATTTTGCATGCACGCAGTTGCTTAATTTAGCAGTTATATGCTGGCACAGTACATCTCACCAATCCTTTTTTTTCCTGCCCTATGTAAATGACTATATCCCCCACTCCAAAAAAACAATGCAAGAAGCAATGCTTAATCATTTTGGACAAAAATCAGGTAAGGCCCATGTTATTCTAACCAACATTCCTGTACATATCTTTTGTTATGTTTTATTTATTTTTATCAGTTGGCAGCAATTCTCTCTTAGCTGATTACCATTCTGTACTGTGCAGCAGGAAGGCAGGCGTACAAGGAATAGAAGCAGATCCGCCCTCAAGAACAGAATAAGCAGAAGGAGAGTCAAAGAGAAGGCAAATAAGCAATGAAGGAAGCTTTCCTAGCAAAAAGGCATCAGGAAATGGGGGTAACTGTAACTGTACCAACCCACTCTTTCCCTGAAGGACGAGCAGGCAGCACGTTTGCAAACAACGGGTCACAGCTTTTAGTTAACACTTTTCATGTTAACATGGTATATTATAGTGTAGAAATGCATATTTGAGTTACAGTGCTTTAGAAGGCATATTGAACCATACATGTGCTAAAACCTCCAATGACTGTGTCCAACCACATGTCCTTTGTTTGGTCCTGGTTCATACAATGCACTAGCGCATGTAAATCAAAGCATGTATTTATGAATGGGCCACGTCTGTAATTATATTTTCTACCCTAGCTCATATTCACATATATATGTATATGTCCTTAGGAGGGTTACTAGTTCACATTCCCAAACAAATTGTCTTCACTGTTTGGTGCTATTAGTCCATTTGGCAATCACTGTGTCCTTACTTAACTTATTAATCTATCATCACTGCATACTGAATAAAGCCCCCTTCCATAGTTGGACTGTTGGTAGCAAGGCAACCATGGGATGGGAACTCGTAGCCTGCTGCACAAACCTACCTAAACCACAGTCCTTGTCAGCATGAGGTCATTATGCCTAGACACTTACCTCAGCCACCATTGTGCCCACCACAATATCATTGTGCCCAGTGTGCAGCAGCAGCCAAGAAAGCAAATATAATGCTAGGAATCATAAGGAAAGGAATGGAAAATAAAACAAAGAATATTATAATGCCTCTGTATTGTTCCATGTTGCAACCGCACCTTGAATATTCCATGCAATTCTGGTCGCCATATCTTAAAAAGGATATAGCGGAATTAGTAAAGGTACAGAGAAGAGCCACCAAAATGGTAAAGGGGATGGATGGACCAGGAGGAAAGGCTTAAAAAGACTAGGGCTCTTCATCTTGGAAAAAAGACAGCTGAAAGGAGATATGATAGAGGTCTATAAAATAATGAGTGGAGTGGAAAAGGCAAATGTAGATTGTTTTATGCCTTAAAAAAGTAGAAAGAATAGGGGAATGCAATGAAGTTACAATATAGCACATTTAAGACTAATCGGAGAAAATATTTTTTCACTTAAAGCATAATCAAGCTCTGGAATTATTTACCGGAAGATGTAGTAAAAGTTATCAGTGTAGCTGGGTTTGAAAGAGGTTTGGACAAGTTCCTGGAGGAAAAGTCCATAAACAATGATTAGAGAGGACCAGGGAAATGCATTGCTTTCTCCTGAGATAAGAAGCATGGAATCTGTGTATCTTTTTGGGAACCTGACATGCATTTGTGACATGGATTGGCTGCTGTTGGAAACAATACTGGGCTTGATGAACCCTAGGTCTGACCTAGTATGGCATATCTTATGTTTTTATGTTAGACAAAGAAGGGAACACTTAGAGAGCTCCAGAATTGGAAGAGAGCTTTAGTGAAAATTAGGCCCTCGCTCATTATTTCCAACTGAAACTCAGACTTACCCATTGACTCAACCTGAAAATGGATATCCCCCCAGCGCTGTACTTTACAGCTATGCTGAAGAAACCTTCTTGTTGTTGTTGCTAAGTGCCGTCAAGTCAGTGTCATGGCGACCCTCTGGATAGTTGACCTAAACTGTGTTCTGTGTTCAGTCAGTCAGCCAGTTCATTGTTGATAGAGTGGCACTCAGAGCTGCTGTTATCGTATCGATCCATCTCATTGCCGGTCTTCCTCTTTTGCGTTGACTTTATGTTATGTTCTTATATTCTTATGACCTTCTACCTTGCCAAGCATTATGTCTTCCTCTAACGATCTCTCTCTTCAAATGATGTGTCCAAAGTATGACAGTCAAAGTCTTGTCATCTTTGCTTCTAAGGAAAGCTTAGGTTTGATTTCCTCTAGTACTGACTGGTTTGTTGTTCAGGCAGTCCATGATATATATAGTATTCGTAACCTGCACCATAATTCAAAGGCATCAATTTTCTTCCTGTCTGTCTTTTTCACTGTCCATTTTTGCATCCATATTATGTTATTGAAAATACTATGGCTTGGACAAGTCTAATATTTGTATGGAGAGAGACATCTCTGCTCTTGAGAATCTTGTCTAGGTCCTTCATAGCCATTCTGCCAAGAGCAAAGTGTCATCGGATTTCTTGACTGCTTGTCCTTTCTTTATTGATTGTTGATCCAAGTAGGTTCAATTTCTTCTCCATTAATGATGAACTTATTGATTTTTCCAGTTGTCGGGATTTTTGTCTTCTTAACGTTAAGGTGCAGGCCCATTTTATGACTATGTTCCTTGATCTTGAGAAGCAAATGTTTCACATCATCTTCACTTTCAGCTAGTAATGTAGTATCATCAGCATAGCAAAGGTTGTTGATGATTCTTCCACCAATCTTCACACCTCCGTTGTCTTCATACAGTCCTGTTTCTCTGATGATTTGTTCTGCATATAAATTAAAGAGGTGGAGGGAAAGTATGCAGCCTTATCGTACACCTTTGCTGATTTTAAACCATTCTGTTTCTTCTAGTTCCGTTCAAACTGTTGCTTCTTGATCAGTGTAAAGGTTGTGCAAGAGAATTATCAGGTGTTCTGGTATACCCATGCTTTTTAATGTGGCCTAGAGTTTCTCATGGTTTACATAGTCAAAAGCCTTGCTGTAGTCAATAAAACACATATGGATAACCTTTTGGCATTTTTTTGTCTTTTCAAGAATCCTTCTCACATTCCTGAACACTGCTTTGAACTTCAGGAAGTTCTCGTTCCAGGTACTGTTGTAGTCTCTGCTGAATGATCTTGAATAGAATCTTGCTGGCATATGGGATCAGAGTGATTGTGTGATAATTTCCACAGTCAGTTGGATCACCTTTCTTCTGTATTGGTATAAAAACAGATCTTTTCCAGTTAGTTGGCCATGAATTTGTCTTCCAAATTTCCTGGGAGAGCCTTGTAAGTATGGTAACAGCTTCATTCGATTGCTGTAATACTTCAATGGGAATGCCATCAATGCCCGGTGCTTTGTTCTTTGATAAGACTTTCAATGCTGCTTCAACATTTTCTTTCATCACCAGTTTATTTATTTTTTATTTATTTAACATTTCTTATATACCACCTTTCATGATATCAAGGTGGTTTACATTGAACAAACTGAAATTACACTGAACAGGGCATTACAACTTGGAGATAACTATGTTACAGGGAACATGGGCAACGGAGGTTTAAGTGGCTTGCCCAAGACCACAAGGAGCACCTGTGGGCACTGTTCCCTCTAAGCTGTGCGCGTGTGCGCGCGCACACACCTCGCCGAGTGAGCGCACATACCTTACAACAGAGCGCACAAAAATTACGGTTCTGATTCTGATAGAAAACACCACAAACATCTTAAAATTTAAAAGTTGTTGTGTATTTATGGTTTTCACAAGTTCTACAATATTTTCTAGTGCAATCAATGTGGTGTACATACTGTATTCTGACGTGTAGTCAAATTTTAAAGTATATAACTCAGTGTGTCGTTACGTGGCGCACAAAAATTTAACCTTCCTTCAAAAGCTGCACAGCTGATATTTTATGTGCACACAGACTACAGAAAATTAGAGGGAACTTTGCCTGTGGGACTAGAAACCCCAGTCCTTCTGGCCCAATGTTGCTGTCCTCTAGTGGGATTTGAACCCCTGACCTTCTGGCCTGAGGTACCTTGCCCCAACCACTAGGCCACTACTCCCAATGGTTGAAATGGCTGTTGGTCCACTTGATCTTTATGTACTGTATATTCGTTCCACCTTTTCTTCATCTTCTCAGCATCATTCAACATGGATCCTTGAGCATCTTGTAGCATTCCAACACATTCTTCTTGATGTCATCCCATATCTCTTCTGGAGCTCAGACATTTGTATCTAAAGCAGAAAACTGATTTTTCAAGCAGTTTTTAAATTCCAGTAGTATATTCTCAGGGTCATATTTTGCTGCATTCATCTTTGTCTTCTTAACGTCAAGGTGCAGGCCCATTTTAAGACTATGTTCCTTGATCTTGAGAAGCAAATGTTTCACATCGTCTTCACTTTCAGCAAGTAATGCGGTATCATCAGCATATAGCGAAGATTGTTGACGAGTCTTCAACTTTAGCTTGAGTTTGCATATTAGTAGTTGGTGATCTGTACCACAGTCAGCTCCAGGTTTTATCTCTGTTGATATTATCAAGCTTTTCCATCATTGACTTCCACAGATGTAGTCAATATTATTTTTGTACAATCCATTGGGTGAATTCCACGTGTACAGTCGATGCTTGTGTTGTTGGAAGAAGGTGTTTGAGATTAATAGATCTTGCAGAATTCTATCAGTCTTTCTTTCTCCAGCTTCATTTCTGTTGCCATCCATATTTTCCAACCATTTTGCCTTCTTCTTTGTTGCCAACTCTGGCATTCCAGTCACCCATGACTATCAGGATATCCTGTTTGCATGTTCTGTCAATTTCAGCTTGTACTTGTTCATAGAACTTATCAACCTCTTCCTCTTCTGCAGCTGTTGTGGGGGCATATACCTGAATTATAGTTGTGTTGATGGGCATTCCTCATAGATGAATAGAAATTAAGTGTTCATTTACTGCACTGTATTTCATTACAGTTCTTGCAAGTTTCTTGTTAATTATAAATACAGCACCATTTGTTTGTCTTTCATTTACAGCATAGTAGATCATGTGATCTTCTGATGCAACATGCCCGATGCTAGTCCATTTCAGTTCGCTGACACCCAACAGATTGAGTTGTACATTTTCCATTTTATTCTTGACCACCTCCAACTTCCCTTGCTTCATGTTTCATACGTTCCATGTCCCAATATGTATGTCTTTGCAACTTCTGACTCTCACTTCATGCGCAACTACATCAGTAGTCAGACTTCTCAAGGACTTTGATCCAACCACATCATAAATGCTGGCTTTACTTGAGAAGTCTTCAGCTCATCCCTCATAGCCATCTGAGTGCCTTCCAACCAGGTGGTCTCATATTCCAGTACTATAGTGCAATTTGTTTTATGACTATCAATTGGGTTTTCATAGCAAGATACAGAAGTAGATTTGTCAGGCCTTTCTTCCATACTGGTAATTGTAGTGCTGTTGCAGTTGTCACAGAAATGTGATGATCCGCTGCCAACACCATCCCATTCTGCTGTTGCCCAGTTGGGTGGTTTGTCTTAGTCTGGCACCTCAGCTGACATTTGTCTATCTTGGGAGACCCTGCCAGTAATTCAGCTACCAATAGCTTAGCTCTCAGGATCACTGATGCACACAAGCCCTCACAGCATGACAAGCTGCAAAAAGAGTAAGGGAAACTTACCATCCCCATTTTCTGCTACCTGTCCTATCCTACACAAAGTTGAACCTCTGCCCAGCCTGCACTTCAAGCAACTTTTTTGGTGGCCTAGAATTAGAAGCCAAGTTTTCCAGCTGGGTTTATTTTGTTTGCCTCTCTCCATCCACTGATACTCAGGCACAGGATGCATCTCAGGCCCCAAGGCCTCTCCCCTTTTACCTGCCAGCTTCTTCTGGTGCAAGATCCCATCAGGGCAGAGAAAGGAGGTGGAATTTAGTTTGACTGGTACATTGGCCATGTTGTTTATACTACATTCAGGGAAAAAGTAACTTATTATTTTGTAGGGTGATTACCACTTCCTCAGAGCAATACATACAGTACATAGTTCCACCAGACTTCTAATTTGCAGAAGTCATAATTTGTGGAACAGCAAATCACGAAGAGGGAATTTACAAACTATCTCCATTGTTGCAAAAGCCCATGGGCACATTTTAGCTGTGCTCTTTGAGCATAATTCTGGCACACCTCCAAATTTTGCTATCTAAAAGACATGGAGACTGGAGGGAAATAGACACTGGGAACAGAGCTCCTGAATATGGAGCTTCATTTTCTCTTTATAGCACTATTTCCCCTCTCTAGCAGCAGAAATGGCCAAGAAGGGAAAATAACGTTTGTTTTATTTATTTATTTATTTTATTTAACAGGTTCATATACCACTTTACTCTTAAGTCAAAGCGGTTTACACTGAACAATTTTAAGGATACGTGTGGCATGCATGGAGAGTTGAGCAACTTGAACCTCAGTATCTACAACAACTGTTTACAATATCAAATGTTTTTTCTGTTATCAAGAGACCAGCAGATCGGCATATCTCGGGAGGTTCAGCAGTCTTCTAAAACACCATGAGAATAGAGAGATTGAGCATGGAA
Organism: Ichthyophis bannanicus; assembly: GCA_033557465.1. Taxonomy (NCBI): domain Eukaryota; kingdom Metazoa; phylum Chordata; class Amphibia; order Gymnophiona; family Ichthyophiidae; genus Ichthyophis; species Ichthyophis bannanicus. The sequence continues at coordinate 108,628,840 of CM066040.1, forward strand.
TCTTTCACAGAGTTGGATACTGTGGATCTTTCCGTTCCAGTGGCAGGATCCTTCCATCTCCACTGCTGGAATCTCACCATTTTTATCACTGAAGTGGGATCTTGGCAAAAGTGCTCCCATTGCTCTAGATGCCTTCCTCTGGACACCCTCCGCCCTGCTGCGCTCTTTAGACTGCCTATACCTTTGTCAGCAGCAGCATCTGTTAGGCATGCCTCCTGTTGCTCCTCTTGGCCAGCACATGATTTATTTTATATTCTGCATAATCACTAAGGGTTCAAAGCAGGATTACGTAAACCATACACTTGAAAACATAGACATGACAATTCAGATAATTTGCCCAATATAATACTGTATAATTGCGCAAACAGTAGGCCTTTTAGGATTCCATTACAGCTCTCTAGGCTCAATTCTCTTGTTTCAAACTGACAGATTTATGCTTTTGCTGTTTTAGATAATGGTGGGGGAAGGTGTGCTCTACTGCTGCCTGTCGAAAAGAAGAAACGGGATGGGAGCAGAGGCCAATATAAATGCAGGAGGCTGTAACTTCAACTCTTTCCTCAGAAGAGCTGTCAGGTTTATAGGTGAGTCACCTCTTACAACCCAAACCATCAAATACAGGTTTCCTAATTGCAAAATGTGTCTTCTAAATTTGAAAGTATAAAGTATGCTAATTCTAACTATGATCTAATTAGATCCATGATTTAAAGCAGCAATGGAAATGTGATTTTAATATTTTCTTTTTATACTTTATTTATTGGTTATGCAAATCTTAGTGGTACAATGGGTAAACTATATAGTATATATAAAATAGTTCATAGAAACAGAGAAAATGATGGCAGACAAAGACTCACACGGTCTATCCAATTTACTCATCTATAAGAACTATGAAGTTCTACGTTCCCTTCCTCTCCCTCAAAGATCGTCTGTACTTAGGTTCCATGCTTTCTTGAATTTAGATACTGTTCTCATCTCTACCACTTCCACTGAGAAAGGCCTTTCCGTGCAAGCACTACCATTTCCATAAAGAGATATTTTCTCAGATTTCTCCCGAGTCTATCCCCTTTCACCTTCATCCTATGACCCCCCTCATTTCAGAGCTTCCTGTTAACTGAAAAAGTGCTACCTACTGTGCATTTATAACCTGGAGATATTAAAATGTCTATCTTATGTCCCCTCCCCCATCTTTCCTCCAAACTATACATATTGAGATCTGTAAATCTATCCCCATATGCCTTACGATGAAAACCACTAACCATTTTAGTAGCTGCCCTTTAGACTGACCCGATCCGTTTAAATCCTTTTGAAGTTGAGGTCTTCAGAATCATATACAATACTCTGAGTGAGGTCTCCTTATCTCCAGGAACAAGCAGGAATGTAGTCTTCACATATGGGTATCGTCGGCACTGACGGAGCCTGCGCGGGAACGCTCCCCAGCGTCCAATAGGAAAGCTTTTGGGAGCATCCCACAGCACCTGCATGCTGCCTTCCCGCCTTTCCCAACTGTCCCTCTCCAGTTCTTCATTTTCCGCGGAGCCAACAGGTCACACATCCTGTCACCGCAGAAAATAATTTCCTTCTATTCTTCTTTTTTGTGGTCGCGTCTGCCTTCCTTTGACGCTACACCGGTACCGCCGGTTCTTCTTTTTTTTTTTTCCAAAAAAAACCAAAAAATCTTTTCTTCTGGAGTCTTTTCCAGGTTTTTTCTCCTCAGGTGCCACACGCCATTTTGGGCACTAGGCCCAACTTTTCCTTTAAAATGGAAAAACCCGCTTCAGGTTTTAAAAAGTGTTCCAAGTGTGGCGGTACCATTTCCATCACCGACATCCATGAGTGGTGCCTCAAATATTTAGGTCCTCTCCTGACCACTCTATCTCGGAGTGTGTTGCCTGTGGGATGATGTCAAAGAGGAGCCAGCAGAACCGAGCTGCTAAACATAGCACCCTTTTTCCCTCCGATGCAGCCTTCAGTATTTGGGACTTGTCATAAACTTCCCAAAATCCAACCTTGCTCCCACTCAGTCTCTAGAGTTTATAGGAGCTCTGCTGGATACCAAATAGACAAGGGCCTACCTTCCACAGGCCCGCTGCCTTCGCATTGTGCAGATGGGTTCCCAAGCAGTGTTAAAACCTCACCTCACTGCTCGAGAAATGTTACAGTTGCTAGGCCACATGGCATTCACCATGCATGTGGTTCCTTATGCTCACCACCATATGAGGGCAGCCCAGTGGACTTTATCCACTCAGTGGGCTCAGGCGTCAGGTTGCCTGTCAGACAAAATAGCAAACTCAGATCGCCTTATTTTGTCCCTCCAATGGTGGCAGTCACCCCAGAACCTTTTGGTGGGGTCTCCTTTTCAGCAACTCCCACCCCAAGCCACTCTAACAACAGATGCTTCACAGGTGGGTTGGGAAGCCCACCTGTAAGGCCTCTCTACCAAGGGTACCTGGACTCCACAGGAGGCCTACCTACACATCAGTATCCTGGAACTCAGAGCAATCTTCCTTACTCTTCGAGTATTCCATGCCCAGCTCAGCTACAAGGTAGATCTAGTTCAAACAGACAATCAAGTAGCCATGTTCTATGTGAACAAGCATGGCGAAACAGGCTCTCTGTCACTATGCAACGAAGCTTTGCGACTATGGGCCCTCGCCAGAGAGCATCAGATTCATCTCATTGCGGTGTATCTTCCAGGCATTCAAAACTCTTGGGCAGACAGACTCAGCCGAGTTCTGCTTCCACACGAATGGTCTCTCCATGCTGACCAGGTGGCCAAAATTTTTAAAATTTGGGGAACCCTGGACATAGACCTCTTCGCAAGTCCACTGAATGCCAAACTTCCCCGGTTCTGTTCCAGAATTCCAGCTCAGGGTTGTCAGGCCAGGGATGCTTTCCTCCTCCATTGGGGCCAGGATTTCCTGTATGCTTTTCCACCCATTCCCCTAATTCCCAAAACCCTGTTCAAGCTTCAGAGAGACAGAGGTCATATGATTCTCATAGCTCCACATTGGCCATGGCAAATGTGGTACCCTCTGCTCCTACATCTCTCTCAAGCTCCGCCTCTGGAGTTAGGATCTGCTCCAGATCTCCTTTCTCAGGAGGATGGGATGCTGTGGCATCCCAATCCCCAGTCTCTGCAACTCAGGGCCTGGTAGCTGAAAGCCTAGAACTTCACGGTCTTAACCTTTCTCAACAAGTAAAGGATATCCTTTATGCTTCCAGGAAGCCTTCCACAAGACACTCTTATGCTTTCAAGTGGAAAAGATTTACCATATGGTGCTCGCAGAAGGGTCTTAACCCTCTTGCGATACCTCTGGAATCATTACTGGAGTATCTCCTTCATTTGTCTAATGCAGGGCTTAAGACCAATTCAATGAGAGTTCATTTGAGTGCTATTTGCAGCTTCTTTCAAGCCTCTAAATGGGCAACCTATTTCCTCTCATAGCGAGATTTATGAGAGGCCTTCTTTTAACGAAGCCTCCCATTAAGCCTCCACCAGTGGCATGGGACTTAAATTTGGTTCTTGGGCAGCTTATGAAACCGCCTTTTGAACCATTAGCCACTACCTCTTTGAAATTCCTTTCCTGGAAGATCATCTTTCTTATTGCAATCACATCAGCACATCGCATCAGTGAATTGCAAGCATTGGTGGCTGATCCTCCTTATACAAGGTTCCATCACGATAAGGTAGTCCTTAGGACTCATCCACATCATATGCCAAAGGTGGTGTCACCTTTTCATTTAAACCAAGCGGTTTACCTTCCTGTATTCTTCCCAAGGCCTCATGCCTCAAATGCAGAAAGGAATCTTCATACTTTGGATTGTAAAAGGGCTCTAGCCTTTTACTTACAAAGGACACAGCAACATAGGAAGCCCTCTCAACTCTTTGTTGCTTTTGATCCTAGTCATTTGGGAATTCCAGTCTCCAAAAGAACACTGTCCAACTGGATTGCACAGTGTATATCTTTTGCCTATGAGAGTAAAAACCTTCCTCTGGAAGGCCATGTCACAGCTCACAATGTGAGAGCCATGGCAGCCTCTATGGCTCATCTTCACTCTGTGTCTATCGATGACATCTGCCGAGCAGCTACTTGGGCTTTGGTTCATACCTTCACAGCCCATTACTGCTTAGATAAGGACTCCCACTGGGATGCCTTGCTTGGTCAGGCTGTTCAACACCTGTTCCATACCTAATCAACTCCTACCCACCATCCCTGGTAGGATGCCAGAGATCCATGGGGGGAAGTGGAGCCATTTCACAAGGGCACACAACTTCTGGGGTCTTCTCCCTGACATCTGCAGCTAGGGAGTCCCCATATGTGAAGACTACATTCCTGCTTGTTCCTGGAGATAGCATAGTTACTCACCTGTAACAGGTGATCTCCGGGAACAGCAGGAATTTAGTCTTCACAACCCACCCACCTCCCCTAGGAGTTGTATCTCTCTATCTCTTTCTCTTTCTCTTTCTCTCTTTCCCTCTCTCTTTTGCCTCAGCTATAAACTCAACTGGAGAGGGACAGTTGGGAAAGGCGGGAAGGGGATGCTCCCAAAAGCTTTCCTATTGGATGCTGGGGAGCGTTTCTGCACAGGCTCCGTCGCTACCGACAATACCCATATGTGAAGACTAAATTACTGCTGTTCCCGGAGATCACCTGTTACAGGTGAGTAACTATGCTTTTTCTGCTGGCCATTCCTCTCCCTATCCACCCAAGCATCCTTCTGGCTTTCACCATTGCTTTTTCTACCTGCTTTGCCACTTTAAGATCATCCAATATGATCACCCCCAAGTCCCCCACTTTGCCCTCTATATTCTGCTCCCTTGGGTTTTTGTAGCCTTGCATTTTTTAACATTAAATCTCAGCTGCCAAATTCTTGACCATTCTTCAAGCTTCACTGGTTCCCTCCTCATGATATCTACACCTTCCAGGGTATCTACTCTGCTTCAGATTTTGGTATCATCCTCAAAGAGGTATACCTTTCCCATCAGATCTTCTTCAATATTGCTTACAAAATGGTTAAAAAGAATAGGGCCAAGGACCACTGGTAACCCCCCTTCTTCATTTATTACTTTTCTCTGTCGCTTCCCACTCAATCAGTTTCTTACCCAGTCAGTCACTTTAGGATCCACCCCAAGGGCAGTACATTTATTTATAAGTTGTCAATGCAGAACAGCATCAAAGGCCTTGCTAAAATCTAAGTATACAACATCTAGCCCTCTTCCCCAGTTCAATTCTCTGGAGACCCAGTCAAAGAAATCAAGCAGATTCATCTGACGACACCTTCCTCTAGGAAAGCCACTCCACCTTGGATCCTGCAATCCCTTGGATTCCAGAAACCACATCATCCTCTCCTTTACAAGTATTTCCATTAATTTACTCACCACAAAGGTTGGACTAATGAGTCTGTAGTTACAAAACCCTTCTTTACTCCTGCTTTTGAGGACAGAAACCTCATTAGACCTTCTCGTCCTCAGGATAACTCCAAACTCTAAAGATGCATTGAAAAGGTCAGGCAGCATAGCTGCTAGTATTTCCCTAAGTTCTTTCAACACCTTTATATGATTCTTCTCCAGTCCCATCGCCTTGTCCACTTTTACTTTAGCTCACAAACACAGTCTTTTTAAAATAGTTTGAATTCTACCTCAATTCCATTCCTATTTGTTTTAATTTTCTGAGGTTCCATTCCTGGCCCTGAACACAGAACAGAAATATTTGTTGAGCAATTCCATTTTATTCTCATCAGCCTCTATGTATACCTCCCCTTAACCCTTGAGTCTCACTGCCACCTTTTCATGTCCTCTTGTCACTAACACCTACAAAGAAGGCTTGTCCTCCTGTTTTACTCTATTGACTATTTTTTCTTCCATTAGTATCTTTGCTTTCCTGACTATCAGCTTCCGTTAGCGTCTCTAGATATTTTTGTCTGTTTTGCTTTCTGTGATATATTATAGTTTATAAAGGCTAATCTCTTTTTCCTGATCTTTTCAGCTACAATTTTTGAAAACCACAGTAGCCTCCTTTTCCTCTTTCTTCTATTTACTTACATAACAAAAAGATTAGTTGCTCCTAAAATATCCCCTTTCATTTTTCCTGTGGTTGTTCTACTTCCTCAAGATGTCCCATGCAGCTAATGACTCCTTGAGATATTCCCCCATCTTTGCAAAATTAGTTTTCCTGAAGTCTAGAGCCTTCAATTTGAATGAACCATCTCTGCCCGTGTCCTAATATTGAAGCTCATCATCCAGTGATCACTGCACACCAAATGATCACCTGTTACATCAGAAATACTTTCCACATTTGTAAGCACCGACTTCAGTATCGCCCCCTCCTGCATGGATTCCATTACCAGTTGCCAGAACAGTCCTCCCTGTAGATAATCTGCCATCTCCCTATTTCTAGATTACACTGTAGCATGGATATCCCAATCAAAATCTGGAAAATTGAAATCTCCTAGCATTAGTACTTACCCTTTCCACAGTATTGTGAATGTTATCAATTAAATCTTTTGAATTTGAATTTTAGATTTCTTTACTCACCTTTCTAAATCTAAGCTCGAAGGAATTATAATCTTTTAGGCTAGCACGTCCCAAATCTGCCCTAGGGATCTGACAGTCAGTCAGTTTTTCAGGGTGCATACCATAAATATGTATAAGATAGTTTTGTATGTTTTGGGCTTCCTACTTATATAAATTTCTTTTTTATATTCATAGTGGATATCCTGAAAACCCAACTGGTTCTGAGATACCCAAGAAGCTCTGCTTTAGGTTTTAATTCTGCTAAATTCTGAGCAGCTAGTGATATTCAGCTTATGATATTTTAATGATTAGTTGGAAATATTCATCTAATGAGATTTTTCTCATTCTTCAAACACACATTTGAATAAGAACATAAGATATGCCATACTGGGTCAGACCAAGGTCCACCAAGCCCAGTATTCTGTTTCCAACAGTGGCCAATCTAGGTCATATGTACCTAGCAGTTTCCCCAAGGGACACAGGTTCCCCAATGCTTGTATTGGTTCAAGTATTGATATCCTGGGTCCCTTCTTAATAATGGTTTATGGACCTTTGCTCCAGGAACTTGTCCAAACCTTTTTTAAACCCAGCTACACTAACAGCCTTTACTACATCCTCCGGTAACAAATTCCAGAGTTTGATTACACGTCGAGTGAAAAAATATTTTCTTTTATTAGTCTTAAATAGTTTACCCTGTAGCTTCATTGCATGTCCCCTAGTCTTTCTATATTCTGATAAGGTAAACAATCGATCTACGTTTACCCGTTCCACTCCGTTCATTAATTTATAGACTTCTATCATATCTCCCCTCAGCCATCTCTTTTCCAGGTTAAAGAGCCCTAACCTTTTTAGCCTTTCTTCATAGGAGTATCCTTCCATCCCCTTTACCATTTTGGTGGCTCTTCTCTGAACCTTTTCTAAAATCGCTATATCCTTTTTAAGATACGGCGACCAGAATTGCACACAATATTCAAGGTGCGGTCTCACCATGGAACGATATAGAGGCATTATAATATCTTTTGTTTTATTTTCCATTCCTTTCCTTATGATACCTAGCATTCTATTTGCTCTCTTGGCCGCTGCTGCACACTGGGCTGAGGGTTTTAACATGGTATCCATAATGACGCCTAAATCTTTTTCCTGGGGTGGTAGTTCCTAATGTGGAACCTTGCATCGTGTAACCATAGTTTGGGTTGTTCTTCCCTAGGTGCATAACCTTGCACTTGTCCACATTAAATTTCATCTGCCATTTTGATGCCCAGTCTTCCAATTTATCAAGATCCTCTTGCAATTTTCCACAATCCTCTTGGGTTTTAACAACTTTAAATAGTTTTGTGTCATCTGCAAATTTGACAACCTTACTCGTTATTCCACTTTCCAGGTCATTTATGAATATGTCAAAAAGCAGCGGACCCAGCACAGATCCCTGGGGTACACCACTATTCACCTTTCTCCATTGGGAAAATTGGCCATTTAGCCCTACCCTCTGCTTTCTATCTTTTAACCAGTTCCTAATCCACAATAGTACACTGCCTCCTATCCCATGACTCTTTAGTTTTGCCAAAAGTCTCTCATGAGGGACCTTGTCAAAGGCTTTCTGAAAGTCCAGATACACAATATCAACCGACTCACCTTTGTCCACCTGATTATTCACTCCTTCAAAAAAACATAACAGATTAGTAAGACAAGATCTTCCTTGTCTAAAGCCATGTTGGCTGTCTCCCATTAGGTCATGACTATCTACATGCTGAGTAATTTTATTCTTTATGATGGTTTCTACCATTTTCCCGGTACTGACGTCAGGCTCACCGGTCTGTAGTTTCCCGGATCACCCCTGGAACCCTTTTTAAAAATTGGTGTTACATTGGCGATCCTCCAATCTTAAGGTATTAGAGATGATTTTAATAATAGTTCACAGATTACTAATAGCAGGTCTGCAATCTCATATTTCAGTTCTTTCAACACCCTTGGATGTATACCATCCGGCCCAGGTGATTTGCTACTCTTCAGTTTATCTAATAGTTGTAATACATCTTCCCGATGTATCGATATTTCCTTCAATTCTTCCGCACCTTTAAATACCACTTCAGTCATGGGTAACATCCCTACATCTTCCTCAGTAAAGACCGAAGCAAAGAATTCATTCAGTCTCTCCGCTATCGCCTTGTCGCCTCTTAGTGCTCCTTTAACCCCTTTATCATCTAATGGACCAAATGACTCTCTCACAGGTTTTTTGCTATGAATGTACTTGAAAAGTTCTTTACTTCGCGTTTTTGCTTCCGCAGCAAGCTTCTTCTCAAATTCTCCCTTTGCCTGCCTTATCAATGCTTGCATTTGACTTGCCAGTGCTTGTGCTGTTTCCAGGTTTCGTCGTTTGGCTCTTTTTTCCATTTCCTGAAAGATGCTTTTTTGGCAACAACAGCCTCTCTGACCTCACCTTTAAACCATGCTGGCAGTTTTTTGGACTTCCTTCCACTTTTCTTAAAGCATGGAATACAGCTGGTCTGGGCTTCCAAGATAGTATTTTTCAACAACAGCCAAGCCTGATGTACGTCTTTAACCTTTGCAACTGCTCCTTTTAGTTTTTTCTTAACTGTTTTCCTCATTTTATCATAGTCTCCCTTTCGAAAGTTAAAAGGTAGTACTGTGGATTTCCTTATTATCCCTCCTCCACTAACTAAATCAAAGGCAATCATGCTATGATCACTATTGCCAAGTGGCCCCAACAACCTTATCTCTTGCACTAGATCTGGTGTTCCACTAAGGACTAGATCTAATATGGCTTCCCCTCTGGTCAGTTCATGAACCAGCTGCTCCAAGAAGCAGTCATTTATTTCATCTAGGAACTTTATCTCCCTAGCATGTCCTGACGTGACACTGACCCAGTCGATACCGGGGTAGTTGAAATCACCCATTATTATTACTTACTGCGCTGTAACTTTTGTTAGCTTCCTTGATTTCTTTGAACATTTCATCATCCATTTGGTCATTCTGGCCAGGCGGTCGATAGTACACCCCCACTGCCATCACCTTCCCCCTTTTACATGGAATTTCAATCCATATAGATTCTACAGAAGATTCCATCCCATGGAGATTTACTCCTTTGGATAGATTTTTGTACATCTCACAAAATAGTGCAGTGTTTCCCCAACTATCTCCTGGAGTCACAACTAGCAAATCTAGATGTGCAAATCTATCTCATGAACATTCATTGTAAGAATCCTGAAAATCTGACTGGATAGGGGAGGGCTTCCAAAAGAGGTTTGTAAAACACTAGAACAGAGACTTTTGGGTCTGAGTTAATAATTTTTTTCCCCATAAACACAGAGAGCCCGATTCCATCCTGGACTTACTGGCCCTATGTGCATCCGGTCGGAACCAGATGCACATAGTGAGTCGTGATTCTGATCCCACTGGGCACACCTAGCCTCGCGGGATCAGAATCGTGAAAAGGCCTGTACGTGCAGGCCGGGACTGCAATTCATTCTGGCCTGCATGTACAGGCCTTGCCCAACTAACTCAGTATGGACTTCACAATGGAGCCGCGGCGCCATTAGTCTGGTTGCATGGTGCTGCGGCTCCATTGTAAAGCCGCGATCCCCGGCTGCCGGCTCCTGAACTGCTTTCCCTGCAGCCCAACCCCCGATCTGGTCTCCCAAGGCCAGGGTTGGGCTGCAGGGAATGCTCTCTGCCCCCTCCCGCCACTTTGCAGCCCCAGGCCTACTGTCTGCTGCCTGATCGGAGAACTTATTCCACCTCAGAGGTGGCTAAGTACCCCATCCAAGCCATCAGCCCTGGACGTACAGGGCTGACATTGCAATCGGCCCTGTACATCCGGGGCCAATGACCGCCCACCGCCCGCCCTAATGCTGCCCCTGATCCACCCTTTTTCCCACCCCCATCTAACTTCCCTGTACAACGAGCAGAGAAGTTAGAAGTTATTGGGTGGGGGTATGTATGGAACGACCCCCAGAGTGACTACACTATTGGTGATGTTTTCTCCCAGACTTTAAATACATGAGGTTGGAATATACTGCAGTATAAGCCATGCTGAGGATGGTGTCTCAGTGATGGTTTATCAACAGAACACATCCTGACTTAAAATGTACTTCAGATAAAAAGAAACAGGTAACTTAGATCAAGTCTCTAAACAGTTATGATTGGAGTAAGGCTTAACTCTGGTCCAGTTCAATGAACACAGTAATCCTTTTCCTTGGACACCATCATACATACTTGACAAGACTCTCACTTACTATTCCATGTTAAACAAGAAACCTTCATATTGCATAAACATTTGTTTACAGTGGTTTAAGAGATCACACAATAGCGGATTATGGATCATAGATCTTCTACCCTGATCCCATACTGCTTCTTGGTCTCTGAGCCTTCTAAATGCCTGGAAAACGTTTCTGACATCCAGCATTTCCTTTTGAATCTCAGAAGACCAATCCAAATATTCAAGGGTAGAGTCATGCATATGGTTATCATTTGCCAGGCCTTGTTTTTTATCTGAATCTTCTATGGCTCAGTATCACCATCTTTGAACCAAGAAAACCCCACTTCAAGGCTGGGCAAGGTACCTTTTGCCCTTATAAAATATTAGCTCTTTATCATACCTTATATTATCTAGCTAGGTTATCAGCCACTTTTAGCATACTTTCCAAAGAAAAACAAGTGTCAAATGCACATATATAGTGAAAAATACAAAGTGTTATTCCAGGAACCCTTTGTTGATCAAGATTGGACATTTGAATGGTTAAGGAAAGGTAAACTGAAACCGAAGGATGAGAGATTGATAATTACAGCCCAGGACAGTGGATTACAGATGAGATGGCTTATAGAAAGCATTGAAAAAACTAGCAAACAGACATATGTTGATTCTGTAAGAAAGACCTGGAAACAGTGACTGACTGCAAAGTTCTGATGGTGGAAAATTTCTATACAGAAAGGCACAAAGTAGCATGCCTCATACATTGGAAACTCTGTAAACACTACAACATCACTGTGCCTGAAAAGCACTGGGATCATGACCCTAAGAGAATTATAGAGAATAAAGAGATTATAATCATCTGGGACATTCCCATTCTGATGAAAAAGAAACTGGATGTGCTGAAACTCGACGTAGTGATAAAGGAGAAAAACACCAGAACAGCATTGATATAATTGAGGTGTTCGTTCTGAGTGATTATTCTGTGAATCACGTGGAGAGGCAGAAGATCCTGAAGTGCAAAGAAAATATGGCAGAAAGATCCAGAAATATTTCCCATCGCATTGGGAGCCACAGACTTGATAAAGAAGAATTTCCAAGCACATCTTCACAAACTACCCATACATACTACATCTTAGGAACTCCAGAAGGAAGCTCTCTTTGGCATGATGCAAGTACTATGCCATGTATTAGCAGTACATTTGAGAAACTGAGATCATACTCCACATACCCTGGGGCTTAGAAGTGAGGTTTATGACTATCATGGTTTGTGGAAAACTGACCCATTTGGAGAAACTGCCCTGAGACAAGTTTGTGCAGGCAAATTGGTTGGCAAGAGCCTACTTCCAGTCATGCTGCCAGTAAGACCATATGAAAGGGCCTAGGGCCCCTTCTTCGAAAGGAATATTGGAATACAGCCTAAATGTTCACATATACTGCTCAAGCTGTCAAAAAGGAGTTACTATTGACCAGTCCCAAACACAGTCTTTGGGACAATAAGGAAACAATGACATGAAGATCTCATAATGATGGGAGTGGGATAGACTATAGAAATGCCAACATTAGTAGGAAGATCTTAAGGGGAAAAGGTTTTGGCACTGCTGTTCAGTGGGAAGAGGATATCACCAACGATTTGTCTATTAAGTTTCAGTGGGCAGGTTGGCGTGCTAAATGGTATTTATACTCAAGACCTTCTGAGGTACATAGGTACATGAATTTTTTAGCTTAATAAATGTTATTCTGGAAAACACTGAGTAATTGAAGACTAGAAGGTGTAACAATCATTTCCTCTAGGTACTGTTGAGGAAAGACACCCCCCCCCCAAATACTACAAAAGGAGTAAAGTAACACTAGTAGGTAGGCACTTCTACAATCAGCCTTGACCAGCTGAGCCTGTAGCCTAACTCAACATAGATTATGCAGACTGAGGATCGCCCGACCACTAAAAGTTGTCCTGGAGGGTTCTTGGTAATTGGAGGCTAAAAAATGCAATAGCCTCTTAAACCTCACATTCTCAACCACCAGCAGGGGCTGGACATCCAGGATAACCATTTTCCTGATGCACGGTGTCACCACCTGTGATGCTGCCAGACACTTGTCCTGGGACAGTGATGCCATTCACCACCTCATCTCTTCTATGGTGATTTGCATAGATGGGTATCGAGGCTGTTTGCTGAGCACCTCATGGGGGGAAGAGGCTGAGCGTCAGCTTGAGAAACAAGTTTCCTCTTTTCTGTAGCTTTCCTACATGGCATTGCCAGCCTCCTTTGTACCTGGGACAGGCACTCCATCTTGCGGCCAACGACCTCCAAGGTGCAGCGCTGGGAGAGAATACCTGCTGAGTCTGGATTGGAGGCAGTATGGCTTGCCACTCAGCTTTAAGGTAAGTTTGCTGTGCTGCCTCCGAAGTGTGGGCCCAGCAGTGGTGCAACCCCTCCCGGTAGGTACCCAGGGCATGCCACACGCACCGCCCTGCTCTTGGTACGCTACTGCCTACTGCTCCCACTTCCAGTGCAGTATAGAGTCCACAGTCTAGTATCAGGGCCCTTCATGGAACCTAACTTAGAAGGGTAATGTTTATGCAAATGAGGCAGCAAGCCACTGTTCAAGATATGGTCAACTAGCCTTCCTCTACCAATGCCCTTCTGACAGTACATGCATTCTGCATAACACAGATCCTCAAGCACTTTAAAATGCCTCCGCAATTCTGAGTTTTTTTGGGACTTCTACTCTGCTTCCTTGAAGGCTGCTGTTGCAACTGGAACCAGGGCTGTGGGCAGAACAGAAAATTAAAAGCCAAAGGCATCCTTCATAATCTCCGCTATTTGCTCTCTCTGTGGGATGCTCTTGGCCATGAAAGCATCACTTCCTACCTCCTCATCAGTTAGTGCACCAATAAGTACATTTTCCAGATACTCTTCAGCTACAAAACATTCACCATCTGATGATTCTGCTGGAAATCCCTCAAAGGATGATTCATCAGATTCTGCATCTGCCAAAACCTGCCCCATTCACTTCTCCGAAGAGAACAGAGTGCACCTGCTACTCTACTGTTTTGGCAATGGATTTAGCTGATTCTGGTCTCCAGTCTCCCCCTCCCTCCCCCGCCATCTTGGCACTCTCGACCTTCTTTTGCACCTCTTTAAAGATGGGAGCAGACAACTGGTCTTTTATCTTTCCACTGGAAGCTGCAGCTCTTAGTGCTGTCCTCTTAAAGAAATCACTCTTTTGCTTGGCTGGTGGGCTACAAGACGCTGGAGGTCATCCTCTTTCTACCTCTCTACTAGTGTAGCAGCCAAATCTGGATCTCTTGAAAGTCTGTCTCTGCTACTTCTCTCCAACTATGCCATCAGGCTTTCTGCCTCTGAAGCCAAAGAGACCCAGAGACTTTGAAAAACACTTTTCTCTGGCACCGAGACAGAAACAGTGCTGCCTCTCTCAGAGTTTATATTGATCTCTGGATGATTTCTCTATTTTTACATCTTTTGGACTTCGGCACCAATTTTTTGTCCTTTCTTTCTCTGAATGCAGAAAAGAAAATGGTGCTGGATTGCTGGTATTTATTTCAGTTTCCCATCAACCACCATGGGATTTTTGGAGAAGTGAGGCTTTGTTTGACTGTTTGCCAAAATGTTTCAACAGTGAAATGACTCGTGCTTCTTCTTTCTCCCTCTCCCAAACTGGCTCTGCTATGTCCGCCCCATAAACTACACTGTTACTGAAAGTACATAAAATAAAAGCATAATTTAACTCATTCTGGCCCTGCGGTCTTTCAGTTCATTCAAAGGTACACAAACAAAAAAATGCCCTCATTCATCACATTTTACCATCCGTTTTAAAATGAATGCACATCCCTAACTTTTAGGCTAAACAAGCACACTCTTTTTTGCATGTCTGCTGAAAAGGTTGTATTTGAGGGGGAACACAAAAAGAAATGATATGATGTCATTAAGTGCCATTTTAGCATTTATTGTAAAACATTTAGTATATGTTAATAGTTTTCAGTACAACTTTTACTATATAGGTCCCTAAATCTTTTTAACTGCATTTACATTTTTCTAAAAATAAAAGCTTTCGGCAGAAATCAACTCTCTCTTTTGGATACTATTTATTTCTATACCATTAACCTATTTTTTCCGCAAGAAACGTTCACACTGCTATTAAGCCTGTGGCGGTCAGCGTTTCTTTTTAAATACCAGCCATCACAAGCAAAAATATCCAAATATTCAGTGCCAGCATCTGGACAGGGACCGGCACTAAATTTCCAGATACAGTGGTGAGGCGCTGGCACTAATCGTATATGAATGACTGCAAGCCACTATCCGGGTGGCTTATCTGGATAGCAATTAGGACAAGTGAGTTGCTGTTACCCAGAGAGTGGTGCTGGAAATCACCACTATCTAGATAAATGTTCTCTCTCTGCCCCAGCTTTGTACATGAATCATCCCAGCACTATCCAAATAGTGCCAAGATAGGCTTTAAAGATATTCAGCTAGTGCCGCTTGATATCTGTCGCAAAGAGACTTATCCAGGTAGCAGATGCTGCTACCCAAGTAAGTCTCTTTAAATACTGGGCCCATTAATACCAGCAGGAACCATAAGGTATCAGTATATCAGAAAGGACTCCTTGCTTTGGCCAGATCCAGCCAGGAGTGGCGTGACGGACTGCTTGTGAAACTGTTCAGGGATTCTATTAATCTATTCTTGTCCTTTTCTCTCAAAATGCTAGGCATTTCTGTCCCACCATCCTGTGAGCAACATATTATTTGCCTCTCTTTTTGTAACACTCCTCTCCCATGTTAGGAAATTCACAGTCCAGTCTTTAACGGCAATTTCCTCCTAATTAGAAACGTGCCATTTCTTCTCTAAGTGGAGACTAGTGGTCCTGATATTATTCTCTTTTGTGTTGTGGAAGGAAACTACTCCCTAATTAAAACTCCTCCTCATATGGAAGTTAGTGGCATCCTGAGGTAAATTACTGTCTTTAAATAGTTCCATATAATCACAGATTAAAGGCAGGTACTATGCCTCTTAACACAGATGTTACATTCTTTCAAGATGAACTTACTATGTTTCCACAAACAGAATCACTGATGCTTTTCCTGTAGGAATCTCTTTCTCTTCTTAGTTTCTGATATTTGACCCATTGTAAGAGGATTAAGATGAAAAGAAAACCTTTTCAGAATGGAGCGCTCGGTTCCCAGTGACGTGCCCCTCTGCTGGAGTCTCTTAGGCCAGGATACTTTAGTCACTTACCTTGATTCCTCATTCCTCTGCCAACAACAAAGAAGTAAAAGGAAAGCTTACCATATGTCCCTGATTTTCAGGGATTGTCCCCGAATTTGCACAATAGTTCCCAATTTGTCCTGCTACATAGAGCAGTTGTCCCTGGTTACACTATATCAAGCTTCCTTACTTCTCTGTGTGCATGGGCAGCACCAGCAAAAAAAATCCTCCTCCTGCCTGCCTGAGTGGTGAACTGGGACTGTGGACTAGCTGCAACTGACCTCAGCAACCGAGCCCTGCTGCACCGACCTAGGTCCAGGGATCAGGAGGAGCTGAGTCTGACAGCACTGCAGCCACATGACCCTGCTCGAGCATGACGTGGGGGACTCTGGCAGCTGGCCAAGGAAGCTCTGTGCTGTAGTTTGGAGCACCAGTTTTGCAGTGTTGTCTGCCAAGGAAGAAGAATTTTAGCTGCCTGCAATAAGAGAGGTGAGGAAGACCAGCATAGCAGTGCCATAATATTAATGTGAAAAAATATATAAACCTCCAAAAAATGTAATGACTCACAATGAATTTGAAAAACAGAAAGTCAAAACATAATAACCCTTGAATTCGTCTACAACAAAACCAATTTTTACTGTTGGAATCCGCCGACCTGAGAAGGGGAGAAGAAAAACTCCCCTCTCCGTGTCAGTAGAAGCCTTTTTTTATTATTATTTTCAAAATTTTGCAAATTTAAAGGTAGTGCAAAAACCACTTATCTGTGTTGTTAGGAATTCTGTTGCTCTTTTTGATGAATGGACATTGCCATCCACAGATAAGTGGTTTTTGCACTACCTTTAAATTTGCAAAATTTTGAAAATAATAATAAAAAAAGGCTTCTACCGACACGGAGAGGGGAGTTTTTCTTCTCCCCTTCTCAGGTCGGCGGATTCCAACAGTAAACATTTGTTTTGTTGTAGATGAATTCAAGGGTTATTATGTTTTGACTTTTTGTTTTTCAAAATAATATTAATGTGGCCTGGTGGGGGGAGGAGGGAGTGCACAGTGCTGTTTCTCTTAGGGGGGTTTTGCGTTGCCTCTGGAGGAAGGGGACATGCTGGAATTAGGGGAGAAGCAAGGAGAAGATGGTCAGCTTGGGGGATGGAGAGCAAGGTACCCAAAAGGGAGATAATGGATGCTGATATTCCCAAGCTGATTTTAGTATAACATAAATTTTAGGGTGGAAAGTTACAAGAGGAAGTGGGAAGATGCTGGCCAGGCCCACCCACCCCTCCCCACGCACATGTCCCATATTTGCAAACCAAAAATCTAGTAACCTTAGCATAAGGAAATAATTTGATACTCGTCTGTGATAGCATGTGTGGGTAGAGTGGGAGCTGAGCTGAGGGTCAGAATATATAAAAATCTTTATTACAAAACAGAAAAAAGTAAAACAATTTGTGGCTTATCTTTACAGACTGCAAGCAGCACAACAGCAATATTAGTCATGACAGGCCCAATTTTCATTTAGGCAAGCTATGCACTGCGTTGGTGCGCAGCATGCCTGCCAACCCCCTTGACCCGGATTTTCATTTCCACGGCGACAGAAATGAAAATCCGGGTCACGCCGCACAGGCCAGCAGCTGTCAAGGTTAAGTGGGTAACAGCAATTTTCGATGCTGCCCATTTAGTCCCAGGCTGTTACCTGCTTAGTGCCATTCCCCAGCTCCTCTGCCCCGCAATGCGCCAAACACACCCTGATGCTAAGCAGATAGCATCTGGGCGAGTTAGGGACTTAACCGGGATTTTCCAAAGGTGGGCCCGAAATGTCGTGGCATAATTTTGAGACCTTTCTTCTCCTAGTCTGCACCTCCGTGTTTCACACTGGGCCTGGGGTTTTTAACTTCTTCCCCTAGAGCCCACCTCAATTCTCGGTTTTATAGTTATATTCCTGTTAAGGTGGGCTGAGGTTGTTGTGGCCCATGAGAAGGACCAGAGATCTCTCCTGCATACTCCTTCACATAAGCGCAATATTACATAAAGGAATTCATCATTTGGCTATGTGTTCCTTAAATGATGGTAATCTTTCTAAGTTGAAGACAGAACCATAAATGAAAATGTAAACCCTAAAGTAAGAACTGTATGGTACACTAATATAGGAATGTTATAACTTACCTACAGCCTGTAGTTTTCTCGGTCATGTGCTGCACACAGTTCACATGCTATCCTCACTGGCAGGGCTGCATGCAATAGAAAATGAAGACAAAGTTAAAGGATGCTGCCAGAAGCCAGAAAGCCCCGTTTCTGATTGAGACGTTGTGTTTCTAAATGTCTGCAGGGAAACGGCCAAGGTCTAAAGGCAGGCCACAGGATACTTGCTAGCCACAGCTTATCATACATATATTAAGATGTATACTCAGAATTTCTGTATCTAAACAAAAAGAAATTAAGTTTGCAGCTAAAGAAGTAGGCAACTAAGTTAAAATTGGCAACTAAAAGCAATAAGAGAAACATAATACGTTGCTTAGGTAATTTGAGAACCTTTCAGGATGGTCTGCATTAGGGATGTGGATTTGTTAGCATGTATTCAGTTCAACTGGCCACCTTAAATATTTTAGGGCTCCTTTTACTAAAGCTTTCTGAAGTTCTGCACTTAACATGCAAAACAAATGTACATTAAGTACAAAGCCTCCACACTAGCTGTTGGGAGCATGACCAGCTTGTCTCTGGCAGTCCACTCTCGGACACGAACGCTAACGTGCACTCTAGTGAGATGGGTTCACCTAATAATCCCCATAAAAGTGTCATTACGTGAACTTGAGCCAAGGAGTGCACAGCAATAGTCCTGGCTCTCTTTGCCCACACTGGGTATCTTGTTGGTCCATGGGTAGTTGCAAATTGAAGTCAGGTAGTCGGGGTGAAAGGAGCGCCACTAGTGTGCTGACTGTGACAGGAGAAGAAATCGCAGTCTACCATGGTTTGCAACCTGCATGGGGTTACGACTCCTACTACTACTAAACATTTGTATAGCGCTACAAGACGCACGCAGCACACACACAGACACATGTAAAAGACGGTCCCTGATCATCAGAGCTTACAATCTAGTCAAGACAGGCAACACAGGATACAACCAGGGGGAATGGTAAGGAAACACAAAGGAGTCAAGCTCTGAAAGCGGCAGCGAAGAGATGAGTTTTCAGCCTGCATTTGAAAAGAGTCAGAGAAAGTGCCTGACGTACAGAGAGGATGGCACTGGGATAGACTGCAGTATGCAACCTCTCAGGGCTGAGCCATGGGAGGTCACAAATTAAACAAGAAAAATATAGAACTTGTGATTTAGAACTTGTGATTTAGCCATTTAGCCTGAAGATATAGCCATTTGCATTTGCCCTCGAAAGCTTTTGTCGAATCTTCCCTTCAACCTTAAGCAGGGCCAGTGTTATTGGCCCAAAACGTGGCACGTTGTTGGTAATGGGCAGCGTTTCAGCACAGACTAAGTCCTTAAGAGTTGGTGATGGACAGCGCTTCAGCATAAGCTAAGTGGAAAAACATTTTTTTTTAAATTCATGAAGCATTTTTTTGTGTTAAAAATTAACAATTAAAAATTAAAAGGGAGCTTCTACAGCGAGGGGGTAAGTAGTTGTTTCTACCTCCTTTTGTTTGAAGCTCTGACATTCCAATTTTTAAATCTATAGAGTCCGTGGTGGCTGTTTTTGACTAGGAACTTTTTTGCAATTTTAGAAGAAAATTATGGCAAATTAACTGAGCCAAAATTAAACAATTGAGTTGGAAGTTAACATCATATTTATATTTATGTCTTTTTCTGAAATTTACCTTAAATAAAATGTTATTCTTTTTCCTCATTACCCGTGTTTGTCGCCTCTGCCTCCAGAAAAACCAAGTGCTGCTGTCATTACTAAACAGCACAGAGGAAGCGGGAATTTTCTTTTCAAGTTGCACTGGATATCCTAAGCTAGGGAACTAATAGCCGCTATGATAGTTTGCAGATGGGCAAACCTCCCTAGAGTTGAGGAAGCCTGGTCACAGAAGGATATTGGAGGGGGATTGCTTGGTGGGTTTAGAATAGATCCTCCTTTTGAAGTGGAGGAGTAAAAAGCAGTGGGCTGATGATTAAAGCAGTGAACTGATAATAAGGGGAAACATTCAAATTCCACCACTGCTCCTTGTGATCTTGGGCAAGTCACTCAACCCTCCATTGCCTCAGGTACTAACTTAGATTGTAAGCCCTCTAGGGAGAGGGAAATATCTACAGTACCCAAACGTAACTGACCTTGAATTTCTTTTCTTTTTATTGCTAAGAACATAAGAACATAAGATATGCCATACTGGGTCAGACCAAGGTCCATCAAGCCCAGTATTCTGTTTCCAACAGTGGCCAATCTAGGTCATATGTACCTAGCAGTTTCCCCAAGGGACACAGGTTCCACAATGCTTGTATTGGTTCAAGCATTGATATCCTGGGTCCCTTCTTAATAATGGTTTATGGACCTTTCTTCCAGGAACTTGTCCAAACCTTTTATAAACCCAGCTACACTAACAGCCTTTACTACATCCTTTCAAATAATACATCCAAGCATAATACGCAACTGAACAGAAATGATTATCAATACATTCAATATAGAAAAATTAAGCTGAATAGAATATCAATAAGAAAGAACAGATAATAACAATATTAATTACCTAAATACATCTATCTATAAATATTTTAACTCCCCTCCCCACCCCCAAAAAGGCAAAGATCCATGAAAACAAAAAGAAACCAGATAGGATCAGTTGAAAGATAAATATTCATCTAAGGTGTTCCAAATGTTTCTATCTTCTCAATACTGCCGCAAGATACTGATGCTGCCCCTTCTAGTTTATGGATAAGACAAACCGTCTGCCACCGGACGATCACATTTAACAGTGAAGCATCTTTCAAACTTCTCATAATTTGTTGTGTAGTAAGAAACATCAAAACGTTAAATAACATTTTGTCATATTTGACAATATGACAAAAAACACAAACTGAGGTAGCATTTTAATACGTATGCCAAATATCTTAGATGTATTTCTATACACCATTCCAAAAGCTAGAATGAAAGGGCAGTCAAAAAACATATGTACCAGTGTTCCTTTATCTACTGAACAGTGCCAGCATTTATTTCTATCCAAAAGGCCCGCTCTATATAATTTAAGCGTTCTCAATAGGCACGATGAGTCAAGAAATATGATGATTGTGTGAGACCACTAGACATCGTTGAATGTATGGTATGTCTCCAAAATAATTTCCAATTGATTGCATCCTGCGACATATCAGAATCTGCCTCCCAAGCTTGTTGCAGCCCTATTAAAGGGATACACTTGGCATTTTGCAACTTTGTGTAGAAGCATGAAATTAATTTGCCCTCTGTTCTGATCAGCTCACATAAACTAGGCAGATCAGACACTGGGCAAAAAGCTGCAGAATAGGGGGAGTCCTGGTCCAAGTGAAAAGTCATGATCTTCTGCGCTTGGGAAGGAGACAGCCTAAAGGTTGTTATCAAATATTCTTGGCTCACCATATTACCATCAACAAACAATTGTCCAATTTTATATATGCCTTTGCTGAACCACCCTTTCCAGAAAATCTTTCTACCTTTAATCCATATCCAGGGATTGTAGCACAGGGAAACACTATCAGAAGTTGAGCATGGAGATATGCAACAAGCTTCTAATTCTTTAAGTGCCCTGTGTGTATCCAATACTGGAGATATTACTTTTGAACGAGGAGTCTTTCTCCATTGCCAACCATGGTGCTTGTGAATCATCAAATATCCATTCAACACTATATTGCACAAGTATTGCAGTATGGTAGGTTTTGAAATCTGGAAAGTTAACCCCCCCCCCTCCCCACTTTATTTCTCAACATTTTTAAAGTAGCCAAAACAATGTGAGGTTTCTTATTCATCCATAAAAACCTCAAAAGGATTTTGTCCAGTTGTTGATAGAAAGAGATTTGGCAATAAACTGGAAGCATTCCCAACTTGTATATTATACTTGCTAAAATCATCATTATAATGGACTCAAGTCTTCCCCACCAGGAAAGATGCAATGGGGACCAGTGTAATAATTTTTCTTTTAATTCCTTGAACATGACCTCACAATTATATCTGATGGTATCTGCGGTAAGTGTACAAAAGTGAACTCCAAGCTATTTAATGGTGCGTGTAGTCCAGCAAAATGGAAAGGTTTTCAAGTCATTCCATGAGACAAGACCATTTAAGGGAAACAATTAGCTTTTGGCCAAGTTGACCTTAAATCCCCAAAACAGAGAAAAATGGTCTACTGTTTTAAGCATCTTAATCAAAAATATTAGAATATCATCAGCATAAGCTGCATACTTCCATATTCCATCATTAGAAGCAATACCAACAATGCTATGGTCTTTTAAATTTTATATTGGAGCAGTTCTAGTACTAAATGGAATAGGAATGGCAAGAGAGGACTTCCCTTTTGAGTCCCTCTGCCTAGAGACACCAGTTCAGATAAGGAACCATTAACCAAGAATCAAGAGAAGGGAGAGGTATATTAGCCCATTTGACAAAGTACGAACCATAACCATAACAATTCAGAACTCTGAATAGATAAGGTCATTCTATCCTATCAAATGCATCAAGAGATAGCGCCACTGTAGGAGAATTTTTGTTAGTTGACTAAACTGAGATATCATTAAAAATCCTTGCATTATCACCAATGTATCTTCCTTTTAAGAATCCAGTTTGTTCATCTCCAATTAAGAAGTCTATCATTTGGCTAGCTCTCATAGCAAGTAATTTTGCCTGGATTTTATGTTGTTGTTAAGTCCCGTCGAGTCATTGTCGACTCATGGCGGCTCTCTGAATAGTTGACCTAAACTGCATTCGGTCTTCAGTCAGGTGGCTCATTGTTGATAGAGTGGCGCCCATAGGTGCTGTTATTGTATCAATCCATCTCATTGCTGGCCTTCCTCTTTTATGTTGACCTTCTACCTTGCCAAGCATTATGTCTTTCTCCAATGATTTCTCTCTTCACATGATGTGTCCAAAGTATGAAAGTCAAAGTCTTGTCATCTGAGCTTCTAAGGAAAGCTTAGGTTTGATCTCCTCTAGTACTGACTGGTTTGTTCTTCAGGCAGTCCATGATATACACAGTACTCATCGCCAGCACCATAATTCAAAGGTTATCAATTTTTTTCTTGTCTATCTTTTTCACTGTCCAACTTTCGCATCCATATGAGGTTATTGAAAACACCATGGCTTGAACAAATCAAATCTTTGTATGGAGAGAGACATCTGTGCTCTTGAGAATCTTGTCTAGGGCCTTCATAGCCATTCTGCCAAGAGCAATGCATCATCGGATTTTATAATTGATGTTTAATAGAGAAATGGGTCTATAATTGCCAACTATTGTATAATTGCCAACTACTGTTGGATCTCAATCAGGTTTAGCAATTAGAACTGCATTGGCCTCTGTGAATCTCAATGAAGGCAAAGGCTGTTTTAAAAAACTATGGAATAAATTTTTTAGTTTCGGGGCAAGAGCAGGGGCAAAATGTTGATAAAATTCCGCAGTGAAACCGTCTGGGTCTTGTAACTTGTTTTTAGGAGACTTTTTATTGTGGATAGGATTTCTCCAAGTCTTATAGGTGCCCCTAACTGACCCCCGAACTGTTCAGTGAGTTTAGGACTATCCTCTAAGTTTAAAAATTTCTCTCTGTGATCCTCGTTTGTCCTGATTAGTACTAGAGAATAGAACCTTATAATATGACACAAATGCCTTTATTATATCTTCAGTCTTTGTAAGAAGCCGTGAATTCTCCACCTGAATGGAAGTAATATACTTTTTAGCTTTCTTTACCTTCAAATACTGTGCCAAGAGTTTCCCCGCTTTATTATTACCCATATAATAACCTGTGCATTGCACAAACAAATCACATTCAACATGTCTCGATAAACGTTTGTTGTACTCATAACAACAACGTAAAAGCTGCTGATAAACAAGATCATCACCTAAATTTGCATGAGTGCCCTCCAAGTGAGTTATTTCTAACTCTAATTTTCTGTATCATTGTACTTCACTTTTATGCAGCCAGGTTTATGGGCTGATAATCTCACCCCATGGGGTAGCCTTGAAAGCCTCCCAGATGATACCATAATGCATTTGTTCATTTCCATTGTTTTGAAAGAAGACATCTATTGCTTCACCTATTTTCTCAACCACCAATGTCTCCAAAAGTAAATTGTTTTGAAAACGCCAGTGGGGTTTAGGATCAGATGGTAGACAAGTTAGGAATTCCAGATTAAGAACATAAGATATGCCATACTGGATCAGATCAAGATCCATTAAGCCCAGTATCCTGTTTCCAACAGTGGCCAATCTAGGTTACAGGTACCCAAAAGACACAGGTTCCACAATGCTTGTACTGGGTCAAGCAGTGGATTTGCCGCATCACCTTTAATAATGTTTTATGGAACTTTCCTCCAGGAACTTGTCCAAACCTTTTTTAAACCCGGCTATACTAACAGCTTTAACTACATTCTCCAGTAACGAATTCTAGAGTTTGATAACGTTGATAATTCTAGAGTTTGATAACATACACCCCCAGATCCCTTTTGCCCTCCTGGCTTGTGAGTAGCAGCATTGCACGAGTCATGGGGGGGGGGGGGGCTGAAGAATTTACCATAGATAGTGCTGGCTCTTAACAGTCTCGTGGTTTATTCTCAGGCTGGTTGCTGGATGGGAAGACTTTGGTGTCTGTCTGTGAGTATAGCTTTACTATGCTTCGATTTCCATTTCTTTTATGAGTGCTACAAGGTGGGCAGCAGTGACTGTACCCAGAGCTGCATCCTCATGAATGAACGACTTTACTCAGACAGGATCCTCTCTACAGACCCTCAGTGACTGCAGGATGCTGAGAAACAAAGACTCCAAGATTCCTTCTGGCTCATCAAGCTACTTCCTAGTGCAGAGAGACATAGGCCCACCTTCATCTCCAGCTATCTCCTTAAGGCTCCTCTGTGCTTATCCTGGCCTTTACCCCTCACACCTAAGGATCCCAACACCGAGGGAAGACACGGGACTCACTGCCTGGCACAGAGGGAACACGCGGGATTCACGTGCTGATTTTCTTTCTAGGCAGCACATCTGGAGACAGCTGGATAGAGCCTGGATGTCTCTCCTGCACAGATGATTCAGGAGACTCAGAACTGGACTCCAGCGGTGAGGAAACATTCAGTCCAGCCACCTCAGGAGTTCCAGAGACAGACTTCACCCAGGGGAACAGAGTTCACATTGGACTGACTGTAGCGGTCCTTATTCTCCTGCTGTTGATTGTCACTGAGGCCTGTCATAGCTGGAGGAAGGAGAGGGAGAGTGAGGTACCACTAACACTGGCAACCATTGGCAGAAACCACAGATCACATTCCGCTGTTCAAACGTCCAGCTGCTGATTCCTAAGGGCTCCGAGAGAGACTCCTACGCTATCGCGAGACCGTCCCACCTTTACAGAGGGGGTCTCGCTGTCAACACCATCAGTAGTGAGAGACAGGCAGAGAGTAATACAGAACACAATCACACACACACAAAGTGCTATTTTCTTTGAGCTCAGAGGGAAGACAATAAGCGGACTATGGACAGGCATAATTCCAAGCTTATTGAATTCAAAGTCCTCCTTGTGAAAAGCTCCTTTTTATTAGAGAAAAAAGAGGAAGTAACAGTCATTTATTATAACCATAAAATAACACAAGGTGTCGCCAAAGTTCTTTTTACAGAGTAAGATCTGATTACAGTATATTAGATGAAATTTATAATTGCAAAAGTTGCAAAAATTATGTTGTGTCAGCAGGGACTTCCAGCTGACTGTACAATGAACTTTATGCTTGCACAGTTCATAGCCTATGTTCTTTTTGCTTGCGTTAACACTGTTCCATCTATTTTAAAGACGGTTACAGAGAACTCATGATCATGACATCCTATTCTATTTAAAAGGAAGTAGGTGAAAAGTCAAACTTCTAAACACATTTTGTATCAAGAAATTCATCCATCTTCAATTACATATTGGGGATTCTGGTATCCCTTTATCTGTCCATCCCTACAGTTGAGTGCAAAAATATTTTCTCTTATTAGTCTTAAACAGGTTACACTGTAGCTTCATTTCATGACCCCTAGTCTTTCTATATTTTGAAGCCATGAACAATCAATCTACGTTTACCCGTTCCACTCCATTCATTAATTTATAGATCTCTATCATATCTTCCCTCAGCCACCTCTTTTCCAGGTTGAAGAGCCCTAACCTTTTGAGCCTCTTATCATAAGGGTATCCTTTCATCCCCTTTACTGCTGCATGATGAGATGTATGTATAGGCAATCTTTCACAATCACCTTGTCTACTTGTTTAGCTACCTAAGATCATCAGACAC
The DNA here is from genome assembly GCA_033557465.1 of Ichthyophis bannanicus. Taxonomy (NCBI): domain Eukaryota; kingdom Metazoa; phylum Chordata; class Amphibia; order Gymnophiona; family Ichthyophiidae; genus Ichthyophis; species Ichthyophis bannanicus. Next base: position 108,655,205 of record CM066040.1, read on the forward strand.
AATTACGCCAAGGTCCCGCTCTTCTTTTGTGGACAGAAGTACATCATCCCCTACACTGTACCACTCCTTTGGATTTTTGCAGCCCAAATGCATGACCCTGCATTTTTTATGATCCCTGAGCTCACTCTGAGGAGAAGGTTACCAGTAGTGTGTGCAGGGATCTGTCCTTGGTCCAATTCTTTTTAACATCTTTGTTAATGCAGGAGGGCTGTCGGGTAAGGTTTGCTCGTTTGCAAGAAACAACCAAAATCTGTAATAGAGTAGACACACAGAAAGAAATTGACAACATGAGGAATGATCTAGCTAAGCTTGAAGAATGGTCTAGAATTTGGCAGCTGACAATTAATGCTAAAAAATGCAGGGTCATGCATTTGGGCTGCATACAAGATGTGGTGTATTTAGATTTCAGTAAAGCCTTTGATACCATTATGCACAGGCGACTTTATTAATAACTGAGCACCCTAGGGATGGACCCTAAAGTTACTGATTGGGTTAGAAATTGGTTGAGTGGGAGGCGACAAAGAGTACATCTTGTATGCTTGTGATAATTCATCAAAGAAAGAAGGTGAACCACAGGTAGGTGTGTAGCCATTAGCAAAGATGTGCCTACAGCCAGCCCAGATCACCTCTGCGCATCTCCCATTCCTATCGGTCTACTGTTGCAAAACTTGAATGGAGATACCTTTCTTAAAGAAAATGGACACTCCATTTTTTTAATTGAATCCTGGAGAGAAAATGTGACTTTTTAACCATTGTATCTTGAGTTTGGCAGTGAGCTCGTGTAACAGGTGAGTTTCTTGCAGAAATAGCACACCGATATTTAAACTTTTTAGATATCCAAAAATGTTTTTACATTTTATAGGGTGGTTTAGCCAATTTACATTTAAAGATACAATTCTAAGACCCATGAGACCAATTTTTGGTATTTAAATCTGAGAGGCTTATGTGTATAGAAACATCATTTAAGAAAAGAGTTGAGAAAAAACTTTCTCTGCCCGGGAAAAAACTTTCCCCTACTAATAAATATTCAACCCCTAAACCCACCCTACACCTCAAATATAGTTTTGAGCACATGACAATACTAGCTACACAACTTCAGGGAATAAACATTAATTGCAAAAAACATTAATAGCAAAAAAGATTAATAGCAAAACTCTATATTCTATACTCTATTCAAACATCTACTCACATCATCCTCCATGCTTATTATATTGATGGGGTAGTAAATGCATAACATATGACAAAAAACAATAAGGAGTAAAATTTCTAATATGGGTCTCACAGAAAAGACAAATTAAAACAATATGGCCCTCATTCTCCAACAAGGGTGGCGGAGCTGCATGTCTTGCCATCCGCCTAGATCCTATTCCCCGATCGGCTCTCCCTAAATGTCCTGTGCTTCAGGACAGGGAGAGCTGGGGGGGGGGGGGCGGAGCAGGGGCAGGCTGCCTGGCAGCATGTACAGGGCTGATTCAGGTCATGGCCCTGTATGTGCTGCCAGGCCTGCTGAGATGTGCTGCTCAGACCACCTCAGAGGTGGTATAAGCAGCATTTTGTGGCCGATTAGGGCAGGGGAGCCACCGCTGCGGCTGGGTGTTAGGGGGTCCCCCCCCCCCATGATCCAAGCCACGGGAGGCCAGCCTTGAGTCAGGTGGCGGGGAATAGAAGGGCCAGGAATGTGGATGTCTGGGGCGCCTATGGGGAGGACATCCCTGCAGGCGGAGGGGGCACACCGGGCCGTCCTCGGGCCCGATTTTGGCTCCTGCAGACCAGAATCAGGTCCTAATGGCCCCGTCTTCAGCGGGGACAGCCCAGACATCCTCCTCCTGGAATGGGGCTTTATATCTAACTCTCTTCAGAAACAATTACAAAACATATTTCCCTATATCTTCTAAAAACATAAGCTAAATCCAATTCTTCTTTCTTTTTCCCCTTAGCAGTAGGACGATAGAAAGCTCTAGCAAGCAGAGGAACAGATTCAGGGACAACTTTCAAAACTGTGATTGCAAAATGGAATGCAAGGAAAATTCAATATGTCTAAATTACTCCTCCTCAAATAATGCTGTAGAACCTCCATTTTCCAATGAATTACAATAGTCTTTAACAAACTAAATCTCCACTGAAGAAAGACCTTCCCAAATAGTTTCAGTCTGACCAATGTAGACTGTATTTGAAAGGGCCCAATGTGATTCCAGATGAAGCAATCAGCAAAGGTGAGAATTTCACCGTTTTCATAGAGTCAAACTTGCTGCACTGAGGTGGCAGTTCCTTCCTGTGCACCCCCAATGGTATCTTGGAAGTCCTTCCTTCTCTGAAGACGGATGCCAAAGCAATGGCATGCCAGTGAAAATATAGCCAGGAAAAGTATGAAGAGCCAAAGTGTTAGAAACAATATAGACCTCAATTTTTTTGTTGGAAACTTTGTCTGGAGAAGCAAACGCTCCTCATATATTTTTATCTTGGATAAGAAGCAATGGCATTGGCAACTAGGGATGTGCATTCATTTGAAATGAAATGGGAACTATCAATGATATTTCCTATATTGTTTAGAAAACAAAAGAAAAAAAAACATTCTGTTATTTCCCTTCTATCATTAATCATGTTATTAATTAAGTGGAGGAGTAGCCTAGTGGTTAGAACACTGGCATGGTAACCAAGCAACCAGGGTTCAATTCCCACTAGCACTCCTTGTGGGCTTGGGCAAGTCACTTAACCCTCCACTGCCTCGGAAGAAAGGCCTGGCAATCTACTTCTGGTGACACTGCCAAGAAACCCCAGGAGCTTCTGGGTTGCCAGGAGTCAGGACTGACTCAAAGGCACACATTGCATTGCAATGTACACTATTGAACCATACTATGCACTATTAAGCCAAAATGTGCCCTATTATACAATAGTGAACACTATTGCATACTAGGGGCACACTGGCTCAGTAGTGTACACTATTTGCCAATAGCACACACTATTGCTCAATAGTGTACTTTATTAAGTACTAGTGCACACGACTGATGATAGATGGGAAGTGACAAAATTAAAACAGAATGAAACAAAACAAAATTAAAAATTCTGCAAATGACACAGGAAACTGAATGAAATAAACATTTTTAGCCTATGCACCCCTATTGGCACCTCCCACCAAAGTCTCCACAGAAAATTTCGTGGCATGCACTCTCTTTGCAGTCGATCGGTGAGATCTCAGCACTCTAGGCTGAGCAAAACCACAAGCTCAAGCTTCTCTATGGGGATGCAGCTGAGCACTCTGGAGTTTCTCCCATAGGAACTTGTCCATCTGTCCACCCTCAGCTTGTGGCTGTGACTGTTGTACCACCCTTTCCCTACTTCGCCTTTGCTTTCATTGCATTGAGAAACAACTTCTCTCAGGTAACGATGATGAAGCACAGGGAGAGGTCCACTCAGGCACATCCTGCATTGGCCATCTTCTCCTCCCCTCCCCCTAGTCTGTTATTGCACAATTTACTCAAAAGGCATGTTTACTGAAGGGCACTACCCACGTAGCACGGGGTAAACACATGTTATCGACACTGTGCTAAAAAGTACCAGAGCAAATGTATGGGTGGAGCCTGGGCGTGTTCCAGCTGCAGCACTGCTAGCAAAGGCCTTGAGAGCGCTCGGTGGGAAGCAACTACCGCCAGCACAACGGATAGCAGTAATTGCTCTCTGTGGCAGTTCTAATATGGGGGATGGCTGTGCCCACCCCCACGCGGTGCCCTGCGCTGGTACTGCAGCGCAAAACCGCATTACTAGCATGGGGCTTAGCAAACATGCCCCAAAGCATGATTAACTCTGGTAACCCTGCCCACACAGGTAAGTATTAACTACTCTTGTCGTACAGTAGTATCTTTGAAATTTCTTTTGACCGTGGCACCTGAAGGTGAATTGTTCATGTAAGGAAGCCCTCAAATGTTGCAGAGTTGAAATTCTTTTTTATGGAATAATGGGCCAAAATTCATCAAGGACAATGTGAGAGACTGATCAACAGTGAAAGTACGCACCATGGAAAACAATGCATACACTTTCACAACTAATTGGCATTTTATAAGAGGTCATTTACACAGGCAAGTGGCCACTTACAGGCATAAATGACAGAATACTCCCAAACTGTGCATCTTTGTTTCGTAAACCTTTTCTCAGTATTGTATAGTTCGTTCCTGGGGAGAGATCAGTGTTTAACATTTTTTAATGCTCACCTTATCTTGAATCCAAGCAAACAAATACGTGACTAGAGTGAAAAACATTTGGAAAGTTGGCTCTGGAAAGCTTATTTAAGAGAACAGAAATGTAAGGTCCTAAGAGAGAGAGCATTTAATTTTCAATCCATTTTCATGGGTAAACCGGTGCTTTTCCCATGGAAATAGGCTTTTGAAACTTGCCCATTCTGTATGCAGATATAAGTATATATAGTTTAACAATGTGGACAAGTTTGTCTCCATTTGAGAGGGAGGGCATTCCTAAGACTGAATTTGGGGTGAGGTGTGAAACAACATTCATATTTTGTCTTGTCAAAACTATGTATGCTTTTAAAGCTGGAAAAAAGCATCCATGCAAAAAGAAGGTGGAAGTGTGCATAGCTTCTTTTTCATAAGGCAGTTGTCAAAGTGAAAATATGAGCATGGGAAAAATGATGGAATTGCGTGCGTACAAAGTAGCCACAGACTTTGCAGCTAGGCCGAGAGAATGAAAATTGCTCTCAGAAAGTAGACCCTCCTTAACTCACAGCAGCATAAAATATAGGAAATGAAAGGAAACCTTGGGATGGAAGAAATGAACCTAAGATGGATAGATTGTGATCCTGGCCAATGCGCTCAACATTTCGCTTCAAGAACTAATGGCATGATCATTTGGACATGTGTTGCCAAAGTGACACATACAAGAGGTAATTTTATAAACTTCTGTCTACAGCTACACTCTGTGTTACCTGCAGAAAAGGGTTTCTATAAAATTACCCCATGGCTTATGTACATATAAAATGGGAGCAGAGAATGTCATGCCTACATTTTTTTATTAGGTTTTGCAAAATTACAAAAACAAAACAATACACAGGAAATACATGATTAACATAATCATACAAAGGAATCTCACATCATACTTCCAAAAAGTCCCATGCATCAGCCCACCTTACAAGAACAAAAAGACATAATTAACCCAAATTATATATTCAGAAATTAAGGATGAGAGAATAAACCCTTACTAATTCCTGGGCATATTCTATTACAGACACCATCTAAATCTACACTTTCTTATCAGACAAAAACCTGTCTAATTGTACAGAATCAAAAAAGGAAAACGTGTTCCCCTGTCAAGCGGCAATGCACTTGCAAGGGAACCGTAAAAAACATGAGCCACTTATACTTAACACCTTAAGCTTCAAAGCCAGAAATTGCTTTCTATGTAACTGAGTGTTTCTAAAAACATCTGGAAACACGCAGAGCTTCATACTACAAAAAAGTATAGCCTTATATTTAAATTACAGCTTCAAGCCCCTATTCTTGTCTGCCATAGAGAGAAAAGAAACTAACAGAGTAGCTCGTATGGATATAATATCCAACAAGTCCTCAAGAAATTTTGATAAATCTTGACTAGGTCCTGAAGTCAAAACATCAACCCCCTCCATGTTAGAATCCTCCACCTGCATCTTAGTTGGTAAATAATAACATCTCTGTATAGAGATCACATCAGATATATGGAGGATTTCTTGAAAATACTTATCCAACGGAATCTCAGGAGACAGTAAGTGCATCATGGGAAAATTTACAAATCTCAAATTATATTAACATGAGAAAAATTCTCCAAAGTTTCTAATTTATAATGTATAGATAAAGAATCTTTAATAGAAGAAGTACTGGCCTGTTGCAAAGACTGCAATTGGCCATCCAACCTAGTAACAGTTCCAACCAAACCCACAACCTTAGTATGTAAGTCCTGCAACAACTTAACTATTTCCTGAGAGAATTCACATAAAGAGGAAACTGTTGAAGACAGTTTCACATCAATATTAGTTAACACTGACCACAAATTATTTAAGGTAATGTCTTCTGTGTCTCTCTTGGAAGAGATACAGGCTTAGGGAGAGGACATGACTGGGTTTGGAAATCAAAACATCAGACACATCTAATACTCCTGTGGAAGACAGCAAGGGAATAGGCGGAGATGGTGGGGTCCTTTCTGCTGGACTGGGAGAGGCTCCCTCTATTGATGACTGAGAAGGGCCAACTGTGACAAAATGGCGATCGAGGGGACCTACCACCTTATCAGTCATAGGCTCTAAAGGAGGTTTAGAAGTGAGCCGCGCTTTACGCTTCCCCATAGCAGAGATTGCTAACCCACCAAGAAACACCAAACAATACCTTACACAAAGTTTCTCTGGGTCCACTTGGCATTGCTACCTCATTGCACCGAAGGGGCACCAAAGGGGTGTGTCCGGCTTCTTCAGGCCATGGCCCTGAGGGCCACGAGCAGATGTTATAGCTCGGGTGGGACCCCCATCCAGATGACATCAGTGGGAGTCATTCAACGAGCTGCCACCAGCTATACTGCTAACCATGGGACCTCGTCCACTTAAGCACTACCCAGCAGTATGTCCCAGAGTGTGCTGCCTTGATATTCCACCGGATAAATCTCTGAGCCCGATGTTATTGCTCCGGGGGGACCTCCATCCAGATGACATCGGCAGAAGTCATCCAACAAGCTGCCACCAGCTGCACTGCTAACCATGGGACCTCCTCCACTTAAGCACTACCCAGCAGTATGTCCCAGAGTGTGCTGCCTTGATGTTCCACTGGATAAATCTCTGAGCCCGATGTTATTGCTCCGGGGGGACCTCCATCCAGATGACATTGGCGGAAGTCGTCCAACAAGCTGCCACCAGCTGCACTGCTAACCATGGGACCTCCTCCACTCAAGTGCTACCCAGCAGTACGGCCCAGAACATACTGCCTTGATGTTCCCCATGCCTACTTTTACATGATCCAAGTGTAGGTGTGTTGAGGGGAGGTGTTTGGATGGAGCACCCGCAGAGTCATGAAAGACGGGTATACATCACACACATAAATTTACACCAGCTCCCAAGCGGGTGTAAATGTACATGAGTTGCAGGTTTTATGAAGCTACTTTATAAAGACACATAGGGCCCAATGCAGAGATTTGAATAGCAGGTTGAACATCCTGGTTGGATGTCCACTCCATTTTGGCCTGGCACGCTATTCTGAGTCCAGCCTTCCCTGCATGTACAGAGGGCTAGTGCAGGGAGCACTGGATGTGGGCAGGAGGGGGAGGGCCAGAGGCAGGGAGTGGGCAGAGTGGGGGTAGGCCAAAGCATCTGAACGTACAAGGCCTATTCTGGTCAGAGCCCTGTACATCCAGTGGTCACACTCTGGATGCCCAGGGTATACCATCATGGAGGTGGTATAAGCACTGGGTGGCTTTGCGATTGGAGCCGTTCACCCCACAGAACAATGGGGCAACTGTGGGTGAGCTCCCACTGCCTACGCCTGGCCCTGGCTGCCCCTTCCGAGGGTCGGGTGGCAGGGAAAAGAAGATTTCAACGCTGACAGGTTTTCGGAGCTCCTGCTGGGCATCCTGGTACCATGGCAACAGGATGACATTGCACCGGCATACCAGCAGGAGCATAGGGTGGGCTGGCCAGACAGAATGGAGTACATCTCCTGCGGTGGAATCAGGGGCATGCTGGGCTGTCTATGTGCCAGACCCTGCAACCACGGGAACGTCTGGCTCACACAGTTGCAGAATTGGGTACAATTTGTGCCTGTCCATAGTTTGGACATCCGGATGACCTGGACATGCCCCTGAGAGAATTTGGCTCCATGGCAACAAAGCTATCTTTATAAAATAGCTCCAAAATAAGCACCAAGCTAGACTTCCTACCTAGGTGACCTGTTATAAAGTTTCTCTCAGGTCAATTTTCAAGGGATTTTCTACAGTTCAAAAGTTGTTTATCCATGTAAAATCCCCAGTGGAAAATTGCTCATGTGGTGGTGATTTTCTTCCAGATCATGTCAGATTGTTGACCTGGAAGATTTCATCGCTGACCTGGAACCTGTTTAAGTTTGTTCCCTTTCGCTAGTTGCAGCTGGAGTGGAAAGGGGGGAGTGGCCTAGTGGTTAGGACAAGGTACTTCAGGACGGAGGGCCGGGAGTTCAAGTCCCACCTGGGGACAGCAATCTCAGGCCGGAGGGACTGGGATTTCTAGTCCTATAGGCACTCCTTGTGGTCTTGGGCAAGCCACTTAACCCTCCATTGCCCATGTTCCCTGTAAGTATTAGCGTATGTGTGTCATATCCCCTCGTGTTAAATGTATCTCCCAATTGACCACTTTGACCCGGTGAAAAGCGGGATATAAATACAGCTAAATAAATAAAATAAATAAAGGGGAGCTCTCCATTGGCCCCAATTTGGCACCTTTCTTTTCCCCAGAAAATTAATACTGTGTCTGTCCACCTCTGTCACTGCACAGGCCCTTTTACACTGGTGTAAAGGGGTGAATGCAGGGCAAGCCAAAGGGTTTCTGCCACCCTAGGCAGACCCCTCATGCTGCCCCATGGCCCACCATGCTGCTGCTTCCTTGAGGCTTGCTGTGGCATGGAAGGGAGGAATCACCATGCCACCCCCCTCCCAGCATCCATTGTCTCACCTGAGGGAGGAAGGGGGCATGGCAATTCCTCCCTTCCTTGCCATGACGAGCCTTAAGGCAGCAGCACGCATATTCATGGCATGCTGCTCCTGCCCCTCTCCAATGCAACTCCCTGTCGGAAGGGGCAGGAGCGGTATGCACTGCTGCTTTAAGGCGCCCCACAGCACTAAAGCAGCAGCTGTGCCTCACTTGGAGGGAGGGAAGGTGGGATTGACCGGCATGCTGCCCACCAGGGTCTGCCTCCCGAGATGACTGCTTAGTTTGCCTAGTGGACAGGCCAGTCCTGGGTGAGTCTGTGGCAGGGATAGACTGAGAGAGGGGAAGCATACATAGAACTTTAATTTTGAAAGCCCCACAATTATTTTCCTAAGATACATTATGTTCACTGTCAATGACTACTAATATCTTCAAAATGAAACCACATGTGGGTTTTCCTTAGAAAGTAAGCTTACAGTTCTGCAGATACAATTTACCTGTAGACTGCAAGCCCACATATAATTTTAAAATGTCCCTAAAAGTGGTGAAAGGAAACAAATACTTTATGGGCAATATTCAAAGGGAATTGTCCAGATAAGAGCAGTCATTACCTTGATAATTCTCTTAAGATGTACTATCCATGGATTTTCAGCAGCACTATGAGCCTAATTCAGAAAGGGGCATGTCCAGGCCGCCCAGACACCCCAAACATGGATGGGGCCGATCCGGACACAGTTCTGCATGTGGGAGTGAGATGTACCCGTGGTGGCAGGATCAGGCCTCCTGGATGGCCCGGTATGTTTCCAATTCCTGCCCTATGCTCCCACTGGTGTGCCAGTGCAGCAGCATCCTGTCACCATGGCACCGGCATGTCCAGCAAGAGCAGAGGACCCAGCATGGGGGAACCAACCGCCCGGTCCCTGGCGGGGTACCCCAAGCCTTGGGTCAGCAAGATTGATGCTGCACTCGGTGCTTATTCCACCTTTGAGGTGGAATACACCAGGCATACAGCAGACAACCGGCTGACATACAGGACCCTGAGCTGAATAGGCCCTGTACATCCAGCCACATAGCCCTTCCCTTGCCCTGCCTCCATCCTGCCCCCTTCTACCCCATCCAGCGCTCCCCACACAGTGGCCTTGTGTGTGCGGGGAGCCTGGTTCATGGCATATGGTCCATGCAAATAGTGGGGCTGCACGTCCTACCGGGATATGCACCCCCTCTATTCGCGTGTCAGATTGATTTCCTATGTGGATAGTATTGCTGAAGATCCTTCCAGTCCACCTTGGCACTATCCGTATAGAGCTGGGAAACTGCAGGTGTGGAATACCATTTTATTCAGAGGTCGGCAATATTTCAGTCTGTTATCTGGATAGTGGATCCAATATCGCAGATTTTTGGATAATTCCGGTGACCACACTAGGAGGGAGATCTTAAAAGGGTTGCGCAGAAAGATCTGCACCTTCTATGCACACAGTTCTGTATTTTGCAGAACTTACATTCATGCACGGGCACTTCTGGGTGTGAAAATGCCCATATCACCTACCTCGGATAGAGCCGTGCATGGAGGCGAGGCAGGGCATAGGTACAGCCAAGCCTAGAATACAATATGTCGGTACATTGCATGCATCACTTTATAAAAAAGGACGGACCCGCACATGTGATATGTGTTGCCTGCCCAGGGGAGGGATAAAAAATTACCCTCCAAATATATATTTAGTGCCACTCACTATCCAGATAGCAGTGATGAATATATGTATTTGATTTAAATGCAATAGCTTTTTAAAAGAAATGGTGACCATAGTATTTAGATATTAGCCCGTTTCAATAAATTCTTTGCTAGTAGAGCAGCAGTATTGATATAGTAATGATTTCAGGACAAGTGACATCCATGAATATAAGTCACAGTCACAGCTTTCTTTCAAATTTTTATTTTAATACTGAAAAGAATGCCTGAATTTCCATAGCTTACCATTAGAAACACACCCTAACACCGAAACAGCTAAAAAGCAAAACTCCTCCCTATCTCCTCAGCTTGCAACCTTGGGATCGTCTTTGACTCCTTTCTCTCCTTCTCCACACACATCCAACTGATAGCTAAAATCTGCCGTTTCTTTCTCTGCAACAACAACAAAATTCACCCATTCCTTTCTGAACACACTACTAAGACACTTATCCACTCCTTAGTCACCTCCTGTCTAAACCATTGTAACCGGTTCCTTGTTGGTCTCCCTCTGAATCATCTCTCTCCCATTCAATCTGTTTAACACTCTGCTGCACGGCTAATCTTCTGCCAGCTTCATCATGCTCATATTACCCCTCTTCTCAAGACTCTTCATTGGCTCCCTATCCATTTCTACATCCAATTCAAACTTCTCCTGCCCTAAAAATTTGTCATCAGTTGAATTTAAGGCATTACGTGAATTATCCTGTATGAAAAATATTGTTATAAAGAGGGCGGATAAGGGAGGTGCAGTAGTAGTGCTGGATACTACAGCGTATGATAGAGAAGTTCTTCGACAGTGAATAATTCCTCTCATTAATTATTTGCGGCTGCTGACTGATCCTACTGGTGAAGTGTTAGGAAAGTTGATTACCTTTACAAAGGATGCTGTTGAGTATGGATTTTTGACTGAGAAAGAGAAGAAATTTTTGACTCCACCTTTTCCTAAAATACCTGCTTCCTATATTCTGCCCAAAATACATAAGAACCTGGTAAATCCTCCGGGGCGACCAATTCTTTCAAGTAATGATTCTTTATTGGAGCGAGTTGGATATCCATTTGAAGGATGAAGTACCAAACATTTTGTCATTTATTAAGGATACAACACATTTTTTTGCAGATTTTGCAGAGCTTCAGTGCGTTGAATGTATTACATGGATGGCTACTTTAGATGTAGCATCCCTGTATACCTCTATACCCCAGGATGATGCTCTTTCCGTTTTATCTTCTGTATGGGCCACATAGAGTGCCAACTAAGTTTCTGCTATCATTGACAGAGTTAGCTTTTAAACGGAATTATTTTGTTTTCAAGCATGATTTTTATCAGCAGATTTCTGGTACTGCAATGGGTGCCACTTTTGCGCCATCATTGGCTAACTTGTTTATGGCCTCTTTTGAGAAGCAGTGGGTGTATCCTTGCCAATTTGCTATTTTTATTCAAGGTTGGTTCAGCTACATTGATGACATCTTTTTGTTGTGGAGTGGATCATGTGAACATCTGAATGTTTTTTTTTTTTACTATTTTAATAGTGATGTGAATATTAAGTTTGAAATGAATGTTCAACATCGGTCAATTCATTTTTTGGATGTTAAGGATACTAAATCTAAAAATTCATTTCATACTACTGTCTATACAAAACCTACTGATAAAAATACTATTCTACATTTTTCTAGTTTCCATCCGTAACATCTTAAACGGAGTTTACCATATTCTCAATTACTGAGATGTTGCCGTATTTGTTCATCAGATGATGAGTTTAAAATACATGCTAATGCCATGTTGACCAAGTTTCAAGAGCAGGCTTATCCTGATGGAGTTTTGTGGAAGGCGAACAAAAGGGCACGTTATAATCATCGAGAGTGGCTACTGATGCCTAAAGTGGTGCCTGTCCAGTCTATATTATCCCCTGTGACATGCGTATTGCAGCATTCAAGTTTATATAGTCGTTTCACGGCATCATTTCATAGGAGATGGAAATTGATACAAACTCATCCTAAGTTTCTGAATAGCTCTTTATGTGTGGCATATAGTACGGGAAGAAATTTCAGGGACAGACTTTGTTCAGCAGTATCTCGGTCATTTTGTGCACAGGAAGTTTTGGGACATATTAAATGTGGACATTGTATATTTTGCCCATTGATGGTGGAAGAGGAGAGTTTTCAGCATCAAAACGTTGAATATATTTTAAAAAGCACTACTACCTGCACTGCTTCCTTTGTGGTCTATGTTCTATGATGTCCGTGCGTGAAAATATATATAAGTAAAACTACTCGTCCACTGAAAGTGAGATTGGCAGAACACAAGTACAGTATTAAGAAAATGAATCTGGATACTGTGCTGATAACTCATTGCTCTATGTTTTATTTTATTTATTTATTTATTTAACATTTCTTATATACCGCCTTTCATGATATCAAGGTAGTTTACATTGAACAAACTGAAATTATATTGAACAGGGCATTATAACTCGGAGATAACTATTTTACAGGGAACGTGGGCAATGGAGGGTTAAGTGGCTTGCCCAAGACCACAAGGAGCACCTGTGGGACTAGAAACCCCAGCCCTTCCGGCCCAAGGTTGCTGTCCTCTAGTGGGATTTGAACCCCTGATCTTCTGACCTGAGGTAACTTGCCCCAACCACTAGGCCACTCCTCCCATGATTTTGGAGATCTACATTGCAGCGTATTGGAACATGTTCCAGCAAATATCCGAGGAGGAGATAGAGGGTGCTTGTTGCTACAAAAACAACAACAATGGATTTATAAATTGAATGCATTAGTTCCTTGTGGCTTAAATGATAAAATAGAATGGACATTATTTTTCTGAGATTTACTTAAGCTCTTTCTGTCGGAGTTAGTATGAAGCTCTAATCGCATGTTATGTTTTGTTAGTGTTCCGATTAGTATAAGTTTTGGGTAGCAGTTTTGTTGCTCAGAAGACTGTTCTCATTGGTTGGTGAGTCTGAAGATTGTTCCCATAGGCTGATGATCTTGTTATAGCTAGTGACGTCAGATGCCGTCTTTTAGTGATTCTAAACCCTGGGAGAAGCCGGTTATGGCGGATTGAGAAGCTTTTGCTGCTGATTACTCTTCGAAACCCCTGAAGAAGCCTTTTGGCGAAACAAAGATCTTTTTTGGGTGTTTGCAGTATGGAGGAACTTTAGTGTTTGAGAGACGGGTGTGTTAGCGCCTGTTTCTGCAACGGAGAGTACTCGTGAAGCCGTGAACCTTATGGAGTTGTGAGAAGCCTGGACTGCTGCATTTGAACAGATAAGTAATTGAACATTACTGTTTGAGTTTGGCTATTACAGTCTTTATCTTTGGCTCTCATTTGTTTGCAGATGCTGTCACTTTCCTGTCCATTGGAATGAATGTTAATTTAAAATATTTAGAGTTCATTTTGAGACGCTGATGAGTTTTAGTGTGTAGTGGGAAAGAATAAGTGGAATATTTGGAGTGGGGTTAATAGGTAATGCTGAAAAGTACTTATCAGGATTTCATTCAATATTGACTAGTATTAATTAATATATTAAAAATGGGAAGGTTGGAGATCTGTGATATGAGTGTCTACTACTCCCTTTGGTGAAGGTTTCGCCAAATGTAGGGCATATAGCTATCCTGAGATCTCATTTACTTGGATGTTAGTGGATGTTAGTGTGTAGTGAGAATTTAGTGAGACCATTGTGGATATTATATTTATTAACTAAGAGATTTGTTTGTTGGTTCTATTAGACTCTTAGGTAGTCTGGTTGTGTGGTAATTTAATTTTGCACATACCATGACAGTTATGAATCTCATTTCTAAGTCAGGGTATGTGGAGTATGATCTCAGTCTCTCAAATTTACTGCTAATGCTCGACATAATACTTGCATCGTGCCAAAGAGAGCTTCTTTCTGGAGTTTGTAAGATGTAACATGTATGGGTAGTTTGCCAAGAGGTGCTTGGAAATTCTTCTTTATCAAGCCTCTGACTCCCAGTACATTTTCTTGATCTCTGACTACATTTCTTGATACTTCAGGATCTTCTGCCTTTCCATGTGATTCATGGAATAATTACTCTGAACCAACACTTCTATTATCAATGCTGGTGTTTTTCTCCTTTATCATTATGTCAGGGTTCCTCGTATCCAGCTTCTTATCCATCGGAATGGGAATGTCCCAGGTGATCATAACCTTTTCATTCTCTGTAATTCTCTTATGGTCATGATCCCAGTGCTTTACAGGTACAGTGATGTAGTGTTTACAGAGTTTCCAATGGATGAGGCGTGCTACTTTGTTGTGCCCTTCTATATAGAATTTTTCGCCATCAGAACTTCACAGCCAGCTATGAGGTGAGTCACTGTTTACAGGTCTTTCTTACAGAATCGACATAAGTCTGTGCTGCCAGTTTTTTTAATGCTCACCGTAAACCATCCCATCGGTAATCCATTGTCCTAGGCTGTCCGGTTTCAGTTCGCTTCTCTTTAACCATTCATGTATCCATTCTTGATTGACAAAGGGTTGATGGAGTAACACTTTGTATTTTCCACTGTATTTGTGCATTTGCCACTTGTTTTTCCCCATTTGCTGATCTAATTCTTTGAATTTTTTTATTTTGTTTTACAAATTCTGTTGCTGCCTTTCCTGTGTGTGCTTGTGGATTCTCACTCATTCCTTCTAGTCATCGGAATGCTTATTCTTGTTAGATGATCGAGACAGATTCTAAATATTTACTTTCGTATTTCAGCACTTTTTGCATATTTGGATCCAGTGATGTTTGTTAGGCAGGCCTGAAGGCCTATGATAGTATCTCTGTAGGTATAATCAATCTCTGTGAGGCCTAGCCCTCCTTCAGCTATAGGAATGTACAGTCTTGGCATACACTGATTCTTGTAAATTACTTCATGGGCATGGAGGAATTTTCTTGTTCGCACATCCAGTTTTTCAAGATCTTTAACAGGCCAGTCCATAATCCCAAAGCTGTATGAGAGTACAGGAATTTCCAGCTTATTGAGGAGTTTTATCTTATTCCGTGATGTTAAAGGACTTTTCAATAACAATTTTAATCTCCTGTAGTATTCTTTACTGATCTTTTCTCTTGGTAATTTGTGTTTGAGTGTTGTTATTTCCTCTATTCTGAGATACTTATATATTTATCAAGGTCCTTGATGTCACAGCCCTCAGCCAGGAAGATGTTTTCAATTTTGCTCAAATTTCCTCTAAAAAAAAAGTTGCCTTAGCACACTTGTCAAGGCCAAAAGTCATCCTAATGTCACCAGAAAAGCTTTTTACCACACAGAGTTGCTCTGCTTATTGGTGATTGCTGGAACCGTAAAGCTTCAGATCATCTACAAATAGAAGATAGGATGTTGCTTCTGGGTTATCTTATTTAGAATTCAGGCTAAATCCATATCCCAACGAGTTTATGAGAGCACTCATTGGATTAAGCGCCACACAAAACAGAAGTGGTGACAAGGACTCTCCCTGAAATATTCCTCATGGATCTTAATGTTAGATCATCTTCATATCTCAAAAAGAGTGTGGTTTGACACATTGTCATGGTGAACATAAGATACTCTATCAAACCAGAATTTATTTTATACATTTCAAGGCAATTTATTATACAAGAGTTTAGGACTTTGTCAAAAGCTTTCTTATAATCAATCCATGCTATACTGAGATTTCTGCTTTTCTGAGTACTAGCCATGATGGCCTTATTCAACACTAACTGGTCTTTGGTTCCATATGCTCCCCTCTTATTGCCCTTTTGCTCTATTGCCATGATGTTATTAAACTTGATATGATCATATATTCTGTCTCAATCTATTGCAGTGAACAGCTTATAGATTATAGCTAAACAGGTTATTGGTCTATAATTATTGGGAATATTACTTGGGTCCCCCTTTAGAAGGGGAAATATTCTTCCTGTAATAAGCCACTGTGTGGAGAACCTGGTTTTATATGGTAAAAGGGCTTTTATTAAATCACCTTATCGGGTACACAGTGACAAGAACGCGCATAATTATACAGAACCCACCTGTGGACATGTTCTGGGACAGAGTTTGGGAAGAGTGTGGGCAGAGCTGTGAAATATGCATGCAAGTTATATAATACACACTTACACAAGTACTTCACCCATGTACATTGTGATGGCGAAAGTGTTTCTGAGCCTATGGAAATAGGAGAAAAACACCCATTTAACTTTAGGGAGAGAGACAGGCAGGAAGGCTGTAGCTCTCATGCTGATCCTAAACAGAAAAAAAAACACATGTAGCTCCTGGTTACAAGCCACGCCCAAGCCCTGAAGCAAGTAGTAAAGTTAATGAGAGCCACCTGGGGGAGGAGCACGGGACCCTAGTTCAGGCACACTCATATAAATGCAGGGGAATAGAAGGAAATGGGACCACCAGGGAAATAGAAGGAAGCAGAAACTCGAGGAAGTCTGAAGGAAGGAAGACCTTCAGGGCAGCTGAAGAGAAGAGTATTTCCAAAGGACAACACTAGAGAGGGTTCCAGAGGGAAGGAAGCTGTGAGACCGAGTCACAGGAAACGTTTAACCACAGGGAACGCTGAGGAATGTACTGGAGCTCTCAGTGGTAGAAGCCATAATCCAGAGAGGAGCCAGTGCTGCAGAGAAAATGCTTTGGGCTCCAGAGGGAGGAGATTTATAACTGAGAGAAATCCTGACGAGAAGCAACGTACTTTGGCAGTAATCCAGGAAGCTATAGGAAATTTGCCAGCTCAAAAAAGGAACGTGAGTAAATCTGTGACTAAAAGTAATTTAAGTCAGTTAGAAGCACTGTGCCACTTAATGAGAGAGAAGAGGCTTCACGTGCCTGCTGAAAAGCCTGTGTGCAAAGAGAAGTCTTATTGGAGGAAAGTACTAGAGCTGCTAGAAGAGGTTAAACCTGAGTTTGTACAGAGAGAATTAAAGCAGGATACAGAAAGCACTGATGCTGAAGAAATGCAAACTGAATGTTATGAATCTGACCAGGAGTCTGAGTCTTCTATAATGGACTGTTCTTTATGTCATAAGACTCTGTAATGGTCTTAACTGAAAAGGAGAAAGGCCTAGAATCTTACTGTCTGATAAAGCAGAAAACAAAACAGGCTGGACGTTATTTAAGTCAGTATTTGCTCAAGAATCCTGTTTGCCTTTAAAAGAAGGAAACAGCTACACGTGCTTTATGCTGAGTGAAACAGCTAAAACCTTTTGCTGAAGGCTGGAACTTTAAAAGAAAACAGCTACATGTCTTTAATGCTGAAGGAAGCAATTAAAGCTTTGTTCTGAATGCTGGAAGTTGTAAGAGAAGTAACTACAAACGTTTTAACCTGACAGAAACTGTTACTGTGTGGTGCTGTATGTAAAAGTCTTTTCTTTTGTGGAAAACATGGTTTTGGTAGAAAGAATCCTATATTAATTTGTGTACCATGTGTTGAGCTTTTAAAGGCTCTTTTCTGGAAGGTGGAAAACAAAAAAATAAAAATAAATATTCCTGTGTTTGCCTTAAACTCTCGGGCCTCAATATTATTTGAACCCACAACTACAATCCCCAGAAGCCCCGGCTCTGGACTATATTAAGGCATGTCCCCTCCTCTAGGCAGCCACCTGGACAGAAGGGGGCGCAACAACATTCAGCCCGAGTTCATTCTAGCTGCAATTTATGCATTTGTACTAGTATTCAATAAAAATACTCCGTGGGGTAATTTTATAAGCAGCCATGTAAAGTTATGCACTATGTACACATGTAACTCATTGAAAAGTCATGATTTACATGTGTAGATGGGCCTTTATGTAGGTACTTAGGCCAGTAAATATTCTATAAGTACACATGGTGCGTAATTTCACTGTGGGCTTTCACATGGGTGAAGTTTGGGCGGAGTATGGGCAGAGCACACCAGAAGTGCCTGTTTTATAAAATATGGGTGTATATGTCTGAAGTGCATCAATTCTAGGTGCAAGCACTTACACCAGTCCTCTTTTGTAAAGTCTAGTATGCACATACTTGACTTTATAAAATAGGCACCAAATATACGCTTAAAAACATGCATTACATAGGCAGAAGCTCATGGGTACCTACTTGCTCTCCTAAACTAGGTAGCCTGTTACAAAATTACCCCTAAATGATTTTTTGCACACAAAGTCCTTTATAGGTGCATAAAAGAGCCTTTATAAAATTATTCTAGGAGTTATGTGCATAAATGTGCATGCAGTGACAAGAACACAGGTATTTTTACATGACCCAAGAGTAAGTATGTTCTTGGGCTGAGCTTGGATGGAGTGTGGGCAAAGTTACAATTTCCCCCACATATGTGCATATTTTATGTACTAACATTTATACCTGCTCCCATGGAGGCATAAATATCTGCGCTTCTATCTTGGTGTGATTTTGGTTGCTTTTGCCTTAGTATTTTATAAAGATATATAGGTGCCTATGTGTTTTGATGAGATAGGTTTAAAATAGGCATCTTCCTACCCTTCACATATTAGCTGCCTGTTATAAAAGTACACTCTACTTTTATGCACGTTTAAAGTAGGAGTGTTATTTTCAAAAGAAGCAGTTGAAAAGATGAAAAAAAGAGGGAGGCCTTCATAAAATACAAGAGATCACAGAGAGAGCAGAAGAAAAACTTAAGAAACTAGGAAAGTAGTGAGGAAAGCAAAGATTCAAAAAGAGGAAGAAATAGCCAATGCAATAAAATGTGGTGATAAGGCATTTTTCTTATGTTAGTAAGAAGAGGAAGTGAACAAGTGGTATTGTCAGACTCAAGGGAGGAATATGCAGAAGCTGATGAGCATAAAGCAGAATTGCTTAACAAATATTTCTGTTCTGTGTTCACAGATGAAGAACCAGGAGCAGGACTTCAGAAAACACTCACAAACAGGAACAGAAGTGAGGAGCATCTTGAACAATTTTTAGAAGACTGTGTTCGTGAGGAACTAGCTCAACTTAAAGTAGATGGGATACACCCGAGAATACTGAGGGAACTTGGGGACATTCTAGCAGCTCCACTGACTGACCTTTTCAATGCTTCGTTGGAGTCGGGAGTGGTGCCAGAGGATTGGAGAGAGGCACATGTGGTCCCTTTACACAAAAGCGGAAGTAAGGATGTGGTTAAAAACTACAGGCCAGTTAGTTTAACCTCGATGGTGAGTAAATTATTGGATGTGCTGCTGAAAGAGAAAATAGTGAGGTTTCTGGAATTCAAAGGATTACCAGATCTGAGGTAGCATGGATTCACCAGGGGCAGGTCTTGTCAGACAAATCTGATTGATTTCTTTGACTGGGTGCCCAGGGAGTTGGACCAAGGGAGAGCCCTAGATGTGGTGTATTTAGATTTCAGTTAAGCCTTTGACACCGTTCTGCAGAAGCAACTTATAAACAAACTGAGCACCCTAGGAATGGACCTTAAAGTTACTGCTTGGGTTAGAAATTGGTTGAGTGGGAGGCGACAACGGGTACAGGTAAATGGAGTTCACGCTGAGGAGAAGGAAGTTACAAGTTGAGTGCTGCAGGGATCTGTCCTTGATCTGATTCTTTTTAACATCTTTGTTAGTGACTGTTAGGGGACTGTTGTAGTGGTTGATATGGAAGGACAGACTAGATAGGCTATGCGGTCTTTTTCTGTTGTCATGTTTCTATGTTTATGTGTTTCTATATTACGGAAGGGCTGTCAGGTAAGGTTTGCCTCTTTGTATATTGTACCAAAATCTGAAACAGACACCCAGGAAGATGTAGATAACATGAGGAGAGATCTAGGTAAGCCGGAAGGATGGTTTAGAATTTGGCAGCTGAGATTTAATGTTAAAAAATGCAAGGTTATGCATTTGGGCTGCAGCAATCCAAGGGAGTGATATAGTATAGGGGGTGAAGTTCTTCTGTTCACAAAAGAAGTGTGGGACCTAGGCATGATTGTGTCTGATGATCTTAAAGTAGCTAAATAGGTAGAAAAGGCGATGGCGAAAGCTAGAAGGATGCTTGGATGCATAGGGAGAGGAATGGCCAGCAGAAGAAAGGAGGTGATAGTGCCACTGTATAAGTCTTTGGTGTGACCTCATTTGGAGTATTGTGTGCAATTCTGGAAACCATATCTTCAAAAAGATATAAATAGGTTGGAGTCGGAATAAAGGGTGGCTACTAGTAGTCTTCGTTATAAAGCATATGAGGACAGACGCAGGATCTTAATTTGTGTACTTTAGAGCAAAGGCAGGATAGAGGTGATATGATTGAGATGTTTAAATACCTCCGTGGCATAAATGCACAGGAGGTGTCTTTTGGTTGAAAGCAAGCTCTGCTAGGAGGGGACATAGGATGAGGATGAAGGAGGATAGATTCAGGAGTAAAATACAGAAATATTTATTTATTTTATTTATTTATTTACAGGCTCTTATATACCGCACTATTCAGCATCAGCGCAGTTTACATGGAACAAAAATGCTCAGTACAGTTAACACGTATGAGTTTACAGATAACAGGGCAAAAAACTTGGATAACAGGGATAAACTATTTCTTTATGGAAAGAGTGGTAGATGCGTGGAATAGTCTCTCAGTGGAGGTGGCAGAGATGAGGACAGTATCTTAATTCAAAAAAGCATGAAACGAACACAGAGGATCTCTAAAGGCAAAAACGTGACTGTTGTAGTGGTTGATATGGGAGGGCAGGCTAGATAGGCCATATGGTATTTTTCTGCCATCATGTTTCTATGCTTCTTTGTTTATTTTTATATGAGGTATTTTAGGCATTTAGAAAGGCCTTTTCATCTGAAAGATACTTTATAACATAACCCCTAAAGGCGGTGTACACATAGGTGCCAAAGAGTTGATGCATGGCACTGATTTATATGGATATCCTGTCATACCACTCATCGTCTATCTGTATCTTGCCATTTCCCCAGCTTTCCCCTAGTCTCCAGTTGTGTAGTCTGTCTTGATTAGATTGTAAGCTCTGACAAGTATGGACTGTATCTCATTTGTACATGTACAAAGCTACTTACGCCTTATAGCACTGTACAAATGATTAGTAGTAGCACTATAAAGTTTAAATAGTTGCTATTACTGCATATTTTTATAGATGTATATAACCATTCATGTTCTCTAACCTCTTTTTTTTCTCTGTTTGATAGGTGTCCATGTGTTTGGACTTTGTTCTACTGCACTCATCACGGATATTATACAACTGTCAACTGGGTATCAAGCACCTTACTTCCTGACTGTCTGTAAACCCAACTATACATCCCTCAATGTCTCCTGCAAAGAAAATTCTTACGTGCTAGACGATATCTGCTCTGGCTCCGATCCTGCTATCATCAATGCTGGAAGGTAGGCAATGGTCAGTTTTATCGTTCTTCATTCAAAGAGAAATGATTCTTCTTTCTACAGGAGACTCAGGAGTATTAACATCCCCTTCGTGCTGCATTTCATCGGCGGCTTTCTTCAAGTCTGATTTTTTGACATGTGTCTTTGATAGGTTTATTTCCTGGGAAAGACTTTTACATGGGCATCTGGGACCTGTAGCCTAGGCTAAACTGGAACCTTGTTGTGTTGTCTAATTAAGTGCAGTAGCCTTCACCAATCTTTGTTGTTCAACTTACCATATTAGTCACTAAACAGAAGAAGATGAATCACAAATGAACCTTTCAAGACTGAGAAAAAGTTCATCGAAGTTCATTTATTATATTGTCCTTCTTAAGAAAAATACTTTGATCTACTGGAATAGGATAAATATGAACATATTCTACCTGCCCTTCAAAGTGTGAGAATTCTTAATGAAAAAAGGATTTGTATAGAATGCTAATTTTGTAGTAACAGCGACCTGTTTACTAAATAGAATAAATGTGTTAAAGCTTAACATACATTTATCAGATATTAACGAGGATGTTTTTCAATGACTGTGGATTTTTGTGTTACAACTTAAATGAGCTGATGAACATACAGAATTATGCTAGCCAACTCATTTAAATTTAATGTGAATTGCCATATTGCAAAACTCTGCATTAATACATGCTAGCATTGCCATGAAATGTTAACTATCAGGTCAACATTTTTATTTTAAACACCAGCTATGATGTGGGATCATTTATAACATTGGCAACAGTGGACCCTTTTTTTTTTTTTGCTGTTACTAATTGCACCATTGTAGATTCACTTATAAAAAAGAAAGCAGTCAAATATCTTGGACCCAAACATCAGTGTTATCTGGTATCTACAACGTATCTGTAATATGCTGACCATGGCAAATACCCACATGCTGGTAATATTCAGCTGCTATATATATAGCCATGTGGGTTACTTTAGATCTAGCTGTATGGATAGTTGCTGAGTATCACGACTATGGGGGTCATTCTGATCCCCGTTTAGCAGGTCTGGATGAGGGCAGGCGGTGAGTGGGAATGTGACCCCAGACGTACACAGCCAGTTCTGAGGTCAACCCTATATGTCTGGGGTTGGCCATGTACAGTAGATGGAGGACATATTCCACCCTGGAGGTAGAGTAAGTTCCTCTGGACATCGGGGGACCACAGAGCCAGGCGATATCAAAGAGATGAGGAGGTGCAGGGGGTTCCCCGCAGCCCGACCCTGGCCATGGAAGGCCAGATTGGGGGTCGGGCCGTGGGGAAAGAAGTTTGTTTTGTGTGGCCAGGGATCGCGGCTCCTGAATGGAGTCATGGTGCCATGGTGATGGGATGCCATGGACCTGTGGCTCCATTCAGGAGCCTGGCTGAGTTAGCCAGGTATGTGGCTGGGCGGGCAGCCAATCAGAATCAGGGCCTGGCCTGCACGTCCAGGCCGTTAGACCTGATTCAGATCCTGTAGGCATGTCTAGCCCCCGCGGGATCATAATTGGGTGCTACCGCTACATGCCCTGATTTTGACCGGTCGTACAGGGGTAGGACATGCAAAACAGAATTGGCCTCCATGTGTATAGTTAGGCATTACTGTCCAGCCTCCATTCTGACTCTTCTCGAGTACTATGAAGGTAATTCTGCAGCTATCATCTAAATCTATGTGTGTACCTTATTTATATGCATTGCTGGTACCTATTCTATAAAGTCAAATCTGTATGGATTTGTCTTTATAAATTAGTGTAAGTAGCCATGGAGATGAGTAAATGAAGGGGGTGTGTTTACTAAAGCACGGGAGCTAATATGCCACAGTAGCCAGGAGCTCGCATCAAAAGGCACCTGTGCTAAATGCCTAAAACCACCTTGCTACCACAGCACCATGCGGATAGGAGGGTTTAGGGTGGAGTTGGGGTAGAGGGTAGGCAGTAACTGCCAAGCACCACTAATACAACTGCGTTAGTAGCACTCTCATGGAGAAAAGATGCCGCTAGCACAGATTCAACTACCGCATATCTCTGACCAGGTGGTAGTTGCACCCACCTTGTTAGAGGGTCACAAACACGCAGTTCAAACATGAGTCGTAGAGAACATGAAGGGCAGAAATGGCAAACACACAGAAGGAAGAAAGGAAAATCGGAAATGTTAGCAGAATACCTAGGCACTTGCCAAGTCACCTGTTCGGAGGAGCGGCATTGTGCAGCTACCATGGCAGTGGACCTCAACAGCCTGACAGCCACAAAACCAGGGCCTGCAGGTCAGGAGTGAACCTGTTGAGACAGTGGGCAAACATCTACAGAAACATCAGTGGCTGTCTTGACTGCTGTTCATGTCTGCATATGCACTGGATGGATGTCAGAGCTGCTGGTGTTATGTGCTGTGGGGGTGTTGACAGATAGGGCCTGTGCTCTGTGATTCAGCCAGTATAGACCACATAGCCAGAGTTGGAGCCATCAGCGTACACCGGGGGGAGGGCGTTAATCATGCTAATGAGGTATTTCACAACCTGGCAATATGATGGTTTGGCATCAAATGGTGCTATGAACCCCCCCCCCCACACACCTCCCCTACATGGGGGGGGGGGGGCATATAGCAGTGCATATGTGCACCTGGAGGGCCATGGCCATGTTCCTGTGGGCAGATGGCCCCTCACCCTGACAATGGGAGGATATGTCTTAGGCCTACCATCTCTCAGCAGATAACATTTGCAATACTGAATGTGGACTTACTTTGTTGCAGCTCAGTGATCAGTGTTTGATGCCGCATGTTCAGGTAATGAGGCAATCCAGGTACCCGAGGAGCTCTTGTGGGCTTCCAAGATCATGTGGGCCTTTGATTCCCTTATAACCAGGGTGTTTAGCCTAGGGACTGCTTGGTTTTGGCTACTTCTATGGGAGACATGTGAGTTGCACTTCAATGTTCCACAATAATTCTTCCCATAGAGGGGGGAGTATGGGGTGGCCCATGTGGACTGCTTCCCACCCACTCTGCAGATACCCCACCTGTGGACATGGATGGGTGTACTATACTGTGGGTCATAGGGATTCTAATGGATGTTATGGACCCCATGTGGTAGACGTTCTGGCTGGAAGGGGTGCCCAGACTATGTGTTCCCTCCTCCCCCAATATCTGTGTGCTCATTGTGTTTAGCCTCCAGATCTGCTGGCTCTAGTGCCCCCTTACCACCACATGGAGACACACTCCATAATGGATTCTTTCCAACCCATATAAATGGAATGATCTCCACCCCCAAATACGATGGCTAGGGTGCTGTCCAACCCATATAAGTGGAGTGGCCCCCAAATACAAGAGGCCTTATATTGTGTTCACTGCAGCTTAGGTGAACAGGCACCCTCAGTGCCTCAGGTTGAGAAACATTCATATACCCATTCCACATGGTGGACATTGCAGACACCCTGCCTGATCCCATAAAAGGCCACCTGTCCCTTCAGGTGGCACATTTGTATCTAGCTCCCACAATAAGGGGCTTAGCATGGACTCTACATGTGTTTGCCTTCCTGATTTGCATGCGCCAGCCTCTTGTACTTTGCCCTATTGCCCTGAGCTGTGCAGCTGGTTGTACTTATTCCCGGTCATCTCTCTCTATTCAGCACTGGCCTGTCACTACTGTCCTATAGGGGAAGTAGAGCCCCATTTATTACTGTCTGCTGTGGTTCTGTAGATTACTGCACCCTAATAATGAATTTGTAGCTAACAATTGCTTGGCATGCGTTGCAAGTGCGTTTGCGATGAGCAAGTGCGTTTCCGATGAGCATGTGCTATGGCCATGCATTCACAACTGTCATGGTAGTGATGCACCTAGCATAGCAGTAATTTCCTACCGTGGCCATGCCCCCTGCTTTAACCGTGGCCGATATGCTCCCACCGCAGTGAAAACATATGCTAAACATGCATTTGTCATGAACTACCTGCTGTACTTTAGTAAATATGCCTCTTAGTCTCTTACACCAGGTTCAAGAGCAGGGAGAAGTGACAGGATGTATCTTATATGCATTGGGCTGTATTCTATAAGATATACTCATAAATCTGTGCTCTATCTGTGCTCCACCAAAGCGTTGCTGCTGTGCACACCCATAGTAAAAGTACATGCCATTGGAGCAGGCCTAATGCCAAAGGTTGTCAGGATGGTTTACAAACCAGATTTAAACAGCAACGGACGTAAAAACAGAGCTCGACTTGGTGGCTAGTGCTGATAAAGCGGTCAGACTCCGCCGCTGCTGAGCCTTAAACCCGGATATTCAATGTTTGTACTTTTTACAAGAGCAATGTGGATTATTAGGGCAAATCCCATGATTAAAAACTACTCTTTGCGGCATATTTAATGCAAGAAAGTTACTGCCACGGTGACACCTAATGCAGTCGAAATGCAGATTTATTTATTTATTTTAAATACTTTTATACCGCAAAACTCCCAATTATTTCATTGGATCAGTACAGCTTACAATAAAGCAACACAAATATAGCAATACAATTCATAAAACATTTACAATAAAAATAGTCAATCAGAAAAAAGCCAGGCTTTAAGTTTATTTTGAAACACCACAATCAATTCAATTTCTTTCAGATCTTTTGGCAACCTAGACATGTACTCAGCTGCTTTAAATGGGATCGTAAACCTAAATCTCTTTTTACTTGTAATTCTCCCACTTGACGGGAAGAGAAGGGTCATGATGCCCTGCAAGCGTCTAGATTTCGTACTTAAAAAAGGCAATAATATTTCAGAGAAGCAAAGCGGAACAAATTCATAAAAAAAATGCATATAAAAACAAATAAAATTTAAAACATACAGTATAAGCTACGATATCCTAAGCCAATGCAACAGCGCAAATAAAGGGGATGCCGGCACCAAAAATTATTCTTACTGCCGTGTTCTGGCAAAGTTGCAACCTTTTCATCTATCGCTGAGAGCAGTTTAACAGAGTTATATTACAATAATCAAGAAAAGCTAATACTATTCTCTGTACTAATAGTCTAAAAAATTGTGGCGCAAAGTATGGGCGGAGTCTACGAAGTTGCTGCATCTTTAAAAAAAAAAGACCTTGAGATAATCGAGCTAACATATGCTTCCATAGTAAGATCTTCATCCACAAATACCCCCAGTACACGTAGCACCATTTCTCAAAACAAAGCCCTGGTCAATAACATAAAATCATATATAAAATATAATAAAAAGCAATGATTCATGAATACACAAGTTAAAAACCCAACATGGGCATATTTCAATAAAATCTGCATCAGAGATATAACTGTAAAGATAACAAAAATACAATATCAATCATTCCTTCAAAAACAATCATCAAATAAGATTAATAATACATATCTAAGAGAAGTCTTTAATAGATAATTAATTGTTTTCCTTTAAAAACATAATTAAGAATTTCATGCCATATCCCTAATTAATTTAAAATTTGAAATACACAACTACTAGTCAAGATCCCAAGATCTGATATAGTATTGTTGTCTCATTACTCCTTCAAAATGTATGCAACATCAATTATCATCATCATTCCCACTACTCACTTAAACTTAATTCATTAATTATGTTGATACCTGTGAGTATTATAACAATTCTGAGAATCCAGTATTTCATATTTCTCAATTTCTGACTGGATCATTATAACCCATTTACAAAAGATGACTTTCGCTAGAGCATTTCTAAATGGTTTTTAATACCTTTCCCGTTTTAATTGTTTCTTAACATATTTATGTTAACTTTTTGTGCCATTGAAGTTACAAGGCAGTAAATGGCTTTGCAAGCCATTATGTATGCATATGAAGGAAATTTATGTACAACATAAGACAATAAAAGTGAACATTGAAATATAGGCGATTTAAAATTTGGGTTACTAATTGCAAGTTCTTCCTGTCGCCCGAAATTTTCTGTTCGTATCTGTCACTTAAACTATGGTGGGAATGTCCTTTTAAAAATGACAGCAGCATCCTGGTTGCAGCCTTTCCACAGCTCTTGTGCTAAATGGCAGGTTTTTATAGCATATCACAAAAGAAAAGTTGCCTCTGCGATTGGCATTCACTAACAAGGTAAGAATGGGGGCTTAGGAATAACGTTAGTACATTATGCAATTCAATTCTAGTACATAGTTTGTGAAGTTTTTACCTAGGTGAAAGAGTGGCCTTTCAAAAGTAATTCTTGAGTGATTGAGACAATATTAGACCACGTATCATGTAATTTCAATGACGCTGATTGCCACGGACTGAATATCGACTCCATAGTATATATTATTTTCAATATAAACATATATACATCTTATCCTATGGAATCTCAGAAGTTAAGCAAAGCAGGATAATAATGACAAATTTACAGAAATACTAAAAGCTGCAGAAAATGTTGTTAGTGGCTCGGGGGGGGGGGGGCGGGGGGCACTGTTCTAAACCAATACCCAGACCAAGGCCATTACAAAGAGTGAACAGAAGGACAGTCACCCTGGACTTTGGGCCAGTGGGAACCCCCTTTTAAGACAGCTCATAAATCTGTGAGTACATGAGCCTGAAAACAACTCTTATTTATTTATTTATTTTTATTTATTTATTTATTTAACTCTTGCCTAGAAAGTTCTATTGGCCAACAACTGCCCCGCCCCAGACTCAACATGGTGATTCGGGTGGAGGGGGTGGGATTGTACTGTTTTGTAAAGGGCATGCTAAAGCAAGCTCTTGTTTATTCAGTAAATATTCATTAGGATATTTAATTTACACTCTATGCACGATGGGTTGATATTCAAAGGAAATTATCTGGATAAAGTCAGCTGTGATCTGGGTAGTTCTCCTAGCTGGAACTATCCGTGGATTTTTAGTAACACTATACACATAGCGCCACTGAAAATTCTTACAGGCTACCTTACCACTAAATAGCTCCTGCGCTGACTGATATACTTGTATATTTGGTGCTGCTCACTATCCAGATAGTGGCACTGGATATATGTTTCATTTAACCACCATGGTCAGTATTTAAAGAAATTCTGACCTCAGCCGATACTGTACTGAATATTAACTTGCTGTGTGATTAAAAGTATGGGAGTGCATTTACTGTATATCAACTAAACCAGTGGAATAAAAGAAGCTTGTCTGCTCTATGCATTCATTTTTTTTCCTTTTACTATACAGTCCATAAATAGATTTCTCATGTGATCAAGAATATCTCTTTATTCTAAAACGACATGCATTCAGCCATTTTACCTACATAACCTCATGTTTACCTTTCAGATTTCCTAAGTAGGCCTTTGAAAATGTACTCCAAAGAAATCACGGTGCTTTTCTCAAAAGCAGAGATGCAAATGCCAAACATTGCTTATACAAATGGGTAGGGCAAAATCATCCTTCTGCGAAAAAAAAAAAGAACCCTGATTACTACTGTGATTACTATTAAACATGTAGATAACACTACAAAACGTAGCCTCAGTCAAATGACATGTCCTTTGGTCTATGTGCATGTAACACTAATTACAAGTGTGTTGCACTTCAGTTAATAGCACTGCACTAATAATACTGTAGTGGTTCTTTTTTTAATCAGATGACCTACATGAAATGTGATTATGAATTCTAATAGCCCTTAGTAGATGACCACCTTTCAGAACGCTAAAAGCAGCATGAAAAAGGGTGACTAACAGTTGTTTTGTTTGCGTCTATCTTGCATGTTAAACCTGACGAATAGAGGTGGGTTTGAAAGTGACTGTGTAATTTGCATGTCCTTCCTTGGCAGAAAGTCATTTCCTTCTCAACATGCTACCCTAGCAGCCTTTGCAGCTGTATACATTTCGGTGAGTATGACATTTTTCTCATTACTGTTACTGAAAATGCTTGAGATGTGTCTGGAGATTTGACAGTGCAGGACTTGAATTCATACGGAAATTCATTAACTTAGCAAAATCGCTTCATAGGAAGAATACATTGCTAACGTGAAGGTGTTCCAGTCCGACACAAGGTTTCTACTTCCATTTTGGTTTATATACTACCTTTCTTCCTGGAAAGAGACCCAAAGCAATCTACAGCTGAAAACACTAAAGGGCCTTCTACTAAAGATTTTAATGCAAGTTAGGGGCTTGTTTACAAAGCCGCGGTAGCGGTTCACGATCGTTATCGGAGCCGTGGCCCCATTGATTTCAATGGGGCTGCGGCTCCGATAATGATCGCGAATCGCTACCGTGGCTTTGTAAACAAGCCCCTTAATGTCATTAAAGCACGTTAGGTGCCCGAAGTCCTTTTATTTTTATGGGAGCAATGGCAATTAATGCATGTTAACCTTTTGTAAAAGGGCCCCTAAAACACATTGAGGGCAATTTTATAAAACCTTTTTCACTCTTAAAAAATCTCTTCTAACCTTAGATCATGCCCAGTAGTGGCATACATTCAAATGAAAGATCATTGTCAGGCAGGATGAGGGCACTTTCCACTCCAGGGAAACTTATTTGAAACTGTTGAACCATTGCCTCCCACACTCCTCTTCTCTGGCATTGAAATTTTCAGGCCTGGCTGCTGTAATGGACGGCTGCCGGGCTGAAGTCTTGCAATAGCAGCCAAACTAGTAGCATGGGCACGTTTAGCAGAGGAGTTTGGGTGGCACATGGATAGTGTCATCATTTCATCAGGGTATAACATGAAGCTGCAAGAGGGCATAACATGAAGCTGCAAGGGGGTAAACTGAAAGGCAATATCAGGAAATACTTTTTCACTGAAAGGGTGGTGGATGCTTGGAGTGCCCTCCCAATGGAAGTGGTGGGGGCAAATACAGTGACAGAATGGACAGACACAGTGGATCCCTTTACAGCAACATATCAAACGAACACTGTTCAATAAATCTTTTATACCAAGCACCAACTGCATCACCAGATGACCTCCCGTCAATAATCGACTTAGCTTGCAACTCCGCTAACCCACGCACCCTAAATGTCCTGATGGGAGATTTCAACCTGCCATCCCTACATGATACACATTCGACAGCATTCCTCGACGCAATGAATGAGCTGGGCTACACGCAACTTATCAACTCCCCTACTCATAACAAAGGTGGCATACTTGACTTGATCTTCATACCACAGACCGCTATCAACACCTCCCAGAGTTTGCTACTCTCCATAACACCTGTACCCTGGTCCGACCATCATTTACTCCTATTTCACATACCCACCAACGATCCTGGCATTTCCAGCACCAAAACACACGCCCCCACTAGAACCGTGACAACACGCTTTCGACCACTTGTTAAGGATACGGCTCTCGAGAAGATCCTACCTCTACTCACCAACAATTCTCTCGATCCAGATGAACTGGTTTCCAATTGGGACGACACCCTTAGAGCTGCCTCCTGCCTATCATCCGTCAACACAAACCAAGCGAAACGCGATCACGCACCATGGTACTCTCTGGATCTGCGAACATCGCTCCTCCAGCTACGTAAACTAGAGAGACAGTGGCACCACACTCGGACTCCTGAAGCACTTGGTGCATACTCCACGCACCTGCAAAACCACCGAAGACAAACCATGGAAAAAAGAAAGTTGTATTACTCTGAACTACTAAAGCGATCACTTAACAAACCTCATGACCTATTTAACATAGTGAAGTCACTAACCGGCGATCCAGCACTAGCCCAAACAACCTTGCCACAGCCGCAAGACTATTCTACCTACCTTCAATCTAAGATGATACAAACCAAGGACAACATGAAAACATCCATATTTCATACCTCCCACGGACTTCCACAACCAACCCCATTACTATCATTTTCCAATGTATCCAACAAAGAAATTGCAGATATCATCACATCTATTAACCTCACCACTGCTCCCAATGATCCCTGCCCTGCTAGTTGGATTAAAGAATTGCGCCATGACCTCAGTCCATTTATATGCAGAATTTTGAATCAATCATTCATAACAGGATCCTTCCCTCAAAGCTTAAAAAACACTTCAATCCGCCCTCTGTTAAAGAATAGTAAACTTGATCCATCTAAAGTTGAGTCATTCCGGCCAATCTCGAGCATTCCACTGCTTGCCAAAATTATGGAGAAGGTAGTCCAACGGCAAATCCAACACCATGTTGATACAGTCGCGCCACTGGACCCATCCCAACACGGCTTCAGGGAAGCTCACGGAGTGGACACCATCCTCACAACCCTCTTCAACAACCTAATCACAGGAACTGACAATATCAACCATGGATTTGTCCTCATTTTTTTAGACATAGCAGCTGCCTTTGATTCAGTGAACCACGAAACACTTCTAGATCGCCTCAAAGATAAAGGTCTGCAAGGCTCAGCGCTAGCATGGTGCGAATCCTATTTATGTAACAGATCGCAACAAGTCAGAGCAGGTTCCAAAACCTCCGAACCATTCTCACTAAAGCAAGGTGTACCCCAGGGTTCCTTCCTCTCGGCATTAATGTTTAATATATACATGCAGCCCATTTGCGCTTTAATCCGCTCCTTCAATGTCCAATGCCTTGCATATGCAGATGACATCTTAATGTACCTTCAATTTAAAATCGATCAACCAGATTTTACTCCAATTATAAGATGTTTTGAAGCTGTAGCAGATTGGCTCCTCTCTCAAAATCTCTGCATTAACCATAGTAAAACAGATGTACTATTCATCTCACGGAACCAGAAGTTCACGCCACCTCCCTCTCTTCTAGTCAATAATATTGAACTAAAGTCCAAATCTACAATTCGCTACCTGGGCATCACCCTCGACCAGCGGCTTGACATGTCAGCACATGTTACAAACACAGCTAAAGCAATCTATCACAAGATCCGATCACTACGCCATCTCCGCCCACTGCTTGATTTCCCTGACTACCGCTCAATTTTCCAAGCCTTAGTCATCCCACACCTTGACTTTGCCAACATTATCCTACTGGGACTCCCACAATCGACTCTTAACCCGTTACGCCTTGCCATGAACTCAGCTGCAAGGGCACTGTCAGGGCTTTCAAGATCAGACCACATAACGCCAGTTCTAAAGAACCTACACTGGCTCCCGCTGCGGGCCAGAATCCACTTCAAGGCTCTTGTCATGACGTTCAAGGCATGTAAGAATCTTACTCACACACCCATCAGCGATCTCCTCAACAGCACACCAGACAATAGAACTAAGAGATCTACTTTGTTGAATAAACTTGAAGTCCCAAAAGTGTTGGTAAAATGTAAGAAATCAACAGCAAGTAGAGCCTTCTCCATTGCTGCACCTATGGCATGGAACGCCCTCCCAGCAGAAATCCGGGCCAGCTCAAATTTGGCACTATTCCGTAAAGCCCTCAAACATCACCTGTTCCTACAATATTATCCTGACAGCATTCCCGACATTTACAAGGCCCCCACCTCACCTCCCTGCTTAACCCGTCCCTCAGATCATCTTCCTGTAGATAATGGCTAACCACTATCTCTCCCACTGATCTCCTTGACCATCTAGCCAACCCTCTAGACAAAGGTCATATTTATTTATCTGTAAGAGCATTATAATATAATTCAGAAAGAAACTCAAAACGCACATTTTCCAATCACATTTCAACCTGAACTAAACCCACAGATGGAGCAGCCCCTGACCACTGTGTCCAAGAAGATTATCCTGTATATATGTATTTATGTATATATGTAAATGAACTCCCCCATAGCTAAGAAGTGTTAACTCTGTATGATGTGCTTTTCTGACAATCTGTATGTAAACAAAATTTGTACCTGCCTTGATTCGGCAGTTTCACAATAGTAATCCTACCCGCTTCTGATCGCTGGAAGGAGCGGGCTACAAATGCTTGCTAAATAAATAAATAAATAAAATAAAATATGTACATAATTTCTCCCTCGTTTTTACTCCATGTTTACATTCCCTGTTCAATGTAAAAAACTTGATGTAACTTGCTTACATTCTTGTATGTTCTGTTTTAAATGTAAACCGCACTGATTATAATAGCGCGGTATATAAGAAATATAAATAAATAAATAAATAAAAAGATAAAATCAAAATAAACGTAACTAACTAATTTCTCAACATACAGGGGTGTCCTACATGGAGTGGTGGGTTCACCCCTAAAACAAAGACAGGGGGAGGGTTCACCCCTAAGACAAAGACAGGGGGAGGGGTGGCCTGCACGGAGCGGCAGGTGCACCTACTCCTGCCATCTTACTGGGCAGACTAGATGGACCATACTGGTCTTTATCTGCCGTCATTTACTATGTTACTATGCTACTATATTTCTGTACATATTTTATAAAATACATACAGATGGGCATACTTTACATGTTGAATCCAAGCACCAAAACCCAGAGGCTTTAGGGAATACAACCTGCCCCACAAAATCCAAACCAAAAATGTAGGTCCCACAAAACAAAGACTAAATCCCTGAGGAAACACTAAATTTTTGTCGGACAATGATTATCAGAAAGGGGCAGACCCCCCCCCCCCTGAAAATCGCATCCCTTTTAATCTTTTGCAGAAAGAACTGAAATATGAGATTGTAGACCTGCTATTAGTAATCTGTGAACTTTCATTAAAATCATCTGTAATACCTGAAGATTGGAGGATCGCCAATGTAACGCCAATTTTTAAAAAGGCTTCCAGGGGTGATCCGGGAAACCACAGACCGGTGAGCCTGACGTCAGTACCGGGAAAAATGGTAGAAACCATCATAAAAAAAAAATTACTCAGCATGTAGACAGTCATGGCCTAATGGGAGACAGCCAACATGGCTTTAGACAAGGAAGATATTGTCTTACTAATCTGTTATGTTTTTTTGAAGGTGTGAGTAAACAGATAGCCAAAGGTGAGTTGGTGTATCTGGACTTTCAAAAAGCTTTTGACAAGGTCCCTCATCAGAGACTTTTGGCAAAACTAAAAAGTCATGGGATAAGATGCAGTGTACTATTGTGGATCGGGAACTGGTTAAAAGATAGAAAGCAGAGGGTAGGGCTAAATGGCCAATTTTCCAATGGAAAAAGGTGAATAGTGGAGTACCCCAGGGATCTGTACTGGGGTCTGCTGCTTTTTGACATATTCATAAATGACCTGGAAAAGGGAATAACAAGTGAGGTTATCAAATTTTCAGATGACACAAAACTGTTTAAAGTTGTTAAAACCCAAGGAGACTGCGGAAAACTGCAGGAGGATCTTGATAAATTGGAAGACTGGGCATCCGAAAGGCAGATGAAATTTAATGTGGAAAAGTGCAAAGTTATGCACCTAGGAAAGAACAACCCACACTATGGTTACACAATGCTAGGTTCCACATTGGGAACCACCACCCAGGAAAAAGATTTAGGCGTCATCATGGATAACATGTTAAAACCCTCCGCCCAGTGTGCAGCGGCGGCTATGAAGAGAGGCTACAAAGATTAGGGTTCTTTAACCTGGAAAAGAGACGCCTCAGGAGAGATATGATAGAAGTCTATAAATTAATGAACGGAGTGGAACGGGTAAATGTAGATCGATTGTTTATGTTATCAGAATATAGAAAGACTAGGGGACATGCAATGAAGCTACAGGATAAACTATTTAAGACAAATAAGAGAAAATATTTTTTCACTCAACATGTAATCAAACTCTGGAATTTGTTACCGGAGGATGTAGTAAAGGCTGTTAGTGTAGCTGGGTTTAAAAAAGGTTTGGACAAGTTCCTGGAGGAAAGGTCCATAAACCATTATTAAAAAGGGACCCAGGATATCAATGCTTGACCCAATACAAGCATTGTGGAACCTGTGTCTCTTGAGGATACTGCTAGGTATGTGGACAAGTGCAAAGTTATACACCTAGGGAAGAACAGCCCAAACTATGGTTACACAATGCAAGGAACCACCACCCAAGAAAAAGATTTAGGCATCATTGTGGATAACATGTTAAAACCCTCGGCCCAGTGTGCAGCGGTGGCCAAGAGAGCAAATAGAATGCTAGGTATCATAAGGAAAGGAATGGAAAATAAAACAAAAGATATTATAATGCCTCTATATAGTTCCATGGTGAGACCGCACCTTGAATATTGTGTGCAATTCTGGTCGCCGTATCTTAAAAAGGATATAGCGTTATTAGAAAAGGTTCAGAGAAGAGCCACCAAAATGGTAAATGAGATGGAAGGATACTCCTATGAAGAAAGGCTAAAAAGGTTAGGGCTCTTTAACCTGGAAAAGAGATGCCTGAGGGGAGATATGATAGAAGTCTATAAATTAATGAACGGAGTGGAACGGGTAAACGTAGATCGATTGTTTACGTTATCAGAATATAGAAAGACTAGGGGACATGTAATGAAGCTACAGGGTAAACTATTTAAGACTAATAAAAGAAAATATTTTTTCACTCAACGTGTAATCAAACTCTGGAATTTGTTACCGGAGCATGTAGTAAAGGCTGTTAGTGTAGCTGGGTTTAAAAAAGGTTTGGATAAGTTCCTGGAGGAAAGGTCCATATACCATTATTAAGAAGGACCCAGGATATCAATGCTTGACCCAGTACAAGCATTGTGGAACCTGTGTCTTTTGGGGAAACTGCTAGGTACGTATGACCTAGATTGGCCACTGTTGGAAACAGGATACTGGGCTTGATGGACCTTGGTCTGACCCAGTATGGCATATCTTATGTTCTTATGTTCTAGGTACATATGACCTAGATTGGCCACTGTTGGAAACAGGATACTGGGCTTGATGGACCTTGGTCTGACCCAGTATGGCATATCTTATGTTCTTATGTTCTAACTTTAGTAGTAAAACGTAATAGAAAAAGCACACTTAACTGGCAAAATGGAGTCCATGCAAATAGGTAAATAAACGACACAGTCCTTTGTTTCGGGCTAAGCCTTTGTCCATCCTGCTTCAGGTTCCTTAACTCCACAGATGCGCTCCATAATATGGCCCAAACCTACAGGGAAGAAACTTAAATCCACAGCATCCAACATCACCCAGCCACGTGTTTATTGTTGAGCCAACCAGGGGCGGGTGGCATCTACAGAGCTGTTTTCTGCCCCTGGTTGGCTCAGCAGTAAACACATGGCCAGATGATGTTGGACGGGGAAGTTTTTCCACCTCCAAGGTGGAAAAATGTCCCCGACGTGGCGGGCCCGGGGCATGGCAGCGGCGGGAGGGAGCATAGAGCATTCCCCACAGCCCGACCATAGCCCTCGGAGGCCAGATTGGGGGTCAAGCTGTGGGGAAAGCAATTTGGAGGCCGGTGGCTGGGGATCGCGGCTTTTAAATGGAGCCGCAGTGCCATGGCAACCAGATACCATAGCAATGCGGCTCCATTTAAAAGCCCTGACTTAGTCTGGGAAGTCCTGTATGTGCAGGCCGGATGGAATCGGGGTCTGAGCCGGCACATACAGGCCTGTTCGCGATTCTGATCCCACGGGGCTAGATGTGCCCCACGGGATCAGAATCATGATGCCTTCTGTGCATCCGGTTCTGGCCAGGTTCACAGAGGGCTTCTACATCTACACTGGAATTGGGCCCATTATGTTTGGTTTTCTAGTATCAGGTTTTTTTTGGTTGGTTTGGATATGTCCCATGTGAATGAATAATTATAGCTAATAGGGATAATTTTATAACAGGGCAGCTGTTAGTAAGCAGGAAGGTGCCAGTGTTGGTGCTATTTTATAAAGAAAGAAACAAGAAGGAACCTCCAAAAAGATGATGTAATCCAAAAGCAACCAAAAATTTAGATGGACACAAGGCACGAGAAAAGTCCAATCAAGTGTTTATTTGAAAGTGTGTAGAAAGACCCGACTCAGCTGAGTTTCATCAAATTTTCCTGCATCACGGGTTTAAAAAACATTAATAAAACATATATAAAATAACAGACAAAAATTAAACAAAACATAAATAAATACATATGTCTGATCAAAAGCTAAAATATGCTGTCTTATGTATTCCAACAGACAAGATATGCAAACAAATCATAAGTACCAAAATCAAAATGGAAGCAAATACTTAAAGGCCACAATGTGGGTAATCAATAAAGTTCTAACAATGCAGTAAAATGTCTGCTCATGGACCAAACCTAAAAAATAAAGATAAAAATGAAAATAAAAAGATTTGTGAAAAACAGACAATTCATATCACATAAAGGATGGATGCAGTCACTGTCATAGTAAAAGAGCAACTAAAAACCGAATGCATATATAGGGGCTTGCATGAAACCATCCAAAAATAATACTGCTAAATTAAGTCACTTGACATGCAATAACATGCAAGACTGCCCCTGGATTTTCTTGACAATGTCTCATTGGAAGTACATTACCAGGCCTTTACTTCAAAGGCAATGGAGGATAAAGTGATTTGTCCAAGGTCACAAGGAGTACCAGTGAGAATCAAACCTAGTTGTTAAAACCCAAGAGGATTGTGGAAAATTGCAAGAGGATCTTGATAAATTGGAAGACTGGGCATCAAAATGGCAGATGAAATTTAATGTGGACAAGTGCAAAGTTAAGCACCTAGGGAAGAACAACCCAAACTATGGTTACACGATGCAAGGTTCCACATTAGGAACCACCACCCAGGAAAAGGATTTAGGTGTCATTGTGGATAACATGTTAAAACCCTCGGCCCAGTGTGCAGCGGCGGCCAAGAGAGCAAATAGAATGCTAAGTATCATAAGGAAAGGAATGGAAAATAAAACAAAAGATATTATAATGCCTCTATATCGTTCCATGGTGAGACCGCACCTTGAATATTGTGTGCAATTCTGGTCGCCGTATCTTAAAAAGGATATAGCGTTATTAGAAAAGTTTCAGAGAAGAGCCACCAAAATGGTAAATGAGATGGAAGGATACTCCTATGAAGAAAGGCTAAAAAGGTTAGGGCTCTTTAACCTGGAAAAGAGACGCCTGAGGGGAGATATGATAGAAGTCTATAAATTAATGAACAGAGTGGAACGGGTAAACGTAGATCGATTGTTTACGTTATCAGAATATAGAAAGACTAGGGGACATACAATGAAGCTACAGGGTAAACTATTTAAGACTAATAAAAGAAAATATTTTTTCACTCAACGTGTAATCAAACTCTGGAATTTGTTACCGGAGCATGTAGTAAAAGCTGTTAGTGTAGCTGGGTTTAAAAAAGGTTTGGATAAGTTCCTGGAGGAAAGGTCCATATACCATTATTAAGGACCCAGGATATCAATGCTTGACCAAGTACAAAGACTATAGAAAGACTAGGGGACATGCAATGAAGCTACAGGGTAAACTATTTAAGACTAATAAAAGAAAATATTTTTTCACTCAACGTGTAATCAAACTCTGGAATTTGTTACCGGAGCATGTAGTAAAGGCTGTTAGTGTAGCTGGGTTTAAAAAAGGTTTGGACAAGTTCCTGGAGGAAAGGTTCATAAACCATTATTAAAAAGGAACCCAGAATATCAATGCTTGACCCAGTACAAGCATTGTGGAACCTGTGTCTTTTGGGGAAACTGCTAGTTACGTATGACCTAGATTGGCCACTGTTGGAAACAGGATACTGGGCTTGATGGACCTTGGTCTGACCCAGTATGGCATATCTTATGTTCTTATGTTCTTCTGGGTGCTAGGCAGTTGCTCTAACCACTAGGCTACTCCTCCACTCCACATTGGTAATAGTCATCATTTTAATCCTCACATCAATGACATGAGGGATGAGGAGTCTGGAACAAAATCTGTCCAAAATACAAGCAAGCCAGCCAACAATATCTGGAAGGCAATGAGCACAAATGCTTGAAGTCTAGTCAACAATGTTCCTGACCTGGCAGCCCTGATGGTAGAAATGGACTTGGACATTGGACACAGAAACATGGTTTAATGAGCCGCATGAATGGGATATAGCCATAGCTGGCAATAATTTATTTAGAAGGCAGAAAAGGAGGAGGCGAGCCCTATATGTCAAAAGCAATATTAAAGCTGCTGAAATGCAGGGGACGTGGAGAAAAGAAGCATCACTGTAGATTCTCTTATAAAGAGGAGATGGCACAATCATCCACACTGGTGTAGTCTACAGGCCTCCAACTCAAACTAAGGAAATGGATAGAGACTTGATAATTGATATTGCAAAGGTACTTTTGAAGGGAGATGTGATCATATTAGGTGACTTTAATCTACCAGATGTGGATTGAAGTATTCCTTCTGCAAATCTGGAAAGAAGTAAAAAGATCGTGGATGCCTTCCAAGAAGCACTGCTCAGACAACTAGTGATGGAACTGGTCAGGGAAGGTCCGATATTGGATTTAGTACTCACCAATGGAGATAGCGTATCGAATGTCCAGGTGGGTGCCCATTTGAGCAGCAGTGATCATCGCACAGTGTGGTTTGAGATAACAGCCAAGGCAGAGTCCAGTCACAGCAAACTCAAAGTCCTGGACTTCAAGAACGCTGACTTCAGTAAAATGGGAAAGTACCTGAAGGAGGAGTTGGCAGGGTGGGAGGAGATAAGGGAAGTGGAATTGCAGTGAGCTAAACTAAAAGAGGCAATAAAAGTGGCAACAGATATATATGTCAGGAAAGTAAATAAAAACAAGAGGAAAAGGAAATCTATATGGTTCTCTAAAGAAATGGCTGCACAAATATAGGCAAAAAGCACAGCTTTCACAAAATTTAGATCTCAAAAGGATGAACACAGAAAAGAATACAGGATACACCTAAAAGTGATAAAGAGA
Source organism: Ichthyophis bannanicus (assembly GCA_033557465.1). Taxonomy (NCBI): domain Eukaryota; kingdom Metazoa; phylum Chordata; class Amphibia; order Gymnophiona; family Ichthyophiidae; genus Ichthyophis; species Ichthyophis bannanicus. The sequence goes on from CM066040.1 coordinate 108,695,520, forward strand.
GAAATAAGGATAGCAAAAGCAATGATGGAAGAAAAGATGTCTAAAGATGTGAAGCGTGGAGGCAAAACATTTTTCAGGTATATTCGGGAGAAGAAGATCAGAAGTGGAATTGCAAGACTCAAATGTGCAGAGGACGGATTTGCGGAAAGTGACATTGAAAAAGCGAAAATGCCAAATAAATACTTCTGTTCTGTTTTCACAAAAGAAAATCCTGGAGAAGGACCACATATGAATGACAAATATACAAATGGGAATGGAGTCGATATTATACCATTCACAGAATATGATGTGTTTGAACAGCGGGAAAAACTAAAAAGTAAACAAGATCATGGGACCAGATGGGATACATTTCAGGATACTGAAAAGAGCTCAGAGAGGCTCTGGCAGGGCCTCTAAAAGATGTTTTTAATAGATCCTTAGAGATGGGAGAGGTTTCACCAGCCTGGAACCTCTCCAGTCTCCAAGGATCTGAAGATGTGGTACCTCTTCACAAAAGTGGTAATAGGGAAGAGGTGACAAACTATAGGCCTGCAAACCTTACCTCTATAGTGGGAAAAGTAATGGGGGTGCTCTTGAAAGAAAGAGTAGTAGACTTTCTGGAAACCAATGGATTGCATGATCTGAGGCAACATGGTTTTACCAGGGAAAGATCATGCCAAAGAAATTTGATTGAGTTCTTTGACTGGGTGACCAGAGAACTAGATCAAGGGCATGTGATGGATGTGATATACCTAGATTTCAGCAAAACGTTTGATACTGTTCCTCCTAGGAGGCTTATCAATAAACTGAGCAACCTGGGGATGGGTCAAAAGGTGGTGAACTGGATCAGAAATTGTTTGACTAACAGATGACAGAAGGTGGTAGTAAATGGAATTCACTCAGAAGAAAGAAAGGTGTGTAGTGACATACCTCAGGGATCGGTCCAGAGAGCAATACTCTTCAATGTATTTGTAAGTGGCATTGCAGCAGGACAGAATGGAAAAGTCTGCCTTTTTGCAGATGACACAAAAATTTGAACAGAGTGGACACTTCTGAGGGAGTGTAACATGAGGAAAGATCTAAAACACACTGGAAGAATGGTCTAATGACTGGCTGTTACGATTTAATGCAAAGAAGTGCAGTTATGCAATTAGGGTGCAGAAATCCAAAGGAAATGTATGCAATAGGGGGAGAGAAGTTTGATGTGCATGGATCAGGAGAGAGACCTCGGAGTGTATAGAGAAGAATAACCAGTAGAAAGGAGGAGGTATTAATGCCCCTGTACAAGTCATTGGTGAGGCCTCACTTAGAATATTGAGTTCAGTTCTGAAAACCATATCTCACAAAGGACATAAAAAGACTTGAAACAGTTCAGAGGAAGGTGGCCAAAATGATACCCTTTAAGTATTTAAAAGTCTGTATCAATGAACAAACATTTTTCAAAGAAGGGGAAGCTGTAAGACTAGAGGGCATATGATGAAGTTACAAGACGGTAAACTTAAAAGCAACATCAGGAAATACTTTTTCCCTGAAAGGGTGGTGGATGCATGGAATACCCTCCCGATGGAGGTGGGGGGGGGGGACAAATACAGAGAAGTAATTCAAAATGGCATGGGACAGACACAGTGGATCCCTTTATAGCAAGAATATGAAATTAAAGCAAGTGTTAGAACAGCTTGCAAAACTGAAAGTGGACAAGGCCATGGGACCGGATTGGATACATCCCAGGATATTGAAAGAACTCAGAGAGGTTCCTGCAGGGCTGTTAAAGGATGTTTTCAACAGATACTTGGGAACAGGAGAGGTTCCTCAGGACTGGAGAATCACTGATGTCGTACCTCTACACAAAAGTGGTGACAGGGAAGAAGTGTCAAACTACAGGCCCATGAGCTTACCTCGGTGGCGGGAAAAGTAATGGAGGCGCTCCTGAAAGAGCGAATAGTGAACTTTATCAGAACCAGCAGGTTACAAGATCCGAAGCAACATGGTTTTACCGAGGGACAATCTTGCCAAACAAATCTGATTGAGTTCTTTGACTGGGTGACCAGAGAACTGGATCAGGGGCATGGATGTCATCTACCTGGATTTCAGCAAAGCCTTTGATACTGTCCCTCATAGGAGGCTTATCAGTAAACTCAGTAGTTTGGGAATGGGTCCCAAGGTGGTAAACTGGATCAGAAATTGGTTGACTGACAGAAGACAGAAGGTGATGGTAAATGGAGCTCACTCAGATTAAAGGAAGGTGATTAGCGGGGTGCTTCAGGGTTTGCTCCTGGGCCTGGCACTGTTCAATGTATTTGTGAGTAATATTGCTGAAGGACTGAATAGAAAGGTCTGTCTTTTTGCAGATGACACAAAAATTTGCAACAGAGTGGACTCCCCCGAGGGAGTGATTAACATGAGGAAAGATCTACAAAAGCTGGAAGAATGGTCTAATGCTTGGCAATTAAGGTTTAATGCGAAGAAGTGCAGTGTCATGCACTTGGGTAGCAGAAATCCAAGGGAAATGTACGCGATAGGGGGCAAGAGGTTGGTGTGCATGGAGCAGGAGAAAGACCTTGGTGTGATTATTTCTGTAGATCTCAAGGTGGCAAAACAGTGCGACAAGGCGGTGGCAAAAGCCAGGAGGATGTTGGGCTGCATTCAAAGAGGAATTACCAGCAGAAAGGAAGGGATACTAATGCCACTGTATAAGTCTCTGGTGAGGCCTCACTTGGAATACTGTGTTCAGTTTTGGAAACCGTATCTTGCAAAGGATGTAAAAAGAATGGAAACCGTTCAGAGGAAGGCGACCCAAATGATTTGGAGCCTGCATCAGAAGCCTTATGAGAAGAGACTTGAAGACCTAAATATGCACACTTTGGAGGAGAGGAGGGATAGGGGAGATATGATTCAGACCTTTAAATACTTAAAGTGAAATAATGAACAAACAAACAAACCTCTTCCAAAGACGGGGAAGCTGTAAAACTAGAGGGCATGACGAAGCTGCAAGGTGGTAAATTGAAAGGCAATGTCAGGAAATACTTTTTCACTGAAAGGGTGGTGGATGCTTGGAATGCCCTCCCGATGGAGGTGGTGGGGCAAACACAGTGACAGAATTCAAAATGGCATGGGACAGACACAATGGATCCCTTTACAGCAACAGGATAAAATAAAAATAAACTGAACCATCTAATTTCTCAACAAATAGGAGTGTCCTACATGGAGCGATGGGGGGAGGAGTGGTGGGTTCACCCCTAAACAAAGATATGGGGAGGGGTGAAGACATGGGGAGGGGTGCACCTACTCCCTAAAGACATGAGAAGGGGTGCACCTACTCCTGCCATCTTTCTGGGCAGACTAGATGGACCATACCGGTCTCTATGTGCCGTCCTATCTTATGTTACTATGTTAGAAGTATAAACAACTAAACTGTGCCGTGACACACTTTGTGAAGTAAAAATCAATGGTCCCAAGCAACATAATAAATATAAACAAAACTGAAGTGCCAAATGTGACATACTTTGTGAGGCAGCCGTTCTGCCAAAAGTAAAAACGCCATGCATGCGGCTAGCATACTTCTAGTACTGCGTTGTGAGGCTACGCCTTCTTATCGCTGGCAAAACCCAAAAATGAAGGGGAATCCTGTGTGTACTGAAACATTATTCAAAGTAATAAAGGAAATTAAGAACACATAGGAGTATGTTATTCTCCAGGACCAAGCAGGAAGTCAGTCCTCACATATGGGTGACGTCGGCGCCGATGGAGCCCTCGTGTGGAGCATTTCCCCAGCTTTCAAAGAAAGCCTTTGGGAATTGCAGCGCGCATGCGCGGTCCCCTTCCCGCCCAAGGGTGCCATTTTGCTCAGTCTTCTTTTTTCCGCGGAGCCCGACGGACGTAGTTCGTTTTTCCCTGAGGAAAAAATTGATTTTCCCTGTTTTTCTCTTTTTTCTCCGGTTCGACGTCGGATCCTTTTCCCGCTCAGACCGATATGCCGGTATCGAGTCCTTTTCTCTCTTTTTCGGTTTTTGTCCTTTGTAACTAGCGTTCCCGCCTTTTTTCTTTTTTCCCTGGCAGCCCGGTTTTTTGACCTAGCAGGGGCCCTTTTTCCCCCGATGGCTACCAGCGGGTTTAAGAAATGTGATCGGTGTAAGAAACTTATGTCTCTTACCGACACACATGACTGTTGCCTCCGTTGCCTCGGACCCGATCATGACCCGACGATCTGTGGTCCATGTGGCAAAATGTCCTCGAAGGCATTGAGGAGTCGGCAGCACCAGAAGGATAGGATTTTTTCTGACTCCCATCCAGCCGGGCCCGGACCTCGTCAGAGGCCTCGACGTCTCGGGACTCTGGCCCCGAGCAGCATCGGGGTTCCTCTGAGCGGGGGTCTCCTTCGCGGGAACATCGAAGGAAGAAGAAACCCACGAGGTCGGCGTCGGTGGACGCTCCTGGTTCCTCGAGGGCCAGGTCGCATAGCCCCGATAGCCGTCCCGGGTCTTCGGAGTCGGAGAGGCCTGCCAAGCATCCTCGTGTCGAGATGGAGTCTCCTGGACATGTAAGTGCTGTTGTCCTCGTTGACTCTCCTCTGAGGGAGCCGACGTCAGGCCCGACGCCGTCAGGGCCCAAGTCGGGGGCTGCTGGGTCTCCTGAGCTCGGACTCAGGTTGACGGCCTTGGAGAGCAGCTTCGCTGCCTTCATGGAACAGCAGCGGGCATTGATCGCCTGTCTCACCGGTGCATCAGCCCCGACCACCAGGACCTCGACGTCCAAGTCGACCCCGGAGGCCGAGCCGATCCTCGAGTCCATGCGGGCTCGAGTCGATCTTCGGCCACGGTCTCCCTCGACCTCCCGTTCGGGGCCGAGGTCGTCGACACCGATACCCTCGGCGTCGGGGCGGAGGGCATCGGTGCCCGCCCGCCTGACCGGAGCCGCTCGATTCCTCCTCCGAGGAGTTGGGCTGGGAGACGGAGGACGAAGAGTCACCCGACACTCATCGGACTCGGTGTGTCCCATCGAACTCGCCCGAGTCCGAACCTCGGAGACGGTCCCCACCGGAGGATACCCGGTTCTCGGACTTCATGCGGAATATGGCCAAGGCCTTGGCCTTCCCCGCGGATCCCGAGGAGCAGCCTCGAGCCGAGGAGCTCGAGGCCCTCCAGTATGACTCCCCCGAAGGAGGCCTTTACTGTTCCAGTTCCTCCGATGCTGGAGCGGCTGCTCTTCCGCATGTGGGAGACCCCGGCCTCAACGCCGGAGTTAAGCAAGCAGGTCGATTCCATCTATCGAGTCCGCAAGAGCCCCGGGTTCCATAAGGCACAATTACCGCACCACTCCATGGTTGTGTAATCGGCCATGCATCGACTGAAAAGTCAGAAGATGCACTCCTTGGTGCCTCCCGGCCGGGAGGCCCGGAACCTGGACGCCCTCGGTAAGAAGTGCTTCCAGGGCTCTATGCTTGCTTGCCGTGTCCAGACTTACCAGCTCTACATGGGCATGTACCTCCGAGACCTGGCAAAGGAGATTGCCGGGTTCTCTGCTGGTCTCTCCGAGGAACCTTTGCAGAGGTTCCAGGCCTTGTCCACCAGTATTCGAGAGTGCTCGAAGTTTATCTCTCGAGCAGCCTACGATGGCTTCGAGGCTTCAGCCCGGGTAACCAGGGCCGGCATCGGTGCCCGCCGACAGGCTTGGCTACAGTCATCCGACCTCGAGCCCTGGGTCCAGGACAAGTTGGTCGATGTCCCCTGCCGAGGTGAAAACCTCTTTGGCAAGCCCATGGCTGAAAAGGCTGCAGAACCCGAGACCGAGACTCTGACCAGGACTAGGCTTTCCAGGAAAACCTCTGCCCCTTCTCAGAAAAATAAGGGCTCGGGGAAAAAGTCCTTTTACCCGAGGAAGTCATCTGCCTATAAACAATGCCCTCATTATCAGGCCTCTGCAGCTCCCCAACAGGGTCAGCAGGCCAAGGGGCAGGGTCAAGGGCCCCGTAGGCAGAAGGCCCCCAAGCCACCAACACCGGCCCCTGCTCAGCAGGGTGGGGGTTTTTGACTCAAACAGCATAGCCTCTTCTCCTCAGCTGGCTTCTCTCAGCACAGGAGGCCGGCTGGCCCACTTTGCCCACAGGTGGTCAGCCATCACATCAGATACCTGGGTTCTTCACATAGTCCAAAAGGGCTATCTTCTCCATTTTCACCAGGTACCTCCCTCCTGCTTTCCAGGGGAGCCTCCAAGACCCCCTCTGCACAGGGACCTACTCCTTCAGGAGTTAGCAAGTCTGTTAAAGGATCAGGCTGTGGAACTGGTGCCCCACCACCTGAGAGGTCACGGCTTTTATTCCAGGTACTTTCTGGTACCAAAAAGAACAGGAGGCCTCAGACCCATCCTAGACTTGCGAAACCTCAACAAGTTCCTGGAGAGGGAAAAGTTCAAGATGCTTACCCTTGGAATTCTGCTGCCCTACCTCCAGCAGGGAGACTGGCTATGTTCCTTAGATCTAAAGGATGCGTATACTCACATCCTTATTCATCCAGACCACAGACAATATCTCAGGTTTGTTGTGGGAGGAAACCACTATCAGTACAGAGTACTACCCTTTGGCCTGTCCTCCGCTCCCAGGGTGTTCACCAAGTGCCTGGCAGTGGTGGCGGCCTACCTGAGGCTTAAGGGTCTTTTTGTATTTCCGTACCTGGACGACTGGCTCATAAGGGGCCAATCTTCCCAAGAGGCCAACCAGGCCACCCTTCGCACTGTGGCTCTGCTTCAGCACTTGGGGTTTGTCATAAACTTCGCAAAGTCCACTTTGCTCCCGTCCCAGAACTTAGAGTTCATAGGGGCCAGGCTAGACACTCTTCAAGCAACGGCTTTTCTGCCTCTGGACAGGGCCCACAGGCTAATGGATCTGGCCAGCCAGTTTCGCAGCAATTCCCTGGTCTCTGCCAGGCAATTCCTGAGACTACTCGGCCATATAGCTTCCACGGTTCATGTCACCCCCAATGCCCGCCTGCACATGCGGCCTGCTCAGTGGAGCCTTCGCACTCAGTGGCATCAAGCCACAGGGAGCCTAGCGGACTCAGTAAAGATATCCGACCTCCTGGTCTCCTCTCTGCAATGGTGGCTTCATCTTCCAAATCTGGTGCTCGGAGTGGTTTTTCAATCCCCTCCGCATTCTCAGGTGCTGACAACAGATGCTTCTCTTCTTGGTTGGGGAGCACATTGCCAAGGGACATGTACTCAGGGTCTCTGGACCCCTTGGGAGGCTACTCAACAAATCAACTTCCTAGAGTTACGGGCGATAGGCCTAGCTCTGAGAGCCTTCTCCCACCTTGCCTCTCACCAGTCTGTACTGGTCCAGATGGACAATCAAGTTGCCATGTTCTATGTGAACAAACAAGGAGGCACAGGCTCCTTCCTTCTTTGTCAGGAGGCACAACGACTGTGCTCTTGGGCTGTACATCACGGAATCCTTCTCAAGGCTGTCTACCTCCCAGGTCAGGAAAATTGCCTGGCAGACAGACTGAGCAGGATCCTGCAACCACACGAATGGATATTGAACCCATTGGTGGTTCAGCAGGTCTTTCTCAAGTGGGGACTCCCCACCATGGATCTTTTCGCCAGTCCTCTGAACCGGCAACTCCCGAGATTTTGCTCCAGACAACCGCATCCTCTCAGAGTAGCAGCGGATGCGTTTCTGATCTCGTGGTCCACAGACCTACTGTATGCATTTCCTCCCACACCACTAGTGTCCAGAATGCTGTTCAAAGTCCTCAGGGACGGGGCTTCATTGATTCTCATAGCCCCCAGGTGGCCAAGGCAGCCATGGTTCCCGCTTCTGCTACAGCTGGCGGTGGACACACCTATTCCTCTGGGGTTTCAACACAATCTCCTGTCTCAGGATCAGGGGACTCTCTTGCACCCCAACCTCCAGTTCCTTCATCTGATGGCCTGGCTGCTGAAAGGGTAGTCCTAGCTCCCCTACTACTGCCTCGAGAGGTGGAAGATGTAGTCTTGGCCTCTCGGCGTCAATCCACCAGGAAATCCTACGCTCTTAAGTGGCGTAGATTCTCCTCATGGTGTGCTCAGCACAGCGAGAATCCCTTCTCGTGCTTGGTAGCGGTAGTATTGCAATATTTGCTCTACCTCTCCAATCTGGGCCTTAAGTCTAACTCTGTCAGAGTTCACCTTAGTGCTCTCTCAGCACACCACTTGCCGGTGGATGGCAGGCCTCTTTCCAACCACCCTTTCCTCAGAGGCCTCCTTCTGCTTAAGCCTCCTTTGCGTCCACCGGCCCCTGAGTGGGATCTGAATGTGGTCTTGCAGCGGCTTACTTGTCCGCCTTTTGAACCTATGGCTACCTGCCCTCTCCGTTTTCTCTCCTGGAAAACTTTATTTCTGGTAGCTCTCACCTCTGCTAGGCGAGTGTGAGTGAACTACAGGCACTAGTGTCTGATCCTCCTTACACTAGGTTCTACAGGAATAGGGTAGTCTTACGGACTCACCCTAAGTTTCTTCCTAAAGTTGTCTCCCCTTTTCACCTCAATCAGGAGGTGGTTCTTCCGACCTTCTTTCCCAGGCCGCATGCCAGCCGGGCTGAGATGGTCTTGCATACCCTGGACTGTAGAAGGGCGTTATCCTTCTACCTTGACCGTACGTGGGAGCATCGGAAGGCTGTTCAGCTTTTCGTTTCTTTTGGCCCCAATAAGTTGGGGCTCCCTGTCTCCAAGCGTATGTTGTCCATATGGGTCACTGACTGTATCGCCTGGGCTTATGGGGCAGCCGGCCTCTCGTTGGAGGGTCGAGTCACGGCTCATCGTGTCAGGGCGAAGGCTGCGTCAGTGGCTCATCTCCGCTCTGTTCCGTTGGCAGACATCTGCCGGGCCGCTACTTGGTCTTCAAGCCAGACTTTTGCGGCCCATTACTGCCTTGAGAGGGAGTTCCGCAGGGACAGTGCTTTCGGACAGGCAGTACTCCATCATCTCTTTGGGGTTTAGGCAACTCCTACCCTCCAGCCCTGGTGTTGGGCTACCGGTCGGGGGCGTTCTCAGAGTAGATTCCTTCCTTCTGTGCTGACGAGCTAGAGGGAGCTCATTTTTCCACTTGAGGTCTCTGGTAGCCTTAAGCTAGGGAGTCCCATATGTGAGGACTGACTTCCTGCTTGGTCCTGGAGAAAGAGTAGTTACTCACCTGTAACAGGTGTTCTCCAGGAGCAGCAGGAATCAGTCCTCATAACCCTCCCTCCTCCCCTTAGAGTTGCAGTCATATGATTTATTTTGCTAATTTTTTGCTGTCTTTTAGCTATGTCATCAGACGGAGCAAGATGGCACCCTTGGGCGGGAAGGGGACCGCGCATGCACGCTGCAATTCCCAAAGGCTTTCTTTGAAAGCTGGGGAAATGCTCCGCATGAGGGTTCCGTCGGCGCCGACGTCACCCATATGTGAGGACTGATTCCTGCTGCTCCTGGAGAACACCTGTTACAGGTGAGTAACTACTCTTTCAATGGGACCTAGTTGCATATAGCCAGGGTTAACCATTTGCCCAGTTTAGTAGATATATCCCATAGACTCACACTAATAATGTTGCAGCGTGAAAACATACCCCCTTATTTATAGTTTGTTGCCAGCAGTAGCCAAATTTACTACAACTGAGCATTTGTATAGCACTACAAGACGTACACAGCGCTGCACAGACACATGCAAAAGACGGTCCCTGCACAGGCATGTAAGAGACAGTCCCTGCTCATCAGAGTTTACAATCTAGTCAAGATAGACAACACAGTAGCTGTAGACATGGGATACAGTTATGGGCAAAGGTAAGGAAACACAAGAAGATCAGGTGAGTCAAGATCCAAAAGCGGCAGAGAAGGCGCCTGGCGTACAAACTCAGGTAGCTTATTCCAGGCGTAAGGTGTAGCAAGGTGAAAGGAGCAAAATCTGGAGTTAGCAATAGAAGGGAAGGGCACAGATAGAAGCAATTTGCCAGAAGAGTGGAGTTCCCGAGGAGGGGTGTAGGGAGAGGAAAAGTAGTGAGGAAATGCAGAGTGAATGCACTTACAGGTCAGCAGGAGAAGTTTGAACTGGATGTGGAAATGGATAGGGAGCCAATGAAGTGACTTGAGAAGAGGGGTAATATGAGCATGGTGCAGCTGTTGGAAGATTAGCCACGTAGCAGAGTGATGAACAGATTGAATGGGAGAGAGATGATTCAGAGGGAGACCAGCAAGGAGTAGGTTACAATAGTCAAGATGGGAGGCAATTAAGGAGTGGATAAGTGTCTCAGTAGCATGTTCAGAAAGGAATGGGAGGATTTTGTTAATGCTATAAAGAAAGAAATGCAGGTCTAATTTTAAATGCGAATTGTGCATATGCCGGAACCATATTTAGAATAGTAAATTGCTGATAAAACCAGAATACAAATATCATGAGTAAAAAATACTTTAAAAAAATACTTTAAAATGTCAAGGCAATGATAAAGCATTATAGACACTTATTAAAACCTTGGAAAGTGATTAAAAATGTGGGAATGAAACCTAAAACATAAAGGGGGTTATTCTATCCCTTGAATAGAGGGGATGGACATCCCAATGGGACATCCATCCTCACTATTCGTGGCCTTCCCTGCCAGCATCTAACTTCCCTGCCAGTTGTACAGGGAAGTTAGGTGGGGGCGGATTGGGGGCCGAGTTAGGGCAGGCAGTGGGCTGTCGCCAGCCCTGGACATAAAGGGCTGATTTTAATGTCTGCCCTGTACATCCAGGGCTGGCGACTTGTACGGGGAAGTTATTCCACCTCCGAGTAGAATAACTTCCCCAGATGTCATGGATCGGTGGGCCTGGAGAGTGGTTGGGGCAGGGGGGTGGGGGCCAAGGACATTCCCCACAGTCCAACCCTGGCCATTGGTGGCCGGATTGGGGGTCTGGCTGTGGGGAATGCTTTGAAGGAGCCAGCGGCCGGGATCACAGCTTTACAATAGCACCGCATCTCCAATGTAAAGCCCTGACTGAGTTAGTGAGGCATATCCTGTACATGCAGGCCGGGCTGAATCACAGTCCTAGTCTGCACGCACAGGACTGTTTGCAATTCTGATTCAGATGGCTTCTACGTCTGGGACAGAATTGGGCCTAAAAAGAGCTCTTTAATTGAAGCCAGTTAGAAAGTACAAAAAATGATTAGAAATTAATGGCACAGGATAAAAATGTGGATGAAAAGCAATAATGAAATGACAAAAAGTAAAGAAATAAAGAAATAAAAAGACCATAAAGTAATAATAATAAATGGATAAAATATTAAGTGAAGCTTGTTATGAAAACACTAAGTATTGAATGTCCCAATTTTAACTGAGATATAAATAAGTAGAATATTGAAAGAATAATAAATATATTGAAATAATAAAAAGACAACAAAAACAGCCATAATTTAAATAGTGAGCAAAGTAATAAATCAAATATAAAACAGACTTTCTACAAAAAAAACTTGATACTCAATGTCTCAGTTCAAACTAAATGGTGTGACAGTATTTAGCCAAAAATTGAGACGCTGTTCTTCCTGAAGCGGAACCTTATCTAGATCATCCCTTTCCCAAGTAGCCTTTATGGTTTTAATTGCAAAAAATTTTAAGTTATCAAGTGAATGTTTTTTTGACAGACAGACAATGTTCCACATAGAGGCCAATTCCATATAGGACGGCTAGCAAATGCGGAAACATTTAATGTGGATACTGGCATGAATCCCACCATGAAAATATGGGCTCGCATTTCTGGCATCAGGATCATAGACGTCTCCGTTGCGACACATCCAACATGTTGTTCAACAGGCCCATGCATGTATCTAGTGCGAGGCCCACACACAGATACAGGCACAGACCATAGAGTAAAGCAGAGAAGCACATCTCCAGCAATAGTGAGAGATATGGGTAAACTGTGATCAGGTTTTGGACATTCCTGTCCTCACCGTATTCTGTAAAGTTAGCCGTCTCCGATCATGCCGTCTCTGAGCTGGCCACGCCTCTGCTGTAAAAACGTGCATCTCCTAAGCTGCTGTACTCACTAACAGTAGTTTGTTGATGCATACAAGACATAGAAACTGATGATAAATGCATCCTGATGCAAACTACACCACATATGGTCCCCTTAGACAAAAGCGGATGTAAGGATGACATTGAGTACTACAGGCCGGTTAGTCTAATCTTTTTGGTTAATAAATTATTGGAAAGGCTACTAAAAGAGAGAATAGTGAGATTTCTGGAGTCCAATGGATTTCAGGATCCGAAGCAGCATGGATTCACCAGAGGCAGATCCTGTCAGACAAACCTGATTGATTTCTTTAACTGGGTGACAAGGGAGTTGGATGGAGGGAGAGCCCTAGATGTGGTATATTTAGATTTCAGTAAAGCCTTTGACATCATTCCACACAGGTGGCTTATAAACAAACTGAGCACCCTAGGAATGGAGTCTAAAGTTACTGATTGAGTTAGAAATTGGTTGAGTGGGAGGCAATAAAGGGTATAGGTAAATGGAGCTCATTCTGAGGAGAAGGAGGTTACCAGTGGTGTGCCACAGGGATCTGTCCTTGGTCTGATTCTTTTTAACTTTTTTGTTAGTAATATTGTAGAAGGGCTGTTGGGTAAGGTTTGCTTGTTTGCAGATGATACAAAAATCTGCAATAGAGTAGACACCCAGGAAGGAGTAGATAACATGAGGAGGGATCTAGCTAAGTTTGAAGAATGGTCTAGAATTTGGCAGTTGAAATTTAATGCTAAAAAATGCAGAATCATGCATTTGGGCTGCAAAAATTCAAAAGAGCGATACACTGTAGGGGTGAGGTACTTCTGTCCACAAAAAAAGAGCGGGACCTGGGCGTCATTGTGTCTATTCTAAACACAGTAACATAGTATATGACAGCAGATAAAGACCAGTATGGTCCATCTAGTCTGCCCAGCAAGGCTACAAGAGTAGGTGCACCTGCCACTCCATGCAGGTCACCCCCCCATGCCTTTGTTTAGGGCTGTACCCACTGCTCCGTGTAGGTCACCCCTATTTGTTCAGATATAAGAGATAGTTATGTTTATTTTTATTTTATTCTGTTGCTATAAAGGGATTTTGGTACTTATGATTTGTTTGCATATTTTGTCTGTTTGAATATATGTCAGCATAGTTTAGCTTTTGATCAGACATATGTATTTATTTATGTTTTGTTTAATTCTTACCTGTTATTTTATATAGGATTTATTTATGTTTTTATTCCCCTGATGCAGGCGAGTTTGCCGAAACTCAGCTGAGTCAGGTCTTTCTACACACTTTCAAATAAACGCTTGATTGGACTTTTCTTGTGTCCGCCTCCATTTTTGGTTGCTTTTGGATGACATCACTATTTGCTAAAGACACACTGATGTCTATGTGACTTTCTGTAATACTAGCACAAATCTAGCAGCCATAGCCCATACATTCAAGGCACAGTCATTATACCTCTGCCCAAACTCTACCCAAATTCTGCCCTGGTGCATGTCTACTTTAGAAGTACACGTCAGCTTGCACTGAGTTTACTTTTGGGCATTAACTAATTTTATCCAGGTAAAATGCTCTTTTATGCATAAAAAAGGTTTGTAAAACTACTCTCCACATGGTTTGTTCAAAGAATGTATGCAAGAAAGAACAACAGTGAATGTAAACACAACGTAAGAAAGCAACCTCAACATTTTTATATAATATAGAATTTAACTAATTGATTTGAGTCAATTGGAGACTGTTAAATGTTGACATCCAGATACAACGGTGACTGAAAAAGTAGCAAAAAAACACCTATGTCTTATATTCTCTCATGGAAACATTTGCACAATTAATTGAACTGTTTCAAAGATAACAAAAATATAGACTGTATTCAAATGACATAGATGCGTTTACAAAAAAATTCAGTTATGAATTGCTTCTTCTGTAGAAATTATACATGTATACCATATTTTTTTACTTCACTGTTTATAATGTGTGAGAAAAATATCTAAACCATAATGTTTTATGCTATAATTTGCCATGTAATTGATCTCTAAAGACTGTTACTTAGAAGCAGGCAGCTTTCCTAATATTGCAAAAGCTGATCTGTCTTCAGTCCTATCCATTAAGAATGCATTTTGCCCTAGGTCTTTCTCCACAAAGAGTTGCCATTCCCAGTATAAAGATAACAGTGAGTCTTTACTGGTGCAAAATTATATTAATCCACTTTTCCTTTACTTGCTAGGGTCCCCTTTTCCTTTCAGGGATATCCCAACCAATTGTTGATATTGAGGGGGGATTTTAGAAAGGATGCCCAAATTAAATCAGGGATGTCCAGGGTGGAATATGCAGAAAAATGCCAAGGATGTCTATGTCTCTGACTGATTTCAGGAACATAGATGTCCCTGATGTGGGTGTGCATGCAGGTGGCCACATAGATTTTCCCAGTGAGGACACTTGGCAAACTAGCAGAAGAGGATGCCCAGCAGCATAGCAAAGTGAAAACTTGAGCCCCATTCCCCGTTAGTGTTGTTGGCATATTGTAAAATGTAGGGGTATTAGTTGGTCCTTCTCCACACCTTCCAGACATTTGCCTGACAAAACGAGCACTTTTCAGATGCTTGCTCATGTCTTCGACAAAAAATAATAGTAATAATAGAGTATAGGTTTTTACAAATTTGGTGGACCTTTTTCTTGTGGTTGCTCATGTCTGCAGCAGGTTGAACCTTAGACATGACTCAGGAAGTTCATGGCGTTTCTGAGATTAGGTGGGGACATTCTGTTTCTTAGAAAGATCCCACACAGACTGTGTCGTCCTCACGCTAGGGACATCCACGGACCTGGCTTTTAAGTCTCTGAAGGCATCTCTGTGATTTGGATGTCTGCATGCCCATTGGCAGACATCCAAAGCAGACCCGATGGACATTGGCGAACATCTAAAATAACACCCAATGTCTGGTATTTAATCCTTTCCCACCCTCATGTCACTATACCCATCTTCAAATGGGATTGCCTATTACTTTGGTGAATTCTGGACTTTCTAACCCATCTGTCATCTGAGGTTCTTCCAGTCACTGGCCAGCTATCCAACCGGGGACTTCAGGCCAGTGAAGATCATTGACAATTATGTGGAATAAACATGCATGGTCTAATAGCTTCTTCTTTGATATGACACCTCTCTGCACTTTGGTAGGTATGGCAGGGTCGCATGTTGAAACAACAAATTTTGCTTTAAAGAAAAGAAATTTTACCTTTCATGATTTATGGGCCCAGGGAAAATAACAGCACTGTGCAATGATGAATAATCTGTTCCAGGTCTCTATTTGCATGCTAAAATTCCTTTTTAAACAAGACCCTAAATGAATATTATACAGTATAAATACTGTAGCAAATCAATTATCTATTAAAACACATACAAAAACATTTCAACACTGCTTTTGTTTGTAAACGTCTTGCTGTTCTCTTTTTAAAGATGTACTTTAATGCCACGTTGACCGACTCTTCCAAACTGCTGAAACCGCTCCTGGTCTTTGCCTTCATCATCTGTGGCATTATATGTGGGCTGACCCGCATCACACAGTATAAAAACCATCCAATTGATGTCTACTGTGGCTTTCTATTGGGAGGAGGAATTGCTGTCTATTTGGTAAATATCATCTTATTGTAATCTTTATACAGAGGATATTGGTTAATACAAGATAGCATAGTTCTTGAAGCAAAATCTGAACTTGCTAAGAATAGTAATAATAGTAAAGGAGAACCAGAGGGATCACCTTTGCTGTATCAAACACCTTCTGTTAAATATGAAGCCTAAAAATGAAAGATTTCATTATGCAAAGCAAATTACCAGGGATCCTACTCCTACCCCTTGTGATCTTGGGAAATCACTTAACTTCTGTTACCTCAGATATAAACAGAATCTCCAGGAACAAGCAGGAATGAGTCTTCACGTATGGGTATCGTCGGTACCGACGGAGCCTGCGCGGGAACGCTCCCCAGCATCCAGTAAGAAAGCTTTTGGGAGCATCCCACAGTGCCTGCGCGCTGCCTTCCCGCCTTCCCCAACCGCCTCTCTCCAGTTCTTCTTTTCCGCGGAGCTAGCAGGTCGTGTTCCTGTCACCGCAGAAGAAGGTCTTTATTTTTTTCTTTATTTTTCTGTGTCACGTCTGCCTTCGACGTCAGACCGGTACCGCCGGTCTTTTCTTTTCTTTCTTTCTTCAAAAAAAAAAAAAATACTTTTTTTTCTTCAACTGTGCATTTTTAGTTTGGGCCTTAGGCCTAAATATTTTCACCTCATGGAGAAGCCCGCTTCCGGGTTTAAAAAGTGCACAAAATGTGGCGGTACTATTTCTTTTTTTTAAATTCTTTATTTTCGTTTTATAACAACAAAGGAAAGGAAGACATACAGCTAAAAGACAAATACATAACGTGTAATACATACACCAAAGTAAACCCCTACCACCCCCCTCCCCCCTGCTTCTTCTCTAGAAACTAAGCATTCCCGAAGCGGGCGTGTACTTACATTATTATATTACAAAACCTAACGGTGATCTAAAACATGATGAGTGCACATTATACAGGCATATTGGAGCAATGAGCAGATTGTACATAATCATTAAGCATCTGCCATTTAGACAAGCAAGAGTGAGTTTGGACATGGGGAATAGCCCTCCGAGGTATCTGCTCATATTTACTATATAAGCAGACGAGATTCCACCATTCATTGACAGTAAGTCGAGAGCTATCCTTCCAATTCCTCGTGATTAAGCATATGGCTATACCTAGCATGAAATCAAGGAGAAAGCGACCCTTCTTAGGAAGAGAGGGGACCTCCGCCGCAGAGCGGAGTCCCACGACCTTCCAAGAGAGAGGTTCATGAAAGTGTAAGATAGATTGAATACGACCCCAGACCCGCCCCCAATAGACCTGCAGTTGAGGACATTCATAAATAACATGAGCGAAGGATCCCACAGCAGTATGGCAAGACCAACACAGGTCCCTAGCATTTGGGTTCCATTTGGCTATTTTTTCTGGGGTATAAAAGCATCTGTGTGCAAAGAAGAAGAGAGTTTGGGTGACAGAGGCAGACCGGGAAACCCGCACTACTTTACTCCAAAAAACGCTCCATTGCACAGGGGTTATAGTGGTTTGCAGTTCGCGCTCCCAGGCTTGTTGGGCTCTAAAAGTGTCCGTATCTGTACCCTGACAAAGTATTTTATAGAAATTAGAGGCTACCCCATGTGTACTACTAATGGAGTGAACTATCTCTAATAGCCCATCCTCAGAAGGGGCAGAGGGCGGCATGATTCGAGCACTTTTGAGGCAGTGTTGAAGCTGCATCAATTGAAAGTAGTGTTTCGCTGGTAACGCAAATTCCTTTTGTAAATCCGAAAAGGTTTTCCAACGAGCTGCGGAGAAAAGCTGTTGGGGTGTCCAGATCCCCCTGGAGTACCAGGGTTTCCAGGCTATTGTTCTATTTAGGACTTGAATTCTGGGGTTATTCCATAGCGGGAGTCAGTCCTGAGGACATACATTCGGGCCCAGTGATAGAATGAGAGTGTTAAAGGCCGCAAGAGTATCGACAATCATTGGTGGATGGCGGGTGCCTACTTGATAGGACATACCGGGGAGATGGGTCAACGGAATTGGGCTACTAAGCTCCTCTTCTATGTCAAGCCAAACTGGTCGGCGGTCTGTTGAGGTATCTAGCCATCAGGCACCTTGCTTAAGTAGAAAGGCTTGATGATATCTAAGAAAATCAGGAAATCTGGTACCCCCTCGTTCCTTTGCAGACTGCAGTTTATGTTTAGCTATCCTTGGTGGCTTGCCCTGCCAGAGATAACGGACGAGAAGGCCCTCAATATCTTTATAAGTATGTAGCGGAAGTAAGCATGGTAGCATTTCTAAAATGTAGTTCACTTTGGGGACTATCATCATTTTCACAGTGTCTAAGCGGCCCCACCATGTGAGAGATAAGGGAGACCAACGATTTGTGAGTTCACGGACTTTGGAGACTATCTCTTTGGCATTAAAACTGATAGTGTCTTCTAAAGGAGAACAGTAATGGACCCCGAGATACTTCACCATACGGGATTGCCAGAGGAAGGGAAAGGCCTGCATGTCAGCCTCATGTACCCAGCGGTTCAGTGGGAATGCTACAGATTTGGTCCAGTTAATTTTATAGCCCGATAATTGTGAGTATCCGTCAATCAGATCCAAGACAGCTGGAACCGAATCGAGGGAAACGAAGAGCATAAGGTCATCTGCATATGCAGAGAGTTTAATCTCCCTATGACTAAAGGGGACACCTCGAATACGTGCAGACTGTCTAACAAGGAGGGCTAGGGGTTCAAGAGCGAGATCAAAAAGCATTGGTGATAGGGGGCAACCTTGACGCGTGCCTCTTTGAAGGATAAATGGCTGAGATTTGATGGCGTTTACACAAATACTGGCGACAGGTTGAGTGTACATGACTTGGAGATATCGGAGGAAGCCCTCTCCAAAGCCATACCATCGGAGAACTGCAAATAAGAAGGGCCATTCTAGACGATCAAAGGCTTTTTCGGCATCCAGGGAAAGACCCACCCATGGATGGTCGAGATTGGCAGCACTAGATAACACATGGCACAAGGTCCGAGCATTGTCAGCAGTTGATCTGCCGGGTATAAAACCGCATTGATCAGGGTGAATTAGGGTAGCCATCATGTCAGATAGCCGGGTGGCCAAGATCGTTGCGAAGATCTTATAGTCGGCATTAAGTAGGGAGATTGGACGGTAGTTGGCGGTCAGTAGCGGGTCCCTGCCTTCTTTCTCAAATACAACCACATTAGCTGCAGAAAAGGATCCCAAAGAGGATGTATCTACCGCAAGGGCAGTAAAATAGAGTTTTAAATAGGGAACTAAATCTGCACTGAACGTTCTGTAGAATTCGGTCGGGAGACCATCGGGCCCGGCGGCACGGCCCGAGGCTGTTCGTTTTAAGGCAGATTGGATCTCTGAAGTAGAGAAGGGTTCATCCATTGCATCTCTATCAACTTCAGAGAGGGTCGGCCGCTGAATGCCAGAGAGCAATCGCTCGAATGTCTCTGACGAGAACTCACATTCAGATTGATATAGGCGGGTATAGAAATCCCGAAAGAGCTCTACAATATCGGAGTCTGTGGTCACTATGCCCCCTCCCTGTGGAGCTCGAAGGGCCGCAACGCGTTTGGCTTCTTTTTGACCTTTCAAGGCATTGGCTAAGAGTCGACCGGCTCGGTTATTTTCACGATAATATGTCCCTCGCTGAAGCTCAATACTCTTAGAAGCTGCAGTTGAGAGGATTGAATTATATTGAAAACGGAGACGCTGTAATCGAATTAATACACATGGGTCAGTGCGTGAAGTTAGAACTCGTTCGCCTGCTTTTATTTGTTGGTCTAGTATGAGCAGCTGCTGTTTACGTTGTTTCCGCAGGCGGATTTGATAGCTAGTGATCGTTGCCCGAATGGCCGCTTTGAAGCCCTCCCACCAAGCCCAATTCGCAGTATCTTGGGGTAGATTAAAATGGAAGTAATTCTGTATGGCTACTCGAATTTCTGACTGGAACTCAGGCTGAGTTAACAGGGCTCTATCAAAGAACCAGGCTCCCGAGTTTCCCTGGGGTGCAGTAGTGTGTAATTGGAAGGAAATGGCAGCATGATCTGAAATATGTTGGGAGTGAATCTTTGCAGTGTCCACCTGAGGAACTAACAGTTTTCAGATTAGAAAGAAGTCTATGCGAGACTGAGAGTTATGAGGGGAGGAGAAGAAGGTGAAGTCAAGCTCATTGGGGTGTAGTAATCTCCATAGATCAACTAAAGCAAGATCCTTGATCAGGGAGGTAAGCGTAGCGTGACTCTTGGGGGGACCACTCGTCCTAGGCGGCTGTTTGTCAATCAGGGGATCAAGGACTAGATTGAAATCCCCCCCAATGATCAATGAAGTATTAGCAGAAGCCTGCGCAACCTGAGCAATGGTAGCAAAAAAGGCAGGGTCATCAACATTAGGAGCGTAAAGGCATATACATGTAACTTCCAGGCTACCTATCTGAAGGTGAACTCTAGCCCATCTACCTGCTGTATCTGAGCTAGTCGCAATAACAGTAGCATGCAAAGATTTCCTAACCAGTATGGCAACCCCACATTTCTTAGAAACGGCTGGGGAATAAGCGGCCACCATGTAAGGTTTAATATTGAGTTTAAGAGTTTCCTTCGAATTTAAATGCGTTTCTTGGAGAAAAATCAGATCCGCAGCTTCCTGACTGAGGTAGCTTAGGATTTTCTTCCGTTTTATCGGATTATTGATGCCTTTTACGTTCAATGAAAAAATCTTACATGGTGCCATCAATCGGTAGTAGACATTTTAGGTAAGGGCGCTTGATAACATAAAACATAAGCAGAATCTGTACAACAAGGTCATAATCACCGAGTATGCTGGCTAATACACCCCATATTGAAAAGTATGTACCAACGTATCTTAGAGAAGAAGCAAAACCCCCAAAGAATATGGCGACCATATGTCTGCGAGAGGAGGCCCTAGAGAGGAAATAGAAGACATGTAAAAAAAGAACAGAAACACCAGAGTCCATAATAACACTGTCTCTGATACTCATCGAGGCTACTGTGGGTAGATGGAGTCGGGTCACAGATACCATCAAGAGTAAGGCAACAGACTGCCAACGCCAGACTCTTTGCTAGGCTGCGGCAGATCCAATATGGCAGGTACAGCGGATAGAAGGAGACTTGCAGGAACAGTCTGGAAGTCAGCGCATCAAGTCGGCTTCTTTGGAATCCAAAAACTCCGCTAGTAGATCAGGGTCCTCGAATGTTCTTGTCTGATTGGGAAGCGTGACTCGGAGTTTGGCCGGGTACATCAGGCCATAGCGTGCTTGTAGTTGTTGAAGCCTCGGCCGGAATTCCAGAAAGCGCTTTCGGCGGTCGACTGTGGGTTTAGACAAGTCGGGATAGAAGGAGATCTTGTGGCTCTCAAACTCCATATGGCCCTTTGCCCGAGAGGCACTTAGAATTTGCTCCACGTGTTGATATCTCAGTAGTCGAAAAATGATAGGCCGCGGGGTCTTCCTGTTGAGCGTTATGCTGGTGGGTACACGATGAGCGCGATCAATCTCCAAATCTTTGGTAAAGGTGATTTGGAGCAAGGAAGGGAGGATTTTGCATAAAAACTCTTTCATGTCTCCCGATTCCGCTCCCTCCGGTATGCCCACGAGTCGTATGTTGTTGCGGCGCGCTCCATTATTGCCATCTTCCACCTCTTTCTGCAAGGCCCGCACCTGTCGTTCAACTTTGTCGAGTTTGGACAACCGGGCCGCATGGGAGTCCAATATGCCCTCCATTTTGTCCTGACGCGAAGAAAGCCCTTCTAGCTTGCTTTGCAGCACACCAAAATCGTCCCGCAGCGCTCGGAGTGCTTCACCGTTTGCCTGCACAAGGTTTTTGACCCCTCTAATCTCTACGAGGATTTCCTGCTGCATTTCGGGGCCCTCGCACAAGGCCGGCCCCTTCTGCGGGGACGGAGGTTCGGTTTTGGAACGTTTGCCGTGAGAAGCCGCTGGAGACCCAAATTCCAGGCGCGTTGGTTTGGTCCCCGCCATCTCACCAATGTGCCCCGGCAAGATCAGAGTAGAAGTTCCAAAAATGTGAGGTGTTAATTCAGGATTCTTCGTAGGCCTCTCGGGAGCCTCAGCGTTATGCGACCATCCCGCTGGACATCAGGCTCCGCACCCCGTGGCGGTACTATTTCTGTCACCGACACCCATGATTGGTGTCTAAAATGTTTGGGTCCATCATGGATTGTGTGTCCTGCACCATGATGTCTAAAAGAAGTCGGAAGAACCGAGCAGCCAAGCTCAGTACCCTGTTTCCCTCTGATGCAGCCTCGGTGGCATCGACGTCTTCCAGGGCTTCTTCTTCCTCCCATGGATCTCAGGTAACCAAACATAAATCTAGCCGGTCCTCGAAGGGCAAATCTCCCTCTAAGCATCGAGATGCCTCCGGGCTTGTCCTCGTGGATTGCGCTCCAGCAAAATTACCCCGGCGGGAAGTTCCGGCTTCCAAAGCATTGTCTATGGGGTCACAGGTTGACATTGATGGCTTGGCCTCGACCGATCACCTGTTGCCGTGTTCTGGGATACCGGTGGCCTCCACTGGTACCAACATCCAGACTTTGGTGGCATCGATGGATCAGAAAATTCTATCCATGCAGCGCACCCTTACGGCGTTCATGCAGGCTTCGATGCCTTCGGTACCGCAACAATCCCCGTTGCCGGTACCGACTCCGGCATCGGCACCGTTCCCGGTGCCGGTACCGATTGCATCGACATCGGCTTCAGTGTCGACTGCAACGGTATGCTGTCCTATGATGCCCATCGGTACCGAACCGGTACCGCTTACTCCCGATGTCGATCCCACTCAGTACGCGTATCGGGCTTTACAGGAGCATCCAGACAGGTGATACTTCGATTCCTCCGAAGACTCTGATGAGTCGGAGGCTTCTGTCGATGCACCGGTACTACTTCCTCAGGAGTCTGCTTCTCCAAAACGAAGAATGTCTCCTCCAGAGGACTTGTCTTTTCAAGACTTCATTAGGGAAGTGGCTAGAGGCCTCTCTATTACAGTGGCCTCTGAGTCAGAGCCTAGAGCCAAGCAATTAGATATTTTGCAATATCCTAAGGCTCCTAAGGAAGCAGCTACCTTACCTATTCATGAGATTCTTTATGATCTCATGTTGGGCATGTGGGAGACTCCTCTCACCACCTCTCCTCATTCTCGTAGGTTGGACACCATGTACCGTGTCCCTCCCTGTCCTGGTTTTCATAAGACTCAGCTTCCTCACCACTCTATTGTGGTTGAGTCTGCTATGAAGAAAATAAAGAGTGCAAAGAGACACTCATCTAACCCTCCAGGACGTGAATGTAGGACTCTAGATGCTTTTGACCGAAGAATTTTCCAGGCCAATATGCTTGCTGCCAGAATCAACTCCTATAGTCTCTATATGGGGATGTTTCTAAAAGAAGTCACAGATCATCTGCAGACTTTAGCTCCTTTTATTTCAGAAGATAAAAGGCAGGAATTTCTCACTTGGCTCAAACATGCCCAAGATGTTTCCAAATTCTCCAACCGTGCAGCCTTTGACTCTTTTGAGTGTGTAAGCAGAGCCACGGCTATTGCCATAGGTGCACGCAGAATTGCTTGGTTACAAGCCTCTGATTTGGAACTCTGGGTCCAAGATGAGTTGGGAAACCTTCCTTGTACAGGTGAAAACCTGTTTGGCAGGGATTGGCAAGCAAAGGCCACTCAGATGGATACTGAGAACTCTGCTTTGGATCGACTTTCAAAGTCTACCTCTGCCCCTGTTAAGAAAAGATTGTTTAAAAAGACATCTTTTTCAAAAAAGGGAAGATATTATCCTGCTCATGGGCAGACATCTTCTGCAGGTCGTTTTGCTGCAAAGCGTCAGCAACCACCTAAACAGGCCAAGTCAAAGGCTGCCAGGCCTACCACAGGGCCTTTGACTTGCAACTAGAGAACTTAGCCTTTCTAGCTCTGGAAAAACCAGAGCCCCTCACCATTCCAGGAAGGTTGACTTACTTTGCTCCCAGATGGGAGCAAATCACAGCAAAGCAATGGACCCTCTCCATCATAAAGGAAGGGTACAAGCTTCATTTCTTGAGTCTTCCTCCTCACACCATGGTGAAACAGTTCAATTCTCCAACATCTCTCCTCAACCTTCTAGGTCAGGAGATTGCTACCCGTCTTGCCCAAGGGGCAATAGAAGAAGTACCTCTTCTTCAACAGGGCTCAGGTTTCTACTCCCCTTATTTTCTTATCCCAAAGAAAACAGGGGGCTACAGACCCATATTAGATCTCAGAGAATTGAACAAGTTTCTATTCAAGGAGAAATTCAAAATGATTTCTCTAGGTGCTCTGCTTCCATACCTTCAGAGTCAGGACTGGCTTTGTTCTCTAGATCTCAAGGATGCGTACACCCATGTCCTCATCCATCCAACACACAGAAGGTTCCTTCGGTTCCTTTTTCAAGGAAAGCACTACCAATACAGGGTGCTTCCTTTCGGTCTGGCCTCTGCACCAAGGGTGTTCATGAAATGCATGGCAGTAGTAGCTGCATTTCTCCGCACTCTAGGAATATTCGTATTCCCATATCTGGACGACTGGCTCATTCGAGCCCCATCCCAGTCAGAGGCCCAGACTTGTCTAACCTGCACAATGCGTATCCTTCAGTATTTGGGACTAGTAATAAACATCCCAAAATCCAATCTCACCCCTACTCAGTCTCTGGAGTTCATAGGGGCCTGCTGGATACCACAACTGCAAGGGCCTATCTTCCTCAGGCCCGTTGCCTACATCTGGTGCAGTTAGCCTCCCAGATTCAGTTAAAGTCCCAGTTAACTGCTTGAGAGATGTTACAACTATTAGGCCACATGGCATCCACCGTGCATGTGGTTCCATATGCTCGCCTTCACATGAGGGCAGCTCAATGGACTTTGTCCACCCAATGGACTCAGGCATCAGGTTGCCTGTCAGACAAAATAGCAAACTCCAGTCGCCTTTTTTGGTCTCTCCAGTGGTGGAAGTCCTCTCAAAACCTGTTGCTGGGGTCCCCTTTTCAGCAACCGCTACCCCAAGCAACTCTCACAAGAGATGCTTCTCCAAGGGGTTGGGGAGCTCATCTGCAGGATCTCTCCACCCAGGGCATCTGGTCTCCACAGGAGACCTCTCTGCATATCAATCTCTGGGAACTCAGAGCAATTTTCTTAGCTCTCAGAGTGTTCCATTCCCTGCTCAGCTACAGAACAGTCCTCATCCATACGAACAACCAAGTAGCCATGTTCTATGTAAACAAGCAGGGAGGGACTGGCTCTCTGTCGCTTTGCAACGAAGCTTTGCGACTGTGGGCCTTCGCCAGAGAGCATCACATCCATCTTCTGGCAGTATATCTTCCAGGCGTTCAAAACTCTTGGGCGGACAGACTCAGTCGAGTTCTGCTTCCACACGAGTGGTCCCTCCACATGGACCAGGTAGCCAGGATCTTTCGAATTTGGGGAACCCCGGACATAGACCTCTTTGCAAGTCCGTGGAATGCCAAACTTCCCCGGTTCTGTTCCAGAATTCAGTGTCAGGGAGTTCAGGCCAAGGATGCCTTCCTCCTTCACTGGGGTCAAGACTTCCTTTATGCCTTTCCACCAATTCCCCTAATTCCCAAGACACTATTCAAGCTTCAGAGAGATCAAGGGACCATGATCCTCACAGCACCACATTGGCCACGCCAAATGTGGTACCCTCTACTTCTGCATCTCTCTCAAGCTCCCTCCCTGGACTTGGGCTCTGCTCCAGACCTTCTATCCCAGGAAGAAGGAACGTTGTGGCACCCAAACCCCCAGTCTCTCCATCTCAGGGCTTGGTTGCTGAGGGCCTAGACCTTCAAGATTTTCATCTCTCCCAGCAAGTCAGAGATGTTATTCATGCTTCTAGAAAGCCTTCTACTAGATGTTCCTATGCTTTCAAATGGAAAAGATTTACCATTTGGTGTTCAGGGAAGGGTATAAACCCTCTTGCAATACCTCTGAATTCTCTACTAGAGTATCTTCTGCATCTATCCCATGCAGGTCTGAAAACAAATTCAGTAAGAGTCCATTTGAGTGCTATTGCAGCGTCTCTCAAGCCTCTCAATGGACAACCTATTTCCTCTCATCCTCTTAAAGCAAGATTCATGAGAGGCCTTCTTTTAACTGAACCTCCCATTAGACCACCTCCAGTGGCATGGGACTTAAACCTGGTTCTTGGCCAGCTTATGAAGCCACCCTTTGAACCTTTAGCCACCACCTCCTTGAAATTTCTTTCTTGGAAGGTTATTTTTCTCATTGCAGTCACCTCAGCACGCCGCATCAGTGAGTTGCAAGCTTTGGTGGCCAATCCATCTTATACAAGGTTTCATCATGATAAGGTAGTCCTCAGGACCAATCCACACTTTATGCCTAAAGTGGTCTCACCTTTTCATCTGAACCAGGAGGTTTATTTACCTGTCTTTTTTCCAGGACCTCATGCATCAAGTGCAGAGAGGAATCTTCATACCTTGGATTGTAAGAGAGCTCTCGCTTTTTACTTACAAAGAACACAGCAACATAGAAAGTCTTCTCAACTCTTTGTTGCTTTTGATCCTTCTCATTTAGGACTTCCAGTCTCTAAAAGAACACTGTCCAACTGGATTGCTCAGTGTATTTCTTTCGCCTACCAGAGTAGAAACCTTTCTCTGGAGGGCCATGTCACAGCTCACAATGTGAGAGCCATGGCAGCCTCAATGGCTCATCTAAACTCTGTGTCCATCGACCAAATCTGTCGAGCGGCCACCTGGGCTTCGGTTCATACCTTCACAGCCCATTACTGCTTGGACAAGGACTCCCGCCGGGATGCCTTGTTTGGTCAGGCTGTTCTCAAATACCTGTTCCATTCCTAATCAACTCCTACCCACCTACCCTGGTTGGATGCCAGAGATCCATGGGGGAGGTAGAGTCCTTTTCAAGGACACACAACCTGGGGTCTTCCCCTGGCATCTGCAGCTAGGGAGTCCCCATATGTGAAGACTCATTCCTGCTTGTTCCTGGAGATAGCACAGTTACTTACCTGTAACAGGTGATCTCTGGGAACAGCAGGAATAAGTCTTCACAACCCACCCACCTCCCCTAGGAGTTGTATCTCTCTATCTATCTTTTCTTTCCTCTCTCTCTCTTTGTCTCAACTTTAAAACTCGAACTGGAGAGAGGCTGTTGGGAAAGGCGGGAAGGCAGTGTGCAGGCGCTGTGAGATGCTCCCAAAAGCTTTCTTACTGGACGCTGGGGAGCGTTCCCGCGCAGGCTCCGTCGGTACCGACGATACCCATATGTGAAGACTTATTCCTGCTGTTCCCAGAGATCACCTGTTACAGGTAAGTAACTGTGCTTTGCAAGCCCTCTGAGGATAGCAAAAATACCTCCTGTATCTGAATGTAACTCACCTTGAACTTCTGAGAAAGGCGTGAGCTAAATTCATCCAGCTAAAGATTTGCGACAACAGTATATATAGGGGCCCATTTACTAAAGTGTGGTAGCACTTACCATGCAGCATTCTGTGCAAAGCCTCTGTGGTAAATGCGGGAGGAGGGGAGGGTGGTGTCCAGCATCTGTGCAAAGCCTCTGTGGTAAATGCGGGAGAGGGGGAGGGAGGTGTCCAGCATCTGTGCAAAGCCTCTGTGGTAAAGGGGGGAGGGGGGTGTCCAGCATCTCCTCTGCATTTACCACACAGGACAGACACTTACCACCCAGATCCATGTTGCATGCTTTTGCAGGTAATGCGGAGCCAGCCTGAAATAAATTTATAATTATCCAAGTGTTAGAATGGCCTCCTGGCACCCTGCCCCCCTCCCCTGGGCATATGCCCCTTCTATGCCCCAGCACAGACTCCTCCTTGTGCTTCCCTCCTATGTGATCAGCACATGCCCTAGCACTGCCTTCCCACCCATTCAGTACCGTCAGCTTTTGGTACAGTTCTAGCACCACAGTAGGTCCCCTACCCCCGAAGCAGGATCCCCCCAGCAGAAGACCACCCCTGGGTGGGTGGCTGGCTGTTGATCAAACAGGGGGCTTATGCTGGGGTCCAAGAGAGAATCTGTGTTGGGGTGCAGAAGGGATCTGTGCCTGGGGATCATGGGATTAGGGTAAGTGGCCACTATATTTTTTTTCCTCCGCAGGGTCTGGAAGCTGCCACACCATAGGACTGCTGGTAACACAGCTGCACTTCACACCACCTCTTGAAATAGTATTAGGTGCAGCTACTCTATCAGCAGTCATGACAGACAGCATGTGGTGCAATCCTGTGCACTAGTTGTCACTGGAAGGCACGCCCACTCTCCGTTCATAACCCTCCCAGTTCCCGTCCCATTCCACTGCACGCAGTTAGTGCGTACCAACTGTTATGCCTGCATGGAAGCAGTTATGTCAACTGCTTAGCACACTCTAGTAAAAGGGCCCCATTGCACGTTACCAAATTAATGATGGCAACATGCTACTGTATGCATCTAATGAGTTACAGTCAAAATACAGTTGAGGAACAACAAGGAGTTGAAGTGAAGTGATTTGTCTGAACAAAAGTCTCCTGATAGGCCAAAAATGAGAAAATGGATTAATCTGACTCCTAATTTTAAGCAGATAAAGAATAAACTGGGATTCACGTCCATGGAGTTCACAAAACCGAAACCATAGCTCATCTCATATCCTCACATTCTGTACGCTCATCAGCTCAGCAGGAAACATATGAATTTGCACATAATGCTAATAAACTTTTCACTTTTTTTTTAAGGAGGTCAAATTACTGATTAAAGTTATTGTATTTTCTATGGATGCCCACATTCTGTCATCTCATTACTTGAAATACAAATAGTTTTTTCAGGGCCTACCAATGGTGAAAAGCGCCCTGTGAGAGTTGCACATTGGGCGCGCACTCCCCCCCTATCCCGCACCTCCATCTAGCCACTTTATGGGGGCGGGAGAGAAGAGGCGCGCACCCGATGTGCAACTCGCCAGCACACTAAACAGGTCTGGACCCTCCTGGAGAGACCAGACCTGCTTAGTGTGCCGGCGAGAAGACTTAAAGGGTGCATTTTGACTCTCTGCCACTACCTGCCACCGCTAAAGTGGCGGCAGCAGGCAACGTCAGAGAGCTGAAATGCACCCCTTAAGTCCTTGCGTCCTGTGCGGCTGCACCCCTCGCACAGGGCTCAGTACAGTCCTGAGTTTTTTAATTTGTAGTCTGGAGTGGAGGACTAGCCTAGTAGTTAGAGCACTGGCTTGGTAACTAAGGGATATGTTTACTAAACCACGGTAAAGGAGCAAATGTGCCATTAGCACGTGCTAACTGCACATCTGCACCCTTAGCACATGCAAAAAGCTATGTTAGCGCACGCTAACGGTACCAGACACTTTAGCGCGCGCTAATGGTACCTGTGTGTGGAGAGAAGGCGTGCACAGGGCAGAGAGTTGGGTCAATGGGCGGGACGTGGGTAGGAAGTGAGCAGGAACAAGGCTTGCTCCCTTAAAGCAGGCACCTTAATGTCAGGCATGCTAAGGCAATTCAAAACCTCATGAAAGGGTGTTTTTTGAGGAGAGAGCGCCTATTTTATGACTGCAATGTGATGCACAGACAGGGGATCCCAAGTGGGTGATAGTAGTGCTCCATTAGCAGCAACAGCAAAGTGCCCAAGTATGAAAGGGCACTATGTTGGTGG
The DNA here is from genome assembly GCA_033557465.1 of Ichthyophis bannanicus. Taxonomy (NCBI): domain Eukaryota; kingdom Metazoa; phylum Chordata; class Amphibia; order Gymnophiona; family Ichthyophiidae; genus Ichthyophis; species Ichthyophis bannanicus. Next base: position 108,724,769 of record CM066040.1, read on the forward strand.
TGCAAATGGGGGCAAAGGAGGTGACACATGGGTCATGCAATGGGGCTGCTGGTGCACAGGGGGGACCAAGCAGCTGCCTAGATGGCACATAGGAATATAAGGCTGCAAAGCATGCCAAACTATGTCAGACCAAGGTCTATCATGCCCAGTATCCTGTGTCCAATAGTACACAATCTAGGTCAAAAGTACTTAGCAGTTTCCCCAAAAGACACACAGGATCCCCAATAACTGTAATGGGGCAAGCAGTCCATAGCCCAGGTCCTCTTTAGCAATGGTTTATGAACCGTTACCGAGGAACCCGTCCAAACTTTTCTAAACCAAGCTACACTGACAGCTTTTACCACATCCTCCAGTAACGGATTGCAGGGTCTGATTATGTATTGACTGAAAAAATATTTTCATCTAGAAGACCCAAACGGGTTACACTGTAGCCACATTGCAGGTCCCCTAGTCTGTCCAAGTCTGATGGCATAAAAAAATTACCTACATTTATCTGTTTCACTCCAGTCAATAATCTATAGACCTCTATCATATCTCCCCTCAGCTGTCTCTTCCCCAGGTTGATGAGCCCCAACCTTTTTATTCTCTCCACAAAGCGGTATTCTGCCATCCGCAGAACCATCTGTGATGTTCGTCATGATCCCACAGTGACAGTACAAATCCAACAGTGGTCACTTTTTCAGAGTTGTACACTATGTCAATCAAAACAATTACTCTGATAATAGAATCATGAAAGTGTAGCTGTATCTACTGTTGCTATAACATTCATTTCAAGTTTAGCATAGGTCTCAGACTGTCGGGCGTAGTAATTATTCAGACTTATAAATACATTCTGAAAATCGCATCAATGACCTGATGATGAATCAATCTTTCAGAACAATTTTAGAAAATGTGCTTAGAAAATGTGGGGGCCATTGTCAAAAGCTAAGCACATTTTCTAAAATTGTTCTGAAAGATTGATTCATCATCAGGTCATTGATGCGAATTGGGCGATTTTCAGAATGTATTTATAAGTCTGAATAATTACTACGCCTGACAGTCTGAGACCTATGCTAAACTTGAAATGAATGTTATAGCAACAGTAGATACAGTTCCCACAGTGACAGTGGCAGCACACAATCCTGCTACTGCTGTGGAAAGGCAATGTGCTACATGGGACGGTCCAAGGCTCCTGGCACCCCAAGCAGAGATCCAGGCTGCCTCCCCCCCCCCCCCAGCTGCCGCAGAACCCAGCTGTGGGGAAAGAGGCCAATAGTGCTAGATGCTGATGGCCTCCAGATAGCTGAAAAATGCAGCTGCCTGGGGAAATACCACAGCAGTGGCTGCCATCCTCCCCCTGAGACATATCGGTGGTGATGGGGCCCCTGCATGGGCAGCTGGTGGGGGAGGCTGTGTGGCCATCCATGTGTGCCCCTGCCCCCCCATCTGGCCATTGTGCCCAAGGTACTCGCCAAACCCACACTGCATGGTGGAGTGTTGGTGGTGGCATTGGAAGTGGCACCAGCCTGCAGCAGACAGAAGCTTTGTCTTCATCGTGTGCACCATGCACACTGCAAAATGTGCCAAAGGCCAGCTGAATGGAAGCATGTCAGCAACAGGAGCTGTTATCCCCATAATGCAGCACTGTGGTGCAAGTGTGTGTGTGTGTGTGTGTGTGTGTAAGGCACAGGTTCAGGTCCCTGCTGGGGTTTCTGTCTTGCATCTTCCTGTGGACAAGATTTAGCTGAAAGTGTAAGTACAGCTTGTAAACGGGGGTGCTGGTCGTGAAAGTCCACAGTCTTGGCAAAGGCAAAATATTATTATGACTTGCAAAGGATTGTGGGGGTTTCAGTTCATTCATACCAGAATCAGCCGTTCACAAAATAATGAGTTGTGATGCTCGAGTGTAAGCAAAGAAAAACAGATTTTATTCATGGGGTTAATTCTCCCACACAGATTTACTTGGTAACACAAAATGACACTTGCTTCAGTATTGTACTCAGGAAAAACAAAACATGTTATAAGGTAACTGAACTTCTTAAGCAATAAATCAATAAAGACCTTGATGGGAAACAGAAAAGGTCTTTTTGATGGCTCCTGCTAATGACCGTCTTAGCAGTGCTCCAAAAGGCAAAAACAAACCCAAAAGTAACAAAAAAACTGTTCTTTATCAAGGATAACTTTCTTCTATTCACACACACAACGAAGAAGTTTCCTTCTAGAGCTCACGTGCACTTGTGCCTGGCTCAATTACAAATAATTAGCCAGCTGCAAACCCCTTTGCTGGTTCACTCTCTCTACGTGGCTCAATCCTACCCTAAAGCTTTCTTGCAGAGACTTTTCTGGGTAGATAAAAGAACAAGTTACAGTTCCTTTTGGTGGTTGTTTGCATTAGTGAGAAACTACTTTAAAAACAGCAGCCTTGACAGAGAGCAATCCATGTATTCCAAATGATCATTTGATAGATCTCCTTCTTCCTCAAATATCATGGAATCAGTATCATGGTCTGGCTCAGAGGAATTCCTTAATTGATCACTCTCAGGATAATATTTGTTTCCCTGCTGCCTTCCTGGTGAAGAGCTAGGGCATAGATCAAAGTTCATACCTGAGCTTCCTCGGCTGTTAGGTTTCCTCTCCAGGTATCCTGGCCAGTAACTAGTCCAGCTTTTATGTCCAGCCTTCCAATCAAGATCCCTGGACACTGGGTCTCTCTTCACATACCTTCTTGCACCGGTCTTAGGGCCCCTTCCAAATGCAGCCGTCTCCTTCAAAGGTGCCATCTGGGAATTCCTGGCTCTATAACCCCACTCCTTTTGCTTCCTCCAGTCCAATGGAGTATGCTTGCCTCTGGAATCACTCCTAACACACGTACTGCTGTGGGCTCCTTCTTTAGACCTCCAAGATGTCTTTCTGGTCTTCCTTCTGCGTTGCTTCTGCTGTTGTAGTCCTCTCTCTTCTTTCTTTCTGTTCTGTTGGTTCTTGATCTCCGTGTGCTCTGTGTAGAATATCTTTTACTTTTAAAGTGCTTAGAGGGACACTCCACCCTAGCACAGCCCAGGTGTGCTGAATCAAGCCCTGCCCTTGGAGATGAGTGATTGGGGATTACCTCATAGCTCTCCTGATTGAACACACGTTTCCCCACTTCAGCTCTTCTAGAGGCTGTTTGAAACCTGGTGCATTCTGGGACTGGTAGTCTTTTATGAAAACATTCTGTTTTAGTATTTCTACCAGCAAAGACAGGTTGCTTGTTCAGAGCCACTTCACCTCTTTTATAGCTCCCTCCTGAACTATGATAAGCTTCCTTATCACAAGCTCCAGCATGCACAATCCCCAAGGAGATGGCCGGCAAGGGTGGAAACACCCACCAGCAGCACTGACAGGCTCCACTATCCACAGCTGGTTGGAGGCTAATAGCAGACGGTAACAACGTATAGTGAGGCCAAGGCATGGCAATAGCGCCTGCAAACAGAACACATGTTATCAATCCTTTAACTGACATTGAGACAGGAGTGTCAAGCAGGAATGCCAACCATCTCCACCTTTGCACAGTGCACCAATGAGAGTGTATGCATGTGTGTGTTTATGGCTCCCCTTTGTCCTATGGCTTTCTACACTGCACTTTGGTTCACATTGTCCGAGTTTATCACAGCCTGTTTGGAAAATGTGAATAAGGCAAGGCAGAGGATTGTGGGTATCGCCTGAAACAGCGCAGATTGGCCTGGATGCGTCTGCCACAATGGTAGGGTCACTGGCTGAGACCCCATTGTGCCCATCTGCCACGTGCATTCCCTGGGTGGCCACTGTATGTCATGCAGAGATGGCATTCTCACTATGACCAAAAAGTGACCATGGCATGGCTATATATCCACATAGTGCTTTTATGCTTCCAGTGATGTGGATGCATTCTTTGTCTGGGGATGCTAATCACTGAGCAAATGGCTGGGTGTCAATGCTGAGTATCCCAAGGCAGAGTGCTCATGATCACACTACGCACATACCGTGCATGCTGACAAACAGACCAACCCAGTGAAGGGAAGCAGGGGCAGTCTTTCTGCCCGTGCTGTAGTTAATTTTTAGTCCTCAATGGTTGGGGCAGCAGTGATTCATGGCCTATTCACCTGGTTCCTGGCAGGAACATAGCAGTAGCCCCATGCCAGCCTATACATGCCCACTGCAGTGGCTGTCCATGGCAGCAGCATATTGACACTGGCCACTAATATGCACTATTATAGGAGAGTTAGTGTCCAACATGGGCTGAACACAGAGTCAAACTGTTGCTGCTGTTGCTGTCACTGTCACACTCAGCATGCAGGAAACAAGGAGAAAAGCATAACACAATGCAGACAATACCTGCCACACACTAGCAGTGATGTGGACCTACAGCATAGCCAGTAGAGATTATCTCTAACAGTGCAGGTTCAGTGGACCCTCAGGGTGACAGCTGAAACCGTCTGCAGTATGGCTTGCTGTTATGTGCATGTAGCACACACAGCCAGAGTGTATTGCTGAGCTGATATGCTGGATCAGTGCATTCTCCATTGGTTCTTCAGCTGCAGACCGCTGTTTTGCATGTGCAGTATTCTCATGGATAGTGGCTGCCGAACCTATGATTGCACAGACAGCAAACAGTTTGATCAGAGATCTGCAGGCTCTATACATCTGCATAGAGCTGTGTGGAGGTGTAGCCTACTGTTGGTGTAATGTCTCCATGGTCAAAGGTCCAGGGTTTGATTCCCACTTGTTCATCTTGTGCCTGGGTGCACTTGCACAGTCCTGGCTCTGCTGTGACCTGCAGACAATCATTCTTCTACATTTCTATGCATTATGGCCACACGTTGGGTAGCCCAACATGGCATTCCCCATCATGGACATCTGTGAACATGGCTTTAGTGGCTCTGCCACGGTGCATTGTAGCAGGTCAGTGATGTATATGCAGCAGATGTCTGAGTCAACTTATCTGGATGCTTTTTCTGTTTTGCCATCATTGTGTCCTCCCAGCTTTAGGTAAAGAGGATATATCTCGTACATTCAGGCACCTAACACTCATTGCATAGCCATCCCTTGCACTGTTCTGCCATCATTACTTGCCCCTCATGGGGCAAATGGGCTCAACTTGTCCCTTTCTATCATGCCACTCAGTCAAGTGTATTGTCTTGCAGTTGCACAGACTGAGGCACCAGTCCCACCCGCACAAATGGTGTTTCATGTACCCCATGGCGCTCTTACCTTTGGTTCACACACCAAATGCTTTTGGCCTGTATGATCTCATACATACACTCACCACACACAAAGCAAATTTTCTGCTTGGATGATTCATGGCACAGCCCTGCACCCACCATTTGACTGTCAGGGAGATTCATGGAGGGGCAGCTTATTGGCAGTAAGCTGCCTCACTATGGCCCTCAGGGTTCATTTGCAGCAGTTAGCCATATCAGGCACACCTCTCTTGTGACTGCTCCACATGCGAACTCATGGACAATTCTCCCTTTGTTGCCTACATCAGGCACATGCTGCCTCCACCCAGACACTGTCCTGGCCTATGGCATGACACACACTGACAGTACATCTGGATACATATCCACACTTCACAGACTCTATAATGTAGCTTACGGCATGGTGTATGCTTTCAGGTGTATCTAGGACTGCATGCCTGTCACAGTGCCCTCCACTGCTGCACCCCTCTGCTGACTCTGCTGCAGCCACCATCCACCCATGACATAACCAACACCCACACTGGCCATCATCATTAGGCAGCCGCCTATCTCGCCTAGTCAACAGCACAGGCCTGCTGAAAGGTCAAACATGCTCATCGCACATATTGCCACATTGCCAGGCATCAGGTGAGTCAACTCCATCAGCTACCAATTGTGCTTGCATCCATACCTTCTCCAATGGCTTCACTGCCCCCCTTTCAGCGGCTTTTCTGCATTAAGGTGCATGCCAGACACATTCCCGCAGCATGTGCTATTACCACACAGTAAGTGTCCACTAGCACCCCTTAATGTCTATTACTGCACGGTAAGTGTCCACTAGCACCCCTTAACGTGGGAATGCCTCTGACATGTCCAGCACACTTACCACACGGTAACCCGTTAACGCATGGAAAAGACTGCTCCCTTACTGACGTTTAGTAAACATACCCCTAAGAGTCCAGAGTTAGATTCCCACTAACTCTCCTTTTGACCTTGGGCAAGCCACTATACCCTCCATTGCATTGGAAGAAAGGCCTCATCAAAAACCCTGGGGCAAAGGAACACCACCTGCCACCACAAAATCCAAAATTAGAAAAATGGCAGGTTCCAGCACACTATAGAATGACTCCCCTGGCAAAAGGCTTTAATGTTGGACAATGACCTCCAGGCAAAGACCAACCATAAGTGGAGGAAGACGTCCTTTTAAGCATATGCAGTAAACCTTTTCAAACCACCTCATGAAACATGTATCAATTTTTACTTAACCGAAAGTTAGGTGCAGCAATATCCAACCATAGGTGAAGCAACGACACAGTCCTGCGTTTCGGGTTTCACTTACTTCGTGGTGAGAAGAAACCTGAAGCAGGGTTTATAAATTTTGAGTATGCCAGTGAACCAAACCTTTTCTTTCACTCCTCGTTTATCCCTCATGTATGCGGCTATATGTTTTAGCTGTCTCTGGTTGATATTGAAGTCCAACAGTCACCTCTTCTCTTATGTTTCTTTATACGATCATGTACTGTCTCCTGTTTCTGTATCGGTGCCATGTTTCAGTTCTGCCTTTGTAATCCACCGAGTATATTTAGATGAGTAGACTAGAAATTTTCTGTTTTAACCTGCTTCTCTAACTGGATTGTATATTGCTAAGATGATCTTTACCATTAGTGATACAAAAATGCTATAAGCACACTCTTCTATGGATTTAAATGAATTATTTGAAGAAAAATGTATTTTTCAAAGATTTATATATAACCTCTATATATTTTTATCTCACAATTAGGGTCTTTATGCTGTAGGAAACTTTCAGCCAAGTGAAGAGAATTTGCCTTATCAACATCAGCACAGAGAGCCAATACGATCTTTAACAGATCTCAGTCAAGATACGAACAGAGCTTTACCTGGAAAAAACGGCAGCAGTAGTGATGGGCTATCGTCTCATCATTCAGAGGGTATTCTGAACAGGAACCACAGAGAATCTAGCTCACTTACAAACATCAAGAGAGCAAGTGCTGATGTTGAAATCATCACTCCCCGGAGTCCCATGGGAAAGGAAAACATGGTCACGTTCAGTAACACCTTACCTAGGGTGAATACTTCATCAATGGATGAGTCCGCACGAAGAAATGCAAGCATTCATGCATCTATGGATTCTGCACGTTCAAAGCAACTTCTTTCTCAGTGGAAAAATAAGCATGAAAGTCGAAAGTTGTCTTTGCAGGTTATTGAAACTGAATCTGGCCTTTCACCTCAGAGAGTCATGGAAATGCGATCTAGTTCTGAGCCGGTCAGAGTGGGTGTAAATGGAGAGCACCATGGCCCAGGCAATCCATATTTAAAAATGCAGCCTGGTAGTATACCTGGTTGCAACAACAGTGGCATGTCTGGTGGACCACGAGTCTCTATTCAGTCTCGTCCTGGGTCTTCACAACTAGTACACATTCCTGAAGAAACACATGAAAACATCAACACATCCCCTAAAACTAGTTCCGCTAGATCCAAATGGCTCAAAGTAGCTGAGAAAAGTGTAGCTTGTAGAAGTAACAGTCAGCCAAGAATTATGCAAGTCATAGCTATGTCAAAGCAACAAGGACTGCTTCAGGGCAGCCCTAAGAATTCAGAAAGCAGTACGGTCACATGTACAGGAGCCATCAGGTATAAAGCCCTAACAGAACACGAACCAGCTAGTATTGTGAGAGTGGAAGCCCATCCAGAAAACAACAGACCTGTAATCCAGATGTCAGGTGAAGGCGAAGGAAGTGGATCATGGAAATGGAAAGCCCCTGAGAAAGGTAGCCTGCGTCAAACCTACGAGTTGAATGATCTCAACAGAGACTCTGAGAGCTGTGAATCCCTAAAAGACAGTTATGGGTCCTCTGACAGGAAAAGAAGCAACATCGATAATGATCATCACCATCATGGCATCACTACAATTAGGGTCACACCAGTTGAGGGAAGTGAAATTGGTTCTGAGACTGTCTCAATCTCCTCTAGCCGCGATTCGACCCTTAGAAGAAAGGGAAACATTATTCTAATCCCAGAAAGAGGAAACAGCCCGGAAAATACCAGAAATATCTTCTACAAAGGAACATCTCCCACAAGGGTTTACAAAGAATGAATAGAAAGGCCTTGCTTCACCTTATCTGAATTTAGTATTCTCTGGTCAAGTGTGTGCTTCATTTTTGAACCAGTACAGAAAAATTGCGATGTATCAAAAGACTGAAGGCTGGATAAATTCTGGTACAATGTTCGTGGATGAGCCTGTGGATTTAAAGAAAGGAGAAAAATAAGCACAATGTAAGAGCTTGAACGATGTGAAGTATTAAAAGAATTTCTAATCCGTTTCTTCAGATTAGTAACTTTTGTAAGTGTGATATCAATCAGAATGATATTCCTGCGTATACTTTATCTCCTCAATGTGCCAACTCATGTTTTCTTGATTCCATTTGGTTCTAATTCTGCAAAATTCCTGAACCACATGAAAAAAACCTAAATCGTTGGAAGTTTTCAGCTCATGCCATTTTTCTTATGCTACAAATAAGATACTTCATCTGGTTTGGGGGCTATTCAGCAATATCCTGGGTGTGTAATTGGGTTTTTTTGCACACCTCCAAATTTTGCAGAATCAAGACTTTTATAAGTGCAGATAAATTCATTTTTTACAGTAGCTCTGTAACTATACTGATGTTTGCAGGTTTTGCACCAAAACATTTTAAAAAATATAAATAAATAATGGTGCTTGCTATATACATACAACTTACATATTCATTCAAATCTACAAATACACCTATGTCATTCTGTAGAAAGTAAAGCTGCTTAGACTGCATTTTTTTTTACAATGATTGCATTCCATTAGGTTAGGAAATATTCACTCATAGTTCCTTGAAGTCATATTGACTGCAGCTAAACTCTGCGGCTGTTGCTGAGAATAGAGTAGTTCTCTTTTGTTGACTCATTTGCTGCTGTTGCTGCTGAACATTCATTCGCTTAGTGAAAATAAGACTAAAATTGTTTCTAAGTAGATGAACTTGTGGAAATAGTTTACACCATTTTTAAGAGCCTCGAAATACTAAAGAGTAGTTCACATTTCAAATTTTTCTACCCCATATTGCTCTTTTCTACTTTTTTTGTTTTTGTTTGAATTTTTTTCAGATATCTAATAGCGGTTGCACAGTACTCCAAAATAGTTAGCTATTCTAGTGATACAGTATCTAAGTCACATCTGCAAAACGTGTTGCCCCTCTGATTCACAAAGGCTCTCAGTTTATCCCGTAAATTCATGTTTAGCAACTGTAGGTTCAGCATGTTACGTTTCATATTCAAAAGGCTTTGCTATTCAGTACATCATTCTTACCTTCTGCCGTAAAGGTGATTAGGTGTGTGTGTGATGTTTTTTTAATGACAATCTGTATAAAGAGTTTCTTCCATTTTATGGCTAGGGGGAACAGGCCTATAGGTTATGAATAGGAGAGTGAGCACAAGACTATGTATGGGAAGCAGAGCGATGAAAAGATCTCTGCCACACAGGAAACAGAAGTAACCTTATTTGAATGAATGTGTATATTTAAGACTTTTTTTTACCAATGCAGAATGAAAGCAGAATAAATGGCATTTCCCTGGTTTGAATCAAATAGTAATGTCTAGCCTTGGAGACCAAGAGGAAAACGGTTACTTAAACAAGAGGACCTCAATGCATAAGAGTAGCAGCATGCTATTGAACCATGGCAAAATCTCCCTCTGAAAATTTAGCCACTTTAGCAAACTTTGTACATTTAAAATTACAAGCCTCACAAATTTAACTAGGTAAAAAAATGGATAGGTCAAGGGCATTCCTGGTGTAGGTTTTCAAATTTAGCTTGTGTGATATTCAACATTAACTAGATAAATTTAGCCAGTAAACCCAGCCACACAAATAGTAATCCTAAATTTACTGACTAAAATTTTAGGTATGCAGATTTATCCAGCTATTCAGCCACACCCGTCTGGGTTAGAGCAGTTAAATATCCTTGTAAAAATAATTGAGTAACTTTATCTGGTTATCACACTCACTCAGTGCATTTCAAAATATTGGCCCCTAGAGGTCTGAATAAACTAGTATAGAAGTCTCAAAAAATTCCTGCGACAGGCATCCCTTTTTTAAGACTTTCAAACATGAGTATATCTCCTAAGTATTTGCTTTACTTAATCTTAGGAGTTCTTTTACTAAACTGCCTAGGGATTGGTGCACAGTAATTACCTGCAATAACCACTACCACACACTAAGATCCGCTAGCAGGGTAAAAATCTCAGTACAATGGGGCCAAATGTGGATGGGCCGGCCAACGACAGTGCTAGCTGTCAAGACTGCTGGTAGCATGGATGCATGCAAGAGGTGGTAATAAGTGCAGCCACATGACTGGAAGTCCAATAGCATAGCTGAAGCTGCAGCCTCGGCCTCAGCCTCACCCTGCACCTCGCTAAAAAGAAGGCTGCAAGTACTGCTGACTGCTCCTAGTGGCAGTACCGCAAAATTGTCACTAGGGGTTAGACCCACCATTGTGAACCCAGGTGGCAATAGAGCAGGATCGTGGGATGGCGAGAAAGTTAGGGCTACAACGTGAGAGAGGGGAACTTTTGTGATGGGGTAACGTGTTCAGGGGGACTGGAGGCAGAAATATGTGCTTTGGGGAGAGGATCAGAAGGGGTATATTTTACTGAGGAGAGAGATCGAATCGGAAAGGTGTGGGGTCTGCTCTGCCATGCAACTTGTGAATGGGAGGGTGGTGGGTCTGGCTCTACCATACACTTTGTGATTGGAAGGATGGAAGAGGAGCGCTATCAGTGACACCTGCCACCATGGTTTGGGAGAAGAAGCAGCATCGGCACTGCATTAAATGCATCTGCAGATAACACAGTTGCACCTATGCTATCTGCTGCTGCATGTAATATGGGCCCACGCTGTGTCTGACCTGTGCAGTAAATGAAAGAAAGATGCCGGGCACACCCCTTTCATTTACTGCACAATGTTTGCACCTACTGCACCCCAGGGTCAGCCCCAGAGTTGGCTCAAGTTGTTGGGGCCCCAGGCAACCTTAAGCTTTATGCCTCCTTGGCTGTCAGAATCGATTGTTTAGCTTTGAATGTCTTGCTCTTTGCTGCCCCCAGAAGCTGCCATCCTAGGTGCCTGCCTAGTTTGCTTAGTGGTTGGGCCATCTCTGACCTCACCCTACTGCATGTTTACTAAGAAGAGGTAATATACTGCACGTTAAGCCTGAGAATTTAGTGCAGAGGTGGCATTGGACCCATGCTAACACATGGAGGTGTGCCCAGGCTGTTCTCATGCAATTAGCAGGGGTTCAGCACCACCCACATGCTAAACAGCTTGCCACAATTAATGTGGGTACACAATGCCCACCCATTGAGATGATGGTACGTGCACCTATGCTAACTGAACTATTGCTGATTAACATGCACTAAAGTTGCCTCTGCTAAGCACAATATGCACACTCCACACCTGAACTACCCCGTCTCCGCCCCAACCCATGCTAAGCACTTAGCGTGGGAATTTGACTGCAGCTGTGTTTTTGGCACATGGTAAAGGTTATCACAGCACACAGTAAACCCTGCACTATTAGTGCACTTTAGTAAACATGCCCCCTTAACCTTTAGTATAAGGGCCCCTTAATTTGCAAAGCGGGAAAGCTGCAACGATTAAGAACCCTGAAACCTGAAAAAAATAGGATTATATTTTTCCATGGTTCAACACACAATCTTAGGGGCCATCGTACTAACTTGATGGCTTTCCCATGCATTTCTGCTAAAGTTTGCTCCAGTTGCAAATGAGACTCCATAGCAAACTCCAGCAGCTTTGTGTGCTTTTGGGACATTTTCCACATTTTAGCACATGTAGCAGCACCCTTATGTGAAATATTTGGAGTTTAGTACATCAACCTCCATGCAAAGGGTCATGAAAAGAGAAGGATTCCCCATTATCCAATCTGGCAGTTTCGCTTATTTTTTGTTTTTCTTTCTGGTTCATTAATTATTCCTGGTAGGACTAAATTACGCTGAGAGTTACATTCTAGTTATCTGAAATGTGCTGCATTATTTCAAGTACAGAAGAATTGTTTTTATATACCAGTGTTCCAATGGCTTAAATCAAATATTAAATCATTTAAGCAATGCCTAAGATTTCTTTTCTTTACCTAGATATTGATACATTTTATACTGAAGGTGCCAAATGCTATTGTTTTTGAAGATGGCTTATCAAATTATATCGTAGTATTATGATACATTGATAAAATGACAATACAGACTCTGGCATTTGCATGAGTATTTGATAAAGACAATTTTATAAGGTTAATCTTTGTTTACATTGAATTGAGCCTTTACTTTAAAACAATCAATTCATTCAAGGATTGCGTCTTCTTTTTAAAGTTCAAATTTTGCTTAGCTGACAATGATCTCCTTGTTAAGCTGTGATTTACTGAGAATACCTGTGCAAATTAAACAAAATCTCTTTCTATATAAGGATTCGACATGTAAAGTATTGTGTTAATAAAATGTTATACAAAGGTTTTTGAAACTGAAAAATTTGTAAAATTGCTATAAATGTATTTTGTTAAACAAGTAAAGACCAATGCTATTGTGTGAATTTATTGTGCTAAAACATTACAAAAATAAAGCTAGAACTCTCCAACTTGACATCTCATATGTGTGAATTACTGAAATTGTACATTTTTTGGAGACCTGGTGGAACTATTCATTTCCTTTCCTGAAAAAGTGCTGCAGAATGCATACCGGACTGAGTGCTGGTACTATACATCATGCATTCTGCAATAGCTTTTTTCCTGGGCATGTGAAGTGGCATTTCAGAAAGGAAGTCCAGGGCCGAATGTGCCAGGAAACACCAGGGATGTCTATGGGGTATGTTTACTAAACTGTGGTAAAGGAACAGTCTTTTCATGCGTTAATGGCAGCAATAAAGGGTTACCGTGCGATAAGTGTTCTGGGTGTGTTAGAGGCGTTCTGGTGTTAAAGGGTGCTAGTGGACACTTAGCGGGCAGTAATAGCACATGCTGAGTTAAGGGGTGGTAGTGGACACTTACCGTGTGGTAATAGCACATGCTGTGGGAAGGTGTCTGGAATGCACCTTAATGCAGAAAAGCCACTGAAACACTGAAAGGAGGGCAGGGAAGCCATTGGAGAAGGTATGGATGCAAGCACAATTGGTAGCTGATGGAGTTGACTCACCTGATGCCTGGCAATGTGACAGTATGTGTGATGAGCATGTTTGACCTTTCAGCAGGACTATGCTGTTGACTAGGCAAGGTAGGCGGCTGCCTAGTGATGAAGATCAGTGTGGGTGTTGGCTGTGTCATGGATGGGTGGTGGTGGCAGTGGAGTCAGCGGAGGGGTTGCAGCAGCGGAGGGGGCTGTGACAGACATGCAGTCCTAGATGCACCTGAAAGCATACACTGTGTCGTAAGTTACATTATAATGTCTGTGAGATGTGGTATCCGGATATACTCTCAGTATAGGCCAGTATGTCAGTGTGTGGCATAGGCCAGGACAATGTCTGGGTCGAGGCAGCATGTGCCTGATGTGGGCAACCAAGGGAGGATTGTCCATGAGTGCGCTGTGGAGCAGTCACAAGAGAGGCCTGCCCGATATGGCTAACTGCTGCAAATGACCCCTGAAGGCCATGGTGAGGCAGCTTACTGCCAGTAAGCTGCCCCACCATGAATCTCCCTGTCGGTCAAATGGTGAGTGCAGGGCTGTGCCATGAATAATCCAAGCAGAGAATGTGCATTGTGTGTGGTGGGGAGATGTATGGCTCATACAGGCCAAAAGCTTTTGGTGTGTGTGAACCAAAAGTAGCAGTGCCATGGGGTACATGAAACACCATTTGACTGGTGCCTCAGCCTGTGCAAATGGAAGACAATACACCCAGCAGAGTGGCATGATAGAAAGAGACAAGTTGAAATCATTTGCCCATGTGGGGCAAATAATGATGGCTATGCAACAAGTGTTATGTGCCTGAATTATGAGATATATCCTCTTTACATAAAGCTGGGAGGTCACAATAATGGCAAAACAGAAAACGCATCCATGTCCTGACCCAGACATCTGCTGCGTATACATCACTGACCCACTGTAATGCACCGTGGCAGAGCCACTAAAGCCATGCTCACAGATGTCCATGATGAGGAATGCCATGTTGGGCTACCCAACGTATGGCCATACTGCATAGAAATGTAGAAGAATGATTGTCTGTAGCTCACAGGAGATCCAGGACTGTGCAAGGTGGGCAAGTGCACCCAGGCACAAAATGAGCAAGTGGGAATCAAACCTGGACCTTTGACCATGGAGACATTGCACCAACCAGTAGGCTACAGATGTGTAGAGCCTGCAGATCTCTGATCAAACTGTTTGCTGTCTGTGCTGCTATAGGTTGGGCCCTCCACTACCCATGAGGCACTGCACATGTAAAACAGCAGTCTGCAGCTGAAGAATCAATGGAGAATGCACTGATCCAGCATATCAGCTCAGTAAGACGCACTGTCTGTGTGTGCTACATGCACATAACAGCAAGCTGTACTGCAGAGCGGTTTCAGCGGTCACCCTGAGGGTGAGGAGGGGTGCCCAGCACCTTGTCCAATGAACCTGCACTGTTAGAGATGATCTCTGCTGGCCCTGCTACAGGTCCACATCACTGTTAGTGTGTGGCAGGTATTGTCTGCACTGTGTTATGCTTTCCTCCTTGTTTCCTGCATGCTTGTAGGCAAGGTGACAGCAACAGCTTGGCCCTGTGTTGGACACTAACCTTCCAATAACAGTGCAGGTTAGTGTCCAGTGTCAATATGCTGCTGCCACGGACAGCCACTGCAGTGGTGGTGTATAGGCTGGCATGGAGCTACTGCTACAGTCCTGCCAGGACCCCAGTGAGTAGGCCATCACCCACTGCTGCCCCAATCATTGAGCACTAATTGACTACAGCATGAGCAGAAAGACTGCCCCTGCTGCTCTTCACTGGGCTGTGTCAGCCAAGCACAAACCAACTATGGTTGTTCTGCTGGTCAGCATGCATGGCATGTGTGTAGTGTTAGCATGAGCACTCTGCCTTGGGATACTCAGCATTGACACCCAGCCGTTTGCTCAGTAATTGGCATCCCCAGGCAAAGAATGCATCCACATCACAGGAAGCAGACATTATAATAGCTCTATGTAGATACATAGCCGTGCCATGGTCACTTTTTGGTCATAGTGAGAATGCCATCTCAGCATGACATACAGTGGCCACCCAGGCAATACACGTGGCAGACGGGCAAATTGACGTCTCAGCCATTGACCCTACAGTTATGGTAGACACCGCAGGTCAGTCTGTGCTGTTTCAGGCAATACCCACAATCCTCTGCCTTGCCTTATTCACATTTTCCAAACAGGCTTGGAAAAACGTAGACAATATGAGCCAAAATGCAGTGCAGAAAGCCACAGGGCAAAGGGGAGCCATACACACATGCATACACTCTCATTGGCGCACTGTGCAAAGGTGGAGATGGTTGGCATTCCTGCTTGACACGCCTGTCTCAATGTCATCTCAAGGATTGAAAACATGTGCTCTGTTTGCAGGCACTACTACCATGCCTTGGCCTCATCACACGTTGTTACCGTGTGCTATTAGCCTCCAACCAGTTGTGGATAGTGGAGCCTGTTGGTACACATAACCAGGACAAAACTTCTATCTGCTGCAAGCTGGTGCCACTTCCCATGCCACCACCAACACCCCACCATGCAGACATGCCCATGCACTATCAGTGGTGGTGGTCGCAGTCCCAGAATGTTAAACATGCAGGTTTGGTAGGTGCCTTGGGCACAATGGCCAGATGGGAGGCAGGGGCACACATGGATGGCCACACAGTCCCCCACACCATCTGCCACCAATACATCTCAGGGGGGGGGGAGGATGGCAGCCACTGCAGTAGTATTTCCCCGGGCACCTGCATTTTCCAGCTACCTGGAGGGCTACAGCATCTGGCACTATTAGCCTCTTCCCCCACAGCTGGGTTCTGCTGCAGAAAAGGGGGGAGGCAGCCTGGATCTCTGTCTGGGGTGCCAGGACCCTTGGACTGCCCCATGTGGCATATTATCTTTCCGCAGCAGTAGCAGGACTGCGTGCTGCCACTGTCACTGTGGGATCATGATGAACATCACAGATGGTTCTGCGGATGGCAGAATACCCCTTTGTGGAGAGGCTAAAAAGGTTGGGGCTCATAAACCTGGAGAAGAGATGGCTGAGGGGGGATATGATAGAAGTTTATAGATTATTGACAGGAGTGGAACAGGTAAACATAGGTTGCTTTTTTACGTCAGGCTGTGGATAGACTAGGGGACCTGCAATATGGCTACGGTGTAACCCATTTGGGTCTTCTAGGTGAAAATATTTTTTTCAGTCAACGCATAATCAGAGCCTGCAATCCATTACTGGAGGATGTGGTAAAAGCTGTCAGTGTAGCTGGGGTTAAAAAAGTTTTGACGAGTTCCTGGGTAACGGTCTATAGACCATTGCTAAAGTGGACCCAGGCTATGCACTGCTTGCCCCATTACAGTTATTGGAGATCCTGTGTGTCTTTTGGGGAAACTGCTAGGTACTTGCAACCTAGATTCTGCACTGTTGGACACAGGATGCTGGGCATGATGGACCTTGGTCTGACACAGTTTGGCATATTTTGTAGTCTTTTGTTCCTATGTGCCATCTAGGCAGCTTCCTGGTCCCTCCTGTGCACCAGCAGCCCCCACTGCATGACCTATGTGCCACCTCCTTTGCCCCCATTTGCACCATCAACATGGTGCCCTTTCATACTTGGGCATTATGCTGTTGCTGCTAATAGAGCACTACTATCACCCACTTAGGCTCCCCTGTCTGTGCATCACATTGCAGACGTAAAATAGGCTCTCTCTCCTCAAAAAACACCCTTTCCGCCAGGTTTTGAATTGCATTAGGGTTCTTGCCTTTAAGGTGCCTGCGTTAAGGGAGCAAGCCTTGTTCCCACCCATTTCCCGCCCACTGACCGCCACATGCACACCTTCTCTCCACCCACAGGTACCATTAGTTCATGCTAATGTGGCTGGTACCGTTAGCGTTCGCTAAAGTGGCTTTTTGCACGCGCTAAGTGTGCACGTGCACAGTTAGCGCTTGCTAACGGCATACTTGCTTCTTTACCGCCGTTTAGTAAACCTACCCCTATGTCGCCGTATGATTTGAGTAATATAGACATCCCTGATGTGGACATCTACAACGGCAGCAACATAGACACCCCCCAAGGTAAGAGTGGAGCGGGGATGTCCATCTCATGCTACACCAGCATCGCAAATTTAAAACGTGAGCCCTCATTCCTTGTCAGCGTTCGTTATTGGCATGGAAATATAGGGGACTTGAGCAGACCTCCTCCACACCCGCTAGTTGTCTGTCTGACAAAACGAGCACTTTCGGATGCGTATTCTTGCCTTGAGCAGGTAGAAGCTTGGACGTGCTTGAGGACATCAAAGGCATTTCTGAAATTGGGTGAGGATGTGCACGTTTTGGGAATACCCCAGATATGCCTATTCCATGCCCCTGTTCAGACTTGGATGTCCTCGTCCCAGGGACGTCCACAGAGCCAGCTTCTAAAATGGCTGTATAGATATCTCCATGCCCATTTTCAGATGTCCAAAATACGAATAGGGCTTCTAAAATAACCTCCATGAAATAATTCCCTTCACCTCTCAGAGGCCAATATACTAAACTGTAAACTGCTTCAAAAACATGATAATGCATAGAAGAAAGGCACATTCAGCAATGCTATGCTTGTGAATTTGTTTAGTGTGCTTTATTTATATTTCTAAAGCCATCATAAAATATATGCAAAATTCTGGAGTTCAGAATCATGCATATCAGCTCAGTAGCAATTTTGGCACACAAAATTACAGGTGGAAAAAATCAGAAAAGCTGGCAATTTCCCATAATACCTAAATATAGAAACAGAGAAACATGACGGCAGAAAAAGACCACATGGCCTAGCCAGTCTGCCCGTCCATATTAACTGCTATAGTCCCTTCTTTACTTTTAGAAATACTCTGTGTTTGTCCCATGCTTTCTTGAATTCAGATACTGTCCTCACCTCTACTACCTCCACTGAGAGACTATTCCATGCATCTACCATTCTTTCCATAAAGAAATATTTTCACATATTACACCTGAGTCTGTTCCCTTTAACCTTCATCCTATGCCCCCTCGTTGCAGAGTTTTCTTTCAATTGAAAGCAGCTCTCCTGTGGGATTGTCTATTGAGTATTTTTCCATAAATCCGTGATTTCACAGGTGCTTTACCACAGAAAACAAATCTCCATAAATTCATTTTCATGTTATATAAATGGCCTACTATCGCAAGAAAAACTCTCATGGCACCTAGTCATTCCTGCAAAGTCATTTGCAGCTTAATACATTGGTCTCTTGGTCAGCTGTTAGTCGAGTAGGAAGAATAAACTTTCTATACTTCTCTCATTTTATTGCTCTTACTTGGTAAGCACAAAGGTTCACCTCTATATCCTCAACGAGCCTGAACCTATAAGATCTTAGAAGCTGTGCAGAAGCAGGGCTTAGCTAGTAGTTAGATGGGAGACCACTGTGAGATACTACTACAGCAGACTACCATAGTATCTTGCCCACAAAGCCAGGGTCATGCGATGGGCTTCGATCAGCAAAGCCTGTGAAAACAGATTAGAGAGCACAGAACCTAATTTCCTGCTGCTAATGTAACAGTTCCAGTACAGGAGGCAATACAATCACATTTTTCCTTCCTGTACAAATCTTTCTTCCTATTCTAAAGCTATTTTTCCCTTGAGACTCAAGTGGGGAAAAAAACAATTTAGATGTGCAGACATGCTAAATTATAAATAAAGAGAATATTTTATTCAAGCGTATCCCAAATTCTTTTCTACTCACAATCTGAAACGTAACAGGCAGATTACTTGTGTATGTTTATTTTTCACTGAAAGCCTCCTGCTAGGGAGAGGGGGGGGGGAGGCCCTACGTGTTTTTCTGGTATGTGGTTCCCAACTGGAGGCAGCTGGTCTTCCTGCAGTGAACACAGGTTTTCTGCTTATCATACTGTAACAGTACTAACTCCCAGGAGTCAAACAGCAGAAGTGTTATCTATCAAAAGGCAGCACTACAAATATCACATGGGCTCTAGAATCCCAATGGACCTCTTTCCATGTAGAGAGACCAATCCAGACTACTAAGATCCCTACACAGAAATTACATGTGAGCGGAACTGCTAAACCTTAGTCGCACACCGAGCACACACCGACTTTTACCTAATACAGAATAAGGGACTACAATTTAGTAACAGAAACATACAGACAAACCTGTAGTAGAAACCCCAAGAAACCAGACTCTGATCAATGAGTGCAGCAATGAAGAATATTCATTTCCTCTTTTATGATGCAAAATACAAAACAAAAATGCACATTCCCAAAGCTGACATATTAAAATTGATAAAATCTCAAAATATAATATTTTTTGTGTTAAATTTGTTGCATCTGATCATTTTAATTTTCCTAACTGGGTTGCCTCTGGTCTAATTTTTTCACTTGTCAGTCTTCTCCTAAGCTCTTTTTTAGTGTTTCTTTTCCATTCTTGGCTTCTTCTCTCTCCTTGTCTTCTTTTCTTCCTTCACTGATTCTTTCTCTGTCAATGATTTTTCCTCTGTTTCTCTTGCATGCCTCTGTACACACCCAAAGTTAGATTTTACTCCTCCTCCTCTCTTTACTTCACCCCCAATCTTCAGTCTTTCATTTTTCACTTCTTCCTTATCTACCTTCTTTCCACTTCCCAAGTCCTCCCATTCCCCCTCTGTCTTTCTTTACTTTCCCAGTCTCCTATTTTCCCCTTTTACTACTCTTTACTACTCCTGGTACTTATTTCTACCTTCTGCACTCACCCCCTCATCTAATTTCCTCTGCCTCTTAGCCCAAGCTCCTTCTCTGTTACTCATCTGCTCCCCTTTGTTCTTTCTCTTAGCATGTATATTGCCTCCCATTTCACTTTTCACACCCTCCCTCCTTTCAAAGGTGTCCCTCGTCAATGTCTCACTCCAGCCCTGTCTATTTTTACTGACCCTTACCTTTCCCCACCTTTCTTCACCCTGAGTTACACCTCACAGTCCATCTAGCCCACCCCTACTTTTAACCCCTAAACCCAATTGCCTAGTCACCACTGTCCTAATCCTTGAATCCCTGTTCAAAGTCTGTCTCCACTCCCTGAGCCCTCATTCTCCCAACCTGCCTAGTACCCAGATAAGTCCCATGTCTGTTCTCTTCTACTACCTAATCCACTAATCCCCACTTAATGCTCATCTCTTGCTCTCTCTATTCCCATATCCCCAGCACCTGCCCTCCTGCCTTACTCCCTTCTTCACTGCACCCACTATCCTACCTCCTTTTCCCCTTCTCAAGTATCCACCCACCAACCTCCTTCCCCTGTATCCTTCCTCCCTGCCTTTCCCTCTCCCCCTTTCCTAGGATTTGTTCTGGCCTCTCCACGTCCCTTTCCATAATCTGCCCCTGCCCTACTTCCCTAGCATTCAATGGGACTTCCAATTGTTACTTTTTGGATACACAGGCAAATGTTCCCCTCTTTATAAACTCTGATCAGTCCAATTCAGCAGAACTCCTTTTATTACTATCTTATTCTCTCAGCTATTTTCAGCTCTGGTGACGCATTCCCTTAGACTGAATAATGCAATCAGATGAGCAAAAATCTAATTTAATGACAAAAACGTTTCTGATTATGTTCTGTTTCACAGGTGTGCTCTTCTTGCTTTAACTTTCTATATTTAATGCTTAGTCTTAAAAAAATGCACGGGTCGAGTTTCAAAAGCACCAGGTGCTCCCTACATAAATACCTTTTGAAAACTTCCTGCCAACAAAAGGATAACATTTGATCAATGCAATGTGTGCCTTCGAGTCAGTCCTGACTCCTGGCGACCCAGACGCTCCTGGGTTTTCTTGGCAGTATCACCAGAAGTAGATTGCCAGGCCTTTCTTCTGAGGCAATGGAGGGTTAAGTGACTTGCCCAAGGCCACAAGGCGTGCTAGTGGGAATTGAAACCTGGTTGCTTGGTTACCAAGCCAGTGTTCTAACCACTAGGCTACGCCTCTACTCCTTAACATTTAGTCATACTAGTCCATATGCAACAACGTTTTACCTGCTAAAGAACAATAAGGTCCAGGACCATTCTGAGGGTGGGTCCAAATGCTGATATCAGTAATATTCAACAGCTTTGCAGATAACTTTAGGTGGACAATATAAATACAGTCCTAACTTTAAACAGATAACCTAGCCGTTAAAGTTTCAGAGTTGCCAAGTTACCCAGTTCCAGGAGTGAGACTTTTTGCCAGTTCTGGCCAGAGCTGGCCCCAGGCATGTGCAGAAATGTCACTTGCACATGGTCCCACACCTCAAGGGGCCCCACGCATGCCCGACCGTCTTAAGAAGGAGCACGGTTGCCTCTACAAAACCGCAATGAATTCTTTGCTTCGGTCTTTACTGAGGTAGATGTAGGGATGTTACCCATGAATGAAGTGGTATTTAAAGGTGCGGAAGAATTGAAGGAAATATCGATACATCGTGAAGATGTATTACAACTATTAGATAAACTGAAGAGTAGCAAATCACCTGGGCCGGATGGTATACATTCAAGGGTGTTGAAAGAACTGAAATATGAGATTGCAGACCTGCTATTAGTAATCTGTGAACTATAATTAAAATCATCTCTAATACCTGAAGATTGGAGGATCGCCAATGTAACACCAATTTTTAAAAAGGGTTCTGGGGTGATCCGGGAAACTACAGACCGGTGAGCCTGACGTCACTACCGGGAAAAATGGTAGAAACCATCATAAAGAATAAAATTACTCAGCATGTAGATAGTCATGGCCTAATGGGAGACAGACAACATGGCTTTAGACAAGGAAGATCTTGTCTTACTAATCTGTTATGTCTTTTTGAAGGAGTGAATAAACAGGTGGACAAAGGTGAGTCGGTTGATATAGTGTATCTGGACTTTCAGAAAGCCTTTGACAAGGTCCCTCATCAGAGACTTTTGGCAAAACTAAAGTAATGGGATAGGAGGTAGTGTACTATTGTGGATCAGGAACTGGTTAAAATATAGAAAGCAGAGGGTAGGGCTAAATGGCCAATTTTCCCAATGAAGAAAGGTGAATAGTGGTGTACTCTAGGGATCTGTGCTGGGTCCGCTGATTTTTGACATATTCATAAATGACCTAGAAAAAGATTTAGGCGTCATTGTGGATACCATGTTAAAACCCTTGGCCCAGTGTGCAGCGGCGGCCAAGAGAGCAAATAGAATGCTAGGTATCATAAGGAAAGTAATGGAAAACAAAACAAAAGATATTATAATGCCTCTATATCATTCCATGGTGAGACCACATCTTGAATATTGTGTGCAATTCTGGTCGCTGTATCTTAAAAAGGATATAGCGATTTTAGAAAAGATTCAAAGAAGAGCCACCAAAATGGTAAAGGGGATGGAAGGATACTCCTATGAAGAAAGGCTAAAAAGGTTAAGGCTCTTTAACCTGAGGGGAGATATGATAGAAGTCTATAAATTAATGAACGGAGTGGAACGGGTAAACGTAGATCGATTGTTTACGTTATCAGAATATAGAAAGACCAGGAGACATGCAATGAAGCTACAGGGTAAACTTAAGACTAATAAAAGAAAATATTTTTTCACTCAACGTGTAATCAAACTCTGGAATTTGTTACTGGAGGATGTAGTAAAGGCTGTTAGTGTAGCTGGGTTTAAAAAGGGTTTGGACAAGTTCCTGGAGGAAAGGTCCATAAACCATTATTAAAAAGGGACCCAGGATATCAATGCTTGACCTAGTACAAGCATTGCAGAACCTGTGTCTTTTGGGGAAACTGTTAGGTACGTATGACCTAGATTGGCCACTGTTGGAAACAGGATACTGGGCTTGATGGACCTTAGTCTGACCCAGTATGGCATTTCTTGTGTTCTTATGTTCTCTATCCCTCTTTAAATCCAGGCTGAAAACTCACCTCTTCGCCGCTGCTTTTGGATCTTGACTCACCTGATCTTCTTTTCTTTCCCCTTGCTTTATCCCTGCTTACACCTTCTGTGTTTGTCTTGACTAGATTGTAAGCTCTGATGAGCAGGGACTGTCTCTTACATGTCTGTGCAGCACTGCGTATGACTTGTAGCGCTATACAAATGCTCAGTAGTAGTAGTAGTAGAGAGGGAGAAGAAGAGAGATGGGATATGCTGGATGTGTGTGTGTGTGTGTGTATATATATATATGAGAGAGAGATGGATTTTAAGTTACAAGAAAGAAGGAATATATTGGCCTGGAAAGGAGAGGAACAAGGGGAGAGAGAGAAGATGCTGGGCTGGAAAGGGAGATAGGACAGATGCTAGACCACTGCAGGGGAAGAGGATGGAGAAGGGGAAGAGGATAGATGGTCTATAGGGGGTGTGGTCTATGGTGGGGAGAAAGCCCTTGGGGAGGTGGAAGGGAAAGCATGAGATGCAGCACTTTGGGTGTAAATCAGAAGGCTGAGGGGATTGGCAGATGCTGAATTGGGGTGATGAGAGAGAGAGGGGGGGAAATGATGGAACTATGTGTGAGAGGCCATGGCAAGCTGGCAAGGAGATGAGTGAGAGGAGGCTGATGATTACAGAGGGCTGAAAAGTGGTAATGGGGAGTGGGTGAAAGACTGAGGGGAATAAGAGGCTAGCGAAGGAGTGAGATGAGAAGTGGGGGAGCTGGGCTGGTGGTTAGAAGAGTAGATGGAAAGTTGCTAGGTGAAAAGTCAAAAGAGGATTGAGGACGGAGGGTTGAAACTGAGTGGATGAATGAGTAAAGAAAGAAATGGAGAAAAAAATAAAAAGCAAAAGATCAGTATGTCAGAGGCAGATGTAGACATAAAATGGAAAAAATAGAGTAGAGAAGAAAGGACAAATGGACAGTTAGTAGAAGACACAAAGAAAACAGAAGAGAGAGACTGAGGCAATTGTGACTGAAAAATAAAATGTCCAAACAACAAAATGTAGAAAAAAGTATTTTATTTTGAATTTATTAACTAGAATATGTCAGCTCTGAGAAATGGGCACTGATGTCTTTGCACTTTGTTCAGTATAAAAGGAAATTAATTTCATAGTTTAATTTTTCCAGTGTTATGGTGCATTCAAAGTTTAGCTTTTGGGGTTCTCAGTTCAATTATTGTCGTCATATTTCTAAATCACGATCCCTTGTTCTGCATTTGGTGATGGTCTGTCTGTTTTGCACGTATGATAGAACTGTGCTATTCTGTTAGTCTTGTTTCTGTGTAGTAGACTCACTTGTTCTCTTTTCTCATTAAGAGATGTATTGGTTTAATATTTGTAGTACTACCTTTTGATAAATAGGATTAGGTGCTGTGTGAGTCCTGGTAGTGCTATTATGATAAGACAGGTGTGCTATGGGTTCTAAACGAGCAGGGTTTTGTAGTAATGCACCTTGCAGTTGGCACTGTAGGATAGTAATGCAGAAATATGTTAGCCTTTCTTTATGCTCACTGTACATGCAAATGGTTTTCAGACACTCATTAAGAGGTATGTTTATTAAAGGTTAATGAACATCACAAATTTGAATGTGTGCTAAGTGCAGCAACACCGGTTTATGTCTATGGGTACAGTGGCACATATTAATGCTTAGTCAAGATGCCCCTAAGCCATTTTATGACAAAAAGAGGTTTGTGAAGGACTCCTTTGAAAGCTGCTTAAAATTTTAGATGGGCAACTTATACTTTTAAAATATAATAAATTAGATGTATACAAATGAGGCCCAGTGGATATGCAAATATTTATGCAAATGAGGCCTCACACATGACCCCGCAATACCCTTGAGCCACCCTGGTTCTGACTTTAAATTTGCATTGCAGTGCAATATGGTATTTGTAGTCCCTGATTTTACCCATTGGAATCAGTGCTGCAGGTCCCATCATGCATCAGAATAAGATTGTCAGAAATCCAGGACTGGTTTAAAATCTCACTCCGAGAAATGGGTATCTTGGCAACTCTGAAGTTTAGGACAACATGTTGCATATTTCAGCTTAAATGAACAGGCTGGCTGAAAGTCTGCTCAAAGATGCCTAGATAGCTTATTTAGATATCTTTAAGTAGTGACTGCCCACTGACTATTGACAGCATTGTTTCTGTGACAGTAAGCAAAGCAGTATGCCACAAAGTACAGCTTTTCAATAGACTTGGACTAAATTTATCTGGTTTCCATTTTATTGACTTGAATTTTATATTGCTCATACAGAAGAAAAACAAATTTTGATAAGGAGCAAAATATAGAAAAACACAGAAACATAAAAAATGACAGCAGATAAGGTCCATACAGCCCATCCAGTCTGCCTATGCATAAGAACTATTGCACTTTACAATCCCTTCCTTTGGCTCAGAGATTCTTTGTATTTGTCCAATGCTTTTTTGAATTCAGATACAGTTCTTTATCACCATTTCCACTGGAAGACCCTTCCAGTCATCCGCCACCATTTCCATATAGACATATTTCCTCAGATTCCACTTTTGCCTTCATCCTATGACCCCTCATTCCAGAGCTTCCTTTCAACTAAAAGAGGGCCACCTCCCGTGCATTTATACCAGGGAAATATTTGAAGATCTCTATCATATCTCCCCTCACTCGCCTCTCCTCCAAAGTATACATATTGAGATCTGTAAGTCTATCCCTATATGATTTATGGCAAAGACAACTGATGATTTTGGTATCAGCTCTCTGGACTGACTCCATCCTGTTTATTTCTTTTTAAAGGTGCAGTCTCCAGAATTGTAGATGGTACTCCAAATGAGGTCTCAATAGTGCCTTTATATGAGTCTCTATCTCCTCCTTTTTCCTGATGGCCATTGCTCTTCCTATGCACCCTTCTGTATTTTGCCATCATCTTTTCTAACTGGTTGGCCATTTAAGATCATCTGATATAATAAGCCCCAGGTCCCGCTCTTTTTTTGTACACTGAAGTACTTCACCCCTTATGCCAGGGGTTCTCAACCCTGTCCTCGGGACCCACCTAGCCAGTCGGGTTTTCAGGATAACTACAATGAATATGTATGAGAGAGATTTGCATACACTGCCTCCATTATATGCAAATGTCTCCCATGCATATTCATTGTGGTTATCCTGAAAACCCGACTGGCTAGGTGGGTCCCAAGGACAGGGTTGAGAACCCCTGCCTTATGCTCTACCGTTCTCTTGGGATTTTGAAGCCGAAATGCGTAACTTTGCATTTTTTAGCATTAAGTCTTAGCTGTCAAATAATTGACCATTTTTCAAGCATTCCTAGATCCTTCCTCATATTATCCTCACCTTCCAGGGTGTCTACCCTGTTGCAGATTTTTTATCTCATCCGCTAAGAGCCATACCTTTCCCATAGACTTTCAGCAATATCGCTTATAAAAATGCTTAAAAAACAGGACCAGGGACTAATCCCTGTGGCACTCCACTAGTAACACCCCTGTTTTCGTAGTGAACTCCATTTGTTACAACTGTCTGTCAGCTCCTACTCAACCAGTTTGTAATCCAGTCAGTCACTTTAGAGTCCTTCTGAAAGCACTTAATTTATTTATAAGTCATTAATGTGGGACATTGTCAAAGGCCAGCACCCTCACCCAATCCACTTTTCTGGTCACTCAGTCAAATAAATTGATCAGATTTGTCTGTCAAGACCTACTTCTGTCCATGCTGTCTTGGATCTTATAATCCCTTGGATTCCAGAAATCATATCACTTTCTATATGAGCAGCATTTTTATTAATAAACTCAATAAAGAGGCCAGATCAACTGTTCTGTGATGCCCAACCTCCTTCTTACTTCCACTTTTATGGACAAGAACCACATCTGCCCATCTCCTATACTCCAGGATCACTTCTGACTCTAAAGAAGTATTGAAAAGGTCAGCCAGTGGAGCCACTAAAACTTCCCTAAATTCTTTCAATATTGTTGGAAGAATCTTGTCTGGTCCTAGCACTTTGTTTACTTTTAGTTTAGCAAGATCCTCTAAATGTACAGAACATAGTGTTCTGAAAATAATTTCATTTCTACCCACTTCCATTCCTATTTGTGTTTGTTTTCTGAGATTCCATTCCCAGTCCTTCATCTGTGAGCAGAACAGAAATATTTGCTAAACAATTCTGCTTTACCCTTATCAGCCTCTATATAATCCTTCCCTTCACCCCTGAGTCTAACAATGCCACCTTTGCACTTCCTCCTATCATTAACATACCTATAAAAAAGTCTTGTCTCTATGCTTTACTATACTAGCTATTTTTTCTTCAGTTAGCATCTTTGTTTTCCTGACTACTTTACTAGCTTCCCTTAGCTTCTCCAGATATCATTGTTCGTCGTCCTCTTTCTGCAATATCTTATAGTTCTTGAAGGCTAACCTTTTCCTTACATTTCAGCTACTTCTTTTGAAAACCATAGCAACCTCATTTTCCTCTTATTATTAATTACTTTCCTAACAAAAAGGTTTGTTGTCCTTAAAATATCTCCTTTCAGTTTTTCTACTGTTGTTCTGCTTTCCCCAGACATTCCCATCCAGCTAATGGCTCCTTATTCCCCATCTTTGCAAAGTTAGGGGCATGTTTAATGATGTGCATTAGGGTTTTGCAGGTATTGTGCACTTAGAGCAAAAATAAGCATGCCGTAGTGAGACTCCTGTTGGAGGTGTGTACAGCATGGCCCCAGCAGATATCACACCGATTTGCACTCTAACACATGCAATAGCAATCACGCTTAACATGAATGCACTTAACACCACTTATTTAGGTAGCATCAAGTACATCTGCACGAACTGCAACACTGATGATGAACATGCTCTATCAACCCCAAGCTAACCATGCTGTGCAAACATGCCCACACTCTACCTCTACTCCGTCCATTTTCCTTCTTATCCTGCACTAATCCGATAGAGTGGAATAATCCCGTGCTATCTGTTTAGCATACGTGCTGTTAGTGCAGTCCATTAGCATGTGCTCAAATGTTCATTAACAGCTAGTGCAGCTTAGTAAGCATGCCTCTTAATTTTACTGACATCTATGATCCTCGCTTTTAAATGAGCCTTCTTCACCCATGTTCTAATACTGACACTCACTATCTGATGATCACTGGATGCAAGATGAACCCTCATTATATAACACTCTTCCCATTTGCACAGTAAGCACCAAATCCATAAAATCTTACTACAAAATAGATACTTTATATTCAAGGGAAGTCATAAAGTCTACTATTCAATCACAAATTTTCTCGTCTAAAAGACACTCAATTGTGGAATTCTTTTTCTGCAAGGTTACGGCAAGAGCAAACGTTTCTCACTTTTAGGAAAAGCTTGAAGGCATATTAATTCAATTTAGCATTTACATACGTAAATTCAGATTTTAAGGATTTTTTTAGTGGTGAATTATATGTACATTTGTGTTTTATTTGTATGTTTGTTTCAATATTATGAATGTAGTGAGCACATGGTATGATACATGGTATGTAAGACTATTAAACTAGATGAAATGAACATAAAATTAAGTAATGAAGCTGCTTCTACTAGTAATTGTGTACTATGGCCTCTCCTTTGAAATATTCATGAGCTGCACAAATAATTGAATATTGTGATAAGGAAGACTCTAGTGAGCCCATGGAAGTAGAAGAAAAGAAGGATTCTACCTTTAGGAAAGGTCACAGCCCTGAAAAGCACACGTTCCAGCATTTCTCTGGAGAAAACAAACACAGGGATTCAAAGGCTAAGCTGACACACCCAAGCCCTGATGACGTAGCAACAGGCTTGGAAACTGATTACAAACACCTGTCTAGAGAGTCCGGGAGGCTGATCAGAGAACGGGAATATAAACCAAGGCTGGAGAGTGAGTCAGGAGAGTAACACGGAGAGCAAAGAGAGCAACACAGAGAGCAACATGGAGAGCAAGGAGAGCAACATGGGGAGCAGCACAGAGAGCAGCCTAGACAGGAGCACAGCTGGAGGAGAAACAGTAGCTGGAGGAAGGAAGCCACGTGGAGGAAAGGAACTGAAGCAAGCAGTGCAGAAAGGGAGAGGACAGGAAGGTGGTCTGGATTGCTCAGAGAGAAAGAGCAGGAAAACCTTCAAACCCCAGCACTGAAAGAAAAGCTGCAGATAGCTCAGAGGTGGGTGCCTAAGACTCACTGCAGAAGTCTGCAGAGCCCAGCCTGGAACGGAGAACAGTGGCAGAGCTCCAGGAAGGAACCTAAGCTAAGAGACAAGGGACTGTTTCCCCAGAGCTGGCAGGAGATAGCTGCACAGCTGCAGAGAGGAGTTTCCTCAGGCTCAGGTACTACTTACCCCTATTCACTAGAACTGTTTTTAGAAGACCCACAGGGAATTCTAGGGAGAAAACACCCTGAGGCATTGACCAGTAGTTATTGGAAAGGCACTGCAGCACAAGAACCTGAAGCAATGCAGGTGGACCCTAAGGAGAGTGATTCCTTACAGTCAGAACAACCTATGGATTGTACTTTATGCTTTGCAGACAATATTGAAAGCCTTTGCTAGACTGTATAGTATAAGCTGAGTACAGGAAGCTGCCAATGTTTGTTCTTTTTCTGTATGCCTGAGAAGCAGCTGCATTTGGATAGAATGAATGTAAAAGCTCAGCCAGCACACTTGTATAAAGAACCTTTTTGAACAAATACTGGAGAAGTATCCTGATGCAACTTACTTTGAACCTTTGCTTTTGGGAAAAATAAACTTTGTTATAGTTTTGCCTATAACCCTGGGTTCATGACTATTTTCTATCAGAAGGAAAATTACTTTTCCCAGCATGCATCACGAGAGGAAAGTTAGTTAACCTTCAATAGAGATAAATAATGGCAACCCCAGCCCTCCAAGCCTAAGGCAGAGGGCGGGGTATGACAATATATAGGAATGATTAACACATAGCATTTCACTTATAGTGGAAAAAAATTGACAATCCAGTCAAGTCTAGAAATTGTCAGCTCTGCCCAGTGAAAATTTAAGGACGTTTACTAAAGCGTGCTAATGGTTAAGGTGCATTTTAGCAGTTAGCACAGGCCCACAGTAATGGCTACCATGCAGAAAAAGCAGCCAAAGCAGTAAAAATCCCAAACCACAATCGCCACACTTCCTCATTTATCGATTTATTTATTTAGCCACAAGAATGTACTACACCATCTCATTCAGACATTGTCTTCTCTCAGTGGTATACAATAAAACTTTCATAAAACAGACACAATTATACAGGACCCTACTAACACAATCCCTTTTCTCAACAGCTTCTTTTAATAAAATATATTTCAAGTCTTTAGGAAATGCCAAGTAATATGATTCTTCCATCAGCTTTTCCACAACCAAGAGCCCAACCCCAAAAATAACTCACAAGCGTGCAACCACTAACCTTGCTTCATTAGCTGGTGACACTGCTAACAAAGCTCGAGACTGAGATCTCAGTGCCCTTTTCAAAAAATATTCTTTCAATGATATGTGTAAATACAATGGGGATTGTCTATGCACTGCTTGTGAACCTGAGATAAGATCTTAAATTTAATCTGGTAACACTGAATCAGCCAGTGCATTCTTTCCAAGTATGAGGTGATATAGTCTTTGCGATTACACCCTGTCAGAAGCCATGCGGCTACATTTTCAGGCACTTACAAAACTTTTCTGTGCTTTTGAGGGAGACCAATAAAACAAACATTGCAATAATCCAAACTAGCTGTAGCTAATTTTTGTGCCACCATTCTCAGATCTCCAAGGAGAATCAAATACTTTAATCTCCCAATCAGCCTTAATTTATAAAAAAAACATATGCATCACCTTCAATAAAAAGCCCTTTCATGAATAACTGGCAATCTATATGAACATCTATATTGCTAATTTATTGTTAAAAGTAGTATGCTTGCCAGATTAGAAACATAGAAACATGACAGCAGAAAAAGACCACATGGCCTATCTACTCTGCCCTTCCATAACAAATACAATAGGCCCCTTTTTACCTTTAGAGATCCTCTGTGTTTGTCCCATGCTTTTTTAAATTCAGATACCATCAACGTCCTTGTCAATCAAATAAAAAAAGATGAGTACTCTATTTTCCAATGCACAAGAAACAACAACAGAAGAGGAGGCGGAGTACTAATCCAAGCCAGATCCCTCCTACATTTCAGACCCTGTCAAACAACAGCACAAATGAAATTGACACAATCAATATCACCGATAACATGATAACCATCAGCTTCAACTACAGAACACTCTCAGCACCAACAAATGATCTATCAACAATAATTAATAATTGCATTGAACAATCAAAAGCCAAAAAAGACCTGTTCATGCTAGGTGACTTCAATCTACCCTCCCTTTCAGCATCTGCAGCTGAGTCATTCCTCTCAGCAATGGAATTAATAGAACTAACTCAAAGAGTGTCTCTCCCCACTCACTGCAAAGGAAACACTCTAGACCTAATATTTACCCCATCCACACCAATCCCCCTTCTCTAAAAATTCACCAACTACCCTGGACAGGCTATAGTCTCATTGCCTTTACCATACCACTAAAATTACCATTAAAAACAACAATTCAACAGCAAACATCAGAAAGATTCAAAAGCTTCAACAAGACCAACTTTCTAGAGAACACTCTATCTCATCTGAACACTGACTCAACAGATGCAACAGAACTGACAGAAATATGGAACAATGTGATTGGAACAGCAGGAAAGCTACCAGAAAAACACCAACCCCCCTTAAAAAAAAAACATACCAGAAAAACCCCATGGTATACCAAAGCCCTCAGACAACTAAAAACAGAACTAAGGAAAGCCAAAAGAAGATGGTGGAAAACCACCAAACATCTACAGATCAAGCCAAAAAGGATTACCACTCAAAACTTATCAACACATCAATAAACCGTCCAAGAGAACTCTTTGAAATTGTAAAATGACTAACAGAAACCCCTACAAACCCCAATCAAATAACCAATATCACTCACAAACAGCTAGCAACTCACTATAAACAACTTCATCCTGACCCTATCAACAATAATCCAACCAGCAACGGGAAAACTAATATAGTGAAAAGTTGGAACACGTTTGAACAATTGACAGCAAAAGCATTTCAAACATCTTAACAAAGCTAAGCACCACCACTTCCCCACTAGACCCCTGCCCCCCAAACTGGATCAAATTGTCAAGTGAAGAACTCAGCCCATTTTTAGCCACAATAGTGAATGAAATGCTACAGCAAAGAACAATGCCTCTTGATCTCAAAATCTCCTCCATCCGTCTTACACTGAAGAAACCAAATCTAGATCCTGCTGATCCATCATCATGCCGACCTATAACCAGATTACCATTTCTAGCCAAGGTCATAGAAAAAACAGTGCAGATACAACTACAAAACCACATGGATGAAAATAATCTATTGGATCCCCAATAGCATGGATTTTGACCACTACATGGTGTCAAAACCCTCTTGACCTACCTAGTTGACACCATAAGAAAAGGAATACAAGACCAAACATGAGCCTACCTGCTAATATTCCTTGACATATTATCTGCATTCGACACGGTCAATCACAACATATTAATTCAAAGATTACAGCTATTTGGAATCCAGCACACTGTACTCAAATGGTTTAAATCATACCTTACAGAAAGGAAACAAATAAAAATTGGTACCAGTGTATCCAAACTCTACAATCAAACACAAAGAGTATTTCAAGGATCCACCCTCTCCGCACCCCTCTTTAACTTATACCTACAACCCCTATACTCAATAATCAGAAAATATAACATTCACCGAAGATATCATGTTGTACTGCCTACTCCTCTCCAATCACCCTAACTACAAACAAATCCAAGACTGTTTTACAGAAGTTATACAATGGCTCTCATCCAACAACCTATTGATCAATTTAAAGAAGACAAGCTATGTTCATTACAAGGAACACCTCCTTCACCCCTACCATCCACAATCAAACTAAACAACATACCAATAACTGTAAAAACTGAACTTAAATGCCTTGGCATCACAATTGATCAGCAGCGATCATTCAAATCACAAATAGCAAGAACAGTAAAAACAATATATTTCGGAGACGCTTGCTTGATTGCTTCCTGATCGGATCCTGGTGCGGTGCAGTGATGTGCAGAGGAGGAGCTTGGTGACCCTGCCCCCTCTGGGCCGCTATTTCAGCATTGGCCCAGTTGCTGCCCAGTGAGACGCTTGCCTGATTGCTTCCTGATCAGATCCTCGGGCGGTGCTGTGCAGAGGAGGAGCTTGGTGACCCCGCCCCCTCTGGGCCGCTATTTCAGCATTGGCCCAGTTGCTGCCCAGTGAGACGCTTGCCTGATTGCTTCCTGATCAGATCCTCGGGCGGTGCTGTGCAGAGGAGGAGCTTGGTGACCCCGCCCCCTCTGGGCCGCTATTTCAGCATCGGCCCAGTTGCTGCCCGGTGAGACGCTTGCCTGATTGCTTCCTGATCGGATCCTGGTGCGGTGCTGTGCAGAGGAGGAGCTTGGTGACCCCGCCCCCTCTGGGCCGCTATTTCAGCGTCGGCCCAGTTGCTGCCCGGTGAGACGCTTGCCTGATTGCTTCCTGATCGGATCCTGGTGCGGTGCTGTGCAGAGGAGGAGCTTGGTGACCCTGCCCCCTCTGGGCCGCTATTTCAGCTTCGGCCCAGTTGCTGCCCGTTGAGATGCTTGCCTGATTGCTTCCTGATCAGATCCTGGTGCAGTGCTGTGCAGAGGAGGAGCTTGGTGACCCCGCCCCCTCTGGGCCGCTATTTCAGCGTCGGCCCACCGTGGAACATGACCCACGGGCGCGTACCCGTGGGTGCATGCCTGAAGGGGCATGACCAAAGGGGCAGGCCACGCCCCTTTGGAGCCCCTTCGGAGCTGTGAGGAGCCTTCTACATGGTTTCATGGGTCGACGGCGGAAAAAGGTTTTTCCTGCTATTCCTGCTAAAGTCGGCAAAATGGTTGGACCTATGGATCATCATCTTCTGGGTCCTGGAGTTTCAGCCTCGGACAAAGATCAGTCGAGGGAGTCCATGAGTACTGTGTCTGATTCTTCCTCTATTACGCTGGGGGTTGCTCAACCCGAGGAGAAAGAGGCTTTGGAGGTGCCTTCTGTCCGGGAGGATATACCCGGTGTAAACCCTTTTACTGATCAGGAGCTCTCATCTGTGACGGCATTGGGAGAACAGTGAGCTAAGTTGCCTTCCCCAGTGGTATTTTCTCCTGGAACTTTGGAGGTGGTTGTACCTGCTGAGGTTTCTTTAAAAGATATCTGGGAACTGTTAGCGCGCATGGAAGGTTCCTTTCGCGCTTCCTTTTCCCAAGTAGAACAGTTTTCTGGGGAAGTGGTACAGAAGCTCTCTGAGCATGATGATTTGTTGTCAAAAAATAAGAAGTTATTGTCTAAATTGGAGGGTCGTTTTACTGTTTTAGAGGCAGTTGTTTCTTCTTCTATTAAAGATAGTGCTATAACCCATCATCAGTTGGAAGCCCTCGAGAATATTAATCGTTAAAAAGATTTAGGTTTCTTAAATTTTCCTCGCACTTATTATCTTTCTCCATTGATTTTGGTACATAAATATTTTAAGGAGGTCTTGTTAATTGATGATGTGGAGTCTATAAAGTTTTCCTCTCTCTATTATATTCCTATGATTTCAGCGGTTAAGGCTTCCTCTCCAGTTTTAGACCAGGAAGGGTGTCCCAATGGCTCAGAGTCTTTAGATGTCTCTCAGTTTTTTGAATCTTCTATAGATTTAATTTCTCAGCGTGCTACTTTGATTGTTTCTTTTCTTTCTACACAGGATAAAAATTTGATTTTGAATTTGTTTTTCAAAAAGAAAAATCAGGTGTTTTGTGGGGATTCTATACAAATATTCCCGGACGTGAGTAGGGTTACTCAGGTCCGGAGGAAAGCGTTTTTGGCTTTTAAAGAGTGGACTCTTGCCATTGGGGCTTCCTTCTTCCTGAAATACCCTTGCAAATGTATTTCGGTGTTGGAAGGCATTAAATATGTGTTTCTCGATGTCGGTCAACTTGAGTCTTTTTTGATCAGTAAGGAATCATTGTGAGTTGATAGTTACTTTCTTTTTCTCCTCATGTAAATTGGGCTTAATTATTTTGGATCCTTTTGCCTTATTTTGTTTGTTTTAGGTGACTGTCTCCTTGATGTGGACTTGATTGTATGCTTGCTTTATTTCAATAAAGATTGATTAAAACTTTAAAAAACCCAATATATTTCAAAGCAAAGACTCTTCAGAAACTTAGACCTCTCCTGGAACCAATGGACTTCAGATCAGCATTACAAACCCTTATACTACCTCATGCAGATTTCTGCAGCACCATCAACAAAGGTCTACCCCAATCAACACTTCTCCCCCTACAAACTGTCCTACATACTGCTGCATGTATCATACAAGGCATAAACAAATATGGTCATATCACCCCATTACTGCACGGGTTACCACTCATCAGCAGAATCAACTACAAATGCATACTCCTCGTTCACAAAACATTACACTCCCAACAATAAACATGTCTCAGAATTGAGGTGAAATAAGTGGTGTACGTTTTTGCTGTACTTAGTTCGTGAAACTAGAGATATTCTCAAGGATTCATAAGAACCAGGGACAAAAACCTGCTTCAGAGAGTATGCAATGTGCATCTTGCCCCTAGTTTACGCTGGCATCATAGCCCATGCATGCTCAGTGTGGTACCTCTGCCTTTTTGTGTGGGTGACTTACATTACCCAAATGACCTTGCAGGTCTGAAAATGGAGACTGAGGCGCATTTACTGGGAAAGAGGCATTCTGAGCGCAATCTTATAACAGACACTTAGGGGTATGTCTACAAAACAACAGTAGAGGCCTCCGTGCGATATCAGAGCTGTGGCCCCATTGATGGAGGCTTGGAGGCTGCTACTGTTGCTTGGAGGCTGCTACTGTTGCTTTGTAAACATATGCCTTAGATTTAGAGGGCAAGAAGGCACTTAAATCACCCAATTTTATGAAGACCCATAAGCGTGCATGTCTTCATAAAATCTTAGCATAAATCCACTAGCTAAAGTACCTACTTTGAAGGCACAAACATTGCTCCTGCTCAAAAGCGGGCATAAATGTCCACACATACAGTATGAAAGTATTGTACATGGATTAAATACATTAATCAATGGGCATACTTTGTGACTCCACCAAAGCTCTGCTCCGATCATGCCCCTGGCAATACCTACAGTAAAAGTACACACATTCATGCCAACGTGTGTATTTTTTTTGCCTGACTTGATTTTATAAAAGCCATTTTACATGCATATATTGTCAAATACAAGCTAAAATGATTTTATAAAATTGCCAGCTCTGTGGCGAGCAGTAGATGAGGCCTGAAATGTTCAACTAGATCCTCATTATTCCCAGCCCTTTGCTCTTGAGCCTCCTAATGCAGCTTCTGTGGCAGAGGTTATTTTTATTCCACAGCCGTGCCAAGTAACTATTCACCACCACTTCTTTTCTGACCTCATACCGACTGGACTGACCCATTGGTGAACTGCAGCTGCAGAGTTTTTCAGGCACTCGGCCCTTCAAAGACTCAGACTTTTATGCTGGGAAATAGACAGAAGATTGCTGTAGAGAAAAAAAGGCTCTGCAGATACCATGAGAAATAGTGAGCTCCTCCCCAGCATTTTCTCAAAAATGAGCAAGATGGCAATTTTTTAAGGATGCTGTGCTCCGTATAAATGACGCCTCTCCTTTTGTGAATCAGTAAACGACAGTAAAGTCTTCACCTTTCACCAAGCAAGTCTGTTCTTCCTGTTATAAACTGGTTTCCAATTAGCATCTAAAACTAGATTGGAACTGGTTTCAAATAGATTTGCAAGGGAAGCAAAATG
This sequence comes from Ichthyophis bannanicus, assembly GCA_033557465.1. Taxonomy (NCBI): domain Eukaryota; kingdom Metazoa; phylum Chordata; class Amphibia; order Gymnophiona; family Ichthyophiidae; genus Ichthyophis; species Ichthyophis bannanicus. The sequence continues at coordinate 108,761,936 of CM066040.1, forward strand.
AGAACAGTATTAGACTTTTGATACAGTGTATCCTTCATGATGGGAAAGAAAAGGTTTACAAACACCCCGATCTGCAGTAATTCTAATACAATGCACATTGCTAAAATTCAATGGAAGTTCTGTTTGCCATTAAGTAAGAATATAGGAAGCGTGTAGGAAATAAAAGCTAAGAGAAGCAATCCCTGGGTTACAAAGCTTTTCTTTTCAACAGCATTACAAGAGAGGTGGCTTAAGAGAAGAGATGCTGCCATGGAAACCAATACACTATAAAAGAACGGCAAAATCTGTTCGATGAAATGCATCCTTTACACATTTTAGATTAATGAAAAGCAGACAATCATTTAACCTAGTTTCCTGACATTTTTTAACCTGAGAAGATCAATAAGCAGGTGCTTAGTTTATTGCTGTAGATTTTGTTTTCTTCTATATTTATATGCTGCCCAAGTACAGGGCATCCCACAATGGCAATACAATGAGAATTAGCGATACGTTAAATTGAGACGAGGAAAGATTCCGAGAAAGCTATTTTCAAACTGTGAGCTTTCAAGCTTGCATTTAAATTCAGTCAGATTTGGCCATGCCTAGACAAAGAAAAAGTTTAAGAGGTGAGAGGTTAAGAGGTTTATTCAATAAAGCACATTAATGTGAGTTAGACACCAAATTCGGTATTCAATGTGCATTAAAAATCTATTAACATGTATTATCAGTAGTGGCACTTACTGTACGTGAAGGAGCAGCCTCAGGGTTCTTAGGGTATAAGAGATATCCAGTCACTTCTGTCCCATCAGTGATAAAGCTTAAAATAGCTTTGGCAGAACCAGGTATCCCCTTTGTCCTATATATGTGAGGCAAAAGAGAGCAAGTCAGTGGACACCATTAGAACTTTGACCCTGGTAGGACATGAATAGCCAAGCATCATTCCTGCTTCCATGAACCTCTGACATGGTCTTGGGGTAAGCAGAAGGGCTTCAGGAAGATGAGAGAGAAAGGACATGAAAGGAGGCTTCACTATTTGGATATTCAGACAAGGGCAGGGATTATCTATGGAGGAAGGACTTTACTACTGCGAACGAAGAACTAATGAGCACTGTCCTTAAATTCTGCACACTATTGATAGCATGCACTTAGAACATAAGAATGTAAGATATCCTGTACTGGGTCAGACCAAAGATCCAGGAAGCCCAGGATCCCATTTCTAAAATGGCTAATCCAGGTCACAGGTACCTATCAGGTTCCCAAAAAGGTACACAGATTCCATGCTGCTTGTCCAATTGGTAAGCAGTGGATTTCCCCGGTTTTCTTTAATAATGGTTTATGGACCTTTGCTCCAGGAACTTGCCCAACCCTTGTGCATTTCTTCCATGGAGCTATTTACATGTCTCTGTCCTCCAAAGTATATATATATATCTATATATTGAGATATTTAAGCTTATCCCCATATACCTTAGGACCTGGCCCAATTTAGGAAGGCACTGAAGCACCACCTCTTCCTCAAACACTATTCGGACAACAGCACACAAACAGCCACCCCTCTCCACCAGTTCCACCACACCAACACACTCAGCACACGATGAGGCACCCACACCCAGTGGCACCATCTTCGACTATGCGTACTTTGTAAATAGCAGCATGTATATGCCCCCACTTTTGTAAAAAGTCGCTCTTCCCATCGATAGTCCTGCTCGGACCTGACTTGATTCCTTCTGTATATAGTTACCCCAGCGATATCCAAGTTATAGCACCTGTTTCATTGTAAATACAGAGCAGCTTAGTCTACACTGTATAAGCTACTGTTGTATGTAAACTGCACTGATGTTAAATAGTGCGGTATAAAAGAGACATTAAATAAATAAATAAATAAATGAAGACAACTGACAATTTTAGTAACCACCCTCTGAACTGACTTCATCCTGTTTATATCTTTTTGAAGGTGAGGTCTCCAGAATTGTACACAATGCTCCAAATATTTATTTATTTTATTTATTTAACATTTTCTTCTATACCGCGCTATTAAAATCAGCGCGGTGTACATCGAACAAGAATACTGCAATGTATACAAATAACATTGAGTTTACAAATAACAGGGAATTGAACATGGGGGAGAAAACGGGGAAACTAAATACATATTAAGGTCTCATTTGAAATTTGTACAGGACACACTAGGCTGCATCCTACAGCGTAGTGTGTCCTGTTTCTTTTGTGCCCTGCAAATCTATCCCATACACATACTCCCTCCACATTGGCCTCTCCACTCTCCTTTCAGGGCTTTCGAGGACTCTGAATTCAGTAGGAAATGGGGAGGGGGGGGGGAGAGAATAGTGATTTTCTTACATATCAAAGGCATTGAGAATAGTAATGTGCTTTCATATTAAACAAAACAACATTTTTTAAAATTTTCATTTCATTTTTGTCTAAGATATGGACTTCTTAAAGACCTAAATGTCTTTATTTTAGTCAAATGAATTTCGATATTGTATAAATCCAGTATTCATCTAGAATTAAGTGTTTTTTAATGCTAATGAACAGCAGTCCATCAAAAGATAAAATATTATATCAATAAGTATACAAACTAAGTTGTAGGCAACTCAATTCTCCTAGTTTTAGAGCCAATGCAAGGTTTTAGATGCCCTGTATGCATGCACATTTTCCATCCTCTTTTCTTGTTATTACTCCAGGATAATGACTCTAAATGGGTTAATTGTGCATGACATACCATGACAGAAATGAACTTGATTGCTATTTAAGGCTGACCAACTAGGCAGTTTGCTTAGAGCACCGGCCTTTTGGGGGCACTTATTTCCACGCTGCTGCCCCTTTCCAGAGCAGGAGCAGTCGCAATGACAAGGGAACCATGAGGCAGCGCTCACCAAAGGCTCCGGCCCTGTGTCGTCGTTCCTGCCAGCTCTCATCAGCCGCTTTGGAAGTCTACATCAGAGGGAGGTGGAAGCAGGCAATGATAGCAGGCAGGAACGCGGGGGTGCGATGAGGAGGTGGCAGGATGGAGGGGCTCACCTAGAATGCTTCCCATCCTTGCACTGGTCCTGTTCCTAGCCTAGGGTATGCTGGAGATGATTTGTCTCACAGATTCACCTGCTAATGCCTCCTTCTAGTGCTCATAAGGGGTAATGTGCACAGGCAACATATCAAGAATCCCTTTAATCAATCCGGACCATTTCTATATCTTTCTGTCACACTTTCTTGCTCTCTCTTTGCATTTATTAGTACATGAGGATCTTCTCTTTCTCCCCATGTAAAGAAAAATCACTTAGTACTGTCATTTCAATTAATAATGTCTTTATTTGCTTTTTTTCCTCTACCTCAATTTCCTGTTTTCTTTCTTCAAGCTTCTTTTGTGGAAAAAGGAATGACCCAGGTAATCACAACTTATTCATTCTTCACAGCTCTGTCTGGGTTGTGATCATAGTGTTTTTCTAGCTATGTTCTATTGTCCGCATAGCTTTCAGTACTAAATAAGTATGAAAAATAAATAAATAAAACCAAATACCTGCATCTCCAGGGATGCCTGGGCTGGTGTCGGGTGACTCTGGCAGCTTTGAAGCAGGCAGAGAGATGGTTTGAAGTTGAGGGGCTGGACCACTTTTTTTTTTTTAACTAAATATAAACCACGGTTTGCAGCATGAGATTAGTAGACCTGAATGGAGCAGGCCACGCTCGCAGCCAGAGAACTGGGACTGTGGTGGCATGGTCAGGGCTGTGGCATGGCAGCCCAAGTAGGAGTCAGCATTTGTGTGGTGCTGAGGCTGAGTAAGAGGCTGTGAGCTGCAGATTGTGGCTCGGGTGAAGCACTCTAGGGCTTGGGTTGAAAGTGGCTACTAAAGCCACGATGGCAGCACTGTGAGAATCAGGGGAGCCAAGAAACAGGCCACAGGAGAAGCTGAGCTAGTGCCGGAGCTAAACTATGCTGGCCAGGTAGGTCATGTCAAAATTTGAAGGTTTAATAAAACAGCTGGCGTCGTGAGCTGTGGCCCTGGGAGTGCCGTGCAGCCAGAGCAGAGCTGTGCACAGACTGTAATTAGATTTAAAGGGACTCTGCTCCTGAAATTAAAAGAAAATGGCCAGGACTGACCCCATGCAAAAGCCGTTTCTCCAATGGGACACATCAGCGGGGCTACATATGAAAAGGCTGACCTTACAGCCGAACATTTCAAAGAGACAGCACCCTACTGGGGAAGGATGCTGACAGGTGTATAAGCCTAGATGGGGCTGGCTGAGGACAGCAGCAGGGAAGAGCAAGTGGGACCCGGAAATAGGATCTGAAAAGTGTAAAACTGCTGCGGAGCTGTGGCAGTGCTGTAAAACTTCAATGGGGCCACTGAAGGTCCTGGCAAGAAGTAGGGAGGTATTGGCAGGAAATATTTAGTGATTTTTGAGGAGGTTTAAATATACAATATATTTAAAAAATGACTTTCCAACTAAACCTATGGTCATCGCCTTGAAAACCTCTGAAAACATCAAAAATTCCAAGAGGTACAGTTGTACAATCCCAAGCCATGGGGAAAGCTAAAACCTGATACCCACAGTTGGGTCCATGGCAGTCCCTAGCAGCATCCTAGCAGGCTCATAAATGTGTTGCTATAACTCTGGCAACCAAAAGTTCCATCCAGAGAAATCACCAGTGGCTGTCATTGCACGCAGAGCTATATGTGGAAGCTCTGACAGCTGGGGCTGAATGGAGAGTATAAGAATAACAAAGCTGAGTGAAATGTTTTCGAAAGAGAGAGAGATAATGTGTTAAAGGTAATTACTGGCATCCTGCATCATAGTGCTGCCTATAGAAGAGAGTGTAGTGTTTGGGAAAAGAGCATTTGGTATAATTAATAACGTGCAGTTGAAAAGCAGGCATGATACTGCGCTGACTGCCTTAATTGGCTAAACTGGTGTTAAGGCCAGGTTGATTTAAAAGTGTGCAATGGAACAATTATTTATAAGTGCGGCTTCAGAGAAAGCTCTTGTAAGAAAAGCAAAGAGAAAGCCTAGAGGGCAACAAAGCTACTGACTACCGCTGTTAAAATTTGCCTAAGGCCTGTGTTTTCATACAGATTGAATAAGCGTGCTAAAGGTTTGTATGGAGAACATTGATTAATATCACTCGCCCAGACCTTCCTTAGACAGGGAAAATAATTATCCTTCATTTTCAATTAGACAAGGTCAGTATAGGGATCTGGACCAACTGTGAATCAAGATAATGGTTCAACATAAATACCTAAGAAAATAAAGAACTCTGGTTGAGTTAAGGTTTTCCCTTATTAAATTTTAACTCTGAAGTCGATGAGAGTCTGCCAGAGATTGGAAGCAGAGACACACCACCTGGGAGAATCCAAGAGAATCCATTTGGACTATAAAAATCCAAGGGAGCGGTACAATAAAGGGTGCAAAGTACTTCTGTCCACAAAAGAAGAGGGGGAGCTGGGCGTGATTGTGACTGATGATCTTAAAGTAGCTAAACAGGTAGAAAAGGCAACGGCGAAAGCCAGAACAATGCTTGTGTGCATATGGAGAGGAATGGCTAGCAGAAGAAAGGAGGTGATAATGCCTCTGTATAAGTCTTTGGTGCGACCTCATTTGGAGTATTGTGTGCAAGTCTGGACCGCACCTTCAAAAGGATATAAACAGGTTTGAGACAGTGCAGAGGGTGGCTACTAAAATGGTTAGTGGTCTTCATTATAAAGCATATGAGGACAGACTTAATAAGTATACTTTAGAAGAAAGGTGGGGTAGAGGAGATATGATAGAGTTGTTTAAATAGCTCTGTAACATAAATGCACAGGAAGTGAGTCTCTTTCGATTGAAAGCAAGCTTTGCTATGAGGGGACATAGGATGAGGGTGAAAGGGGATAGACTCTGGAATAATATGAGGAAATATTTTTTAAAGGAAAGATGTGTGGAATAGTCACCCAGTGGAGGTGGTAGAGGCGAGAACAGTATTTGAATTCAAAAAAAGCATGGGACAAACATAGAAGATCTCTAAAGGCAAAAAGGGGACTATTGCAGTTGATATGGAAGGGCAGAGTAGATAGGCCATATGGTCTTTTTCTGCCGTCATGTTTCTATGTTTCTAAGACCAACACTGGAAGCTCATGATAAGTGTACACCAATACACTAACTCACCCTGGCCAGTGATAGAAACTAAAAACTACTGGGGAAAAAGAAATTGGAAACTACACATAAGAACAGACACTGTTCTTTACAAGGTGCTTGAAGGCCAAATGGTGGATTCCTGGTATTCACCAAACCTAAGAAACAAAATCAATACAAAGTATCAAAATCTTTTGAAGAATATTCTGAGTTAACAAAGTAACTAAAAGGGATTAGAGAAATGTATGTTCTATACTTGCTGGTTCTTGTTGAAGTAATGTAGTGTTGCTGGGCATGCTCTAAGAAAGATTGTATTAAAGCAGTTCTTACATAGAAAAACCTAGATTGCATTGAAAATGGTCATAGTGGAAAATCCTGCTTTCTATTTGGCCTAATTTATTCTAAAATTGCATAATATCAAGAAAATTCAAAATACTTATCCAAAGGAATGGTCTGGTCATGCTGAAGTGTAGACTTGTTGAAGCATCCTAATAAAAGCATTGCACTGCAATTAATTTTGATTGAATGTTAAAATTAAGCATGCCAGCTTAAAAACATATGTTTAATAAAGGTAACTTGAACTCGTAAAGTCCTCAGAGTTTAGTTTTCGTGAAATGCTGATTTTACTTCTCACTTTCTATCTCTACCTCCAGGAGCACCTTTGTTGATACTATTAAAAGAACTTGGCCGGGAAGAAGGCAACTTATGTACTAGCTGATGACCTTTTCACATCCCATTACTCAAACCACCCTGATTCCAACAAGTACCAGATAGTTCTCACCTCACCTTACTGTGCCTTTCTTTATACAATTTTCTGACATCAGCATGTCACCAGGGACAGCCCATTCATTGTGCGAGAATGTTGTTCGCACAGGGCCCCGCGCTTCAGGGGTTCGTGCGCGAACTTCATTCTCGCTGAGCTGCTTCAACCTCTCTTGACCATCAGCAACTCCAGTCTATCATGTGGCACCTATCGTCACCCGTGGAAACGCGCCGTAGTCCGCCCCCTTCTGAAACATCCCTCACTTGACCCTTCCGTACCCGTGAATTATCGTCCAGTGTCCAACCTCCCTTTTGCTTCTAAGCTTTTGGAGAAGGTAGTCTTTTCACAACTTTCACACCATCTGGATTCCACACACTTTCTGCACCCCCGACAATCCGGATTTCGTCCCGGTTACAGTGTCGAGACTACTATCACAGCGGTCATGAACGAACTCCACACGTCCCACAACCAAGGTAACATCACGGTGGCGGTATCCTTTGATCTTTCAGCCGCTTTCGATCTAGTAGACCACTCTCTTCTTCTTTCTCATTTGCGGGATGCAGGTATTCGTGGTGCTGTTTATTACTGGTTTCACTCCTTCTTATTCTCCAGGTCTTTTGCAGTCGCATCCACTTGTTCTACTACAGACCCTCTTCCCCTCACTTGCAGGGTCCCACAAGGTTCCATTCTGGCCCCCTTACTGTTCAATGTTTTTTTGGCTCCCTTGGCTGTACTCATTCAGCAACTCGGGATTTCAGGCTACTACTATGCCGACGATATCTTTCTTTTGCACCACACTTCATCGTCCCATCCAGATATAACCCCACTAGAAATCTGTCTATCTTCAATCTCCTCATGGCTCGCCTCCAACTGTCTAGTGCTCAATATTGCTAAGACCGCTGCAATCTGGTTCCCCCACAGCTCCCCTACTCCGTCACTTACTCCCTCTTTTTCAGGCACCCGTATCTCTCTAGTCTCCAAACTCCGCTACCTTGGTGTCATTCTCGACAGCAACCTTACCTTCCATGATCACATCTCCCACATTTCTCGGTGCTCTTTCTTCTGTCTCCGACAAATTTGGGCCATTCGACCATTCTTATCCTCTCAAGCCCTCACTACCCTTCTACTTTCCCTGGTCATCACTAGATTGGATTTTTGTAACACCATCTATGCTGGTATCCCCCAATATCAACGGCATCGACTACAGCTAATACAGAATACAGCCGCTCGGATGATATTACACGCCTCCCCTCGCGATCATATTACCCCGCTGTTGCAACATCTCCACTGGTTACCACTGGAATTCTGGATTTCTTTCAAGACCCTTACATAGTACATCGCGCCATCTATCTTTTCCGACCTCAGTACCTCTCCGATTTACTAACCTTCCATACTCCCACTCGAAGCCTCTGGTCCATCCATGTCAACCGTCTTCACCTCCCAGCTCCCTCCAAAGCTCACTGACAGTCCACCCGGAAATCAGCCTTTTTTTATTTGGGCCCCTCCCTCTGGAACTCCCTTCCCACTTCAGTCTGATTAGAAGAATCCTACCCCAAATTTCGTTCCCTTCTTAAAACCCATCTTTTCTCTTTAGCTTTTAATGTTTCTCTATAAATTTCCTCTGACCCCCCTCTTCTCTCCCAATTGCTGTCCTTTCCTCTTGTCTCCTGTACCTCTCAGATTATTGTAACTTCCTTTTCCTTTTCTATTTCAAATTTATTTTGTACTGTAAACCACCCCGATGTAATGGGGGGCGGTATATCAAATGTAAATAAACAATAAACAATAAATGGACAGCTTCAGCGGGAGCTGGGGAAGCCCGCGCAAGTCCCGACTCCCTCTGCACAGCCACCAGTGTGAAGAGTGCTTTCTCTCATGCTGGCGGGAGCTGGGGAAGCCTGCGCAAGTCCCAACTCCCTCTGCACAGCCGCCAGCGTGAAGAGTGCTTTCCCTCATGCTAGCGGCTGTTACTGTGAAACGCATGAGTGCCAGGAAATGCCCTTTAACCTTTCCCTCAACTATACGCTTCATTTCCATCATTTTTATTAATTTGCAAAAATTCACAACCCGTGTTTATAATTTAAATGCTTAAAAGGAATTGCAGTACTTATCTGAAAACCACAAAGCACAGCAAGGAAGTCCCAGAAACACAACATGACACAATTCGAGTCCAAAGAAATTCAAAGACTCTGCCTCAGGCTTTGTAGAGGAAACTTCCTGCAAAGAAAATGAAATTGGTAAAAATGCGATAGAGAGATGGCGCCTTATACAAAAGACGGGCGTCTGACATCACGAGCATGATCCACCAATCCAAAACTACAGAGGAGAAAGCCACGTAAAAGGAAACCCCTCACAGGACTGGTTAATCTAAAGAAGACTGGGCCAATCAATTTCAAGATTTAGACCAGACGGGAATAAGGAGCCAAGTTTAAAGAGTCATTCCTGTTCCTTCCACTGTAACTTAGAAACACGATCACCTCCACATTGCTACAAAGTCAATCACATGCCATAACAGCTGATCAAAAGAATGATGATGTTGGAGACAGTGATCAATAAAGGAGCTGAAACAGTAGCCGTCCATAGCCGGGAGGCATGTTTACCCAATCAGGTCCAAACCATACATGTTGTACGCCCCACATAAACTAAATTGTATGGGCAAAGGATTAAGTACAATACAAAAGTGGAAGTGCAGGAGGTACTCCAACGTGAAGTAAACCAAAAGTATAAGGTGCCATCTCTACCGCATTTTTACTGATTTCATGTTCTTTGCGGGACGTTTCCTCTACAAAGCTTGAGACAGAGTCTTTGAATTTCTTTGGACTCGAAACGTGTCATGTTGCATTTCTGGAACTTCCTTGCTGTGCTTTGCGGTTTTCAGAGAAGTACTGGAACTCCTTTTAAGCATTTAAACTATAAACACGGGTTGTGAGTTTTTGCAAATTAAAAAAAAATGATTAAAATGAAGCGTATAGTTGAGTGACTTGAAGTATAAATCTTTTCCTCACTTCTTCAATGCTCCAACATCTAATGTTTTTTTGTGTGGCCCTTTTCTCTGGTAGCTTTCTTGCATAGTACTTTGTTTTTTGGCTTTCCAATTTATTTGGGGTTGTTTTGCACAGTCTTTAATCTTTATTGGCATTTAGTGCACTTCACAGTAACAGACCCCAGCGTGAGGGAAACACTCTTCATGGTGGTGGCAGTGCAGAGGGACCCAGAGCCTCATGCGGGCCTCCCAGGCTCACCCCCGAAGCCCCTTAGATGGCTGCAGGGCTCTTCGGTGGGCAGGCAGGTGGGGATGGGGATCTAGCAAAGGACTGGAAATGGGCAGATGGGAGAGGCTAGGATTGGAAATGGGCTAATGGGGGGGGGGCTAGAACTGGAAATAAGCTGATGGGAAGGTAAGCTGGGACTAGAAATTGGCTGATGGGGTGGGAGCTTGGACTGGAAATGGCTATGACTGCAAATTTGCTCATGGGGGTCTGAGATAGGACTGGAAATGGCTGATGGGGGGCTAGGATTGCAAATGGGCTGATGGGGGATCTTGGACTGAAAATGGGCTGATGGGGGAGAGCTTGGACTGGAAGTGGGCTGATGGGGACTGCAATAGAACTGGAAATGAGCTGATGGGGGGCTAGGACTGGAAATGAGCAGATGGAGAGGGTTAAGACTGGAAATGGGCTAATGAGGGGAACCTGGACTGCAAATGGACTGATGGGGAGCTTGGACTGGAAATTGGCTGATGGGGGGCTGGAATAGGACTGGAAATGGCTGATGGGGAAATAGGACTGGACATGGGCTGATCTGGGGGAGCTTGGACTGGAAATGGGCTGTTGGGGGACTGGAAAGGAACATATGGAGGGCTAGGACTGGAAATTGGCTGATGCGGGGAAATGGGAGAATGGGACTAGAAAGGAGTGGATGCTGGGTGGGTCTAGAACTATAAGGGAGCTGATTTTGGGGGACTAGAAGGGGATGGGGCTGGGTAATGAGGATGGTGAGGGGAAAAGATATTTTATGTGGGAGGGAAGAAAAATTTACGATTGGCCGGGTATTGGGAGAGTAAGTGGGGATTGAGGATGGAAGGTTGAAATATGAGTGGATGATAAAGGAATAAAGAAAGAAATGGAGGAAAAAACAAAAGGGGAAAGAGCAGTATGTTAAAGCAGATATAGAGAGAGAATGGAAAAAATTAGAAGAGAGAAGAAAGGACAAATGGATAGCTCGCAGAAGACACGAAGAAACCAGAAGAAAGTGACTGGAGCAATTGCAACTGAAAAATAAAATGCCCAAACAAAAGGTAGAAAAATACTTTTTATTTTGAATTTATTAACTGGAATATGTCAGGTCTGGGAAATGTGTTTCACTAACATCTTTGCATTTTTGTTTAGTGCAAGAGAAAACTAATTTATAGTTTTATTTCTCCAGTGTTGTTGTACATTTCATGTTTGGCTTTTGGGGTTCCCAATTTAATTATTATCTTCCTATTTCTAAATTGTGATCCCTTATTCTTTGTGTGGTGACGATCTATTTCTGCATATGTAACCAAGCTGAGGTATTCTGTTCATGTAGTTTCTATTTGACAGTCCCACTTGTTCTCTTTCCCCCAGTGAAATGTATTGGTATTCTCTGAGATGTACAGGTTTAATATTTGCAGTGTTGCCTTTTTGATAGGTAGGGTTTGGTGCTTTGTGAGTCCTGGTATTGCTGTTATGATATGGTGGGTTTCCTATTGGTTCTAAACGGGCAGTGTTTATAGTACTTCCTAATGGGCCTGGCGGTTGGCACTGGAATATAGTAATGTAGATCTCTGGTAATATTTCTTTATCCAGACACTCATTAAGAGGCATGTTTACTAAAAGTGCATGTTAATATTATGCAAATATTTATGCAAATGAGGCCCGCAATGAATCTCCACACATGGCCCCACACCCCCTTGGGCTGCCCCTGCATGTCATGCCCAGAGATGAGAAGTGTGGATGTTTTCACTTCAGTACTATAAAATCTACATTTACTTGTTATGCCAATTTTTATAATGATGCTGTAAACCATCTTGTCTATAGCCTACTATCCTATACTACAAATATCAACCTCTCATCTTGTGGTTTAAATTTGCCTCTCCTTAACCATTCACATCAAATTTTGGTCTTCTTGTGCTTTCTATATTTCTCACTGAATTTGCGCTTTAGCCATTTGGTATTTCTTTGATTGCTGGTCTAATTCTTTAAAGCATTTTTTGTTTTGCAAATTCTATTTCTTCTTTCCTTCCATGTACTGGTAAACTCTCACTCTTTCCTTCAATTTGTCAGAATGCTCTGTTTATGCTCTGGCTGTGCTCTTCATTGGGGTTCCTTCTCTCTCTCTGATTATGAAGCCTCTGACTATGGAGTCTGGACCCACAGTGCCTGAAAGATTTTTAAGTCTCTTTTCTCTGACAGAGAATCACAGTAAATAACCTGTTTCTCTGAATCCTGTCTGCTTTGGATTTTTTCTGTCTCAGCACTTTTTATTACTCCTTTTTCACTTCACCTAACTAAGTCTGAAACCATAATCTCCTAAATTACCCTCTTTTTCTGAAATCCAGGAAAGAAAATTATGCTGGATTGCTAGTACTTCCAGTTTCATGCTGACATCATCAACCATGGGATTTGGACGAAATAAGGTTAGGATAGGCTTGTTTGGCTGCTTGGCAAAACGTTTCAACATGATAGGTCAAGTGTGGATCATGCTTCCTCACTATCTTTCTCCACTGTGACTGTGCTCTGTCTACATAGGGTTGTTTTCCTGGCCCTATAGACAATAATGGTGCCAAAACCAAATGATTTTCAGTTCACTCAGGACCCTTTGCCATTAAGAAAACAAATAGAAAATTGTTTCATTCTGTGGGGGCCCCTAGCCCAGGCCATGGCCTATAGGCATAGGGGTGCCACTATTTAGTCTTTGAATAAAGAATTATTTGTCCTCGTCCAGAGCTTGGGCTGCTGGGACTTGTAGTTGTGCTACCACTTAAAAAAACAGTAGTATTGAGAACCGAGGGTTTTTTCAAAAGACACACAGGAATTTATTTCCTTCTTTTCAAAAAGCATATAGCTCAAACAAAACAACAGGATTCTTCTCCAAAACAAATGATCCTCAGGAAAATCACACAAAAAACCCAACAGTGAAATTGCTTTAGCTGGCTTTCACAAAATACATAGATGTTTCCCAAACATACAGCAATAAACACAATTTCTTTTCTTCAAATCAAAGTAATGGTCTTTTCTTCCTTCAACAGGGTACTTAGCAATTCAGGCTAGAATCATTCTCCCTGTCTTACTCACTGCTTTTGGTGGTTTTCAGGTTACAGACGTTTTCCTTTATCCAGCAGCTTCTATTCTGCCTCTTTACACCATGAACAGTCCATTAATAAATCCTCTGAGTCAGAATCAGGTTCAACAGATTCTACCTGCATTTCCTCCGGGTTTTCAACCGGTATGTCTGGCTCTAAGCCTTCATGCAATGCTTCTTGCTTGAAACTCTCTAAGAGCTCCTGAATTCTCCTCCACTGGGGCTTCTTACTAGGAAAAGGGTTTCCACCTGGAGTGAGAAGTTTTTTTTCCTGACTCAAACGCCAGAGTGCCTCTAACTGGTTTAGGTCACTCAGGTATATTTTTATCCACCCACCTTCTGGGAACTGGAATATTTTTAGCTGGTCCACGTACTGGAGGAACTGCACCTTGCCCCTTGTCTGCAATTCTTTCAGCTACAGTTCTACTGGCTTCAGAACCAATTGCAGTTTCCCTGCAAGCCTGGCTCTCTTTCTGGGTGCTGCTTTCACCTCTGAAATCCCCCTGGAAATCTCCACCATTCTCCTCTTTGGTGAGTTCTCTGGGTCTTTCCCTGGTGCTTCTCCCTCCACGGAACTCTGCAGTGCTCTCTCTAGTCTGCTCTCTCATGTGCTGCTCTCTCCCTGAGCACTGCTCTCTCGTGAAATCCTCTCTCCAGCCGGTGCTACTCTCACATGTTTCTCTGGGTTTATAAGGCTGCCTTTTGCCTAATTTGCACTGTCCCTTACCCAGGTGTCTCCCATTATCCTCCAAGCCTGCCCTTAGATCAGCAGAGCTTGGGTGTGGCTTAGCTTCAGCAAGTGCGTGTTTTTTCCCTTTGCCTGCACCCTGAAAGCTACAGATATCTTGCCTGTCTCCTTCCTTAAAGGTAGATCTATAATTCTCCTCTGTTCGCATGGGCTCAGCCATGCTCTCCTCATCACAATTCATTGAGATTTGCAATTCATTATCAAATAAATGCATATCTCTATCTACTTCAGGGTCACTATTCAGCTACTATCAGTTGGCATTTTTTAAAATACCACCCATTGCGAATTTTAAAAAATCCAAATATTGAGCATGGGTAGTCAAATACTAGCTGGCTCTGCATATGCAGTCTGTGCTATCTGGATAGTGGAGATATTCAGCCTTTTTGCTGTACTAAGTTATGTAGGAAGGTATCTGGATAGCAATGCTGAGTATCTTTGCTATCTGGGTGATTTGCCACTCCACCTACGGGCCACCTCAGCACTAAGGGTGAAAGGAGATAGACTCAGGAGTAATATACAGAAATACATCTTTACGGAAAGAGTGGTAGATGCGTGGAATAGTCTCCCAGTGAAGGTGGTAGAGATGAGGACAGTATCTGAATTCAAAAAAGCATGGGACAAACACAGAGGATCTCTAAAGGAAAAAAGGGGACTGTTGTAGTGGTTGATATGGAAGGGCAGGCTAGATAGGCCATGTGGTCGTTTTCTGTCGTCATGTTTCTATGCTTCTATCTGGATAGTGTTGAGGTAGTCTGTAAAGATATTCAATAACACTATCCATATAGTGCCTCTGAATATTCTGTTCAGTAGCACTGAAGTGCTTGTGAATATTTGGCCTGTTAGATTATAAACTATTAGAAAATGACTTGGTAAAACTTTTAGAATTTTAAATGCATTCCTCTCCTCTTAATTTTGTTACTACGGCAACAGTGGCAGCAACCTAGCTATAAATAATCCTCATTTTATAACTGCCATTATTAAAAGCTTAAGGAAAATTCTTAAAGCAATAGGAATAGAGTACCAGAAAGTAGCTTGTTTTTTTTTTGTAGCAGGAGGCTGAATTCTCCTGCTCTGACAATGGTCATAATGTAATCATGTCTCCAGTGGGGTACATGGCTAGCTAAGGGTTAACACCACCCCCATATTTTCCAGGTCAGTCTCAGCCAGAATGACAAGAGGAACTGTCTTCCACCCACAGCAGACTCTGCATGCATGAATCTATTTATTTTTCTTTCTTCTGCCTTACCAAAAAAGGCACTGAACAGGAAACCGACATTGGTAAAAGGTAGAAATCACATGACTAGAGGAAAACCTTCACCTAATATTCATAAAAATAAATAAAAATCTCACCATATAACTAATAGGCTACAGGGTTCAAGATCATCCTAAAGAATTTCAGTGCTCACGTACATTCATTCAAACCTGAAAGAAACCTACGCTTTAATCATCTGGTCCTATAAAAAAACTACATACACTCAAAGTTTTATAAATTTTTTAAATACAGATTAAAAATCACTTAGCTAAACAAACTTCTAGATGGTCTACTGTTTCTATATTAACACTCTTTCAACAAAAAACAGGTTTCCAAAGTAGTATCTTTCGCTCTGCTTCAGGAAATCCCAATTTGTGTGGCACACAGTGAGACAACATACATCCTTTCCCACAGCATGAATAATATGGCCCCAATTCAGCTGTCATCAACAAGAAAAAGAGTACGCTATTTTGAACAATTAAAGGTGCCATGCTCCATTAAATAAGACTGCCATTCAATACATCCATTAATCCCTATAGATGTAAGTGTAGAAAGTTTGACTATCCAAAACTGCCCTGATCATGATCATCTCCCACTGAAGTGGGAGAGGGGGGGATTTGCTCTATCAGACGCCACTGTTAATCAGCCTAGACGCAACAAGAGTAATAAGGCACAGCTAGATTTACGCACATTTTCGTGCTAATTTTATAAAGTATATGCGTAAATTTAAAGCATGAGCGCTTATGCCAGTCCAATGACTAATGCAAATGCCCACACCTAGATTTTTCAAGAATGCAAATCATTGTAGTTACATTTGTAACTTTTCACTGCATCCATGCTCTGCCCAACCTCTGTCCCTGTTTATGCTCGCAGTGAAAGTACATGTGATCAGCCCGACACACTCACTTTCAGAATAGTGACCACATCAAATCTGCACATAAATTCTCATTTATGGTGCCTATGACTAAAACACCTAGATCTGTGCACATTGTTCGTACATAAATCTAGGAAGCTTTGTTTAAAATTGCCCCCAGTGTGCTACCATTGGAGCCATCACTATTTCAGCCTGTAATTTGCTCTTATGTTCAGAGAGACATCTCTTAAATGCATATATGAGAGGGTGAGGGCAGACTCTTATTAAGTATAGCACAAAAATAGATACAGGCAGTGGATCTGCACAATACCAAAAACCCAAGAGAGACCAGTTCTACACATGACCACTACAAGTATACAATAATTAAATGAATAAATCATTAAAAGTAATGTGAAAAAATAAGGATTTATTAGAGCAAACATACATGATAAATATCTAATTAAACAAGAGATGAGTTGTTTGGACATCCATACAATAAAACCCGGCATGGCCTTGTTTCAGTGGTGCCTGCTTCAGGGATTAAAGACATAAATCATCTGAAGATAAAGCACAGTTACTTACCTGTAACAGGTGATCTCTGGGAACAGCAGGAATAAGTCTTCACATATGGGTATCGTCGGTACCGACGGAGCCTGCGCGGGAACACTCCCCAGCGTCCAAAAGGAAAGCTTTTAGGACCATCCCACAGCGCCTGCGCGCTGCCTTCCCACCTTTCCTAACCGCCTCTCTCCAGTTCGAGTTTTAAAGCTGAGACAAAGAGAGAGTGAGGAAAGGAAAGAAAGATAGAGAGATACAACTCCTAGGGGAGGTGGGTGGGTGGGTTGTGAAGACTTATTCCTGCTGTTCCCAGAGATCACCTGTTACAGGTAAGTAACTGTGCTATCTCCAGGAACAAGCAGGAATGAGTCTTCACATATGGGGACTCCCCAGCTAGAGATGCCTGGGAGATCACCCAGGTTGTGAGTCCCTGGGAAGGGCTCTACCTCCACCCATGAATCTCAGGCATCCAGCCAGGGATGGAGGGTAGGAGTTGGTTAGGTATGGAACAGGTGTTTGAGAACAGCCTGACCAAACAAGGCATCCCGGCGGGAGTCCTTGTCCAAGAAGTAATGGGCTGTGAAGGTATGAACCGAGGCCCAGGTGGCCGCTCGACAGATTTGGTCGATGGACACAGAATTTAGATGAGCCATAGAGGCTGCCATGGCCCTCACATTGTGAGCTGTGACATGGCCTTCCAGAGAAAGGTTCTTACTCTGGTAGGCGAAAGAAATACACTGAGCAATCCAATTGGACAGAGTTCTCTTAGAGACTGGAAGTCCTAAATGAGAGGGATCAAAAGCAACAAAGAGTTGAGAGGACTTTCTATGTTGCTGTGTCCTTTGTAAGTAAAAAGCAAGAGCTCTTTTACAATCCAGGGTATGAAGATTCCTCTCTGCACTTGAAGCATGAGGTCCTGGAAAAAAGACAGGTAAATAAACCTCCTGGTTCAGATGAAAAGGTGAGATCACTTTAGGCATAAAGTGTGGATTAGTCCTGAGGACTACCTTGTCATGATGGAACCTTGTATAAGGAGGATTAGCCACCAAGGCTTGCAGCTCACTGATGCGGCGAGCTGAAGTGACTGCAATGAGAAAAATAACCTTCCAGGAAAGGAATTTCAAGGAGGTAGTGGCTAAGGGTTCAAAGGGTGGCTGCATAAGCTGGCCAAGAACCAGATTCAAGACCCATGCCACTGGAGGTGGTCTGATGGGAGGTTTAGTCAAAAGGAGGCCTCTCATGAATCTTGCTATAAGAGGATGAGAGTAAACAGGCTGTCCATTGAGAGGTTTAAGGGATGCTGCTATAGCAATCAAATGGACTCTTACTGAATTCGTTTTAAGGCCTGCATGGGATACATGCAGCAAATACTCTAGTAAAGAATTCAGAGGTATTGCAAGAGGGTTAAGACCCTTCTCTGCACACCAAATGGTAAACCTTTTCCATTTAAAAGCATAGGAACGTCTAGTGGAAGGCTTTCTGGAAGCATGAAGGATATCCCTCACTTGCTGAGAAAGATGCAAATCTTGAAGGTCTAGGCCTTCAGCAACCAGGCTCTGAGGTGAAGAGACTGGGGATTTGGGTGCCACAACGTTCCCTCCTCCTGGGACAGGAGGTCTGGAGCAGATCCTTAGTCCAGGGAGGGAGCTTGAGAGAGATGCAGAAGTAGAGGGTACCACACTTGGCGTGGCCAATGTGTTGCTATGAGGATCATAGACCCCTTGTCTCTCTAAAGTTTGAAGAGTGTTTTGGGAATTAGGGGAATGGGTGGAAAGGCATAGAGGAAGTCTTGCCCCCAATGGAGGAGGAAGGCATCCCTGGCCTGAACTCCCTGACACGGAATTCTGGAACAGAACCGGGGAAGATTGGCATTCCACGGACTTGCAAACAAGTCTATGTCTGGGGTTCCCCAAATTCGAAAGATCCTGGCTATCTGGTCCCCATGGAGGGACCATTCGTGTGGAAGCAGAACTCGATTGAGTCTGTCTGCCCAAGAGTTTTGAACCCCTGGAAGATACACTGCCATGAGATGAATTTGATGCTCTCTGGCAAAGGCCCACAATCTCAGAGCTTCATTGCAAAGCGACAGAGAGCCAGTCCCGCCCTGCTTGTTCACGTAGAACATGGCTACTTGGTTGTCCGTGTGGATGAGGACTGTCTTGTAGCTGAACAGGGTGTGGAAGACTCTGAGAGCTAGAAAAATTGCTCTGAGCTCTAAGAGGTTGATATGTAGAGATGTCTCCTGTAGAGACCAGATGCCTTGAGTGGAGAGATCTTGAAGATGAGCTCCCCAACCTCTTGGAGAGGCATCTGTTGTAAGGGTTGCTTGGGGTAACACCTGTTGGAAGAGGGACCCCAGCAACAGATTTTGAGTGGACTTCCACCACTGGAGGGACCAAAAGAGGCGACTGGAGGTTGCTATTTTGTCTGACAGGCAACCTGATGCCTGGGTCCATTGGGTGGACAGAGTCCACTGAGCTGCCCTCATGTGAAGGCGAGCGTAAGGAACTACATGCACAGTGGATGCCATGTGGCCTAACAGTTGTAACATCTCTTGAGCAGTTAAATGGGATTTTAACTGAACTTGTGAGGCTAACTGCACCAAGCGTAGGCAACGGGCCTGGGGAAGATAGGCCCTTGCAGTTGTGGTATCCAGCAAGGCCCCTATGAACTCTAGAGACTGAGTAGGGGTGAGATGGGATTTTGGAATGTTTATTACAAGTCCCAGATACTGAAGAATACGCCTTGTGCAGGTTAGAGAAGTCTGGGCCTCTGACTGGGATGGAGCTCGGATGAGCCAGTCGTCCAGATATGGGAATACGAATATCCCTAGAGTGCGTAGAAATGCAGCTACTACTGCCATGCATTTTGTGAACACCCTTGGTGCAGAGGCCAGACCGAAAGGAAGCACTCTGTATTGGTAGTGCTTTCCTTGATAAAGGAACCGAAGGAACCTTCTGTGTGCTGGATGGATGAGGACATGGGTGTACGCATCCATGAGGTCTAGAGAGCAAAGCCAATCCTGACTCTGAAGGTATGGAAGGAGAGTACCGAGAGAAATCATCTTGAATTTCTCCTTGCATAGAAACTTGTTCAATTCTCTGAGATCTAATATGGATCTGTAGCCCCCTGTTTTCTTTGGGATAAGAAAGTAGGGGGAGTAGAACCCTGAGCCCTGTTGAAGAAGGGGTACTTCTTCTATTGCCCCTTGGGCAAGAAGGGTAGCAATCTCCTGACCCAGAAGGTTGAGGAGAATTGTCTGAGAATTGAACTGTCTCACCATAGTGTGAGGAGGAAGGTTTAAGAAATGAAGCTTGTACCCCTCCCTTATGATGGAGAGGGTCCATTGCTCTGCTGTGATTTGTTCCCACCTGGGAGCAAAGTAAGCTAACCTTCCTGGAATGGTGAGAGGCTCTGGATGTTCCAGAGCCAGAAAGGGTAAGCTCTCTAGTTGTAAGTCAAAGGCCCTGAGAAGGCTGAGGCTGTTGGGCCGTAGCAGTCCTAGCAGCCTTAGGCTTGGCCTGTTTCGGTTGTTGCTGTCTCTTTGTAGCAAAACGACCTGCAGAAGATGAATGCTGACCATAAGCAGAATAATATTTCCCTTTTTTGGGAAAAAAAAACCTTTTTGAACAACCTTTTCTTAAAAGGAGCAGAAGTAGACTTTGAAAGTCTATCTAAAGCAGAATTTTCAGCATCCATTTGGGTTGCCTTTGCTTGCCAATCTTTGCCAAAAAGGTTTTTACCTGTACAAGGAAGGTTTCCTAGTCCATCTTGAACCCAGGGTTCCAAATCAGAAGCTTGCAACCAAGCAACTCTGCGTGCATCAATGGCAATGACCGAGGCTCTCCTGGCACCTTCAAAAGAGTCAAAGGCTGCACGGTTGGAAAACTTGGAAAAATCCTGGGCATGTTTGAGCCAGGTGAGGAACTCTTCCCTTTTATCTTCTGAAATAAAAGGAGATAAAGTTTGCAGGTGATCTGTAACTTCTTTTAGAAACATCCCCATATAGAGACTATAGGAGTTGATTCTGGCAACAAGCATACTGGCCTGGAAAATTCTCCTGCCAAAGGCATCTAAGGTTCTGCATTCTCTTCCTGGAGGAGCAGAAGAGTGCCTTTTTGTACCCTTTATCTTCTTCATAGCAGACTCCACCACAATGGAGTGGTGAGGAAGCTGAGTCTTATGGAAGCCAGGACAAGGAGGGACACGATACATGGTGTCCAACCTGCGAGAATGAGGGGAAGTGGTGAGAGGAGTCTCCCATATGCCCAACATGTGATCATAAAGAATCTCATGTATTGGTAAAGTGGCTGCCTCTTTAGGAGCCTTAGGATATTGTAAAATATCTAATTTTTTGGCTCTAGGCTCTGTCTCAGGGGCCACTGAGATGGAAAGGCCCCTGGCCACTTCCCTAATGAAGTCTTGAAAAGACAAGTCTTCTGGAGGAGACATTCTCCTTTTTGGAGAAGAGGGCTCCTGAGGATGGATCACCGATGCTTCGACAGAGACATCTGATTCATCAGAGTCTTCAGAGGAATCGAAGTATCGCCTGTCTGGATGCTCCTGCAGAGCCCGATACGTGTACCGGGTGGTATCGACATCGGGAGTGATCGGTACCAATTCGGTACCGATGGGCATCACAGAACAGTGTACCGCTGCAGTCGACACTGAAGCGGATGTCGATGCAATCGGTACCGGCACCGGAACCGATGTCGGCACCGGAACCGATGTCGTACCGGTGCCGGAGTCGGTACCAGCAACGGAGTTTGTTGCGGTACCGAAGGCGTCGCAGCTTGTATGAATGCCGTGATGGCACGCTGCATGGTCAGGATATTCTGATCCATCGACGCAACCAATGTCTGGATGTCGGTACCAGTGGGAACCACCGGTACCCCAGAACATGGCAACAGGTAATCGGTCGAGGCCGAGCCATCGATGTCAACCTGTGACCCCATAGATAAAGCTTTGGAAGCCGGAGCCTACCGCCGGGGTAATTTTGCCGGTGCGGATTCCTCGAGGGCAAGCCCGGAGGCATCTCAATACTTGGAGGGAGATCTACCCTTCGAGGACCGGCTAGATTTAAGTTTGGTTACCTAAGATCCATGTGATGAAGAAGAAGCCCTGGAAGACGTCCATGCAACCGAAGCTGCATCTGAGGGAAACAGGGTACTAAGCTTAGCTGCTCGATTCTGTAGACCTCTTTTAGACATCATGGAGCAGGACTCACAATCCGCAATGGAGTGGTCAGGACCTAAACATTTTAGACACCATTCATGGGTGTCAGTGACAGAAATAGTGCCACTGCACTTCGTGCATTTTTTAAACCCAGAGGCGGGCTTTTCCATGAGGAAAAATTTGCTAGGCCTAAGGCCAAAGAAAAAAATGCAGTGAAGTGAGAAAACTATAGGGTTTTTTTGTTTGTTTGTTTTTTTTTAGAGTAAAGAAAGAAAAGACCGGTGGTACCAGTCCAGCATCGAAAAGGCAGACGCGCGACCAAAGAAATAAAATAAAATAAAGAAATTCTTCAGCGGTGACAGGAACACGACCTGCTGGCTCCGCGGAGAAGAAGAACTGGAAAGAGGCGGTTAAGAAAGGCGGGAAGGCAGCGCGCAGGCGCTGTGGGATGCTCCCAAAAGCTTTCCTTTTGGACGCTGGGGAGCATTCCCGCGCAGGCTCCGTCGGTACCGACGATACCCATATGTGAAGACTCATTCCTGCTTGTTCCTGGAGATTAAGAACTACTTATAGAATACAACCAACATTAAAAATTAGCTCATAGCATATCATTATTGTCAAAATGGAACTGTACATACCAAAATTCCAAAGGTATCACATGTAATTAGCCTCACTATATGGATGGCACATCTTAAACAGGAGCTGATGTCTTTTATATCATAAAGCTTATATTAAAAAATATACAAATCAGCAAGCTGGCTCAATGTTTGAGTTTTGAAAAGGGACTTCATTAAAAGCATAGAATATTTATTGAGAGACTCGTCATAACAGCTTCTTTTATAATTATATATAGAATAATGTCAAATTGCCCAAGTGGCTTTATCATTACAGATTATTCAAACTTATAATTTATTGTGTCTGATGTAATGGCAAAACAGTGTGCATATGCCAAAAATTAGATCTTTAAAAGCTCAGTCCTCTCATTGGGCTAGAATTTTAAATTCACTTCAAGGGGCCTGTTATACCATATTATGCAGATGCTGTTTACTAAAGTGCAGTAAGGTTCACACTTACCTCACCTTAAGGGCAAAATCTAATGTGCAGTAAGTACAAAGCCTGTGTGGTAAATGCAAGAGATGTGCTGAGTATCTGCCCTGTATTTACCACACAGGACAAACACGTCCTACACGGGCCGGCGTTATATGTCATAGAGCTATCTGCCAAGGCATGCAATGTGGGCCCTGGAGCCAAAAATGTTTTTTTAAAAAACTGCAGGAGTGATCAATCTGCTCCGCCCATCTGTTCCACCTGATGTGATCCTCCTTGTTCTGTTCCCCCCCCCAAACACCAAGACCACTCTAACCATGTCCCCTCTACAATCAACACCCCTCCCACTGAACAGCAACACTTCCCCCAGATAAACACTCCCCCATGAAGATATTGCAAAGGAAGCCCCCACTGGAACATGACTACCCCACAAGCCAGATCCCCCTCCCCCCTGATAACACCCCCCCCCCTGTAAACACCTCCACAAAGAGAAGCACCCCTCCCCCCAACAGAGTCAACCCTGATCCTCTCTACACCCCAAACCCACAATACCTATCTGTGAGTCTCCCTGGTAGTTTTAGTGGTCCAGGACAGGGATGGTCCCTCTCTGCTGCCGCTTAGTTGTTATGGGACTCCAAAATGGCAGTATCAACCCCTAATGGTAGTCTTGCAGTGCAACTGGAATGTGTCTATCTTCCATATGAGGAGCATGGCCGTTAAATGGAAGATTGACCCTAGCAGTAGTGCCACAAAATTACATCTAGGGGTCATAGATGCCATTTTGAACCTCAGAAGCTCTGGAGCATGAGCAGAGGGAGCCCACTCTTGCCACAGCTCACTAGTCAAGGGTAAAATTTTAATCGACATATCTGCAGCCTTTGATTCAGTGAACCATAAGATCCTCATTGAAAGACTAGAAACAATAGTGTCACCACCAGGTGGGCAGACTGCCTCCTGGCTAGCAGGGCTGCGCCTGATGGCAATGAATATAGTTGCACGCCTCGAGTGGTAAAGGCAAATAAGGATTTATTCCCCTCCCGGGGTCGGATTATTCAAATAACAAACAAAACACAAGTACTCAAAGGAAATAAGCCATGTGCTCTGGCAAAAACATAAAGAATATTAGAACAATTTCTTCTTGCTTCAAAGTAAGTAATAACGTTATGCTTTCAACTGCAGCACACAGTCTCACTGTGTGAAAACCAGCCTTTATCAGTTGTAGTGTTTTCCCTTAACACTATGCTCAGCTATGCCTAGCACAGAGACATTATTCTGTCGGATAAAATCAGTGTACAGTCCATTGGGTCACAGATGGACGAACACTCACTGAGTGTATCATCATTGGTTCTTGCACGTATTCAGAACCCTCCTTATTTCTATCCTCAGGTTGGGATAGATAAAATCCTTTTCCCCTCTTGCTCTCAGGTTTTTGCCTACGGGGTTTTCTCTGAGGTTTAGAGATTTCTACAAGGTCCTCTTCTGACATACATACGTCCTCAGGATAATATCTCTCCTTCTCTGGAGGTTTCACTGGCTCCTTGCTCAGCTCTCTGCTTAAATCTCTTGGTTGGGAGTTACAGCCCTTCCCCCACCTTAGACTTCCTGCATGAGGCTGCTCTGCATTCACACTGTAGGAATTTCTATCATTCACAACTCTTAACTCCCCATTATAATCATTCCTCAGGTCACAGCTTCCTGATACATACAGTTTTGTCTTTGGTTTCCACTCACTCCGGCTGGAACGTAGCCTCCGTGCTCCAAAGTGTTTGCAATCAGCAGAACTTTCACACCTGTTCTGTGCTCTTGCTATCTGCTTCCTCCTGTAGGACTCTGGGTAGTTACTTGTGTGAATGCTTCCTGCCTCTGACTCACTTCCTAGGTCAAAGTAAGAAACTCCTCCTGCTTCCTCTCGGCCAGCTGCTTCAGATGAGACAGCCTGTTCTCTTCGTTCTCCTCGTTCTAACCCTGTGTTCCCTGCACTGTCCTTATAAGGGCTGTAAGCTCTTCCCCTTCTCAGGTGCACGCTATCAGGAACTAGGGAATTTCTCTCAGCTGAGTGTTTTTTCAGACCTCGTGGCTGCATTTGTTTCTGTTGTCCCTGACAACAGCTGCTCACATGGTCTGTTTCCCTGTCAGCTTCAGGACTAAACTGCCGTGAATCTTGTGCTTTTAAGGTAGAGAATGGGGCTTCTTCATCACAATAGGTATAAATGGAACCCCCCTAAAATGGTTCTCGTCTTATATATCCAACAGGATACAACAAGTATATTTTGATAGAAACCTATCCAATACCTTCCCACAGACACAAGGTATCCCACAGGGCTCAGCACTATCCGCTATATTATTCAACTTATATCTAAAACCAATTTGCGGAATATTCCAGAAACACAAAATTGACTATCATCTCTATGCGGATGATATAATGCTTTATACTCAATTGGATATATGTAACCCTGATTACAGCCACATAGAAAATTGCCTTAATGAAGCACAACAATGGCTCCAACAAAACAATATGCTTATCAATCACAAAAAAACTGAAGTTATGTTTATCTCTAAAAATCCGGAGTTTAAACACCCCCCTACAATCATATTAAATAATACTACTTATAACACAAAACAAGAACTAAAGTATCTAGGTGTCACACTAGATAGCACACTTAACATGGAAACCCACCTAAGACTTTTAAATAGAACCATTTTCTACAAACTAAGAACTCTACAGCCATTACGTAACACCATTGAACTATCAGACTTTAGATCAATAATACAAGCAATCGTAATGCCACATCTAGACTACTGTAATGGCATACTTCAAGGCCTGCCCAAAAAAACAACAAACATACTTCAGATGGCACAAAATGTAACAGCCCGAATCCTAATGAACATACCCTTCTCTGATCACATCACACCTATCCTAAAAGAAATTCACTGGTTACCTATACATGCACGTATACGATACAAAATAATAATTACTACATTCAAACTAATAAACAATTCTGCCCCATCTCATCTGGCTACACTCATAATGCCGCAAACTACAAACAGGAAAAGACGTACTCACAACCTAAATATACTACACACACCCCTCTCCATTTGCAAAACAAAGGCATTCACTAGTAATAGAGCATTCACATACACTGCTCCAACACAATGGAACAAACTCCCCGACAACTTAAGAGCTAACAAAGATCTCACATCATTCCGTAAAAGCCTTAAAACACATCTATTTCAAGAATACTTCAATCAGTCAGAAATAACATAGAGTAATTCAGTGATGAAAACAATTTAAAGGGAGATATTCTACCACTTCTACCAGTTAGTTCCCCCAAGTCCACGAAGAATCAAAATAATGAACCTACTTATATTATCTACACAAAGAATGTATATAGTTAGCCAAATTCATGTATGTTAACATGTTTCCCTCCTCTATCTTGTATTTAGTTTTAGTTTTTCTATCCCTATTTTTTGAGTTATCCTAAACAATCTTTCACTTTTAATGTTCAAATGTTATGATCCTACTGTTTTATGTAACTGCTAATCTTTGCAGAGTTAATTGTTAACTGTAAACCGCTGCTGATCACTGGAAGGAGCGGTATAAAAATGTGCTCAAATAAATAAATAAATAAATAAACCCCCAGGTGAGTCCTAGGGTTTGAACTTCGGGAAAGTTCTACTTGGAGGGTTTACTCCGGGGCATTCTACTCAGGAGCGCTTAGTCAAAAGGGCCTTATTCTTGGTGAGGGACTGATCAAGGGGGGGGGGGCTGGATTGGAAGGGGGATGTTGTGTGGGAGTAGAAAACCTTGGAGGGGAGGGAAATCAAATCAGGAAGGGGGGGTTTGATGAGAGGAAATCAGATCAGGAAGATGGATTTTTCCAAGGGGAACGGATCTTGGGCAAGAGATCAGATCAGAGGAGGGTTGCTGTTTGAACAGAGCAATGTTGTTTGGAGGGATGAGTGGCCTAGTGGTTGGGGCAAGTTACCTCAAGTCAGAGGGCCAGGGGTTCAAATCCCACTAGAAGATAGCAACCTTGGGTCAGAAGGACTGGGGTTTCCAGTCCCACAGGTGCTCTTTGTGGCCTTAGGCAAGTCACTTAACCCTCCATTGCCTCAGGTACAAAAAACATAGATTATGAGCCCTTCAGGGACAAGGGAAATACAGGGTGGCCCAAAAACAGTGAGAACATCTCATAAATTAAAAGCTTTAATAGTTTACTTATTTACCTTTTTTAGCTATATAACGTCTTTATTTCGACAATTTCCAGTCGCCATCTTTGTTTTTTTTAATTTGCCAATTGTTTACATCTATCTTTTTGAATTTTTAAATAACTTACAGTATATGCTACGAGATGTTCTCGCATTTTTTGGGCCACCCTGTATATCCAGTAGTTGAATGTACACTGCTTTGACTGGTAGAACAGTGGTATATAAGCCTAGTTAAATAAATAAGATAAGGGTTATGGCAGCTGCATTTTATTTTGGCATGCAGGGCTGCGTTACATTCCTTTGTCTCTCCTGTGCAGTAAATACAGAGCAGAGACAGGGCACACCCCCTGAATTTACTACACTGGCTTTGCACTTACCACACTTTAAGTTTGCATCTAAGGTACAGTAACTGCAGAATCTTACTGCATTTTAGTAAACATGCCCCTTAAATCAATAAACTAATGTGCCCCTTAAATCAATAAAATAATGTCAGTTTCCTTTATCATGTTCCACTAGTAGTTTATCTTTGACACATCTTTAACTATGACTTGGATGCAGGGCCGGCCCGTCCATTGAGCAAGAATGTTTTTTGCACAGGGCCCCGCGTTTCAGGGGCCCCGCGCAAAAAACATTCTGCATCAGCCCAGGTAGATACAAAAAAAATAATGGCTGCTGCTGCCGCTGCCGCCCAGGCAGCAGCAGAATCAAGCGTCCCGTGGGGCCCCCCTGCCCAGCAGAACCCTCCCTGCAGTATCAGCTCCCTCAGCATCGGCTTTCAGAGCCGCGAAGGGAGAGCTTCCCTCTCACGGCTCTGTTAAACCCACAGGGGTTGGTGGGAAATCCCAGCAGCCCCGGCGGGATTAACAGAGCTGCAAAAAAGGGAAACTCTCCCTTCGCGGCCCTGACAAACCCGCGCTTTGGGAGCTGATGCTTCAGGGAGGGATGTGCTGGGCAGGGGGGCCCCACGGGACGCTTGATTCTGCCGCTGCCAGGGTAGCAGCGGCAGCAGCAGCAATTATTTTTTTTTTAATCTATCTGGGCTGATGCCACAGTGCCGGGCAGGGGGGGGCCCTGCGGGATGCTTGATTCTGCCGCAGCCAGTTTGTTTTTTTAATCTACCTGGGCTGATGGGGGGAGGGGGGTTAAGACTGGTAGTGGGCTATGGGGGGGGGGGGTTAGGACTGCTAATGGGCTATGGGGGGGTATGACTGGAAATGGGCTGATGGGGAGGTTAGGACTAGTAATTGGCTATGGGTGGGCTATGGGGGGGTTAGGACTGCTAATGGGCTATGGGGGGCTAAGACTGGAAATGGGCTGATGGGGGATAGGACTGGTAATGGGCTATGGGGGGGGGCTAAGACTGGAAATGGGCGATGGGGGGTTAGGACTGGAAGTGGGCTGATGGGGGGTTAGGACTGGTAATGGGCTATGGGGGGCTAGGACTGGTAATGGACTGAGTGGAAGGGGGGCTTGAACTGCAAATATCTGATGGGGACAGGGGCTTGGAATGGAAATGAGCTGAGTGGAAGGAGGAGCTTGAACTGCAAATAGCGGATGGGGAGGGGGGCTTGGAATGGAAATGGGCTGTGAGGGGAGGGAGCTAGGACTGGAAATGGGCTGAGTGGGGGGGGGGCTAGGACAGGAAATGGGCTGATGGAGGGGCTAGGATAGGACTGGAAATGGGCTGTTGGGGTGCTAAGATTGGAAATGGGCTTTGGTGGGGGTTTGGAATGAAATGGAATCATGGAGGGGGCTAGAACTGGAAGTAGGCTCATGGGGGGGCTTGGATTGGAAATGGGCTGAGTGGAGGGGAGCTAGGATTTGACATGGGCTGATGGTGGGGCTAGGAAAGGACTAGAAATGAGCTGATGGGGGGCTGGGATTGGAAATGAGCTGATGGAGGGACTCGGATAGGACTGGAAATGGATGGGGGAGCTAGGACTGGACATGGGCTGATGGTGGGGCTAGGACAGGATTGGAAATGGGCTGATGTGGGGCTAGGACTGGAAATGGGCTGATGCGGGGACTAGAATGGAGGGGATGCTAGGTGGGGCTGGAACTAGAAGGGAGCTGATGTTGGAGGAGGATTAGAATGGGATGGAGCTGGGAGAGTGAAATAGAGAGGGGAAAAAATATTTTGTATGGGAGGGAATATACAATTGGCCGGATATTGGGAGAGTAAGCAAGGATTGAGGATGGAGGGGTAAAATTTGAGTGGATGAAATAGGAATGAGGAAAGAGCAAAAGGAGAATGATTAGTATGTTAAAGCAGATGTAGAGAGAGAATGGAAAAAAACTAGAAGAGAGAAGAAAGGACAAATGGACAGCAGATGATGGAGAGTTAGCAGAAGACACGAAGAAACCAGAAGAAAGTGGCTGGAGCAATTGCAACTGAAAAAAAATGCACAAAAGGTTGAAAAATATCTCTTTATTTTGAATTTATTAACTGGAATATGTCAGCTCTGGGAAATATGCATCATTAACATCTGCGCTTTGTTTAGTACAAGAGGAAATTAATTTATAGTTTTATTTCTACAGTGCTGTTGTACATTCCAAGTTTGGCTTTTGGGGTTCCCAGTTTAATTATTGTCTTCCTGTTTCTAAATTGTGATTCCTTGTTTGGTGATGGTCTATGTTCTGCATGTGTAACTGAGCTGAGGTATTCTGTTTATGTAATTCCTATTTGACATTGCCACTTGTTCTCTTTTATTTATTTATTTATTTATTTTATTTTATTTACATTCTCTTATATACCACGCTATTCTGCATCAGTGCGGTTTACATTGAACAAACTGAAATTACATTGAACAGGGCATTATAACTTGGAGATAACTATTTTACAGGGAACATGGGCTATGGAGGGTTAAGTGGCTTGACCAAGACCACAAGGAGCACCTGTGGGAATAGAAACCCCAGTCCTTCCGGCCCAAGGTTGCTGTCCTCTAGTGGGATTTGAACCCCCGACCTTCCGGCCCGAAGTACCTTGCCCCAACCACTAGGCCACTCCTCCACTCTTTCCCCAGTAGATCATGTATTGGTATTCTCTGAACTGTATTGGTTTAATATTTGCAGTGTTGCCTTTTGATAGTTAGGGTATGGTGCTTTGTGAGTCCTGGTAGTGCTGTTAGGATACGGCGGGTTTGCTATGGGTTCTAAATGGGCAGTGTTTGTAGTAGTGCCTGGTGGTTGTCACTGGATTATAGTAATGTAGAAATCTTTTAGTCTTTCTTTATCCATACACTCATTAAGAGGCACGTTTACTAAACGTTAGTGTATGGTAACATTATGCAAATATTTATGCAAATAAGGCCCCGCACCGAGTCTCCGCACTTGGCCCCACACCCCCCTTAGGCTGCCCCTGCTTGTATGTTCCAACCTGTGAGTTTTGTATTTCCTTCTGGTTTTACCTACGTATAATGAATGTAGCTCTCAAATTCCAACCTCACTTATAAGCAATTGTGATTTCTTTGAATGAAAAACAGTTCAACCCTTCTACAAATATATCAATTTCTCTGTAATATCTTGCTAATGTCCCTTGTGCATTCTGCCTTACCAGAAATCAAGGACTACCAACATAAAGGTGTTGTTGGCCATTATACACGTGACAATGGCAGCAAATGTAAGGTATCTGTACATCTAACAATGCAATGTATGTTTCAAAATAATTTTCCAATTGCAACCCAGAAAACTTCATCAATATGGCAATATGTGCTTGCAATTTGTTATATGTAGGTAAAACCAGAAGGAAATTCAAAGCTCACTTGGTGCTATGTCTCCTAGTACATTGTTTGGGAGCAATATACATAAGCATTGTAAGAAAAATAACTGCATCTTTCATTTCTGTGGAGCTCAATGTCCAGTAGCATAGAATTCACCGTCGTCTCAATACTGGGGCACAAGAACAAGCAATGAATGGTCTGCCATGAATGACATCATCAAAGGAAAAGATTTGCTAATGATAGTAAATAGTTCCAGATGATTAATGTGCAGGTTTACTAAAGTGTGGTAAGCACTTAGGGGCAGGTTTACTAAAGTGCGCTACCAGGTAGTGCAGGATTCCGCGTAATGCGCAACAAAAATATGCTGTGCTAAAACTCTCACACTATTCAAGCAATAGTGTAGGTGGTTCGGGGCAGAGCATGCACATTGCAGATGGTGTAGGCATCTTTGGTGCGCACTCACCAGTGATGTTGCATTTTCTTCTACCTCGATGGAGGATGATCACTTCATCCACACTACTCATGCCAAAGAAAATGAGCACGAGAGTAGTACAAAACCCACACTAGCTACATTTGGACATGCAGGACATGTCTCCATTTTATAGCTCCGGTTGAGCATCAACCCTGCACTCATTTTTGGTCATCTACCCATTTCAGTAAACATGCCCATGCCAAAAACAGCAACATGGTAATAATACGCGCACTAAGTGCTTAGTACGGGTTGGGGTGGGAAATGGGCATAGATTGGACTTGGCTGCCACTGACCATTAGCATGTGAGATGTTACTGCACCACTACTGTGATTCCCCCACCTTCCTCCCCCCTACACCTCCCAAGTTTACTCCCCCTACATACTCTACCCTCTCTTGACTAAACCATCAGCACGCAATGCCAAAAACCTACCCCTCAATCTCGCTCCTACCCTCAATTTCACCTTTAAACCTGACGAAATCCCTCTCAGATAAGATTCGCTAATAAAGAACGTCCCATGATCACCCCCACCCTTCAGAACCCACCTCAAGCAGAGGTTCCATCAGTTTCCTCAACCTTCCTTCTCCCCCCCCCCCCCCGACCTGGGACTTACCCAGGGGTCTGCCTGGTAGTCTAGTGGACCTGGAGCTGAAGGGGTTCAAAATGGCAGCTATATATCCTAGTAGTACCCCTAGAGGTTGCTCTGCCATACAGGGGGCACGTTGCTCTTACAGTGCTGTTGTCTCTGTTACCACTGCCTGCCAAGTATCGAGTAAGCTTGGTTGAAAATGGATAGTAAGTATTATTAGGCTTGATTTTCAGTTGAGCAGGCTATGCGCCAACGTGGCGCATAGCCTACCCGCCGACCCCCTTAACCTGGATTTTCACTTCCACAGCAACGGAAGAGAAAATCCAAGTTTGGTTGGACATGCTGGCAGCTGCTAAGGCTAAGCGGGTAGCAGCAATTTTTGATGCTACCCGCTTAGCCCCTGCGCCTGAAACATAGGTGATGAAAAACCTCGCCTATCTTTAAGGCACAGAGGGCTAAGTGAGAAACGTTGAAAATCACTGCTATCTGCTTCGCCCTTTCCTCCATCCCCACTCTACCCCAGAATGTTCCCAACATGCCCTGATGCTAACCGCATAGCAACTGGGCACGATAGGGACTCATCACAGATTTTCCAAAGGCACTACCCTTTGGAAAATCCCAGATAAAGCATTTACACGGGTAGCTAGAGTAGTTACCTGTGTAAATGCTGCCCAATGTTCTTTTGTAGAATATCTTTCACCAAAGACTTGAATGGGGATGAATAGGAT
Organism: Ichthyophis bannanicus; assembly: GCA_033557465.1. NCBI lineage: Eukaryota > Metazoa > Chordata > Amphibia > Gymnophiona > Ichthyophiidae > Ichthyophis > Ichthyophis bannanicus. Next base: position 108,794,467 of record CM066040.1, read on the forward strand.
AAATGTGCAATTGTTCTATGTACAAACCCTCACCAAATGGGACCAGCAGACTAATAGTAACTGACATGATATTTTTTGGCATGCACACCCCTATTTTAAATACATGAACCTAAACAGTCTAGAAAAAGATTAGGACAATAATTTACTAAAATACTGATGTCACTCTTTATGACGCTATTGAAGTAGAGGAGAAGCCTAATGGTTAGAGCACTAGCTTGGGAACCAAGAGACCAGGGTTTGATTCCCACTAGTACTCCTTGTAGCCAAACGACAAAAACTGGAAACAGCACAAGCACTGGCAAGTCAAATGCAAGGCATTGATAAGGCAGGCAAAGGGAGAATTTGAGAAGAAGCTTGCTGCGGAAGCAAAAAATCATAATAAAGACTTTTTCAAGTACATTCATAGCAAAAAACCTGTGAGAGAGTCAGTTGGTCCATTAGATAATATGGAGCACTAAGAGGCGACAAGGCGATAGTGGAGAGACTGAATGAATTCTTTGCTTCGGTCTTTACTGAGGAACATGTAAGGATGTTACCCATGACTGAAGTGGTATTTAAAGGTGTGGAAGAATTGAAGGAAATATTGATACATCGGGAAGATGTATTACAACTATTTGATAAACTGAAGAGTAGCAAATCACCTGGACCGGAAGATATAATCTGAGGTTGTTGAAAGAACTGAAATATGAGATTGCAGACCTGCTATTAGTAATCTGTGAACTATCATTAAAATCATCCGTAATACCTGAAGATTGGAGGATGGCAAACGTAATGCCAATTTTTAAAAAGAGTTCCAGGGGTGATCCGGGAAACTACAGACCGGTGAGCCTGACGTCAGTACTGGCAAAAATGGTAGTAACCATCATAAAGAACAAAATTGCTGAACATGTACTGTAGATAGTCATGGCTTAATGGGAGACAGCCAACATGGCTTTAGACAAGGAAGATCTTCTCTTAATAATCTGTTATGTTTTTTTGAAGGTGTGAATAAACAGGTAGACAAAGGTGAGTCGGTTGATATAGTGTATTTGGACTTTCAGAAAGCCTTTGACAAGGTCCCTCATCAGAGACTTATGGCAAAACTAAAGTGTCATGGGATAGGAGGCAGTGCACTATTGTGGATCAGGAACTGGTTAAAAGATTAAAAGCAGAGGGTAGGGCTAAATGGCCATTTTTCCCAATGAAGAAAGGTGAATAGTGGTGTACCCCAGGGATCTGTGTTGGGTCCGCTGCTTTTTGACATATTCATAAATGACCTGGAAAAGGGAATAATGATTGAGGTTATCAAATTTGCAGATGCCACAAAATTATTTAAAGTTGTTAAAACCCATGAGGATTGTGCAAAAATTGCAAGAGGATCTTGATAAATTGGAAGACTGGGCATCAAAATGGCAGATGAAATTTAATGTGGACAAGTGCAAAGTTATGCACCTAGGGAAGAACAACCCAAACTATGGTTATACGATGCAAGGTTACACATTAGGAACCACCACCCAGGAAAAAGATTTAGGCATCATTGTGGATAACATGTTAAAACCCTTGGCCCAGTGTGCAGCGGCAGCCAAGAGAGCAAATAGAATGCTAGGTATCATAAGGAAAGGAATGGAAAATAAAACAAAGGATATTATAATGGCTCTATATCATTCCATGGTGCGACCACACCTTGAATATTGTGTGCAATTCTGGTCGCCGTATCTTAAAAAAGGATATAGCGTTATTAGAAAAGGTTCAGAGAAGAGCCACCAAAATGGTAAAGGGGATGGAAGGATACCCCTATGAAGAAAGGCTAAAAAGGTTAGGGCTCTTTAACCTGGAAAAGGGACGGCTGAGGGGAGATATGATAGAAGTCTATAAATTAATGAATGGGGTGGAACGGGTATACATAGATTGTTTGCTTATGTTATCAGAATATAGAAAGACTAGGGGACAAGCAATGAACCTACAGGGTAAACTATTTAAGACTAATAAGAGAAAATATTTTTCACTCAACATGTAATCAAACTCTGGAATTTGTTACCCGAGGATGTAGTAAAGGCTGTTAGTGTAGCTGGGTTTAAAAAAGGGTTGGACAAGTTCCTGGAGGAAAGGTCCATAAACCATTATTAAAAAGGGACCCAGGATATCATTGCTTGACCCAATACAAGCATTGTGGAACCTGTGTCTTTTGGGGAAACTTCTAGGGACGTATGACCTAGATTGGCCACTGTTGGAAACAGAATACTGGGCTTGATGGACCTTGGTCTGACCCAGTATGGCATATCTTATGTTCTTATGGGCAAGTCACTTAACCCTTTATTGCCTCAGAAAAATCCAAGTTATCAATGTCCCTGTTTAATGTACATTACCAAGTTTAAGTTACAATGTAAACCACTTTGACTGAAATGATAAAGCAGTATAAAAAAAACTGTTAAATAAATAAACAAACAGTTCGAAAAATTGCTTAATAACATGTTTAAATTATTCATGGTGAAATATGCAGAAAGTGAAAAATTAATGTTTTTGCTTAACCCTTTCAGACCTGAATTTTTTCACAGACACCATATATATATACATGGAATTCAATGAATAAACATGACGTCCATTACAGTGGACATACGGTCTGAAAGGGTTAAAGACTGTCAGCCAAATCAAGGGTGCTGAGTTTTTTGCTGAAGTCTTAAATCTCATGTAAATATTTCTACCCACTTTTTAATCACCCTTCTGCTTAATTCGGATCCTCTTTGAAATGGCCATCGCTCATAAAACTCTCAAACAGAGGCAGTAGAGGCAAATGATACCCAGTGATGGATTTAGTTAAAAATGTAATTAAATCAATGAATTCTAACATAAAACAATAACCAGGTCAGTATTCCAAGAGACGTATATATTTAGTGGCCACTGTAGCATGTGCTAATTCATGTGCTGACAGCATGCTGCCTTTTTGGATGGGACTGGGGCGGGAGAGTGTGCATGTGGGAACCATGGACTAGCTATTACAACTGCTGATAGTACTGCTGCATGTACCATGAGATTACTGCTGGGGGTCAGATCCACTATTTTGAACTCAGGTGGCAACGAGGCTCCTGTCCTGTCCATTAGACATCAGGTTTAAGTGGGATGGAATGGGGCAGCGAGAGGTCAGGAAGATGGTTTGTAATCTGGGGTGATCCTCCACAGAGGGAGCCAATGTGGGTTTGCAGATATGGAGGGATGTGGCCTAGTCAGGGGGTTGCAATCAGGGAAGGGGGGGTATTATGGTACATCAGGCATGTAATAAGGGGGAAGGAAAGGATGGAATGTCAGCCGCACTTGCCATGACAGCTTTTCTTTGATGGGTTCTGCATTACAGGCATACCAGATTGAGTGGGTACAACCATGCTATATGCTGATCCATGCAATGTAAAACATATTTAAATGCCTGCCGTGCTCGATAAATGCAAGGCAGATGCTAGGCACACTCCCTGAATTGATCGCAAAAGACTTTGCACTTAGCATGTGTTAGTTTTTGCACATAACATGCAGTACTGCCTACTTTATCCCCTATCCGTAGATTTTCAGTGGCACTATCTAGATAGTGCCACTGAATCTCTCTCTAACTGAAAGCAGAGGGTAGGGTTAAGTGGCCAATTTTCCCAATGGAGAAAGGTGAATAGTGGAGTACCCCAGGGATCTGTGCTGAGTCCACTGCTTGTTCACATGCTTTGTAAATGACCTGGAAATGGGAATAACGAGTGAGATAATCAAATTTGCAGATGACACAAAATTATTCAAAGTTGTTAAAACCCAAGAGGTTTGCCTTGATAAACTGAAAGATGAAATTTAATGTGGACAACTGCAAAGTTATGCACCTAGGAAAGAACAACTCAAATTATGGTTACACAAGGCAAGGTTCCACAATAGGAACCACAACCCAGGAAAAAGATTTAGGTGTCATCGTGGATAACACATTGAAACCCTCCACCCAGTGTGCAGTGGCAGCCAAGAAAGCAAATAGAATGCTATGAATCATAAGGAAAGGAATGGAGAATAAAACAAGGGATATTATAATGCCTCTGTATCGTTCCATGGTGCGACCGCACCTCGAATATTGTGTGCAATTCTGATCACCATATCTTGAAAAAGATATAGCAGAATTAGAAAAGGTACAGAAAAGAGCCACCAAAAAAGTAAAAGGGGTGGAAGGATACCCCTATGAGGAGAGGCTAAAAAGGTTAGGGTTCTTCAACCTGGAAAAGAGATGGCTGAGGGGAGATATGATAAAGGTCTATAAATTAATGAATGGAGTGGAACAGGTAAACATACATCGATTGTTTACACCATCCAAATGTAGAAAGACTAGGAGACATGCAATTAAGCTATAGTACAGTGTAACCCATATACGACTAATAACCCTTCACTCCGATCTCCACCTTTGCTTTTATGAAACACTTTGGTATGTGGGCCCTAAACCATTGGTGCAACTTAGAAACATAGAAACATGATGACAGAAAAAGACCACATGGCCTACCTAGTCTACAACAGTCCACTTTTTACCTTTAGAGATCCTCTGTGTTGGTCCCATGCTTTTTGTGAATTCAGTTACTGTCCTCATCTCTACCACCTCCACTGGGAGACTATTCCATGGATCCACTACTCTTTCTGTAAAGAAATATTTCCGTGTATCACTCCTGAATCTATCTCCCTTCACCCTCATCCCATGTCCCCTCATAGCAGAACTTGCTTTCAATTGAAAGAGGCTCTCTCCCTTAACATTTATGCCACGGAGGTATTTAAACATCTCAATCATATCACCTCTATCCCGCCTTTCCTCTAAGGTGTACATATTAAGATCCTTAAGTCTGTCCTCATATGCTTTATAATGAAGCCCATTAATCATTTTAGTAGCAACCCTCTACTCTGACTCCATCCTGTTCATATCCTTTTGAAGGTGCGGTCTCCAGAATTGTACACCATACTCCAAATGAGGTCGCACCAAAGACGTATACAGAGGCATTATCACCTCCTTTTTTCTGCTAGCCATTCCTCTCCGTATCATCCTTCTAGCTTTTGCCGTCGCCTTTTCTACCTGTTTAGCTACTTTAAGATCATCAGACACAACCATGCCTAGGTCCCGCTCTTCTTTAGTGGACAAAAGTACTTCACCTCCTATACTGTATTGCTCCCTTGGATTGCTGCAGCCCAAATGCATGACCTTACATTTTTTAACATTAAATCCCAGCTGCCAAATTCTAGACCATTCTTCAAGCTTAGCTAGATCCCTCCTCATGTTATCTACACCTTCCTGGGTGTCTACTCTATTGCAGATTTTTGTATCATCTGCAAAGAGGCAAACCTTACCCGACAGCCCTTCCGCTATATCACTAACAAAGATGTTAAAAAGAATCGGACCAAGGACAGATCCCTGGGGCACACCACTGGTAACATCCTTCTCCTCAGAGTGAGCTCCATTTACTTGTACTCGTCGTCGCCTCCCACCCAACCAATTTCTAACCCAAGCAGTAACTTTAGGGTCCATCCCTAGGGTGCTCAGTTTGTTTATAAGTCACCTGTGAGGAACAGTGTCAAAGGCTTTACTGAAATCTAAATACACCACATCTAGAGCTCTCCCTCGGTCCAACTCCCTGGTCACCCAGTCAAAGAAATCAATCAGATTTGTCTGACAAGACCTGCCTCTGGTATCCTCATTCTTTGAAGGCTCCACATTTATCTCTAAGCCCCAGCTAGAAAGGTCTAGTGAACTACACTGACTCTTTTCCAATACATCCAGCTGCAGCATTGCTTTGGAGTCTCCTCTTAATTCTCGGAAGTCTTACAACCCCCCCCCCCCCCTCCAGACAATGGGAACAAATTCTCTTTGTGTCCAAATGGTTGAAGTCCTTTTTAGCTCGCATATACAGAGCTGCCGCATTGAATCCTCCTACTCCTGCATGCGTTCTCACCCACAGGGTAGGTTAGAGCGAGGCAGGAGTTGAAACATCAGAGGAATTCTGGGAGGAGGTGTACGAATATTCTCATTCTTGTTCCATTTCCCTTTCTTTGGTGAATACCCAGCTTTGTATATTACTGAGGATGTCAATCATCCCCATCAATCTCTTCCAATGGGGCAGAAAGATGACTCCCTATGTTGGAGACTTTGTGGGGTCCATGGTAACTTTAAATACATGTCGTGGTTTTGTCCTAAAGTGCAGTTGTTTGGTCCCAATGCACGGGCACATAACTCAAGCTCTTATCATCCACTTCCCCTTTTTGGTTGCATCATGTGTGTTGGGGTACTTACCTCTGGATCTCCTTCCTGAGGGATCTCACCAGCTTTCTAATTGCTTGCTTTTGGTGGCCCAGTCCATTATCACGTGCCATTGGAAAAGGACATGGCTGCCTTCATGCACAGAATGGATGGCTAAATTTTGAGACATATATCGCATGAAGAAACTTACAGCGGACCTCCATGGTAAACTCGAGAGACTAGAGTCTAGAGTCTATGGTCTAGCTTTCTGCACCTAGAGGCTTAATTCTCTTCAGGTGTGATCTGCCTGGATTTAACTCTATCTCTAACCCAAGCCCGAGTTCTATTCTCTTTCATTGGGTGATCCCTTTAGGGAACACTAGCCCACATTCAATGTCTAGCCTTCACTTACTCCTTCATGGTGTATTTCTTAGGTATTTCTTATGTGCCCCATTGCCTTGGGGGCATCTCCCTTTCTCTCTCCCTTTGCTCTTTCCTCACGGTTTTACTTCCCATATGTAGGAGGGTGGTGGGGGAGAGGAGGGGTGTGAGGGGGAATGGGGGAGAAATAGAAGGCCTAAGGTTCCTGGGAGGCAGGAGGTTCCATTAGACTCTTGGTCAGCCTTTCCACCACAGTTTTGATAGTTCTCACCTTATTTACACTATAATACCTTAGAGGATTCAGTTGTACTGGTTGCTATTTTATATGATGCACATCCCGATACAGCTACAATTCTGTGGATGTTTGAAATTGTAATGCTTCTTGCTTTGCTCAAAAAAATTATTTACAAAAAAAAGAATAGTCATATGCTAATTAATAAATATTATTATTATTAATAATGAGCATTTAAAAAGTGCTACCAGGTATATGCAGCATTGCACAGACACAGAAAAGACAGTCTCTGCTTGTCAAGCTTACAATCTAAAAGGACGGACATGCAGTAGTACAAAAGGAGAAGGACAAAAGGGGCAATAAGGACCTGAAACATAAGGTTGGGGATTATGCGCTAAAGGCGGTCTCAAAGAGGTGTGTCTTGAGCCTAGACATGAAGAGAGTGAGGGAAGAGGTTTGACGCACGGAAAGGGGTAGGTTTATTCCAAGAAAAAGGGGCAGCAAGGTCAAAGGAATGAAGCTGAGAGTTAGCAGAAGTAGAATGCGGCATGGAGAGAAGAAAAGCAGAAGATGAACGGAGGGGGTGTAGGGAGAGAGGGGAGGTAAAGAGGAGCAGCAGAGTGAATGCACTTATGTGTGAGGGTAAGTAGTTTGAACTGAATACGGCAATGGATAGGGAGCCAGTGAAGGGACTTTAAAAAAGGAATAATGTGACAGTCACGAGCTTGGCAGAAGATTAGACCCGCAGCTGAGTTTTGAATAGATTGAAGTGGGAAAAGATGAGATTGTAGGAGATCAGCGAGGAGGAGGTTGCAATAATCAAGATGGGGGATAATAAGGGAATGTACCAGAATCTTAGTGGCACACAGAGAGATGAAAATTTTTAAAAAGGACTAAAGTGACTAAAAAGGGACCATAAGGTTTGGGATGGTGCCCTATTTAAAAAGAGTTGAACATTTGTATGGAGGAGAGGAGTGGGGAATTGGTTAGGGAGAGGAAGGATAATATAAGTGATTTGATATTGTTGAACTCAGTATGTGAAAGGAACCCTGCATGCCGGATTGTTTATATTATGTATGAATTTGGTTCTCTATCAGAAGATTGAAACTAATTTAAAACAGCTAAGCTGGTATAAAGAAAAGCCCTCTTCCTTCTAGCATATATATATTTTTTATAACTGAGACGATTGTGGTAAGGGGGCTGGACAGAGATAAAGGATATCGCTCTGCAGCTTGAAAGAACTGCGGAAGGATCTGATCCCTACCTCTGCGCTAGAATCAGAGCTATACAGGCTAGAACCTTTCCCAACCAATCATTCTGCAGAACGTCTTCTTAGCATGTTCTAGTTTATCTTATAGGGCACTATTACCAAGCTGCATTATGGTGATACTGTATGTTATTTGCCAATTAGAATGTGTTAATTAACAATATTATGTCTTATGTTCCAATAATGCAACTTAATGCAAATTTTCAGCAGTATCCAGATAGTGCTGCTGAAATTGGCTGACAGCTGCAGATGAAAACAGATCCAAGTATGTTTTCCATTGACTAAAAGTGTTTAAACCAGTTCAACTTCAGTATGAACTAGATAGATTTTAGTCTGATTCAAGTTAAGGATGCTCCCGTGGTCCTCAATGAGATCCACAAACTCACCATTTTGCTCCATTTCTAGATATTAAAACACCTCTTAAATACACTGGGGGGGGGGGCATATTGTGGCAGTAGCCAGTGTGAATAAAGCAGCTGGCCATCGCCACTTTAATCTATAACCAGATATTCAGTGCCAAGACCGTATCCGGTCAGCAGCGCTGAATATCCAGTTTGCCCAGATAGTGATTTAGCTATCCGGTCAACAGCGATATTCACCCACTGGATGGATAAACAAACTGGATAAAGCTACACGCATTCTTTTTTTAATGCCCGGCTTTAGCAGGTTTGGCTTAAACGGTTAGTGGCTCAATATCACAACTGGCTGGCTGGTGCCACCCCATTTCCATCCTGGAATGCCCTGATGCTAAGGGGTCTATTCTGTACCGTGAATAGTGGGGATAAACATCCCGTTGGGACATCCATCCCTGCTATTTGCCCCCTTCCATCCCCGGCAAAAGCCTCCCCATAAGAACAAGGAGTTTGTACAGGTAGGCTTAGAGAGGGGCGGGAGAGGGCACTGTGGATGCGGAGTGAGGGTGGGCAGTGGGTGGTCCAAGGCCCTGGATGTATAGGGCCAATTCTGAAGTCAGCCCTGTATGTCCAGGGCTTCGAATCTAGACGGCGGATTTATTCCACCTTGGAGGGGGTTCCCCACAGCCCAACCCTGGCCATGGAAGGCCAGATCGGGGGTCGAGCTTGCGGGAACGAAGATTGTGGCTGGCGACCAGGAATTGCAGATCTATTCAGGAGCCGCAGTGCCATGGCAATGGGGAACTATGGCACCGCAGCTCCATTCAGGAGCCTGATTGAGTTAGCCGGGCAGGGGTCTGTACATGCAAGCTGATCTGAATCGGGTCCCAGCCTGCACATACAGGCCCAGACCAGACTCTAATCCTGCAGGGCATGCCTAGCCCCTGTGGGATCAGAATCGGGTCTGTCTCTATGCATCCTGATTCCAATCGGGCGCACAGGGGCCTGGACGCACACATTAGAATGTGCCTCTAATATCAGGGTGCTCGGTAGGGCTGAGGAGTTATTCAGCACACTGGGTATGTGCCACTAAATATCCCAGGTCTGCTAACCATGTACATCCCTTTGAATATGCTCCCTACTGCATTTAGTCACATCTTTATGTATATTATAGAAATAAAGGTGAAAAACAGGTGGTGCCCATTTGAATCATGAATCATATGTACTTTAATTTTGGCAAGCGCATTTTGTTTTTGTTTTTTTTATAACTGGCTGCCAATAAAATTAGTTTCTTATCCTCAACAGTGAAATAAGAATCTAAAGAGGTTGTATGATTTTAATTGCTTTAAATCTATTGGAAAATCTCTTACAGTACTTTTTTAATTACTTTGTTTCAAAATATTTTATTGGATGACCATAAATCTATCATTCATATAAATGCCCTTTTCAAAGGATAGTAAAGAATAACTCGTTGGCAGGACTGGGATCTGTCAACTAAGGATCCTAAGCAGTTCTGAAACCCTTGTTCCATAATTGGAGATGGGAGACAGAAGCTCCTTGATTGACTTATGAGAACAAAATTTCAGCCTGGACACTGTAGATGTTGCCCTCGTAATATTCATCCTCGGAATGGAGGAGTGGCCTAGTGGTTGGGGCAACGTACTTCAGGGCGGAAGGTCGGGGGGTCAAATCCCACTAGAGGACAGCAACCTTGGGCTGGAAGGACTGGGGTTTGTAGTCCCACAGGTGCTCCTTGTGGTCCTGGGCAAGCCACTTAACCCTCCATAGCTCATGTTCCCTGTAAAATAGTTATCTCCATGTTATAATGCCCTATTCAATATAATTTCAGTTTGTTCAATGTAAACCGCACTGATGCAGAATAGCACGGTATATAAGAGAATGTAAATAAATAAAATAAAATAAATAAATAAATAATATGGAAATAACATTATAGCATAGCTGAATTCTTATCATTACCAGGCTCTAAATGTTCTTATTTATAACATTTTACCATTATGTTCAGCAAATTCACTTTGTCAGGATAAGAAAAGTGCTACACATAAAGAAAAATCGTTTAAAGTTAATACAGTTAAAAAAATATTAGTGTTCAATAAGGGGTGCAAAGACTCAAGGAAATACTAACATGACAAGGAAAATCATTCGGTAGTACTAATAGTAAGGAGCCTTTTACTAAAGGACCCTATGGTTTTGCAACTAACATACAAATAACGTAAAAATTGACATGTGTTAGGTGCAAAGCCTCTACATTAACTGTCAAGGGCACAGACCGCATGTTCCCAGCAGTTAACCTGTGACACCATACCTTAATATGGAGCTCTAATACTGCGGATGCACTTAACTCCGAGCAACGATCTGTCCCCATTTTGATTTTTGTAATGCAATACTCCAGAGTCTGTCTAAACATGCAATTAACTAGCATAAAATGGCACAACATACTGAAGCACAGATCCTTATGACAGCTCCAAGATCAGTACATATTGCACCAATTCTACAACCAATTGAGAGCCGAATACAATACAAATCCATAATGACTACCTTCAAAATACAACAGAACCTATCCTCCACATACCTAAGTTCTCTAATGGACAATACACCCAACAATAGACAGTGGGGAGCTTGCTCACAGAACACATTAGCCATTCCAAAGAATTCAGGAAGACAAACAGATCAACAAATAACAGAGCTTTACATTCTACTCTCCAATACTATGGAACTTATTGCCAAACAGAATAAGAGAGAATTGATCTCTCAACCTTCAGAAAACAGCTCAAAACATGCCTCTTCACAGAACACTATGGAAACAACACACCAGACACAAATGCAGACCCTACATAAGAAGCATATCCAAACCCTTTACTCCCTGGACTCTCCAGTTCACCACATCGATACCATATTAGACACTCCTAGACACCTCCCTAGCTAGAATACCAATTCTCTGTTCAATAACACCTCAATGTCACATACATATTTACACAGATATAACTGTCATGGAATTTAATAACCTCATAATATACTATGCATATTAGTGTTACTTTGTTATAATTAGGAAAGTTAATTGTTAACTGTAACTTTATCCTGTATCCTTTCCCTGTTAACTTGGAGACTTATTGTAAAATGGTTTGTTCTATGTAAACTGCTTTGATTACATGATAAGGCGGTATAGAAAGTAAATAAATAAATGCCATGGTCTTCTAGTAAAAAAAACCCAAAAAACATATCTTTATTATGAAAAACAGATCTGAAGATCCTATTTTTCTCTAGTTCTAATACAAGGGAAACCAACAAAGTTATTCTGGCCATTACTTCTTCTTGAGATTGTACCAAAAAAATCCATCAGATTGAAAACATTCCCTGAGCAAGGTTCAGCTGTTCCTCGTTTCCATCTCCAGCCTCCCCGTCTGAGGGCTGAAATGTTATCTAACTCTCACTGTGGGAGGCAATGCCCCAAAATGAAATTTAATACCTCAGTGAAATATCTATGAAACACATCCCTCAGAGTAACACAATTCTTTAGTAAAATAAATGAAATGAAGGTTTCATATCCTAGAATTATTCTCCAAAATCTCCACTTTGTGGCGTGAATTAAGGTTATGTTTAACCAAGGAAGCTTGTAATGATTTAATGGTGGCGATTCTACTGTATACTGACAGCCGTGAAGATATTCAAAATTTGCTGAAACCTTCATTTCTTGATTTTGAAATTATTTAACTGTTGCTTCAGAACAAATGCACAATTACTTTACTGTCTCAATCAAAGAAGCCTCAATGTGGCCCACTACAGACCAAACATCCTGCAGGGAGACATTAAAGGAAAATGGTATGGGCACTGTAAGGGAATATTCATTCCTCCCTTTTGATATATGATGTCATCTAGAATCCAGGAGGGACATTCTCTGTTTGCATGGTTAGCACGGGCTTTGGTGGTGGAGATGTCCCTTCAGAGATAAGTGATGGTGGAAACTGGACCACATTGCTGACTAACACTGGATCAAGCTTTGCTTCTCAGACCACAAAGTTATCAATAGCTTCTGCTGACTAGTGGGTTACTGCAGACACATGATGGCTTTTCACTTTCACTTTCCACTTCTCCATCACATGGTAGGGTAGTAGAATGCTTCTAAAAGGTCTAGGCTCCTGGAGCACGAATATTAGCATCCACTATCTTGTTCCATCCTTCCTACGTACAAAAATAAAATTAGATGTTGTTTATTAGTGTTTTCTACCATCCTCCAGACGGCCTTTTGTTTAATGTTGACAAAGGTCTTGTCTACAACAGTGTTTTTACATAAATTCCAACATTACTTCCTATGATCTTGAATGTACTTTGTTGTGTCAAACAGGCAGAAATTAGCAATTATACATACTATGAAGTTCTAAAAATAAAAGCAAGCCAAAATAGTCATCACTTAAAATGAAATGAATTTTAAAATATTCTAAATTCTGCCTGATTCTTTTCACAGTGTCTTCTGCATTCTATGTATCCATTATTCAAAACTCCTTGCAACGTTTAATTAAGCCATGGAGTATTAAAAAAAATCTCTCTTTATTCAAAAATCAGTTAAAAATGAATCGAGTTCAGAATAAGAACACAGGCAGAGGGGGGTGGTATTCAAAGGCATTCGGACGGCTTGCAGATCTGCAAACTGCCTTCATACAGCTCAGTGGGATATTCAGCAACACCCAGGGGGCGGCGCCCAGGCAGAACTGGCTAGGAGCCATATTCAGCCATTAGCCACTTATCCTACAGCAGTTAAAGCTAGGATTAAAGTTAAGACAGCTATCCTAACTTCAGCGACTTTTGAATCCAGCCAGCCCAGATCTTCAGTGCCAATGGCTGGATATGGCTCATGCATTGAATATCCGGGTTCAAGTTTCAGTGGCGATGGCTAGCTGCTGTAACTGTGTTAGCCACCACCGCTGAATAGTCCCCCTTCCATAACCTCTTAACTACCTACTGGACTTTTTCTCTTGTACACAGAAGCATTTGTTCAAATATTCATCATTATCATCATCAACATTTATATAGAGATTTAAGCAATAATGTACAGACACCCCTAATAGACCAGTGCTTCCCAAACTGTGAGTCAGGACCCTCAGCATCAGTGGATGGGGGTCCCAGAAACATGGCCACTCCCTCCTTCTCTGGCCTTCCACTGTTAACTGGGCCCAGTGGTGGCACTCACTATGAGTCTTGTAAGCCAGTGAACATACACAGGCCCTGGGTCTCTGGGGTAGGCTTCCTAACTTGGGATGAGTGAGGAGGAGGAGGAAGTGGATGGGGTGGGGGGGGGGAGTCAAAACCTGCTATTTTGGTTTTATTATCTTGTGTCATATGACTTTTTAGTTGTTAAAATGGGGTCATCTTGGATATAATTTTGAGAAGCACTGCAGTAGACGGCCCCTAATCATTGAAACTTACAATTTAGTGAAGACAGACAGATAGCAATTAAGAAGCTTTGCATTAAGAAAGGGTATTCTTGAGACGGTTTAAGGTAAGAGGCAACAGGTGAGCTTTTAATGGCTTCTTAGTTTGATTGAGTACCATTAAATGATGTTGGAGTTGTCAGTGTTTAAGAGATTGATACTGAACAAGCTATTCTTATTTGGTATAATAGGAGGTAGGTTGGGTTATACAGTCTTCTTACAAAACAGATACATTCTAAATATTTGGGCCAGATGTGGGTTGCAGACATGATTTTAACTACTCCTCAATTTGTAGGAAAAGAATAAACCAGGTGGACTGTTAATGGGATTAATTTAAAGATCAGCAGCTTTAAATGAGTAAAGCTGTAAGGAGTCCGTTTACCTTGTTGGCAAGTTAGCCCAGAAAACATAAGTATTTGCCCCAGAAGCAATCCATAGAAGGAAAGGAGCTAGAGGGGTAGGTAGGTGAAGGGCCGGATTTACCTATACGCCATGTACGCCATGGTGTAGGGCCCACAGCTGGCAAGGGCCCACCCGGGGCCGGCCCACACACCGCAGGGCTTCAGAGGGAGCCGGGTAAGCTCGCGCGAGGCCCCGGCTCCCTCTGTACAGCCGCCAGTGTGAAGAGCCTTTTCCTTCATGCTGGCGGCTGTATCTGTAAAGCCGCGATTGCTGGGAAAGGTTAAAGGCAATGCCCTTTAACCTTTCCCAGCATTCGCGGCTTCACAGATACAGCCGCCAGCGTGAAGGAAAAGGCTCTTCACGCTGGCGGCTGTACAGAGGGAGCCGGGGCCTCGCTCGAGCTTACCCGGCTCCCTCTGAAGCCTCTCAGACAGCCGCGGTGCTGGTCAGGGGGACCAAGGACTGCTTGGGCTGTGATTGTGGGGGACGACCTGGACCGGAAAAGGGCTGGGGGGGAACCTGAACTGTAAAAGGGCTATGGGGGGGGGACTTGGACTGGAAATGGGTTGTGATGGGGGGGGACCTGGACCGGAAAAGGGCTGGGGGGGGGGGACTTGGACTGGAAAGAAATGGGCTGTGATATGGGGGGGGGGATCCTGAACTGTAAAAGGGCTATGGGGGGGGGACTTGGACTGGAAATGGGTTGTGATGGGGGGGGACCTGGACCGGAAAAGGGCTATGGGGGGGGGAGGGGACTTGGACTGGAAAGAAATGGGTTGTGATGGGGGGGGACCTGAACTGTAAAAGGGCTATGGGGGGGGGGACTTGGACTGGAAATGGGTTGTGATGGGGGGGGACATGGACCGGAAAAGGGCTATGGGGGGGACGACTTGGACTGGAAAGAAATGGGCTGTGATATGGGGGGGGACCTGAACTGTAAAAGGGCTATGGGGGGGGGGACTTGGACTGGAAATGGGTTGTGAAGGGGGGGGACCTGGACTGGAAAAGGGCTATGGGGGGGGACATGGACTGGAAATGGGTTGTGATGGGGAGGGGGACCTGGACCGGAAAAGGGCTATGGGGGGGGGGGGACTTGGACTGGAAATGGGTTGTGATGGGGGGGGGACCTGGACCGGAAAAGGGCTATTGGGGGGGGGGTAACTTGGACTGCAAATGGGCTGTGATGGTGGGGGGGGGAACTAGGATTGCAAATGGGCTGTGATGGTGCAGGGGGACTCGGACTGCAAATGGGATGTGATGGTGGGGGCTAGGACTGGAAATAGGCTGTGATGGGGGGGGGCTAGGACTGGAAATGGCCTGTGATGTGAAGGCTAGCACTGGAAATGGGCTGATGAAGAGCTAAAATAGGACTGGAAATGGGCTGATGTGGGGCATGGGAGAATGGGACTAGAAGGGAGTGGATGCTGGGTGGGTCTAGAACTATAAGGGAACTGATTTTGGGGGAGGACTAGAATGGATGGGGAATGAGAATGGAGAGGGGAAAATATTTTGTGTGGAAGAAAAGTCTATGATGGGCTGGGTATTGGGAGAGTAAGAGGGGCTTGAAAATGGAAGGGTGAAATTTAAATGGATGATAAAGGAATAAGGAAAGAATTGGGGGAAAGAGCAAAAGGGAAACAATCAGTATGTTAAAGCAGAAATAGAGAGAGAATGGAAAACATCTAAAAGAGAAGAAAGGACAAATGGATAGCTAGCAGAAGACACGAAGAAAGAAACCAGAAGAAAGTGACTGGAGCAATTGCAACTGAAAAAATGCCCAAACAGAAGGTAGAAAAATACTTTTTATTTTGAATTTTTTAACTGGAATATGTCTTTTTTAATGTATTTCTTGAATTCCGATGCTGATTTTGTCCCTATTGCCTCTTTATGTCAGGCAATTCTATACATCTATTGCCATTTCTGTTTTGGTAAGTTGATCTCGTTTTTATTTTTTCTGGGGGCCCAAAATTTTTGTTGGCGTAGGGCCTCACTCAAGGTAAATCCGGCCCTGGGTAGGTGAGTGGGTGGGTAAGTATCCTAGAGAGGCACAGTGCTTCCATTTGTAGTAGATGACTGTATTTCTAAACAACACAACTTTCACATATTTACAACAGATGGGAAAATCACAGAAGCCCCAGACGTATCAGAAATTAGGAATATTCATCTCATTTAAGGGAACCACTCTGCAAATAAAGAGAGAATGGTTGAGTCAAGTGTTCTTTCGGACTGCGTCTGTATCTTAGTGCTGAGGAATAGGATTACAAAGTGTGCTATCAGTTAGTGTGGGGTTTAGCATACGGTAAAAGGTTAGTGTGGGACCGTGGTAGCCATTACCATGCACTAAATATGCCAGCACAGTAAAAATCCCAGCTAACCACTTAGCGCATAATTGAGCGGGGACTTCATGGGTTAGGGGCAGAGAATGGGCGTTGGTGCATGCTAATGATGCCCTTGCTATTACAATGTTCATGTGATTGTCAATGTTGCAGTTAGCTCAGGTACATTTACTGCCCCCTCAGTTTGGTGGTGGTAAGCGCACCCGCGTTAAACGTGTTTGCAGGCTTAGCATGGTAAGGTGCTCCCCACCATGCTAACTGCATGGAGACCTGCCAGAAATGCCCCCAACAGCGAGCAGGGGTTGGCCACATCTCCTGTGCCAACCTTTGGAACTAAATGCACGCTAAGATGCTGATTCATCATGCGCTTTAGTAAACATACCCATTAGTATCGGTGCAGATTTCTTTGCATGGTACCATTGCTATAATCTCTCTGGCTGACATGCTCCAGGTATCTCCTCTGTTTAATGAGCACTTTTAGCATTCATCTGTATGATACATGAAGGAACGTGCTTCAAGCACAGCGTTCTGGGATTAATCCATGTACATTATTATTCATGCATTATTTCAGCAAATCTGACTCCAGCAGTGCTCAGTGCTTTAAAGGGGAAAATGCAAGCAGACACATATATATACACACACACAAAGGTTCTTTCCATGGCTCTGATTTATCATGTCCCAGAGCATTGCATTTTTGCCGTGCTCATCTCCATTCCTTCAGCTTTTTTCATTTATTGGGCGAGTGTGTTGATTGCAAAATTTTAAAAGGTTGCTTTTACTTTATGACCTACTTCATTACAGCCAGACTTGCACTGGTCTGTCCTTAGGCTGTCAGGTCCATTTTACTCAGCTGTGCTTCGTCTTTCAGATTTCTAAATGTTGGTGTTTGGCATGGCAGGAAGAGCAACAGTGCCACCTGGGTATTCGATGCTAAGATGAACTTTTAAACTACACAGAAAAGGAAGATTGAGAGATACAAGTGAGCTGATTGAAGAGAAGGAGCCAACAGTGGTAGGACACCCCTCATCTCAGTACCAAACTGTTTCACATAAGGATGACCAAGCTGAGAAGAAATTGCTTTTTGGGTAAATGTATATGTCGTTGCAAGTCTTACAAATTTAAGCAACACAACCCACAGAGTATTCAGAAATAAGGAATATTTGAAAGATGCACAGCTGTCTAGTTTTTACTTTTGAAATAACAGTCTGCATGGGATTGCTATTATATGCAATACGGTACAATGTAAAGCAGGGGTTCCCAAACCTGCCTCCCAGCCAGTCGGGTTTTCAGGATATCCACAATGAATATGCATGAGAGAGATTTGCATGGACTGTCTTCATTGTATGCAAATCTCTCCCGTGTATATTCATTGTGGATATCCGGAAAACCCAACTGGCTGGGGAGGCCCCAGGACAGGTTTGGAAACCCCTGATGTAAAGGATCCAAATCTAAATAAGATATTAGTGCTGAAAAGACATCTTACCCAGGCCCATACCTAGCCCTGTGCGAGCGGTGAGGCCGCACAGGGCTCAAAGGCTTAAGGGGCACATTTTAGCTGCCTGCCGTTGCCTGCCGCTGCCTGCCGCCGCCACTTTTTCTTCTCTCAGTGGTGGCAGGCAACGACAGACAGCTAAAATGCGCCCCTTAAGCCTTCTCGCCAGCATGCAAAGCAGATCTGTCCCTCTCTGCTCTTGCAGGGAGGGACAGATCTGCTTCGCATGCCGACGACTTGCACATCGGGCGCACCACTTCTCTCCCATTGGGGGGGGGGGGCACACACCCGATGTGCAAGTCACACAGGGCACAATTTACACTTGGTATGGCCCTGATCTTACCTACAGTACTTCATCTCTAATTCTAGAACATCCCAGTCTTATTTCAGAGTTGTCAAGTTACCCATTTCCAGGAGTGAGATTTTAAGCCAGTCCTGGATTTCTGACAATCTCACTCTGATGCATTATGGGATCCGCAGCACTGTTTCCAGTAGGTAAAACAGGGACTACAAATACCATACTGCACTACAATGCAAATTTAAAACCAGAACTGGCTTAAAATCTCACTCCTGGACCTGGGTAATTTGGCAACTCTGTTATTTTGTGTGTACTGCACATGTGCACATTTGTTCATGCCTCAACAATATTTTGTTTGACAAACAGATATTATTCTGAGTTGTGCCTTCATTATTCTTAGCTGCAGTACAGGCTGATATTGAAAAACAGTAGGAACTTTAGACAGGCCCAAAACAGTCCAGGATTTCCCATGAATTTTAGCTAAAATAATCCTAGTGACATCTCATCCAGTGGCAAGAGAAGATTAAGAGCCTGCAGTTGGAAACCACGTACATTCTGAGGCCAAAGTTTTCTACAGGTAAACAGATATTTATCCATGGATTCCCATCCCACCCCTTTAGAAAGTTTCTCTGGACTCTTGGTGTGCTGGGAGGAAGGAGCCAGGGTAAGCTTTTGGAGCTATGCACAGCGATTTCATTTTGAAATCGTCATGCCTGTTTCCTCCTGTTTTTTTACTAACTGCCATAGCTTAGTGGGAGGACAGAAAATTGCATCCTCATTTCCAGAGAGACCAGACCTTTTCTGTGTGCAGTATTGTAGGTTTTTGAAATATGTCCTCTTATAGGAGATGGGAAAGAATGGTAGTAGGTGATACAGATAAAATAGGGCATTGCTGAAACTGTATATGTAATATTTTATTATTTATTTATTTGAGATGTTTATATGCCGCAGTTCCAATGTTCAATATGGTTTACATATAACAAAACAGAACTTAACATTACATGGAGTGTGTTAACATTATCAAGAGCATTTAACTACATATAAGAAACCCATATAACTTTGCAGGGAACCATTAGGGTCCAAAACATAAACATTAATGATAAATACCAGTAAATAATCCAAGGCATAAATAACATACATACAAATACTGAGCAGGGGTCTCGGTGTGGTGTGTTTTTATTGTTGAGGTGTCTTTGTATATAATTTAGTGGTGTTTTTTGCTTGCTTATGTTATGCCCTGAAAGCGCATTTGAGACAGGTGCATTCTCAGGAGTTTCCTGAAATCCTTAGAGTTTTCACAGGGAGGGCGTTCCGTACCGTTGGAGCATACAATGATAATGCTCTTTCGCATGCTGACTTAGATCAGTGACTGGTGCTAACTGCCTCTATGTACCAGCTCATCCGCACACCTCACTGAGCTCTTGTGCCTCACGGGTAGGAGGCTACTACATTGGCCTCCAGCCCATGCTGTAGGAGAACAGCGGCAGGTCAGCAGCTTAGTTCTGGAGGGTCGATGGATTCAGAAAAGAACCGTGATGGCTGCATCACCCCATAGTGGCCACGGTAGGAGGGAGGGATGTACCTAAGCTCCCTCTGCAAATATTTTGTGGATGTTTCCTGGTAGTGAAAAAGAAAAGCTAAGCAGCTTACGCCCAATCAGTTTTATAATCCACCTCCAGGGCCATAACGGCTTTTTGAGCCTTACACTGGAAAGAAGAATATGGGGATGACTAAAGCCGTCCGTTTTCACAAGTCCTCCAAACACTTCATTTTGCATAAAGAGAGTTCTACTTCATTCATTGCTTTTGTTTCTGTTGTTAAGCTATTTGGGGGGAAAAAAGATTAGAGAAGCAGAGGATGGTTGCCATAGCGACTTACATGCACAGCGTTTTCCATTACTGCCTGTGGTGCACACCTGTGACCTGTGCACGGCACTTAGTTGCACGGTGGGACACTGTAACCACCTGACTTCTTATCTGGATACTATTTATATGCTCATTAGATATTCCACTAGCAAGAATAAAACTATTTTCTTTTTTGTTTTCTAACGCCACATAAAAAGAAAACTAAAATATTCTCTAGATAAGGTGGAAGATGGACAGGAGGACCTCAGTCTCTCTTCCACATAGCCTAGTATAACCAGTTTAAAATAAAATGGTGTAAATTTATATACCTGGAATGCTGGAGGTATCAAGGAGATTGTCTTGCCTGGTTTGTTGTGCTGAAGTACTCTGTAGCAAGTGTAAACAGGGAGAAAATGGCATCCATTTTAAAAATAAAGTAAAAAAAAACATTAGGGACGAGTTAGCTGAAGAGCAGTCTATAAAAAAAAGTTAAGGAGTTGGGGTTTTGGTGCTGTGGTGTCTGTAAAATAAATAAATGTGAGGGGGCATTGGGCTGGAGAGAGCATAGCTAATTTTGATAAGTAAATAAAGACCTGTTTACCTTTGAAGTTAAGATGGGGCTGATCAGGGCAGGTACAGCTGATGTGTTTATTTAGATCCAGGGATTTGATTTCTGCTGGGGAATAGCAGTCTGGGGGGCTGATGTGTTTATTTAGATCCAGGGATTTGATTTCTGCTGGGGAATAGCAGTCTGGGGGGGGGGGGAGAGAAGCTGGGAGCTTTGTTGTGGTTGCATTACTGGAGTCCCTGGCTTGGGACTGCCAGGGGAGGAGGAGCTGGAATTAAAGGAGCCATGTCCTTTTTACTGTCTAGGACTAGGTACAGTGAGAAGGGGGGGGGGGGGGAGTTGAATTCCCAGAGCTCGGGGGGGGGGGGGGAGGTGGCTCTGGAGCCTTGTTTTTGGAAAAGAATGTTAGAATGTTACAGTGGGTGTTGGCAGGCTTGGAGGAGTGTTTGAAGCCTGAGTGTTGAGCATGCTCAGTATTTATTTATTTCTTTAAACGGATTTCTATACCGCCTTTTCCTACAATCAAGGCGGTCTCTCTACACAGTAGGGGTTACAGCATGAGTTTACAGGTGCTGAGACAGTGCAGAGATCTACTGAGGTTTCTTTACTCCATGCTTCTTGGAGACTGTTTTTTGTACTGAGTTGGAGGTGGGTGTGTGGGTATGTTCATTTCCAGTTAGAGGAGTTGGGGGTCCATCGCTTAAGAGAGTGGTAGAGAGGGGTACCAAGAGACATTTATTTGAAGAGATTTTAATTGAATCTGGTAGGAAAAGGGAGAAAATGGATGCAAAAAGGTGAGAAAAACTACTAGTGAGAGAATTTATTGGTTTTTGGAGGTACTCAGAAATCTGAGCTTCCTTCAGAAAAACTTTTGAGAGGTTTGTTTGGTCTTAGAAGTTTGGGATTACTTTTCTCTTTAAGGGAAAAAAAAGATTCAGAGATTTTTACCACTGCTTTATAAAGAGATTCTGTCTTTAAAAAGCTCTGCTAACAGGCAGATTTAGAGTGGTGAATATTAAGTATCTTTTTATTTCTTTAGTTAGGGACCAAGTGTAGTGTTTAAAAATCCTGTTGTCGCTGACCGATCAGAAAGTTACCCCAACTGACAGAGAAAGTAGACTCTCTGTCAGTGGACCAGAGCCAGAGGACCAGGACCAGTAACAAGAACCAGAGCCAGGCTTCACGGGCCCCTTCACAAGAGAGGGCCAGGAAGATAAGAAGCTATCAACACAGACACATCTAGAAACATTTTATTTTGTTTTGAAGCGCACTCGTATTTTTATTATTGAAAGCATAAGATGCACTTTTACAGCTTGCTGAGCTTTCACACTCTGCCCTTTGATGGGAAACTTCCTGTAAAAGAAAAGAAATACCAAAATTAATGAGGAAAAGTTAAAGGAAAAGAACGTTTCATAAGAGAAAAGACGTTTTGTAAATATTATTGTGGTTTTGTGTGAACTGTGAGTAAAACTGTTGAAAGTGTGTTCTTGAGAAAGATATTTGAAAAGTTACATATTTTAGGAACCTGTAAAAAGGAATAGAAAGTAAGTTGTTGTAAAAAATGGAAAGTACTTTATAATATACTTGGTACTGAACATATTTTTACTGTTCTGTGAAATAATATCCTATGCACCTTTTTATAGTAATTACTTATTTCTATTGATCTATATATAGCCACATTTAAATTGAATATTTTTTAAACTTAAACATCTTGTGCAATAAATATTTTAATATTTAAATTTAAGTGTCTGACAATTTATTTTGAGAATTTTCAAAATGTACCTGTGTAAAATTTATACTTGTGACATCTTGGTGGTTCCCAGGATCCTTTTTAGTTTAATTTATTAATTCTAACTTTGGTCCCAAAGGAAGCAGCTGGGGGACGCAGTTTGTTTTCACCAATAGCCTTCTGTGAAGTAAATTCTGAGGTAAAATCATTTAACTTTGGTCACGACTACGCTAATAAAGACAAAAAGCGAGGTTAAGTAAGGCTAGCACGTCTCAGAAAAGGCTACACTAAGGGGTATGTTTACTAAAGGGCGCTATTTGCGCTGCTGTCACATTATCGGGCAATAAGGCACATTATCGCATGATAATGGCGCTTTACTGGGTGCAAAGGTACCTTAGCGCGCGATAACGCATGCAGCGGCGCAAACGAGTGCTGAAGGCAGAGAAAGGCTCCCCAGGGGCGGAGAGAGAGGGTCAATGGGTGGAGAGTGGGAGGGGAGAGGCTCCCTGCACACTAACGCTGTGGATTCCGGGGCTGAAAACTAACGCCAGTGAAACCCTGGCGTTAGAGCAGATTTAAAGGGAAGAGAAACCATTTCCGTCAGCAATGTACAGCAAAGCCAGGGAAACCTAAAAAAAGTGATAAGTGTGATAAATGTGCACGGAACAAAAGGGCAAATAAACATTGAAAAGGACCTGAACAAAATGTAAAAAAAAAACCATAACCAAGCTGGCCAATAGTGATATTAATGGAAACAGCAAAAAACACTACTGAGAAAGCTTAAAAAAAAAAGATATTAATTTTGGAAGGGTCTATGCTCTGTCCCCATACAAGGTGAATGATCCCACAGTGAAATAGCACTGATCAGGGTTTTCCCTTGTTATTGGACAGGTTTCCTATGGCGTGCACAGGTTCTGCAACAGCAGGGTGAGCATGTCGGAATGGGCAACTGGACAGATGCTGGAAAAGGGGATACAGAGGGCTGCAGGCGGCACATGCTGTGGTGCAGCTGGGCCACAGTACGGACTGGGTGATGCCTAGGTGGCCCATAGGAATGCTGAAACAGTAGAGCAGCCAGACAGCAACTGATGAGGGCCCAACATGGGCACGAGTATGTTTCCCACAGTGTCACAGGGGATAGTACCCAGCAGGTACCCCCAAGGGCACAGAACATTGGCAGGCGGTGCTGGGGGGAAGCGTGGACATCTATGCAGGCACCCCTACCCCAGAACCCGCACCATAGGCAGCCGCCTACCGGCACACTGGATGGCCTGAGACTGCGCACCACCAGCAGAAGGGCATTTCAGCATGGTGGCGGAGGGGTACTGGTGGTGGAGGGGGCAGTGGCTGCTGCCCACAGCAGACCGTGGCCTAGCCCTGTTTAGGTGGGTGCCATGCACTGCAACAGACAGGCTCTGTCTGACAAACAGTCATGGTATCCCCAGGGAATGAACTGTCCCTGTGGCAACAGTGTGGTGCAGTACACACAGCCAGTGTGTTCAGGAGCAGAAGGTCACAGGTTCAAGTCCCAGCTGTGGTTCCTGCCAACCCAGTCCCCATATTTTACCCACTACTAAACCGTGGTAATAAAGATGGAACCTTTATTGCAGATAACATAAACATGCCTCAAACGCCTATATTTTGCCCTACATAGCACAGACACTATAAACATGCCCATTACCTAGAGCAGAGTCTCCCAAATGCAGTCCTGGAGGGCCAAAAACCATTCAGGTTCCATGCTGTCTCTAATAAAGATGCCTGTGCTGCATTTCTATGTGCCGCCCCCATGTTATGCAGATGTATCTCATGCATATTCATTAGGGACAGCATGAAAACCCGAACAGTGTTTGGCCCACCAGGACTGGAGTTGGGAACCTCTGCCCTAGAGCAGTGGCCAACAGGGGCAGAAACACCTGCACCCACAGGCTCCATTATCCAAAGCCACCTGAAGAGGCAGGATGTTGGGCCCTGCGTGCATCTCCCAATACTAGCACTTGCATACCTTAGCAATGCCACCCTAAACCTGGGAATACGGTACACATATATCAAAAGGTTGCTATGATTACTGGCAGATAGCAATTCCTAAGTTAAGCACAATCTGCTCATTGAGCTGTATCATACCAATCTCTCTGATGTCTGTTGAGTGTGTTTCAGGTCTGGTGTCTGACAGTGTTCACCACCCCGGGGAGTGACCCCAACAGTATTACGTACCACAGCCATGCCTACACTGTGCCCAGGACTGGTGCTATGGCCAGGGCTGCCAAAAGCCTCTATAGTTGCACAATGTTGGCATAGGTGTGGGAGTGTGTGTCTGTCTATCCAGTGTGTGGTGGCTGACAACACCTTACTCAGCCCACACTGCTTGCACTGTTGCCAGTATTAGCCTACCAATGTGCATAATGAGGAGCAAGGTACCGTGGGTATAGCCCGGACAGGGCGGCCTGGGTAGGATGCATCTGCACAGGGCATAGGGCAATGGCTGGGACATTGTAGTGCCCAGCCACCACCTGCACGGACAGGGTGGCCACAGCATGTCCTTCTGGGAGGTCACTCTCACCCTGACTGAGCAGTGACCACGGCATGGCTAGGTTCCCCCATAGTGCTATATAGTATTTCTCTCAAGTGATATTTATGGGTTCTCCTTCTGGGGCCTAATCACTTACTTATCTGCTTGGTGGGTGTGCTCACATCCCAGTTTTGGGTGCACACATCTCCTCCAGGAACATGCACTATGGACTAGCTAGCAGACTGTCTGCAGTTAGTATGTGTATGGCTGGAACACCTTGCAGGGTGCAGCGGCTGGAGACTCACTGTGCTCACTGCTGGAGAATGTCAGATAGTGGTGGGGGGCAGCTGAGCATTTCCAGGCCTACTGTCTGTCTGCTATTGCTTTATGGATGTGTACAGATCTGCATTGACTGCCCTGTAGGGTGTCTGTTCCCCAGCGGGACTGGGGTTGATGGTCCCCTCTACTGCCACCAATGCAGGGATGTAGAATGTGGATCTGTTGGTGGGAGATCCTGTCCCCCACCTTAAGCCCCAGAGGGCAGGTTGGGTGGTACTACATAATCCGCCTATGGGTCCAAACACCCCCCTCCCTCCCTCCCTCTCTCCCTCTCTCTGTCAATTAAATCATGTGACCATGGCACCCACACAGGATAAGCACTATTCTGGGTGCATCATAGTCCACAAGGGCTAGATGTGACTGGGAAATGCAGATGGACACAGGTGTATCCTAGGTGTGTCTGCAAGGACTACCTATCACACAATGGCACTGATGGTGACCTACAGCATAGCAAGCTCAGCTAAGCCAGGTGCTGCAGACATGGTGCTCGGCGCCCCACCTCACCCTCAGGGTGAGCACAGTACCCGCACAATGTGACGGTCTGTAGCTACTCTGTGCCAGTAACACACACGGTCAGTTCCCCCTACCAGGCCGAGGTGCTGTGGGGGTGCATACCCCATCTTGTGATCATCTGTAGACTGCTGATCTGCATGTGCAGTGCATCATGGGTACGGGTGGGTTAACCCTATCCTGGTAACCACAGCAGACAGTTTGTGTGGTGACCTGCAATCCCTCTGTAGCCAGCCAGGGTTGTGTTAGTAGCAATAGAGATGTAGCCCACTGGTTACTTCACTGCCTGTGGAGTCAGAGGTCATGGGTTTGATCCCACAGTGGGGTTATTTGATAGGGCTGTCCAAGGCATTGTCTATTTTTAATGTAAATTAGTGCTGCCAGCAAAAGCACCCTCACAGTGCTGTAACGTTAAGGTGCCTCATAAGGCGCCCCATAAAGTGCCTTATAAGGTGCCTTATAAAGCACATTATAAGGCGCCCTATAAGGCGTCCTATAGGGGACATTATAGGGTGCCTTGGTGGACAGTGCACTTTATAATGTGCCCTCTGGAGTGCCTTATAGGGCGCCTTATGCGGCACCTTAGGTTACGGCACTGTGAAGGTGCGTTTTCTGGCAGCACTAATTAAAATAAAACTAAAATGTCTCACAAAGCACTGCTTAAACGTAAAGGGTAATGCCTCAGCCAGCCTTATTCATTAGGTGCACTTGGGGATCGAGCCTATGACCCCTGTACCATCAGTCAGTGTATTAACCATTGTGCTACACCTCTGCTGCTCTGTTTGCATGTCAGCGTGCCTACTTAAGGGTAACGCGCATTAACGTGCATAGCTCAATCTATCGCCCGATAATGTGCACAGCGCTCATTATCGCGTGATAATCCCGGTTTGCTATGTTTAGACCGGAACACCCACTCCTTTTATGGCATCCTGTATACTATCGCCGGGCGCACATTAAGACTGCTTTGTAAACATACCCCTAAGATGATACTTGGCAGTTTTACAACAGTTTTTGCCCATAGTTTGGAATGAATCTAATGATATAATTAGACTACTTCCAATTATCATAAAAGAAGGTTCTGCTCCTTTTCCTTTATCCTTGTTGCACTGTAGTCTGGGGTATTTAGTATTTTTATTATTCTACTCATTACTATTAGTGCAAGACTTGAGTGTAATTAGAGCTAATATACACAGAACTGTCGCAATATGAAGACTAAGGGCCCTATATTCTAAAAGACACATTTTAGAAAGGCTGTGTAGATGCAATCTGGGACGTCCAAGGGGCAGCAGAGAAGGTGGGCACATGTAAGTGCAGTCTAAAATCAGCCTGTCTCCACCCTAAAATAGAAATGCCTCTGAAAAAGAAAAGCAGACGGGACTCTATAGAATAACAGGCCAGGCATGTGGAAGTTTCTACCCGATTTTAGAAATGTGCAGGTGTCTGCTATGTATGGCAGCAGCTTGAGCTACATAGACAGGCTCGTGATGGCATTTACAGCTTGCCATTTTGAAAGTGGAGATGTGCAGCACTGGCATGGCCACAAAACCCATCTCTTTATTTACCTGCATGTTTTTATGGTATTGCAAAAAGTATTGGGGGGATGAGAGGGCTTCCTCCTCTTCTCTCCGTGGCTGTTAGGTGTCAAAACATCACTTTTCTGATGCCTATTGTGATGGGGCCCATGCAATAGAACCCCGGTGAACCCTATTTAGGCGACTGCCTAGGGTTTTATTTATTTATTTTTATTTATTTATTTAACTGCATTTATATCCCGCTTTTCACCGGGTTTTAAGTTTAAATCTGCTTTGCTATTAAAACAGAGTCTCTCAGTCGAGTGGTAAAGTAAATAAATCAGGGCTTTATTCCCTTTCCCGGAACAGAATATTCTCAGGAATGCCAACACAACACACAGCATCAAACAAAAATGGTTATAGAGAAAAAATATATCTTCAAATCCTTTGTTAATGTCACAAGGTTATTTTCTTCAAGGTTAACACAGAGAAATAATGTCATCCAAAAAACATAGTGTACAGTCCATGGGAATTGGGTCTGAAGCACTGTTCCCTCTAAGCTGTGCGCGTGCACATACTTTACAACAGAGCGCACAAAAATTACGGCTCTGATTCTGATAGAAAACAACACAGACGTTTTAAAATTTAAAACTAATGATTGTAATTACTAGAAATTTCCTGCTTCATTTAGTAATCATCTATTTTCATTTAATTTGATTAAAATCAGTGTGGTGTACATCCTGTATTCTGATATGTAGTCAAATTTTAAAGTATATAACTCCAAGTGTTGTTATGTGGCGCACAAAAATTTAACCTTCCTTCAAAAGCTGCACACAGCTGATATTTTATGCGCACACAGCCTACAGAAAATTAGAGGGAACATTGGTCTGAAGAATCACTGTTATTTTCCCATTGCATTACTTCAGGTTCATTCCCGATACTACCAGAGTCACACTCATTACATGCGCTGGCTTTTGACACACTTTCCTGTGGCACACGAATACCTTTTCCTATAAAGTGTTCTTTAAGCCCAGGGCTATAACTGCCTGGAATACGAATGGCTTCTTGACGGGTTTTCTGTCCCTTCTCACCTAGTGAGAACACTGGATATCTTTCAGCTTTATGGTTGTGTCCAGGGCACGCCCTTTAAAACATATAGAGCTTTTAACCCTTTCTTTGGAAAAACAAGGTTCCCACCTTTCTACCTTTTTCGTGGCTTTTGCTTCTGGGTTGTGGAGGACTTTCTCCTGGGCTCTCCAGCCTCCCTCCGAGCTAGCAAGTTCCTGGTTACCTCTCCAGCTGTTCCTTGCTCTGAAGTCACGCTTAGAATTTCTTTCTACTGGCAAACTTCCTTCAGCATGACCTGTGCTCATTGGCTGTTTGCTCAGTCCTCCTGAGTGGCTGCCTTCTCCCGGTCTGCCCTCTCCAGAATTTCCTCCTCCCAGACTGCTTCCTGCAGAACTCCTTCCAGAACTGCCCCTTCCTGAACTGCTTTCAGAACTTATATGCTTCCCTTCCCTGCACGTTACGTGGGTCTTTGGGCACAGGTGCTCCTGATGAGCTTTTCTGTTTCTTTCTGCGTCACAACTATTACAGGGAAACTTCCTTCTAATGTCTTTTGGCTTTACGTGTGCTGGAAGCATTTGCTGCTCAGCTGTTTCTCCGTGCACTGAGCCTTCCTGTTCAGCCAAATCTGAGGTAAGTTTCTCATTTTCACTAACCTCCATGGGCTCTGTATTATCCACTGTATCACACTATTCATGCCTGGGCAGGTATAAACATGGAAGTGTGCGCCGGCAAATTTCAACATGCAGAGTCATTCTAAAAGTGGGCACATGCGTATCTCTTTAGTAACATCTCGGGCATGCCTCCACCATGTCCCCATGTGACTGGTGTGATCTCATCAATGTCACATGTAAATCTGGGGTTTCTAAAACGGCTCTTGGGTCATCTGTGATTTGCACATCTGCATGGGTGTTTTCAGACGTTGAAATCATGAACAGAACTTCTAAAATGACTCCATAAGCCTTCTCCTAGACACAGAATGCAAAAAGCCTCAGTAAATCAGGCTCAAAAGTTTCGATAACCTTCGATATGTAGGCCCTAAGAGTAGCAGAATCTGGTAATCTTAACTGATGTACAAGGACTTTTCTTCCGTATTAGAGTACTAATGCACACCTGATTCTTTCAAGTTTTTATCCAAAATCAATTTAAAAAGAAACATGGTTCTTTATGGTGCAGTAGTCCTGGAAATAAGAGGTCATTTTGCCTCTAAAATTTATGCTATTTTTATTGATTCCTGTGACACAGAAATTGAAATCCAATCAGCAGGTGAGCAAAATAACACTGAGGAGGAGAGTGCTGGACACAAAGCAGCTGCTAAACCCGACACACAATGAGCAGGCCTGACGGTTAACAAGCCAACCTGCTGTGGCAAGATTGTCAGGAACAATGCTGCTGAATCTATAGTTGCTTTCTAGCAAGAAACTGCTGCGCATAGTATTCAGACTGCAGACTGGAAGCTTATGTTAAACTGCACTTTCAATGCTCTCAAGTCTCTCGTCTTTGATTACTCTGCTCTGTATACGAGTGACTTGCAATGTCCTTATTCACCTATAATTCATGCAACCAACATTTTATTTGACGTAAATGTGACTTCTAGTATTGAGCATGAGATCAAATTTTACACACTCAACATTTTTCATATATAGAATATTATATTTTATTCTTTAATTTTTAAGAATATGGAAGAAACGGACAAAGGTTTGCACTATGGTACAAAAAAATGAAAAATCATGCATTTGGGAACAAAAAAACCCACCTATGCAGGGTCTGTACCACCATTACTCTACTACTACTGCAGCGCTGCATAGGTCGCATGCCTGTACAGCGCTATATACATCTTGAAGCACTATGCAAATGCTCAGTAGTAGCAGTAGTACATTTGTATAGCGCTACAAGATGTACACAGCACTGCACAGACACATGTAAAAGATGGTCCCTGCTCATCAGAGCTTACAATCTAGTCGAGAAAGACTACACAGCAGCTGTAGAGATGGGAGCCATCTAGGGGGAATGGTAAGGAAACACAAAGGAGATCAGGTGAGTCAAGATCCGAAAGCGGCAGCGAAGAGGTGAGTTTTCAGCCTGGATTTGAAAAGGGTCAGAGAAGGCGCCTGACGTACAGACTCGGGTAGTTTGTTCCAGGCATAAAGAGCAGCGAGGTGACAGGAGCAAAGTCTGGAGTTAGCAATAGAAGAGAAGGGCACAGATAGAAGGGATTTGCCAGAAGATTGGAGTACCCGAGTAGGGGTGTAGGGAGAGATGAGAGGAAAGGTAGCGAGGAGCTGAAGAATGAATGCACTTATAGCTCAACAGAAGTTTGAACTGGATGTGGAAATGGATAGGGAGCCAATGAAGTGACTTGAGAAGAGGGGTAATATGAGCATTGTGAGGCTGGTGGAAGATTAGCCACGCAGCAGAGTGTTGAACAGATTGAAGGGGAGAGAGATGATTCAGAGGGAGACCAGCAAGGAGTAGGTTACAATAGTCTAGACAGGAGGTGACTAAGTAGTAGATAAGTGTCTTAGTAGTGTGTTCAGAAAAGAATGGGCGAATTTTGTTGATATTGTAGAGAAAGCTAAAATCTGCCATTTCTATCAGTTGGATATGTGTGGAGAAGGAGAGAGAGGAGTCAAAGATGACCCCAAGGTTGCGAGCTGAGAAGACAGGGAGGAGGAGAGAGTTAACCAGACAGACTGAGAAAGGAGGAAGGGGAGAGGAAGGTTTAGGGGGGAAAATAAGAAGCTCCATTTTCGACATGTTCAATTTCAAGAGGCAGTGAGACATCCAAGCAGCAATGTCAAAGACAGGCAGAGATCCGGGCCTGGATTGCCAGAGGGATTTCAGGTGCAGAGAGGTAAATCTGGGAGTCATTAGCATAAAGATAGTACTGAGAGCCATGGGGAGAGATGAGTGCACCAAAGGACTGGGTATAGAAAGAGAAAAGGAGTGGACCCAAGAAAGATCCTTGGGGTACATCAACTGAGAATAGAATAGCTGTAGAGGAGGATCTACCAGAACAAACACTGAAAGAGCAATGGGAGAGAAGAAGAGAACCAGGATCACAGAACCCTTAAAACCAAGCGAAGACAAGGTATCAAGGAGAAGGCTATGATCAAAAGTGTCAAAAGCAGCAGAAAGGTCAAGAAGGATGAGGATCGAGTAAAGGTCCTTGGATTTTGCCAGGAATAGGTCACTGAAGACTTTGGCAAGAGCCCTTTCAGTAGAATGTAAAGGACGAAAGCCAGATTGTAGAGGATCCAGAAGGGCTTGAGAGGAAAGAAAGTTGAGGCAACAGCAGTGAACCGCACATTCAAGTAGTTTAGAAACAAAGGGGAGGAGGAAGATGGGTTGATAGTGAGAAGAACAGGTAGGGTCTAGTGAGGGTTTCTTTGAGGAGAAGAGTGACCACAGCATGCTTGAAGGCTGCAGGGAAAGTTGCAGTGGAGAGTGATAGGTTGAGAATATGAGAGATGGAAGGGACTACAGTGGAGGAGATGGAACTAAGGAGATGGGTGGAAATAGAATCAGAGGAGCAGGTAGTGAGTTTGGATGAAGAAAGAAGGTGAGTGGTTTCCTCCTCAGAGATCACAGAAAAGGAAGAAAGGGTAGCAGAGGTAGAGGGGGAAAGTTGGGAATGAAGGAGGGAGGGGGAGTAGCTGATCTTGTGGGGAATTTGAGTGTGATCTTATGGATTTTCTCATGAAAGTAGTCAGCCAGGGTTTGGACAGAAAGGGAGGGAGGGGTCATAGACAGAGGCACCTTGAGAGAGTTGAGAGTTATAAAGAGATAACGAGGGTCAGAGGCAAGAGAGTCAGATTGACATAATAGTCTTGTTTGACGAGTGCTATAGCTGACTGGAAAAGAGACAAGCATGAATTTGAAGGGTAGAAAATCCACAAGGGTGCAAGATTTGAGCCAAGCACACTTAGCTGAGCGGACACAGGAATGTAGATAGCGGGTAGTAGAAGACAGCCTGGGTTGTGGTCAATGTTCCCTCTAATTTTCTGTAGGCTGTGTGCGCATAAAATATCAGCTGTGCAGCTTTTTTTTTTTGCTTTTTTTTTTTTTTGCTTTAAAAATTATTTATTGAGAAAATTTCAGGCAATACAAGGAAATTCACAAGCACATCATTGACAATTATAAATATGTATCATCCTCGAAAAACTAGCCCACAAAATGAAGCGTGATCAATAGAAAGCAACTAAATAACCCTGAACAGGAGTGGAGAAATTGACACAACCCCTTTTAACTTAGCGAGAACCAAGCAATTAATATTAGAAAAATAATACCATCATCCTGACTGATGTAAAAAAGTCTCTAATTGTGAAGATTCAAAAAAAACATACGAATTGTCAGCAAGTTTATTTCGCAATTTTGTAAGTACATATTTTTACTTGGTTAAGGTACGTGCATCTTGCATCTAAGCGCTTATTTTAGAATATTGATTCCATTGCATTAGCACATCTCCGTAAAAAAAGATTACTCATACAGGTTCACAGTGGTTTCAGTTTTGTTGATGTTTCATTTGCTTTTAGATAGTTATCTCGAATGCGTTTCAATTTTGATCGTATTTTATATATTTCATATTAATTTAGTTTAAAAAAAAACCTTTGGTTTCAGTGATCTCCTCAGCTTCGGCTGTTTGAGGATATATAAGTTATTTTGTCACCAGTTCGTCATCGTTTTTATAGTTGGGCGTTAATTCAACATGAAAAATTGGTATTCCTACTATATAGTGCGTATCACACCCGCCATACAGGTCACAATGACGCTTTTCAATTTCCGATGTCTTTAATACATCTAATGCTTATACAGTCGGCTCATACTTCTAGGTCTTAGAGGGCACCTCGGCTCTGGCGGGCTGAGAATATATAAGGTTTTGTGTATCCCCTTATTAGTCCCATAATACGGTTTATGGGTGGGTTTTAATCTGACACGTACACATTTTGATATCCGCACAAAATAGTGTAGATTACACCTGCCGTGACAGTTTTATTTGTAATATTACTTGGGACAGTGGCATGGTGGGGATAAATCTAAATTTCACATTTAGTCCAGATTTAAGTTTATTTCTAGTTTTACACAAAAATTTTATAACCGTGTGTTTGCTTATGTCCTTTAAGCAGTTTCGGCAGTAATTATTATATGCTCAGTCACTAAGGTAGTCCATGTTCCTCTTACAATAGTATTCTTTTAACTGTAAGTTAATCATGTTACACGTGTCATTCTCATTTTTACATTACCCTAATGGATTAGTGCACTCCATGATGGGGTCAAGCAAGAATATTATTCAATTAATATATGGTATTAAATTTTTCCACACGATACCTTTCAGGCTGTTATCATTCCAACTGTTCGATATCGAGGTTGGCAGTATACTTTGTGAGGTTTGGATTAGATCACCTAACACATTCATCAAAACATCAATGAGAGGGTCATAAAACAGGCATGTATTTTTAATTGGCCCCCTTTTTATCTCCCTTTTTATCTCTCCTTTTATTTCCTTTTTTTTATGTAATTATAATGTACATGTATATTGTCCCCTTTTCAGATTATTTATTACTTTATTATGTTCCCTTATATAGTTAGCCCTTTTCTTAGAGTTAGGACGCCCCTGCTATTCTGTTGTCACACTCCAGTAGTTCAGTGGTTTATCCACATATTACTTCAGTTGGTCATTTTATTGTATTATTATTCCTTTTTTAACATGTTATTTATTCACTGATCACTATTAATGTGCATGTATTTTATTCATGAATATTTATATTGTTTTATCAAGTGTTTATTTATATACATGTTCTTAATCTCATTATTTCATCTATAGTTCCAATTTATGTTTTAAGCGTACTATTTCAAGTAATTCACATTTTATTTCATTTGTCAATATCAGTTTGTGGTTTTATTTTCTATTTATTTATTTTGAGTGCATTAATGATGGTTCTTAGTCCTTTTTATAATTTTATAATTTAATCATATCATGATTTAGTGTTTTATTTTTAATATTTGCGTGTGTTTAGCCAATGAGCCCCTGAAGAAGGTGTTGCGAAACACGGCCTGTGTCGGGCCTGGCTGATTTTATTGAATAAACAGTTCCTTCCATCGCAATCCATGATTCTGTTTCGTCTTTTGTCTTGGCACGTGGATAAGTGCTTTTTCATTGGAAAGAGGTGATGAGACAGTGGAGGAGAGAGCCAATGGGTCAATAGTATGAAGATTTCTAAAGAAGTTGGAGAAGACAGGGTGAGGTTGAGGTGGTGAGTGACGAAGAGTGAAGCTTAGCAGGTGATGGTCCGATAAGGGAAGAAATGAGGTACAGAAGTTTGAGGGTAAGCAATTAGAGAAGAATACAAGGTCAAGGCATGGGCCTTGCTGGTGAGTAGGGGCAATAGAGCAAAGCTGGAGGTTGAATGATGAGGTAAGGGAGAAGAGCTTTAAAGCATAAGGTTCAGAGGGGTTATCAACATGAATGTTAAAATCACTAAGAATAAGGGAGAGGGAAGAGAAATCCAGAAAGAAGGAAAGCCATGAGTCAGTCAGAGAGAAAGGTAGAGGTGGATTTGTCGGGGGGGGGGGGGGGCGTTGATACATAACAGCTAATCAAAGAGGTAGTAGAGCAAAAAGCTGGATGGAATGGACTTCAAGGGAGGCAAAGGAGTGAGACTGAGGCAGAAGAAGGAGTTAAAATGTATTGAAAGGAGAGAGTAGAAACCCAATACCTCCACCATGGCCAGTGAGATGGGAGAATTGATAGCCAAAAAATAACTTGCTCCCAAAAACTTATACAATTACTCCAATAAACCTACGACCTATAATCCAACATATAACTCAATCTCAGGCTATTAATGACCTCAGATGGCACAACTCCACATTTGATGATAAATCACCTTAGGTGTTGTTAGACGCTCACATCACCGGTCATAGCCTACCCTACCTTCCAAAATCAAAAATACCAATATCTTCCATCAATTAAAGACACCCTAAACTTCAATCACGGGAAAAGTCTCAAATTATTTCTAAATCCAAAGAGCTAAAATGAAATCACTAATACACATTCACACATTCACACTTACAAACCTCACTCACACACTAATCCATAACATTCAAAACAGCGTCAATCCAATCAGCGTACAACTTAAATGAAAAAGGCTGAACGCAGCCTAAATCAAATACTGGAGCGATACCTGCAATTATAATAGAAACAGTGAGAAATTCAAAAGTATAACAATGCCAATATTAAGCACTGAAAAACTTATCTTGCAGTAATGAAACATCCAGCCAGGTCTCTAACTCCTCAATGAACGCTGCTCATGGTGAATTTCAACCTCCAACAAAGGAACCGTGGAACACGGGAGAGACATCCAAAGTTCTAGTGTTATCATATAACTTTTAAATATGACTAAAGCTCGCTCGACAAAAGCCTTTGTTTCGCCGTTCACCGGCTTCTTCAGGAGCAACGTCATGCACAATGATAACTACAAAAAATGGCTCCACACCATCTCCCGCCATCACAACTTGGCGTGTGACGCGCCTAATAACATAGCCATACACCAATCAAAAGCTCATTCAAAACCATGACGTCAGTTTAAAGAAACAGACATCAGACATCATTCTTAAACACATAAACTGCACAGTGACACCCTAACCAAACAAAGGCGCACAATCTCACATACAAAAAATTCTCATAATCAGATCAATAGAATCTCTCAAAAAAATAATGTCCATTCAAGACGATCATTAAGTCCATGAGGCTGCAAAGTCTGTAATTTGAAAATCCATCGCTGTTCCTTTTGCAAAAGCACTTTCTTACGGTCACCCCTGCGAATATCAAGGGGTACCGATTCCAATACCGTACATCGAAGAGTCTCAAAAAGATGCCCGGAATCGAGACAGTGCTGTACCAATGGAGTATCAAAACGAGCTTTCTTAAGACTATATTTATGCTCCGCTAATCGAGTCCGCAAGGGTCTGGTGGTTTTTCCTATATAAAGCATTTGACATTCACACCAGATGCCATAAATCACATAGGAAGTATTACAAGTCGTAGCTACCGTCAAAGTTCTAACTTGAGAACTATACTTCTCACACATGGATGAACTCATAATAGTACAAAATGAGCAATGTTGGCAAGCTGCATGACCTTGCGTGGATGACAGAGGAACTCCAGTACGTCTTAAAACTGCAGGACATAGACGATCTTTAAGGTTACGTCCTCTACTATATGCCATCCTCAATTCACAAGTAGTAAGATTAGGATGACGATGAATAAGGCCCCAATGTTTACGAATCATAGAAGATATACGATGAGATAAACTTGAAAAAGGTAAAACACATGTAACTATAGGCACTGAAGACATAGGCGTTGATGCAGGATGAGGATGTAAAAGCCAATCCCGATGATTGTACTTTGCCCTTTTATAGGCTGTATTGATTACTGATAATGGATACCCCCTGTTAAGAAATTTTTCCATCATGCCTTTAGCTTGTAATCGAAACTCTGTATTAGTAGAACATATTCGACGACACCGCAAAAACTGCGAATACGAATTGATAGCCGCCATGACAGAGAGCAGAGATTGAAGCTGAGTCCTCAGGGAGGAGCCAGGTCTCAGTTACAGCAAGGAGATGGAGAGCATTAGAGATGAAGAGATCATGAGTAAAGGCGAGTTTATTTGAGATGGAGTGTGCATTCCACAAGGCACGTGGGAAAGGAAGAGAAAAGGGGGAGAGGTATATGAATAAGATTTGAGCTACTGAATGAGAATCTTTTCTGGGATTGTGACAAAAGTCTAGGGGGGCCAGGGTTGCGGTTGATATCTCCGAAAGAGAGAAGGAGCAGGAGTAGAAGAGTGCAGGGCAGAGTAGAGATAGCATGGTGGTAACGAGGGTGAGGACATTTCAGAGAGAGAGGAGATGGCTGAATGAGAGAGAGAAAGTGGTGAAGCTCAAGAGCTAATGATAGGGTAAATGACAAGATGGTGGGGGAAGTGAAGGAGAGATAAGGGGGAGGGGCTTGAAGGTGTTGGTAGGAGTGGAGACAATTAGGGAGTATGAGCAATAGGAAGATAAAGTGTTGAGGAGCTATAAAGAGAGAGATGGAGAGAAGCACAGGTCAGAAGAAATAAAAGGATAGGCAGGAGAGATTGCAGGGGATACGGTGCACCTGTGAGTGATCATGGTAATGAGCACAGGGCAGCTATAAGAGACTATAAACCAGTGGGTGGGAGGGTTGTGGGGTGGGATAATAAGAAAGAGGAGAGAGACATAGAGCTGAACAAGAGGGGTGGGGCAAGTGCTGTATGCAAGCAAGTGAAAGCAGGCAGAGTCTACAGGAAGTGCCCTAGTAAAACTCAGGCAAGGTAAAAAACGGAAGACTTTGAATACCTGCAATAGAGGCCTAGTGGAGGAATAGGGAGAAGGAGAGAATAAAGCACACCTAAATGTGCAGTCAGATAGTACTAGTCAGAGAACAGAGGCTATACAGTGTTGCAAAGGAAGACAGCACTGCAGAGGGCAGGAGCTGGGTAAAGGACAGCCAGACGATAGGACACACACTGACAAAATAGAAATATACACAGGACAATAAATAATAACCAACAAGCTAGATTCCGATCAGGCACAGGAAAATACCTGAACAGAGCATACAAAGTTAGCTGAAGCTTGCAATGAGGATGTTCACCCAAGCAGGAACTACCACCATTAGGTAAGATTAGGTGGTCACCTCCAGGGAAGAAAAATAGTATAGATCCTGACAACCGCTCAGATCAAAGAGCCATCTGCACATTCTTTTACCTGCAGCAAGAGCAGGTCCACACATACATGCAAAGCTAAGTTTAATATTTAAAAGTATGATGTCCAATTATACATTTTTACAGGATTGCTGTTGGAAGGGTGGTGTTCAGATGATCACAGTGGTTGAATTTATCAAATTCTCATGGAAGGGAGGTGGCATAAGGCAGAAAGTTTGCCTAGGGCACCTATTATCTTGCACCAGCCTCGCACCTATGTCAATGATACTGAATATATCCCTGTAAGATCTGCTGGTCGGGGCAAACAGGTGACTTAGTAAAGTACTGAGCACTGCCACATGGTAGATTAGTGGTCAATCCTCAGAGCAGGGCTCTGTACCCTGGGTCTGGCAGTGCTACAGAGATAGCATTCACAGAGAGCATTATAGCCATACATCAGTGACAATGTCATAGACCTCATTATTATAGCAAACTATGCTATGGAGGAACGACAGGAGAGAGGAGATATGATAGAGATGTTTAAATACCTCCATGGCATAAATATACAGGAGAGCCTCTTTCAGTTGAAAGAAAGCTCTGCAATGAGGGGGCATAGGTTGAAGATGAAAAGGAATAGATTCGGGAGTAATATGCTGAAATATTTCTTTACATGGATGCATGGACTAGTCTCCCAGCGGAGAGGTAGTGACCCATATATAACCGTTCCCTTCCCAGAGTGGGGGCTAGGGAAAGGCCCAGGGAGCTTCAGGAGGGCCCAGTAAGTGGATAAGTCCCTTAAATATGCCTGAAAGCAGATTTTGGAAGTGGATGGAGGTCCACTAGGTAACAGAGAATGCCCTGTAAAAATCTTTCCCTATTTTGTGTTAAAGGGAGGCATATTATGCAGAATGCCGAGGGTGCCCTAGAGGGGGGAAGAGGTAGAACAATTGATAGTTCCCCAGCACTATCATCAGCAGGTATTAGAGGAACACCTGGGGGTGGAGAAAAACACTAGAGTGTGTTTTAGCTTGATTTTTCTGGCCCAGGGTCCATAAACAGGTGTGGTTATATTGCCAGTCATGTCCCACCTGCCAACTTCATAAGTCCGACCTACCCCTTTAGTGCCTATGCCTATTATTGAAACCCCATTTGAAAGAGTGCCATGGATCCAGTACCCTTGGAGCAAACCACCCGAGGCAACAAGTATATTTTAATCAAACTGGACTGCGCTTCCTGATACCACTGGTCAACAAATTTTTACAAAAGACATGTTACTGAAATAAAAATAGTCATTTCTTATCAATTTTTATATGCTGAACACGAATATGACAGTGAAATTGCAAAGTTGGCTCTAGGTTTTTTGTAGTCTACAAGAATTAATGTTTACATCACGAAATGCATGTCAATAGTAAATATAATAGGCCTTCGGTTAATACCTGTAAAAAACCAAGTCATAGACTACTTCTTAGATTTTTTTCGCCTGTCTCTTGTACAGCTGTTCGGGAGCTTCTCTGGGGAGTGTCCAGCTGTAGTCAGCCAGCATTGTAATGGACCATTTTCCCTGGTATCTTTGCTCCATCGTTGCGATATCCTGGTGAAAACGTTCGTCCTGTTCATCACTAACCATACCACAGTTGTCAGGAAAGAAATTGGGATGGGAATCAAGGAAATGGATCTTTAGAGACATATTGCAGCCAAGTTTCTGAAACTGCATCAGCATGTCTTCTACTAGTTCCTTATACTTTTCTGCCCTAACATTCCCGAGAAAGTTTGTTGACACTAGGAGAAAAGCATTCCATGCTTGTTTCGCATCACCCTGCAGCAAGTTGTTGAACCGGTCATCTTTGAAGAGCTCTCAAATCTGAGGACCCAAAAAAACTCCCTCTTTAATCTTTGCTTCGCTGAGTCGAGGGAATTTTTCATGCAGGTATCAGAAAGCTGGCGAAGTGCGGTCCATGGCTTTCACGAAGTTTTTCATCAAACCTAGTTTGTTGTGAAGGGGTGGTAGCAGGATTTTGTGAGCCTCAACCAGAGCTGGGTGCTGGATGTTCTTCTCTACAACTGTTACATTTTGTCTGTGATTCCATTCCTTCCGCAAGTAGTGCCAATCCCTTGCTCGGCTATCCCACTCACATAAGAAACACATGTATTTTATATATCCCTGCTGCAGTCCCATTAAAAGGGCAGCTACCTTCAAGTCACCACAGAGGTGCCAGCTGTACTTGTTATAGTTAATGGAAATCAGTAGATGCTTTAAGTTATCGTATGTCTCTTTCATGTAGATCCACAGCTCAAACAATAGAAAAAATCGTTCATGTATCAAAGGGTGCTATACGATTATCAATCAATCTAATCAATAAATATCTAGTTTCTTAAACACCAGAGGTCTCAGACTAATTCGGCTCTGCCACCAGGACTGACGTCCGTTCATACGGCAGATTGCCCGTTTGCATCAACGACCTCTCTTGGGCAGGTTAGGTAACACAGTCACAAAATCCAAAAGCAACTCTAAAAATATGATGCAATGCTACACTTATCTGTGTTATCAAAAACAGCCCACATGGATTGAGCAGAGAATTGTGACATTTGCTGCATGTCTATCGAAGCTTCTCATTTTGAATATAATGGTCTTCGTAGAGGGTTGAAATCCTCTACGACTTGTGGTTCCATAAATGTCGTTTATGTTATCGTGTGCCCCTGTGGCTTAGCCTATAAAGGTAAGACCACATGGGCGTTTCGAGTTCGAATTAGGGAGCACAAGAGCCGTCTGAAACACACCGTAATGGAGGCCCCGATAGTTCAGCACTGTGTAGTACATCATCATCAATTTGAGCAGCTTCGGGTTTTATGTGTGGATCAAATAATACAGAGTGAAATGAGTGTACCTCTAGATCAAGCGTTGATAAGACGTGAACAATGGTGGATTTACACCTTTGACACAGTGTCCCCTAGGGGTTTGAATGCTTCTATTGAATGGGCGCGTTGTGTATAACTTTATTACTCTTTCAAATAAGGCATTGGCTGTGTTTAACTCTTTGGGCTCTATTATTACAGTAGATGTGGTGATACTATATGCTTAATGAATAATCCTTATTAGTTGTACGATATGAGAGCGGTCGGGGAGGCCACTGGTTTTTGAATTCAGGGAGAGGCGTGTTTGATTAGTTACCTGGGACTTTGATGAGTTTTGACTCCAGGATTTGGTTTAATTGGTTTGGTAACGGTGTATAGGAGCCCCCAGAGAATAGGGGGTGGGTTCCTCACTATTCTGCCCATGGTTGGGCAGAATAGTGACATCTGATTGGTTTGGTATCGTAGAGCACTCCCTAAAAGACTGAGGATTTTTCTCTAGTCCGCATGCGCGGCGTTCTAAGATATAGCCGGTGAAAGATTCTTATGATGATCTAAGGTGGAACGTGGGCAGCTTATGATTGAAAGGTGCAGTTTCTCTTTAATGTTATGGTGGGAACTGAATTTTAGTTTGTCTGTGGGTTATGGGTTGTTAGTAGTAGTAATGCATTGTTTTGTTGTTTTGTTTGTTAGTGTAAACAAAGCTGGATGAGAGTGTTGGAGTGATCCCCTGAAGAAAGTTTGAGTCATGAAACGCATGACTGGTACCTATGAAAGGCATCAGGGATCTCTGCTCAATCCATGTGGGCTGTTTTTGATAACACAGATAAGTGTAGCATCGCATCATATTTTTAGAGTTGCTTTTGGATTTTGTGACTGTGTTACCTAACCTGCCCAAGAGAGGTCGTTGATGCAAACGGGCAATCTGCCGTATGAACGGACGTCAGTCCTGGTGGCAGAGCTGAATTAGTCTGAGACCTCTGGTGTTTAAGAAACTAGATATTTATTGATTAGATTGATTGATAATCGTATAGCACCCTTTGATACATGAACGATTTTTTTCTATTGTTTGAGCTGTGAGTTCATCGTTCAGTAACTGACCAATTATTTGTGTAACTACATCTTTCATGTGGATGGCATGCGCTACTGGAATAGATGGAAGACGGTTTCCATTGTTCAAAAGCACAGTCTTCAGACTTGGTTTCGAAGAGTCTATAAATAGTCTCCAGCCTTGTGGGTCATGAGTGATTTTAAGGCATTCATGAGGCTTTCAATATCATAGAAACATAGAAATGTGATGACAGAAAAAGACCACATGGCCTATCTAGTCTGTCCTTCCATATCAACAACTACAACAGTCCGCTTTTTACCTTTAGAGATCATCTGTGTTTGTCCCATGCTTTTTTGAATTCAGTTACTTTCATCTCTACCACCTCCACTGGGAGACTATTCCACGGATCCACTACTCTTTCCGTAAAGAAAGATTCAGGAGTAATATGCGGAAATATCTCTCCCTTCACCCTCATCCCATGTCCCCTCGTAGAAGAACTTGCTTTCAATTTCAATATCGGAACAGAATATCAGATTACTTTCCTTTCTGACTGCGTATAGTACACTGCTGATGTCAAATGGCTTCAGCAGCCATCTGGCAGTAGTATTGCATTGCATCAGAAAATAATGCAATCAACTCTGGATGATGTGTGCATGCTGGTATTATGCAATGTGATGCAATATTACATCATTCAAGGCTTATTTGGGATGTTGTTGATGTCCTACTGGATAAATTTACACGGTGAAACATAAAAAATGAACTACATGCAATATCTTCAAAACAAGAGCCAATAAAATGTTTTTAATGTTATATTCGTGTTCAGCTCACCAAGATACTACAGATTAGGGCCTTTTAAAGTCAGTAACGATTTCAATGTTGATCAGTGTACCCGAAGGCCATTGTTCTAAGGAATATGAAGACTACTCCGATCGTGAATGCCCTTTGGGAAATA
Organism: Ichthyophis bannanicus; assembly: GCA_033557465.1. NCBI lineage: Eukaryota > Metazoa > Chordata > Amphibia > Gymnophiona > Ichthyophiidae > Ichthyophis > Ichthyophis bannanicus. Next base: position 108,837,524 of record CM066040.1, read on the forward strand.
TTCTCAAAGGTGGGAATACCCAATGAGATCCTAACAGATCCTGGAACACGTTTGTATCCAAGGTGATGAAGCAAATGTGTGCCTTGGTGAATGTCAAGATGTTGCGAACATCAATACATTGCCCACAGATGGATGGCCTCATTGAATGATTTGTTAAAACTCTGTAACAGATGTTTAAAAAGTTTGTACAGGAGGACGGGAAGAATTGGGACATTCTCCTACCCTATTTAATGTTTGCCATCCACGAGGTACCTCAGAGTTCCATAGAGTTTTTGCCTTTAGAGTTTTTCTTTGGAAATTGGCCAAGAGCATATTAGACATGGTAAGGGAAATCTGGGAAAAAGAACCTTGTGCCGGGCATAATTTAGTGGAATACATTATACAAATGCAAATCCAGCTGAGGAAAGCCGGAGAGGTGGCCAAACAGTCTGGAAAAAGCCCAAGCCGAACAGGCTAGGGACAACAACTGGGCAGCCATCTACTGCACTTTCCAATCAAGAGATAGAGTTTTAGTCTTGCTGCCCTCATCCGAGAACAAGTTACCCTGTAATTGGCGGGAGCTCTATGAGGTGGAAGAGAAAGTGCAGCCTGTTAACTACAAGGCTTTCCAGCCAGATAAATGGAAGAAAGCTCAGATTTATCATATTAACTATTGAAAAAGTAGACTCCAGTGATAGCTGTAGTAGTACAGGGAGATAAGTTTGGACCAGAAATTTCAGCCTTGTCGGATCTAAATCTAGTCCCAATTGGAGACCAGCTCTCTGATGCCCAGAGAAGAGATCTATTTACCACTGTAAATAGTTCTACATTGTTTTATTGTAAATGAGAATATAACTGTTTTGTATCACTCATATTGTTGTTACCTGTAAACCGCGTTTGATCTACTGGAAAACGCGGTATAGAAATGTTAATACAATAAATAAATAAAATAGAAGGTTTGATCCACCAGAACCTAAAGGTGTTCACCACCTGCCCAGGACAAACCCACCTCATTTATCATGATATTATTACTGACCCTAGGGTTGTTATCCGGCAATGATCCTATTGGATTCCGGAGGCACGGCAACAGACTGTTGCCAAGGAAATGGAAGAGATGCTTAACCTGGAAGTTATAGAAGAATCTATGAGTGACTGGTCATTCCCCATTGTCTTTGTTCCTAAACCTGATGGGAAGCATAATAATCTGCATTGACTTCCAGAGGGTCAATTCAGCTTTTAAACTGGAAGTGTATCCCATGGCCAGAGTAGATGAACTCAGGGAGAACACTTTATATCAACCTTGGATCTGACCAACTGTTATTGGCAGATGCCCTTGACTCTGGCTGCCAAGGAGAAGACTGCTTTTTCAAAACTGCAAGGTCTGCTCCAGTTTACAGTACTGCCTTTTGGATTACACGGTGCTCCTGTCATATTTCAATGCCCAGTCAACTGTCTACTAAGATCACACAAGGAGTATACAGCTGCATACCTTGATGACACTGTCATCTACAGTGGAGACTGGACCACCTATCTAACCCAAGTACAAGCCATGTTGACCAGCCTGTAGAAGGTCGGATTGATGTTCAACCCCAAGAAACTTTTTCTGGGAAGCCGGGACGTTCAATACGTAGAATATTTAATCAGGAATGGACAGATACGACCTCAACTATGGAAGGTAGATGCCATTGCCAAAGTTCTCATCCTGAAATCAATAAAAGAGGTTCATGCCTTTCTTGTACTGATTGGCTATTACTGCCGGTTCATCCCTAATTTTGCAGAGGTGGCGGAGCCATTAACCAATCAACTCTGTGAGAGTGCCCAAATGGATTAGTTGGTCACCGGACCTGCCAGCATCTCAAGAAGTCCGTGTGCTCTGAACGCATCCTGATTAGCCCTGATTTCTCTCTACCATTTATTGTGGAAACTGATGCCTCAGAGGTGGGCCAAGGAGCCGTTCTGGCCCAGGAAGTCAGAGGTGAAGAATATCCCTTAGCATTCATCAGCAGGAAGCTGCTTCCTCAGGAGCAGCATTATGCAGTGGTCGAGAAGGAAGCATTGGCTGTCAAGTGGGCACTTGAGACCTTCAAATACTAACTGCTCGGCTGTCTGATTTATGCTAGTAATGAACCACCAATTCCTCAAGTGGCTGGCCGAACATAAGGAGTCGAACGGCTCTATTTTGCAGTGGTTTTTAAATCTCAAACCCTACCAATTTTGGGTCCACCACAGGTCTGGTTGGACTCACCTGAACAAGGACTTCCTTTCCCAGGTGTGGGTTCTGAGTGAGGCAGGTGCTCAATGAAGAATGGTTGAGCTGAGGGGGAGAGTGTGTGATGGGGTCAATGCTACCCATCCCTCTCCAAAGTGTTTATCAATAGTCCCCTTTTAGAGAATCCGCAACCTAGAATTCAGGGCTGGGAGGGTGTGGCTCACAGGAAGAGGTTAAGAACCCACCATGCTGCAGGAGGGGGAGAGGTACGTGGAATCAGAAGTCCTTCCAAAGAAAGTCGTGCAAAGGAGTTCTGAGATAGGAACTTTAACTGTGGCTGGAGGAAGGGCCGGGAGAACCAGCTTGTGGAGGTTTGACAAGCTGGGACTGGATAAAAACTGCTTTTGTTTTCCCTGAACTGCTATCTGGCCTGTGTTTTAAAGAAAACGCCTTTCCACCGCATGCCACACTACCATACAGCCTCTGTGATTTAGAACAGTCTTCCAGTGGATTTGCGATAAAAGACTAGCTACTAAAATTTAGGAAAGTGCATAGGTTTTTGCACCTAAAGTACGTTTAGTGCAAAAACAAATGTGTGTTATGTGCAGAGTATCCATGGTAACTGTCAGGGACTTGATCAGCATGTTCCCAACAGTTAACATGCAGAAGGGTACCCTAACTATTACGTTAGGATAGCGCTGCTATTACTGTGGGTGCATTTATTGTCACCTATTGAGATGGCATCAGATAAGCCCACATTAATGGCAACATTGACAGTGCACAATATGTCCTCCCATGTTAACTGCAATGTGCTCACCATGCCCACTCTCCATCCCTAATCTACCCAGTCCGCAACCTAACGCATGAATGGCAGTGTAAAACTCAGTGCGCATTAACTATCATGCCCCCATAGTAACTGTTACCATGGGCCCGACACACAATTAATGCGTTAATGCCTCTAACAATCTGGCAATGAACATTAACAAAATAGAAGCCATATTCATATCAAGAGATAAAGAATTCACCCCACCACTCCAAATACACCTTGGAAAAGCAACAAATGCAATAAAAGATGAGATAAAATACCTAGGAGTCATCATTGACAGGGCCCTAACACTTACTGCACACATAACCAATGTGGCACAAGCCATATACCGAAAAGCCAAAATGCTTCAGCAGCTAAGGCCACTTCATGAACCATCAGACTTTAGAACGGTCATTCAAGCAATGATCAATCCCCACTTAGACTATTGTAATAGCATCCTCCATGGTCTCCCAATGCAAACACTATTTCACCTTCAACTTGCACAGAACACAGCAGCACATATAATAATGCATGCAAATAATACTGATCACATCACACCAATCCTACAGACCCTCCACTGGCTCCCAATAGCCAGTCGAATCCAATACAAAAACCTGGTCATCATATTCAAACCGCTACATGACATATCACCATCACCACATTAATATCAATAACCCAGAACACTAGACTAAGAAGGAGTTGCCCACAAAACACTCTATGCCACCCAGATGACTTCCGTAAGGCAACCAAAACCACAAATAAAAGAGCATTCTCTCACTATGCCCCAACACTTTGGAATGCATTACCATCAGATATGAAAGAAATAAAAGACCTCGCCAACTTCCGAAAAAGATTAAAGATATTCCTTTTCAGTGAACACTATGGGCATTCCCACCCGGAATCCCCTACCACAAATCGGAAAGCACCGTAACACCACCCCATTTACTAGCCTCCCTGACTCGATTACTATACAACTTTCCCTCCAACCTTCTCCCTTCAAGTCCTAAAGAAAACACTACGTCCCCTAACCCACTCAGTCAAATTTTCTATATAGTTATACAGTTACGCTGTTATTGTACATAGTTAAGTATGTTTAATGTACCTTGTTCTGTTAATTGTAAATCGCCTTGATTACCAGATAAGGTGGTATATAAGAATGTGAAATAAATAAACTGCATAGTGCACTTTAGGAAAATGGACCCATTTTGTTTCTAATTGGCAGTGGATGATACAGCTCTGAAGGGTCTGTAGTAGTAACAAGCAGATGGAATTCAATTCTATTTTAATCTCTATTTTCATTCTTTTTTATTTTATTTAATACATTTTGGTTTGATTTGGATTATATTTCAGTTTATTATACATCACTTTGAATGGACAGGCATGTAATGTTTTAAAATAAACAAACCAGCAATCAGACCTTTGACACTTCTATGTCAAACAAACACAGGGCCCTGATGATAACAAGTCTGATGTAATGCAAGGCTGTATATCCCTTGTCCATCAGCTATATACTGTAAATGTCAGTAGTCAAGGTCATTCAAGAACAAGGTCTTCCAGAGTGGCAGAAAGAAAGAAATAAGGAACTAGGCAGCAGATATGGAATTGGTACCTGTACCTTTTCTCAGTTGTAGCTAGGTTGAGTCTGAGCCAACCACTGCATTGAGAAATAAAAGACTATAACATCTGAAGAAGCCAGATGACAGAGTATATGTTTACCCTTTTGGGAAGATTTGGGAGAAGATTTGACTATACAGGAAAGCTCACTGTACACAGCACAAAACAATCAATTCACAAGAGTTCCAGATGGGTTATATTTGTATCATATTCGGAGTAAAGATCTACAAAGATATTTCCAGAATCCACGATCCTAATTCTAAGAACTGCCACTACAATGACTGGGTTATAAAAGCCGGGAAGCAATATTAAAATAAGGGGAGGGGAGGGGGGGGGTAGGACGGAATTTATTTATTTAGCTGTATTTATATCCCGCTTTTCACCGGGTCAAAGCGGTCAATTGGGAGATACATTTAACATGAGGGGATATGACACACATATACTAATACTTACAGGGAACATGGGCAATGGAGGGTTAAGTGGCTTGCCCAAGACCACAAGGAGTACCTATAGGACTAGAAATCCCAGTCCCTCCGGCCTGAGATTGCTGTCCCCAGGTGGGACTTGAACCCCTGGCCCTCCGGCCTGAAGTACCTTGTCCTAACCACAGGGTGAAGGGAAGGCATAGAGTGGGGAAGAAGGGAGGTTTGGGGAGGGGGGACGACAAAGGAGCGAACAGTTGGAATGTGGGATGGTAGTTGAGGTATAGTTGAATAGAAGAAGCGAATGGACCCCTGTGCGGAGTGTAAGAGTCATCATTCGCCGGGGGAGTGGGTATGGGGTAGGGGAGGAGGGTAGAGGCACACCATAAGGTAGGTATGGGGGGAGGGAGGGGGGGGAACTATTGAAAGGGGGAGGAAGGATAAAATAAATGATATAGGCAGGAGAATGGTTATATATTTGTTCTTGATGAATAGTTTACCATGTATATTCTGATATGATACAGTGACAATGTTATTTGGATACGGAGTCTGCCTATTAAAAGAAATTTGACATAAAATAAGGGGAAGTCCCTAGGCAGATATGAATGAAACTCATAGTACCATTTCCTCATTCACCATGCTGAACCACAGTTCATGTTTCTCCAGCGTTTCAAGGTCTAAAATCCTGACATACCTGTAACATGATGGTATAAGACTAGATAACTGCAATTCATTTTCTTGTTATTTTTAAGTCAAAATGCATCCTTGTCCATGTTGAGTAATTTGTATATAAACCCGTTTTTTACATTTTATGTTCTATAACCCTTTGTAATTTAGTTGCATTTTGTGGTTGCAGCTCTGTGTTAGCAATCTGGGCCCAGCATTTGTGTGAATGGAGTACAAGTAACGATTAGCACCAAACTGATTGCAATTAGCATTTTAATTGATGCCTTTGAAGCAAGACAGGCAGTGATTGTTCAATTTTGAATTAAGTAGCATTACCTAGCTGCAGAGTTCATTAAATTTTGTGCACATGACCAAACACTTAGTTGGCAAATGCAAGGAAATAACAAGATTTAAATCTGGAATAAAACTAGAGCAGGAAATATTCAAAGAACCTGCAAGTAAAATTTGCTTTCACAGTTTTGAAATTGCACATTTTGTGGTTTTGTATTTCAAAAATGGTGCTTGAACTTTTGTGAATTTGTAAGTCTTCTCATTACTGATGTACTTCAATATTATTATTATATCAACAAGGTAGGTGTAGTTGTATTAATACTTACATACTTAGACATAATGGACCTGGTATTCCAAAGCATTTACATAGTTTACAAACATGTAAATCGTGTAAATGCCCCTAAGTGGGATATTCAGCACCACTAACACAGTTAATACCGCTGAATATCCCCAAGTAACGCCACTAAATGCACCGATGCTAACCGCTTAGCATGGGGGGAGGGGGCGATCTAGGGTGGAGCGGAGGTGGAGCTCCTTGCAAACCAGTTAGCGGAGATATTGAGCCACTGCCCGGTTTGCAATCTGCGGTAAAAGCCAGGCACAGGAAACCGTGGCCTAACGTTTGCCACATATCCCTAACCGGGCAGTGGCTCAATATCGCCACCGCCCAGTTAGTGATCAGGCTCTGCAGCAAACCTGGATATTCAATGCCGGAGCTGGATATGACTCCAGCATTGAATATCCGTGTTTAATGTCCAGTGCCGGTGGTTAGCCGCTGTAATCGTGCTCTCTACTGATGCTGGCCCAATAGTTATACATATGACCAGTGCTGCTACTTCAGCACTATTTAATAAGGGGTACATACTTTATGTGGTGAAGTACATGCCTAAATCACACTTGTAGTTATTAAATTGTGTATGTGACCACGCACACATGCATTAATGGCCTCTTATAAGGTAACGCCCAGAGTAAAAGTACATGCATTGATTTTACGGTGTATTCTTTCATTGGGGGCATGTACATGAGAATTTAGGTAGAGGTTGGGTGGTCTGAGCTAGAACACACATTGATTATAAAATACTATAATTTATGCTCAAACTTGCAAAAGGCACAGTCATGTACACCAGCTCTAGGAGTTGTATAATTCATAGTACCTTCACTTAAGGTATATTCTCCGTCACATACACTAGTATTTTTATAAAGACAAGCAATCATCCTCCACCTGTATAGTGACGATGCAGAAAAAAGGTGTAGCAAGTTCATTTTGCCAACCTATAAGGAGAGCGGCAATATTCATCCCCTATCTTACATTAGACTAGAAAAATTGCTATCCTAACTCCAACCGCTTAGATAAACTTTTAAAGGCACGTTTCAGAAAGGCTGTGTAGATGCAACGTGGGATGTCCAAGTCAAAACATCCAAAATTCCATGGGAAGGACAGCAGTGAAGTGTTTACAAAAATGAGTCCATCTCCACCCTAAAAGATAAACATTTCCATCAGCTAGAAAAGATGCGGGGACATGCAGAATTATACTCCAGACATGCAAGTTTCGAAGCAATTTTAGAAATCTGCACGTGTCCAATATGGATGTCCGTGGCCCCGGCAACATAAACATGTGCATGATGGTATTCCACATCTCTCACCACATACAGATCCCAGCCTATCATTTTGCAAATGGAGATGTACTGAGGTATGTAGCCAAGAAAACGGTCTGTTTCTTTACTTGTATGCTTTCTGAAATGGCGAAAATTACTGGAAGAATGAGAGGGCTTTCTCCTCTTCTCTGTACAGGTCTTCGGTTGCTGAAATGAGCACTTTGCAGTTGACTATTTATGTACAGGGGTGGGTATAGACATGTGCGTGTCCACCTCCAAGTCCAAATGTGCAGCCACATTCTACAATTGGATGCCTCTAACATGTTCCCAAGCAACACAGATGTGATCATGCCAGACAAGTGTAAACTTGGAGCATTCTAAAATGGCTCTTGGGACACTGATGTAATTCACACATCTGAATGGGAATCACGAATAGCATCTCTAAAATAACCCCCATAGTGACTGAATATCATGGCTATAGAAGTCATTTTGTAAATCTTTTCTATGTGAAAAATGCTGATTTACATGCAAAAGACGTCTTATAAAATTAGGTCATGCCTAAAAGTGTGCATGGTGCATTTAGGAGCATGCTTTTAGAATATGCATAATAACACAGTAAATGACAGCAGATAAAGACCAGTATGATCCATCTAGTCTGCCCAGTAAGGTGGGCAGAGTGGTTGTAACTGCAGCTCCATGCAGGTTAGCCCCCTTTATGCCTGCATTTAAGGTTGGACCTGCTGCTCTGTGTAGGTCAGCCCCCTCTATTTATTGATGTATAAAAGATATTTGTTTGCTTTTGATTTTATCCTCTTGCTGTAAAGGGATCCACTGTGTCTGTCCCAGGCCATTTTGTTACTATATTCGCCTTTACCACCTCCAGCGGGAGAGCATTCCATGCATCCATCAGCCTTTCAGTGAAAAAGTATTTCCTTATGCTGCTTTTAAGTTTACCACCTTGCAGCTCCATCATATGCTCTCTAGTTTTACAGCTTCCCCTTCTTTGAAAAAGGTTTGTTTGTTCATTGATACCCCTTAAATATTTAAAAGTCTGTATCTTATCTCCCCTATCCCTCCTCTCCTCCAGCGTATACATATTTAGTCTTCAAGTCTCTTATACTTCTTCTGGTGCACACTCCAAGTCATTTTGGTCGCTTTCTTCTGAACAGTTTCCAGTTTTTTTAATATTCTTTGTGAGATATGGTCTTCAAAACTGAACACAATACTCCAAGTGAGGCCTCACCAGCTACTTGTACAGGGGCATTAATACCTCCTCCTTTCTGCTGGTTATTCCTCTCTGTGTGTAGCCCAGTATCCTTCTGGCTTTGGCTACCACCTTGTTTTGCCACCTTGAGATCCTCGGGCACTAGTACTTTGAAGTCCATCTCCTGCTCCATGCACACCAACCTCTCATCCCCAATCGCATACAATTCCTTTGGATTTCTGCATCCCACGTGCATGACTCTGACTTCTTCACATCAAATCTTAATTGCCAAGCATGCTCTAGGGAGGAGTTTGGATGGACCATGGGCACAGTCATGATTTAAATACTCCAGTATGTGTTGTCTTTCATGCTAACATTTACACCTGCTTCCTAATAAGCATAAATATCAGTGTCCATGCTAGCTGTCCTCAGGTGTCACAGAATGAACCAGTCTTTTCATTTGTTCCTCCAGCCCCCAAGAGAGGCAATGGTGAGTGCTGACATTGCTCCCTGGTGAAGACTGTTGATTGAAGCAGCCTAGGAAGAGGAACAGCAGTAGTAGGCAAGAGGCAAAGCATTAGAACAACTAAGTATGGTCAATCCAACATGCGATATGGAGTACAGCCAGGGTGGGACTAGGGCTCTTATTGTTGGGAATGGTTTGGCATGAAACGTTAGTGGTAGATGCTGGTTATGAACCACTGCTGCTGCTATTCTTACTATAACCGGTTGGACCTGCTGTCATCGCAGTCACTGGGATGTTCTACATGATAGTGCTGGAGCTGGTCAAGGAGCTGCACTGTGTGGGCCAATGGATAGCTGCTCATTTTTAATGTGCCACCTCAGTAAAACAGGCGCTTGATAGGGACCTCAAAGCTGCCTCATTCCCCCTTTAGCCGCATCAATGTGTAATTCTGAGGAATTCTGTGCAAAACATTAACCATTCTTCACACAACATTTTAAAATTACAAAGCCTTTATTTGTTTAACTAGCACAATATAATCACTATCTTTGAGTAATAATTATATTGCAATGCAGAAAAATGTTATTGCTCAAATATGCATAAGTTTTGATATAGCATATAGAATTCCTCCAACATGAGTCCTAGCTCTACTCCCAAGCTTTTCTGCCCAGCTCTTTATCTCCCCCCAACACCCTCCAGTCTTGATCTTTTCCTTCCTTTCCTCTCAGGGTCAATTCCCCAGCTTGCTCTTTAATTCCATTCTCCCTAGGGTGCACTTCTCCTTATCTTGCTTCCCTTCCCCTTCACCAGGGCTGATCTTCACTTTTTGCAGCCTTGGGATCCAGTGGGAGGACAGAAGGCAGAGGGGGGAGGGTGGCAGCAGCAGAACAGGAGAAAGAAGTGGGTGATTCTGGGCATGCAAGGGATGGTAGGAAAAAAGAGATGCTGGGCACCTGGGGTAGATAGGGAGGAAGAGAAGGGTAGATGTTTGGGTATGGGGAGGGAAGCAAGGTAAGGGAAGAGATTGCATGGGAGGGAAGCGGATTAGAGAAGAAAAGATGCTAGACTATGGGGGAGGGCGCATGGTTGATGGTTCACCTAGGGCGGCCATCAGATGCCCTTGGACCGGCCCCATTGTTAACGGATAGCACGCTAACTAAATATGGTAGTAGGTGCACATCTCTCAGTATATCCACTGACAAAGTACTGATATGCTGGGAATATGCAACAATGACAAATTTTATATTCAATCAAGAGTAGTGGAGAGTCTCCTAGGGATATACCAGCAAACCAGTTTCTGTTCTGTCTTGTGCACTGCATTAGCAAGCAGTAATTGCCCTACCTATGCAGTAAGAAATACCAGAGGCCTGTGGAAGCAGTTTATGAGCACTGAAATACATGTTAACTGCATAGCACCCTTTAGCAAAAGGGCCCCTAAGATGCACTAATAGTCATGCATGTTAATTTACCATTAACGCACATTATTAGTAACTAGGTCGCATCGAATAACATGGAACTTGTGTTAAGATAATGCACATTAACATTAACGTGCCTTAGTAACTAGACCCCTAAATATCTTAGTTTTTTGAAAGGGGTTAAGGGCTTCCTTTTTCTAGTAGAGGGTAGTTGATGGGTTTGTGAAGCTATGAGATCTTTTGGGGATGTTGAGGGGAAAGTAGTTCGGCTGGGATGGTCTTCTCCTTTACATCTTGGGTCTTACTTTTAGTTTCTTGTAGTTTTTTTATGGATTTGTTGTATTTTATAAAACACCTTTGGATAGTTAGGTGGTATAGAAATGTGATAGATAAATAATGTCTGTCTGTAGAATATTCATTATTAGGCTGACAAGGCTCAGGATAAAGTTATTGTTCCATGTAAACATTGCTTAGCCTGTTCTATATACACTGCTTTGAATATATACATTTTTTATTCTATGTACACCACTTTAAATATATATATTTTTTGTTCCGTCAAGTCAGTGCTGACTCCTAGCAACCCAGCTGCCTCTGGGTTTTTTTTGACAATGTATCACCGGAAGTAGATTGCCAGACCTTTTCTTCCGAGGCAATGGGGAGTAAAGTGACTTGCCCAAGGTCACAAGTAGTGCCAGTGGGAATCAAACCCTTGATCTTCTGGGTACTAGGCAGTTGCTCTAATCACTAGGCTACTCCTCCACTCAAACTTTAAATATAGTACCTGTTATAGAAAAATGTATCCATTCTATCCCCAACCCTCAAAATTGTTACCAAGAGTCTTCAATCCCTAAACCCCACTCCCCTATCAGTCCCCCATTGGGAACAGCAGTGTTTTCAATCCCTTCCTAAAGGCCATTAGGAAGACTGATAGAGTATTCCATTGTTCTTGGACAATCATGCTGAAGGTTTTTGACCTCCATGTTACCCCATTGAGGTAAAGTACCCAGAGATCTCCAAGAAATTCCCTTGTGAAGAATGAAGCAGTCTCCCTGGATTATTCCTGCAGAGTTTATTCTAGCCTGATCATTTTAAAAACCATAACTAAGAGCTTAAAATTGCTTGATGGGTAGCCAATGCAATTTTCCCAATTCATTTTCCAACTCATTTTTCTTAACCCTAATGATTAAGTTTAAATGGCTAATTTTTCTCAAATGATGAAGGTGAAAAGTGGAGTACGCTAGGAATATGTACTGGAACCAGTGTTTTTTAATATTTTTATAAATGATCTGGAAATGGGAACAATGAGTGAGGTCCTTAAATTTACAGATGGTAGCAAATTATTCAAAGTTGTTAAAGCTCATGCAGATTGTGAGAAACTGCAGGAGGATTTTGAGAGACTGTAAGACTGGGCATCCAAGTGGCAGATGAAATGTAATGTGGACAAGTACAAAGTGGGAAGAATAAGATCCATGATGTTGAAGCTTTGGTGGGAGTGGCTGACTTGGATTTAGTGGCAGTTACAGAAACATGGTTCACAGAAAACCATGACTGGGATGTAACTATACCTGGCTATACTTTATTCAGAAAGGACAGGGTAGGAAGAAGGGGAGGAGGAGTGGCACTATATGTAAAAACTACTATTAAAGCTTTGGAATTACAGAGCTTAAAAGGGAGAGAGGAGACATAGTGGGTTAAACTAGAAAGAGGGAAAGAGAAATCTATTTGCATTGGTGTGATATACAGACCTCCCTCACAAGAGGAAGAGGTGGACAGAGAGTTAATTGAAGACATACGCAGCATTGCTAGGAAAGGGGAAGTGCTACTGATAGGAGATTTCAATATGCCAGATGTTGATTGGCACATTCCTGCTGCAGTATCATCTAGAAGTAAGGAGATCCTGGATTCTCTACAGGGAGAACTATTCAGGCAATTGGTAACAGACCCCACACGAGAAGGGACCATACTGGACTTGGTGCTCACCAACGGTGAAAGTGTTTCTGATGTTGTAGTGGGAGATCATTTTGCATCCAGTGATCACCAGATGGTATGGTTCAGTATTAGGACTAGGGCTGTTAGAATCCATTCCAAGGTGAGGATCAGACTTTAGGAAGACTAACTTTGCGAAGATGGGCCAATACCTCAGGGAGTCGTTAGTGGGATGGGAACAGCTGGGGGATGTAGAAAAACAGTGGGCAAAACTGAAAGGGGATATTTTAAGGGCAACCAACCTTTTTGTTAAAATGGTAAATAAAGGCAAAAGGAAAAGGAGACCGCTATGGTTTTCTAAGGAAGTAGCTGAAAAAGTGAAGAAAAAGAGGGAGGCCTTCATGAAATATAAGAGATCACAGAGAGAGGAAGACAGGCATCTGTATTTGGAAAAACTTAGAGAAGCTAGCAAAGTAGTCAAGAAGGCAAAGATTCAAAAGGAGGAGGAAATAGCCAATGCAATAAAATGGGGGGATAAGACATTTTTCAGATATATTAGTGAGAAGAGGAAGGGCAAGAGTGGTATTGTCAGACTCGAGGGTGCAGAGGGGAAATATGTATAAGCTGATAAGGATAAAGCGGAATTGCTTAACAAATATTTTTGTTCTGTGTTCACAGATGAAGAACCAGGAGCAGGACCTCAGAAAACACCCACAAATAGGAACAGAAGTGATGGACATCTTGAACAATTTTCAGAAGACTGTGTTCGTGAGAAACTAGCTCAACTTAAAGTAGACAAAGCTATGGGACCGGATGGGATACACCCTAGAATACTGAGGGAACTTGGGGACATTCTAGCAGCTCCACTGACTGACCTTTTCAATGCCTCGTTGGAGACGGGAGTGGTGCCAAAGGACTGGAGAGAGGCTCATGTGGTGCCTTTACACAAAAGCAGAAGTAAGGATGTGGTTGAAAACTACAGGCCGGTTAGTTTAACTTCGGCGGTGAGTAAATTATTGGAAACGCTGCTGAAAGAGAAAATAGTGAGGTTTCTGGAGTCCAGCGGATTACAGGATCCGAGGCAGCATGGATTCACCAGAGGCAGGTCTTGTCAGACAAATCTGATTGATTTCTTTGACTGGGTGACCAGGGAGTTGGACCGAGGGAGAGCTCTAGTTGTGGTGTATTTAGATTTCAGCAAAGCCTTTGACACTGTTCCTCACAGGCGACTTATAAACAAACTGAGCACCCTAGGGATGGACCCTAAAGTTACTGCTTGGGTTAGAAATTGGTTGGGTGGGAGGCGACAAAGAGTACAAGTAAATGGAGCTCACTCTGAGGAGAAGGATGTTACCAGTGGTGTGCCCCAGGGATCTGTCCTTAGTCCGATTCTTTTTAACATCTTTGTTAGTGATATAGCGGAAGGGCTGTCGGGTAAGGTTTGCCTCTTTGCGGATGATACCAAAATCTGCAATAGAGTAGACACTCAGGAAGGTGTAGATAACATGAGGAGGGATCTAGCTAAGCTTGAAGAATGGTCTAGAATTTGGCAGCTGGGATTTAAATGTTAAAAAATGTAAGGTCATGCATTTGGGCTGCAGCAATCCAAGGGAGCAATACAGTATAGGAGGTGAAGTACTTTTGTCCACTAAAGAAGAGTGGGACCTAGGCGTGGTTGTGTCTGATAATCTTAAAGTAGCTAAACAGGTAGAAAAGGCGATGGCAAAAGCTAGAAGGATGCTTGGGTGCATACGGAGAGGAATGGCTAGCAGAAAAAAGGAGGTGATAATGCCTCTGTATAAGTCTTTGGTGCCACCTCATTTGGAGTATAGTGTGCAATTCTGGAGACCGCACCTTCAAAAGAATGTGAACAGGATGGAGTCGGTGCAGAGGGTGGCTACTAAAATGATTAGTAGGCTTCATTATAAAGCATATGAGGACAGACTTAAGGATCTTAATATGTACACCTTAGAGGAAAGGCGGGATAGAGGTGATATGATTGAGATGTTTAAATACCTCCGTGGCATAAATGTTCAGGGAGAGAGCCTCTTTCAATTGAAAGCAAGTTCTGCTATGAGGGGACATGGGATGAGGGTGAAGGGAGATAGATTCAGGAGTGATATGCGGAAATATTTCTTTACGGAAAGAGTAGTGGATCCATGGAATAGTCTCCCAGTGGAGGTGGTAGAGATGAGGACAGTAACTGAATTCAAAAACCCATGGGACCAACACAGAGGATCTCTAAAGGTAAAAAGTGGACTGTTGTAGTTGTTGATATGGAAGGGCAGACTAGATAGGCCATGTGGTCTTTTTCTGTCATCATGTTTCTATGTTTATCCCTGAGGATAAGTAACATGAAGTGGCATTTTAGAAAGCAAAAGCAAAACATCTCCAAAATGCCTACTGCATGCAAGTTTGAGGCTGATTTTACAAATGTCTACTTACTCAATATGGATGTCTAAAGGGAGAGCTACATAGACGTCCCAACAATGGTATTCTAGACGGGATGCCCACTGCACTAAAATCCCACTGCACTAAAAGTATAGACATTTGGTATCACTACAACCATACAATATGTGCTGCCATTTCTTATCCAAAGTTCTTACAATTGTAGACAGTACTGGGAATAGTAGGGGGGCATCTTCTCTATAACCTACAGATGATTTCCTGGCATAACGAGCACTTTCACGATGCCTGTTCATGTCCTGGAACAGGTTTAGACTTAGTCAAGGGCTGGGACATGTAGGATGAAAGGGAATAAATGCAACAGTATTCTAAGAAAATATATTTTTATGGAAAGGGTGGAACAGCTTTCCAGCAGAGGTGGTGGACATGTTGACTATATGAATTCAAGAAAGCATGGGACAAGCACAGAGGATTTCTGAGGGAGAGGACTGGATTGTAGTTAGTATGCATGGCTATGCCATTGGGTAACTATCTGCCATCATTTTCTCTGTTTCTGTGTATTAAAGGTGCCTTATTTAACTGTAAGGAGTATTTTAAAATATGTGTTCGGTAATATACCATACATTTCCAGCTTGTTGTTAAGTGCTGTCAAGGTGATGATTCATGGCAACCATCTGGGTAGCTGTCCTAAACTGTGTTTGGACTTCAGTCCAGTCGCTAATTATTGATATACCGGCATCCATAACTGCTCTTATTGTATTGATCCATCACAATGTTGGCCTTCCTCTTTTGAGTTGACCTTCAACCTTGCCAAGCTTGATGTCTCTCTCTAATGATCTTTCTCTTTGCATGATGTGTCCAAAATATGAAAGCTGAAGTCTTGTCATTTGAGCTTGTAAAGAAAGCTTAGGTTTGATCTTCTCTAGTATTAACTGATTTGTTTTTCGAGCAGTCCATGGTATACATAGTATTCTTCACAAGCACCATAATTTGAAGGCATCAATTTTCTTCCCGTCTTATGCAAAGGGCATAAACAGTGACAAGGAGACTCCAAGACACTGGGAGAGGGCTAAAGTGGTACCAATATTGGTAGGAAAGCCCCAAAGTACCAGGAGTGGGGTAAAATGGCACCAAGAGGATTAGATCAGGGTTGGAGCTTTGTGGGAAAATGAGCCTGTTTGAAGGATGTTTGAAAGAGTATCCAAGTGTCTCCATAGAAAGGTTTACCCAGAAAATTCTGATGGCAAGATCCTATTTTCTGTTGCACTGAAATCACATGAGTGGATTGAGGGCCTCTTCTTTGAAAAGATGATTGGAATGCAGCCTAAATGTTCATCCGTACTTTTCCCCAAGCGTCACTACTGACCAATCCCAAAAACACCTTCTGGGATAATATAATGTGTCTTTATAAAATACTAGCACAACTACTGAAGAAATAGCACCTAGACTAAGGATACTGACATTTCCACCTTTTCAGGAGCAGGTGTAAATATTAGTGTATAATATACGCAGGTATACACATACGAGGTAATTCCAAGGAGCAAATAGTGGGGCTGGACATCCCGTTGGGACATCCATCCCCCCTAAAGAGAGGTTAGATGGGGGGGGGGGGAGGGCATTGTGGAGGTAGAGTTAGAGCGGGTAGTGGGCGGTCTGTGGCCCTGGACGTACAGGGCCAATTCCAATGTTGGCCCTGTACATCCGGGGCTGGCTGCCTGTATGGCAAACTTATTCCACCTCTGAAGTGGAATAGGTTCCCCTAGTTGGCGAGGGATGGTAGGCCCGGGGAACAGCAAAAGGCAAGAGGGGGCAGAGGAGATTCCCCACAGCCCGACCCTGGCCTTGGGGGTCGGGCTGCAGGGAATGAAACTTCTTTCTGGTGGCCAGGGGCTGGG
The DNA here is from genome assembly GCA_033557465.1 of Ichthyophis bannanicus. NCBI lineage: Eukaryota > Metazoa > Chordata > Amphibia > Gymnophiona > Ichthyophiidae > Ichthyophis > Ichthyophis bannanicus. Next base: position 108,854,415 of record CM066040.1, read on the forward strand.
GATCGCGGCTCCTGAATGGAGCCATGGTGCCATGGCAACCAGATGCCATGGCACCATGGCTCCATTCAGGAGCCCTCATTGAGTTAGCCGGGCACGGCCTGTATGTGCAGGCTGACCAGAATCGGGGTCCCAGCCTGAGCCTGCACATACAGGCTTGGATGTGATTCTGATCCTGCAGAGTTAGACGCCTGGTTCTAACCGGGCACAAAGAGGGCATCTAGGACAGAATTGGGCCCATATTTTATAAAGTACACACATAAATTATGACTTTGCCTATAATCTACCCAAACTCCTCCCCTAAACTTGCCCACTTTAAAGCCACATACAAGTACGTGCCTAATTTCATAGTGCTTACTTTTACATGGGACCTAATTTTATAAGAGGCCTTGTATGCACATAAATCAGTGTTCTAAATGTAGAAGGGGTTCATAAAATTACCTCCATAAAGGGCACTTTTGAGACATTACCCTACCAGCACTGCACACCCATTTTCATGGGGTTTCAGTATGTCCATTTGCACCTTCTTTGAAGCAGAAACATATATACCTACAAAGGTTTATTCTGGGCTTTGAAAATGAAAGCCAGGTGCAGAGCTGCTAAGTTATTCCGTTCCAGGAGGGAGATTTTAGGCCAGTTTTGAATTTCTAACAACTCCATTCTGATGCATTATGGCATAGACGGCACTGATTTCAATGAGCTGAATCAGGATCTACAAATAGCACATTGCTTTAGGATGTAAGTTCAAAACCATTAAACCAGCACTGGCCAAAAGTCCCCTTCCTGGAATGTGTAACCTGGAAGCTCTGCAGATCCACACTCTCTTTCATCTGACCTCCCTCCAGTCAGATCACACATCTTTTTGCTGGTAGATGGTTTACACTAGTGATTCAAATTTAGGTTGCCTTCTATAAAAGCCAGTTGGGGTCAGTCAGAAAAAAGTAATTTCTTCAAAAATCTATCAGAATATTTGTGGGCTTGCCTTGGCTCTGGCAAATATACATACATTTTGCTGGGGGAAACTGTCAGGGATCTTCTTATGACTGTACAATATATATAAAATTCTCTAAATAAATTAACATTGTGAATAACAACATAAAATAAATGCAGCAGTTTTTGAACTTGCTAGAAGACAAGTGACCGACTGGCAGTGTCGGCAGACTGTGGGAGACGGGAACTACTGGCCCGCCTTAAGCTCTCAGAAACAATAGAGTGGGCTATTTTAGAACAAGAGACGGTAATGGCATGTAGTAACCTCACATACCAGCATACTTCCCTCTGAATATGTTCTACAATTACATTTACACAAGGCACTTCATGAATCAGATACTTTGCAGTGTTCAAAGGTATGCGCAATTAAAGAAGGAATGCAAATGGTATAAAGTACAACAATAGCCTTTTGTCAGCAGACGGCTTGCTTTTCTCTGCATGTTTTTGTTCTTGTTTTCGGAGACTTTCAGTTTAATCAGAACCAGAAATATGAACTGTCGTTTGCAACTACCTGGGTTCTTCTCTCCCTTTTAATACTTTCTTCCCACCTGTGTAGGAACTGTCCTCAGTCAATGACCACAGATCGTAGCTCTCTTTGGAAGCTGGTATGTACGCACCTGAAATCTGGCCACTAGGTGCTGCTGCTGTGGCACGGCAGAGACTCCCTTTTCCACATAGGAACTATGAACACTGCAGCAACAGCCCAGGCTAGAGCAAAGAGCTGAAGCCAGGACGAGAAACCAAACCCTTATTTTGTGCATTACAGTACATAGTGCTGTTAGCTAGTCATAAGGCAGGGTCCAGCTGCAGACGCTTCATAAGACAGAGGATAAGCCCTCTATCTATAGTCCATAGTATACTGCATTGCTTTCTCCTTCATTTTTAATTCACTTTATTTATTTAACATTTCTTATATACTGCCTTTCATGATATCAAGGTGGTTTACATTGAACAGGGCATTATAACTTGGAGATAACTATTTTACAGGGAACATGGGCAATGGAGGGTTATGTGGCTTGCCCCAGACCACAAGGAGCACCTGTGGGATTAGAAACCCCAGTCCTTCCAGCCCAAGGTTGCTGTCCTCTAGTGCGATTTGAACCCTTGATCTTCTGGCCTGAGGTAACGTGCCCCAACCACTAGACCACTAATCCCTCCTTTAAGTTCCATTTTGCCTACTCTGTTATATGAAGCAAATAAATTATCACCTTGACTCTGGAAACAGTTGCAACTTCTGAGAACAGGACATAGGGGTTCATTTATTAACAGTTAACGTGCTTTTTTTTTTACTGTAGTGCCCATCGATGCAAGCGATTACCCTATCTCAAAAAAGATAGCGTGGAATTAAACAAGGTACAGAGAAGGATGGAGCAGTTCTCTCAAAGAAAGACTAAACGGGTTGGGTCTCCATCTTGAAGGAGATGGTTGAGGCTAACGAAGTGACTGGGGGTGGAGCATGTAAAGAGGGTATGGTTACTTACCTTTTCAAACAGTATGAAGAATAGAGACATATATAGGTACAGTATGAGCATTCACTTGGATATAACATTTAAAAAAAAACCCTACAGAGTAGATTTGTTTCATTTTCTTTTATTTCATTCCAAAACAAAACCCAAAATGAGATGTATTTTGGTGTATTTCATTCCAGAGATAACATGGGAAACAAGATGAGCAAAATGACATGACTCCCAAACAAAACAGAATCCACAGCCATGCCTAGACGCTCCATGCAACGGAGGAGGTCTTTTACTAACGGGCGGTGTGTGTTCTGGCACTTGCTGAAGGCGCACTGGGACCCACATTACCACCCCTTGACAGCGCAGGATGATTCACATGCTAACTGCGGAACCTGCGTTAGGGTCACAAGTGGGCGGGGTAGAGACGGAGAGTGGGCGGGGTGAGCTTAGCGCAGCTAGCGCTGTGTTCACAGTATGCTCTAACTGCATTGGCACAGATTCACCTAGCTCCACCTCAGTAGGTGGCATTAAGTGCACCCTTACTAGTGTGGCATGCGCTAAGGGACCTGGCACCGTGTTACCTGCCAGAGACATGCTTTTCACCCCCCCGACAGTTAACGCAGTCGTGTTGCACCTAACGTATCATAGTTTGGGCGCTATTGCCACGTTAGGTGCAGCACCTTTTTGCCCTTTAGTAAAAGACCCTCTAAGGGGAAGAAGATTTAAAGATGGAGAATGTATTTTCTCACTCAGTACACAATCAAATAGGGAATTCGTTGCCAGAAAATGAATTTTATTCTTATAGGGCCAGATATTCAATTGGGACAGCTATGCGCCGCTACGGTGCACAGCCATCACCACCATCCTCTAACCCCGGATATTCAATGCCGGGGTCATATGTGTCCCCGGCACTGAATATCCAGGGTCACCGCACAGCCTCTGACACCACAGAAGCTAACTGGATAGCGGCGATATTGCACCACTACCTGATTAGTTCCCATGGGTAAAACTAAACCAGCTTTTCCTTCACCTACTTTTACCTGCAGGCCACTAACTGGCTAGTGATGTAATATCGCCACTACCTGGTTAGCGACTGTCACTGCCCACGACATGCCACGATGCAAAGCGATTAGTATCAGGGCGTATAGCGGCGTTAGTTAGGGATATTCAGTGGCACTAACCGTGTTAGTGGCATTTATCTTTACTGTATCTTTATTGTTCAATTTGACCGACTGCTCAGGCAATAGCATCAAAGCACTTTACACAATTACCGTACTGCAGTGCAGGAAAGGAACACCATTAAATGATAGGACAGTAAGAGAGAGGGAAAAGAGAGGGGGCAGGAGGGAGGTCTGGAGGGAACAAAAGACAGGAGCAGGGAGTGGTAAGGAGGGAGGGGCAGGCATATCTAGGAGGGCGTGGAGCTGGGGAGGCCAAAGGCCATCTGAAAGAGGTGTGTTTTTAGAGCAGCTTTGAAACTGTGAAGGATAATTTAGCACACAGAGAGATGGGGAGAGAATTCTATAATGCGGGCCCAAACAGAAAAAAGTTGATGTCAGGGTGCACTCCAGTCGGGCACAGGAAACAGAGGGAAGTACTCACCGATGATTGTGAATAGGGCGTAAAAGTCAATGGGGTGTATGGAAGTGAAGCAAATTGGCAAGATTCTGGGGGATGCCTGTATGGATAGTTCTATGGAAAAAATTTTGTACTGTACTAAAACAGACAGGAAGCCAATGGAGATGGATCAATATTGGGGTGATGTGATCAAAACTGGAGGAGTGTGTTAGGAGATGCGCAGCCATGTTTTGTAGCAATCAAAGCCTCTATAAATGATATTGAGAAATACCTGCCAAGGCTACATTATAATAATCTAGCCTTGAGGTTACCATGGATAGTAGGAGCATGGTCAGTGGAAAGAAAGGGGTGGACTGCACAAATTTGGTGTAGGGAATAAAATGCTCGGTAGAGAAGAATGGAGATGTGCTCCGCAAAAGAGAGGGAAGCGTCAAGTGTGACACCCAGATACTGAAAAGAAGAGGCAAGAGGAACAGGGATATCAGTGTTAGACCCAACAGTAGAGTTGTTGGGTCTAACACATGCCGCAGCCACTGTTCTCTTTAAGCCGTGCCGGGTCCTCTGCCAACATTCCCGCTGGTGGGGGGAGGGGTGGAGCGTCGATCGTGCTGCATTCCCCCCCCCCCCCCGGCAGGAATGCCAGCGGAGGACCCAGCGCAGCTTAGAGGGAACATTGGGTACAATAGGTATTTCCTTGTCCCCAGAGGGCTTACAATTTAACAGGCCAATGCGGAAAACTAGTGCGGCCTTTAAGCACAAATAAGGCCATTTTTAAGACACTGCTATTGCCAATGCAGAAGAGAGACAGATGCATGCATAAACAGAAAAGGACAAACTAGCACACAATTAACGCCAAGAGTATTTAAATGTATTTAAATTATAGACAAATGAGCAGCACATAATAAAGTGGTATGCAAATACTGGCTACGCCCGATGCAGAGAAACAGAGGATTTTGCAACCAGCCTTAGCACCAATATCTCTACAGCTGGTCTTGAGGTGGCTTAAACATCTAGTACGTGCTCCCCAACAGTATTTGGAGGGCATCGGGGGCTTTCCCCAATGCCTGGATCATTGGAGGATAAATGTCAAAGATGATCCAGGCATCAGGGAAAGCCCCCTGTGCCCCCAACAGAAACCGAATCCCTGGTGGCCCAGCAGCCACGATCCCCCACCCACTCCCAACTTAAACCTGGTGGCTCAGTAGCCCCGAACCCCCCATCCAACTAAAAATAATCCTGGTGGCCCAGCAGCTCCAAACCCTCCAACCCCTCCTGGTACCTTTAGAAATGAGCGGGAGCACTACCCATGTGCTCCCACTCTTGCTCCGCCATCTTGAAAAATGGTAGAATATGCCTTATATGGCAGTCTGACCCCTGGGATGCACCGCGCAGGGCCAGGCACCGCCATTTTTCAAGATGGCATGGCAAGAGCAGGAGAGCATAGGCAGCGCTCCTGTTTATTTCTAAAGGTACCAGGAGGGGTGGGGGGGTTTGGGGCCGCTGGGCCACCAGGTTTATTTTTAGTTGGGTGGAGGGTTCAGGGCTGCTGAGTCACCAGGGATTTGCTTTCTTTTGGAGGCACTGGTCCCCAACAGTATTTTGATGGCATTTCCCCTCAGATGATCCAGGCATTGGAGAAACCCCGCCAATGGCATCAAAATACTGTTGGGGCTCATATGCAAATTGGCTACATGGTGCCCCTGTTTCTCTGGGAGAGCATGCCAAACCAGTGCCAACTTCTTTGCGCATGTGTTTGGCTTGCTCTCCCAATTTAAAGCTCCCATTTTGTGCACAGTTTAATACGTGGCTAATTTGCATATGAGCCCCTTTCTGCATGCTAAAGTTGTGTGCTATCAGTGTGCTGCAAATAGGCATAAAACGTTGATAGAGCATGACTTCAGTGCCAGCTTTCTACATCGGCCTGTAAGTTCATACCTTAAGCAATGGAGGATTAAGTGACTTGCCCAAGGCTAGAAAGAGTGTCAGTGGGATTCAAACTCTGGTGCTTTGTAGTCAGTAGGCTGCTGTGCTAACCACTCAATACTCCTTCACTCCTAGATGTAGGTCAGGGGTTCTCAACCCAGTGCTTGGGACACACATAGTCAGTCAGGTTTTCAGGATAACCACAATGAATATGCATGAGAGAGATTTGCATACAATGGAGGCAGTGCATGCAAATCTCTCTCAAGTATATTCATTGTGGTTATCCTGAAAACCTGGCTGGCTAGGTGTGTCCCAAGGATTGGATTCAGAACCCCTAATCTAATCTAAGCATCTAGTATAGATATAAGGGATTTGGACACGCTCTTTGAGGAAAAGTCTATAAATGATTATTAGCCAAGTAGACTTGGAAAAGCCACCACCTATCCCTAGGATCTGCCAGGTCGACTTTAGTGATCTGGGTTAACCACAGTCAAACAGGATGTTGGGCTCGAAGGCCCTTTGGTTGTAATTACTCACTTTTTTTCAAATCAGAGCTTGAGGCGAGCTACAATCAGGCATACAAGTTATCAGGCGCGATTCTATAATGAGGCTGCAAACTTTTAGAGGCGGCAAAAAAAAAATGCCCCCAAATCACACCAGCACCGGCCGCCTCACAGTGCCAAAAATTAAAACCCCCAAATCCCAGATCAGCGATTTGGTGCAGCTCTGCCCTGTTGCTTTTGCTGTGTTGGAGTCGGCAGCAGCAGAAGCAGACCGCCGAAGCTGGGAGTTTGAATTTAAAAAAAAAGACAACCAATTAAGCAAAAGAGCGGGCACATGCCTCATTCCGCTCATGTGAGCAGCCAGCCGGTCCCGCCCCCTAATGCGACATCAGAGGGGGCGGGACTGGCCAGGCTACTCACATGTGCCAAATTGCTGCCAGTTTGGCAGCAGTCGGAGAAGTTACCTCAGCGCAGCTTGGTGCTGCCGCAGCTGCCAGAGAGCTGTTTTTGGGCACGAGTTGTTATTATTTGCATCTTAGCAAAGCAGAGCAGGTTAGTGGGGCTGGGGGAGCAGCATCAGTTTGTCACTGGCGTTGGTAAAGAGCCAGATTTTGTTGCGCCATTGCATCCAGGATAGGCAGTGGGCCTTAGGGAAGGCCCTTCAGATTTGAGCTGGACAGAGAATATTGCACAGAAGGTAGTCCCGGAGCTCTGTTGGAAGGACCATCTCACCTTCAGAGGTGCCTTTTTTTTGTCAGAGTTTGCACATCAAATTTATTTTGCTACAACCAGATTGATAAGGAGGGAAGATATAAAATGAGCAAAACTAATCCCGATAGCCATGAAAAAAATCATTTTCTCTTATTAGTCTTAGTCAACTGAAAGGTGTTGGTGGGGGTTACTGAAATATGGATTGTCTTTGAGCTTTTGCGTTCTTTATGCTGCCAGACTGAAATTTAAAATATTTTGTCAGTTCAGATTCAAGGAAATTTTAAATTTTTAAGGGAATCTCTCAGTTTAATTTTGTGTAGTATCCTGATATCTTCACCGCTGCTGAGTTCTGGACTTTTCCAGCTCTAACACAATCCAATCCAGCCTTTGAATTCATGACTACCAGGATTATTTTTTCTCATTTTATATCTTCCCTCCTAATCAACAATCTGGTCATAGCAAAATAAATGTGATGTACAGATACTTAAATTGGTTTGATGAGGGAAGGGCTGCTGTGTAAGTGGCTTTTCATTAATCAAATTTCATGTTTTATTATTATGTTTGTTTTATTATAACATCTGTTTTAGTAAATTACATGTGTATATTGGAAGTCACCTAGGATTTTAGATGAGTGCAATATACATTTAAAAATAAAGTATACTAAATGTATGCACATGATGCCGCAAGGAGTCTCCGCACATGGCCCTGCATCACTGGGAGATGGAGGAAAGCAGAAACCTCAGATTGGGACCTACACGATCATGGAATAAAATGGTCAGACAACAAAGTTCAAAGAGAATTTTATTTTCAATGTAATTATCTGATTTGGTGCTTTCTTTATATTTTATATAGTACATGGAAATGCATCTCGTTCTATTTCTCTGCTATTGCACTGTATGCAGAATCTGGATTCTTGGAGTTGCAGTTTATTTTTTTATCTGCATACTGTATATTTATTTTTAAATTATGGGGACTTATTCTGTGCTTGGTGAGGGTCTGTGTTCTGAGTGTGTGACCAAGACCAGGTGTTCTCTTAATATGGAGTTTGTATGTAGGTATCTGTACTGTAGTAATTGAATTATTCAGCTTTTCAAATCGGTGTTTGGATGTTCCAGGGCCCACTGTAGTATTTACAGTGATGGTTTTTTTGGATGGGCTCCTTACATGAGTTTTGGAAGTTGGTGCCGATATGGTATGGTGCTGTGTAGTATGGTAGATTTGTTCTATAGATACTCAGTGACTTTGTTGTAGGGTTTTGCATTAGTTCACAATATGCCTGGTACTGGAGAATGTTTGTTTTTGTTGTTAGTGAGATGATCAGAATCAGATTTTTTTTAAGATATTGAGATTGGTGGATGAATGTCCTGGTTCTGCTCAGCACCCACTATTGAGGGAGGGGGTTCTGTGGATGCAAAATATATGTTCAAAAAGAAAAAGCAAGATCCAAAATGCAGTTTATAACAAAATAAAAAATGAGTTATAATTTAGTTTTCTAAACTGTGCTGTTGGTTCTCGCTCTTTTAGTTCCTCGGTGTGTCAACATCTTGCATTTCCTCCATATAATCGAATCGTCTTTTTGCTTCAGTCCCTGACTGGAGTTTGGAGAAAGCCCCTCCCTCTACGAGGGGTGGGAGTGCTATCTCATCCTTCGCCTCAGGCAGCAGATTGCCTTGAGCCGCCCCTGCAAGTTATTTCCCTACCTAGGCAAGCTTATAATTTATGCTATACCTCAGACAAATGAGGATGAAGTGACCTGCCCATGATCACATGGAGCATTAGTGGAAGATACAGGATTTGAATCCGGCTTCGCTAGCTCTCAACTTGCCGCGGTAACCAAAAGGCTGCTCCTCCACTTTCTTATATCATATGATAATTTTCATTGACAGCCTCTTCTTCTGAGATCACCTTTGGTGTTAGTCCAGCTTTGGAGCTGGTGCTTCCTCCTGTGCATTAGACAAACATGCATTCAGTTCACTTGCCAAACCGTGGGCTTATGGCCAATGTTTGCACTGAAAATACTTCTAGGAGAATGAATCACAATTGCAAGCTTTGTTCTGTAGTTTGGACAGTAAGCCAAAGTCCTTTCTATTATGGAAATGTACTTAATACCATACAGTTCATGGGCATGTAGAGGTTTATCTGTGTCTATATGCTGACACTGTTATTTGTGAACTGATATGCTTTGCATCTATCAGCTATCAACAAATCACTTGCTAGATGGAAGAGCTTTTTCCTCTAAAGTTAAGGATTTGTACTTTTTGGGGTCAGTAAACTATATTTTGACCTGGCAGTTCCATCTTGTTTTAGTCTTCCAACTCAACTGATCTGGAACAATGGCACATTCAGAACTACCTAGGACTTTTTACTCCTATTTAATATACCTTCCAAATTTATTTTTAGCTGGTCATTGTAGCGATAGCCCTTAGTTGAAGTCTATATACCAAAACTCTTTCTAAATCTGGCCACTAGGTGGCACAATTTTAGGATGTTTATGGCTCCCTTCCCCCACCATGAGATTTGAATGCTGCCTTTCCCACATCCCCAGCCTCAGCAGAAGACCTGAATCGGGAATCCAAGTCTCTCCACATGGCATTACATGGCACAGGCAGTGAACCGACAGGCAGAGAAATACTCTAGTTTGTGTCACACCATCCTACTAGCAGCTTACTCTTTCTACCTGCCCCATAGGCAATAGAATGGGGTGGGCCACATTGGCCATGGCCTCACCAATATTTTGTTCAGTACAGCATCAGCAATTAGAGAGCTTGGGACTAGAGATAGGTTTGTATGGCCCCTCCAAACAAAAAGATGCTCCACTACCCCTGAGCAGTCCAGTCTGTTTGCTGAAAAGAAACCAGAGGTTATGTCACTCCTGCTATGTGGTACAACAAAACAATCTTGTAGATACTCCTGAACATACAAAGATCATCTATTGTGATATGTCCCATGGCTGACATCTTGCCACTATTCTTAAAAATGACAACATATCAAACATAGTAAGACCCTAAAAATAAACATGTTCTGACCTTCTATAATTCCATTTCCAGAAGACAGTTATGAATAAAGAAGTGAGGTTGCCATGCTGGTCTCTGCTTGAACACGTAGAGGTATAAGCCAGTCATGAAACTGGAGGTGATATCATGTTACTGAACTAGTGATGCACTTGTGATTCGCTTTCCTTACTTGTGTCTCATCATGTTACACATATTATGGTGGCAATTTTATAAATGAGCACGTGTAAATAGTACGCACATACTTTTAAGGACAATTTCTCCAAATGGGTTAGTTTTGTGCATATCTTGACAGTCATGAATCTCACTCCTAAACCAGGATATGTGGATTAAGATCTCAGTCTTTCAAAGTTACTGCTAATGCTTGGCATAGTACTTGCATCATGCCAAAGAGAGCATCCTTCTGTAGTTTATAATTTGCAATATGTACAGGCAACTTGTCAGGGTGCGACTGGAAGTTCCTTTTAATCAAGTTTGTAGCACCCAAAAGGATGGGAACATTTTCTGTATCCTTCTGCCACATTTTCTTAGTCTTTAACTGCATTGCTTGGTACTTAAAGATCTTCTTTCTCCACTTAATATATGGAATAATTGCTTTGTACTGAAACCTCTATTATCTATGCAGTTCTTATGTTTTTCTGCTTCACCACAATGCCTGGACCTTTGCATTCAGCTTCTTAATTGGTTGGAATGCAAATGTCTCAGGTGATCATAACGTCTTCATTTTCCATTTCTCTTAGGGTCATGATCTCAGTACTCTGCAGGGGGAGTGAGGGAGTATTTATTCCTCAGTTTACAGTTGTTAGTTTGTCAAAATGAGCTCTTTTCAGAGTCCTATTCGTGCCCTGGAGAAGAACATCTCCGACAGCGAATTGAGACATGCAGGATGGATATCTTTTTTGGACCATGCTTGACACATCCCTAGCATGCCGCATGTGACTTGGATGTCCCCCAAGCCATTTTAGAAGGATAGCCATGTGATTTTCGCATCTGAATGAGTGTTTTCAGCCATTGAAATCACGAATAAAGCTACTAAATTGAACCCCCCCCCCCCCCCCCGATAATTTTTGCTCCTTCAAACCTACCAATAAATAAAAAGGCATTCCTCCTGGTTCCATTTGCAAAATGGCAGGCCAGGACATATATAGGAGAGAGGCACAGTTGTATTCTGAAATATGGTCACCTGCAGAACGGTGGACGGCCATATCTACCATGTGCAAGTATCTAAAATCAGGTAAAAACCTGCACATGCATAATCTATTGCTCTGCATGTCCCATTTTTGCTTCTATGCAGTGGACATATGTATTTTTCAGAGTGGGAAAAGACTGATTTTACAAGGCACTTACATGTGCCCACCTTCCCTGCTGCCCCTCCCACTGTATATAGGATGTTTTGACTTGGACGTCCCAAATTTCACCTAAACAGCCTATCTAAAATGTGCCCTTACAGGTTTGACTATAGAGGAAAGACTCCAACAAAAACTCACAAGTATGCTCCACAAATATTTTATCACTTGTTATGTCGCAGAAGAATAAACCCAGGCATTCCACATCCAGCTCTCAAACATCTCCTCTATCAAGACATTATTTACACACACACCATTCTAATACAGACCTCGGGTTCCTTTTAGTAGTTTCTCAAAATAAAATCATAAAATTATAACCTCCCCAGTTGTTAGCCAATATGCATTCACACTCATCTCACACTCTCACCAACCATCTTATCAAAGACAAAATGCATGGGCAAGTTAAAAAAAACAGCAACTAAGTTCTGTCTTTCTTTCTGTTTAAGGTGACAACAAAGTCTATTGAAGGAATGGCCAGTTTGAATCTCCAAAACTTTCTGCCGCTGGAAGTCTTAACTCAACCTAGTTGTGAATCCCAAGCCAAATACTTTACAGTTCATGACAATATGTTAACCAAGGGAATAAACTGACAATTGCATAATCAGTACAGTAGTTGAATATACTATAATACTGAAAGAGAGAATGTGTGTGTTTATTCCAAAATAGCATCCAGTCAGTTCATAATCATAACAGTACCATCACATTGTTATAACTGTTTACACACCTCATGTTACTGACTATTGTGCACATAATCCTTATTAATGAATGGCTTCTCTGAATTCACTGGACAATGAAGATTTTGCTTCCTGAACACCTTTGGGTGTATCTTATGGATTTTGGGTTGATGATCACGAAAATCACCTTGAAATTTTCCTATCACGCACCATTTTTTGCAATCACCTTTTTTTGTGATTTCCTCGCATATTTTAAGTTTACTCATATGTTGCCTAGAAATTAAACTGTTTTGTTTAGCTCAGGCATGCCTGGGCAGTAACAATGTACAATGGAAATGCTACTGCTCAGGAAAGAGTGGTGATGCTTAGTCAGGATGGATGCTGGCAGTACAGGCTACAAAAGCAGCTTTCATATACAGATGATATGCATTACATCGATATCAGTTTGTGTACTTAACAATAGCATTTACATGTAAGCTTCTCGTCTAAATAATGATTTGTTACAGCAGAAATGTCTCATCAATGTCGCAACAGCTGCAATGCATTCTGTTACATTTGTGGTGAGTATATGCTTAGTCTCAAAGATGCAGCATGATTGCACTTATTAAGAAAGCATATGATCTCTACTTCAGTTGTAAAGTTGGTGATCATGACAAATCCTGGGCTCCTCACATTTGCTGTGTCACATGTAACGTCCATCTCAGAGCTTGGCTCAGAGACTCAGAAGTCAATGTCATTTGCAGTCCCCAATGATATGGCGAGAACAGAAGGATCATGTTATGGACTGTTACTTCTTTCTGACCAAAGTATCCAGCTTCTCTGCTAAAAATAAGAAATCTTTTGACTACCCCAGTCTGCCTTCAGCTATGAGATAAGTGCCACATGACGACAGTATGCCAGTACCGAAGCTACCAGAAACATGGAGCCTAGATGAGGTGGACGAAGATGCCACAATACATGGGCCAGACGTGGAAAATGACATGGATCCAGATTCTGAACCATTTATGTCCAGAGTGCCTCATCTAATAACACAGTCAGAAATGAATGACCTGGTGAGGGACTTAAGTTTGTCAAAAACAAAAGCTGAATTACTTGGTTCAAGATTGCAAGGATGAGGTTTGCTATTGCCAGGTATGAAAATTCCTGTCTTTTGGACCCACCAAGAAGATATGAACATTTTCTTTGCACAGGTTGGCAATCTCTGTTTCTGCACTGACATAGATGGGTTGTTCACGGCTTTGGGTTGTGAGCATGACCACAACAATGACGCCTTTTTATCGATTCATCACTGTTAAGCCTTAAAACTGTCTGGTTACACAATGGCAATGTCCACTCTTCAATACCTATTGCCTATGCAGAACACATGAAAGAAACCTATAAACACATGGAACTATTGTTGAAACACATACAGTACAAAAACAACAACAACTGGAACATCTGTGGTGATCTAAAAGTAGTGACACTGCTACTTGGAATGCAGCTCGGGTATACCAAGTACTCTTGTTTCATTTGCAAATGGGACTCCCATGCTAGAAAATCTCATTACATTAAAAAGAACTGACCGTTCCATAAGCATTTTGTTCCAGGAGAAAAAAATGTGGCACACAAACCACTTGTTAACACAAGAAAGATATATTTGCATACTCTTCATATAAAACTCAGACTGATTAAAAACTTTGTGAAAGTGATGAAGAAGGATGGTGAAGGATTTTGATATTTGAGACAGATGTTTACAAGAATTACTGATGCCAAGATAAAGGAAGGAATTTTTGTGGGGCCACAAGTCAGATACATCATCACCAGAACATTGCAACGATGGAAAAGCGGTACAGGGCAACTGGAACCCATCAATGTTGGCCAACTATTGTTGGACACTGAGATGAGAATCATCAGATGCTAAGTACAAATGAAATTCAGGAGCAAAACGTTTTAGTTCAGGTGAGCTAGAATGCAATATGTCAGCATCATTGTGTGATTAAACATGCTAAATTCAGTGAAAATTTAATTTCCTCTTTCTCCAAATTCCTACATGATACAGTCAATCTGAAATTATATTTGTGTTCAGTTTTAAGTTGCTTATCATAATCACCAAAACTTTTTCAGGAAGAAAAAAACCTTTTGAACAAATTTGTTATCCATTGAATTTCATTGCCTTAGGACAACAAAGCAACATTGAAATGATGATCACAGATAACTTGAGCTTCTTCTGGGATGACAAAAACATGTGCTCAAGAAAGAGGCAAAGCCTGGCTGGGTACAACAACACAAAACAAATGTTTTTAATCAGCAGCTGACAACAAATAGACATGAATTCCTTACATTTCAGCATTAGGGTACTGGAGTAGTCCCGAAAGATAATATACATTGTCCCTCATGTTCCAAAATTTGGAGATGTCTTGCTGCTTGAAATACTGTTTCTTTTTGCACAATGCTTAAAAAGCATGTGATAGTCATTCCCGGTCATGTATTCCACCCCCCCCCCCCTCCCCATTTCAGGCTAATCTGTATGATCTTTAATAATCCATTTAAGACTAATAAGAGAAAATATTTTTTTTCACTCAACATGTAATCAAACTCTGGAATTCGTTACTGGAGGATGTAGTAAAGGCTGTTAGTGTAGCTGGGTTTAAAAATGGTTTGTACAAGTTCCTGGAGGAAAGGTCCATAAACCATTAGAGGATCCAGGAAATACACTGCATACCCCAGGACAAGCATTGTGGAACCTGTGTGGCTTTTTGGGAACCTGCCAGGTACTTGTGATCTGGATTGGACACTGTTGGAAATAGGATACTGGGCTTGATGGACCTTGGTCTGAACCAGTATGGCATTTCTTATTTTCTTAACTGTATTGTCAAGTTTTTAAATTGAGAGGCAGTCATGTCTCTAAAAAGCCATACAGCTCCAAATCCTAGATGTTCTCTGGAATGCCCACCAGTCACAGATTTTTCTGGTGGCTACAGTTCTCCAGATCATCAAGCTTATCAGCTTGACTTGCTACTAGATCTTCCAGCTGCTGTAACTCTGCTGTAATCTGCACATCTCCAATCAAATGGCCCTGATATGTCACCAGTGACTGCACTGTTTAGTCAATTTTTGCTGAAATGTCATCGACTTGGTCCTCCATGGCCTGGATCACTGCTGCAGAGACCTCCTCAACTGACCCCATAGCCCATAGTCATTGCTTCCACCTGAGGACTTACCAGTTCCCCCTCCACCATCTTAGTTACCCCAAGCCTGCTCCTTCCCTTTTCATTTTTATTAGTTTTCATTGCTATAAAGGTAACCACCTATCGTGTTTTAATACTGTAATTGTCCTGTCTCCTCCAGTAGAGTTATAAGTGCAAATAAGTTCAGGATGGGTGGTTAAAGAGTGAAAGAAATGAGAAGGCACCCACAAGCCCACAGAACTGCATCTTCCCTTGCTCACCGCATCACATGATCGCTGGCAAAAAAAATTTTAAATGGTAACCTGCACATACATCCATTTAAAAAACGACCCCAGGAAGTTTATGCCCATAGATTTCCACCTGCTTGTGGCACATAGAAATGCTCTGTGTTAATTTATGCATGCATTTCAAAAATATGTGCATATATGCAAATCCCTCCTCAAGCATGCCATCAGGAATGTCTCCACTCAGTCTGGGTAAAGTAACGCATGCTCAGGCTGTACGCACAACACACAAGGGTTGCAGAGCAGAGATGGCGTCCATCTGTCCAAGAAGGGTTGAAGTGTCTTCCACAGCAGACTGGCTAACCTACTAAAGAGAGCTTTAAACTAGATTTGTTGAGGGATGGGTGAAGAAAGTCCCCAGGTAAGTGAAACATTAAATACCTCTGTAGAAATTGGTAAAAGCGGCAACATCTGGGAAACAGTGTATAAATGCCCATAGCATGGGAAATAAGATCCCAGAGTTCAGGCTTTAATGGAAAAGGCTGACTTGGATTTAGTGGGAGTTACGGAGACATTGTTCACAAACAACCATGGCTGGGATGTAATTATACCAGGCTCTACTTTATTCAGGAAGGATAGGGTAGGAAAAAGGGGAGGAGGAGTGGCACTATATAAAAACATAGAAATATGACGACAGAAAAAGATCACCTGGTCCATCTAGTCTGTCCTTCCATATCAACAACTACAACAGTCCACTTTTTACCTTTAGAGATCCTCTGTGTTGGTCCCATGCTTTTTTGAATTCAGTTACTGTCCTCATCTCTACCACCTCCACTGGGAGACTATTCCACAGATCCACCACTCTTTCCATAAAGAAATATTTCCACAAATCACTCCTGAATCTATCCCCCTTCACCCTCATCCCATGTCCAATTGAAAGAGGCTCTCCCCCTGAACATTTATGCCACGGAGGTATTTAAACATCTCAATCGTATCACCTCTATCCCGCCTTTCCTCTAAGGTGTACATATTAAGATCCTTAAGTCTGTCCTCATATGCTTTATAATGAAGACCACTAACCATTTTAGTAGCCACCCTCTGCACCGACTCCATCCTGTTTACATCCTTTTGAAGGTGCGGTCTCCAGAATTGCACACTATACTCCAAGTGAGGTCACACCAAAGACTTATACAGAGGCACTATCACCTCCTTTTTTCTACTAGCCGTTCCTCTCCGTATGCACCCAAGCATCCTTCTAGCTTTTGCCATCATCTTTTCTACCTGTTTAGCTACTTTAAGATCATCAGACACGGGGGCGGAGCCTGATGTCCAGCGGGTTAGACGCTTTGCGCTGAAGCTCCCGAGGGGCCTACTCAGAATCCTGACTTAATACCTACATTAACTTAATATTTTGCTCAGAACTTACCGGGGTGCCTCGGGGGAGATGGCGGCCCATAAACCAGCGCGCTTAGACTTCGGATCTCCCTCTTCTTCACACGGAAAACGTTCCAAGACAGAGCTGCCTTCCCCACAAAAGATGGTGCCATTTCGGGATAACCCCGAAATGCAACAGGAGATCTTGGAGGAAATACGTGGTGTGAAGGAACTGGTGCAGTCTAACGGAGAAGCGCTCCGAGCCATGAGAGAAGATTTTGGTGTGCTTCAGGATCGTTTTGAGGGTCTTTCATTACGGCAGGACAATATGGCGGGGGTCCTTGACTCGCACGTGGTGCGCTTGGTGAAACTGGATGAGGCTGAGCGTCAGATACAGAGTCTACAGAAAGAGTTGGAGGATAGCAATAATCGAGCCCGTCGCAACAATGTAAGGCTCATCGGTGTACCGGAGGGCGCGGAAGCAGGAGATATGAGAGAATTCCTGGTCAAAACTCTTCCCTCCTTGCTGAAGATTACTTTTCACAGAGATTTGGAAATTGACCGAGCACATCGTGTTCCTACCAGCATGGCGCTCAATCGGACGACCCCCCGGCCCATCATTTTTCGTCTACTGAGATATCAGCAAGTTGAGCAAATTCTAAATGCTGCCCGGGCGAATCGTCATTTGGAGTTTGAAAATCATAAAGTCTCCTTCTTCCCTGACTTGGCTAAGCCCACAGCTGACCGTCGGAAGAGACTCCTTGCTTTTCGACCTAGACTTCAACAGCTACAGGCTCGCTTCGGCATCTTATATCCTGCGAAGCTTAGAGTGACTCTCCATAACCAAACTCGTACCTTCGAAGATCCTGATCTGCTAGCAACATTTCTAGCTTCTAAAGAAGCAGACCAGATGCGCTAATCCAACAGCTTGGATGGAATCCGCTGGAACTGTCCGCCATTTTGAATGGCCCGATGCGGTGATCGCTGCTTGAAACGGAGACTGCCTGGACTTTTCTTTCTCTTTATATATACCTTATTGGTCTCCTTTCTTTCCACGATGAGACCCTTGGTCAGTTTCGGAGCTTGTATAGCATTGTCGGATTTATGTTTCAATTCAGGCCTTCTCTGGGGTTTCTCCCCGCAGACATCAGGCCGCCAGTAATTTCTGGGGTTTTGCTTCTTCTCTAAGGCACTTCGGTGCTTATTTTGTTATAAGGGGCGCTTCATGGTTTTCCTTAATTTAACTCCTATCATGTTGTTTCTGCAGTCATTTACTGGTACTATGAGCGACATTGTGTACCTTTGTGCGCTATTATGTTTCTTTTCAGATTGTTTAACTATTTGGCATGGCTTTATGTACGTTATCATTACTGACTGTAAAAGGCATCAATAGTCCATTCCAAAGAAGGACACTCCCTAGCTCTCTTAATCATGATTATTCTGAGTTAGTGTTTTTTCAGGAGGCCCATTTACTGGGCATAGCTATTTCCTATCTCCTTCATTACGACATACTGGAAATTGGCTCCCATCTGCACCTCAATGATTGGTGGAATTATGTCCATTTTACTGTAATTATGAGCAACTACCTCGTATGTCAATCTCTTCCACTCAAGCCCTTCACTGCTTGTTTAAAAGGAAGGTGTTCCATGATTATGTTCTAACTGCTAACTGCTCTCATTTGGCTGTTTACTTTTGTATACATTTCTGTCACAGGATCAGCCTGTATCATCAATACCATTTCTGCTTGTTTGCTGTACAATAACTGATGTGTGTAAGCGCTTATGTGATGACTCTTATTAGCTTAGAGAAGAAGCATAGGGGTGGGGGGTAATTGGGGTTGTTTTCTTTATTGTATGTGTGTATTTGTATCTTTTGGTGTGTTGTTACTTTTGTTTGTTGTAAAATGAAAATAAACGTCTTAAAAAAAAAAAAAAAAAGATCATCAGACACAACCACGCTCAGGTCCCGCTCTTCTTTAGTGGACAAAAGTACTTCACCCCCTATACTATATTGCTCCCTTGGATTGCTGCAGCCCAAATGCATGACCTTACATTTTTTAACATTAAATCCCAGCTGCCAGATTCTAGACCATTCTTCAAGCTTAGCTAGATCCCTCCTCATATTATCTACACCTTCCTGGGTGTCTACTCTATTGCAGATTTTGGTATCATCCGCAAAAAGGCAAACCTTACCCGACAGTCCTTCCGCTATATCACACTATATATATATAAAAAATAAAATTAAAGTTATAGAATTACAGGGCTTAAAAGGGAGCAAGAGGGCACTGTGGCTTAAACTAGAAAGAGGGAAAGGGAAATCCATTTGCATTAGAGTGATATACAGATCTCCTTCACAGAGGGAAGAAGTGGACAGGGATTTAACAGAAGACATACGCAGTATTGCCATGAAAGGAGAAATGCTACTGATAGGTGATTTCAATATGCTGGATGTTGACCGGCACATCCCTGCTGCGGTGTCATCTAGGAGTAAGGAGATCCTCGATACTCTACAGGGAGACCTATTCAGGCAACTGGTAACAGAACCCACACATGAAGGGGCCATACTGGACTTGGTGCTCATCAAAGGGGAAAGTGTTTCTAATGTCATAGTGGGAGTTCAACTCACATCCAGTGATCACCAGATGGTGCAGTTAAGTATTAGGACTAGGGCTGATAAATTCCATTCAAAAGCGAGGGTCTTAGATTTTAGAAAAACTAACTTTGCCAAGATGGGACAATACCTCCAGGAGTCATTAGCAGGATGGGAACAGCTGGGGGATGTAGAAAAGCAACAGGCAAAACTGAAAGGAGATATTTTTAAGGGCAACAAACCTTTTTGTTAGAACGGTAAATAAATGTAAAAGGAAAAGGAGGCCACTATTGTTCTCAAAAGAAGTAGAGGAAAAGGTGAAGAAAAAGAAACTTTAACTTAATGAAAAGCAGCAGCTACTGACAAGAACAGCTCTTTACTAAATAGACTGTAAGTTACTCTATCAATAGATATCGTACGAAATGAACATATGAAATAAGAAATGTATGCCTGTAAAATTGGCACACACGTCTTAATCACTATATGCGCTAGATAGTAAATATACCTTGATTTGCTGTTTATAAAACATCATCATAAATGCGCTAATACTTACAGCTAAGATCATTGCTAGTATTCACATCTATTTACCCAATGTTTCTAATATTGCAAATAATGCTGTTATATTATTGTGTTTGCTAATACGTTGCCATTCATTGTTGCTAGCAGCCTCTCAAGCAACATTTTATCTACTCTGTCACTTGTACCTCTCTCATATATTTAAACAGTTAGGAATCTGTATACACTGTTCCCAATACTAATCTGTATACACTGCTCACAGTACCCCTCACATCTGATCACACTGTTGCCAGCACCTCTCTTAATAGATTACACTGTTGAAAATAAACAGATATATTAACAATAGGATATTCCTATCCTTCCCACTTAAAATAGAAAACTTACTCCTATTTCCAATACCTTCCATAACTTGCTCCTCTATCAAAATAAATTATACACACTCTCACATACTACTTGTCCACTTCATATATTAATCTTAGCAAAAATGAAACTTACACAGATCATAATACATCTTTTATATGTCATAAGCATTGCCATAAGCATACTTACCTCTCCCATAATATGCTACCAACCACAATACCCGCATTACCACCATCCTAGAATGACTTACCAGCACACCAACCCTCAACATATAAATCAAATATTCATTATTAGCCACAAACCATATTCACACATACATAGCCCTTTAACAGTTAGATACACAGATACACGAATAAGAAGATTAATTAACATACAAACAAAAACATATAACGAAATAAAAAAGCTGAACCCACCCATTCAAGACTTGAAAATAATCCTCATAAATGTAAGATCTGTTAGGAACAAGATCCCAATCATTATAGATCTCATTACTGATGAGAACCCAGACTTCCTCTGCCTAACTGAGACTTGGCTAAGCAACTCTGATACTGTCTTAACAAACCAATTAAAAATAAAAGGTTATACCCTATCCATCTGTAACCGCAATCAAAGAAAAGGTGGTGGAGTCTTAATACTATCAAAATCAAGTTTGAATTGTTCCACCTCCATTAGTGAATCTAATGATAATACAGATATACTAATGATAGAAAACAGGAACATAGCAATTTGCCTCTTTTATAGACCACCAACTTCGGATATTCAAAATATTACAGCTATACTAGAAACAGCATGCAAAACAACCACAAAGAAACCCCATATCATCCTGGGAGATTTTAACTTATCTACTTGCAATACTAACCAATCCGCAATCATTCTTGAATCTATGGAAGATATGGGCTATCAACAAATTATTAACCAACCAACTCATAATAAAGGAAATACTTTGGATTTAGTATTTCTCCCATTGTCCTTTACTATAACACATGAATATACACCTCCTATAATATCCCAAATCCCATGGTCTGACCACTTCATAATAAAATTCTCTATTAATATACCATCTACTATCTCCTCTCAACAACATAAAAATCATCACGGACCCAAATATAGACCATTTTCACCTGAAGAATTCCTCAAAACAATCATTCCACAACTTTCCACAGAATTAAATAATCTTGACGAAGCTACAACTACATGGAATACAATTATAAAATCAGCATCTAAACCAATACACAATATACCAAAAAAATATCAAACTAGATCATCAGAAAAATGGTATACAACAGAACTAACTTTAATCAAAAAAAACCTTCGCAAAATTGAAAAAGAATGGCGAAAAACAAAAACATCCGACCTAAAAGAGTTATACTTCACAAATCTCAACTCTTACAGGTCAGCAACAAACAATGCTAAAAAACAATACCATGCGTCGATCCTAAATAAATCTATTAATCGTCCTAGAGAACTATTTCAAATAGTAAAATCTTTATCTAAGAATCCCAAAAATCAGCCTCAATTAACATACAAGATATGGCAGACTATTTTGCTAGCAAACTTAAATCATCTACAATAACTTTACCCTTCCAAAATTTTCCTTCCTCTAATAATCACACCTGGAATGCTTTCCAACTAATAGATAAGAAACAGCTACTCAATATAATATCAAACATAAACACAACCACATCCATACTCGATCCTTGTCCAGTCCCATGGATCAAACAAACTAAACAAGAACTAGCACCCTTTATCCTAAATATAGTGAATCAATCACTTCTGCAAGGGATATTACCTAAAGAATTAAAACAATCTGCAATCCGTCCCATATTAAAAAACAATACATTAAATATAAATGACCCATCATCTTATCGACCGATCGCTAGCATCCCCTTCCTAACCAAATCATAGAAAAAACTGTACAATTACAGTTACAAGATCATATAGACACATTTGCCCCCCTTGACAAACACCAATACGGATTTCGCCCTTTCCATGGTGTTGAAACTCTGCTCATTGCACTACTTGACACTCTTAACAAAGGCTTGGACAATTCAAAACAAGCATTCATCTTAGTTTTTCTAGACATTTCAGCTGCTTTTGACAGCATTAATCATACCATACTTATATCAAGACTTAAACAAATAGGTTTAATGAATACTACTCTGAACTGGTTCAAATCATACATATCTGATCGTTCACAATACGTTCAGCATAACCAATCCTCGTCATCCCCATTCCCACAAGAAAAAGGTATACCCCAAGGCTCCGCACTATCTGCTCTATTATTTAACATATACCTCCAACCAATATGTACCATATTCAAAAAACACAAGATTAAATATCATATATATGCAGACGACATCATGCTATTCTCTGAATTTAACATAACCAACCCAAACCATAATAATCTAATAAACTGCCTAATGGAAGCTGAGGACTGGCTCCAATTAAATAACTTATCTATTAACATCAAAAAAACTGAAGTCATGATTGTGACAAAAAACACAAAATATACCCCCCAACCTGACATTAAAATCCTGAACACGACTCTCCCTATCAAAGAAGAAATCAAATATCTAGGAGTTATCATAGACAAAGCTCTCAGTTTCACTACACACATTAAAAAACTAACAAAAACAATATATTACAAATTACGCTCTATACAACAATTAAGACCACTACTACAAGATGAAGACTTTAGAACCGTTACTCAAGCCTTGGTTTTACCACATTTTGATTTCTGTAATAGCATACTTCATGGTATAACTAAGAAGAACATCAAAATATTACAAATGGCCCAAAACGTAACAGCAAGAGTTATATTCAAAGCCAAACTATCTGACCACATTACCCCCATTCTATACACACTACATTGGCTACCCATATTCAGTAGGATCCAATACAAAATACTATTAACCACTTTTAAATTAATTAATAGCATAGCCCCATCATACTTAACTACTCTTCTTCACAGTCCTCTAGAAACTAGGAAAAGAAGGAAAAAAAACCTCAACACACTAGCAGTTCCAGATCTAATAAGAAAATCAAAACAATCAACTAGTAATAGTGCCTTTTCGTTTGTCGCACCAATACTGTGGAACAATCTTCCAGAACAACTAAGGGGTCTGTTTACTAAAAGGCCGGTGGTGTGCGGTCCGCGGTACCGAGCGGGTGCCGTATAAGGAGTGGGCGTTCCGTCGTGAAGAACAGAAGCTGTGATTGACAGATGCGCTAAGGTGCGCGGCGCCCGTGTGGTTAGTGCCCTGTGACATTACGGAGTTTGATCTGTGCACATGGATCACACTGCTCACGGTTTTTGGGCTTCCACTATTGTGCTGCACATTGCTGACGGAAACGGTTTCTTTTCCCTGCACAGCACCTCTAACGCGAGTGTTTCACTGGCGTTAAATTTCTTTGCAGATTCGGGCACGCTCCTGTGCGGCGAGTCTCTCCCCTCCCACATTCCGCCCACTGACCCCGTCTCTCCGCCCCTAGGGGGCCTTCCTCCGCCCTCATTTCGCCTTTGCACGCCTCTTTCGCACATTACCGCCCCGCAAATGTGCGCGTTGTCGGCGCACGCTTGCGGGACCCGTTAATGTGCCGCGCACTCGTACGGGGCGCTTAAGAGCACTTAAATACATCTTTTAGAGCGCTCATGTGCGCCCCATACAAGTGCGCCGTTTAGTAAACAGACCCCTAAGAGAATCTAAAGACCTTCAAACATTTAGAAAAGACTTAAAAACATATCTATTTTGTCAACACTACAACAATGGAGAAACAATTATAGTTTCCCAACCTCCATAACTGAATCTTTCACATTACCCTAATGCATATCTATAATTAGACATCCACAACTGCAAACGATAATTATCATAAAATGATTCCTTACACATATATATAATCAAAGTAATATTTAATACCTGTAATATAGTTTAAATGTATTATAGTTCAAACATTTGATTGATATTGTTGTTGTTCCTGTTATATTGTAACATATTATTGATGTACAGTTTTACTGTAACTTAATCAAATATTGTTCTTGTTTGGTCTTTGTAATACCCTAATCACATTAATCAATATTGTTCTATTCAACTCATGTTATAATGTAATATTGTTCAAATTGTTCATAATGTTCAAATTGTTCATAATGTTCTATGTAACCGTTTAACCGTTAAACTGTTTAACTGTATAACTATGTTGTTGTAATGTAAACCGCTGTTGATCCTTGGAAATGGCGGTATATAAAAACTGTTCAAATAAATAAAAAATAAATAAATAAATAAAAAGGGCTTTCATAAAATACAAGAGATCACAGAGAGAGGAAGACAGGCAGCTATATTTGGAAAAATTAGAGAAGCTAGCAAAGTAGTCAAGAAAGCAAAGATACTAAAAGAGGAGGAAATAGCCAATGCAATAAAATGGGGGGATAAGATCTTTTTCAGATATGTTAGTGAGAAGTGGAAGGGCAAAAGTGGTATTGTCAGACTCAAGGGTGAAGGGGAGGATTATGTAGAAGCTGATGAGAATAAAGTGGAATTGCTTAACAAATATTTCTGTTCTGTGTTCACAGATGAAGAGCTCAGAAAACACACACAAACATTAACAGAAGTGACTTAACCCTCCATAGCCCACGTTCCCTGTAAAATAGTTATCTCCAAGTTATAATGCCCTGTTCAATGTAATTTCAGTTTGTTCAATGTAAACCGCACTGATGCAGAATAGCGCGGTATATAAGAGAATGTAAATAAATAAATAACAGGGATCTTGAACAATTTTCAGAAGATTGTTTTTGTGAGGAACTAACTAAACTAAAAGTAGACAAAGTCATGAGACTGAATGGGATACATCTGAGAATACTGAGGGAACTTGTAGACATTCTAGAGGCTCCACTGACTGAACTTTTCAATGCTTCCTTAGAGTCAGGAGTGGCCCAGAGGACTGGAGAAAGGCACAAAGCAGAAGTAAGGATGAGCTTGAAAACTAAAGGCTGTTTAGTCTAAACTCTGTGGATTGCAGGATCCGAGGCAGCATGGGTTTACCAGAGGCAAGTCTTGTCAGACAAATCTGATTGATTTCTTTGACTGACCACAGAGTTGGACTGAGGGAGAGCCCTAGATGTGGTATACTTAAATTTAAGTAAAGCCTTGGACACTGTTCCACACAGGTGACTTATAAACAAACTGAGCACCCTAGGGATGGACCCTAAAGTGACTGGGTTAGAAATTGGTTGTGTGGGAGGTGGCAAAGGGTACAGGTAAATGGAGCTAACTCTGAGGAGAAGGAGGTTACCAGTGATGTGCCCCAGAGATCTGTCCTTCATCTGATTCTTTTTAACATTTTTGATAGTGATATTGCAGAAGGGCTGTTGGGTAAGGTTTTCTTCTTTGCGGATGATACCAAAATTTGCAATAGCGTAGACACCCAGGAAGGACTAGAAAACATGAGGAGGGATCTAGCTAAGCTTGGTTGAGAATCTGGTAGCTGAGATTTAATGCTAAAAAATGCAGGGTCCTGCATTTGGGCTGCAAAAGTCCAAAGGAGCATTACAGTGTAAGGTGGGAGGGGGGGATATATTCTGTCTATGAAAGAAGAGTGGGACCTGGGCATGATTGTTTCTGTTGATCTTAAAGTGGTAGAAAAGGTGATGGTGAAAGCTAGAAAGATGCTTGGGTGCATAGGGAGAGGAATGGCCAACAGAAGAAAGAAGGTGATGGTGCCTCTGTATAAGTCTCTGGTGAGACCTCATTTGGAGTATTGTGTGGAATTCTGAAGACCACACCTTCAAAGGATATAAATAGGATGGAATTTGTGCAGAGGGTGGCTACTAAAATGGCTAGTGGCCTTCGTTATAAAGCACATGAGGACAGACATATGAAGAAGGGCGGGATAGAGGAGATATGCTAGAGACGTTTAAACATCTCTATGACAAAGTTACAAGAGGAGAGCCTCTTTCAATTGAAAGCAAGCTCTGCAACAAGGGGACATAGGATGAGGTTGAAAGGGGATAGCTTCAAGAGTAATATGTGGAAATATCACTTTACAGAAAGAGTCCCAGTGGAGGTAGTAGAGATGAGGACTGTATCTGAGTTCAAGAAAGCATGAGACAAACACAGAGGATCTCTAAAGGAAAAAAGTGGATTATTGTAGTTGATATCGAAGGGCAGACTAGATAGGCCATGTGGTCTTTTTCTGCCGTCATGTTTCTATGTTTCTAACACTTATTTCCACGCAGAAAGCACTGTTTTATACTCTGACATGGCATTTAGCATTGTCCTCTGTCTGTTTCACTATCTTCCCTCATTTGTGAATGTAAAAGGGAAACAGTTGGTTTTGCTGCTTCAGTCACCAAACTGGTAGTTCAAGGGCAGAAGCAGTTAAAGTAAATGTGAGGGTAGTTGAAGCATTTTTTTACACATATAACCCAGTATATGCACTTAAAAGGTCTCATAAAATTACACCAGCCATAAAAGCATGTGCGATGAAAAGAATGTGCATACTCCTACGCAGCCTGGGTGTAAGCCTGTTCAGCGGAGGAGTTTGGGTGGCATGCAGGCAGGGTTGGATTGTGTGAGCATATTTTACAAAATACGCATGTACTTTCTGAGTGAATATTACACCTGCTCCCGAGCATGTGCAAATGCTTTAGTTTAGCAATGATTTCTGCAAGATTTACACAAGTATTTTATAAAGACATGATACCAGCACTTTTTTGGCCTCCACACGTATATGACCTGTTCGAAAATTACTCACATTATCTGGTAAGGAAGTTGTTAAGTGCCGTTGAGTCGGTGTCTCATGGTGACCCTCTGGATAGTTATCCTAAACTTGTTCGGTCTTGAGTCAGGCGACTCATTGTTAACAGACTGGTTCCCGTAGCTGCTGTTATTGTATCAGTCCATCTCATTGCTGGCCTTCCTCTTTTGCGTTGACCTTCTATCTTGCCCAGCATGTTGTCTTTCTCTAATGATCTCTCTCTTCGCATAATGTGTCCAAACTATGAAAGTCGAAGTCTTGTCATCTGAGCTTCTAAGGAAAGCTTAGGTTTGATCTCTTCTAGTACTGAATGGTTTGTTCTTCAGGCAGTCCATGGTATACACAGTATTCGCTGCCACCACCATAATTCAAAGGCATCAATTTTCTTCCTGCCTATCTTTTTCCCACCCATCTGGGCAGCAACAGAATGGGATGGTGTTGGCAGCAGAGGATCACATTTCTGTGACAAAGCCAACAACACTAGAATTAAACTGCGCAGAAGAAAGGCCTGGCAATCTATTTCCATATCTTGCCACAAAAAAAAACAGTGGTAAGGAAGTAGTGGGTCCTTTTTCCCTTTCTAAAGTGATTCAAACATCAAATGACACTACTTAAAGCAAATATGCAAACAGATATAGGGTGTTATTTTAAAAGTGCAATTTGCCATTTCGACATCTGAAAACGGGTATGCAGATATCCAAATCACAGAGACAGTTCTAGAGACATTTCTGAACAGGGGCATGGTTGAGGCCATCCTATGAACCTGGAAATCCCTGCCTGATCCCAGAAATGCCCTGGACATCCCGAATCCTGTCTAAAGTTAAACCTGCTCCAGGCATCTGAAAAGCATTTGACATATTCATAAATGATATGGAAAGTGGAATAACGAGAGAGGTTATCAAATTTGCAGATGACACAAAACTATTTAAAGTTGTTAAAACCCATGAGGATTGTGGAAAATTGCAAGAGGATCTTGATAAATTGGAAGACTG
The DNA here is from genome assembly GCA_033557465.1 of Ichthyophis bannanicus. Lineage (NCBI taxonomy): Eukaryota > Metazoa > Chordata > Amphibia > Gymnophiona > Ichthyophiidae > Ichthyophis > Ichthyophis bannanicus. The sequence goes on from CM066040.1 coordinate 108,882,577, forward strand.
GGCATCAAAATGGCAGATGAAATTTAATGTGGACAAGTGCAAAGTTATGCACATAGGGAAGAACAACCCAAACTATGGTTACACGATGCAAGGTTCCACTTTAGGAACCACCACCCAGGAAAAAGATTTAGGCGTCATTGTGGATAACATTTTAAAACCCTCGGCCCAATGTGCAGCGGCGGCCAAGAGAGCAAATAGAATGCTAGGTATCTTAAGGAAAGGAATGGAAAATAAAACAAAAGATATTATAATGCCTCTATATCGTTCCATGGTGAGACCGCACCTTGAATATTGTGTGCAATTCTGGTCGCCGTATCTTAAAAAGGATATAGCGTTATTAGAAAAGGTTCAGAGAAGAGCCACCAAAATGGTAAAGGGGATGGAAGGATACTCCTATGAAGAAAGGCTAAAAAGGTTAGGGCTCTTTAACCTGGAAAAGAGACGGCTGAGGGGAGATATGATAGAAGTCTATAAATTAATGAACAGAGTGGAACGGGTAAACGTAGATCAATTGTTTACGTTATCAGAATATAGAAAGACTAGGGGACATGCAATGAAGCTACAGGGTAAACTATTTAAGACTAATAAAAGAAAATATTTTTTCACTCAACGTGTAATCAAACTCTGGAATTTGTTACCGGAGGATGTAGTAAAGGCTGTTAGTGTAGCTGGGTTTAAAAAAGGTTTGGACAAGTTCCTGGAGGAAACGTCCATATACCATTATTAAGAAGGGACCCAGGATATCAATGCTTGACCTAGTACAAGCATTGTGGAACCTGCATCTTTTGGGGAAACTGCTAGGTACGTATGACCTAGATTGGCCACTGTTGGAAACAGGATACTGGGCTTGATGGACCTTGGTCTGACCCAGTATGGCATATCTTATGTTATGTTCTAAGTGCTCATTTTGTCATTTTCTCGTTTTTTTCTCCTAAAATTTCCCTTTCTCCTTCTTCTTTTTCAATCTCTGTTGATGGCTCTGTTCTCCAACCTGTTTCATCTGCTCGCAATTTGGGTGTTATTTTTGACTCTTCGCTCTCTTTCTCCTCTCATATCCAACTCATCGCTAAGACCTGTCACTTCTTTCTCTTCAACATTGGCAAAATCTGCCCCTTTCTCTCTGAGCTCACTACTAAAACCCTCATCCATTCCCTAATCACCTCCCGTCTTGATTATTGTAACCTGCTTCTTGCTGGTCTCCCTCAGTCTCATCTCTTCCCCCTTCAGTCTATTCAGCACTCCACTGCCAGTTTGATTTTCCGTCAGCCTCGTTTTGCCCACATCACTCCTCTCCTCAGATCTCTTCACTGGCTCCCTATCCGTTTCCGAATTCACTTTAAGCTTCTCCTTCTGACCTATAAGTGCATTCACTCTGTGGCTCCTCAGTACCTTTCTTCTCTCATTTCTCCCTATTTCCCCCCTCATGTACTCCATTCTTCTTCCCAGTTGCTTCTTGCTATGCCCTTCTCCTCTATTGCCAACTCCAAATTCTGCTCTTTTTACCTTGCTGCTCCTTATGCTTGGAATAAACTTCCTTTGTCTATACGTCAGGCATCTTCTTTGCCCCTCTTCAAGCTCAAGTTAAAAGCTCATCTTTTCGCCTCTGCCTTTGGCTCTTGATTTTGCTGTTCTCCTTCCTTCCCCTCTTATTTCACCTTTCTTTCTTCCTCTTACACTTGTTCTTACCTCTTTCCTTTGTCCTGTCTCTCCTGCTCTTGTCTTTTTGCCCTTGTTCTTATCTTTTTCTACTCCTTTTCTTGCTTTGTCTTTTTAGATTGTAATCTCTTTTGAGCAGGGACTGTCTTTTTATGTTTTCATTGTACAGCGCTGCGTGCGCCTGGTAGCACTTTATAAATGTTTAGTTGTAGTAGTAGCAAATATCTGGAAGGTGTCAAAAGAAGCTATACTACTACTACCCCCTGTATTTTACCATGGAGGGCTCATGTTTGGCTTTGTTATTCTGCTGAACGTCCCCTTATGCTAGCTTGCCTGAGATGGATATCCATGACCCAAGTGTCTCTAATTGGGATGTTTTTGTGCCCACCCGTATTCATGTTCATGTTAGGAACATCTATGTTCCTGAAATGAGCCGGAGACATAGACGTCCCTGGTGTTTTTCTGCACATTCTGCCCTGGATGTTCCCATTTTAACTTGGATGTCCTTTCTAAAATCACCCTCATAGTATTACAAATAAAATTACATATGTGTTTTTATAAGCTTAATACTCTCAATTATAATCTCATTCCCTTTATCTCCAACAATGAAACAGTCAGGTAGGATTAGGCAGCAGTTGCATAAGAGTGATGCAAGTGGAAAAATAACAAGGAAACACTGGTCGACAGAACGGAGTCTGCATGTCAATTAGGCTTAAGGTTGCATAGAAGCAGAGCTTGTATTTGTAATGTAGCTAGTTCCCTATAAATATTTTTGTACCACATGGACTGAATGCCAGACATTTTACTTGTGTCTGTAACCTGTGTCCTAGCGTTTGATTTGTACTGATGCAAACAGATAATTTTAAGTCATTGAGATCACTGTGCTAATCTAACACTAGAGGAACCAGGTTTAAAATAGCAAACTGCTACTCAGAGGTTACCGGTCTGGGATAATGCTGAGGAATCATTTTAAAGCAGTGCAAGTCACACTTATCAAAGTTCATGGTTACGAAGCAAACATCAATCAGGTGACTGTGGACTTTAAGGCACGAAAGATCTGTAACAGAAACATTCAAAAGAAATCAAAGACCACACTGACCCAAACGTGGTCAATAAAAAGGGAGCATGATAACACATTCCCAAGATCAACATTTTGCAATCAAATTCCAGAAACTACGTAAGCGGCCATTGCTCAGCTTGCTAATAGCGTTCTGGTATTTTTATCTTCTAATGCAAATGCCTGCAGCAACATAAACTCTCTGAAAGGTTTGCAGAGAAAGCATTGAAGGTTTACCATATCTGAAGCTGAAGTTTATTACCTGTCCTATGAATGTCTCTCTAAAAGCTGGTTCTCTCCTCTTCTTCAGTCATATGCAAATCCACTGCTCTAGGTCTAATCTATGAACCATTGAATGGCTTCAATAGTTCAGTGAATGAGGGTCGCCTTTGTGTGATCCACCTGCTAAATGCCTCATCACATGACTAATACCTGATCTTTTGGAAATTAGTGAGACCACCACAATTACACATACTGGAAATAAAACACAGCATTTAACATAGTATATGACAACAGATAAAGACCAGTATGATCCATCTAGTCTGCCCAGCATGGTGGCAAGAGCAGGTGCACCTGCCGCTCCGTGCAGGTCACCCCTCCACATGCCTTTGTTTAGGGGTGTACCAACCGCTCCGTGTATGTCACCCCTTATTTGTTGAAATAGTTAGTTATGTTTATTTTGATTTTATCCTGTTGCTATAAAGGAATCCACAGTGTCTGTCCCATGCCAGATTTGGATCTCTTTATAGCAGCAGAAAAAAATCTAAATAAACATAACTAACTATTTCAGCAAATAAGGGGTGACCTACACAGAGTGCTTGGTACACCCCTAAACAAAGGTATGCGGAGGGGTGACCTGCAGGGAGCAGCAGGTGCACCTGCTCTTGCCACCATGCTGGGCAGACTAGATGGAGCATACTGGTCTTTATCTGCCGTCATTTACTATGTTAAATGCTGTGTTTTATTTCCAGCATGGGTAATTGTGTTCTTCTTTAAATACATAGCTTCCACCCAAAGCTCAGAAACCATTTGTTTTAGCTGCATTTAGTGCTTCCTAGTTGTCAGCTTATACTGTTTTGAGAATTATGTTTCTATTTGCTTTGTTAAGTATGAGCTGCTATGATTGCTATGTAACCTTCTCCCCCCACTATGAAGGTGTGGGTTCATTTCCATGCAGGAACAAGCTGCACTTCCATACCCTGAGAGTGCGAAGATTTCGATTCAGTCAGAACAGTCTCCGTGCTTAGAGCTGTGCTCCAACCAAAGGTTTTACTATAACTAAAAGAGATATGATTTGACTTGGTGAAGCCATTCCCACACTGAAATGCAGTAACCAGCCAGCATCCCCGCTCTTTGACGTAACAGCTTTTCCTACTGACCAGACCTAAGGAGGTTCTACGCCTCTTTTTGCACCTGCAAGTCCTCTTACATTGCACTTACGCGCAAACACACTCTCTACAGTAATGCTTGCACAATTAATCTTCTCCCAAATCTGGAAACACCTTGTTGCCACTCATCATACAAAGAGGAGAATTTTATGACAGGCTGCCTCAGTTGAGAGGGCAAGTGCGCACCTATTTTGAGACTATTTTATAAAGACATGCAAGCACCTATGGGCCTGTATTCTAAAGGTTAATATGCATTAATGAAATTAATGTGCATTACGTGCCATTGCACCCACAGAAATAAAAGGACCATGGGCACTAAACGTGCAGTAAAGCCTTTCATAAAAGGACCTATATAAAATAATAGAGGTTACCCAACAGAAACTGCAGCCAGATTGAAGTTGTGCCCATTTATGCCTGCTTGGGAAGAGGTGTAAATATTCATGCATATTTTATTTATTTATTTATGTGCACTTATATACCACCTTTCCAGAATCAAAGCAGTTTACATTGAACTTAAAAACAGTAACATCAAGCATAAGCTTACATGGAACGGTGATAACAGGGTGTGACAGAAAGCACAGTTACTTACCTGTAACAGGTGATCTCTGGGAACAGCAGGAATAAGTCTTCACATATGGGTATCGTCGGTACTGACGGAGCCTGCGCGGGAACGCTCCCCAGCGTCCAATCAGAAAGCCTTTGCGAGCATCCCACAGCGCCTGCGTGCTGCCTTCCCACCTTTCCCAACTGTCTCTCCTCAGTTGAGTTTTAAAGCTGAGACAAAGAGAGAGAGAGAGAGAGAGAGGGAAAGGAAAGATAGATAGAGAGATACAACTCCTAGGGGAGGTGGGTGGGTTGTGAAGACTTATTCCTGCTGTTCCCAGAGATCACCTGTTACAGGTAAGTAACTGTGCTATCTCCAGGAACAAGCAGGAATGAGTCTTCATATATGGGGACTCCCTAGCTTTAGATGCCAGGGAGAGACCCCAGAAGTTGTGTGTCCCTGGGACAGAGCTCCACTTCTCCCCATGGATCTCTGGCATCCCATCAGGGATGGTGTGTAGGAGTTGATTAAGTATGGAACAGGTGTTTGAGAACAGCCTGACCAAACAAGGCATCCCGGCGGGAGTCCTTGTCCAAGCAGTAATGGGCTGTGAAGGTATGAACCGAGGCCCAAGTGGCTGCTCGACAGATGTCGTCAATAGACACAAAGTTCAGATGAGCCATTGAGGCTGCCATGGCTCTCACATTGTGAGCTGTGACATGGCCCTCCAGAGAAAGGTTCTTACTCTGATAGGCGAAAGAAATACAATGGGCAATCCAGTTAGATAGTGTTCTCTTGGAGACTGGTAGTCCCAAATGAGAAGGATCAAAGGCAACAAAGAGCTGAGAGGACTTTCTGTGTTGCTGTGTCCTCTGTAAGTAAAAAGCCAGAGCTCTTTTACAGTCCAGGATATGAAGATTCCTCTCTGCACTTGATGCATGAGGTCCTGGAAAAAAGATAGGTAGGTAGACCTCTTGGTTGAGGTGAAAAGGCAAGACCACCTTAGGCATAAAGTGTGGATGAGTCCTAAGGACTACCTTGTCATGATGGAACCTTGTAAAAGGTGGATTAGCTACAAGTGCTTGCAATTCACTAATGCGACGTACTGATGTGATTGCAATGAGAAAGATAACTTTCCAAGAAAAGTATTTCAAGGAGGTGGTAGCCAAAGGTTCAAAAGGCGGCTTCATAAGCTGACCAAGAACCAGATTCAAGTCCCATGCCACCGGAGGTGGTCTAATGAGAGGCTTTGTTAAAAGGAGGCTTCTCATGAACCTTGCTACAAGAGGATGAGAGGAAATAGGTTGTCCATTTAGAGGCTTAAGGGAAGCTGCAATAGCAGTCAAATGGACCCTTACTGAATTTGTCTTAAGGCCTGCATTAGACAGATGGAGGAGATACTCCAGCAAAGATTCCAGAGGTATGGCAAGGGGTTAAGACCCTTCTCAGAGCACCAGATGGTAAACCTCTTCCACTTGAAAGCATAAGAACGTCTAGTGGAAGGTTTTCTGGAAGCATAAAGAACATCTTTCACCTGTTGAGAAAGATGAAGATCTTGGAGATCTAGGCCTTCAGCAACCAAGCCCTGAGATGCAGAGACTGGGAATTGGGATGCCATAACTTTCCGTCCTCTTGAGATAGGAGATCTGGAGCAGACCCTAACTCCAGGGAGGGAGCTTGAGAGAGATGTAGAAGCAGAGGGTACCACACTTGCCGTGGCCAATGTGGAGCTATGAGAATCATGTGGCCTCTGTCTCTCTGAAGCTTGAACAGGGTTTTGGGAATTAGGGGAATGGGTGGAAAGGCATACAGGAAGTCTTGACCCCAGTGAAGGAGGAAAGCATCCCTTGCCTGAGCTCCCTGAGCCGGAGTTCTGGAACAGAACCGGGGAAGATTGGCATTCCACGGACTTGCAAAGAGGTCTATGTCCGGGGTTCCCCAAATCTGAAAAATCCTGGCCACCTGGTCCACATGTAGGGACCACTCGTGTGGAAGCAGAACTCGACTGAGCCTGTCTGCCCAAGAGTTTTGAACGCCTGGAAGATAAACTGCCAGAAGATGAATCTGATGCTCTCTGGCGAGGGCCCACAGTCGCAAAGCTTCGTTGCAAAGCAACAGAGAGCCAGTTCCGCCCTGCTGGTTCACATAGAACATGGCTACCTGATTGTCCGTGTGGATAAGGACTGTCTTGTAGCTGAGCAGGGTGTGGAACACCCGCAGAGCAAGGAAGATTGCTCTGAGTTCCAAGAGATTGATATGTAGACAACTCTCCTGTGGGGACCAGATGCCCTGGGTGGAGAGGTCTTGCAGATGAGCTCCCCTCCCCATTGGAGAAGCATCTGTTGTGAGAGTTGCTTGGGGTAGAGACTGCTGAAAGGGGGACCCCAGCAACAGGTTTTGAGGGGACTTCCACCACTGGAGGGACAAAATGAGGTGACTTGTGTTTGCTACTTTGTCTGACAGGCAGTCTAATGCCTGGGTCCATTGGGTGGATAAAGTCCACTGAGCTGCCCTCATGTGAAGGCGAGCATATGGTATCACATGCACGGTGGATGCCATGTGGCCTAGTAACTGTAACATCTCTCGAGCAGTTAAGTGGGGCTTCAACTCTGCTTGAGAAGCTAACTGCACAAAGCGAAGGCAACGGGCCTGAGGGAGATAAGCCCTTGCCCTTGTGGTATCCAGCAACGCCCCTATAAACTCCAGGGACTGAGTAGGGGTTAAATTGGATTTTGGGATGTTTATTATCAGCCCTAAATACTGAAGGATACGCATTGTGCAGGCTAGAGAACTCTTGGCCTCTGACTGAGTGGGAGCTCAAATGAGCCAGTCGTCCAAATAAGGGAATACAAATATTCCCAGAGTGTGCAGAAATGCAGCTACCACTGCCATGCATTTTGTGAACACCCTTGGTGCAGAGGCCAGACCAAAAGGGAGCACTCTGTATTAATAGTGCTTCTCTTGAAAAAGGAACCGAAGGAACCTTCTGTGTGTTGGATGGATGAGAACATGGGTGTATGCATCCTTGAGATCTAGAGAACAAAGCCAATCCTGACTCTGAAGGTATGGCAGCAGAGTTCCCAGAGAAATCATTTTGAATTTTTCCTTGACTAGGAATCTGTTCAATTCTCTGAGATCTAAGATGGGTCTGTAGCCCCCTGTTTTCTTTGGAATAAGAAAATAGGGGGAGTAGAAACCTGTGCCCTGTTGTTGAAGAGGCACTTCCTCTATTGCCCCCTGGGCGAGAAGGGTGGTAATCTCCTGCCCCAACAGGTTGAGGAGGGAGGTTGGAGAACTGAACTGGTGCACTCTTGTGTGAGGGGGCAAGCTTGAAAAATGAAGTTTGTACCCCTTTTTTATGATGGAGAGTGTCCAATGCTCTGCTGTAATTTGTCCCCACCTGGGAGCAAAATGACATAACCTTCCTGGAATGGTGGAGGGCTCTGGTCCTTCCAGAGCCAGGAAGGCTAAGTTCTCTAGTGGAAAGTCAAAGGCCCTGAGGGGGCTGAGGTTGCTGGGCTGGAGGAGGCCTAGCAGCCTTTGCTTTGTTCTGTTTGGATGATTGCTGACGTTTGGTAGGGAACTGAGCTGCAGAAGATGCCCGCTGAGCATAAGCAGGATAAAATCTTCCCTTTTTAGAGCAGCTGTAGACTTGGATAGTCTATCGAAGGCAGAATTTTCAGCATCCATCTGATTGGCCTTTGCTTGCCAATCTTTACCAAACAGGTTTTCACCTGTACAAGGGATATTTCTCAATTCATCTTGTACCCAGATCTCCAAATCAGATGCTCGAACCAAGCAATTCTACGTGCACCTATGGCAATAGCTGAGGCTCTGCTTACACATTCAAAGGAGTCGAAAGCTGCACGGTTGGAGAATTTGGAGATATCTTGGGCATGTTTGAGCCAAGTCAGAAAGTCCTGTCTTTTATCTTCAGAAATGAAAGGACTTAAAGTCTGCAAATGATCAGTGACTTTTTAGGAACATTCCCATGTAAAGACTATAGGAATTAATTCTCACAGCAAGCATGGAAGCTTGGAAGACTCTACGTCCAAAAGCATCCAGGGTTCTACATTCACGTCCTGGAGGATTAGAGGCATGTCTTTTGGCACTTCTAATCTTTCGCATAGCAGACTCAACCACAATAGAGTGGTGAGGAAGCTGAGTTTTATTTATTTATTTATTTATTTACATTCTCTTATATACCGCACTATTCAGCATCAGCGCGGTTTACATGGAACAGAAATGCTCAGTACAGTTAACATGTATGAGTTTACAGATAACAGGGCAAGTAACTTAGATAACAGGGGTAAACTATTTACAAAAACTTGCTACATAAGCTTGTAAATTATTTACAAATATTGCTACATAAGGTTGTAGTTTTATGGAAACTGAGTTTTATGGAAACCAGGACAAGGAGGGACACGATACATGGTATCTAACCTGCGAGAATGAGGAGAGGTGGTAAGAGGTGCTTCCCACATCCTCAACATGAGATCATATAAAATCTCATGAACAGGCAAGGTAGTTGCCTCCTTAGGTGTTTTAGGATATTGTAAAATATCTGTCTCAGGGGCCACCATGATGGATAGGCCCCAAGCCACCTCCCTGATGAAGTCTTGAAAAGACAAGTCCTCTGGAGGAGACATCCTTCGTTTAGGAGAGGACTCCTCCTGTGGAAGAAGCATCACTGCATCGACAGACTCTTCAGAATCCTCAGAGTCTTCAGAGGAATCGAAGTATCGTCTGTCTGGATGCTCTTGCAAAGCCCGATACCCGTACCGACTGGAATCGGTATCGGGAATAACCGGTACCGGGGTATCGGTACCGGAGGGCTTCAGAGGACAGAGTACCGGCATAGCGGACACCGAAGCCGATGTCGATGCCACCGGACCCGGGATCGGTACCGATGGTGGTGCTAGAGCCGTTACCGGTGAAGTAGTCTGAGGCAGGCTTTTCCATGTTAAGGAAAAAAAGTTTTGGGCCTAAGGCCCAAAACGCAAGTGCACCTGAAGAAAAACGAAAAAGGAAAAAAGTCTTTTTTTTTTTTTTTAAAGAAGAAAAGAAAGACTGGCGGTACCGGTAGAGCATCGAAGAAGGCAGACACGACACAAAAGAAATAAACAAAAATAAAGAAATTCTTCTGCGGTGACAGGAACACGACCTGCTGGCTCCGCGGAAAAAGCAGAACTGAGGAGAGACAGTTGGGAAAGGCGGGAAGGCAGCACGCAGGCGCTGTGGGATGCTCCCAAAGGCTTTCTGATTGGACGCTGTGGAGCGTTCCCGCGCAGGCTCCGTCGGTACCGACGATACCCATATGTGAAGACTCATTCCTGCTTGTTCCTGGAGATTAATAGTAATTGAACATATTAACTTGAACAGATTGTTTACAATTGGATTTCATAACCTCTTTACATGTGCCATGCAGAATCATCTCTTGGTTAATTCTATCCTTATATACATATTCCTTATGTTAGAGATTAATTTCTTGAACATTTTACATAAAGCTAGGTCCTCTGAACTAAGTATTAGTTTACAGTGTAACAGTGAGAACTAAGAAGGTCCTTGGCTGTATTGAATCAAGTTACCTAGTCTCTGAAATGGTCTTTGAATAGTGAGGTTTTTAGAAGCTTGTGGAAAGCATTAGGGTCCTTGGTAGCTCGTATATTGTCTGGAAGAGTTCCAAAGAGTTGGCATGTATAAGGAGAATGCTCTTTTGGATGTTGATGCATTGCTTTTCCTATAGTCCAATGGAACTACCAATGTGTTTTTACCGCCACTTCTATGTGATGTGGACTCTGGGTTTGGTTGGATGATTGATCCCAACCATGTCGGTGATTCATTTTATAAATGTTTTAAAAATTGTGTGTAATGCTTTAAACTTTATTCTGCTTTCTATCAGTAACCAGTGTAGCTGTTTTAATATTGGTGCAATGTGATCCCGGATTGGCGATTGCATAATGACTCTTGCTGCCGTATTTTGGGCCATCTGCAGGTGATGAATGGCTTGTTTTGGAAGGCCCATTAGAATACCGTTGCAGAAATCTAAATGAGGGAAGATCATTGCCTGGACTGTTGTTCTGAAGTCACTCGCTGATAGGAGGGGTCTCAGATGTTGGAGCATCTTCAGCTTTGAGTATATGGCTCTGATTGTATTGTTTATGTATTGAGAGAAGTTGAGGTGCTGATCCAGTGTGACACTTAAGTATCTCACTTCTTTTTTACCTCCGGGACTACTTCATTTATTTTTATAGTTTGAGGTGGGCTGAAAGATTTGTCTCTTGAAATAAAGAAAACTTCCGTCTTCTGGTAGTTTATATGTAAATTATGTTCAGATAGCCATGTGGCAATGTCATTGAAGCATTCCTCTATTTTGGTGGGAACTGGTTGATTTGCATGTATAACATGATGTCATCCACATAAATATGATAAGAAATATTATATCCCTGGATTACCTTGCATATTGGTTGAATGTATAGATTAAATTAGAGGGCTGATAACGCCAAATTCTGAGGGATACCTTGCTTTTGGGTGAATGGATTAGATGCATTGTTGCCAATTTTTACTTGTTGGGTTCTGTTAGATAAATATGATTTTAACCACTTTAAGGTTTTATCTGTAAGGCCAATTTCTTGTAATCTGATTAAAAGGCAATCATAGTTTATGGAGTCATAGGCTGCTGCTATGTCAAGGAAAATTAAGATGAATCCTGAACCTTGTTTTTCCATCTCTTTTAGCAATCTGTCCATGAGTGTTATGAGGAGGGCTTCCACACCATGCCCTACTCTAAACCCATGTTGTTGTGGGTCAAGGGGGGTGTAGCTGTTGACGTGGTCCTGTAATTGGAGTTCTGTTTTTTCCAGGATTTTCACCATAAATGGTAAACTGGATATTGGCCTATAAGAGTTTGGGTCAGATTTGTCCAGATCTTTGCCTTTTAACAATGGATGGATAGAGGTGATTTTTAATTCTTTGGGTATGTACCCTTGCTCTAAGGATGAATTAATCAGTTTAAGGATAATGGGTGCAAGATCATCACGGGACATTCTTATCCATGGTGCTGGACATGGATGTGTTGATTGCTTTGATAGTGTTATCCAGCTGTCTTTTGGAAACTAAGGCAAATCTACACACGTATTTTATAGCATATGTGTGTAAATCACAATGCCACCTGTGCTCCATTCAAACTCTAGAACACGCCTACACATGGGTTGCATAAAAGCATAGGCAACGTAATGTGTGGGTCATGGCCCTACCAATAATTTGTTCCAGATAGCTTCAGCAATTAGAGAGCTTAAGGGTGGGTCCAGAGCTTCATTTGTTTGGCCCCTCCATACAAAACAGTTTTCTGCTGTCCCTGCATAAAGTACATGCCTTCTTGTTACAATACATATTTTTATGTACGTAACCCCTAGGGGAAATTTATGGAAGTCCTCTTACATAAAAATCTGATAAAATCATCCCCTAACTGGGCAATTCAGTTTAGTAGTACTTCTCCCTATTAATACACAGTTGGCCACTGTGGAACTCAGGGCCAGCATTAAGGAGTGGCAAACAGGACACAATTACTCTGGGCCCTATGTCTTCCTCAAGCTGAAGGAGGCTTAGCCTGCAGACAAGCTTTGGAGCCCACACACCAGTTTCTGCCCTGGGCTCCTGCATCTCTGAAACCAGCCCTAGTGGAACTCTTTTGCTCCAACAATAGAATCTTTCCTTCTCTGGAATGACCTACATCAAGCGCTATTTTCCGTGCTCTGGGTGACTCTTACTCCTAACTTTGTTCTCATTCTGCAGGCACTTAAATAATTTGGGAAATGGAAAGCTTCTGCTTTGCTTTTCCCATCCTATCCTCAGGAGGGAGCTTACAGGCATGATTCCTCAGCCGCCTGACTCCTTCTGTAGTCTAAACTCTCTAAACACTAAAGTCAGGGCCATCGCAAGGAGTGTGCAAGAAGGGTGATCACTATGGGCACCAAGCCAGGAAGGATGCTTGCTGCCCTTTGGAGTCAATCTGCAAGTCTGAGAAAATGCAAGCCCAAAAACGAAAGAGGTGACAAAAAAAAAAAGAACTCGATATTCAAAGGCATTTACATGGGTTGCAAACCCACGAACCATGTAAAAGATGCTAAGCAGGATATTCAGCGGTACTAACATGGTCGGTGCTGCTGAATATCCGCAGGAGCTGCTGCTACATGCCCCGATGCTAACTGGGAGTGTTCCAAGGTGGCATCCATTGCTAACCAGGCAGCAGTGATACTGAGGCACTGCCCGGTTAAGGACACATGGGAAACGTCAGGTGCAGGAAAGACTGGCCTAATTTTTACCACAGAAGCTAACCAAGCAACAGCCGAATATCATCACTGCCCGGTTAGCTTAGCAGCAATCCAGGCAACCTGGATATTCAATCCAGAGCCTGGAAATGGCCCCGGCATTGAATATACGGTTTTCAAGAACAGCGGTGACGGCTAGCCATATTAAATCAGCTAGCCACCACCGCTGACTACCGGGCCCTACGGATTTCTGTATACCCTCCCAGGAAACATTCCTACATTTCACCTTGGCACTTAGACAAATAGAACATACCATACCATATACTCCTTAGTCTAAAACCATGTTCCTGTAAATAGGAGATATTTACTAGTGGAGAATCTAAGCACTTCCAACATTAGCATTAAAAGTAATTGCAACACTTAAGTACTTCTGTGCAAGTACAGTTCTCAGTTTGAGGGGTCATTTTAAAAGGTATTTTGACAGACAGAAATGAGACAAAAGGTCTGCCTTACTGGATCAGAGAAAATATCCATTGAGCCCAGCATTTTGTCTCCAGCAGAATCTTTCTTGCTCATACCCAGAGATAAGTGGCAGCCTTCCTAAGCCTACATGGCTAATAATTGTTTAGAGGCATTTCCTCCAGGAACTAGTCTAAGTCTTTTTTAAACACAGCTATTTTAAATACCTAATCTCCTGGCAACAAGTTGCACAGTATAATTTTATGTAAATGAAAAAGATACTTTCTTTGACTTTTTTTTTAAATGTGTTACCTGTTAGTTTCTTGCAGTGTTTCCTCATCTTAGTTCTTTTTGAAAGTGTAAAAAAATTGTTCCCTATTTACAGTTCCAACACACTCAAAATTTCATGGACTTCTTTCAGTTCTCCACTCAATCATTTGTGTTCGATATTAAAGAGCCCTAATCTGCTGCTTTTCTTCATAGGAAAGACTTCCCATTCCCTTTATCATTTCTGATGCCCTTATCTGTACCTTTTCTAATTCTGCTATACCTTTTTTTTTTTAGGTGGGGGGACAAAATCTGTTAGCAGTCCCAAGGTGCAGTCATACCATGAATTGATACAGAGGCATTATAATATTCTCCATTTTATTCTCCATCCATTTCCAAATAGTTCCTAACATTATTTTATAAAACTGCATACTATTATTCCTTTGGGAGAAGTGTTCCAAGGGTACAAATCTTGGGTGACACTTATTTTAGATTTTAAAAAGTAGGCAGGCAAGTTTTCACAGCAAAACTACCCGCATCAAATTGGATCATGCCTGTAATGAAGAACAAACGTATGCAGGCCGTTTCAACATTACCACCTTACAGACCAATATCAATTAAGGCAGAAGAAACAGACAATGTTGATAGGCAAGTAGAACACGGTCTGGCACAGTGGCATAAATTCTGCAATGCAGCGGGGCCCAAGAAGGTAGGGGGCCCAATTAAAGCCTCTCCCAGTTCTTTCAAAATGGACTTTTCCTGCTTTGGGGGGGCCTTAAATTGAACTTCTGCCTTTGGTCCAGCAGCATGTTACCTCCAGTAGCAAATGGCATGTTGCTCCGTAAAGATTTGACATTTCCTGTAGCACTTTGCACCACAGCCCGCTTTTTATTATTTTTTTTATTTAATTTTTATGCAATTTACAAAGTATACAAGAAGTAAATACATAACAGGGACATATAGAAAAAAAACACATAAAATAAAGATCAACCACGAAACAAACCAAGTCCCATATTATACACTTAGTCCCCAATAAGATAACCCCAATAAGGTTCCAAAACAAGAAATAAAAGAAAAAGAAAAAAGGGAAATCATCTTATGAGCAAAGACTAATTCACATGGCAGCCAGTATCGGAGCTAACCCTCACCCTCCAGTTCCCTCGCCTGGAGAAATTGCAATAGTTGCACAGGTTCAAAGAAAAGGAAATGTTTAGTTTGATATAACAATACACATTTACATGGATACCGCAATTTAAACTGGGCACCCAGGGCAGAAGCTCTCTGGCGTAAAGCCAGAAATTCTTTCCGCCTTTTCTGGGTGTCCCGTGATAAATCAGGAAACAATAACATTTTTGAACCCATAAACTGAGATAAAGACATCCTACGGAAATATAACCTAAGGACAGTATTACGGTCAGATTCAAAGGCGAAGCTAACTAACAAAGCTGCCCTACTAGTCACAAGCTCCAAGGAAGACTCCAAGAAATCAGACAATTCCAACTGGCCCAAGCCCTCCCTCTCTCCTGGACCCCCCTCGGCCACAGAACCAGAAACAACAGCAACATACTGAACCCTAACAATAGGTGATAAATTATCTTGTGGCATCAGGAGAACCTCGGTGAGGTATTTACGAACTAGAGCCAGAGGTTCCAGCAATGGTGACCTCGGAAAATTTAAAAATCGCAAGTTATTCCTCCTTAAGGAATTGTCCATAAACTCCAACCTCCTCAGTGCAATCAAATGTTCCTTGGACACAGTCTCACCATCATATGGATATCTTCCACTCTTGCCTCAAGTATTGCCAACTTATCAGCTTGCTCAACACACTTTGCTTCCACTGCTGTACACCGACCTTTAACCAACAAAAACTCCTGCGATAAAGCACCCACCACTGGAGCAAGGGAAGATTGGAGAGAAGAAATCGCCTCCCATAAGCAGTCTAAAGTCACCTTAGCTGGTTTCTTCAAGCCGCAAGTTACCCTCGTCTCAACCACTCCTGGCGAAATGATCTTCCTTCGGGCACCTCCCAGGACCCCCTCGTTGGAGTGCACCTTCTCCACCACTCCAAGACACTGTTCACCAGAGTGTGACGGCATAGGCGAGGAGGAGCCCCCGGACTCGGCCACGACCTCCTGACCCGGAGGTACTCCCGTGTCTGCTTCCTCCTCCCAACTTCCACTAGGTTGCGGCGGCAACAGCTGGGCTGGACTAAGATCCACGCCATCACTGCTCAGCTCCTCCGATCCACACAGGGGAACCGCTGAAGCCATGTGCCCTTCTGCATACCTTGTCCAGCAGACATGGCTTCAGCGGTTCCCCTGTGTGGATCGG
The DNA here is from genome assembly GCA_033557465.1 of Ichthyophis bannanicus. Classification (NCBI taxonomy): domain Eukaryota; kingdom Metazoa; phylum Chordata; class Amphibia; order Gymnophiona; family Ichthyophiidae; genus Ichthyophis; species Ichthyophis bannanicus. The sequence continues at coordinate 108,898,549 of CM066040.1, forward strand.
AGGAGCTGAGCAGTGATGGCGTGGATCTGGTTCCAAGATGGTGGATGAGTAACTGCTGGCTGTTGGAGTGCAGAGAGGTTGCGAGTGGTACGCCGCGCTAATGGGGAAGAAGAGGAAGCAATCTACATCGAAGCCCCCGATATCCTCGACACCCTCAGGTGGCTCGGCGCAACCTTCGATTGTGCCCTTCTGCATACACAGCCCGCTTTTTAAATTGTCAAACTTGGGTTTTGAACCTGCAAACTTTTAGTATTATATAGGACTCTATCTTTGAGCTAAGGGAGCAATCCAGAATTCTAATTTCTTTGCTCTAAGTGTGTATCTGCTTCTCCACATCACAATATCCTATCATAATCACCATTACATTATGCGAAAGTAAATAATTTTATTTATTCATTTTATTTAGCAATGCTTATATACCGCTTTGCACTGGTCAAAGCGGTGTGCATTCAGGTACGGTATATATTTCCCTTGTCCCCAAAGGGCTCACAAGCTACATGTTTCTCGCTTCCATCAAATGGCTGCATGTTGAAGAAATGTGATTTGTAGGTGTGAATGAAGTGCTTAAAACCCAAAGACCTAGGGCATTTGCAATTTTCTCTTGATTGCTCTGCAGTCCCTGAACTCACAGCCTAGCACAGTAAAGCGGCCAAATCAGACTTAGATGCCCCATACAATGACTTTTACCAGAATACATTTGTATAGCTAAGAATTTTTTTAGAATTAAGAGTTTATTATTTATTTATTTATTATTTATTTATTATTTATTACAAGTTCTTATATACCGCACTATTCGGCATCAGCGCGGTTTACATTATAACATAAAGACCAAGTTAGCAGGTAATCCATTGTATATGAAATCCCTGTCTCCCCAGAGGACAATCAGAAATGTATTAATTTAGTCCAGTCAAAAGGTTTCACCTACAACCTATTTATTTATTTAAAAGGATTTAATATACCGCTTTATCTTTAAATCAAAGCGGTTAGCACATCAGAGTGGGAGGGTGGATACATGCAGTGGATACATCGACTTGTATGGTGTGGGTGAGTAGTGTGATTGATTAACTGGTGAGCTATATACATTGTGAACTATGAATAGGGGCTGTATAAGGTAGCAGTGGGGGATGCAGTGTAGTTCATGGGAAGTCCTTGTAGTGTTCATGGCTTGTATAGTTCAACTTGTGGTAGAAGGCTGGTAGCTGGTTCATGTGAGGTCCTTATACAGTAGTGTTCATGTCTTGTGTAAATCGGCTTGTGGGGTGATTAGTGCTTGGTGGTCTTAGTTGAATTGTTGAATGAATAGGGTAGTTTTGAGCAGCTTTCTGAATTCTTTTATATCAGTTCTTGATCTTAGATTATCTGGTAGGGCATTCCAAATAGCGGGTGCAGCAAGAGAGAAAAAGGTTCACATACAACCTATTTGTTTGCCTTTATTTATATGTTACATGGAAATTTATTAGATCTGTTTGATTCTACCACTTTTTATGTTATTTTCTGATATGACCAAATATCATGACTGATTTTTTGAAGGACGTAGGGCATTTACATGGGTTGGGAAGGGCTTGGGACAGAGATGGGGAGAGGTCTCAAGGCCTCTAGGCCATCAGGAATTCAAAGTCCTCTCTGTGAGGAGTTCAGACCAGGGCCACTGTTCGACCAAGGAATCAAGGCCCTTCCGGAGGGGTCCTTTAATATGAATGGGGGGATAAGGAGGACCACTTTTTCACCAAGGATTCAAGAGCCCTCAAGAGATCCCCTGAATAAGGACCAGCATCTCCTTTAAGATACCACTGCCACCATAAGAGGAGGGCTTCATTGAGGCATAGCTATATATTTGTGAATACAGGTCAGCAAAGCCTTTTTGGTACTTTGGTTTTGCAAACATGCACATTAAGGATTTGCTTTGCATCACAATGCAATGCATGCCATCCAGTCAATGCTGACTCCTGGCAACCCAGCAGCTCCTGAGTTTTCTTGGCAGTATGACTAGAAGTAGATTGACAGGCCTTTCTTCTGAGGCAACGAAAGGTTGCATAGATCTGCTAGTGGGAATCAAACCCTGGTATCTTGGTTACCAAGCCAGTGCTCTAACCACTAGGCTACTCCTCATCACAGCAGCTCATTACTGTGGTACTTACATAACTTTCATGTGAACGTTTACTATAAGGACATTCTCATCATTAGTCTTGGAGGCTAGAGTTCAAACCAAGGGGCTAATGTACTCAAGTGTGAATATTTTTTACCAAAGGAGCTTCATGCATAAAACACTGCATAGATGACTTTTTTGTTTTTGCATTTTTGCACATTTGCTAACATTTTTGTGCTGTTTAACACATGACGACCCTTTGGTAAAAAGGATCCCTAAGCTGAATGATGAGTGTTTCTTTCTTTGGGTCACTGAGTTCTTTCCTTTTTGAACAGAAACACAGTACACAATGTCAGAGAAAATGCTAATGCTAGGTGAAAGTTATTTTATTTAATTTTAAAGGATTTAGATTATACTTTAGCCAAAGATCTACAATACAAAAAATCTAACATAAGTAAAACATAAATAACAATATTACTTAAAAAAACAAATCAGGTCCTAAACTACACAATAAAGTTAAACTTAAAATAACAACCAAGTAAAAACAACAACAAAGAAATAATAAAAATAGACATTGTTCTTCCAATAAACCCATAAAACATAAAATGAGTTAACAAATGCTTGATTGGTACAAATCATGTTCTGGACCAATCTAAATAAACATAGTTATCAAAGTGTATACATATTATACTAGGCTTAAATAATGTTTTGATATGCCTGCTTTAATAAGTAGGCCTTTAGAAATGCTGTAACTTCGGAAGTAGTACAAAGTTTGGCTAGTAAAGCATTCCAGAGTCTTGGAGTAGCCATGGAGAACAAGTCATTTGGAGACTCATTTAACTGAATCCAAAAGCAAGATACATTGATACCACAAGGATCAATTTTCAGAATCAAGCAAATGCTTAGAGGTGCTTCATGATTTAAAACTTGAAAGACCAATACAAGAATTTTAAACAGAATTTTCCATTTAATCAGTAGCCAATGTGAGCTATAAAGTGTTACTGAAATATGATCAAAATGACTGGTGCCAGTAACGATACAGATGGCAGAATTTTGGACAATTTGAAGTGCCTAAATGTGTCTAGGACTCCTTTGCATATGCCCAAACTAAGGGGTATATTTACTAAATGGTGATATTGGAGCCCTGGCCCCATTGATTTCAATGGGGCCGCGGCTCCGATGTTGCACGGAAGCCGCTACAGCCATTTAGTAAACATACCCCTAAGTATGAAATGACAAGTGCCTGAAGCACTGTGCAGAGATTATTGTCCAACAAAAAGGATTTCAACTTATAAGTGATTTGCAGTTTGTGAACTACAGTCTGAATATTTATTTAACATTTTTCTATACTGCTTTTCTAAGCGTCAAAGCGGTTTACAGTGAACTAGGCAACATGAACAGAGAACAGAATAGAATATATGATCTATCTCGCAGAATAACATGAGTCCAATTAGAACATTGCTTAGGGTGGGGATGGCGATTACATAACTTATTTACAGGTTGGCAAGTAACTGGATGTCTAAGAACATATTTACAGGTTAGTTGCTGTTAATTTACAAGGCTTAGGTTTGGTCTGAGAGGATGGACAGGGTTTTATTCCTGTTGTGAGCCGGGGCCATAAAATTCTTGGAAAAGGTGAGTCTTTAGTCTCTTTTGGAAATCTGCTCGTACTTTAATGACTCTTAGACCTGCAGGAAGGGTGTTCCAGATCGTAGGAGCATAGAGCGTGAAGGCATGATTTCAAGTAGACTGCTTGCTCTTAGCTTTCTAGGGTGGTAAGATAAGGAGGTTCTGTGTATTGTGACGTCTTAGCCTTTTACTGCTAGATTTTGTTATTAGTGGTTGCAGGCATGTTTAATTGGGCATCTAGAATGATTTCCAGTTTTCTCAACTGGGATGATCTGGCACCATCCTTCTCAGCATTCACTTCTTGGTGAAGAACACGACTCAGTCATTTCCCTTTATTATTATCCTTCGTATTATCCTTATATTGAAATAAAGATAACGAGTCATTTGCAAGTGATAACACTTCAATAGCATTAATATGACTAATGTTGAGATCCTTAGTCGCTTTCAAATGATTCAAAATCCTGAACGAAGGAAGAAAAATTGACAAAAGCTGGTATTAGAATAACCAAATTAAAGGTTTTTATCTACAACATTCTTTGTTGGCCTTTAGCTCTACCAATTTAGATGGATTAATAAAAGAACCACATTCAGCCATTTTTATAAATGTTCAGTTTGTTTATTCAGAAATCAGAGTCCTTCAACCAGGGAAACCAGATCTTGCCCCTTAGCAATACAGAAACAAAATACACATAGACATCAGGAAACTCAAAAAAGAAAACTTAAAAAAATGTTACAGCAAATAATCTAATACAAATGTCTCTCTCAATCAGATACCAACTGGTGCTCAGTGAGCACAAGAGACAACTGCCTGAAGCAATTGCTCAAACTAGCTTCAAAACATAACCAGCAGTATAGTCACTGCAAAGCCCAACTCACACACATTTTGACAACATAAATGGTCTGTCTCCAGAGCAAAAAAAATTCCATGAGGTTATAATTCTTATTATTAAAATTGTATCTACCCTTCTAAAGGACAGCATACTCTGTCAACCTGAGCTGTCTAACTTCAGATACATTTTTTCTCTAAGCCTAGCAGTTTCTTCCTGTTTCATGGGCCTCCAGCAAATTCAGATCCAAATCTCCATTGGGCTATAGTCTCATGAGCCATCAGTAGTAAATATTCAGGGATTATTTTCCTATATGGCATATACCTTTCCAACTCAATTAGCTCTATCATTACAACATAAGTCCAACTGTGGGGACATGTGCTTTCAGGAACCCTGCAGTCACCAGCCCATATCTGACCACTAGACGTCAACACTGCATAATTACTATGATTCTCACTGCCCTAGGAATGTAAGAACTGCATCCGCAGCTCCAACAAGTCTGATGAAAAGATCAAACCCATGATTCAACCACAGGTTCTCTCCATGGTAGTACATATCATTCACCACAAGCCATCAGATCAACCCTGAGTTTAGCTTCTCAAAAGGATGCTGAAGGAGGGGAGGAGCTCAAGGTGGTGGTGTAACTGCATTTTACCCATCACTTGTTAACTGGAATGGCTCTGAAGCAAAAGGGGAAGGAACTGGCTAAGTCACCTAAAACTGTGATCCTGGGCCCCCATCAGTAGTGTACTGATGGACACTTGAGCCAGCCCTCAAACAAGAATGCTGCATATGGATCCTCCATTGCAACTATGGCTGGTGGAGGGCCTTCCTTGCTTGAGGACATATCAACTTTGAGCCCACGGCTTATCTTTATGCCATTATTGTAAAATCTTGAGTCAATGGCTCCTGAGTTGGTTGGGACAAGACTTTGTGACAACATATGAAAAGGAACCTGGGGCTTATTTGATCTCCACACTAATGCAGAGGAAGATTGAGATAGAAGAAATAGCATCTAGGGGAGAGAGTTTATCTCCTGAAATAACTGTATCTGCTCTGGGCTATTTAAAGGAATCTACGGAGGTATCATTTCCCAGTAACCCCATGACAATTTCATTAACATCCACCTCTAAACTTCCCCAGATAACTTTGCAAGCAATTTGGGATATGCTTCTTAAGTTGGATATTTATTTATTTACTTATTTATTTAACAGTTTTTTATACTGCCCTATCATAAAATTCAGAGTGGTTTATATATAATATAAACCAAGAAATTTACATAGAACAAGGGTGCTAAACTTGGATGGTTATACAGGGCTCCAAACAATTCCAAAGTATAAGAGCAGTGAGTAACATGAATGCCCCAAATGGTCTATTCAAAGCAAGTAGTTATTTGTGGAGTGGGTTGAAGGATACAGAGCTAGGGGAAGCTCTATAGCAGAGTGACCTTATATGGTGGGGAGTATCTTGGAATGGGTAATCTGTCTAAGTGGGTAGATGCTAGTTTGAGTTGGGGAAGGAATGCCAGTCTTTTAGGGAGGAGGAATTGTGTTTACAGTCTATTATAGTCAGGTATGTGCCTGGTACTCATGGGGAGTGTCCATAATATTCCATGAAGAGAAACGTTTTTATTGCTTTCCTGTAGTTTGATAATTCCTTAATGGCTCTTATTGAGTTAGGTAGTTCATTCCATAATCAATTACAGGACCACATTGAGCTACATGCTCCCCTAGATATTGTGATAATGAGAGTTGCGCAGTGCCCATGGAAACACAGGATAGTGGTGAATATGTCTTTAAGACGAGACAGGCAAGCTTTTCAGAGGGCTAGAGTTACAGCCAAGCAAAAGGAACACGTACTTGCTGAGGCTAAGCCACGCCCAAGCCCCAACGTGAGTGCAGGCTTGGACTCTAATGACAACCACCTATGCAGAGAGAAGAGTGTGGTAGCCAGGAAGCAGCTTTTTAAACCTGCTTCAGTGCAGAGAGAGAGAACAGCAGGGGCAGCAAGAGAAAGGACAAAGGAAGGAGAGAGGAGCAGTTCCAACAGCAAAGGAAGCAACCCTTAAGTAAAAGGTACACTTGAGCCAGAGACCAGCAGATGTATAGCTGGGGAGATTGCTGGAGAGGTGGAACAAAGTGCCGTGCATTGTGTGCAAGAGCCAGTTCAGAAAACCCAAGCTGCCAGAAGGGGGGTGGAAGCTGTTACAAACGAACGTAACCAAGACCCAGCCAAAGGCAGAGACGTAAGGCTGAACACAGCTGAAGCAGTTAAGCTTTTGTTCCAGGGAAAGAAGCCCCACGCTCCTGATTCAGCCAATGCTTACCAGGGAGAGCAGTTCTGGAAAGGACTTTTGAACTTTCTACAGAATAGTAAGTTGGAAAACATTGTTGAAACTCCTGAAAGAGATAAGCAATTTGCAGAACAGGAAGATATGCAAATTGACACTCTTGAGTCAGATTCAGTGTATGACGAATCACCGATGGATTGTTCTTTTTGTATGAGGGAAATTGAAAGCTGCTAGAAAGGATTGTAAAAAGAACCTTTTTTTTTGAAGAGCAATTTTTCCTTAGCCAGGAAAGTGTTAAGAGTTTCTTTAAGCTAAAGAACTTTGCTAAGAACAGAAGTTGAATTAAAGCAGCATTATTGGAAAATGACCAGAATTTACCTATGCTGAGATGTGTACTGAAAACAGCTGCCGTGTTTAAAAGAAATATTTCAGTTCTTTAACTTCACATGTACTTTTGTTCCTGTAAGTTTTCTGTTTTGGAGAATAATCCTTTTGCCTGCGTTACCATTGAATTTAATGCGTGGAAAGAACCCAAAAATAAATTTCTTGTTTTTGCCTTAACCCCAGTGGTCACACACTACTTGTCTTTAATGAAAAGAACTACAAGTCCCAGGATTCCTTGCTGGAGACAAAAATAGTTTTATTTAAGGACAAATATGGCAGCCCTTTGCCTGTGAGTCACCGGCTCAGGCAGAGGGTCACGACAATATCCATCAATACGGCTGTAGACCGCACCTTAGTTTGGAAATGCTGCTTACAGGGATCTTTGATGATATTCTAAAATACATTGACAAACCAAAGCAAGCAGCTTTACTAATATTTTTGGATATAACTGCTGCCTTCGATTCAATTAATCACTGCATCCTCATTGAAAGACTCAAACAAGTTGGCACCATCCTCTCATGGTTCCAATCATATCTCACTGACCGATCTCAACAAGTGAAAATAGGAAAACATACAGCTAAAACTTATATGCAAAAACAGGAATCCCACAAGAATCTGCACTGTCAGCGCTACTTTTTAACATATATTTACAACCCATCTGTCACATCATTCAGCAGTGCAAAATAAAATACGCAATATATGCTGATGATGTCATGATTTACCTCCCTATGGATATAGACTCCCTGGACTTTTCTAGTATCAAATCTTGCTTCATTAAAATGACACATTGGCTAAATGAACACAATCTCTATATTAATATTAAGAAAACGGAAGCATTATTTGTATCTAGAAATCAAAACTTTACTCCCCCAACAAAGATAAAGATTGAAAATACAAGTATTTGCATAATAGATGAAATAAGATATCTTGGTGTTATTATAGGCAGAACATTAAGCCTAACAACGCACATTAGGACCACAACAAACACAATATACAATAAATTAAGATATCTTAAAAATCTAAAACCTTTATTATCACAACTGGACTTCAGATCAGTCGTCCAAGCATTAATCCTGCCCCACATAGACTTCAGTAACAATCCTCCAAGGTGTTCCAAAACATGCACTACATCACCTAAAAATAGCACAACATGTTGCTGCCCGAATGCTTATAAAAGCAAGTGCAACCGAACACATCACCCCAATCCTGTTTAAACTCCACTGGTTGCCTATACAAAGTAGGATCAAATATAAAGTTATCACGACAACGTTCAAATTGTTAAGAGATATAGCGCCATCGTATCTAACTGATCTACTAAGAAACCACACAAGGAACAGAACAGTGAGACAACGGAACCTGAACACTCTACTCGTTCCCAACTCCCTCACAAAACTCAATAAAACCACAACAAATAGAGCGTTCAGCTTCTCTGCCCCTTCACTATGGAATGCACTGCCGGACAAACTTAGAAATACTACTGACCTATCAACCTTTAGGAAAGATCTCAAAACACACCTTTTTATAGAGTACTTTGGCACCTCAGTACCAAATGATGAACTACTCCCCACTTAAACCCATGCATACTCCTATCCATCACAACGCAATCCACTTATCACTATCACACTCATTCTATCTGATACAACACCCAACTCTTCACAAGGTCTATGGCAATTATTCCGAATAATCGTCGCATTGAAAATTCCAGTGATATACAACTCAACATACTGGACCCAGAAAAGATGAAAAGACAAATATAAATTTGTAAATATTGTAAACTTGTATATATGTTTAGAATGTAACCCTCTAATCAGCCTATACTCAACAATGTAATTCATAACCCTATAACCTATCATGTAAATCATTAATAACACCCTACTATTCCTTTGTACACTGTGAAGTTAACTGTTTGAATAAGTTACAATGCAATGTTCTAGTTTTGTTCGATGTAAACCGCTTTGATTTTTCTGAAAGGCGGTATATAAAACTGATCAATAAATAAATAATGGCGGAGCGTATAAGGAGAATGCTCTCTAACACGTCATTTGCTTGGCTTTCATCTTGTTTGCAGGGATGTCCAGACTGCTATTATTTGAGGTTCTTCTTATTCTGTTCTCAGGTGTCATCTTGATCATTGGTTGTAGGACGGAGGGTGATAGATTATAATAAAGTTTTGTATTTGGAACGTGTAATTACTGGGAGCCAATGTAGCTGCTGTAGTGTGGAGGTTATGTGACAATACTTGCTGTACCAGTTACTATGCGAGCTGCAGCATATGACTGTGGGTATGACTGCTTTAAATGCTCTCAGGATACAAATTCCTTAGTAGAAACTATAAGCCATAACTTCTAACAACACAGTCTGGCCAAGGAGGTACACAAAAAAAATTGACAATTTAGAGAATGCTATCCATGATTCTAGAGAAATTGTTGATATTCTTGTTGTGAAAGGAAAGGTTTTGATACATCCTGGACTGGAACATTTGAGAACTTTATGAGACATCTTAGTCTGTGTGTATGAAATTTTCCAAAGGTCCCTAATATGTTGCTGGTTGATCTTTTCAAAAAATATCCTTTGGAAGTTTTATTAGTGGCAGAGACTGCTATTGGGGCAGCCCAAGGGTGACACAGGGCCATGTGCGGAGACTCATTGCAGGGCCTCATTTGCATATACATTTGCATATCCACTGGGCCTCAATTGCATACATTTATTTTAATTTAAAATGTATATGCTGCCCATCCAAAATTTTATCAACAAACAAACAAATACCAAACCCGGTAATCAAAACCTATAAAAACCTTTACCGAGACAAACTAAACCTATAGTGAAGCAAGCTAATTTTTGTCGGAGCAGCTACCACAGAGAGGGGAAAGGAACCACCCCAATCCGCTGCAGCCAGTCCATTTTAATTAGTATAGAAAATAACATATGAAAAGTGTTTAAAATTTACACTTATCTGATTTAAACGGTGAAATCCAACACCATATCCTTTGTAGAAAAACAGGCAAAAAAGACTAGTATGACAGCCACAGCCTGTGTCATACTAGTCTTTTTTGCCTGTTTTTCTACAAAGGATATGGTGTTGGATTTCACCGTTTAAATCAGATAAGTGTAAATTTTAAACACTTTTCATACGTTATTTTCTATACTAATTAAAATGGACTGGCTGCAGCGGATTGGGGTGGTTCCTTTCCCCTCTCTGTGGTAGCTGCTCCGACAAAAATTAGCTTGCATCCAAAATTTTAGGCAATTTTCAAAGAAGCTCTTTACAGGCTTTTTTTTTCTCCTAGCAATGACTTAAGGGCATCGTTACATTAAAGTGTATTGCGTGCCACTGCACCAATAGAAATAAATGGGTGCTACTGCACTTAACATACCTTAACATTTGCGAATGTGCATTAACTTTTCATAAACATGCCTCTTAATGAGTGCCTGAATACCATTTACATGGACAGTGAGGATAAAGAAAGGACTCCCAGATTTCTACATTACTATACTCCAAAGCCAACTGCCAGGCACATTAGGAAGTATTACAAAACCCTGCTCATTTAGAACCCATAACAAACCCGCCATACCCTAACAGCCCCAGCACTACCAGCACCAAATCCTACCTATCGAAAGGCAACATTGCAAATATTAAACCAATACAGCTCAGAGAATACCAATACGAGGTACATCTCCTTCTGGGAAAAGAGAATACGCATAAGTGTGACTGTTACACAGAAACTACAGGCCCAATTTTCAGTTGGGCAGGCTATGTGCATAGCCTGCCCACGGACCCCCTTAACCCGGACTTTCACTTCCGCGGCAATGGAAATGGAAATCTGGGTTTGGCTGGATGCGCCGGCAGCCACCGAGGCTCAGCAGGTAGCAGCAATTTCCAATGCTACCCCCTTAGCCCCTGACACCTGAAAGATAGACAAGGAAAGACCTCACCCATCTTTAAGTAACCCGTGTAAATGCCTTTGAAAATGCCGTCCTGCATGAATAGAATACCGCAATTCCGTCATACATGCATAACACAGACTGTCACCAAATACAGAAAAAGGGATCACAATTTAGAAATATGAAGACAATAATTAAACTGGGGACCCCAAAAGCCAAACTTGGAATGTACAAGAACACTGGAGGAATAAAACTATAAATTGGGAGGAGTGGCCTAGTGGTTGGGGCAAGGTACTACAGGCCGGAAGGTCGGGGGTTCAAATCCCATAGAGGACAGCAACCTTGGGCCGGAAGGACTGGGGTTTCTAGTCCCACAGGTGCTCCTTGTGGTCTTGGGCAAGCCACTTAACCCTCCATAGCCCATGTTCCCTGTAAGTATTAGTGTATGTGTCTCATATCCCCTCGTGTTAAATGTATCCCCCAACCGCTTTGACCCGGTGAAAAGCGGGATATAAATGCAGCTAAATAAATAAATAAATAAATCTCCTCTTGTACTAAACAAAATACTTAGGGGCTTGTTTACAAAGCCGCGGTAGTGGTTCGCGATCGTTATCGGAGCCACGGCCCCACTGATTTCAATGGGGCCGCGGCTCTGATAACGATCGCAGCTTTCTAAACAAGCCCCATAGATGTCAGTGATGCATATTTCCCAGAGCCGACATATTCCAGTTAATAAATTCAAAATAAAGTAGTATTTTTCTACCTTTTGTTATTTAGATATTTTATTTTTCAGTTACAGTTGCCCCAGTTACTTTCTTCTGTTTTCTTCATGTCTTCTGCTAACTCTTCACTGCCTGATGTCCATTTGTCCTCTTTCTTTTCCATTCTCTCTCTACATCTGCCTCTATCATAAATGCTTTTCCCCATTTTGCTTTTTCTTCCATTTCTATCTTTACTCCTTTTTCATCCACTCAAATTTCACCCCTCCATTCTCAATCCTCTTTTGACTTTTCACCTATAACTTTCCATTTACTCCTCTAACCTCCAGTCTTCATTTCCCCATTTATCCCACTTCCCATCCCGCTCTTTTGCTAGCCTCTTCTTTCACCCACTCCATTACCACATATCCATGCTCTGTAATCACCATCCTCCTCGCATCTCCTTGCCAATGTCCCTGTCGCGTCCACTCCTTGGTATAGGCGGTTGCCTATTAGAAATGGACAGACCACATATTTATATCTCCTTATAAGTGCTGCGGTCTATGTTCCTTGTAGTTGTGGTCAAGATGGAGTCAGCAAAGGAATTGGGGTAACAATAAGATATACTTGTGCAACAATAAAAATCTACTATCCCTATTGAACAGAAATAAAGGATTCTTCTCCAAACCAAAATGAAGTTAACTGATACAGCACAGTCCACCTGTTATACATGCAGGCATGTCTGTTTCAAAGCACTTTCTCCAACCTTCTTTCAGTTGCTAAACATTAACTGCTTTTTCTTCCAGCAACAAATGCCTTCTTATCACAGACAATAAAACAGTAATGTTCTCTTCTTTCACGGTTGCCGAATTAGCTTGACTTTTACACTTCGGCAGCTCTCTGCCTCTCCCAGTGTAAATCCCACCAGCACAAATTCAGGCTTCTTCCAGCACTTATCATCAGCATAAACGTTTAACAGCTTTTACTCTCTTTTGCAATAAGCACAGTCTGTTTCCATATCAGAACCTTCGCTTTCTATAAAAGCTTCCTCAGTTTGCATGGGTTCTCCCTCTGAGTCTGATATAACCTGCTTATTTACAGGGTTCTCCACAGCAGGCTTCCATTGCTCTAATAATGTTTTAAGCTGTCTCCAACGGGACTCTTCCCTACTCTGAGGTATGGGGGAGGAACTAAGGATACCAGTCTCCTTTAACACTGACTTAAGGGTTTCAAAAGGGCTCACCTTTTTCCTGGCACTTCTTGCCCTTTCTGGTAGACTTAAAGGCAACCACTTGTCCCCAGACTGCTTCACCTGATCTCTTATGGCATGCTTCTCAGCAGGGTCTGGCTCTGACTCCTGTCTCCACAGCTTCCGCTCAGCAACTTGCTCTCTGTCAGCTGTGCTTCTCTCAGAACTGGAGCTACAAACACGCTGCCTGCAATAAGAGTGTTTGTGCAGCCTTTCTAAAGGAGCTTTGTTTCTACTTATTTTCCCACCTTCTAAAACAGCTTCAACGGAAGACTCCTGAGAAGAACTCCTCTGGCTCTTAGACAAACTTTCCAGCCTTTCCTCTCGAGGATTATTCCTTCTTCTCTCTTCCTGCTCTCTGCTGTTTGTCCCGTGGTTTTTCCTCTCTCTCCCCACACGCCTTCCTTCACTAACTGTTTCTTCCTGGCTAAATGTTTGGGGCTGTCCTATGGGTTTTGACTCCGCCCCCCTGCCTCTCACGTCAGCTCCCTCGGTTGCCATGGAGCTGAGGTGTGGCTCCCTCTCTAGCTTTCGGTGCATAGAGTTTTTTTTCTGAGTTGGAGGTTTAACCCTTTCCCTTCCTGCACTGCTGTTTGCTTCAGGGAAAAAAAACTGGTTTCTCCTCCTTTCTCTAGGGTTTAACCCAGCTGCGCCATCACAGTCCCATAACCTCTTTCACATAGTTCCACCATGCCCACATTTCCCCTCTCTCTCACCACCCCAATTCAGCATCTCCGAATCCCCTCACCCTTCCCCATGACTCCCCCCAATCCAGCATCTCTTTCTCTCTTCCACCTCCCCAGCCTTTTTTCCCTTTGCTCAACATAAAAACCAGCAGCTTTCTATCCCCTTTTCCTTCTCCATCCTCACCCCTCCAGCAGTCCATCTCTCCTATCTCCTCTCCCAGTCCAGCATGCTCTCTCTCTCCCATTCCCACCCTCACCCTAGTCCAATATCTCCCTTTTGCTATATACATACCCCCCCCCATCTAGCATATCCCCTCTCTTTTTCTCTCACTCTGTCCCTCCCTTCCCCCCATGCATATATATTGTATAGCACCATCCCTGGTATCTTCTTTTTTTTCTCCAAGTCAGCAGCTGAAGGATCTCAGAGCACCATCCCCATCTTCATCTTTCTTTCGCTGGGTCAGCATGGCTGTGTGCACTAGAAGTGAATGTTAAGGGCAGCACTGGCTTCTGTCACCAATTCTGAGAAAAAAAGATAAAGCTGGGGATGGTGCCACATGATGCCATGATCTTTCTGCTGTTGGAGATGAATGAACAGTGTATTTATTTATTTATGTGCTTTTCTATACCGCCCCTTCCAGAGATCAGGGGCGGCTTACAGAGAACAAGTTAAAACCATTGAACATTGAATTACATAGATCATTTTGGCACAAAAAAATAACTATGATACATGGAACATGTTGAACTATTTAGCAATTTAACTATTTACAGAGAACTAATTTACAACAGTGGTTTACTATTTACAGAGAGCTATTTAAAAGCAGCATTGATGAGTTGATTATCATATAGTAAGACAATGTACACTGTTATCAATGAAGATATGGAATGGGGCGTGATACTTTGAATTAGGTAGGATAAACTTGTGTCAGTTGCGTCGTGTATTCTTGTGTTATATGATCAAGTGTGGGCTGTAAGCTGTAGTAGTGTTGGGTGAAGAGATATGTTTTACGCTCCTTCCTGAAAGAACAAAGTTCTTTAATCTCTCTTAAGAGGTAGCTTGTTCCATTGTTTTGGTGCATAATAAGAGAAGGCAGTATTGGTTGTTATTTGCTTCAGGTTTCTCACAGAGTTAGGAATTTGAAGCATGTTGAGGTTTGCTCTTCTTCTTATTCTGTTTTCTAAGGGGGTATGAATTAATGTTGAAAGATGTGAGGGGGCTAGGTCGTTAATGAGTTTAAAAATGGTGACTACGGTTTTATATTGAATCCTACTGGCTATCGGTAGCCAGTGGAGAGCGTATAAAATTGGGGAGATGTGGTCAGAAAGTTTGGCTCTAAAAATGATCCGAGCTTTGACGTTCTGGGCTCTTTGTAGGATGTGTAAGTTCTTCTTAGATGTACCTTGCAGTAATCCGTTACAGAAATCTAAATGTGGGATTATAAGAGCCTGGACAACTGTTCTGAAATCATTAATGTCAATGAGGGGTCTAAGTTGCTGGATGGTTCTGAGTTTAAAGAATATTGTTTTAGCGGTCTGCTTCATGTGATGTGACATGCTTAGTGTTTTGTCTAGGGTAACTCCTAGATATTTTACTTCCGATTTGACTGGAAGGGTGATGTCTATCAGGTTAATGACAGATGGAGGGGTGAAGTTAGAGTTTCGTCATACAAAAAGAGCTTCAGTCTTTTTGAAGTTTATATCCATATGAATTGAGCGGAGCCACTGTGCTGCTTCAGATAGACAAGTAGCAATTTTGTCATAATTAGGATTATCTATGTCACAGGGGGCAAACAACAATGTCGTCTGCGTAGATAAAATAGTTTAGGTTGTGGCATTTAAAGATTTTGCAAATCAGTTGAAGATAGAGATTGAAGAGTAAGGCAGAGAGAGAAAATCCTTGAGGAATCCCTCGCTCTTGTGGGAATGGAAGAGACTGGGAATGATCTACCTGAACATATTGGAAACGGTTTGATATGTAGGATTTAAACCAGTTAAACGTTTTTCCTTTTAAGCCTAATTGTGATAGCCTGGATAAAAGGGTGCTGTGATTCACACTGTCAAAGGCTGAGGAAATATCAAGGAAGATAAGTAAGAAAGCCTGCTTAACATTATCCATGCCTTGAATTAGTGAGTCAAAAAGGGATATAAGTAAAGTTTCTACCCCGTGATACGGGAAGAAACCATATTGGTGCTCATCTAGAGGGAAGTTGGTATCAATATGATCTTGTAATTGTGTTTGAACTACCTTCTCAATGATTTTAGCTAGAAAAGGTATACTGGCAATGGGGCGGTACGAAGAGGGGGTCATTACTGTTGAGAGTTTTATTCTTTAATAGAGGGTGAATTGCTGAAAACGTGAGGTCATCTGGCATAATGCCTTGAAGAAGAGTTTGGTTTACTAAATTCAATATGTATGGGGCAAGTTCCGATTTGGCTGCTTTAATCCAAGATACTGGACAAGGATCTAGTAATGAGGTGGTGGTATTGAGGTTTGATATGGTCTCTAGAAGTTGTTTATTTGATATTAAGAGAAAAGAGTTCCATTCAATGTATTGCACCAGCCCTGGACCCTGGGCCTTGGGCCTGAGTCCCCACTTAATCTCTCAGTACCCAACCAATCTCTTAAGTTTTCTTCCACCAAATTTTAAAGTCTCCACCTAGGTCCCAGTCACTGCTCACCATCTCCATATCTCTAGTACCTACCCTCCTGCCTTCTACATCCCTTTCCCATACCCACCCAGCTACTTCCTGCTCCAATATTCTTTGCCCCGCCATTCCTCCTTCTGACCCCAACATATATTCTTAATGCCCCTCCCTCTGTTTGATCTTGTTTCTTCCTCGCCCCCTCCAGCAGTCCATCTTTCCTATCTCCTCTCCCAGACCAGACACTCCCAGCTTCATCTCCCTTCCAGTTCTAGCCCCTCCCAGCATCAGCTCTTCTCCAGTCCCTCCCAGCATCAGTTCTCTTCTAGTTCCAGCCCCACCAAGCATCAGTTCCCTTCCAGGCCCAGTCCCTCTATCCCCCAGCATCAGCCCATTTCCAGTCTTAGCTCACCAGCAGTCCTCTTCCAGTGCCAGTCCTCTTCCAGTGCCAGTCCCTCCCAGCATCATGTCCCTTCCAGTCCTAGCCCCTCCATCCCCCAGCAACAGCCCTTTTCCAGTTGTAGCTCTCTTCCAGTGTCATCTCTCCAGTATTTATCCACCTTCAGTCCCAGTCCCTCCCAGCATCATCTCCCTTCCAGTCCCAGTGCCCCCAATTCCCCAGAATCAGCCCATTTCCAGTCCTACCTCTCCATCAGTCTTCTTCAGGTGACAGCCTTCCAGCTCCCCCAAACAGCAGTCCTCTTCTAGTGCCCCCCCCCCCCCCAGCATCAAACCCACCATCTCACCTCTTCCCCTGAGGCCCTGCCACAGCCTACATTCCTTGCACAGCTGTGGGAGTGTTTTTCTTCGCTGCCATGGCTGTGCTAAGTGGCAGCCTCCAACATTGCAAAGTTTGTAGAAGTGTCACCAGGGCATGTCCTATCTCTTGCAAAAGACAGGAAGGCCCCAGTTTTACTTCTATAAGCTCTGCGGTGTCTGTGGCTGCAAGATAGCAGAGCTGCGGGCGTGAAGAAAAATGCTCTTGTGGCTGTGCAGAGGTGAGACAGTGAGGTAGGCTTCAGGCCTCACTGGTGAACTTCTTAAGCCAGCCAGCACCAAGAGGCTTCTTCGGGAGCGAGGCCATGTGTGGATGACATGCCCATACATGTCTAGGGCTGGCCCTGACTGCTATACCTGCTGGTATCCAACAAAATCAAAATGAGCTGGAGTTTATTGATATCTCCAGTATACGAGAGTCCTCTACAATTAAGTTAAAGAAAGATCTATTTTATTGGTTAGTTTTATCTATGAACAAGATTTAAACCATATACAGTATTGAGCCTGTATTTCAAGAAGATGAAAGAGACCTTTTTTAGCCAAAGATGACGAAGTGGTTGTTCCTTGTATGAGAAAAAGAGGTTTTGGCTTTAGGAGGAACATTCCATTTATGACATCCTTGCAATTACCTGAATGTTTGAGCTTCTCTACATCTTAAGAAGATTTCCTCAGGCCCCCATGTGTCCCTTACTCAGAATGTAGAAGAAGTGAGTAATGGGTGAATGAGATTAAGATTTAGGAGGACTTTGCCACTAATGCCTCATTATGCTTTTTTTTAGTTGTACCTGTACTTCACTTTATCCCTTTCCTCCCCTCTTGTTTTTTGTACTAGGGACTAAGAAATAAATACTAGATTCTTCTTGGTTTCCCCGATTAATTTAATTTCCTTGAGATTTATCTTATTGTATATTTATGTTTCCTGAATTAAATTAAATTACAAACAAGAAAATGTCAGCAGCAAAGGGTTGTTTTGCCAAAGGTCTTTTGTTTCTTACTGTTTCGTTGTTATTACCCCCCCTCCCCCTCTGCCACAAGTGTCCCCATGTGTCTATCCCATGTACACTTGAACTCTGCCAGTATTTTGGAGCTTATAACCTCGCTGGTAGTCTCTTCCAGGTCTCCACCATCATTGCATTGAAAAGTATTTTATTAAAATTATTTTTGTGTTTCCCAAATTTCAGTTCCATATGATGACTGCCTTGTTCGTGAACTTTCCATTTTAGGGAAAAAGTTACCTTCTGGTACTTTATTGAAGCCTAGTAGATATTTAAATATTTGTATCACATCTCTTCTTTCAGCGAACTCCCTCAGTCTATCTTTATAAGGCTTGAAATGCTGTCCATGCACCATTTTGGTAGCCTTACTTTCAACGGCCTCATAAGAACATAAGAACATAAGATATGCCATACTGGGTCAGAAGGTCCATCAAGCCCAGTATTCTGTTTCCAACAGTGGCCAATCTAGGTCATATGTACCTAGCAGTTTCCCCAAGAGACACAGGTTCCGCAATGCTTGTACTGGGTCAAGCATTGATATCTTTGGTCACTTCTTAATAATGGTTTATGGACCTTTCCTCCAGGAACTTGTCCAAACCTTTTTTTAAACCCAGCTACACTAACAGCCTTTACTACATCCTCCGGTAACAAATTCCAGAGTTTGATTACACGTTGAGTGAAAAAATATTATCTTTTATTAGTCTTAAATAGTTTACCCTGTAGCTTCATTGCATGTCCCCTAGTCTTTCTATATTCTGATAACGTAAACAATCGATCTACGTTTACCCGTTCCACTCCGTTCATTAATTTATAGACTTCTATCATATCTCCCCTCAGCCGTCTCTTTTCCAGGTTAAAGAGCCCTAACCTTTTTAGCCTTTCTTCATAGGAGTATCCTTCCATCCCCTTTACCATTTTGGTGGCTCTTCTCTGAACCTTTTCTAAAATCGCTATATCCTTTTTAAGATACAGCGACCAGAATTGCACACAGTATTCAAGGTGCGGTCTCTACTGTATGAGTGTCCTTTAGGTATGAGGCCTCACCGGAGATCTGTACAGCGGTAATAAATCTTCCTATTTTACTACTAGTGAGACCTCTTCTTGGTGCACTCAAGTAATTCTATTAGTTTTCCCAATGGCTTTGGCACATTGACTTCTTTGAAGACATCACAGATGATGACCTTCTGGGTCTATTTCCTGTTTAGTGACTCTCATTACTTTATCTTCAAAACCATAACTGGCTTCTGGATTTCTATATCCCTAATGCATGATTTTGCATTTACATGGATTAAAATAGTTACCTTGTCTGTCTCCATATTTCCAAGTGTTTAAAAATCATCTTTCATTTTATTCTTCCTCCTTCTACTTTGCTAAAAATTTTCATGTCATCTATAAACAGACACTTTCCCTTCTAACCCTTCACCAATGTCACTTAAAGCCACTGAAAAAGGACTGAGCCTAGTACCAATCCCTCAGGCATTCTGCTGGGAATTTTCCCTTGACCAAAGTGGCCCTTGCTGACTACTACTTTCTGAGTTTTATTTCTTAGTCACTTGTAATTTTTGTTTTAACTCCAAGACTGACAAATTTGCTTACCAAGCTTTGATACAGAACTAAGACAAGAACTATTGGAGGATGAGCATAATGGTTAGAGCACTGACTTGGGAACCAAGAGACCAGGGTTTGATTCCCACTAGCACTCCTTGTGGCCCTGGGCAAGTCACTTAACCCTCTACTGCCTCAGAAAAATCCAAGCTATCAATGTCCTTGTTTAATGTACATTACCAAGTTTAAGTTACAATGATAAAGTGGTATAAAAAAATCCTGTTAAATAAATTTCTCATAGGTCTTACTGAAATCCAGATTGGCGACATCTACTTCACTCCCTTGAGCCACTACTCTGGTAACTTCAATCACCTTTGTTTGGCCAGATTTTCCCTTGGTTAAAAACCATGTTATCTATGAACCTGTAACCACCATCTTCAGGACACTGCACTGCTATGTTCTTCAGTAATGCTTCCGCTACTTTACCTGCCACTGATGTTAAGCTTGCAGATCCGTTTCCTCCTTGTGACACACTATCGGCTCTCCTCTGGTCTATTGGAACCTTTCCTGTTTCAAGAGATAGTTGATGAAAGCTGTTTGAGGTGCAGCCAGCACCTTCTTAAGTGCCTTCAGTAGTCTAGAATGAAGCCCATCAGGGCTCATGACCTTGTTTATTTTCAAAATGTTTAATGATGCCTCCTCAGTAAAAGGCAATGTGTTCACCTGACAGCCTGGTATGTCCTTGCCGTTTGCCCATTACTCAGCATTTTCTAATATATATCTATCTATATATCTATATCTATATATCTATATATCTATATATATATATATATATATATATATATCTCAAAGAAAAGTAGTTTAAAGATCTACTATATTATGATTCTTCTTTTCACTAATCCCATCTTCCTTTTAGATTCAAGCTATTCTCCTACTGGTCTTCTTTTAACTTATATATCTGAAGAATGTTTTTTGCTCCGCTGTTCAAGATTTTGCCTTATTCCCTTCCTGACTCCCTTCATTTCTTCTGATAGTTTTGCTAATCCACCCCCTTCATATTTCCTGGATGATGTTCCTTTTGCTCACTTGTTTTCCTTGTTTGTTACCGAACCATAGTGATCACTTCCTTCTCTTCCCCTTCCTAGTTATCCTAATACACTGCTTTATTGCCATTTTAATGTTACTTTTTTATTGTTACCCATAGTTCTTCTGTAATTATGAGATCCTCTACTCCTCTTAAGACTTTCTTTACATAATTACTCATTTTCTTGAAGTCAATCCTTTTGAAATCTAGGGCTCTTGACCTAGTATAGCTGGGTTCCTTTGATTCATTGTTGAAATTGGATCACATGATTGTTATTTATTTATTTGAAGGCACATTTTACAAAGGATGTCCAAGTGCAATCTAGGATGTCCAAGCCAGAATGTCTGGAAAAAAAGTAGGCATATGCAAGTTCAGGCACAATTGCACAAAAACTCAACCGATATGGATGTCTGCATAGATATCCCCACAATGGCATTTCAGAATGGGGACATCTAATAGCCTAACGATTGGAATAGTGGGTTAGGTCCAGGATTCAAATCTCAGTGCTGCTCCTTGTGACCTTAGGCTAGTCACTTAACTCTCCATCTTCTCTACACCCTCCGAATGTTTTAGGGACAAAACAAGCACTTTCCTGATGCCTATACATGCAGGAACTGGAAAGTAGATGTCACTCTCAAGTAAATTCATAGCAAAAAACCTGTGAGAGAGTCAGTTGGACCATTATATGATAGAGAGTTAAAAGGGACGCTAAGGGAGGACAAGGCCTCTGCATCGGTCTTTAATGAAGAAGACATAGGGAAGTTACCCATTCCTGAAATGGTATTTAAAGGTGATACATCGGAAGAATTGCAAGAAATATTGATAAACCAGGAAGATATATTACAAGTTTTTGATAACACTGGTCAACATTGAAATCATTACTGACTTTAAAAGGCCCTAATCTGTAGTATCTTGGTGAGCTGAACACGAATATAACATTAAAAAAATTTTATTGGCTCTCGTTTTGAAGATATTGCATGTAGTTCATTTTAGTAGTAAATCACCTGGACCAGATGGTATACTTGATATAGTGTACTTGGATTTTCAGAAAGCCTTTGACAAAGTCCCTCATAAGAGACTCTTGGCCAAATTAAAAAGTCATGGGATTGAAGGCAGTGTGGTACTGTGGATTAGGAACTGGTTGAAAGATAGAAAGCAGAGAGTAGGGCTAAATGGCTAATTTTCTCGATGGGGAAAGGTGAATAGTGGAGTATACCAGGGATCTGTGCTGAGCCCGTTGCTTTTTAACATATTCAGAAATGATCTGGAAATGGGAGTAACAAATGAGGTGATCAGATTTGCAAATGACACAAAATAATTCAAAGTTGTTAAAATCCAAGAGGATAGTGAAAAATTGCAAGAGGACCTTAAAAAATTGAAAGATTGGGCATCCAAATGGCAGATGAAATTTAATGTGGACAAGTGCAAAGTTATGCACCTAGAAAAGAACAACCCAAACTACGGTTACACGATGCAAGGTTCCACATTAGAAACCACCACCCTGGATAATACATATATGTTGAAACCCTCTACCCAGTATGCAGTGGCAGCTAAGAAAGAAAATAGAATGCTAGGAATTATAAGGAAAGGAATGGAGAATAAAACCAAGGATATTATAATGCCTCTGAATCGTTCTATGGTGCGACTGCACCATGAATATTGTATGCATTTCTGGTTGCCATATTTTAAAAAGGATATAGCAGAATTAGAAAAAATACAGAGAAGAGCCACCAAAATGGTAAAGGGAATGGAAGGATACCTCTATGAGGAAAGGCTTAAAATGTTAGGGCTTTTCAACTTGGAAAAGAGACAGCCGAGGGGAGATATGATAGAGGTCTATAAATTAATCAATGGAATGGAACAAGTAAATGTAAATTGGTTGTTTACGCCATCAAAAAGTAGAAAGAATAGGGGACACGCAATGAAGCTACAATGTAACCCATTTAAGACTAATAAAAGAAAATATTTTTCACTAAACAGTAATCAAACTCTGGAATTTATTACCAGAGGATGTAGTAAAAGCTGTCTGTGTAGCTGGGTTTCAAAAAGGTTTGGACAAGTTCCTGGAGGAATGGTCCATAAGTCATTATTAAAGAGGACCTGGAAAATCCACTGCTTTCCCCAGAACAAGCATTGTGGAACCTGTGTGAGACCTGGATTGGCCACTGTTTGAAACAGGATACTGGGCTTGATGGACCTTGGTCTGACCCAGTATGGCATTTTATTTTATTTATTTATTTAACAAACTTTTATATACCGCGACCTTCCGATGATCAGGTGCGGTTTACATATAACAGTTAAGGAGACAGAAAGGCATTTCTGTGTTTACATAAAACAATAATAACATGAACTATGTACAATTAACATTTGAACTTTTAACTATTAAACTTTTGACATTTGTGGAACTAGGTACAATTAACTATGTACAGTTAGAAAAGGAGAGATCAACAGTGTTAGCATCATAGCCAATGTCTAGGTCAAAGTATCTTTAGGTCTTACGGTATTGGGCTGCGTGTATTAAAAGATTACCCCTTTTCATATAGAGATTGAGAATTTGCCATAGGGCCGTAGTAGGAGGTGAAGAGGTGAGTTTTTAAGTTTTTGCGTAAATCTTTAATGTCAGTTAAAGCTCTGATTTCATCAGGTAGAGAGTTCCAGAGCGTAGGGGCTGCATGGGAGAATGCTTTTTTATTTGTTGTTTTTTTGGATTTTATGAATTCTTATGTTCATGATAAGCATGTGGAGCTAAACCAATTTTCCCTCCTCCTATGGCTACCAAAAAGACTGCAGTCTAGTGGAGCCTCCAACATTGCGCTCAAGTGAAAGAGTCACCGTCAAGGCGGTCATTCACGAGCATTTAAGCAATCATTTTCCTCTCAAATCTTCAGAATCTTCTGCTGGAGACAAAGAAATACTAAAGAGACCTCTGGTTGCTGAGACGTATGATAGAGGCATGGGAGTGATGCCATTGAAACCTGGGTTTTTCATTGGTTGTTTGTCTCCACCAATCTGCTGGTAGAGGAACACAACCCACTGGACTGGTCTAGCAGGACAATATGAAATCACAATTTAACACAGGTGCACTTAATACCACTCATTCACTCAGTGAAGTGACAGTAAGTGTATTTATGCAAACTGCAATAATGACATCATACACTATTCATCCCTACAATGTGCAGTCAATGCCCACTCTCTATACCAACCTAACCATTTCCCTGTCCCATTTCATCATGCTAAGCAGTTAACACAGGAATTTTACCACCCTGTCTGCTTTTGCCTACAGTAGCAATTACCATGATCCCACACTAAAGAGCATGTCTACTAAAGGGCAGTGGATCCATTTTGCATGATGGACTCAGAAGGAGGTAGGATCAGGGTGATGACTGCAAATAAAATGGCCTGATCACTAATACAGATGATGCTTCACAAACAGGATCACCTGAGGTGGCATTATGGATACTACTGTGAAGAAGGGCAAGCGAGCCCCCCCCCCCCAGTACCCTGACTGGGCCCCTCCCCCCTCGATCAGATAATGTTGTCAGTACTATGGATGTACAAATCCACAGCATTAACAACATAACAAATATGGCCTCCCCCCTCTTCAGCACAATCCCCCCCTGGAGAGCTCCTGATCGCCATTGGGAACTGTCTGGAAGGACTGATGCACCCTCGGACACAGGACACCATCCTGGCTAGTCAGTCGGGCCCCCTAATTCCCCCTCCCAGTTCAAAATTAAAATCCCAGCTATACTACCATGGATTTAAGACAAACACTTGTGGGGGTCGTGAATTGGGGGGTGGGGGGGACCAAGAGAGGTCCTAAGGCTGACTGACTAATTGCAATTTCAAGCTTGGAAGGGGAGGGGGGAAGAGGGTTAGGGACCCAACTGGCTAGCCAGAATTTTAGTTAAAAGCTATGTAGAGAGCAATTTTATAACAGGTTGCCTAGATTAACAGGGTAGGTAGTTGCCTTGTTTTTGCCTATTTTATAATGAAACACCTTAACGTTAAGAAAACAAAGATACTGATAACTGGCAAAAATCAATAAGTTCATCATTGATGGAGAAGAAATTGAAATAGTTGACAACTTTAACCTACTTGGATCAATCAATAAACAACAGACAAGCAGTCAAGAAATCTGACGATGCACTGCTCTTGGCCCTAGACAAGAGCAGAGATGTCTCCATACAAAGAATCAACTTGCCCAAGCCATGGTATTTTCAAGTTGAACAGTGAAAAAGATAGACAGGAAGAAAACTGATGCCTTTGAATTATGGTGCTGGTGACAAATACTGTGTATATCGTGGACTGCCCAAAGAACAAACCAGTCAGTATTAGGGGAGATCAAACCTAAGCTTTCCTTGGAAGCTCAGATGACAAGACTTTGACTTTCATACTTTGGACACATCATGCAAAGAGAGAGATAATTGGAGAAAAACATCATGCTTGGCAAGGTAGAAAGCCACCGTAAAAGAGGAAGGCCGGCAATGAAATAGATTGATACAACAACAGCAGCTATGGGTGCCACTCTATCAACAATGAGCTGCCTGACTGAAGACCAAACACAGTTTAGGTCAATTATCCAGAGGTTCGCCATGAGTCGACACAGACTCTGGCACTTAACAACAACATAATGAAACATAAAAGTGTACATGTATCAATATAAAAACTAGGTAGTAGAAATCCTGTAGAAATCTGCCTGCATCGAAGGCAGGAACATGGATACCTGCTCAGAAGCATCCCTAAATTTTAGTACATGAAAAACATGTGTATTTTATAAAATATGCACTTAAGTCATGACTCCACCCACGTTGCACCCAGTATCTCTTATGTCTCCCAAGCCCAGCTTCCATATCCAGCATCTCTTCTGTGTCCCTAGTTCTCCACCATTTCCAACATCTCTGTTTCCCTAGCTCTGCCCTCTTGTCAAGCATCTTGTCTCCCTAGTCCTCCCCATTCCCAATATCTTTTCTGTTTGTCTCCTTCCTTCCTTCCCATGCCCAATATTTCCTCTATCTGTATCCCTAGCCCAGAGGTACTCAAATCCAGTCCTGGAGGGCCGCAAATCAGTCAGGTTTTCGGGATATCCCTAATGAATATGCATGAGATAGATTCAAATACAATGGAGGCAGCTCATGCAAATATATCTCATGCATATTCATTAGGGATATCCCATAAACCTGACTGGTTTGCGGCCCTCCAGGAATGGATTTGAGTACCTCTGCCCTAGCCCCACCTTTAATTTTCAGTCTCACCAGTCATTCCGTCCTCCATGTCCAGCATCTCTTCTTTCTCACCTCCCCAGTAACCTCCCAATGTCTGTCTCCTCCTTCACATGTCCAGAATCTCCTCTGTTTCCACACTTTCCCCCCAAAGGCCATCATTTCCTCTGTCTGTCTCACCAGTCATCTTCCCACCCATATCCAGCATCTTCTGTCTCCCTGCCCAGTTCCCCCACATGTCAAGCATCTCTGGTCTTCTCCCTCTTTCCCCAGTTCATTATCTCCTCTGTCTCCCTCATTCCCCTCTCCTATTTCTAGCATATCCTCTGTCTCCCTACCATACAATCTATTCTATCCCACATCATGTCAAGCATCCTCCCTATTTTTCCTTCCCTAGTGGTCTAGCATCAACCCTTCCTTCCCTCTCTTCGCTGGTCCAACATCTTCCCCCAGTCCTGCACAATCTCATAGACAAAAATTACATTGAAACCCCCAAGAAGTCAGGCTCAGCATGCAGCACCAGAGAAATAAACATGCAGTTCCCCCTGTACTGTTCAAAATATGGCACATATCAAATCCAAAGACTGATCTATTTCAGTCATTAAACTGAAAATATGCTCTTTATTTGTGGCAATTTTTCAAATTGCTTTGGTCCCAGTGTCTGATTTCTGCATCCTCGGTCTTAATTCTCTTTTCCAATGTGCAGTCCCATCTGTCACTTCTCTCCCCCTCCTGTCTTCTTCACGCTCTCCTACATCCATCTCTGACATTGATCTTTTCCTTTCAGCTTTCTTCCATTTATGATTTCTCATTCTATACATTCAGATTTCACTCCTCTTCCTCCTTACTGACCAGTCTGTAATTCCTCACTTTTTACTGCATACATCATAGCTCTCCAAACCTCATCCTATCCTTTCATTCTCCATCTCTCCCCAACCTCTTATTCCCCAGTCTTTCCTGACTCTCGCCCCCTCTTTCCCCTTCCCTACCCTATGTCTGTCTTTCTCCTTCTCTCTCTCCCTATTCCCCCACATCTAGCATCTGCCTTCTCTCTCTCCCTAACCTCAGCAATTCTATCTCATTTGGCCCTTCCTCCCCACATCTTGCATCACTCCTCTGTCTCCCTATGCCTCCCCTGAAGTCCAGCATCACCTCTCTGTCTCCTTATATCCCACCTCATTCCAGCATTACCACTCTGTCACCCAATGTCTTCCTCCTTCTCTCTCCCTCTTCATCTTTCCCCATCCCTGCCCAACATCTTTCCCAATCTCTCTTTCCCTCACTCTCCCTTTTCCCACACATTTAGTATCTCCCTAGCCTCAGCATCTCTCCCCTTTGGCCCTTCCTCCCCATATATGGCATCACCTCTCTGTCTCCTTATATACCCACACCATGTCCAGCATCACCACTCTGTCACCCAATGTCTCCCCCTGTCCAGCATCTCCTCAGTCTCCCTCCACCCCCATATTTCAGATTTTCCATTTTATTTGTTCCCCTTGCCCTGTACTGAGCTGCCAACCCCCCAACATGCGTACCATAAGCTTATCTTCAAATCCAGCCCCTGTCCCCACCGCAAGCAATCAGAGATAGCGCAGGCATGGGACTTTCTGATAGGAGGAACATGTTCACCTCTAAGGCCCTATCAGCCCACCCTCTTTGACGCATACTTATTGGGATGGCCAGCAGAGCCTTAGAGGCACACATGCATCTGTATTGGAATGGGCCCACACCTGTACTATCTTTGACTGCTGGCAGCAGTGGCAGAAGTAGGGACAGAGGTTGGATTTGAAGCAAGGTGGCTGCCGCTGTTTTGGGAGCGATCACCTCTGCTTGAATGCCCGGATAGGACAACTGTCCCTCCCCTGAGCACAACATGCGATCATGACCCCAAATGAAGATTTGGTGACCTCATTTGAGATTGCAACCCACAGTTTGGGAACCACTGCACTACAGTGATTCGGCACAGATGCGGTCTATTTAACTTATTATGGGCCTTCTAAAGGCAATTTTTGAAAACAGCTAATCTGGATTTGCTATGACAAAGGGTATGAAAACTTGTGCAATCAAGGCATTTGTTGTTTCTTTGTCTTAATTACTTTTTGAATATTTCTAACTCTTCTTTCATGTTGTGTAGATCAGTGAAACAAACTGCTACTTTAATGCATTTTGAATTGTGTTTTTTAGACAGTAGAATATGAAAAAAGTAAAATAGTGTGGAGACATTTGAAAGGCATTGTAGATCCTATAGGGCCTTTTACTAAAGGGCCCTATCTGTCAGCGCGTGTCTGGTGCATGCTAAAGATGCGTTGACATGCATAGGACATGCTAAAGATGCGTAGACATGCATAGACAGCGCTGCTGGATTTTGGCGCTGTCCATGGCACGTTAGGGTTGCAAGTGGGAGGGTTGGGGTGGAGAGTGGGCAGGACGAGCACTGCACAGTCAGCACACGCACACTACCTGCATGGTGGGCAATTAGTGCCACTTGCATAGAGGCGTTGAGTGCACCCACATTACTGTCATGTCACGGCAGGGCCACGTGCACCATGGTAACTGTTGGGAACACACCTTCCATACTCCTGGTAGTTAATGCTCTGGTGTTGCCCTAACGTGCTATGGATTTTCACATTAGGCGCAACACCCCAGTGCCCTTTAGTAAAAGGGCCCCACAGTGTTAGATAGCTGTTTTCCAAGATATTTGGAGCAAAAAAGGTCTTTCATAAGAAATGCAGCGTATGGGGATAAAACCTCATTATTAGCTTTTCCCAATTACTCATTTTCTGAATGTAACTGAATGGGACAAATGTTTGTTTTAAGATGTAACTTCAGAAATCACAAGATGTTTGGTACATAGATTCCTAATAAAAAACTTGGTGTTTAGATACAATGTTTCCATTACACTGGTTTACACCAAAATATTTTTTTTCTTCATCAAAAATGAAATCAGGTTTTCCTTAAACAAGTTTTTCACAGCGATTCTAAATCTGTAATTAGTTTTTCTCTAGCACGCAGGATTTTAGAGAGATCATCCATAGAAGCTTCTGTAAAATGTTACATACAGTTGTGGTCAACATTATTGACACCCTTGCATTTTAGGTATGTTGTGTATAATGAATACAGTGAATACAGTGTATAATGAATACAGGCAATGAATACAGCAGCCCGCATTCTTTGCGGCATATCCAGAAGAGAGCACATCACACCCATACTCATGGACCTACATTGGCTACCGGTGCAATCCAGGATCACTTGAGTGGAGGAGTAGCCTAGTGGTTGGGGGCAAGGTACTTCGGGCCGGAAGGTCGGGGGTTCAAATCCCACTAGAGGACAGCAACCTTGGGCCGGAAGGACTGGGTTTTCTAGTCCCACAGGTGCTCCTTGTGGTCTTGGGCAAGCCACTTAACCCTCCATAGCCCATGTTCCCTGTAAAATAGTTCTCTGTGTGCTGTGCTTTCCTGTCTAATCAATGTGTTTATACCTCAAAAATTTCCTGTCATGATTTGACAATTTCCAATCTGTAATCAAAACCGCTGCTGATCGCTGGAAGTAGCGGTATACAAAAAAAAATGTATACTAAATACTTACAAGGTACTATTACTAACATTTAAAGCAATTAACCAACTGTCCCCCTTTCCCTCTCTGTACTCTTGACCATCACTCCTGCAAAGAGGCTAAGAAGGTCAGTATCCGTCAATACGCTGACTACACCAATTGAATTCACCAAATGCTCTCAAACAACTAGAAACCGAAGCTTTGCATTCTATGCTCCTAAATGTTGGAATGACCTCCCACCTCAACTCCGAATAATCAGTGACCTTTCACAGTTCAGAAAAGCCCTTAAACACCACTTATTCTGCCTACACTTTGTCAGCCCTAATCCAACACAATCATTCCACACACCACAACCTACACACAAAGCCTCGAATGCTCCAACAATGTAACCACCGACGAGACACTAAACAGACCTACTCAGGAACTCCCCTAATGATCATAGACTTTTAATTTCTTCTCCGTTACGATTTACCAAGTTGATATATAAACTGTAAATAGTTCACAACTATTATTGTTAATTGTATATAGTTTCACCTGTTACATTCCCAAGTTACAGACCCTGTTACAATGTATGCAAAAGATCCTGTTCTGATGCAAGTTTCTGTTATTTGTAAACCGCACTGATACCAAATAGCGCAGTATATAAGAACTGTAAATAAATAATATCTTGAGAAATAATTGGAAATATTCTAACTGTATCTCATCATAATATTTTAATAGTATGTTCAAAGGTATACAACAACAAAAAAATATGTCTGTGCAACTTAAATGTAGTAATAGCTGAGAAAAAAACAAAATATGATTTGGTCAGGATTAGTGGCACCCTTTACTAATATTTGGTTGTACAACCCTTGGCAATGATGACAGCCTCCAGACATTTCTTATAGTCATCTATAAATTTCTTACATCTGTCTGCTGGTAGTTTCTCCCACTCTTCAAATGTGATTTGTTTCCAGGATTCCTTTTACCAATGACAGATTTCAGCTCTTTCAAAGGTTCTCGATTAGTTTGAGATCAGGACTCATTGCTGGCCAGTTTAAAACAGTCAATTTTTTCCTTTTTAACTATTCTTTTGTACTTTTGGATGTATGTTTTGGGTCATTGTCCTGCTGGAAGACCCATGACCTTCAACCTGACACTAGATAGCACATTTCACTGCCTTGATAGTCCTCCGATTTCATGATTCTTTTAAGACGATCCAGGCCTCTAGTTCCTGAGGCAGCAAAACAACCCCACAACATTATGGAAACTTCACCATACTGAAATGTAGGAAGGGTCTTTTTTTTCCTTATAAGCTTCATTTCTTCACCTACAAATGTATCGCTGGTCCACATTCCCAAAGAGCTCAAGTTTGGTTTCATCCGTCCAAAGAACATTTTCCCAGAAGGATTGTGGTTCTCAAGATGGGTTTGGGTAAAGAATAAGAATGCCTTTTTGTGTCTATCTTTAAGCAGTGGGGTCCTCCTTGGCCTTCACACATGTAGTCCTTCTTTGTTTGGTGCACAGCATATGGTGCGGGTTAAAACCATCACTCCAGACTGCTCCAGGTCAGTCTTCAGCTCTCTGGATGTTGTGTGTGGTGTTTTTCCTACAGTTTGCACTAACTTTCAAAGACTTCTTTATTAATTTTCATCTTTCCACCATGTCCTTGAAGTTCTCAACAGTTCTATGAGCAGAAAATGCCTTAACAACACTGTGAACTGTAGACACAGGAATCCCAAGGTCTTTGGAGATGGCCTTGTATTCCTTAAAAGTTTGATGTTTGGTGATAATGGCTTTTCTGACGATCTCAAGCAGCTCTCTTGTCTTCACCATTGTGAAAATGGAACAGGGAATAAATGTGGCCATTTTAAATATTAGAGCCATCATTCATTGGTTGATTCACGTCATGTGAGTACTGACAATTGATCACAGTTGCATCTAATTTTACTGCAAGGAAATACGGTTCTTCTGTTCAAACTGATTTAAATAGTTTATAAGGGTGCCAATAATCATGTCCTTAAAACACGTAGTCAATGGTCCTTTTCTGAACGCTTACTTCACAGTAAAGAACATAAAAATGTGCGCTCAATCTATTTTCCACGGAACTTATAAGCTTAAATATCGCATACTTAATTTAAATCAGAGGGGGTCTCAGGCTTCTGCGCACTCCAAAGATGGACTTCTGAAATGCCCAACCAATAGTGCTCATTTAGCATCAATGACTCCCCAGTGATATTTTCCTTGCAAAACACAGAGCGAAAAACTTCTTTATTTTAAATATCGCATACTGTCAGACGGCTGCCTAGGGTGAGAACTTACACAATCTTGACGATGCATATATTCATATGATTCTTGCAAGGTATTGTGGGTATTGTAGTTCATTCACTCCCAAACACAGCTGATGACAATAATTTGAGTTGTGAAACCAAGTGGTAAGATCAATAAAATACTTCTTTTATTGATGGGGTTTAATTTACCCAGCACATGTATGCTTGATAGCACTATAAATGAGGTTACTTGCTTGCAGTGTTTAAAATGGATAACAAAAAGTCACAAAGTAAACCAGAAACAACCTTCAGCTTGTCAGGCAATTAGCTAATGTTTTCTTAGCAAAGAATTACCAAATACAAAGGCACAAAGAAAAGAATAAACTTTGCTGGTTAGGTTAACTTCTGCTTATTTTCCATGCAGATCTCAGCAGTGATTCTCCCTTGCTCACACACACAATCAGGTGCAGCCCTAATTACTATCAATGGACCAGCTGAAAGCCTTTAGCTGGCTGGCTGCTACTGTGTGAGCCCCAATCCTGCTTTAAGAGCTGTTTGCAGTGGAAATAAAGAACAAAGTTAGGTTTCTTTGTGATGGCTGATGTGTTTGCTCATAGAAAACTAGCAATAGCATTTAGATAAAGAACAGTCCATATAAATAGTTTCATTTGCTGTATCTCCCTCTTCATCAATCAGCATATGGTCACTATCATACATTGGCACAGACGAGTCTTTCATTAAGGCACTATCATGAGAATGCTTATTCCCTGGCTGCCATTCTCTGTTATAGATAGGGTCTGGATCAGTGTTCATACCTGAGCCTCTCCTGCTATCATTATTCCTCTCTGTATAGCCTGGCCAATATGTAACCCAATTCTGATGTCCAGCCTTCCAATCTTGATCCCTGGACACTGGATCTTCTCTCACATACCTTCTGGCCTTGGTCTGAAAGTCCCTTCCACATGCAGTCTTCTCTCTTCCAGGTAGCCACTGGTGATTCCTATCTCTGCCACTCCATTCCTCTGGCTGAATCCAGTCCAATGGACTCTGCTGGCTTTTGGAATGCCTCCCAGTATGAGTACTGCCTTGGAATCTCCCAGACCTTCCAATGGCCTTTCTTCTCTTCCTTCCAGAGAGTTTCCTTCTCTCTCTATCTGCTTGGCTTGGCTTCTGTTTCTCCAGGTGATACTGGTGCTTGAGCTCATAGCCGTTGCTGTCTCTGTATCTCTTCCTCCCTCTGTAGCTGAAACTGTTTCCTGAAGAATAAGCTCTACTCTTATCCTGTCTTAATGTGTGCTGCTCCCTAACACAGCGCAGCTGTGTTGAATCAAGCCCTGCCCTTTGAGATGAGTGCTTAGGGATTACCTCATAGCTCTCTTGATTGCACACACATTTCCTCACTTCAGCCCCTCTCATGGCTGCTGGAAACCTGGTGCATTCTGGGACTGGTAGTCTTTTATGTGAAAACTCTGTTTTCTTGCTTCTACCAGAACTGACAGGTTGCTTGTTCAGAGTCACATCATCTTTTCTATAGCTCCTACCTGAGCTATGATAAGCTTCCTTATCACAATACTCAATTTAAATCAGTTGATCAGCAAGCCTGAGCAAAACATGAAGGATCAACGGGCCTGAGTGAAGTACTATGGGCTGTGAAGATTGTTTTAAGTTAAGTACTTTTTTGAGATAAGGACCTGTTGGAAGCTATTTAAAAGAAGTTTTTCGCTCTGTGTTTTGCAAGGAAAATATCACTGGGGAGTCACTGATGCTAAATGAGAACTATTGGTTGGGCATTTCAGAAGTCCATCTTTGGAGTGCGCAGAAGTCCGAGACCCCCTCTGATTTAAATTGAGTATGCAATATTTAAAATAATCATGTCCTGGCAATGTCTGTTTTTATACTATTTCCTTTTCTAATTGGTCTTGTTTTATTTGATTCTTTTATGTGTTAAATATGCATGTATATTGTGGCAAGGAGAGAGTAGTGCCACCTAGAAAAGCAGGAAACATTGAAGGTTTTACCTTGGCTGGGGGGATGGGCACATTAGAAAACACTTGTCAGAGAAAACCCAGGGTTAGAAGTTCACAGCAGAAAAACCCCAGGGTTGATAGTCAGTGGGCCAAAACTAGTGTTGAGTCATTCCCACGTTACACACCAGATAGGAATCAGAGAAGCAGGTACTCGGGGAGGAGCCTGCAAGGGAGTTCCCTTGTCACGTAGCTGCTTGTAAAGAAGGGCAGACAGAAACGGAGGTGAGGAGGGAGAGAGAGAGGAGAGCAGAGGAAGAGAACCACCTGTCTTACCAGCAGGAGGATTCTGAACCTGACTGGAACAAGGCTCCCAGGCTCTATGCTGAGAGGAAGGGAAGACCTGAAGCCAGATTCGCTCCCCAGGAGAAAGGGAAATACTGCTGCTCTCCAGGAAGAAATACTCACAGGCCAGGCAGCTGCTGTTGCGAGGCCCAGAGATACAATGCCAGTGCAGTGAAACCACAATGCAGGTTAGTGGGCAAGCTAAACCCTGTATTTGAAAGAAGCTTAAAGAAGCCACAAGAAGGCAGAACTTTTACCCAGGCAAAACCCTTGCTGGAACCTAGATGCAGGCATTGCTCTGCTAGGGAAGCTTCCAAAGCAAGAACTTTTTATAGAGCCCGAAGGAGGTCTGACCTGTCCTCTGATTACAGCTCAGAAGAGGGTTTTATTGATAGAAGGCCTGTATGTAAAACTGTGCAAGTTAAGCATCAAACCAGGAGAAAGCCTAGGCCCAAAACTGAACACAGGGATAGTTCTTCAGATGAGGAGGAGATTGCCTGTAGACATTTACATGAAAGGAAAGGAACTTTTAAACCACGGCTTTTGAAACCCCATGAGCTTTTACTTAAAGGGAGAAACCTATTAGGTGGCCAAGACTGAAGAAACTGTTAATGTATGGGACTAATACCATTCCAGTTAAGAGTCCAGAACCGCTACCTGGGAGTCCTCCAGAGAGCATGGAAATTGACTCTTTCAAAGGGGATTCAGATCCTTCAGTCACTGACATGGAATGTGATTGTTGCACTGTTTGTGAATAACTGTTAAGAGGGAAAATACCTTTTGTAAGAGCTAAGAAGAAAAGCTTGTTTAAAAGACTTTATTTTTGACCTGGCAAAGTTTGCATATATTTTCTTTGGGAGGAGTATCCCTACTTTTGTTTTCCTGTGGACATTACCTGTTGTGAGTCTCTGAGAACCCAAATAAAAATCTGTGATCTTTAACCAACGGCTCAACTACAAATTCTTATACAACCTCAAGGTTAAGGTGCAGCGCCTCCTGCTGGTCAAGCTATTTGGCACAGGGGCGGGGCTCACAATATATATTGTCCAAAGCCATTTTACTGGCCACTTTTTTTTTTTAGGAGATATTGGACATTAAGGGGTTGAAATGCAAGGGTACCAATAATGTTGACAGTATCATAAACAATGAAAACGTCAGATGTCACACATGCTAATAATTATATTTGGCAAGTTTGCATGTAAGAAACACAGCAAAAGTGTTTTACAGAAGACTTACTGCTGTGAAATTTGTCAGGATTGTCATGATACAACATCCAGCAGTAATCTGCCATCATGCTCTTATCCCAGAATCCTTGGTAACGTCTTTCCATGTTCTGACTGTGTTGGTGAAACCTCTCACCCCGTT
Organism: Ichthyophis bannanicus; assembly: GCA_033557465.1. Classification (NCBI taxonomy): domain Eukaryota; kingdom Metazoa; phylum Chordata; class Amphibia; order Gymnophiona; family Ichthyophiidae; genus Ichthyophis; species Ichthyophis bannanicus. Next base: position 108,934,021 of record CM066040.1, read on the forward strand.
TGTCACTCACTTCACCCAGGTTTGGTGGAAAAAAGTGAAGATGTTAGTGCATAAAGTGCATTTTCAATGACATGCGGCACCCAAGTTTACAATATGCGTCAAGTAACCTCTGTACTCCATCATCATAATCTGGCGATTTGTGATTACCCAGAAAGTTTTCACAGTTCCACTTCAAGTTTCAAAGCATCCAGGCATTTTTCAGATTCTTCATCCTCCATCACGTCTGATTTGTGGCTCCACAAAAATGCCTTCTTTCAGTTTTGTAGCAGTGATCTCTGGAAATTTAGAAAAAAAGATACTGAAATCCTTTTGAATTTGTTTATGCCATTCTTTTCACTAATTTTTCATTAAACCCAGTTTTATATACAAAGGAGGAAGCAAAAAGGTTTGCTGGATCGACTAACGGAGCATTATTAACACTGCTGCTTCCTGGATAGGCAGTTCTTAAAGGCCAGTCTTGAATAGCATAATGATCTTTGACAGTGCAACTGTCCCAGAAGCAGAGAAAACAGCAATAGTCGGTAAATCCACCTTGCATGCCTATCAGCATGCCAATAATCCTAAGATCCCCATAAATCTTCTACTGGTAAATGTCATAGTATATGGACTTGAGCAATATCTGCAGGATATCATATATCTCCTTGAGGTGGACAGAATGTGCAATTGGAATAGATGACGTTACGTTGCCTTTATGAACAAGAACGTCTTGAGGCAATGAATACACACCATTCTGACAGTCTGTGTACCTGTGAGAGGGCTCCAAAAAGTCAGTCGATATGGTTGCAAACACACATTGGACTGTCTCCTTTCAAGAACGTCACTAAATTACGATTACGCATGCAATAGTGGCAAATGAGAACATCCTTTTGAAGTAAGTTCTTTTCCTTCAGCCTTGAAACAAAGAGTTCTGCTTTATCTTTTGAGAGTGCCAAGTCTCGTATAATATCACTAAGCTCTTCCTGGCTGAATTTCTCTGGGTTCCCATCGCTTTCATCTGGCATATAGTCTGCATCTTCTGACTCTTTAGACTGGCCACCATTGTACCTTCATCTAACTCCATTTCATCCGGTACAGAAGACAGCCCATCCTATGGAGGAACTGGAACAGGAAGTGTTTCATCACGTGGGACGGGTCACATTGCAGACATAAGATTTGGATGCACAATGTTGTGCTTGTTCTTCGCAGAGAAACTCGTGATTTTAATCAGGCAAAAATAGCAGTAGTCATAATGTTTCTCAGCTCCCTCCATATCATCTGTACAGCAAATGGCATCACTGTCTTCCTTCCATTTAACCAATCGCGTAGTCCATTTGCCCAGGCAGTGCAAATGACGTGAGGTGCCCTTGACTTATCCTACTCACCCAGTGGGCATCCAAAATATAACTTGTACATTCTGCAAAGATCTGATATTATGGTACGATGCTGAACTATAATAGCAAATGAACTACAAACGTAACAAAAAAACATCAGAAAGATTTCTACACTGTCTTGGCATGATTATTTTATTTCTGATGATTTCTTAAGAGTTACTTTTACCAAATACTTAAAATAATTAACCTGAAAAGCAAAATAAATACCATTCAATATTGGTAGAGTAATCACTGACACAGTTTATGTCAATTTGGCTAGTATAGCAAAACTTCCAACACTATCATGTTTCAAACCTGATGTGATACAACAAACCCGGTTTTGAACATTGTTCATCATAGGTTATCTAATACACATGAAATTATTTGTGATGATTTTTTCATGTTGACCAGTGTTATTGTAGCATTCTCCCAGATGACTTGCTGTCACATTCAGGAGAGGGCGTTCTGAACAGTTTAGCATTCTATAGCTAAATGGTCAAATGGGTAAAATAGCAATAACTATAAAGGCTGACTGATCTTCTCTGTGGCAGCACATAACTTCTCTTGTAAGGCCATAAAATAATGCTTGGCCACTCTTCAAACGTGGTTCGCAAATGAGCTACTAATAAGGAAAGTTTATGTACAAGCTGATTTGCACAGGATACAATCAGTGATTACAATATCTCAGCAACATGTCTGGAGCAATAGACTAACAATTTCCAAGTGCAATAGGGCCTACTTTAGCATGAGCTATACGAGCCTGCCATTCTTCCTACAGGAAGACAGAGAGGAAATGTAGCCCTGGGCCGAGTCCCTGTTCTCATCAGCTGACGCTTCCTCATTATTTGCCATAGAAAATCTCTTTCCCCAGCTCCCCAGGTGGAATTAAACTCCTGCTCCCTTTTATAGCCAAACCATAATTTATTGACACTTACGGGAGTGAATACAGGACAAGTTCTTATGAAGGATAACTTCATTTATCTGATCTGCTACATGAATCTCCCTAGAAGCAATAAGATACTTTGCTAGAAGGTTAATTAGGGTTCACCTTCACCATGTTCAACTTTGGTTCAGGTTTAATGTTTTCATCTTAATATCTCCTCTGCAACACTCCTTCCACTCTCAGGTTTGCACTCCTTTAATATGCCCAGATTTGAATGGGTCACATCTATAAACAAAGTCTTGTGAATACAATAATAACATATGAGCACACACGCAAAGTCTTCCCGGTATACTGATATCTATAAAGCAAATCTTTTACACTATATAATAAACCATAAACAAACACCGACATAGACTTACTTGTCTGCCAAGTCTACAAGAAGTTTATTCAGTCATTTGTACAGAGCTTTTTTGTTGATAAATAGAGAATGTCTTCTTAAAGATCAGAATGTAGCACTGACGATGCTCGTTCATTCAACTGACGTGATTTTCCAGGTGAAAACAGAAACAGTGCTGATGACAGTGATATCAAACAGCTAGAGTTATTGATGTACGTTACCACATTAATGTGCTTTATTTTACCGCAGGTCCCCATTTTAGCAATGAGACCAAGTTGCTAATCATGGCGCATTAACATGGCACTGCATGTTAGTAACTCTAGCTAAGAGACAGGAATTGCACTCCTTTGTTAAGGAGCTGTAAAACCGAAGCTATCACCACCAAAGTGAATGAACACAAGAGGAAGGAAAAATGGTGAAGGTCTGGGTGACTTTACAGTTATGATACTTGTTACTATGTAATTGGCTTTTGACTTTTAACCTTCAATCTACTAGCAAACAGAGACTTGCCTGCTTTCATTTCCAAACTGGACTCTTACAGGAAAAAAAAACCATGTGCAGTTCAATCACTGGTCTAGAATATTTCACAACTTTATCCTACATCTGTGCAGGGCTATACTCGGGGAGGAGAAATTTGATTAATATAAGTCAGCTTGGGGCAGGTTTTAAATTGATCCACATAAACATGAGTCAAGAGACTAAGAACCAAGGAAGCCAGCATTCAAATCCAGCCCCTCCCATTCTCTGTCCTTGTAACCTTGGGAAAGTCATTTCACCCACCAATGCCTCAGGGACAATGTGGACCAGGACATAACTTGTCTACCTGCTTGTAACTCACCTTGAACTGGAATTTGGGAAAGCAAGGAAAAAAATCCCAAATCCAAATCCAGGTCTGTGCAAGCAGTGAACTCAAACCTGGTATAGATCAGCCTGCTCTACAGGTTAACAAAGGTCAGCCAGGAACATCTCTGTTTACCCAATTTAAGTCATTAACCCAGTTCGGGTACAAGCATTGATTCACACATTCAAAATATTCAAGGATTCACACTCTTTGAACAATTAATATTTCAAGTCTGCAAATGTTCACACTTATCTGATTCAAATTCAGGTAAATTTACACTTTCCTAGAAATCTTAGATTTGAACTGACTGCTCTGTCTAAAAGATGCTTCATGTTTAATTGTGTCTATCAAAATATACGTCATTGTGTTTGGTGCCTATTAATGTGCCAGGCTCTAGAGAAGGTTCTGCACTTCGTGATACCTTCATGAAATCAGCACTGAGCAAGATGACATACATAATGGTGCAGTGTGTATTTGTAGTGAATGTTATTCAAGTTCAGTGGCAGTTTTGGAGCAAAATTTGAATGTGCACTGTGCCCAGCAGGTATGCGTCAAACAGAATAGTTCCCAAGTTTGAAGTGAATAGGACCATACTGGATAACAGAAAGAGAGAACACAGAAAACATTGCCCACGTTCAACAGGTTTCCATGCAAAATCCCAGAAAATCAGTAGAATATCTTTCATAAACAACTGCATTCAGGGGAACCGTCAACATACCGGATTGCTCGAAAAGGTACACAATTGTTTCCAGGGACAGTACAACGATTGTAGGTGCCTTAGGCGGGTCCATCCATCCTGCCGCCCTCATTGCTGTCCCCACTGCCACCCCTCTCCAGGGCCTGCAGTGGCAGCGACGGCTCAGAAAACATGGGGGCAGCACTTACCTCAACTCACCAGCACTGTCCCGCAGTTTCTGCCCTGAACTAGCTGTATCTGATGTGGGGACAGGATACAGGCGGCCATGAGCAGTTGTACATGCATGCGCATAGATAATCACATGCCCGCCCATGACAGCTTTAAAGGACTTTCCCAATGCTACCTGTTGGCTGTACATGCAGCCTGCCACCCTAGGTGGACACCTGGTGGTAGGGCCAGCCCTGACAGCACTACAAGACACTGAAAGCAGCATGAAGACCTCACCACATCAAAACATGAGCACATGCATGAACTGTGGCATGAAGAGTAAGCCATCAGGAGAAAAAGCTTCTCATTATAGAGTCTCTCTCTTCTGCACCCCAGAGCCTAACTTTTCTCCGATACACAATTGTTCAGCCTGTAACCACTCTTGTTCATGAGCCAAATAAGGCGCTGAAAGCTGTAGAGCTATATCCTGATATGCTGGGTAAATATTTTGCTTCTAAATTACATGCTGCTGCTGCTGCTGCTGTTAGGGACTATGTCCCCACTATTCAGAGCCCTTGAAATCTCATCAATGGTTAGGATTCCAGATGATAGGCGAGGAGGAGTTACAAAATGTAATTATTGCACTAAAAACTACTACAATAGATGACCATGGTCCAACTGGGTGGATTAAAATGACGAAGCTGAATGTTTCTAGATTTCTTCTACAAATACTAAATTCATCTTTATCATCTGGTGTTTTGCCTCCTCTTTTGAAAAGAGCTAGTGTGAGGTCAGTTTTCAAAAACCCACAATAGATCCTTTCTTGCCAGCTTTTATCATCCTATATTGACCCTAAATTTCTGAATAAGGTGCTTCAGCTTGTTGTCTTGGTGCAGCTGGGGGATTATACTATGATATAAGAGCCACTGGATCAGTAGCAGCGTGCGCTTAGGAACATAAGAACATAAGATATACCATACTGGCTCAGAACAAGGTCCATCAAGCCCAGTATCCTGTTTCCAACAGTGGCCAATCTAGGTCATGCATATCTAGCAGTATCCCCAAAAGACACAGGTTCCACAATGCTTGTACTGGGTCAAGCATTGATATCCTGGGTCCCTTCTTAATAATGGTTTATGGACCTTTCCTCCAGGAACTTGTCCAAACCTTTTTTAAACCCAGCTACACTATCAGCCTTTACTACATCCTCCGGTGACAAATTCCAGAGTTTGATTACACATTTAGTGAAAAAATATTTTCTTTTATTAGTCTTAAAAAGTTTACCCTGTAGCTTCATTACATGTCCCTGGTCTTTGTATATTCTGATAACGTAAACAATCAATCTACGTTTACCCGTTCCACTCTGTTCATTAATTTATAGACTTTTATCATATCTCCCCTTAGCCGTCTCTTTTCCAGGTTAAAGAGCCCTAACCTTTTTAGCCTTTCATAGGAGTATCCTTCCATCTCCTTTACCATTTTGGTGGCTCTTCTCTGAACCTTTTCTAATATCGCTATATCCTTTTTAAGATACGGCGACCAGAATTGCACACAATATTCAAGGTGCGGTCTCACCATGGAATGATATAAAGGCTTTATAATATCTTTTGTTTTATTTTCCATTCCTTTCCTTATGATACCTAGCATTCTATTTGCTCTCTTGGCCGCCGCTGCACACTGGGCTGAGGGTTTTAACATGGTATCCATGATGACGCCTAAATCTTTTTCCTGGGTGGTGGTTCCTAATGTGGAACCTTGCATCGTGTAACCATAGTTTGGGTTGTTCTTCCCTAGGTGCATAACTTTGCACTTGTCCACATTAAATTTCATCTACCATTTTGATGCCCAGTCTTCCAATTTATCAAGATCCTCTTGCAATTTTCCACAATCCTCTTGGGTTTTAACAACTTTAAATAGTTTTGTGTCATCTGCAAATTTGATAACCTCACTCGTTATTCCCTTTTCCAGGTCATTTATGAATATGTCAAAAAGCAGCGGACCCAGCACAGATCCCTGGGGTACACCACTATTCACCTTTCTCCATTGGGAAAATTGGCCATTTAGCCCTACCCTCTGCTTTCTATCTTTTAACCAGTTCCTGATCCACAGTAGTACACTGCCTCCTATCCCATGACTCTTTAGTTTTGCCAAAAGTCTCTGATGAGGGACCTTGTCAAAGGCTTTGTGAAAGTCCAGATACACTATATCAACTGACTCACCTTTGTCTACCTGTTTATTCACACCTTCAAAAAAACAAGATCTTCCTTGTCTAAAGCCATATTGGCTGTCTCCCATTAGGCCATGACTATCTATATGTTGAGTAATTTTATTCTTTATGATGGTTTCTACCATTTTTCCCGGTACTGACGTCAGGCTCATTGGTCTGTAGTTTCCCAGATCACCCCTGGAACCCTTTTTAAAAATTGGTGTTACATTGGCAATCCTCCAATCTTCAGTTATTAGAGATTATTGTAATGATAGTTCACAGATTACTAATAGCAGGTCTGCAATCTCATATTTCAGTTCTTTCAACACTCTTGGATGTATGCCATCTGGCCCAGGTGATTTGCTACTCTTCAGTTTATCTAATAGTTGTAATACATCTTCCTGATATATTGATATTTCCTTCAATTCTTCCACACCTTTAAATACCACTTCAGTCATGGGTAACACCCCTACATCTTCCTCAGTAAAGACCAAAGCAAAGAATTCATTCAGTCTCTCCGCTATCGCCTTGTCGCCTCTTAGTGCCCCTTTAACCCCTGTATCATCTAATGGACCAACTGACTCTCTCACAGGTTTTTTGCTACGAATGTACTTGAAAAAGTCTTTATTTTGTGTTTTTGCTTCCACAGCAAGCTTCTTCTCAAAGTCTCCCTTTGCCTGCCTTATCAATGTCTTGCATTTGACTTGCCAGTGCTTGTGCTGTTTCCAGGTTTCATCGTTTGGCTCTTTTTTCCATTTCCTGATAAAACATGGTGCAACATGGAGCTAAAACTTTGATGATCACTTACACACGAAAAATGATTTATGCTTGGCCTTGAACCTAAAGGCTCTGGTTATATAATGTTTTTGTTATTATTGCTTCAATTGCAGTCTTTGGGTCCAAGAGCAATGGTTTTGAGCTGGTTTCACTTGTATTTGACTGGGAGGGAAACAAAGGGTTAGAGTGGGTCAAAATATCTCAAGGTAAGCCTCGAGGTTTAGCTCCTAGTGATTAAAGCAACAGCCTAGTACCCAAGAGATCAGGATTCGCTTCCTTCTGGCACGCCTTGTGACCTTGGACAAACCACTTCACCCTCCATTGCCTCAGAAGAAAGACCTGGCAATCTACTTCTGGTCATACCTTGACAAGAAAACCGAGGGGCTGCCAGGCTGCAGCATTGACTTGACGGCATTTAAAAAAAATGTACAGCCTCTTTGCAGAATTATTCAGTTCTTTAACAATGATTATCACCTATAAGATAGTGTATGACAGCAAATAAAGACCAGTATGGCCCCTAGTCTGCCCAGCAAGGTGGCTAGAGTGGTTGTAACTGCAGCTCTGTGCAGTTCACCCTGCTCTTTGTAAGGGGTAGGTTTACTAAGCGGCGCTAGCTGTGAATGTTTGGTATGTACACCAAGATCCCAATAATTAACATGGGACCTTGGCGCACATACCGTACGTGTACCTCCAACGTGCTTAGTAAACCTACCCCTTATAGCATTCCAGCAGTCTCGAATGGTAGGCTTCGTGTTGTCTGTGCACCTTATTTATGAAATGCTCTACCTCAGGCTTTATGTACTGCATCAGACTGGTCTACTTTTTGTAAACTTCTGTTAACTCTTGACTGGCTTCTTCCTTGACTGTACAGTTTCTGTGGCTTCAATTGCAAGTCTCTAGCCTTCACCCCTAAGTGTTGGGAATTTGAGTCTCACATTGACCAAACAAAAAGAAGTGCTGTTTCCCTGTCCTCAGACTGTAATGTGTGGTGAAAAGAAATAATTTTTGAGTTAATGAGGACCCATGTCCATTCAATTCATTTAGAGATATGTGAACCAAAATAACTTCATTTGTCACATTTTACCATTTGTCTGAAAACAAATGCACATCCCTCGTATCTGGAGAATAACTAAGCTTATGTTAATGAAAGTTGTGGTAATTTCATAAATAATTTTTCATGTGTAAAAGACCTCTTAGAGAATTACCCCAGGAATTACGTCCATAAAGGTATGCACGGAAGCAAGAAGGCGCACCCTTTTCTGTGACCCACATGCAGAGTTTGGGGAGACTGTGGGTAAGGTTACAATTTACATGCGTACTTTACATGCAAACACTTATCTCTGCTCCCGGGGAAGAGTAAGCATCCATGGTTTCTGCCACTTTTGCCCTTCTAGTTTGTAGGCCCCTATATGTCTTTATAAAGTAGGCCTAAAATAGGTGCCTGCTGGGCCTATGTTGTCACAGACAGATGTAGAGGATTTGACTGTCCTGACTAAACAGGCTTGATGAAGCACATAGTAACATACTCTGATTATCTTGCTACTGCACTCTTCTTAAAAGTCTTTTTCTAAACAGTGCTGCAGAATGAATCTAAAAATGTACAGATCCTTTTTCTAGGGGCCAGTACAATGCAGATGATATTCGGTCACTTTATTCCTTTTCCTTCATTCTTTTAGCAGCTTTTAGGCCGACACTTGTTATATCTCGTCTTCTCTAGCAAAACAGCCAGTTACTACTATCTCAGAAACTACTCCCCATTTTGGGCTCTTTTGACAACTGGGTCCAGTGACTTTGGGAAAGCAGTGCATTAGGAACATAACAACGAAAGAATGCTACCCTTGGCCAAACACCACATGTAAGGGGCCAGTTTTATACACGGATAGCCAAAAGTGCACAGGGGCACACTAAAAGCATGCCAGGGTCACGGCTTGTGTGGAAGAAAACGCTATATGTGTGTCCCTTATTTCATATAGGGGATGCACTTGTAATGCCAACACCCAGATTTATACCTGCTCCCTGGCAATAATAGCTATCGGACAAGTTATCATTTCTGTCACCCCCTTACAGGGGGCATTAAGGGGAACAGCCCCCTTAATTCCCTAATATTTGGTTCCACCATCTTGACATGAGACAAGCAGAGAGGCCTCTGCATGTCTCCATTTGTTTGTATGTGCCCATTTCACAATGCTGGCATATACACGCATATATCCCAGGCTTTCCTCCGTCAATATCTCCCACATATATGTTTGTGAAACGGTTCCTACTGCTACATGTGGCTGCAGACACCAGTGCAAGCCTGCACCTCCTTCTTCCCATGGCTTGCAGTCAACATTCATGTGCATCTTGAGGGACACAGATATGTTGATTTTATAGCGACCTCACACGTCACACCCTCTCTTGTAAGGCTGACATAGCTTTGCAGATGTTTCATTTGCATGTCCCTCCCATCACATAAAGGGCCTTTCTAAAATGAGCCTTCTTATGCCCACAGAACCCAGCATCCTGCTCCAAGTGGCCAACCCAGACAAGTCCCCAGGAGGATCCCAAACACTTTGAAGATTAGCCTATTACAACTATTAATCTAGGAGGAATGATGAAAATTATTTAGAAGGAGGCAACCCTCCCCCTCCCCCCCCCCCCAATTTCAAATGTTATTGTCCTAGCAGGAAACAATGAAGAATAGGGATCTTTACAACAGTTTATTTTAACTGCCAGTTACATCATTTCCATTATTTCCTGCAAGCACTGAGCTTTATGCTGCTATGTCCAATGTTTCCAATAGAGAGTCACAACTGTATTCACAGACCAGATTAGGTAATTAATGAAATACACATTTGTAATTGGTCGGCTCACAAAACCTACTGAATTTCATTTTAAAAGAACATTTGCAAGAAGCAGAAGGGGATTCTTTGTAAATGGGTTCTACAGTAGTATGTTTAATTATCTACAGTATAAGGCTTGCATCATGTAAAAGCAGTGAAAATGTAATGTAATTTCAGTTGACTCAGGCATGTATATGAGACAAGCTCATACCCAAAGTAACTCTGGATAACGTTTCTGTGGAGATGAATTGCTCATTCAATTGATGAACTCAGGGCTTTTATCATCCTTTGGAGGACTGAGGCTGTGTAAAGTCAACTGTCCAAACCGCCAAAGGAGGACAAAGGGGAAAACATGCCATTAACAATCTTCAATCATCTCCTTAAAGCTTTATAGGCTACGGCAATCTATAGCCGATGCACCTCGCTGAGAAACGTATGATAAGCGAGTTATAAATACAATTGAAATTGAAATATAAGTGGAGACGAACTAAGGAAAGCCTGACTAAAAATCATAAAAGCATCCGTCGTGACATGTGCTGCTATAAATTCCCAGCACAGTTGGCTCAGAGATTTAAGCCCCAGACTATTCTTGGAAACATTCACAGCAGCTGAATAACGCCAGGCAGCAATCAACAAATTACAGAGCAGGGGCAGCATCCTCCTGAAGAATTCACTAGACTCTTCCACCTCCAGACAATGCACTAAAGAGCAGGGGCCTAGCGTAATCCTATGTGATTATAATTCCTGCTCAGTCCTTTTCCTCTATTCATACTCGGACACAGGGGAGTCAAGACTGACAAGATGCGCATAATGTTAGATGTGTTCCAACTCTGCAGGCTTTTCAAGGACAGTCCTGTACTGGAAAGCACAAATAGCTATTCTGTTTCAGCTGACTTCCACTTCTCTTCATGTATTTGACTATTATGCTTCTCAGAAAATTTGAATATATTCTATACCATTTGATATTGTCATTGAAATCTGGTTCTTGGTAAAGAAAACTCAAATACAAGTAGAAGGTTGCAGAAAGTAAATATGTAAGTCCAAAACAAGGTAAAGAGGAATGGAAAAAACCTAAGAAAGAACTATAGTTGATCAAATAATGCTTCTTTCCTTAGTATATAAGCTAAGGCCTAGGTGAATCTGGTAGGCTCAGGCTGGAACAGGATGATGATATCTTCTACCTTCGCCTGCTGCCTATCCCTTGTGTTCAGCTCGCAGGTGCTAGCAGTCAAAATCCTCAAAATTACCCTCCAATTCCCTACCCCCTCATCTACCTCCCCTCCTCCCCATCCATACTCCCCCCGCCACCCTCTCCTCCTTCCCTTCTATCTCTGACGAAGAAACCGCACTCCTTCTTTCCTCCTCCAAACCAACCACCTGTTCTTCAGACCCTATCCCCACCTAGTGGTTGGGGCAAGGTACTTCAGGCCGGAAGGTCGGGGGCTCAAATCCCACTAGAGGACAGCAACCTTGGGCCAGAAGGTCTGGGGTTTCTAGTCCCACAGGTGCTCCTTGTGGTCTTGGGCAAGCCACTTAACCCTCCATAGCCCATGTTCCCTGTAAAATAGTTATCTCCAAGTTATAATGCCCTGTTCAATGTAATTTCAGTTTGTTCAATGTAAACCGCACTGATGCAGAATAGCGCGGTATATAAGAGAATGTAAATAAATAAATAAATAAATCTCCTACGTTCCATCTCCCTCACCATTGTCCCATCCATCACTCATATCCTCAACCTTTCACTCTCCACTGCAACTGTCCCCGCTGACTTCAAACACGCTGTTGTCACACCCCTCCTCAAAATACCCTCACTTGATCCCACATGCCCTTCTAACTATCGACCCATCTCCCTCCTTCCCTTCATATCCAAACTATTAGAACGAGCAGTCCACCATTGCTGCCTTGACTTCCTCACCTCCCAGGCCCTCCTGGACCCACTTCAATCTGGATTCCATCCCCTACATTCCACTGAAACGGCACTCACTAAAGTCACAAACAACCTGTTCCTGGCTAAATCCAAGGGCCTCTACTCTATCCTCATCCTTCTTGACCTTTCTGCTGCCTTTGACACTGTTGACCATGACCTTCTCCTCATCACCCTCTCCTCGCTTGGCTTCAAGGATTCCGTACTATCCTGGTTCTCCTCCTACCTCTCCCATCGCTCATTCAGTGTATGCTCTGGTGGCTCCTCCTCCTCCTCCCCTACCCCACTCCATGTAGGAGTACCCCAGGGATCTGTCTTGGGCCCCCTCCTCTTCTCTCTCTATACCCAAGGTCTTGGCGTGCTCATCTCCTCCCATGGCTTTCAATACCATCTCTATGCCGATGACTCCCAAATCTACCTCTCTACACCTGATATTTCTCCGGCAACCCAGCCCAAGATCTCTGCCTGTCTTTCGGGAATCGCTGCCTGGATGTCTCATCGCCGATTAAAATTGAACATGGCCAAGACTGAACTCCTCGTCTTTACACCTAACTCCTCTCCTCCCCCCCCCCCCACTTCCCCCTCTCTCAATCCATGTGGATGGATCTACTATCCTTCCTGTTCCCTCGGCCCGCAATCTGGGGGTTATCTTTGACACCTCTCTCTCCTTTTCTGCTCATATCCAGCTTGTAGCTAAGAACGGCTGCTTCTTTCTCTACGTCAGCAAAATCCGCCCCTTCCTCTCTGAACACACTACCAAAACACTTATCCACTCCTTAATCTCCTCTCGCCTTGATTACTGCTACCTACTCCTCGCTGGTCTTCCTGCAAGCCACCTCCTTCCCCTCCAATCTATACAAAATCACACCGCTCAACTAATCTTCTGCCAACCTCGCCATGCCCATGTTACTCCTCTTCTCAGGTCGCTTCACTGGCTCCCTGTCCAGTTCTGCATCCAATTCAAGCTTCTCCTGCTAACCTATAAGTGCATCCACTCTATGGCCCCTCATTACCTCTTATCTCTCCCTACATCCCCTCTCGAAACCTGCGCTCTGCTAACAAACTACTTCTTTCAATGCCTTTCACATGCACTGCGAACTCCCGACTGCGTTCCTTTCACCTTGCTGCACCTTACGCCTGGAACAGCCTACCTGCATCTGTGCGCCAGGCATCCTCCTTGGCCCTCTTCAAATCCAGATTGAAGACCCACCTCTTCACTGTTGCATTCAGATCCTGACTCCTTCCTCATCTTACCCTAACCCGTCATCATTTATGACCAAACTTCTGACCAAATCATACCTTGCACAGGACTGACTAATGCTCTATACTGTTCTAACTTATGTTTTGTTCTAACTAGACTGCAAGCTCCAATGAGCTTGAAACTGACGGGTAGGGACTGTCTCTTGTATGTTGGCTACCTCTTGTAGGTCAGCTGTGCAGCACTGCGTGCATGGCGCTTTACAAGTGCTGAATAGTAGTAGTAGTAGTCTGTAGGATTTGTCAGGCAGAATTTACCAGAACTAGATAGGAACACGAGTGCAAGCAAGGCAACCTCTAGAAGAGGAAAAGTAATGGCAATGGAATCAGCCAGAAAGAGATCTGAAGAAGTAGATTTCTAATGCCAGGAATGAAGGAAGAGAACAAATTCCATCAACCTGGGGTCTGGGGCTGGAAATATATATAATCCTAGACAGGAAATAAGATGACCACTAACCGGAAATGTGGTCCTAGCGGTAGGACAACTTACCATATATTGGAAAGTTCAATAGAGGCCTCTGCTAGTTGGAGTCAAGAAATGCCTTTTAGGATCTTACAGTATCTCCCCAGACATCCCACCAGGAGTTACAACAAAAAAATGTTTCACCTCCCAAATTTGCAAACAGGAAGTTGGCATTGGGCTTCAGGTCCCTAGTATAAGGTTCTTGACATATCCTCTACAGGTGGTCATTCACTATTTGATTCACAATGATCTGGGAAGCTCATACAATGGTGCCTTTCTCCTGAGGCATAAGGGCTCCCTCCAGCCTTGTAGCACTATACAATCAGTAATAGTGGTAGAAGACATTAGCCTTGGCATTATTTGAACCAGGAGATAAGAAATAATAAATTGAAACTTGCGATGCGGGAAGTGATTTATAAATACACCAAACCTGCCAAGGATTCAGCCATCTAGCAGCCTCAATATAAAGTGGGGTCTTATCACCCACTGTGACTGGAAAAGCAACTCCCTTCAAAATGATGCTCCCCGTTCCCACATCCCACTTTGAGGATAATTGTATAACAGAGCACCTAAGTTAAATCCACAGGAAAGCGCCTATTCTGCTGCTATTTTATAAAGAAAAATAGGGGCCTGTTTATTAAACTGCATTAGACTTTTGCAATTAATGTGGTGTGTTAGTGCAAATAGTGCAGCAATAGTTGCAAAGGCCTTACAGCATCTGTTGTGGGCTTGCACAGCATTCCTTCAGCAGATATCGCAGCAAAAATGCAGCATGCACAGTCGGACAGGAGCAGGGTAGCGCTGAGGTACCCTTGAGGTAGCGTTAGTTGTACCCATGTTGTCTGCAAATCCAACGATTGCCATGCACTGTTGATGTGCACCGTAACCATGCAGTGAGACTCTCTGCCCTTATCCCTCCCCCGCATGCAGCTAATACACATTCTGCAGGTAGTGCGGTGATTTTCTGCACTATCTGCATTTGCCCCATGTTAGAACAGTGCAATTTGCAAGCGCTATCTGCCATGTTAACAGTTAATGCGATCTAGTAAACATGCCCCATAGGCATCTATGTGACTTTATAAAATACTAGCACAAATCCAGAAACAATAGCACCTACATTCAAGAAGCAAACATTACATCTGCTCAAGAGCAGGTCTAAATGTTAGTGCGTATTTATAAAAGAATGCATCAATGTAGCCGCAAACCTTTACAAGGTATCAACATTTTCTGTATCTTATGAAAACCATCAAAATCTCACTGTTCATTCAATGTAAACTTTTTCTTAAATTGAAAGGAGCTCAAAGACCGGTACGATTGCCACAATGGCTAAATGTAATACCAGTAAACCTTCTTCATCTTCGCTGCTAAAAATACTAATTTCAATAACCCAAAAAATATAGAAAAGCACCACATGGTTTGATCACAGTTCAAAAAGCCCCCTTTGTATGAAATTCAGTCCATCAAGTTGAAGACACTGTTCAAACTTTCAAAATCTCACACAACTGTAGAAAAACACTTTTCTTTTCCTTCATCACATGACTTGAATCCACTGAACAATCCGTACGCCGGGAAAAAATAGAAAGTTATTAGCACACAGGTGACTGTTTACTTTCACTATCTGCAGTGAAGACAATTGCTGTATAAATGAATAGTAGTCAACTACGGCCAGTAGTTTCGCCAAACCATGGCTTCTTCAGGGAAATCTAAGAGTTGAGAAAATAAGAACAAAACCCATACAAAAGACAATAGCAAAATGAAGTTACAATAAAAACGTGTTTCACCTTCCAAAAATGCTGGGGAATGTGTGAAGCAGGTCTACAATCATTCAAAAAAAATCGTGCATAATAAAACCAGCGCCAGTCAATCTGGTTATTAAGTCCAACAGGACTCACAGTCTGCCAATTATAAATAAAAGATTGCTCCTGACGGCACAATCTTTGCATTAAAAACCCACCACCCTCCCCTTTAACTTGCTTTGTGACAAAACATTTCAATTCATGTATGGTGTGATTCATCTGAAACCAATATATAACCAATGAGGCAGTTTCAGTACCCCGCCAAACGGTGGAGAGATGGTCAATTATGCGAGTTCTGAATGCCCGAGAGGTCTGACCCATATAAATCTTCTGGTACAGGCAAATCACTGCATAAATCATTCCCATGGTTGTACTAGGCCCCTCGATCCAGCCTCCCATGTCCAGGGTCCAGCTGCGGGGAACTTCCTGCACCCCTACCTCTCCTGTCTCCACCAGCTGCCACTGAAATGCCATATCCAGGGGGACTTATTCCACCTCTGAGGTGTACAACCATGGGAATGATTTATGCAGTGATTTGCCTGTACCAGAAGATTTATATGGGTCAGACCTCTCGGGCATTCAGAACTCGCATAATTGAACATCTCTCCGCCGTAAATGAAACACAAATTCCAAACGTGGATGCTTGAACTAAACCAGTTCTATAGGATGAACACATAACACACATGTACCGCAACAATGCCCCCCAGATACAACACTAAATTCTTGAATGGGATAGGACCTAGATCTAAAAAGCCTCTCAAATTCTTCCCCCTACATAATGCAAAAATAGGAGGTTCTCTAAACACAGAATGAACCTGCAAAATCGACCAGTGTCACAATATAAGATGTTTAACGTGAGATGCCTGAGCAGAATAAGGTAAAACACATACCAGCTGGCGTTCTGGTGCATGATGGGTTTCTGTCAACAGTAAATTTCAGTTGACATGATAAGCCTGCTTCCTTGCAGTACGGATTACACGCGATGGATATTGGAGCATTCTGAATAGAGGTCATAATCTCTGCCTGCTGTATATGTTCTCCTGAGCGGAGCAAAGTTTATGCAACTGCAAAAATTGTCTAATTTGTCCAGGGTGAAAACTCAGGTAGTCTAATGAGCTGTTTCGATCTGTATCTTTATAATGAATTTTGTAGTAAAAAAAAAATTGTAATTCAAACATTTATATCCAAAAAATCAATTCTTTCCATTGAAACCTGTAGGGTAAATTGGAAATTTACATCTCTAGTATTTATCCACTCCAAAAAAAGACAGCAACAAAGAGTGTTCTCCATGCCACACAACAAATATATCATCTATGTAATGCACCCGTAGAATAATGAGAGGTATAAATATGCTTCTCCTCAAATTGACGTACATACAAGCCAGCCACAGAGGGAGCCACCATTGCCCCCATAGCCACACTATGTATCTGATGAAATAATTTCACCTTTGAATTCTCCAGCGTGGATAAATAATGCAATGAGATATTTTATTTATTTAGTTAGTTAGTTAGGCTAATATACTGCTTTTCACCTAGTCAAAGCGGTTTACATTGAACAAAACATCAACAAGAGAAAGTTTAGTTAACAAATAACAGAATTGCTTGAAGAAGTGATTCACTAGTTAAGTGGAGGCCTATACCATTCAGGCCGTCCAGCACCTGTACGTCGGGCAGAATTAGGCCATGCAAAACTAGGCCCAAAGTCGGATCTAGCTCCTGGATGTGCAGGCCGGACCCTGATTCTGACGGGCTGCACGCCCAGACAAAACCCAACTAGCTCAGACAGGGCACTGCAGCTCCATTCAGGTGTGTGGCATGGAGAACACTCTTTGTTGCTGTCTTTTTTTGGAGTGGATAAATACTAGAGATGTAAATTTTCAATTTACCCTACAGGTTTCAATGGAAAGAATTGATTTTTTGGATATAAATGTTTGAATTACAATTTTTTTTTTACTACAAAATTCATTATAAAGATACAGATCGAAACAGCTCATTAGACTACCTGAGTTTTCACCCTGGACACATTAGACAATTTTTGCAGTTGCATAAACTTTGCTCCGTTCAGGAGAACATATACAGCAGGCAGAGATTATGACCTCTATTCAGAATGCTCCAATATCCATCGCGTGTAATCCGTACTGCAAGGAAGCAGGCTTATCATGTCAACTGAAATTTACTGTTGACAGAAACCCATCATGCACCAGAACGCCAGCTGGTATGTGTTTTACCTTATTCTGCTCAGGCATCTCAAGTTAAACATCTTATATTGTGACACTGGTCGATTTTGCAGGTTCATTCTGTGTTTAGAGAACCTCCTATTTTTGCATTATGTAGGGGGAAGAATTTGAGAGACTTTTTAGATCTATGTCCTATCCCATTCAAGAATCTAGTGTTGTATCTGGGGGGCATTCAGGAGCCGCGAATGCCGGCTGCAGCCAAAATCTTCCTTTCCCCACAGCCAGAACCTCGAGCCAGCCTCCCATGGCCAGGGTCCAGCTGTGAGGAACTTCCTGCACCCCTACCTCTCCTGTCTCCACCAGCTGCCACCGAAATGCCATATCCAGGGGGACTTATTCCGCCTCTGAGGTGGAATAAGTCCCCCATTTAGATCCGAGGCCCCGGACATACAGGGACAACCTCTGAATTGGCCCTGTACATCTGATGTCATGGCCTGCCCATGCCCCACCCTCGCTCCTCCTCTGGAATGCCTACTCCCACCCCCATCTAGACCTCTCTGAACAAACCCGCTGTTCCTATGGGGAGGCTTTTGCCGGGGCAAATAGTCATTCCCGATATTCACAGGACAGAATGACCCCAATGGTATCTAAGGCCAGTTATTTCCAAACAATAAACTAAACTATATACACTAGGACAGCTATTTGTTTTGCTATTTACAGGTGTAGGGTCTGTCTTGAGGGTGTTTGTCCTTTTGGTGTCCTGTTGGTTGTCTGGTTAGGTAGTGGGACAAAAGTGGTCAGAGAATAAGTGAGCATTCAAGTGTTTGCAGAAGGAGGGGAGGTCGGTGATGTTCCTTATTGTGTCTAATAGGGAGATATCAACTGCTTAAACATCTTTCCACCATTTGGCGGGATACAGAAACTGCCCCATTGGTTATACATTGGCATCAGATGAACCACATCATGCATGACTTCAAATATTCTGTCATCAAGCAAGTTAAAGAGGAAAGTGGTGGTTTTTTTATGGAAAGACTGTGCCGTCAGAAGCAATCTTTTATTTTTATTAGCAGATTGCGAGTTCTCTCAGACTTAATAACCAGATTGACTGGTAGTGGTTTTATTATGCACGATTTTTTGAATGACTGTAGATCTGCTTCACGCATGCTCAAGCATTTTTGAAAGTCAGTTGCCACTTGGGAGGTGAAACTTTTTTTGTAGTAACTCCTGCTATTGCTTTATAGCTTTTGAACTTTGCTATTGTATTTTGTATGAGCTTTGCTCATTTATTTTCTCACTCCCTTTTAGATTTCCCTGAAGACGACATGGCAAAACTCCTGGCCGTAGCTGACTACTATTCATTTATACGGCGATTGTCTTCACTGCAAAATAGGTGGCTGTTTACTTTCACTGTGTGCTAATAACTTTCTCTTTTCCTGGCATACGGATTATTCAGTGGATTCAAGTCATGTGATGAAGGAAAAGAAACGTTTTTTTCTACAGTAAAGACTGAGTGGGATTTTGGGAGTTTGAACAGTGTCTTCAACTTGATGGACTGAATTTCATTCAAAGGGAGCTTTGTGAACTGTGATCAAACCGTATGGTGCTTGTCTATATTTTTTGGGCTATTGAAATAAGTATTTTTAGCAGAGATGATGGACTACCGGTGTTGCACTTAGCCATTGTGGCAACCGTGCCAGTCTTTGAGCTCCTTTCAATTTAAGGAGATGTTTACATTGAATGAGCAGTGAGTTTTTAATGGTTTTCATAAGATACAGCAAACGCTGATACCCTGCTAAGGTTTGTGGTTACATTGGGTTTTTTCATTGTTGGACTTATTTTTGTAGCCAGTGTTGTTACTTTGCTTGTTTGTTAAAAATCGTATCTACATCATAACGTCATCCCTGTGCGCACTTACCGTCAAGTACGTGGCAGCCTGCAGCACATACACTTTTAGTCATGACTTCATTTTATAGAAGCTATTTTATGCATCAAAATGCTTTAGAAAATTATGACTAGGAGCTTCCATTTCCCAACATTATAATGTTCCCTTGCATGAGAAACTTACTTAGAGAAATAGCCATATGAGTGCAGGCAGGAATAAGAGTTTAGGTTTTGAGGCAATAGAGCCCATCGAGGTGACGGAAAGTGCAGCTGCATTAACTGCGACATTGAGAGTTCACGTGGCCAAAGATACCTGCACTGAGCACAATGTTCACTCTTCACCCTGAACAGCCCCAACCTGCACTGAGCCGACGGCATGGGATTCTTACTGCAGCCACACTTTTGACTAATGTTAATGGTTACCGCAGTGTGCTTAGCATGAGATATAAACCCTACAATACCCATTAGCGCACTTTACTAAACATGCCTCACTATTCTCAGTGGAGTGCTTTATTGCTCCATAATGTGCACTATTATCAGCAGGTAGACTCAGCAGCGTGCCAAGCTAGAAATGCACCCTGTGCAACTAATGAATCTGGTGCCCCCCTCCACCCCGGCCATATGCAGTAACTTGCTCTTTTTGAGCTTCCTATAAGCCCAGTGATGATATCAGTACCCTTGTGCCCTGTGCAGCCGCACTGCTTGCGTAGCCTTTGGTACAGCCTGGATAGACTACTGAAAAATAGTATGCAACGTTGTGCAATAGGGTACACTAGACAGCAACAGTGTGCACTACGTGAGCGATAGGGTACACTATTAAGAGCATCAAAGCCGACCGAAGCACCAGACCCAGAAGAAAGGGAACCTCTGACACCATCAGCACCCCCAAAGAATTCGCCAAAACAAGACGAGACACCTCAAGAAGAGCACTATCCCTGGCGGCGCCCGCGCTATAGAACTCTCTCCCCAACGATCTGAGATCAAACACAGACCTCAAGAACTTCAGAAAATTGCTTAAAACACCACTTCACAGAACACTACAAGGATTTCACTTGAACCAGATTTCAGCCTTCTCCAACACACGCAGCCCCCACTAATTGTATATAGACCATGTTCATAGCTCATTATGTATATCGCTCACCAGCAAATCTCTCACACCGCATCCCACACCACTCATGTCGATGTATCCACTGCATGTCTTCTCACTCTACACTTCCTCTTGACCGCTTTGATTTAATGATAAAGTGGTATATTAAATCTATCTAAATAAATAAAATAAATAAATATTTGAGCAATAGGTTGCACTATTGCAGAATACTGCACCCTATTGATAACTGCCCTGAAATGGAAAAAAAAAGAATAAAATTAAAAATTCACAAAAGATATGGGAAACTGAATAAAATGAAAATTTTGGCCTAATGTCTGATGGCAGAATTCTTGGAAGTAACTTAATGGCGCAATCATATTCCCAGTGTCTGGGAAGGATGTCCACTTATTTCTTAATGAAGATATCGACAAACGTTTGATAGTGTATTGGGAGGCCTGGGGTATTCTGAGGCCACAAAAATGGAAATCTATAGAACCTGAATCTGGAATGCAGAATGAGAAATTTGAAGAGTATGAAGAGACAATTTGCCCCAATTGCCAATCAATTACTTATGCTGCTGGAGTCATTATAATTCCAGAACTATAACACAGAAGGAAGATTCAAGAACCCAAAATGAGATGAGCTCTGAGCACCATGTGCCCATTGTTAATTCAGATTGGTAGGGATCCACTGCACATCCCCTTGATCCAATGGTCTGCAATCAATGGGTGTAGAATTAAGTCTAAAGTGAGCAAAATCCTGGCTGAAGAAATTTCCAGCCACTCCAGAATCAAGAAGAGCCAGCACTGGAAACTGCTGGAAAGCCAGTGCAAAGATACTGAGACTGACAAGCAGTGAGTCATGTGGATCACTGCAAGAGGCCCAGGGCATTTCTTCTTTGAACATGGACCATGAACACTGTCTTTATCTGGATTTAGGGGAATAATTCCTGGCCTGGTGTCCCTGACCAGCACAATAAAGGCACAACCCCAGCTTTTCCTTCAGCCCCTCTCTGCTTGGGATAACCAAACCCCAGTGCTGCCTAGATCCAGTGATTGAGACCATATGACATATTCAGGTGGTGAACAACAGAAGATGCTCGGCTTGAGGGAAGAAGTCTGCTGTGACCATTCTTTGCAGATAATACCAAAATCTTCAACAGAGTAGACATAAGAACATAAAAGATATACTATACTGAGAAAGACCAAGGGTCCATCAAGCCCAGTATCTGTTTCCAAAAGTGGCCAATCCAGGTCACAAGTATCTGGCAAGTTTCCAACAGGTAAACAGATTCCATGCTGCTTGACCTAGAGATAAGCAGATTTCCCTGGCCCTCTTTAATAATGGTTTAGGGACTTTTCCTCCAGGAACTCATCCAAACATCTTTTAAATCCATATACATTGGAAGGTTTGGATGAGAGGGGATTTAGCAAAACTTGAAGAATGACTGAAAATTTGGAGCCATGCATTTGACCTGCAAAAATCCAAGGTAGTAATACAATATAGGGGTGAAGTACTTCTGCCCATGAAAGAAGAGTGGAATGTAGAGGTAATCATATTGAATGATCTTAAAGTGGCCAAACAGGTAGAAAAGGTGATGGTAAAAGCCAGAAGGATGCTTGGGTGCACAGGGAAAAGAATGGTCAGCAAGAAAAAAAAAAGTGACAGAGCCTTTGTAGAAGTTTCTAGTAAGATCTCATTTGGAGTATTGTGTATAATTCTAGAGACCACACCTTCAAAAGTATATAAACAGGATGGAGTCATTCCAGAGAGCAGCTACTAAAACGGACTTCATCATAAGCCATATAGGATAGACTTAAAGATCTCATTATGTATACTTTGGAGGAAAGGCATGAGAGGGGTGGTATGATAGAGACATTTAAATATCTCCATAGTATACAATAAATGCAAAGGAGGTAGCCCTCTTCGAGCTGAGAGGAAGGTCTGGAACTAGGAGTCAAAAGATGAAGGGGAAAGAGGAAATATTCAGGAGTAATCTCAGGAAATATTTCTTTATAGAAAAAAGATGGCGGATGCATGGATTAGCCTTCCAGTGGTCTGAATTCAAGAAAGCATGGGACAAACACAGAAGATCTCTGAGGAAGAGGAAGGGATTGTAGAACTTTAGTTTTCATGTATGGGCGGACTAGATGGCCATATGGTCTTTATCTGCCATAATTTTCTCTGTTTCCATGTTTCTTGAATGCGAGTATCCACGTGCAGTGAGAAAATCATAGAGTCCAACTCTAAAGACAATTCAACAAGCCAATTCATCTTCATCTGCTTCACCTGGCTATTCCAGAAGGTGGCGAGTAGGCTGGAACAATAAAGTTTTATCTGTTGCCATTACATGGAATTTAATTAAATACTGGCAGACAGTGCAAGCACCCTTCTTACTTTGCAGGAGAGAGATGAATGCTGAAACTACGTAGCATGGATCAAGGACATAATCAAAGATGGAAACAAAGGCATCAGAACTAAGAAGCAGAAAATCTAATTTTTCATAGAATAGGGAGGCCCAAGCCAGAGCCTCCTCTGCAAACAATGAAAGGGTATTGGTTCTTCTGGGACTATAGCCCAGAAAACTAGAGGCCTGAAAACAAGTGCTAGTTCAAAAATCCCCTGGAGGTATATGGATCCCCAAAAAATGTGGGGAAGTCTGAACCATAGGTTCCTTACATGCTTGTTCCGAGTCTAAAAGAGGCACTGGGACTAATACAAGCACCTCCTGCAGTTGCACTTCTGTGACCCCCAGATGAAAAAAATAAAAGCAAGAGCACTCACCTGATTGATCAGACTATCCAAGTTCCATGAACTCACCTAAGAATTTCCCATGGGTGGCCACAGCTAAGCCCAACTTGGTGGGGTCTATTGGCCAGATCTTGCTATCACAATATAGATAGCTAAAGTTGTGGGAAACCCTAACAGTGGTCATGTGCGTGCCTAAGAAAGTCCTGCAGGCTTGGCATGGACCAAGTTGGCATCACCTGCCTGCATCAGCCACCTTGCCCATGAGTTCAGCCCACAAGTGCTGGCAGTTAGCAGTGAGAATTAACAAGGACTAGGTAGGAATGCTGAAGCCTAAGCAAGGTAACCCAAAGAGCAGAAACAACAAAAGCTGGAATCAGGCTGACAAGAAATCTGAGGAAACAGATTATCAATGCTGGGAATGAGGGTAGAGACCAACTTTTGAAAACTTGTAGCCTGGAGAGCTAGAAGACAAGAAACAAGATGACCACTCAAGTATTCTAGGCCACAGAACTAGGAAGGCAAACCAGCTCTTCCAAAGTCCCACAGTGGCTCCTACTGGTGGGCAGCAAGAACCACTGTGGAACTTTAGCTTACACCCCACCCAATGAATACCTCTGCTTAGTCTCAGTAAATTTCCATGTATGCATCAAGCAAGTATTTTATAAAAGTGTATTTCTTTGTGCAAAACACTGCTTTACATGCTAAAAGACTTTTGAAAATTATTCTCATAGAGAGCAATAATAAAGGCATTTCTGCAGATAAAATTGTGTTTTATTCATGGAAATAAGGACTTTGATCAATGCCCACCCTCAATGTGGGCAAAATTCCCTACAATGTTCTATAATATGGGTAATTTTGCCTATGGTGTTCAGAAGTGTTTCCAGGGAAATGGAACTGCCCCCCCCCCCCCCCCCAAAAAAAAATACTCTCTCACAACTACTTCCAGCCTGAAAGAAAAACATCCACAGCTGCCTCACCTCCCTAAAAGCTTCCCCACCCACAAAGTACACTCCCACAACTTCTCACCACACCTCAAACTGCCCCACCCCATAAAACAACCTCCAACAGCATCCTCACCATCCTGCAAACTGCCCCAAACCAAAAACTTACATCACAACTGCCCACCATCCTGCAAACTGTCCCCAAAACCTTACCATTCATACAACTGCCCTAACACCCTATCAACTGCCCACACACACAAAAACTACACTGCAATTGCACAACAATCTCATAAACAACCTCACCCCCAAAAATTACTTACACAACTGCTGCACCACCACACACTGCATTTCCTGTTTCCCATCAGCGCCGGTGGGCTCAGCTTTAACAGAGCCGTGGGAAAGGGAAACCCCTCTCCCTTCGAGTGGCTCTGCAAAGCTGAGCCGGCGCCAAGAGGGAAACGCTGTCAGGGCTCTGGTGGGGTGGGGGGGGGGCCCGCAGCCACAGGGTACTTCATTCTGCCGCTGCCGGCTTCTGCAGCCGGGGGCGAGGGGGGGTTTTAATTTTTATTTTGAAGGCTGAGTGAGGCGGTCTTTTTGGGGCAATTTTTGCCACCCCCAAAAAGTTACCGCCTCACTCAGCCTCATTATAGAGCCGCCCCTGCAAGTTGCCAGCCCTATACGTCCAGGGCCGACGGCCACCGACTGACCACCCTAATGCTGCCCCCGATCCGCCCCTTTCTCACCCCCGTCTAACTTCCCCATACAACACGCGAGGAAGGAGGATGGGACCAGGATAGGCACGAATAGTGGAGATGGACGTCCCAACGGGACGTCCATCACAGCTATTCGTGGCTCAGAATGACCCCTTTTGTGTTTTATTCAATCTTTTTATTTGTTTTCTGGGTCAGTGCTGTCTGTAGTGCACACCACTGATGACATGGGAAAAAACAAAATTTGGGGGAGGGGGTCTTGCCATTTTGGGTTAAAAACATATTTTTGACATTTTCCATGTCATTTCAAATGAACACATGGCCCTACTAGATCATGATGTTACTCTACAGAGTGAAAGACTAGCCTAGCGATAAAAAAAACGGTACGTTAAGAATCAGGGAAACCAACGTTCACGTCCTGCTTCTCCAGCGACTCACCCTGGGCAAGTCATTTCATCCTCCACTGCCTCAAGTATAACCTGGATTATAAACCCAATTAGACAGGGAAATAACTTGTGTACCTGTCTGTAGCTTCCTTTGAACTCAGATTTGAAATGGTAAGTAATCAATCCAAACCCATGCCGCCTTCTCTGTTTCCAACAAAAGTGCATTCACTTTTCTTCTGACATAATTTACAGTTGTAGGAATATTTCCAATTGTTTTTTTTTTTTATTTTTTATTTATGAATATTTTTACAAATAAGTCAAGAAAGTTAACAATAGACTCTCTTGAAGAAATTGGATGATACATAAAGAAAAATAAATCAGAGAAAATAAACATATGAAGCAAAAACAAACAATGTATCAATCCACCCAAGTCCACTACAGAAGTTAGAGAGAAAGGTCCCCAATTGTAAAACATTCTATAATTTCACAATTTTGAGTAAAGAAACCTCTTTTTTTCTGAATGCACTTATCTATTTCCAACCTGGGGTAAAATGATCCTCTGTATCTATGCATTTGTAAAGTACACTGAAATCTCTCTCAGTTATCTGTTTTCTCAGTAAACTAGTCCCAAGCGTTACATAAAATCACCCCAACTGTGATCTCAGGGACATCTTATACAGCGGAAAATTGACATCTTTGTTCCTTGTCATACCTCTCCCCTTCAGTCCGAGTTTTATTATCCAAACATGCTGTGGGAAACATTTAATCTTGCTTGCTGAAGAACAAAGGTCAGAGTGTTGGCATATTATCCATATAAAATTTAAGGCTAAGGTTTTTCGATAATACAATAGGCGAACAAGTGGGGGAGGGGGGGGGAAGAAACGTCTCAGCTGCTATTTTTGCCCAAAGAATGACAGGATATGAAAAAGGACAAGGGAGAGGGAAAGACACAGAAATACATTTCCTAAATCATTTAGGTATTATGTAGCCTGCGATATTTTAATCAACAAGCTCTTTAAAATTTGCTTATAATTGCCATATAACTGCTCTCAAATGCAGTATGTTGCCCCCAATCTTCTCTCTGTTCGCATGGCCTTATTTAATGTTTTATAGAAAGCACTTTGCCAAATGCAACATAAAGGAAACTATCTAACCACCAATGAATTATACATACTCTGAAATGGCTATGAATGAGGCATGGTGTTCCAATCCAAATGCCAAAAGGTGATGGAGAGGGAAGGGTAGAAAGCAGTGCCGGGGGTGAGAGAAAGCAAATGACGGGGGGAGGGGGGGGCGGAAACAATGGCAGTAGTGCTTAGCCTGCTACCTGCTTTTTGACCCGCTATTCACCACTGGTGCTATGGAAGTCCCTTCTTCAGACTCTTAGTGCATTCATTTCACCGCCAAGCACGTACAAACTAATGAACGACAATGAAGCTTAATAAGGAAATGCTTAAACAGGAGAAAAGACAGCCAGCTTGGTGGTTCGGATAGCCCATACTGTGTACTTCCATGTAGAAGGAACCAGCCCAAATCGTGATATTGTGGAAAGACAGAGCTTTTTTACTGACCCAATGACAACCCGACACAGGCCGTGTTTCGCTACCCTTCGTCAGGGGTTTGTCTGGCATATGCTAAAAACATAAATATATAAATACTTAGAACATAAAGAGAACAGATCATTCAAAACACATAAAAACTCAATCAATAATTAAACAAATGAATAATAAAACCATCAAATTAAAATAAAAACATCAATTAAAAGCTCTAGTAGGATGCATCTCAGTTTGTATACACACCTCTCACATTAGGATGGTTTATAATTCTGGAGAGCAGTTAATCACTGTGGTCTCTGGGATTCTGTTAGTGAACAGCGGCTGGGTATCATGTTTTTCTTGATAGCTACCATTTGAAAATAGCATAGCATGATTTTGATAAATGTTAATTCAGAAGAAATTAAAGCTAATGGAATGTACAGGAGATGCAGTAGATTGTCAGGATCTATGATTGGGCTCTGATCCACCATCAGTCCCATCCCCAAAGGATTATTCGTTGATCTGCATGTGGCTTTTCTTCACATCCCCATGGCCTGTGCCACAAACAGGCCAACTTCTGTTCCAAGCAGAAGTAAGTCTAGCCAGCCTCCATTTTGCCTGCGTAGTTCCCATACTTTGTTATGAGAAGAAAACTGTACTTTTTTCTTTCCGTTGACACCATAGGAATGGCTTCATATATCATCTTTCTTTTAACTCTTGTTCGGGCGCTCTTTTTCACTGCCATAACTATTGCAGCTCATTGCAGCACTTGTCTTTTGAAATGGTATCGTAATGTCACTATTTCATTTGCAAATGGCAAGTGCTGTCAGAAGAGGCAGGTGAGGAGGGACGACGTAGGGTCTCAGACTTTGCGGCAGCTCTGGGTCTGCTGCTGTCGTTACATTAGTGGCATGGAACTCAGCTTTTACAAAGGTACTTTTGTATTGAATAAGAGAGGCTGCCAGCAGCCACATCATCAACCAGGGCTAGACCAACCACCAGGCAATCTAGGCAGTCACCTAGGGCTGTAGCTTCTGGGGATGTGGCAAAAGCAGGGCATTGAAAGCTAAACAATAGATGTCGACAGTGGCGGGGGGGGGGGGCATAAGGTTTAAGGTTCGCCTAGGGTGCCAACATGAACCAAATCTGGGGCCGGCCCTGCCAACAATTCAGACTCTTTCCCACCTCTCGAGCAAGACCCTCCACACACAGAGCCCAAAGCATTGCTCCCTCCCCCCTCTCAGCACCACTCTGTACCACAGTCTCACAGGCAGGACCCTACAAGGGCTGTGCAAGTGGTGCGGCCGCACAGGGCACAAGTACAGAAGAGGCACCAATATCATCTCTGGGCTTCCAGGAAGCTCAAAAAGAGCGAGTTACTGCACCTGGCTGGGGTGGAAAGTGGGCTCCAGATTCATTAGTCGCTCAGGGCGCATTTCTACCTTGGAACGGTCCTGCCCACAGGCATGACAGAAAGTGCCACAACCCCCTTGAAAATGTTACAGATGGAACCTCCAATCCTTTGTGTGAAAGCACAGGAAACTAAGCTTTCTCCTGTATTGCACTTCTAAATCAGTATAAATCTTCAGCATCCCATATTAATGTGCCGAAGCCCACTGCAGCCTTCGCTGATACGGTATCTTCAGGGCAGGATTCCATTATACCAGTAACTTTCCTGCTTCACTGATAGCAACATAGTATGCGGGGGCCTGATCTCTCCAGCTATCCTATGGCAAGCACAGTCAGCTGTGAAAAGCAGAGGTCAACTGTCACATACCAAGTACCCATTTACAGCTGCGCACAACAGAGGTCAACCTTTTTCTAAAGCACACTGAGCACCCAACAACCAAATACCTTCCATGCATCATACAACACATTTTGAATGACAAAAGACCCTTCAGCACATCCTTGGCAACTAGCAGTGACCTTGTTCTCGGCACAGAGAAGACCCTGACATGGAGATCCGCTACATTGCTACAGTTTCTGCCCATATGCATGATTTCTCTCTCTTATGAGACATAGGTACCAGCAAAAGATGCAAAATACAACCACATAAGGAGAGAGGATGGAGAAGATTAATGCCAGAATAACCTGAGAGTTTGAGCCGGCCCAACATCAGATGGCATTGCACGGCTGCCCTTGTAAAAGCAGAAGAGGTACAAAGCAGTGGGAGCCGGGCACATGATAATCAGACCACCAATCACTCCAAGAAGAGGAGCAGCGAAGCAAGTTTGTAATATTAATCATATGCTGGGCTCGTGAGGTATGCTGTATGGGGGCGGTGTGCTACATTTTTTTTTGTTTTATGTAAATGCATCGTGGGCTGAAAGGTTGAGAACCACAGCAGTCGATGATATACATTATGTCTAACGTGACAGTTTTCTTCTTTTGTGCTAATGAAAACATGTCAAAAGACTGCTCATTCTCCAACAATAGCAACTTTCCCACATGAACAGGCTCCTGCAGAATAAGCCCCAGCCATAATCAGTTGTTCTCGGAGCGAAACGGAGAGAGACCCAAGCTTCCATTTAGCCAGGAACTATGTTCACCTAAGCTCCTACTGACATTACTCTGCTCCTGGACAATGCAATTCTATCCATGTTCCGCCTTGGGCTTCGATCATACAAAGCAACTCCTCCAGAAAATCTATGTTGAAATGGGAAAAAATGAATAGAGGCTGTACATATGCAATAGTTTACTTTGCAGTTGAAGCCTCTTCTAGTAGTAGAACAAGCTGGGAATTTTTTCTCTTATCATTTAACATGTCACGCTTCACGTGAAGTTCTGGTCTTATCCACAGTTGCTTTTAAATTCCTTTAGTGGTCTTTGGACTATACAGTTTGTAAAACTCTACCTTGGATTTAGAAACCTAAACCAGAGAGAAAGCTGTTACGTAAGTTATTTCTTATTTACAGCATCTTTATCTAAAGCATTGCATCATTTCCTAAGGACTGTGCTTTAGAAAAAGAGGCGGCATTCTTATCCAGCCTTAATTAGTTCATTTCTACAGGAAAAATACCGACAGGCAGAAAAGAGTGTTATATATGTTGAAATGCCACAGTGACCCAGGACAATCACAATCTTGTACAGGACAGTCATGAGAGCTTACAAACTGGGTAACCTCGGCACATGCTATCTTGGTCATTCCGTCATATGACATAGATTCAGTTTGAAAACAGGATAAAAAAGTCCCTTCAGAATAGGTCCTAAAATAATACAGTCCTTCAAAAAAAACAATCTCCCTTGACTGATCTTAAATATTTCCAAAAGATTCATTTTCATTTTGAGATGTCAATTCATCTTCAATAGAGCACCAGAAATAGACCCATGGAGGAGTAGCCTAGTGGTTAGAGCAACTGCCTAGTACCCAGAAGATCAAGGGTTCAATTCCCACTAGCAATCCTTGTGACCTTGGGCAAGTCACTTTACCCTCCATTGCCTCGGAAGAAAAGGCTGGCAATCTACTTCCAGTGATACATTGGCAAGAAAACCCAGAGGTAGCTGGGTCGCTATGAGTCAACACTGACTTGATGGCACTAAAAAATAAATTGCTCAGTACCAAGCTTGAAAATATGTAATCCTTGGTCCACAAAATCTTTAAAAAACATCTATGTATCATCAAAAGCATAGCTTAAAAAGCCAAGATGTTCACTAAAATTACTTGCAAAAATAAGTTATTGAACACAGAACCATGTTTCAAAATTATTTTCTGCATCAGAGATTGAACAAAGCTTGACATGGGGTGCTTGATAACACGTCAAACTTCATTGGATCCCTGAGGCAGAAAATTGTGTCAGATGACATGATTTTGCAAGTTATTTCAGAAATCATCTCAGCTTTTTAAGCTAAGTATTTGATATGTTTTTTATTGACATACTGATAAATTTTTCGAAGAGCATATTGATAAATTTTTTGAAGGGCATGGAGGAGTAGCCTGGTGGTTAGAACACTGGCTTGGTAACCAAGCAACTAGGGCTCGGTTCCCACTAGCACTCCTTGTGGCCTTGGGCAAGTCACTTAACCCTCCATTGCCTCGGAAGAAAGGCCTGACAATCTACTTCCGGTGACACTGCCAAGAAAACCCAGGAGCTTCTGGGTCGCCAAGAGTCAGGACTGACTCGAAGGCACACATTGCATTGTATTTTCAAATTTGGCATTAAGTAACATATGTGCCATTTAAACTTTTATACATATGAAAGTCTATTTCAGGAGCTCTATTGGAGATGAATTAGCATTTGGAAGAAAAAAAGTTATTCTTTTGGAGATCTTTAGAAACCGTCAAGGGAGATCATGTTTCAGAAATAGTGTTATTAAAAAAAAAGAAAATAAAAATTGAACAAAGTACCATCAGATCTTTAGCAGCCACAGAGTAGAAAATGTTTCCAGAAATTCAATTCGAATTATATATCTGTGTAGGAAAATAAGTAACTTGTGTACAAAAGATTCTAAGAGGCTGGTTACTAAGCTGTGCCAATGTTAACCCACATTAATTCACCATAATGCATGTCACTTTAATGCAAGTCCAATGTTATTCAATGGGACCTACTTACTAATAATTTGTCCCCTATATCATGGTGCTTTCATATATTCTGTTGTGTAATTCTCATTTTATTCAATAAAAATGCAAAAAAAATAAAATAAAATTTCAGAAGGCATGACTTCGGTGGTGATATTTTACTTAACAGATAATGTCCTTTCCTTGAGTCCTGCTAGACCAGTCCAGACAAGTGGGTTGTGTGCCCCTACCAGCAGATTGGTGGAAACAAAGAACCTATGAAAAGCCCAGGTTTCAACAACATCACTCCTGTGCCTCTATCCGCCTTAGCCATCAGAGGTCACTTCAGTATTCGTCCCAAAGCAAATGGGAGATACAGAGCAAGCCTCACACCACCTCAATGTGGACAACAATGAGAAAACTACAGTAGAGAACTATGTACAGGAAGGTAGAAGGCTGTCAGTAGAAGATGAGGCTGCAGAGCCAAATATAGGATCATGGCAGACCCAAGGGTACCGCAGCAGAAGAACAGAGCAAATACAGTTTCAGTGGCAGGCCCTAGACTGGTCTAGCAGGACTCAAAGAAGGGATATTATTTGGTAAGTAAAATGTCACCTTCCATAGGCCAGTCTAGACAAGTAGGATGTAGCAAAGCTACACCACCATCGAGCGGGAAGATGACACAGCAGCTCTCAAAACTCTTGAGACGAAGGCAGTGTCTGCCCGTGTGTGAACATTCAAGCAGTAATGCAAAAGTGGAAAGCGATGCCCACATTGCTGCCCAACAAATGTCTGAAGGGGCTACTGAGCTTCACTCTGCCAATGAGGATGCTTGCGCGCAGGTAGAATGGGCACGCAGACCCTATGGAACCAGCTGGTTCCATAACAGATATGCTGAGGCAACAGCTTCTTTAATCCAGCACTCCACAAGGTGAAAATCTTTATCCTTCCACTGACTCAGCCCCTTAGAGAAGGAGGACAAGCAAACCACCTGGTTCACATGAAAGGAAGACAGCACTTTAAGCAAGAAGGAAGGCACAAGCTGAATGAAAATGGCCTCAGTTGAAAAGAACAGATAAGGATCTTGGCAAGACAGAGCCTGTAGCTGGGAGATCTGCCATGCAGAACAAATTGTTACCAAAACAGTCATGAGAGTTAAATCCTTCACAGTAGCACAGTTCAAAGGGGGCCGTCATCATGGCCCTGAGCACAGATGACAGATGAGAGACAGATCCCAGGAAGGGAACAGAGACTGAAGGGGAGGATGCACATGTCAAACCCCTTGAAGAAAATATGAGATGCTCGGGTGCAAGACCAAGCACTTGCCCACCACCAGACAATGGAAACAGGCCAAAGCAACCACATAAGCTTTCAGGGAGCTAAGTGATAGGCACTTTTCTAGGCCACCCTGCAGAAAGGCCAACAGGGAGGACACCTTGGCCGCCTAAGGAGCCAAATGACATGCACCGCACCAGCACTCAAAGAGGCACCATATCTGAATGTATGCTAGCTTTGTAGATCTCCTCCAGGCACCAAGTATGGTAAAGATTACTGTGGGAATGTAGCACTTACATGCTAGCAGTCTCCTTTCAAGAGCCATGCCTTAATCGAGAAAGGGAGCCGGGTCCTCCAGGATGATCGGTCCCTGCAACAATAGCCCCTGAGATGCTCGCAGCCAACGTGGAGATGCTTGAAGGAGCCACATCAAGTCTCCGAACCACACTTTATGTGGCCAGTCTGGCACTACCAGAACAATCCTGCCCATATGGCACTCTATACACCGAAACCCATGCCTCACCAGGGGCCACAGAGGAAACATGTACAGTAGTTGCTGAATGGGCCAAGGTTCGGTCAGGGCATTGATACCCTCAGAACCCATCTCCATGTGGCAACTGAAGTGGCATACTTTGGCACTGGAGTGGGTCATTATCGGATTCATTTTGGGGCAGCCCTAGTGGCACAGAATCAACTGAAATGCTTCTTGACAACTCCCGCCAGCGTTCAGAGAGTGCCGACTGAGGAAGTCCACTACCAAATCGTCCACAAGGCAAGGAGGTTCTTATCCACCCAAAACAAACAGGAGATCCATCTCCAGGGCCAGTCCAGTGCTTCTTGTGCCGCCCTGTTGGCTGACATAAACCAACACTGTGGCATTATCTGAAAATACTTGCACTGCCCAGCCCTCAATCAGGGGCTGGAAGTGCAGAAAAGCCAATCTGATGGCCCTCGCCTTGAGGCAGTTGATGGACCACACCACACTTTCCTGCGGTTCCAATGGCCCTGAGACATATGTTCTCTGAAATGGGCTCCCCAGCCCAAAAGGTTGGCATCTGTTGTCAACAGGATCTAGGAGAATTTGTCCAGCAGTACGCCCTCTCTCAGATAACAGGATTGCCGCCACCACTGCAGGTTGGCACTCACCCACAGCATGAGCAGAAGCCTGTGCTCAAATTCCTGAGAACTTGGGGACCATCGAGTCAACAAGGACTGCTGGAGCAGCTGCATATGAGTACGCACCCATGGGACCATCTCTATGGTTGCCACCATCAATCCAAGGAGCTGAAGATAAACCTAGACTCTAGGGGCCTGCTGCTCGCAGAAAATTGCCAGGCAATTCAACAGTCTTTTGACTTTCTTCTCTGGCATAAAAGAACTCTTCCCACATGAGTGTTAAAATGTGCTCCCAGAAAGTCCAAGGACTGGGAAGGTAAAAGCTTGCTCTTTTCCTGAATGATCTCCCAGCCGAGGCTTTCCAAAAATTATTTCCCAGCTGAGACGCTTCTGACAGGGAATGGGCTCAGATGAACCAATCTTCTAAATAATTTATTTATTTTTATTTATTTATTTATTTATTCTATACCGCCCCTTCCAGAGATCAGGGGCAGTTTACATGGAACGAATTAACAACTTATGTATACTTCTGTATACGTTACATTGAACAGAAAAAACTTTCTAACTTTTTACATGGAACAATGTATACAATATACTGAGTAGATAAACTATCTAAATTTTTTTACAAATGATGACAGGTGTAGAAGACTGTCCAAACTATTTACATAAGGTATTTACAGTTGATTTTTTATAATGTTTTACAGAATAAGGAGGGCCACGGATCCCTTGGCACCACAGCAGCCACCATCATGATCTTTGAGAATGTCCTTGGGGAGGGGAAGAGCACCCGAAAGGAAGGGCGGCAAACTGATGGTGAGAGCCAAGCACAGCAAAACCCAGATACTTCTGCTGATCCGCCTGATTCAGGATATGAAAATGTGCCTTGGCCAGATTCAGAGAAGCCAAGAATTCTCTTCAGCACACTGTCTGAATCACAAAGCGCAAGGTTTCCATCTGAAAGTGCAGGACAACCAACTGCTCATTGACCACTTTGAGGCCCAGAATGGGCTAGAAGGTACTATCCTCCCTTGGCACCATGAAGTAGATGGAGTATCTGCCCATGCCCCGCTTGTCTGGGGGGATGGGCACCACTGCCTTTAGGCAAAGCAACTTGTCTAAGGTGGTCCACACCGCAGCACCTTTGATTGCAGATCCACAAGGGGAAAGAATGAAGGCACTGAGAATCAGTTCCTTGCATTCCAAGACATAGCCAAATTGAATTGTGTCTAGCACTCGGTGATCCTTGAAAACCCGGGCCCATTCTTTAAAGAAGAAGCAAAGCCTGTCACCCACAAGAGACACCAGGGAATGGGCCTCAAAACCTTCATTGTGTGGCCCGGGAAGGTCCTCCTCTGGAGGGGGCCAAGTCCCTGGGTCCATGTGCTCCACGAAAGGACTGAGAATGAGCCCAAGGCCCTGAAGCAGAGGGGAAGAAGGGTTTTGGTAAAGATGATAATCCCAAGACTCCCAGAAATCTGGCCAGCACGCCCTTGGTAGTCAGGCAGAGACTGATGAGAAAGGGGCACTGGCCCACTACACAGGCTCCCTGGACCTGTATTCTGGGCAGGGGCAGCCCAAGGGTGATGTGGGGCCATGTGCGGAGACTCATTGCAGACCCTCATTTTCATATACACTGGACCTCATTTACATAAATTAAATTTATTTTATTTTAAAATGTATATGTTGCCAACTAAAATTTTAGGTGGCTTTCAAAGGAGCCCTTCACAAGCCTGTCTTTTGTCCTGGCAATGACTTAACACACATTAATTTTTAGTAAACATGCCCTTAAGTGTCACTGCGACAATAGAAATAAATGGGTGTTCCTGCACTTAGCGCACATTAACATTTCTGAATGTGCATTAACTTTTAAACATGCCTCTTAATGAGTGTCTGAATATCATTTGCATGGGCAGTGAGGATAAAGAAAGATTACCAGATTTATACATTACTATACTCCAGGGCCAACTGCCAGGAAGTACTATAAAAACCCTGCTCATTTAGAACCCATAGCAAATCCACCATATTATATTAGCACTACCAGGACTCACAAAGCACCAAACCCTACCTATCAAAACACTGCAAATATTAAACCAATACATCTCCTACTGGGGAAAGAGAACAAGTGGGACTGTCACATAGAAACTACATGAACAGAACATTGCAGCTCAGTTTTACATGCAAAACATAGACTATCAGCAAACATAGAATAAGAGATCACAATTTAGAAATATGAAGACAATATTAAACTGGGAATCCCAAATGCCAACCTTGGAATGTACTGTACAACAACAGGAGAAATAAAAACTATAAATTAATTTCTTCTTGTACTAAACAAAACACAAAGACATTAGTGATGCACATTTCCCAGAGCTGACATATTCCAGTTAGTATTTTTCTACCTTTTTGTTGTCTGGGCATTTTATTTTTCCATCGCAACTGCCCCAGTCGCTTTCTTCTGTTTTCTTTGTGTCTTCTGCTAACTGTCCATTGTCTGCTGTCCATTTGTCCTTTCTTCTCTCTTCTAGTTTTTTCCATGCTCTCTCTATCCTATCCTAGCCCCCCATCAGCCCATTTCAAGTCCTAGCCCCCCGCATAAGCTCATTTCCAGTCCTAGCCCCTTATCACCCCTTTCCAGTCCTATCTTAGCCCCAATT
The DNA here is from genome assembly GCA_033557465.1 of Ichthyophis bannanicus. Taxonomy (NCBI): domain Eukaryota; kingdom Metazoa; phylum Chordata; class Amphibia; order Gymnophiona; family Ichthyophiidae; genus Ichthyophis; species Ichthyophis bannanicus. Next base: position 108,970,587 of record CM066040.1, read on the forward strand.
AGCCCATTTCCAGTCCTATCCTAGCCTCCCCACTAACTCATTTCCAGTCCTAGCCCCCCCCCCATCAGCCCATTTCCAGTCCAAGCCCCCCATCAGCCCTTTCAAGTCCCATCTTAGCCTCCCCACTAGACCATTTCCAGTCCTAGCCCCACATCAGCCATTTCCAGTCCTATCCTAACCCCCCATCAGCCCATTTCCAGTCTTATTCTAGCCTCCCATCAGCCCATTTCTAGTCCTAGCCTTCCCATCAGCCATTTGCTGTCCTATCCTAGCCCCCATCAGCCCATTTCAAGTCCTAGCCCTCACATCAGCCAATGTCCAGTCCAAGCCCCCCCATCAACCCATTTCTAGTCCTAGCCACTCATCAGCCATTTCCTATCCTAGCCACCCCCATCAGCCTATTTCCAGTCGAAGCCCCCAATCAGCCCATTTCCAATCCTAGCCCTCCCATCAGCCATTTGCTGTCCTATCCTAGCCCCCCATCAGCCCATTTCAAGTCCTAGACCTTGCATCAGCCCATGTCCAGTTCAAGCCCCCCCAATCAGCCCATTTCCAGTCCTTGCCCCCCATTAGCCATTTCCAGTCCTAGCTCCCCATCAGTCATTTCCAGTCCTATCCTAGCCCCTCCATCATCTCATTTGCAGTCCTATCCTAGCCCCCCCCATCAGCCCATTTCCAGTCAAAGCCCCTCCCCAATCAGCCCATTTCCAGTCTTAGCCCCCCCCCCCCTCCAAGGAGCCCTGCACCTGTCTGACCGGCTTCAGTTGGGAGTTGGAGAGGCCTGAGGCCCTAGTTCACCTCTGTACAGTTGCCGGACTGAAGAGCAGGGTTTTCCTTCACCGAGTCTACAGGCTGTGTTCTTGTGGAGTGCCAGGAAACAGGAAATGCCCTTTAACCTCCAGCGCACCAGCAGACTCCACAAGAACTCAGTCACCAGACTCAGTGATGGAAGACCCCGCTCTTCAGTTCGGCAGCTGTACAGAGGTGAGTCGGGGCCTCAGCCTTCCCCGGCTCCCTCTGAAGCCGGTCCTGCAAATGAAACAACCGGGACTCAGGAGCTGAATACCATGTGTGGCACATTGGCACTGGGCCCCCTGAAGCACAGGGCCCTATGCAAACATTTTCACACAATGGATGGGCCAGCCCTGCTTCCGGGAGGCTGTAAATTTTGTCTCGCCTTATTCCTTCACCAGTTTATTAAAATTAGTTGCAAACAGGAGCTTCCCCTTAAAGGCACCAGGTCATACATGGCATCAGATAGGAAAGCCATAGCCGACTCTAAGAGAGAAGTAGTATCATCAGGCATTAGAGACTGAATCCACTGGAGCAGGGCTTGTGACATCAAGCTGGTACATACCCCCAGCTGTAGAATAGCTGCTGCCATGGCAAACTGGCTATTCAGCAAGGAATTGACCTTGTAGTCCAGAACATCCTTTAAGACCAATCTGCCTTCCATGGGAATGGTGGTCCATCTGCTTCCCGCCATGACCTGTGCATTCACCTCTAGAATGTCGAACCATTTGCTGCACTCCTCCTCTGAGTGAATGTAGATCTTTATAGACCATTAATCCTTTAGTCAGGAAGTCAGGTGATTCCCACTTGGACCAGATTATATCTTTGATCACCTCCAGGAATGGAAAGGTAGTAGTGGATTTCCACAACCCTTGAAGAAGCGGGTGTACTTTTGGCTCTTGCTCTGTGCTGGAAGCATCTATCAAGCTCAAGGCAGATGAGACCCTGGAAATCAATGCTGCCAGCTCCTCCTTCCAGAAGAGATGGATCATGCCGTCCTCTGCATAGTCTTCTGAAGGTGAGAGCAGGTCCTCATCCACAGCAGAGCCCAATATCAATTCAGCTGGGTCCGAGGTGTAGTCAGCATCTCGGAGAGCTCCCAACTGTTCTTAATCTTCAAGGAGTGTCCTGCACCAGGGACGCTTAGCCAAAGATAATTGAATAGGGCTTCCACTTTCAGCCTGTCTGGCAGGAGACTGTGTCCGGGGGCACCTAGAGACAGCAGGATCTGAATTTCCATGCCAGAAGGACTAGACCTGTTGCAAAAAGGAAAAGAATTACAGGGAGGACTCCGGAATCTCTCCTCTCAAGAAAGCACCATGACATCAGGGAGCATAGCCACCAGAGACCCCCTAGAACAGGGTTCTCCAACTCCAGTCCTCGAGGGCACCAAAACAGGTTTTTAGGATATCCCTAATGAATATGCATGAGATAAATTTGAATACAATGGGGCAGTGAATGCAAATATATCTTGTGCATATTTATTAGAGATATCCCGAAAACCTGGCTGGTTTGGTGCCTTCCAGGACTGGATTTGGAAAATCCTGACCTAGAGAATGAAGAGTGGCTCACAGCACGGTCACTGAAGCCTCGAGCCAGCTGAGCATCCTTGACCTTAGAGCAATCCTGCACCTCCTGCCCTGAGCAGGTAAGACTAACTGTATTCCCCGGCTAAGAGGGGGATAGCATGCCCTCCAGGGGTGACTCAGAAGCTACTATACAGGACAGGTAAAGTCCAGAATCCAAGGATGAGGCTCCTTGCCTGCCACAGGTTTACTGGAAAAAGACATAGAAAGTTAGGGTATCACAAGAGCATGGCTAAGGCTGTGTTGGCCTGTAAGTGTGTGTTAACTGAGCTTTTATGTAATGTATGTTAAAGGTGTTAGGGAAGGAGCCACTTGGGTGAAATGCATGTTAGGACCGTGTGACTCCCAGGCGCACAATAGGCAAAATGTGTGAAGAAAACAGTGGGAAAACCACACACAGTGCCACTGTTCATTAGCAGTCCACCCTGAATTGCGTCCCTGAGATGGAACCAGGAGCCCCCAACAAGGACAATGACAAGGTCAAGCCTTGGTACTCACCCATGGAGAGCCCCAGGCATAGGACCCGTGCCAGGTTCAGCTCTACTTCCCTGAAACTGCTTCACTGGATGGGTTTATTTTAACAGCACTGTGTGAAAGATGGCTGGCAGGCAGATCCCTCTGAGAGCCTTCTGCAATCTTCGGGAGAGACCAGGGGGTAGAGAAGGAGGAGGAGGGAGGGGCATTGAGGTCATGTGAGGCTACTGTACTCTTCTAGATTCTTCCAGATCCTTCCAATTTGTGGCTGCTAAACAGGCCCTTATCATGATAAGGGTGCTTAAGATGATCATTCACAAGTGTTTAATCAATCTTCCTCTCCAGATTTTCTACAGAGAGAAGAACATCCATCCACCATCTGCTGGAGACAAAGAAATATTGAAGGGACCTCTGGTGGCTGAGATGGATAGAGGCATAGGAGTGATGTCATTGAAACCTGGGCTTTTCATTGCTTCTTTGTCTCCACATTTGTCTGGACTGGTCCAGCAGGACGATATGGAATAAGATTTTGCAATCATTCCTTCTATAGAAGACTGTGCCCTAGTGGTAGAACTGAGAGACTACCATTAGGGGTCATATCTATTATTTTGAACTCTAGAGCAGGGATCTCTGAATCCAGTCCTGGAGGGCCACAAACCAGTCAGATTTTCAGGACATCCCTAAAGAATATGTATGGGATCAATTTAAATACAATGGGGGCAGTGCATGCAAATATCTCATATGCATATTCTTAAGAACATAAGAACATAAGATATGCCATACTGGGTCAGACCAAGGTCCATCAAGCCCAGTATTCTGTTTCCAACAGTGGCCAATCTAGGTCATACGTACCTAGCAGTTTCCCCAAGGGACACAGGTTCCACAATGCTTGTATTGGTTCAAGCATTGATATCCTGGGTCCCTTCTTAATAATGGTTTATGGACCTTTCCTCCAGGAACTTGTCCAAACCTTTTTTAAACCCAGCTACACTAACAGCCTTTACTACATCCTCCGGTAACAAATTCCAGAGTTTGATTACACGTTGAGTGAAAAAATATTTTCTTTTATTAGTCTTAAATAGTTTACCCTGTAGCTTCATTGCATGTCCCCTAGTCTTTCTATATTCTGATAAGGTAAACAATCGATCTACGTTTACCCGTTCCACTCCGTTCATTAATTTATAGACTTCTATCATATCTCCCCTCAGCCGTCTCTTTTCCAGGTTAAAGAGCCCCAACCTTTTTAGCCTTTCTTCATAGGAGTAGCCTTCCATCCCCTTTACCATTTTGGTGGCTCTTCTCTGAACCTTTTCTAAAATCGCTATATCCTTTTTAAGATACGGCGACCAGAATTGCACACAATATTCAAGGTGCGGTCTCACCATGGAACGATATAGAGGCATTATAATATCTTTTGTTTTATTTTCCATTCCTTTCCTTATCATACCTAGCATTCTATTTGCTCTCTTGGCCGCCGCTGCACACTGGGCCGAGGGTTTTAACATGGTATCCACAAGGACGCCTAAATCTTTTTCTTGGGTGGTGGTTCCTAATGTGGAACCTTGCATCGTGTAACCATAGTTTGGGTTGTTCTTCCCTAGGTGCATAACCTTGCACTTCTCCACATTAAATTTCATCTGCCATTTTGATGCCCAGTCTTCCAATTTATCAAGATCCTCTTGCAATTTTCCACAATCCTCCTGGGTTTTAACAACTTTAAATAGTTTTGTGTCATCAGCAAATTTGATAACCTCACTCGTTATTCCACTTTCCAGGTCATTTATGAATATGTCAAAAAGCAGCGGACCCAGCACAGATCCCTGGGGTACACCACTATTCACCTTTCTCCATTGGGAAAATTGGCCATTTAGCCCTACCCTCTGCTTTCTATCTTTTAACCAGTTCCTGATCCACAGTAGTACACTGCCTCCTATCCCATGACTCTTTAGTTTTGCCAAAAGTCTCTCATGAGGGACCTTGTCAAAGGCTTTCTGAAAGTCCAGATACACAATATCAACCGACTCACCTTTGTCCACCTGTTTATTCACTCCTTCAAAAAAACATAACAGATTAGTAAGACAAGATCTTCCTTGTCTAAAGCCATGTTGGCTGTCTCCCATTAGGTCATGACTATCTATATGCTGAGTAATTTTATTCTTTATGATGGTTTCTACCATTTTTCCCGGTACTGATGTCAGGCTCACCGGTCTGTAGTTTCCCGGATCACCCCTCGAACCCTTTTTAAAAATTGGTGTTACATTGGCGATCCTCCAATCCTCAGGTATTAGAGATGATTTTAATGATAGTTCACAGATTACTGATAGCAGGTCTGCAATCTCATATTTCAGTTCTTTCAACACCCTTGGATGTATACCATCCGGCCCAGGTGATTTGCTACTCTTCAGTTTATCTAATAGTTGTAAGACATCTTCCCGATGTATCGATATTTCCTTCAATTCTTCCACACCTTTAAATACCACTTCAGTCGTGGGTAACATCCCTACATCTTCCTCAGTAAAGACCGAAGCAAAGAATTCATTCAGTCTCTCCGCTATCGCCTTGTCGCCTCTTAGTGCTCCTTTAACCCCTTTATCATCTAATGGACCAACTGACTCTCTCACGGGTTTTTTGCTACGAATGTACTTGAAAAGGTCTTTATTTCGCGTTTTTGCTTCCGCAGCAAGCTTCTTCTCAAATTCTCTCTTTGCCTGCCTTATCAATGCCTTGCATTTGACTTGCCAGTGCTTGTGCTGTTTCCAGGTTTCATCATTTGGCTCTTTTTTCCATTTCTTGAAAGATGCTTTTTTGGCAACAACAGCCTCTCTGACCTCAGCTTTAAACCATGCTGGCAATTTTTTAGACTTCCTTCCACTTTTCTTAAAGCGTGGAATACAGCTGGTCTGGGCTTCCAAGATAGTATTTTTCAACAACACCCAAGCTTGATGTACGTCTTTAACCTTTGCAACTGCTCCTTTTAGTTTTTTCTTAACTGTTTTCCTCATTCTATCATAGTCTCCCTTTCGAAAGTTAAAGGGTAGTACTGTGGATTTCCTTACTATCCCTCCTCCACTAATTAAATCAAAGGCAATCATGCTATGATCACTATTGCCAAGTGGCCCCAACACCCTTATCTCTTTAGGGACATCCTGAAAACTTGACTGGTTAGTGGCCCTCCAGGACTGGAGTTGGAGACCCTTGCTCTAGAGGCTCTGACACAGAGTGAAAGGGGACCAGTCCTACCCTGGCCCATTAGATATCTGGAAATCCTCAGGTGAATTTCAGGGGGGTCAGAGGGTAGAGGGAGGGATAGAGTGGGTTGTTGAGGGGTACTGTCCAATGGTAGGTTTCTGTTAGGAGTAAGACCATCCAGAAGGGTGCTGCTGTCAGGGGTGATGCTACTCGGAGGGGTCCTCTGGTCAGTGGTGGATGCCAGTTGCAGAGGTGCTTTTGGTCAAGAGTAGTACTGTCCAGGGAGTGGGTGCTGATCAGGATGGGGAGTCTGTGCTGGGACCGAGGGTCGGGGCGCACCACCATAGAAATACTATTTTTTTTTTAAAAGCGTCTGGAAGCTGCCATGCCACAGACTGCCAGGAGCATAGCTGCGTTTAATATCACTTCTTGCGGTGTCATAAAGTGCACCTGAGCTATTGGCAGTCATCACAACTAGCCCACAGCAACCTCCAGATGACTTCTTGTCGCTGGTGACCACACCCAGTCTCCACCCTAAAACTACCCTGATCTCACCCAAACCCGCACGAAGCACCTAGCATGGGTTTTTTTACCACACCATTGCTTTTAGCACAGTAACTAAAAGTGTGGGCCCAAATTAAAGTTTGTCATGTCTCTCCCACAAGATGCAGGGAACGTATGTTACCAATATCATGTGTTTGGAGATGGAGTGTTTTCCAAAATTACTATAGTTCCAACAGTGTAAAAGCAAGACTAGTGCTAGAAAACACTGAAATGACTCATTTGATCCCCTCGATTTTGTGGAGAAGGTCCACTTTGGTAGAAAATTAACTTCTGTGACCCTAATCTTCTTCCTTCAAAGGCAGCTTTGTTCTCAGATGGTGGTGGAAGCCTGGAATGCTCTCCTGGAAGTAGCTCACGCAAAGCAGTAGCAAATTCAATGGGAATGAATCACTGGGGTGACCTAAAGAGTGCAGTCATTAGAGCCTAAAACAGCAAGATAACATGAGTTGGCGGGAGGAGGGGGGACAATCTGCACAAAGTGGCAGTTTCAACCCTAAAAGGCAATGGTACTGTTTTAATAGTTTCGGCGAGGGACACAGAGGAAAGAGGTCTGGGTGTTGGGAATTTGTATGTGCATCTACCCAAAGCAGAAAAATCATTGCTGGGAAAACCGGGTCATTCTGGTCTCTCTCTGCTGTCGTTTCTGATGTTACGATGAAGCTATTCCACATGGAAACATCAGAGACCCTGTTCCAAGCATCACTCTGACAACGGCTCAGCTGTTCAGAGTCTGTGATTTGCAAGACATGTAGTGCCTTAGTAACCAATGTTGCAGGAGCAGAACCACTGACAGCTGGTCCATTCTCTGTGGAAATGCAGTTGAGAGTAGGATTAATATAAATAAATGATTTGCCTATGGGTTAAATTAAAAATTCAGTGCAGTGAAAAGTTGCCCATTTCATACTTCTGCATCACAGAGCATTTTCTGAGTCTTGTTCCATAAATATAAAGCACAGGCTTTCTTTGGACTGTCAGTAAACCACACATTCTGGACCTGATAACTGTTTACTCTAAAATCCATCTTACCCTATAATTTTTCCTTAAAGTTAATGCGACAGTGCCAAATGCTCAATCTATTTTGGTCGAATCCAAGATGAGTCATAGAGCAAAACAGCAGAGTTTTCCCTTCTTTCTCAGAATCAGAAGGGAATAATTTCTCTAATGACATAAGCCCACCAATATGGCCACACCTTCATGGGCATGGTCGAATAATTGGCATGGAAACCCAGACATTAGAAGGCTTGACCAGAAAAAGTGATGTTTCTCTACAAAAGCCTTCTTCAAATATCGATAACGGGGATCCTTTGACATTTTTTATTTATAAACTTATAGACATATCCACAAAAAAAACTGAATAATGCATCAGAAAAAAAAATCTTATAAAAGAAATACCAAATCACACATCTAGGCCACAATAACGGAGCCAAGAAAAAAAAGAAAGAAAACAAAGAAAAAGCAAAAAGAGAGCATCACTAGGAGTATAGCGGACACATCATAGCAGCCGGTATGGGAGGCTCACTCCTCCATCACATTCTCCCTAAGAAGCAAAACATCATTCAGTTGCTGAGGTTCAAAGAAAAGAAATTGCTTAGATTGATACAAAATAATACATTTACATGGATATTTCAAATGAAAAGTAGCATCCAGAGTGTTGACTCTCTGGTAAAAAGCCAGAAAGTCTCTACACTGCTTTTGGATATCTCTTGCAAAGTCAGCAAAGGCAGCTACTTAACAGCCCTTTTGGGTAGGCCTTAGCTAGCAGTAGCGGATGTTTTGTTTTTGTTTTTAGTTTTATGTCATTTACTTGTTTTATATTTTGTATCCTTTTGAAGAGAAGTCACCAACAAATAAAAAAATAAAATAAAATAAAACTCATCCTCCTGCCCAACAAACCACCAAAAATTAATTGTTCCTCTGCTCATAAGAACTTAAGAATTTCCATACTGTGTCAAACCAGTGGTCCACCAAGCCCAGCATCCTGCTTCGAACAATGACCAACCAAGGTCACAAACACCTGGCAGGATCCTAAAATGTAGCTAGATTCCATGCAACTTACTCACCCCTTTTTAAACCCAGCTACACGGTTCTTACTACATCCTCTAATAACAAATTCCAGAGTTTAACTTTGCATCAAGGACAAAAAATATTTTCTCCTATTTGTTTTAAATACAATACCAGACCTCTTAAATACTTTCTTATCCCTTCTGCAGCTTTAAATTGGGCAGGGACGATCTTCAATCATTCCTGTCCTGCCACTTCATTTTTCCAAAATGGCACTGGCTGACCCGAGGTGCATCATTTAACTTTGAGGCTGTACAGTAAAATGGCACTGGCCTCAGGTCAGCTGGCACCATTTTGAAAACCTGCAGTGGCACAATAGGAATGATTTGGGATCAATGCTCCCTGTCGAAGAGGTGAGGGAGGTCAGAGCAATTTTCTTCAGTGCGGCAGGCAAGGTCCAAAGTGGACACCATTTTGGTTTATTTTGGGTTACCCTTCTCTTTCTTGTTTGAGTTCCTTTTCATTTCTAATAAAAGAAAAAATAAACAAAAAAATCATCCAAAATAAGAAGAGAAAAAAATAAAATTAAACATTTTTCCTGTATACGGTATGTTTTCTATCTGCATAAGTCTTACACGTTGGTTTTATGTGTTTGTAAGTAAGCAAGTCAGATCGGTAAGTTGGTAAAAAATGTATTCACTCTCTACTCAGAAACCCAAAGTTGCTGGCCCACAGAAACACCCTTGTATTTCACTGGTCAACATTGAAATCATTACTGACTTTAAAAAGCCCTAGTCTGTAGTATCTTGGTGAGCTGAACACGAATATAACATTTAAAAAATGTTATTGGCTCTCGTTTTGAAGATATTGCATGTAGTTCATTTTTGACGTTTCACCATGTAAATTTATCCAGTAGGACATCAACAACATCCCAAATGAGCCTTGAATGATGTAATATTGCATCACATTGCATAATACCAGCATGCACACATCATCCAGAGTTGATTGCATCATTTTCTGATGCAATGCAATACTACTGCCAGACGGCGCCAGTGTACTATACGCAGTTGGAAAGGTTGAGCATTTAAAATATTTCAGACTGCGTGCGAGACAGTTTAAGCTACTGTTACATGTAACTTTTATTAATCATATAATTTTAGCCATTTAGGTACAATACAGAACAGTAATGCCGTGAAAGTGTGTTAATACCATTGACAATTTCTGCTACATTTGTAGGGAAGTGACATTTGCCAACCAGAAGAAAAGTATCACTTCTCAACTGAAGAAGACATATCATCTTTACTTCGGATGCAAGATTGTTGACCAAGACAAGCCTTGGGCCCCGCATATATGCTGCGCTACATGTACAACACAGCTTTCACAGTGGTTGAATTGCAAAAGACCATCAATGCCGTTTGCAGTCCCCATGGTGTGAAGAGAGCCAAGCAACCACATAAATGACCGTTACTTCTGCTTGGTTCCTCCTCTTTCCAGTGGAATAACGAAGCAAAAGAAGTCGAGCATAGTCTACCCAAACATTCCGTCTGCATTGAGACCAGTTCCACATGGTGAGGGACTTCCTATTCCAAAACCTCCATCAGAATATTCTCTTGATTCATCTGATGAGGACAAGGGCGAGCCAACCTGTTCTTCTCTTGGTCCGTCAGCATGCAGTGACCCAGATTTTCACTGGGATGCATTATCAACTCCACACAGAATAACACAGGAAGAACTAAATGACCTGGTTAGTGATTTGGACTTATCCAAGAACAAGGCAGATTTGCTAGGATCAAGACTCCAACAATGAAATCTTCTAGAAGAAGATGTCAACATTACTTCATATCGAAAGTGCCACCAGCAGTTGGAGCCTTTCTTCAGAAAAGAAAGTAATCTGGTATTCTTTTCCAATACTGAAAGCCGCATGAATGCCTTAAAAATCACTCATGACCCACAAGACTGGAGACTATTTATAGACTCTTCGAAACTGAGTCTGAAGGCTGTGCTTTTGAACAATGGAAACAGTCTTCCATCTATTCCAGTAGCGCATGCCGTCCACATGAAAGAGACATACGATAACTTAAAGCATCTACTGACTTCCATTAACTATAACAAGTACAGCTGGCACCTCTGTGGTGACTTGAAGGTAGTTGCCCTTTTAATGGGACTGCAGCAGGGATATATAAAACACATGTGTTTCTTATGTGAGTGTTAGATAGCCGAGCAAGGGATTGGCACTACTTGCAGAAGGAATCTGCAGGGTGATGCGAAACAAGCATGGAATACTTTTCGCCTAGTGTCAACAAACTTTCTTGGGAATGTTAGGGCAGAAAACTACAAGGAACTAGTAGAAGACATGCTGATGCAGTATCAGAAACTTGGCTGCAATATGTCTCTAAAGATCCATTTCCTTGATTCCCATCTCGATTTCTTTCCTGACAACTGTGGTATGGTTAGTGATGAACAGGGCGAACGTTTTCACCAGGATATCGCAACGATGGAGCAAAGATACCAGGGAAAATGGTCCACTACAATGCTGGCTGAGTACTGCTGGACACTCCCCAGAGAAGCTCCCGAACAGCTGTACAAGAGACAGGCGAAAAAATCTAAGAAGTAGCCTATGACTTGGTTTTTTACAGATATTAACTGAAGGCCTATTATATTTACTATTGACATGCATTTTGTGATGTAAACATTAATTCTTGTAGATTACAAAAAAACTAGAGCCAACTTTGCAATTTCACTGTCATATCCATGTTCAGCATATAAAAATTGATAAGAAATGACTATTTTTATTTCAGTAACATGACTTTTGTAAAACTTTGTTGACCAGTGTTTCAGACTGGCACCAGTGTGATATATGGTTATGGTCAGGTGAAGATTTATTCCTGTATGTACTGTAACTTCCCCCCCCCCCCCCTCCCTCAACATTTTATAGAAAAGGTTCAGGATCATAAGTGTACCCTCTCACATATTTTGATTGCATTTAAAAATAAAAAGCACTATAGCTGTGCTGCACAGACAAACATGTCTCGCCGACCTTCTGAAATTCCCTTGTCGGTTCTAAGGTCATGCAACTCGGGGACGTCCACATCTGTGAGACAGCTTATGCCCATGCACATACTGGGCCTTGCTATCTGCATGGGGCCCGTTTCCGTAACTGATTATGGGATGTGTATTTTTTGGGATGAAGGTGGAGCAATTTCAGAAGGCACCTATACATGCTTCTCTTCACTGATGTCACTTCCCTGGATTTCTGGACATTCTGCTCTGAACATCCCAAATTCTTTCTAGATGCTCCTTCTAAAAATCCCACTTTAAATGTGTTTGACCTTACACAGGGCCGGCCCCAACCATTAGGCAACTAGGTGGTCACCTAGGGTAACAGCTTCGGGGGGGGGGGGGGGTGAAGAGCTGGGGATTCAAATTTAAACAATAGATTCTGACAGCCGGGGGGGGGGGGGCATAAGACTTAAGATTCACCTGGGCCCCAACACCTTGAACCAACTTTGGAGCCAGCCCTGACCTTACAAGATCCATATGAAAAACGTATATATAGAGTCTCAACCACCTACATAATATGCTGACTAAGAAAGAAATTTAGACAATTCACCTAGACTTAGAAGGTGAGAAGTGAACTTGCTAGATACAGGCTGCAATCGTAGGTCTCGCCCAACATCAAGGAGCGCAACAAGATAGCGGATGGGCTTTGCTTCCATTTCAAAAAAAAATGCAAGGAACCCTCATAGCTCTCCCTGACTCTTCAAAGATGAAAGGAAGCATTTAGTATAATCCTTCGGCAAGGCAGCGTACCTGAAGAGTGCTGTAGGACGACTTGCACAGGTAGGAGTTAAAATAAATAGTAGGTGGTGCGACAGCTACCTTGTTGGCAGCTGAAGCGAAAGGACTGGCGCCAGTAATGCCAGCACAGCATGCCCCACTCTGTCTTGGGATCAGCAGCAGCACACCCACCTCGCGCGTGCTTGCCCGGGCTCAGTCCTTCGCGAGGACGCAGGCGCGCGCGCGCGCTCTCCGCGACCCCGGATCCGGCCCCTCCCTCGCCTCCTTTCAACTTTTTTTTCATCCCAAACTCCGGAGCATTGCCATTGCCACTGCCACTGCCTGCGCGTGGTCGTCTCGCCGGAGCTCTTGCTTTGTCAGGATGGAAGAAGGGGAACTCCTGAGAGAGAGGCTCCAAGCTATAACAGTAAGTGCTTTTAGGACAGCGACTCGTCTCTGACCTAAGCGAAGGAACTAAACGTTTTTTAAGATCGTATCTCCTCTGAAAGCAGCTCGTCCGTTCTTTCTGACTCGTGGAGTTGACCTACCTGTGGTGCAGCGCATGATTGGAAATACTTTGCCGTTGAACAGTTTTAGGCTATGTCTAGGAAGTGATTTTTCAAGGCAAGATTTCATTGCTCTGCCCAGAATTGAATAGGTGCAGGGTTGAATGAAGGACACCGGGTCAAACCCATTTCTCCTAGCAGAGGGAACTCTTCACTTAGTTAATTCACACGCAGCTCTAAGCAGCAGAATAGATCACATAACTGAGCTTCCAATCCGACACGGCGTTTAAGGCGTCTCACGATCCTTGCTAATGTCACTTCAAGCAGTAGTTTACATTTAATACTGCTTCACATCTACAAACGTGACTTCAAGCGAAGGATACAGTATCCGTCTTCAACAAAGCCAGACATGCTGAATATGGATATGTTTAAACCATTTAAAACATGCAACAGGCTACTTCGTTTTGTCTAGGGTAGAATTCGTGTTGGAAAAATGTAGGGGTTTTTTCTCTTTAATCAATGTAGACAGCCACTTCCAAGTCAGTCAGCCGAAAAGCTTTAAGAAACTGAAGACATACTCCTGGGGGAATTATGTATTTAAAACATTAAAATTCTATATACAATATTGCAAAATTGGTATTTTATTTGTCAAAATAACACAGTATAGTCACTGATTGATAATTAAACTAGAATGCAGGAACACATGGAATTTTAGATATTCTGGAGCAGAATTCCCCCCAGGAGTCAGGGCTGGGTTTAAGATTTTGGCACCCATAAGCAAGACTAGGGGCAGATTCCCCAGAACCCAGGGGGGGATGATCCCAGAGATTAGAGGGCAAGGAAAGGCGCAGAGGAAGGCTAGGGTCATGTGAATATCCTGTGGCATTTCAAAGTAAGCAGGGGTAGGCTTCTTTTTGGCCTGGGTATTTGAGGCCTTTGAAATTTGGCACCCTAGGCCGTTTACTATGGTAGGCCTGGATCTAGGCACAGGCATCACCACTACTCCCTAGCTCAGCACCACCAGCCTATTACCCTCTTCATGTCATCCCCATTAACATCTTTCGTGTCCTTCTATCAGTTTTTCCTACTCTTATGCTCATTCTCTTTTCACCCAGTTCTTCTGTCTCTCCTTATCTCCTATGCCTGTGTTTCCATCTGTCTCAGGCTGCAACACCCCTCCACTCTCCCACAAGAGTCTCAACCTCTTTCTCCTACCCCCTCCTAGTGTCTCTTTCTCTCTCCTAGCTGTCTCTCTGCTGGGTATTCCACCTCCAGTCAGAGGCTGATATTGCTGACTTCACTACCTCCATCCCAGGGCCGGGGCTTCCATTCAGCAAACTAGATGATTGCCTAGAGTGCTGACATTCTGGAGGCAGCAGATAGTCAGCAAGCAAACATTGTGCCAGTAGCTTAACCCCCTATTCCATTGCCGACAGGAGAAAGAGACACTAAATACGCATCAGTTTCCTCTGCTGCATGAGCAACCATCTCAACACATCAACCTCCTGCTCTGTGGCCACTCTGAGAAAAGGCATGCCTGTTTCCTCTGGCCCCTCAACACAATCTCACAAGACTGACCCTGCACTGCAGAGGAAACTGACATACTCTCTCTCATGCTGGTCACGGGGTAAGGTTTTGAATTGTTGGGATGTTTGCTTGGGTTGCACAGGAAACTGATGTATTTTTTTACACCTTTTTCCTGCCGGCGTTGGAGTTGGCAGCTGAGCTGCAAGTTGAAGCAGCACTGGGGAAAGGATGTGTGACTGTGGCTCGGGGGGGCGCAGGGGGGGCACAGGGGGGGCACACCAGAAGAAAGGTTCATCTATGTACCCAATGGCCTTTCTTCATCCCTGTACCCGTAAGCTGCTGATCCCCCTGCTGCTACCTCTATCCTGGCCCTGGGGAACTGCTGCTGATGCTGCCACTATCTCCTCATCCTGTCTACTTTGGTTGTTGATGGCATCCCCTCGATCTGGACACCCAGGAGCCCATGATGCCACTGTTGTCTCCATTTGAACCTCTGGAGTTGATGCCATGGGCATTCTCCTTGTTTGTTCAAGCTCTCGGAAGCCTGCCATGCCAGGACATGAATGTGGCACAGCATCCAGCCAAATTCTGCAGGAGGAGAGAAATTCTATAGCAATTCAGCTTTTCACAGTGGAGCAAAGTTTCCTCGGGAGCAAACCTTAAGCTCCTGCTCTTCCCAGACTTAGCATGGATTTCAAATTAGAATTTTTAACACATGGTACATCTATCGACTACATAATAAAGCCATGCTAAATAGAATCTAAAACCACAGTAAACAACCAAATAAAAGGTAGTTGGGATCCCATCTCTTCAAATCACTGAAAGGAAGGCTTGTAAAAGAAACCCATTAAAAGTGGGATGCTGCTGTTTCTCAGTCTCCAAGGATGGCACTCGTTTAGTCCACTGAAAACTGGAAAGATGTTGAAAGTTTAAAAGGTATCGTGTTCTCGGTTTGTCTCGGTAACACTTAAACAAATAGTTCATATATCTGACAGAATCAGCTACCTGACCTCAGTTAAAAGACTTGTTGTTCTTGGCCAGCTTGTGTTGTTTCGGCACAGCTGTGTAAAGGTTACCCTCTTAGACCTTCTTCAGTTCCTAGGAGTTCCAAGGCAGCCAGTCTACTAAATAAATAGATTTAGGCATTTAAAGTGGCAAAGTACAATGACTCTTCTCTCTACATAAAGCATTCCTTTGTCACTTCGCTCCCATCTAAAATACGTGCCACATGGATTCGGGGGGGGGGGGGAGGAAAGAATCCTTTTCATGCCTAGAAGTGACAGCATATTCTTACCAGTCGCAGAACAGCTGTGGAAGTTTATATAGGAGTCTTCAGAGCGAGTGTGAAGCCTATAGTCTATTAGATCTAACTGAAGTGGTGGGGGAGGGGAATCCCAAAGGAAGAAATATATGGGATAGACACACGCACAGATATTATATATGGCATGTGTGTTAATTTGCAGGAAATCCTGTTAGCATTATAGTTCCAATAAACTTAAAATATCTGGAAATTCAGACATGGCCAGAAGGATATTGGGGCTTCAACTCCCTAATATTGGAGATATATCAAAATGACGACTTTGCCAAAAATATGTGACAGTCCCAGAATTTCCAAGATACCCAGTTCCAGGAAGGAGTATTTTTGTGCAATCCTGGTTTTGAACTTACTTGCAAAGCACTGTGGTATGTGTAGCCACACGCATATGGTGAGTCCCTCATTCGAATACAGAAAGGGATGGCATCAGAGGGCTCCATAAGCATCTTTCTTTCTCCCTAGTACCTAGTCCTTTGCCCGATGGCGCAGCCATTGAATCCTTCATTCCTTGTACCTTTGTCCCGGGCCTCTTCACCCTGAAACGTTTCTTCTGTTGCCCTTTACATATGCATAGGCCATCCTGTGCCTGCCTCTCCTTTATATTTGTTCCTCTTCTCCTCATGCCCATCCCCTCAGCAAGTGCTGTAGTCCTCAGATGCACATATTATGGAAATTAAAAACCTTTTCTGTTTCGCACAATTTTCAGTTGTCATAGTAAACAGGATGCCATTCGTTATGTAATGAGAGAGAAGAGAATACTGAGAAAATGATTAATGTGGTGAGCCGAACTCTAAATGTGCTGACATGGAGAGGGGCCAAATGGAGATTTGAAGCCAGTGCTGGATTGCCGGCAGCCGCCACATGATGCATTATGGGATGTGTGGCACTGTTTTCAACGAATAGAATTGGGGACTGCAAATATCACATTGCATTGGAGGTGCAAGTTGAAACATAGGACTGGCCAAAAAGTCTCCTTCCTATAACTGGGTGACTTGGTAGCTCTGGACATGTAAATTTTTGTTGGAATGTTAAAACTACTGATACATATTTTGTAAATATCATCTGTTTTCTCCCTTTGTTTTGCTTGTTCAATTTCCTGTCAATATGGCTGCCTCTCTCTCTCCATAGAAAGCCAGATATAAGCTCACACTTGCTCTCCTGCTTGCGGGATTTTAATGGCTCTTTCATCTTTTACCCAAAACAAGAAGTCCAAGCTAAGTTGAAGATTTCAGGGAATGCGGAGAGCGCAAGTTATCAGATCTAGGCTGCACTGAGCTGGTGTATGGTGTATGGCAGGTAGTTTGGGTGATTTTGATTTCAGAACGGTGAGTTGGTGGTTCAGGTGGTTCACAGAGTTCTACCCTTTTGCCTACACCTTTTTATTTGCAGCCGTTGGGTTTAGCTTTGATGGATTCTGGGATTTTTTGCCGTTTATATGCAGTTATTGGAGCCCATGCTGCTGGAATCGGATGCCATTTCTGCTTATTAACAATGACTATGGTGGCAGATTGCCTTAAATAAATTCAGTAAAGGACAATTGGTCCTAAGACTGAGATTCTACGGATAAGAGATTTAGGGATCCCTTTACAAAAGGCACTAGCTTGATCTAGCACATAGTAAGTGCTAACACATGGCATGATAACCATTTCCACACTGCTATGACAGTCACCACATGGTAGTTTAAGCACTAACTGCATACTATGCCATAGGATGGGAAATGGGCATGGATTGTGCTCTGCACTTAGCGCATGGTACTTTATTTTCCGCTGGCACTGGTGCAGATAGCACAAATGTACTTGCAGAAAGATATAGCATCAGAGGATTATGTACGCATAGTCTTTATTGCTCTGTGTCTGGTCCTCTGCCCCATGGCTCAACCACTGAATCTTTCGTTCTTTGTACCTCTGCTCCTGTGCTGAGGGTGCACTTACCACGTGGCAGTTTCGCAGGTAACTGTAGGGAACGTGCTGAGAACATTCCAGCAGTTAACACACGGAACGTACCAGGGGTTAATGTCTGCATCAAACAAGTGATGAGTGCAAAATCATTGTCGTGTGCCATCAAGTCAGTGCTGACCCTGTGGATAGCTGTTGCTTTCACCTGGGTTTTCTTGGCAAGGTGCAACCAGAAGTAGATTGCCAGGCTTTTCTTCTATGTAGTAAGTCTACAGCACCTGGTATTCCAAGGTAGTCTCCTATCCAAGTGTAAAGTAATAACTGTTTAGCAAGCAAGCAAGCAGGGCTACACACAGGGACATAAAACAGTGCTATTAGAACACACATAAAAGAGGTTAGCTACTTTTTCTCTTAAAGGACAGCTGAGGAAAAGTTAGGAACTTTGGTAGGTTTCTCTCATTTATTTAACAGGTACCAAAGCCTCCACCAACTGAACAATGGCTGGGAAAAAGCAAAATGCCAAAGCTGTTGCCCCCATTACAGCTTCCTCCTCTGTCCAGACAGCCTGATGCCAGTCAAGGGACCGGCTCCATATGCAAGATGCCTGCAAGCTGAAGCCCTCATGAAACAAGCAGAGGAGCTCCGAGAGGAGGTAGCAAGGCTGAGAAGCATCCAAAACAGTCAGTACACTGATGAGATGCTTCTTGAAGCATTCAAGCTCTCCGACATGCTGGTATGCTAAAGAGAGTTGGATACAAGTTGTCAGAGCCTGCAGAATAGACAATCCAACTCTTCCAGCCCTTGAATTGAAGAACCTGTATGCAGCCTTGGACGTGAAGGAAGAGGAAGAACTAGGGCTAAAGCACCCCAAAGTTGCAGAATCGGTGACAAGGAAACAAAAGGTAGTGATGGCTGGTGATGCTTCAGTACCCCTCAGAGCATCAATCTGCTGACCAGACTTGATGTCCAGGGAAATGTGCTGTCTGCCAGGTGCCAAAATCTGAGTTGTTATGGAGAATTTGCTGAGACTCATCAGGCCTACTGACTATGCCGATATGGATGACCAACATTGGATAGTAAATCCCTCCGAGCATATCAAGAGTGACTTCCTGTGCCTGAAACAGATAAGAGTGCAGGTGGTGGTCTCTTCAATCCTCCCTGTTGAGGATAAAGGCTGAAGTAGAGAAGCTTGCATCCTGGAGATGAATTTTATTTATTTATTTATTTAGCTGCATTTATATCCCGCTTTTCACCGGGTCAAAGCGGTTGGGGGATACATTTAACATGAGGGGATATGAGACACATACACTAATACTTACAGGGAACATGGGAAATGGAGGGTTAAGTGGCTTGCCCAAGACCACAAGGAGCACCTGTGGGACTAGAAACCCCAGTCCTTCCGGCCCAAGGTTGCTGTCCTCTAGTGGGATTTGAACCACCGACCTTCCGGCCTGTAGTACCTTGCCCCAACCACTAGGCCACTCCATTCATGGCACATCCACTGCAACCAGCCCCCAGCAAGAACATTCCCCACTCTCTCACACTATCCCCCTCTCCCCTCCACCATAACCCCTATTCCTACTGATCTTTTCTACATATAATTCAGACAATTCATGCTTCCCCTTAGAACTTGCAACATTCCCCCTCTCACCCCTCCTACCTTCCCCCCTACAATATAACGCTCCTATTTTCTGGTTCCCATTTCGGATATACTTAACACCACCTCCATTCTTATATCAACTCTGCCATTCAACTACCAGTTATTTCATCATAGCCATTTGTATATAGTTACCTGCATTATATTACAAACTACCTGTACTGTTATTAACTTGTTCCATGTAAATTGTTATGTTCTGTTCTGTTCCATGTAAATCATTTTGCCTCGTAGAAAAATGTATATTTAAATTCTGTTAAATAAGTTTTAAATAAATAAATTGATAGTGTCATTGAGAGCGCTTTTGGTTTCCTGAATTATGGGATGATTTTCCAAGGGCTTACAGAGCAGAGCTGGTGTCCACCTATCCAAAAATGGTCAAAGTCTCTTCCGCAGCAGACTGGCTAACCTACTGAAGCAGGCTTTAAACTGGATTTGTTGGGGATGGGTGGTGAAAGCCCACAGGTAAGTAAAACATTAAGGGCCCAATATTCAAAGGCATTTACATGGTTTACAGACTTGTAAACCATGTAAATGCCCCTAAGCAGAATATTCAGTGACACTGACATGATTAATGCTGCTGAATATCCCAGAGTAATGCCGTTATATGCCCTAATGCTAACCCCTTAGTGGTGGGGGCATTCCGGGGTGGAACAGAACAGAACAGCATCTATCGCTAAGTGGGCAGTGGCAATATTGCACTGCTGCCCTCTTAGTGACCCAGGCCAGCTTTTACTGCGCCTCTCTTTACCCGTGGGTCACAAACCGGGCAGCAGTGCAATATCGCCACTGCCTGGTTAGCTTCTGTAGATGTACAGCCACCTGCGATATTCAATGGCAGGGCCACATAGGACTCCGGCATTGAATATACATGTTCAGCACCAGCGGCTGAATATTGAGCCCTAAATATCAGTGAAGAATTTGGTAAAAACATCTGGAAAGCAGTGTGCATAAATGCCTATAGTATGGGAAATAAGATCCCAGATGTTGAGGCTTTAATGGAAGAGGCTGATGTGGATTTAGTGGTGGTTACGGGAACATGGTTCACGGACAACCATGATTGGGATGTAATTATACCGGTCTATACTTTTATTCAGGAAGGACAGGATAGGAAGAAAGGGAGGAGGAGTGGCACTATATGTAAAAATAAATAAATAAATAATATTAAAGCTACAGAATTAGAGGGCTTACAAGGGAGCAAGGAGGCACTATTGGTTAAACTAGGAAGAGAGAACGGGAAATTCATTTACATTAGTGTGATATTCAGATCTTATTTACAGGCAGAAGAATTGGACAGAGATTTAATAGAAGACATATGCAGTATTGCCATGGAAGGAGAAGTTTTACTGATAGGTAATTTCAATATTCCAAATGTTGATTTGCGCATCCTTGCTATGGTGTCATCTAGACATAAGGACATCTGGATTCTCTACAGGGAGAATTATTCTGGTAACAGAACCCATATGTAAAGGGGCCATACTAGATGTGGTGCATACCAATAGGGAAAGTGTTTGTTTCTGATGTTCTAGTGGGTGATCATCTTGCATCCAGTGTTCACCAGATGTTGTGCTTCAGTAGTAGGACTAGGACTGATAAAGTCCATGCAAAAGTGAGAGTCTCGGACCTTAGGAAAACTAACTTTGCCAAAATGGGACAATATCTTAAGGAGTCGTTAGCGGGTTGGGAACAGCTGGGGGATGTACAGAAGCAATGGGCAAAACTGAAAGGGGATATTTTAAGGGCAACAAACCTTTTGACCACTATGGTTCTTAAAGGAAATAGCTGAAAAGGTTAAGAAAAAGAGGGAGGCCTCAATAAAATACAAGAGAGCACAGAAAGAAGAAGACTAGCATCAATATTTGGAAAAACTTACAGAAACTAGGAAAGTAGTCGGGAAAGCAAAGATACAAAGAGAAGCAATAGACAGTTCAATAAAATGGGGGAGGTGTGGGGAGGCAAGAGATTTTTCAGATATGTTAGTGAGAGAAGGAAGTGCAAGTGCAAGACTCAAGGGTGAAGGGGAGGAATATGGAGAAGCTGATGAGGATAAAGCAGAATTGCTTAACAAATATTTTTGTACTGTGTTCACCGATGAAGGCCAGGAGAAGGATCTCGGGGGGGAAAAATACCCACAAATAGCCTTCACTTCTGTTCCTGTCTTTAAATGATTTTCAAAAGATTGTGTTCATGAGGAACTAGCTAAACTAAAAGTAGACAAAGCAATGGGACTGGATGGGACGCATCTGAGAGTATTGAAAGAACCTGAGGAAGTTCTAGCGGCTCCACTGTCTGACCTTTTCAATGCTTCTTTAGAATTGGGAGTGGTCCTAGAGGACTGGAGAAAGGCAGGCACATGTGGTCCCTTTACACAAAAATGGAAGTAAGGATGACGTTGAGAACTATAGGCCAGTTAGTCTGACCTCTGTGGTGAGTAAATTAAAGGAAATGCTGCTAAAACAGAGGATAGTGAGGTTTCTGAAGTCCAGTGGATTGCAGGATCCAAGGCAGAATGGGTTTGCTAGACACAGGTCTTGTCAGGCAAATCAGATTGATTTCTTTGAGTGGGTGACCAGAGAGTTGGATCGAGCGAGAGTCCTAGAAGTAATGTACTTAGATTAAGTAAAGCCTTTGGCACCACTCTGCACATGTACCTTATAAATAAATTGGCCATCCTAGGGATGGACCCTAAGTGATATACTGACTGGGTTAAAAATTGGATGAGTGGGAGGTGACAAAAGGTACAGGTAAATGGAGCTCACTCTGAGAAGGATGTAACCACTGGTGTGCACAAGGATCTGTCCTTGGTTTGATTCTCTTTTTAACATTTTTATTAGTGGTATTGTGAAAGAACTGTTGCGTAATGTTTTGCCTCTTTGCAGATGATACCAAAATCTGCAATAGAGTAGACATCCAGGAAGAAGTAGACAGCATGAAGAGGGATCTAGCTAAGCTTGAAGAATGGTTGAGAATTTAGCAGCTGAGATTTAATGCATAAAAAAAATGTAGGGTCATGCATGTGGGCTTCAAAAAACCAAGAGAGTAGTACAATCTAGGGGTTGAAGTACTTCTGTCAATGTAAGAGGAGCAGGACCTGGGCGTGATTGTTACTGAATGTCTTAAAGTGGCTTAACGGGTATAAAAGGTGATGGCGAAAGCCAGAAGGATGCATGGGTGCATAGGGAAAAGGAATGGTCAGCAGGAAAAGGTGATAGTGCCTCTGTATAAGTCTTAGGTGAGACCTCATTTAGAATATTGTGTACAATTCTGAAGACTACACCTGCAAAAGGATATAACAGGATGGAGTCGGCGTAGAGGGTGGCTACCAAAATGGTCAGTGGTTTTCATTATAAGCCATATGGGGATGTAAAGATCTCAATATGTATACTTTAGAGGAACGGCGGGATAGAGGAGATACAGTAGAAATTTTTAAATGCCTCTATAGCATAAATTCACAGGAAGGGATCCTCTTTCAATTGAAAAAAAGCTCTTAAACTAGGGGGGCATACAGTTGTGGTCAACATTATTGGCACCATTGCATTTTAGGTATGTTGTGTATAATATCTTGAGAAATAATTGGAAATATTCCAACTGTATGTCATCAAGCCTGCCTCAATATCAGCTGCAGCATCTCCAGCTGCTGCAGAACACTGCATCACACATGCCAAGTGCTCAGACCATGTCACTCTCCTTCTCATTCACCTCCTATGGCTCCCCTTCATTTCAGAATTCAATACAAATTCCTGATCTTGCCACACAAGGCTGTTAATACCTCCATGCCCCAGTATCTGGTTAATCTAATACACTTTCATACCCCCCTACTGCCAGCTCTGGTCCATACATGCCAACCAGCTATCCCTCCCCTCCCCTTCCCAGGCTCACCTAGAACTTACTCATCATGTTGCCTTCTTCTTTGTTGGTCCTGCACTCTGGAACTCCCTACCGTCCACACTCCATCTTGAACCTTCCTATCAGACATTCAAGGCACACTTAAAACCCACTTATTTAAACAAGCCTTTGACATCCCATTTGCCAACCTATGGTAGTCTCCTGTTTTGTCTACCTTTTTCCTGCTGCTCTCTCTCTCTCTCTCTGCTTCGCAGTATTATTGTTGGAATTGTAAACGGCTGTGATGCCATGACCTGGGCGGTATATCAAGTGTGAAAGAAAGATCGTACTATTTTCGTTGTATGTTCAAAGGTATACAACAAAAGAAGATGTCTGTGCAATTTAGACGTGGTCATTTCGGGGGGGGGGGGGACAAACAAAATATGACCTTGGCAGTGATGACTGCTACAAGAAATGTTTAGAGGCTATCTTTAAGTTTCGTACCTTTTGTCTGCTGGCAGTTTCTCCCACTCTTCGACTATGACTTGTTCCAGCTCATAAATGTTTCCGGAAAGTCTCTTACCAATGGCAGATTTCAGCTCTTTCCAAAGATCCTTGATTTGATTCAAGTTGTGCAAGTACTGACAATTGTGATCACAGGTGCATCTAATTTTACTGGAATGCGAATGTGGTTCTTCTGTTCAAACTGATTTTGAATGGTTTAAGGGTGCCAATACTCATGTCCTCAATCAATCATTAAAGGAAATAAAACATTACCCTATTAGACTACTTTTTTTGTTGGAACACTCGCCATGAAGATGAAAGGACACATCCTCCTGTAGCTATTTGTTCCAACAAAAAAAGTAGTCTAATAGGGTAATGTTTTATTTCCTTTAATGATTGAGTATATATAGGGAATATAGTATAGGTTAAAAGTTTTGAATACTCACGTCCTGGCTAGGTCCCAGTTTTTATACTATTTCCTTTAATTGGCTTTGTTTTGATACTTTTTATGTATCAAATATGTGTGCGTATCTAGTCCAAAGCCATTTCACTGGTCACTTTTTAGGAGATATTCAACATTAAGGGGTTGAACTGCAAGGGTGCCAATAATATTGACCACAACTGTAGGATGAAAGTGAAAGGGAATAGACTCAGGAGTAATGTGCAGAAACATTTCTGTACCAAAAGACTGGTAGATGCATGGAATAGTCTCCCAGTGGAAGTAGTAGAGATGAGGACTGTATCTGAATTCAATAAAGCATGGAACAAACACAGAAGGTATCCTCTTTAGTCTTTAAAATTAAAAAAAAAAGGGAGTTGATAGGCCATATGGTATTTTTCTGCTGTCTTGTTTTTACTCAGGCCTGACCCTGTCTAGCTTCCAAGATCAGACAAGATTGGGCTCACCACACTTAAATAAGAACCTTTAACTGGGAAAAAGAACCTAAAATATGCCATACTGGTCAGACCAAAAGTTCCTTAAAGAACAGTATCTTGTTTCCAGTAGTGGCCAATCTAGGTCAAAATTTAATCCAATCCTTGACCTTCACCAGGGAATAGCAGCAGTAGGCCTCTGAAGTTTGCCTGGCTGCTAATGGTTTATTAACCTTTCCTCCAGAAATCTATCATTAACTCTTAATTCAAACCATATTAACAATTCTCACTACATCTTCTAACAAAAAGTTCCACAGCTTAATTGTGTGTTGGGTGAGAAAATACTTCCTCCAATTAGTTTTAAAGTGCTACCTATATTAGCTTCATGGCATGTCTTCCAGTCTTAGTACTCTTCTGAAATGGTAAAGAGCTGCTCCTTAGTTACCCGCTGCACCCCTAATCATGATTTGATGGACTTCTATTATGTGCTCCTCAGCTGTCTTTCTCCGTAGAGGAGCTGTTCCATCCCTTTATCATTTTTCATTTCTGTTTGCTTTACTTTTTCTGGTTCTGCTATATCTTTGAGATGAGGTTATCAGACATGCACACAGTATTCAAGATACAATTGCATCATGAATTCCTACAGAGGCATTTTGATATTCTGTCTTACTCCATGCCTTTCCTAGCACTCTATTTACATCTCTTGACAGCCACAGCACAGTGAGCCGAGGATTTCAAAGTACTGTACACAGTTATGACAAATCTTTTTCCTGAGTGGGGAATACTACTATGGAACCCAGCATCATGCACCTATTGTTAGGATTACATTTCCCCATGTGCAGGGCTTGACAAATCCCAGGCCGGGTTGCCATGGTGACTTAGAAATTTCTGTCTGGCACCTGAGATTTTTCTGCTCCTCCTACGCCTGCTTTTTTTTCTTCTTGGTTGCAACAACTGTTTGAGCAGGAGCTGCCTCCTCCCTCTGTAGCATGGCTCTGTGTGGGTCTGAGCCATGCTGTTCAAGAACTCTCACCCTGGTCTCATGAGAGGTGAGAACCAGCAGCCAACAGGAGAGTTCCTGCATGCTGGAGTGTACTGTGCAAGGAGGAGACGGTTCTTGCTGAAACCCTAGATTTGAAACCTGAAATGAGGTGCTTTCTGAGAGAGAGAGCAGCAGCAGTGGGGCAGATAGAGGCTGAAGACTGCTGGTTGATACTAGGTTTTGGGAGAAGGGGGCTGGAGGCTGATCCTGGGACTAAAGGGATAGAGGAATTTTGTGGGGTAGTAGCTAATTGGTTTGCTGGGGCAGAGATAAGAATGGGAGGGGGACCTGACTAGCTGGGGAAGATGGCTGACTAGCTTCTGGATGGTGAGGGCTTGCTAGGAGGGGTAGGGGCTAGAGAGTAACTGACTGGCTTGCTGGGGCAGGGTAAGGCCTGGAGGGCTTGAGTGGGTAGCCTTGGAGGGGGGGAATGGATGATAGCGGACTGGCTTTCTGACTGGTGAGACTAGCAGGGAGTTAAAGTCTGAGTGCAGCTGAATAGTTAATTGGGGCAAGGGTAAGGACTCGCAGGCCTGACTGGCTGTCTGGGTGAGGGCTGACTGGCTAACTTGGATGGAGGGTGGCTGATTGGATTGGTGGAAGTGGAGAGGCTGGGGCTATGGGACTGGCTGATTTTAAGAAAGGAGGGAGATTGGTGGGGATGAGCAGGAATACAAGAGGGAAACTGATGACAGTGGGGAGTGAGGAGGGGGGCTGGGGGCTGCTAGCTGTGCATTTCTGCCATTGGCCTGCAGGGATGCTGGATTACTAGCTTTCTTTTTCTGTTGTTGCTAAGTGTCGTCGAGTCGGTGTGAACTCATGGCAACCCTCTGGATAGATATGGAATGGGAAAACAGTAAATCAGGCCCTAAAGGACTTGCGATAGATCTTCCTCTCCCCTCTCAACTCCTCAACTGCAGTGAAGACAATGGAGGGGGAGGGGAAGGTCTGAGCCATTGACTCCTAATCTTAAATTTAATGGACAGGTTCCTAAAATCCAAAGAAAATGTGTCAAGGCCTGCCCATGTGTATCCCTTTGTACTTGTTTACATTAAAATCCATCTGCCCTAGCCCAGCACCGTGTGCCTATTTTTGGGATTCCATTTCCCCAAGTGCATCACCTTCTACATGTCCACATTAAATTTCATCTGCACATGTGAGTAATTCTGTAAGTAGTAGCTAGATTTTCACATGTCTTTATGTGCATAAATCATAGTATTTTAGGAGTATACATGCGTTAATGACAGCTTAGAGGTAGAGTTTAGTCAGTTGCGATTCCAAAAGACACGTCACAAACAGATGGTGCATACTTGCAAAGGACCAATTCCTACCATTCATATCTGACATTGTCCACTCCTTCCTCTCCCAAGGACTCCTTCCTCCCTCCCTTAAACAAGCATCAGACTGCTCCTGAAGAAACCAAACCTGGATCCATACTCTCCCCATCCTCCTACAGACCCATAATCGGTATACCATTTATCTCTAAAATCATTGAAAAAGCTGTACAAACACAGCTCCAAGATCATAGACCACCATGCACCTCTAAGCATACAACAACATGGATTCCGACCCAACCACGGCACAGAAACCCTTATGACCTCCCCTCTTAAACTCACTCATCACAGGCATCAAAACACTCACCCAAGGCTTCCTCTTGCTCTTTCTAGACATCACTGCCACCTTTGACACCTTATCCCACCAGCTCCTCATCAACAAGCTCCACCACATTGGAGTCTGCAGGACCCACCTCAAATGATTCCATTCCTATCTCTCTGACTGAAACCAACAAATAAGGATTCAAACGCATACCTAGACTCTGTTCACCCTTAACCAGGGTATACCACAGGGGTCACCTCTCTTCTTTAATGTTCAACCACTATGTGATATCATCCTCCCAACAGTTCCAAGTGCAGTTTGTTATACGCTGACGATATCATGATCTTCACACCATTCTCCACTTCTACTCTTGATAACTTCAGTGAGGTAACTTGAGAGTATGGAGTAATCAACTGGCTCCACCTTCACAATCTATCCATCAACCTCAGTAAAACAGAGCTCCTCCACATCACAAAGCTCTTCCAACTTCATCTCCCCTGCCTCTATCGAACTTGGCAACCATATCAGAGTCAGCTCCCAGATAAAATACCTTGGCATCATTCTTGATCAGCAATTGGCCTTCAAGGAACAAATTCACAGCATCACCAAAGCGATATACTACAAGCTAAAAACCCTCCAAAACCTACGCCGACTACTATCCACCAATGCAGTCCGCTCAATCTGCCAGGCCACTATCACTCCCTATTCGAGCACTGTAATTCCATTTTATCAAGGATTACCCAAGTACACACTCCTCCCATTGCAACTTGCCCAAAATACTGTTGCTTGAACCATCTTCCATGCCTCACGGCAAACCCACATCACTCCCATCCTCAAACACCTCTACTGGCTCACTATCAACTCAAGAATACAATACAAGGTTCTAACCCTCATCCACAAAACCCTAGACAAGCAATCATCAGAACAACTACATACATTTAATTTAAAACTCAAATTCCAAGACTGAGAAGAAAAAGCACCCAAAACCACCTCCTGTATCCCACTACAGATTTGCAAATGCAAGCAAGCTACAAAGAATGAGAACATTCTCTCTTTACACCCTCACCCTCTGGAATTTGCTACCTTGAGGCTGCAGTTTGAAGCACTGAGGCATCAAGTCATCAACAGACTTTAGCAAACAACTCAAGACCCATCTTTTCCTGAAGAATTTTGGCAATGGGCATCCAACAGTTACAAATCGGGACAACTTCATGTAAACTAGCACATCCTCCCCCTTCCCACCCTCATGAAACCCCTATAACCCCTCACACTCACCAACCCTACTCCCCACTGTACATAGTTTCAAATGTAGTTAGCTTTAAAAAATGTTTCATTTGTTCTCAGTTCACACTTAAACTACTCTTTGCTTACTGTAAAAAGTTCCTAATGCTCTTTATAACCTGTTCATTGTAAAAACTCAGTTCCTTGTAAACTGTTTTGACTTGTAGAAAAACGGTATATCAAAACTTGTTAAATACTTTTCACTGTGGGTGCGCACAGTGGCGTAGTTTGGGTAGAATGTAGAAAGAGAGAGCGCAAACTTATACATGTATCCTCTAGAATATGCCCCAATGCATGTAATATATGCGCTGTCACATAACTGTTCTAGTGGTATATGTGACCGTAGCTTCATTTACATATGTTTTCACAGCTATTTAAGCTGGTATTCTATAGTCTAATCCAAGCAGATTTGACTTTATGGAACAGGTGCCATTAACATGTGTAAATACACACATATATCTAGCCATTACATATAGAACTACCTCCTAAATGTCTTCAATCCTAAATAAAGGCAGATAAGGGGGTAACTTGCATAGTGACAGTGGCAGGCACAACTCTAGTCACTATACTGGGCAACCTAGATGGGTCATGCTAGAGTTTATCTGCTGTCATTTACTATGTTACTTTGTATGTAATTGCCCAGTTCCCTGGTCCTGTAAATACCCCCTGCAATGCCTCATAATCTGCTCGTGATCTAACAGCTTTGAAAAAGTTATGTTGTTTTTGCAAATCTCATAATCTCTCCTCTTGTTTCTTTTTCCAAATCATTTATAAATATATTAAAAGTACAATCCCAGTATAGATTCCTGTGGCACCACGCTATTAAGCTTTCTCCACTGAGAAAATTGTCCTTTTTTGTTGCCAATAGAATTTAAGACATATATATTCATTCTCTCTCTCTCTCTCGTCATGACTTTTTAAAATTTCCTCAGAAGACTCTCGAGAAACATTCTAACATAACAAAATAAGATATGCCATACTGGTTCAAACCAAGGTCCATCAAACCCAGTATCCTGTTTCCAACAGTGGCCAATCCAGGTCACAAGTACCTGTCAGGTTCCCAAAAAGACACAAGTTCCACAGTGCTTGTAATGGGACAAGCAGTGGATGTCCCAGGTCCTCTTCAATAATGGTTTATGGTTCTTTCCTCCGGGAACTTGTCCAAACCATTTTAAACCCAGCTGCACTAACAGTTTTTACTACATCCTCTAGTAACAAATTCCAGAGTTTGATTACATGTTGGGTGAAAAAATATTTTCTCTTATTAATCTTAAATGGGTTACACTGTAGCTTCATTGCAGGTCCCCTAGTCTTTCTATATTTTGATAGCGTAAACAACTGATCTAGGTTTACCCGTTCCACTCCATTAATTAATTTATAGACCTCTATCATATCTCCCCTCAGCCGTCTCTCTTCCAGGTTGAAAAGCCCTAAACCTTTAAGCCTCTTCACATAGGGGTATCCTTCCATCCCCTTTACCATTGTGGTGGCTCTTTTCTGTACCTTTTCTAATTCAGTTATATCCTTTTTAAGATTCGGCGACCAGAATTGCACACAATATTCAAGGTGCAGTCGCACCATGGAACAATACAGAGGCATTATAATATCCTTGTTTTATTCTCCATTCCTTTCCTTATGATACCTAGCATTCTGTTTGTTCTCTTGGCTGCCGCTGCACACTGAGCCGAGGGTTTTATTTTATTTTTATTTATTTATTTATTTATTTATTTAACAGTATTTCTAAACCGCCTTATCTTAATAATCAAGGTGGTATCACAGCAAGCAATCAGGTAAAGTGTGTGTGTTGTACATGCAGTGAGGATAAAACTTAGTTGTGTGAGGGATGTGTTGGGTGCTTGATTTGTTTGAGCTATATACAGGGTGGGCTATTTACAGTGGTGCTAGAATCATATTTTATATATATTCAGTTGTTTGGGAGGATTGGAGTGCTGTTATCCATTCTCTTAGGTTATGTGATGTGACCATAGTGCTCTATGAACAGCATGGTTTTCAGTTGTTTTCTGAAGTCTTTGAGGTCTGGAGTTGCCCTTAGATCGTCCGGTAGATTGTTCCATATTGTTGGAGCAGCCATGGAGAGAGCTCTGTCTGTTGTGTCCTTGCGTGTGTGCTTGTACTCATTTGGGGTGCTGACTCGGTTGCGTGTTTGACTTCTTCTGGGACGTGCGCTGGTTTCCGGTTGTATGAGCAGGTGGAGGCTGTTGGCTGATGTGTGTTCTTTTATCTTAAATAGGTTTATGATAGTCTTGTATCTGATGCGAGCAATGATTGGGAGCCAGTGTAAGTCCTTTAGTGTAGGTGTGATGTGCTCCTGCCTTGCGGCTCCGGATATGATTCGAGCTGCAGTGTTTTGTGCCAGCTGTAGTGGTTTGAGAGCTTGTTTTGGTAGTCCGAGGTATATCGGATTGCAGAAGTCCAGTATTGGGGTTATCAGTGCTTGACAGACTGTACGGAAGTGTTCTGGAGCGAGGAGTGGTTTCAGTCTCCTGATGATTCGCATCCTGTAATATGCTTTTTGGATTGTTTTGTCTATGTGTGGTTTGAGGTTGAGTTTACTGTCCAGAGTAACCCCAAGGTATCTCACCTCCGATCTTATCGGTATCGTGGTGCTTTGTATCTTTGTTTGGTGGGTGTGTGAAGCTTTGGTTTCGAGTGATGATTAAAGCTTCAGTCTTGTTGTAGTTTATAGCTAGATTGTTGTTTTGGCACCACTTCGCCATTTGGGTAAGGCAGTCTGCTATCTTAGAGAAGTCCGGGTTTTCGATTGATATCGGGGAGTATACCATTATATCGTCTGCGTATATTGTGTATTGGATGTTGTTCTCTTTCATAATGTTGCATATTGGTTGGATGTAGATGTTAAAAAGGAGTGCTGAGAGTGCGGATCCTTGTGGTACTCCTTGTTGGACGTTTATGGGCCGGGAGGTGTCCTGTCCCACCTTGACCTGTAGCTGTCTTTCTGTTAGGTACGAGTGGAACCATTTTAGAGTGGTACCGTGTATACCAGTGTTCTTCAGTCTCTCCAGGAGTATATTGTGATCAACTGTGTCGAACGCTGAGGAGATGTCGATGAAGATCATTATAATTCCATTCCTGATGTCGTCAATTATTCTTATGATGCTGTCGAAGAGGTAGATCAGGAGAGTTTCGACTCCATGGTTGGGACGAAATCCGTGTTGGTTGTCGTCGAGAGTTCCGTGTTCGTCAATGTGTTCCTGAAGTTGTAGTTGAACCGTCTTTTCGATTATTTTTGCGAGGAAGGGTATGCTGGAGATTGGTCGGTATGCTGCTGGGTCCTTTTTGTCAAGAGAAGTTTTCTTTGTGATTGGTCTTACTGAGGCAAGCTTTAATTGCTGTGGCATGAGTCCTTGAGTGAGTGAGTTGTGTACCATTTTATGAATGTTTGGTATGAGGCTTGCTTTGGTGGCTTTGACCCATGACACTGGGCAAGGGTCTGTAGGAGCAGTGCTTGTGTTGATTGTGGAGATGATGTCTGATATCTGCTCTTTTGAGGGTGAGTGGAATGTGCCCCAGGTTTTGGGGTGGACGTTCGTTCTGTTGGTTCTACTGGGTGTTGAGCGCTCTGTGGAGTGAAATTTGTCTTTGATGTGGTCGGCGAATATCTGTGGATCCACTTGTATTTCTCTTTCTGCTGCTTGCTCTTTTGTCAGGGTTTTTACTATTTCGAAAAGTTCTCTGGGTTTGTTGATGGAAGAATTTATCAGGTTTGTGTGGAATTCTCTCTTTGATTGGTTGATGTGTTCATTGTATTGTTTTTGCTTTGTTAGGTAAAGATGTTGGTCGGAAGTAGTTTTGTTTTTTCTCCATCTCCGTTCAATTTTCCTGAGCTCCCTCTTTTCCTGTCGTATTTTTGCTGAGTACCATGGTTTGTTTTGTCTCTTGTTGTGGTGTTGTTTCTTGGTCCTGTCAACGGATGGTTTGGCGGCGTTAGCTAGGACATTGTTCCAGTTGGAAACTTGTTCCTCCAGGTCCTCTGAGTCAATGTTCAAGTGTTGTATTGTGTCCTGGATGAATTCGTCCTTGTCAAAGGACTTGAATCGTCTTTGTGTGTGTGGGAAGTTCGCTCTTTCGCTTGTCCAGTCTTCTTGTGATTGCAGATTTGTCTCGATTAAGTAATGGTCAGACCATGGTACTGGGGTGATGGTGGGTGTAGAGATTAGGTCTCTTGAAGTTAGGTAGTTTGATGCGAAGATGAGGTCTGGGGATGATCCTAGTCTGTGTGTTGGTGCATTGACTATCTGTGTGAATTGAAGTGATGACATTGCCTGAAGGAAGGCCTCTGCATCTTTTGTATTGGCGGACGTGAGGTTGAAGTCTCCGATTAGTAGTGCTGGTTTGTTGTTTGATGTTATGGCACAGGCTTCTTCGAGTATGAAGGCTAGTTCGTCGGGTGGAGCACGGGGTGCTCTGTAGGTTAGGCAGATTGCAATATTCTTGTTCTTGATGCTAATTGTGTTACACTGCTTTGTATCTGTGAGATTCAGTGTCTTGAACTTGAGTTCTGTTTTTGCTATTATTAGGACTCCTCCTCCACGCTTGTGGATGCGTGGGCAGTTGTATGCTGAGTAGTTGTTCGGTACTAGTTGGTTGAGTAGTACACTGTCGGTAGGGTTGAGCCATGTCTCTGTGATGCATATTATGTCTGGCTGTCGCTCTTCAATGTGGTCTACCAGAGTGTGTATCTTGTTGCAGATGGATCTGGCGTTTATGAGCTCAATTGATGTTTTCTTTGTGGAAGAGGTTGTTGCGACGTGTGCTTCCTTAGGGCCGGTGTTGGGGTTTGATTTGTGTCTGTTTTGTCTCTTTGTTTGGGAGGTTGCGAGTGTCTCTTTGTGTGTGTTGTGGACCGAGATATGGCAGTGCAGTTGGTGGGTACCATGGTGTGTTTGTTTGGGGGTAGTGGGGGTGTGTAGTTGGTGGGAGGAGTTGTGTGACTAGTAGGTATAGTGGGAGGAAGTATGTGGTGTGCATGTTGTTGATAGCTTGTGATGTTCTGATAGGGCGACGCCTGTGTCCTTAGGTTTTCGTCTGTTTGCTTTTTTGAGGAGAGCTGTACTTGTTGCAGGGGCTTGTCCTGGGGATGTGAAGCTGTATCTGTTGCGGTGCGGGAGCCTGTCCCGTGGAGGGAGCCTGTCCCTTGGATGTGGAGCTGGATCTGTTGCGGTGCGGGAGCCTGTCCCGTGGCGGGTGCCTGTCCCTTGGATGTGGAGCTGGATCTGTTGCGGTGCGGGAGCCTGTCCCGTGGAGGGAGCCTGTCCCGTGGATGTGGAGCTGGATCTGTGGCGGACGCCTTGGTGCGGGAGCCTGTCCCGTGGAGGGAGCCTGTCCCGTGTGTGTGGAGCTGGATCTGTGTTGGTCGCCTTGGTGCGGGGGCCTGTCCCGTGGATGTGGAGCTGGGTCTGTCGCGGTGCGGGAGCCTGTCCCGTGGAGGGAGCCTGTCCCGTGGATGTGGAGCTGGATCTGTGGCAGTCGTCTTGGTGCGGGGGCCTGTCCCGTGGATGTGACGCTGGATCTGTCGCGGTGCGGGAGCCTGTCCCGTGGAGGGAGCCTGTCCCGTGGAGGTGGAGCCGGATCTGTGGTGGTCGCCCTGTTGCGGGGGTCTGTCCCGTGGATGTGGAGCTGGGTTTGTCGCGGTGCGGGAGCCTGTCCCGTGGAGGGAGCCTGTTTCGTGTGTGTGCAGCTGGATCTGTTGATGAACTCTTGGTCTGACCCACTATGGTACATCCCAAGTCCCTATGTTCTTATCTAGCTAAAGATGAAATTGCTCTAACATAGCATCAGCACTGGCATATCTCTGGGTTTAAGGTATCAATCTGGACAAACATGGTAATACCAAATATGGCCTATAAACGATGGTAGTTAACAACACTGGCATATCCCTGGGTTTACAGTATCGATCTGGACAAACATGGTAATACCTAATATGGCCTGTAAACGCTGGAAGCTAACAACAGTATCCAGAGGGAACTAGTCACTAGAGTGCCCAACACTGATCTTGGATTCTAGTCCCAAACATGAATTTCTACCCTTTAAATTAGTATTTTTATGAGAGGCAGGAGGATAATCCTAGCTGTAGAGAGTGGTGCTGCTGCAATCAGATGATTTAAACAGAACTATACATTCAACTATTGTTAGGAGTGCAGTTAATTCATATAAGTAATGAAGCAGTGTTGATAGTTTAAAAATCACTCAAATGAGTGTGACTTACGTGCCCCAGAGTTTCAGCTCTTTAGGCAGTTCGGCGTCTTCGGAGTTGGTATTCTGCGTTTCCACTGTGAGTTGGTGGATTGTCAGTTCCTTGATTGTACGCGAGCTCGACCCGAGGGAGCTCAGCTGTACTAAGAGGGAGGTGTAGTCTCAGCGTCGTTTTTTCTGTTATGTTTCTGTGACGATCTTGGGGGTGCCTTTGCCTAAGGGCCGTGCCAAAGGGCCCTCTTGCGCGGCCCTCAGGCGCGGGCCCGCAAGGCGCGAGTGCGCCTGTGGCGTTCTCCTTTTAAATGGAGAGCTGTGCCCCGATTGGGTAGAGATGCTCTGAGACACGCTGCTGGAGGGGTGGAGCCAAAAAGCAGCTTCCCCCGAAGAGCTCTTTTGTGTGCAGCAAGGTCTTTTGTAGCTGGCTTGCTCTTTTCTTGCCGCCGATCTTCTGGAGCAGGGCAGGCTCCCTTCGATGAGGCTTCGACTCGGGTAGATGGCTCAGCTCCTCCTGGAGCTAAGCAGAGCAAGAGATGTGTTATCCACAAGTTTCAACGTGTTATCCACAATGATGCCTAAATCTTTTTCCTGGGTGGTGGTTCCTAATGTGGAACTTTGTATCGTGTAACCGTAGTTTGTGGTGTTCTTTCCTAGCTGCATAACTTTGCACTTGTCCACATTAAATTTCATCTGCTATTTGAACGTCCAGTCTTCCAATTTATCAAGGTCCTCTTGCAATTTTCCACAGTCCTCTTAGATTTTAACTTTGAATAATTTTGTGTCATCTGCAAATTTGATTACCTCACCCATTATTCATAGATGACCTGGAAATGGGAATATGTTAAAAAGCAGCAGATGCAGCACAGATCCTTGGGATATTCCACTATTCACCTTTCTCCAGTGAGAAAATTGGCCATTTAGCCTTACCCTCTGCTTTCTATCTTTTAACCAGTTCCTGATCCACAATAGTACATTGCCTCCTATCCCATGACTTTTTAAAATTTTGCCAAGAGCCTCTCATGAGGGACCTTGTCAAAGGCTTTCTGACAATCCAGATACACTATATCGACCGGCTCACCTTTGCTTACCTTTTTATTCACACAATCAAAAAATAATATAACAGATTAATAAGACATGCCTACCTTTTGGCTAAAGCCATATTGGCTTTCTCCCATTAAACCATGTGTATCTATATGTTCAGTAATTTTGTTCTTTTATAATGGTTTCTACCATTTTTCCCGGTACTGACATCAGGCTTACTGGTCTGTAGTTTCCTGGATAACCCCTGGAACCCTTTTTGGCAAATGGCCAATGTAATGCCAATTTTTATTTATCTGCCATCATATACTATGTTACTATATTACTAAGATGATCTTAATGATTGCTAATAGTAGGTCTACAATCTCATATTTCATTTCTTTCAACACCCTCGGATATATACCATCTGGTCCAGGTGATTTGCTACTCTTTAGTTTATCAAATAGTTGTAATACCTCTTCCCGGTTTATCTATTATTTCTTTCAATTCTTCTGATGAATTGCCTTTTAAATACTCATTTCAGTAATGAGTAACTTCCCTATGAACAGGCTGGAGTCAGTACAGAGGGTGGCTACTAAAATGGTTAGTGGTTTTTATTATAAAACATATGAGGACAGACTTAAGGATCTTAATATGTACACTTTAGAGGAAAGGCGGGATAGAGGTGATATAATTGAGATGTTTAAATACCTCCGTGGCATAAATGTACAGGAGGAGAGCCTCTTTCAATTGAAAGCAAGTTCTGCTATGAGGGGACATAAGATGAGAGTGAAAGGGGATAGATTCAGGAGTGATATGCGGAAATATTTCTTTATGGAAAGAGTGGTGAATCCATGGAATAGTCTCCCAGTGGAGGTGGTAGAGATGACGACAGTATCTGAATTCAAAGAATCATGGGACAAACGCAGAGGATCTCTAAAGGAAAAAAGGGGACTGTTGTAGTAGTTGATATGGAAGGAGAGACTAGAAAGGCCATGTGGTCTTTTTCTGCCATCATGTTTGTTACATCTTCAGAAAGGACTGAAGGGAAGAATTTATTCAGTCTAAGTGCGCCTTTTACCCCTTTATCATCTAATGGTCCAGCTGACACTCTCGCAGGCTTTTTGCTATGAATGTATTTGAAAAAGCTTTTGTGTGTTTGCTTCCATGGCAAGGGGTGTTTTCAATTTCTCTCTTTACCTACCTCCGTCAATCTAATCTAATACATGTTTATATACAACCACACTCCCAGACCCAGTGGTTCAGTGCTGTTAACAAAAAGCATGAAAAATTTCATGACTAAAGTTAGTTATTGAACTGCCAAGATTTTAGGCGCTTATGAAAGTGTAAGAAAGACAGAGTAGATTTAATCTCTTTTGATAACTGTGGTCATAGTTCTGCTGCCGTATATGGAATTGTCTGTTTAAATCTGGATTTTAATCTAATGCCTTTACTTGAAGGAAACAAAATTAACGCTAGCAGCCAGCAAACGATTAGAATTAGTTGCTAAAGTTGGAGTCAATGGTGAGGTGAAATATTTGGGCAATGTGCCTACTGAAAATCCAGATAGACTCGTATTATCAACAGTTCAGCTTTATCCACATATTTAACCCCTTTAAAAATCTAACAGATGGTAAGGGAAAACCTCTTTCTAAAACCATGTTGACTCTGACCCATTAAACTCCATGTTTATCCATATGTTCAGTAATTTTTGTTTTTCAAATTGGCTTTACTATTTTGTTAAGTGCAGTCGAGTCGGTGACAACTCATGGCAACCCTCTGGATATTTGTCCTAAATTGCGTTCGGTCTTCTGTCAGGCAGCTCATTGTTGATAGACTGGTACCCGTAGCTGCTGTTGTTGTATTTTCTGGCTTCCTACCCCACCCCCACCCTAAGATCCTTTTTTTAAAATTACACTGGTATATACCAGAATATTTGTTTTCTTCATCAAAGAGAAAACCCAATTTCACTTAACACTTAAAGATACCATCCATAGACGTTTCTGTAAAATGTTACATATTGTAAACCATGAGAAAGTCTGATATTGCACGTGCTAATCAGGGCCGGCCCGTCCATTGAGCGAGAATGTTTTTTGCACAGGGCCCCGCGTTTCAGGGGGCCCCGCGCAAAGAACATTCTGATCTAAAATTAAATTTTAAAATAAAAAAAAAAGCTGCTACCGCAGCCCCGCGGCAGAATCCAGTGTGCCGCGGGGCCCCCCCTGCCCGGCAGAGCCTGCCCTCCGCTGCATCAGCTCCCTCTCTGCAGTCACACGCACCGGCTTTCAGAGCGTGAGAAACTCTCCCCTCACGCTCTGAAAGCCGGTGCGTGTGACTGCGGAGAGGGAGCTGATGCAGCGGAGGGCATGTTTATGTAGTGTTCCCGTTTTTTTTTTTTGTTTTTTTTCTGTACATGCTATAAATCATCTGGTCCATAATCCAATGTCCTGGGTGGCAGCTATGTCTCATCCATTTTGCT
Organism: Ichthyophis bannanicus; assembly: GCA_033557465.1. Classification (NCBI taxonomy): domain Eukaryota; kingdom Metazoa; phylum Chordata; class Amphibia; order Gymnophiona; family Ichthyophiidae; genus Ichthyophis; species Ichthyophis bannanicus. The sequence continues at coordinate 109,008,715 of CM066040.1, forward strand.
TTCAGTTCACATCTCGTTTTCTGGTACGTACTTTTTCTAAGCTTCTTGAATTCCCCATTTCATTTGGCTTCTTAAATAAGGCTGTATTGAACCTCTAGATATCGGAATCTCACCTACATGTACCTCTTCCAAGTTCTATTTTCAGAATTATCATTGTATGGTTTGAAGTTTGCATAAGCGGAATAACTTTGTTTATGGTTTAAGATTTTATATACCGCCTTTCAAATACATAGCAAAAGGGCTCCCAAAAAAATCTTGACCGGTTACAGATGGCATGAAATGAAGTAGGACTCATTATATAGTAAGAAATAGAGACTGTGCAGATGCTGAGTGAGAGCTCCAGCGAGTTACCTGGAATTTCCTTATTTACTGAGTTTTTGCATGCATCAATGGGTCGCCATTCTATGAAGCACAAGGGAAAGGTGCAGGTGTTTTCCCCGGTACCGGCGTCTGCCCCGGCCCTGCCAAGATCCTGCTTTCAATTGCGTCCTCCTGCTTGCATCTGCCGCAGGACCTAATAAATTCAGGATGGGGCGTGAAACCTGCTGAAGCCATTTAGGAGTTTTTGCTCAGCCCTATGCAGCATATGTTTTGCTTGCTGACTTGCAGTGACAATTTGATTCAGAGGAGCCTGGTGTTGGCTATTTGGAAATGGGGGTGTCAGTGGCAGAAGCTTTGGGAGAGGAATAGCAATCAGTTGCTGCAGGGCGTCTTGAATATATTGTGTTGGGACTTGTTGTGTTAGCTTGTCTTTGTAGGTTAGCAAGAATTTGGAGGTCTATGGTAGTGTCTACTGTTTCAATGTTTGGGCTATTATTGCTTAAGGATTTTATGATTTGGAAGAGATCTCTCGAATGGTTGAAAGACCTTGATAGTATCCTAGAATAGTGTTCCTTCTTTGAAGCATTTATAGTTTTTCTATGGCACCACACTCTGTGCCAAAGCAGACACCTGTATCCTCCTACTAAGACACTACACCACTCAAGATGCTCATTTTATGATCCTTTCAATGGACCGGTTCAAAAAGAAAAAGCTAACCACGTTGGGTAGAAATTTGGGATGAGTGCAAAGGACATCTTTAGCTTCCAGGAATTGCATATGGTGTGGATACAGCATTAGGGTCCAAACCTCACCAATATTTAGCAATGCTTATATACCACTTCTCACCAGGTTGAGGCAGTGTACATTCAGGTACAGTATATATTTCCCTTGTCCCAAAGGGCTCATAATCTATTTTTGTACCTGAGGCAAAAGAGGATTAAGTGGCTTGAACTAGAAACCCCAGTTGCTCCAACCCAAGGTTGCTGTCCTCCAGAGGGATGCAAACCTCCAGCTCAAGGCAACTTGCCCCAACTACTAGGCCGCTCTTCGCATTCGCCACAATTGAGTTACAGTAATCCTTATAGCCTCTTAATAGTGTGCTGACGTAATGGTGATAAGAAAGATGGTCTTCTATGAGAAATGCTTGAGAGAGGCTTCTGCCAAGGACTCAGAGTAAATCCATCAATGCAGATACTACAATACAACATTGAGGTCCTAGGCTGGGGGTCAGTTTGCAGAAAGGTGGGTGAATGTTTGCCAGGCCACACATGGAAATAGCTATTCAAGGATTCCAGGAGAGATATTTACTATCAATCTTGTATAGTAAGTTGAAATTGCAACCAGATGCATATGCACAAAGTCTTTAGACCTGGATCTGAAAAAATGCATGAAGAGGACAATCAATTGGAAAGCAGGAGAAAGGTTGGATCTGACAGGCAAACCAACCACTCTGAAAAACTGTTTCACTTGAGAGCATATGACCTTTTAGTTGAGGTATGTCGTTTTGTTGGATGCAAACATGATCTGATGAGCATCCTCCAAAAATGGAAGGAGTGATACTAGTTGTTAGGTCAGTAGAGAGGGGTAAAGCTGAGTGAAAGTGGAGAGTTTGTCAGACATAAGAGGAAGAGTGGAAACGAGACCTCTCTGAGCCATTTGGGGGCTATAAGGATTACTGTAGCTCAATCCCGGAGATGAGTGGAATAGTTGGTAAGGCATATGGAGTGGAGGAGTGGCCTAGTGGTTGGGGCAAGGTACTTCAGGCCAGAAGGTCAGGGGTTCAAATCCCACTAGAGGACAGCAACCTAGGGCCAGAAGGACTGGGGTTTCTAGTCCCACAGGTGCTCCTTGTGGTCTTGGGCAAGCCACTTAAACCTCCATAGCCCATGTTCCCTGTAAAATAGTTATCTCCAAGTTATAATGCCATCTTCAATGTAATTTCAGTTTTGTTCAATGTAAACCACACTGATGCAGAATAGCGTGGTATATAAGAGAATGTAAAAATAAAAAATAAAATAAATATGCTCCCCAGTCACAAGGGGAAGCATCTCTAGTAAAATAAGCTGTGCTGGCAGTGGATGGAAGGGACAACCCACTGAGAGATTGTCAGGAAGAGTCCACCATCAGAATTCTCTTGGAAAGGACATGGAACTTGGGGTTCTAATGTTTGAGGTGCCATTGAACGGATCTCATTCTCTACTTTGCATATGGAACAACTTTAATTGTAGCTGCTACATGGGCTAGCTGGTACAATCATTCTTCCTGTGGGCTTGCAAGCTGTTAAGGGCGCATGGGCATTACGATTTGTATTCTGTCATGAGGGAGAAGTTGTGGCTGAATGGATATCAATGTCTGCCCCAGTGAAGCAGACTAAGTTGGAAGATGGATTTGCTCTCACTGAGAAATCCTAGATATTGAAGTAGATTGTGGCATCTAGGGTTGAGGAAACTATGCCCAAAATGAGTTGCCAAGTAAGAGAAGTGACCTGCTCCTTAAAGATGTGCTGCCACCACCGCAACACACTTCATGAAGACCAGGGAACAGAAGAAAGACCAAAAGGGAGGACCTGACACTGATAGAGCAGTCCATACTAGGTGAAATGGAGATACTGCCAATGAAGATGAATTGGGATGTGAGCATAAGCATCCTTGAGGTCTAGGGAAGCAAGCAAGCAAAATCTCCCTGGCTGATGAAGGGTAGTATTGTAGGTAGAGTCTTTATGTTAAAATTTCTGTTTTTTGCAATGTACAGATTTAGTTGTCAGATCAGGATAGGATGTAGTTGGCCAGTTTTCTTTGGTGTGAGGAAGGTGACTGAATAGAAACACTTTCCCTATTTGGAAGCAGGAACTGGTTCCACTGCTCTTACATCTATGAAGGCTTGGAGTTCTCTCTGAAGGATGACTGAATGCGGTTGAGTCAGCGTGAACTCTGTGGAGGGGTAGGTTGAAAACAGGAACTGTAGGCAGCAATTGGAAGAGATAGTGAAAAAGAAGGATTTGGCTTGAAGGCTGATGCTTCTTTTGGGTCTCTGGGGAAAATCTGAAAAGTCTGTCACTGAGGTGCAGGTCTTACATAAGACTGAAAATGGCATCTGGGGAAGAAGTGCTGAAAATACCACCAAGGAAAGGGTCTTTTGAAATAAGCAGGCTGAGATCTGCAATATTGCAAAGACTGGTCATGTGTAGGTGAGAAGAGTTCCCTCACTGTGAAAGAATTGTCCTAGGATAGGACTGGGAATTGGGTGTTGGGGGAAGCTAAGATTGGAAATGGGCTGTGGTGGGGGCTTGAATTGAAATGGACTCATGGAGGGGCTAGAACTGGAAGTAGGCTCATGGGGAGCTTGGATTGGAAATGGGCTGAGTGGAGGGGAGCTAGGATTTGACATGGGCTGATGGTGGGGCTAGGAAATGACTAGAAATAGGCTGATGGGAGGCTGGTATTGGAAATGAGCTAATGAAGGGACTCGGATAGGACTGGAAATGGATGGGGGAGCTAGGACTGGAAATGGGCTGATGGGGGGCCAGGACTGGAAATGGGCTGATGTGGGGACTAGAAAGGAGCGGATACTGGGTGGGGCTGGAACTGGAAGGGAGCTGATGTTGGGGGAGATTAGAATGGGATGGGGATGGGGCCGGGAGAGTGAAATGGAGAGGGTAAAAATATTTTGTGTGGGAGGGAAGAAAAATCTACAATTAGCCAGGTATTGGGAGACTAAGTGGGGATTGAGGATGGAGGGGTAAAATTTGAGTGGATGAAATAGGAATGAGGAAAGAGCAAAAGGAGAAAGATTAGTATGTTAAAGCAGATGTAGAGAGAGAATGGAAAAAAACTAGAAGAGAGAAGAAAGGACAAATGGACAGCAGACAATGGAGAGTTAGCAGAAGACACAAATAAACCAGAAGAAAGTGGCTGGAACAATTGCAACGAAAAAAAATGCACAAAAGGTACAAAGATATCTCTTTATTTTGAATTTATTAACTGGAATATGTCAGCTCTAGGAAATGTGCATCATTAACGTCTGTGCTTTGTTTAGTATAAGAGGAAATTAATTTATAGTTTTATTTCTACATTGTTGTTGTACATTCCAAGTTTGGCTTTTAGGGTTCCCAGTTTAATTATTGTCTTCCTGTTTTTAAATTGTGATTCCTTGTTTGGTGATGGTCTATATTCTGCATGTGTAACTGAGCTGAGGTATTCTGTTTATGTAATTCCTATTTGACATTGCCACTTGTTCTCTTTCCCCAGTAGGTCATGTATTGTTCTCTGAAATGTATTGGTTTAATATTTTCAGTGTAGCCTTTTGATAGGTAGGGTCTTGTGCTTTGTGAGTCCTGGTAGTGCTGTTAGGATACAGTGGGTTTGCTATGGGTTCTAAATGGGCAGTGTTTGTAATAGTTCCTAATGTGCCTGGCGGTTGGCACTGGATTATAGTAATGTAGAAATCTTTTAGTCTTTTTTTATCCATACACTCATGAAGAGGCATGTTTACTAAAAGTTAGTGTATGGTAACATTATGCAAATATTTATGCAAATGAAGCTCCTTATGCAAATGAGGCCCCGCACCGAGTCTCCGCACATGGCCCCGCACCCCCTTGGGCCGCCCCTGGTGCTAATAACTATAGTTGGCGTGTTTGCATGTAAGAAATGCACTAAAAGTGTCTTACAGAAGACTTTCTGCTGTGAAATTTGTCAGGACTGTTGCGATACAACATCCAGCAGTAATCTGCCATCATGCTCTCATCCCAGAATTCTGGCTAACGTTTTTCCATGGCCTGAATGTCTTGGTGAAACCTCTCACTCTGTTCATCATTCACTTCACCCAAATTTGGTGGGGAAAAAGTAAAGCTGGTTGCCGCATGTCATTGAAAATGCACTTCATGTACTCCACAGGTTTACTATATGCATCAAGTAACCTCTCTAATCCATCAACATAATCTGGCAATTTGTGATTACCCAGAAAGTTTTCACAGTTCCACTTGAAGGCTTGCCATGTATCAAGTTCCAAAGCATCCAGGCATTTTTCAAATTCTTCATCCTCCATCACCTGTCGTATTTGTGGTCCCACAAAAATGCCACCTTTCAATTTTGCAGCAGTGATCTTTGGAGATTTAGAAACAAGATACTGAAATCCTTTTGAATTTGTTTGCGCCATTCTTTGCACTAAATTTTGCTTTAAACTCAGTTTTGTATGCAAAGGAGGAAGCAAAATGTTTGCTGAATCGACTAATGGAACATGACTAATACTGTTGCTTCCTGGATTATTGGCAGTTCTTAAAGGCCAGTCGTGAACAGAATAATTCTTTGACAGTGCAACTGTCCCAGAGCCAGAGAAAACGGCAATATTTGGTAAATCTACCTTACATGCCCATCAGCATGCCGATAACCCTAAGATCTTCCACTGGTAATTGTCATAGCATATAGATTGGAGCAATATCTGCAGGACATCATATTTCTCCTTGAGGTGGACAGAGTGTGCAATTGGAATAGACTGCTTTACGTTGCCGTTATGAATAAGAAAGATCTTGAGGTTTTTTGTTGAAGAATCAATGAATAGATGCCATTCTGGTGGTCTGTGTACCTGTGAGAGGGCTCTAAAAAGTACATCAATATCATTGCAGTAACACATTGGACCGTCTACTTTAAAGAATGTCGCTAAATTACATTTGTGCGTGTGATAGTGGCAAATGAGAACGTTCTTTTGAAGTAAGTTCTTTTCTTTTCCTCCCCCCCCCCCTTGCAGCAAAGAGTTCTGCTTTATCTTTTGAGAGTGCCAAGTCTCATGTAAGATCACTTGGCTGAATTTCTCTGGGTTGCCATCATTTTCTTTTGGTGCATAGTCTGCATCTTCTGACTCTTTAGATTGGCCGCCACTTTGCACCTTCATCTAACTCTATTTATTTCGTCTGGTACAGAAGATGACCCGTTCTTTGGAGGAACTGGAAGTGTTTCGTCATGTGGGACTGGTTGCATTGCAGAAGTAAGATTTGGATACACAATGTTGTCCTTGTTCTTCACAGAGAAACCCGTGATATTAACCAGACAAAAATAGCAGTAGTCATGATGGTTTCTTGGCTCCCTCGGTACAGCAAATGGTATCGCTGTTTTACTTCCATTTAACCAATTGCGTAGTCCATTTGCACAGGCAGTGCATATGATATGAGGTACCCATGGTTTATCCTGGTCACCCAGTGGGCCTCCAAAATATAATTTGTACATTTTGTGAAGATCTGACATTTATGGTACGACGTCTCGATACAGTAGCAAAAAAACATCGGAATGATTCTTCACTGTCTTAGCATGATTTTTATTTCTGATGATTTCTTCAGTGTTCTTACCAAATATGTAATCAAAATAATTAACCTGAAAAGCAAAATAAATACCAATCAATATTGGTAGGGTAATCACGGACACAGTTTGCAATTCAGCTAGTATAGCAAAAAGTCTGAAACTACCCATCTTTCAAACCTAAATGATACAACAAAAACAAAACCGAAACTGGTTTTGAACATTGTTTATCATAGGTTATCTAATACACATGAAATTTTATTTTTGGTGGGTTTTTTTTTTCTTCAGTGTCCACTCCCTGTCATTTTCAAAATGCAGGAGACCAGCATTCTAGATAGCACTTCAACTTCTAATGGTTGCTCCAAGTACTGTATTAAATTGAGACTATCCAGGTCCAGATCACGTACTCTGCCAGAGGCTTCCTGTTCTTCATTTTTTAATGGACATATAAAAAGCTTTAACAGTGGAGGCATAGTGTGACCCAGCATCTTCAGTAGCTCCTCCATATTTCCACCAGAGCAATATTAGTTGACTGAGGGAAATACAAAAAGCTCAAGATAACAGATTCAGGTAATTCTCAAAAGTCTCAAATCTATAATAAATGCTGATGTTATCTTTAACGGCTGCTACATTCCCAGTTTGGATAGATTTAATATGTCACTCAGCCTCATTAAGGAAAAGGGAGGAGGAACAAGATGGCTGTAGGCAGGTGTATGCTGTGAGCCATTTTTCCACTGATGAGGGGGGAAAAAGGAAAGCTAAATCTGCTCCCAAGCCCTCTAAGGTGCTGGTGGCGTCTTCTGTTACCTACGGGAACTTTGGATTCCTTTGTACTTCGTAGTGAGTGGTGGCCAGGAGGCATGCCGGCGATTGAGAGCCCCATTGGCGACGGAGCGGAGCAGGAGTGCTTGTCTGGCAGCTCAGGACCAGAGATCATGTCGCCGGAGCAGTGGCGCTCGCCCAAGGCAGCAGCATTCGGAGACGCGTCTGAGCTCTGCAGCATCGGCAGGGGCTTGAGGAGGGGCTGTCATTGGCTGCTGGAGGGAAGGTCACAGAGTGTGCTGGAGAGAGGGGTGAAAGTGTGCCTGCTCTTCCGGGTCGGCTTGCCGGTGCTGGGTCTTCACAATCAACTGCGGGAGGTGTGGCTGCTTCAGGTGTTTTCCCCCCTGGTGCTCCAGGAAATGGGCTGGGATCTATTGGAACTTCAGATACTTTTGCTCTTGTTCATCCAGAGGTTTCCATGTTGGAGGCAATTTGAACAGCTATAGCCAGCTTGGGGGAAAAGTTGTTCCTGTCAGGTTCAGGCTTTGTCTGAGCAAGTTCAAGAACATAAATTGCAATTACAGCAACATACGGAAGCGCTTTCTTCTTTTGCAGTCTTTAACAGCAGAAATTCAAACCAAGATGGCTGTTGTGGAGGATCTGCTAGTGCGTTTTGTAAAGACGCTCTTTCTCTTCAAGCTAGGATTGAGACGTTAGAGAACTGTGCTAGATATGCTAATTTGTGCATTATTTATTTTCCACGTTCAGTTGTTATAGGTGCTAGAAAGCTGTTTAAACAATATTTAGTGAAGGTACTTGGTATGCCGGCGGAGTCTCATCCCCCAATGGCAAAAATGTATCATCATCCTTCTGGCAGAAGGAAGTCTGGTGGTTCACCCAGTGGACTCATTGCATGTTTCTGCATTGCTGGATTCATCAGATGTGGAGACCTTTATAGTGCCGCTACCTTGCTAGTGATATTTTTTTGCTCCCCTCAGACTGGGACTGGTTTTTAAGGGTTTATTTTTCATAAGCGGAATACTGCTTTCAAGGGGTTTAACATCGATATTTCCAGATTTTACTAGGGCAACACAACAGCGAAGGAAGGCGTTCCTTCTTCTCTGTCCTGGTTTCCAGCAGTTGGGTGGACAGTGCTTCTTGGTTTCCTTGCAAATGCTTGGTTAAATTTCAGTCTAATTCCTATGTATGTTTGTTTTTGTGGTTTGTATTTTGTTTTTTTGATCCATCCCAGCTGCTGGTGGTCTTGAATGCATGTAGAGCTACTCCCCACTGTATGATATTATGTTATATTATGGCTGATACTTGCACTGCTGGATTGTATTTATTGCCTAGTCCTGTTCCTCCTTTTTGTGGACTGGGGTTGGGCGACTTGTAAGCCTTTTGGCATTGCCTGACTTATTATTTCTGTGTTCTCTTTTATCTTGTTTGACACCCTATGTCTTCGAATATTGAAATATGCTTGATGTATATGTTAAAATGATGAAAAGGAAATTTTTTTTAAAAAAAAGACATTAAGGCCTTCTGATTGATTAGTGTCCTGTGATAATTCTCCAAAGCAAGAGGCAATATCTTAATATTGGTAATGACTGACATCTCAAGAGAAGCAATTGCTATCCAACTTGCCTCCTGGGTAACCAGTGGAGGCTTCACCAGAATAGACTCACATTATCCAAAAATAACATTAATGGGGGTAAGTGCTTCAAGCCCAGATGTTCCCAAGGCGCATCCCAAACAACAGGGACAATACCTCTGCCTATAAATTCAGTCCCTACTGAGTAATTGTCTCTCAGCAAAGCCACTCATTCTACTTTGCTCACTCCTTCCTCAGAAGCCACTAAGGATGCTGACTTCCAGCCTTGCAGAAGCCTCCGTGAGCGGTGCGTATACTAGAGGGATACGGGCTATGACAATAGAAGATAGTTTAAAAGTAGAAGGTTGTTTTGATTGTGCAAACTTGGCTTCCTTCACTTGTTTTCTTTCTCGTAGATAAGGCTTAGAAAAAGTGGAACACTGAATCTGTCGTGGTTGTCTGTGGAAGGAAACACAGGTTCTCTTAAAGTAGTAGAAACTTCTGAAATATTAGGATGGACTCATTTGTCTAGAGGATGACAATGGTGGTGGCACAGCTTAGAGGTGTTGTAAAGTAGGGCAGTGGTTCTCAATGGTATCCATGATCTTTTATTTATCACTAAGCAGTCTCTCTCCAATATGAACATCCTCATGGAGGCCAGATGCACATAGCCACGTAAAATGTCTGGCAGCAATAGCAGAAGACATATCAATTGCTTCATATGCTGATTGTATAAGATGGGTTTCTTACTCCTCTGCTTCAGCCAGGGTAGCTGGCAATTCAGACTAAGACTGGAGACTCTCAATGAGAAACTTGCACCTTCTAGAAAATGGTATGTACACATTGCACCATATAAAGTTGATGAGCTGCAGTGCAGGCAAATAGCATTGTACCCTGGAACACTTTCTTGCCGAAGTGGTCTAAGAGCCTCAGGCCTTTACTAGGTAGTATGTTGGGAAACCTCTGCATTTCCTCTTTATTCATGGCCAGCTCAAGTACCACTGAAGTCTAAGAAAGCTGGACTTTATTGAAACCAAGTGCTAGTAGGACTTTATACTTTACACCCATCTTTTTTTGATAGAGGCTGAATAAGAGTGGGCAATGCCACGCACAAAGCGGTTGTTTTTATGGGAGGCCATGGACAGGAATAACTACAATGGCTTTTGGAGCTCCTATGACTGTTCAGAGCCCAAAGACATCTGAACACAATTTTATTTCCAGCTGTAGCTTGAAGGGAACCTCTCTTGCCGTGTATTGAATGAATCTTGGGTAAGAGAGAGCTTCATAAGGAGATTCATTTTGCACAAGAGGAGAAGATGGATCAAAGGTAATCCTTCTATAGTACTCCCTCTTCTTCTAAGGAGGATTCCAGAGGAATAAAATCTGGATCTTCTAGAGCACTTCAAGAGAACTCTGAGCCAGTGGTATACCAAAGGTGGGTCTATGGGTGCAGCATACCCCAGGTGCTGGCTAGGAGGAGAGGTGCATCTCTGCCAAGCCCACATGGCAGTGCCAGTGCAGCAAACCTACCTTAATGTAGTGAGTGGCTTGCTGTACCTGCCTCCACCCAGACCCAGTGGGTCTTCCCCCTCCTTGGGCCAAAGTCTCGCAGTTTGAGAGACTTCAGCCCGGGGAAAGAACAGTCGCCAGGTCTGCAGCGGAGACAGCGCGGCAAGTCACCCAGTGTGTTAAGGTAGGTTTGCTGCCCTGGCTCTGCCATCTGGGTCTAGCAGGGGTGCCTGCTCCGGGTGCCTGAGAAGGTTGGAACGCCACTGCTTGGAGCACAGTAAGGAAGAGGTAGAGAATAGCCCTCTTGTAGTTCAGAATTTAAAGAGACAGCAGATAGCTTATCATATCTTGAGATGAACAAGCATCTCATAGTCCGCAGGAGTGGAATGAATGTGGCTGCTCTGGAAGAGGCAGGAAAACAGATGGAGAAGACTCATAGGCTATTATAACCGACTGGAATTGATGCCATCTGCAGCTGTATGCTTAACCGTTGCACAGAGGATGACAATATCTCAGTGTGGCAGCAAGGGGATGGCTGCACAGAACTTTATGCTATTAGTGCAGAATGAATCTTGTACTGAGACAGCCCGCTCACAATCGGTGCAGTTGATCAGCACAGACAAAGGAAGAGAATGGTCAACACTGCTGTTTGAGCAGAGTCTCTTTAATGGTGCAGATAGTTCAGGAGATGACAGAGCAAGTCTGCACTTAGCACTGATGTCTCCTAAGGAGTCTGCTTTGCCAGAGCTTTGGAAAGAACTTTCGATGATGCCTTCACCTCAGACCTGTGCGAGCATAGGGAAGACTCATGCACTTTGGGCCTTGAAACCTTGTATGCGTTTCACACTAGTTTATAGGATCCCTGGTGCTGCTCCTTTGTTACTCTGTTCTTCAAGTTACTGCACAGGGAGGTAGAGGGAACTTCCACAGAAGAGGATACGCTAGAGTGTGCTGAGTCAGCTAAGATCTGCACCAATATCCTCCTCTTTCCGAGCAAGCAGGAGTCTCTTCTCTGCTTCATGTTTGTTGCAGTCATTTCAGAAAAACCTTCCGGGCTCATGAAGAAGCCTTTCCGCAATGCTGGGCTCATGGTCCGAGTCCAGAAATATGTCATCTGTTATGGGTATCATAATTTTGGATCGATCTTCCACAGTGCAGGTAAGAACGGAAACCTGACTTAGTCTAAGACATTTTAACCAAGAAAAATAAAAGCAAAACAAAAAAACCTGTTAAAAGGAGGAGGAGGAAGAAAAAGGTAAAGACAAAGAATGTTGAATATGCACAGACTTGAAAAATCTCTTGAATACAAGAAAGTGCACTGCCGAATGGACACAAAAACAAAGCTAACAACATGGATGCACTGGAGACTGCTGCATATGGAAGGGGGCACAGAGGCTCAGAACTTCACACGCACTCCGGGAAGGTGGTTCTATCCCACACCACCAGACCCACTTGTGTGCTTGACAGAAAATTGCTTTACTGTACTCGGATTACTCTACTCTACTAGACTCATTGGAACATTTTGTTTTACAGTCTGTTTCATAGTGCATAATACATGATATGTGCATTTTGTATATTTCAGCCCTGAATTCTAATTGGTGCTTATTTTATGTGAACTACTGTCTTTGTTTTGCTGTCAAATTTGCTCTTTCTGTTTTGAACTAGAATGAAACAGACCTACAAGTACCACTTGATAACATCTGCGTTTTATTTTGCCTAGATTTTGGAGTAAATGTCTTCATTTTCTTATATATGGATGTGTCGATCTATCTTAGGCTATTATTTGCGAGGGGAGAGGATAGGAATGCAAGTATGTGTAATTGTATTTTTCTTTCTTCACTGTATAAAAGCATAGATGGTTAAAAACCATGTGCTATAAAAATATACAGAAGTGTGAAAGATACAGAAAGGGGTGCCAAAAATGCTAAAGAGGCATCTCCCTTATGAAGAGAGGCTTTCAGGTTAGGGCTCTTCAGCTTGGAGGAGAGGATATGATAGAGATTTATAACATCATGGGTGGGATGGACAGCTTAATAGGGAATGGTTATTTATTCCCTCAAATAGCCCAAGGACTAGGTGGCATTGTCAAAGCATCTAGCATAGCTAGGTTTAAAAGAGGTTTTAGAAAGTTGCTAGAAGAAAAATCCATGAACAGTTCTTAGGTAGGTAGAGTTAGGAAAGCCATTGCTTATCTCTGGGAGTGAGCTGCAAGAAATGGATCTCTGGAATTTGCTTGTACTTCCTAGAGACTCAAAGTGGCCACTTTCAGAGAAAAGATGCTGGATTTGGTAGTCTGTTGATCTGACCCAGTATGGAATGTCATGTTCTTAGACTTATGGGGCCCAATTATTCTTCTGGGATCCTTGCTGCCGACCTTTAACCCTAGATATTCAATGCCGGGGTCATATGTGGCCCTGGTATCGAATGTCTGGGATCGCTGCACAGTCCACAAGCCCACAGAAGCTAATTGGGTGGTGGCGACATTGAGCCGCTGCCCGGTTAACACCATGAGTAAATTCAGACCAGCTTTTTCTGTGCCTCTTTTTTACCCACAGGCACTAACCAGTCAGCAGTGCAATATCGCTGCTGCCTGGTTAGTGACTTGTGCCGCCCCCGGAATGCCCATGACACACATGCTAATGCTAAGTGGTTAGCATCGGGGCATGCAGCGGAGATCATTGGGGATATTCAGCAGCAGGAACTATATTAATACCATTGAATATCCCTCTAAGCAGCATTTACATGGTTTACAGGTCTGTAAACCGTGTAAGTGCCTTTGAATATCAGGCCCAGTCATCAGCATGAAGTTAACGTAGCTATTCAAGACTAGCCAGATTGCCAAAATGTCAGTTGGCGTATAGATGGAGCTGAAGATTTTTGGTACACTGAAATTAGCTGAAATGGCATCACTAGGAAGGTATGTGGAAGGTGATGGGGAGAGAGATCTTGCTGGTGATACCTAACTATAAAGTGGCACAGGGAGACCCTTTTTTTTTTTTTTTTTTTTTGGCCAATGACATCCCAAAGCAGTGTTGCATTTCTAGCCTCTGATTCTATGCAATGAAATCGGTGCTGCAAGTCCCCTAATGCATCGGGATGTCAAGTCTAGAACCGGCTTAAAATCTCTCTCCTGAAACTGGGTAAGTTCAGTTCAGTTCTGCACCCTTTCTTACCTAGAGTATTTTCTTCCTTTCTACTCCTTTTCTGAGTATAGTGGGAAACATGTCTTTTTTTTATTTCCTTTCCTTTTTCATTTTGTATGGTTGCAGTTTGTTTTATTCTATTTTAGTGCACACAAACAGAAATGAATAGGCACTAATGAAACGGCATGCATGCTCATGCTTGCATATGCTAAGTCCAATGTGTGTTAATACACAATGGAATGCGTTAAAACAGAACAGACGTCACCCAACTGTCCTCTTCCCATCCTGTGCTCCTCTCTGCAAGTTTTCTTACCTCCTTTGGATCTGCTTGTGTTCCTCTTCCTCCCTACCTCAAGTAGGTCTCTGGGGAACTGCTGCTCCTTTCCATCTCCTACTTTCCATACTCTTTCCCCACATTTTACTCTCTCCTCATCTTTCCATTCTCCCTTTGCTCACAGGCACTCGCCATCTCTGGTTTACATTCTTTCCCCTCTTCTTCTTTCCCCTTTGCTTCTCTTCCTCGTTTCTCACAGAGTTGGGAATAAATCCCTGCAGACTGGAAGAACAGGAAGTAGGGGGGTTTAATGGGCTATTGTTCTCCAAGTCTATTGGCCTATTCCCCTCAAGATTAGCCAATAAGCTAAAGGAAACAAGGAAAGCTTCAGAGCTTCAGTAACTTGCTCCACCCACACCTGTGCGGGTCATCTTTATAAATCAGTCCAATCAACTTTGCACATCCTGGGAGCAGTTGATGGGTAATACAATGCCCAGGGCAAAGATGCCTTTGGCGCCCTCTTTCCATTAGGGCCTGTATGCCGACAAATTTATAAACTGACTCAAAAGGGAAGCAGGGTACTGCCCTCCATCCCACACCACCTTGGCACCCAGGATGGTTACCCTGCTTGGCCGTCCCTTTCTAATATTACATTACATTATCACATCTTTTCATCTCATCATTCCATTTTTTATTTTATTATTTTTGTCCATTTTAATTTTGTGTTTATGCCTCCAGCATTTTATTTCTGTTTCTGCCCCTCCCTTTTGGTTTCTTCTTTGGCTTTCCATATAAGGAAAAAAGGGGTGGCGTGTGAACTTGCACTCAAATCGACTCTGGTAGGGAATTTTTCTTTTTAGTTGCACAGGCTCAGCATTTTTCCGTCTCTTATGCAGTAGAGCACGGTCGGCTGCTCTGCTTTGTCCTGCGTTTTGGTTTCATTTTCATTTCCAGGGGACTTGAGGCTATATTTGTGGTGCCTCCTTGCCAATATGCCGCCTTAACTTCAGGGATATGTACTTTACGGTCAGCATTGATGGTTGATATGGGCTTCTTTTTTTTGTTTTTGTGCTTTTCAGGTAATACATACAGCTAGTTATGCAAGACACACAGGATTTTCATATTGTATTTGGATTTGCACACTATTGTAGCTATTACTGCAATTTACAAGAGGGTTTTTCTGACCGTTAATGTTTGGAGTTCACCAGTTGAATGTTTTTGACTGGCTGAGTTTCTCTCTGTTTTGAGTCTATTCTGGCTCCAAGGGTTACTGAGGTCTTTTCCTCTTGTTTTTAGTACATCTCCATGGATGCTTGAATAATTGTTGATAGAGTGACGTGAGGATATTTTCACTTGTATAGATTCACTGGGGCCATCCCTTTTCAACAATCCCATTCATACCTCCTGGGTGTAGTCACTCTTACAGTCCAGACCTGTCCTAACTGCTTCTCCTATCCCTTCATGCTGGGCTAGGCAAATATTCATTTTTTATTTATTTATTTATTTATTTGTTACATTTTTCTATACCACCCCTTCCAGAGATCAGGGGCGGTTTACAGATAACTTAACATGTTACATGAAACAGTTTTGTACATTATAACATTCTAACATCTGAACTTTTTACATTATAACTTTTGAACGGTTTTAGGTCTTAACTTGTTTACACTATATACAGACTGGTTGAAGGCAAGTGTGGCTAAGTGTAGTTTAGTTAGCTGGGTTGTGTTCACCTCGGGGGAGGTTTGGTAGTCTGTTGGCACTGTGTGAGTGAGTGGTTTGTCTGTGAGTTTATGTAGGGTTGTGTTTTATGTGTTCCATAATGTGCGGTGAAAAGTGTTTTGAGGGCCTTTTTAAACTGCTGGAGGTCTTTAGTTGAGCGGATTGATAGGGGTAGAGCGTTCCATAGGGATGGTGCGGTGTATGTGAATGCCCTTGAGCTTGTGACCTGCTTTGTTTTCCTGATTGTGTTGGGGATTACAAGGGAATGAAGGGCATTTTCTCTTTTCTTGTTTGTGGCGAGGTTTGTATGAGTGTTGTGAGTATGGATGGAGCTATATTGTTAATTAGCCTAAAGGTTGTCATGAGTATTTTGAATTTTATTCGACTCATTATTGGTAGCCAGTGAAGGTTAGCTAGTATGGGTGTGATGTGGTCTGTCAGTGGGGCTTTACAGATAATTCTCGCTGTGATGTTTTGTGCTCTTTGGAGGATGTGTAGGGGTTTGGCAGGTAGACCCTATAACAAGCTGTTACAGTAGTCGAAATGTGGTGTGACAATTGCTTGGACTACTGTGTTAAAAGATTTTAATGGATCACTGGCCACAGAGAAGGACTGTGGCCTTCAGAATTTGAAGATGTGGGTCAGACCAAAGGTTTGTCGAACCCAGTATCCTGTCTCCAACATTAGTGAACCGGGTTACAAGTACCTGGCAGGATTCCAAAGGGTAGAGTTTCCATGCTGCTTAATCCAGAGGTAAGCAGTGATTTCATCAAGTCCCTTCTGATAAAGGTTTATGGTCTTTTCCTCCAGGAACTTGTCCAAATCTTTTTTAAACTTGGCTACATTAATAGCTGTCACCATATCATCCAGCAATGAATTCTGGAACTTACTTATGTGTTGACCGAACAAATATTTTCTCTAATTTGTTATAAATATAGTATTTCGTAACTTCATTGCATGTCCCCTAGTCTTTGTACTTTTTGAAAGAGCAAACAACTTACTCCCACTATTCATGGCATTTGGCCATTATAAAATGAAGGCAGAAGACATTTGGCCTTCACAAAAGATGTTTCAAAATAATTGTTGATCTCTCTGGCAAATTGTGAAATTTAATGTTACTCTCTAATGCAGGACAAAAGGAAACTGCAAGAAGAAATCGCACAGAAGAAACTTAAAGTGGAAGAGGAAAAACTCCAACTTCAACATTTAAAGGCAAGTTAGGATCATTAAGCTCTGTTTTTTAAATAGTAAAATCCAATGTTATTTGTATTGGTCAATTAATGAACCTGGAGAACTGTTCAGAGTAGTGTAATGAAGCTATAGCAGAGCTTCCTTGTGTTCGTCATTCTTAGCTGTACTCCGACCCCTGCCTTATATAAGGTCACCGACCTTGCTTTCTGTTACCTGCCTTATTTCCCTGAACCTAGTACAGCTAGTGACGTGGCTGGGAAGGCAGAAACTACATGCCGTGTGGGGGTGTCGTTTTTGTTAGAGCTGAAAAGTTTGTTTTTTTGGGGGGGGGGGGGGGGGTCAGAATTCTTACCTGGTAGTTTTAGCTGGTACAATAACACTAAGCAGCTACAGAGTTCCAGAAAATATAACTTAAAGAGAATTACTCCATCACAGTTTTCTAAAATTATTTCTGGATGCTCACTCCTCTGGATAATCTGTAAAAAAGATCATTATATTGTAATGTGTGCTCTCTTAAATGGTGGTGATATCGTCATACTATGATATGTGAGGGTTACTGCATGGATCATGTGATCCAGTGCCAACATAAAGCCAAAAGTCACAAAACTTTGATTTGCAGTATAAGATTTGTAAAAATTCACTGCATTGGTTTTACTAGTGCTACTGTTTATCATTTGTATAGCACTACAAGGCATATGCAGCACTGTACAGATATATATATATATATATTACAGTCCCTGCTCAATAGAGCTTACAGTCTATGCAAGACAGAAACACATGAGGGGACTAGAGATGGTCTTGACACACATGGGTGATAAACAGGAGAATAAAGGATCAGGATCCAAAAGCAGTTAAAAATGATTCTTTTTCCTGGAGGGAAAGAACTGGATCCCCAAAGCAGCTTGTTTTCTTTATCCTTGCAGCGTGGGGGGGGGGGGCTGGACAGTGGAGCAAGCCATTCCTGGAGGGGCAGAAGGGGCTAGAGATTGGTCCTCCCCTGTAATAGCAGTCCGGCTGCCAAAGAATCGGAGAGCCGCAGTGGTGAGTTAGATGCAGCTGAGGTAAAGAAAACCATGGGGCCAGAAAAAGTGGTATGGAGAGAGCCGTGTGGACAGTTGATAGCAAGTTCGCAACGGTAGGAATGAACACTGGGCGGGAAGGAGAAGTTCAGCTGTACAAGGGGCTTCAATGAGAAGTGAGGGGAGGAGACAAGAAGACCAAACATCCCCCAAAAAGAAAGCGGGGGGGGTCACCTTTCTTAGTGTTGCACCTTAAAAGAAATAAAATCAAGAAACTGATGTGGAGTTTCCCTACCTACGAAAGAAAATAGAGGAGGAGCAGGGCTGGTGCGACTATCAAGTAACTAGGTGGCCACCTAGAGTATCCATGGTCCAGGTGTGGCCCATTGCCACTGCTACTTAGCCATCTGTGAGGCCTGCAACAGTGATGATGGGCTTCAAACAGCCCCTGCAGTGTATTCCTCAACCTGATGCCACCCCCCTCTTGTATGGGGGTGCAAGCGGTGGATTAGCTGCCTTCAGCCCCTATGCAAAAGGAAGTCTGCATCGGAAGGGCAGAGGCCAAACAGCCTCACAGTGCTGGAGGATGAGGCATGTACTGTGGGGGCTGTTTGAAACCATCATTGCTGCTGCTTCAGAATCCAAAGGGAGTGGCAGTTGGGGGCCAGGGAGGTGGAAGGGATAAGGTTTGCTTAGGACACCTCCTATCCTTGCAGCAGTCCTGAAGAGGAGCCCATCTATGGAAGCCAAAGAGCTTGAGAGGAGAGATGGAAGGTGTCTCTAGCAGAGGTGAATATGTTTCTTTTTCAGAGGCTGAAAAGGTTGAAAGGCTCCAGCGTCAGCAAAAGAGACCCACAAGCAGCAGAAACAAAGCGATCAAGAAAAAGAAGACGGCAGAAAAACAGGTGATCATAGTGCTGCAGGAGTGAAGTCGCAAGACTGGAACTGTGCAAGATGCTTCTGACTGCAGGTATCCAGTCCAGAGTGGTGAAAGAAGTCATGCAAAGGGATGCAGCCATAGAGGAGAGACTGGCTGAGATGCACAAGAGTGAAGCTGCAGGAGGCCTTGCCTGGAGACAGTAGCAGAGAGAGACACAAGAGTGAGCTTCTGGAGAAGAGCAGATAGCAGGAGCTGATCCAGAGAGAGAGCACAGCACGGAAAAGGGGCCTGCAAGCTGAACAGAGTCCATCCCTGAGAGAAGGAGCTGTGAAAGAGCCCTGGAAGCAGTGGTGATTAGCAGAATGACAGAGAGAATCTCCCACTGAAGGACGTGTCGGTCTTCTGTCAACTGGGACTGTAGGACAAAGATTTACCAATGACAGAGACAAACGTTATTTCTAGCTTAGTGTATAGTATAGTGCAAACACACAGGATGGATATACATTTGCATGAGAGACCTACAAGGCTCTGTGGACCGCTAGTCCAGACAAGAAAGACCAGTGAGCATTTTAGCCCACAGTGTGGGAGCTAAGGCAGTCGTGGTAGGAGTAGCCCCATGTGTTGTGGGACCCTGATTCATCCTTCTATGTCTGAAGAGCAGATGTCTGGAATGACCTTCTTCTATAAAGTGTCCACCTGTGAGATCTTACCAGATATGCACACACACCTTGCATTCAACTGAGCTCAGTTAAAGCATAGGTGAGATGTATAGTTTAGAGTGTCACAGGACTGTTAAGACACACACACAAAAACTACTCATCTGAGTTCTCACATTCCAATATTTGAACTATATTCTTCTTGCCCCCCCCCCCCCAACAGGGGTGTCCAGTCTACTAATTCTGCCTGTGTTGGCATAAAGGTTACTTTAGTGTGAGAATCCTCTTTTGGTTTCTGTCTTGGCTGTTTCTCTGAAACTCAATACTGGTACAAAATAGCATTGCTTTGTGTGATTTTTAAAAAGTTCTAGAAAAACATCCCAGGGTTTGAGAACAAATATACCATCGCAATTAGGTGACTGAGAACCACAACAGCAAAAAAAAAAAAGGAAATAACCATCTTGACTTAGAAAAGGAGAAAAACAACTATCCAGTCTGCTCTTCCATACTAACGACTAAGCTTTACAGCCCCCTTTTCACTCAGAGCGGTTTCTCCAAATGGGTGAATTTTGCACATATGACAGTCATAAACCTCACTCCTAAGCCAGGGTATGCGGCGTATGATTTCAGTCTCTCAAATTTACTGCTAATGCCCAGGGTAGTACTTGCATTGTGCCAAAAAGAGTTACTTCTGGAGCTCATAACATGTATGGCTAGTTTGTCAAGGAGTGCTTGGAAATTCTTCTTTACCAGATCTGTGGTTCCCCTTTTCCTCTTAAAGATCCTCTGTGTGTGTGTGTGTCCCATGCTTTCTTGAATTGGGATACAGTCCTCGTCTCTACCACCTCTAATGGGAGACTGTTCCATGCATCCACTGCTCTTTCCATAAAGAAATATTTCCTCAGATTACTTCTAAGTCTGTCCCCTTTCACCTTCATTCTGTGCTTCCTCGTTGTAAGAGTTCTCCTCCTGTACGTTCATGCCACTGAGGTACTTAAACATCTCTATCATATCTCCCCTCATCCGCCATTCTTCCATAGTATACTCGTGGAAGTCTGCTCATCAGAACTTCAAGAGACTACACACTCGGTTAAGGCTTTCAAACCTTGCAGTTGCCTGGGTTTTTTTTTTTTTTTTATAAACGTTACCTGTTGAATATAGGTTTTTAGGAATCTTCAGACTGCCTATGTTCCTTGCATAGCCTTTAAATCAGATATCTGAGTGTGTCCTTAGTTCATAGATGGCCTACTTGCCAGGGACACAACTTCCCGCCCACCCTCCCCTCACACCACCCACACCAGGGTTGCATTGCCTATATAGTCATCATATACATTGATATCTGTCCTTTTAATTAGGTGTTACACCCACTTTTTCTCCTCCTAGGACAGCTGAGTCAGAATGTCATGCATTCAATGCAATAACTATGGTGCTTTCATTCTGAGAAGAATCATTTGGAACCTAAGAGCTTGCCTTATATGCCTCAAGTTAGCTGCTATGCATCAAGAATTGACTCTACTAAGGGAAGAATTAGCTGCAATTAAACACACCTCCTTTAAGGTACAAACTGAACAAAATCCACCACCGCTCCCAGAAAGAATCAAACAGCCCAGGAACAAATGGATCACACTCCTGGTAGGTTGCGACCTGTAACACAGAGACACCCTATACATCAAGAGATATCCCTGCATAATGCCTTCTCTGCCTTGGATAATGGTGCCCAATCCATGGAAACTGAAGTGCCCTTAAATGATAGACTTAATGCCAAATCTACTGATAATGTACCAAATAGGAAGAAAAAAATCACAAAACAAAAAATGACTACTACTTGGAGATTTCATCATCGGAGCCACCAAACTTGGGAAAACAGCTCAAAAGAGAGGACGGTCAAATGCCCCCAGGCTCTTCAGCCAGCAGGAATACAAACCAAATTGTTGGTATAGTTAGTGCAGAAAGTGAGCACTCCAAAACTGATATTGTCATCCATTTGGGTACAAATGACCTGACTGGAAACAGTGTCTCTGCAGTTCAAAGGGACTTCCAGACTCTGGGAGAGAAATTCAAGCCCATTGTTAACACTGTAGCATTCTCAGAAGTTCTGGTAAGGGGGCAGACAGGCTACATCACATAAACAACTTTAATACATGGCTCCAAACCTGGTGCAAACAAGAAGGATTTAGATATATAGGCAACTGGGGAAACAGAGAGATGTAGTCCATCTGTCGCAGGGAAAAGGATCCTAAGTGGAATAATTCAGGCAGTATGTGGACAGGCATTTAAACTAGAGAAAAGGGTGTGATGGATGGAGAAGGATAAGTTCAGTACATCACTCCCAGGAAAAGCAAAATGACATTGGAAACGGACACACTTTTGAACACCACATCAATGGCAAGCGGGTAGGGGTGTATAGAACAAAATCCATGCAAAACACAGGCAAGCCATTCAACAAATGCTGGAAAGCAATGAGTACAAATGCTCGAAGCCTAACCAACAAAGTTCCTGATCTGGAAGCCCTAATGGTGGAAATGGACATTGTGGCCATTACAGAAACATGGTTTAACAAGTCGTATAACTGGGATAAAGCCATAGCTGGCTATAATCTATTTAGAAGAGAGAGAGAGGGTAGAAAAGGTGGAGGAGTAGCCCTATATGTCAAAAGCAATATTAAAGCTGCTGAAATGCAGGGGACGTGGGGAAAGGAAGAAGCTCTGTGGATTGTGTTGGAAAGAGGAGATGGCACTGTCATCCATACTGGTGTGGTCTAAAGGTCTCCAACTCAAACCGAAGAAATGGATAGTGAATTGATTGATATTGCAAAGAGAGCCATGAAGGGAGAAGTGATCATATTGGGTGACTTTAATCTACCAGATGTGGATTGGAGTGTCCCATCTGGAAAGAAGTAAAAAAAAAAATTGTGGATGCCTTCCAAGATGCATTATTTAAACAAATAGTAATGGAACAGACCAGGGAGAGCTCCGTGCTGGATTTAGTGCTCACCAATGGAGGTAGCTTGTCGAATATCCAGGTGGGTACCCATATGAGCAGCAGCAGCCATCATACAGTGTGGTTTGAGATAAAAGCCAAGGTGGAGTCCAGTCATAGCAAGCCCAAAGTCCTATACTTCAAAAACACTGACTTCAATAAAATGGCCAAGTACCTGAAGGAGGAGTTGGCAGGGAGGGAGGGGATAAGGGAAGTGGAATTGCAATGGGCTAAACTAAAGGAGGCAATAAAAGATGCTACAGATACATATGTAAGGAAAGTAAAGAAAAACAGAGGAAAAGGAAGCCTATTTGGTTTTCCAAAGAAGTGGCTGCACAAATAAAGGCAAAAACATAATTTTCACAAAATTCTGAAGTTCATAAACAGAGGAACACAGAAAAGAATACAGGATCAACCTAAAAGAGACAAAAAGAGAAATAAGAAATCCAAGGCAGAAGAAAAGATGGCTAAAAATGTGAAGTGTGGCGACAACTTATTTTTCGGGAGAGGAGGAAAATCAGAGGTGGAACTGCAGGACTCAAAAGTGCTGGGAATGGATTAGTGGAAAGTGACATTGCAAAAGTGAAAATGCTAAACAAATACCTCTGCTCTGTTTTCACTAGAGAAAATCCTAGAGAAGGATCACCTATGATTGATAAATATACAAATGGGAATGAACCACACCATTCACAAAAGATGATGTGTTAGAACAGCTTGCAAAACTGAAAATGGACAAGGCTATGGGACCAGATGGGACACATCTCAGGATACTGAAAGAGCTCAGAAAGATTCTTGCAGGGCATTTAAAGGATGTTTTTAACAGATCCTTGGAGACAAGAGAAGTTCCACAGGACTGGAGAAGGGTTGATATGCTACCTCTCCACAAAAGTGGTAGTTGGGAAGAAGTGATAAAGTACAGGCCCGTAAGCTTTACGTCTGTGACGGGAAAAGGAATGGAGGCACTCCTGAAAGAGCGAGTAGTGGATTTCCTCGAAACCAACAGATTGCATGATCCGAGGCAACATGGTTTTACCAAAGGATGATCTTGCCAAACAATCTGAGTTCTTTGACTGGGTGACCAGAGAACTAGATCAAGGGCAAGCGATAGATGTGATTTACCTAGATTTCAGCAAAGCCTTTGATACTGTTCCTCATGGGAGGCTTATCAAACTCAACAGCTTGGGGATGGGTGCCAAGGTGGTGAACTGGATCAGAAATTGGTTGACTGACAGACGACAGAAGGTGATGGTAAATGGAACTCACTCAGATAAAAGGAAGGTGATTAGTGGTGTGCCCCAGGAGTTCGGTCCTGGGACCGGTACTGTTCAATATTTTTGTGAGTGATATTACTGAAGGACTGCATGGAAAAGTCTGTCTTTTTGCAGATATGAAAATTTGCAAAAGAGTGGACTTCCTGAGGGAGTGGAGAACATGAGGAAAGATCTACAAAAGCTGGAAGAATGGTCTAATGCTTGGCAGTTATGATTTAATGTTAAGAAGAGCAGTGTCATGCACTTGGGAAGCAGAAATCCAAGGGCATTGTATGTGATAGGGGGCGAGAGGATGGTGTGCATGGACCAGGAGGAGGACCTCGGAGTGATTGTTTGTGAGGATCTCAAGGTGGCGAAACAGTGCGACACGGCAGTGGCAAAAGCCATAAGGATGCTGGGTTGCATACAGAGAGGAATTACCAGCAGAAAGGAAGAGGTACTAATGCCATTGTACAAGTCACTGGTGAGGCCTCACTTGGAATATTGTGTTCAGTTTTGGAGACCATATCGCACAAAGGATATAAAAAGACTGGAAGCAGTTCAGAGGAAGGCAACCAAAATGATTTTGAGCCTGCGACAGAAGACCTTTTATAAGAAGAGAATTGAAGACCTAAATATGTACACTCTGGAGGAGAGGAGGGACGGGGGAGATGTGATTCAGACCTTCAAATACTTAGAGTATTAATGAACAAACAAACCTCTTCCAAAGATGGGGAAGCTGTAAAACTAGAGGGCAGAACATGATGCTGCAAGGGGGTAAATTGAAAGGCAATGTCAGGAAATACTTTTTCACTGAAAGGGTGCTGGATGCTTGAAATGCCCTCCCGATGGAAGTGGTGGGGGCAAATACTGTGACAGAATTCAAAATGGCATGGGACAGACACAGTGGATCCCTTTTTATAGCAACAGGATAAAATCAAAATAAACATAACTATCTTATATCTGAACAAATAGGGGTGACCTACATGGGGCAGTGGGTACACCCCTAAACAAATGTATGGGGAGAGGTGACTTGCATGGAGTGTCAGGTGCACCTTCTCTTGCTGGGCATATTAGATGGACCATACTGGTCTTTATATGTCGTTTTATATACTATGTTACTATACATATTGAGATCTTTAGTCTGTCATATTTGTTTTAAAATTTAGAAAAAGACCCTCAGGGAAAAATGGCTGTTGGAGGGACTGAGTACTCTTACGCCAAAGGAGCAAGAAGACATACAGAAGCACCATCAAGAAGATCAGCAACAAGCAAAATTGTTGGAAGAAAGCATCACCAGGTAGACGTCCCTCTTGATGTGCATCTAGTGATGTCATTCTCATATAGCCCAGTATTCAAAGGCATTTATCTGGATAATGGCTGCCGTCATCCAAATAAATATCTTAGTCACCACTATCTGTGGATAAATATTGACCCAGTTGAGGTTACGTGAGACTCTGGATGTTCTTCAGCATTAGTAAACAATACATTAGGTTCACCAAATAAAGAACCTAAGTTATAGATTTTCCATCTTTTTAAATAAGCATATCTGAAAAATTCACCCAAATGGCTTTTGCCTCACAGTATCTGTTTAGATTTTCTGAATTTGAAGGAGCATTATATTTTAACCTTTATAAAACACTTTTTACAGGTGGAGTAATTCTAATACAACAGCTTTTGTTTCAGTGAATTCTCTTATTGGGTTAGATCAGGGGTTCTCAATCCAGTTCTTGGGGTGCACCTAGCCAGTCAAGTTTTTAGGATAATCACAAAGAATATGCGTGTGAGAGATTTGCATACGGTGGAGGTAGTGTGTGCAGATCTCTCGTACATGTTCTTGTGGATAATCTTAAAACCTGATTGGCTGGTGGTGTCCTGTGAACCAGGTTGAAAATCTCGGGGCTAAATAAAAAGAAAGTTGTCTCACTGCATATATATTAAGTGCTGGCAAGTTTTCAGACCTGTACATAGCAAACACTTCTGTATCATTTAAACATCTTCACTGCCAAGTCATTGTTTTAATTCTTCAAGATCTTCCCTCTCAGAATGGAGCTACAAATGACCTTAAGTCAAAGTGGAACTTAATTGGTGTGTGAAGTGATATTTGTGACAAATGTATCCAATGATCAGTCAAACCCACTAAATCTGAAGTAGTTTGCGACTCTCTTGCCAACAACGCAGCTTCCAAAGTCTCAAAGGAATTGCAGATAGATTAACGTCTTGAAGGATGTGAAAACTGATCCTTCAAGATAGCATTTGGAACTGATGCAAAGGAAATATTGCTCTTTGACATGCATATTTTTGAGATACTGAACACACACAGGCTGCAATTCTTTTGTAAGCGAGAATGACATTCTTTACTTTTAAAACTATAAGCAAATCTGAGTTTGTATAATGTATTCAGCCACAGTAGTCCAGACCAGGTAGACAGAACAAAGCTGTTCGTCTTCTGTATATGTGCTGGTGCAACCACGAAGCCACTCTGTATTCTACTGCTGCAGTTTCCTTTTCCCACTACGACTTCTTAGTTGTGTAGTGTTACAAGGGAGATGCAGCACTGTAAGCATCCACATGAGAGAGGGTCCCCGACGGATAGAGCTTTACAAGCACAACAAACTGGAGACTAGAGTAAAGCTAACATATGAGTGGTAAACAGGAGAATAAAAGGTCAGGATACCAAAGCAGCCACTGACTAAAATATTCATGGTTAATCTGATAGAGTGAATGGTTGGTTTGTGTTTTCTCCATTCCCCTCCCCCTTCTTGTTTATATGTATGAATTATCTTTTTCTGTGAAGCAGCAGAGCAAGTCCAGACTGTCTGCCATGCTAGGGTAAGATCCTGTACTGGGCTGATTGGACTCAAGTAATGGCAGTTACAGTTATGGTCAACATTATAGGCACCTTGAGAGTTCAATCCCTTAATGTCCAATATCTCCTATTTAAAAAGTGGCCATTGATATATCTTTGGACTATATATGCACATAAAAGAATCAAATAAAACAAGACCAATTAAAAAAAGGAAATAGTATAAAAACCCTGCCCCTCTGAATGAGCTTTTGATTTGAGTATTGTTTTGTGAAGTGAGTGAAAGTTAGCTCATGATAATATCCTTCACTCAGTTATTGATATGTTGTTTCTACAGCTCCTTTATTATTGCTCTATTTGGGGGGGAGGAGGGGGGCGGCACTGGCACTGTCTCGGGAGCAGCCCCTGTGCTTCCCTGGGCTGCTTTGGAGAGATGTGCTGGGGATAAGGGGCCCGAGGAGACTGTGGAGGTCTCTGCAAATGGAAAGGGCAGGCAGTGAAAGTGCTCCCTCTAATTTTTTCAAGGATGTGTACAGGTACAGTGGTGTGCAATAGTCTGGAATCACTTGTGAGTTTTGCGTTTTTCGTATTTTTTTTTTAATTTTGAGTTAGCCCAGCATATTCATCTTTCTACCACGTTAAAAGGGATACATTTGGCTATTAGAGTTGACGTTTGCATTCCTTGCTTCCAATTTAAATACTTTACAGACACTGGGAGATAGCTACTGCGATTTTTGTGGATCCTGCGTCAAAACTGGATCGAGATTATCCAATATGCACACATTATTTCTGACCAATCAGGAGGCTGATTTCACTAACCAATCACAATGCAGATATCTAGCCAACAGTTCAGCTATAAAAACGGGCGGAATTTTTGAATTTTATACACTTTCTGGATCAACCATGAAGATGACTTGGACCCTGACGTTGGAGGAGTGTGTGTGTGTGTCCTTTATGAGCGAGGAAGGATTTTTCAAGCCTCCAGATAGCCAGGAAAGTTGGCTGCAGTCAGAGTGCTGTTAAGATTGTACAGAAGAAAGAAATGGGTTTGGTGGTTGACAAGCCTCTTTCAGGTTTTCCATGTGCATCAACATCACGCCATGACCATGCAATACGAAGCATTTCACTGACTAATTGCAAGTTGACCTCTCCTCAGCTACTTTGAGAGTGGTCAGACAAGAGTGAGGTCAGTGTCGACTCATCAACAGTTCGTCGCCGGTGCCTGCAGTTTGGTCTTCAGGGCTGCAAAGCACGGAATAAGCCACTGATGACTGACATACAAAGGTGCGTCCGGATTGTGTGGGTGAGAAAGCACTCAACCTGGTCAACTGAAATGTGGGAAAAGGTGCTATTCAGCGATGACAGCACCTTCTGCCTTTTTGGTAACCAGGCCTACACCTATGTGAGGAGATTTCCTGGAGAGGAATTCAAGCCTGAGTGTATCAACTTCACTGTGAAGTATCCTTTGAAGGTCATGGTCTGGGGCTGCATGGCTGCCTGTGGCGTTGGACGTCGTTGATGGAATGGTCAACGGGGCCAAGTACATCATCCTACTGCAAAAGTGCAAGGTGTCATCAGCACACCAGCTGTTTTCTGGCCAGTTCCTGTTTCAAGATGACAATGCACCCTGCCATCGCTCCAGACAGGTGATCAGCTGGAAGCAGCGGAACAACATCAAGTCAATGGACTGGCCTGCCCAGTCTCCAGATCTGAATCCAATCGAGAACCTGTGGCACAAGGTGGCCTTGGAAATATCCAAGAGGCATCTGACATCAAAGATTGAGCTGATTTTTTTTTTTTTTTTTTTTTAAGAGGAAAGCAAAGGACCCCCTGAAGAAGGCTTTTGAGCCAAAACGCGTAGGGGCTAATAAAGGGGTTTTACCTGAATTGAATATTCACCAGTCTTCTTTTTGTGCCTGCTGTTTGGTACTCTCCACTCTCCATCAAATACTGAGCCATCACTGACACACAAAAACGGCCTTTTACAAGGCCACATACATTAATTTGAAGGAAACCTGGTGTGCATCCGTAATATTTTAAAGCATACTTACAATAATATATCGTTGGCCAACGATGTACATTATGCGATTTTCACAGAAAATCTATCAACAGGACAACTATGGGGAACAAACTCAGAAAATAAGGGCTAAACCAATACTAAAAGTTGGCCCTAATAGCCATATCTATCACTTATCATGAGATACACAGAAAAAGCCACTGGGAGGAAAAAGAAATTAAGATATAAGGTCACGAAGTTGAAAAAACGTCAAATTTACAAGTGATTCCAGACTTTTGCACACCTGTATCTATTTGAAATAAATAATAGCAACAATTCTTGCACATGAGCGTGGTAGATATATACACCTCCCAGCAGATAGATCAATGCCAAGGAAAGCATACATAAAAGAAATTGTTTGAAAAGCAATACAGAAGTAAACCTGAAGAAATAGGGTTATTGTGAGAAACGCAATAACCTCATACAATAATGATTTCCCCAGATGGTGCTTTTTTAAATAAAAATAGCAGCAGCCTGACAGATTTTCTGACTCCTTCCCAGCCTCCATCATTCACTGTCTTTCAAACCATAGGCAGCAGAATGGAATGCACCACAGGTTCCAGTCTCGCCAATATTTTGTCCACCATAGCATCAGCAACTAGAAACCTTGGGGGCAAGGTCTGAGAATGATTTGTTTGGTCCTCCAACTGAAAAGATGTTCCGCTGCCCCTGTCTTAAACCCCTCCCTCCCCCACAGTCTTGTCACCACTACGCTCGCTCTCTCTCAACCCTCCTCCCACTCGCCTACCCACCCAGTCCTATTCTACTGCTTCCCCTTCCATACAGAAGTTAAACTGGTTTTTTTTTTTTTTGTTTGTTTTTTTTTTTAACAGCTGCAAAGTTCTTCTTGCCTGGAAAGATCTGAAATCAACTTGAACTCTCATTGAATATATTTTATTTTGTTGCACGGAGGGCATTTTATTAATGTTTATCAGTTTAAAACTTAAAATCAGAAGCCAAAACCTAAACTCTGAATTCTTATCTAGAATATTCAGTGGTGTAAATTCACCCAAGCAGCCCACACGACCCTGCCACCCCCCACTGTGGGAAAGCAGAGCATGGCAAACGTCATTTACTTCCTTGAAAAAAAGAAATTTGCCACACCTGTGCACCGCCTCCCCTTTAAAGGTATTGTGCCCGGCAGCTGTTACCACAAGACTTTGGCCCAGCAGCGGGAACTGCTTTTCCAGCTGCATTGCACGATACATTTAAAGGGAAACAGTAGAGAGCGGCAGCACAGCAAAGGGTTTTGGTGATAGCGATGTTTCCGGCTACTGTCTTATTAAAACAGGGGAGGGGTATTTACCCACCTCTCCTGGTGATGGCAGCCACATGAGAGGAAGGGCATTCCCCCCTCCTCCCACCACTGCTGCCATGGGGGGTCCTAGGCATACTTTTTGTTTGGGGGTAACTCATTTGAATTTATGCTATTGATAATACTAAATGGTGTTACTGTATAAGAGCAATTAAGTTCTACTAGTTGTTTATCTGTCATTCATTTCATGTTTGATCAGTTCAAACGTAATTGAAATATAATAATTTTAAGAGACTATAACCTTTTCCTACAATAATTCTCTTGGAAAAATGAGACGTTTCATCTCTCTTATTGTCTACCATATGTCTGCTGCTTTGGGTGTGGCATATCTAGTGGTGGTGGTGTGCCTCTGAGGCATAATTAGTGTCATTATAAAATACAATGAGTTAATTATTATTTTGTTTTCCATAACAGATACACCTTTCTTGGCAAATATTACTATCACTGCTGTCCTGAGACTGAAATTCATAGGTGCACAGCTGCACCTGTTTTGGCCTGTCTGCATGACCTAAATGTTTGTACTAAGTGAAACAAGCTGGTACTAGCATGTACGGTTGTGCTAGTATGAATTAGTCCCCGCTGCTGGAGAGTTTAGTATATCCTTTTTTTTTTTTTTCTTTTTTTTAATTTTTTTTTTATTTATGTAATTTTCAAAACATACACAAGAAATTACTTGTTATAGAAAAAAGAAAAACAAAACACAATCAAAATAATAGACAAGGGGGGGGGGGAGAAACACCCCACACCCTTGCCCTATCAAAATGGGAAAAGGCATAATATTTCACTAGTCCACCATACTTCTTAGGAGAAACCAAAACTCAAATCACAGGAAATAGTATATCTTTTTGCATCTGCAGATTCTATTGGAAACTATGACTATAGTTTTACTGTAGAGCATGAATGCCAGCCAGTGTCCTGCCACATTGCTTAGTGGTCTTGGTGCCATTATCCCACTATGGAGTCTGCTTGCTCAAATAGCCTGGTACTCCCGCACTACTTTTAGCCTTTACATTTCAAAGAACCTGTTCTTTCCTAAATGCTGGAGTGTGCAGGTATTAGTACAACCAAGAAACACTCTTATCTTGCCTACTTCTATTTCACATTCGGAGGTATCTGTATTTCTTTGCATGGCTAATGAGGGTTTTTAGTAAACACGACTGGCTTCAACATTAGGCGGTTGTCTAGGGCAACAGCTTTGGTGGAGGGAGATGGCAAAAAATAGCTGCTGCCATAGCCAAATAATGAGCCCTGACCCCCACATATCTTAAAAGAACAGAATTACTGAACATGTAGATATTCATAGTTTTAATTGGACAAAGCCAACATGGAGTTAGCCAATGAAAGTCTTGCCTCGCCAATCTGCTATGGTTTTTGAAGGTGTGAATAAACTGATACAGTGTATCAACCGGCTCCCCTTGATCTGTTTTCAGAAAGCCTTTGGATAAGGTCCTTCATGAGAGACTCTTGAGGAAATTAAAAAGTCATGGGATAGGAGGCAGTGTACTATTGTATATCAGGAACTGATTAAAAGATAGAAAGTAGAGGGTAGGGCTAAATGGCCAATTTTCTCAGTGGAGAAAGGTAAATAGTGGAGTACCCCAGGGATCTGTGCTGGATCCGCTGCTTTTTAACATATTCATAAATGACCTGGAAATGGGAATAACACGTGAGGTGATCAAATTTGCAGATGACGCAAAATCATCCAAATTTGTTAAATCCCAAGAAGTTTATGGAAAGACTACAAGACGACCTTGAGAAATCAGACTACTGGGTATCCAAATGGCAGATGAAATTTAATGTGAAGAAGTGCAAAGGTTAAACAAGGAAGAAAAACCCAAATTATGGTCACATAATGCAAGGTTCCACATTAAGAATCACAACCCAAGAAAAGGAAAAAGGTGTTGTCCTGGATAAAAGTTGACATTCTTTGCTCAGTGTGCAGCGGCAGCCAAGAAAGCTAATAGAATGCATGAAATTATAAGGAAAGATGTGGAGAGAAAAACAAAGGATATCATAAATGCCTCTGTTTCACTCCATGATGCAACTGCACCTTGTGTATTGCTTGTGGTTCTGGTCATTGCATCTAAAAGAAAACGTAGCAGTATTAGAAAAGATATGGAAGAGGGCGACAAATGATAGAGAATGGAAGGAGACCCCTGTGAGGAAAGGTTTAGAAGATTAGGACTCTTCAGTTTAGAGAAGAGGCGGCAGAAGGGAAATCTATTAGGCTCATTATTTTATAGACCTCTATCATAATGGGTAAATGTAGATCAGTTGTTTACTCTTCAAAAGTACAAAGACTAAGGGACACATAATGAAGATACAAAGTAGTGCCTTTATGACTAATTGGAGAAAACATTTTTTCATTCAATGCATAATTAAGCTCTGGAATTTGTTGCCAGAGGATGTAGTAAAAGCAGTTAGTGTAGCTAGGTTTAAGAAAGATTTGGACAAGTTTCTGGAGGAAAAGTCTATATACCATTATTAAAGTGAACTGGAGAAATTAACTGCTTATTCCTAGGATAAGCAGCATGCAATCAATCCATCTTTTGAGATGCTGCCAGGTACTTGTGACTTAGACTGGCCACTGTTAGACTTTTGGTCTGAACTAGTATGGCAAATCTTATGATGATGTTATCAACCCATAGTTTTATCCACAGGGAAGGTGGGCAGTTTTCAAATGGACTATTTAGCCTTGTTAATCACCATTTTTCTAGGAAAGGGTTCTTCGTAGTTGTACTCTTTATGCACCTATATCCGAAGTTTAATATTAAAAACAAAACAAAAAAAAACGATGTCCAATTGCTTTTGTACAAAACCATTTTGGGAGGGGGGGTTTAAAGTGATCACAATTGCTGTGCTTATTTATTTAGCTAGGCGCTTATACTACTTTTCTACAAGTCAAAGCAGTGTACATTCAGGTACTGTATATATATTTCTCTTGTCCCCGAAGGGCACACAATCTATGCTTTTGCACCTGAGGCAATGCAGGGTTAAGAGGCTTGCCCAAGGCCACAAGGAGCAGCTGTGGGACTAGAAACCCCAGTCCTTTGGTCCAAGGTTGCTGTCCTCTAGTGGGATTTGAACCCACAGCCTGAGGTAACTTGCCCTAACCATTCAGAATCTCAGTGGGGGCCCATGGGCTTGAAAGCTAATGAGGGTGAAGTGGCTCAAAGCTCAAGGTTTGTTTAGGGCACCTAATACCCTTCAGTGGCCCTGTTAATAATACTGGGCCCAGTATTCAGAAGTGTTTGGTTTGAAGGACCTGCAGACCTAATAAACCTCTCTGAGCCTGACATTCAGTGGCACTGTGCAGATGGTGCTGCTGATGTTTGCTCTAACCACTGTGGCACTATCCAGATATTACCTGAGCCGGCTGCAGCTAGGGCAAAGGAGATGCAAGCACTTATTCAGTTAGCAACAATTTTCAGTCAGCTAACTAACCTATAAATGACTGTTTAAAGTTAGGCCAAAAAAAGCAAGCGGTCTGACTATCATTGCTATCTGGGCATCCAGCAGCGGCCACCACTTAAACCAGATAGTCTGTGGAAGCTGCTACTTGGCCACTTTTGCTGAATATCTGGTTTTACTTTTGCCCACAGTGCCTGGTGTTTTAAAAAAAAAAAATGCACCGGTGTGGGCCGAGTGTTGCCCCAAATAAGAGTGATTTTTTTTTTCTGCTGAATAAAATAGTGCTTTTATTTTCTTTCCTAGAGGCCTCTTCCTTCTTTCAAGCAGAGTTTTATATAAGAGCATAGGATATGAAAGCGCAAACTGTTGTACCTGCTTGAGTCTTCATGCACCCTCAAGTGTGTGGTGATGCCAGAGGTCTAAAAAGGTAAACGGCATTGGAGAATAGAGCAGAGAGGGTCATCATTAAGTGGTAGCAATCTGTACTAAGCCACACCTTGAGTACCGTGTGCATTTCTGATCACCTCATCTCAAGAAAGATATTGTGGAACTAGAAAAGAAGACCAAAATAACATAGGAAATGGAATCTCTGCCTTTTAAAGAAAGGTTAAACAGGTTAGGACTCTGCCATTTAGAGAAGAAAAGGCTGAGAGGAGCTAGGATAGAGGCAGGGCCGGTGCTATCGATAGCCAAACTAGGTGGCCTGCCTAGATTGTTGGTGCTCCAGGGTTGCAGATTGCTGCCTCTGGCCATGCTGCTCCGAGGCCTGCAGTGGCAGCAATGTCTCAGGGAAGGCGGGCAGCCCTGTAATGCTTCTCTTCTGTTTCCCCTCTGGTGCAGACTTCAAAACTGGAAGTTGGACTAGAGAGGGGCAAAAGAGACGTGCTACAGGACAGAAACCATGAGACGGCACTGGCGAGTTAAGGTAACCACTGCCCTGCGCTTTCCGAGCCATTGCCCTTGCTGTAGGCCCTGGAGAGGCATGCCAGCAGCGGCAGTGGTGCCTCCAGTCTTTGTACCAGCCTTGGATAGAGGTCTGTAAAATCATTTAGTGGGAGGCAGCTGGGAAATCACGAATGGTTACTTACCCTTCCAAATAGTACTACGAAACCTGAAGACTCACCTCTTTTCCCTGGCCTTTGGCCTTCCCTCCCCTTTTGTGTAACTGCCTTCCTACACCCAACTCCTGTCTCTCTCTCCCGAGACTGTAATTTCCTACGTCCAGTCTTGTCTCTCTCTTCTCTCTTACTCTCCTATCAAAGATTGTAAATTTTTCTTTTTCATTTCACTGGCCTTGGGCCCTTCCCTGACTATTTATATACTGTACACTGCCTTGATTGTTACAGAAGGGTGGTTTATCAAATGAAATAAACATAAGACGAGGGTAGACACCTAATATGTTTTAAAAGTGCTACGATCAGAGAGAGTGTTTCACTCAATGCACCAATAAGCTGTGGAATTTGCTGCTGGAAGATGTGCTCAAGGTAGTTAGCATAGACTGTCTAAAGCAGGAGTCTCAAACTCAAATTGCTTTGAGGGCCAAATGAAGACTTGTAAAGTAACCCGCGGGCTGCATAAGCTGCGGGGCCTCATTTGCATAAATATTTGCATAATGTTACCATACAAAGCGCAGACGTTAATGATGCACATTTCCCAGAGCTGACATATTCCAGTTAATAAAATCAAAATAAAGAGATTTTTCTACCTTTTTTGTGCATTTTTTTCAGTTCCAATTGTTCCAGCCACTTTCTTCTGGTTTCTTCTGCTAACTCTCCATCGTCTGCTGTCCATTTCTCCTTTCTTCTCTCCTAGTTTTTTTTCCATTCTCTCTCTACATCTGCTTTAACATACTAATCTTTCTCCTTTTGCTCTTTCCTCATTCCTATTTCATCCACTCAAATTTTACCCCTCCATCCTCAATCCCCACTTACTCTCCCAATATCCGGCAAATTGTAGATTTTTCTTCCCTCCCACACAAAATATTTTTCCCCTCTCCATTTCACTCTCCCAGCCCCATCTCATTCTAATCCTCCCCCAAAATCAGCTCCCTTCTAGTTCCAGCCCCACCCAGCATCCGCTCCCTTCTAGCCCCCGCATAAGCCCATTTCCAGTCCTATCCTAGCCCCACCATCAGCCCATTTCCAGTCCTAGCTCCCTCCCCTCACAGCCCATTTCCATTCCAAGCCCCCTCCCCATCAGCTATTTGCAGTTCAAGCCCCCCTTCTACTCAGCCCATTTCCAGTCCTAGCAACCCCCCAGTCCATTACCAGTTCAAGCCCCCCCATTGCCCATTACCAGTCCTAACCCTCCCATCACCCCATTTTCAATCTTAGCCCCCCATAGCCCATTACAAGTCCTAACTCCCCCCCCCCATCAGCACACCTCCAGTCCTAACCCCCATCAGCCCATTTCCAGTCCTAACCCTCTCCCCCCCCCATCAGCCCAGGTAAATTTAAAAAAAAAAAAACCAACCACCTTCCTTCTGTTGCTGCTGCCGTGGCAGCGGCAGAATCAGCTGTCATGCGGCCCTTTTCCCGTCTGCCCGGTAGAGCCCTCAGCTCAGCTCCATCAGCGGCAGCTTTCAGGGCCACCTGCGAAGAGAGTATCTCCCTCTTGCGCGGCTCTGTTAAGCCTGCCGGAGCTGATGCCCTGGCAGGCTTAACAGAGCCGCGTGAGAGGGAAATATTCTCTTTGCGGCTTGAAAAGCCCGCCACTGATGGAGCTGACTGAGGGCTCTGCCGGGAAGGGGCCATGGGACAGCTGATTCTCCCGCTGCTGCAGCAGCAGAAGCCAGGGTTTGTCGTGTTTTTTTTTTTGTTTTTTTTTAATTGACAGTTGATTCTGCTGCTGCCACGGCGGCAGCAGCAGAAGCCAGGGTTGTGGTTTTGGTTTTTTTTGTTTCCTCTGTTGCGGGCCGCATGTTTGAGACCCCTGGTTTAAAGCCTTGTTAAACCAAGTTCCTGGAGGAAAAGTCTATAAAGCATTAGACTTGGAGAAAGTCAGCACTTATCTCTACCTATAAGCCACAAGGAATGGGCCTTCTCCTTGGAGTTCCGCTATGTACTCGTGACTTGGCTTGACCACTGTTTGGAGACAAGATGCTGAGTTTTATAGGTCTCTGGTCTGACCTAGTTATGGCTCGCATTGTTTTTATGATGTATGCAAAGTCACTGTTTTGCATCATGAATATTTTTGCAAGAAATCATTTTCTTGCAGAATTATTCCAGGGAACAGTTAAAATCAATCAAGACCTACTGAAAAAGCATTTCATAGACTTGTCATTGTTTCCCAAACTGGTCTTCAAAGAACAAACCCCAGTCACTTTGGATTTTGGGGTATCCATAATGAATAGGCATACAGTATATTTGTATATAGCAGGCCTTGTGCCATCCTCTATTGCCCTGTCATGGGAAACTCTAATAGGTGTCGCCCTAACCTAAGATTTTAACAAAGAAAGTTTTATTTGCAAAAATAATAGATACGAGAGTATGACACACCCGTATTGAGACAAATTAAAACAACCCAAGGCTCTGTGTCTCCAGTTCTGCATGCTGACAGACTGTACAGTTCCAAAGAATAATACAAACTCCTCTGTTGTAAGGAAGGAATGAAAATGTCCATTCAGTTGAGAAACGAAATAAAAATCGCTGTCGGCCTCTTGGAGCATTAAAGTGGCACCTCTGCTAGTGCAGCGCATTCAGCAGTATTTCCTTGTGAAATGGATGGAAATGTCAAGATGAACGACAAATAGAAATACGATGGCACAGAGGCTCCTCACACTAGGGAGAGACCTTAATCTTGCCCTGGTTTGCTTATTCCTCTTCCTAAAAAACCCTTAAGTGTTCCACCTCACCTACAGTGTTACTCCCATGCAGGGGAGATCGCCAGTGGGGCACCCATAGGCAAATGGGGAGACCACCTCTATTCCCCTCCATTGCCCCATCCATATCTTTCCCTTATCTTGTGGCTGATGTTAAGGAGCAGCAGTGGCAGAAAAAAAAATGTTCTGTTTGTAGGACTCGGCGTGGGGCCTGTGAGCCCTTTGACACTGACAGGTCCTAAGGTGCCCCCCTCCCTTCTGCTCACACAGACTGTTATCATGGAAGTCCATGCAAGCTGAGGAAGTGGTGCCGCTGGACCCATCGGTGCCAGAGAGCTTGCAGGCCCCATTAGTTGCTGCTGCTGCTGCTCAGAATTGCCCCCCCCCCCCCCTGAGGCCTTAGATCCAGATTAAGACCTGCAGGCGGCAGCAACACTCCAGCACCTATCAGAATTTGGCGCTGGAGTCTGTTGCTTATGTTACTTATAGCTAAACCGAGGACTGTACCTCTGCAAAATGACAGAATAAAGAATGTATCGTACACTATTAATTGTACTTCATGCTTCTAAATGCTTAAAGTGTCAGGGACACTGTATAAGTGTTGCAGTGAGAGGATCGTGTTTTTGCTTGAAGAGGTATCAAGATTCCAAACTTTTTATGCAGTACTAAATTGTAAAAAAACCTCGCTTTTCTGAACATATTAGTTCTCAATCCTTGATGAATCACATACAAATATGGCTGGTTTAACCATTAGGCAAACTAGGTGGTCACCTAGGGCAGCATCTTCTGGGGGACAGCAAAGAACAGATGTAGTCAAAGCAAAACAATAGATCCTGACGACCACAAAAACTCAGAGGTATCTGCATGTACCTGTATCTGGAGGGAGGCTGGATGCATTTCGAATAGCCCATTTACCCAGATCTCTGGCATTTGGAAATTGCTTTAACAAAAGACATTGATAAAGCAGGCAAAGAGAGAATTTGAGAAGATGCTTGCTGTGGAAGCAGAAACACATAATAAAGACTTTCAAGTACATTCGTAGCAAAAAACACCTGTGAGTCAGTTGGACCATTAGATGATAGAGGGGTAAGAGGGGCAGTAATTGGGGACAAAGCTATAGTGGAGAGACCTGAATGAATTCTTTGTTTCGGTCTTTATTGAGGAAGATATAGGGATATTACCCATGACTGAAATGGTATTTAAAGGAGATGCCGCAGAAGAATTGAAAGACATATCGATGTACCGGGAAGATATATTACAACTATTTTGATAAACTGAAGAGAAGCAAATCAACTGGACCGGATGATATATATATCCAAGGGTGTTGAATGAACTGAAATATGAGATTGCAGACCTACTTTTAGTACTCTGTGAACTATCATTAAAATCATCTTGTAATACCTGAAGATTGGAGGATGGTCTATATAATGCCAGTTTTTAAAAAGGCTTCCAGTGGTGATCTCGGAAACTACAGATCCATGAGACTGATGTCAGTACCAGGAAAAATGGTAGAAACCATTATGAAAAACAAAATTACTGAACATGTAGATAGTCATGGCTTAATAGGAGACAGCCAACATGGCTTTAGCCAAGGAAGGTCTTGTCTTACTAATCTGTTATGTTTGAAGGTGTGAATAAACAGGTAGACAAAGGTGAGTTTGTTGATAATAGTGTATCTGGATTTTCAGAAAGTCTTTGACAAGGTACCTCATGAGAAACTCTTGGTGAAATTAGAAAGGCATGGAATAGAAGGCAATGTACTACTGTGAATCAGGAACAAGTTAAAAGATAGAAAGCAGAGGGTAGGGTTAAATGGCAAGTTTTCCCAATGAAGAAAGGTGAATAGTGGAGGACCCCAGGGATCGGTGCTGGGTCTGCTGTTTAACATATTCATAAATGACCTAGCAATGGGAATAACGAGTGAGGTAATCAAATTTGCAAATAAGACAAAATTATTCAAAGTTGTTAAAACCCAAGAGGATTCTGAAAAATTGCAAGAGCACCTTGATAAATTGGAAGATTGGATGTTCAAATGGCAGATGAAATTTAATGTGGACAAGTGCAAAGTTATGCACCTAGGAAAGAACAACCCAAACTATGGTTAAACGATGCAAGGTTCCACATTAGGAACCACCACCCAGGAAAAAGATTTAGGCGTCATTGTGTATAACATGTTGAAACCCTCTGCCAGTGTGCAGCAGTGGCCAAGAGAGCAAATAGAATGCTAGGTATCATAAGGAAAGGAATGGAGAATAAAACAAAGGATATTATAATGTCTCTGTTCCATATTGTGACTGCACCTTGAATATTGTGTGCAATTCTGGTCGCTGTATCATGAAAAGGATATAGAGTTATTAGAAAAGATACAGAGAAGAGCCACCAAAATGGTAAAGGGGATGGAAGGATACCCCTATGTTCATGTTTGTTTATTAAAACTTTATATACCGCCCAATACGGTTAGCATCTGAGGAGAGGCTAAAAAGGTTAGGGCTCTTCAACCTGGAAAAGAGACTGCAAAGGGTGATATGATAGAGGTCT
This sequence comes from Ichthyophis bannanicus, assembly GCA_033557465.1. Classification (NCBI taxonomy): domain Eukaryota; kingdom Metazoa; phylum Chordata; class Amphibia; order Gymnophiona; family Ichthyophiidae; genus Ichthyophis; species Ichthyophis bannanicus. The sequence continues at coordinate 109,048,242 of CM066040.1, forward strand.
ATAAATTAATGAATGGAGTGGAATTGGGTAAACGTAGGTTGCTTGCTTGTTTTACGCCATCAAATATAGAAAGACTAGGACATGCAATGAAGTCTAATAAGAGAAAATATTTTTTTCACCCAATACATAATCAAACTCTGGAATTTGTTACCGGAGGATGCGGTGAAAGCTGTTACTGTAGCTGGGTTTAAAAAAGGTTTGGACAAGTTCCTGAAGGAAATGTCAATAAACCATTATTAAAGAAGACTTGGGAAATCCACTGCTTGCCTCAATACAAGCATTGTGGAACTTGTGTCTTTTGGGAAAACTGCTAGGTACTTGTGACCTAGATTGGCCACTGTTGGAAACAGGATCCTGGGCTTGATGGACCTTTTGTTTGCCCAGTATGGCATATCTTATGTTCTTATTTGTGTGTATGTGTGCACATATATACAGGGTGGCCCAAAAATAGTGAGAACGTCTCGTAAATTAAAAGCTTAAATAGTTTACTTATTTACCTTTTTTAGCTATATATGTCTTTATTTTGACAATTTCCGGTCGCAATCTTTTTTTATTTTTATAATTTGTCAATTACATCTGTCGTGTGTGTGTGTGTGTGTTATGGGAGAATGGGTGTTCAGGTGATCTTGATTATTGAATTTAATATTCAAAAGCTCAAGATGGGGAGGGGGTATGCAAGGCTGAAGGTTCACTTAAAGTGCCTAATACCCGTACATCAACTCTAAGAAAGCATATTAGTATGTCACATTATCTGGTGAATACAGTGGCAACAGGCACAAAGAGCCATTTATGCGCATAAAGCCATGTCTGAAGACCAACCCCCCCGCCCCCCCCCCCCCCCCGATGCCTAGGAATGCCTCATTTCTCAGTGATAGGACAGTGTATGCACTTTTCAGAGCAGCTGAACTCACAGATCGCAGGCTCTGTTCTGAACCTGTTGTAGCATGTATGGGATCCAAAATTAGACCTTAAGTAATAAAAAGTAATCATTATATTTCCTGCAAAAACTATACAACGAGGGGCCTGTTTATGAAGCCGGGCTAAGCAGCTACCAGGGGCGGCCGAAGTAAGGCAGGCGATGCCAGAGCGGCTGAATGGAAGCCTGTTGAATGTTGTGCCGGAGCAGTTGCAAGATGGAGTGCTGCGGGATATAGTGTCCTGACGCAGGATTGGCAAGTAAAGTATAGGCTCTCTGAAATGTACCACTATGTCGTTTAATTTTAGAAGGTCTTGTTAAGGTATCTGGCTTCCTGAATCTGTATAATCCCTGATGAATTTTGCACTTCGCATTATTATGTTTTGCTTTTTTAAGAAAAGATGAATGTTGAACTTTTAAGACTGGTTTGCTTTTCTGGCACAGTGAAGATAATTAAATGGCTCTATGAGATTTGCAGAGTGTAAAGTACCTCTGGAAACCTGGCAAACTAAATAGTATGTTTGGCTTGAAGAAAGTCCAACAAAAATATAATTTTTATAATTAGTAGTGCTCCTGGGGGTCCATGTTGAGTAGTGGGATCTAATTCCCACTTTAGCTACTCAACTGTGTCTTACTGTTACCATGCGGTAAGTTACTGCACAGTAACTATTAACATGGCAAATAGCGCGACACAGCTAATGCCACCCCAACAGATGTAACCAAATGCATCACCATTATTTGCCATTCAGTGAACATGCAGCCGAGAACTACTCTGCATTAGCTGAATGACAAAATGTTGGCAACATCCCCAACAGTTCATGCAAAGCTTTAGCAGTTGCCACAAAGTAAATTTAACAATTTAGGTTTTGCAGTTACCAAGCCTTTTCTGCACTTCAGTAAATAGAACATGACTGACAAAGGGACCAATGGACAAATGGAGCAAGTCATCTTGGATTCTAGAGTTATCAGAAAGCTCCTGGTCATCTGATCCAAAAAAAGAGGCAACGTTCAACAGCAGATCACTGCAAGCAAACAAAAGCAGAAGGGCAATGAACCAGCGAGGAATATCAAAATTCTTTGTTGCTGAATACTCAAAAGTATTTAAAAACAAAGCAGTCCTCTCCAGCGACAGTGCTTAAACATAAGTCCACTACACTCATTTCCTCATACCATGGACCAACATGTTTTGACTGATGAATAATTTCCTGACCAGTGGACTGCTGATAGAAACGGATGCAGCATCTGTGTAGTTCAAAGGCTTTTTCCTTTGGGACAGTTTCTCTAAATGGGTTAGTTTGTGCACACCATGACGGTCGTGAACATCACTTCTAAGCCCCAGGGTATGTGGCTTTCTATCTATAGGGCCTTGATATTATTTCATACAAATATTGGGCATCAGTGAGAATAACTTGGTGTCCTCAAGGCTTTTTCCATAGAGAAGAAGTCTGTCTCCCTTATTAATTGGCCCATGAAGCAGGCACTTATGCCGATACATGTCAGACCTCAAAGTTGTTAAAACAGAAGAAGATTGTGAAAAATTGCAAGAGGACCTTGACAAATTGGAAGACTGGATGTCCAAATGGCGGATGAAATTTAATGTGATCAAATCGGTTATGCATCTAGCAAAGAACAACCCAAACTATGGTTACACGATGCAAGGTTCCACATTAGGAAATGGATTTAGGTGTCATCATGGATAATACATTGAAACCCTCTGCCCAGTGTACAGCGGCGGCCAAGAAAGCAAATAGAATGCTGGGAATCGTAAGGAAAGGAATGGAGAATAAAGCCAAGGATGTTATAATGCCTCTGTATTGTTCCATAATACAACCGCACCTTGAATATTGTGTGCAATTCTGGTCATCATATCTTAAAAAGGGTTTAACAGAATTAGAAAAGGTACAGAGGGCTTAAAGGGTTAGGGCTCTTCAACTTGGAGATAAGATAGAGGTCTGTAAATTAATGAATGGAGTAGAACAGGTAAACATAGATTGGTTGTTTACGCCAACAATAAGTAAAAAGATTAGGGGGCACACAATGAAGCTACAATGTTACCTGTTTAAGACTTATTGGAGAAAATCATTTTTCACTCAATATGTAATCAAACTCTGGAATTCATTACTGGGAGGATGTAGTAAAAGCTGTTTAGTACAGCTGGGTTTAAAAAAAAAAGGTTTGGACAAGTTCCTGGAGGTAAGGTCCATAAACCATTATTAAAGAGGAGCCGGGAAATCCACTGCTTGCCCCAATACAAGCATTGTGGAAGCTGTGTGTCTTTGGGAAACTGACCTGGATTGGCCACTGTTGGAAACAGGATACTGGGCTTGATGGACCTTGGTCTGACCCACTATGGCATGTTTAATACGAGTGAATGAATGTACTGGACTTATGTCTAACTGCTGTTTGCTGGATAGAGCTGCCTTTTTTAAAAAAAACTATTTTAATTGTGAGCGTTCTACATTAAAGAGTGTCGACGTTCCTCGCTGGTTCATTGCTTGTCTGCTTTTGTTGTTTCCAGGTCATCAGGGACAGGAGTCTCGGTGTGAATAAATTTTCAGCTGTTTACTAGATTACTTTCTATTTTATGGTAACTAACTGTTTTATTACAAGAGGGGAAAATTCTAATTCCAAATGATCTATTAGTTTACTGTTGACTTATGCTGTCATCTTCTTGCCTTGCCCTCTCACATCCCGTGGGATTTTCATTAGCTAGTGCTGGCACCCTTTCAAATGGTATGATTACAATACAGATACTGAGACTTCTGAAGGGTTCCTTTTCCCAATATAATTATGCCATGGGACAATGAATACTTGTTTCCACCTTCCCACAAAATTAACTCTAAATAGGTTTGTTGAATCTGTATTTAAAGTCAACAGTAATGATGAAAATCCTACTCTGGTGAAGGTAGAGAAGTGCCCAAACTACTGTACTTTCACTAGGTAAAGAAAGCTGTCGTGAATTTCTACAGTGAGGTTTGTAGGTAGTGTTGTCAAATCCATAATGCTGGGGTATGTCTCATAGCACTAGGTTTAGCTGGGGGGTAGAGATGGCTAACAAAATATATAGCTTTAAAACTTCAGTATATCAGCTGCAACCATTGAAAAACAGTTGGGGTTTCACCTTGCATAGGTCAATGCATAAATCTTCAGAAACAAGAGAACATAAAATACTCCAAGCAAGGCTTCAGTGCATACTAGCTCTCTACGATATAAGCAGACTCCAGATCAGGGGCAGTGGAATGCCAATTTGTTTGGGGGGGGGGGACCCAACTCCATCTTAACTCTGCCCAGCTCCCCCTCACCAGACAACCTGCATCAAGGCTGCAATTGCAGCTTTCCCCTTCTATTCTGCCTGTGGGGATCTGATCTCCTATGGGCGAACAGGAGGGGTCTTTGCCGTGATCACGGTAGAGAAATATTGTTAAGACCAGGGCCTGTGTGGCCCACTCTGTTCCAATGTTTGTGTTCCACATTCTTTATCATTCAACTTCAGGTGTGCTCCTGAAGGTTCAGTATCACTGTAGCTGACCCTCTCTTCCAAGGAAACATTTTTACTATTTGTGCCACACAAAGCCTCTTGGTCTTTTCTCCCAAGCCCTGGTCCCTCCTGGACCCCCAGAGACTCGTCTCCTAGTGCCTAGGCATACTGTGTGAGCAGGGCCAGTGCTGCCTGGTAAGCTGGGTAAGCATGGCAGGAGGCTGCCGATGTTCAAGAGCACCAGCCGGCAGTGATGATGTTTGCCTGCAGGAGCAGCCTGTCTCACAGGTCCACAACATCACTGCTGCCCGCAGTCGCAACCACCTCTTGCTCTATGGCCCGTGGGAGCAGCCTGTCCCATGGGCTGACGAGCAGAAAGAGGCAGTGATCATGGCCCGCAGGGTGTTGTGGGCTTGTTGGACAGGAAGCTCCCATGGGCCAAAGAGCAGAAGGATGGGGAGGGGAAGGGGTGTGCACAGCTGCCTGTAGAAGCTGTCGGTGTACAAGCTTCTCATGCGTGGAGGAAGTCAGGATCTGCATATTCATTCAGAGGCTCTTTCCGTCTGGCTCCAGACATGTACCGGTTGTGAATTCATAGAATTTTGGCATGCCCACCATCTCTATAGCTTGTTCAAATTAAGACTTAGTTGGCTGTCCATCAGTTGACTTCCGTGGTCTCAAAGAATTCAACATCTGCTTGTGCTTAAGACCTTGCTGAAAATCCCCACCATGTATAAACCTAGAGGAGCCTTTCCTGGTCAGAGTTCACCCAAGTTAAATATTTTATGAGCCCAGCTGGGAGAAACTAATCTGCAAGGAATGTCTCAGAGAATGGGTTTACAAGGAACACCTAACAGAATGATGGGATCTCTAGGAAATCCGCAAAGATTTGGAGGCATAGAATCTTTTCTGAGATTGGTCAACAAATTCACCCTCAAGATCTGGAGATGAACATGCAGGTTGCACAGCACAGAATTGATCTTCAGTCACTGAAAGAACTGAACTTTCAGGAAACCATGCCAAAAATGAGGGCCAAAATTCCTAATAGATGGGAACCACAGACTTCAACATCTATGCGCAATTTAGGTGGGCATGTGGAAATGAGAGAAAAAATTTCCACAGTCTAGATGTCCAGAGCAAATACACACAGAGTGTCATTAATATCTTAGCAAGCTTTGGACTATCCATTGAAGACCTAGAGGAGCTTAGTCATTACCCAGATCAGCTGACTCCAGAGAACATGCCTTTAATTTTGAGGAATATACGACTGCATAAAATGGGTAACCAGATCTCCAGTACAGATGATACTAAAAACAGAGGAAGAATAAGTAAGCCTGCACAGAGCAACATAATAGATTATGGACATGGATTATGACTTTAATGAAGATCCTGTTGAGAAGCATACCTACAGTCCCCTTACAAATTTAGAAACAAGAAATGACTAACCAGCTGTACAGGCATAATCATTTCAATGGAGGCTCAACAATCAACTTTTAAGTTGTAACCAGGGAGTGTTTCCTATAGAAGAAATAAGACAGATGGGCTTCAGAATACAACATCAAATACACAGCTGCTTTTTCAAGCTAACTCTAAAAGGAAGGTACCAACTGTGTATCAAAACTCCACTAGGTAATAGGAAAATCATGTTAGAATCGCAATCTATAATTCCAGCAAGCTGTCCTATTCAAGTGCTTACACCTGCAGCAAAACTGAAAGAGGTTCAGAATCAACCAGCCTAGTGATCCGATGGCTAGTATACCCAGAGTTCCAATGGACACTGTTATGAATTGGCAGAATTGCCAAGCAATTCCTGAATCTGCTATGCAGCCTGTTACTGTTCAGCCTTCTATGACTCGCTCCTAGCATGACAGCTAATTTTATGAAAGGAAATTGGGTACCAGTGTTGTCACAGTTTTGATGCTCAGAAGATGAAGAGACTACCAACACCTTCTATGATGAATGATTGCAATGCTGCATCTCCAGGAATATTTCCATATTTGTTCTCTGTGTAACATAAAATGTAGACATTTGAAGGAGTGGATTCAGCACCAAAATACCAATACATACATCGAAAGCGGCCAGAGGTCCTTGCTACATTAAGAAATGAGGGAAATAAAAAATATGACCGGATTCCATGGAAACGTTCAGCTCCAGTGGTTCAAGTCCTAGATGTTTTAGGAAGTCAAAACACAGAATTCAACAATCGTGCTCTAGAAACCCTCCAAAATTTGGGTGGACAAGATCAAGAAATCGAAGCCCAAGAATACCTCATTCCTGTCCAGTTCATCCCGAAGACCCATGCACCCGTCCCATGCATCCTTCCCTCTCTCCTCCTAAGTCTGTCTCTACAATGAGCTAGATGTGGAAGGGGCATATATTTATTTTTATTTATTTAGACAGATTTGTATACCACCTTATCCTTCAATCAAAGTGGTCACAACACAATTGGAGGGATACATTTAACAGAAGGGGAAACTGTGTTTGTAGGTCAAAATGGGAGTGGGGAGTAGGGCCAGGTGGTGTAGGGAGCTGTTGGGCCAATTGGGTGGTATCTAGTGGTAGGTACTTAAAGTGGCTGCTCATAGGCCTCGGTAAAGAGAAGAGTCTTGAGTGCCTTGCGGAAGTCTTTGGTGTCGTTTAGGGTCCTTAAGTCCATGGGGAGGGTATGGCCACCATTTCTGTTTTGTGCCACAGGACAGGCTGCTTCTGCGGGCTGAAGAGCAGAAGTATGCAGGAAAAGGAACTGTGGCCAAAAATGCACAAGTGGTAGGATAAAATTTAAATGGGCGGTGGGGTTTGGGAAAGAAAGATTGAGAGGAGATTGGAGGGCATGGGTGAGAATGCAAGGGGGGAGGAGAAAGAGACAGAGGTTGGAAGGTAAGAGTGGGTCAGTGGCATACTGGGCCTATTTGGCACCCGGAGCGAGTAACACCCCCACCCCCCAATGACACCCATGGGCAGACTTGTTTGCCGTATGGTGTGCCGCTGCCTCTACAAGGCCTTATTTAACAAAGCACAAGCAGATGTTGAACTCTTTAAGACCACCAAAGTTCCCGGTGGCTGTTATCTCCTATGTGAAGTCTTGTGATGTTATCACGAGACTTTGAGACAGGAAACAGCACAGGGTCTGGGGTGAAATCAGCAGCATGCTGTATGGCAAACAAGTAAAGTAAGTTTGCTGCTGCTGCCATTGTTGCGTGCCACTGATGCCATCATCTTTTTGTGCACTCCCTTTTGGCTGGCACCTGGAGTGGGCTGATTCCACGGCCCAGTCATTGGTATGCTACTGGATTGGGGGGAGGCAACAGAAGGTCTGCAGTGAGGAGTCTAAGGGGTTCAAGGGGTTGAAGGTTAAAGAGAGGGGAGAAAAGGGCACAATGAATATATGCTAAAAGGCACAACCCCCCACCCCAAGGCACAAAGCAAACTTAAATATCTTTTAAATAGAGGGGGGCTGACAGCACAGAACGGCAGGTACAGCCCTAAACACAGGCATGATGGGGGGGGGGGGATGATCTGCACAGAGCTGCAGTTACAACCACTCTAGCCACCTTACTGGGCAGACTAGATGGACCATACTGGTCTTTATCTGCCGTCAAATACTATGTTAAGTACCCCACTCCCGCAGCATACAAACGTATATACAGAGGCATCCTACCCCCACATCTCTCTCTCTCTCTCACACACACATTCCACCCCTGCACCATACACACAAATACAAATGCACAAGCAGACACCTCACCCCCACACTACACCACATGCATACATACATAGTCACCACACTCACACACCACATCCACTATTTGAAAAGGGACATACATATAGATAATGTCAATTATAAAGATTCCTCATAAACGCCTACTACCATAATGAGACACTTTATCGTCTCTCTTTGAACTCTTCCTATATTCACTCACACACACACACTTATCCAGATATGTATGATTTTGTAAATGAAGGAGACTCATATCTGTCACACCGTAAGTGTGCTGTTTTCACATGCACACATAGCCTCACAGATATTAACATACACAGCACACACATGCATGCAGCCCCCGACACACTCCATGACACAGGCATGCATATAGCCCCCAACAGGCCCCATGACACATGCATGCACACACATACATTCACACACATGTATGTAACATCCAACAGTCCCCTGGCACCCACATACACATGTGCATGTGTTGCCTCCAACAATCTCCATAACACGCAGAAAGACACATGCACCCACAGACACACACACATGCATGGACCCTCCTGACACTTCTATGACACACATAGATGAAGCCACTGAATGTCTGATCCTGTGAATCAGGAAAATGCACCATTGTATCACACTGTGAAGTGTGCATTTTCCAACCTGTTTCAGCTTTGTTGCGCGACACCAAACATGCTGAACCTCCCTCCTTCCCTTTTGTGGCATGCCGCTAGGGTGATAATTACCTTTATATTCCAGCTAGGCAACCAGCCACAGAATAGAGGGAGTGGGGAAGCTTCCGGTGTAGTGAGTTGGTTGGTCAGAATCAGACACACACGTATGCCACAGTGCACGGCTTGTGGCTACTATCACTGTCAGTCCACTACAAGGAGTACTACCACTAGCTCTCATGGGAGGCTACAAAGTGATCTTTCCACTTTCGGCATGCCAGCACAGTCTCTGCATGTTTCACAATTGCAGCACTCTCAAAGAAATATCAAAGTCCAGCCACGTGCTGATTCTCATGTTGATGCTGCCACTGTTGACTGTTGGGACTGCTGACATCAGCACGGGGATTGAGTCCTGCCTCTTGGTATTCATCTCTGCTTCCGTGCTGCTTACATCCAGGGATAGCAGTGGCTTCCCCCAGCTCTCTCTTAATAAGAATTTATTGACTTTTTCTCCAGGAACTTGTCCAAACCTTTTCCATTTTTTATTTATTTTTTTTTTTTTTTAGCCCAGCTGCACTAATGCCTTTTATCACCTCCTCATTATATGTCTGAGTTATAAAAGAGCTGTGCAACCATTATGTAGAGACAGAGTGGTGGTAATATCTGTAACAGCAGCAACGGGCAGGAGAAGAGAGACAAAAGTTAAGTGGTTGTAACCTTTGCAGATCTTTTTTGGGGGGGTAAATAAATAAATACATTGACTTTGTTTGCTTAGAACATAAGAGATGCCATACTGAGTCATACCAAGATCCATCAATCCCAGTATCCTGTTTCCAACAGTGGCCAAACTAGGTCATGGGTACCTAGCAGTTTCAATCACATTAACCCATTGACTATCACAGCCTGTTCATAGGATGTTAAATATTTACTCCTCAGCACTTATTTTTATTCCAGCTATGCATTTGCCCCATCACTGCAATGTGCTTCTTACAACATTTGATTTGAAGGACAAATACTAGCATTACATGAGCAGAGTTCACAAAGAAATTTTGGGAAGAGGGGTTGCAGCCTATCATTAATAATAATTAGGGAGGGCACCGATGTATAGGTTGCAGGGGGTGCTCTAGAGACCCTAGTACCGGCCCTGCCTGTGAGTCCCAGCATATCTCGGGAAGGGTGGCGAAGACAGAAAAAGCCCAAAACTTAACACAAGTTTTGACATACTCGTCCCCTTAGAATAATGCTTTCCAAACATTTATCCAATATGACCCAATTTTAACACTTAAAAATTCATGTGACCCCAGATAACGATGAAAACAAAATAGCAGACCTTCACTCCCTTCCTTCATTTACTTTCTCCTCCCCATCTAACCAAAGCATAAAGGCAGGGGTAACAGTCGGCACAGGGCCCTCCATGTCGGGGTGCACTCGGAGACCCCGGTACTGAGCATGGGATTCCAGTCTCGCAGGACAGGAGAAGGCGACGAGACCTGTGAATGCTCACGGACTCCCAGGCCCTATGCTGGCTGCTATTAGTGGCACCGGAGGTCCAGTCCTGTTTGTGTCCCCAGTCCCTGATGATGTAACCCCCTAATTACAGTCTTGACCTACAGTTTGGGAGCCACTGCCTTAGAGAATGTCATAGCCTCATCCCCTCTCATAGTGACCTCACCACTATCGGAGCTCCTGCAAAATTTGAAGTAATGGGAAAATGGTTGAATCCTTTCCATAGTATTTAACATTTGTGGAACAAAAATACAGGAGAAAGGTGGTGTGCTTTCATCGTTTAAATATTGTGAGCCAGTAAAAAATCTAAGCATTGTGTGTTCACATCCCCCATCTCCCCAGGAACTCGTTGGCAACAATTTTCAAATTTTATATTTTGGGAATCTAGATTAGTCATATTTAAATCTAAGATCAATAATTGATGATAAGAAATCGGGGATAGATTTGGATTAGAAAGGGACTTTTCAAACCCAAATTGCTAGATGTCAGAGTTCCTATTACAAGCTGCAACTAGTGAGAAAACGTAAATCATACTATAACAAGAAGATGCTTTGTGCAGTGACATGTTCTTTGGTTTTGACTCTTAGTTTGTTGTAACGTTTCATGGTGGTCTCTCAATCTCAGCTTTGAAGAGGTTGCCAAAATTACAAAATATTACAAGATTTCTGACAAGGCTGCACTGGCTACCTATAGGAGAACAGGCACTGTTTAAATTACTAGTTTTGGCATTTAAAGCACTTTGTGATGCAAAAGCAACGTTTTTGAAGGATAGGCTGAGTTGGTCTACTCAAAGGCATAGGTTACAGTCGTCAAAGGATTAACTGCTGATTGTTCCATTGCTAAGGATAATAAGCAAATATTGTTGGTGGGCCAGAGTGGTTTTGGTAAGCATGCCCACCATTGTGGAATAAATTCCTTTTTACAGTTGTGTTCTGAAACAAATATTTTGCATTTTAGAAAATGGTTGAAGGCTTTTCAATTTCCACAGGGTCGATTTTGTAGCAGTGGGAGTATGGTGTAAATGTTGGGGCCCTGGAGACAGATATGATCTTGTGGTGTTGTAAACCATGCAATATAAAAACTAATGTGTTTTTACTCTGTTGCAAACTGCTTTGGATGGCTGGGTTCCAGGGAGATGGCATAGCTATTTTTGTAAATAATAAAATTGTCAAGGCAAAATAGCACGTTGCCCATGGAAACTGCCTCTGAAAAATCAGCTACCCTGTATGCAGGGAAAAGTCCCCATTGTGTTCTGTAACATGCTTGCTTTTGTAAGCGTTTTCATAGAAGTGTTTTCAGAAGGGGGAGGGGGTTATGGCAGGGATTGCAATGATACATATACCTTTGTATTTCAAAACATGTTCAAGCTTATTTATCAGGGTTTTTTTATACTGTCTCCATCTAATTAAGGGCTAGCTACAAAACAGTTTATCACATAGACTGAAGCCAAAATCACATTCAAAAAAAACAACACATACAAACAGTCATAATCTCCAATGAATTTCTCAACTGAAAACCACATATAAGGGGTGATCTTAAGTCTGTATTTTAAAGGGACGTATGCCCATGAAAGGACATTTGTGCTAACTTTAGACAGTTGCCATTCTGTAAGCATGCAGATACTTTCGGCTTGGATGTGCACAGGGGTGGTGCTTGGACAGAGTATAGGCGGAGCCTAAATTTACTGAAGAATCTAGGCACTGGCATTTACACCTGTTCTAGGGCAGGTGCAACTGGCATGACTAGATAGGGGTGTAAAGCCGTGCTTCAATGTTATAAAATAAAATATGCATGTACTTCACTTTATATAATAGGCCCCAAATGTGCATGTGGCAACATGCATGCGACCGGCCCCCATTTCTGCGCCTCCCCCTGGTCCACTTGCACGTTGCATTGATAATCTGGTCTATTGTGCCCCCTCCTCGACATCGGCCTCTCTATCCTTTCGTCGTTTCACTTTACCAGCTCCACTGGTGTCCCTTCACCTGGTACTTCTAAATTGCCGCTCTCTCAAATCTGTCTCTTTTAGTTCGGGACCTCATTGACCAACACGCGTTAGATCTCTGTTTTCTCACTGAAACCTGGCTCAGGGATGGGGACCTTCCCATCCTCTCTAGTTCCCTCCCTCCCTCCCGATTTTGCAGCGCTTTACTGCTCTCGGCGGGGCAGAGGTGGAGGCGGGGTGGCCCTTCTCCATCGTGCCTCCCTTAACTTTGAGGAAGTTCCATCACCGGTACCGCTGCCCCCATAATCCCTCCTCCTGAGGCTTTCCTCCGCCTCCCCTCCCCTCTACTTTCTCCTTCTTTACTTCCCTCCCTCCCTTGCAGCCTCCCAGTGGGAGGCCGCCCTGCAGGCTATTTCTGATCTTGTGCTACATTTCTCCAACCTTATCTTGCTGGGCGACTTCAACGTCCATCTTGATAATCCCATTAGATCAAAGGATCAGGCCTTCGTTAGCCTTCTGAAGGATGCTTCCTTACATCAGCACGTGGTTGGTCCTACCCATGTGGCTGGTCACACCCTAGATTTAATCCTGTCTCCGTTGTCACTACAGCCCACAATCTCACTCCCTTTCACCTTAAGTGTCCCTTGGTCGGATCATTTCTGCGTTTTTTCTTCACTTTCCTTCCCCCAGTCAAGGCTCGGACCCCCAGCCCCTCCCATTCCTCTCCTCCGTCATAACTTATCTCAGGAAACGCTTCAGGCGTTCCCTCCAGCCTCCGCGATTTTCCCCACTGACTTTGCCGACCACCCCATTGATGACCAGGCTACTCTTTGGGACTCCATCTTATCTACCTCCCTTGACAGCCTGGCACCCCTCCGTCCTGTTTCCCAGTCCGCTAGGGTACCTCACTCGCCCTGGTATCATCCTACTCTCCGCACTCTTTGCTCTCAGATGCATCAAGCCCAACGCCATTGTGCCCGTCATCCCTCACCAGAGCTCCGTCTTCGTTTCCAACTTCTGTCTTCTGAATATCGTTCGGCCACACAATCTGCTAGACTCACCTTCTATTCTGCTCAAATCTCAGCGGCAGCTAGCTCTTCTCGGCAGCTTTTAAGGTCCTGCAGAAGCTGTCGTCCACCAAAGCTAAGAACTCACCGGCCACTTCTACTCCGGATCCTCAGTCCCTCGCCACCTTTTTCTCCAATAAGGTATTGACCTTACACTCCTCTTTCTCCTCTCCACCCCCCCCTCTCTCTCCGTCCCCTCTTCCCTATAGTTTGACCCCTCTCCCCCTGATCCCTTCCTCTGTTTGCTCTTCACCTACCTCTGTCACTAGTAATCCTGTTTGCATGCATACTTGGTCATCTTTCCGCCCTGTCCTCTCAGCGGAAGTGTTGATGTTTTTGTCTAAATCTAGGAAAACCACTTGTGTCCTCAACCCCATCCCCTCCCGGTGGCTCTCCGAACCTTCCTTACAATTGGTCCCAATCATCACCACTATCATTAATTCCAGCTTTTCTTCGGCCAATTTCCGACATCTTGGAAGTCTGCTATCCTTCACCCTTTATTGAAACAGCCTTCCCTCGATCCATCTGTCCTTTCACATTGGCGCCCAGTATCCAACCTCCCATTTCTCGCTAAGCTCCTAGAACGCTGCGCTTTTGATCAACTGAGTGCCCATGTTGAATCTACCAATTCCCTCCACCCACGTCAGGCTGGTTTCCGCCAGGGACACAGCACCGAAACCGTTCTCCTTGCCTTACAAAAGGAATTGCACATCGCCCATGACCGTGGTGATATTACTCTCCTTGTATCACTAGATCTGTCTGCGGCATTTGACCTGATTGATCATCCTACACTCCTGTCCCGACTCTCTGATATTGGTCTCCGTGGTGCTGTTTGGCACTGGTTTCGCTCCTTCCTCTCCTCCCCTTCCTTCTCTGTACACGTTAATGTCCAGGCCTCTCCCGTCCTTCCCCTCACTTGTGGTGTCCCGCAGGGCTCTGTGCTTTCCCCCATATTGTTCAATATGTTTCTTGCTCCGCTGCCCTTGATCTTTCAGCAATATCCGGTCTCCTCTTACATTTATGCAGATGACATTGTTCTCCTGTTTCATACCTCGCCTTTATCCCCCGATGTTACTCAGTTAAATCTCTGCCTTTCCCATATCGCTTCTTGGCTATCAGAACATTTTCTTCACCTCAATCCTGCGAAGTCCTCCGCAATGTGGGTTTCCTTGGGTGGCTCATGTCCCACTCTAGCTCCCTCCATCGATTCAACCAGCATTCCGCTCACATCCTCTTTCCGTTACTTGGGTGTTCTTCTAGATCCTTCTCTGTCCTTTCATGAACATATCTCCATGATCTCCCGTCATTCCTTTGCTGCTCTACGACGTATCAGGGCCGTCCAATCCATATTACCCATTAGCTCCCTAATCACTCTTGTCATTGCTCTCGTCATTAGCAGATTAGATTACTGTAATGTTTATTTAGCCAACCTCCCTAAATACAGCCTGCAAAGGCTGCAGCGCATCCAGAATACTGCCCCTCGCCTCATCACCTCTTCCAGTAAATTTGACCACATTACACCTATCCTCCTTCAGTTGCACTGGCTTCCCCTTCATTACCGCTTCCATTACAAATTTCTGATTCTCCTTCATCGGGCCATCTACACCAGTACTCCTCTCTATTTGGCTGATTGCATTTCTCTACATTCTCCTCATCGTCAACTCCGTTCCATCAACACCAATCGCCTATCCCTTCCCTCGCTCTCCCAAGCCCGCCTAGAACAGACACGACACTCTGCCTGGTTCTTTCTTGGACCTATGTTATGGAATACGCTACCCACTTATCTTCGGCTAGAGTCATCATACCCCCAGTTCAAGTCTTTGCTTAAGACATATTTATTCCAGAAAGCCTTTGACCTCCTCCCTGAAGTCCCCTCCTGACTGTCCTATGTTTTGTCTAATATGTTATAAATTGTCTTTGTTTGTCTCCCACTTTGTCTTTATGGTTTATTATGAGTTGGTTTCACTATATGATTTGTTTGCCCTTTCTGTACCTCTCTTTCCTATCTAACTTTGGCGTTCTATTTCCTGGTGTGCAGTGTTTAATCAAATTTTTTTATTGTACATCGCTTAATGCTTATGCCCTAGCGGTATATCAAATATGTAAATAAAGATAAAGATACGTGCATGGGGGTTTATAAAATGACCCTCTAAATAACAAAGCCTTATACTTCTCACAGAATGCTAAAACATGATCAATGGCCTTCAACTCTTCTTGCAGGACTCTTAAAGGAAGAGGCACATTCAAGGTCTCTGTCAACTTAATTCCAGAGGATACTACTACTACTATTACTATATAACATTTGTAAAGCACTACAAGACATACGCAGCACTGTACATGTACAAATAAGAGACTCCCTGCTCATCAGAGCTTACAATCTAATAAAGACAGGCCACACAACAACTGGGGACTAGAGTTATTTCAAGAGGAGAATGGCAAGATACAGAGAGGTGATCAGCAAGAGAATAAGGGGATTGGGATCCAAATGCAGCCTTGAAGAGATGGCTTTTTAGCCCAGGTTTAAATAGGCCAGAGGGTATATATAATTTCCCCTGAGAGGATCAAAGGCCATGTTCTGGTATTTTAAGACTGTGGAACCATTCTTTGCAATGTCTTAAAAATCAATATAATTTTAAATTCAGTTCTCTGCTTAATTGGTAGCCAGTGCAAGTTTTTAAACCACAGGCTAAATATGATCCTATACTCTCATTCCAATCACCAGCTTAGCTGTGATGTTTTGTATTAACTGTGGTTTCCCCAACTGTAACACTACATATAATGATTTGCAATAATCCTCATGAGCTAAGTGCGCAAAGAGCAGTTATCTATTCATCTTTCTGCAAATAAGAATGCATAATACAGATTTTCCACAAATAATGCCACCAAACAGAGGGGAAAAAACCCACCACAGGGGTCTAAATAGCAATAAAAAAGCAGCAGGCCATGGTATATACCAAACAAATTAAAGAACAGTCAATCAAGCCAATTTTATTACATAAATATACATGCAAAAGCATAATTATACAAAACATAAAAGTTCATAAAAAGCCTACCATGTTTTGGCCAAAGCCTATGTTGGAGGAATAAAATCCAATGCTAAGTATGGTTAAGATAATATTTCTTCCAAAGGGTGAGGTACAATCTGTAAAAAGGACATAGGCAAAACAAAAATAAAAACAGTATAACAAAAAATTAAAATATAAAAACAAGAACAAAAAATATCAATAAAAAAATCAAATACCTCTAAGACATCTTACCATCTAATTGGAAGTAGCTCTTGAAAATCACCTGCAGCAAAGAAAAGATAACCACCAACCTCCCTTTAAGACATCCTTGCATGTTATAAGTGGTCTTGTCCTGTCACTCCTTTTCTTGCCTTTCCTATTTTAATTGGAGTTCCTTTCAATTTTCTCCCTAAATTTTAATTGTAAACCACTTTTGTATGTTTTATCAATGGTGGTATATCAAATTTTAATAAATGATAAACGGTTAAGAAACAATAAAGCACTTCAAACTACTTATCCCTATGACAAACCCATTAATCTAACTAACGTCAACGTATCCACCTGCAACCAAGTGAAAAACTCAATATACAGGTATTCAAGCAACGCGGGAGCCCAAAGCTTATCTGCCTCGGCCACAAAGGCAACAGCACTAGAAGAAAAATAAAACAGAACATGTACCATGTCAATTGCACGGACTAATACAGGTGAAAAAAGACAAGTTACATCAGACGTCTTCATAATAAAAGAAGAGCATACCTAAGACCTATATACAATGGGCCAACCATAATAAATATTTTATATATAGCTGGTGCCATACTTACATGCAAGATATCAATATCTCATATCCTCAAAAGAACATAGCGGCACACGCTGTTGAAAAATCAGTGGCACAATCTGTTATGGCTACACTCCAGTTATTTATACATCTTTTAAAATTTCCTGCATTACAAATTACCAAAATAAAAAAGAGTGACTTAAGCATACTGAATGAGAAGGCACCAGCTGGAATATCTATACTGTAGTCTGCAAATGGAACGAAACTAAAAAAACTACATAAATGTAACGAAAAGCACCTAATGCTAAAAAGAGTCTAAACAGAAGCAGACCACCCTAAAAAGCACAGCTTTAAACTCCATGCCCACGCTGTCAAACTGAAAAACACAAAAACTACCAGGAAACTTACCCTACCACATTTCCTCTGTGCTTAACGCATTATGACTGGCGCGATTAGACAGCAGGCTGCCTTTAGAACGGCTTTCTTGCTGAACCAGCCTCAATGGCAGTGCTGCCAAAACAAGGCAGTTTAAAACTAAAGCTATCAAAAATGACCAGAATGACTATAAAGACATATAAATAGGTGCAAAGGCCAATGGAATGCCCTCTCACCCTCCCCCCAGAAACACAAACACACCACCCCACATCATCACTCACCCTTCCCATGGTCCCCACCTGTGACTACATGACCACTTCTCCTTACTCCTCAGTTCCCCTTCCAACACAATCAATACTCCCCCCCCCCCCCCCATGCCAGCTGCTACCCAGGGCTCTCCCTGGTGGTCTAGCAGGGAATAGGAATGATCCGTAGCTTGTCCTACTGAATTGGGTGCCTGGGAGTGCTCTAGTGCTGGCTATAACTTATAATCACAAGTTCGACAGGTCAAATGTAGAAAAGAGACTGATGTACGTGTAAACAGCAAAGGAAAAGAAAGCGCACACAGTAACGCTCAGTGTATTTAAATTATAGGCAAATGAGCTGCACATATTAAAATGACATGCTAATATAGTCTTCGTCTGATGCAGAGAAATGTGTAGAAGACTTTGTAACCAGCCGAAGCATTAATTCTCTATGCCTGGGTCTGAGGTGGCTTAAATGTCCTGCGCGTGCCCTTGACGGTATTTTGATGGCATCGGGGGGCTTCCCTCCCATGCCTGGTTCATCTGAAGGGAAGTTTGGAGACACTTTGCCTCAGATGATCCAGGCATCAGGGAAGCCCCAGATGCCATCAAAATACTGTCGGGACATACAAAGTGGCCCAAAAAAAGTGAGAACATCTCGTAAATTAAAAGCTTAAATAGTTTACTTATTTACCTTTTTTAGCTATATAACATCTTTATTGCGACAATTTCCGGTCGCCACATTTTTTTTAAATTTGTCAATCGTTTACATCTGTCTTTTTGAATTTTTAAATAACTTATATGCTATAAGATGTTCTCACTCTTTTTGGGCCACCCTGTATATGCAAATTAGCTACACTGTACCCTAGTTTAACCCTGCCATTTGCACCACAGTTTAATGTGTGGCTAATTTGCATATGTGTCCCTTCTGCATGCTGGTGCTGAAGTCACGCGCTATTGATGTGCTGTATAGGGGTGTAGAGAGTTAATAGCGTGTGACTTCAGAGCTGGCTTTCTGCATTGGCCCACTTGTCTTTTCTTTCAGTATTGCTGAGCCAGATGGGTTTTCTGATAAGCTGGTTGCCTTAACCTCCTTGTACCACATAAACAGGAGAACATATGTTTCTAAATCAACCACCAGCTTAGCTTCCAGCAAGATGATCCCCTTACCTTTTCTCTAACCCAGCAGGATTTCACCCCACTATCTTAACCAGGTGAAACTGAAACTAGAATCCACCTTTACCTGTGACTTCACCACATTCTCCAGACTACGTACTAGTTTCCTGCCATATCCCTGGCTTTATCTTATGCCTGCTTTCCCTCCCACTTTTAGGTTCTGAGACCCTTTAAGATATTCCTCTAGCATGTGCTTTAGGGGCTTCCTGTTGCCACAGCTAGCAGGGATCTCCACTTTTTTCCCAGGACCTCCCAGGCTGTCTACCCTTAACAGGCTTTGTTGGTCCTGCCAGAGCTGCACCTTCTTGGTTAGACTTCTCCTTTCTAATCCTTTGAAGATAGCTCAAAATAGGAGCTTAAGGAGAACTTAGCTTCCCTTAACTTTTTTTCCTATAACTGCTTGTAGCTAGGGTTGCCAGCATTGTTCCCTCTAAGCTGTGCGCGTGTGTGCGCGCACACACCTCGCCGAGCGAGCACACATTCTTTACAACAGAGCGCACAAAAATTACGGTTCTGATTCTGATAGAAAACAACACAGACGTCTTAAAATCTGAAAGTTGTTGTGTATTTACGGTTTTCACAAGTTCTACAATATTTTCTAGTGCAATCAATGTGGTGTACATACTGTATTCTGACGTGTAGTCAAATTTTAAAGTATATAACTCAGAGTGTCGTTATGTGGTGCACAAAAATTTAACATTCTTTCAAAAGCTGCACAGCTGATATTTTATGCGCACACAGCCTACAGAAAATTAGAGGGAACATTGGTTGCCAGCCACCTGTGGGAACTCCCCCTAGTGTCCAGAGGGTCAAAATGCACTGATGTGCACCCTCGCTAATCACTCTGTAGACCTTTTTGCTGCAAGAATACAGTATCTCAATTATCAAGAAGTCCTGGACATAGGTGACCCAGGTTGCTGGAGCTGATGATGAAGTGGCAGGGCATCCAAGCATAGCATTCCAAAGCACCAAAGCTCTTCCCAAAGGAGTCATCCTTCCAGTCTACTTCAAGGATCAGATTCCTGAAATTTTATTTATATATTTAAACTCATTTATATACCATCTTTCTACTATTCAAGGCAGTTTACAGATAACAAAAGAACAGCAGTGAAGGGGTGCATACAGGTAGCCAGGACATTGAAAAATATGAGAAGTAACAGTTTTTAACTATACACAAAGATGTGTGGGATTCTGGATTGGGATATATAATAAGTTGGGGGTTTGTGGTGTTTTATCTCACACTTTCCCGCAGGTCTGGTGTTGTGGTTGTGCTGTAGTGTTCTTGGAATAGGAAGGTTTTTCATTTTTTCCTAAATTCTGAATGGTTAGAGCATCCTCTCAGATCAGGTGGGAGGGTGTTCCATATGGTTGGGGCAAAAAGGAAGAATGCACCGTGCATGTGAATTGTTTACTTTTTGTTTTATGGACTGGGATGTTGAGGAGGTTGACAGAATTTGGTCTTCGGAGTCTGTCACTTTTGGGTCTGGTAATTTAAGGGCTAAAGATAGATTGCTGATTCATTATGTAAGTCCTTTGTGAATCGTAATGAGTGCTTTATATTGTATTCTGGCTTGGATGGGGGAGCCAGTGTAAGAGTTTCAGGGTAGGAGTGATGTGGGTTTGTCTGGGGGTTCTATGGATTATTCTTGCTGCGGTATTTTGCGCCATTTGGAGAGGGTGTAGGGTTTGTTTAGGGAGGCCATGATATATAATGTTACATAATATATACTAATACATATGTTATATATATATATGTGTGTATATATACTAATACATCTTGAAGTTGAAGTTTTGTTCAATGTAAATGTATACATCTGTGTACAATTGTTAAAATGTTCCTTGTAAACCGCCCTTGATCGCTGGAAGGGGTGGTATAGAAAAATATAGATAAATAAATAAAATAAATAAATAAAACTAATGTTGCAGTAGTCGAGGGTGGGGGTAATCATGGCTTGGCAGATGGTTCGGAATGAGTCTGGACTTAGAAGAGCGTGGAGGTTCTTAATTTATAATAGATGGATGGGATTGTTTTTCTTATTTGTTCTTAGTTGAGTTTCTGGTCAAGGATTATCCCTAGGTATTTGACTTCACTTTTCATATTGGTGGTGTAATCATCAAGCTTTAGAGTGCATGGGGGGAGGGGGGATAAGATGGATTGGAGAATATGTGGAGGGCCTCTGTCTTTGACTGGTTGATAAGATTGTGATGTTGGAGCCATTGCCTAACCTTGGTGAGGCATTTACTGATGTTACTGAAGTCTGGTGCTGAGGTGTTAAATGGGGTGAAGAACATTGTCATCTGCATAGCGCTGGTACTGGATCTTATGTTCTGTGAAGATCTGGCTTATAGGCTGGAGGAAGATAAACCACTTCAAATGAGAATGTGAGTCAACTATATTGTTTTGCAGTCCCAAGTCATGCGTCACCCAAATCATTAAGTCCAGCTGCAGATGCCCCAGGATGAAATTTCTTAGGACATTAGTGATGCTCGTACATTTGGCAGACTTCTGTTAATGAACTTCACTATCCAAGGTGCTGCTTGGTTTGGTTATCGAGGAAGGGCTCCACCACCAACCCCAGTTTGTGTTCTGCTTCTTATGTCTGCCACATGATTCTGGCAAACGGAGCTGCTCAGGGCAAATGTGCACAGAATGCTTATGCTTTTTGAGGTACTTGGCTAACCGTGGGATCTTATTATCTACCTACTCCAGCAAGGGAGTTTTGTCCCTGCCACTGAATCACTTTGATTGGGTAAGGGCCTTCTCATTCACATTTGTGGAGGAATTTGGAGGCAGAATGATTGGCTGAGCAAAAGGAGAAATCATGGAGGCCTGAAAGGGGCACACTGAGGTATTTTCTCATTATTTGTTTGTTTGTTTATTTATTTATTTATTTATTTAACATATCTTCTATACCATGCTATTTGTTATCAGTGTGGTGTACATTTAACTGAACCTTATACAATGCAGGCGGGGCTGCATTGTATTTACAATATCCATGGAAGCTGTGCCGAGGCCTACCCTATCCAAGGCAGAAAAAACTTTGGCCTAAACTCCCTCCTTTGACCCATCTATCATCTTAAGCCAATTTCTTGTTTGCTCCAAGATATATACTTGTTTTCCTCCCAGAGGTGGGCTGTGGGGGATTTAAGGCCATGTGCAGAGACTCACTGGGGGTCTCATCCTTCCTAACCTTGCTGGCATCTGTACTTTCTTTTGCCTCCCCTATGCCTCTGGCATCACCACATTTCTCTTCCCAAACCAGAAAGAGAAATCAGGTGAGCGATGCTCCTTAGTTGCTGTGGTTTTTGTGTCTGCTGGTTTCTGTCTGAAGTCAGAAGTGTGCAGGGCACCTAGTCTCGCAAGACTTGCTAGCTCTATGCAGTTCTGATTTCAGAAGAAAGCCAGCAAACAACAATAAGTTAGCAGCAATGCTACTGCTGAGCCCCCCCCCCCCCCCTTGCTGAAGGGGAAGAAGACAGAGAGCAAAACTGCCTTTGGTAGCAGCGGCAGTGGCTCACCTCCATCTTTTCTGTGCAGGTAGGTAGTGGAGGGCAGGAGTTTGGAATAGGAAAGGTTTTTTTAGTTTTTTTCCTAAATTCTGAATGGTTAGAGCATGATGGGCCCAGGATTTGGGGCCTAGGTGCCATGTGCCCATAGCTAACATACCTAGCAGGGATGGCCTTAGAGGGAGTAGAGTTCCTGGTCAGAGTGGGGGCTGGGTGCAAAAAAAACTTCCCTTCCATGCAGAGGGCTAGCCTTGTTTCCTCCATCTTCTTTCTAAATCTTTGTGAGCTACAAGAACGTGTCCATGTAACCCAGTAGCACACAATATTGTATGGGGTGTTATTTACTAATTATATTAGCAAACTTCATAAAATTTCAGATACAATGGAATTTTGTCCCTTAATAAAGCTTCTGACAAACAATAGATAGGTTTAGTACAAAGGAACTCAACTGGAGGTATAGTGCTTAGCACAATGGTTTTGTTGCAGATAAGGCGATTATCATGCACTAAACATATGGAGGCCGATTCTGAAATCATGCACATCTGGGCAGCGGATACATCCATATGGAAATGGGCAGAAATAGAACCCAATTCTGCACATGTGGGGATAGACGCAGCCTCATGCACAGAATCGACACAGATGTGCTAGGCACGGCATGTACACAGCACAACGTTGTGCGAAGACGGGTATATCCCAACAATGGCTTTGTGCTCACTGTATTCTGAAAAGATGTACATCTGTGACCCTGCTTGTGTCCACGATATATCAGCGAATGGCCACGCCCCCCTTTAAAATGTGCAGATATGAAGCTGCTGTGGGCACAGACAGTGCTGTTATGAGGCTGAATGACAAAGACAGTTGACGATACCTATAGGTGGATGCAAGTTAGATAACAGAAACTAGTCTGTGGTATGCCCAAAACACTACAAAGCAATTGCAGTGCTCAGTAATGTAGCAGGAAAACAGGTAGAGAGTGAACCTACTGGCACAATATGCAGTGCAGCACTACATACATGCAGTAGACAACCTCCCAAGGTGTGCACGTTGTGAACCTCTCAGGAACATGACTGTACAATGCCAAGTAAGGACATGATCCCAGTAGAATAGGCCCTCCATAGCAAACTACCCAAACATTTCCCCTGCACTACTAAAGGGCCATTGGAATGACAGCAGTCAGCGGTGCAAGCACCACACAGACATGACCAGAGATTCCATCGTCGCCCCCTACAATTGCACATTTGTAGAGACCAATGTTGGTGCACCTGGAAATGGCACACTGTGCTGTGCACTGTTGCACACCCTCCCTCTGAGATCCCCCTAAGTAGTGACAAGGAAGTGATTGTGGAACCACCCTGCTCACCTCCTGCCTGTATGCACTGGCACCTGGTGATGCTGCAGAAAGCCCTATGGTCTAGGAACCTGCTAGGCATACTTGTCCCCTCCCCCCCCTGGATATGTGGATGTCTAGACCCCCCCCCCCCCGTGCAACCCTCCACCCATGCACTCTCACTTGCAGTCACACAGAAACAGCTGTCTGCTAAAAGACTGCCCTGCACCGAATGTCGTAGCTGATGAAACAGAAACCATAGCAATGAGAACTTCCAGCCCAGCATCATACCTGCTCATTGCATTGCCATTTGGCTACTTACATACACGATAACTACAATAGTGGACCTCTAACAGATACAGAGATGCAGTAGACCCAAACAGCCCTTCCAGTATATCAGTCTCAGGGTTCAAACCCGTATGTGCATTGCACATCATAGGCCCACATATGTAAACAACTGCAACAGTGATTTGTGCACAAGATATGTGCCATATAGCCACCGGCGTACGATTTCCCCAATATAATGTTCCAATAGGATTTACATATGGCCTTATCTGCATCAAGGGACTGTACACATTGCATAGAGCATATTGTAGGGATCCACTGCGTGGAGCGCAACACTCCAGCTGGCTGGATGCTGCAAATAGTATCGATGACTGACTGGGCTTACATTTTCACATGGGGTGCTAGGACTCGGGCAACAGTATCTTCCAGGACATGGGCATTGTTAGGGAGCTCTAGCTGTGCCCCTTTAGTTCACACAGCTGGATTGAGTCCCTGTTCTCTACTGCATACATTTGCGGGGGTGTTTTTCTGCTGCTTTGAAGTACATCCTCCCTCTCCTCTGCTTTCTGTTCCAAAACACTGAATGCTTTAGTTTTCCAAACTGCAGTCATATCAGTGCATGGTGTAAGTTAGACATTCATGTACCACTATTGGCTGCATTACGGTGAGGAGCAGTAATATTTCTAAGTTCTATTTTTATGTCATGGTTTTGCAGCTTTAACCTAGACGTCTGCGGGGCCGACTTCAGTCGTACATGGGTGTGACCGGAATACACTTTATATATCTCTGTGGCTGGTCTTTCCCACCCATGTTCTGAGATCCCTGTTTAAGTGCTGTGTACGGGTGGCAGAGGTTTGGAATATGGTTCTCTGCATTTTTGCAAGATACATGTCTGTCTCATACAGATGGCTTATTCGTGGTTCAGAATGACCCCTTTAGTTAATAGAGACCTTGGTATGTAGAGACGTACCTTGTGGCATATTCTAGACAGTAGGATTTGTGTATCACAAGACAGGATATTTTGCAGAAACAAAATTAGACCCTCTGCTATTTGGGGAAAGTCTATGAGATGTTTTAATTTACCAATGCAAATGGTTATGTTTTCAGAGTTGAGAGAGAAATTGAGGACCTTGAAAACGAAGAAGTTCAGATCTCAACTAAAGAAAAGGCAGTTTTAAAAAAGCTGAAGTCTGTTGAGAGAACAGCTGAAGAAATCATAAAAGTAAGGTGTCTAATGTTCTTGTGCTGCTTTTCCAGCAAAACAAATGTTGGTATTCGCATGCGGGGAAGGAGGATGACTACTGAGAGACCTGCCCCCACAACAGCCATGCTGCTTGCAACCAGCCACAGTGTCTATGAAAAGGCAGCATTGCAAATATTACACCAGTCCTTAGAACACACCTCTTGTTGGGAAAAAGAGAACAAGCCAGATTGCTACAAATTTCTGTACAGAAACTACATTCTTTCAAAATGTCTTAACGTGGTCACATATGCAAAATATGAATAGAATCTTACTGATTACAAATAAATGGCTATATATTAAAATGAGAACAAAAAGCACACAAACCTGCAGTGTCCAGGAAGTCAGAAAAGAAGCAGGACTTGCACCGCACTGTGGATAGGGGCAAAATCTTTATTCGGCCATCCAGCGAAGTACAAACCCTACATGTGTTTTGGCATAAGCCTTCCTCAGGGGCTTGAGACCTCATATAACAAAGAAATGATAAATATACATGTAAATCAAAACCATGTCAAGTATTAGACCAGGACTGTGCCCAGAGAAGATATATCAAAATATAACACACAAAATGAACATAAAAGCATAAAGTCAATAATAACTAAGTGAACATAAAGGAAGTAAAATGGCAAATATTAAAATGACAAATATCATATCAAAGTAAAATGAAACAAAAAAACATAATTATATTAAAATCATATGGCAATATTGAATAAAATTAGGACTAAAAATGCATGAGTGGAAAAATTAGCTTATAACTCCATTATAAAAGTCTGTGAATAAGAGACTATGATGTCCAGTTAGTGATGCATGTAAATATAAACCACCAAGATAGACCTGTATCCTAGCAATTGTATACTGCCGGGCCAACCATAGCGATACATACAGTTCTAGTGTAAGCCCATAAAAAATTTAATTAAAAAACTGCAGTGCGCCAGTTCTAGTAAGAACCCATATATAAGGCAGTGAATTAAAAAAAATACTGTGGTGCACCAAAGGCTGACTGCAGCTCTGCCAATCATACGAAGGTTAATTCCCAAAACATTCCGATATATGTAAATATCATGAATATAAATAACCAACTAACCTTCAACTGTCTGCTCGATAGTGTTCTTCATGGTTACAAACATTGAAGTGGAATTTTTAGTGTCACCTTGCTATTTCTTAATGGCTTTTCATATATTTTTTAAATATGATTTTGATATGTTATAGAACAATTTTTAAATATTTTTACAGCACTGCTAACACAGAAGGACCCCGATTTATAGCTCCAACATATGTCGATTTGGACCTATGTAGAAAATTTCCGACATGTGCAAAATTCTACGGAACTTACAGTAATATAAAAATGCCATCAATTGCAAAAAACCACCTTAAATTGCAGGGCATGGCAACAACTCAAAGCTAATTCCCATTAATGATGGTCAGTGGAAAGGGAGAGCCTTCTCACAAGCGTTCATGTCATCAACTTGGAGACCAAAATTAAAATCATCTGCAAGCATGAAAGTGGCCAAATCATCACCCCCATTGCTTGTGAATTTGGCTATGCACCATCTACAATCAACATCATCGTCAAAGATGCAGTCCGCATAAGAGAGCATGCTGAAGGTGCTGCTAGAATGAAGGCAACAATCACTAAATGTGAAGAACCCATTAGTGAGCTGGAAAAATTGTCGTCAGTTTTGATGGAAGACCAGGCTCAAAAGCGTGTTCCCCCTAAGCCTTCAGTTAGTTCAGGCCAAGGTCAAAAGCCTTTTTGAAGACATCAAGGCCAAGTATCCGGATGGTCTCAAAACCTTTTTGGCCAACAAGGGTTGGTTTCAACGTTACAGAAAGTGTGTAGGGTATCACAACGTGAAAGTTTCTGGAGAGACTGCAAGTGGTGATGCCGAGGTTGCAAAGCAATACCCTGAGTGGTGCTAAAAAAAAAAATCGACAAAGGGCCCTATCTTCCAGAACAAATTTTCAAAGTCAATGAGACTGGCCTTTTCTACCACAAAATGCCATCTGTTGTTGTCAAGTGCCGTCGAGTCGGAGTCGACTCATGGTGACCCTCTGGATAGCTATCCTAAATTGTGTTCGGTCTTCAGTCAGGCGGCTCATTGTTGACAGACTGGTACCCATAGCTGCTGTTATTGTATTGATCCATCTCATTGCTGGCCTTCCTCTTTTGCGTTGACCTTCTACCTTGCCAAGCATGATGTCTTTCTCTAATGATCTCTCTCTTCGCATGATGTGTCCAAAGTATGAAAGTCGAAGTCTTGTCATCTGAGCTTCTAAAGAAAGCTTAGGTTTGATCTCCTCTAGTACCGACTGGTTTGTTCTTCGGGCAGTCCATGGTATACACAGTATTCGCCGCCAGCACCATAATTCAAAGGCATCAATTTTCTTCCTGTCTGTCTTTTTCACTGTCCAGCTTTCACATCCATATGATGTTATTGAAAATACCATGGCTTGAACAAATCAAATCTTTGTATGGAGAGAGACATCTCTGCTCTTGAGAATCTTATCTAGGTCTTTCATAGCCATTCTGCCAAGAGCAATGCGTCGTCTGATTTCTTGACTGCTTGTTGCTTCTTTATTGATAGTTGATCCAAGTAGGTTAAAGTTGTTCACAATTTCAATTTCTTCTCCTTCAACGATGAACCTGTTGATTATGCCAGTTGTCATGATCTTTGTCTTCTTTACATTAAGGTGCAGGCCCATTTTGAGACTATATTCTTTGATTGTGAGAAGCAAATGTTTCAGATCATCTTCACATTCAGCCAGTAATGTGGTATCATCAGCATAGCGAAGGTTGTTGATGAGTCTTCCACCAATCTTCACACCTCTGTTATCTTCATACAATCCTGCTTCTCTGATGATTTGTTCTGCATATAAATTAAACAGGTAGGGGGAAAGTATGCAGCCTTGTCTTACACCTTTGCTTATTTTAAACCATTCTGTTTCTCCTTGTTCCGTTCGAACTGTTGCTTCTTGATCAATGTACAGATTGTGCAAGAGAACGATCAGGTGTTCTGGTATACCCATGCTTCTTAATGTGGCCCAGAGTTTCTCATGGTTTACACAGTCAAAAGCCTTGCTATAGTCGATAAAGCACAAATAGATATCCTTTTGGTATTCTTTAGTCTTTTCAAGGATCCATCTCACATGCGCAATGATGTCTCTCGTTCCTCGCCCTTTCCTGAACCCTGCTTGTACGTCAGGTAGTTCTTGTTCCAGGTATGGTTGTAGTCTCTTTTGAATAATCTTCAGTAGAATCTTGCTGGCATGTGGGATCAGAGCGATTGTGCGATAATTTCCACAGTCAGTTGGATCACCTTTCTTTAGTATTGGTATAAACACAGATCTTTTCCAGTCAGTTGGCCATGATGCTGTCTTCCATATTTCTTGGCAGAGCCTTGTAAGTACAGTAACAGCTGCATCAGATTGCTGCAATACTTCTATGGGAATGCTATCAATGCCTGGTGCTTTGTTCTTTGATAAGGCTTTCAATGCTGCTTCAACTTCTTCTTTCATCACCAATGGTTCCCGATCATAAGGTACAGGTTGAAATGGCTGTTGGTCCACTTGATCTTTATCATATAAAAACTCTGTATATTCCTTCCACCTTTTCTTGATCTTCTCAGCATCATTCAACATAGAACCTTGAGCATCTTGTAACATTCCAATTCGAGGCTGGAACTTTTTCTTTAACTCTCGTAGCTTTAGGAAAGCTGATCTTGTTCTTCCTTTAATAGTTTCTGCTTCTATTTCCTTGCAAGTGTCATTGTAGTACTTTTCCTTGTCCTGTCTTGCTGCATGTTGGAAATCTCTGAGTTCTGCGATTGTCTTTCTTTCTCCTCTGGCTTTAGCTTCTCTGCGTTTCTGGGCAATTTTCAGAGTTTCTTCCGTCATCCATTTTGGCCGTTTTGCTTTTTCACCTTTTGTAGAGACTTCTCGCTTTCTTCCAACACAACCTTCTTGATGTCATTCCATAACTCTTCTGGAGCTCTGTCATTTGTATCTAAAGCAGCAAATCGATTTTGCAGGCAGTCTTTAAATTCCAGTGGTATATTCTCAAGGTCATATTTTGCTGCATTCATGAGTGGTTTGCTCTTTTTCAACTTTAGCTTGAGTTTGCATACTAGTAGTTGATGATCTGTACCACAGTCAGCTCCAGGTTTTGTCTTTGTTGATGTTACAGAGCTTTTCTATCATTGACTTCCACAGATGTAGTCAATTTGATTTTTATACAATCCATTGGGTGAGGTCCATGTGTACAGTCGCCGCTTGTGTTGCTGGAAGAAGGTGTTTGAGATGAATAGATCATTGGTCTTGCAGAATTCTATCAGTCTTTCTCCAGCTTCATTTCTGTTGCCAAGTCCATATTTTCCAACTACTTTGCCTTCTTCTTTGTTGCCAACCTTTGCGTTCCAGTCACCCATGACTATCAGGATATGCTGTTTGCATGTTCTGTCAATTTCAGCTTGTACTTGTTCATAGAACTCTTCAATTTCATTCTCTTCTGCAGCTGTTGTTGGGACATCTACTTGAATTATAGTTGTGTTGATAGGCAGTCCTCGTAGACGAATAGAGATTAAGCGTTCACTGACTGCATTGTATTTCATTACAGTTCTTTCAAGTTGTTTCTTTATTATAAATGCAACACCATTTCTTCTTTGTCTTTCATTTCCAGCATAGTAGACCATGTGATCATCTGATGCAAAGTGCCCGATGCCAGTCCATTTCAGCTCGCTGACACCCAACAGATCAAGTTGTACACGTTCCATTTCATTCTTGACCACCTCCAACTTTCCTTGGTTCATGCTTCGTACGTTCCATGTTCCAATGCATAAGACATCTTTACAGCTTCTGACTCTCATTTCATGCGCAGCTACATCAGCAGTCAGACTTCCCGAGGGCTTTGATCCAACCACATCATAAATGCTGGCTTTACTCTGAAAAGTCTTCAGCTCTTCCCCAGTAGCTAGTTGAGTGCCTTCCGACCTGGGGGTCTCATCTTCCAGCACCATAGAACAATTTGTTTTGTTGTAACTATCCATTGGGTTTTCATGGCAAGATACAGAAGTAGATTACCGGGCCTTTCTTCTAGGATGTACATTTCAAAGGAGGAAAAGAACAAGCCGGGGCCCAAAGCTTCCAAGAAAAGAGGGTACCTCTTCCACTGGGAGGTAATGTATCCAGAATGTACAAGGTAAAGCCTCTACTCATTCACACGTCTGAGAACCCTTGTGCATTGAAAGGCATCACAAAGGCAACTCTCCCTGTGCATTTCTGATCAAACAAAAAGAGAAGAAAAGGGCAAATGTTCAAACTTCTCCTGACCAATTTATCGTGAGACTAGAAGAACTGAGCACCAGCAGTGACCTGCATTTGGAAGAGAGCCATTGTCTGCTTCTTGTGCCATTATCCCTGCCTAAGAAAATGACGCCAGTTTTGATTATTCCTCCACAATATTATGTTTTTTGTTGCTTTTGAATAAAAGTATTAACATTTATTATTTTGTTCATTCTTATTATTGTGTATACTATAACATGGCTCCGAGTTACATAAATATTGACTTACGCATAGGATCGCGGAATGATCCACTTATGTAAGTCGGGGACTTTCTGTATATCATTGTTTTGATCCTTTACGTTTGTTTAGACATTGGGCTCTGTTGTTATGCTCCTTTTTATAGCTTTAAGTGGATCTTTTAGTGTCACTTTGCTATGTTTAACAACTCTTAACATGGTTTTTAATGCATGTTTTAGAACATTGCCCCTTTTTTTCTATATCTAGCCATAGTCTGCATGCTCTTATTTTACTCCGCTCTTTCTTCTCAATGGGAGCCACAGTGTGTTTTGATTGGTTCGCCACATGGAGTACGCGCTCCATTTCTACGCGTTTTTGCCTTGCTTCTGAAGGCCCATACATTTCTTTTCAGGGATTGGATTCATCAAGAACTTTAGTTTTTATCATGGTTTTTTTTTTGCTTGCTTCATTTTTAAGTTTCTCATTTTTGCTGGTGGGAGCTTCTGCTGCTTCTCATTGGTTACTGGCATATATAATGTCATTTGCCTCGGTTTAAAATGGCTGCAAATTAGTTTGGCTTCACGGTTTGTAACCACAAAGAACATTAGCGGGCAGACGCTTGAAGATTAGTTTTGATTAATTATGTTCATGACATTTATGTATATCAGAATGTTTTGGGAATTAACTTTAGTATGGCTGGCAGTGCTTTGGTGCACCACAGCTTTTTAATCCACTATCTTTATATATGAGTTCTCCCTAAAGCTGGTGCACTGCAGTTTCTCAATCTAATTTTTTATGGGCTTACACTAGAACTGTATGTATTGCTATGGTTGGCCCGACAGTATACAATTGCTAGGATACAAGTCTCTCCTGGTGGTTATATTTACATGCATCATCGGTGTTTCTTCGATCTGAATGCTGCCACAGCTATGATGTCTAATTGTGCTCCCATGAATCTAGCACATTTAACTCCATCCCTCGCAGTTGGGTTAATATTATTTTTTAGCCAGTAGTACTCCACTTAGGACATTCTAAATGATCTATTTGGGAATATTTTGGTCCCATCATTTAGCTCAGCTTTACAAGCAACTTCACGGGCTCCTCTTTCTTGCTCTATCTGATCTCCATATACTTTTTTGAACTCTCTGGTTCCCTTCATAATAGACCTTAAATTTATATATGTTTTAGAGGTAGGGTTTACTTTAGATGCTCTTGCCCTCACTTGCACTAGTTGGACATCATAGTCTCTTATTCACAATTCTCATTATGATATTGGTTCACCATGATATATAGTTCCAATTTGGTAGACTCCATATTGCCTTCTTCTGATGTCTCTTTTACATATTCATTGTTTTTATTATTAATAGTGTTGACCTTTTTAGCCATACTATTGGCAGAATTGCCTATTAGAGTATCCTTTTTGTAGGTGAGTCCACATATATTTATGTATTTAGAGTTAAGATTTTTTCCTTTGGATATGAATATGTTTTATGTTTGTATGGCCTTTTGTAGTGCAGTTATAAGCTCATTTTTTCACTCATGCATTTTTAGTCCTCATTTTATCCATTATTGCCATATGATTTTAATATAACTGTATATGTGTTTTGTTTCATTTTAATTTGATATAAAATTTGTTATTTTAATATTTGTAATTTTACCTCTTATGTTCAGGTATTTGTTATTATTTGCTTTATACCTTTATGTTTCTATTATATCTTCTCTGGGCACAGTCCCTGGTCTGATATTGACATGGTTTTGATTTACATGTTTAGTTATCATTTCTTTGTGTTATGAGGTCTCAAGCCCCTGAAAAAGGCTTATGCTGAAACACGTGTAGGGTTTGTACCTTGCTGGATACTCAAATAAAGCTTTTGCCCCTATCCATTGTGTGGTGTGAGTCTTACACATATTAGAAATGTGCAAACAAAAACTAAACTAGAAACTCCAAGAAGCTGGAACTGTGCCAAATACATAGATAGTAGAAATCCTGCACATTCAGATTCCCAAAGCTGGTATATTCAAATCACTAAAGCAAAGCTACGGGGTTTTTTCTATCTGTATTGTCTGGACAGCACAGCACTGTCACAGCATGTCTCCCACATTTTGCAGGAATTGAGGATGAGGTTGAGCGATTTATGTGCTGGCTGCTACATGTGCTTTCACATTCACCTAAGAGTCTGCAGGGACTGGCTGAAGATAACATTTCTCCGATGAGGCACGCGGCACTCTCTATTTGTGCATTTGGGGTGTGCAGAGTCTAGGCTCTTTCATTACCCTTGGAAACACAGGAAAATTTTAGAAGAGAATGCAAAAGGTGGTCAAGTACTTGGTACCATCAAGTACCCCTTGGGGGAAAAAAAGCCCTGCTTGCTTGAACCTCATTCCAACTTATAAAGTATTTGTCATAAGTATGGTGCAAATGAATTTTGGCATGTTGAGCAAATGCCTTATTGTTAACACCAGTCACACAACCTATTTTCTGACTGCTTCTTTCAGGCTGCAAAGGCGGACATTCAGGAAGGTATGTTGAACTGAAAATGTATTGATGGAGAATATGAAGTGAATACCACCATCATAGAATGGCTGAATCTGTGAAATCACACAGCACTTATTGCTGTGGAACTCCAGCAACTGTGTGGACTTCCTTGAAGCTGTTCGAAGGTTCTTCCAGTCCTAAAATGCTGATTTGGCAGCCCATTGTTTTCTGATGCAACCAATGAGAGTCTCGAGGTCCAAGTTTCTCAGAGACTGGGAAATTGGTGGAGAGTTTCATTGCTTGACAAGTTAAAGTAGATTTTTAAGAATTATATGGAAAGGTAAATAGTAAAAGCTATATTTTTTGGATGGAGAGAGAACTATATTATTGAACAGTCTTCCTTATATTCGCAGAACCAGCTGGGTACATATATACCAACATACCTGACCTGCCAAAGTCTTTTAAACCCTCTGTGCTGAGAAGGTCAAGAACTGCAGGAAGACAGAACGATGATGAAACGAGGAAAGGTAATAGTCAGAGCTTTTATTGCAACACAAAGTTCAGGCTTTGTGACGTGAAAATCTCATAGAGCCAAGTCAGTTTTCACCAGTGGGGATTCCCCACAAAGTCAGCTACTTCCCCTCCTCCCCTTCTTCACTCCCAGCTTTCCCCCTCTACCTCTGCTACCCTCTCTTCCTTTTTTGTGATCTCTGAAGAGGAAACTGCATGCCTTCTTTCTTCCTCCAAACTCACTACCTGCTCCTCTGATCCTATTTCCACCCATTTTATAAGCCCCATCTCCTCCACTGTTGTCCTTTCCATCTCTCATATTCTCAACCTGTCGCTCTCCACTGCAACTGTCCCTGCAGCCTTCAAGCATTCTGTAGTTACACCTCTCCTCAAGAAACCCTCACTTGATTCTACCTGTCCTAATTATCGACCCTTCTCCCTCCTCCCCTTCGTTTCTGAACTACTTGAATGTGCGGTTCACCACCGTTGCCTTGACTGTTTCTCCTCTCGAGCCCTCCTGGATCCTTTACAATCTGGCTTTCGTCCTTTATGCTCTACTGAAACGGCTCTTGCCAAAGTCTCCAGTGATTGTTCCTGGCAAATTCCAAGGGCCTTTACTCTGTCCTTATCCTTCTTGACCTCTCTGCTGCTTTTGACACTGTTGACCACAACCTTCTCCTTGATATCCTGTGCTTGCTTGGCTTTAAGGGCTCTGTACTATTCTGGTTCTCCTCTTCTCCCCCATCGCTCTTTCAGTGTTTGTTCTGGTGGCTCCTCCTCTGCTGCTATCCTGCTCTCAGTTGGTGTACCTTAAAGATCTGTGTTGGGTCCACTCCTTTTCTCTCTCTATACACAGTCCCTTGGTGCATTCTTTATTCTTTATTCAAAACATTTGATATACCGCCCATTGCCAGAGCGTCAAAGCGGTGTACAATAATAACCAAGTGCAACTGGTGAAAGTAAAGGAGGAAGAAGGAATGTCATCGGTATGATAGGAGAGCCAATAGAAAAGAAGAGAGAAGGATAGTAAGGGCAGCGGTAGACCCAGGGGGACACTATAGATAAAGACAAAGGATGCTACAAATAAAGACCAAGACAAGAGGTGGTAGACAGGACTGGTGGGGGATGGGAGGGGCTGTAACCTGAATACCAGAGAATGTAAGGCGATATTGCAGAGGAGAGTAGTTCAGTTGCATCTTGGTGAATGGACATCAGAAGGAATAGGGAGATCGTAGGTCTGTCAGTAGAGGTGAGTCTTGAGAAGGGCCTTGAACCGGGAAAAGGATGCTTAGGTACGGAGAAGGTGGGGCAGAGAGTTCCAGAGAGCAGGACTCAAGAAGAAAAAAGCAGCATGATGGGTCGATTCGAGGTGGGCCTGGGCAGGGGACAGAAGGAGGAGACTATTATCATGGGCTGAACGAAGTAGACGGGGAGATGGCTGGAGGTAGATGATGTCGGCGAGATACTGGGGTGTACTGGTGTGAAGAACCTTATGAGTAATGGTGAGAAGCTTGTACAGGAAACAAACTTTGATAGGAAGCCAGTGAAGGGAAAGAAGAACGGGAGTCACATGATCCCAAGGGGAAGAGTGAGTGAGAAAACGTGCAGCTGTGTTCTGAACTAGTTGGAGCCGACGAAGCTAATATTGAGGGAGACCTGCGAAGAGTGAGTTGCAGTAATCGAGTTGAAAAATCACCAAAGAGAGGACAAGAGTAGTAAGAGAGGAGAAGGGAAGAATGGGACAAACAGCCCGGATTCTACGAAGATGGAAGAATGAGCTACGTACAAGTGTGGAGATGTGTTGGTGAAAGGAGAGGGAGGAATCAAGAGTAACACCAAGGTAGCGAAGAACAGAGACCAGAGGAATTAGGGAAGCAGCCATAAGAGGCGCCAAAGTGGGGGAAGAGGTACCAAGGGTGAACCAAATAGCATCTGACTTTGAGGGATTAACATTAACATGCTAGCAAACCAGTCAGAAACAGAGGTAAGGCAGGTGTTGAGAGCAGAGAGATCCAGGGCTGAGGGACTTGTATGGTGGACCAGAAGAATATCATCTACCTCTCTACACCTGAAATCTCTCCAGCAATCCAGACCCGGATCTCTGCCTGTCTGACATTCTGCTTGGATGTCTCACCACCGCTTGAAATTGAACATGGTCAAAACAGAGCTTCTTAATTTTCCCCCTAAAACCACCTCTCCTCTTTCTCCTTTCTCCGTCTCTGTGGATAATTCTCTACTCCTCCCTGTTTCCTCGGCTTTCAGCCTTGGGGTTGTCTTTGACTCCTCTCTCTCCTTCTCCACACACATCCATCTGATAGCTAAGACCTGCTGTTTTTCTCTATAACATCAACAAAGTCTGCCCATTCCTTTCTGAACACACTCCTTAATCACCTCCCATCTTGACTCTTGTAACCTACTCCTTGCTGGTCTCCCTTTGAATCATCTCTCTTCCCTTCAATCTGTTCAACACTCTGCTGCACAGCTAATCTTCTGCCAGCCTCATCATGTTCATATTACCCCTCTTCTCGTCACTTCATTGGCTCCCTATCTTTTTCCGTATCCAGTTCAAACTTCTCCTGCTGACCTTATAAGTGCTTTATTGTTATGTTGTTGTGTGATATCTTTGTGGCTGGTGGTGGGGTGAATGGTTTGTTTCCTGGTAATTGAAGAACCTCAGTTTTATTGTAGTTTATGTTCAGGTTGTGGTGGTTGAGCCATTTTGTCATTGCTTCTAAGCATCCAGTTATTTTTGTGTAGTCTGGTTTGTCTATATTGAATGGAGTGCAAATCATTATGTTGTCTGTGTATATTTGATATAATATGTCATGGTTGGTTATTACTGTACCTAGTAGTTGTATATAGAAACATGATGGCAGAAAAAGACCATATGGCCTATCTAATCTGCCCTTCCATATCAGCCACTACAACTTTTTTTCCTCTGTGTTTGTCCCATGCTTTTTTGAATTTAGATACTGTCCTCATCTCTACTATCTCCACTGGGAGACTATTCCACGCATCTACCACTCATTCCGTAAAGAAATATTTCCGCATATTACTCCTGAGTCTACCCCCTTTCACCTTCATCTTATGTCCCCTCGTAGTAGAGCTTGCTTTCAATCGAAAGAGGCTATCCTCCTGTGCATTTATGCCACAGAGGTATTTAAATGTCTGTCGTATCACCTCTATCCTGCCTTTCCTCTAAAGTATACGTATTAAGCTCCTTAAGTCTGTCCTCATATGCTTTATAACGAAGACCACTAATCATTTTAGTAGCAACCCTCTGCACCGACTCCAACCTGTTTATATCCTTTTGAAGGTGTGGTCTCCAGAATTGCACACACTATCCAAATGAGGTTGCACCAAAGACTTATATAGAGGTACTATCACCTGCTTTCTTCTGCTGGTCATTCCTCTCCCTGTGTACCCAAGCATCCTTCTAGCTTTTGCCGTTGCCTTTTCTACCTGTTTAACTACTTTAAGATCATTGGACACAATCACACCTAGGTCCCGCTCTTCTTTTGTGGATATATAAATTGAATAACAAGGCAATAGGGATGAGCCTTGAGATATCCTTTGCTGCTGTCTAAATGGTTTTGAAATGTGTGGACCAATTTGGACTTGTTGTTGTCTGTGGTTTAAGTATGATTGGAACCACATGAGTGTGATGCTGTTGAGGCCTATTTCACTCAGTCTTTGAATTAGTTATTGTTCGCTTATTGTGTCAAAAGCTGCTTTTATATCAGTGAAGATTAATATGAAGCCTTGTTTTGATGTTATCGATGCCTGTTATGATTTTGTCCAGTAGAGATGTTTCAATACTGTGGTTGAGTTTGAGGCCATGTTGGTGGATGTCTAGTAGTGCAGCTTGGTCAACGTGATCTTACAGGAATGGTAGACTGGAGATCGACCAGTATGCTGAAGTGTCTAGTGGGTCAAGCAGAGGGTTTTTTAGGATCGGTTTGATACATGCTTGTTTAAGGCTAGCTGGTAGGTAACCCTGTGAGAGTGAGAGCGGAGTGATTTTAAGTATAGTTGTGCCCAATTCTTCCTTTGAGCTTTATCCGTGACACCGGGCATGGGTCGAGTATGGATGTGGTTGTGTTCAAGTTGGTTATGATATTTAGTTGTTCCAGGGTTGGGAGGTGAAAGTTATCCCAAGGTCTCCTGGGGTGAGTATATGGAGCGCTATTAGTGATTGTAGCATGTTGTTCTCTCACTTGGTTTGCAGCTTGTCATGCTGTGAGGGCTTGTGTGCATCAGTGATGCTGAGGGCTATGCTGTCAGTAGTTTAATTACCTGCAGGGTCTCCCAAGATGGACAGGTCTCAGCTGAGCTATGGGCAGCAGCAGATAGGATAATGTTGGCAGCAGAGGATCACATTTCTGTGACAACAGCAGCAACACTAAACTTAAACTGCACAGAAGAAAGGCCTGCAATCTACTTCCATATCTTGCCATAGTCATAGCAAAACAAATTGCACTATAGTACTGGAAGATGAGACCCCCCAGGTTGGAAGGCACTCAACTGGCTACTGGGAGTTGCTGAAGACTTTTCAGAGTAAGGCCAGCATTTATGATGTGGTTGGATCAAAGCCCTTGGGACGTCTGACTGCTGATGCAGCTGCACATGAAATGAGTCAGAAGCTGCAAAGATGTCATACATATTGTGACATGAAAGATATGAAGCATGAACTAAGGGAACTTGGAGGTGGTCAAGAATGAAATGGAACGTGTACAACTTGATCTGTTGGGTGTCAGCAAACTGAAATGGACTGGCATCGGACACTTTGCATCAGATGATCACATGGTCTACTATGCTGTAAATGAAGACAAAGAAGAAATGGTGTTGCATTTATGATTAAGAAGAAACTTGCAAGAACTGTAATGAAATTTATTCATTTATTTGGTTTTCATTTGTATACCGCTACTTCCAGCGATCAGTAGCGGTTTACTTTGCACAGCAAAATTGGTTACATATGATAGGAATCAATATTATTTACATTTTCATTGTGGGATAATTGTATATACATTTTGTATTTTTTTTTTTTTACATAGTTTGAGCAGTCAGTGAATGCTTAATTTATATTCGTCTATGAGGAATGCCTATAAACACAACTATAATTCAAGTATATGCCCCAACAACAGCTGTGGATTGATGAGTTCTATGAACAAGTACAAGCTGAAATTGATGGAACATGCAAACAGGATAACCTGATAGTCATGGGTGACTGGAACACAAAAGTTGGCAACAAAGAAGAAAGCAAAATGGTTGGAAAATATGGACTTGGCAACAGAAATGAAGCTGGAGAAAGACTGATAGAATTCTGCAAGACCAACGATCTATTCATCTCAAACACATTCTTCCAGCAACACAAGCGGCGACTAACACATGGATTTTACCCAGTTGATTGTACAAAAATCAAATTCACTACATCTGTGGAAGTCAATGATGGAAAAGCTCTATAACATCTACCAGTATGCAAACTCAAGATAAAGTTGAAAAAGAGCAAGCCAATCATGAATGCAACAAAATATGACCTTGAGAATATACCACTGGAATTTAAAGACTGCCTGCAAAATTGATTTGCTGCTTTAGATACAAATGACAGAGCTCCAGAAGAGTTATGGGATGACATCAAGAAGGTTGAATTGGAAGAAAGCGAGAAGTCTCTACAAAAGATGAAAAAGCACAACCGGCCAAAATGGATGACCGACGAAACTCTGAAAATTGCCCAGAAATGCAGAGAAGTTAAAGCCAGAGGAGAAAGAGAGGAAATCACAGAACTCGAGATCTGCAATGTGCAGCAAGACAAGACGAGAAGTACTACAATGACACATGCAAGGAAATAGAAGCAGAAACTATTAGAGGAAGAACAAGATCGGCTTTCCTAAAGCTACGAGAGTTAAAGAAAAAATTCCAGCCTCAAATTGGAATGTTACAAGATGCTAAAGGATCTATGTTGAATGATGCTGAGAAGATCAAGAAAAGGTGGAAAGAATATACAGAGTTTTTTTATATGATAAAGATCAAGTGGACCAACAGCCGTTTCAACCTGTACCTTATGATCCCATACTATTGATGATGAAAGAAGAAGTTGAAGCAGCATTGAAAGCCTTATCAAAGAACAAAGCACCAGGCATTGATGGCATTCCCATAGAAGTATTACAGCAATCTAATGCAACTTACAAGGCTCTGGCAGGAAATTTGGAAGACAGCATCATGGCCAACTGGCTGGAAAAGATCTGTGTTTAAACCAGTACTAAAGAATGGTGATCCAACTGACTGTGGAAATAATCGCACAATCACTCTGATCCCACATGCCAGCAAAATTCTACTGAAGATTATTCAGCAGAAACTACAACCATACCTGGGACGAGAACTACCTGAAGTGCAAGCAGGGTTCAGGAAAGGGCGAGGATGTGTGATGGATCCTTGAAAAGACTAAAGAATACCAAAGGATATTTATTTGTGCTTTGACTACAGCAAGGCTCTTGACTGTGTAAATCATGAGAAGCTCTGGACCACATTAAGAAGAATGGGTATACCAGAACACCTGATCGTTCTCTTGCACAACCTTTACATTGATCAAGAAGCAACAGTTCAAACTGAACAAGGAGAAACAGAATGGTTTAAAATCAGCAAAGGTGTACGACAAGGCTGCATACTTTCCCCCTGCTAGATTAATTTATATGCAGAACAAATCATCAGAGAAGCAGGATTGTATGAAGACAACAGAGGTGTGAAGATTGGTGGAAAACTCATCAACAACCTTCGCTATGCTGATGATGCCATATTGGCTGAAACTGAAGACTGTCTGAAACATTTGCTTCTCAAGATCAAGGAACATAGTCTTAACAGGGGCCTGCACCTTAATGTAAAGAAGACAAAGATCATGACAACTGGCAAAATCAATAAGTTCATCATTGATGGAGAAGAAATTAAATAGTGGACAATTTTAACCTACTTGGATCAACTATCAATAAAGAAACAACAAGCAGTCAAGAAATCCGATGACGCTTTGTTCTTGGCAGAATGGCTATGAAGGAACTAGACAAGATTCCCAAGAGCAGAGATGTCTCTCTCCATACAAAGATTCAACTCATTCAAGCCATGGTATTTTCAATAACTTCATATGGATGCAAAAGTTGGACAGTGAAAAAGATAGACGGGAAGAAAATTGATGCCTTTGAATTGTGGTGCTGGCGGCAAATACTGTGTATACCATGGACTGCCCGAAAAACAAACCAGTCAGTACTAGGGGAGATCAAACCTAAGTTTTCTTTAGAAGCTCAAATGACAAGACTTCAACTTTCATACTTTGGACACATCATGCAGAGAGAGATCATTAGAGAAAGACATCATGCTTGGCAAGGTAGAAGGTCAGCACAAAAGAGGAAGGCCAGCAATGAGATGGATCGATACAGTAACAGCAGCTACAGTTGACAGTCTTTCAACAATAAGCCATATGACTGAAGACTGAACACAATTTAGGACAACTATCCAGAGGGTCACCATGAGTGGACACTGACTCGACAGCACTTACCTAACATGCTGCTGTTATTACGTTTGTGAATTTTGTTTCCAGGAAGAATGCCATCTGTTGTGGATCTATGTTGTATTCTTTTCTTCGTTTTGGATCTTTTGTGAGCATTCACACAATTTCAGAGAGTTCCCTATGTTTAAGGGATTTCATTGTCAAATTGGTGTAGTGTTCCTTCTTGCACTTGCTTATCAGGATGTGATATTCTGGTTATATAGGTGTTGGTCTTCATTGTCTTTAGTATGTCTCCATTTTATTTCAGTCTTTCTGAGAGTTCTTTTTAGTGTTCTAATATCATTAAGAGTACCATGGTACGGTGTGTCTTTTGTACTCGATCCTTGTGTTGCTTGGTAGTGTTGCAGCATTGGAGTTGACTTTGTTCTAGTTATTTATTATGTCATCTAGGTCATTCATGTTATGGGTCAGCTGTGCAGATGTCTTTATCAAATTGTTTAAACCTTCTATGTTCTTATTTTTGTTCTTCCTAGTTGTCTATGGTTGAACAAAGTGTTATACTGAAAGTGAGTATGTGAAAGTCTGACCAGGACACATGTGTTCTAGTGGACTGAGTTATGGTTTTATTGATTATCATATTTGTGGGGGCGAAGATGAGATCTAAGGCACTTCCTTGTTTGTGTGTAGGTGCAGTTACTATTTGAGAGAATTGTAATGTGCTCATGGCTTGGAGAAATGAGTGGGCTTTTTGGTGGGGGCGGTGGATGGGAGGTTAAAGTCCCCTAGGACGAGGTGAGGTTTTGAGTGTGTGCATGCTGTTTCCACGATGGTTGAAAATACTTCCGTTGTTGTGTTCAGAACTCTGTGGATGAAGTGTTTGCAGCTATTATGATGACGATGATGTCTTCTGTTCCAATTGTATTCAGTGTATTGAGCTAGAGTTTGTTGTGGGCAATTATGAGGACTTCTCTGCCTCTTATTAATTCTCAAAACACAGAAGATGAGTGGAACTCAAAAAGAAGAAAGCTTCCCAAAATGATAGTAAACACCAAAATATTATTTTGTCGGACAAATGTCCACCCACCTAAACAAGAGCTAAACAAAAGCCCCGGCAGGAACCAGACCTGTCCATTTTATTCAGAAAAGAAGCAGTTAAGCATGAAGGCTCAAAACTTTAAACGCCATACTTTAAATACATTAAATACATTTCAAGTTTGATATTTAAAGTCCAGTATTTAATGGCAGCTATGTACTGTGTGGGTTGTTGGAGAATGTTGGTTTAGTATGACATTATCAGCGTCTGTTAACCATGACTCTGTGATAAACTTGGGGCCTGATTCTGTCCCGCACGGCTATCCCCTTTGTATGTCCGGTCTGAGCCAGACGTACAGTACAAAGGGGATCAGAATCACGATCAGGCCTGTACGTACAGGTCAGGACTGTGATTCAGTCCCAGCCTGCATGTACAGGCACTACTCGAATAGCTTAGTCAGGCTTTTAAATGGACCTGCAGTGCCATGGTGTCGTGTTGCCATGGCACCGCTGCTCCATTTAAAAACCACGATGTCAGCCACCACAGAAAAAGGTTTATTCCCCATAGCTCGACCCCCGATCTGGCCTCCCAAGGCCAGGGTCGGGCTGTGGGGAATAAATCCTGGCCCCCCCCCCCAGCCTCTTCCGCCCCCCAGAGTGAACAAAAAAAAGTCCAAGGAAGTTATTCTACCTAGGAGGTGGAATAACTTCCCCAGCCATTTTGCCGGCCCTGGGCATACAGAGCTGACGACAGAATCAGCCCTGTACGTCCAGAGCCAGTGACCGCCCACTCTCCGCCCCCAGGCCACCTACGACTAACTTCCCTGCACAACTGGTGGGGAAGTTAGTCGGGGGCTGCCGCCGTCATGAATAGTGGGAATGGATGTCCCGTAGGGATGTGCATCCTCACTATTCATGTCTCAGAATAACCCCCTTATTGTTTATCTTTTGATCTAGGAGATAGTCTGATATTGTATGTATTTTGTGTCTAATGAAGCGTGTGTTTGTTAATTAGTGCACATTGTATGTTCTTGGTACTGAGAGCATTTTGGTGGTGGTTGTGACCTACAGGGATGGTTTGGATCTGAATACTTCTGTTAAGTGATTTGCTGAATATTTTAAAGCCATGTAGCCATATTTGTAGGTGTTGTGTTCCCTTTAGTGTGGGCATTAAGTAGGTGTTGGACTGTAAGGGGGTTGCTCTTATTTGGGATGTTACTGTGTATGAGTTTAATGATGATCAGGAGAGTATCTGAGAGCCGCATGTCTATGCTTTAGTTGTTACCTCTGTCTCCGTAGTGTAGCTTCAGTTGTGTGTTCTATTTATGGTGGTATCATTGCTGAATTATGGCTGTATTGTGCTTTCCATGGTGTGAATTAGTTCATCACTTGGTGATGTCCAGCCCAAGGGCCCTCTAGTGAGGCCCTCAGGCATAGGCATGTCTGAGCGCACCCTTATATCACCTTCCTGCTCCCTTCTGGTAATGCCAATTGGGCTGCTCTTCTGGTTCCCAGCATCTGAGCACACTCTTATTGCAAATTGGTGTGACGGCTTGATTGGTCCTGGTGGTGGGGAGTAGGGAGGAGCTCACCTTCCTGCTCCCTTCTGGTAGTGCCGATCAGGCCGGTCTGCTGGGACATCCATCTTCAAAGCCTGAGTCTTAGCAGACCAGTGTGAATAGTCTTGCTTATTCTTAATAATAAGTTTGTACTCTATCCTTCTGATTCCAAGCTGCACATGCAGCAGTGACTGAGACCAGGAGAGGTGCTAGCTGGGAGGCAGTGACTGAAACACAGGTATATGGAAACCAGTCTGAGAGGGTATGAAGGCACTTCTGAAATGCTCAATAGGCAAAATTTCCATTTTGATTTTCCTTTTAGCAGGATCACTTACTAGCAGTTAACATGTCTGCTGCAGAGCTGATTGCATAAAATGGGCCCTGTGGCAAACAATGCACAATAATGGCATTAAAACATGCTGCTAGTAAATTACTATTACTACTTATCATTTGTAAGGCGTATGCAACGCTGTACAGACAAACGTAAAAGACAGTCACTGCTCATTAGCGTTTACAATCTAGTCAAGACAGACAACACAACAGCTGAGGACAAGGATACATCTAGAGGAAAAGTAAGGAAACACAGGAGACTAAGCAGATCAGGATCCAAAAGCAGCCTTGAAGAGGTGAGTTTTCAGCCTGAATTTGAAAAGGGCCAGAGATGAAGCTTGATGCACAAACTCAGGTAGTTCCGGGCATAAGGAACAGCAAGGATCAAAGTCTGGAGTCAGCAGTAGAAGAGAAGGGCACAGATAGAAGCACTCTGCCAAAAGACCGGAGTTCCTGAGGAGAGGTGTAGGGAGAGATAAGAGGAGCAGCAGAATGAGTGCACGTCTAGATCAGTAGGATACGTTTGAACTGGATATGCAAACAGATATGGAGCCAATGAAGCAACTTGAGAATAGGGGTTTTATAAGCATATTGAGGCCGAGGGAAGATTAGTCGCACAGCTGAGTTTTGAACAGAGTGAAGGGAAGAGAGATGATTCAGAGGGAAACCAGCAAGGAGGAGGTTGCAGTAGTCTAAA
Source organism: Ichthyophis bannanicus (assembly GCA_033557465.1). Lineage (NCBI taxonomy): Eukaryota > Metazoa > Chordata > Amphibia > Gymnophiona > Ichthyophiidae > Ichthyophis > Ichthyophis bannanicus. Next base: position 109,093,076 of record CM066040.1, read on the forward strand.
TGGAAGGTGACTAAAGAATGGATAAGTGTCTTGGGAGTGTGTGTATAAATGAAGGGACAAATTTTGCCAATGTTATAGAGAAAGAAGCGACAGGTTTTAGCTATCTATTGAATGTATGCAGAGAAAGAGAGAGTAGAGTCAAAGATTACCCCAAGGTTGCAAGTTGAGGAAACAGGGAGGAGTGTAGTGTTATCCACAGAAATAGAGAAGGGAGGAAGGAGGGAGGTGAGTTTAGGGGATAAGATAACATGGGCAAAACTGAGCTCCTTAAGTTTCACATGGTGAGACATCCAGGCAGCAATGTTGAATAAGCAAGCAGAGATCGGGCCTGGATTCCTGTAGAGATTTCAGGCAGAGAAAGGTAGATCTGAGAGTCATCAGCATTAAGATGGTACTGAAAACCATGGGAGAAAATAAATACACCGAGAGACGGAGTATAGAGAGAGAAAAGGAGAGGTCCCAAGACAGAGCCCTGGAGTACATCAACTGAAAGTGGGATGGCAGTAGAGGAGGAATCAGCCGAGCATACATTAAAAGATGGGAGAGCTAAAAAGAAAACCAGGACAGAACAGAGCCCCTAAATCCAAAGGTATTGAGGAGAAGGTGGTGAAAGGCACCAGAAAGGTCAAGAAGGATGAGAATTGAGTAATTGGCAAGGAACAAGTCACTGGAGACTTTGGCAAGAGCAGTTTCTGTGGACTGTACAGAATGAAAGCAAGATTGCAGTGAGTCTAGAAGGTCTTGAGAGGAAAGAACATCAAGACAGTGGTGGTGAACCTCTCATTCAAGTAGTTCTGAAGCTAAGGGGAGAAGAGAGAGAGGTCGATAACTAACTGGAAGGATCCTAGTGAAGGCTTTTTGAAGAGAGGTGTAACCACAGCATGTTTGAAGGCCACAGGAGCAGTTGCAGTGGAAAGCAATAGGTTAAGGATATGACAGATGGAAGAGACAACAACAGAAGAAGAGAGACAGAGCTTAATAGATGGGTGGGGATGGTACCAGAGCAAGTAGTCAGTTTGGAGGAGGAGGGAAGATTTGCAATTTCCTCCTCAGTGATTTCAGAAAAGGAAACAAGAGTGACCGAAGATGAGGGAAGGATTTGGGATTGAAGAGGAGGGAGATGTATTTATTTATTTAACGGGGTTTTTTATACCGATTTTATCATTTTAGTAAAGCGGCTTAAATTGTAACTTTAACTTGGTAATGTACATTAAACAGGGACATTGATAACTTGGATTTTTCTGAGACAGTGGAGGGTTAAGTGACTTGCCCAAGGCCACAAAAAGTGCGAGTGGGAATTGAACCCTGGTCTCTTGGTTCCCAAGCCAATGCTGTAACCATGATGAGGTGGAGGTGACCCTGCCGAAAATTCAAGGCTAATCTTCTGGACTTTGTCATGGAAGTAGTCAGCCAAGGTCTGAGCAGACAGTGAAGGAGGGATTGGGGGAGGAGGGACCTTGAGGAGAGAGCTGAGCATAGGAAAGAGACTGTGAGGGTCAGAGGCAAGAGGTAGTCAGATGAACATAGTATTCTTGCTTGGCAAGTGCTATGGTCGACTGGAAAGAGGTTAGCATGAATCTGAAATGAAGGTAGTCAACAAGAGTACATGATTTAAGCCAAAGGCACTTAGCTGAGCGGGCACAGGAATGTAGGTAGTGGGTTGTCGAACAGCCAGCGTTGAGGTATGGTACGCCTCACAGGGTGTGGAATGGGAGGAGCAAGTGCATCCAGAGCAGAAGAGAGTATAGTGTTATAGGAGGATACCGCCCCATCAATGGACTCTGATGACATAGTGGAGGAAACAGTTGATAGGACAGCGGATATGATTAAATGTTCCATAGATTGTGCTGCCAGTGTCTGTTTTATACTTTTCCAAAACGTTTTATACCCATACAGGTATGTTTACTAAGCCAGGCTATCGCTTAACCCATGATATTTGTAACTAGGTCCCATGTTACTCAATGGGACCTGGTTACAAATAGCACGTGCTAACAGTTAGCCTGGCTTAGTAAACATACCTCTTAGTGAAAGGAGTCCCAGGGCCGCAGTTAAATTTCTTGGCAGATTTTTCAAAATTCTGTAGCAATTATGTAACACATTTGCATCATTTTGCTTAAAGTTTCAGATCTTGCGCTACACAAAAAAATGTTTTCACCTTGTTTTACAATAAGGACATCATGCGCTTTCCCCCTTGCTTCGGACTCTGTGAGGTGCTGAAGCCTGGGAGAGAAGGAAGATGCTGTTGCTTGTGCAGCGGCCTCAGCTCACATGGTGTGGAACCGAGGGACAGTCTGAGGCGTCCCCTGTGCTGTCAGGGAATGCTGGCCGGGGTGGAGGGCTCAATAAACAATGGAACATGGGGGTACAATATTCTATATTAAAAACCCTTTGATTTAAATGAAAAGGGAGACATGGAGCAAAATACTGCAGATAATACATTTATTTGTTATATTTATGTAAAAAAAACATAAAATATAGCAAAAATAATTTTGAAAATTACCGTGTATTCCTCTCAGTTGGAATTAGGATTATAGCTACAAGTATAACAGAGAAAGCAGGCAGGCTCTATTTTATATCTCTAGTTAAGAGTGTGGCCGCAGTGTTAGTCCACCTGAAGCATAAAAATGAAAGTTAATAGAAATTCCTGTCCGATTCTCCTGGCTCAGGTACTTGAAGCCACATGCTGCAGCGATTAATCCCATGGCTCAGGCCAATCGTCACGAGAACAGTGAGGGATTAAAAATACCGTGCAGCTTCCAAGGCTTTAACCACGGAGAGCTGAGATGAGGCAGAACACATACGGCTGCTGTGGACAGGGCTAGCTTAACTATTAGGCAAACTGGGTGGTTGCCTGGGGCAGCAAAGAACGCTGCAGTCAAAGCAAAATAAATAAATAATTAAATTAAATAAAATAGATTCTGACAGCCAGAAAAACTCTCAGAACCATCCACCTGTGTGTTTAACTGCTTAATATTTTAAAGTTTGATGTCCAATTATGTATTTTTGCAGACTCATTATGGGAGGGATTATGATTACTGTGTTTCATTATTAAAATCCTTGAAGGTATTTGAAAGGGGCAGAAGCCTGAATGTTTTCCTAGGGTGCCAAATGCCTTTGCACTGGCCTTACCTATAGGTTCTAAAATGTAAATGAAACTGTTTAAACTTATTTTCATCTTTAGAAAAACATCTGGAAATCAATTAAAACCAATAAGTAAAGTCCCTAATGATAGAGAACTATGGTATCTTACATGGCTCAAATCAAGAGCCAGGCCCAGTCATAAATGGGTGAGATGCAGCCTGAAGCTGCGAGGAATCAGTGGGAGATAAGGGAGGGTGGAGAAGACCAGCTTAGAGTGGGGAGGGGGAGGGAAGGAACAGATTTTGAGGGGATGGGTGAACCTGGTTACCACGTTTTCACAGACATTGCCAAATCCTGCATCAAGGGCCAAATTTTGCAGCCCTTGCTGTAACCACAAACTTATCAGAAACTAGGGCTGCTGTTGAAAGCAATTAATGTGTATTCAAATTCAGTATTCTAATAAAACAATTGTAAATATTTACTGTTCCTTTAATATACTAATTAAAATTAAAATTTTCTACCACAGCTTTGTTTGCCATGGAAATCAAAGTTGAGAAAGATATGAAGACAGGGGAAAGCACTGTTTTGTCAACAATCCCTGTCCCTTCAGATGAATTCAAGGGCACTGGTGTAAAGGTTTATGATGATGGCCAAAAGTCCGTTTATGCTTTGAGTTCTGAAGGAACCATGACACACAATGGCATAGAAGAACTTGCTGCTAATGAAGTGGATGACCTTTTGAGAAAAGCCACGGAAAAGACCACTCAGTCTCCTACAGAACTTCATGAACCTGTGTTTTCAAACCAGTTTTCCAGTCCAACTCAACAGACATGTGATATGACCAGTGTACCACATTTTCAAGAAGCTGTCAGAAAAGAAACATATGACCTACATGGACCTAACAATGAGCCCTTGCTCTGCAAAGAAAATGAGGAGAAAAGCATCCTGCATCCCCCTAGGAAAGCACAAAAAATGACTGAATTCAGAGGACCCAAACTAACAAAGGAAAGCCTTCCAAATAGCAATAGAACGGATCATAGTGAATTTGACCAAGGGAAACCAAATGAACTGGGTTCTAACCAAAAGACAAGAGAGGTTCAAGACATGGTGTTTATGAATTCAGAACATCCTAAGGAAACCTTTTCTCCGGATGTTGAGAAAGATGATAGGTACAGCCTTGTTCACGCCAGGCCTTGTTATATTGATGACAGTGAACCAGTTACTATGATTTTTATGGGTTATCAGCACGCAGATGAGAAAGAAAAGCTGATTTCAGATTATGATGGACTTATACATGCAGAACTAGTTGTTGTTGATGATGATGATGATGAAGACAAAGACAAAGGGGAGATGTCATTCTACCATAATTCCAGTCACCAGAGTCAGGGTGATCAAACAGTTGGACATAATGTTTCACAGCAATCTTCAGAGACCAGTATTGCTACACATTTGAACCACAAGCTGCCTTATAAAAACTCAATGTCATTACAAGAACAAGAAGAATGCTTGAACCATCAAGTCTCCAATTCTCATGCAAATGGACAGATACTAGAAGATGGCACGGAAGATCCTTCGCTGACAGGTAACCAAAAAGCTCAAACTACTCATTGTTGCTCTGTCATGAAAAAGGGCTAAACTTACTTCTGCAATTTCTATTTATTATCCAACTAAGATGGTAATATGAGGTCTAGAAATAAATAAAAACTTTAATTGATTGACAATGTAGAATTCACTAAATTTTCTAAAGCGCTGTAAAATGAGCTTCAACTGTAACCATTTTTCTACAAGCTGGCAGGTGCCACTAAGACACAGGAAAACTTTCTGCAGTCCTGGTGGGTTTTCAGGATGGGGCCAGGGGAGCACACTCATCTAGGCCCTTGAGGATTGGTATAACAGTCAAATAAATAAAGCTCTTCAAACAAATTTGTTTTTCCAATCCAATAAAAGTTTAATGACGCAAAGGCTACATAAGAGAATAAGATATGCCATACTGGGTCAGACCAAGGTCCATCAAGCCCAGTATCCTGTTTCCAACAGTGGCCATTCTAGGTCATAAGTACCTAGCAGTTTCCCCAAAAGACACAGGTTCCACAATGCTTGTATTGGGGCAAGCAGTGATATCCCAGGTCCCTTTTAATAATGGTTTTTGGACCTTTCCTCCAGGAACTTGTCCAAACCTTTTTTAAACCTAGCTACACTAACAGCTTTTACTACATCCTCCAGTAACAAATTCCAGAGTTTGAATACACGTTGAGTGAAAAAATATTTTCTCTTATTAGTCTTAAATAGGTTACTCTGTAGCTTCATTGCACGTCCTCTAGTCTTTTTATATTCTGATGATGTAAACAAAATCGATCTACGTTTACCTGTTCCACTCCATTCATTAATTTATAGACCTCTATCATTTTTTTTTTTAATTTATGAAATTTTACAATAACAATCGAGCAAAATCGCTTGTACAGAAAACAACCACTTGCAAAGTAACCAATCAGTACAAAGAAAAAAAATCGTAGGAATCATACATACAAGTGCATAGTTAGCCCACAATAATGGGGGGGGGGTCAGCCAGGAAAACAAGATACAAGGATAAGTGGATCCTTGATCCAAAAGGAAAATTAATCAGGAATAAAGACAAAGGCGTGGGACAGAGATATACCAATAATGATGAGAACAATCACTGAGGAGAAGAAGTCACAATCCAGGAACTAATAAACAATGATAACTCTTCAGGCTGAAAAAATACATACTTCTTATCCTTAAAAGAAATGATACATTTACATGGAAATCTCAATATAAATGAAGCACCAATCTGAACCGCACCTGGTCTCAGCAACAAAAAAGCCCTCCACCGTTTCTGAGTCTCCCTTGAGACATCGGGGAACATCACAACCCTCTTCCCCATAAATAGCATTGAACGTTTCTTAAAATATAATTTTAATATCCAATCTCTATCTGATGAAATCGCAAAAGTCACTAACATTGTGGAGACAGTTAAATCAGCTTCCTTAGGTGACAACAAAAGAGCAGAAACATCTAGAACATCCATATCTATAGCACCTTCAACTAACTTTCCTTCCTTTTTACCCTGAGGTAGGAAATAAGCTTTTACTACTGGGGGAATTAATTCAGATGGAATATTTAAAACTTCCTGCAGATATTTTTTAAATACTTCAATCGGGGACAAAGATGGTATCAGGAAAATTCAACAGACGAATATTAGAAGCTCTCACTGCATTCTCTAAATTTTCCAATTTCAGACTTACTGAAACGTTGTCATTCATAAGAGAATCATTCACTAATGCCAACTGAGTCATTTGCTGTTCCCCAGCGTCCATCTTCAAATGAAGGTTAGCCAACTCTCCCTGGACACCAAAAGACACAGTTTCTCATTTTCCAACTGCTGCGTTGTTAACTCAATTTGCTTGCTAACAGCTGAAGAAAGCTGTGAAATTGCTTCCCAAATTGTCTCTAGGGATATCTCTTTGGGGCGGTGCAGAAAAGTACCTTTAGCAATATCAGCCATCGATAGAAATGACTTCACTTCGAATCCTTCAACTCTGCGAGATGACAAATCCACCCCCAAGTTTAAAGACGGGACCTTATCCAGAGCCGTCGTCTCCGAGGGCTGCTCTCCGGGGCTTTCTTCCAATGAGGCCCGCACATCAGACGCAGCACCTCCCTCTCTGGGGGGGGGGCAGCCTCTCCTCTCGCGGGAAGAGGCACCGGGCAGGTCCTACACGGGGGAGGAAGACGCTCATCAGGGGAGAGAGACACCTCCAGGGCAGGCAACGGCAGAGCCACTACATCCGCCGTCGCAGCACCTGCTCTAATCTCCCGCTTCTGTATCTCTGTCAGCTGGACGAAACAATCCATTGGACCCTTGGAATCGGCAGGTATAGGCTCCGCGGGAGGAACCTTTGATTTGCCTTTACGTTTAGGCATGTTCAGCTCAAACGCTCACGCCACCATCTTAGAATAGCCACTCCCCCATAGATCTCTATCATATCTCCCCTCAGCCGTCTCTTTTCCAGATTGAAGAGCCCTAAACTTTTTAGCCTCTCTTCATAGGAATATCCTTCCATCCCCTTTACCATTTTGGTGGCTCTTCTCTGTACCATTTCTAATAACGCTATATCCTTTTTATGATATGGCGACCAGAATTGCACACAATATTCCAGGTGTTGTCGCACCATGGAACGATAGAGGCATTATAATATCCTTTGTTTTATTTTCCATTCCTTTCCTTATGACACCTAGCATTCTATTTGCTCTCTTGGCCGCCGCTGCACACTGGGCGAAGGGCTTCAACATGTTATCCACGATGACGCCTAAATCTTTTTCCTGGGTGGTGGTTCCCAATGTGGAACCTTCCATCGTGTAACCATAGTTTGAGTTGTTCTTTCCTAGATGCATAACTTTGCACTTGTCCACATTAAATTTCATCTGCCATTTGGATGCCCTTCCAATTTATCCTCTTGAAATTTTCCACAATCCTCTTGGGTTTTAACAACTTTAAATAGTTTTGTGTCATCTGCAAATTTGATAACCTCACTCATTATTCCCTTTTCCAGGTCATTTATGAATGTCAAAAAGCAGCAGACGCAGCACAGATCCCTGGGGTACTCCACTATTCACCTTTTTCCATTGGGGAAAATTAGCCATTTAGCCCTACCCTCTGCTTTATCTTTTAACCAGGTCCTGATCCACAATAGTACATCACCTCCTATCCCATGACTTTTTAGTTTTGCCAGACGTCTCTGATGAGGGACCTTGTCAAAGGCTTTCTGAAAGTCCTGATACACTATATCAATCGGCTCACCTTTGTCTACCTGTTTGTTCACACCTTCAAAAAAAAATAACAGATTAGTAAGACAAGATTTTCCTTGTCTAAAGCCATGTTGGCTGTCTCCCATTAAGCCATGACTATCTACATGTTGAGTAATTTTGTTCTTTATGATGGGTAATTGAAATGACAGAAAATACCTTTTCTAAAAGCCTGGTCAACTACAAAACATCAAAAATACAACTTCTTGGAGGTCCCTTTGGCTTCCATTGCCACTAATATTTCCCCAGGAACTATGGGATTTTCTGTTGCTCTTTCAGACTTTTGTTTTGTTTCTGAAATCGTTGACAGACCCTCATGATTACTCTTCTTTTCAAAATTTAGGATGGCAGATCACTTAGGTGCTTCTTAGATTCATTCACCAGTTACTTGGTTGCTAGAACAGCAGACCCTTTCCCTTCTCATGGAGCATAGAAACATAGAAACATGATGACAGAAAAAGACCACAAGGCCCATCTAGCCTGTCCTTCCATAACAACAACTACAACAGTCCACTTTTTACCTTTAGAGATCCTCTGTGTTGGTCCCATGCTTTTTTGAATTCAGTTACTGTCCTCATCTCTACCACCTCCACTGGGAGACTATTCCACGGATCTACTACTCTTTCCGTAAAGAAATATTTCCGCATATCACTCCTGAATCTATCTCCCTTCACCCTCATCCCATGTCCCCTCGTCGCAGAACTTGCTTTCAATTGAAAGAGGCTCTCTCCCTGAACATTTATGCCACGGAGGTATTTAAACATCTCAATCATATCACCTCTATCCCACCTTTCCTCTAAGGTGTACATATTAAGATCCTTAAGTCTGTCCTCATATGCTTTATAATGAAGACTTAACGCTACTTCCAAAGAGCAGGCCAGTTCTGCAGTTACCTCTCTCTTCAGCACCTTCTCTCAAACCTCAGACAGTCTTACTTGAAATTCTAAGGAAGTTTGCAAACATCCTCCCATGTGGGATGGATCGTGCAAATACTGCTGTGATACCTTAATGACCTTTTTGTAAGGAAACTGAGGGTCTTTACACCAGGCCTAGCAAAGATACAAAAGTAAATGTATTTCACGACAGGCCTTACTACTCTCTGGTGGCTTCTTATTAAAAATTTGTATCTCCTGTAGAACATGAGAATTTGATCACTATAAGATGACAAGATAGAATCACTTTCTGCATTTGTAAAGCATTGCCTTGTATAAGCACCACTATCTAAAGGAAAATGTTACTGTTTAACCAAAATAAGGCTTTTTGCTTAATATTCCATGGTTATTTTCAGTAGGGAAATATTGCAAGAAATTGGAAATCCAAATTATTTAATTAGAGCACATTTTTTTCCTTTATTTATCAAAAAGAAACGCCATAGCATACAGTTACACCAACAACAACTCAGTACCCCTGACCACCCCTCTTCCTTTTCTGTTTTCAGCCAATATCCTATAACAGTCTGATACTAGCTGCCTCACCCATGTTATACATACATACATTGATCCATAATAACCAAAGGTAGCACATATCACCAAAAAATTAAGCATAAGGCAATCAAAACCGTGTCAGAGGCCAAAGCTCCCCACCTGTGCCCTTAACCATTATTCTCCTTCCACCACTCATGATACACCTCCCTTATTTTGAAGAATCCTAGGGGTCTCTTTAATCTCATGGACGTCAGGCGATACATCAAGTACAAGTGTTCCTCTTTCATTTGAATACTCTTCAAAGAGGGCGGCTCCACTTTCCTCCAGTACCTAGCAATCCCCTGCCGTGTCGCCACACATAAGAACATAAGATATGCCATACTGGGTCAGACCAAGGTCCATCAAGCCCAGTATTCTGTTTCCAACAGTGGCCAATCTAGGTCATACGTACCTAGCAGTTTCCCCAAGAGACACAAGTTCCACAATGCTTGTACTGGGTCAAGCATTGATATCTTCGGTCACTTCTTAATAATGGTTTATGGACCTTTCCTCCAGGAACTTGTCCAAACCTTTTTTAAACCCAGCTACACTACATCCTCCGGTAACAAATTCCAGAGTTTGATTACACGTTGAGTGAAAAAATATTTTCTTTTATTAGTCTTAAATAGTTTACCCTGTAGCTTCATTGCATGTCCCCTAGTCTTTCTATATTCTGATAAGGTAAACAATCGATCTACGTTTACCCGTTCCACTCCGTTCATTAATTTATAGACTTCTATCATATCTCCCCTCAGCCGTCTCTTTTCCAGGTTAAAGAGCCCTAACCTTTTTAGCCTTTCTTCACAGGAGTATCCTTCCATCCCCTTTACCATTTTGGTGGCTCTTCTCTGTACCTTTTCTAAAATCGCTATATCCTTTTTAAGATACGGCGACCAGAATTGCATGCAATATTCAAGGTGCGGTCTCACCATGGAACGATATAGAGGCATTATAATATCTTTTGTTTTATTTTCCATTCCTTTCCTTATCATACCTAGCATTCTATTTGCTCTCTTGGCCGCCGCTGCACACTGGGCCGAGGGTTTTAACATGGTATCCACAATGACGCCTTAATCTTTTTCCTGGGTGGTGGTTCCTAATGTGGAACCTTGCATCGTGTAACCATAGTTTGGGTTGTTCTTCCCTAGGTGCATAACCTTGCACTTGTCCACATTAAATTTCATCTGCCATTTTGATGCCCAGTCTTCCAATTTATCAAGATCCTCTTGCAATTTTTCACAATCCTCTTGGGTTTTAAACAACTTTAAATAGTTTTGTGTCATCTGCAAATTTGATAACCTCACTCGTTATTCCACTTTCCAGGTCATTTATGAATATGTCAAAAAGCAGCGGACCCAGCACAGATCCCTGGGGTACACCACTATTCACCTTTCTCCATTGGGAAAATTGGCCATTTAGCCCTACCCTCTGCTTTCTATCTTTTAACCAGTTCCTGATCCACAATAGTACATTGCCTCCTATCCCATGACTCTTTAGTTTTGCCAAAAGTCTCTCATGAGGGACCTTGTCAAAGGCTTTCTGAAAGTCCAGATATACAATATCAACCGACTCGCCTTTGTCCACCTGTTTATTCACTCCTTCAAAAAAACATAACAGATTAGTAAGACAAGATCTTCCTTGTTTAAAGCCATGTTGGCTGTCTCCCATTAGGTTGTGACTATCTACATGCTGAGTAATTTTATTCTTTATGATGGTTTCTACCATTTTTCCCGGTACTGACGTCAGGCTCACCGGTCTGTAGTTTCCCTGATCACCCCTGGAACCTTTTTTAAAAATTGGGGTTACATTGGCGATCCTCCAATCTTCAGGTATTAGAGATGATTTTAATGATAGTTCACAGATTACTGATAGCAGTTCTGCAATCTCATATTTCAGTTCTTTCAACACCCTTGGATGTATACCATCCGGCCCAGGTGATTTGCTACTCTTCAGTTTATCTAATAGTTGTAAGACATACTATTCCACACCATCCAGATGCTTTTCCCTGAACCTGACATGTTCTTGACATTTAAAAGGGCCATACAGGGACCAAGATTGAAATCCTTCCCCACTATCTCCCGCATCCACACTTCCACTTCATTCCAAAGTACCCTGAGTTTTGGACACCCCCACCAGATATGAAGAAAGGAGCCCACCTCCCCCGCCCTCCCATCCATTTCTGTATTTGCAGCAGGGCCAGGTGTCACCTATACAACATCTTATAGTTGTGCTCCAAAATATTACTGGCCACAACTCCTTTGAACAGCCCTTTACAGACTCTCCTCCATTGGTCCTCATCCCAACATCTATTCAAATCTCTTTCCCAGGCCAACCTATGAGCCCGCACTTCTCTGTCTCCATCAGTTTATACCATTTAGAGATTAGACCTTTAACATTCCTACCTGCAAATAGATCTTCCACTGCTTCCCCACTTACTCCTTTCCCTCTCTTTTCCATCTTTTGACAGAAGTGGATCGATTGCAAATAACGATACCTATCTTCCTGGGGCAGCTGGAATTCAATCCTTAAGTCCTCAAAGTCCACCCACTCTCCCCCTTCCTTAAATTGACCAACATGCCTCAACTCTTGCTCTGCCCACTGGGCAAAGGTGGGATCCTGTAGCCCTGGCGGGAACTCAGGATTACCCACAAAGGGCATGAATTTAGAGAACCCCTGTCCTCCATACGTCTTGTTTGCCATTTCCGCCAGAGCTGTAGTGTACAGCGCAGAAAGGTGTTCTCCTGCTTCTTCCCTCCCAATACCCCTTTGCTCCATAGTAGAGTTGCTAATTTTTCTTGCGGTCTGAGCCCGCCTTCCTCTAATTCCACCCACTCAGCTTGCCCTCTAAACTCCCATTCAAAAACCGCCCTCAAGTGAGCCGCCTCGTAGTACCGGGATAATAACGGCAGCCCCATACCCCCCACCGACTTACTTTCACATAGAATATTCCATGCTATCCTCGGTCTCTTCCCCTTCCAAATAAATTTTCAAGAATCTGTCTTGTACCTTCTTCAGATAGGATGACGGGACCTCAACCGGCAGATTCATAAACAAGTACAAGAAACGGGGTAGGGCAATCATTTTCAACAGCTCCATCCTCCCCCAACCAGGAAACCTCATAGCTCTCTCATCTCTCCAATTCTTTAAACATATTAGCACTAACTGGCCCATAATTTTGCTAAAAAAAAAGCTGCTCTAGCTGGGCTGTTATATATACACCCAGATACCGAATGCTACTTTTCGCCCACTTGAAGGGAAAAGTCTGTTTCAATCTACCTCTTCCTGAGGCACCAAAATATTTAATAATAAGCCTACAAATTGTATATATTGTATATTTTGTGGTTGTACATAGTTACCCTGTTAGCCAAGTTGATTATCCTGTTCATATGTAAACACAAAGTACTATTGGAAATGTGTATGTTCACTGTTTATTGTAAACCGCGCTGATGCTGAATAGCGCAGTATAAAAGAGACTTTAAATAAATAAATAAATAAATAAATAATTCAGATTTGGTAGCATTCATCCGAAACCCGGACACCTCTCCATAACTAGTTAATTCCTCCTGAACTGCCACCAAGGATCGCTCTGGTTCTATTATGTAAAAGAGCACATCGTCTGCAAATAAAGATATTTTGTGGTGATGCTTCCCTATTTGAATCCCCGGTATCTACACCCTGTCCTGGATCTGCTGTGCCATTGGTTCCCATAGCCAATATAAAAAGCAACGGGGACAGAGGGCACCCTTGCCTGGTTCCCCTATACATTTCAAAAGCCTTTGACTGCGCCATTAATTTTTAAACACGCCAGCGGCTTGCTATACAGAATTTGCACCCATGCCAAAAATGAACCCTGTATTCCCACTTTTTCCAATGTCTTAAACAGAAAGGGCCAGCTCACCCGGTCAAAGGCTTTTTCCGCATCAACCGCTAAGAGTGCCAGCAGCATTCCCCGATGTTTGCCATACCAGATTAAATTTAATGCTCGACGTATATTGTCAGATGTATATCTACCGGGCACAAACCCCGACTGGTTCGGGTGTATTAAACGTCCTAAGCTTGGCATCAATCTGTTCGCCAACAACCTAGTAAAGATTTTTAAATCACTTCCCAGGAGGGAACTAGGTCTATAGGAACCACATTCATCCGGGTCCTTCCCTTCTTTATGTAAAATACTAATGCCTGCTAGCCTCAGGGACACCGGCATCACATCTTCCTGTCCAAATGAGTTGTACATTTCAGTAAGCGGCCCAACAAGCTGTCCAGCAAATACTTAATAAAACTGATTAGAGAACCCGTCCATACCCGGGGTTTTATTTAATCACCGTCAATACTTCCTGCTCACTTATTCTGCTAGAAAGCCCCTCCATCTCTTCAGATGAGAGTTTTGGGATACGAACACTATCTAAATATTCCAGCAACCTCTCTTCCACTATCTTATGTTATCCAAAGTTTGATAGAATTGGATAAACCTATCCTCAATTTGTTTTCCTATCCACAGTGGCCTACCTTTCTCATCCTTAATCCTAACTATAGTGTTTCACGTTGCCATTTTCCTAACCTTACGTGCAAGCAACCTCCCTGCCTTATTTCCGAACTCAAAATTCCTTTGCCTCAGGACATTCAACTTATGTTGGATGTCATATAACTGCAATTCTCTAAGTTCCCTCTTCAATCTATTCAATGTTCCCCGCAGCTCCACACTCCGAGGGTTCCTTTTTAACTTATTCTCGATATCCGTTATGGAGTCAAACACCTGCGTTTGATGCAGCTGAGCACGTTTATGGTGGGACCACACTGCTATCACTTTCCCCCAAATCACTGCTTTCAAGCAGTCCCAGATCGTCCCCAGGGAAACCTCCCCAGCGCGTTCAATGACAAATATTCAACAATTGTCTCTTTAATCTGACTCGCCACCTCTGGTTCCTCTAGAAGGGATTCATTCAGTTTCCACCATGCCCTACACGGACCCTGCTTGCCCAACTGGATATTGCAAGTTACTGGGGCATGTTCCGACCAGGTTCGCTCCCATAGCTTACAGTCCCCTATACCTGCTACTAGGGCCTTATCTAGAAGGATTAAATCAATCCTAGAGTAGGTCTCATGAACCAGGGAATAAAACGAGTAGTCTCTCTGCCCATAATTCACTTCACGCCACACAGCTACCAAATCTAGCCAACCCATCATCTGTTTCAGCCGGAGCCGATGCGCTCTGGGTGTGGACACTGCCCCCCTTGAAGTCTCAAGAAGGGGGTTAAGAGATACATTAAAGTCACCCCCCATAATCAACTTGCCTTCTACCCTCCCAAATATGGCCTTTTGAAGATCAAGAAAGAACTCTGCTCGATTAGTGTTTGGGGCATATACACTAACCAGTGTAAATAGCTCAGATCCCACTTTGAGTTTATTTTTATTTATTTATTTATTTAACTGTATTTATATCCCGCTTTTCACCGGGTCAAAGCGGTTTAATAATCACATACCTTCCCCCTTTATCTTTTACACATTTCACATCTTTATTTTTATTTTAGCATTTGATAGACCACTTTTGTCAAAACATAAAGCGGTGTACAATAAAAGGTTAGCAATGCAAAAACATGGAAAAGAACGCCATAATAAAATAGGAAAGCAGAGAGTAAAATAAAGTATAGACAAGTAAAATAGACAACTAGACCAAGACTTCCATGAAGCATACTAACAAAACAAGGCAACAGGACCAGACAGGGGAAGACAGGACAACGTATGAGCAAGCAGACAAACGCGACTAACGGCAACTTTAGGGAGGAACATCAGGAGAGAGATTGAAGGCTTGCTGAAACAGATGAGTTTTGAGTAATATCTTAAACTGAGAATAGGAAGGTTCTAATCGGAGTGATGGTGGTAATGCATTCTACAGCACAGGGCCCAGAAAGAAAAAAGCAGCATGGCGGGTTTGTTCCAGATGAGCCTGTGACGGAGAGGGCAATGACAAGCGGTTAGTATGGATAGAACGAAGCTGGCGGTAGGGGGTATGAAGGGAGATGTGGTCTGCAAGATATAAAGGGATATTAGTGAATCAAAATAAGGAGTTTATAATGAAAACGATAATGGAGGATTGCCCTGCAATTCTGTTAGATAGGAGAATCCCAACTCCCCCCTTCTTCTTCTCCAGTTTATTAGAAGCGAAAAACTGTTGCGGGTAATGCTGGTGTCTCATGCGCCCCTCATCTTTCACATGGAGATGTGTTTCCTGCACAAAAATAATGTCTCCCCTCAGCCTCGTGTATTCTTTTATAAGGAACTGACGCTTCTGAAAGGAGTTAAGGCCTCTGACATTCATTGTCACCAAATTTAAATAAAGCCATTTCCATTTCCTTAGCAGCATAGTGAGACCTTTTCGATTGCAAATTGTCGCATTCCCCCCTTCCACCCCACCCACCAGCAGATCCACTAAGTAGATCTAATCCCTGGTGGCATCAGACCCGGACTACCCACTATTGTGTCTCATAAAATCTCCTATATGCCCCTGACAACTGTTAAAATCCCTCATACTTCCCTACAACAATATAAACTCCCCCATAACCAACATCTCCCCTATGCAACATTGAGTCAAGCATTTGTATAATATACAACTGCAGCATTTGCCCCCATATAATAGCTATACAAAAACTTCTTATGACCTAACACATATATCACCACATTTCACACTTTGTCCCCATCTCAAGTGTCTGTCTGGGTGCGGTCTTTCGACAATCTCTGGTGCCTCAGCCGTTTATCACCCCCCGCTGCTCGACTCCATTGAGTATAGGTGTTCCTTTGCGGGCCAGCTTTTGTAGATCCCCCGTCTTCACTCCTCGGTACCGCAGGGATGTCCGACCACCCCATCTGACTCATGCTTGGAATCGCTGCCTCCACTGAGTGCACCACAAAGGATTTGCCACTGATGGTATACTGCAGGCCGACTGGGAATAGCTAGCGGTAGCGGACATTCTCATCTCTAAGCTTCTTCGTCACTGCATGGTATTCCCTGCGCTTTCTCATAGTAATGCTGGAAATATCCGCAAAAACTTCCACCTCAGCCTCCTTCCATTTGATCTTCCCCAGCTGTCTTGCCACTGCAGTAACCATCTCTTTGGTCCTATACTCGTGCAGGCAAAGGACAATGTCTCTAGGCTTGTTATCCCTTCTAGGGCCTAGCGCCATGTGTGTCCGGTCCACTCTGAGGCATACACCTTCCAGCTCCACCTTGGCAGCCTTCAGCACTGCTCTGCAGAACTCCTCAGCCAGCAGTAAATAACTCACTGACCCTTCTTGCTCTGGCAGGCCTCGAATCCGCAGGTTAGCTCGGCGGGACCAGTTCTCCAAATCCTCAGGTTTTTGCCATAACTCCTCCTGCATGGTGCTCAGAGTGTCCACCTGCTGTTCCAACAGCATGCACTGGCCCATATGCTCCTCCAAGTGTGTCGTCTCCTCTTCCAAGCAGCTCACCAGTGAAGCCGAGTCCCCTTTAATCTCAGAGAGCCAGGAGTGCACATCCTTCTTCAAACTCTCAAAGTCCTGTTTGGTGGACTCAAACCACCCCTTGAGGTCCTCTCTGAACGCCTGTATCTCACTCGGCCCGCCGTTGCTGTCCCCCAACTCTACTGCTCTGTTGGTCTCACCGTGACCTGGCGCCATCTTAGCCACAGGTGTTCATGGTCCTGCCGAAGCCTTAAATGTGTAGGCTTTAAGATTGATTCTGGGCTTTTTCCCGGCCATTCACCTTCACTGCAGTACACCTCTGGTTCCGTCACAGTTGGGGTTGTAATCGGGACTCTGCTCAGCGTATTAGGGCATTATATTTGTTGTCTGAGCGTGATCTTCAGGCGTCCATACGGTATCTGATGTCACCGGAAGCCATTAGAACACATTTTAACCTGCAATCAGTGCTCTTAACGAGGGACTGGTCTAATGCTAAGTGATAGTCACACCATCATATCCCAAAATGTTTGGCTGGTATTAATATTCTGCTATCAGTTCATAAACTATTTTTGTCATAAGACTCTCCCTCACGCTACTGTAATGCACTGAGGGCAGTAATATAAATTTTACAATACACCTCACGAATGAGATGGGATGCACATTTTATTTTTTTATTAAGACATTCAATTGTACAATCAAGCATTAAACTAAACTTGACCAGAAATAAACAAAATACAAAGTAACTTGCATTTCATGCTTCACTTGGTACTTAAAAAGAAGAAACCCCAAGTCAGGATAATCCAAACCAATACTCTAGGAAGAGTCAAAGAAAGAAAACATGCTAACTAACCTGAGGAGAATACCACCTAAACTTTACACAAATGGAGCAACTCCCCAATTAATTAACTGAGCAACCCTACCCAATCCTAGGCTGAGGTCAATGTGCATTAAAAAGAGAATAAAGTTACAATAGTTCAAATAAGACATGTTTTATGTTCTGAAACTTTAATTTACATTTACAAGGAAGCAAAAAATTGGGAGCAATGGCCAAGTCCTCTTGAGGCATTAAAAGAAACTTCTTCCTTTCTCTTGAATAGCTTTGTTGGGGTCATGAAATATCCACCCCCAATATCCATGAAACTGAACATACCTTCTATGAAAATAGAATCTTAGTACATGAGCTCTCTCGATCTGGAAGACAAAAGATACCAGAAAAGTCCCTCTTATGGTGTCCTTGCTGTCAGATGGGTTGAGCAGCTTAGTGACCTCCTAGCTTTCTTCTGAGATATTCATAATATTAGAGGCATCTCCTTTCCTGGTGACTTAATAGCAGTGCTGTGTATGTCCATGCAGAAGATCCCCGATTTGATTCTTAAATCAGGTTTTCACACCCTGTGTGAGCTGGGAATACGATAGAGGGGGAGTTCACAGCACCATGATAGGGGAGCAAGCAATGGCCATAACCTAGTCATTGGATGTAGAGCCCATGATACAGAACCATTGCTGCAATGACAAGCCCAGGAAGGGGCAGAGAAAAATTCAAGCATTTGCAAATAAATGCTCAAGATACCAGGATCTCAACACTGGTTCCGAATGAGCTGGACAAAGTAGAAACTACCAGGCAAAAGAAGCCATGTTTGGGAGTTATTTTCCAGCTTTATTGCTACTGTTTCACTGAACATTAGAGCTCAATCTCCAAATAAAGATATACAGAAGGTGGCAATGTTACTATGATTCTATTGAAGGCAGCACAACTATGGTAAATATCCCTGTGCATTTTGGGCTGCTTCACTCAAAATATTTCCCACCTAAAAAAAAAAAAAAAAAAAAGGGGGGGGGGTGTCACACCCAGCCAGAATCTCACCCCAACCCTGTACCAGTCATACCTCAGCTGGGCCTTCTAGACACAACCCCTGCAATGCTCTCCCCCCCCCCTCCCCATGAACATCAAGGGAGGAAAGTCTTTAAAAATCTGCACATTCACTGTGCCTCTGAGTGCAAATGAAACAGCAGAAAACATGAGCGCCCTCAGACTTTATTTTTGGAGGCGGTCACATAACTAAAAAAAATTAAAACAAGTAGTCATTAAAATCTGTAGGGAGGTGCAAATGATCTCTTCCCCCATCGAAGTAGGATTCACTAAGTATGGACAGCGGTCATGCTAATAGAGCCTTGTTTATTTCAGACTAATACATGGTGTGTTATAACAGCATCTCAGCATAGCACTTCGTGGATTCTTTAACCTATGTCTATTATGAGGCACATTGGTAATTCACCTCAATGTCTTCTCTTTATCTCTGTTGTGTTTTTGAAGTAATTGCTCTACTTTGGGACATAAATGCTTGAGGTCCATGTGTCTTTACTATTATAAAAGTGAAATTGTAAGCTGCTAGCTCAGAACCACATATAAATACTGGATTTCTATTCCTTTCCACAGCTTTGAGAATAAGGATGGCAAAATTGGGGAAAAACATGATTTAACTGCTCCAGGAATACGGAACCAAAACCTAGACTTTTTGCAGGAGGAATTGGAAGAAATGAAGCATTTGTCAAACCCTTTCTGTTCACCTTAGTGCACCGTGTGCTTTTGGCTCATTTGTACAGTTTTTGTGTTTAAGAAGTGCATGCAGTGATTCTCGTGTGGTCACTGGGTAAAGCAGTGACATTGGATAATTCTTCAGTAAACACGTGACTGTGATGCCCCTTTTTTCAAAGCAAATACATGATGGAAAACATTTTAAACACTTCTGTAAGGAAGTATTTGTAAAACGGGTGTTCTATTACGATGAAATGCATCACTACTGACGTGCCTGTCCCACAATCTCCAAACCAAAGATGGCTTCCATTTAGGAATTGCACTGCTCAATTTCAAATTCAGCAAATCAAGTTGAAATGATCTCAGAAAGGGGTAACCATTCTAAAATACAGTGATGTCCTTTCTCAGGCAGGACAAAATCCATTCTAGATTAAAGGCCTCAGTTTTGCAAGATTCCCGAATCATGTAAATGGCCAACTATCTGACGATAGCAATCTGCAGGCCTCTCATGCTGCAGAGACCATATGCTTGAGAGGGATTCCATTCCATCTCACGGACTCAGCTTTAGTGTACTGAATTTTTGCACATCTCAGAATTTTCATTTAACTTTGTGATTTGGAACTTATTTCACAATAACATAATAGGTGCTGGCAGAAAAAGCAATCAACCCAGCCAGTTTCTTCAACTACCATTGTCCACACTTGTCAAGATACATACCAGTTGCCAGCCATAGACTACTGCTGCCTGAAAGATTTATCCTTATTCTGAATAGTTTTCTTTTGTGTTTCTCTACCCTCTCAGGAAGATGAGTATATAAGATTATTTATTTAGTTCACCCTTAGGACTGCTCTCATCCCATGTCTAAAGAAAATATTGCTGGAGGAATTATGCACAATTTGTGCAGAATTCATCACCTACCATGTGGAATTCTACATAGGCAGAAGCAGCAGCTCTTCCTGATTCTCCCCCCCCCCCCCCCCCCCCCCGATTGCACAGCAAGAGGCAGCAGATAATGGCAGTCCCATGTGGTTCAAATCACCTGGACAGGATGCTGAAAACTGAAATATGACATTGCAGACCTTCTTTTAGTAATCAGTGAACTATCCTTAAAATCACCTATAGTACAAGGATTGGAAAGTGACCAATGTAATGCCAATTTCTAAAAAGGGCTCCAGGGTGATCAGGCAAACTACGTACCGGTGAGCTTGATGTCTGTACTGGGCAAAATGGTAGAAACCATTATAAAGAACAAAATTACTGAACAACATGTAGATAGACATAGCTTAATGGCAGGACGTCAACATGGATTTAACCAAAGAAAGTCTTGTCTCACTAATCTGAATAAACAGGTATGTAAAGGTGAGCCAGTTGATATGGTGTAGCTGGATTTTCAGAAAGTCTTTGATAAGGTCCCTCATGAGAAACTCTTGCAGAAATTAAAAAGTAATGCTATAGAAGGCAGTGTACTATTGTGGATCAGGAAGACAGAAAGCAGAGAATAGGGCTAAATGGCCAATTTTCTGAATGGAAGGTGAATAGTGGTGTACCCCAGGGATCTGTGCTGGGTCCGCTGCTTTTTGACTTATTCAAAAATGACCTGGAAAGTGGAATAATGAGTGAGGTTATCAAATTTGCAGATGACACAAAACTATTTAAAGTTGTTAAAACCCAAGAGGATTGTGGAAAATTGAAAGAGGATCTTGATAAATTAGAAGACTGGGTATCAAAATGGCAGATGAAATTTAATGTGGACACGTGCAAAGTTATGCACCTAGGGAAGAACAACCTAAACTATGGTTACACCACCCAGGAAAAAGATTTAGGTTTCAAATGTGGATAACATGTTAAAACCCTCAGCTCAGTGTGCAGTGGCGGCCAAGAGAGCAAATAGAATGCTAGATATCAGAAGGAAAGGAATGGAAAATAAAACAAAAGATATTATAATGCCTCTATATCGTTCCATGGTGAGACTGCACCTTGAATATTGTGTGCAATTCTGGTCGCCATATCTTAAAAAGGATATAGCGTTATTAGAAAAGGTTCAGAGAAGAGCCACCAAAATGGTAAAGGGGATGGAAGGATACTCCTATGAAGAAAGTCTAAAAAGGTTAGAGCTCTTTAACCTGGAAAAGAGACGGCTGAGGGGAGATATGATAGAAGTCTATAAATTAATGAATGGAGTGGAACGGGTAAATGTAGATTGATTGTTTATGTTATCAGAATATAGAAAGACCAGGGGACATGCAATGAAGCTACAGGGTAAACTATTTAAGACTACATGTTGAGTGAAAAAATATTTTCTTTTATTAATCAAACTCTGGAATTTGTTACCGGAGGATGTAGTAAAGGCTGTTAGTGTAGCTGGGTTTAAAAAAGGTTTGGACAAGTTCCTGGAGGAAAGGTCCATAAACCATTATTAAGAAGGGACCCAGGATATCAATGCTTGACCCAGTACAAGCATTGTGGAATCTGTGTCTTTTGGGGAAACTGCTAGGTATGTATGACCTAGATTGGCCGCTGTTGGAAACAGGATAGTGGGCTTGATGGACCTTGATCTGACCCAGTATGGCATATCTTATGTTCTTATCATTCAGGTCCTTCCGGTAGAGGAGGAGGATGTGGCCCATTGTGCCACCCCCCTCTTGCTGCATTATCAGAAGGAAAGACTGAACAAACTGGGGGATATATTCTGGGGTGGAGGGGAGTGCAAACTGGCTTTGTGTGTCGGGGGAAAATAAAGGAAGATGACTATATGTGCCAGTAGAGAGAGGAAGTAAGAAAGAAAAGTGGGGTATGTGCCTGGAGAGAGGAAGAAACCTTGGAGGCAGTGAAAAATAGGCTTCTTGTTGGGAAGAGAGTACTGGGGGGGAGGCAGAGAGAACGGTGCACAGAAAAGAGCATGCTCGAGGGTAGAGAGAGAGAGAGAGATAGCTGAGAGGGTGCACCCTAGAAAAGGAGCAGAGAAAGCTAGGGTTTGAATCTGTCAGGAGCGAGGAGAATGTTCAGGTTAGAGAGCGAGCTGGGAAGATGGAATCTGGAGAGTGATAATGTTGGTAGTGCTGAGGTTGAGGAGAGAAGTAAGATGTCAGGCTTGGAGGTAGAGTCAGATCTTATGATGGAGAAGTCTGCACACAAAAAATTGTAAATAAAGTATGCAGAATTTTACAATAGTGTGAGCAGGCTTCATATTTCTGCACGGAATTACCCCAGGAGAGAGCTACATGATAATCTAAATAGCTCCCAGTACTAGGATGGCTGTTGCCCAAACATCCAGCCTCCTGGGTCCCCTACACAAGTGCTTGCAGTTCTACAAGGTCTTCTAGTCCGCGCTATACAAGCACAAGTACAGAAAGGTTGCAGATATCATCACTGGGCTTCCAGGAAGCTCAAAAAGAGTGACTTAGTGCTTGTGGATGGGGAGCAGCAGATTTGTTTGTCACACAGGGTACATTTTTCTAGTTTGGTATAGTCCTACTTCAGTACCCATAGCCTGGATGACTATGAAAGTATCATTTTCCCACACCTCCGACTCCTACCTCTTTCTCTTCTCCAAAAACCTATAAAGGGAGCTACAGCAGCACTTCATTACTCCCAGCTAGACTCCGTAGGAGCTTAAAGTGTGGTGGGAGAGGAAGAAGAGGAAGGAATCAGGACCAGCCCATCCACTAGGCAGCCTACAAAGTGCTTTGGCGCACATGGCCTGCTGTCCACCCCCCTGGATGCTGAGTTGCACCTCCACCCCCTCCTCTCGCTGTTGCTGATTCCAGCAGCCGGAACAGGGATGGTGGCTAAGCTCGGCGGCAGCAGTCCTTGTGCTTCGACACACATGGCCTGCTGCATCTGACCACCTCTCTGAAGCTGTGTTGGAGGGGGAGTCAGAAGCGGCACGTGTGCCAAAACACATGGCCCGCTGCTGAGCTGCAACTCCTCCCCCCATCCCACTGCTGGAATCAGCAACAGCAAGGAGTGGAGGTGTGGCTCAGCGTGGGGGGTGGGGCAGCACAACCAGGGCTTCTAGCATGTGTGAAGCACTACATAATTAGTAAAAAATACTTCGCTTTAAAGTTATTCTCCATTTGCCAAGGCATGAGGCTAAATTGCAACATTACAGATCCTTGGGATCATTACAACTTTGGCAGCTCTCTGAATAAGTTTGAGCGTAAGTGCTGATTGTCATGCAAATAATTCAGGGCTCTTTCATAATGTACAGCTTAATAGCAATGGATAGTTCAACTGCTTGTTTTGCCCATGAAGTGCTGCAGAGTAGATGCCTTTGCAAAGTCAACTACTTATCATTCTAACAGAAGCAAGAGATTTGTTCTCCTGAATCACTGAAGGAAGGACTTAGTGTATGACCAACAAGTTGTCCTGTTGTAAAGTCTGAAATGTTAGCAGGTACCCCACTGAAAAAATGCATCATTAATTCTGTAGGTGCCAGTAAAGAGTTTCACTGCTTTTACATGGAGTCATCCAGGGACTGCTCACCAATTCCAACTACTATCTGCTGCTGTTTGGTGATCTGCACTATCACTTAAGTGCAGTGTTCTCTTATTGTGCTTTTTCTGTTATTGTTTTTTTGTTCCTTTTGGGTCTTCAGTTCTTTCAAAATTGGGGCTCAGATCCTGGTGCTATAACCCTTCATTACAATTACAGCTCCCCCCCCCCCCCTTGGTGTTCATCTTCCTTCTCTCCCCAGTGTACCTAGTCTGGTCATCGTAGGGGGCCAGGGGTCATGTGTCAGATCTCCTACCAGCCCTAAATCCAGCCACCATGTATTAGGGAGAAATTATCATTGCCATGACATCTTCTCCCCCCCCCCCCCCCCCAATAATTTTGAATGTTGCATCTACACAAGCCAACCTCGGGAGCAAAAGTCTGAACTGGATGATCAAACCAGGGAACAGGCTCATTGTAACAAGTAACTGTATGAAGCACATAGCTACATTTGACTGCTAAAATTATCCAGACTTTTTACTATAAGGAGCAGTTTTGGCATCATATTAAGTCACAGGCTGCCTTTAATAGAATGAATAATTGATTTTATTGGCTATTTCAAAGTAGAGCTTTGTAAGATACCCACTACGAAGAGGACTAGAGTGAAGTTATGGAAAATATTTTTGATTTCTTATTATTTTTAAATGACACATATGCCTTATTGTCTGTGTGTGGTGTAGTCTTAACTGCAATGAACCAAAAAAAGTCCCACCAAAACAATACAGCTGCCCTACCTCTGCTAGAAATCTGTGGCAAGGTATGTAAAGGGGTGTTTTGAAACACTCATAGGGAGCTAGTTCTGTAAGTCTCCTATCATTTGAGAGTATAAGAAAATTACTGTATTTTAAACAACATATTGTAGGACTTCAAGCTTTATGAACTCTTGTATGAATGGGGTTATCAAACATTACATAGAGAGAAAAAAGGAGACTTGTACCCCATTCCTGCAAGCTGCTTTGCAGATTCATGTGTTGGATGTGTGTAAGTACTGTAGGGCTTACATTTACTTTACTAAAAACAGTATTCTTATGAGACTATTTGTAGCTATTTGATAATCATTAAAAATGCATCTTACTGATGTATTTGTTTACTTGGAATATTTCTTTACCACCAAATTGCAATGTCCTTGGCAAGTTCCTTTGTTGCTGGTTTTCTTACCTTGTACGTATTTCATATCAAGCTGCTGTGTTTTCAGCTTTGTTTCAGATGGAATAAACTGGAGTATCACTCTTGACTTCTTTTTGGCTGGGATTCCAGTGGCAGATGTAAACCCTTAATCGGAGTGGAGCATTAGCCAAGAAAGCCAGGATTCAAATCCCTTTGGTGCCCATTGTCATCTGTTGCAAGTGACTTAACACACCATTGCCTTAGCTATGAATGCACATTAAATGCAAAGCCTCCACCTTCATTGTTAGGGTGTGACCAACATGTCCCCAGTAGAGTAGGAAGGCTAGCATGCACTCCAGTAAGATGAGTTTATCTAATAGCTCCCATAAAGTTGGCAGTAGGTGAACTCGCATTAAGAGCCACATTGCCACTGAGCATATGGCAATTGCCCTGCTACTAATGGTAATGTAATGTACTGTCCTTGCCCAAAATGGCCCATTACCATGTGTTTTAACAGGCAGTGTCTAGTATACCCTCATGTTTGTGATCCCAGCTGCCAGGTGCTGTGCATTAAAACCCATGTTAACTAGTAACCGGGCTTTAGTAAAAGGGGTCGTAAATGTTTTTCTTACAAATAGCTTTTTTTTTTTTTATATTCATATCTTTATTGCATATAACACATATACAAAAGAAATCACACATCAATCACGTCAACTGTCACTTCCTAACATAATATACTAACATAGTACAGAACCCTGAGAACATACAAAAACTAGTTAATCAATCCAATCCCACTCCCCATTTAATACAAATAGCTTTTTAATCATAGTACGACCTCAGGTCGGCATTGGTTACAATGAACATGCACCAGTTTCTCCCTATGATGGAGTATTTCTCCATGGACTAGCAGGATTGCGTCAGCCACACCTGGTGACGTCCTTCGGGCGGCACCATGCGGAAGTGCTCTCTAGAACTCTGACCTGCCCAGGTAGCCCACCTCCACGCCCTGACCCTAGCTGGCCAGTCTTCTTCCTTCCGCCTTGCCAGCAAGACGGACCCTGCTCTCCTACACCAAGAATTTCTTTTTATTTCTTTGTTTTCACCTTTTTTTTATGCCTAAATCAGTGTTTATAAAATGCCCGCAGCGCGGGCACAGGACTTACACGGATTCGCATGGCTGCACCCACTGTGGAGGAACCTCTTCTGGCACGGGCAGAAATAAGGGACTGCTCCTGGCACCGGACACGGGATCCCGAGGCGCTGTCTGCCCACCACCGGCTCAGGATGTGCCCAACAGGGCCTCCATCCCCAGCCGTGCCACCGACTCTAGCATCGCTGCTCTGTCTGGGCCCGCGGCCCGGGAAGTGCCCGATAGGGCCTCCTTCCCCAGCCGGGCCTCACTGACGACCTTCCTCGCTGCTGTCATCCAAAGCCCCGCTGAGGTAAGGCCTGCTCCTACTCCCTCGAGGTCCATCATCCGCGCTACGGCAGACCCCGAGGGCTTTGGCCTGTCTACTTCCTCACCCCGGGGCCATGTGGAGCACAACAATGGCGCCCGGGAGAAGTCCTCCAGGAACTCTGAGCAGTCCTCCAGCCCTGCCCACCGTCGGCATGACGTTCACGCTGCTGACGCATCTGCTAGCTCCGCCCACCTCTCCAACGCCACGGGCTCCCTTCTCAATGCAGAGCTCGCTCCCCCGGACACTGTCTTCTTCTCTGGCACTGTGGACGGCAGTTCCCACAGCCATCAACGCCAGCAGCACCATGCAAGAACCCCTAAGCACCGCCGGAGGCACAAAGGCAGGAATCACTGCAGGAGTCCTTCCAGCTCTTGACTCCTCTGCGGGGAGCCAGGAGCCAGCGCATAAAAGGCATCGCAGGCATGGGCATCACAGGACCAGCAAAGGGCATTCTTCCTCCATCAGTAGACGCCAGGTGAGATCTTGCAGCCACTCCACCGACACGGCTAATAATTCGGCTATTTTGAAGCTCCTGACTCAGTCCAGCAGACCGTGCCCCCACCTGTGGCTTCCACACCTGCCCCCTCAGCGGGTCCCACCGCGAGCGCCCCTCCCCCCCGAAGAACCATCAGATGCGCAGCCTACTTTGCCCATGAATCCTTCTCCTGACAGCACGGCGGAAGAGCACGATATTGAGGCCATCGTGGGCTCCGTCTCCAACGACGGAACTGCAGCTGAGGGCGGACGCTCTCCAGAACAAGAAGGGCCCCCTCCTCCCCCGGAGGACCGGTCCTACCCCAGATTCCTGCAAAAGGTAGCAACCGCCCTGGCTCTAACTTCTCCTGACCAGACCGAAGAACCTGACCCTGAGGTTCTCAGGTACCTTGCTGCACCCAAGCCTTCCTTCTCTCTTCCTATGCATCGCAAGCTGCGGGATAACTACCTCAAGGTGTGGCAGACCCCCGCTTCGGGACGCCCATTCTCCAGACGCCTGGACTCTAAATACCAAATCCAACCCACACCAGGATTCACGGTAGCACAACTGCCACATCAATCCATTGTCGTCTCATCTGCTCTAAAAAGGACTAGATCCTCTCGGACGCATGCGAACCACCCGCCTGGGCGAGATCAAAAACTCCTCGACGAGATAGGCAGGAAGGCCTTCCAGGGAGCGATACTGAATGCCAGAATCGCCTCTCATCAATTCCAACACATCCTGGTGAACATAAAGAAGGCCACCTCAGCCCTACCTAAGGACACTCAGTCGCTGATCGCCAGCTCGCTCGCTGACTTATCTGAGTGTAGCAAACACCTGGCCAGCACAGCCTTTGATGCTTTCGACACCTCTGTCCGGACCGCTGGCACCGCTATATCTGCCAGACGATGTGCATGGCTCAGAGCCTCCGGCCTCAGTGAGGATACACACGACAAGACTGCGAACGCACCCTGCTCGGGTGACTCGCTATTCGGAGAAAAGGTGGTAGACGCAGTGAACGTCATGAAAGAACATTGCACCACCCTCCAAACCTTGGCGGAAGAAGGATTTGAATGCCGCAGCGCACCTCCGAAAGTCAGCTACCAGCGCAAAACCTACTATAGTAACAACTCCTACAGCTCTAACAAGAGATACCCCCCCCAAACCGGAAGTGGCAAGCTCCAAAGTACAAGTCTAACGCTTACCAAGGGGCCTCTACCCAGCGGCAAACCCAGAGGGATCGCAGACAGAAAAAAGGCACCAACCCCCCAGCCACCAAAGGAGGCTCCTCCTTTTGACAAGCCCCCACAGGCGCCCACCCACATAGGGGGTCGCCTGTCACAATTCCTACAGGAGTGGGAGAAGATATCCATCGACTCCTGGGTCCTACGAGTCATCCAAGAAGGATTCCGTTTTCGATTTTGCACTCCTCCCTACCAAAGCAGCAAACCAACCAATTCTCTTCCTCCACACCTTCAAAGTCCCATGACAACAGAACTAATACACCTCCTCGAGTCTCACGCCATAGAGGAAGTGCCTCTCTCCGAAATCGACTCTGGTTTCTACTCAAGATTCTTTCTCATTCCAAAGAGGACAGGTGGATGGCGCCCTATCCTCGACCTTCGCAAACTGAACAAGTTCATCATCAGGGAGAAGTTCAGGATGTACTCTCTCAATGCCATTCTTCCCCTGATACAAGGTGAGTTCTTGGCTTCCCTGGACCTACAAGAAGCCTACACACGTCCTCATCCACAAATCACACAGGAGGTTCCTTCGTTTTCAGGTACTGGGGCAGCACTACCAGTACAGGGTTCTTCCCTTCGGCCTCTCCCCTGCACCTCGAGTCTTCACGAAGTGTGTAGCTGTGGTTGCGGCACACCTCTGCAAGCTTGGGATGTCTGTCTTTCCCTACCTGGACGACTGGCTCTTCACGGGGCACTCGGCCCCGGACTTACTGGCGTCCCTGCAGAAAGCAACGGCAATAATCACTTCTCTAGAATTTGTCATCAACTACAAGAAATCACATCTGCAGCCGTCCCAACAGCTCGAATTCATTGGGGCAGTAATCGACACTCGGACAGCCCGAGCCTACCTCCCGGAGTGCCGGCTGAACAACATTGTTTTGCTAGCGACCAAGACGGCCGAGGCAGAATTCTCCTCGGCGTGAGCGATCCTCCGCCTCCTAGGGCATATGGCAGCAACTACTTCGGTCCTGCCCATGTCGAAGTTGAGGATGCGACCACTGCAGTGGCACCTGCGCTCCCTCTGGAATCAGCATTCCCAGCCACTGTCCACCCGGATGCCGCTGACACCAAGCATCAGAACTCACCTGCGCTGGTGGACTACCCCTTCCAACCTGTCCGGGGACAAGGACATACATCAACAGGCGCATCAGGTGGTTCTCACCACGGACACGTCCAACACCGGGTGGGGCACGCACCTCCAACACCTCAGTATCCAGGGCTCGTGGTCCACGAAGGAAAAGAGCCTGCATATCAATCTTCTCGAGCTCAGAGCCATCAGATACGCTCTCCTAGTGTTCCTTCCACATCTACGGGACAAAGCCATTCTCATACAAATGGACAACCAAGTAGCCATGTTCTATGTGAACAAGCAAGGGGGGACTGGCTCCCGCCCCCTTTGCAATGAAGCGACAGCAATATGGCTTTTAGCCCAGGGAAACGGCTGCAAGCTACGGGCCCTCCTACCTACCGGGGGCCATGAACACCCTAGCAGACAAACTCAGTCGGCAGCTGCAACCTCACGAATGGTCACTCTCACAAGAGGTGATGAATGTCCTCTTCCAACAGTGGGGGAAACCGTCGGTAGACCTCTTTGCCACAGAACTGAATGCGAAATGCCCCCTGTTCTGCTCCAGACACCCAGCGCCCAACAGGCTGGCAGGGGATGCATTCGACATATTCTGGGGGGAATGGTCTTTGGTGTATGCCTTCCCACCGACCCCCCCTCATCCCAGCAACCTTACAGCGGATCATCCAGGACAAAGTGCACGTCATCCTGATTGCGCCCTACTGGCCGTGGCAGATGTGGTTCTCACTCCTGCTACGCTTGGCCCATGGGGACCTGGTGTGCCTTCCCCCCCAGGAGGACCTGCTGATGCAGAACGGAGGCAGCACGAGACACCCCAACCTCAGAGCCCTCGCGCTCACTGCCTGGAGGTTGAAAGGTTGAGTCTCTCGGCTCTACGCTTGCCTTCGGAGGTTCAAGACATCGTTCTTGCAGCCCGCAGGCCGTCCACCAGAAAATCCTATGGCCTAAAGTGGAAGAGGTTCTCCACCTGGTGTGCACAGCAGGGCCTCAATCCCATCTCTTGCCCTGTTGCGCAGGTTCTTCAGTATCTCAACCTGTTGTCTACTAGCGGTCTCAAGACACAGTCCATCCGAGTGCATCTCTCCGCTATATCTGCCCTCCATGACCCTGTTGAAGGGGCCGACTCCATCTCGATGCTGCCAATAACCAGACGCTTTATGAAGGGACTAGCAAACTTAAAACCCCCGATCAGATCCCCCGCCCCCCTGCCTGGGATCTTAACTCGGTGCTTTATCGCCCAATGCAGGAACCCTTCGAACCTCTTCATTCTACAGAGATGAAGTTTGCTTCATGGAAAACTCTGTTTCTGGTGGCCATCACTTCTGCTCGAAGAATCAGCGAGCTGCAGGCTCTCGTGGCGCACCCCCCATACACTAGCTTACTCCTGGACCGGGCATCCCTGCGGACCAACCCTAAGTTTGTTCCAAAGGTCGCATCGCCCTTCCATGTCAATCAGTCCATCGAACTACCCTGCTTCTTTCCGGAGCCTCACTCATCCATCGATGAACAACACCTTCATACCCTGGACTGCCTCCGGGCACTCAAAATCTACCTCCAGCGGACTAGCACGGTCAGAAAGTGCGACCAGCTTTTCGTGTCCTTCGACCCAAACAGGCCTGGCCAACCCGTTTCCAAAAGGACACTTTCCAATTGGGTGGCCTCCTGCATCTCCTTCTGCCTAGCTTCACTAGACAATCTGTCCCCATCTAGAGTTGGCCCTCACCGACTCAGGGCGTTGGCTACCTCTCTGGCAAACCTGCGCTCCGTTCCTATCTCCGACATCTGCAAAGCTGCCACGTGGTCTACTCCGCAAACCTTCCAGCGTCACTACTGTTTGGATCTGCGATCAATGGAGGACTGAGCGTTGGGAACGGCTGTCCTGGCCTCCGCTGTCAAAGAGAGTCTGACATCCTCAGTGATTAACGGCTGAGGCTCTCCGCAGCCAAGGGCTTGGACTTCCTGATGCTCTGGACTTGTCACGTATTGTGTTGCACATACTGCACTGTTATTGCACATTATGCACTCTACACCATATTATGCTGTTGTGTTTTTACTGTGTTGTTACTGCACTATACCGCACTGCTTGCACACTTGTTAGTGCACCTTATGCAATGTTTGCCTCAGTTCTACAGGCTCTTGTACTCTCTTGGCTCCATTAAAAATTGTTGCCTGACATGCGTTCTCTTCACTTATGTACGCTCCCTCCTCCACCTGGCGCTCCGCACTGCTAGGGAGGCACCAGGTGTGGCTGACGCAATCCTGCTAGTCCATGGAGAAAGCAGAGTTACTTACCTGTAACAGGGGTTCTCGGTGGACAGCAGGATAAGTCAGCCACACAATCCCACCCACCTCCCTGGAGGAGGTCCGCTGCTTAGTCTCGCCCCTAGCCGGGAAGGCACAGCTAGGAACACACTGGCCAGCTAGGGGCGGGGCGTGGAGGTGGGCTACCTGGGCAGGTCAGAGTTCTAGAGAGCACTTCCGCATGGCGCCGCCTGAAGGATGTCACCAGGTGTGGCTGACTTATCCTGCTGTCCACAGAGAACCCCCGTTACAGGTAAGGAACTCTGCTTTATCCCATCACTAGGTTTAAGAAAAAAATGAGAGGAAATGACATGGCACTCCTGGGATCCAGACCAGGTTTTGGCTACTGCCCAAACAGGTATAAAGGGTAGTTCCTGGCTAACCAATGAGAGTGGGGACAGAAGGAGGTGGAGCCACAATACGGTATAAAAGCCAGGAAGCAAAGCAGGAGCTCAGTGATAAACAGCCGGGACCTGTGTTTGCCTGAATTCTGTTGGATGATGTAAACCTGCTTGTTGTTTGGATGAGTTATTTCTGGGAACTTAAAATATGAATGAGAAACCTACCCTGATGGTGGTGGCACCGGTTCAGAGGCCAGTCAAAAAGCACT
This sequence comes from Ichthyophis bannanicus, assembly GCA_033557465.1. Lineage (NCBI taxonomy): Eukaryota > Metazoa > Chordata > Amphibia > Gymnophiona > Ichthyophiidae > Ichthyophis > Ichthyophis bannanicus. The sequence goes on from CM066040.1 coordinate 109,125,195, forward strand.
CCAACCTGGAGCTAATCTCTCCAATGGTGTGTATGTACTAGATTACCCATTGTTTTTCAGAAGACCTGATACTGTCAACAAGTACTAATAAGGTGCAATTTAAAACCCCAGGATATGCATCCATAAGAACTTTAAAAGAATGCAAACATCTTACCACAACGGTCTAAAGCAGCGGTTCTCAACCTGTGGGTCGCGACCCCCACGGGGGTCGCCACAGGATTTGGCGGGGGTCGCTTAGCCTCCACCAAGTTTTAAAAAAACGCGCACAAGTTGCTGCCGCTGCCGAGTCCGCTTCTCGGCAGCGGCAAACTCCTTTAAACTCACTGCCTTCTTCTGCAGCCACGGCTCACTGGTCTAAAGCATAGTAAAACCAAAAGTGAAACTGGAATCAAGACACGCCCTACTAAAGTCTCATTTAAGTTCTGCAAAAGGGCATGAAACAAAACTGAGGGGTAACTACAGAAACCATCCAAACCACAGGGACCTCTTAGCTGTAAGAAATGATGGCTCAATCCGTGCTGCCGTACAGCCTAGTTGCTGCCTTGCAGTCACTTCAATACAGAGCCATCACCATATTACCAATCCATCAAATCTACCCACTCAATTGATATAAGAAAATATAAGGCTATCTGGCCCAAATGATACATATAGGCACAGGCCTAATGATCCCATCAGTCCAGCAACCATCGGTATCCATGTAGTAAATCAAATAGTGCAACGACTATCCCAAACATTGAATCAAACTGATCCAAGAACACCCACGCTCAATATTCATCCGAGCAGGAGCGACCATCATACTTTAAGGGAAGATTGTGGGAAATCCAGAAACAGTGGTTCCATTTGATGTACAGTACAATATTAAAACCCAGCCTTGGACAACCAGTGTGAATTATAGAGATAAAAGTGCTGCGTGAAGGGAACAATAAACCAGTGTTATAAAAAGTAGTATCAGCTAAGGGGGTACATGAGGGATGCACAACACCAGTGTGTAACCTTGCACCCTGGAAAAGGGGGGGGGGGGGTGGAGGGAGGAGAAAGGGAGGCGCAGTAACCAAATGCATTCCAAAAACAGTTAATTATCTGAGTGACTGATACATGAATGAATGAATTAAAAATGATAAAAGATTGATATAAAGCAGCAAACTCTAAATCACCGATGCATAATAAATAAATGAATAAATAAGATAATGAATGCCGATGGACCCACTGGCCAAAGCAAAGTGTACAGAAACCAGCCATCAAAAGGGTATGTGTGAATACTAAAGCATTAAAAGAGGCACACAGCACAAACCCAAAACACAAATAAAAGCCTTTAAAATAACGAAGGACAAACCACATGACCTGTGTTCAGGAGATAAATATAAATATAAATCCAACCACTCAAGGCAGTTGGATTAAAAGCAATAGAATCCAGTCACATACTTAACAGTACTTATTCATTTAAACTTTTTTATATACCACCTTTCTACAATTCAAGATGTGTTACATGGAACTCGACTTGTAACAGTGTGGAGACAGCTGTTGTACAGAGAACAAAAACTTGGTATGAGAAACATTAAATAATAATCAACTTTTTACAGTTATAGTATAAATGAATAAGGCAACTATGTACAAAAAGAGGGGGATGGGGAAAGGGTGAGGTATTTTGATGGGAGGGCAGAGGATCACTTAGGGCAGGGGTGGGCAATTCCGGTCCTGGAGGGCCACAGACCAGTCAGGTTTTCATGATGTCCCTAATGAATATTCATGGACCCATTTCCATACAATGGAAGGCAGTGTATGCAAATAGATCTCATGAATATCATTAGGGACATCATGAAAACCTGACTGGTCTAAGGCCCTCCAGGACCAGAATTACCCACCCCTGACTTAGGGAGAGGGGATTCAGACAGCATGCCTGTTGAGTAAGGGGATTAAGAGAGCTGGGTTACACTAGACCGATTGTGGCTTAGAGGGGTAGTGCTAAAGTGTTCCAGGAAGAGGAAGGTTTTGAGCTTTTTGTGGAACTCTGCATGACCGGAGCAGCCTCGTAAGTCAGGCGGAAGGGCGTTCCATTCTGTGGGGGCAAAGAGGGAGAAGGCTCAAATGCAGGTGGATTGTTTGCTCTTTATCTTTTGGGTTGGGATGTTTAGGAGGTTTACAAGTTGGGCCTTGATAAAACAAACCAACAGAGGATTAAAAAAAATAAACAAACTACCTCTGGGATGTTGAATGTATAAAGGCAATGAAAGCAAGATAAACAAAAGTAAAATATCCTTAAAAACTAATAACAATCAATCAATTAATTAATTTAGCAAATAAATAGCTAAAACCCAAACATCCAAGGAAAGCTGTAAAGTCCTGTTCCTGTTTAAGACCACCAGGAGAGAGGGATCCAAGTCTGTAAATATTCTTCTGTTCTAATTTTAATAAAATCGTCTCAATATTCCCCCCATCTCCAATGTGGTCGTACAGCCTTAAGTACAAAGCATTTTAAATTGATTAATGAGTGCTGGGCCTGTGCCCAATGAGCAACAAGGGGTTGGTCCATGAGTTGTCTCCTTATGCAACTTGTGTGTTCTATAACATGCACCCTCAAGTTGCGAATGGTCTTTCCCACATATAGTAATTTACAGGGGCATATGATGACATAGATGACAACGTTCATTTCAGAGTTAGAGAAGTCCTGTAAAATAAACTTCTGATTTGGGACTGGATGTAAAAAATGCTCCCTAATTGTCAAAGTATGATCACATACTGAGCAACACCCACATCTAAAATGACCGACCACTTTGGGAGTGGCTCTGGGTGCACTTAGTGCAGACGGCACTAGAATATTGGATAAATTGGTATTGCGCCTGTGAGCAACAATGACTTGTGATGTGCTGAAGGTGGGGAGTACTGATAAAATATGCCATTCTTTCAAAATTTTATTAATTGTGTGTGATAAATTCAAAAAAGAGAGGGCACAAACAAATTGATCTTTCCTGGTCCGAGTGGTGCCTTGTAACCGTGAACACCTATCAGTTGATCTAGCTCACTGGTATGCTTGTTCCACACATTTCCTAGGATACCCCTGTTCTTTCATGTCTAAGGCATGTTTTTCAAAATCTTGGTCCCTGGAGCATACTCTCTGGACCCTAAGAAATTGGCCAACGGATAAATTCCACTTCAGGGATCTATTGTGAAAGCTATCAAAATGAAACAGCTGATTTCTATCAGTTGGCTTACGATAAAGATCAGTAATGAACCCTGTGATAAGGAAGCTTATCATAGCTCAGGTAGGAGCTATAGAAAAGATGATGTGACTCTGAACAAGCAACCTGTCAGTTCTGGTAGAAGTGAGAAAACAGAGTTTTCACATAAAAGACTACCAGTCCCAGAATGCACCAGGTTTCCAGCAGCCATGAGAGGGGCTGAAGTGAGGAAATGTGTGTGCAATCAAGAGAGCTATGAGGTAATCCCTAAGCACTCATCTCAAAGGGCAGGGCCTGATTCAAGACAGCTGCACTGTGTTAGGGAGCAGCACACATTAGGAAAGAATAAGAATAGAGATTATTCTTCAGATAACAGTTACTACAAGCTCCAGCCCAGCTTCAGGGAGAACTTCAAGAACAGCTTCAGCAAAAGCCACAGAAAGAGCTTGAGGGAGAGCTTCAGCAACGGCTACAAGCACCAGTATCACCTGGAGAAACAGAAGCCAAGCCAAGCAGATAGAGAGAGAAGGAAACTCTCTGGAAGGAAGAGAAGAAAGGCCATTGGAAGGTCTGGGAGATTCCAAGGCAGTACTCATACTGGGAGGTATTCCAAAAGCCAGCAGAGTCCATTGGACTGGATTCAGCCGAGGAATGGAGTGGCAGAGATAGGAATCACCAGTGGCTACCTGGAAGAGAGAAGACTGCATGTGGAAGGGACTTTCAGACCAAGGCCAGAAGGTATGTGAGAGAAGATCCAGTGTCCAGGGATCAAGATTGGAAGGCTGGACATCAGAATTGGATTACATATTGGCCAGGCTATACAGAGAGGAATAATGATAGCAGGAGAGGCTCAGGTATGAACACTGATCCAGACCCTATCTATAATAGAGAATGGCAGCAAGGGAATAAGCATTCTCATGATAGTGCCTTAATGAAAGACTCATCTGTGCCAATGTATGATATTGACCCTATGATTGTTGATGCAGGGGGAAATACAGCAGATGAAACTATTTACATGGACTGTTCTTTATCTAAATGCTATTGCTAGTTTTCTATGAGCAAACACATCAGCCATCACAAAGAAACCTAACTTTGTTCTTTATTTCCACTGCAAACAGCTCTTAAAGCAGGATTTGGGCTCACACAGTAGCAGCCAGCCAGCTAAAGGCTTTCAGCTGGTCCATTGATAGTAATTAGGGCTGCACCTGATTGTGTGTGTGAGCAAGGGAGAATCACTGCTGAGATCGGCGTGGAAAATAAGCAGAAGTTAACCTAACCAGCAAAGTTTATTCTTTACTTTGTGCCTTTGTAATTGGTAATTATTTGCTAAGAAAACATTAGCTAATTGCCTGACAAGCTGAAGGTTGTTTTCTGGTTTACTTTGTGACTTTTTGTTATCCATTTTAAACACTGCAAGCAAGTAACCTCATTTATAGTGCTATCAAGCATACATGTGCTGGGTGAATTAAACCCCATCAATAAAAGAAGTATTTTATTGATCTTACCACTTGGTTTCACAACTCAAATTATTGTCATCAGCTGTGTTTGGGAGTGAATGAACTACAATACCCACAATACCTTGCAAGAATCATATGAATATATGCATCGTCAAGATTGTGTAAGTTCTCACCCTAGGCAGCCGTCTGACAACCCATAGGTACCTTTCTTTATAAGAATGTCTAAATAAGAGACCCGAGTACTGCTCACATTAGATTCAACTGCAAATTATCATCAATGCTGTTCAACCATGTTAAAAATTCACATAAAACCTCATTGCTACCTTCCCAAACCATCAGCACATCATCTATATACCGCTTCCAAAGCTTTATATGGGATAAAAAAAAAAAAGGATGATTTTGTAAAAATTGCTGTTCAAAGTGCGTCACATATAGAAACATGATGACAGAAAAAGACCACATGGCCTATCTAGTCTGTCCTTCCATATCAACAACTGCAACAGTCCCCTTTTTACCTTTAGAGATCCTCTGTGTTTGTCCCATGCTTTTTTAAATTCAGTTACTGTCCTCATCTCTACCACCTCCACTGGGAGACTATTCCACGGATCCACTACTCTTTCCGTAAAGAAATATTTCCGCATATCACTCCTGAATCTATCTCCCTTCACCCTCATCCCATGTCCCCTCATAGCAGAACTTGCTTTCAATTGAAAGAGGCTCTCTCCCTGAACATTTATGCCATGGAGGTATTTAAACATCTCAATCATATCACCTCTATCCCGCCTTTCCTCTAAGGTGTACATATTAAGATCCTTCAGTCTGTCCTCATATGCTTTATAATGAAGACCACTAATCATTTTAGTAGCCACCCTCTGCACCGACTCCATCCTGTTCACATCCTTTTGAAGGTGCGGTCTCCAGAATTGCACACTATACTCCAAATGAGGTCGCACCAAAGACTTATAGAGAGGCATTATCACCTCCTTTTTTCTGCTAGCCATTCCTCTCCATATGCACCCAAGCATCCTTTTAGCTTTTGCCGTCACCTTTTCTACCTGTTTAGCTACTTTAAGATCATCAGACACTACCACACCTAGGTCCCGCTCTTCTTTAGTTGATAAAAGTACTTTACCTCCTATACTGTATTGCTCCCTTGGATTGCTGCAGCCCAAATGCATGACCTTACATTTTTTAACATTAAATCCCAGCTGCCAAATTCTAGACCATTCTTCAAGCTTAGCTAGATCCCTCCTTATGTTATCTACACCTTCCTGGGTGTCTACTCTATTGCAGATTTTGGTATCATCCGCAAAGAGGCAAACCTTACCCGACAGCCCTTCCGCTATATCACTAGCAAAGATGTTAAAAAGAATCGGACCAAGGACAGATCCCTGGGGCACACCACTGGTAACATCCTTCTCCTCAGAGTGAGCTCCATTTACTTGTACTCTTTGTCGCCTCCCACCCAACCAATTTCTAACCCAAGCAGTAACTTTAGGGTCCATCCCTAGGGTGCTCAGTTTGTTTATAAGTCGCCTGTGAGGAACAGTGTCAAAGGCTTTACTGAAATCGAAATACACCACATCTAGAGCTCTCCCTCGGTACAACTCCCTGGTCACCCAGTCAAAGAAATCAAACAGATTTGTCTGACAAGACCTGCCTCTGGTGAACCCATGCTGCCTCGGATCCTGTAATCCGCTGGACTCCAGAAACCTCACTATTTTCTCTTTCAGCAGCGTTTCCAATAATTTACTCACCACCAAAGTTAAACTAACCGGCCTGTAGTTTTCAACCACATCCTTACTTCTGCTTTTGTGTAAAGGCACCACCCACATGAGCCTCTCTCCAGTCCTTCGGCACCACTCCCGACTCCAACGAGGCATTGAAAAGGTCAGTCAGTGGAGTTGCTAGAACGTCCCCAAGTTCCCTCAGTATTCTAGGGTGTATCCCATCCGGTCCCATTGCTTTGTCTACTTTAAGTTGAGCTAGTTTCTCACGAACACAGTCTTCTGAAAATTGTTCAAGATGTCCCTCGCTTCTGTTCCTATTTGTGGGTGTTTTCTGAGGTCCTGCTCCTGGTTCTTCATCTGTGAACACAGAACAAAAATATTTGTTAAGCAATTCCGCTTTATCCTTATCAGCTTCTACACATTCCTCCCCTGCACCCTTGAGTCTGACAATAGCACTTTTGCCCTTCCTCTTCTCACTAATATATCTGAAAAATGTCTTAGCCAATGCAATAAAATGGGGGGATATTTCCTCCTCCTTTTGAATCTTTGCCTTCTTGACTGCTAGCTTCTGCAAGTTTTTCCAAATACAGATGCCTGTCTTCCTCTCTCTGTGACTGAGAAACTCCCCTTTTTGTGACATCAAGAGTATATCTCCCCAGAATCCGCCCCCTGTGACCAGTAACCTATTGACAAAGCAGACTCAGCGGAGAAACAAGTAAGAAACTATGCATTAAATGTAAATACAACAGAACTAGTCTCCCTCCCAAACGCCCATAGAGGCACTCAAGCCCCTACAACAAACTGTGACCTAAAACCTTTGCACAGACCACTCCCTCACTCAGCATAGGAGAGACGAAGTCTGAGAAAGAACCAGTTTTGTTTTGTTTTGTTTTTTACACAGAGGAAATGAATCTTGTCTTACCTGTGCGACCCGCCACGCGATCTGCCAACGAAGCCTGGGAGGGATACGGGACTAGACTGGTTCCGCTCCAGGAACAACAATTAGCAGGTAAGTCTAATTTTACCTTCCTGATCGCATCCCCAGTCTAGTCCCGGAACCTCTGGGTCTGTACCAGAGCAGTGAAAAACTTAAACACGGGAGGGACCTGGGAAACCAGCCTGCAGAACAGCTGTACCAAACGAGGTCTCCTCCTGCATATGCACATCCAGCCAATAGTGACGAATAAAGGAATTCAGAGAGGACCATGTCACCGCCTTACAAATGTCTGCCGGCGACACCAAACGAACCTCCACCCAGGAAGTAGCCTGGGCCCTAGTGGAGTGTGCCCGTAAACCTTCCGGTACCACCCTACCTTTCAAAACATAAGACGACGTAATGGCCTCCTTAATCCAGCGCGCAATAGACGCCTTAGATGCTGCTTCACCTTTCCGCTGACCCGCGAAAAGGACAAAAAGCCTGTCCGACTTCCAAAAACTCTCCGTACGCCGTAGATACTTCTTCAACGCCCGTCGGACATCCAGCAAATGCAACTTTGTAGCCGAAGCTCCCTTGGCACCGGCAGGGAACACCGGCAAGGAAATCTCTTGGTTAAGGTGAAACGCCGAGACCACTTTCGGGAGAAAAGCTGGCACCGGCCGCAAGACGACCTTAGTCGCAAAGAAGGACAAGTACGGCTCCCGACAGGAAAGAGCCTGAAGCTCCGACACTCGCCTAGCGGAACAGACCGCCACTAAGAACACCACCTTCAAAGTAAGATCCTTAAGAGATGCGTGCGCCAAAGGCTCAAAGGGCTCGCGTTCTAACGCGTCCAGAACGAATGGCAGATGCCATTTAGGAACTATGTGCCTGACCGGGGGCCTTGCGAGCGCTACCGCCCTGAGAAACCGCTTTATGTCTCGCTGAGCTCCAAGCGACTGGCCTGCGACCCTGCCCCTGTAGCAAGACAAAGCAGCCACCTGAACTCGTAACACCGCCGCCGCCAAGCCCTTGTCGAAGCCATCCTGCAGAAACTCTAATATTTGTGGAAGAGTAGCTTTTAGAGCCTCGCCTTGTCTTACCGTGCACCACTCCTCGAAGATGCGCCAAACTCGGACATAAGCCAGCGAAGTAGAGCGCTTTCTAGACTTCAATAAGGTTGCAATAACCGCTCCCGTATACCCCCGGGATTTCAACCTAGCCCTTTCAATAGCCAGGCCGTAAGCGAGAACCGATCCACGTGCGGCATGACAAGGGGTCCCTGCGACAAGAGATCCCTTCTGCACGGAAGGCGCCAAGGCTTTGCCACCAACAACCGGACCAAGTCCCCGTACCAAGGGAGGCGCGGCCAATCCGGCGCTATCAGGATCACCTGACCACGAAACTTCTCCACCCTTTGCAGGACTCTCCCCACCATGGCCCACGGGGGAAAGACATACAGCAGTTGTCCCTCCGGCCAGACCTGCATTAGAGCATCCAGACCCTCGGACATCCTTTCCCTGCTCCTGCTGAAGAAACGACTGGCCTTCGCGGAGGCGAACGTCGCCATGAGATCCATGACGGGCGACCCCCACCTGCGCACAATCATGTCGAAGACTTCCGGGTTCAGAACCCATTCCCCTGGATCCACTCACACCTGGCTGAGGAAATCGGCCTCCACATTGTCGACCCCGGCGACATGCGCCGCCGACAGATCGAGGAGGTTGGACTCCGCCCAGGCGCACAGCATTTCGGCCTCTGTCTCCAACGCCACACTGCTGGTGCCGCCCTGTTTGTTGATGTACGCCACCGCCGTCGCGTTGTCTGATAGCACCCGGACCGCCTTGCCTGCGAGTAACGGCCGGAACTCCCGCACTGCCAGATACACCGCTCGTAACTCCAGACGGTTGATAGCCCACGTCTTCTCCTGAGCGTCCCAGCACCCTTGTGCAAAGCGGCCCTGACAGTGAGCCCCCCAGCCCAGCAAGCTGGCGTCTGTCATCACCGCCTCCCAGACCGGGGCTTCCAGGTCTTTTCCGCGTACCAACGCCTCGGGCAGCAACCACCAAAGCAGAGCCTGACGGGTCTCCTCCGGACATATCAGCCGACGTTCCAACGAGTCCCGCTGAGGAGACCAGCGGCGTAGCAAGGCCCTTTGCAAGGGCCGCATGTGGGCGCGGGCCCACTGCACCATCTCTATTGTTGCCGCCATGGTGCCTAACACCTGAAGGTAATGCCACGCTGAAGGAGCCTTTCGCCCCAGGAATGCTCTGAACAAGCGACGCAGACTCCGTGCCCGCTGCTCATTGAGATACACCTGTCCGATCCGAGTGTCGAAGCGCGTCCCCAGGTACTCCAGATTCTGGGAAGGCGTCAGGTGACTCTTTGGCAGGTTGACCACCCAGCCTAGGCTTTCTAGGAAGGTCACCACCCGGGCTATGACCCGCTCGCTCTCCTCCCGCGACTTCGCCCGGATCAACCAATCGTCTAGGTAGGGGTGAACGAGAATACCTTCCTTGCGTAGAGCTGCCGCAACCACTACCATCACTTTGGTAAAGACTCTCGGCGCCGTGGCCAGCCCAAAGGGCAGCGCCTGTAACTGATAATGACCGGAGGGCACCGCAAACCGAAGAAATTGGTGATGGTCTCGCCTGATGGGAATATGAAGATAGGCTTCTGATAAATCTAGGGACATGAGATACTCTCCCCGCTGAACCGCCACTAAGACGGAGCGAAGAGTTTCCATGTGAAAATGGGACACCTGCAGGCAGCGATTGACCCCTTTGAGGTCTAGAATCGGCCGGACTCCGCCACCGCGTTGAGACACAATGAAATAAATGGAGTAATGACCGCACCCGGACTGGCCTGCGGGGACGGGCGCTATCGCCCTGAGGTCCAGCAGTCGCTACACCGTCTCCTGCAGTGCCAACCGCTTTGCTGTCGATCTGCCCGGAGACTGCACAAAGGATTCCCGCACTGGACGCTGGAATTCCAGAGTGTATCCATCCCGAATGACCTCCAGCACCCACTGATCTGTGGTGATTTGGGCCCAGGCAGAGTAAAACTCCCGCAAACGTCCCCCCACTGGGGGAAGGGACGACTGGGCCCCCCTCATCTCATTGCGTTTTCTTGAAATTAGATGCGGCAGGGGAGGAGGAAGAATCGAAGCCTCTACAGGCTCCACGGAAGCCTCGAAACCCCTGGCCTCTGCTGGAAAAACGACCCCTTTGGCCTGGAAAAAACTTCTGGGAACGAAAACGGCAGGAGTCCTGAAACTGACCCCAACCGCCCGGGGCTCCACAGGATGGCTTAGGCTTATCCTCTGGTAACCTTCCCCCCTTGGACTCGCCTAGATCCTTAACCAGCTTCTCGAGATCCTCCCCGAAGAGAAGCCTACCCTTGAAGGGCAGCTTACTCAGCCTAGCCTTAGAGGAGGAATCTGCCACCCAATTGCAAAGCCACAGGTACCGCCGCGCTGCTACCGCCGAGGCCATACTCTTGGACAAGCCTCGCATGAGGTCATAATGAATGTCCGCTAGGTAAGCCACCCCGGACTCCAACCTAGACGCCTCTCCTGCCAAGGCACCGGGCTGACCCTCCTGCACCCAGCGGAGACATGCTCTAGCCACCCATGCACCGCAAATAGCCGCCTGCATGGAAACAGCGTTAACGTCAAAGACCTGCCTCAACAGGACATCTAACTTTCTGTCCTGACCGTCCTTAAGGGCAGCGCTACCTTCCACCGGGATGGTTGTTTTCTTGGTCACCGCCGAGACAGCCGCATCCACCTTAGGCGATTTGAAAACCTCTCTGTCCTGATCCAACAGAGGGTAGAGACGCCCCATGACCCTAGCGCCTTTCAATGGGGCTTCCGGAACATTCCACTCTTCTTGAATCATCTCTTGAAACACTCTGTGCACCAGGAAGGCCCGCTGAGACTTCCAGAATACCTGTAGAAGAGGGTCTTCCAGCATGTCATCCTCCCCTGCACCTGGGACCGGCATATTGAGCGCCTTCAGAGTCTCTACGATAAGCGCTGGTAACTCTTCTCTCCTAAAGACTCTCATGACCCGAGCCTGATCTTCCCTCTCGGAGATATCGCCCTCTTCCAACTCCTCTTCAAACGCTAGGTCACGGCTCTCCTCATCAGATAGCGGACCCTCGACCAGTTCCGTTTGCTCCGTCAATTCCTCTTGAGCACGAGACCGTTTACCCCCACCGGGACAAGCGTCACTCCGTGGGGACACGGAGCGCTTACGCGCTCCGCCAAGGTCAGCGGAGAAAGCCTGCTGCACCGCTCCGCTGCCAACTGCCTGCTGCAGCAATGCCACAAACTGTGGAGAAAAAATGGACACCAGGTCCTTGGGGAAAACCCCCTGGACGGCTGGAGACCCCGAGCCGGTGGAGGAGCTGGCCACAGGCTCCTCCAGCGGAACCTCAGGCCCCCGGAGAGAAGAGGCCTCTGGTGGCGCCTCCGGACCCCCGATCTGCAGTTCCGGGAGTTGTACCAGCTCCGGAGCCTGTCCTGCACATGACTTGCAGACTCCAGACACTGAGCCCTTACGAGCCCCACACACCACGGCTTCAAAGGCATCGTGGTCAAAGGCAACTTGCAGGCCAACTGCACAGAACAGGAGGGAGAAGCGTGTGACGCCCCCCCCCCCCCCCGAGAGCTGTATCAGCACACTGCCACAGCAAAGGAAATAGGAAAGAAATAGGAAAGAAATCCCCCCAAAGCTCTCTCGTATTGCCTTTTGGCTTAAGTATTTTCTTTATGCCTCCGGGAAGGCCCCCAAGCGGATTTCTGCCACTCTCCTGCCCGGGGCTGTAAACAGGCCACGCCGCCGCTACGCGGTCAGGCCCAGCTCCCAAGCGCGCCAAAAAATGCGCTGACGAGACAAGAGACGTGCTGCGCGCCTGAACGGCTTACCGTACTGCTGAGCCGTCCCGCCCAGCAACGTCGGAAGGAGGCCGTCTGCCTCAAGCGCAGAAGCGAACAAGCAGCCCGGGTTCGCACACCCTCGTGCGCGTACCCCAGAGCCGCAAATGCTCTTCTGATGTAGAGAGGCCGCCGAGCGCACTAGCAGGTAGGTCGTCCGCATGGCGCCGGCCCTCTCCACTTCCTGCCCACTGACTCCGCCGGTCGGTTTGGGCACTCCTGAAGGCTGCCGCGGTCCAGGCAAAACCTCCTGCTTAGCAAGCCTTTACCCTAGACCGTAAGTAAAATCGTCGTCGGTAGTGGCGGGGGGGGGAGGAGGGGGAGCAGAAGAAAAGAAAAGGGCAGAAGAGAAAGAAAGCCAAGAAGGAACTGGACTGGAGCAAAGCTGATAGTCACAGGTCACCTGAACTGCCAACCAATTCTCCTAAGAAAGTCAAAAGAACACTTCTAATTCCTAATTGTTTCTCCAGTGAGCCCGACCTTCCGGGCTTCCATTTCTCTAGCTGCTTGGAGACTGAGGCAACTGGTCACAGGGGGCAGACTCCGGGGAGATATACTCTTGATGTCACAAAAAGGGGAGTTTCTCAGTCTCCAAGCTGCTAGATGAGATGGGGAACCCAGAAGTTCCGGGACTAGACTGGGGACGCGATCAGGAACCTCTGTTAACACCAACTGTGCCAGTACTGTACGAAAGAATGTGGGAGGATTTCTCCGGGTGGGTCTCAATAGAAATGTTTTCTTGATTATGGTTAAAGCAGCTTTCTGTGGTATATTAGTATATAAAGAAGCAATATCCAGTGTGACCAAGATTAAATCAGTGTGATAGCCCTCAAAAGAATCTAAAATTTATATAATATGGGAAGAGTCAAAATGTACGAGTGTGCCTGGGTCACAAAAGGCCTCAAAAAGATGTCTAAGTATTTCAAAGCCAGTTCAAATATAGACCCAATTGCAGAAACAATGGGTCTGCCTGGGGGGGGGGGGGGGGGGGGTTCCAAGGCCTTGCGGATTTTTGGCAGAATATATTTTGTAGGGGTTAACTGAATGACTCACCTTCAAAAATGCATACTCTTTTTTTGTCAAATTTCCCAGTTCTAAACCTGATTGGAATATAGAATCTACACTCCTCTTGAGAGGAACTGTGGGGTCATCATCAAGCCATTCATAAAATTGCTTCTCCCTCAGCTTTCTGTAAACCTTATACACGTTGCCAGAGGTATTCATAAGCATAAGGGCATCCCCTTTATCCACTGGTTTGATAATCAACTTTGGATTATCTCTGAGTTTTGCAAGTGTTGTCTTTTCATCCTTTCACATATTTTAATACATCCTCATTGATTCTTTATACAAGGACTCAACCTTCTGGGATACCACCCGTTCAAAAGTAGCAATAACTGGATTTGTGACAGCGGGTGATATCCAAGTGGATGGCTTTCTGACCATAGAATTATCAATTGTGCTTTCAATTTGTGTTACAAAATAATCTGCAATCTTAAAATTTCTAAAAAAATGTATAAAGGTACACTTGGTTAGTAAAGGGATCATGTCTAACAGCAGGCACAAAGGATAAACCCTTTTCTAAAACCCATAATTCTAACTCATTTAGTGTATAATCTGAAAGATTAAAAATGGCATTATCTAATCCTGTTGAGACAGTCTGCAGCTGAGAGACTCCCTTCCTCTCCCCCTCCCCTGGGTGGGATAAAATGACCTGGTATGGTGGTATTGGTTCAGATCGGTGTTTTGAAAATGAGATTCTTGATTGTATCTTTGTTTGGGACCCCTCCCCCCTCCAAAGGTTCTCCATTTGAAAATCCTGACTGGGGCACATCTGTTGAGAAGAAAATAATGAGGCTGAATTATCTGGATCATCAACAACATGGGAACGGATCCTCTTCCTAATGGGCTCACTAATCTCACGTGAATCCCCCTCATTAACCTCCATGCTGGGTGGCTGGTACTTTTCTGTTGAGCCTCCCTTATGACGGGAGGAAAAATCTCGGTAACCAGATCGAGCCTTTTCCCATGGATAGACACATCCAGTTTTACAATCCTCCTTGTCTCTACGGTACTTCCTTAATGTTCTTCTGATATTCAATAAGATTACGGTCTAAATCTTTTTTATTTTAATCGAACCATGCATCACATGGCTTAAAAGACTCTAATTTGACATCTAATTCATTTTGAACCTCCTGAGCTTTAGTTTTGGAGGTATTAACAGGATCATAAGATCCAAAGAACACTTTTAGAATTGCAGTCCAACTTTTCATGAATTCTTCATTGTCTGTAAATAACACAGGGGCCTTATAAATCCAAAGACCCCTTGGTATAATCTTATTTCTGCAATATTCCAAGAGAGAGCATGCATGCATCTCATCTAATACATTTCTGCATCTGCACCTCCTCCCATTTTTGTTGCTTATCTGCGACAGTATCCTCTTATAGGAAGAAGGGGTCTGCTGGCAACATCTACTGGAGATCATCATCACCATAACAAGACATTCTTCCAGGGTGAGAACATTGTGCCAGGAGCACCAAGGAGAGTCAGAATAGGCACACAGGCAAAACAGAAGGGAGCAAAGCAGAGTGAAAACACCTCTAAAAGTCCAAAACAGCGTTATTGACCCCTACACTTGCAGTGTTTCAGCACATATGCCTTCCGGTAAGATAACCTCAATAAAAAATGCTAAAATTATAAGTGAAAAATAAACACATAGTACAACAACATTAAAAAACTGATACATGAACATAAAAGCAAGAACATTCAGGGCATAAAGCGTAGTTACTCACCTGTAACAGGTGTTCTCCAGGGACAGCAGGAATCAGTCCTCACATATGGGTGACATCAATGCCAACAAAGCCCTCACAGAAGTATCTCCCCAGTTTCCAAAGAAAGCCTTTGGGAGATGCCACCACACATGTGGTCCCCTTCCTGGCCAAGGGTGCCATCTTGCTCAGATGGCAAAAATAAACAGCAACTCCAAGGGGAGGAGGGAGGGTTGTGAGGACTGATTCCTACGGTCCCTGGAGAACACCTGTTACAGATGAGTAATAATGCTCTCTCCAGGAACAAGCAGGAAGTCAGTCCTCACATATAAGACTCCCTAGCTCCAGGCTACCAAGGACCGGTAGAAAATCATGGCCCAGCTATGGGCAGCTGCAAGTGAATCTGAGGACACCCAGGGAGAACAGAGGTTCCGGTAGCCTGAACAAGAAGGGTCAGAGGGTAGGAGTTGTCTAAACCCTGAAGAGATTATGGAGTATGGCCTGGCCAAAGGCACTGTCCCGTTGGACTCCCTCTCCAGGCAGTAATGAGCTACAAAAGTGTGGATGGAAGACCATGAGACAGCCCAGCAGATGTCGGCCAAAGACACCAACCAGAGGTTCGCAACCGAGGTCACCATCACCTGACATTGTGCGCCGTGACGCAGCGCTCCAAGGGAACCTCAGCTCGATGTGTGTGAAGGCGATGCAATCTGCCACCCAGATGGGCAGTGTGCTTGGTGACAGCTGCCCCCAGACGACTGGGGTCATATGAGACAAAAGGCTGCGAAGCTTTGCAACGGCCCTGGGCGCGCTACAGGTAGAAGGACAGGGCCCTCTTGCAGTCCAGGGTATGGAGGACAGCCGATGTCCTATAAATGCAGGGCTGCAGAAAGAAGGTAGGGAGTACTACCCTCCTGGTTGAGGTGGACGTCGGACACTACCTTTGATAGGAATTTCGGGTGAGTGCAGAGCACGACCCTGTTCTTGTAGAATCTGGTGTAGGGTGGTTCTGCCACCAGGGCCTAAAGCTCACTGACTCTGCGGGCAGAGCTGAGCACCACCATGAAGGCCAGCTTCTAGGAGAGGTATCGTAAGTGGCAGGTCACCAAGGGCTCAAAGGGTGGCTTGGTGAGCTGTGCCAGAACCACACTGAGGTCCCATTCTGACGCGGATGGGAGGCTTAGATAGCAGTAAACCCCGCAAGAAAAGGGTAATGAGGGGCTGCATGGATAGAGGCTTGCACTCTATTGAGCGGTGGTTCACAGAGATGGCACACAGATGCACCCTGGAGTTTGACTTATTTCTGAATCGCAAGAGATGAAGTACTGGAGCACCACAGGTACTGAGCAAGAGAACGGGTCCACCCATTGCTTTGTGCACCACACTGTGAACCTGTGCCACTTGAAGGTGTAGGCCATCTTGTGGAGGCCTTGCGAGAGGCTAGGACTTCCTCCACCTCTCTCGGAAGATTGGAGGGCACTAGGGTGACCCATTCAGCAGCCATGCTGTGAGGGACAAGAAGCCCAGGTTGGGATGGAGGACCAAGCCCTCCTCCTGGGTCAAATGTCATGGGGAGTCCTCGAGAGGGACTGGAGACTGTCAAGAGGCAGAGCAACAGAGGGCACCAAAGCTGCCTGGTCCACCTCGGGGCTTCCCTCATTCTGGTGGCCCCATCATGCTGGACCCTGAGCAGGGGCCACATGATCAGTGGTGTGTGGGGGGGGGGGAGTACCGTATTTTAGCGCATGTAACACGCACCCACATATAAAACGCAATTTTTGGCCTGTTCTGCAGAGAATTTCTCGCATTATGCACATGCGCGTATATCGCAGTCCTGGGTTGCACAGCGAGTGAGCTTAAATTGAAGCCGATGGTTATTTTCAAGCGAGTAACCATGCCCCGCGAAAAATTTCCAGAAGGTATTGTTGTTCACTGTAACAAAAAGGGATGGATGGACTCTGAGGTCATGAAAATATGGATTGATAAATGTTATAGGGCCAGGCCTGGTGGTTTCTTTTCTAAAAGGTCTTTGTTGATCTTCGATTCCATGGCTGCCCTAAAGAAACAAATGTGCAAAATTATATTAATTCGACTGGTGCCCATATCGCAGTGATACCGGGTGGTCTTACTTGCAAGCTGCAGCCGCTAGATATAGCAGTTAATCACCCGTTCAAAAACGATCATCAGACGAGAGTGGGATAATTGGATGCAGCGGGGAATTCATGAATTCACACCATCGGGACGATTAAAGAGGGCTACATTAACGGAAATCTGCAATTGGTTGTGTTCTGCTTGGGACAAAATATCCCTGGAAACCATAAGAAATGGATTCCGACAAGCCGGGATTGTTTATAAGAACGAGGATCGGGTGCGTAGTGATGACGAAGATGATGAAAATGTCGAAAGGAGTGACGATGAAAGTGCATATGTTACAGAAGAGCGTCTCCAGACAGTTTTAAATTATTTCAATGATGATGTTGATGAGGGGAGTGATTTCAAAGGTTTTATGGAATCGGATGATGAAAATTAATTAAATATATTTTGAAACCATTATATTCTTGTAAGGACTCTTTTATGAAATCGGTTCCTTGTAATAAAGTTTCGGTATAGTGCGCCCTCGCAAATACTGCGCGAGAGGGTTGCGCGGTAGGTAAAAAAGTGTATAGCACGCGCGGTTTATGCGCGAAAATACGGTATACAGCAGAGCCTCTAACCAAGACAGCAGGAATGCATACGCTGCTATCCAGGCTGGATGCAGGTGAGGGCCGCAAAAATGTGGTAGCTGAGTGTTGGGTTGGCAAAGAGGTTCAGGCTCAGAGTGCCCCCACAGCTGGAACAGCCGCTGCACCACCCTGGGGTCTAGGCACCATTCATGCAGCTGGAGGACCCTGCTCAGCCTGCCAGTGTGTTGTCTTGGCCCGGAAAATATACCGCTCTGAGGAGAATGTCTTGGCTGATCGCATATGAGCAGAGGGCCACTGCCTCCTGGCACAAGCAGTAGGAACACGTGCCTCCCTGCTTGTTCAGGTAGATCATTGTGACCCAGTTGTCCATCTGGAGAGCACCGACTGATGCTGCAGGCGGTGCTGGAAGGCCTTCAGCACAAGGAAGACAGCCCTGAGTTCCAGCAGATTGATCTGCTGTTGGCTTTCTTCAGGAGACCAGAGCCCCTGGGTACACAGATCCTCGCAGTGGGCTCCCCATCTCAACCAGGAAGCATGTCGTGAACACCCTCTGGGGGCTCAGGGCTGGAACAGGATGCCCTGTCGCAGATGCCATGCATCCTGCCACCAGTTGAGTGACTGCACCAGCTGACGGGACATCGATACTCTGTCCCAGAGTTGGCTGGTGGCCTGGGTCCACTGTGAGCAGACACCACTGAGCCACCCGCATGTGGAGGCGAGTGTTGGGGACCACATGGACCATGGAAGCCATGTGGCCGAGGAGGCGAAGCATGGACCATGCTGGCATGGTGTGGTGGCATTGGACTTTGGCTGCTAGGGACGTGAGGCAGGAAGGCCTTGACCTGGAGAGTGTCCAAGCGAGCCCCTATGAACTCCAAGTCCCGTGTTGGAGCGAGATGGAATTTTGGGTGATTTACCATGAATCCCTAGTATTGTAGGACTTGGATGGTTCAGTATGTGGCCTCAAGCGCCTCTGAGGTCGTGTCTTCTCTTACTAGCCAGCCATTGCGGTAAGGGAAGACGAAGGCCCCTTGGAGACGAAGATGTGCAGCCACCACTGCTAGGCATTTGGTGAAGACCCTCGCGCGGAGGCTAGGCTGAAGGGAAGTACTCTGCTCTAGTAGTGGTCACCCCCAACCATAAACCTGAGGTACTGTCTGTGACCGGGATGGATAAGAATGTGGGTATAAGCCTCCTTTAAGTCCAAGGAACATAGCCAATCTCCCTGTTGTAAGTAGGGCAGCAATATTCCAAGGGAGAGCATCTTGAATTTCTCCTGCACCAGGAATTTGTTGAGGGTTCTCAGGTCCAGGATGGGCCATAGTCCTCCTGTTCTCTTTGGGACCAGAAAGTACCTGGAGAAAACCCCTTTCCTCTCAGGTGCATTGGAAAGGGCTCCACAGCCCTGTCCCTGAGAAAACCTAGCAGTTCTTGCTCCAGCAGGGCCTGGTGCAGGGGAGACCGAGGCGGCTCCCCAGGGAAGAAGGGTGGAGGCAAACTGGTCTAGGTGGAGGAGGTAGCCCTCCCTTACCACCTGAAGTGCCCATGAGTCAGTGGCAATGAGACCCCCCCTGTGGGCAGCTGACCCCCCCAGTGGGAAAGAAGCTATGTAGGGGGCATCAAAACTCTGACCCAGGTTGGGCTGGGGCTGGTGCCTGAGGTTTGATGCCCTTGGGCTTGCAAGGGCCCTGGCCTCCCCCCTTAGGCTGGTGACTCTGCTGAGGAGTCTAGATGGCTGGATAAGGAGGATAGCCTCGGTAGGGCTGGCCTTTATGATGGAAAGGGGTTGTCTTCCCCTGCGGCTTTTTCTTCGGAAGAATTGAAGTTTTCCTTGAGAGTCGAGTCAGAGTCACATACTCTGTCTCGATCTTGGCCGCCTTGTCTTCCATAGGCTTACCGAAAAGTTGTTCCCCAAGACATGGGACATTGAGGAGTATCTACTGTACTCATTGTTCGAGATCAGAGGACTGGAGCCAGGTCTGATGTCGAGGACTGATGCCCGCTGAAGCCACCCTCGCTCTGGTCTTGAAGTCATCGTAGGCCACTCAGGACAAATACTTAGAGACCTCACCAATAGATTTGGTAAGTGTCTGGAAGCATCGGAGGTGGTCTTCATCCAGGCCAGCTGCGAAGCCCCCGAGTTCTTTCGTGAGGTCCAGGAGGAACATGCCAATATGTCTGAATGCGGCATGCCAGCATCAAGCACTGGTAACATTTCCACCCAAGGGCGTCGAGGACGAGACTCCCTGCCTGAGGGCACTGAGTGAGTCTTCGAGTTCTTCTGTCGGAGCATGGCCAATTCAACCACCATGGAGGTGTGAGGGAGTTGCATATTCCGAAACCCTAGACCATGCTGGAACAGGTACATTGTGTCCAAGTGGCAGCTAACAATGGGCATAGATGCTGGGGTCTCCCACATTTGGAGGAGGAGCCAGTTGAGAATGGAAGGAATCAGGACCATCAAGGTCTCATACTGGAGGATATCTAACTCCTCCACACGAGGGTCCTCGTCCGACTCTGTCATGAGGAGAGGTCCAGAGCCATGTCCCGAATAAACTCGAAGAACGAGGTGTCCTCGGGTGGGGACCAGAGGTGGAGACGGGTCCGATGGGAGGTCTCGATGGACCAGAGACTCCAGGGACGTCTCGACATTGGACTCCCAATCCAAGTAGTCCGAGGAAGATTCAAGGCTCGGCGGCTCCATGAGCGTTGCCGGCTCTGGTCTTCAGAGCTTCGAGGCTGAGGCATGGCCTGAGGAGCAGAATAGAGATCCTCGCTGAGGATCTACCTCAGGCATCTGGCTCCCGGGGAGTCCTCAGTGCCAAGGTCCCTGTGGCCTCGGTGCAAGCACCAGCAGAGCCGGGAATTGGCACCTGCTGAGATGTGACAAATGCAGAAACGTTGCGTTCGAGGGTCAACATGTGGGCTTTCCACTCTGGAGCCGCTATGGACACTGATGTCAGGGTCACCAGGTCCAATGTCAAGGAGTAGAGGGGGGTTCTCGATGGGGCAGCCTTCGGGGGACCGTGGGCTGTCGCCAGAGGCCTCGGGTTCAGTCTGAGGTACCTTTCGAGTTCACTCCCGCTCAGTCTTTGGAGGCCCGCCGAGGGCTGAGAAACCGTGCCCAGAATTTCCTGGGATTTCCCAGGCTTGTCCACCTCTCAGGTCGAGGCTCTCAAAGTCTTTTTTTTCTTACGTGCCTGCTCCGGGGACCCCTGCTCAGAGTGCCGATGAGGCCTTTAGGGGGCTGCGGGGGCCTTCAGTAACTCCAAGGAGCTATGCAGAGCCTTGACATGCAGGGCAACCGGAGATACCATGATAGAGTCTGCCTTATGGAAGAGGTTGTCTTGCATTAACCGACGGCTCTGTATGGCCTTTGCAGACATTTTCTTACATAAAGAGCATTTCTCTGGGTCATGGTCAGCACCGATACACTGGAGACAACAGTCATGAGTGTCAGTGAAAGACACGTTTTTTGAAAACTGATCACATTTCTTGAAACCAGTGACCATTGAGGCAAAAAGGACCCCAGCGAGGTTGGTAAAGGGCACAAAAGCATTGGAGGAACCTAACAAACAAAAATTAAAAATAAACTAAGTTCCGAGACCGGGACAGCGGGTATCGCAGGTGGGAAAGGAGCCGGCAGAAGCCAGAAAAAGCATACAGGTGTACAGAAAAATTAACGTTATTCTGTGGGGACTAAACAAACGTCCCAAAGGGCTTAGCGGAAAAAGGGAGACTCAGCAAGATGGCACCCTTGGGTGGAAGGGGACCACACATCTGTGGTAGCATCTCCCAAAAGCTTTCTTTGGAAGCTAGAGAGATGCTTCCACAAGGGCTCCATCGGCATCGACGTCACCCATATGTGAGGACTGACTTCCTGTATGTTCCCGGAGAAAGCGTAGTTACTCACCTGTAACAGATGATCTCCGGGAACAGCAGGAATTTAGTCTTCACATATGGGTATCATCGGTACTGACAGAGCCCACGCGGGAACGCTCCCCAGCATCCAATAGGAACGCTTTTGGGAGCAGCCCACAGCGCATGCGTGCTGCCTTCCCGCCTCTGTACCTCTTTCACTTCAGTTGAGTTTATAGCTGAGACCAAAGGAGAGAAGTAGAGAAAAAGATAGATAGAGACAACTCCTAGGGGAGGTGGGGAGGTTGTGAAGACTAAATTCCTGCTGTTCCTGGAGATCACCTACTCTATCCCCTACTCTATCCCCAGGAACAAGCATGAATGTAGTCTTCACATATGGGGACTCCCCAGCTGAAAGATGCCAAGGGGTGACCCCAGCAAGCTGCGAACCCAGGTGAGATGGGATACCATGGAACTCTGGCATCCAAACCGTGGACGGTGGGTAGGAGTTGTATTAAGTATGGAAGAGATGCTGAAGAACAGCCTGGCCAAATGAAGCATCCCGATGGAAGTCCTTGTCTAAACAGTAGTGGGCTGTGAAGGTGTGTACTGAAGCCCAAGTGGCTGCTCTACAGATGTCATCAATGGACACAGAACGAAGGTTAGCTGTTGAGGCTGCCATTGCTCTCACACTGTGAGCTGTGACATGGCCCTCGAGAGAAATTACTTTACTCTGATAAGTATAGGATATGCAATCTGCAATCCAATTTGACAAGAGTTCTTTTGGAAACTGGAAGTCCCAAATGACTAGAGTCAAAAGCCACAAAAAGCTGAGAAGATTTTCTATGTGGCTTAGTTCTTTGGAGATAAAAGGCTAAGGCTCTTTTACAATCCATTGTGTGAAGATTCCTTTCCGCACTAGAGGCATGAGGCCTAGGAAAGAATATAAATATAAGATAAACCGATTGGTTTAAATGGAAAGACGAAACTACCTTTGGCATAAAGTGATGAGTCCTGAGGACGACTTTATCATGGTGGAACCTTGTATAAGGAAGGTCAGCTACTAACGCCTGTAGTTCACTAATGCGTCTTGGAGAAGTGATGGCAATTAGGAAAATAACTTTCCATGAAAGAAACTTTAGGTCTGAAGTGGCTAAAGGTTCAAAGGGCGGTTTCATAAGCTGACCAAGAACAAGATTCAGATCCCATGCCACCGGTGGTGGTTTAATGGGAGGTTTTGTTAAAAGTAGACGTCTCATAAATCTTGATACAAGTGGATGAGAGGAAATAGGTTGTCCATCGAAAGGTTTATGAAAAGCAGCAATAGCACTAAGATGGACTCTCACTGAATTGGTCTTTAGACCAGAAGTTGATAATTGGAGGAGATACTTTAGTAGTGACGCTACAGGTACCAAAAGGGGGTTAAGTCCCTTTTCTGAACACTAGACAGAGAACCGTTTCCACTTAAAAGCATAGGAACGTCTTGTGGAAGGTTTTCTGGAAGCCAGAAGGATATCCTTTACTTGTTGAGAAAGGTCAATATTCTGGAATTCTAAGCTTTCAGTAACCAGGCCCTGAGATGTAGGGGCTGGGATGCAGTAAGCATCCATCCTCCTGAGACACAAGATCTGGAGCATTCCCCAACTCCAGAGGAGTGGTTTGAGAGAGACGCAGAAGAAGAGGATACCATGTTTGTCGTGGCCAACGTGGAGCTATGAGTATCATAAGATCTCTGTCTCTCTGAAGTTTGAATAAAGTTTTGGGAATGAGGGGAATGGGTGGGAAGGCATAGAGGAAGTCCTGACCCCAGTGGAGTAGGAAAGCATCTCTTGCTTAACAATTGTGAGCCGGGATTCTGGAACAGAATCGGGGAAGTTTGGCATTCTGTGGACGTGCAAAGAGGTCTATATCTGGTGTTCCCCAGATTTGAAATACTCGAGCAAGTTGGTATGAGTGGAGGGACCACTAGTGTGGCAGCAGTATTCGACTGAGTCTGTCTGCCCATAAGTTTTGAATGCCCGGAAGGTATACCGCAAACTGGTGAATTTGCAACTCTCTGGAGAGTGCCCATAGTCGCAAAGCTTTGTTGCATAGCGACAGAGAGCCTGTTCCACCTTGCTTGTTCACATAGAATATAGCTACCGGATTGTCGGTTTGGACCAGAACTGTTTTGTTGCTGAGATGGGTCTGAAAGACTTGAATAGCATTGAAAATGGCTCTCAGCTCTAGATGGTTTATGTGAAGGGAAACCTCCTGTGAGGTCCAAAACTCCTGAGTGGAGAGATTATGCAAGTGGGCCCCCAACCCATCTTGGACGCATCTGTTGTTAGGGTGGCCTGATATAGAGGCTGCTGGAAAGGAGAGCCTATGAGGAGGTTTTCTAGAGATTGCCACCATTGCAGGGACGGAACCAGACGTGTGGTGTTTCTGATCTTGTCCATTAAGTGACCCGAGGCCTGTGACCATTGAGAGGATAGGATCCACTGGGCTGCTCGCATGTGGAGGCGAGCATAGGGAACCACATGGACAGTGGATACCATGTGTCCCAGAAGTTGAAGCATCTCTCGAGCAGTAAGGAACACCTTCATAGATGCTTGAGATGCCAGTTGTATTATTCGTAGACAGCGTGGCTGTGGCAGGAAAGCCCTTGACTGCCGTGTCTAGACGAACCCCTATGAATTCGAGAGATTGAGAGGGGGTGAGATGAGATTTTGGGAGGTTTATGACCAGTCCCAATTATTGAAAAATTCTCATTGCTCGAGAAAGAGCAAAGCTGGCCTCTGGAGCTGTTGACGCTCAAATGAGCCAATCGTCTAAGTAAGGGAAGATGAATATTCCCAGAGTCCTCATAAATGCTGCTACCACTGCCATGCATTTTGTGAAGTCCGAAAGGAAGAACTCTGTACTGGAAGTGTCTTCCTTGGACCAGGAACCGAAGCAACTTCCTGTGATCTGAGTGGATGAGAATATGCGTGTACGCATCTCTCAGATCTAGAGAACATAGCCAGTCTTGACTTTGAAGGTATGGTAGAAGTGTCCCGAGGGAGATCATTTTGAACTTTTCTCGGAACAAATATTTGTTTAATTCTCTGAGGTCTAGTATAGGCCTGTGTCCCCCTGTCTTCTTTGGAATAAGAAAATAGGGGGAGTCGGGATATGGGTACTTCTTCGATTGCTCCTTGAGCGAGAAGTGATGTGACTTCCTGCCACAAGAGGTTGGTGGCAGGGGCCTGAGAATTGAACTGTTTTATTATTGTAGGTGGGGGGAAGTTGAGAAAATGAAGCTTGTACCCCAGTCGTACAATGGACAGAGTACAATTTTTTGACGTTATTTGTTGCCATCTTTTGGCAAAATAGCATAGTCTTCTTGGAATGGTTAAGGGTTCTGGACCTTTCAGGGGGAGAATAACTAAGTTCTCTAGGTAGAAGTCAAAGACCCTGAGGGGGCTGGGTCTGTTGAGCTCTTTGAGCTTGCGGCTTTCTTTGCTGTCTGTTCTGTTGTTGCCCCTTCTGGGGAACATGAAGCGGACAGTGGCTTTGATGGGTGTAAGATGGGTAAGGCTTCTTTTTCTTGCTGAAAAAGGGTTTTTTGAATGTTTTCTTCTTTGCTGGGTTGGCTGTAGACTTTGATAGTCTGTTCAAGGTAGTATTTTCAGATTCAAGCTGATTAGCCTTGTCCTGCCAGTCCTTGCCAAAGAGATTTTTTCCTGTACAAGGAATATTTCCCAACTTTTCTTGCACCCACTGTTCTAAGTCTGATGCTTGAAGCTAAGCAATACGACGTCCTCCTATGGATATAGCAGAGGTTCTGCTAATACATTCAAAGCAATCAAAGGTAACACGGTTCATGAATTTAGAGACATTCTGGGTGTGCTTGACCAGAATAAGGTAGTCTGCTCTTTTTTCCTCAGAGACACATTGAGGAGAAGGAGTTGAATCATCTAGTAGGTTCGCTCTGGTACCGGTAGAATCATCAGAGTCATCGGAATCCTCAAAGGCACTCTGTACCGGGTGCTCCCATAACACATGGCATCGGTACCGCTCGAAGTTGGTACTGAAATGTCTCGGTTTCTGATCCCCGATACCCAAGATAGACTCAAGGCTCAGCATGGGGGGAAGCAGTCCTGTTGAAGCAGGTACTGTCGGTACCGAAACCTGTTGAACCATCTGTTGCCATCTTAGCGGTACCGAAGCTGCTAAGAGGGACGCTAGACTGCATTCAATAGCGAGGATTCTCTTGTCCATCACTCCTGCCGATGCCTGGGTGTCGGTAATGCTAGAAACGGCTACGTCCACAGAACATGGCACCAGTAGTTCTGCAGAGGTGGAAGCCTCTAGAACATCCTGGAGCCCTGTTAATGCTTTGGAGCCCGAAGACTCCCACCGGGGCTGTTTTGCCGGTGAACTATCCTCGAGGGCAACGCCAGTGGCATCTCGACACTTTGAAGGAGATTTACCCTTCGAGGGCCAGCCAGTCTTAGAAGACTTAAGTTTAGTTACCTGAGATCCATGGGAGGAAGATGAAGCCCTGGAGGATGTCGATGCAAGTGACATCGTATCCGTGGCAAAAGGGTACCGAGTTTTGCAGCTCTATTCTGCAGGCCCCTTTTGGTCATCCTTGTGCCGGAGAGACACTCCGTTGGACAATGTTCAGGACCTAAACATTTTAGACACCAATCATGGGTGTCAGTGACGGAAATGGTACCGCCACACTTTGAGCATTTTTTTGAAACCACTAGCTGGTTTCTCCATGCTTGAAGAAAAGTGGGCCTAATGCCCAAAATGACACCTAGCACCAGAAACAGGTGGAAGACCCATGAAGAAAATACAAGGGGGGTTTTTTTGTTTGTTTTTTTTAAGAAAGAAGAACCACCACCGGCGGTACCGGTAGGCGTTTAATGAAGGCAGGCGCGACCTCAAAAAAACAAAGAATAAAAGGAAATTTTCTGCGGCGACAGGGTACATGTCCTGTCGGCTCCGCGGAAAACAAAGAACTGAAGTGAGAGAGGTACAGAGGTGGGAAGGCAGCACACACGCGCTGTGGGACGCTCCCAAAAGCGTTCCTATTGGATGCTGGGGAGCATTCCCACGCGGGTTCCGTCAGTACCAATGATACCCATATGTGAAGACTACATTTCTGCTTGTTCCTGGAGATATTAAAAATTAAAAAAAAGTAAATTATCAGTTGAGCAATAAAAACATTATAAAAGCATAAACGGAGAGTGAGATAAAATAAAGTAAAATGCATTATAACATCAGCAAAAAGCTATACATACGTTAAAAGCAAAAAGCCATTGTGAGACTCTGAGATCCTAAGAGACCGTAGAGACAAGGAGGAACAGTATAAAAACACCAAATGTGTAACTACTATTATCATGCTTGCAGTGGACCGGGAAAAATAAGGGGAGAAAAAGCATCATACTTAGCTGCCTGTGAGAACTTTAAAAGTCAATTAGATGATCTGGAGTGTTAAAAATAAAAAGGGGCCCACATGTGCTGATATGAACACTGCATAGAGGGTCTCTGAGAAGCCGCAAGGACAGAGGGAACATTCTATGGCAGTGAAGAAATCAATGCTTGGTACCCTGAAGCCGCCATGCAGTGATGAATAAGGCCTGAAGGTTGGGATGCAAAGGCAGTCCTGATGCTGTCAGGAGGCCTGGCTGAGTCCCCAGAGGTATAGAGAAATCCTGCAGCAGTGTCAGTAGATGGGGATACTAGATCAGATGGGGCCATCAAGGTGCTATCAGAATGACCGATGCTTTGTCTTGCTTGATCTTGAGCATGACCCGTGTGCTGAGCAGGAACAGAGGAAATGCATACAGAAGACAATAACAGCAGTACAGTGCAAAGGCATCGAGTGATTGCCTCTGGAGACAAGGCCGAACTAAGACGACAGGACACTTGGCATTGTCTGTGGAGAATAGGTCCACCTCCCCCCAAAAAGCAAAGATGTTTCGAATGACAGCAGGATCGAGGGATCATTCGTGCAGGTCCAACTAGTGGCTCAACTTGTTGGCTAGCTTGGTTGAGAATCCCTGGAAGCTAGGCCACTTGCAGCATGGCATCCAAAGAGGCAAAAGTCCATAGTCACATAGCTTTGCTACAGCGATGAAGAGAGTCTGTACCGCCCTGCTTGTTGATGTAGAACATGGAAACACGATTGTCAGTATGTACCAGCTGTCTGCAGTCTTGAATCCATCAATAATACTTTATAGTTATAAGTCAACATTACTTACGTTGATGTGGCTGTGAATTAACTGAATTTTTATAACAGCTCCTTCATTCTTTAGGAATCATTTAACTAACTTGTACTGAAGAGGCTGGACGTACAGACCATTTCTCTGATTAAGTTCCAAACTCTACCACTACATGGTATATGACAACAAAACTGTAGGAATTCCAAACTACTAAAATCTGATTCCACATTATAATCCCCCCACCAAAAAAAACAAAACAAAACAGTCAAGCATCTAGAGAATGCTGCCATTCTAGATGATTACTGTGATCCTAAAAACAGCCTCTCTCCTAAACATCAGATATTTCAAAGGCATGCTAAGATTCTAGAAGGACATCTTTTGTTACTGTCAGGAATAAGAAAGCAAAAAGGTTCTAACTTAGGATTCTTATTTTCATGCTTTGCAATAAACATGGCACAGTGCATCTTGCCTCCTATAAATCTCACCCTTTACCATTTTGTGTGGTACAATTGTAGTATAAAAATCATTTGGAAACACCTTCCTGCACAAACAACTGACGCTTTAAATGATGGAATAATTTATTATGTTTTCCATCGCTGAAACTGTCAAAAAAGCTGCACGTAAAAAAGACTTACCCAATCTCTTCAAAGTAGCTAGAGAACATGAATCGTTTTTTGAAACTTCTATCCCTTACTCCCAATTTTTTAGTTTTATTTTTAAACATCCTTTCACAAATCTATATCCAATTCATATAGAAGTATTTCCTACCACTAAGACTAGATACAAAATCATATTAATGCCACCAATATAAGGTGTGATTTGAAAAAAAGGTTTTTTTTATTGGAAGAAATTGGAACAGACTTTACAGCAAATTCAGAAGGCATTTGTGATTTTCTCCAAGATATAGTTTTAGTTTAATCTCACAGTGGTTCAACCCAAACTATGTACAATTTAAGGACACAATTCTTAGGTAAATTTACATTTATATCCCGAGGATAAACTTTGTTTGCCTGTTTGTCATGGAAAGGCTTAAAAAAAAGAATAGGAATTGTCAAATGCAAGCATTAACATGTTTTCCAATGTAAGAAGGCTCTGTTATTAATAGCAGCGAACTATGAACCAGTACAAGCGAAGACACGGCAAGGCAAAACACACTTACTGCAAAACTCCAATATAAAATCTCCCAGTTTGAGATGAAAACTAAAAAGGTGACTTTATCAGAACATTGCAGTGATGCACAATTTCTGTTTTAGGCTCCTGTTGCCAGTTTAGTCATGTTATATTCTTACAAAACCTTTCAAGTAAAGCCCAACAGAATCCAAAAAGAAAGGCTCACTCTTTTAATCCCTATCCTATCATCTAAATATCGTGTCCCACAAATATTTTTTTTGTCGAATCGTCTAATGAGGATGTAAAACATACTCGAGTAACAGATCCTCCTTTTTATTTGATTTTAAAAGGTCATACCGACCAAATTTGCCTGGGGCTATATATGGCCCTAAAGACCAGCCTCCGCAAATGACCAACTTAATAAATGCTATTTAATAAATAGTCGCCTTCCATAGAAACTTTTCTATAACCACTGAATGTCTCTTATAAGGAAACAATAGTACTCATCGAAACCGTTGAGAGTTTCTGTGGTGCGGTGATAATCATTCCCGTTCTCCGTTTTTCTTCATATCATTCCCGCAGAATTCAATAATTTCATTTCATCTTGCCGGGAGCCCGAGAACATGCCCACCAATGTAGTTTCCTTGCAGACAATCAAACAGTTGGGTAATCATGCGACACAAAACTTTGTGTTTCAAGCCCGTTGTCAAAATGGCCCTTTATCAAGCTACGTATACCCAACTTCCTGTTCCGATTTGACGTAATAACGTCATCCCTAATCAATAGGAACAAATGATGGCATTGAGCACCTCAACTAAAGCTTAATTTAAAGACCACCATTCAATCTCCGCATTTAATCCTGATGGGGTTACTGTTTGAAGCGTGAAGATCCAACGTTGTTCTTTCTGTCGTAGCAAAGCTTGGCAATCCCCCCCTAGTCTTAGCGGGGGGGACCATTTCCAACATTGTCCACCGTAACTGTTCAAAAGTGTGAGAACAAAGCATACAATGCTGAACCAACGGGGCACTCAATACTTTAGTGTTTATACGCGATCTATGTTCTTGTAACCGTTTCCTAATTGTTCTTGTTGTCATACCCACATAAAACATAGTGCAAGGGCACATAATTAAATAAACTACATAAGTAGATGTACAATCTGTAGCATATCGTAGTGGATATTTTTTATGACCTCGTGGGTCCAACCATTCCACACCCTCCATGGTCAATGAACACATATCGCACACTCCACAAGCCTGATGACCCCCTATTGTCAATGTCGTGTCATTTCTCATACTAGCATGAACCACCCGATCTGCTATATTTACACTCCATCGATAAGCAAGTCGTAAAGGTGCTTGAAAGCATGAATGCACTGCCAGAATGTGCCAATAGGATCTAAGAATCCTTGAGATTTCCATCGTATGAGGCATATAAGGATGGTTGTTAAGTGCTTGTTTATATGCAGAATTAATTAAATTCACTGGATACCCACGAGCCCGTAACTGATTTTTCAAGTCAATAGAGTGTTTCTTATACTCATATGGATGACGTGTTCTTTATTTGGAACGGGTCTATGGCAGAATTGCAACATTTTCCTTTATGGTTAGACACGTTACATGAGCATATTAAATTTGAGGCTAAATTCTCAGATTGAATTTTTGGATATAGTCCTATATAAAGAGCATATGAGGCTTCAGTCCACCCTTTACCGCAAATCTGTTCAACGGAATACACTTCTGCAGTACACGAGTTTCCATCATCGACCTCTTAGACAAGCCCTTCCTATTGGTCAATTTATTCGTATTCGGCGCCTATGTTCTACAAGGACTGAGTATAAGAAACACTCTATTGACTTGAAAAATCAGTTACGGGCTCGTGGGTATCCAGTAAATTTAATTAATTCTGCATATAAACGAGCACTTAACAACCATCCAGAATGGTGGGAAGCTCCACATTTGTTGAATGGTGAGCCAACACAGTATTTCACAGGGGTGTTACCTTATATGCCTCATACGATGGAAATCTCAAGGATTCTTAGATCCTATTGGCACATTCTGGCAGTGCATTCATGCTTTCAAGCACCTTTACGACTTGCTTATCGACGGAGTGTAAATATAGCAGATCGGGTGGTTCATGCTAGTATGAGAAATGACACTACATTGACAATAGGGGGTCATCAGGCTTGTGGAGTGTGCGATATGTGTTCATTGACCATGGAGGGTGTGGAATGGTTGGACCCACGAGATCATAAAAAATATCCACTACGATATGCTACAGATTGTACATCTACTTATGTAGTTTATTTAATTATGTGCCCTTGCACTATGTTTTATGTGGGTATGACAACAAGAACAATTAGGAAATGGTTACAAGAACATAGATCGCGTATAAACACTAAAGTACTGAGTGCCCCGTTGGTTCAGCATTGTATGCTTTGTTCTCACACTTTTGAACAGTTACGGTGGACAATATTGGAAATGGTCCCCCCGCTAAGACGAGGGGGGGGGGGAATCGCCAAGCTTTGCTACGACAAAAAGAACAATGTTGGATCTTCACACTTCAAACAGTAACCCCATCAGGATTAAATGCGGAGATTGAATGGTGGTCTTTAAATTAAGCTTTAGTTGAGGTGCTTGATGCCATCATTTGTTCCCATTTGTTCCTATTGATTAGGGATGACGTTATTACGTCAAATCGGAACAGGAAGTTGGGTATGCGTAGCTTGATAAAGGGCCATTTTGACAATGGGCTTGAAACACAAAGTTTTGTGTCGCATGATTACCCAACTGTTGTTTGATTGTCTGCAAGGAAACTACATTGGTGGGCATGTTCTCGGGCTCCCGGCAAGATGAAATGAAATTATTGAATTCTGTGGGAGTGATATGAAGAAAAACGGAGAACGGGAATGATTATCGCCGCAACACAGGAACTCTCAACGGTTTAAATGAGTACTATTGTTTCCTTATAAGAGACATTCAGTGGTTATAGAAAAGTTTCTAAGGAAGGTGACTATTTATTAAATACATTTATTAAGTTGGTCATTTGCGGAGGCTGGTCTTTAGGGCCATATATAGCCCCAGGCAAATTTGGTCGGTATGACCTTTTAAAATCGAATAAAAAGGAGGGTCTGTTACTCGAGTATGTTTTACATCCTCATTACAGACGATCCGACAAAAAAATATTTGTGGGACACGATATTTAAATGATAGGATAGGGATTAAAAGAGTGAGCCTTTCTTTTTGAGTTTAGTCATGTTGGCTTTTGAATGCCAGTTAGCACTGCCTTGGAGCAGATGACTGAATCAAACATTTAGTGTAAAATGCAAAGTTTAGGAATTGCTTAGGGGGCCTGCCAGTAGTAGCCAACCTAAGAAACTTCAGCCTGGCAGTTTGATAGCTCTAGGGCATGGCTTTCCCAATTTGTCCTGGGGTCCTCCCAAGCAGTTGGGTTTCTGAGATACTCACAATAAACATTCATGAGAGAAATCTGCATAGTCCTTGTGGATAACCAGAAAAACCAACTCTTTGTAGGACCTCCGATTGCTAAATCATACTCTAGGATTATGCTTAGCTGTTTCTATTTTAGATAAAAAAGCAGAAAAAACCTTGTATGCGTTTGTCTTCCAATTGTGGACTAAATTTATATTCCCATCACCCAAAAACTAGTAAAAAATGTTTTTGGAGCCATAATCTGTGGTTACTTATGCTGTATGTCTAATTTAATGCTATGCATCTAAGACTATCCCAAAGTTGTATTTGGTTAAGATTTTTCAAGTGCAATTAAAAATCATGTGCATTGGTATTGGAATACCTAACATCTTCAGACACAAATCTTGCCATCTCCATTCACCCTCTCTCTTCTTTAAGCCATAATGGTCTAGTCATTCTGCCAGCAGCTCAGAGTAGATAGATTCTTCTCAGCTAACAAACTCTTCTGAAAGTCATCGTAGTCCATCTTAGTCTTTCTAAGAACAATTACCAAGACATGCTACAGATAAAATTAAGAGAGATTTCTACTATGGGGAAATTTAGTAGAATCGAATGAGGTTAACAGCACAAGAGCACACTTATTGCAGGTAAAATGTACTCTACCCGCAATTGTTGGGGGTTCTATTTCTTGTTTGGTTAATGGAAAGTTAATAGAAAAGTCTAACTAAAAAAAGGGATAGATTTCTGCACAAACACAGGCTCATTGCATTCATAAAGAATAACTGTCCTAGGCAAACTGGGAAACTTCAGCTACCAAACTGAAAACCACCTCAAGTAACTTGAAGGAAGGTACTCCTCACTGAAAAGCTGATCCTCTAGAACTACGAAAGATCCATAACATTCACAAAGTCCATCATTAACTTAGGTCAAATTAGTAGCTTGCCACAAATTCTTGTAAAGCTTAAAAGGGATGATGCTGTAGGTAGCACAAATGGCTAGCATTCCTTAACCACGAGAATACCTAAAACAATCTCTTACATCACATTTTAAAAAAACGGAGCTTTGAAAATGATAGGCTTCCTTGTATAGCTAGAAGACCGCTACAAAGGTCAATAGATCCCTGACTATTGCAGAAAGGCAGTCATACACATTTCCGAGATGCAGTAAGCAATATAACCAGAAATCCAACAATCAGAAGATCTTCATTTTTAGCAGTCGTCTATCGCCTTTGGAGAAATTGCAAGTAGCAATAAATATAGACCACAAGGGCTTGAGAACCTTAGATAAACTGTGTGCTGCCCTTACTAAAGGGGTATATGTTTCATGTGTAAAAAACACGTGTGACATGTAAAATGTGGCCCTTTGGTTAAAAGTAATTCCTAATTCTAAAGCAGGCTAGGTATGTATCAATCCATCCTTCAGCTTGGCTGAGAACACGACTACCCTTGGGGGAGAGGAGCAGAGTGTCAAGAGTATGGAGGGCAGCTAAGCAGAAGCTGAGAATTTCAAACAGTCAGGGTAGAGCAACGGCTAAAGGCGTGGTTAGAAGACACCCTGATATAACCACCACTGGAGGACCCCAATGTGAGGCCAATAAAAGCCAACTAACTTGAAAGGAAGACAGTGAAGTTATCCTGACTGGACATTATGAGAAAACAACTCCTTGATGGCTACGGTATTAAAACTTTGTGAACATGCTATGTGAACAGAAGTAATTGGAGCACTCAGCCAGCTGGGCACCAGTCATGTAAGTTCCACGTGACATTTACAATTCCTAATCAGTCTCAAATCATAGCGATTTGGGAAATAGTGGAGGAGCTCAGGACATGCCACTGCTTTGTTTCACGTTACTGAATAGATCAGCGTCCAATTGGTTTGGAGAGTTCTGACTATATCCATGCTTGGAGAGATAGGACACTTCATCCACTTGCTGTGCATTCTGAAATTTTCTCAGAGTAACATGGCTGCTCTTTTGCTGATAGAAGCAAGGAAACACAGAATCCTAATACATGAGCAATGAATAATGGCAGTGAATAACAGGTGAAGTATCTGCAGTGAAGACATTTTTGCTTTTAGTGGAATTAACCAGAAACTATGTCTGAGAAACGGTTGTAAAGTGACTGTCAAATCTACCTCATCTAGTTAATAAAGCCCTTGGGAACCAACATCTCTACAGATATGCAGTTACTGAGTCATGCCAAACATGGCACGAGATGCTTTATCTTCACCGGGCAGCCCAAAAGCTCAAAATTCAAGGTGTTAAGTCATGTGCCCTGATGGTATTTGGACCCTGCCAAGTAAAGTGTATTTACTCACCTTTAACAAGTGTTCTCCGGGAACAGCAGGAATCAGTCCTCACATATGGGTGACATTGGCGCCGACAGAGCCCACGCGGAGCATTTCCCCAGCTTTCAAAGAAAGCCTTTGGGAATGGCACCACACATGTGTGGTCCCCTTCCCGCCCAAATGTGCCATCTTGCTCAGTCAAAGACATAGCTAAAATGGCAGTAAATAGGAAATCAAGCAAGGTAGGGAAGGCAACTCTTAGGGGAGGAAGGAGGGTTGTGAGGACTGATTCCTGCCATTCCTGGAGAACACCTTTTATAAGTGAGCAACTATGCTTTCTCCAGGAACAAGCAGGAAGTCAGTCCTCACATATGGGACTCCCTAGCTCCAGGCTGCCGAGGATCGAACCACGACAGTACCAATGGCGACCGGATGGCAGCTGAGTTGCAGAAGGCGAGTCCTCGCTGAGAGACTCTGCAAGACCCTAGCATCCAGCAACACCATCACTCCGGTAGCCTGAACACAGAGGGTCAGAGGGCAGGAGTTGCCTACACTCCAAAAATATTACGCAGCACTGCCTGACCAAAGGCACTGTACCTGTGGGATTCACTTTCCAGGCAGTAGTGTGCCGCAAACATGTGAATGGATGACCAAGTGGTGGCTCTGAAAATCTCCATCATGGCACAGAAAGGAGGTGGGCCACCGACGTGGCCATTGCCCTCACGCGGTGTACTGTGACCCAGAGCTCAAGGGAGAGGCCTGCTCGCTCATAAGCAAGGGTGATGCAATCTGCCGCCCAAGAGGATAGGGTACGCTTAACAGGGAGCCCCAAGTCTGCTGGGGTCTTAGGACATGAAAAGCTGAGGTGTTTTTTGGTGGCCCTGGGTCCGCTGCAAGTAGAAGGACAGGGCCCGCTTACAGTCCAGTTTGTGGAGTATGAACTCCTCCCTGCTGGCATGAGGTCATGGGTAGAATATGGGGAGTACTACCTCCTGACTGAAGTGAAACACGGATACCACCTTCAGGAGGAACTTAGGGTGAGTATGGGGCACTACCCTGTTCTTGAAGAACCTGGTGTACAGAGGGTCCACCACCAGCGCTTGAAGCCCGCTGACTCTGTAAGCTGAAGTCAGGCCACCAGGCCTTCCAAGATAGGAATCTGAGGTGGCAGATGGCCAGGGGCTCGAACAGTGATCTAATCAGCTGGGAGAGCACCACACTGAAGTCCCATTCCGCCACCGGAGGGCGGATAGGGGGCTTGAATAAGAGAAGGCCCCGTAGGAACCGGGAGACCAGGGGCTGGCTGGATAAGGGCTTGCCCTCTACTGGGTGATGGTGAGCAGCTATAGTGCTCAGATGCATCCGGACCGAGTTAGATTTCAGCCCTGTGTGCGACAGATGCACTGGGTACTGGAGTACCAGCTGTACGTGGCAGGAGAAAGGGTTCTCCTTCCTATCCGCGCACCACAGGACAAACCTGCACCACTTGAAGGCATAGGCTCTTCTTGTGGAGAGCTTTCTGGAGGCCAGCAGGATCTCCTCAACCTCTCGTGGCAGGTTAAGTGGGGCCAGGGCTACTCTCTCAGCAGGCAGGCTGTTAGAGTCAGTGACCCCACATTGGGGTGGAAGGAAGGAGCCCTCCTCCTGAGTCAGGAGGTCCAGGGCCCGACCCAGGGGTACTGGGATTGTCGCCACCAGCAATATCAGTAGTGAAACCAGGGTTGCCTGGGCTACCTGGGGGCGATCAGTATCAATGATGCCCTCTCGTTCTGAATCTTGAACAGAGTCTTGGCGACCAGAGAAGTCTGTGGGAATGCATACAGCAGTCCATTGGACCATGAGATCAGGAACACATCTGCCGCTACTCTCCATGGGTGCAGCTGCCTGGAGCAGAAGCGATCCAGATGTGTGTTGTCCAGAGAGGCAAAAAGGTCCATCTCAGGCCAGCCCCAAAGGCGAAAGAGCCTCTCTGCCACTGCAGGGTTGAGACGCCACTCACGAGGGCACATGACTCTGCTGAATCTATCCGCCAGGTAGTTGTCCTGGCCCAGGAGATAGACTGCTCACAGGAGCATGCCATTGCACACTGCAAAGGAGAGGAGGACTACAGCCTCCTGGCAGAGGAAGTACAAGCCTGTGCCCCCCTGCCTGTTTATGTAAAACATTGTGACCTGGTTGTCTGTCTGGACCAAGTCGGCTCTGTTCCACAAGAGGGTGTGGAATGCACGTAGGGAAAGATATACTGCCCAGCGCTCCAGGAGGTTGACCTGAAGTCAAGACGCCTCCTTGGAGCTCCGCAGTGGGCTCCCCAGCCCTGGAGATAGGCGTCTGAAATCAGGGTTCTCTGCAGTGGGGGCACCTGGATGAGCATTCCTGCCTGGAGACGGCTTAGGTTTTGCCACCAGTTGAGGGATCTCGCCAGCTGTCAGGAGACCCTGACCCTGTCCGGGAGCCTGCCTGTGGCCTGGGTCCACTGAGTACATAGACACCACTGGGCTGTCCACAAATGTAGGTGGGCTAGGGGTGTGACATGGACCGTGGAGGCCATGTGTCCCAGCAGGCGGAGGAGAAAACGAGCAGGCATCGTTCTGCGGTGTTGTATCTCCTCTGCAAACTGCTTGAGGCATTCCATCCTGTCCCGAGAGGGGAGGGCTCTGGCCCACACTGTGTTCAGCTGAACACCGATGAACTCTAGGTCTTGTACCAGCAGGAGATGTGATTTGGGATAGTTGATCATGAATCCCAGGTGCTGCAGGAGGAGGATGGTGCGTTCTGTGCCCTGGCTGGCTTCAGCCGCTTGCCACCTCTGATGTGCAAGTCGTCCAAATAGGGGAAGATGAACACCCCCTTGTAGATGCAGGTGCACGGCTACCACTGCTAGGCACTTTGTGAAGACTCTTGGCAAGGAGGCCAGGCCGAAGAGAAGCACCCTGTATTGGTAGTGGCTCTCCCTACCATGAATCTCGGGTATTGCTGGGTAAGGGTGGACCAGGATATGAGTGTAGGCATTCTTTAGGTCCAAGGAGCAAAGCCAATTTCCGTGGTGGAGGTAGGGCAGCAGTGTCCCAAGGGAGAGCATTTTGAACTTCTCTCTCACCAGGAACCTATTCAGGTCTCGGAGGTCCAGGATGGGCCAGAGACCCCTGGTTCTTTTGGGGACCAGAAAGTACCTTGAGTACAAGCCCTTGCCCCAGAGGTGCTGAGGAACAGGATCTACCACTCTGTCCCTTAGTAGGCCTGCTAGCTCTGAGTGTAAGAGGGCCTGGTGAAAGAGAGGACGTACCAGCACCCCTGGAAAATGCCTCGGGGGTGGTAACTGGAAGCGGAGATGGTAACCCTCTTTCACGACTCCAAGTGTCCACTGGTCCAAGGTGACCTCAGGCCACTTGTGGGTGAAGAGTGCCAGGTGGCCCCCTGTGGGCTGAAGAGGGTCTCCCAGGGGGAGGGAGGCCCCACCATGGGAGTCAAAAGCTCCCACCAGGTTGGGCTGGAGCTGGCGCCTGAGGCTTGGGGGCCCTTGGCTTCCTGGGACCGTGTTCCTGGCCTTTGGGATGGGAACCCTGCTGCTGCTGGGTCTAGGTGGTTTGGCAGTGGTGACTCTGGTGGAAGAGGCCCTTCTTTCTCGAGAAAACTGGCCTTTTCCCTAAGGTTTTCGTACGGGGGAGGGTAGAGGTCTCTTTTGAGAGCCTCTGCCTTGTCACCACCTCAGCCTTAATCTCAGCCGCCTTATCGGCCATAGACTTTCCAAACAGATTCTCCCTGGTGCAGGGGACATCCAGCAGCTTTTCTGGACCCATTGCTCGAGGTCCGAGGTATGCAGCCAGGCTTGGCGCCGAGCACTGATGCCTGCAGCTGCTGCCCGGGCTGCAGCCTCGAAACCATTGTAGGCGGCCCAGGACAGGAATTAGAGCAGTCCCGGATGGTCGCCACCAAGGTCCGGAAGCATTGCAGGGGTTCCCCAGTAAGTCCCACTGAGAAACCTGCGAGCTCCTGGATGAGACTCTTGAGATACATATCTATGTAGAGCTCATAGATTTGTATCCGGCAGCTCAGCATGGCCCCTTGAAAGCACTTGCACCCTAAGGCATCGAGGGCTCTGGCTTCTCTACCTGGGGGTAAAGAAGAGTAAGTCTTCTGACTCTTGAGCTTCTGCATCAAGGATTCCACCACCATGAATTTGTGGGGAAGTTGAGACTTCTGAAAGCCTGGACTCCTCTTGATACGGTAGATGGCATCAAAGCATCAGCTGACCATGGCACAGAGGCTGGGGTTTCCCACATCCTGAGGAGTAGCCGCTTGAGGATGGTTGCACCAGCACTGAGAAAGCATCCCTTTGGCAGGGGCTCATACTGGAGGATTTCCAGTTTCTCGGTGTGCGGGTCCTCCTCGGATTCAGTGGGGACCAAGAGTACTTGGGCCATGTCCTCGACAAAGACATGGAATGCCACGTCCTCGGGTGGGGAATGGTGCTGAGGCTCCGGGGGAGATAGCTCAGACAGGATGTCCCAGTGTTGAGAGGTCTCGGGGGAGGTTTTGACGTCTGTCTCCCAGTCCGACTCCGAAGGCATCGAGGGGTCAGAGGCTCAGAGCTCCCATGCCGTGAAGCCTGCGTCAGGGAACTGGAATCCCTCGAGGAGTCTTGGATCAGACTCCTGGAAGCTGGCCGGGGAGGACCAGACACCCGAGGATCAGGACCAGGACCTTGATTGGTGCAGAGGACTCATCCGAGGCCAATAGCGCTCGGGACCCAGTTCGACACCTGGGGACACCACCGCAGTCGGGGGCCTGTCTGGGCGGATGATGCAGATGAACCTGACATCATCGCCTGCTGCATGGCCAGGATGGCAGAGATACTTTGTTCAATGGCCGCCATTCTGGCCTCGATGCCAGAAGGCTCCACAGCTTTCGGCGCGTGCACAGAGGGTCTCGGGCCTGGCACCAGAACTCTTGCAAATGCGTCCTTGATGAGGACCACGGCTTGGGGAGCCTTACACAGTTACTACCAGCCAAGGACTCCTTCCTAGAGACCTTAGGAGGACGCTGCTCATAGTCGCCTGAGTCCCGCCGTGGGACCTTACCAGGTTTCCCCAGTGGAACCTCATCTGGCTTCGAGGATTTTTTTCTTTTTCTTGCCAGGGTCCGGCGTCTTCCCGGAGGAGCCACAGACATGGGACTCCAAAGACACCTGGACTTCACAGGAGGTGATCGGCCTTAGGCTCAGTGTTGGTGATGACAGAGCAGAGCCAGACCACAGGAACATCTTCTCCCACAACTCCGACCTTTTCTTGTTGGTTCGCAGAGCCATGGCCTGGCACAGACTGCAGGAGGTACTGTCGTGGTCCGGGCCAAGGCAGTGCAAGCAGCAGTCGTGGGTGTCTGACAGACATGGTTTGAACACAGCGATCACATTTTTTGAAGCCACTGGGAGTGGTGGCTCACACCTAGACGGGGTTAACGACCCCCCCCCCCCCGGGCAAAAAAAAGGCATGAACGCTGGTCGAGGCAAGCCTCAGTAAAAAGAGTTGGAAAGAGAGCCAAGAACAGCACCGGTGAGGTGCCGGCTCGAGGCGGGAAGGGGAACCAGGTACGCAAACTGGGAAAAAAAAATCAACTAGAAGGTCATTTTTAAGGACATTTTCCGGGGACACAGGACATGCGTCAGCTGGGCTCTGTGGTAAAAAGGAGACTGAGCAAGATGGCACCCTTGAGCTGGAAGGGGACCACACGTGTGGTGGCATTCCCAAAGGCTTTCTTTGAAAGCTGGGGAAATGCTCCGCATGGGCTCCGTCGGCGCTGACATCACCTCTATGTGAGGACTGACATCCTGCTTGTTCCTGGAAAAACCAAAGCTACACAAAATTATAAATCTGGCACTATATCCAAACAGAAAATGACAGTGTTTTACAATTGTACTAATACATCCCCCTCTCTATGTACCACATTTAATATCAATAGAAAGCAGGTGTTTCCTGTGAAATAAAAAGCTGGAAGTACAGGCAAGGTTTATTTAATAAAAAAAAACAATTCATGATATTCATTTGCCTTTTTCACTGGCATTATTACTATTAAAAAAAAAATCCAATAAGGAAACTCAAAATAAAATCGAACAATCCTCGGGTCTTCATAATGCACCTCAATATTAAAAATTTCACCAAAGTGTCAAATACTTCATCACTAAATCAAAAAAAATCTTTCATTTTCTATATGGAGGAAAGGCTCATACTCCCATTTGGAACATCGAACTGTACATTAGGAGTAGTTTTAATCACTGGTCACCCCCCCCCCTCCAGTTTTTTTTATAGATTGTTTGTTTGTAATAGCTTATACTGTATTGTTAAATTAAATACAGCAGGCTTTAAAAATATTTTCAAAAAAATACTTCACTGAGAGCACTGAAATATCCCCCCCCCTCACCACCATGGGCTTCTTTAGAACTAATTAAATAACTCTTCTCTTATATGCTATTGCAAACTTCCATCATTTAAAATAAAATCTCTATGTGGGTGTTTCTTTGAATGTTCTCTGTGGAGGTATTTTATGAAAAGATTTTTAAAGTCTGCTTTATTTAATGTCACAATACAATATAAGCTATTACAAAAATATATAAAACTAATTGGGGTTTTTTGTGACCTATGATCAAAATTATTCCTAATGTACAGTCGGATGTTCTGATTAGAAATATGAGGTCATTTTCCTCCATATAGAAAATTTAGAATTTTTTGTGTTAGTGGCAAAGTATTTGACGCCTTGATAAACTATTTCATATTGAAGTGCTTTATAAAAGACCCAAGGGTTTTTGGATTATCACTATTAAAACCAAATCTGAACCCAATTTCAAAAAACATCAGATTTGGAACCCAGCTTAGAATATACACTATAAAGCAATAGCAGCTGCTGTTTCTATGACTACTGAACAGCTGTATTCCGACTAACGTATACATCTGTCCCCGCTATCAAGCAGCAACCAGCCTTCTAAAGCTCTAGAGATTTACCTTTATTAAAACATGATCGTGTCATTAGAATGCCTTGTTTGTGCAAGTTTTACTATATTTTTGTAAGCTAGCTGCTTTCTGGCTGACTTAATACAATAAATTTGCAGTGCACTTTTGAGAGACAACTGCTCTATCATTGGTTTTTGACAGAAGTAGCAATGCATGCCCTTTTATTGCTTATGCAAGCAATGACAAATAGCTCTCATGCATTTGTTAATCACTGATGTTCTCCCTCTGGGAACATGATCCCTCTACATCTGCTCTCAGAGCAGAAAATCTATCATTTGCATTTACATGCACATAAACCTATGTATGTAATACTTGACATTAACTGTAAGAGGTCTACAATTAACCACTGATGTACAAAGTTAAAGCAAACCATAGGATTCAGTTCAGAGAGTAAACCCAGCTGACGCTCAGACTCCCGATTCCAAAACCCATGTCTTTGGGAAACTCAGGCACTTTGATTTAGTGAAGGGGGGAAGACAGCTATCGCGAAAGCAGCAGCTCCCATTAGTCAATGGGTGCTGTGCGTCTGCGAAATACAAGTAACAGATCTGTGGGTGCTTGAAGCACACTCCTTCACCGTGTCCAGAGAAGTAATTTCTGTTTAGCACCCCTAAGAATTTTGAAATATGAGTCCAATTCCCCCTTTAAATAAGGAATCCCTCCATCTTCTCTAAGCCTGTTTGGGAAGAGTGGGAGAGAGAATTTACGAAGGACAAAAAATGGGGAAAAAAGGACAAAAAGGTGTTGACATCACAAAATGTGGTTGTTGTGCACTATCATTGAACCATTAGGCCAGCCCAACAGTGACATAGGCAAGCACTGTGTTCATGCCCCAAGGTAGGTCTGAGCCAGCAAGATACTGATGCAGAGTTCACAGCCCGAGGTAAGAAGTCTGTCATCGGAAAATGGTGACACCTAGTGAATGGATTTAGAGTTCACAATTGCAGAGTTCTGGAAGGATTCCTAGTGCATAGCCCCTGGCTCAGTATTGTTGCTGGAAATTAAGGTGGGGGGATATAAAATAGAGGGAAAAAGTCCCAAGGTCGTTGTGAACGAAAGGCCATGGAACCAGCCCTATCCCAAAGTCCACATGAGCTAGCAGCTCAAAATGACTGCTAGGTTAGCTTTAGAAAAAGAAAAAAAAGCCACATTCACAAACTTTACATAGGAAGAGAAATCCTAACACCACAAACATAACACAGTTTAAAAAAAACAACCCACAAAGTTCATTTTCAAATGTTATTTTGGGAATTGTGCAAGGCATGAACTCCATTTTTTTTTACTTCCTCAAAGAATGCTTCAGTCTGAGGAATCTGACTGTAAACCAACATTTGCTGCTATAGCACCAACTTGACGTTCACTGGGAATATTCAGATTTGGCCGATTGCTGCCAGGACTGTAATGAGGAAAGCGGCATTTCCACATATATAGACTGTTAACACAACCTTTTTAAAGGTATGGCCCTGCAAGAGAAGCAGCAGATATTTTATCCCGCTCTTGAAACACATTGCAAGTTTATCACATTGCAAAAGAAAAGTAAACAGTACCTTTGCCTCCACAGCTGATAGTGAATGCAGAATTGCAATATTATCTTCTTCCATTGTCTCTGCTACTGAAAATAAACCATAAATTTAGCCATATACTACTAACAGGGCAACCAAAACTTTAATCACCATCTTTGATAATGTAAAATTAATGTTGTGGGATTTACACCATTGCTGGTTCAGCGTAGTTACTCACCTGTAACAAGTGTTCTCCAGGAGCAGCAGGAATCAGTCCTCACATATGGGTGACGTTGGCGCCGACGGAGCCCTCGCGGAGCAATTTTCCCCAGCTTTCAAAGAAAGCCTTTGGGAATTGCAGCGCGCATGCGCGGTCCCCTTCCCGCCCAAAGGTGCCATCTTGGCCAGTCTGATGACATAGCGAAAAGACAGCAAAAAAATTTGCAAAAACTAAATCATATGACTGCAACTCCAAGGGGAGGAGGGAGGGTAGTGAGGACTGATTCCTGCTGCTCCTGGAGAACACCTGTTACAGGTGAGTAACTACGCTTTCTCCAGGACCAAGCAGGAAGTCAGTAACTACGCTTTCTCCAGGACCAAGCAGGAAGTCAGTCCTCATATATGGGACTCCCCAGCTTAAGGCTACCGGAGACCCTAAGCACAAAAAATGAGCTCCCTCAAGCTCAGTAGCACCGAAGGAAGGAATCTTCTCTGACTAATCTCCAACCGGTAGCCCAACATCCGGGATGGAGGGTAGGAGTTGCTTAAACCTCGAAGAGATTACGGAGGACTGCCTGTCCGAAAGCACTGTCCCTGCGGGACTCCCTCTCGAGGCAGTAATGGGTTGCAAAAGTCTGGCTCGAAGACCAAGTAGCGGCCCGGCAGATGTCTGCCAATGGAACAGAGCGGAGGTAAGCCACTGACGCAGCCTTCGCCCTAACCCGATGAGCGGTGACTCGACTTTCCAACGAGAGGCCTGCCGCCCCATAAGTCCAAGCGATACAGTCAGCTACCCAGATGGACAGAGTACGCTTGGAGACAGGGAGCCCCAATTTATTAGGGTCGTAAGACAGGAAGAGCTGAACAGTCTTACGGTGCTCCCGCGTACGATCAAGGTAGAAGTTCAGCGCCCTTCTACAGTCCAGGGTATGCAAGACCATTTCAGCTCGGCTGGAGTGTGGCCTGGGAAAGAAGGTCGGAAGCACCACCTCCTGATTGATGTGAAAAGGGGAGACCACTTTTGGAAGAAACTTAGGGTGAGTCCGCAGGACTACCCTATTCTTGTAGAACCTAGTGTAAGGGGGATCAGACACTAGGGCCTGCAGTTCAGTAACGCGTCTAGCGGAAGTGAGGGCTACCAGGAATAAGGTTTTCCAAGAAAGAAAACGGAGAGGACAGGTAGCCATGGGTTCAAAAGGCGGACAGGTGATCCGTTGTAAAACCACGTTCAGGTCCCAGTCAGGGGCTGGGGTGCGCAAAGGTGGTTTAAGGAGAATGAGACCTCGGGAGAACGGTGCCACGAGAAGGTGGCCGGAAAGAGGTCTGCCTTCCACCGGCACATGATGTGCAGAAATAGCACTGAGGTGAACTTTGACCGAGTTGGACTTTAGTCCAAGATTGGAGAGGGAAAGCAAGTACTGCAAGACCACCGACACCGAGCAGGAGAAGGGATCTTGAGACTGTTGAGTACACCAGGTGGAGAAGCGACGCCATTTAAGGGCATAGGATTTCCGGGTAGAGGGTCGCCTGGAAGCTAGCACGACCTCTTCCACCTCT
The DNA here is from genome assembly GCA_033557465.1 of Ichthyophis bannanicus. NCBI lineage: Eukaryota > Metazoa > Chordata > Amphibia > Gymnophiona > Ichthyophiidae > Ichthyophis > Ichthyophis bannanicus. Next base: position 109,170,025 of record CM066040.1, read on the forward strand.
GGAGGCAGCAGGAGGGGAGCAAGGACTACCCTTTCAGCAGCCAGGCCATCAGATGAAGAGATCTGAGGTTGGGGTGTAGGAGAGACCCCTGATCCAGAGGCAACGGAGTATCTACCGCCAGTTGCATCAGTAGCAGGAACCACGGTTGCCTGGGCCACCGGGGAGCTATCAGGATCACCGAAGCCTTGTCTTGGAGAACCTTGAAAAGTGTTCGAGACACCAGCGGCATGGGAGGAAAGGCATACAGAAGGCCCGTGGACCATGAGAGCAGAAAAGCATCCGCCGCTACTCGGAGGGGATGCGGTTCCCGAGAGCAGAACCGAGGAAGTTGCCTGTTCAGAGGACTGGCAAAGAGATCCAGCGTGGAGAGGCCCCACTGGAGAAAGATCCTTTGAACCACCAATGGGTCCAATCTCCACTCGTGTGGTTGGAGGATTCTGCTCAGTTTGTCCGCCAGGTAATTTTCTTGACCTGGGAGATAGACAGCTTTGAGGAGGATTCCTCGGCTGACGGCCCAAGCGCAGAGCTTTTGTGCTTCCCGACAGAGAAGGAAGGAGCCCGTGCCCCCCTGTTTGTTCATGTAGAACATGGCACTTGATTGTCCGTCTGGACGAGGACGGGCTGGTGAGTGGTAAGGTGGGAGAAGGCCCGGAGAGCCAGGCGGATCGCTCTGAGCTCCAGGAAGTTGATCTGCTGGGCAGATTCCCACAGGGTCCAGAGACCCTGAGTACATGTCCCTTGGCAATGTGCTCCCCAACCCAGGAGAGAAGCGTCGGTCGTCAGTACCTGAACAGGCGGAGGAGACTGAAAGGGCATTCCGAGCACTAGGTTGGGCAGATGAAGCCACCACCGTAGAGAAGAGACCAGCGGGCTGGAGATTCGTACTGAGTCCGCTAGTCTCCCCGAGGCCTGACGCCATTGTGAGCGAAGGCACCACTGAGCAGGCCGCATATTCAGGCGGGCATTGGGGGTCACATGGACCGTGGAAGCCATATGGCCGAGCAGTCTCAGAAAGTGCCTGGCCGAGACCCGGGAATGGCTGCGAAAGCAGCTGGCGAGAGCCATGAGCCGTTGTGCCCTGTCGAGCGGCAGAAAGGCTCACGCCTGAAGCGTGTTTAATCTGGCGCCGATGAGCTCGAGATCCTGAGAGGGGAGCAAAGTGGACTTTTCGAAGTTTATGACAAAGCCCAAGTACTGGAGCAGAGTCACAGTACGTTGCGTGGCGTGAGTGGCCTCCGTGGAGGACGGTGTTCTGATGAGCCAGTCGTCTAGGTAAGGGAAGACAAAGAGGCCTTGAAGCCGGAGATAAGCCACCACCACTGCGAGACATTTTGTGAAGACTCGTGGTGCGGAGGATAGGCCAAAGGGCAGTACTCTGTACTGGTAATGATGGCCTGCCACCACAAACCTTAGGTATTGTCGGTGGCTTGGGTGGATGAGGATGTGAGTGTAGGCATCCTTTAGATCCAAGGAGCATAGCCAATCTCCCTGCCGGAGGTAGGGCAGCAGGATTCCAAGGGTAAGCATCTTGAACTTTTCCCTTTCCAGGAACTTGTTGAGGTTCCGCAAGTCCAGGATGGGTCTGAGGCCTCCAGTTCGCTTTGGTACCAGGAAGTACCTGGAATAAAAGCCTTGACCTCTCAGGTGGTGGGGCACCGGTTCCACCGCCTGTTCCTGAAGAAGACTTGCCAACTCTTGAAGGAGTAAGTCCCGGTGAAGAGGAGGTCGCAGAGGCTGCCCTGGAAAGTAGGGGGGAGGTACCTGGTGGAAGTGTAGAAGATAGCCCTCTCGGACTATGTGGAGCACCCAGGTATCGGACGTGATGTTGGACCACCTGTGGGCAAAGTGGACCAGCCGGCCTCCCGTGCTGAGAGAAACCAGCGGAGGGGGAGAGGCTATGCTGAAAGAGTCAAAAAACCCCACCCTGCGGAGCAGGGGCCGGTGGCGCAGGCTTGGGGGCTTGCTGCCTACGGGACCCGTTACCCCGTTCCTTGGCCTGCTGACCCTGTTGGGGAGCTGCGGAGGCCTGATAATGAGGGTAGTGTTTATAGGCAGCCGCCTTCCTCGGGTAAAAGGGCTTTTTCCCCCGAGCCCTTCTTCTTCTGGGAAGGGGCAGAGGTTTTCCTGGAGAGCCGAGTCCTGGTGAGAGTCTCTGTCTCGAGTTGTGCAGCCTTCTCATCCATAGGTTTGCCAAAGAGGCTATCACCTCTGCAGGGGACATCGACCAACTTGTCCTGCACCCAGGGCTCGAGGTCGGATGACTGAAGCCAAGCCTGTCGGCGGGCACCGATGCCGGCTGCGGCTACTCGAGCCGATGCCTCAAAGCCATCATAGGCTGCTCGAGAGATAAACTTTGAGCACTCTCGAATACCAGTGGACAAGGCCTGGAACCTCCGCAAAGGGTCCTCGGAGAGACCAGCAGAGAATCCGGCTATTTCTTTAGCCAGGTCCCTGAGATACATGCCCATGTAGAGCTGGTAAGTCTGGACCCGACAAGCAAGCATGGAGCCCTGGAAACACTTCTTACCGAGGCCATCCAGGCTGCGGGCCTCCCTGCCGGGAGGCACCGAGGAGTGCATCTTCTGGCTCTTGAGCCTATGCATGGCCGATTCCACCACCATGGAATGGTGCGGCAGCTGTGCTTTTTGGAAGCCAGGGCTCTTGCGGACTCGATATATGGCATCGACCCGCTTGCTTAATACCGGCGACGACGCCGGGCTCTCCCACATGCGGAAGAGAAGTCGTTTCAGCATCGGAGGAACCGGTACAGTAAAATGCTCCTTTGCAGGAGAGTCATACTGGAGGGCATCGAGCTCCTCGGCTCGAGGCTCCTCCTCGGGATCCGCAGGGAAGGCCAAGGCCTTGGCCATATCCCTCACGAAGTCCGAGAACCGGGCATCCTCCGGAGGGGACTGTCTCCGAGGTTCGGACTCGGGGGAGTCCAAAGGGATACACCGAGTCCGAAAAGAATCAGGTGACTCTTCCACCTCGGATTCCCAGGCGGACTCCTCGGAGGAGGAGTCGAGCGGCTCCGGCCGGGCGGGCACAGACGCCGTCCGCCCCGACGCTGAGGAAGTCGGCGTCGACGACCTCGGCCCCGAACGGGAGGCCGAAGGGGACCTCGACCGAGGATCGACTCGAGCCCGCATGGACTCGAGGATCGGCTCGGTCTCCGGGGTCGACTTAGACGTCGACGTCCCGGCGGTCAGGGCAGAAGCGCCAGCGAGGCCAGCGATCAATGCCCGCTGCTGGTCCATGAAGGCAGCCAGGCTGCTCTCCAAGGCCGTCAACCTGAGTCCGAACTCAGGAGACCCAGCAGCCCTCGACTCGGGCCCCGACGGCATCGGGCCCGACGTCGGACCCCTCGGAGGCGAGTCCACGAGGACAACAGGACTTACGTGAGCAGACGAGTCCATCTCCAGACGAGGCTGTTTGGACGGCCGCTCCAGCTCCAAAGACCCGGGACGGCTATCGGGGCTATGCGACCTGGCCCTCGCGGAGCCAGGAGCGTCCACCGACGCCATCCTCGCGGGTTTTCTTCCTCCGATGATGTTCCCGGGTAGGAGACCCCCTCTCAGAGGAGCTCCGACGGTGTTCAGAGCCAGATTCCCTGGACACCGAAGCTTCTGACGAGGTCCGGGTACGGCTGGGGTCAGAGAAGATTCTCTCCCGCTGATGCTGCCGACTCCGCAAAGATTTCGCGGACATCTTGCTACAGGCCCCACAGATCATTTCTTCATGATCTGGGCCCAGGCAACGGAGGCAGCAATCATGTGTGTCAGTAAGAGACATTAGTTTCTTACACTGAACACACTTTTTAAAACCACTGGAGGCCATCGGGGGAAAAAGGGCCCCTGCGAGGTCGAACGTTCGTGCCGCCAGGGAAAAGTGAAAAAAGCGCGAATTTGTCACGAAGGACAGAAAAAACCGAAAAGAAGGGGAGGCCTCGCAACCGGCGTCGCGAGGCCGGACGGAAAAAGGACCGGCGAAGAAAATACTAAAATAAAGAAAGAAAATCAACTTTTCAGCGGTGACTTGTAGACAGCGTCTGTAGGGCTCCGCGGAAAAAAGAAGACTGGCCAAGATGGCACCTTTGGGCGGGAAGGGGACCGCGCATGCGCGCTGCAATTCTCAAAGGCTTTCTTTGAAAGCTGGGGAAAATTGCTCCGCGAGGGCTCCGTCGGCGCCGACGTCACCCATATGTGAGGACTGACTTCCTGCTTGGTCCTGGAGAATACTCATTTCCCTTCCATCTGCTGAAGTAATTTGTATGCATGACTCCCTACAGTCCTAGGCCAGTCTGTTTCACTGGTAGACAAATGATATTCTTTTAACGTTTTCCTACCAGAAGAATTGGACCCAAATTTATATTTACCAACCTGAGCCTAGGTTGGTAAAATCTAGGGGGAGCAAAGCTCCAGCCCCTCAGTCACCCTTCAAACCTCCAATTCTGCTCCCTATCCTCAGGTTGAGAGGGGGGAGACAGTAATGGGACGGGAACAGATGGCGGCCTGGCTGGAGGGAGGGGGCAGAATCAAACTGTTTTCAAGGACTGAGGGGCTGAAATCAAAAGTCCGTGGGAGCTTAAGAAAGGAAGAGGAAAAAGCAACAATACAGCAAAAGCGCTAATGGACAGAAAAAGAGGAGATCCGGCACGCAAAATTATCTAGTTAAGTCTATTGTGACTATTTATAGACATCGCAGGGTATAAGATCAATGGACTAAGAGGCGAGAAAGATCAGCCAGCCACTGTTAGAGTTCCACACAAAGATTTGCATCAGTGACTGGACAAGAGATACCAAAATAAAAGCAATCTCCCTATAGTACGATGCAGAGTTGCCAACTAGCTGGGGTAAATCATGGGTAAAAGATTGTTGGGGAAGTGCCCATAGAAAAATAGGTGCCCATCTATCCCCTTCCAAGAAAAATAATATACAGTATGTACTGAAAAACATAAGATCTCAGTTGAATACATGCTGTTGACTGTTTCTAGGTGTTTATATAATACTGAAATGCTCATAAATTAGAAAATAATTTCAGCTATCTTCAACTAAAACAGTGAACTGAATGTTAAGGAGCTGCAGTTCATAGAGTCCAGTAATCCCCTATCATTCTAAAAATAGGAAGCTTTACCAGTAGTTGCAAACAATTCATACCTTTACGAGTAACATAATAGCCATGGACCTCTAGAAGAACATCTATGCCGACATGCCAAATTACAAATCCAGTCATTGCGTATGTGTCCCAAGGATCTGGGAGGTTTAGAGCTTGCACATCCATTCCTAGGAACATTGCTGCCACTTGACATTAAAAGAAAAAGATGCAATTTAAGGCTTGGGAAATTCTTCTAATTCAACAATATGACATATTTGGAGTAGCAAACAGCGTGGATAATCTTATTCAAAAGGCATCGTAAACACTGGATACAATATACTCTTGTTTGGATAAGAATGAACCTAAAATGACGATTACCCTAGATCTGCATTTGATTTAATAGAATTTGATAATTTTGTGAGAATCTCTTGGGTGAAAAGCACCGACTTGGATCAATTCCTTTCACAGATATAGAGCATGCTGTGTAAAGCAGCTGCCCTGGGAGGAACCTAGTCACCATTCTGCTGGTGTTTGGGGGGGGGTATTAACATCCACTGGGAGAGTGGGACAGATCATCCATGCTTATGATTTACCTTTTACACCTACCCAGATGATATTCAATTATTGCAAAAATATTCTACATAAATCTCTATGTTCGTGAAACAATTAGCTGTAAACCAGAGGTGTCAAACTCAAGATCCGTGGACTGTTTCCAGCCCAATAAGCCTCTTCACCCATCCTGCAGGACACAGCCAACATCCCGATTCTAGATGGCTATGGATTCATTCTCCCTCCCTCCACTTTCCCTATCAACTGTAGGGCTCTGTAACTATGGAACCCTATGCAGCTCAAACATCAGCCGTTTCAAGCACAGGGGCCTGCAACTTTAAAGAACAGAGACTTTGTGATAAAGTGGGAGAGGCGGGTAAAGCAAACATGGCAGAGATGATTGGAATTTGGAGAGGACAATGAGGACCTGGCAATTGGCTAATTAAGAGTGGGGGGATATTAGATGGACGGAGTATGAATGAATATGCAGGGGGGTTAGATGGACTTGTAGTATGAGTGAATATGTGAGATAGGGGTAATAAAAGGAGATAAAGAGTGGGGAGAGACTGAAACCTGGTGTGAATGATGGGGAAGACTGGAGAGAGGATGAGAGGCAGTGAAAAGGGACTGGGGGTGCCAAGATGGGATAGGAGTCTCTGAAGAAGAGGAGACATTAGAAATGAAAAGCAACCCTGAAAAAGAACTTAGGAGAAAAGAGAGACAAGAAAAGTCCCACTCCAAATTTGGTTCTGAACTATTAAATTTTCGGAGAGTTCTTTTGACTGGACCCTTTATGTATAGTTTCTTTCCAATATTACAGTGGGTTGGAATGAGCAAAAAGAAAATAGGAACATTAGTGAATAATGGTAAATGAGGAAATATTGCCTTTTCTGACCAAAATTTCTCATCTATTTTTAAAACACAGAAAAGCTGACTTTCTTTTTGGCAAAAAACTTATCACAAACCAAAAGCATAGATAAATTCCAAACACCTCTATCTCTGGCATACTATATAACACCTCTGATTCACAGAAGACAACAAAAACTTTACATACAGGACCAGTGCACTCAGGGCCTGTTACAATGAGATGCTGCTTTAAAACATTTGACAACAACAGACACAAACATAACATCTCTTACAAAATGATAAATAGTGTTGAAAAGCAGTTAATAAATGATGACAGCATCTTAGAATTATCTAACCATACAAGTGGAAAAGAGTCGAGCATTTTGGATGAATGAATAAAATGATATTGATGCTATCTTCCCTTTCAGTAGAAATGAGCCCTCATGAGAATATGCTAAATTCAAACAAAAATCAATTTAAATTACAAATAAATAAACAAATCAAACAAACTTAAATAAGAAATAAGATTCTCTCTCTCTGGACTCAAGATTTTTAAAAACCAGAAGACACTCAGATACGGAAGACAAACAATTACTAACCTGCTACTATTCGAGCAGTTGTACCAATACTCCAGTGAAACCAATTGAAAAGTCGCCTTCTGCATGATAAAGAAATACCATGTACACAGGTTTATTCCATGAAGACAACCAGGCCTAGAATTAGGACTTCAAATGTATATTACAAACTATTCAGTATAAATAAAACTGACACCTATTTTGCTTAAAAGTAAAGTCTGTGGTGAATGGAAGTAAATTACTTCGAAAACCTAGATCTGCCAAAACTTGGACTCTCCACCCTCTCCACTCCTGTGTTTGTCTTCAGCATCGGACACCCACAGAACAGTGCTGCTCTAATGGATTCAACGTACAGCTTTGGCCACAATAAAAATCGAGGAGTAACAGAAGGGATCTAATGGACAAGATGTGCTAAGCTATTTTCCCCCTATAATACACCTGGCACTAAGAGAGGCTGCTGTTTACTATCCTACAGTCACTGCAGAGCAGAGAAATTTACCCCCTAAAATTGCCTCTAAAAAATATTTCTAAAGCCTATTTTTGCTTTTTTATGCTTCACTCTCTAGCCTTCAGATTAGGTACAAGTTTCATGGAGTGTACCAGGACATTGGGACAATCTGAAGCTGTAAATAAACATTTCCTATTTAGCTGTTTCACCCCATCCATAATTTTATAAAAAAAAACTATTTTCCAGTGACAAATTCTACCCAAAGCAGCCTCTGCAGTCCAGTGGGTCCACTCACAGCTGATCCCAGATCTTCTGACATGGATTTATTTATTTTGATTTGTTAAACCAGCACTTAACAAAAAAATCTAGCATCAATATCTATCAAAATACAAAGATCATCAAACAATCACACATCGTTCACTATAAAGCATAAAATGCTCCCTAAAAAAAAAAAAAAAAAAAAAAAAATGTAAATGCAACCTTCCCTAGCATTATCACCAGTCTACTATTCCAAGACCAAATCTTCCCTGCTCTGATGTCCCTTTCCAGCACTCTTCCTGCCTGGATGGCCTTTAATTTATATTTTTGCCACGGCCTTTAGCATATCTTCTCTCAGCTAAAGAGCACTAATCTGTTTAGCTTCTCATTATAAAGTTATTCCATCTCCTTTTCTTTATACCTTTCCAGTTCTCCTATATCCTTTTTGAAATGGGGCAACCAGAACCGCACCCGATACTCCAGATCCAATCGCATCATGAATCTATACATTAGGATATTCTCCACTATTTTCCAAATAGCTTTTATTTTCTATTTTCTTTTATGACTACCAGCACACACTGAGCTGAGGAATTTAGCATATTGCCCACAATGACTTCAAGATCCCTTTTCTGCATGGTGACTCCTAAGAGGGGAACCCAGTATGTGGTTAGGATTCTTTTTCCCTCTGTGCCTCACTTTGCACTTATCCACATGAAATTTCATCTGCCATTGTGACACCTACTTCCAAAGTCTGGCAAGTTCCTCACAGTCTGCTTGTGTTTTAACTATCTTGATTATTTTTGTTATCTGCAAAATTTGATCAGTTCGCTCTGGGACTGAGGAATCTGTGAAATTCAAGTACTCAGCTGAAACAGGACTGTACCAAAAGCATGGCTCACCAAGGCTTCCTCAGTTTACTCACTCGACATAGCTCCCTTGGGTTTGGCGTTTTCAGCCTAATTTCCAAAGGTAGAGAAGGCTTATTTGGGTGTGTTCTACCACACACTCCCCCACCCAAATAACTTTTTTTTTGTTCAAGGTCCTATCAACAGGAAATCTGAAGAACTGTATCAGGGGAAAGGGGGAGAGAAGTGAGGATTCTGACTGGGGTGCTCTTTTTCAGATCCACGCATACACACATGTCCAATAAAGTAGGCTCCAACTAGTCAGGGGTGGAACAAATTGATTATCCATTTTAAATCTATTAACCAGGAAAGGCAAATTGCTATTGAAAACATTACAAGTACATCAAATTATTAGATAGTCTTCTAGAATTAGTGTGGAATTTACTAAGCACAAAAGGATTGCAAGTTCCAGTTGGGATTTTGCCCAAGTGAAGTTTAATTTTCTTCTACAGCTACTGCTGATGGTTCCAGATTCATGACAAAATTAATTTTCTTAAATTTTAGTCCTCCTTGTTGTGACTAATGTGTAAAAATGTCAGAAGAAATGATTACATAAAGTAGAACCATGCAACGTTACAAAAATAAAAGACAGGAAAGTGAAATGTCAAACTACCTACAGTTTTTCCAATGACAAATTTTGCTTCTAAAAATCTGAAAGGATGTCATTTTCAAATAAAAAGTTGAAAAACAATTGTGAAAGAGCCCCTTCCATGACAGTTTTTAAATTATTGCTTTTTGGCTAAAAATAACCTATGGGTGAAGCATTTATACACTGCAGTCAAGGTCTGTATCAGTACAAATATCCCTGACCCACTTTCTCAAAGAATGTCTGCAGTACCTTGGAGCATGGGGAGATGGTCTGAAGACAGCAAAGGCAGGTTGAAGGAATGCCAAAGTCATCACTATACAGCCAAGGTAAGGATGGTAACCAGCTCGCTGAAAAAAAATAGAAAATTAACACACATATGCCTTCCTTCTTAATACATCTTTATACAGAGAGTCATTTTTCAGGAGTTCTTTACTGTGAAGTACTCTAGAACTGCCGGATGTGCCCAATGATGGCATCTGTCTGGGCCACTCATCTGTACATGTGGCCTGTTTGCACATGCAAAATCTGAATGGCGGTCTCTCTTAGGTGTTGGAGTAGGAAAGCTTGGCGTTTCTCCACAGGGCATCTTGGGATTAATTTGATTAAGTGGCTATTTTCCATCTGCTTTGTTTGGTGTTTATATTGCATCATGTGTGGTTGGTTTTGTTTCTTCGATATGGCTAGCTTCACATTCTATAGTATTTGAAACTCACTTTTTTTCCTTCTCTTTTCTTATGCATGCGCCAAGGCAAATTTTGCAACCTTTTTCAATAAAAAAAATACTTTAACAAAATAAAATCCCAATGGTAGGAAATGACTTGTAAAATCCAACTGCCAGGAAAATATGCGCAAAAAACTCCTCGGTTAGGAAATGTATGTGTATGTGTATAAATTGTCCACAGAAAGACACGTATTCCCCCATTAACAGCTAGAGCATACACGCATTCCTCCTCGCACCTCCTTAACTCAATACATACATTCCTCCACTGACAGCTGGAGTACAACCATGCACAACCCCTCCCCCCACTGTCCCTTAAAAACAACAGCTAGATGTCAATACCACCTTGCAAACTGCATGTATTCCATGCATTACATCATGCCAATTTTGCTTTCGTTGCAATGGTGTTCCGCTAATCACATCATTAGGTTTCTCTCACGAGGTGCTCCCATCAGATGATGGCGAGGACAATTTAGAAAGCTCCCATTCACTAAATATCACAAAGCAAGGCAGAAGGAGCTCCCTAATCACCCAGCCTGCTCTTGCACAGACAAGAGCAGCTCAGCCAACCAACACCCACATTCCTGCTGTTCCATATGGTGCTTTGATTCAGAACAAACTTGTATAATTTTTCCGGCAAAGTACTAAATAGCAGATTTTCCCATGTCAGAGAAATGTGTACAGAGAAAAAGGTAGAAAAAAATCATTTTGATGATGAACGTTGGCAGAGGGCTGGGGGAAAACACACACCCCAAGAATGCACATCTGGCCCTTTGGGGGGTGATGAAAAAGAAAGGGACATCTAAATAGAATATTTTGCAAAGCAGACTTATAAAGCAAGCATCCCAAGACCATTTTACTGTATTAAAATATATAGTTCCATATCAATTGTCAAAAGCAGAAGACAGAAGTGTGAAGGAATATTCTAAAAAGGCTATAAGGCGGCTGGACCAAAAGAAATTGGAAGAAGAACGTGGTCCTTCTCTGCCAAGAGTCCTCCTCTTTATGGAATACTGTCACTCACCATTAATCTGTTATTTCCTCCTGTTCTAGTCCAATGATGGGAAAAACACCTTCATGAAATAAGGCTCATATTTGCAAAACCAAAGTCTGTAACCTTCAAATCATCCTAAATCAATGATTCTCAACTCTTTTCTCATAACACACCCAGCCAGTCGGGTTTTCAAGATATCCACAGTGAATATGCATCAGATTTGCGTGCACTGCCTCCACTGAATGGAAATCTCTCTCATGCGTATTCGTTCAGGTTATACAGAGTACATGACTGGCTGGGTGTGACCCAAGGACCGAGTTGCAATATCACTATTGCAGACCTCTATGAATACATTTATTTATGATTTGATATACTGATTGCATGTTATATTTATGCTACTGCAGGTGAACTATAACCTGTATTAAGAAAGCTTTAAAATAACACTTGCGGTTTATGTTTTAATCAAAACATCTTTAATCCTTAAGAAGATATATTTACTTTACTCCAGCCTCCTCTGTATATGAACGGAAGTACAAAAGCAATGCTCGTGATACCCACAGTAGCTACCATCAGAATTCGATGCACCTAGAAAACAGATGGCAGGCTATGTTAAGTGTATGCACATTTGTGTACACTACAGAAGTCATTCCCAGCTGATTTTCCCCCAATTAAGCTTTCATTTTATAATTTTATTTATAACAAGCAGGCCTAGATTTAGGCATATACAATGTAGACAACTGCCTCACCACAACCCCACCACCACCTATTCCTAAATCTTGGCCTACTACTGTGTGGCTGTCTTGAGTGGTGCTGACAGGCCCTGCTTTACCTCCATACCTCATACAAGTTTCCATGGAGATAGGAAGCCTGTGCTAGAAAAGCGAAAGGGGCTGCTCCAGGGTCTGTCAGAGTGGAGCTGACAGACTTATACTGAATTTCTATCCAAGAATAACTGTTGCTGCAGGGTGGCAATGTATCCAATACCTCCAACGATGTCTTTTTGGAGGGGAAGGGAAACTTCCTCATTTCTTATGGACGCACACATATTGCAATTTGAACTTGCCACCAAGAACTAGAATTTAGCAAAGAATAAGTTGTCTGTATTCTTTTTTTTTTGGAGACCTGGTTTGAAATGTGACTTGAAGAACCTTAGTCAGGTCCATCAGGGCATCTGTCCACAAAATCTGCTATAAGCCCATTTTGTGCCGATATTTTGCCTGGGCTAAGAACGTCTTCCTTTTTGTAAAAGAAAAAAAAAGCACAAGGCCATCAATATACAAGATAACGGTAATACCAAATAGTCATAAAACTCTCTGTACCTCAAACCTTCAATGACAATACAAAATGAAAAAAAAATTTTTGTCGGACTTACTATAAATGGTGTGCATGAATTCGTTTCAAATGCACCTCTCCCGCATTGTCCTTTTACTATTAATTATAAGTACACCCTGTGAAAATCTCAACCTACACCATGCCTTTTTATATTTTATATGTAGTCAATAGCATGCTGCTACATTTCAATAGTGAGCGGTATATCCAGCGTCCAAGAAAGATAAAGATAAAATCCCATCTGTATCAGAGAAAGTTCGCATACAGCATCTGTGTTTCCTTCATTCTAATAAGCTCTATTAAGTGCTGACAACTTTCTTGAGTCTTTTTTCCACTAGGCTTCACAGAATAGTTCACGGATTTTTCATCTACATAGCATAGCCCCAAACAGGTTGAATGTGGAGATTCAATGATTATGATGATTTGCAATTTTAGTGGATCTTGGCCAACCTAACTTGATTTGTGAAGCAACCTCACATCCTTTACTAGCAGTCTTAAAGTGATGAACTGGTCGTTATGTGACCGCTATTAAAAGCATGATGGACACCGTAAAGGAACTCTTCTGCAAAGCCTAGTGGAGAAGAAGCTGAAGAAAGTTGTCAGCACTTAATAGAGCTTATTAGAACTAAGGAAATACTGATGCTGTATGTGGACTTTCCCTGATGCAGATGGGATCTGATCACCATCGAAACGTAGTGGCATGCTATTTATTTTTATTTATTTATTTAACATCTTTTATATACCGCGCTATTTGTTATCAGTGCGGTTTACATTTTAACAAAGGTTGCTCAATTCAGTCGAGACTGTTTTGCGCTTACATTGTAACAGGAGATAAAACTTGGAGCAAATACAAGGTAACTATATACATATTGACACAGAACATAAGATTTGAACTTGGCCGGTTTGTTGCGAAATACTAATAGGCAGTGCTGCTATTACTTCAGACCCATTTGTTTATGTAGTGTATGGAGAGTTTGTGGGGGTTAGGGGGTGTTTAACGGGGGAGGGGTAGATGCTTGTGAAGTGTAGAAGGAAGATGTGGTGTTTGATTGCCTTCCGGAACTGAATGAGGTCTTTGATCGATCTTATTTCCGGTGGGAGGTCATTCCAGCATTTTGGGGCGTAGAAGGTGAAGGATCTTCTCCTGGTTGTTCGGGTGCACTTTATGGAGTCTTTGGGGACGATCAATGTGTTGTCTGTTATTGTCCTCCTCGTTCTGTTGTTCGGGGTGGGGGTGATGAGGTCCATGAGTGTCGTGGGGGCTAGGTTATTGATGATCTTGAATGTAATGAGTAGAATTTTATATGTTATCCTGCAGTATATCGGTAGCCAGTGGAGCTCCTTAAGTATTGGAGTGATGTGGTCCATTCTGGCTAGACCACAGAGAACGCGGGCATCAGCGTTCATCGCGAGTTGAAGTGGGTTGAGGGTGTTCTTGGGGAGACCATGCAGGATTACATTTGCATAGTCAAAGTGTGGTAGTATGAGGGCCTGGAATATGGTTCGGAAGTCATTAGGGGGTAGCATGGGTCTAAGGTGCCTTAGTGTTCTGATTTTATTGTATATGGTCCTGGTTGTGTTTCTTATGTGCTCCTTGAAGTCCAGATGCTGGTCCAGTGTAATCCCTAGGTAGCGTATGGTGAGTTTACTTGGAAGTTCCACATCTCTTACTTTCAGAGTGGATGGAGGGGAGAACGTTTTGTCCCTTGAGATGAACAGGACTTCAGTTTTCTTGAAGTTTATGCGGAGATTCTGGGTTAGTAGCTATGGACTACATTGGAGCCAGCTTGGGAACATGCAAGTTTGCAGGAGCTAGCTTGGGAACATACAAGTTTGCATAGCTGTTTTAATCATTACTATAGTATGCTTTATTGGGGTGAAGGGGGGGGGAAAGGCATGGTGTGAGAGTTGATTTTCATAGAGTGTACTTATAATTAATAGTAAAAGGACAACTTGGGAGAGGTGCATTAGAAACAGATTCATGCAACCCATTTTATAGCAAGTCTGACAAAAAACTTTTCTTCTACTAGCATTGAAGGTTTGAGGTACAGGGAGTTTTGTGACTTTCCTTTTGTAAAGGGTTGGTGAATTTAGTACTTTAAATAAAAAAAAAAGAAAGAAAGTTATGAAGCTCAACAAAGAATATTCCATTTCACCAGTTTTGTGAAGTCACTCTATCCAGCTATGATTTAGAAAGAAGTTCTATAAATCCAAGCATCAGAACAAATTAAAACTAAAATAAAACACTAAGGGCAAGGATAATAGAAAAATTAAAACCTTTTGTCTCTGACCAGGATAGGGCGCTTGTTTTTCGAAATTACTTAAAAAAAATGTCAGTTCTGTTTTGTGGTGCTAAGGTTCAAATGTTTCCTGATGTCTGTAAGGCGACAAACTAGGAGACGGGCCTTTTTGGCCCTTAAACCTAGGGTGGTCACTCTTTCGGCTACTTTTTTTCTTAGATACCCCTGTAAATGTTTGGTTACGTTTCAGGGTTCAAAATTTATTTTCTTAGATCCTTCTTAGCTTGAGTTTTTTCTGAGTAATAAAGAGGGACATGGTAATGAGTGACTGGAGGTGGGTGGTGTAGTTAAAGCTGTCTGGTAATTAGAACTTTGCTCTTATGTTTTCTTGTGGTATTTTTGTTTTTTCCTTTGTATAAATCTCCCCGTTTTGTGGGCTAAGAATAGAGTATCTTCTAGGATTGTTTTTTCTTTTTCTTAAAATATTGTATGTATATGTATCTAGGTTGCTTTGTGCTTGCTTTTGTAAGTTTGACGAAATTCCAATAAAAAAAAAAAATTAAAACCAGCTTCAAAATCAAGAACAGTCCACATACAAGGCCAGCCCCAGAGCTGGTTCAAGGTGTTGGCGCCCTACGCAAACCTTAAGCCTTATCTCCCCCTCGGGCTGTTTGGACCCTATTGTTTAACTTTGAAAGCCATGCTCTTTGCCGCCCCCAGAAGCTGCTGCCATAGGTGACTGCTTAGTTTGCTGAAAGGCCGGTCCAGCCCTTTCCATACACTGACTTGCATTTATAAACTGATGTGCTGGGTGCCACTTCCAACAGCACTAACGCACCAGTTATAATCCCAGACCAAAAAGTTAGTCGTCCTATTTTCACTGGCAAAACAGTTAACATCCGAGGTTAATTTCAAAAGCATCAGTAAGGCATATCGACATCCACAGTAAAACAAGTTCCTGCACATTTGGCGGAGCAAAGCAAGAAGCGCCACATCCAAAATAATGCCCCGCTATCCCACAAAAGTTTACAGCCCCTTCCATTACATACTTCTAACTCTTTGGGAGGATAAATGTCCCCAAAACACCAGGAAGGTTGTTGTCCCACTTGGGGCTCTTTCATAGAGGTCTGCCTTGCTTTTGAATTAGTTTTCCACAATAAAGGATGGACTCTACTATGTGATTTAAACCAGTGGTGATTTCCTCCCAGGTCACACACCTGGAACCTTTTTTGAACTTCTTTTACCATAGGGTGGAAGGGGGAAATCCCTTAATCCGGTACCTTTTTCTTAAAATATTTTTAAAAAACTTGACCTAATTTTAACTAGTGTGTTAGCACCTTTGGTAATGCCAGATTTGAAACCAAATTTAAAATTATTAAAACCCCATTTCAGGTTTTCTTGCTTTGCTTTAATAATCACAGTAGCCTATTTAATATTCCAACTCCTTTGTTCCAGTCTGTAACATGCACATTCTGACAATCTGCGAGTAGCGAGACAATCCAGGTGGAGAGGCCTCACAGGCAGCTGGAACATGAGCTCTCTGTCCAACCATCTGAAGAACTGATAAAGCTCATTATTTCAATTTAAAAACTTTTCTTTGCTCACCTGAAACCAAACCTTCTCTCCAAATAATTTTGTGTTGGGCCAGACTGGTTTGAAGAAACGTGCAACAAGAACCCCAATGTTAACTGTGGTCATCCATGCAACAAACATCAACACACCTGAGGACAAAAAATGATGGTCAAAATGCAGGACAACAGTGTTAGCTAGCCCCAGAGCAATGTGGTATACAAGGGCAGTTTTCAGTAGCCATGCCCCAGCAAGATGGTAGAGTGCATCACTTAGTAAATGTACGCCTAAGCTTGTATACTTTGCTCTGCATCTAACCCTTGGATTTGATCATGTTTGGATTTTATCGCTGCCCACAAAAAAAATGTTCTTTTAAAGGTTACCACATCAAAAATGGAACCGGAACTCTCATGACATGAGTGAACCTTGATAAGTTGATCGTGAAGAATCCACTCATTAACTGTTTTCACTATACCCAAATCTTGCAGAGAGTTCACATCACCAAACATCCAGATGGTAAAGCACAAGATTGCTGTGAGATAACAGCGAAATTAGCACTGGCAATGAAGCCTCATTTCATGCTGGTCTTACATTAATAGTAAATTTAATATTTATGGACTACGCTCAGCGTGATTGACTGTGGGAAGACAAACGCATGCAACGAAGTTAACTGAATTTTGTTCCCTTGTATTGAAGAAAAAAAGGGGGGTCATTGATGGTACGATGGCTCTTGAAATACTCTTAGAGCAGCACTCAAATCATGTTCTTTTTCAATGAATTATTTTTATGTTTATGTTTATTAAAAAATTTTATTCCGCACAACACCAAAGGCATCTGAGCGGTTTACAATCGTTAAAAATACATTTAAATTTGTTTAAATTAATTTTTGAATAAATCCCTTATGAATACTGCCTTTCTTGGAGATTGGAAAGGATTGATAATTTGAGTGTAACAGAGTGCAACAATACTTGCAGGAAGATATGTTCAGATAAGTTTGAATTTTTGAATATAGTGTGGACTTTTGAGAACTAAATTAAAAAAATTATGACCAATGAGCATGAATTCCCTAGACCTAACTATTGTTACGATTGTTGAGACAGTACTCAGTCTTGAAGGACTACAAGAAGGGACTGCTACTTCTGGAGAGAGATCTGCAATTGTAAGTATTTACTTCTGGGAATTTTTCTAAATCTTGGGGAAAAAGGAATTCTTTAGATTAAAGCTGATTAATCTGTGAACCCAATGTATTTGTTAAATCAGTCAGGGCAGCAAAGAGCTTTTAGTTTAAATTTCAAACACAGCAGAGAGCTTTCTGGTTAAATTTAGAACCCAAATCTCCCTCTATCCAAGCAAGGGCTGTGGGACTCCCCCTGGAAATTGGTCACAGATTACCTTAGAAGCACAAGACAAGGTACTGTGTAGCAGCCAGCTTTTAATAAGTCTTTTCCCCTCCCTCCCCAACACCAACCCATCCCTGGGATAATTGAAGCATAAACCTCTCAAAGGAAAGGAGGTGCCATATTCACTCTCAGGTGCAGCTGTTTGTCTTTATCAGGCATACATTAAGGACCTGAGATTAATTAAGCTTCAGGTGAACAAAGTACATTAAACATATTAGGTGTCGTTTTATTAGTATAAGTATCCCTACCAACCCTTAGTAGGAAAAAGAACTTAAATATCTAAAACACAACCTTAAAACTAAGATGCAGACAGCAGACCAGCAGCAAGATGGGGGCTTTCCAGTCTTTTGCATTGAGTGTCACATGTATGATTTTCTCACAGTTGGTGAGGGGTTTTACATGTGCACTAGGTGCAAGAAGCTCTTTGCTCTCAGGGAATGAGTCCGATATCTGGAGGCTAGAGTAGCAGACTTGGAGGACATAAGGAAGACAGAGAGGTACATAGACGAGACCTACAGGGATATAGTACTGAAGTCCCACCTCCAGTCTGGCAGCATCCCTGCTGCCATGGAGGAGAGAGGTCACATGACAGGAGAGCATCACCCTGGTGTGTCAGGAAGTGATCCTGTAGCTAGGACCTGTCCTCCAGGTGATGTAAAACCCTCTCGCACCGAAGAGGTTTCTCCAGGGCCATGTGCCCATGAGGGAAGGGTTAGGACAAGCATTGTGGAACCTGTGTCTTTTGGGGAAACTGCTAGGTACATATGACCTAGATTGGCCACTGTCGGAAACAGGATACTGGGCTTGATGGACCTTGGTCTGACCCGGTATGGCATATCTTATGTTCTTATGACAGCCGTTATAGTTGGTGATTCGATCATTAGGCATGTAGATAGTTGGGTGGTTGGTGGACGGGAGGATCGCCTGGTAACATGCCTGCCTAGTACGAAGGTAGCAGACCTCATGTGCCACCTAGACAAAGTCTTAGTGCTGGGGACGAGTCTGCTGTCTAGGTACATGTCAGTACCAATGACATAGGAAAATGTGGTAGGGAGGTTCTGGAGGCTAAATTTAGATTTTTAGGTAGGAAGTTGAAATCCAGAACTTCCAGGGTAGCATTCTCCGAAATGCTTCCCGTTGCATGTGCAGGACGCAAAAGGCAGGCAGAGCTCCGGAATCTCAATGCGTGGATGAGACGATGGTGCAAGGATGAGGGTTTTGGATTGTTAGGAAATGGGGAACATTCTGGGGAAAGGAGGGGCTCTTCCAAAGGGATGGGCTTCACCTTAACCGGGATGGAACCAGGCTGCTGGCATTAACCTTTAAAAAGGAGATAGAGCAGCTTTTAAACTAGATAATAGGGGAGAAGCCCAGTGTGCAGCGGCGGCCAAGAGAGCAAATAGAATGCTAGGTATCATAAGGAAAGGAATGGAAAATAAAACAAAAGATATTATAATGCCTCTATATCGTTCCATGGTGAGACCACACCTTGAATAGTGTGTGCAATTCTGGTCGCCGTATCTTAAAAAGGATATAGCGATATTAGAAAAGGTTCAGAGAAGAGCCACCAAAATGGTAAAGAGGATGGAAGGATATTCCTATGAAGAAAGGCTAAAAAAGGTTAGGGCTCTTTAACCTGGAAAAGAGACGGCTGAGGGGAGATATGATAGAAGTCTATAAATTAATGAACGGAGTGGAACAGGTAAACGTAGATCGATTGTTTACATTATCAGAATATAGAAAGACTAGGGGACATGCAATGAAGCTACAAAGGTAAACTATTTAAGACTAATAAAAGAAAATATATTTTCACTCAACGTGTTATCAAACTCTGGAATTTGTTACCGGAGGATGTAGTAAAGGCTGTTAGTGTAGCTGGGTTTAAAAAAGGTTTGGACAAGTTCCTGGAGGAAAGGTCCATAAACCATTATTAAGAAGGGACCCAGGATATCAATGCTTGACCCAGTACAAGCATTGTGGAACCTGTGTCTTTTGGGGAAACTGCTAGGTACGTATGACCAAGATTGGCCACTGTTGGAAACAGGATACTGGGCTTGATGGACCTTGGTCTGACCCAGTATGGCATATTTTATGTTCTTATGTGAGCCGGCAGTCGCCCAAGAGTGTATAATTTGGAACAATGTATCCTTGAAGGATGCTACCAGAAAAATGAAGTTAGGGCATATCAGTAGAGAGGTTCCAATAAAGACAAAAGTAGCCCAAATGCCCATGAGTATGGAGCAGACAGGGCTTAAAGATTCCAAAATTACCCCTGCCTACCGATAGCCAGATTAATATGAATAAAATACAATCTCTAAAATGTTTGCATGCAAATGCTAGAAGTCTAAAAATGGGAGAGTTAGAATATATAGCACTAAATAAGAGGTTAGATATGATTGTTATCTCAGAGATATGGTCTAAGGAGGACAACCAGTGGGACACTGTGATACCCGAGTACAAACTATATCGTAATGACAGAGCTGATCAAATTGGTGGAGGGGTTGCGCTCTACTTTAGAGAGAGCATTGAGTCACAAAGAATTAAAGTTTTGCAGGAAACAAAATTGGCTGTAGAATCTCTGTGGATTGAAATTCCATGTAAAAAGGGGAAGGCGATGGCAGTAGGGGTATATTATCGACCACCTGGCCAGAATGAACAAATGGATAATGAAATGCTCAAAGAAATCAGGGAAGCTAACAAAAGTTACAGCACAGTAATAATAATGGGTGATTTCAATTACCCCAGTATTGACTGGGTCAGTGTCACGGCAGGACATGCTAGAGAGATAAAGTTTCTAGATGAAATAAATGACTGCTTCTTAGAGCACCTGGCTCATGAATTGACCAAAGGGGAAGACATTTTGGACCTACTTCTTAGTGAAATACCAGATCTGGTGCAAGAGATAAGGGTGTTGGGGCCACTTGGCAATAGTGGTCATAGCATGATCACAATTGATTTAATTAATGGAGGAGGGATGGTAAGGAAATCCACAGTACTACCTTTTAACTTTCTAAAGGGAGACTGTGATAAAATGAGGAAAATAGTTAAGAAAAAAACAAAAGGAGCAGTTGCAAAGGTTAAAGACTTACATCAAGCTTGGGTGTTGTTTAAAAATACTATCTTGGAAGCTCAGACCAGTTGTATTCCATGCTTTAAGTAAAGTGGAAGGAAGTACAAAAAACTACCAGCATGGTTTAAAGATGAGGTCAGAGAGGCTGTTGCCAAAAAATCATCTTTCAGGAAATCGAAAAAAGAGCCAAATGATGAAAACTGGAAACGGCACAAGCACTGGCAAGTTAGATACAAGGCATTGATAAGGCAGGCAAGGAGAAAATTTGAGAAGCTTGCTGTGGAAGCAAAAACACGTAATAAAGACTTTTTCAAGTACATTCGTAGCAAAAAACCTCTGAGAGAGACAGTTGGACCATTAGATGATAAAGGGGTAAGAGAGGCACTAAGAGGGGACAAGGCCATAGCGGAGAGACTGAATGTATTCTTTGCTTCGGTCTTTACTGAGGAAGATGTAGGGATGTTACCCATGACTTAAGTAGTATTTAAAGGTGATACTGCGGAAGAATTGAAAGAAATATCGATACACCAGGAAGACGTATTACAACTATTTGATAAACTGAAGAGTAGCAAATCACCTGGAGCAGATAGTATACATTCAAGAGTGTTGAAAGAACTGAAATATGAGATTGCAGAGGGGAGTGGTCTATCCAAGATGGCGGCAGTGGAAATCTAACCGGCGACGATGCCTAAGAGGAAGGGTAAAGCTAAAGCTCCTCCCGCGGAGCCTTTACCTGTTGCTGAAGGGCCCATGGACCGCTTTGTCCGGTTATCCAAGGAGCAGATGTCGGGGATTCGAGAGAGCTTGGAGACGCCGAAATCCTCCAGTTCGGCTTCCTCCGCTCTGGACACCACGCTCTCCCCCGGACGGACGTTCTCCCCCGGAACCTCCCAGACCTCTTGCTGCCCAGTCGCTGAGTGCGGACGTCCCGCGGCCTGATCAGGAAGTGGTGTCGTCCTCTGAGCGGGGCTCGCTGCTGGTGAGTGCTCGACGTCAAGTGGAGAATATGCAGGCTCCTGGTGCTCCGGAGTTGTCTTCTTTGCCTGCAACCGGGGGCACAGTTACAGCTGTGGAGGCACATGAAGTTTCGTTGGCTAAATCTCATGTAGTTTCATCTACACCCTCTTTTGCCGCTTTTGGTTTGCCTCGTCCTGCGTCGGTCACCCTCGACAGTATTTGGGATGCTATATCCAACCTTTCCACCATGGTTGCAACACAATTCACTGTACTTTCAGACCGCGTTGCTGTTAATGAAGCGGTGTGTTGCTCAATTCCATCTGCCTTGGAAGGGATTATTTCGAAGCAGGCTTCCTCGGACCAGCAGGTCGGTGCTGTTAAGACTTTAACTGATTCTTTAGTCAAAGATAATACAGTATTGCATGCTAAAATAGAGTCTCTAGAGAATGCTGCTCGTATTTCAAACATTCGTTTGTTACATTTCCCTGTTATTCCTGGGATTGCACCGCTGGAAACGTTTAAAAAATACCTTCAAGAGGTTTTGTTGGTCCCTCCGGATCTGATTCCTCCTGTCTCCAAGATTTATTATCTCCCTTTGGGGAAAAGGGAACGGAAAGTTTCTGAAGGGACCTTGGACATGGATTTTCTTAACGTCTCAGCACTTTTGTCGACCCCTAAGGAAGAGGACTTAGCTGTTTCCACTTTGCTTGTCACATTGGCTCTTTCTTCTGACCGTGAATGGCTATTGAAGCTTTTCTATAAGAAACGCTCTGTTTTGTTTTACGGTAAAAAGGTGTTACTGTTCCCAGATGTTGCCCGGGAGACTCAGAAACGGAGAAAGGCTTTTCTTCTGTTAAAACCTGGGGTGCTTTCTATTGGTGCCACGTTTGTCCTTCGCTTCCCTTGTAAGTGCTTAATTACCTACAAAACGCAGAAGTATGTATTCTTTTCTCCTTCTGATCTTTCTGCTTTTTTGAATTCTCATCTGTTAGTTGCTTCTACTCCTGAAACCTGAGTCCGTCGAAGTTTTGTAGCCCTTGGAGCGCTGCCCTCACTTGTATTTTCTTGTTTAATATTATTCCTCTAAAATGTTTGTGAATATCGCTTCCCCCAAGTTTTGAGGACTAATTATGATCCTTGCATTTTTTACTTTCTTGTATTAATTGTTTCTTTGCTTATTACTGCAAGTATTGTTGTTCTGTACAAGTTTTTCTGCTTGATTTATTGTAAAATGCATAAATAAATAATTTAAAAAAAAAAAATATGAGATTGCAGACCTGCTATTAGTAATCTGTGAACTATCATTAAAATCATCTGTAATACCTAAAGACTGGAGGATGGCCAATGTATCACCAGTTTTTAAAAAGGGTTCCAGGGGTGATCCGAGTAACTACTTGCAGGGCAAGTTTCAACTTCCAATCCTCTATTGAATGTTGGACAGTGGGTTGCTAATATGCTACATCCAAGCTGATAAAATAGGCCAGGACCATACAATAAATTTATTCTGAAGCAGAATATGAATAAGTTAAAATGCACTCTGGCTACAACTAGCAGACAGTGTAATAGCTTCAGAAATGGCATGGACAGTTCCCATCTGGTCTTGGTCAGATTAATTTTAAGAAGATTTGATTTCATCCCACCTTTTATCTTCAAAATCATTTCTCCAGTAGACAGTACATCCTACTGCAAGGCCTTGAAAGAAATTACTATTTGAATGTTGTCTCCATAAATCAATATGATAGCTCTAGCCCACGTGCCACTGGTCCCAATGAACAGAGGGAAACAAGACGTTATATATTGGGGAGAGTGGGGAGCCATGAAGGACACCCCATCTCACCTAGTTTACTTCAAGCTGATCCCTTACTTTTACCCCTCAAAAAGATGTCCAGACATAGACAGACAGTTCCCAAAATACTCATGAGTCTGCCAGATCGAAAGCACCAGAAAGCACAGTTACTTACCTGTAACAGGTGATCTCTGGGAACAGCAGGAATAAGTCTTCACATATGGGTACGTCGGTACCGACCGAGTCTGCGCGGGAACCCTTCCCAGCGTCCAATCAGAAAGCCTTTGAAAGCATCCCACTACGCCTGCGTGCTGCCTTCCCGCCTTCCCAACTGCCTCTCCTCAGTTAAGTTTTAAAGCTGAGACAAAGAGAGAGAGAGCAAGGAAGGGAAAGATAGAGATAGAGAAAAAACAACTCCTAGGGGAGGTGGGTGGGTTGTGAAGACTTATTCCTGCTGTTCCCAGAGATCACCTGTTACAGGTAAGTAACTGTGCTATCTCCAGGAACAAGCAGGAATGAGTCTTCACATATGGGGACTCCCAAGCTCAGATGCCCAGAGGGAGTCGTAGCATGTTGCAAGTCTAGAACGAGCCATGCCATTCCTCAGGACCTCAGGCATCCTGGGGTTGGAGGGTAGGAGTTGAATACAGAAAAGGAGCTGTAGAACAGCTGGTTAGAACAGGGCTTCAAAAGGGGAAGACCCTGTATAGAGGGCATTTAGTAATATAATATTGTGATCTGGGCCTCCCTTGTTGGCACTGCACAAGTCCACTGAGGTAGATATGGATCTGTTAGAAGAGCCAGTGAATGTGCTTAAGAGGTACCTCACTGAGAAGTAGAGGTAATAAAAGTAGAAAAAACAAGTGGAGGTCAGAACCCTTCAGGGTGAGAAGAGTCCCAGGGAAAAAAACTGGGGTAGTATAAGAGGTAGAGCTTCAGCGGAGACGCAGAAGATACTATTAAAGTAAGCTTAAGCTGGTTTGGTCCAAAAATAGTACAATCCTTGGACCAAGAGAAAAAATGAGTCTGACCCAACTGGACTGGGGTTGGAAGCAGTCCATGTAGGGGAGAGAAAGGGTGTGGAGCCCCTTGTATCTGATAAGAATGAAGGACAAACTCAGGAGCGTTAAGCTTTAGAGTAACTGAAGCTCCGCAATGTCTTTCCTAAATGGGGTCAATTAGGAAAGAAAAAAGGGACATGGAGAGCTTCAGGAGTACTTAAACCTAAAAAGGTTATGGTAAGGAAAAAATTTGTTAATTACCACAGGAAGTGGTTATAGTGTAGACCCCTAAATATGTTGGCACAGCATTGATAGGGGTAGTGCCCATCTGTCAGGATCAGATAGAGATGTAAGGATATCTGAACCTAACAGAGAGATAGATAAGTAGATGGCTACAGATCTATCAAAAAATATATCTATATATATCTATACACACACACACCCATAGGGTATATATGCATATATGTATAAAGAGATATGTATGGGCAGAAAACACACAGATATATATAGATACATATATACACTTATCTATATCTATCTATATACCCCTATATGAATATGCAGGTATATAGACATTTGTCTCCAGGTGTACGGATGGAGAGATGTCCATAGAACCTCATCTCCTCTAGGGAGAGAGGAAGATTTATCTGACAGCAAGAAGGTTGATACTGCTTGAATAGATATATAGAGAATCCTCTTTTCCTGGTTATGACTGGCAGAGTTTGAGCTCTTGGATAACCAGGATGGCCTACATGAAAATTGCAGAGGATAACTTCAGTCTGCAGACAGGAAGTCCAGATCTCTCCAGAATTGCAGTATGGAGAATGGATAGAGGACACACCTGGAGGAAGATACCCTAGTGACCCACCTATGAGGTCAAGATGGGTATTAGGCGTCCTCTAGCTGCCATTGAAGAAGTTTATCTCTGACTAGAAGATTCAAGGAGATATGGGCCAACTCAGGGAATTGGCCCTCCTTGAGGCTTTCACGTAATGAAAGGCCTGAGGCTTATGCCTCAAAAGAGATTTAAGATGAGATGGTAAGGGTAGGGAATACCTGCCAGACATGGAACATGACTGGGGAAACCCCTCCTAACCATCTGGGGTTATCTGCAAGGCAAGATACTGATGCTCTCTAGCAAGGGCCCATAGTGCAAAGCTACTCTGAAGAGATGCAGAGAGCATGTTGCAGGTTGGTTAGAAGAAAAAACTGGCTGTGGAAAGCCAGCAGGTAACCAGCTATTCTGCCAAGGACAAGGGGGCGAAGAATAGAAGTTAACCAACCAGACTGTGATAATAGGAGGATGATAACCTGTTTGGGACTTAGCACCGAGGCTAGGATTGCTAGTGGAGGGGAATCCCTGGTTGTGTAGTGAACAAAACCAGTGGTTAACCACTAGGAATTGCTGTATCTGCAGCAACTACCAGGGCAGCGTGGAAAATTTCTTTTCCCTCTTCCTTTTTTAGATTGGGAAAAAGAACAACAGACATGGTAGGAGGTCCTATTGTCTGATGAGCTGCCCTAAGGTAACAAGGGGGGGAGACAACTCCAGAAGGGAGAATCCCCCGGTAGAACAGGTAGAGGACCATAGGGGCTTACCAGGGTAAAAGAGCCACTCTTACAAACCAAATGTTGTAGTAAGAGGGAGGTAAGACAGAGTTGCAAGAGACCGACTATGGAGGAAGTCTCTGACAGGTGAGATGATACATGCTAGTAGAGGGAAACAACTGTCTATTGATAGTTGTTACCTCTCTTTCCTCTAAGGGGAAAATGTGTTAAGTATGGGCATGATCATCATAAAGACTCTTAGAGTTAGAGAAAAGATGTCTCATGAAGAGAGATCTAGGTAGGTTAGAAAAAATTAGTGCAGATACTGCAAGTGAAAAGAAGCAGACTGCTACCCTAACCACCAACCAAGAGGGACAATGATTTATTTGAAACCCTGCGACTGCTGGGTTTGTTGACCCTGTTGAGGTTGTGGATTCTTCAGACCAGGGCGATGTTTCCCCTGTTTGGGAACATCTGTGTGATGGGCAGATGATGGATAAAACCTTCTCCCCCTAGGGGAAGAAAGTTTGGTAGGACATTTCCTACCTACTGGGAAAGCAGAAGGCATAGGACAGCCTCTAGAAACAGGACAGTCAGTTGTTAACTGAGCAACCTGGGGTAAAGACTCCTTGTTAAAGAGATTTTCTCCAGTGCAAGGAGTATTTCCCAGTCTAACTTGTGCCCATTTGTCCATGTCTGAAGCCTGGAGCCAGGCTTTACGTTGTGCTCCTATAGCTATAGCAGAAGTCCTGCTAACAGACTCAAAGGAGTCTATGGAAGCACGAGTAAGAAATGTAGAGACATTTTGAGCATGACTAACCAGTGAGGAATAGTCTGCACTCTTGGGCTCTTGAAGAAAAGGAGTCAAAAGACGTAATTTCTTTGTGACCTCCTCAAGAGATAAGCCCATATAAAAAATATATGAGAGAATTCTTGCTGAAAGCATGGATGCCTGGAAAGTTTGGCGTCCAAAGGCATCTAAAGTCTTAGACTCACGACCTGGCGGATAAGAAGAGTGCTTTTTAGTACTCTTCACCCGCCTCATTGCTGATTCTACAACAATGGAATGATGAGGAAGTTGAGTCTTTTGAAATCCTGGAGAGGGGGGCACCTGATATAGAAGATCAGTTGCTCTGGAAGGTGGGGGCACCTTTAAAGGAGCTTCCCACATTCGTAGAAGGAGATCCTGCAAGGAATGATGTAAAGGAAGCATGCTGTTTTCCTTTGCTTTGCCAGGAATATAGAGGGATCCTGTATTCCCTTGTGTAGGATCCTGTCCAGGAATAGGAATGGCAAGTGATTTTGCCATATCCAGGAGGAAAGCCTGAAAAGAAGGATCCCCAGAGGGAACTTCTTTTGGATAGGCTAGATCTGATGAAGAACTAACGTTGGCACAGAGGGATCTATCCAAGTTTATAGGAATAGAAGATCCTGAATGGTGCAGTATGGGATCCTTATAGGATGGTCGCCGGTACTGCAGGAGGTCCGGACCAGCGACAGTCGGTAGCACATCGTCCATGCTAGGGATCGATTCCAAACTCGGTATCGAGGGAAGCGAGCCTGATGAGAGAAGCATGGAAGGCACCGACAGGAATGGTACTGTGGATAGCGGTACCGACTTCAGTACCGTATCCGATACTGGTGGATGAAGGCTCGCCGGTGGCAACTTGAACGGCATCGAAGACACCGAGAGTGCTGGATCCGAATTATCGGAACCGAGCCTTCTGGTGTCGGTACCAAGGCGAGTCGGTACCCAGTCCTCCAGACTGGAGATCGATTCCAGACTCGGCATTGAAGGAAGCGAGTCTATCGATGCACATCTGGAGAGTACCGACATCGGTAATAGTATCGGTACCGGGGACGATACCGATACTGGAAGGTCGGTCTGTAGCGTATCCAACGGCCCCTTAGGTACCGAGGATGCCAGACGACGATCCTTGGTGAGGAATGTTTCATCCAACACCATTGCCGATGCCGGGGTATCGGTACCGCTCGAAGCGGATGCCACCACCAGGCATAGCTCAGGTATGTTCTGTGAGGGGTGAACCTCAGGAACAACCTGAAACCCCACACGGGCTTTGGAGGCCAAAGACTCCCACTGGGGTTTTGAAACCAGTGGATTCTCGAGGGCAAGGCCGGAGGCATCTCTATGCTGTGCATGAGATTTGCCACTAGAGGACTGGCTAGTCTTAACAGACTGTTTTTGGGTTACCTGATCCTGTGTAGAAGATATGGTCGGTGCCCTGAAGTTGGATGGGGACCGCGTGTCGAGGGGAACTCAATGTTGAAAACTTCTTCCCACAATACTATTGCAGGAAGGACACTCGAGGAAAATGGTCAGGACCCAAACAGGTTAGACACCAATTGTGAGTGTCCAAAATGAAGTTTGTACCGCCAGTTTGTACATTTCTTGGGGATAGTGGATGGCGGTTCCATGAAGGAAAGTAGAGAGGCCTAGCAGGCCTGAAAAACCGTGGAACACTAGGAAGGAAAAATATATTCCTTAAAAAGGAAAAATTTTACAAGAAAAGAAAAAAGAAACACCGGCGGTACCAGTGGCGTCGGGAAGGCAGCCGCGACCACAAGAAAACTGAAAAATAAAAGATGAATTTTCTGCGGTGACAGGACGACGTCCTGCCGGCTCCACGGAAAAACGAAAACTGAGGAGAGGCAGTTGGGAAGGCAGCACGCAGGCATGGTGGGATGCTTCCAAAGGCTTTCTGATTGGACGCTGCGAAGCATTCCCGCGCAGACTCCGTCGGTACCGACGTACCCATATGTGAAGACTTATTCCTGCTGTTCCCAGAGATCACCTGTTACAGGTAAGTAACTGTGCTTTCTGGTGCTTTCGATCTGGCAGACTCATGAGTATTTTGGGAACTGTCTGTCTATGTCTGGACATCCTTTTGAGGGGTAAAAGTAAGGGATCAGCTTGAAGTAAGCTAGGTGAGATGGGGTGTCCTTCATGGCTCCCCACTCTCCCCAATATATAACGTCTTGTTTCCCTCTGTTCATTGGGACCAGTGGCACGTGGGCTAGAGCTATCATATTGATTTATGGAGACAACATTCAAATAGTCATTTCTTTCAAGGCCTTGCAGTAGGATGTACTGTCTACTGGAGAAATGATTTTGAAGATAAAAGGTGGGATGAAATCAAATCTTCTTAAAATTAATCTGACCAAGACCAGATGGGAACTGTCCATGCCATTTCTGAAGCTACTACACTGGTTGCTAGCGGTAGCCAGAGTGCATTTTAACTTATTCATATTCTGCTTCAGAATAAATTTATTGTATGGTCCTGGCCTATTTTATCAGCTTGGAAGTAGCATATTACCAACCCACTGTCAAACA
This sequence comes from Ichthyophis bannanicus, assembly GCA_033557465.1. Classification (NCBI taxonomy): domain Eukaryota; kingdom Metazoa; phylum Chordata; class Amphibia; order Gymnophiona; family Ichthyophiidae; genus Ichthyophis; species Ichthyophis bannanicus. The sequence goes on from CM066040.1 coordinate 109,199,253, forward strand.
TTCAATAGAGGATTGGAAGTTGAAACTTGCCCTGCAAGTAGTTACTCGGATCACCCCTGGAACCCTTTTTAAAACTGATGATACACTGGCCATCCTCCAGTCTTTAGGTATTACAGATGATTTTAATGATAGTTCACAGATTACTAATAGCAGGTCTGCAATCTCATATTTCAGTTCTTTCAACACTCTTGAATGTATACTATCTGCTCCAGGTGATTTGCTACTCTTGTTCCTGGAGATAGGTGCATTACAAGAGCATCTCTGCGGCTGTCCACAATATACCCAACTTCTTGGAGGAGTATGACCAAAAACGCCTTTCTGCTATAAATAATTCCTGAGATCTGACTCGGCTATATCCAAGCTATACTGTATTATCCCCATCCATCAAGACTGGGTTAGCAAAGGACAGCTCAAGGGGACTTTTGAGCAAGGCTACTGAAAATAGGTCTAGGTAACAAATCTCCTTACTAAATTTATTTATAATTCACCAAATGTCAAGCACAGAGGTTTCAGTGAAAATCTCTCGCATGCAACCTGCTGGTCCCAATCCTCACTATCTTGTCCAGATAGGTATATTTTCTCCTTACCCCAAACCCAAATAGTTCCTGTCGCAAAATTGCTAGCTTAATATTAAAAAAAACAAGACAAAATAAAATGCAGCCAACATATCAGCCTCAGGGGCAAAAGCAGGAGCACCTTTGCTGCCCGTAACAGCTGCCCATTAACCACCTGATATAATTCCCTAACGCTCTTCCCCTCAGAAACTACCATCCAGAAATAAAACCACTTTGTTGCTTCCTTAATCTCATTCTTCTATTCTCTAATACTAAGATGCCAGGTCTATTTATATAATTGAAGGTCCAAGTTCTGCCACTGCCCTTTCCAACTTTCAACACCGTTATAGCTCAAGTGAGTATTAAACTATGGGGAAACCTTGATTCTGGAAGTACCCAATGGCTTCCAAGGGGCCACTACACCTAATGTAGCTTCCACCAACTCATCTGCAGACTCCCACCCCAACCAAATCTTGAAATCTACCACCATCCAACTTGCTTTGCCAGCTGTTTTGCAGTCCTGTTCTCCGACTGACCTTTTACAATCTGGGACCACTAACAAACTCAAGAAGAAAATGATCTGACCAAATAAATGGTTTGAAGGTATAACCCTCCACCAGAGGTCCCAACCCCATTAGCTATGCACAGAATTAGGTCTAATTGGTGCCCACCACTATGCAATGGAGGAAAAAAATGTACAAAAGGCAAGCTTAATATTCTCAGAGATAGAAAATGATGTAAGCAGCCCAGGGATTTCCTGCAACTGCATAAAATCTCCAATGCTTTCACCCACAAGGCAAGTTAAACTCAAGGCTATTCCATTCCCTGTCACGAGCCACTTTAAGACGCTTATCTTAAGGAAACCCATATATATTACTACAGTACCACTTCCACTCTTTCCAGTTCTGGAATTCTAAATGTTCTATAGCCTAGCCCTTCTTAAGCAATAACCAGGTTTCAGTAATAAATACTGCAACCATTTGGGAATCTCCTTTTTGCTTCCGAACTACAAAGGTCTTATGGCATACTGACCTATCACTAAAGTAGCCACATGGAATAGGGAGTAAGCTAGCATCCTATTGAAAAATCATGGTACTCCAAATCTATTTTCTTCAATGCCAGCTCTCTTCTCTTCTTTTCAAAACAGAATTACCCTCTACATAATCCACTATCTTGTCCTACTTCAACTGGGATTCCAAACTCCTTAATGCCCAAAACAGATGACTTCTATATACAAACTCCAAACAGCTAAGCAGGACAGTGCTACTCTTTCCCCACAATCACTGGATAAATGACCCAGAACCAATAGATGCTCCAAAGTCTCAGTGAATCAGGCCCTCAGTCGCTGTTGTCCATAGGGACTATGTGGGCTCCAAAGCTCATCTACGTTGGCCTTCAACAATATTTATATATTGGTCCAAAAACACAGCCCAACCCTCAAAACAAAACACAACCCACTTTGAGCGATTCACAAAGGAGCACATCCGGGCCTTCAGAATGTCCACAATATGGGCGAGGCCACAGCGTACCCGATTCTGCACCTCGGGAACTAGACATTCCCATGGGAGCAGGATTGGGCACAGACAGCCCAGTGTGCCCCTGAAACCTCCGCAGGAGACATCGAGCTGCCACCCATCCAGCCCGCACCGTGCTCCTGCTGGTGCACCAGTGCCGTGGCATCCCATCGCTCGGGACGACCAGCACATTTCCTTTCCCCACCACCCCTCAGAGGGGTATGCAGGGATCGGGCAGCGGGGCCTCACACTAGCAGCTCCATGTCCTGAGAGGGGCTGCCGGGCCTGATCGCAGAAGCGCCCTCCACTTATTCCACCTCCGAGGTGGAATAAGCTGGGCGCCCTACTGGAGCTTGCCGGACGTACAGGACCCTGTCAGGAATAGACCCTGTACGTGCATTGCCCCTCGCCCCACCTCCATCCCACCCCCTCCCATCCAGCGCTCCCCGCACAGAGGCCCTGTACATGCGGCGAGCCTGGCTGTCAGCATACACTCCACATGACTAGCGGGGCTGCACGTCCCACCGGGACGTATAGCCCCGTTATTCGCATCCCAGAATGACCTCCTTTGTGCTTTCTCCAAGATCAATACAGCAACTACAGAAATGCACTGTTAAATATCAGATAATTATTCTGAGACACAAATTTATTATCGAATAGTCCATTACTCCAATGCTAAGAAATAATGTACCATGAGCTTTAATAATAAGAGGAGAGCGAGATCCACCAATATCTTCTGGGGATGCCGTGATATCGTACTTCCTGCTGGTTATCAGGGGCTGGCGCTGATGTCTAGAAATCTGGCCTACAAAAAAAAAAAAAAAAAAGAGGGAAAATCTCTGCAATGACACGTTTACCACTCAACTGTGCAAGGAATTACATATTACAAGGATGCATACGCACAAACAATGAGATGTTAGGATTTGACCTTTATTATCGAGGAAAGTTTTAAAATCTTATTAAACTACCTAAGCACACAAACCAAAGACACATAGGCCTCGGTGGACAGGTTTGTTAAATATGAAAAGCTAGTACACAAATCTCTCAACTGGTCAATATATAATTTATTCACAGAAACAAATATGAAAAATACCATAAGGCCCACTTCGGTCCACCCATTTTCCATCCCTCTCACTTCCTTGCATCTAACATCTTCTGTGCATATCCTAAGCTTTCTTGGATTTAATTACTGATTTTACCTCCACTAACTCCTTTGGGAGGCTGTTCTATGTATCCACCACCCTCTTCTGTGAACTGTTTCTTTGTTATTCTTCAATCCCCTTTCAGCCTGACACCATACTGTGTTTGTATGATCTTTGTGCTCTATCCACAGAGAAATTCATGTGCCTTGAAGCCAAGCTTGTCTCTCCTATGTCCCTCTCCTCTCAGGTATGCATACGTAGGTCCTTAAATAGAAATTACACTTACCTGGTAATTGTCGTTCCTTGAGTGATGACAGTTTAGTCCTCTACCTCTGGGTTGTGCACCTCTTCCTGCAGCTTGGAGACTGGGCATGTCAAAGTCGTGACATCACTGGATATAGCCTGCTGGTATCTCCCATCAGCCTCCAGTGTACTATTGACAAAGCAAACTCAAAGGAACAACAAATAAGTAACTATACCATAACTTTAAATAACTCCCCATTCCCCAACCGGAAGAGCCTTTTTAACCGTATCCGTCTTATAATTTTCTTTTCTCTTTTTTTTTTTTTTTTTAACTTTACATTCATGTCCCCCCTATGCAAACACGTTTCCTATACCATCACCTCGTTTAAATAAGAGAAAAGGAAGAAAGAACAGAGAGGGATACTCACTGCGATCTAGAAACTGAAAGGATCTGTCTACTCCTTGAGATTGATGCTCCACTTCGCCTGAAAATAAACTCTGAAGAAATCACACCCCTGGGCGGGAATGAGGACTAAACTGTCGTCACTCAAGGAAAGACAATTACCAGGTAAGTGTAATTTCTATTTCCTTATCGTTCCTCCAGTTTAGTCCTCTACCTCTGGGATGTAACAGAGCAGTAATCATTGGGAGGGACCTATCCAGCCAACTCACCACACCGTCGACCCGGAACAGGCATCCTTTACTGCCAAAACTTTTAGGCAGTAGTGGTTACTGAGGAAGTGAAGAGACGACCTGGAAGCTGCTCTACCAATCCCCCCTGGTGGAATGACACAGTGATTCACCCATGAAGCTGCTTGTGCCCTGGTAGCAAGAGTCAGAAAGCCCCCCGGAATCATACAACCTCGCCACCAGAAAGCTGAGGCAACCACTGCCTTAACCCAGTGCGAAATGGCCGCCTTCGCTGCTGCTTCCCCTTTGTGGGGACCTCCGACCAGCACACAAAAACAAAGAAACGAACGCCGCACCCTGCATTTAATGTTTCCTATCGGCGTAAGCAACGAATAAAAACCTCCCCTTCCAGAAAAACCGAGAACTGGAAGAGAAACCAATAGGCTCAGGAGAAAAATCAGATACCACCTTTTGGAAGGACGACAGGACTGCTCGCAAACACCACCCTCTATCCAGAAAGGGTGAAAACGGCTCATTACATGACAACGCCTAAAACTCCGAAACTCGTCACGCCAAACAACGTGCTATCAAAGTCACTGTCTATAACAGCAAATCCTTTACCGACGCCTGAAGTAAAGAATCAAAGGGCTCTTTAGCTAACGCCTCTAAGGCCCAATCGGGATCCCCCGGCGACACCCGAACTCTCCTTGAGGAGCGCAGTCGGATCCCAACTTAAGGAAACGCTACACATCGATCAGAACATCTAGCGCTATTCCCTTCACAGAACCTCTACAGCCAGAAACCCCGCTGGATCCTCTGAGGGACTGGCCGCTAGTTCCTTCAGACACTGTTCTGCAGAGAACTCAGACCAAGGATACAGACACCTTTGTAGCCCGGACTTGCCGCCGTGAACAGCAGCCTTCCAAAAGGCGCTAAGCACGGACCTATGTAGCAGAAGCAGCCTGCCTCCTTGCTCTCAACAAGGTGGCGAAGACTGCCGCAGAATAACCCTTCTTCTTCAGCTCCGCCCATTCAAAGGTCAAACCGTAGGCGGGCACCGATCCACCTGAGACATTCGTCACGGACCTAGCCGCAGCAGAACGTCCGCTACCGACAACTTCTAGGAAAAGCCTGTCGAGTAGACGAATGAGAAAAGCCTAGTACGGCCGTCTCGTCCAACCGGGTGCTACCAAGAGTACCTTTCTCCGAAAGCCTCGATACGCCAACTAGTTGCCCTATGAGAGCCCACAGGGAAAGGACAAGACAAAGACTTAATTGGGCGCTTACTGACCCTCGACTTGGACGAACCATCAGCTGCCCCATTCCTCCACCAGAGAGACCTCCGGGTGAACCCCAAGGAAGCCAATAATATTAGCTAGCGCTTGAATTAAGCCATAATGCACATTTGCCCCATAAAGCAAATCAGGCTCTAGTCGATTCAACTCCCTGATTCTTTCCTGTTCCAGGCGAGTAGACTGCCGTAAACACTGCGACCACCTGAAGCATGCTCTCGCCTCCCCAGGCTCCACAAATGGGAGCTTGTAAGGTCAGAGAATTGCCCCCAACGATCGCTTCAGTGAACCATCTACTTTCCTATCTTGCGATAAAGAAGATTGCTAAGGCTCTCTTCCATACAGTGAGTCCACACCCCCTGGTAGTGCAAGGTGTGCACCCACCCACGTAGTACCCAGGCCTGCCCCTGCTTAGCCTCAAAATGTCAATCAAGAACAGGCGAATTCAGGACAGCTGAATACTTTTTCTTTTTCCTACAAAGACATCTTTTAACCAAAAATTCCTTCAGCATATTTTAAGAGACGCTCTTTCCGTGCCAACAATATGAAGTAGAAAGAACTCCCAAACACAGGCATACTAATCCACGGCCTTCCTGCTAGAGTAACACCCCATTCCATCTGACTGCACAAAGATGGACTTTATATTTTAAGTTCAACTAGCACCTGGTGATATGAAATACAGCTCTCATTCCGCAGTGGCAATTGAGTCAGCAATGAAGAAGCCGAGAAACTGCAGACAAGTTCCCATTATACCACCTGGTAAAGACTCCACTTTTAGACCACTGAAGCAAAAAAGCATGCGAGAGTGCCTTGTGTCCTGCCAATAGCTGATCGAATTGAAGTGATTCAGTGTATGCAGGGCATTGTCCAGAGAACGCAAGGCCCCTCCTCCAGGATGATTCCACATTCACAGTCTAAACCGGCAGTCACCTTGGCTGATGCTGATCAGCGCGGAAGCCATCTTGTAAGCCCAGCATATGAAGTATGCCTACTAGAGTCTGAGCCGCTTCCATTGCTGCTAGAGAACTAGCCGGGCTGCGTGCTTCTGGCCCCCCATTAAGGCATTCGCTGAACACTAGCAGAGACTCTCCGTACTGGAGAACCTCTGATAAATGGAATGGGAGCATAGATAGCTTCAAAGGCCAGAGTTCTATTTTGCAACGTCTCTCCGCTGAGCTGCCTTTTCCATATGTAAAATTAAACCACATATAGCCAAAATTAAGACATTACAAATCTACTGTAAAAATCTTATAATTTGGGCAAAGCCAAACTAAACAGGAACAATTTTCCATTGAGAAACCACACAACTATAAAAACCCCTCTCATGACATAATGCTTATGGCAGAGCATTCCACATCTGTGGACTGGCCATGGCGCTCACCCAAGCACCTGTTACACCTGTCCAAGAGAGTTATCACCATAATTCCTTTTGACTTGAATATGTTTACAGCGGATCATAGCGCTATATCACAGCAGCTAAGCAAAAATATTACCCTGCCATATAAACCGACTTTAACTCTTTATAGGACCTTCTATGGATAGCGGAAGGAGATTCTTGTAAATCAACATAGCTATGCCCTTTTTTCTTTTTTTAAAGTATAGGACTCCAAAAACCAAGTTTCCGCCAACTCCAATGAAATCAAAGCAGATCAGCTAAAATTACCCAAACTGCTCCTATAGCTTTGCAAGAAGCTACCAGCCCCCGCTGCACCCAGTTGTCCTTCCCCCCTTATCCTGGGGGATTCTGCATTGCAGGAGGCGTTGCACACCCCCTGCCAGCCTGCTGCGTCTGCCAGGGAGCTGAAGAGCAAAATAGAAAGTAGAACCCCTGGAAGCAAACAGTGTCCCGTCCTTGGGATTCAGGACGCAAAAGGTAAAAATCAAAAGTAAAATCAACAGAGTTAGCTAAAAATGAACAAGGCTATCTCTCACTAAATCAAGTTTCTTTTTCTTTTTGAAATCCCACCGAAGTCCGTGGGACCCAAGCTTTTGAACACAGCCCTTAATGCTGTGCATTAACCACAACCAGAGAAATGAAATGAAATGAACCCCTGCTCTAGTAATAGATGAGAATTTCCTGGAAAGGGCATGCTAAGTGGAGCTATGAAATACACAGGCACCTCCCCCGGCCTTCCTGCAGTCAGAGAAATAGCAGTGGAATACACCGACCACCTTGCAAATGGAGGTCTTAGAGGTTGCTCCCTGTGTGAACCTGATGAGTAATATGATTTTGTATTTTACCACCCCCCCCCCAGGGATGGGGGCACCGAATACTATATGTGATTCATGAGCAGCGCTGCCATTCGGCAGCCTTTAGGGCACCAGAGCCCGACCAACGATACAGAAGTTAAGAGCTTTAAATCTCGGTCATATAATCTTGATTTTCAGCTGCTCTGTGGCATTTCTTTCCTGACTTGCAGATAATGGCTGCATACCCACAGTCATAGAAAGGCACTATTGAGTGTACCAGCTGCCCTCTGGTGGCTATAGACCGTAGCACAGGCACTTCTTGGTTGACAGTTTAACTGTCAGTCTATTTTTTTTATATCCTAAGGTTTCCTAAACCTGTCCCTGTGAATTTTGGGCAACTCTCACTATAGAATACATAAAAGCACACTTCCAGGCTGTCCCTCCTTCCAACTACAAGTTAGGGCTCTGCCCGTGAACCTAAAAGCTGGCAAATTGCCTAATATCCTGGGACTTAACAGATGCTCCTCAGAGACATGATTAGGAGGGAAAGAACATGTGGTATCAGGGATCAATGCCAAAACTGCTGTCCTATTTTTAAGTTTATTCTTATTTATTTTATAAAGAGGATTGACAACAGTCCCCCTTAAGGCTGAGGAACCCTCTGAGCCTCAAAAAAAAACCCCTACAAACAAAAGAAACAAACACTAGGCCCAAAAATCTAGCTAATGCTGCCTGTTGTTTTCCTCACACAGCAAGCTCACTGCAACTCTCGCCATGCGGTCCAAATACCTAGAGAGGAAATGGCCGCCCCTTCGCCAATGAATTTTGGCGCCAAGAACAACAGCCACTGCAAAAATGAGGCCTCAGCACACCGACCGAGCCCGAAGGCCTTACCTGCAGGGCAGAAAGCCACACAGCCTGCTCCTGCCACATTGAATTCCTCTGATCCTCAAGCCGCGCTGATGCGCCTGGCAGCCGCGGCGAGGATCGCTCAGCCGGTTCCACTGAGTAAAATTAAAATCCCGCAGCAACGGAGAGGCTCCGTCTCACACAGCTTCAGTGTGGCTGTACGGGTCCTGGAGCTCTCTCCCATACAGTCAAGGAAGAGAGATCCGCACCGGCAAATGCCTGCAGCAAGTGAAAATAACTGAGAAGGGGGGAAGGCGAGAGCTGCTACTAATTTAAAGAGCCAGGCTCAAATTTAAAATTACTGTAAATAAGGAAATTTGCTCCTAACTAAAGGGAACTAATCCCTGATTTACTTTTAATTCAGTTACTTTTGGTTAATTGGCAAATTAAAAGTAAATTAAAGGTAAAAATTAAAAGTAAAAATCAAAAGTAAAATCAGAATAGAATTTGTCACACTAAATGCTCCTTATCTGTTCCCCCCAAGTGAGCCCAGAAGCTAGGCTCACTATGTCCTCCTGCTGCAAGGAGACTGGACACACACTGGAGGCTGATGGGAGATACCAGCAGGCTATATCCAGTGATGTCACGACTTTGACATGCCCAGTCTCCAAGCTGCAGGAAGAGGTGCACAACCCAGAGGTAGAGGACTAAACTGGAGGAATGATAAGGAAGTTTCATTTCATAGATTCCTGGCTACAGCCTCTGCAATCTCATCTATAGTGTTTTGGAGATATGCCCACCAGAACTGGATAACATTCCAGATGGGGGTCTTACCAACATTCTGCATGAGGGCATTAGCACCCTCCTTATATGCCTGGTTCTACAGCACAGTTACTTACCTGTAACAGGTGATCTCTGGGAACAGCAGGAATTAGTCCTCACATATGGGTACGTCGGTACCGACGGAGCCTGCGCGGGAAAGCTCCCCAGCTTCCCAGAAGGAAGCTTTAGGGGCCTCCCACTGCACATGCGCGCTGCCTTCCCGCCTTCCTGACCAGCTCTCTTCAGTTCGAGTTTATAGCTGAGACAATAGAGAGAGGAAAGGAAGATAGATAGAAGATACAACTCCTAGGGGAGGTGGGTGGGTTGTGAGGACTAATTCCTGCTGTTCCCAGAGATCACCTGTTACAGGTAAGTAACTGTGCTATCTCCAGGAACAAGCAGGAATAAGTCCTCACATATGGGGACTCCCTAGCTAAGATGCCTGGGAGATCCCCTTCCAAGGGTTCGCCATCTTCGTATGGATCTCAGGCATCCAGCCTGGGAAGGTGGGCAGGAGTTGTTCAAGTATGGAACAGGTGTTTGAGGACAGCCTGACCAAACAAGGCATCCCGGCGGGAGTCCTTGTCCAAGCAGTAATGGGCTGTGAAGGTATGAACCGAGGCCCATGTGGCGGCTCGACAGATCTGATCTATGGAGACAGAGTGAAGATGAGCCATAGAAGTGGCCATGGCTCTCACATTGTGAGCTGTGATATGGCCTTCCAGAGAAATATTTTTGCTCTGGTAAGCAAAGGAAATACACTGAGCAATCCAATTGGAAAGTGTACGTTTGGAGACTGGAAGTCCCAAATGAGAAGGACCAAAAGCCACGAAAAGCTGGGAAGACTTTCGATGTGGCTGAGTCCTGTTGAGATAAAAGGCAAGAGCTCTTTTACAATCTAAAGTATGAAGGTTCCTCTCTGCACTGGATGCATGAGGAGCCGGAAAAAAGACAGGTAGATATACCTCTTGATTAAGATGAAAAGGCGAGACCACTTTGGGCATAAAGTGGGGATTCATCCTTAGGACCACCTTATCATGATGAAACCTGGTATAAGGTGGATGAGCCACTAAAGCCTGTAGTTCACTGATGCGGCGAGCCGAAGTGACTGCAATAAGGAAAAGGACCTTCCAGGAAAGAAATTTCAAGGAGGTAGAAACCAACGGTTCAAAAGGTGGCTTCATAAGCTGACCTAGAACTAGGTTCAAGTCCCATGCTACCGGGGGAGGTCGGATGGGAGGCTTAGTTAGAGTCAGGCCTCTCATGAACCTTGCAAAAAGCGGATGAGAGGAGACAGGTTGTCCATTTATAGGTTTTAAGGATGCTGCAATAGCACTCAAATGGACTCTTACTGAATTTGTCTTAAGGCCTGCATTAGAAAGATGCAGGAGATAGTCTAGTAGAGAATTCAAAGGAAGTGCTAGAGGGTCAAGACCCTGTTGAGCACACCAAATGGAAAAGCGTTTCCATTTGAAAGCATAGGAACGCCTCGTGGAGGGTTTCCTAGAGGCATGAAGGATATCTTTCACTGGTTGAGAAAGATTGAAGTCATGAAGGCTTAGGCCTTCAGTAACCAAGCTCTGAGGTGTAGGGACTTGGGGTTTGGGTGCCACAAAGTCCCTTCCTCCTGAGAGAGAAGGTCTGGCGCAGCTCCCAGGTCCAGGGAGGGTCCCTGAGAGAGATGCAGAAGTAGAGGGAACCACACTTGGCGTGGCCAGCGTGGAGCTATGAGGATCATCGATCTGTGATCCCTCTGGAGTTTGAACAGAGTCTTGGGAATCAAAGGAATGGGTGGAAAGGCATATAGGAATTCCTGACCCCAATGTAGGAGAAAGGCGTCGTTGGCCTGAGCTCTCTGACACGGAGTCCTGGAACAGAACCGGGGAAGTTTGGCATTCCACGGACTTGCAAAGAGGTCTATGTCCGGGGTTCCCCATTCCTGAAAGATTCTGCTTATCTGGTCCATATGTAGGGACCATTCGTGTGGAAGCAGAACTCGACTGAGTCTGTCTGCCCAAGTGTTTTGACCCCCTGGAAGATACACTGCCAGAAGATGAATTTGATGCTCTCTGGCGAAGGCCCATAATCTGAGAGCTTCATTGCAAAGCGACAGAGAGCCTGTCCCTCCTTGTTTGTTTACGTAGAACACGGCCACCTGATTGTCTGTCTGAACTAGGACGGTCAGGTTGACCAGGAGGGTATGGAAGACTTTGAGGGCAAAGAAGATTGCTCGCAGTTCCAGGAGGTTGATGTGAAGGGTGGTCTCCTGTGGAGACCAAGTACCCTGAGTGGAGAGGGATTGTAGATGGGCTCCCCACCCTGTTTGGGAGGCATCTGTTGTGAGGGTTGCTTGGGGCAACAAAGGTTGGAAGGGGGCCCCCAAACAGATTCTTGGTGGACATCCACCATTGGAGGGACCAAAACAGACGCTTTGAGGTGAGTATTTGGTCGGAGAGCGCTCCTGATGCTTGAGTCCACTGGGTGGCCAAGGTCCATTGAGCTGCTCTCATATGAAGACGAGCGTAGGGCACCACGTGTACCGTGGAGGCCATGTGGCCCAGAAGTCGCAGCATTTCTCTGGCTGTCAAGTGACTGCTGGACTGAGCTTGGGAGGCCAAGCACACCAGACGTTGGCCCCGGACTTGAGGTAGGTAGGCTTTTGCAGTGGTGGTGTCCAACTGGGCCCCTATGAATTCCAGAGACTGAGTAGGGGTAAGTTGAGACTTGGGAAGGTTTACCACCAGTCCCAGATACTGCAGAAGGTGCCTTGTGCGGTCCAGGGAAATCTGGGCTTCTGACTGAGATGGAGCTCGGATGAGCCAGTCGTCCAGATATGGGAATACAAAAATTCCCAGACCTCTTAGAAATGCGGCAACAACTGCCATGCATTTGGTGAACACTCTTGGAGCAGAGGCTAGACCGAAGGGAAGTACTCTGTACTGGAAATGTTTTCCCTGAAATAGAAATCTTAGATATTTTCTCTGGGATGGGTGGATGAGTATATGTGTGTACGCATCCTTGAGATCTAGAGAACAAAGCCAATCCTGACTCTGAAGGTATGGAAGGAGAACACCTAGAGAAAGCATTTTGAATTTCTCCTTGTACAGAAATCTGTTCAATTCTCTCAGATCTAGGATAGGTCTGAATCCCCCTGTCTTCTTTGTTATGAGAAAATAAGGGGAGTAGAATCCTGTCCCTTGTTGAAGAAGAGGAACCTCTTCTATTGCCCCTTGGGCAAGGAGAGAAGAGACTTCCTGATCCAACAGGTTCAGGAGAAATGGGGGAGAATTGAAGTGCCTCACCATGGTATATGGAGGAAGGTTGGAAAAATGAAGTTTGTAGCCCTCTCTGATGATAGAGAGGGTCCATTGCTCTGATGTAATTTGCTCCCATCTGGGAGCAAAGTGAGCTAACCTTCCGGGAATGGTGAGGGGCTCTGGTTGTTCTAGAGCCAGAAATGTTAAGTTCTCTAGGGGCAAGTCAAAACCCCTGAGGGGGTTGAGCCTGCTGAGGAGTGGCAGACGCTGCAGGCTTTGACCTTGCCTGTTTAGGTTGCTGACGTTTAGCAGCAAAGCGAGGCTGAGAAGATTGTTGGCCAGTATTTGTGGAAAATCTGGCCTTCTTGTAGTAAGGCCTCTTGAAAGACTTTTTCTTGGCAGGAGTAGAGGTAGACTTAGAAAGTCTATCTAATGTAGCATTTTCTGCGTCCATTTGAGTGGCTTTAATTTGCCAGTCCTTACCAAATAAGTTCTCACCTGTACAGGGCAGATTCCGTAAGCCATCCAGGACCCAGGGTTCTAGGTCAGAGGCCTGGAGCCAAGCAAGTCGTCGGGCTGCAATAGCAATGCCCGAAGCTCTACCGGCACCCTCAAAGGAATCAAAAGCTGCTCTGTTGGAGAACTTAGAAACATCTAGAAGCTGTTTCACCAGAGAAATGAACTCCTCTTTTCTATCCTCAGGGATAAAGGAGGCAAAATGCCGTATCTTTAGGGCAAGTTCCCTGAGAAACATGCCCATATACAGACTGTAAGAATTAATCCTGGCTATAAGCATAGTAGCCTGGAAAATCTTCTTGCCAAAAGAGTCTAGGGTCTTACATTCTCGCCCTGAAGGGGTAGAAGAGTGCCTTTTGGTACTCTTAATCTTTTTCAGTGCAGACTTCACCACAATGGAATGGTGAGGCAACTGAGTCTTTTGAAAACCAGGGGAAGGAGGGACCCGGTACATGGTGTCCAACCTACGAGAATAAGGAGACAACGTTAGAGGAGCCTCCCATAAGTCCATCAAGTGTTCTTGAAGGATTTCATGGATAGGCAGGGTGACTGCCTCTTTAGGAACCTTAGGGTATCCTAAAATATCCAATTTCTTTGACCTAGGTTCTTTTTCAGAGGATGTGGTAATAGAAAGTCCTTTAGCTAGTTCAATAATGAAGTCTTGAAAGGACAAATCCTCTGGTGGAGACATTCTCCTCTTTGGGGAAGAGGGGTCTTCATGAAGAACTAGAGACAGCTCATCAGAGTCCTCAGAGGAGTCAAAATTCTCAGAAGAATCAGAGTATTCTCTATTTGCTTCCAACGCACGATACGCATACCGATCGGTATCGACATCGGGCGTACCGGGTATGGGATCGGTATCGGGTGAAAACCCGGATCCGACATGCGGAACCGATCTGCGTTTGGAAGTCGATGGTCTCGGTTCCGGTATGGGAGACGATACCGGAACCGGACCCGGTACCGCTGAACGCGGTACCGAGGGCGTCGCAGCATTAATAAAAGCCAGCATGGCCTGCTGCATGGTCTGAACAGTATTGCTCATAGACGCCACTGCTGCCTCGATGTCGGTACCGGTATGGGCCGGTACCCCAGAGCAGTCTAACAGGTGATCAGTCGAGGCCGTGCCATCGATGTCAACCTGTAACCCCATAGATGGTGCTTTGGAAGCCAGAGCTTCCCGCCGGGGTTGTTTGGCTGGGGCAGGATCCTCAGACTCAAAAGTGAGAGCCTCTCGATACTTTGAAGGAGATTTGCTCTTTGAGGACCTGCCCGAAGAAGGTTTGGTTACCTGAAATCCATCCGGAGAGGAAGATCTGGATGACTGTGATGCTGGATTATCTGAAGCAAACAGCACATGGAATTTGTTGGCCCGGTTCTGCAACCCACGTTTAGACATCTGGGAGCAGGATGGGCAGTCCGGAATGGAGTGGTCAGGTCCTAAACACTTAAGACACCATTCATGGGTGTCTGTGACAGAAATAACAGCACTACACTTGGTACACTTCTTAAAACCAGGGGCTGGTTTCTCCATGAGGAGAATTTGTGTAGGTCTGAGGCCTAACCGAAGTCACCAAGTTGTGCAGAATAAAAATTTTTATTTATTTATTTTTTTTAAAGAAAAGAAAAGAGAGACCGGCGGTACCGGTTTCGGTATGGGGAAGGCAGGTACGCGGTCTAAAGAAACAAACTAAAACAATAAGTTCTTCAGCGGTGACAGGAACACGACCTGCTGGCTCCGCGGAAAAAGAGAAACTGAAGAGAGCTGGTCAGGAAGGCGGGAAGGCAGCGCGCATGTGCAGTGGGAGGCCCCTAAAGCTTCCTTCTGGGAAGCTGGGGAGCTTTCCCGCGCAGGCTCCGTCGGTACCGACGTACCCATATGTGAGGACTTATTCCTGCTTGTTCCTGGAGATCTCTACCTATACACTTTTCAGTGCTTCTGCAATGCACATATCAAACCCCCCCACACACACACACACTTTATTCACTCTGTGGTTAAAAACTGCAATCTTAGAGTTTCCCTTTGAAAACAGGGCCAGCAAGCTTCTGCCTCAGGCCTTGTGAAGGTAAAGGAAGGGGGAGCAGGGGGGCATATAAAAAGCCATCTAAATAGGTTAGCTGGGAATTTTTGTCAATGGAGAGGGGATTGGGAGGTGGGTTTGCTGATAGCCCAACTGGCTAGCCAGGAGTTTGAGGTCGGGGTGGAGAGGGGAGGGGAGGTGAGGTTTGGGCCAAAAGGCTATCTGGGAAGTTAGTTCAAGGGGGTTTTGCCCGACCTCCTACCCCGGAACAGTTACCCAATAAGTTAGGGAGCTTTCTGGGGTTGGAGTACTGGAAAGAGGGATGGGCCTGTCTACCACTATTGCTGGTGGTACCAGCAGCCTTTAGATAGAGGGGGGGGGGGGACTGACAGGTGTTTCACTAACACTCGAAACAGCACTTGTGGTCAGGTTGCAGGTATGCCATCTCTTGAGGTGGCGTTATCTGCAGCCACAATCGGGCTGGTTTGGGCAGCCATCACGCGACAATTGTTCGCACAGTGGCTGCCTAAACATCGGCACGCCTTCCCTCTGCCCCGATCCATTTTCCCTGACTCTACTGCCCAAAATGCAGATCTGGCAGAAAACTGCCTGCGATATCTTCATTTTGGCCGCATTAGCTGTCACCGTGGCAGTAACTTTCCCATGTTATTGTCATGATGACAGCTGGCACACCTTAGTAAACATGCCCCTATTATGAGACTACATGCCTGAATACAAGGACAGGAGGGCAATTAACTTAGAGAGAAATATCAAACAGGTTTCAGTGTAAACAAAAATGGAACACTTTCAGAACAAGATTTTACCATCATAGTTTTCTCCATCTGCGAGAAATATGTAGTAAGCAGCGTCGAGGTGGAACCTTCTTTTGTAATCAGGGAGGTGAAGGCTTCTCCTGAAGGAGCATTGAATGACGCCATCAGCCAGTCTCCAGGCTAAATCCTGCAGGGCAGTCTGGAGAATGCAAGAGGGGCTCAGAAGCATGCTCATCTCTTTACTGAGCTGAAAGAAGCCAATGACAACTCAAGACTGTTTTTTAATACTTAAGGGTCTGTCGATCAACATCACCATCTTTTCTTCTTTGACTCTGCTGCTCACACCATCACTCTATCCAAATTGAACCAATTTGTCCAATTACTGAACTGAAATTGGTTCTGTTCTTTCCAACATCTAAGGTGGAATCCTAATTATGGTAGCAAAATAGGGCTCTCTTTCACAGTATTCAACATGTCCCCAGTGACCTGAGCTTAGCTGAGAGTTGCTGCTATGTTTAATACACTAGATACAAGCCTACAAGCTGTACCTGGTCTGACCACAGGAGAGAAAAATATACACACATTCAAGCTAGCCTACTCCTGGTCTTTAACATCTCCACTGAAAGAAAAAATAGACAAGAATACAAAAAAAACCTTACAGCCACTTAGTAGTCGGTATTTCCTCCAGTCCCTCCTCCCTGAAATCTCACCCTTCCAGTAATGCTTAACATAGCTAAAAAGGCTTCCCTGCTATATTTTTCTATTTAAAAAAATTAAGCTTCTATAATAGCAGAGGACTATAGCTATGCCACTCTTGAGTGTGCCCAATCTTGTCTGATCTCAGAAGCTAAGTAGGGTCAAGCCTGGTTAGTACTTGGATGGAAAACCACTTTGGAATGCTAGGTGTTGTAGGCTTACTATGTAGAAGAAAGGCCTGGCAATCTACTTCCGGTCTCACCTTGCCAAGAAACCTCAGGTGATAGTCACAACATGGACAACTATCTACAGGGTTGCCAAGAATCAACACTGACTCAATAGCAGACAACAATTTACTGAAAATTCAACTAATCTAGACCTGGGCATGGCTTAGTCTTGAGAACATGGAATCTGTCCTCCCATTTTTGAGAACATTATGATTTTTTTTATGCTGTATGGCTTTATTTTTTCTATATCAGCTGTGAGTTTTATGATTTAGTTGGTGCTCATTTAATGATTGGTTGTTATATAATTTTAATGGTTAATATGAACATTAAACAGCTTTACTGAGCTTGTGCATTATACACTGTTTTATTTTATATACCGATCATGTATGTATATTGTAATCTCTTTGGATGATTTTCAGGAAGGCAGCATAAAACCTTTTTTTTAATATAAAGATTATCACCTACAACTTGTTTGTTCACATTTATATGTCTCCAAGAGAACACACACAGCAACCGCCCTACTTTGACTAATAAGATAAAGTCCGACATCCTATGTGAACAATCCTGAACTTCAGTTTCTAACAGGGAACTCAGAGAAGTGCACCATCAGTTAAGTCAGCTATGTATGTCAACAGCAAAACACAGAAGAATGACATTGGTTCTTATACTGCACCTCAGACTCCATCTCAGGTTGACTTCGCCCTGCCAAGAATGCAGGAGCAATCTGAACATGCTGATCTTCCACCATACACAAATAAGCATCATCATCACCCTACCAACAAAATTAGAAAAGATCAAGGATCATATTCACTTACACAGAAGGCTAGAAGTAGCAGCCCTTAAAAAATAACTTAGATATTATACTAATTTAATGGTTCAGGTCATGCATACTGGATGATGAAAACTGAGGGGAGAAATGACCTCTCTCTAAACGTAAGTCCAACCATCTCCCTTTAGTCCCATGTGATTGCTATCAAATTCAACTTTTCTTCTGTCAATACCATAAGTGCATACATTCAGTCCTTCACTAGAGGATCAAGGAACAAGACACACTGAGAAACTGTACTTACCTGATAATTTCTTTTCCTGGAATCTTGTTAGACCAGACTAGACAAATGGGCTATGCACCCCTGCGAGCAGATGTTGGAGACAGAGAAACTAGAACTTTCCAGGGACATCATCGCTGGTATAAGGAATGGTGCAACTAGAGCAGTTGTCAGTGTTTCAACAACAAAGCTAATGGCAAAAAAACCAAACAATACCAAAACAAATACAAAGCAAGAGAATCAACCACCACAGACCAGAGGAACCCCAAGGGGAAAGAGGATCCCTCCTATAACCTTCTGCTCTGGCCAAAGGGTGAACAGCCTAAATAAAGATTCTGAAAGGCCTGTGAAGACAAAAGAACAGAAGCAAGCAGCTGTGAACTTTGTGATAAGGAAGCTTATCATAGCTCAGGAAGGAGCTATAGAAAAGGTGAAGTGACTCTGAACAAGCAACCTGTCAGTTCTGGTAGAAATAAGAAAACAGAATTTTCCCATAAAAGACTACCAGTCCCAGAATGCACCAGGTTTCCAACAGCCAATAGAGGAGCTGAAGTGGGGAAACGTGTGTTCAATTAGGAGGGCTATGAGGTAATCCCTAAGCACTCATCTCAAAGGGCAAGGCCTGATTCAGCACAGCTGCGCTGTGCTAAGGTGGAGCACTCATCAAAGCAGAATAAAGGTAGAGTTTATTCTACAGAGAATTATCCTCTTCCTCAGTTTCATCTGGGAGATCCTCATCTTGGACATTTTCATCAGAAGCAGAAGCCAGAGCAGACGGACAGAGAGGGCAAGAAACCCTTTGGAAGAAAGAAGAGGAAAGCATTTGGGAGGTCTAAAGGAGTCCAGAGCAGTACGTATACTGGGAGACATTCAAAAGGCCAGCAAACACCATTGGACTGGGGAAAACCAGAGGAATGGTGCTGCAGAGCTAGGAATCTCCAGACGGTACCTGTGAGGGAGACGGCTGCATGTGGAAGGGACCCTAGGACCTGTGCCAGAAGGTATGTGAAGAGAGATCCAGTGTCCAGGGATCTGGATTGGAAGGCTGGACATAAGAACTGGACTACATACTGGCCAGGCTATTTAGAGAGGAACTCTAACAGCAATGGAAGCTCAGGTATGAACACTGATCTATGCCCTAGCTATAACCTTGAAAGACAGCAGGGAAACAAGTATTCTCCTGAAAGTGCTCCATTGAGAAATTCCTCTGTGCCAATCCATGATATTGAACCGATGATGTTGAGGATGGGGGAGAAGTCTTAGATACAGGCTGTGAATACATGGATTGCTCTCTGTCTAAACTCCTTTGGTAATTTTCTGTTACAAAGTACAGCAACCATCACAAAGAAATACAAACTTGTTCTTTAATCTACTCAGAAAAGCTCCTGAGTAGGATTTTGGGCCACGCAGTAGAAAGCAAGCCAGCTAAGGGGTTTCAGCTGGATAACTGCTAGCAATTGAGCCTTACCTAATTGCTTGTGAGCTCTGAGGGAATCACTTCTGAATCTATGTGTGAAGATATAAGAAGTTAACCTGAAAAGAACAGTTTTTCCCTTCTTTGTGGGTTTTGCTTGTTTGATACACTGCTAAGAAAATATTAGCTAAAGCCTACAGAAAAGACCAGTTTGTTACCAACCAGGTCTTTATTCTTTTGCTTTGATTGCCTGACAAGTTCAGCTGTTGTTTTCCTGATTTTGTTTTTCTAAGTTTAACACTGAAAGCAAGTATCCTGTTTTATGTGCTACCAAGCATATCTGTGTTGGGAGAAATAACCCCATAAATAAATATTTTATTGGCTTTACACTCAAGCACAACTAATTATTGTGAGCAGCTGTGTCTGGTGTGAATGGACTGCATTTCCCACAATCCCTTGCAAATCATATTGATATATGCACTTGCCAAGACTGTGAACATTCTCACCCAGGCAGCCGTCTGACAACTTCCATGGGAGGGTCCTGGACTATTCTACAATAGGATTCCACGAGAAATTATCAGGTAAATAAAATTCATCTTTCCATCTAGGCCAGTTCAGATGAGTAGAAAGTACTAAAGCTACAGCTGAAGCCAGGTGGGAGGAAGACACAGCTACTTTGAGGACAGCTTCATGGAAAGCCATAATCGTTTTAGCCTGTATATCCAGGAGATATGTCACAAATGAATTCATAGAGGATAAAGTAGCCACTCAACAGATGTTCTCCAGGGTCACCAACCTAGTCTCTGCTCAGGACATGGACTGTGCCCGCAAACCCTCCGGCACTCGCTTACCCTTCAAACTATACACCGATGCAATCGCCTCCCTAATCCGCCTCCCCACTGTGGACTTGGACACTGCCTCATTTCTGCAAGGTCCACCAAATAACACCACAAAGAGATTTGATTGGCAGAAAGGATTCATCCCTTTCAGGTACGTGAGCAGAGCCTGCACATCCACCAAATGGAGATCCTTATCCCTCCCCCAGCATTCATCCTCCGAATATGCTGTAACAGAGACCACCTGATTAATGTGAAATACATACACCACTTTGGGCAAAAAGGATGGCATCAGGGGCATTGTGACAGATTCAACAGAAAACTTAAGAAGGTATCTTTACAGGACTCTGTACCTGCAATTCAGAATGCAGTGAGCAGAGCAATCACCACCACAAACACTGCTTTCAAGGAGACATCCTTCAAAGGCACCCACTTCGAAGTCACAAAGGGTGAAACTCATCAAGGCCCAATGAACCAGGGCAAAGACCCCTGTGGAATCAGAGCCTGGAAGGGAGACTGAGTTTAACTCCCCCACAGAAAGACACGCCACATCTGGGTGTGAAGTCAAGGAACGCCCCTTGAAGCAGGACGATGCCACAACATACACCTTTAGTGATTTTAAAGTCAAACTCTTCTCATGCCCAACTTGGAGAGGCCAAAACAATGAGATGCCTACCCACCAGGGTGAAACACCCCTCCCTTCACACCCCCGTTCAAAAATCTACCAGACATATGCTAAGGAGGCAAAATTGCACAAAGATTTCAAGAATACTCCTTTCTATGCAATCAGCTCCTTTTAAGGGTCAGTCCTTAAACCAGGAAGGAGAGAGGCCATCCAGAAGAATGGGACCTTCCTGGAGGAGACCCTTCCCTGAAGGGAAGAGAATGCCCCACCAACAAATGCACCAGAGTCACATACCCAAGACTCTAGGGTCAATCTGGAGTTATCACAATGATCATCCTCATATAAACCTTTGTGTTATTCATGATGCAACGCTATGCAAGGCTGTGGGGGAAACACAAAGCAGACCAGACCATGGCTTAGCTGATCAGAACATCTTTGCCACTGGATCCTGTTTTCTTCCATCGGCTGAAAAAGGTCTGCAACTTGGCAACCCTGTATGTTGCCTTGAGATGCATTACCAGCTGACCCCAGCGATCTACTATCTGCTGGAAAGCCCTGTCTGCTTTTTCCCATTGGATCCAGTGTGTGTGCTGACTGAGGAAGTCCACCTCAATATTCTCAACCCCTACCCCCTCCATGTGAGCTATGGAAACTGAGCAGAGATAGCAAAGTTACTCACCTGTAGCAGGTGTTCTCCGTGAAGAACAGGAATAAGACCTCACGTGTGAGTAATGTCACCGAAGAGCCCCGCGTGGAAATGCTGCCCAGCTTCTACTTAAAGCTTATGGGAGGCTCCACCATGCATGAACGCCTGTCTTCCCGCCTGCCACGGCGCCATCTTCTTCAGCAGAATATCAAAGCAGTAGCCAGAAAACAACTCCTCAGAGAGGTGGGAGGGTTGTGAGGACTTATTCCTACTGTCCACAGTGAACACCTGCTACAGGTGAGTAACTATGCTTTCTCCATAGACAAGTAGGAAGTCCTCATGTATGGGACTCCCAAGCTACAAGCTACTGAAAATCGAGGAGGCCAAAAGTCCAACAGGGGCAACCAGAGAACCGTAGAACAAGAGAAACAGTGGGGATAGTCCCTCTAGGGAACTCAACCGCAAAATCTTTTGGTAGCCTGGACGGACAGAAGGGCAAGTGGGAAGAAGTTGGAACCTAACTCCCAAAGAGATGCTGGAGCACGGCTTGGCTGAAGTTGTCATCGCATTGGGAATCCCAATCCAGACAGTAATGAGCTGTGACAGAAGACCACATCATAGTCCTGCAGATCTCCTCCATGGAGACAAGGCACAAGTTAACCACCAATGCAGCTATGGCTCTGACATTGTGAGCTGTGACACGACCATGAAGGCTCAGACCTGCCTGGGCATATCCAAAAGAGATACAGTCTGCTAGCCAAATCGACAAAGTGTGTTTGGAGATGGCAGTCCCCAGCTTGCTAGGGTCAAAAGAGACAAACAGATAGGTGGATTTATGGTGTGTCTTCGTCCACTCAAGGTAGGAGAACAGGGAGCGCTTGCAGTCCAACATGTGCAGTGCTACATCTTGCCTAGTGGCATAAGGCCTGGGGAAGAAAGCAGAACGACGAACTGGTTGAGGTGGAATGCAGATGCGTGCGCAAGACCACCCTATTGCGGTGGAATCTAGTGTAGGGCAGGTGAGCCATCAATGCCTAAAGCTCACTAACACGGTATGCCAAAGTGACCACCACCAGGAACAAGACCTTCCAGGTCAGGAGTTTCAGAGGACAAGAAGCAAGTGGATCAAAAGGAGCCAACAAGAGCTGTGCCAGAAACACATTAAGGTCCCAAGCCACCGGCTGGGGCTTGATTGGAAGTTTAGAAAGGAGTATTATTTATTTTTTTTATTTAGCAATGCTTATATACCGTTTTTTCACTGGGTCAAAGCGGTGTACATTCAGGTACGGTATATAGTTTCCTTGTCCCTGAGGGGCACACAATCTATGTTTTGTACCTGAGAAAATGGAGAGTTAAGTGGCTTGCCCAAGGCCACAAGGAGTGCCTGTGGAACTAGTGAAGTAAAGCCTGGGGAAGTAAGCTCAGTATGACATGAACCACCAGGGGCAGTGCTGAGATGGGCTTCCCCTATGAGCCACGATGGTAGGCCCCACTCGCGTTCAGGTGGATTCTGACCAAAGTCCAAGTGGTGCAGAAGGTATTCCAGCAACCTGTCCACAGTGCAGGAGAAGGGGTCAAGAGCCTGGTCCGGGGTCAAGAACCTCTGCCACTTGAACACATAAGACCTTCACATAGAAGTATTGCAAGAGGGCTGGAGTGGAGCTCTTTATGAGCCAGTCATTTAAGGGAAGACCAATACCCCCAGAGTGTGCAAGTAAGTGGCCACCACTGCCAGACACTGCGTGAAGACTCGGGGTGCTGATGCCAGTCCGAAGGGAAGAACCCAGTAATGAAAGTGTCGGTCCCCCAGGATTAACCTGAGGTATTTCCTATGAGAGGGATGGATCAATATGTGCATATACACATCCTTGAGATCCATGGAGCATAGCCAATCGTCCTTTAGAAGGTATGGAAGCAGGGTCCCCAATGAAACCATGTTGAACCTCTCGCACTAGTAGGCACTGAGAGCTAGGATGGGCCAAAACCCTCTTCCTCCCCGTTTTCTTGGGGACCAGGAAGTACCTGAAGTAAAACCCCCACCTGACCTGTGCTGGAGGCATCGGCTCAATGGCAAGATCTGCAAGCAGATTGGAGACTTCCCCCTGTAGCAGGCTGAGATGCAGGGAGTCTAGCGGGAACTCCCTCAGTGGAAAAGGAGGCAGCAGCTCAGTGAAGTGCAGCATGTAGCTGTGTCAGACCATCTGCAGCACCCATGCATCCGAGATGAGAGACCAACTATGGGCAAACTGGACGAGCCAATCCCCACTGGAGGGCTGTCCCTTGCAGAGACTGGCAGATTAGCTATGCTCCGGAAGAGCCAGTCAAAACCCTGCCTCCAGGTTGGGTTGCGAGGCCAGCTGAGCCTTCTGCAGCTTCTCAAGAAGTTGCTGGAGGAGCCCTGTGGGCTCGGGAGGTACTGGAGCTTATACTCAAAGTGGTCTTCTTGACCTGACCTGGTACTTCTTATGAGAAGGATCAGTTGTCTTCCTCGAAAGCCTAGTGAGAGTGACATGATGTGTCTCAATCTTGCAAGCTTTAGCCTTCACCTGTTTTCCAAAGAGGTTCTCGCCCTGGCACAGCACAATCTGCCAGTTTGCCCTGGACCCACTGCTCCAGATTAGAGGACTGAAGCCAGGCGAGCTGGCGGGCCCCGATGCCCACCACCACAGCCCTGCAGGCTGACTCGAAGGTGTCATAAGCTGCCCAGACCATGATTTCGGAAAAATCCTTGCCATGGCCCACCAAGGTGCGGAAGGTGTCCAAGCACTTAGAGGGAAGGAGCGGGCCAAACTCAGCCACATCTTGCATGATATCCTTAAGGAACCTGCCCATGTACAAATGGTATGACAGACCCTGCTCACCAGCATGAAACATCACCTGCCAAAGGAGTCCAAGGTTCTCGCCTCCCCATCAGGGGGCATTGAGGAGTATGTATTGCTACTCTTGATCCTTTTCATGGTCAACTCCACTACAAGAGAATGGTGCGGGAATTGAGGCTTCTGAAACCCTGGTGCCTTCTGGACCAGGTAGATCAAGTCCAACCGCCAGCAGACCACTGGCACCATGATGGAGGATGGCCAATGTAACACCAATTTTTTTTTATTTTTTTTTTATTAACTCTTTTTACGCTTTTACAACAAAAGCAAATACATACAGCCGTTTTACAATAAACAAAACCATAACTCACACAAGACATCCCAATAGCCCATTTACCCACCCACCCTGTACCTTGCAAACCTCTTAAACTATGTAAAATAGCTTACCGTAGAACCTGTGAACCGATCCAAGGCGGACCACTTAGTGGGACTAACTCTGTTCCCTCTTAAGATAAGGGCTTTATCCTGAACTTTTTCATATCTGCTGAAAAGACATACTTGGTTCCACCACAGAAGCCAACTTAACTTTGAAGCGTCCTTCCAGCAAAATATCGATTTTAAGGCTATAGCCATCATAAAATTCAGGATAAAAAAATGCTCCTTATCCAACTGCGGAATTTCTGCCAACGATCTCAGCGTGATTATACGCCACGTTAACGGAACAGAGTAGCCCAATACCTTCTGGACCCTATCCCATACTAATGTCCAAAAACCCTGAACGAAAGGGCAATCAAAGAACATGTGTCGCATGGTACCATCAGTCTGCTGACAAGACAAGCACAGGGAGGATTTAGTTGCAGACCACTTAGCCAACTTAACAGGAGTTATGAATGCCCGGTGAGCAAAAAAAAACATTGACTGAGTAAGCGCCGCCGATCTGGAGGAGCGTACATTCGGCCCCCAGAACAGCTGCCAAGACTTTTGCGACCAGGGCACCTCTACTACTTCTTCCCAGAGTTTACGCAAACCTTGCAATCTGCTTGGGCCCTGCGCACGGAATAGCGCATAGATGTTTGTGATTCCTCCTTTCTTGGAATTCAGATCCGTCATGATCCTCTCTAGGCCCCAGCGAGATACATACTCTCCAAGCTTTGTTTTGACTGAAAAAGGCAATGCCTGAGCTGAAGCCACTGAAAAAAAACAGGATGAGGGCAACCCAAATTCTGCTTGTAGAACTCCAAACTCCTTCCATTGGCCTCCGTCTAACAGTTGCCCCACAGTCCAAATGCCACATCTCTGCCATACAGTCCACGCAAAGGGGAGCGAGTTGATCTTAAACACCGGATTATACCAGATGGGCAGGTGGAGAGAAGGTGGGTTCTCTGCAGCAATAACCGGTAGAAAAGATTGGAAAGCACCCTGCGTAGATACAATGATGCTCCCTACCTTACATGAATCCGGAAATTTCATTCCCATGACAAGACACATTGGATACGGGTGACAAAGTCGCTCCTCGAGTTCCAGCCAGGTGGGCTTATATTCTAGCAAGGCTTCCGACGCCCAGAGGCTACCTTGCTTAAGTATCGTCGCCAGATGGTACCATCGAAAATCGGGAAAATGGACTCCCCCATTCTCTTTTCCCGCCTTCAATTTCTGCAGAGCTATCTTAGGGGTCTTCCCACTCCAGAGAAAAGCACTCAAGGTACGTTCAATCCCCTTATAGACAGACGGCGGGAGCACAATAGGAATCATCCCCAATATGTAATTGATTTTTGGCATAAGTACCATCTTGATAGATTCGAGCCGTCCCCACCAGGATAGATGCAGCGGGGACCATTTTAATGTGAAGGATCGAGTTATCTCTTTCACCCGTTCCACATTGATCCGTACTGTTTCCTCCAGCGGAGCAACAAAGTGAGCTCCCAGATATTTTATAGGACCTCCCGCCCACTGGAACGAGAACTCCTGTACAAGACTGCTACTAGCCTGCTTGTTAAGGGGGAAAGATTTGGTCCAATTCACCTTATAGCCTGAGTATTTGGCATAGTTATCAATCATCTTCAGCAGAGGAGTTATAGAAGATGGTCTCAAAAAAAAACATGAGATCGTCCGCATAGGCTGACAACTTGATATGAAGATCAGCAACCGTAATGCCTACAATGTCACTTGATTGCCGCGCCATCAATACCAAAGGTTCCAGTGCCAAGTTGAATAGAAGGGGCGACATTGGACACCCCTGTCGAGTCCCTCGATGTAGACTGAAAGACCTAGAGAACTCCTGATTAACAAGGATTCTAGCGGACGGATGAGAATATAGTACCTGGATCATATTTATGTATTTCGCGGGTAGTCCAAACCACTCCAATACCCGGAATAAAAAAGGCCATTCCAGTCTGTCAAATGCCTTTTCAGCATCCAAAGACAAGCCTATGAGGGGCAAGTCACTACGTTCTGCCACATCCAGCAGGGAACACAGAAGTCTTGAATTGTCTGCAGTAGATCTTCCCGTCACAAAGCCACATTGATCAGGGTGGACAAGCGTATGAAGTACCTTATTGAGACGCCCAGCCAGAACCGCCGAGTAGAGCTTGTAGTCCGCGTTCAATAAGGAGATGGGCCGGTAGTTACCCACCAGAGTCGGGTCCCTTCCAGGCTTTTCAAGGACTACGATCGTGGCCTCAGCGAAAGCTCCGGTATCCGAGACTTGCTCTTGTAGTGATTGAAAATATGTCAACAGGCAAGGAGACAATTCTTTGACAAATATTCGATAAAACTCGATCGGGATACCATCCGGGCCCGCAGCCTTACCACTCTCCATTCCAGACATTGCTTCCTGGAGCTCTTCGTGCCCTATGTCCCTGCTGAGCAAGGCAGCCTCAGCTTCATCCACGGAGGGGTGCGATATCCTCTCAAGGAATTGCTCCACTCCAGGAACATTCCCAACTCCATCGGAGGTATACAATTGCATATAGAAATTTCTGAAGATTTCCATTATCTGAGCATTGTCGTCCTGTGAGATTCCATGTTCATCTTTTAGGGACACAATATGCGATTTCTCCTTACGGGGCTTTAAGTGCGCAGCCAAAAGCTTGCCAGCCTTATTCATTTCTGTATGATAATACGCTTTCTGCTCAAAGACCTTCTGCTCCACCTCATTGCTTAAAAGCATATTGTATTGATATCGCAGCCGCTGAAGCCAGGTAAGTACCTCAGCATGGTGCTGCCGTTGTAACAGTCTCTCGCCTGCCCGGATCTGAGAATCTAGAGCCGCAAGCTCTCTTTTCACCTTCCTCGTATTTGCTATAACATAGCTGGTAATCCTGGCTCTGATGGAAGCCTTAAATGCCTCCCACCACGCCCAGATGGAGGTATCCTTCGGGGAGTTTACCACAAATACTCCTCAATGGCTTGTTTGACATATTGCCGGAAGGATTCCTCTGCCAGCAGCGACCTGGGGAAAAACCAGCCGCCGCCTTTAACAGGCTCTGCTGACAGCCCCATTTCAAGCATTATTGCTGCATGATCGGAAATATGAGAACTTAGTATCTCTGCTCCTTTGATGTCTTTGGCGACTGACTGGGACACCAGGAAAAAATCAATCCGCGAGTGTGACCCGTGCGGATGTGAGTAGAAAGTATAGTCTCTTTCTTGAGGGTGAAATATCCGCCAGATGTCCACCATGCCCATATCTTCCATCATGGCTGCGAGGACTTCGGATGCTCTGCTTCGCGTAGAGCCCGACAGGGTTGACAATCTAACAAAGGGTCAAGGACCAAATTGAAATCTCCTCCAAAATAGTAGGGAGAGAGGAATATTCCATCAGCGCTTCTTCCAAATTTGAAAAAAACCTAGGGTTATCACAGTTGGGCGCATATACGTTAACTATTAACATTTGTCGATTAAAAAGTTTGATATGTACGCAAGCCCACCGTCCCTCCGGGTCAGCTCTGGACGATACCAGCTGTATGGCACATGAACGTTTGACAAGAATAGCCACCCCATTTTTCTTCCCCACCGCAGCTGCATAAGACATCACAGAAATACTGTCTCCCTGCCAGTTTTTCACAGACTCTTTACTGGTTAAGTGCGTTTCCTGAAGGAGCACTACTTCAGCCCCCTGTTTTTGACAGTAAGTTAAGATCTTTTTTTCTCTTAATGGGTTCATGATGCCCCTTTACATTCAGGGATATTACTTTAAATGAAGACATATTGAAATAGTATAAGAAGAAAAGTCATACCAGCCTAAGGGCCACCCTGGATCTGCTTGAGCAAGACGGCCATCGAGCCGCATCTCAGGTGAAAAAGGTTTGCAAGGTCCCAACAACCCCCCAATAACACAGGGGTATACCCTGGGTAAGCCAAGAAGCATGTCAAGATGACAACACGATGCCCCCCTACTGCTTAGAACACTAATCCCTTACACGCTAACACATACCTAACACATTATCAAACCAGTGCATTCATTGACAGACTATAACTCTCTCTATGCATCTGCCAAAATACTAGTTACTGTGCAGTAAACAGATGAATTTAAAACATCATTGCATACACAGCATTGTATAAGCACTCATTCAGAAAATGAAGAGAATAGGAGGCACAACAAGAGGGTACAGGAAGTAGAGATACCCCACATATATAGCCATCTTCAACAAGAGCAAAGCAAAACAAAAGAACGGTCCCCCTCCCCTTATGTCACCCCCCAAATTACCAAAATGCCCATAAGTATAAAGGCTTTAACAAAAGGCCATAATTAACACCAACAGCTCAACCTACGAGACTTAGAGAGTCTTTCAAAGTGAAAAACCAGTGTCCACCAGCCTTCAGCGAGGGCTCCCTGAAGACAAGGATCAGCTTATTGCATCTGGAGACCTTCTTGCTCATCGAGAAATTTTAAGACATCCCTTGGATCATCGTAAGTTTTAGTGACATTATGATAGGTAATTCGGAGGCGCGCCGGATATAATAAACCATATCGCGCTTGGAGCTGCTGCAACCGCAGCCTCATCGCTAAAAACTGTCGCCGCTTGTCCAAGGTGATCTTGCAGAAATCCGGGAAAAACTATACACTCCTGCCTTCATATGATAGAGTATCTATGGCCTTAGCGGCTGCAAGGATCTGCATGGCCTGCTGGTGTTTGAGTAGGCAAAAGATTACCGGTCTAGGGCCCTTCGCATGTAGGCTTATTTGCGCTGGCACTCTGTGTGCTCTCTCAAATTCAAGCGGCCCCGGGAATTTAATTTTCAGCATTGCCGGAATCATCTTGCTAAGGAACGCCGAAATATCCAATCCTTCGGTGCCCTCCGGGAGGCCAACTAATCTGACGTTATTTCTCCTACCGCGATTATTCAGATCCTCCAATTGTTGCTCCAAACTCTCCACCTTCTTGACTGTCTTGTGCAGGCTAGTCAGTTGAGCGGAATGGGAAAGTACCTCTGCATCAACTTTATCCATACGCTCCGATAGCCCCTGGAGTTGAGCTCTCATTTCGCGCAAATCCCCCTGCACCTTCGCAATTGCATCTCCATTTGCGATGACCAGGCCCTTTACCGCCTAAAACTTCCTTCAGTGATTCCTCCGACTCACAGGGAGAGGCCATCTTGTGAGGCAAGAGAGGGTCCGACTTCGCCCTTTTAGATCCGGGATTTGCGGGGTTTACAAAATCCAGCTTGATAGGTTTTCCGCTCGACATCCCTCCTCTACCGACCGAGGAGAGACCCGCAGTTTTGATGCCGAGGTTAGTGCCAGCGATAAGGAGATACTTGCAGGAATCTTGTCGGGGGGCCTCGGAGCAAAGCGCTTATGCTGCCATCTTGGATCCCCGCTGGCTCCGCCTCCAACACCAATTTTTAAAAAGGGTTCCAGGGGTGATACGGAAAACTAGAGATCAGTGAGCCTGACATCAGTACCAGGAAAAATGGTAGAAACCATTATAAAGAACAAAATTACTGAACATGTAGATAGTCATGGCTTAATGGGAGACGGCCAATATGGTTTTAGCCAAGGAAGGTCTTGTCTTACTAATCTGTTATGTGTTTTTTGAAGGTGTGAATAAACAGGTAGACAAAGGTGAGTCTGTATTTGGATTGTCAGAAAGCCTTTGACAAGGTCCCTCATGAGAGACTCTTGGTGAAATTAAAAGTCATGGGATAGGAGGCAGTGTACTATTTGGATCAGGAACTGGTTAAAAGATAGAAAGCATAGGGTAGGGTTAAATGGCCAATTTTCCCATTGGAGAAAGGTGAATAGTGGAGTACCCCAAGGATCTGTGCTGGGTCCACTGCTTTTTTGACATATTTGTTAATGATCTCGAAATGGGAATAATGAGTGAGGTAATCAAATTTTCAGATGACACAAAATTATTCAAATTTGTTAAAACCCATGAGGATTCTGAAAAATTGCAAGAAGACCTTGATAAACTGGAAGACTGGGCATCCAAATGGCAGATGACATTTAATGTGGACAAATGCAAAGTTATGCACCTAGGAAAGAACAACCCAAACTATGGTTACACGATGCAAGATTCCACATTAGGAACCACCACCCAGGAAAAAGATTTAGGCTATATAACAAAGGATATTATAATGCCTCTGTATCGTCCATGGTGCGACCGCACCTTGAATATTGCGTGCAATTCTGGTCGCCGTATCTTAAAAAGGATATAGAATTATTAAAAAAGGTACAGAGAAGAGCCACCAAAATTGTAAAGGGGATGGAAGGATACCCCTATGAAGAGATGCTATAAGGTTAGGGCTCTTCTATCTGGAAAAGAGATAGCTGAGGGGAGATATGACAGAGGTCTATAAATTAATGAATGGAGTGGAACGGGTAAATGTAGATCGATTGTTTATGCCATAAAATATAGAAAGACTATGGGACATGCAATGAAGCTACAAGATAACCTCTTTAAGACTAATAAGAGAAATTATTTTTTCATTCAACGTATAATGAAATTCTGGAATTTGCTACCGGAGGATGTAGTAAAAGCTGTTAGTATATCCGGGTTTAAAAAAAGGTTTGGACAAGTTCCTGGAGGAAAGGTCCATAAACCATTATTAAAGGGGACCTGGGGTATCCACTGCTTGCCCCGTACAAGCATTATAGAACCTGTATCTTTTGGGGAAACTGAATATAAGATATGCCATACTGTGTCAGACCAAGGTCCATCAAGCCCAGTATCCTGTTTCCAACAGTGGCCAATCTAGGTCATACGTACCTAACAGTTTCCCCAAAAGACACTGCTAGATACTTGTGATCTACATTGGCCACTGCTGGAAACAGGATACTGAGCTTGATGTACCTTGGACTGACTCAGTATGGCATATCTTATGTTCGTATGTTCATTTACAGCCTCTGTAAGATCTGGTGCACCAGCACAGTCACCGCCTTCTTGGGAGCTGATGAATACTGGAGGATCTTCAGTTCCTCAGCCGTGAGCTCATCCTCAGACTCCAAGAAGAAGGGGATGGCCTTGGCCATATCCCACACAAAGTCCTGGAAGAACATATCCTCTGGAAACGACTTCTACTGCTCATGAGAAGGTGAAGGTTCCGAGGAGAGTTCAGGAAATCTGCTCCCAGACACTTTCGATTCCGCCTTGGTCTCCCAGCCATCGGAGTCAGACTCAAGAGAAATTTGAAGTAACAACAGGCTTCCTCCCAGCGCCGACTCCAGAGGAAGAGTGCCTCCGAGACTGATGGTGCATCAAATGCTTCCGTGGCCTCACTGGGGCATCGGACCCCGATATGCTCAATAGGGAGATGGCCGTAAGAACCAGCGTCAATTGTGATTGGTGGACAGTGCATGGGTCTCAAGGATCAGCTGCATCGCCTGAGGTGATGATGCCCGAGACACACGCCTGTTGCATGGCCAACACTGTCGCCATATGGGCCTTGAGGGCTCAAAGGAGTTCCACCAAGACTTCCGTCTCCGAAGGCACCAGGGCCGGAATTATAACTTTGGCTACTGGCTCCGGCGCCTCTGTAGGGGAATTCACAATGGTAGGGACATAGGAGAGGTGCCAGGAATCCCCCAATCTAGATGACGATTCCTCTTGTCATGGTACTTTAGTGGGCCACTCCCAGCCATCGCTCTTCACATTGCATCAGGAAGGGTTCCGATGTCGGTGCATATGGACCTTGGCCTGGTGCTCAGACGTCCCCTTTGACGATGATGGGGTTGATAAAGTCTATTCCGGATGATGGTCAACAGAGATCCTTCACTCTGGGGTACTGCAGCCCCTCGGCTCAGAGTTCGCTCGGCTCCTCTCTATGTCAATGTTTACAAGGACACCGGGATTGACGCCGGGGTCAAAGATGCAGAATCGGTTGGCCTGAAGAGGGACTCCCGCTGCTTTTCTCGATCTTTCAAGCCCCTTCTTGTCATCTGCAAACATAAGTTGCAAGAGCAGGAAGGTGGTTGGGGCCCAGGCATTGAAGGCATTAGTTGTGCTATTCTATGACCAAAATGGTCCAGGCCCACTTGGTGCACCTTTTAAACCCTCTTGCTGGCCTCTGGGACATATCTGGGAACAAGATTGTGGCAAGATCAAACAGCTCAATGGTGCCAGCCACAAGAAAACAAAGGAAGAAGAAAAAGAAACAAAAATACAAAAAAAGAAAATTGGCACCTGGGCCAGGGTTACCGATAACAGGCAGTGAAAACCAGAAGAAATAAAGGACCCCAAAAGGAGCAAAAGAGAACTTGTTTCCAACAATGGAGGAACACATCCTAGGGGCTCTGTGGAAAAAGAAGACTGGAGAATATGGTGCCATGGCAGGCGTGCATGCACGCTGGAGCCTCCCAAAAGCTTCTAGAAGCAGCTAGGGAGCGTTCCCACGCGGGGCTTCATCTGTGACATCACCCATATGTGAGGACTTACTTCCTGCTTGTCCATGGAGGTAGTGCTCTACCCAGTGGAACAATAATGATAGCTCCTGAACCACCATCAAGCTTGGTGCTCCACTGCCTGTCGACATACTCTGCAGTAGAGGCTGGAAAAGAAGCAGGGTTAACCTGAATGCCCTCACCTCCATCCTGATTAGTTATGCTCCTTTGCGAGAGGACCAGTGACTCTGAGCTATCTGCCCCTGAAACTTTTATTTATTTATTTTTTATTTATTTACATTCTCTTATATACCGCACTATTCGGCATCAGCGCGGTTCACATAGAACAAAAAGTCTCAGTACAATAACAAGCATGAGATTACAGATAACAAGGGAAGGAACTTGGATAACAAGGGAAACTATTTACAGTCTATTTACAGATGTAACACTACTGCATGGATACAAGTTATTAGGAACAGGTGCTAAGAATATATTCAATAATCAAAGCGATTCATCCTATGTCTGTTATTGAGAAACCACGAAACTGAATAGCTGGGTGGAATCACTGATGTCAATGGGTGTCGATGGCTCTATAAGATGTTTGTTAAAGAGATGGAATTTGAGGGCTTTCCTGAATTGTGATACACTGTTGATAGCCCGTATGCCAGGGGGTAGTGTATTCCAGCACCTAGGGGCACAGAGGATAAAGGCTCTATTGGCTGTGGAAGAAGAGCAGCTTGTAAGGGCCTTTGGGAGTTTTAAGGAGTTGATGGCTGAGGATCTTCTTGTTCTGTTTGGTGTGGTGGTATGAATAAGGTCAGATAAGGAAGGAGCGGAAAGCTTGTTGAGAGCTTTGAACGTGAGAAGTAGAGTTTTGAAGGTAATTCTGGCCTGAATGGGTAGCCAATGTAATTGAATCAGCAAAGGAGTAACATGGTCAGTCCTGGCGGCCCCCTGGAGTACCCTTGCTGCAGCATTCATAGCCAGCTGTAAAGGGTTTAAGGTGGATTGAGGGAGACCTTGGAGAATGACATTGGCGTAATCGAACTGGGGTATTATCAGTGCCTGGTAGATAGTCCTGAAGTCTTTTGGTTCTAGCATGGAGCGTAGGTGTCCCCTCCCAGCCAGGACAACCCTCTGGAGAGGCTCCAACTCAAGATACTTGTGAAGGGATCAGTATACCACACTGCTTGATACAGAGGGCAGCAACAGAAGACAAAGCTCAAAATCCTGCGACAGCGGAGAGCATTAAAACAGCCACATCTGGACCCTCATCTATGCTACCAAGTCCAGAATAGAAGCAATTGAGCCCAACAGATGCAGATAACCCCTGCTTTGGGTACTGCCTCAGTCTGCAAATGACGGATCTGATCCAAGATCTTCCCCTAAGGGCTCCTGTGTGAGGAAAGCTTTGCTCCTAACTATATCAATTCCATCTGGACTCTTGAAAGTGAATCACATGGAAGACTCTCTGGAGGAGCCACAAGGTTTACCATCTGGCTGCTGTTAATGCTTGGCCACACCCAGAACTTAGCCCAGCTTCTCAGGGTCCTCCTCAAACAACATTTGCCCCATAAAGTGCGACCAAGTGAGGCAAGCCTTGGAAGTCACGTCAGCAGACCAATTTCTTAATCATAACCAATGCTGGGGCAAAGTGGCTGAAGCCACTGCCTTCGCTGACAGATAAGATCGTAGAGAACATCCACTAAAAAAAAAAGCTGCAACCGACTCCAGCTTCACCCAGCAACAAGGTCTCCCTGGTCCAGTCACCATCATCTGCTGGAGAGACAGAAATATTGGCAAAGGCTCTACTTGCATTGTTCCTTTTATCAGCAACATCCTCACTGTAAACTTCTCGTTTCCCTCTCTCCAACATCTGCTGGCAGGGGGACATAACCCACTTGTCTGGAATGGTCTAGCAAGATGAGAAGAAAGAGTAAATTAGACTTACCTGCTAATTGTTGTTCCTGAAGGAACTCCAGGCTAGTCCTGGACCACTGGGTTGTCACCATCTTCCAGCAGCTTGGAGACTAAGAAAAAATCCTTTCTTTTTGTGATGTCACTGGTATATCCTCACCGGATCCGCCTCCTGACACCAGTAACCTATTGACAAAGCAGACTCAACGGAGCAACAATTAAGTAGAACACAATTCTGACAAATAACACAATTAACCTAACTTTCCAAACCAAAGTTCTAGCAAACACGAGAGAGCCCACTGAATGAACAGTTGCAGCGCCCCCCCCATGGACTCCTAAGCCCCCCAACATTCTCTTCCTCCCCTTTAGGTGAATGGAAGGCTCGTCCGAATCCCAGCGAGAGTGCCACTGCCCCCCAGGCCTCTTTTACCTGTAACTGCTTGTGCTTCAGGCTGCAGCCTTTAATCTACTGACCGGGAGGGTTACGGGATTAGCCTGGAGTTCCTTCAGGAACAACAATTAGCAGGTAAGTCTAATTTACTCTTCCTTATCGTCCCTCCAGGCTAGTCCCGGACCACTGGGTAAGTACCCGAGCAGTGAAAATCAACAAAACCTTATCAGGAGGGACCTGCGAAGCCAGCCTGAAGAACCGCTGATCCAAAACAAGTATCCCTCTCTGCCTGCACATCCAGAATATAATGCTTGACAAAGGAGTCCAGCGAGGACCAGGTAGCTGCCTTGCAAATTTCCACCGCCGGTACCAACTGGCACTCCGCCCAAGAAGCAGCCTGAGCTCTAGTCGAATGCGCCCTAAGCCCTACGGGCACTTCTCTGCCCTTCAAAATATAAGCACTCTATAGCCGACTTTAACCAACGAGCTATGGTTGCCTTAGTAGCCGCCCGCCCCTTCCGAGGGCCCCTGAACAAAATGAAGAGCCTATCTGATTTGCGAAAACTCGCAGTCCTCCGCAAGTAAGCCTTCAATGCACGACGAACATCTAAGCGATGCAATCTATTGGAGGAAGAATCTGCGGACTGCTGGTCGAAAAACCGGTAAAGTAACAGCTTGATTTACATGAAATCCCGAAACGACCTTCGGCAGGAAAAACGGAACTGGTCTTAAAACCACCTTGGTTTCATAGAAGGAAAGGAAAGGCTTCCTAACAAGACAAGGCTTGCAACTCTGATATTCTGCGAGCCGAACATATCGCCACCAAGAGCACCACTTTAAGGATAAGATCCTTTAAGAACGCTTCCCCCAAAGGCTCAAACGGCTCTCTTCCCAGGGCGTCCAGTACAAACAGAAGACTCCATCGGGGCACCTCTTGTCGACAAGGCGGACGAAGCAGAGAAACGGCCCACAAGAACCTCTTGACATCCGCATGCGATGCTATCGCCTGCCCCCGAATCTTCCCTCTATAGCACGCAATCGCTGCGATATGCACTCGCAAGGACACGGCCGCTAAGCCCTTTGAGACCGCCCTGCAAAAAGGCTAAAACCTGAGAAACAGATGCCCGCAACGGCTCCACTTTTGCCTCCGCACACCAGGCTTCAAACACTCTCCAAACACGCACATAAGCTAACGAAGTAGAACGCTTCCTAGACTTCAACAAGGTGGCAATGACCGGAGCCGAATAGCCCTTGGCCCGCAGCCTAGCCTCTCAAGAGCCAGGCCGTAAGCGAGAATCGACTTACCTGAGGCATTCGCAACGGTCCCTGAGTCAACAGATCGTCCCGCAGCGGCAGACACCACGGCATTCCCACCACAAGCCTCAACAGGTCCGCATACCAAAGTCATCTCGGCCAGTCCGGAGCTATCAACAACACTGTGCCCCTGTGTCGCTCTATGCGCTGTACCACTCTGCCTATCAACACCCACAGTGGAAATACGTACAGGAGTTGTTCTTCCGGCCACTTCTGTATGAGAGCATCCAGACCCTCTGACATTTGCTCTCTTCTTCTGCTGTAAAACCGCTCTACCCTGGCAGACTGGAACGTTGCCATGAGGTCCATCACCGGAGTCCCCCAACGTTGCACCAACAGCTCGAACACCTCCTGATGGAGGGACCCACTCTCCTGGATCCACCTTTACACGACTCAGGAAATCTGCTTCCACATTGTCCACTCCGGCTACATGCGCTGCCGACAGCGCCTGCAAATTCCGTTCCGTCCACTCGAACAACATCCCGGCCTCTTCCTCCATGGCCACACTGCCGGTTCCACCTTGCCGATTGATATAGGCCACCACCGAGGCATTGTCGGACAACACCCGAACCGCCCCGTTTTGCAGCGGAACCTGAAACGCCCGCAGCGCTAGGCGAACCGCTTTCAACTCCAACCGGTTGATAGACCAGGTCTTTTCCTCCTCGGACCACCGACCCTGGGCGAATCTTCCCTGCACGTGAGCACCCCAACCTGATAAACTGGCATCCGTCGTCAAGGGAACCCAAGTAGGCGCCTCCAACGGCATGCCCCTGCTCAACACCTTCGCCCTGGTCCACCAGAGCAACGCCCGCCTCGTCTCTGGAAGCCAAGGGAGGCGGTGCGACAGGGGATCGCGCTGATGAGACCATCTCCGGAGCAACGCCCTCTGTACCAGCCTCATGTGTGCTCTTGCCCACGGGACCAGCTCAATAGATGCCGCCATCGTCCCAAGGACCTGCATTGTAGTGCCACGCTACGGGCACACACCCGTGCCAAAACTGCCAGACGAGCAATCTGAGCTTTTGTGCCCGGTGCCGCGGCAGATAAACCTTTCCTGTCCGTGTATCAAACAGCGCCCCTAAATACTCTAGTCTTTGGGACGGCACCAAACTGCTCTTGGACATATTGATCACCCAACCTAGGCTCTGCAGAAACTCCACCACTCTTGCCGTAGCCTTCCTGCTCTCGACCCGGGACTTTGCACGAATCAACCAGTTGTCTAGATACGGGTGTACCAGAACGCCCTCTCTTCTCAATGCGGCCGCTACGACTACCATCACCTTGGTAAATGTTCTTGGGGCAGTAGCCAATCCGAAGGGCAACGCCCGGAACTGAAAATGCCCCATGGGCACCGCAAACCTGAGGAAATCGGTGATGCTCTCGCCGTATGGGGATATGCAAATACGCTTCCGAGAGGTCCAGGGACGTCAAACTCCCCCTTCTGAACCGCCACTATCACCGACCAAAGCGTCTCCATATGAAAATGCTGTACTCGCAGACAGCGGTTTATGCCCTTGAGATCTAAGATTGGCCGAAAGGTACCCTCCTCCTTTTTTGGAACCACGAAATATATGGAGTATTGACCGCAGTCGTGTTGCTCCGGAAGTACCGGCTCTATTGCCTTGAGAGCTAGCAACTTCAAAACCGTCTCCCGAACGGCGGTGCATTTGACTTGCGATTTGCAAGGGGACTGAACAAAAAATTCTCGGACCGGTCGGGGGAACTCTAACGCATATCCTTCGCGAATGAGCTCCAACACCCACTAGTCGGACGTTATTTCAGCCCAGGCAGGATAAAACTCCTTTAGATGACCTCAGACTGGGATCAGAGCCGCCTGGGCCTTCCTGATCTCATTGCGACTTTCGGAAATACGAGGACGAGGTAGAGGCCCCAAAACCTCTACCTGCTCCCTGAAAACCTCGAAATCCCTGGGTTCTGACCGGGAACCTTCCTCTGCTAGCCTGACTAAACCCTGGATACCGAAAACGCCGAAAATCCCGCCACTGCGGCCCCTTGCCCGCGGCAGCAGGACGGCCCTGCTTCGGACGATCTTCTGGGAGCCTGCCCCCCTTCGACTCACCCAGCTCTTTCACCAGCTTATCCAAATCTTCTCCAAAAAGCAACTTCCCCCTAAACGGAAGCTTGCTTAACCTAGATTTTGAGGAAGCATCCGCTGACCAATTGCACAGTCAAAGATAACGACACGCCGCCGCCACCACGGACGCCATGCTCTTTGACAAACCGCGGATAAGATCATAATGGGCATCTGCCAAATACGCCGTTCCGGACTCCAGTCGCGCCGCTTCCCCCAAGTTCTCACCGCTAGGGTCGGTCGGCAGCCTTTGAGACCAGCGCAGGCAGGTTCTGGCTACCCAAGCTCCACAAATAGCCGCCTGCACCCCCAAGGCATTGATGTCAAACACCTGTCTTAGCAAGGTATCCAGCTTACGGTCCTGCGCATCCTTAAGGGCCGCAGCACCCTCCACCGGAATTGTAGTTTTCTTAGTGACCGCCGAGATGGCCGCATCCACTATAGGAGGTTTGAATAGCTCGCGGTCCTG
Organism: Ichthyophis bannanicus; assembly: GCA_033557465.1. Classification (NCBI taxonomy): domain Eukaryota; kingdom Metazoa; phylum Chordata; class Amphibia; order Gymnophiona; family Ichthyophiidae; genus Ichthyophis; species Ichthyophis bannanicus. The sequence continues at coordinate 109,238,366 of CM066040.1, forward strand.
GTCCACAACGGGGTAGAGTCTCCCCATTACTCTAACCCCCTTGAGTGCGGCCTCCGGCAGATCCCATTCTTCTTGAATCATTTCTGGAATTACTCTATGCACCGGGAAGGCCCTCTGGGTTTTCCTAAAGACCTGTAGCAAGGGATCCTCCAACGTAGCATCCTCTGCCGGCCCAGGTAACGGCATGTTTAGCGCCTTGAGTGCCTCGTCTAAGAGAGCGGGCAACTCGTCCCTCCGAAACACTCGCACAATCCTAGCCTGAACCTCCTTGTCATAAGAACATAAGATATGCCATACTGGGTCAGACCAAGGTCCATCAAGCCCAGTATTCTGTTTCCAACAGTGTCCGGAATCTCACCTTCCTCCAACTCATCGTCCAAGTCAGGTCCAGCTCTCCCTCATCCGATAGCCCTCCTTCAGAGCCGAGTGACTGCTCGCTGCAGTCCATTTTGGCCCTCTTAGCCGGACTCCCAGGTGCTCCAACCACCTCTGGAGTACCCTGCCTTTTAATTCCACAGACATATTCGAATTGGATGCCCCCAGGACCATACCCTGGCCACTGAAGGCCTGCTGGATCAGGGCTACAAACTCCTTGGAAAAAATCATTGCCAATCCCCCTGGCACAGCCGCCGCCACCACCAGGGGATTCGGGACCAAGGAAGGCCCTGCCACGGGTTCCCCTACCTCCATCCCTGGTGCGTCAGGCTCTGAACTTGCTGTTGTGCACCGCTGACCCTCAGCTTTACTCTCCAGGTCATGTTCCATCGCAGAAGCCCCCTGCGCACACCTCTTGCAAAGGCCGGTCTCCACCGAGTTGCTGCGTCTAGAACCGCAAATCAAACAATGAGGCTTGGACGGCATGCCCCAAGGCCCTGGGAGCCAGAGGGGGATTGAGCCTGAATAAGCCACAAAACCCCCTTCAGCGATTATGGATCTCCTTTCCTTGTTTTTCTTTTTCTTTTTTGCGTTCAAATCAGTGTAACCCAACAAAAATTGCTACCGAAAAACAGTTTACTCTTTTTTAATACTCTTGAAAAAGATCAGGTTGCCTCAGAACAGCGGCTTCCCGCGCAAATCAGCGATCCTGTCAGGCCTGCTTAATCAGCCAATAAAAAACTATTGTCCCTCCAATTACCTGTAGGTTAGAGTAATGTCTTTTTTATAAACTAGTTGTCTTAAATCTTCAACCGATTGTCTAGGCCAAGCAATCTAACTGTATCTTAAAATCTATGTTATAGCAAACCCGAGGTCTCAGAATTAACATGGCATTGTTTTCAAAACCTTTTCAAGTTTGTCAGGTAATGCCTTATTTGCATCAACGACCTCCTAGTTCTACCGGGGTTATTCAATACAAAATATATCATGACAATCGGAAAAATGCTTATCTTGTCTTGATGGTGTGTGAATGCCCCGACGCCACTCTTCGGCACCTTTTAAGCGTTTCACTCATACCAATGAGTTTCCTCAGGGGATTATCTTCCTTCAAACTCCTATAATCCAGACTTATCTGACTTCTTTTCAGGATGCTGGCATGTTCGTGTGAGTCCTTCAATTGCAACTTAAAAAAAAACGCCGCAAGTTGCAATTGAAGGATTCACAGGAACACGCCAGCATCCCGAAAAGAAGTTGGATAAGTCTGGATTATAGTGGTTTGAAGGAAGATAATCCCGAGGAAACTCATTGGTATGAGTGAAACGCTTAAAAGGTGCCGAAGAGTGGCGTCGGGGCATTCACACACCATCAAGACAAGATAAGCATTTTTCCGATTGTCATGATATATTTTGTATTGAATAACCCCGTAGAACTAGGAGGTTGTTGATGCAAATAAGGCATTACCTGACAAACTTGAAAAGGTTTTGAAAACAATGCCATGTTAAGTCTGAGACCTTGGGGTTGCTATAACATAGATTTTAAGATACAGTTAGATTGCTCGGCCTAGACAATCGGTTGAAGATTTAAGACAACTAGTTTATAAAAAAAGACATTACTCTAACCTACAGGACATTGGAGGGACAATAGTTTTTTATTGCGTAATCACATTCCTCCATAAGATGGACCTCATTTAAGCTGCTTAATCAGCCGGCATTTTCCCGCAAGGATCACAAACGCCTGCCGGTACTCACCCCGTTGTACCCTACTGGGCTCTACACCCCCGCAGACGCACGGGAGCTGGGACAGCAAGAAGAAACCACGAAGGGCTAAAGGGTCCACCTTCTAACGGCTTCTATCCTGCAGCCTCAGCAACGTGCCCCGACGCGCTCAACTCCGGAAGGCGTCTCCAGGTCGCAGACAGCCCTACTACCGTGTCCCGCTTGAGGCCTGTCACTCTCCGCTTCCGATGGGACTGCTGACAGCATCGGAAGCAGGAGATAGCACCGGCTCTTACCCCCTTCGATGCTACTGTGACCGGGACTCTTCACAGCACCTCCAGGCAGAACATCTGCAGGTGCTGACTGACAGTCCCCATTCAGACGGGAGGAGAGAAAAACTACTGCTTCTAGCCCCAAAATAAAGTAAGAGAGGAGGGGGAAAACATAGAAAGAAAACGGAAGGACAGGGAGCAAAAAGGACCTCCTGAACCTAACCTCCACTGGCCTATCAAAAGAAATTCCCCCCCCCTTTCCTTTTTTTTTTTTGTATAATCCAATTAAAATTAAAAACCCAAAACAACTGCAATAACTTTAAATTTAGTCACTCTCCTTAATTGCTCCTCTGCTGTGCCTGGACCATCAGGCACACCAATCCTCCAGCTGCTTGGAGACTAAGAGAACTGGTGTCAGGAGGCGGATCCGGTGAGGATATACCAGTGACATCACAAAAAGAAAGGATTTTTTCTTAGTCTCCAAGCTGCTGGAGGATGGTGACAACCCAGTGGTCCGGGACTAGCCTGGAGGGATGATAAGGAATATGTCATTTAACGCCGACTATCCCTATAAGGAAAGGCTTAAAAGGTAGGGCTCTTCAACTTGGAAGAGACGGTTGAGGGGAGATATGATAGAGGTCTATAAAATAATGAATTGAGTGGACCGATTGTTTACTCCTTCAAAAAGCAGAAAGACTAGGGGACACTCAATGAAGCTACAATTAAGCACATTTAAGACTAATCAGAGAAAATATTTTTTTTTTTACTCAACGTGTAATCAACCTCTGAAATTTGTTACCAGAGGATGTAATAAAAGTTGTTAGTGTAGCTGGATTTAAAAGGAGGTATGGACGTGTTCCTGGAGGAAAAGTCCATAAAACGTTATTAAAGAGGACCAGGGAAATCCACCGCTTACCCATGGGACAAGCAACATGGAATCTCTATACCTTCTGGGAACCTGACAGGTACTTGTGACTTGGACTGGCCACTATTGGAAACGGGATACTGGGCTTGATGGGCCCTTGGTCTGACCCAGTATGGCATATCTTATGTTCTTATTGTCATTCTACGAAAGGCTTCAAAATCCTTCCCATTTTACTGTCTAACATCAAATAAAATTAAGTCTTTTCTTTTCAAAATATAAGTTGCTGGGAAGTCATTGTTTGCTAAACTCTTTCAGCCCCTGACCCTGCAATTTCCCCAGCTGAATCTATGTTAGTGAGGAAGCTATATGTTACCTCCCATTTACTTGAAGAAAAGAGGTCCATACCAGCAAAGTCATCATATGTGCTACAAGGACCAAATCAGATCCACCAACCTTAAGGAGGCTAATGAAAATGTCAAAAACAATGACTTGACACTAAAATGACAGTGAAGCTTGGCATATTTGCTTGCACTTCGGAAGTTTTGAATACCGCACACAGAGCCTAGATTTCTGTAAAATAAGCCCTCAGAGTAAATACCATACAATGCAAATGCATCTTTTTTCATTATAAAATCATTGGAAAAATCCTTGTGTTACTTCACATGTCCAGGATAACTTACAGGTCAAGAAAAACTCATTATAGACATACGTTTATTTACATAAAGCATTTCAAGCAGCCAAGACTTCACAAACATGTGGCAGACAGTGGCAGGCAAAAGATCCTAGAATTGAAAGCATCCTTTATCATTACGAGCTTTAAAGATACAGTAATGTAAGTATAAATTGCATTACATGCGAGAGGGAGGGGGCAGGACCCCAAATGTTATCTCTGTATTTGTAAAGAAGAAATTTATGGAGTCTCCACTCCTAATATGGCCTGTGCCCGAAGTGGTATAATGTAGTGGAAGATGGGCCTATGTGTACATAGCTGAGAGTATGAGTTTTCAATTGTGCTTTTGGAGGAAACTATATAAGGCCCCAGGAGGATAGGATTAGAAAGAGAATGTGTCAACACAGGGAGTGCAATGTGTAAGTCCAGGAGGACTCCAAAGCTGCTGTGGAAGCAGGGAGTGAAACTATCTTTCTGGGTAGCTGTTTAGGCCAGTAGAAAAGAGGTGATTGTTTTCAGCTAGACAGGCCTAACCCAAGAGGAGAAGTCGGAGAGGCTTACACACCAAGGAGGGTCTGGAGGAAAAGAAGTTATCTGAAGCAGTCTAGAGGAATTTGAATAAGTGTTCCTGAAGAGGAGTTTTGACTATTTTCAACAGATAGTACCAGTTTGAGAATTTGGGGATTTTGTAAAGAAGTTCAGTAGCACAGACAGTAAAGGTACTTGCTAGACGTACTGGGAAATATTTTGTGATTTTTGGGACTTGTATCCTGTAACAGTTTCTTGGAAGAAAAACAGGAAAATTGAGAATCTGGGGTAGCCAACCTGGGACCCATAAAGAAAGAGGGGGTCTCCATCCAAGGTCCTCAGAGAGCGATCCATCAAGAAGACCAAGAGAAGGGAACCCCCACTAGGTGTCAATGCAAAGAGAAGAAAAAAAAGACTTTACCAGAGAACGATTTAGGGGATTATACTTAGCAAAAAAAAGTGTCTTTTTTTAAGAAAATGGACTCAAGTTCTTTTTGATGTGTGAAAGTTTTATTCCAGATGAGAACAGGTTGTCAGGTGAAAACATTCCCCCTTGCCAATGAACCATAAATGTATCTTATAGTACATTTAATACATTTTGACAATGCATCATGATACCTCAAATAAAATCATTCATTATCTGGCAAAGTGAAAAACAGCCCACACATGAGCTGCTTTGGCCAACGTGCCACTACAGTAGAATCTCTTCCCCTAACCGGAAAGAAATTACGCAGCTATTGCATAGTTGCGTTCAGCCACACGGAAAGAAAAGTGCTTCTCTACTCAGCCAGGGCTCTCCAAAGCATCTTTTAACAGCTGCGTCCTCAATGAGACATAAATGCAGGCTTCTGACATCACCCTTGGGAAATAGCAGCAGGTGATATGGAGTTTTCCACACCAGGGCTATGCATGAATTACAAGGAAGGTCAATGCACTAAGAGCACCAAAGGGGTCAGGACATAGCCAAGAGGCATGTGATAACAGCTGAATGAAGAGATGTTTTTAACTATTTTGTTCATAATTTCCCTCTGTTCATTCTCTAATGTCCCAAACTCAATACAGTTGCATCTTGCACCAGTGTCTCACATTCCCTTCCTTGACTCTCTTTCATCTCTGTCCCTTCTCAGCTTCAGTCTAAAGAAAATCAGCCAGCCCTGCAGCATTAAGGGGTACATTTATTCTTGGGAATAACAGGACTAGGGAAGAGAGGGTTATGTTCCTGCTTTGTATCTTAGAACAAAAAGTACTCACCATCCACTGGTCATGTGATAATGCAAAAGCAAGATATCCCTCCCCCGGGCCACTCATTTCAACCAGCACCGAGTGGTCCTCTCGCGTGAAGGACAGAAAGAAACAGTGCACATCAGTCTCGGGGTCACAGGTCAGGGGACTCCTCACACAGAACTTGGTGTTTCCACAGCCTGTAGCAGTGAACTAAACAAGCAAACAGAAACCTACAGGTCACTGAAGCAGCCCAGACTGACAATGGAACACTGTCCTGATTATAGCAGTGGTCTTACAAAGAGGGTTTTCCTGCACGTACACAGAATTTATACTATTTTTTTTTTTTTTTTTAACTTTGAACCTATAATTACCAAGCCTGATTTTGCAGACCTTATCAAAATTAGACAGTACAAAATTAAAGAGTTTGGCTATAAATTAAAACTTTCAAAAACCATTCTGAAAAATCTGGCCTATAATTTCTGAAAAATAATGAGATGCTTCATTAATGTACTGAAGGATCATGCTCACACAGTAGCTTCTAAACACAGTCTTCTCTGTATACTATGGTCTTTCATTAATAAGCATGTGTCAGGTGAAAGCTAATTCCCGCTATGCGCTGCAATGGAATGAAAGCTACACTGCGAGCTCTCCCCATCAGGTACACAATGCATCATAACCTAATTATTTTATTGTAAAGGCATATGTATTCTATGCTGGCTTATTTACTTTTTGCAAACCGTTTAGGTATTTGATAGGTGATATATCACCTAAGTCAAAACCCTATAAAGCTTATTTTCCAAGATGCACTAACTCACTAACATAGAGCTAGTAAATAAGTACCATTAGAACTAACATTACACATTTATAGGCCAACGCAGAAAAATAGGGTGGCCATTAACACATATTATGTCTCTTAAGCACACTTACTGCTACCGTCAAAAGCAGAAAAGAGACGGACACACGCATAAACAGCAACAGAAAAACTAGCGCACAATTAATGCCAAGAGTATTTAAATATATTTAAATTATAGGAAAATGGCCCACACATAATAAACAAGTATGCAAATATTGGCTGCGCCCAATGCAGAGAAACGCTTAGAGAATGTCGCAACCAGCCTTAGCACAAATATCTTTACACCTGGGTCCGAGGTGGCTTAAACATCTAACGCATCCCCACCCCCCCCACAGTATTTTTATAGCATCGGGTGCTTCCCCAAATACCTGGATCATCTGAGGGGAAATGTCAAAAGATGATCCAGGCATCGAGGAAAGGCCCCAGTACCATCAAAATACTGTCGGAGGCTGGTACCCCTGACAGACAGCAAATCCTTGGTGGCCCAGTGGCCCTGAACCCCGAACCCCCACCTGGTACCTTTAAAAACTAGTGAGAGCGCTGCTCACATGTTCCCGCTCTTGCCCCTCCATCTTGAAAAATGACATCACCTGGTCCCACGCGGTGCATCCTGGGATGCACCGGGCAAGGTCAGACTGCCATATAAGGTAGAATACGCCTAATATGGCAGTCTGACCCTGCCTGGTGCATCCCAGGATGCACCGCGTGGGGCCAGGCACCATTTTTCAAGATGACGGGGCAAGAACAGGAGTTTAGTCTTCACATATGGGTATCGTCAGTACCAACGGAGCCCGCACGGGAACGTTCCCCAGCGTCCAATAGGAACGCTTTTGGAAGCACCCCACAGCGCATGCATGCTGCCTTCCCGCCTCTGTAACTCTCTCACTTCAGTTGAGTTTATAGCTGAGACCAAAGGAGAGAAGTAGAGAAAAAGATAGATAGAGACAACTCCTAGGGGAGGTGGGTGGGTTGTGAAGACTAAATTCCTGCTGTTCCCGGAGATCACCTGTTACAGGTGAGTAACTACACTATCTCCAGGAACAAGCAGGAATGTAGTCTTCACATATGGGAACTCCTCAGCTGAAAGATGCCAAGGGGTAACCCCAGCAAGCTGCGAACCCAGGTGAGATGGGTCATGCTTCCTTCCATGGACCTTAGGCATCCAAACTGTGGATGGTGGGTAGGAGTTATATTAAGTATGGAAGAGATGTTGTAGAACAGCCTGGCCAAACGAGGCATCCCGATGGGAGTCCTTGTCTAAGCAATAGTGGGCTGTGAAGGTATGTACCAAAGTCCAAAGTCAATAGAGACAGAACGAAGGTTAGCCGTTGAGGCTGCCATTGCTCTCACATTGTGAGCTGTGACATGGCCTTCGAGAGAAAGTCCCTTACTCTGATTGGATAGCAGATTGCATATCCTATACTTATTTGACAGAGTTCTTTTGGAAACTGGAAGTCCCAAATGACTAGAGTCAAAAGCCACAAAAAGCTGAGAAGATTTTCTATGTGGCTTAGTTCTTTGGAGATAAAAGGCTAAGGCTCTTTTACAATCCAATGTGTGAAGATTCCTTTCCGCACTGGAGGCATGAGGCCTAGGGAAGAATATAGGAAGATAAACCAACTGGTATAAATAAAAAGGCGAAACCACCTTTGGCATAAAGTGAGGATGAGTCCTGAGGACTACTTTATCATGGTGAAGCCTTGTATAAGGAAGGTCAGCTACTAACGCCTGTAGTTCACTAATGCGTCTTCGAGAAGTGATGGCAATTAGGAAAATGACTTTCCATGAAAGAAACTTTAGGTATGAAGTGGCTAAAGGTTCAAAGGGTGCTTTCATAAGCTGACCAAGAACAAGGTTCAGATCCCATGTCACTGGTGGTGGTTTAATGGGAGGTTTTGTTAAGAGTAGACCTCTCATAAATCTTGATACAAGTGGATGAGAGGAAACAGGTTGTCCATCGAAAGGTTTATGAAAAGCAGCAATAGCACTAAGATGGACTCTCACTGAACTGGTTTTCAGACCAGAAGTTGATAATTGGAGGAGATACTCTAGTAGCGACTCTACAGGCACCAAGTGGGTTAAGTCCCTTTTGTGAACACCAGACAGAGAACCTTTTCCACTTAAAAGCGTAGGAACGTCTTGTGGAAGGTTTTCTGGAAGCCAGAAGGATATCCTTTACTTGTTGAGAAAGGTCAAAATCCTGGAAATCTAGGCTTTCAGTAACCAGGCCCCGAGATGTAGGGACTGGGGATTGGGATGCAGTAAGCATCCGTCCTCCTGAGACAGAAGATCTGGAGCATCCCCAATTCTAGAGGAGTGATTTGAAAGAGACACAGAAGAAAAGGATACCACGTTTGTCGTGGCCAACATGGAGCTATGAGTATCATACGACCTCTGTCTCTCTGAAGTTTGAATAATGTTTTGGGAATGAAGGGAATGCGTGGGAAGGCATAGAGGAAGTCTTGATCCCAGTGGAGAAGGAAAGCATCTCTTGCCTGACAGTTGTGAGCCGGGATTCTGGAACAGAATTGGGGAAGTTTTGCATTCTGTGGACTTGCAAAGAGGTCTATATCTGATGTTCCCAGATTTGAAAGACTCTTGCAAGCTGGTATGAGTGGAGGGACCACTCGTGTGGCAGCAGTATTCGACTGAGTCTGTCTGCCCATAAGTTTTGAATGCCCGGAAGGTATACCGCAAACTGGTGAATTTGCAACTCTCTGGCGAGAGCCCATAGTCGCAAAGCTTTGTTGCATAGTGAGAGAGAGCCTGTTCCGCCTTGCTTGTTCACACAGAACATAGCTACCCGATTGCCGGTTTGGACCAGAACTGTCTTTTTGCTGAGATATGCCTGAAAGACTTGAATAGCATTGAAGATGACTTTTAGCTCTAGGAGGTTTATGTGAAGGGAAACCTCGTGGACAGATCGTGCAAGTGGGCCCCCCAACCATCTTGGACGCATCTGTTGTTAGGGTGGCCTGGTAGAGAGGCTGCTGGAAAGGAGAGCCTACAAGGTGGTTTTCCAGAGATTGCCACCATTGCAGGGACAAAATCAGACGTGTGGTGTTTCTGATCTTGTCCATTAGCTGACCCGAGGTCTGTGACCATTGAGAGGATAGGGTCCACTGGGCTGCTCGCATGTGGAGGCGAGCAAAGGGAAACACATGGACAGTGGATGCCATATGTCCCAGAAGTTGAAGCATCTCTCGAGCAGTAAGGAACACCTTCATAGATGCTTGAGATGCTAGTTGTATTATCTTTAGACAGTGTGGCTGTGGCAGGAAAGCCTTTGACTGCCTTTGTCTAGACGAGCCCCTATGAATTCGACAGATTGAGAGAAGGTGAGATGAGATTTTGGGGGGTTTATGACCAGTCCCAAATATTGAAGAATGCGCATTTCTCGAGAAAGAGTGAAGCTGGCCTCTAGAGCTGTCGATGCTCAAATGAGCCAATTGTCCAAGTAAGGGAAGACGAATATTCCCAGAGTCCTCATAAATGCTGCTACCACTGCCATGCATTTTTTGAAGACTCTTGGAGCAGAGGCCAGTCCGAAAGGAAGAACTCTGTACTGGAAGTGTCTTCCTTGGACCAGGAATCGAAGGAACTTCCTGTGATCTGAGTGGATGAGAATATGCGTGTACGCATCTGTTAGACCTAGAGAACATAGCCAATCCTGACTTTGAAGATATGGAAAGAGTGTCCCGAGGGAGATCATTTTGAACTTTTCTCGGAACAAATATTTGTTTAATTCTCTGAGGTCTAGGATAAGCCTCTGTCCCCCTGTCTTATTTGGAATAAGAAAATAGGGGGAGTAAAACCCCGAACCCTGTTGGGATATGGGTACTTATTCGATTGCTCCTTGAGCGAGAAGTGATGTGACCTCCTGCCACAAGAGGTTAGTGGCAGGGGCTTGAGAATTGAACTGTTTTATTATTGTAGGTGGGGGCAAATTGAGAAAATGAAGCTTGTACCCAAGTCGTACAATGGACAGAGTCCAGTTTTCTGATGTTATTTGTTGCCATCTTTTGGCAAAATAGCATAGTCTTCTTGGAATGGTTAAGGGTTCTGGACCTTTCAGGGCAGAATGACTAAGTTCTCTAGGTAGAAGTCAAAGACCCTGAGGGGGCTGAGTCTGTTGGGCCGGTTGAGCTCTTTGAGCTTGCGGCTTTCTTTGCTGTCTGTTCTGTTGTTGCCCCTTCTGGGGAACATGAAGCGGACAGTGGCTTTGATGGGTGTAAGATGGGTAAGGCTTCTTTTTCTTGCTGAAAAAGGTTTTTTTGAATGTTTTCTTCTTTGCTGGGTTGGCTGTAGACTTTGATAGTATGTTCACGGTAGTATTTTCAGATTCAAGCTGATTAGCCTTGTCCTGCCAGTCCTTGCCAAAGAGATTTTCTCCTGTACAAGGAATATTTCCCAACTTTTCTTGCACCCACTGTTCTAAGTCTGATGCTTGAAGCCAAGCAATACGACGTCCTCTTATGGATATAGCAGAGGTTCTGCTAATACATTCAAAGCAATCAAAGGTAGCACGGTTCATGAATTTAGAGACATTCTGGGCGTGCCTGACCAGAATAAGGTAGTCTGCTCTTTTTTCCTCAGAGACACAAGGGCAAATGAGATCTAAGTCGTTTGTGACTTCTTCCAGGAACTTTCCCCATATAAAGAATATAGGAACTGATCCTGGCTGATAGCATGGAGGACTGAAAGCATCGACACCCAAAGGCATCGAGTGTCCTGGAATCCCTGTCTGGAGGACTAGAAGAAAGTATTTTAGCACTCTTGATTCTTCGCATGGCCGATTCCACTACCATTGAATGGTGTGGTAACTGAGTTTTTTGAAAACCAGGACAACTTGGCACTCGGTACATAGTGTCAAGGCGTCGGGAATGTGAAGATATTGTTAAAGGAGTTTCCCCACATTCTCAACCTCAGATCATGTAACATCTTGTGAATGGGAAGCATAGCTGCCTCCTTGGGAGCCATAGGGTATTGCAGGATTCTTAATTCTTCTGCCCTAGGTTCCTTTTCTGGAATCAGTGATTGCAAGGTCCTTTGCTAAATCACGTATGAAATCCTGGAAGTACGTATCTTCTGGAGGAGACATCCTGCATTGAGAAGGAGTTGAATCCTCTAGTAGGTTCGCTCTGGTACCGGTAGAATCGTCAGAGTCATCGGAATCGGAAGACCCAAAGCAACTCTGTACCGGGTGCTTCTGATCCCCGATACCCGAGATCAACTCAAGGCTCGGCATGGGGTAAGCAGTCCTGTCGAAGCAGGTACTGTCAGTACCGGTACCGATACCTGTTGAACCATCTGTAGAGGTCTTAGCGGAGGTATGGACTGAAGACCAGGTGGCGGCCCAGCAGAGGTCCTGGCTCTCAGAGGCATCAAGGATTCGGGAAAAATGTTGTCATGCTGTTGCTGGCAGCTCTTTAAGGCCTTGGAAGACATCTTCTTGCAAAGGCCACAGACTGCCGGGTCGTGGTCCACACCGAGGTATCGGAGGCAGCAGTCATACACATTATTTTAGCGCACTGATCACACTTTAAAGACGCTGGTCACCATAGGAGGAAAAAGAACCCCAGCGAGGTCAAAGACCCTTCGGGCTGCCAGCGGAGAAAAAGGCACAAAGACGCCAAGAAAATCAAAACTTAAGTAAAAAAATTTTTAAAAAAAAGGAGTCGACCCCAATACCGAGGCACCAAGGTCAGCAGGCGGGAAAGGTACCGGTGCAAAACCGGAGACGAGTAAGAAACTCAAGAAAAAATAAACTTTTTCTGGGTGAAAACAGACAATGTCTGGTGTGCTCCGCGGAAAAAAGAAGACTGAGCAAGATGGCACCCTTGGGCGGGAAGGGGACCATGCATGCATGGTAGCAATCCCAAAGGCTTTCTTTGAAAGCTGGGGATTTGCTCCGTGCGGGCTCTATCGGTGCCATCACCCATATGTGAGGACCGACTTCCTGCTTGTTCCCGGAGAACTACGCTTTTCATGGTAAATTAATGCCAGATGCAGACTAGCTAAGATCAGACAGGACCTGTGTAATTGTCACTGTATCCCACACTGCTTTGATATGTAATGACATCTGCAAACTACTCAGAACACACATGAGTTTAAATCCAGTGTAACAACCTTCCTAGACCTGATGAAGACAGAATAGCTCTTGCAAGTTTGTCAAAAATAAACTTAGTCCAATAAAAAGGCATCACCTACAACTTGCTTGTTGACCTTTATTGGCATTTGACTCCATGGCAGTTAACAATAGCTACGTTTGATCCAATGTCAATTCATGGTGACCCTCTGGATAGTTGTCCTAAACTATGTTCAGTCTTCAGGCAGCTAACTGTTGATAAAGTGGCATCCATAGCTGACATTATTGTATTGTATCGATACCTCACATTACTGGCCGCCTTCTTTTGTGCAGACTTTCAGCTTTGCTAAGCATGATGTCTTTCTCAATCTTTCTCCTCGCATGATGTGTCCAAAGTATAAAAGTCAAAGTGTTGCCATTTGAGCTTCTAAGCAAAGCTTAGGTCTGATCTCCTCTAATACGGACTGATTTGTTCTTTGGACAGTTTATGGTTTACACAGTATTCTTCACCAGCACGATAATTTGAAGGCATTGATTTTCTTCCTGTCTTTCTTCTTCACTGTCCAACTTTCACGTACATACGTTATTGAAAATACTATGGCTTGAACAAGTCAAATTTTTGTATGCAGAGATATGTCTCCACGCTTGAGAAATCTTGTCAAGATCCTTCATAGCCACTATCAAGAGTAATGCATCATTGGATTATTTGACTGCTTGTCATTTCATCAATTATTGTTCCAAGCAGGTTAAAGCCGTCTAACTATTTTTATTTCTTCTCCATCAAGGATGACATTATTGACTTTGCCAGAGGTTAGCATCTTTGTCTTCTTCATGTTAAGACTATATCCCTAGCACTGTACACCAATGAAGTGGCAGTAAAATATCTCCCTTCACCATCTAGAAAAAGTAACTTTGGATTCATTATACAGCATGGACAGCTCTGCCTCCTATATCATCCACAAAGGCTATGCCTGTATATCTCCTCTTACTTAACGAGAATTGCTGTAACTAAGGGATTCCTCATATTTAATAGTTCTAAGGGGAGGAGGAGTGAATTCACCCTAAAGCTTTCTATCACTCTGTCACTACTAAAATAATCTCTTTTGAAAACAGCAGTCGATGATTTAATTGGACATCCAGAATCATCTCCTAGTCAAACATTCACCTCACAGACCTGAAGCAGCATGTGAGAGAAAGTCTGTTTCCATCATAGGCGTCAGAATGGGGTTGGCCTCATGGGCCCTGGCCCCAGCAAACATTTGCCTGCCAGGTGCCAGCAAACTGCATAGAGGCCACGATCGCAGCCTTCCCCTCCTGTTTTGCCCACGAGGATTCCAGCTCCTGTGGGCAGAAGAGAAGACAGCACTCCTTCTGTCTGCCCATGGGAGATCAGATCCCCGTGAGCAGAACAGGGCAGTAAGGCCCCGATTACAGCCACCATGCAGCTTATCTGCCTGCGCGGATTCGATATTCCACAGGCAGAAGAAATGGAAATGGCTGCGATCATGGCAAAGACTCCTCCTATCTGCCTGTGGGAGACTAGGACAGAGAAGGCTTCTTTGCTGCGATCCTCCACCTCTTCTGCCCACAGGGATCAGGAAATCAGATCCCCGTGGACAGAAGAGGAGGGGAAGACTGCGGGAGCTAGGGGGCGGAACTTGGGCCCCCCAATCATTTGGCTGTTCCTTAGCCCCTTGTCTCCATCGATATCAATACAGCCAACCACTATGGATTCATGGCAGCCATGGATTTGCATATGCAGCAGCCTTAGTCCTGGCAGTCTTCCACCGATTAGGCTAAAAAAGACCTTTCAAGATGAAGTATCTGGCATTCACCACACATGCAGCAGTCTTGTACATTAGAAAGAGTAATTTTTAAAAACTTTTGCCGCATGTAAAGCCGCTTTCACTCCAAAGGGTTAAAAACTGTGTGATCGCTGCATGCATATGAAGAAGGTGCAGGGATAGAGTACACCTACTTTTATGCATTCCCAGGGGTGTAGAGTTTGGACAGTGCTAAGGTAAAATCCAAATGTATGCACATATTTTCTCTCTAAAATATGCAGGTACAGAATATGCGTTCACATTTACACTATTTTAGGAGCAACTGTGAATTTGTATGCTATTAGAGCTAGTTCTGATTGCCTATTTATAAAGACGCATAGACACCTATGTTACCTTAATAAAATATTACTACTAAGAAGATGCCTATTTTTATTCTATGTGCAGAATACTTACCCATTTAGCTAGGTGAGAATCTGGAGGGGATGGGACAAGGGATCCCGTTGTCATTAAATGTGTTGTCAGCGGAGGAGCATTAGGCTGGGAAATAACAGGTCCTGGAATCTTCACCGAGAAGATCTTATAACGTTCGACAACAGTGGCTCTAAAAAATAATCCTTAGTGTTTCAGAATATTTGAATTCATTGGGGTTGCAACAAATGCCCATAACTTGACATTCAGCAGAATATAACAAGATAAGCAATTGTTCCGATACTGAGCAGTTAATGAATTATTTCGTTTACAAGCCAAAATATAACAAGGAGACTAGTGAATAGTGCCAACAGCAGACTTGAGCTTTATTTCACAATAAGGGAGTGCATAAATCCTTGGTGTCTAGTTTGGGTGATACAGATCAGCTGCTCAAGAGCTAGAATAGACCTATGATAAATGGAATTCTGTGTTATCACTCAAGTTGACCTACAGTGGTGTGCAAAAGTCTGGAATCACTTGTAAATTTGACATTTTTTCAACTTTGTGTCCTTATATCTTAATTTCTTTTTCCTCCCAGTGGCTTTTTCTGTGTATCTCATGATAAGTGATAGATTTGGCTATTACAGCCAACTTTTAGTATTGGTTTGGCCCTTATTTTCTGAGTTTGTTCCCCATAGTTGTCCTGTGGATAGATTTTCTGTGAAAATCGCGTAATGTACATCGTTGACCAACGATATATTATTGTAAGTATGCTTTAAAATATTATGGATGCACACCAGGTTTCCTTCAAATTAATGTATGTGGCCTTGAAAAAGGCCGTTTTTGTGTGTCAGTGATGGCTCAGTATTTGATGGGCCACCCTTTGTTCTTGATCACCTGACTGCACCTTGTCGGCATTGAATGAACCAGTCTGACAAGATGATCGTTGGTGACAACGCGATTCCAAGCTGCAATGAGTGACTCAATCAGCTCACGCTTTGATGTTGGATGCCTCTTGGACATTTCCAAGGCCACCTTGTGCCACAGGTTCTCGAATGGATTCAGATCTGGAGACTAGGCAGCCCAGTACATTGACATGATGTTGTTCCGCTGCTTCCAGCTGATCACTTGTCTGGAGCGATGGCAGGGTGCATTGTCATCTTGGAACAGGAACTGGCCAGGAAACAGCTGGTGTGCTGATGGCACCATGCATTTTTGCAGTATGGTGATGTACTTGGCCCCGCTGTCCATTCCATCGATGACGTGAAGATGTCCAACGCCTCTGGCAGTCATGCAGCCCCAGACCATGACCTTCAAAGGATGCTTCACAGTGAGGTTGAGACACTCAGGCTTGAATTCCTCTCCAGGAAATCTCCTCACATAGGTGTGGGCCTGGTTACCAAACAAGCAGAAGGTGCTTTCATCGCTGAATAGCACCTTTTCCCACATTTCAGTCGACCAGGTTGAGTGCTTTCTTGCCCACACGATCCGGTTGCGCCTTTGTATGTCAGTCATCAGTGGCTTATTCCGTGCTTTGCAGCCCTGGAGACCAAACTGCAGGCATCGGTGACGAACTGTTGATGAGCTGACACTGACCTCACTTGTCTGACCACTCTCAAAGTAGCCGAGGAGAGGTCAACTTGCGATTAGTCAGTGAAATGCATCGTAGTGCGCGGTCCTGGCGTGATGTTGATGCACGTGGATGACCTGAACGAGGCTTGTCCACCACTGAACCTGTTTCTTTCTTCTTCTGTACAATCTTAACAGCAGCGCTCCGACTGAAGCCAACTTTCCTGGCTATCTGACAGCTTGAAAATCCTTCCTCACTCATAAAGGACACACGAACACGCTCCTCAAACGTCAGGGTCCGAGTTATCTTCATGGTCGATCCAGAAAGCATATGAAATTCAAAAATTCCGTGTGTTTTTATAGCTGCACTGTTGGCTAGATATCCGCATTGTGATTGGTTAGTGAAACCAGCCTCCTGATTGGTCAGAAATAACATGTGCACACTGGATAGTCTCAATCCAGTTCTGATGGAGGATCCACAAAAATCGCAGTAGCTATCTCCCAGTGTCTGTAAAGTATTTAAATTGGAAGCAAGGAATGCAAAAAAGTCAATTCTAATAGCCAAATGTATCCCTTTTAAAGTGGTAGAAAGATGAATATGCTGGGCTAACGCAAAATTTAAAAAAAAAAAAAAACACATTAGAAAGTACGAAAAACGCAAAACTCACAAGTGATTCCCGACTTTTGCACACCACTGTATGTATTAGCAGACTGACAGAAAGTTCCCTGCAAAAAAGGCAATGAAACTTACTCTACCCAGTGACGATAACATGGTGCAATGAAACTTACTCTACCCAGTGACGATAACATGGTGCTACTCTACTAAACATTGGCAAAGAGTGGATATACTTGCTAGCCCGAGATGATTTCACTGATTAGACTTTTATGTAGAGACCTCACACGAGTATCACCTAAAGATAATGTGAGAGAAACACTCCCCCCCCCCCCCACACTTTTGGGGGTCTCAAGAGCTCCTGTACGCCATCTTCTTTGGGGAAAGTCCCATGTTCGGTCCATGAAGATCATTACAACATGAAAATAATCCTTTTTTTCCCTGGACCAATACATCTGCCCTACCAATCATGGTTTCTGTCACTGTACATTTTACTTACAGAAATTGCACATGCTTTGGTGCATTGCTAGGGGCATTCCAATACGCCGCGACCTCTGTTTTTCTCGATTTGCTTGTGTGGCTGACAGCTGAATCCTGAAACAAATAAGTGCTCATTACCTGCCGAGAAGCACATGCAATTTACTTTATTTATTTTTATTTATTTGATTACATGCTTTATCCAATACTCAAACCTAGTACAAAGTTCATAGTATAAACAACCCCTACTCTCCAATCCAACACATCCCATTCTTAAAATACAATAAATTTTACCCAACTTATAAAAATTCCTCAAACCTAATCCCCTCTGCACCCTTAATCAATTGCTCTCTAATAATTAAGCACAGCACAGTCTGAATAATATTCGATTTCATTTAATAACCCACTTTCAAACTGCCCTTGTATCGGGGAATGGAAATCTTTAAATGAACATCTGAACACTACAAGCCAGCAAGTTACTGCATTTATATGGCCCCCTACAGCATCTTTGGTAAATCCACCTGTAGACTCTGCCATAAGGTCTTCACGATCTACGCTGTAAACTAAAAAGTGACATTTTACTTACCAGTTAATGTCCTATCCTTGAGCCCTGCTAGAACAGTCCAGACAAGTGGGTTGTGTTCCCCTACAAGCAGATTGGTGGAGACAGAGAACCAATGAAAAGCTCATGTTTCAATGACATCACTCTCATGCCTCTATTCACCTCAGCCACCAGAGAAACCAGAAGTATATGGGAGAAACATGGGAAGCCTCACACAACCTCAATCGTGGGCAACAGTGAGTAATCAACAGTAGAGAAGTATGTATAGGAAAGTTTAAACCTGGGGTCTCAAACTCCAGTCCTGGAGGGCCGCAAACCAGTCAGGTTTTCAGGGTATCCCTAATGAATATGCATGAGATATATTTGCATACAATGGGGCAGTGCATGCACATATCTCATGCATATTCATTAGGGATACCCTGAAAACCTGACTGGTTTGCGGCCCTCCAGGACTGGAGTTTGAAACCACTGGTATAAACAGAAGGCTGTCAGTAGAAGATGATCCTGCAGAGCCAAGTATAAAAATCACAGCGGACCCAAGGGTACCACAGCAGAAGAAAAGAGCAAATACAGTTTCAGGGGCAGGCTCTGAACTGGTCTAAAAGGACTCAAGGAAAAGACATTAACTGGTAAGTAAAATATCACCTTCCATATTGTCTAGCTAGACCAGTCCAGACAAGTGGGACATACACCAAAGCTATGACTCCACTGGGTGAGAAGTCACAGCACCTCGCAAAATCCTAGAGTCAAAGGCCATGTCCCGCCCACACAGGGTCATCCAAGCAGTAATGCTTGACAAAAGTGGAAAGTGATGCCCATGTTGCCACATGACAAATGTCTGCAGGGGCTACCAAGCTCCATTTCACCCATGCTTGTGCTTGGGTAGAATGGCGCACAAACCCTCCAGAATTGGCCGGTTCCACAACGGATACTCCAAGGCAATTACCTCCTTAATCCAGCACCCCAAAGTCGACTTAACTGCCACATCACCCTTGTATGGGCCAGCAAATAGCACAAAAAGATGGTCGGACTTACAAAACAAAAAATTTGTAATCTCCAGTTACCGGAGACGCACCCTCCGGACATCCACAAGGCAAAGATCCTTGTTCTTCTCCAGACACTGCTCCTTAGAGGAGGAGGGCAGGCATAGGCCGAATGGAAACAGCCTCCCTTGAAAAAGACAGATAAGGATCTTCGTAAGAGAGCCTGCAGCTAGGAAATCCACCTTGTGGAACAAATCGCAACCAAGACCACCGTCGTGAGCGTCAAATCATTCAAAAGTAGTGCGCTTCAATGGCTCAAAGGCCACTGACATCAAGGTTCTGAGCACCAGGGACCACAAACCGGAGAGGATGCAGATGCCAGACCCCCTGGTGAAAGCTAGAGACATCCAGGTGCAAGGGTAGAAACAACAGCCACTGGACCTCGGAAAGAGACCAAAGCTGTCACCAGAAATTTCAGGGAGCTAAGGAAAAGGCTCTTCTCCAGGCCAGCCTGTAGAAAAGCTACCAGAGATGGCACCTTGGCCGCCTCAGAAGCCAATTGTCGAGCGCCACACCATTGCTCAAAGAGGCACCAGACCTGCACATATGCTAGCTTGCTAGATCTCCTCCAGGCACTGAGCAGAGTATCAACCACTGACGGAGAATAGTCCTTGTGCATTAGCCATCTCCTTTCGAGAGCCAAGCCGTAAGTGAGAAGGGAACAGAGTCCTCCAGGACAATCATCCCTGCCACAATAGGCCCAGAGACAGAGGCAACTGAAGAAGAGGTGCCTGCAGGAGCAGCATCAGGTCTCCAAACTATGCTCTCCTCGGCCAATCTGGTGTTACCAGGACAATCCAGCCCAGGTGGCTTTCTATATGCCGAATCACATGCCCCATCAGGGACCATGGAGGAAACACATACAGCAGGTGCTGACTTGGCCAAGGCTGGGCCAGGGCATCAACACCCTCGGACCCATCTCCATACAGCGACTGAAGAAGTAGCCAACTTTGGCACTGGAGTGGTCACCATCAGATCCATTTCAGGGTGACCCCAGCGGCGCAGAATCAACACAAACTCCTCCTGACTCAACTCCTACTCTCCAAGATCCAGAGAGTGCCGGCTGAGAAAGTCTGCTGCCACAATGTTCACTTTGGCAAGGTGCTGAGGTGACACAGCTAGGAGGTTCTTCTCCACCCAAACAGGAGAGCCATTTCCAGAGCTACCCCAGCATTCTTTGTGCCACCTTGCTGATTGACATAAACCACTGCCGTGGCATTATCTGAAAACACTTGAAAAGCCCGACCCTCAACAAGTGGCCAGAAATGCAAAAGAGTCAGCTTGATGGCCCTCGCCTCAAAGCAGTTGATGGACCACACCACTTCCACACCACTTCCCTGCAGTTCCAACAGCTCTGCGCCATACGGTCTTGGTAATGGGCTCCCCAGCCCAAGAGACTGGCATCCATTCTCAGGAGAATCCAGGAGAAATCGTCCAGTGGCAAGCCTTTCCTCAGATGATAGGGTTACTGCCACCACCGCAGGCTGGACTTCACCATCAATGGGAGCATCAGCCTGCAAACTCCTGAGAACTCAGGGACCACCGAGTCGCATGTGAGCAAGCACCCACAGCACTATCTCTATGGTCGCCACCATCAATCCAAGGAGATGAAGATAATCCCAGACACTGGGAGCCTGCTACGCACATAACAGTGCCAGGCAATCCAACAGTCTTGACTTTCTCCTCTGGCAAGTAAACTACCTACTTGGGTGTCAAAACATGCCCCCAGAAACTCCAAGGACTGGAAAGGCAACAGCTGACTCGTTCCCTGATTGATCACCCAGCCAAGGCTTTCCAAAAAAGGACACCACTTAGGATGTCACCTGAGACACTTCTGAAAGGGAACAGGCCCAAAAGAACCAGTCATCCAGGTAAGGATGAGCACAGATCCCTCGGTGCCACAGCCACGACCACCACCTTGACCTTGGAGAACGTCCTTGGGGCAGTGGATAGCCCAAAAGGGAGGATGAGAGCCAAGCAGTGCAAACAGATATACTTTTGTTGATCTGCTAAGATCGGCATATGAATATACACCTTGGCCAGATCCAGAGAAGCCAAGAATTCCCCTCAGTGCACTGCTTGAATCACAGAGCGCAACGTTTCCATCCGAAAGTGTTGGACACACAAGTGCTCGTTGATCCCCTTGAGGTGTAGAATGGACCAGAAGGAACAGTCTTTTTTGGGCAACAAGAAATAGATGGAGTATCTGCCCTTGTCCTATTTGTCTTGGGGGGAAGGGCAGATACTCCATCTATTAGTCACAGCAACTTGTCCAAGGTGGTTCGCACAGCGGCACTTTTGATCACAGACTCCCAAGAGGAGATGATGAAGACATCCAGAATTAGCTCTTTGCATTCCAGGACACAGCTGAACTGAATGGTGCCTAGCACCGAGAGATCCTTGGTAACCTGGGCCCATTCCTGAACGAAAAGGCGAAGCCTGCCTTTAAACGGAGGAACCAGCGAATGGGCTCCCAAACCTTCACTGCGCAGCCAGTGAGGGTCCTCCTCTGGAAGGGAACAGAGACCCTGGGCCCACAAACTCCTCAAAAGGACTGAGAATGGAGCCTGAAGCTGAGAGGAAGAAAGGTTTTCCAGGTCGATAACAACAACAAAAGTCCTGAGACCCCCAGGGATCCGGTCCCGCGCCCTCGGGAATGGGTGGAGGCCGACGAGAAAGGGGCACTAGCCCACTTCACATGCCCCCTGGACCTGTCTTCTGAAAGGCAGGAAAGATTTTGTCTCGCCCAGGTCCTTCATCAGCTTTTCCAAATCGGCTCCAAAAAAACACTTCCCCTTAAAAGCCAGTTGGGCCAATCAGGCTTTAGAAGATAAGTCCACTGCCCAGTGCTGGAACCAAATCAATGCTGTGACACTGTAGTCAGGGCACCATCTCTGGCCGTCAAATGTACCAGGTCATACATGGTATCAGAACGGAAGGCCATAGCAGACTACAAAAGAGAGGTATCATCATCCAGCGGAAGAGACTGAATCCACTAGAAAAGGGCTTGAGACGTCAGAATGGCATATACTGCCAGCTTCAGAATAGCAGCCACCAGGGCAAACTGGTTCTTAAAACAAATCCATCTTACGGTCCAGAAAATCCTTTAAAGCTAATCTACCTTTCACAGAAATGGTGGTCCGCCTGGTTACCGCTATGACTGCGTATCCACCTTGGGAATATCAAACCATTCAATGCACTCCTTCTCTTGGAGAGCGTAGATCTTCTTACACATCCTTAACCCCATAGGCAGGGAGTCAGGAGAGTCCCACTTCAACCGGATCTTATCCTCCTTCACATCTGGGAACAGGAAGACAATAGTGAATTTACGCACCCCTTGAAGGAACTGGTGCACCTTCGGCTTCTGCTCTGTGCCAGAAGCATCCATAAAGTTCAAGGCTGATGAGACTCTAGCAATCAATGCCACCAGTTCCTCCTTCCAGAATAGGCGCATCACTCTGGCCTCTTCACAGTCTGTCAGAGCCCAGTAACAAGCCATCTGAATACAAATCATAGTCAAAATCTCAGAACGATCCCAGCTGTTCTCCATCTCTGGGGGATCCTCGCCAGGAATGCTTAGCCAAAGGGAATCTAACAGGGCTTCTACTCTCAGCCCGCCATGCAGGAAACTGCAACTGGGGACACCCAGAGGCCACAGGGTCCGAATTTCCACACCAGAAGGACCAGGCCTACTACAAAAAAGTAAAGAATTCCAGGGAGGGCAATCCGAAGTCTAGAAGCTCTCCTCTCAGAAATTACTCCCTCCCCCTAAACATCAGGGGGCACAGCCACCGAAGACCCCTAGAGGACGAGAAGCAGCTCACAGAACAGTCGCCGGACTCTTCAGCCAGCTGGATATCCTTATCGATAGCAACATCCATCACCTCCTGCTCTGAGGCAGGCAGGCAAGGCTGGACTAACTGCATCCCCTGGCTGAGAAAGGGGGCACAGGCCTTCTACGGATGATACAAAAGCTGTCGTGCAAGAACAGCAGAGTCCAGAGAAGAGGCACCTTGCTTGCCACAGTTCAGTTTCCTGGAAAAAGACAGAGAGTTAAGGCAAATATCACAACAGCGCTCACTAAGGCCGCAGCGGCCCAACGGCATACATTATATGCACTCTTACTGTGACACACATTAACGGCACTTTTGTAGGCACGCATGTTGGAGCCGCTTGGGTGGAACACATGAACAGACCGTGCGACCACAAGACACAGAAGGAGAAAAAGCTACTAATGTGTGCAGAAAATGGTAGGAAACCCTCATACTATGCCAACAGTCATCAGCAGTCTACCCCGAATTGCATCCCACACAGATGGAATCAGGAGCCCCCAACAAGAAGCACAGTGACGAGGTCAAGCCTTGGTACTCACCCCCAGAGTCCCAGGTTTAGGATCCTTGCTGGGCTCAGTTCTACTTCCCTGCAACCGTTTCACTGGCTTTGTAGCACTGTGTTTAAGGTGGCTGGCAGGCAGATCCCTCTGAGAGCCTTCTGCAATCTTCAGGAGAGATCGGGGGGGAGGGGGGGTCGCACTGAGGTTATATGAGGCTGCTGCACTCTCCCAGATCCTTCCAAATCCTTCTAAAGTCTGGCTGCTCAGCAGACTCTTATCATGATAAGCACGTGGAGCTGAACCAATTTTCCCTCCTCCTATGGCTACAGAGGAGTGGAGGAGTAGCCTAGTGGTTACAGCAACTGCCTAGTACCCAGAAGATCAAGGGTTCAATTCCCACTGGCACTCCTTGTGACTTTGGGCAAGTCACTTCACCCTCCATTGCCTCGGAAGCAAAGGCTGGCAATCTACTTCCGGTGATACACTGCCAAGAAAACTCAGAGGTAGCTGGGTCGCTATGAGTCAACACTGACTTGATGGCACTAAAAAAAAAAAAAATGGCTACTGAAAGGCCGCAGTCGTGGAGCCTCCCACATTGCCCTCAAGGTGGTTGTTAATGAACGTTTAATCAATCTTTTCCTCTCAATCTTCAGATTTTCTTCAGAGAGGAGAAAATCCATGCATCATCTGGTGGAGACAAAGAAATACTGAAGAGACCTCTGGTGGCTGAGGCGAATAGAGGCATGGAAGGGATGTCATTGAAAACTGGTATAAACAAAGAACCAATGAAAAGACCAATCTGCTGGTAGTGGAAAACAACCCACTTATCTGTACTGGTCTAGCAGAATGATATGGAAGGTGTTTTTCTTTATCTTTCCAATCACAGCATGCAAAAATTGTTTCCATCTGAAAATTTGCTTCTATGCAGTTCATAATCCCAGAGAAACCCCCGACCACAAGAGGCAAAAAAACAAGGCATATCCAGTTATTTAGACTCAGCACACTGAATTTTCATACATATGCTCGGAGCTTGCTTTGTTCATGGAATTTCTTAGTACATTCAAAGCCCGATTTTGTATCAGGCCATCTAAGCAGAAAACAGGACATCTATGTCTGGACATGTGTACTTACCAGAGCATCTGATAAAATATGCATAAGGATGCAGAAAGGGCATGTTTAGTTTGCAGCATGCACAGCAGAACTGCTAAAAATGCAGCAGCATCATGGGGTTTGTGCCAGCAGTTACACACTTACATGTGACAATTTTGTATTTAAGCAACAGATTTTTTTTTAACCTGACCATCCAAGAGGAGCTAATTAAGAGCCATGCTAGAAATTTTAAAAGTTGGATTTTAGATTTGTTTTAAACAGCAGAGATGTAAGCACACTTGCCCCTCAATCCAGGGCTGGTTCAAGGACATGAGGTATCCTAAGCAAACCCTCATTCCTACTGCCCTAATGCAAACAGGAAATCTGTGTCAGAGGGAGCCGAAACAGATGGTTAAAGCAAGCAACTAGAGCAACACAGTGTCAGAGGCTTTGGGCAAGGGCTGCTTTATGGTTTATGATTTATTTAGACTTGATATACTACCCTTAACCAGGAATAGCAGAGCAGTTTACAATATAAAAACAATAAAATGCAATAGCTTAAAAGAGAAAAAAAATGTAAAAAGGCAAAAAGAAAAGCACAATGAAACACACCCAAGAGCCAGATCCCTAAATGAGTATTGCCAATTGTGCCCTGATCACTCCTGCAATCCCAAGGTGAAAAAGAAAAATTAGACTTACCTGCTGATCCTTAAGGAACTCCAGTCCAGTCCCAACCTCTGGGTAGTGTACTTCTTCCATCAGCTTGGAGACTGAGCATGTCATCTTTTTGATGACACTAGTGTACTTATATCTAGGGCAGCAGCAGAATGGGATAGTGTTGACGGCGGAGGATCACATTTCTGTGACAACCGCAACACCACCAAACTTAAAACTGCGCGGAAGGCCCGGCAATCTACTTCTGTATCTTGCCATGAAAACCCAATGGATAGTTACAACAAAACAAATTGTGCTATAGTGCTGGAAGATGAGACCCCCAGGTCTGAAGGCACTCAACTAGCTACTGGGGAAGAGCTGAAGACTTTTCAGAGTAAAGCCAGCATTTATGATGTGGTTGGATCAAAGCCCTCGCTTAATCTCTATTCGTCTAGGAATGCCTATCAACACAACTATAATTCAAGTATATGCCCCAACAACAGCTACAGAAGAGAATGAAATTGAAGAGTTCTATGAACAAGTACAAGCTGAAATTGACAGAACATGCAAACAGGATATCCTGATAGTCATGGGTGACTGGAACGCAAAAGTTGGCAACAAAGAAGAAGGCAAAGTAGTTGGAAAATATGGACTTGGCAACAGAAATGAAGCTGGAGAAAGACTGATATAATTCTGCAAGACCAACAACCTATTCATCTCAAACACCTTCTTCCATCAACACAAGCGGCGACTGTACACATGGACTTCACCCAATGGATTGTATAAAAATCAAATTGACTACATCTGTGGAAGTCAACGATGGAAAAGTTCTATAACATCAACAAAGACAAAACCTGGAGATGACTGTGGTACAGATCATCAACTACTAGTATGCAAACTCAAGCTAAAGTTGAAAAAGAGCACACCACTCATGAAAGCAGCAAAATATGACCTTGAGAATATACCACTGGAATTTAAAGACTGCCTGCAAAATCGATTTGCTGCTTTAGATACAAATGACAGAGCTCCAGAAGAGTTATGGAATGACATCAAGAAGGTTGTGTTGGAAGAAAGCGAGAAGTCTCTACAAAAGGTGAAAAAGCAAAAACAGCCAAAATGGATGACGGAAGAAACTCTGAAAATTGCCCAGAAACGCAGAGAAGCTAAAGCCAGAGGAGAAAGAAAGACAACAACAGAACTCAACAGAGATTTCCAACGTGCAGCAAGACAGGACAAGGAAAAGTACTACGACGACACATGCAAGGAAATAGAAGCAGAAACTATTAGAGGAAGAACAAGATCGGCTTTCCTAAAGCTACGAGAGTTAAAGAAAAAGTTCCAGCCTTGAATTGGAATGTTACAAGATGCTCAAGGTTCTATGTTGAATGATGCTGAGAAGATCAAGAAAAAGTGGAAGGAATATACAGAGTTTTTATACGATAAAGATCAAGTGGACCAACAGCCGTTTCAACCTGTACCTTATGATCGGGAACCACTGGTGATGAAAGAAGAAGTTGAAGCAGCATTGAAAGCCTTATCAAAGAACAAAGCACCAGGCATTGATAGCATTCCCATAGAAGTATTACAGCAATCTGATGCAGCTGTTACCGTACTTACAAGGCTCTGCCAAGAAATATGGAAGACAACATCATGGCCAACTAACTGGAAAAGATCTGTGTTTATACCAATACTAAAGAAAGGTGATCCAAATGACTGTGGAAATTATCGCACAATCGCTCTGATCCCACATGCCAGCAAGATTCTACTGAAGATTATTCAAAAGAGACTACAACCATACCTGGAACAAAAACTACCTGAAGTGCAAGCAGGGTTCAGGAAAGGACGAGGAACGAGACACATCATTGCGGATGTGAGATGGATCCTTGAAAAGACTAAAGAATACCAAAAGGATATCTATTTATGCTTTATCGACTATAGCAAGGCTTTTGACTGTGTAAACCATGAGAAACTCTGGGCCACATTAAGAAGCATGGGTATACCAGAACACCTGATCGTACTCTTGCACAATCTGTACATTGATCAAGAAGCAACAGTTCGAACGGAACAAGGAGAAACAGAATGGTTTAAAATAAGCAAAAGGTGTAAGACAAGGCTGTATACTTTCCCCCTACCTGTTTAATTTATATGCAGAACAAATCATCAGAGAAGCAGGATTGTATGAAGACAACAGAGGTGTGAAGATTGGTGGAAGACTCATCAACCACCTTCGCTATGCTGATGATACCACATTACTGGCTGAAAGTGAAGATGATCTGAAACATTTGCTTCTCACAATCAAAGAACATAGTCTCAAAATGGGCCTGCACCTTAATGTAAAGAAGACAAAGATCATGACAACTGGCATAATCAACAGGTTCATCGTTGAAGAAGAAATTGAAATCGTGAACAACTTTAACCTACTTGGATTAACTATCAATAAAGAAGCAACAAGCAGTCAAGAAATCCGATGACGCATTGCTCTTGGCAGAATGGCTATGAAAGACCTAGATAAGATTCTCAAGAGCAGAGATGTCTTTCTCCATACAAAGATTTGACTTGTTCAAGCCATGGTATTTTCAATAACATCATATGGATGTGAACGCTGGACAGTGAAAAAGATAGACGGGAAGAAAATTGATGCCTTTGAATTATGGTGCTGGCGGCGAATACTGTGTATACCATGGACTGCCCGAAGAACAAACCAGTCGGTACTAGAGGAGATCAAACCTAAGCTTTCTTTAGAAGCTCAGATGACAAGACTTCGCCTTTCATACTTTGGACACATCATGCGAAAAGAGAGATCATTAGAGAAAGACATCATGTTTGGCAAGATAGAAGGTCAACGCAAAAGAGGAAGGCCAGCAATGAGATGGATCGAGACAATAACAGCAGCTACGGGTACCAATCTGTCAACAATGAGCAGCCTGACTCAAGACCGAACACAATTTAGGATAGCTATCCAGAGGGTCGCCATGAGTCGACTCCAACTCGACGGCACTTAACAACAACAGTGTACTTATGCAGCTGACACCGCCTACCAGCCCCAGTACCTATTGACAAAACAGACTCAAAGAAGCAACAAATAAGTAGTTAAACATGCAACAAACACTTCTACGCCTAAATAAACTAGTACCCCCTCCAAACCCTGGGAAGAATACCCTGCCCCCCCCCTTCAGGATGAGGAGGCCTACCTGTTGAGCACCCGAGCAACTCCAACCAGCGGGGAACAAGCAACCGGCAACTCTTCCGGTCCGCCCCCCCCCCAAACGCCGATTACATCCCACTCCCCAGCTCTTCCTGGCCACTTTCTCCACCAAAAGAATCAGCTTCAGGACTACGGGGGGGTGCACAGATTATCACAGAAAGCACTCAGGGAGGGTTCCCGGACTGGACTGGAGTTCCTCAAGGAGCAACAATTAGCAGATAAGTCTAATTTCTCTTTCCTTATCGTCCCTCGAGTCCAGTCTGCATCTCTGGGATGTATCAGAGCAGTTAAACTATTGGGAGGGACCCACACAACCAGCCTGAAGCACTGCCATTCCGAAACAAGCATCCCCCGCTGCCTGGACATCTGGGCGATAATGCTTAGAGAAAATATGCAGCAACAACCATGTTGCCGCCCTACAGATCTCCACCAGTGGAACTAAACTATACTCTTCCCATGAGGCTCCCTGAGCCCCCGTGGAATGCGCTCACAACCCCGTCGGCACTGCTTTACCCTTCAAGATGTACGCCGACACAATTGACTCCCTGATCCATCTGGAAATGGAGGCCTTAGCTGCCGCCTCACCTTTGTTCAACCCGCCAAAACAAAACCAACAGATGGTCCGATCTCCGAAAGGACGATGCCCTTTTCACATACCTTCGCAAGGCTCTTAACATCCAATCAGCGCAGCTGCAGAGCATCCGTGCTCACCATAGCCCTTGCCCATGGGACTAGCTCGAGGTTGGCCGCCATGGTCCCAAGAACTTGTAGGTAATGCCATGCCGACGGTCTCGCCATCTTCAGGATCTGCTGTATCAACTGTCATAGCTCCTATGCCCAGCGATCCAGCAGGAAAGCCCTGCCCACGTGCTCCCAAATACTCTAGCTCCTGGGCCAGCCGTAACTGACTCTTGGCCAGGTTGACCCCCCAACCGAGACTTTAAGGAACTCCACAACTCGCATTGTTGATCTTTTGCTGTAGTCCCTGGACTTTGCCTGGATCAGCCAATCGTCTGCCAATTGTCTAGGTATGGGTGGACGAGAACCCCTTCCTTGCGGAGAACTGCCGCCACCATCACCATGACCTTGGTGAAGGTATGGGAGGGACGGTCGACAGACCGAAGGGCAATGCTCAAAACTGGAAATGGCCCCTTGGCACTGCAAAACGGCAAAACTGCTGATGTTCTGGACGGATGGGAATGTGCAGATACACCTCCATGAGATCGAGACACACCAAGAACTGTCCACTCCCTACCACCACTATTACTGATCTCAGCATTTCCATGTGGAAATGCAGTACCTGGAGACAGCGGTTCATGCCCCTGAGATCGAGAATCGGGTGAAAGGAACCTTCGTTTTTGGGCACCACAAAATAAATGCAGTATCAACCACAACCATACTGGTCTCACGGAACCGGTTCCATGGCTCTCAGCTGCAGGAGACTTGTCAAGGTCTCTTCTACTGCCACCGACACCACTGTGTCCACTTTGGGCGATCAAAAGAGCTCTCGTTCTTGCTCCAGCAGTGGGTACAGGAGTGTCATGGATCGCACCCCTTTAAGACCAGCCCCCGTCAGATCCCACTCATCCTGGATCATCTGCCATACTACGCCATGTACCGGGAAGACTTTCTGCGATTTCCACACTATCTGAAGCAACGGATCCTCCAGCGCCTCTTCCTCTGCTGGGAGGTTAGCGGGCATATTCAGGACCTTAAGGGATTCCAAGATGAGCATCGGTAGCTCCTCCCAGCAGACCTTGAACAAGCCAGGCCTCCTGTTCTGGGATCTCTCCTCCTGCAGATCTAGCTCCGTGTCGAGATCTTCCCTATCCAGCCCCTCCAACAATAGCAAATGCTGCCACTCCTCTGAGCCTCTAGCCCACTTAGAAGCCACTGTCCCATACACGTGCTCTTTTACATCAGACGCCCTCTTAGTCCTGCATTCCGGGGCTGAGGAGCTGCTTGCCAAGCCCTGATGACATAGGCAAAATGCCTTATGCAAAAGTAAGACAAACTCTGGTGAGAAGTCCCCCAGGAGCCCTATTGCTCCCTGGGTTTGAGGGGTGGATGGTCCAGGCATCGCGCAGGAACCGGATCCATTGAAGGTAGCACGGTACCCCCCCCCCCCCCAGGGACTCTCCTGTCTCATCCCATCCTGCAGGCCCTGCTCCAATGACTTAGCTTCTTGCATGCAGTCTAGGCAAATGCCTGCCTCAGAGATTGCTCCACATCGGGTCCCACATATCTTGAGGATTTTTAGACTGCGCTACCGTGTTGTACCTCAAAAATATGAAATGGACCTCACACTGATCTAATCGGACTGACACTTTCTCCGAATAAAAGTTTACATTTTAATTATAAGTAATACAAATGGCTATAAGGAGTACAGCTTCCCTTACAAACAATATCACAAATTCAGTAGGTACAAAGTCTGGGCTAAGAGACAAGGGATGATCATGTCAGGTTACTCACTGACCATAGACAGATGGAAGGAATTCATTTGTCTCCTAACCAATGACTGTCTCTGTCTTTCTAGTTACTGTATATACATTTCTTGTGTGCAGGTACTTCCTGTTTTTCACAGAACAAAACTGTATCTACACAAACTACTACAAATCTATATGCAGCACCTTTTCCTGCTTATCTTTCATTTATTTCTGTCTCTGACTTTTTGCCAGACCCTTCTCAGGAAACGGTCACAATGTCTCAACAAACTGCCAGTTACATTACTTGACCAGGCACAGCAGCTCTCTGAAATCTGTCCAGCAACAAGACAATAGCACATTTAGTTAAGCTTTCTGCATCAAATCATTGTGTACTGAATAAGTTTTGAGCTGTATAACACAAGGAATGCTTAAGGATGTGGCATGAAGTGGGGTTCATCCCCCTTGATACCATCACATACCAGGCACTGCAGTCTGGCTGGCATGGTAGGAAGGGCTGCGGGTACTCCCCAGAAATGCCCTCAATCTGTACTCAGGTAGGTAGAAGAATCCCTAGCACAGTGCACCTCTACAGGCTCAGAGCACTAGAGTACCTGAACTAAAATAAAACCAATTTACCGAAATCTAATTAACTGAAACTGAAATTGAAAGGAAACTGCAAATGGCCCCCTAGGAAGAAGCTGCTCTGTCCTGCTTTATTCTCCAGTGGCTGCCTCTCCCGAGTGCCCAAAACACAGCAGGGGGTTAAAACACACGTGGGCCTGAAGAAGAAAACGTGCCTAAACACAGTGGGGGGAGTTTCCCGTGCCGCCACAGGCTCCCAAACACTAGGCTGCAGATCACTCTCTGTCTCCTCATGTTCCGGCGGTTGCTAGGGGTTCCTGCTGTCCTCCCTCTACCGGTCTTACCATGGAGCCTCTTTGCTGCATGGCTTTTCTACCCCTCGTGCTCAGCCTTCCTTCCTGGCTTCGGCGCTGAGGGGAGTGACTCGGGGCTGCCGACTTTCAATCCCGTCAATCAACTGCTGCCCCCACAGCAGCCCCCACAGCAGCTCCTCACCTGATAATGTGTTTGGGAGCTGCCAGAAGTCTCAGACTGAGGAAGACCCCCACAGACCTCCACTCCCAAAATCCCTGGGGGGTGGGGGGGAGAAGGAATGTTCTCCCCTTAGCCCTGTTGTCCCTGGGTTCATTCTGATCCGTCTGATTTTTTTTCTGCCTTTAAAAACAAATAAACCCGCACCTCAAATAAAAAGGAAACTAACTAAATCTATCTCCTTAGTTGTCCCTTCAGTGAGTCCAGCACCCAGGCTCACTACCTCCTCCAGCTGCTTAAAGACTGAGCATACTGGGGCTGGTAGGTGGTGCCAGCTGCATAAGTACACTAGTGTCATCAAAAAGATGACATGCTCAGTCTCCAAGCTGCTGGAAGAGGTATACTACGCCGATGTGTGGGAGTGGACCGGAGGAATGATAAGGAACAAGCAGCTAGCTGCTTCAGACTCGGTGTAAATGCCAATGTCTAAGATTTGCAAAGTATGTGTGCATTAGCATTGGCAAATCAAATAGACATGTATACTTTCCAGGTTCACCTATAAACATACCCCTTTGAAATCGTATGTGTTGTGGATCTACACATTAGTAACAGCTTTCTAAAAACACTATTCTGATGCATAGGGCATTTAAATGTGGAAACATGTGGCATTTAGATATGTAAGTAGTGAGCAGCCTTCTAAAATGTGCTGGACTGAAACAAGTGGGTGAGAAGGACTTTCAGTCATCTATAATCAAGGTATTCCTGGCACATGAGAAGCAAACTATTTAACAGAATGCCTGAAGCGAAGCTTTGTTGGTCTTACTGCTTAAATAAATGTTTTATATGCCTGTATATGTCTTTTGCACTGCTGCACATTAGCAAGTCGATGACCTGGCTTCAATTACAGGAGTCATCAAGGATGCAATGGGGGCAGCACGTACATCCCATGGAAAGGAGGCGGCTCAATTCCACAAAAGGGTGATATCTGCTAGCTGCATTTAGGGCCCCGAAATGTGGGGATCAACACCCCATACTGCCTGTTGAAAATGGAAAAACGCCTGTAAATGCAGAATCCTGGGGCCGTAGCTCCGAGGCCAGTGCTGTGTGAACTGGAAGCCTAGAGGTGGCAGCAACTAACAGTTTAAAAGCAAAAAATATGAACATGTCCATACATTTTCTTAGGTGTCTCATTCTCAAGCAATAACACATCACAGTTAATTGGGTGAAATTGCTAGACATTTTTGAAACAAAATATGTTGTAGACTCTTTTTACTAGTATATCACAATTAAGTCAGTTATTAGGGTAAGTAATACAAACAAAACAGAAAAGAAAAGGAAGAAATCTTCTAAAATGAAGCTCTTCTTTTGGCACAGCTACACGAGGCGGCCAAAATGCAGTACCTACGAGTATCCTTTACTCTTAGTACTCCATGTGCTCATTTATGTACAAAGGACCAAGCAATGTCTGAAGAGAAGGAAGCACATGATGCCTGCAAATATATTTTTTGAAGCACAATACAAGACCATTAATTTTCTGAACTCTGCATTCCACTTTGCACTGTCTGATCCTTATACTCAAATAGCACTCATGCAGGCTACGGGGTAGACACTATAGCATTTTCTACCTGCTCCCTCTACACTGGCATTAAATAAGAGTTAGAGGGAGCTTCCATAAGGCAAGGCAGAAGTACCAGGTTAACTTATTTTTGGGGGGGAGGGGGTGGCTCTTGGGAAGAGATGCTTTTCAACATTCTTTACTTTTATTTATGAACAAATGCAAGCTATCTGAAATCAGGGAATGTAGTGCAAAGTCCCTGCTGAAGGAGCATGAGATTTCCTTACCAGGAGCAGCGCCAGCAACTTGAAAAATGTGTACAGTGCGCCTTCAGATTCAGCAGTCAAGTCATTTAAAACTGCTTCACATCTCAGCTACGAAGATAAATAGTTGCAGCGGCTACAGCTTTTCAACATGCCTCTATTCTTGCGGTGTTATGCTTAAATGGAGGAGTGGCCTAGTGGTTGGGGCAAGGTACATCAGGCCGGAAGGTCAGGGGTTCAAATCCCACTAGAGGACAGCAACCTTGGGCCAGAAGGACTGGGGTTTCTAGTCCCACAGGTGCTCCTTGTGGTCTTGGGCAAGCCACTTAACTCTCCATAGCCCATGTTCCCTGTAAAATAGTTATCTCCAAGTTATAATGCCCTGTTCAATGTAATTTCAGTTTGTTCTATGTAAACCGCACTGATGCAGAATAGCACGGTATATAAGAGAATGTAAATAAATAAATAAAATAAAAATAAATAAATGATTCTTAAAAAGTTATTTGACTGACTTGAGTCTACATCTGACAGGGCCTGGAGCTGGATCATTTCCTGGGCAGCTCTTTGCCAGGTCTCAAGAGTTAGGGAGAGAGTCTAAGTACTTCCAGAAAGAGGGAGCTTAAAAAATACAGCTTCTAGTTCAAGAACTGATGTCCTCATTTTCCCCTCTGCAAGCTGCAGTCACTGGACAGGAAAGAACCTCAAACTAACCATTTCATTTTCTACTTTGTGCCTTAGCTTGCTTCCACCCCCCCACCCCCCCCCCCCATCCATCTTTCCTGTGAGCTCCTAACTGCAAGCCCCTTTCTTCCTCCTGTTAAGGTCTTACATAAAGGAAGTAGATATAGTTCTTAGAAAGTAAGCCCTCTGGAACAGGAAACCACCTTTAGTACCTGAAATATTACTTGCCTTCAGTTGTGATTTGGAAATATGAGAAATTAAGACCAAAGCCAACCCTACCCCACCGCCCCTAAAGTTTACAGCTAAACCTGAACCATCTGCAGCAAAGCCATCTGGACCCCATAAATCTCTTCAGAGCCTAAAGCGTCCCCCTTCCCCCTGGCAGAAAGGGGTGTAATCACTGCCTGCTGTCTTGCCCATTGCTACTGAAACGGCGCTGGCTCAGCACTTCATTGTTTAACCTGCGTATGGTGAGAGTGTGAGCCTGTGCTCTTTCACCAGGATTTTAATGGTAATGAGCAGGATGAGAGGCAAGACCCTCCTTATGCCTGCAAAGGGCTTTGGAGGATCAGCGTAGTCCTGGGGGCTCAGTTGGGCTTCAAGAGCTTTCTAGGTAGCCTTGGTTGAAAGGGGTGGGTAGGTGATGTGAGAATGGGATCTAAGTAAGTCCACTATTCTGTCATGAAGGTGGAGATCAGCATCTGGGTGCTACAATGTTGGGCAGAAAAGGAGTGGGAGTTGCTAAAGGACCTAGTACAATGAGATCACCTTTTCCACTCCTTGTTCGTTTTCTCACAATTATGTGACCATGAGATTTATTCACGTCTGTGTATAGGGTATGAGCTTAAGTTTCATCCCCCTCATTTAAACAGCAGGTACTTAATTTGTTTCCTGAGCCACATGAGAGCTGCAGATTTTCTAGTGTACCACAAATTAATTACCCAAAACATTTGCTCTTTACAGCAAACTACCCAAAACTCATGAGCCTTCATAAAATAGACAATTCAACCACCCTGGTATTTCCTTATAGGCGTCTTCCCTGAAACCATACCTCTACATTCCCACAAGTCAAAAGCTGTGAAATGGCAGAACTGATTAACGTGAAGCAGCCAACAGCATCATCATCCAGGTTCTCTGCATCACGAGCTTGAATGAAAAATCCTTCAAAGCGGGGCCCAGAAACTGTAACTAAAGCACAGATTAAAGCAAGTAAGTGCCACATAGAAACATTTACTCCATCCAGTCTTCCCCTTTGCCCCCAACCTACTGCGCTCTTAGAGGGCCCTAGGTATTGGTATTGTGGGGCAGGGTACAGAAGTTTCACCATTATTAATGACTTTATTGTTTGTATTGTATTATTGTTGTGAACTGCTTTGTATGGTATCATCAAGAAAGTGGTATCTACATGTTTTATAAATAAATAGGTATGTCCTCAAAAGAATGAGCAATTCCAAGAGTAACTACCATAAAATCAGAATAGCATTTAAACTAGCCAAGGATCAAACCAGAGGAAACATCAGTCTACTTCCTCTCCACTCATATCAAGTGCCAGGAACATGGCTAGCCCTTAAATTCACATTTGCTCTCATGATGGTAATAAAACACAGCAGTGGGAGTTATCAGGCCAGAGGGGCCAGGCTGAAGTTTCAAGTTCAGTTCTTAAATCGGGATCTTGATGTTACGTTTCGGGTGGCACTGCATTAAGGTGGGGTTTGTGGGACTGAAATAATATTCTGCTTTTTGCTGATACTTAATACTAGTAGACTAATCAAATTTCAAACTCAGGCCTCGATGCCGTAAGTGCTGCATTAGAATACTGTGCTAAATTCCAGCACACATTACTCTAACACATATGCTAAAACAGATTTCTACTCCTGATGCAGTAAACTAATGGCATGCAAATTACTGGGTTAAAAAGTGTGACCTGTCAGAAACAGCACATACCGCAGCAGTAATATACAGTCATCTCCCTTCCTGCCAAAGCGTAAGGGGGATTGGTTCACACTTTCGGGAAAGGAGATATCCTCTACCCCCACCCATCCCAAAAAAGAACCAATGAGGAGCGCAATACATGCAACATCAGCATTCTTTACAACACTTTTTTTTAGTGCAACCCTAAAAGAAATACTCGAATAGTTCAATTCCACTTCCCTCTACCCAAATTTAAGGGAGGGAACAGTGGCCTAAGTTCAAATGAGGAGTCTTAGGTTTTTAGGGGCAGAGCATAAACATTACTTATTTTTGAGAAAGTTGCCATGCCACTTCCTTCGAGCTTTCTTCAGTTAAATTACTCAAGGCCAAAAATGAGAAACAGCTAAGATTCTCATTTCTGGCTGCCGGGCCAAGATCTCATGATCACAGTGGTGTGATTTTGTCGCTTTTATCAGGAGACTTCAACCTGGAAGTGGGAGAGAAGGCACTTGAGTGCTTCTTCAGCTACCATGGAGGGAAGGACTCTTATTTTAATTAAAACATGCAGGAGACAAGAGGCGCAGCAACTTACTCAAAAATAATGTTTATCATGCTCTGACAGCCATGCGATACGAGGCAATATACTATTGTAGATTAGGAACTGATGGAAAAATAGAAAACAGAGAGTAGGGCTAAATGGCCATTTTCTTCCAACTGACAAAGGTGAATAGTGGAGTACCCCAAAACTCTGTGCTGGGCCTGCTGCTTTTTAACATATTAATAATGGCCTGGAAATGGGAAACCGAATGAGTGATCAAATCTGCAGATGACACAAAATTAACAAAAGATTTTAAAACATTAGATGACTTTGATAAATTGGGAGACTGGGCATCCAAATGGCAGTTAACATTTAATGTGGACAAATGCAGAGTTATGCACTTAGAGGAAGAACAACCCAAACTACAGTTACACGATGCAAGGTTCCACATTAGGAATCACCACCCAGGAAAAGGATCTAGGCATTATCATGGATAATACATTGAAACCCTCCATCCAGTGTGCAGCAGCAGCCAAGAATGCAAATAGAATGCTGGGAATCATAAGGAAAGGAATGGAGAATAAAACAAAGGATATTATAATGCCTCTGTATCGTTCCATGGTACAACCACACCTTGAATATTGTGTGCAATTCTGGTCACCATATTTTAAAAAGGATTTTGCAGAATTAAAAAAGATACACAGGAGAGCGCCAAAAATGATAAAGGGGATGGAAGGATATCCCTACGAAGAAAGCCTTAAAAGGTTAGGGCTCTTCAACTTGGAAAAGAGATGGCTGAGATTCCGGAGATATGA
Organism: Ichthyophis bannanicus; assembly: GCA_033557465.1. NCBI lineage: Eukaryota > Metazoa > Chordata > Amphibia > Gymnophiona > Ichthyophiidae > Ichthyophis > Ichthyophis bannanicus. The sequence goes on from CM066040.1 coordinate 109,275,935, forward strand.
TAGAGGACTATAAAATAATGAATGGATTAGAACGGGTAAATATAGATCGGTTGTTTACCTCTTCAAAAAGCAGAAAGACTAAAGGGACATGCAATGAAGCTACAATGTAGCACACTTGAGACTAACTGGAGAAAATATTTTTCACTCAATGCGTAATCAAGTTCTGGAATTCGTTACTAGCAAAATGCAATGTGTGCCTTCAAGTCAGTGCTGACTCCTGGCAATCCAGCAACTCCTGGGATTTCTTGGCTGTGTGACTGAAAGTAGATTGCCAAGCCTTTCTTATGAGGCAATGGAGGGTCACACGGAAACACCTGAACCAGCAGCAACACTCTGCGCATGTGCAATACACCACACAGAACCACCTGCAGTGCCTCCATGTGCTCACTTATATACAAAGGATCAAGCAACGCCTGGAGAGAAGGAAGCACATGGTGCCTGCAAATATATTTTCTGAAGCCCAAGGCCACAAGGGGTGCTAGTGGGGTCTCTTGGTTATCAAGCCAGTGCCCTAACCACTAGGTTACTCCTCATGTTAGTGTAGCTGGACTTAAAGACAAGTTTATGGAGTAAAAGTCCATAAACCATTATTAAAGAGAATCAGGAGAACCCACTGTTTAGCAATGGACAGGCAGCATGGAAACAGTGTGTCTTTTGGGAACCTGCCAAGCAATGTTCCCTCTAATTTTCTGTAGGCTGTGTGCGCATAAAATATCAGCTGTGTGCAGCTTTTGAAGGAAGGTTAAAATTTTGTGCGCCACATAACGACACTCGGAGTTATATACTTTAAAATTCGACTACACGTCAGAATACAGTATGTACACCACATTGATTTTAATTAAATTAAATGAAAATAGACGATTACTAAATGAAGCGGGAAATTTCTAGTAATTACAATCATAACTTTTAAATTTTAAGACATCTGTGTTTTCTATCAGAATCAGAGCCGTAATTTTTGTGCGCTCTGTTGTAAAGTATGTGCGCTCGCTCGGTGAGGTGTGCGCACACGCACAACTTAGAGGGAACAGTGCTGCCAAGTATTTGTGACCTTGATTGGCCACTGCTGGAAACAGGATACTGGGCGGATGGACCCTTAGTCTGATCCAATTTGCATATCTTATGTTCTTATATTATATTCTCTGTGTCCCTGCAGAATGAGATTGCTTGCCCCTAACCCCCACCCCTGCAGGGGCTGCTTGGATAGAATTTATGCCACTGGGAAGGAGAAATCAAAAGCTATTTAATTGTAAGCAGCAAAAAAAAAAAAAAAGTGGCTTTCCAAGTTCTGAGAGAACTGCACCATCCTCTTTTGACCACTAGATGTCACCTCTGTAATTGCCTATAGAGAAGAGGGAGCAGACAGCTCTGAAGTCTTCATACAGGATTACTGATCAGTTATGTCCTAAGAAGGAATCACAGAGACCAGCAACAGTGACATGTGAAGCAAATGGAAGACCTAAGTGGGAAACAGCAGGAAGCAGTGATACTGTAAAGAACGTGAAAAAGAGCATCTTCACTCTTGTAATGCCGCTTCTTTAACTCTTATTACACTGGATGCACACTGTACCTTTAATACGATCCCCTGGGGTAAATTCTGTCTTGTCCACTGTTATATTGTGATGGGATGTAGTGGAGGCATGATGTCCATGTCCAGGCTGCATGCTGCTGCAGGCACTTGTTACCTTCCCATTTTCATAAGCAGCTATCGGGCCATAGACCAAAGACAGGGCCGTGATGACAAACGCAATCTCACCCAGCTCCATCTAAACAAATTATAACAAAGAGTCTCCATTCAGCTGAGACAGAACTTTACAAATTTTCTTTCAATTTGGGAGTCAATGGCTAAGACTTCTCCCTTATCCTCCCATTGTCCCAATCAAAGATGAGGAGAAGAGGAGAGGAGAGGAGTGTCCCTTAAGACAAGCTCGACAAAACCTAGGTGTCAGGTCACCATGGCGAATGAAAAATCAGACCTGGCACCTAGGGCTCAGAGCACATGTGGGCTGCAAAAGGCCGTAATCACAGTCAAGACCAGCTCTGTCTGCCCGCGGGGATCATGCAGGCAGACGTGCTGCAGACCTGCACTATCTGTCCACAAGGATCCCATCTCACACATGTAGAAGTGCTGCAGACTGGTGCTGTCTGCCCACAGGGATCCTATCTCCTGCGGGCAGAAGTGCTACAACCACCAGAGCCTGCAAAAGAAAAAAAAAAAAGTTAAAGGCAGGGGGGATTTCTGCACACAGCTAAAGAAATGTAAAGGGGCAGCAGGTTTAATAAAGAATGGTGGGGGAAATGGAGGGCAGGGGTGAGTGCAAGGGGGAGGGTGTGTGTCTGGAAAGGGAAACAGAGCTGGGGGTAGGGAAGGGATAGTTGGAATGGGGGGCAAGGGAATAGTGCAAGCGGCTGGAGGGCAAAATCATGAATGCATGGGAAGCAAAGGCACAATGTGTATCTACCTAAGCAGTAAAGGGTATTCTCAGAGAGGATTTTTCAATGTTTTTATTAATATAAATTATAAAGAAAAGAATTAGAGACTAGGTAGATCTGAAGCACTAAGATCAATAAATGGATCAGTTAACGGTGAACAAACTGGTAAGTAAAGATATTTTAAAGCATGAATTAAAAAGTCTACATGGAAAGAGGTCCTCATGGGTGCAGCACCACCCTCAAGCATTAAACCATGGATGTACCAACCTTGAGGCAGTTGTCTAAGACCACAGTCTCGGGGGTGGGGTTACAGTCAAAGCAAGCCAATAGGTCCTGACAGCAAGGCAAACTATCAGCATGCACTTCTAACTCCATGAAGAATATGCAATTTTCAAAAAGTCTATCTACCCTTGTATTTATTTATTTTATTTATTTATTTAGCTGTATTTATATCCCGCTTTTCACCGGGTCAAAGCAGTGTAACATTGGAGGGGGGGGCGACAATCGAGAGATCAAACTCAGGGGTAGGGGCTATCACCAGGGGGCCAACATTAATGATTTCAGCAAATAATTGGGACATAGACATTGTATTACAGGCTCTTTAGAACATATGTTCCGGGGGGGAGGGGGGAGAGGTAGTCAGTGGCTGGTGGTTGTTTCAGTTCCGAGGTGTTCCTGGAATAAGGCGGTTTTTAGTTGTTTCCTGAATGATAAAGGGTCTCTGTTATTTCTGATGTGGCTTGGTAGAGTTCCAGAGGGATGGTGCGTATAGTTCGAAGGCTCTGTTGCAGGTTCGTTGATTGCATTTGGTTCGTTTATGGGGTATGGTGAGGGAGTTGGTGGTGGTTTGTCTGGTTGTTCTGTTGTGGGCTGGACGGTGCAGTGGTGTGTGGAGCTGGGAAATCTGCATTTGGTAGAGAGCTTTGTGTGTAAGTAGGGTGGATTTGTATTTGATTCGTGCTTCAAGGGGGAGTATGTGTAGCTCCCTCAGGATTGGGGTGATGCCGTCTTGTAAGCACCTTTTGGAAATCTCCCTCGTATATATTTACAAAAGTTTAGTATTTCTAAGGATGATGTTCAAATGTGCATTTTTATAGCATTGTTTTGGGAGGGATGATGCAAAAATTATTTTGATTGTTGAGTTTAATTTTCAAAATCTTGGAGGGACGTGAAGAGCAGGGCTGGCTCTAGAACTGGTTCAAGGTGTTGGCGCTCTAGGCAGTCCTTAAACCTTACACCCCTCTTTGCTGTCAAAATCTATTGTTTAGGTTTGAATGCCCTGCTATGCGCTGCTGCCCCCACTCCTCCCTCCCTCCCTCCCTCCCTCCCCCCCCCCAGAAGTTACCATTCTAGGCAATCGCCTAGATTTTGCCTAATGGTTGAGCTGGCCCTGGCTAAGAGTCTAAAAGTTCATTGTGAGGGGTGCAAGACTAAAGGTTTGACTAGGATACCTAAATATCCTTGCACTGGCCCTGTAAAACACCTTTAGGTAAAGTAGAACGGCTGTTGCCTCCTTAATCTTTTTAACAAATAATAACCGAATAATATCTCCCACAACTATATCCAGCAAACAAGGGAAACATACAAAAACAAACATTTTTTTGTCGGAACGTTTACCATGAAGAATCCACTCCTTCTCGTGGTGTAATTTTCCTTTTTTATCTTTTAATCTTAATCTTTTTGGCAACAAAGCAATGGAGGCAAACAAGTTGTAACCGAACTTTTTTTTTCTTACTGGTCTAACATATCTGACTAGACCTGTGCTTCCTCAAGCAGGTCCGTGCAGAATAAACACTGTGGGTGATGCAATAGAGCAACTCTGCAAAGTGCATAGTTGTTGATCCAGAAACAAAAGCCACTAGATCCCACCTAAGGATTGAGCAAACCCAAACGAGGGTTCCTCTCCTCCCCAAGCTTCATATTTAGTCCATCAATCACAGTTCCAAAGAGAAAATTATCCTTTTACGTATTTTTCGAAACTGCCTCATTACCTCGTGTGCAAGCGTGAGGCTCTTCTCATTTTAGCAGCAACAGATTCCAGGGAGAGTTAGTCTTGCACGTTTATACACGCCATACGTTTGCGGGCTACCGAATTACGAGTCACGTCCTCAAAAGCTGACCCCCTCTCACAGCACCCTGCCTTTCCCACCCAGCCACCACCTCCTCCTCCTCCTCTTCGCAACTCAGCGAACGGAAACAGACCGAGCATGTCACACGGAACCACCTGCACCGGCAGCAACACTCTGCGCATGTGCAACACACCACACGGAACCACCTGTAGCACTGTGCGCAGGCGCGAGAGCTGGGTGAGTGCGCATGCGTTGGGGCACGTGTGTGTTTGCTATAATCCTTTTGTCCTGGACCTGGCTATGCGTTTTTTAACTGGATTATAAACGCTATAGCGTGTTCTTTGTTTCTTGATAGAGGGGGCTGTTTCAGGGAAAGAGGGAGGCGGAGGAGCGTGCTGCCTCTTTGCAAAGGATCCAGTAAGGGTTTTTAACAGGCGCTTCTTTTAAGGGAAAATATAGAAACCCAAAGTAGTATTTGCATTTGCTTTCAGCCGCTAAATCATTTTGAATAGAAAGCACGAGCACTTTACCAATAAAATAAGTTTCATCGGCTAGAAGGCTTGCGCATGCTCTCTTTGGCGAGAACGTAACTGCGGTTTTACTTCAACTAGGTCCGTGACCCATCGGTGATAATTGGGAGCTTTTGAACAGCAACAGTTAATCTATTTGACTCGCACGTTCTCAGTGGAATGAGCAAGGAGGCAGTTACAGGACCGTCGCCTCCACTAGGAAAACTAGAGTGGCAACTTTTTTTTTATGGGGGGAGAGCATTTTGACAGGAGTGTAAAGCTTAAGATTGGCCTAGGATGCCAACGCCTCGAACCAACTCTAAGGCTGGCCCTGAGTCCAACAACCTTTGTTATTCCGAAATATGGTTTGTAAAACGTTAACTTAAGTCACATTTCAGCTATGAAGTCTAGTTTTGCTTTAACCATTTTTTTTAGTCAACACGTGTTTGTTATTTGAATAGGCTACTAGGTATATGAGTGGAGGAGTAGCCTAGTGGTTAGAACACTGGCTTGGTAACCAAGCAACCAGGGTTCGATTCCCACTAGCACTCCTTGTGGCCTTGGGCAAGTCACTTAATCTTCCATTGCCTCGGAAGAAAGGCTTGGCAATCTACTTCCGGTGACACATTGCCAAGAAAACCCAGGAGCTTCTGGGTCGCCAGGAGTCAGGACTGACTCGAAGGCACACATTGCATTACTAGGTATATGCAAAACTTTATGGACACATAATTGTAAGCTATAAACTGAAGGAGAGGTTATAAAGACAGCAAAACAAAGCTAAAATATAGGGGGAGGAAGTGTCAGGTGTGCTGATCAGGGTCTGGAAATGTTTTAAAGAAAACTGTTTAGGTAAAGTGTTTCTCATCATGCAAGTCTCAAAGGTTGGCAAGCTAGGCAAAGTTCAAGTGAGGAGAGGGATAATTATTTTCTATGTAGGTTCATAATCTTGGAGTAATGTTTGACACTCTCAGTTGAAATTGCATTCACATATCAAATCTATAGCCCACATGGCTGCTATTGGCAAATGCTTAGAAATTTGCAGGACTTATATCCTCAGGACTTTTGTTTAATTGTGCAGTCTGTGGTCCTTTATGTATTTGAATTATTGTAATTCTTTGTGTGTGGGTTTGTTAGTTACAACGTTGAAGCCACTCCAGTTAATACAAAATAGTGCAGTGTGGTTAAGAACTGGCATTGAGAGATATACACAAACATGCCATTGAGTCAGTGCAGTGGAGGGTTAAGTGACTTGCCCAAAGCCACAAGGAGTGCCAGTGAGAATTGAACCCTGGTCTCTTGGTTATCAAGCCAGTGCCCTAACCACTAGGCTATCTCTCCACACATAAGTGAACATATTAAGACTTCAAATGTACTGTTTATAAGCAAATTTTAAAGTGGTATATGCTAAATGTATGCCTGTAAATATATTTATAATTTTCTCTTTTATTTAATGAGGCAGTAGAGCAAACTTGAGAAATTTATATTTAAAAAAATGTCTAAACCAAAGTATTTGTTAACTTATCTGATAGTAATAGTTCCTTAGACTTTATTCTTGAGTTTCTCAAACATGCCACAAGTAACATATAGTAACATAGTAAATGATGGCAGATACAGACCGGTATGGTCCATCTAGTCTGCCCAGTAAGATGGCAAGAGTCGTGCACCTGCCGCTCTGTGCAGGCCACCCCTCCCCATGTCTTTGTTTAGGGGTGAACCCACTGCTCAGTGTAGGACACCCCTGTTTGTTGAGAAATTAGATAGTTAATTTATTTTGATTTTATCCTATTGCTGTAAAGGATCCACTGTGTCTGTCCCATGCCATTTTGAATTCTGTCACTTCAGGGGTTTCTTTTATTTTAGAGTCCGATCAAGAAAAAAGAGCTCAGACTACTTATCTGTACAGGATGTGTGAGGTTAAGGAGATATGAAATTCTGGCACTTCAACAAGAGCCTTGGCAATAGATGCCTCTGTTTTTCTTTCATTATCTTTCCAAGTATAGCATGATATATGGCTGGACTTCCTCTTCTTTGACTTGCCTCAATTATAATCTTAAGGTTGCCAAACAGAAAAGACCAGAAGGATGCTTGGGTACATAGGGAGAGGAATGGCCAGCAGGAAAAAAAAGAAGTGAGAATATCTCTGAATAAGTCTCTAGTGAGATCTCATTTAGAGTACTGTGTGCAATGCTGGAGACTGTACCTTCAAATGGATACAAACAGGATGGGGTCGATGCAGAGAGTGGTTGCAAAAATGATTATTTCTCTTCATCCCTCCAGACACATGGGTTTACCCTCTCCTACCAGCAGATGGAGACACAGAACTATTGGTCTTGATGAGGTCACCTCTATAGTGTCCTGTGCCCAGTGGCGGGATTCATTCCAGACAGGAAGTGGTTTGGATTGATCCGGCGACTGATAGAATCAAGCAGGTGGCAGCACTGCATGTGTTGCGTTGCCAGCGCTGCATGCTTGGTCTACTGGTGGCTATCGCAGGGCAGCAACTCCCTGGTGGCCCAGCTGCCTGATTTCTCCCCATCCGCCAGTGGTTTGTCGGCATTGGGGGACTTCCCTTGATGCTGTCCACTGGCAGATGGGGAGATTCTTGCCAGTGCAGCGCCAGCATTGTGATGGCATTTTTGGCCTGGTTTGGCAGATGTGGCCTGTAGCAGGAACCAATCTGCGTGAACCGGCCAAATACCACCACTGCCTGTGCCCACCCAGCCAGCCAACATTTTTTAATCTCAAGCAGATGGCAGAGAGAACCCTGTACAGTTTTGATCTGCACTGGCTTTTAGGCTGGGCAGATCTGGGCCTCTCTATCAATGAGTCTAGCCTTAGGCTGTTCCCTTGGGCTATTTAGAAAAAAAAAAGGCTTAAAAGATTTTGTGGGAAATGAGAGCATGTGCTGTCAGCAAGAGGGTCTGGATCGTTTGGGGTTGGTCCACAAGCCTGGGGGTGCAGAACTCATTGGTATTGGGTTCCTGGGTCTCCCTGCAACCTGCAGATCAGTGCCCTCTCCTTTATTATTATTATTTCACCTCAATGTGTGGTGTCAGTTGTACCTGTGGCATTGTGTCACGTTGAGGAGCAGTAACTTCAGGGGGATGTAACTGCCTTTCTGCATTTAGCCTACAGCCTCATGCTGCTAACACAGCCCACATGTGTTACTAGCATAGAGCTTAGGAAACATGCAGCTAAATGTGCCAAAGAAGAGGGGCTCAATAGCACCAACACAGCACCTCCCACTTCTACAAAGCAACTTGGTGGCTCCAACACAGCATTTTCCACCTTCCCAAAAACAAGAGATGCTCACTGGCCTCTAAATAGCATTGCTCACCTTCACAAAAACAAGAGGGGCTTTGTTACCCCAACACAACACCTCCCACTCCAACGTAAATGCCAAGAGGGGCTTGGAAATCCCAAATAACTCCTGAAACTGCACTCTGGACCAGCATGATGTTAATGTAAATATATACAAAGTGTGATCAAAAAAGTATTGAGACTTATACAAAGCAGAAGAAGCATCTGTGGGTTTCTAGTCCCACAGATGCTCCTTGTGGTCTTGGGCAAGCCACTTAACCCTCCATTGCCCATGTTCCCTGTAAGTATTAGTGTATGTGTCTCATATCCCTGCGTGTTAAATGTATCCCCCAATTGTGTTGTGACCGCTTTGATTGAAGGATAAGGCGGTATACAAAACTGTCTAAATAAATAAATAAATAACACTGAGTCAGTGCAGTCTCCTTCAAAGTAGTCCCCTTCTGATAAAACACACTTCTTCCACTTTCCTGCCCTTTCTGGAAACAATTTTGAATGCCTCTTTTGTTATGCTGTGAAGCTGTTGTGTCGAATTCTGCTTCATGGTCTCCAAGTTATCTAATCTTCTTCCTTTCAGTGGTAATTTCAGTTTTGGAAACAAGAAAGTGTCAAAGGGTGTGAGGTCAGGTGAGTACAGAGACTGACAGATTTGCTCGATTTGGTGTTTGGCCAAGAACTACTGTACAAGGTGTGATGCATGAGCTGGGGCGTTGCACAGGAATGGTGAATGGTTGCTTCATCATGACAACTCTGGTCTCTTATGACGAACTGCATCTCTGAAATGAGTCAATACTTGGTTGTAGGACTTATTGATGGATTGGCCTTTTGGAGTATTCTCATGATGAACAATATCCTGATAATCAAAGAAAACTATGAGCATGACTTTGACATTCCTCCTCACCTAACATGCTTTCTTGAGTCTAGGTCTAGAGTCTTCCATTGTGAGGATTGAGCCTTAGTTTCTGGGTCATAACCATAAACCCATGATTCATCACCAGTAATAATCTTTTTTATGAAATCTGAGTCATTTTCAATGCATTCCAACAACTCCCTGGCTGCAGAAAGTCAATCTTTCTTTTTGTTCAGGGGACAGGAGTTTCAGCACAAATTTTACTGACACACATCTCATCCCCAAATCGACTGTAAGAATGGACTATACTGACCCAAAACTGATGTCCATATCCTCAGCAAGCTCCCTGATAGTCAATCGACAATTTGAGCATATTGCCGCATGCACTGTTTCAACTTTGTCTTCGTTCCTGCTCGTGGATGGCCTTCCAAAATGTTCGTCACTGTCAACACTTTGACGGCCCTCTTGGAAACATTTGTGCGAGTCATAAACTTGAGCATGACTCATGCGTTCATCACCATACACTTGCTGTAACTTGTCATAAGTCTCTTTGCACAAGTTTCTGGCAGAATTTAATGCAATTTCGCTATTCAATATTTTCACTCATCGTAAATCTGATGAACTGCTTTTACACGATACCAAACATTGCATGATTTAAAAAGTACAGGTGTTGCAGCCATGCTACACTCTGCACATGGAGAGCACATAAGGTCGCTGCATGCTTACCAGCATCATGGCACGACGTATTGTTATATAGCTACACAAGTCTCAATGTTTTTTGATCACACCTCATATGCTGCAAAAAAACAATAGAAATGTAAGATGCTCACACACCAAGGAACTAAAAGAAAAAGTAATAACCACAGCACAGTTTATAGCATCAAATTATAAAGTTATAACTCATTTTATTTTGTTGCTATAAACTGTCTTATGGTTCTTGCTTTTTCCTTCTGAACGTATATTCTGCATCCACAGAAACCCCTCCCTCGACAATGGGTGAAAAGCAGAAGTAGGACATTCACACACAACTCAGTATACAATGACTTTTGTAGGGTTTTATATTAATTCACAATATGCCTGGTACTGGAGAATGTTTATGTTGCTGTTACTGAAACGACCAGAATCTACCATACCAGCACCAACTTCCAAAACTCATACAACAAAAAACCTACACAGAAAAAAGCACTGTAAATATTGTAGCGGGCCCTAGAACATTCATACACCTATTTGAAAAGCTCTACAAGTCAGATTACTACAATACAGATCCCTGCATACTAACTCCATGTTAACAGAACACCTGGCCTTGATTACACACTCAGAACACAGATCCTCACCAAGTAAAGAATAAGTGACTACAGCCTAAAATAAAAATAGACAAAATTAAACTAAAACCTCAAGAATCCAGACTCTGTATGCAGTGCAACACCAGAGAAACAGAATTGCATTTCCCCATACTTTGCAAAATATAAAGATAGTGCAATGTCTAATCACTAAATTGAAAAAAAAATCTACCTTTTGTTGTCTGATCATGCTGGTCCCAATCAAAGTTTCTGCTTTCCTCTCTTAGCTTTTGTTCTACAGTTTCTAGGCCATCTGCTGTTTCTTGTCTTCCCTTTTGTGTTCTTCTCTTCCTACCATCTTGGATAGCAATCCTTTCTTTTCACCTTTCTTTGATTTTATTTTTTTTCTCTGGTCACTCAGATTTCACTACTCCTTCTTACTATCCAGTCCTCAATCCCCCCTCTTTTTTTACTCCATCTACCTACCACTTTTCAACACTCACCCCAGTCTTCCCATTCCCCACTTCTTCTTCTGTGGTCCATTATTCCCCAGTCTTTTGCTCACTCTCTCCCCTCCATATTTAGCATCCCTCCCCACCCTCACCCATTATCTCCACACTCCCTCTCTCTCCCTATCCTTCTGTGTCCCCCATTCTCACTTCCTATCCCGAATCTCTCCCTCTCCATTCCTACTCCCCCCCTCCCCCCATGCCCAGCATATCTCTCTCCATTCCTACTACCCCCTTGTCCAGATGTCTGCAAGGGCAAGTAACTGACTTCACTAGATCTCACTGAAGTGTACCTGGGAGGAGTATCAGAGCTATCTGAGGTTCACAGTCAGAGAAACATTTTCAGTTTTGGACCCAGCCCTTTGGGCTGATTTAAGACCCCACAGACTTTCTCCCAGATGATGGTGATGGTTGCAGCAACACTTAGGAGGAAGGAGATTCTGGTTACCTCTACCTGGATGACTTGTTCATTAGAGTGAAGTCCTCCCAGAAGAGTGGGCGTGTGATGGCTGAGGTGGTGTCCTTCCTGCAGGACTTTGGTTGGGTGATCAACTTTGCCAAGAGCTAGTTGAACCCTTTCCAGTCATTGGACCATCTTGGTGCTCAGAAGGTGTTTCTGACCAAGGAGAGAAGCCTGAAACTGACACCACAAGTCCAGGGCTTTCTCAGGGCAGCATTGCCCTTGGTTTGGGACTACATACAGGTCTTGAGGTCAAATGGCAGTGGCCCTGGACTTAGTACCTTAAGCCAAGACCCATATGATGCCACTGCAGAGGGCCTTTCTGTCTCAGTGATTCCACCCCAGCATCAGAATCTTTACATGTATTTGCCCCTGTGGGTGGCAGCTAAGTCCATCCTTTGACACGGTCCCTCATCGCAGACGTTTGGCAAAACTAAAAAGTCATGGGATAGGAGGCAGTGTACGATTGTGGATCAGGTACTGGTTAAAAGATCGAAAGCAGAGGGTAGGCCTAAATGGCCAATTTTCCCAATGGAAAAAGGTGAATAGTGGAGTACCCCAGGGATCTGGGCTGGGTCTGCTGTTTTATGACATATTCATAAATGACCAGGAAAAGGGACTAATGAGTGAGTTTATCAAATTTGCAGATGACACAAAACTATTTAAAGTTGTTAAAACACATGAGGATTGTGGAAAATTGCAAGAGGATCTTGATAAACTGGAAGATTGGGCACCCAAATGGCAGATGAAATTTAATGTGGACAAGTGCAAAGTTATGTACCTAGGAAAGAACAGCCCAAACTATAGTTACATAATGCAAGGTTCCATATTAGGAACCACCACCCAGGAAAAAGATTTAGGCGTCATCATGAATAACATGTTAAAACCCTCTTCCCAGGGTGCAGCGGTGGCCAAGAGAACAAATAGAATGCTAGGTATCGTAAGAAAAGGAATGGAAAATAAAACAAAAGATATTATAATGCTTCTGTATAGTTCCATAATGCAACCACACTTTGAATATTGTGTGCAATTCTGGTCGCCATATCTTAAAAAGGATATAGCGTTATTAGAAAAGATACAGAGAAGAGCCACCAAAAAATGGTAAAGGGAATAGAAGGATACCCCTATGAAGATAGGCTGAAAAGGTTAGGGCTCTTCAACCTGGAAAAGAGATGGCTGAGGGGAGATATGATAGAGGTCTATAAATTAATGAATGGAGTGGAATGGGTAAACGAAGATTGATTGTTTACATCACCAAAATATAGAAAGACTAGGAGACATGCAATGAAGCTACAGGGTAAACTATTTAAGACTAATAAGAGAAAATATTTTTTCACTCAACATGTAATCAAACTCTGGAATTTGTTACCGGAGGATGTAGTAAAAGCTGTTAGTGTAGCTGGGTTTAAAAAGGTTTGGACAAGTTCCTGGAGGAAAGGTCCATAAACCATTATTAAAAGGGACCCAGGATATCACTGCTTGACCCAATACAAGCATTGTGGAACCTGTGTCTTTTGGGGAAACTGCTAGGTACTTATGACCTAGATTGGCCGTTGTTAGAAACAGGATACTGGGCTTGATGGACCTTGGTCTGACCCAGTAAGGCATATCTTATGTTTTGTAGAAGGGAAACCTGTTGCAAAAAGTGGACTCGAGTTGCCAGTTTGGGTCATTCTGAAGATGGATGTCAGCATATTGGGCTGGGGTGCTCATTGCTAAGAATAGGTTGTGTAAAGTCAGAAGTCTGATATGGTGGTGCAGTGGAGTATTAGCAGGCTAGAGGCGAGCCATTTGTTTGGTGGTTCAGGGCTTCCTTCCCTTGGTGCAAGGCAAAGCAGTCTGTATTATGTCAGACAGTGCTATGGTGGTGACATATGTGAAAATCCAGGGTGACACCAGGAGGTAGCAGAGGAAGCAAAGCGCCTCTTGAGCTGTGCAGAGTAAAATTTGGTGGTGCTCTTGGCAGTTCATGTGGCAGATGTGGAGAATGTTTGTTTGTTTGGGCAGACTTCATTCAGATCATCTAGAAATAGGATAGGTCAGCAATGTATCTGATGACCATGACCATGGGCAGGAATGACAAGGTCTCCCCAAGTTGTTCAGTCACGGGAAGGAGCATCTTTCATCTGGCCTAGATATCCTGGTTTAGCTATGATCTTGGGAAAAACTGCTGTTTGATGAGAAAGGTAATTTATCAAATGGAAGGCCTAGAAGTACTGGTAGCTCCAAATTGGCCTAGAAGGCCTTGGTATGGACACCTCATGAAGAGATGAAAAAACATTGCCACTTCTGTATGGGGGTCAGGCCTTCTATTTCAGAGTTTGATCTGCATGCTGAACACATCTTAGTTCTCTCTTACAGCTTGGCCCTTGAGAAGGCAAGGTTTTGGAAGAGAGGATACTCTAAAAAGTGATAGAGAGACTGCTAAAATTCAGGGAGAGGTCAACTTCCTTGGAATACGTGAACATTTGAAGGATTTTTGAGGAATAGTGCCAGGAGCAGCTGGCCTGGCCTTTTTCAACTTCTTTGTTGGATGTTTTGGCCTTTCTCTAGAATAGTTTGGTTAAAGGGCATGCATACGATTCTTTGACAATCCGGTCAATAATCAATGCCTGTTACAGGGATCCAGTCCAGGAATGTCCATTGTTGGCACATGTAGATCTGGGGCATTTTTTTTGCTGAGTGATGCACCTTAGGTTGTTGTCTCTGTGGGATGTGATCCTGGTCCTTTCAGTCTTGTTCATAGCTTCTTTGAGCCTGTGTATAAAGTGACTCTAAAGGGCATTATATTGAAAACAGTCTTCCTGGTAGCTATCTGTTCTGCTAGGAGGACTTCAGAGCTCCAAGCCTTGTCTTGTCGAGAGCCCCTCCTTGTCATGTCCAGAGAAAAAGTAGTCATCGGTCTGGTTCCTTCCTTTTTGTCCAAGGCCTTGTCTTCATCTCATGTCAACCAGACAATATCTTTCAGCCTTTCAACTTTTGGACCATTCTGGGCCCTTTGCAAAACTTCATTTTGATGTTGGGTGAGCTTTGTAGATTTTATTTGCAGAAGACCAGTGAGTTATGCAAGCCAGATCATCTCTCTGGGCTGCTCAATGTTCTGTGTAAAGGCAAAGTAATATCTAAAGCATCAGTGGCTCGGTGTTTGCTGCACTGTACACAGCACATGATTGCATTGTTCCATCGGGCTTAAGGAGTGGAAGAGTAGCCTAATGGTTAGAGCTGCAGGCTTGAAACTAGGGAAGCCAGCTTTGAATTCCACTGCACTCTTTGTGATCTTGGACAAATCACTTAACCCTTTATTGCCTCAAGTACAAACTTAGATTGTAAGCCCTCCACTGACAGGAAAAATACCTACTGTACCCGAATATAACTCACGGACCTCAGAGAAATGGCATGAGCTAAATCCAACACACCCTTAAGGCATATTCGATGAGAGCTGAAGCATCCTCTTGGGTGAAATCTAGTTTAGTTCCACCTCAGGAAATTTGCCGCACCGCAACATGGTCCTCTTTGCATTCCTTTTCTAAGCACTAAAGATTGGATGTGGGATCAAGGCAGGATGTGGCCTTTGAGTCAAGGGTCCTAGAGGCAGATTTGGAGAGATCCCGCCCACGTACTGCTTACATACCTCCCATATGTCTGAACTGGTCTGGAGGGATGCAGAGGAAGGAAAAATTAGGTCCTACCTACTAATTTTCTTTCCTCGAGTCCCTCCCAGACCAGTCCAGAACTTACTAGTAAGTAAAGACTGTCTGTAATTTTATATATTCTGAAGAAGGTGTTAGTGATTGGGTGTGGTTCGGCCTGCTGGTCTCTGGAATATTTTGTCCAGAAAGGATGACAGGGTCCCTGGTGCTCTGGTTGGATTGGTATCTTGCTTCTTGTTTTGTGGTTCTGGTTCTCCTTGACCCTCTTGTTGGAAAGGGGGCTAGGTTACTGCTTTGGGACAGAAATGCTGGCTGACTGGGATTATAAGGACTGACATCAAATCAGTAGTTCTCTGTCTCCATCTGCTGGGAGGAGAGGGTAAATCCATGCATCTGGACTGGTTTGGAGGGACTCGTGGAAAGAAAATCAATAGATAAAAGGAGCTCGGAAAAGAGGTAGCGAGGTTGAGAAGCATTCGAGACAGCTAAAGGTACATTGATGAGATGCTTCTTGAAACATCGGAGCTCCCTGACAGAACTGAAGATGGTATGATACAGAATGAAGAAATTTGGACATGAGTCATCAGAGCCTGCACAGTCGACAGTCCAACTCCTCCAGCCCTCGAATTGAAGAACCAGTATGCAGCCCTGGAATATGAGGAAGTGAACGTATCCCAGGAAAGGGCCAAGAGCAGAAAACACCCACAAATAGGAACAGAAGTGATCGGGATCTTGAACAATTTTCAGAAGACTGTGTTTGTGAGGAACTAGCTAAACTAAAAGTAGATAAAGTGAATGGACCGGATGGGATGCATCTGAGAGTATTGAAGGAACTTGGGGAAGTTCTAGAGCAGCGATGGCGAACCT
This sequence comes from Ichthyophis bannanicus, assembly GCA_033557465.1. Taxonomy (NCBI): domain Eukaryota; kingdom Metazoa; phylum Chordata; class Amphibia; order Gymnophiona; family Ichthyophiidae; genus Ichthyophis; species Ichthyophis bannanicus. The sequence continues at coordinate 109,291,877 of CM066040.1, forward strand.
ATGGCACGCGTGCCAGCTGTGGCACGCGAAGGCCTTGCAGCTGGCACGCGGGAAGGTCGCACATTAAAAAAAAAAAAAAAAAAAAAGCTGCCCGCTGCCGCCGCGGCGGCATGGAGTGTCCCGCGGGGCTCCCTCTGCCCGGCGGGACTCTCCCGGCGCTGCTCAGCCCCTCTCTGCCGGCTTGCAGAGACGCGTAGGGCGCGTCTCCCGCGCGGCTCTGTGAAGCCCTCAGGAGCGGATGGGAATTTTCCAATCTGCCCCTGCGGGCTTAAGAGAGTCGCGAGGGAGACTCTCTCTCCCTTCGCGTCTCTGCAAGCCGGCAGAGAGGGGCTGAGCAGCGCCGGGAGAGTCCCGCCGGGCAGAGGGAGCCCCGCGGGACACTCCATGCCGCCGCGGCGGCAACGGGCAGCTTTTTTTTTTTTTTATTGCCATGAGCCGAGGGAAGGGGGTTAAGACTGGCAATGGGCTAGGGAGGGAGAGAGGGGGGTTAAGACTGCCAATGGGCTAGGGAGGGAGAGAGGGGGGTTAAGACTGGCAATGGGCTTGGGAGGGAGGGAGGTTAAGACTGGCAATGGGCTAGGGAGGGAGGGGGGTTGAGACTGGCAATGGGCTAGGGAGGGAGGGAGGGAGGGGGTTGAGACTGGCAATGGGCTAGGGAGGGAGGGGGGTTGAGACTGGCAATGGGCTAGGGAGGGAGGGAGGGGGTTGAGACTGGCAATGGGCTAGGGAGGGAGGGAGGTTAAGACTGGCAATGGGCTAGGGAGGGGGGAGGGGGGTTGAGACTGGCAATGGGCTAGGGAGGGAGGGGGGTTGAGACTGGCAATGGGCTAGGGAGGGAGGGAGGGAGGGGGGTTAAGACTGGCAGTGGGCTGGGGAGGGGGGTTAAGACGCAGTGGGCTATGGGGGGGAGTTAAGACTAGCAATGGGCTGTGGGCTGATGAGGGCTGGCAATGGGCTATGAGCTGATGAGGGCTGTCTGGAAATGGGGTGATGGGGGGTTAGGACTGGTAATGGGCTATGGGGGGGTTAAGACTGGTAGTGGGCTGATGGGGGGGTTAGGACTGGTAATGGGCTATGGGGGGGTTAAGACTGGTAGTGGGCTGATGGGGGTGTAGGACTGATAATGGGTTATGGGGGGGGCTAGGACAGGAAATGGGCTGATGGGGAGGGGTTAGGACTTGAGGTGGGCTGATGTGGTTAGGACTGGTAATGGGCTGTGGGCTGATGGGGGGGTTTAGGACTGGCAATGGGCTATGGGGGGCTGACTGGAAATGGGCTGATGGGGGGTTAGGACTGGTAAAGGGTTATAGGGGGGGGGCTTAAACTGAAAATGGGGTGATGGGGGTTAGGACTGGAAGTTGATTGACGGGGGGCTAGGACTGGTAATGGGTTGGGGTGTTGCTAGGACTGGAAATGGGCTGAGTGGAAGGGGAGGCTTGAACTGCAAATAGCTGATGGGGAGGGGCTTGGAATGGAAATGGGCTGTGAGGGACGGGAGCTAGGACTGAAAATGGGCTGATGGAAAAGCTAGGATAGGACTGGAAATGGGCTGTTGGGGGGAGCTAAGATTGGAAATGGGCTGTGGTGGGGGCTTGAATTGAAATGGACTCATGGAGGGGCTAGAACTGGAAGTAGGCTCATGGGGGGGCTTGGACTGGAATTGGGCTGAGTGGAGGGGAGCTATAATTTGACATGGGCTGATGGTGGGGCTAGGAAATGAGTAGAAATGGGCTGATGGGGGGGCTAGGATTGAAAATGAGCTGATGAAGGGACTTGGACTGGAAATGGGCTGATGCAGGGACTAGAAGGGAATGGATGCTGGGTGAGACTGGAACTAGAAGGGAGCTGATGTTGGGGGAGGATTAGAATGGGATGGGGCTGGGAGAGTAAAATGGAGAGGGGAAAAATATTTTGTGTAGGAGGGATGAAAAATCTACAATTGGCCAGGTATTGGGAGAGTAATTGGGGATTGAGGATGGAGGGGTAAAATTTGTGTGGATGAAATAGGAATGAGGAAAGAGCAAAAGGAGAAAGATTAGTATGTTAAAGCAGATGTAGAGAGAGAGAGAGAATGGAAAAAAAACTAGAAGAGAGAAGAAAGGACAAATGGATAGCAGACGATGGAGAGTTAGCAGAAAACATGAAGAAACCAGAAGAAGGTGGCTGGACCAATTGCAACTGAAAAAAAAATGCACAAAAGGTAGAAAGATATCTCTTTATTTTGAATTTATTAACTGGAATATGTCAGCTCTGGGAAATGTGCATCATTAACATCTGCGCTTTGTTTGGTACAAGAGGAAATTCCTATTTGACGTTGCCACTTGTTCTCTTTCCCCAGTATTCTCTGAAATGTATTGGTTTAATATTTGCAGTGTTGCCTTTTGATAGGTAGGGTATGGTGCTTTGTGAGTCCTGGTAATGCTGTCAGGATACGGCGGGTTTGCTATGGGTTCTAAATGGGCAGCGTTTGTAGTAGTTCCTAATGTGCCTGGCGGTTGGCACTGGATTATAGTAATGTAGAAATCTTTTAGTCTTTCTTTATCCATACACTCATTAAGAGACATGTTTACTAAAAGTTAGTGTATGGTAACATTATGCAAATATTTATGCAAATAAGACCACTTATGCAAATGACGTGCTGGCACTTTGAGGAAATTCTTTGGTTTTGTGCGGCAGTTTGGGCACTCGGGCTCAAAAAGGTTAGCCATCACTGTTCTAGAGGCTACATTGTCTGATCTTTTCAGTGCTTCTTTAGAGTCGAAAGTGATCCCAGAGGACTGGAGAAAAGCACGTGATCCCTTTACACAAAAGCAGAAGTAAGGATGAGGTTGAGAATTACAGGCCGGTTAATATGACCTCTGAGGCAAGTAAATTAATGAAAATGCTGCTAAAACAAAGGGTTCTGAGGTTTCTGGTGTCCATTTGATTGCAGGATCCAAGGTAGCATGGGTTTACTAGAGGCAGGTCTTGTCATACAAATCTGATTGATTTGACTGGGTGACAAGAGAATTGAACCTAGCGAGAGCCCTAGATGTGGTGCCTTAGACTTCAGTAAAGCCTTTGAAACCATTCCGCACAGGTGACTTATAAATAAATTGAGCACCCTAGGGATGGACTCTAAAGTGACTGTGTTAGAAATTTAGTTGTGTGGGAGAGACAAAAGGGTACAGGTAAATGGAGCTCACTCTGAGGAGAAGGATGTTACCAGTGATATGCCACAGGGATCTGCTATGGTCTGATTCTTTTTAACATTTTTGTTAGTGATATTGTGGAAGGGCTATTGGGTAATATTTGCCTCTTTGCGGATGATACCAAAATCTGCAATAGAGTAGACACCCAGGAAGGAGTAGATAACATGAGGCGGGGTCTAGCTAAGCTTAAAGAATGGTCAAGAATTTGGCAGCTGAGATTTAAAGCTAAGAAATGCAGGGTCATGCATTTGGGCTGCAAAAATCCAAGGAAGTGGTACAGAATAAGGGGTGAAGTACTTCTGTCCATGAAAGAAGAGTGGGACCTAGGTGTGATTGTTTCTGATGTTCTTAAAGGGGCTAAACAGGTAGAAAAGGTGACAGCCAAAGCTAGAAGGATGCTTGTGTGCATAGGGAGAGGAATGGCTAGCAGAAAAAAGGAGGTGATTGTGCCTCTGTATAAGTCTTTGGTGAGACCTCATTTAGAGTATTGTGTGCACTGCTGGAGACCACACCTTCAAAAGGATACAAACAGGATGGAGTGGATGCAGAGTGTGGCTACCAAATTGGCAGTGGTCTTAGTTATAAACCATATGGGGACAGACTTAAAGATCTCAATATGTATACGTTAGAAGAAAGGCAGGATAGATGAGATATGATAGAGACATTTAAATATTTCCATAGCATAAATGCACAGGAGGAGAGCCTCTTTCAACTGAAAGTAAGCTCTGCAACGAGGGGACATAGGATGAGGATGAAAGGGGATAGACTAAGGAGTAATTTGTGGCAATATTTCTTTATGGAAAGAATGGTAGATGCATGGAATAGTCTCCCAGTGGAGGTAGCAAAGATGAGGACAGTATCTGAATTAAAGAAAGCATGGGACAAACACTGAAGATCTCTAAAGGAAAAAAAGGAACTATAGTAGTTGATATGGAAGAGCAGACTAAATAGGCCATATGGTCTTTTTCTGCCGTTATGTTTCTATGTGTCCTATGTAATTTCTCCATCATAAAGTGTATGGGGACAGAATTAGAGGGCCCAATATTCAGCCCAGAGGTGCTGAACGTTAAACCTGGATATTCAATGCTGGGGTCATATCTGACCCCGGCATTGAATATCCAGGTTCACTGTATAGGTCAATCGCTAACCAGGCAGCACCAATATTGAGCTGTTTCCTGTTTAGGAATATGCAGAGAAAGTTAGGCCAGGGTTAAAATTCACGTAGGATGTCCAGTACCCTGGCATCAGCCCTAAAATAGCTGCCTATTTTGAGGCTGTTCTATAAAGGCAAATAGGCATGCATGTGTCTTTTGTACAGGTTTTGTGAGGCTATTTTATAATCACGACTAAAATGCACCCATATATATTTTTAAACCAGCTTTGGAGCAGGTTTAAATGTATGCAGGTGCAAATGTGTAGGCTTATTTTGTAAAGTACATGACTCTTCCTATGCGGTACCAGACTATGCTCCCTAACAAGTCTACTCATTCCTTTCCCCTCTTACTTTATTTCCTGCTCTTATTCATTCTAGTCTTCTGAAATGTTCTAGATTTTTCTGTCCTGCCACCCCTTCCTTTTCTTTTGCTGATCTCATTACGTTATCTATTGTCACTTATTTTTGTTTTCGTTTTATACTTGTGTCTTTTTGTCCTTCCTCAGTATATTTACCACACTCTTACTCCACCTCCACCACCATTGCCTCACACATAGAGCTGATACACATACATCTCTCCTCTCACCTCCCACTGTTCATCTGCTCCTCTCACATATGCATTCTTTCTTCATTTCTCTCCTCCACTACTCCTCTTTTATCTCCCTCTCTTCTTCCTTACCTCTCATTTCTGTCCTCTGCTCCTTCCTCCTTCAGTTCTCCATCTCCTGTATCTCGAGGCCTACCTCTTCCTCTGTCTGTCTCACAATCCTCTCTTCCACCCCTTCCCTTCTTCAGCTCTTCTGCATGGTTTGTTTCTTTCCTGAACTCTCAGGACCAGGACAATGGAGAGGGGCAGAGAGGCCACAGCCAGAGCCCAGGAAGTAGTTTCTCCCTCCTCCAGGCCAGCAGTAGGAGGTAAATTTAATGTCATGTTATCTTCCTATGCTGCAGGGTTGGTACCTCTGTAAGAGCTGCACACACTATCCCTGGAGCATCAAGAGATGATGTGTAATTAAACAGATATCCTAATGCCAAGCTGGGGGGGGGGGCGGTGGAGAGGGGTGAAATGTGCATGATGAGGAGAGGGCCAGGGCAGTTGCAGTAGAATGGAAGTCCTAGCTGCTCTAGAGGCTGATAGCAAAAAATGGCATTTACATTGGCTGGTTTCCTGTTCTACAAGCTGCCATTCTTTATTTTTATGAAAACTGACCAGGCCAGACCAAGTGCGTGCCACCCATTAGACAACCCTACTCTGGGTACAACATACCAATGGACCTGCAAAGACTGCAGGCGATAGCGGAGAGACTGAATGAATTCTTTGCTTCGGTCTTTACTGAGGAAGATGTAGGGATGTTACCCATGACTGAAGTGGTATTTAAAGGTGCGGAAGAATTGAAGGAAATATCGATACATCGGGAAGATGTCTTACAACTATTAGATAAACTGAAGAGTAGCAAATCACCTGGGCCGTATGGTATACATCCAAGGGTATTGAAAGAACTGAAATATGAGATTGCAGAACTGCTATCAGTAATCTGTGAACTATATCATTAAAATCATCTCTAATACCTGAAGATTGGAGGATCGCCAATGTAACACCAATTTTTAAAAAGGGTTCCAGGGGTGATCCGGGAAACTACAGACCGGTGAGCCTGACGTCAGTACCGGGAAAAATGGTAGAAACCATCATAAAGAATAAAATTACTCAACATGTAGATAGTCACAACCTAATGGGAGACAGCCAACATGGCTTTAGACGAGGAAGATCTTGTCTTACTAATCTGTTATGTTTTTTTGAAGGAGTGAATAAACAGGTGGACAAAGGTGAGTCGGTTGATATTGTGTATCTGGACTTTCAGAAAGCCTTTGACAAGATCCCTCATCAGAGACGTTTGGCAAAACTAAAGAGTCATGGGATAGGAGGCAGTGTACTATTGTGGATCAGGAACTGGTTAAAAGATAGAAAGCAGAGGGTAGGGCTAAATGGCCAATTTTCCCAATGGAGAAAGGTGAATAGTGGTGTACCCCAGGGATCTGTGCTGGGTCCGCTGCTTTTTGACATATTCATAAATGACCTGGAAAGTGGAATAACGAGTGAGGTTATCAAATTTGCAGATGACACAAAACTATTTAAAGTTAAAACCCAAGAGGATTGTGAAAAATTGCAAGAGGATCTTGATAAATTGGAAGACTGGGCATCAAAATGGCAGATGAAATTTAATGTGGACAAGTGCAAGGTTATGCACCTAGGGAAGAACAACCCAAACTATGGTTACACGATGCAAGGTTCCACATTAGGAACCACCACCCAGGAAAAAGATTTAGGCGTCATTGTGGATACCATGTTAAAACCCTCGGCCCAGTGTGCAGCGGCGGCCAAGAGAGCAAATAGAATGCTAGGTATCATAAGGAAAGGAATGGAAAATAAAACAAAAGATATTATAATGCCTCTATATTGTTCCATGGTGAGACCGCACCTTGAATATTGTGTGCAATTCTGGTCGCCGTATCTTAAAAAGGATATAGCGATTTTAGAAAAGGTACAGAGAAGAGCCACCAAAATGGTAAAGGGGATGGAAGGATACTCCTATGAAGAAAGGCTAAAAAGGTTAGGGCTCTTTAACCTGGAAAAGAGACAGCTGAGGGGAGATATGATAGAAGTCTATAAATTAATGAACGGAGTGGAACGGGTAAACGTAGATCGATTGTTTACCTTATCAGAATATAGAAAGACTAGGGGACATGCAATGAAGGTACAGGGTAAACTATTTAAGACTAATAAAAGAAAATATTTTTTCACTCAATGTGTAATCAAACTCTGGAATTTGTTACCAGAGAATGTAGTAAAGGCTGTTAGTGTAGCTGGGTTTAAAAAAGGTTTGGACAAGTTCCTGGAGGAAAGGTCCATAAACCATTATTAAGAAGTGACCGAAGATATCAATGCTTGACCCAGTACAAGCATTGTGGAACTTGTGTCTCTTGGGGAAACTGCTAGGTACATATGACCTAGATTGGCCACTGTTGGAAACAGAATACTGGGCTTGATGGACCTTGGTCTGACCCAGTATGGCATTTCTTATGTTCTTATGACTGAAAATTACCCTTAGAAAGAACTTAGAGATTTGACTTGTCCAAGCCATGGTATTTTCAACAACATCATATGGATGCAAAAGTTGGACAGTGAAGAAGGACTGGAAGAAAATCGATGCCATTGAATTATGATGCTGGCAATGAATACTGTGAATACCATGAAGTGCCTGAAGAACAAACCAGTCAGTACTAGAGGAGATCAAATCTAAGCTTGCTTTAGAAGCTCAAACAACAGCACTTCAACTTTCATACTTTCACATCATGTGACTACAAAGATCAATAGAGAAAGACATCATGCTTGGCAAGGTTGAAGGCCAATGCAAAAGAGGAAGACCAGCAATGTGATGGGTCAATATAATAGCAGCTATCGATGCCACTCTACCAACAATTTGCCGTCTGACTAAAGGCTAAGCACCATTTAGGACAACTATCCATAGAGTTGCCTTGAGTCAACATCGACTCGACAGCACTTAATTACAATTATAATTTTATTTATTTATTTATTACATTTGCTTATATACCGCACTATTCGGCATCAGCGCGGTTTACAGTATAACAAAGTGACCAATACACACATTCTGTTTGGTTTTACATCGAACAGGAATATAAACTTGGATAACAGGGGCTGAATCGTTTCATGGTGCAACCGCATCTTGAATATTGTGTGCAATTCTGGTCGCTGTGTCTTAAAAAGGATATAGCGTTATTAGAAAAGGTTCAGAGAAGAGCCACCAAAATGGTAAAGGGGATGGAAGGATACTCCTCTGAAGAGAGGCTAAAAAGCTTAGGGCTCTTCAGCCTGGAAAAGAGACGGCTGAGGGGAGATATGATAAAGGTCTATAAATTAATGAATGGAGTGGAACGGTAGATCTATTGTTTATGTCATCGGAATATAAAAAGACTAGGGGGTCATGCAATGAAGCTACAGGGTAACCTATTTAAGACTAATAAGAGAAAATATTTTTTCACTCAACATGTAATCAAACTCTGGAATTTTGTTACCAGAGGATGTAGTAAAAGCTGTTAGTGTAGCTGGATTTAAAAAAAGTTTGGACAAGTTCCTGGAGGAAAGGTCCAAAAACCATTATTAAAAGGGACCTAGGATATCACTGCTTGACCCAATACAAGCATTGAGGAACCTGTGTCTTTTGGGGAGACTGCTAGGTACTTGTGACCTAGATTGGCTATTGTTGGAAACAGGATACTGGACTTGATGGACCTTGGTCTGACCCAGTATGGCATATCTTATGTTAATAACATTATTGAATTCACTACTAGGCATCATTCCACTTCAGCCCCTACTATCTCTTTTCGTCAGTATGATAATGTAATCATGATTCACTTGTATGCCCAAGCTAACTGGTGAGTCTTTGTTCAGCTGAGGAACAGAATATTAGCTCTCAAAAGCCAATCAAAAATGTATTAAGTTATTCCAATTAAAAGGCATCACCTTACATAATTTCTTTTCTCTACTGACTTTTATTTCCACACAATCAAGTAGATTAACACAACAACCATACTACTTTATCCAATCAAGTTTTAAAAGAAATTTACAAACTCAGACTTAATGATACTAAAATGTTATGGTACAGCTATCAACCTTTTTTTCAGTATACCACATCCTGATATAAATCATTAACTCTGAGTATACGCTGTCACACAGCTTCTGCTATTTATTTGAAATGTGAGCAATTTATTGTTTCATTATTCCGTCTACGTTCATAAAATAACGCTGAGAGTAGGCTGGGGTGAAGCAGCTGATATGAAGCCAGCTCATGGCTCTTAGCTACATGGGAGGGGGAGGATGTCCATTACTGCTGATGCACATCGTCACAGAGCTGTTGAATGAAGACCTCCCTCAGGCACTCGCATGGGCTGATGCAGAAAGACCAATGTGCCCTTTGCGCAAAGATAACACATCTTATAAGCCCAAGTTCTGACAGGTCAAATGCAGAAAAGGGACTGATGTATGTGTAAACAGCAAAGGAAAAGCAAACACACACACACACACACACAGTAATGCCAAGTGTATTTAAATTATAGGCAAATGAGCTGCACATATTAAAACATGCTAATACTGTCTGCGTTCGATGCAGAGAAATGCTTGAGGATTAAAGTGCCATTATCTCTACGCCTGGGTCTGAGGTGGCTTAAATATCTTGCGTGTGCCCGCAACAGTATTTTGATGGCATCGGGGGCTTTTCCCGATGCCATCAAAATACTGTCAGGGGGCTGGTTCCCCTGACAGAAACCAAATCTCTGGTGGCCCAGCGGCCCCGATTTTTCCCCCCCCCCCAACCCACACTCATTCACCCAATTAAAAGTAACCCTGGTGGCCCAGTGGCCCGGAATCCCCCTTCCCGGTACCTCTACAATAGAGCAGGAGCATTGCCTGTGTTCTCCCGCTCCTGTGCTGTCATCTTGAAAAATGGTGGCGTCGGGCCCCATGCAGTGCATCCTGGGATGCACCAGGTGGGATCAGACTTCATATGTTTTATATGGCAGTCTGACCCCGCGTGGGGCCAGGTGCTACCATTTTTCAAGATGGTGGTGCAGGAGCGAAAGCGTGTGAGCAACGCTCCTGCTCCATTATAAAGGTACCAGGAGGTGGGTTGAGGGTTTGGGATCACTGGGCCATCAGAGTTATATTTAATTGGGGGGATTGTAGCCACCGGGAATTTGGTTTCTGTTAGGTTGGTGTTAGAGGTACGAGCTCCCGGACAGTATTTTGATGGCATCGGGGGCTTCCTGAATGCCTGGTTCATCTGAGGGGAAGTTTGACACTTCACCTCAGATGATTCAGACATCGCGGAAAGCCCCCAGTGCCATCAAAATACTGTCGAGGGCATTGTATGGCTAACTTGCATATGCGCCCTGACAGTATTTTGATGGCATTGGGGGCTTTCCCCAATGTCTGAATCATCTGAGGTGAAGTGTCAAACTTCTCCTCAGAATGCTGCTGTTTCTTTGGGAGTGCATGCCTAATTTGCACCAGCCTCTGTGTTGTCACGCCACCACCACTCGCCTCTAGCTTAGAGGGGCGTGGATTATTAGAGGAACCTTCTGCTGTATGCTTTTTCAGCTTTTGTTGAAGTATTTCCCTGCAATGTCTTCTGGGAAATGTAGTCCTTATTCAGCTTTATGGGTGCATCATGCAGAAAGCTGTAGTCAGGCTCAAGTAGGTAAGGAAAATGACAGAAATGTATTATTTTTATATACACAATGGCTCGATCATACCATGCATAGGATTGTTGGTTCAGGACTCTTGAAAGCAAAAATTGTCCAAAACATATCCAACCACAAAATGCAGTTTTAAAGGTTTTCTCTATTGTAGGATACACAGTCTTTACCAGCAAGCCTAATTGTATTCCCTTCTTAGCTTTGCTGGCTAAAGCACCAAACAAAAAGCACATTTAAAGTCTGTGATAAACTTCCCCTTTATAAACACCAGGGAAACACAGCCACCTTGCTTGTGGAATAAGGGTACCTTTTTCCTGGATAACCTTCTTTCAGGACTGGCTTGCCTTCTCTATGTTCCCCAGGTTTATAGCTTGGCACAAAGAACAGTCCATGGGCGTGTCCTCCTCAATCAGCTTCACCTCGGGCTCTCCCAGCTGCATAGGCTCTGTCTCCCCGTCCTGCTCAGCTAACAGCCTCCCAGGGGATCTTGGAGTCTCTCTTGTTCCTGGCTCCAAACTCTCCTGAAGCCGTGCTACATGCCAAATAGCATTCTCTCCAGCTGGAAGCTCCTTTCCTCTGCTCTGCTCTGCTCAGCCTGGCTTCCTGCTTCTCCTCTCCTTCTTTTCACTAAATCATACTCTGCTCTGGGTTTATACTTCCAGGGCTCTAGCTCTAACCCCACCCTACTCAGGTGACGGCAATCAGCCTGACTCCGGGCACCTGAGTGCTTGAAGCATTCACTGCCTAAAGGGTTCTGAGCCTTGTATCCTCTCCCCTTCATTCCACTAGGGGGAGCCTGAAATGTTTTCCATGTGGAAGTTTTCTGATCCCTGGAGGTGTTTATGGCTTTCCTACCCTGACTTGAGTAAAGGGGGCCCTTTACTAGGGTGAATTCCCTGTCTTTGTCCTCCCCCAGACTCCGGATAGGCCTCCTTGCCACAGTGTGCATGTGTTTGGCTTGCTGTCCCAGTTTAACAATGCCATTTGTGCCACAGTTTAATGCATGGCTAATTTGCATATGCACCCCTTTCTGCATGCTGGACTGAAGTCGCACGCTATCGGTGTGCTACATAGAGGCTTACATAGTTAATAGTGTGCAACTTCAGGGCCGGCTTTCTGCTTCGGCCTATAAATGAGAATAATCCTTTAGTCGCTAGTTCATAGACATACATGTGATTCTATCAACCAGTAAACTTAAATGGTTATTCAGAGAATATTAGAGCAGTCAATAAAAGAGAACTGGTCAAGCAATAATTATTACATAAAAACAAATAAAAAAAAAAGAAGTTCCAACTAACAGAGCCTCCTTTCTGAAATGTGAATGTGTGTACATATGTACTGGGCTGGCCTATCCTCCAGGTGGACTTGGCCTTCAGCTAGGGTGGCACAGTTAGGGGGACAGTAACAGCAATCAGTGACAATAAACTAGGTTCATTGCAGCTGGCATGGGCCCTTGAACCATGTATGTACTCAAGGCTTGTAACGTCCCACACCACTCCAGAACAGGAAGTTCAGAGGGGATGGAAGATGGCAGGCCTTGAGCATGCGCAGATATTCAGTGCCCAATAGTGGCCACGCTGAGCCTTGTTTAGTGCCACAAGGACAGAAGGAATTGGCAACAGCAACACATTTACATCAACTAGAGGTGAGGGTCAGCTCAGCAGGGGGAAGAGAAGAGGATATGCTGACCTGGGATGGAGTAGGGAAAGAGAGGGAGATGCTGGACACCCGAGGAGCAAGGAAGGAAGGAAAGGGGAGATTCTGTTTTTAACCATTTATTTTATTTTGTATTTAGTTTTGTTTATTGGGTTTTGGCATGTTATGATTCATATATTTTGTTTTCCTGATTTTGATGTTTTATTTTATCCTATGTATATTATTTCTTTTGTATTAGTTTAGGACTATTTTTATGTGGGGGTTTTTTCCTATTTTATATTTTTTTATCTCATGTTTATTTTAAGTTTGTAAATCACTCTGCTGGTTTTGAAGGGCGGTATATCAAAATTATTATTAAATGAAACTAAACTAAACCTTGTGGGGGGAAAGGGCCTTCAGCCCTACACGCAGTGATCTCATCTGCCTTCTTCCCTTTGGAAAGTTGACTAGAAATCAGTGTACTAATATTTACTTTAAAATAAGGCCTATGGATTATTTGTAATTTAATACCTACCCTGTATCTTCTCTGTTATCTGCACTGGATCCGCTATATGTCCTGAAGTTGGTTCTGTATGTAATGTGTGTGGAGTGGAGGAGTGGCCTAGTGGTTGGGGCAAGGTACTTCAGGCCAGAGGGTTGGGGGTTCAAATCCCACTAGACACTAGAGGACAGCAACCGTGGGCCAGAAGGACTGGGGTTTCTAGTCCCACAGGTACTCCTTGTGGTCTTGGGCAAGCTACTTAACCCTCCATAGCCCATGTTCCCTGTAAAACCATTATCTCCAAGTTATAATGCCCTGTTCAATGTAATTTCAGTTTGTGCAATGTAAACCACCTTGATATCATGAAAGGCAGTATATAAGAAATGTTAAATAAATAAATAAAAATAATGGGCTTGGGGCAGCTCTACAGAGCTAGTTGTGCTAATTCAATCCCCTTTCTGGGTTTGTTACTTTGAGTCACACACACTGACTGCACTGGAGGTACTTCATTTTGTGCTTGTCAGCACTGAATTTAGAATCTACTTTCAAACACATCCTAATTTTGATATCATCTGTGTGCACAAGATTGCTTCTGTTTGCAATTCTTAGAAACTCATCAGTACTTGCCAAGGAAGAGCTGGAAAAATATTAAAGCCACATTTTATATCCAAATGCCTATGTTTCTGTGGGTGGTTCCCAAATAAATCCTTTTCATCGGCCAGATTAATCAATTAGATTTGGTCATTACAATTTGTTTTGTCAAGTAAATGATCTCCATGAGAAGATATATGCTGACCGGCAGAGCAGGAATTCAGCTCATGCTATAGTTTATGCATTTGAGTATAAAGGGTATGATGTACCAAAGGGGTTTTCCCATTCTGAGAGTAATGTTATAGGGAGCCACATAAAGTTACGCACCATCAGCATGCATAAATCATGGTATTTTAGTGATTTATGCCTGTACTTGGCCATTGACGCATGTACTTTCGGTAGTCTCAATTTTATAAGTATGTGTCAACCCCATGGCACATATTTTCAGTGTGGGTACATGCACAAGTACATGTGTAAATTATAAAATGCCATAACACAGGTACACTACCAAAAAACTGCCTCCAGTTTTGCAACTGATTCCTATAGATTTTGGGGTGCTGAATCCAGGAAAAATAGCCAAAATGTTCCATCACGTCACGTTTTCTTGCAAAATTAGATTTCTTACCCATATAAGGAATGTTCACATAATTTCTTTTTAGCCGACTGCAGTTTATTTTCTTGGCCCAAAATAGAGGTTGTAATGGTTAACTAACTAGAAACACTCCCTCATGATATTTTAGAGTGTTTTGTATTCATTTATACATTAACAGGACAATTGGGAGGTGGGGGCTAAATCCAGTACTCGCGCTGGCGCATGTTCTTTCCTGTTCGCCTCGCCTCGTTCGCTCGCTCAAACACGGTGGTTGCGACATGAACGTTCCTGTCAAATTTCAGTTTCTTGCAAGTTCATTATTACCTTTTGTTTGCTCAGTCGTAATCCAGCTTTATTCCGAAGTGGTTCACTACAGTTGTAGTTTGCAGTGCTGTGTATTTGTGATGGCTCACAGAGCCAGAGGTTGCGTCAACTCTCCGGACAGTTTTTGTTTTATTTGTGGGGAATATACCGTGAAAAAGCGGCAGAGGAACATTTCTGCATTTATTAAAAAAGTATATTTCGCCTATTTCGGTTTGAAGTTAGGCGATCAAGACAAACCGTGGGCTCCTCACAAAGTGTGCAAGACATGTGAGGAAGGTCTACGCTTATGGATGAAAGGTAAAAAACAAGCATTTTGTTTCGGAATACCTATGATGTGGCGTGAACAAAGAGACCACAGCAGTGACTGCTATTTTTGCTCTTGCATTGTGAAGGGATACAACTTAAAAAATAAGAACGTAATAAGTTACCCCAACCTTCCCTCAGCAATTAGGCCTATGCCTCATAGCAACGAAGTACCTGTGCCTGAACCACCAAAATCTTTGGATCATATTTGTGTGGACGGTTCTGATCATGATGAGACTCATCAGATGGCTTTTCCCGATGAGTCCAGTACTTCCGAGTTTGAAACTGAACCAGATCCGAAACCTGAACTTTTCTCTCAAGCTGAATTGAATGATTTAGTCCGGGATTTAGGACTCCCAAAAGATGCTGCCCAACTGCTAGTTTCTCGGCTTAAACAGAAAAATCTATTGTCACCAGGAACAACTTTTTATTGGTACCGCAACCGCGAGACACAATTTTTGAAGTATTTCAGCAAAGAGGAAGATTTGGTATTTTGCAACGATATATACGGAGTGATGGAAAATTTTAAACTCAAGTATGATCCTGCTGAATGGCGGCTGTTCATTGATTCGTCAAAAGACAGCATAAAAGGTGGTGTTCTTCATAATGGCAACACGTTCACTTCAGTTCCTATTGCTCACTCTGTTATTCTCCAAGAAAAATACGAGAATTTGGCCCTGATTCTTCAGAAGATTCGTTATGATGAGCATAAGTGGATGATATGTGGAGACTTTAAAATTCTATCCATGCTATTAGGGCAGCAATCCGGTTTCACCAAATATCCCTGCTTCCTTTGCTTGTGGGATAGCCGGGCCCGCGACCTACACTGGGGGAAAAAAGACTGGCCAATTCGGGAGTATTTGAGATCCGGTGAGAAAAATGTTCTTCATGAGAGCTTGGTACCTCGTGATAAAATTCTATTACCACCTCTCCACATTAAGTTGGGTCTCATTAAGCAATTCATCAAGTCCCTTCCAAAAGATGGTGAGTGCTTTCGGTACCTTTGCTCAAAGTTCCCCCGACTTTCTGAAGCAAAGCTAAAGGAAGGAGTGTTTGTTGGCCCTGATATAAGGAAACTCATTTCAGATGGAGCATTCGCTGAAACGATGTCTGAGAATTAAAAAGAAGCCTGGGATTCCTTCAAGGATGTTGTTCTCAAATTCTTGGGGAACAGGCGGGATGAGAACTATAAGGATATTGTTGCCAGGATGCTCAATGCCTTCAAAGAACAAGGCTGTAACATGAGCCTGAAAGTCCATTTCTTGCGCTCCCATGTGAACTACTTTCCCGAAAACATGGGGGCGTACAGTGAAGAACAAGGTGAAAGGTTTCACCAGGACATCAAGGACACAGAGAGAAGGTACCAAGGAAGATGGAACACCACTATGATGGCTGATTTCTGCTGGTTGCTGCTGCGGGAAACCCCAGATGAAAAATACGCCAAGCAGCTCACCAAGAGAAGCATTCGGGGGAAGAAGAAACGGGCCCACCAGGAGATTGATTGACCCAAGAATGACTTTAAAATCTAAACTGTGTTGACAAATATCTTGTTTTTACTAAACTTTGAAATAAAAATTTGCTAGTTATTACCACAGTGTCGGATCTCATTTATTAGAATTTTATTTTCACACCATCGGGTGTTTGTCTTCATGTATTGCAATGGTGCGGTTTGCGTTTTCTATTCTTACATACATACCTGTACAACATTTTTTGCACATTTCTTTGCTTTGCTTTGTGTCTAACCTCGCTCTTATATGCTCAATGTTTGTGCACATGTATGTGGCTGTTTTAAGTGCAGACAATTTTGCTACCATCACAGTGTGTTTTGTTGACATTACTCTATTCTTATGTGCTGCCTTGTTACAATTTTCTTTATTCTTATTTGAATAACTACTAAACAATTAGTATAAAGAATTCATCCAAGAAACTTTTATCTCGATCGCACTCAATCTGAAACGTTCACCTCAAACTGCTAACCCAATGTAGCAAAAAATCTGTACGTGATGGAGCAAATTGGTTACCAGATTTGGATTCAGCGCACCAAAAAACATAAAAAACAATCGAAACATTAGAGGCAGTTTAAAAAAATTTTTTTTAGTGTACCTGTGTAATTAATGTGTATTCTTTACAAAGCTAGGCATGGGCGTTTCCCCAGCCCTAAAGCTGGAGTAAGTGACAGTGCTTTAAATAAACATGCATTTTTGACTACTTACACTAGTATTTTATAAAGAAAAGCAGGCATGTCCTTTATAAAATTACCCTCCATGTGTATAGGAAAATGCTCAGTACATAGGCCCCAAAGTGAAACTAATGTACTTCCCTTTAACAGCCATCTAGTGATCATAGCTCAGATGTACTGTGATTTCCCCATAGACAAAAAATGGGGACTTCTTTACTCCTTCTGGCCCACATATAATTCAAATTAGCTCATAAATACTATTGGAAACATCTTGTGGTTTTGTTGTAGCTTGTTAAGAAATGATAGCACAAAATAAACAATAACTTTCTGTGCATTTATTTGAATTATGTTTTAGTGGCATGGGCCTGATCTGTAAATATTAGGGTTTTTTCTTGTTTTGTGCCTATGGAAAATGAACTTTTTATAAAAGCTCCCTGGTCATAAATATATATAAAATATATATCACCTTGGAAATCAAAGATGTGGAGGATTATTTTTTTAACAGGGAGCCTTGGTTTGGAGATCAAAAAGGTGCCTATTTTTAGCCTTTTTCACTACGGTCTTGTTGCCTTAAGTGAGACTGATCTTGGCTGATCAAGACGCTAAATAGGTTTGGGCCTGGCTAGTACTTGAATGGGATATCACCTTGGGATACCAGGTGCTGTAGACTTACTGCTTGGAAGAAAGGTCTGGCAATCTACTTCTGATCGCATTTTGCCAAGAAAACGCAGGAGCTGGGTGTGCAGGAGTCAGCATAGACTTGATGGCGCAAGCACACATATAAAGACACAGAGGTCTTTATAAAATACTAGCACAAATCCTCCAGCTATAGCATCTAGATTGTGAGTGCTGACATTCACATCTGCTCAGCAGTAGATCTAAATGCCCACACTCCTGCCTTGTGCATGCCTACTCTACAAGTACATGCTTACTTGCACCGTGCCTACTTCTCGGTTTGACCTAATTTTACGCATGTAAATCAGCATTTTATGCACAAAAGAAGGTTTATAAAATTGCTTCCTTAAAGCAGGGCTTTGCACATATGGTGGTATTTCAATTTAGCAGTGTTAATGGGTATTCTAGGTCCATTGGAGGAGTGGCCTAGTGGTTGGGGCAAGGTACTTCAGGCTGGAAGGTCGGGGGTTCAAATCCCACTAGAGGACAGCAACCTTGGGCCGGAAGGACTGGGGTTTCTAGTCCCACAGGTGCTCCTTGTGGTCTTGGGCAAGCCACTTAACCCTCCATAGCCCATGTTCCCTGTAAAATAGTTATCTCCAAGTTATAATGCCCTGTTCAATGTAATTTCAGTTTGTTCAATGTAAACCGCACTGATGCAGAATAGCGTGGTATATAAAAGAATGTAAATAAATAAATTTACCTGACCATATTTCAAATACTAAGATGCTAGTAGAAATGCATGTACACTGAGGATCAGTTCTGTTGGTTTATTCACCTCTTCGTGAACTATAACAGAAAAACATAAGATTTGCCATACTGGGCAAACCAATGGTCCATGAAGTCTGGTATCTTGTTTCCAGCCATGATGAATCCAGGTCTCAAGTATCTGACATGTTCCCCTAGCCCACTTTAATAATGGTTTATGAAACTTGCCCAAACCTTTTAAAATCAAGCTATACTAACAGCTTTTACTGAATAAATATTTTCTCTGATTAATCGTAAATGTACTGCTTTGTAGCTTCATTGTGTGTACTCCCTAGTCTTTTACTTTTTGAAAGAGCAAAGAACTGATTTATGTTTACTCATTCCACTCTGCTGATTATTTTATAGACCTCTATCATCTCTCTTCTCAGACACTTATTCTCCAAGCTAAAGAAACTACCTTTTAAGCCTTTCTTCATCAGGATATCTTTCCATCACCTTTATCATTTTGATGGCTTCTGTTCTGTAGAGGTGTTTGCAGTCTAATTCACCCCTCCCTCCCTTTCAATGTTTTGGATATGGCGAGAGATCTGGATGCTTGCTACCTTATTTTACAGTACTGCTTGGCAGATGTTGACTTCGTGTTGGTTAATGTGTATAGGCCTAACAACCATCCAAATGATTTCTATGCCCATTTATGGTGTACTCTTCTTAACTTTGATGCTTTGCCTTCGATAATGAGCTGAGATGGGATGGGAATATATGTATGGATAATGCTTGGGATAAATCTTGGAGCATTCACTGGTGCAATAGGGAAATATTGAGCTCTGCAAGTTGCGGTGCCAGAATTTGAGTTGATAGATGTCTTGCACTCTTTGCATCCTGGATGCAGAGACTATACTTTTTTCTTGCCCAGGCATGGTTCTAACAGTAGACTGGACATTTTCCTTTGAACAGTTCATTCCAAGTTATTTGCACATTCCTATAATAATCTCTGTGTTCATTTGTCTGATCATCATCCCGTGAAGCTGATCTTGAAAGTTGGTAGCTTATTGTCTCAGAGTCATAAGAGAATTTCAAAAGTTTAATTGCCCAAAAGCTTTGAGATGGAAGACCATGAAAGCTGTCTACATAATAGTTATGCTAGCGCTCAGCATTAACATGTTCATGAATAAATTAGGGCTTTGGAAGAGGAGATTGACAACAATAAGCCCTTGTGTTTTTGAAGGAATTCCATTTGGCTTTGGTGCATGATAAGCTTTCAGCTTTTGGAGGTGAGAAGGATTGAGCAGACTCTTAAGTATACAAGGTAATAAAATGGGGGCTTTGTTTGATTGGGCTATGCAGCACCAGAGAGCAATGGCAGTTATTGGACAGTTGCATGATCAGATAGGGACAGGTATGTGCATCTTCGGAGGTGTTGAAAAAGACACTTTTACAGCTATCAGAGACTCAATAGGCAAGTTTACGTCATCCATCTCAACTTTGGAAATTCAGAAGGCACTTCACGGACCTCATAGTGGCAAAAGTGCAGGCCCTGATGGATATCCTATAAAATTCTATAAAATGTTATGAGAAGACCTGGCCTCGTTATTGTGTGATTTGTTTGGTATTTTAGGTACCTTTCTAGCTTGCTGTCTGTTTATAAAAAGGTGGAGTATGTTCCCTGTAAGTATTAGTGTATGTGTCTCATATCCCCGTGTGTTAAATGTATCCCCCAATTGTGTTGTGACCGCTTTGATTGAAGGATAAGGCGGTATACAAAAACTGTCTAAATAAATAAATAAAAACTAGAACAGGAAAGAATGGCCAGTACTTGCCACACCAACAAAGAATTTTGAAATATTTGTATAGTGGAAGAGTGCTGAAATAAAAGGGAGGTTTGAAAATTGATTCAAAGCTAATCTTATTTCTGTCTTTGAGAACTAGAGATGTGCTTTTTTTATTTTTTTTCATTTGCAAACCCCCTTCCTCTTCCTACCAACTAAATGCACTACAAACGTTTGAAAATATACTCCTTGGGTTTGGTCTGTTGCCCCCTCCCCCAAATCCTTCCCTAAAAAGCTTATCACTGGGATAAAGGGGGCACAAACGACCTCCAGTCTTGAGAACTGGGGATGGTGCCAACTGACCTGAGGTGTCATTTTATTTTAAGTACACATTGAAAAAAAAGATGAAAAGAAAAAATTCCAACAAGAACAAAAAATGAAATAAAAAAGCCTCTTCCATATACTCCCACTAAGCATTTCTTGGGACACCTTGCACATGAGTCCTAACCACTGTTCCCTCTAAGCTGTGTGCATGTGCGCGCGCACACACCTCGCCGAGCGAGCGCACATACTTTACAACAGAGCGCACAAAAATTACGGCTCTGATTCTGATAGAAAACAACACAGACGTCTTAAAATGTAAAAGTTATGATTGTAATTACTAGAAATTTCCCGCTTCATTTAGTAATTGTTTATTTTCATTTAATTTGATTAAAATCAGTGTGGTGTACATACTGTATTCTGATGTGTAGTCAAATTTTAAAGTATATAACTCCGAGTGTCGTTATGTGGCGCACAAAAATTTAACCTTCCTTCAAAAGCTGCACACAGCCTACAGAAAGTTAGAGGGAACATTGGTCCTAACCTATTCCTTTCATGATGTTTAATTAACTGTTCATCTGAAATAGGTATGAAATTGACATCCCTAGCTCATGGATCACAGCATAGGTCTTCAGAGCGCAAATAACTGAAAAGTATTCCAAATCCTCTGTGCATAATGCCCCAGTCCATAAGCTTGCTGGTAAAGCAGAACTGATAGCTGGAAGGAACAGTTTACTGTGTTGCTGAATCAGCATGCCGGGAAGGCCAGCTTAATCGTGTAACCACATATAGGAGACAGCCTTCAGTGTATCTTGGTTTAAACCACATGATCAAAGGAGCTAAAGGTTATCAGCAGTCAGGTATTTGGCCACTTGAGAGAGAGACAAAACTTAATAAAATAGTCAATATATTGAGCAGTACAGGTTTAATTCCAGGACCCTGCAGGATTGCCAGTTTCAAGGGTGATATGGTGCTGAATGTATTCATGTCACAATAAAGTATCTCCTGGAGACTATTATGGTTTGATACACTGTATCAAAGTGAAGTGGAGGAGGTTAGTGCGGCAGCCTGTGACTAGAAAGAGCAGGGTTCAGATCCCACTGGTAAGCCTTGTGGCTTTGGGCAAGTCACTTAACTCTCCACTGCCTCAGGTACCAATTTAGTTTGTAAGCCCTCCAGGGACAGAGAAATACATTCAGATACTGTTAGTAACTCGTCTTGAATTACTACTGGAAAGGCGTGAGCTAAATACACATAATAAAATTGTGTTGTCATGGGGTATATAAGTTCTTGATGTTGCTATGTTAGAACTCAGTCTATCATGGACAATAGGCAGAGGGTCAGGGTGCAAAGAGCTCTTCCTATTAGGAAAATTCATCTCCTACTAATAGCACAACTATGAAACTATAAGTCTGGAGTTAGCAGTAGAGGAGAAGGGCACAGATAGAAGCAGTTTGCTAGAAGAGCGGAGTTCCTGAGGGGGGTTGTAAGGAGAGATAAGAGAAGAAAGGTAGTGAGGAGCCGCAGAGTGAATGCACTTAGGTCAGCAGGAGAAGTTTGAACTGGATGTGGAAACGGATAGGGAGCCAATGAAGTGACTTGAGAAGAGGGGTAATATGGGCATGACGAGGCTGGCGGAAGATTAGCTGTGCAGCAGATTGAAGGGGAAAAGCTTTACCCACAGGGGCATGTAATACATGACCTGCATCTGGGTCTTGAACTTGGGACTTTCCCTACATTCACACACTGGCTTTGTGTGTTGAGCCACATGATTGTTGGTATTTCCCTGTCCCTGGAGGGCTTACAAACTAAATTTGTACCTGAGGCGGTGGCGGGTTAAGTGACTTGCCCAACCACTTCCTCCCCCTCCAACACAGACTTCCTGTTTGTCTGGGGGTGAAGTGGCAGGTCAAAGCACAGAACCAACAGCATGCAGTGTCGGAAGCTTTGGGGAAACGCTGCATTGCTGCTTTAACGTCAGGTCCTGAAAAGGGGCGGTGGCGGCAGCAGTGGACTGTCCTCAAAAGGTTTCTGCTTTAGGCGACCACCTAGTTTACCTAATAAGTAGGGCCAGCCCTGTCCCCTTCAGTAACTAACCTCTGGTTAATCATGTACAATGTGGGTGGCACTGAGAATTCAGTTTTGCTTTTGACAACAGGAGGAGAGGAAGAATGAGCTAACATTGCTGATTCGTAAAGTGCTGCTGTTTTAGCAGCTATCCCAAGGATCTGTACAAAGCTGTATTTGCAGATATGGGGATGGCAGGAGAGGTTGATCATTTGAGAATTATTTCTATAATGCTACCCAGTGCTGGGGACATAGCAGTGCAGTATCCCTCCCTATCCCTTTCTGCGTCACAGTGAAAATTTGCATTCATTTTTTTTTTTTAAATCATCACCAGGGAAAATCTACAGAATCCTCAATTGGCTTCCTCATTTCTGTGCAGTTTTAGATTCAGAATTCTTTATTGTTCAAGGAACTGAAACTTCAATTCATGCATAGGTTGTCTCAACACCATAGGCATCACATGGAAGAGGCTGAGAGATACTGAGTCTTCCCAAAATAAAATTGTCAGACATGCAGCAGGCCTGACTTTCTACGAAAAACTCTGAGGGGGAGGGGAGAGAGGAGGGCAGCAAGCAAGAAAACTGCTGTTTCCTTCTGGTCATCATTGGGATTATTTTCTGTCTATAATTAATGTTTAACCTGTCTTTCCAAATGATGCTCAAGGTGGCATTTGCCTAAGGAACTTACGATCTAAGTCAGTACATGAAGCAACAGGAGAAAAGGTGATTTTTCCCAAGGTCACAAGCAATGTTCCCTCTAATTTTCTGTAGGCTGTGTGCGCATAAAATATCAGCTGTGCAGCTTTTGAAGGAAGGTTAAATTTTTGTGCACCACATAACGACACTCGGAGTTATATACTTTAAAATTTGACTACA
This sequence comes from Ichthyophis bannanicus, assembly GCA_033557465.1. Taxonomy (NCBI): domain Eukaryota; kingdom Metazoa; phylum Chordata; class Amphibia; order Gymnophiona; family Ichthyophiidae; genus Ichthyophis; species Ichthyophis bannanicus. The sequence goes on from CM066040.1 coordinate 109,315,029, forward strand.
CGTCAGAATACAGTATGTACACCACATTGATTGCAGTAGAAAATATTGTAGAACTTTTGAAAACCGTAAATACACAACTTTTAAATTTTAAGATGTCTGTGTTTTCTATCAGAATCAGAACCGTAATTTTTGTGCGCTCTGTTGTAAAGTATGTGCGCTCACTCGGCGAGGTATGTGCGCGCGCACAGCTTAGAGGGAACAGTGGTCACAAGTAATGTCAGTGGAGGAAACAAGAGGTGAACCCTGGTTTCCCTATTTCATAGTCAGTTACTCCAATCACTAAGCCAATGTTGTCATGCTGATCCTCTTAAAATTCCTATCCATTCTGGTTCTCGGGATATCCATGATGAATGTGCACAAGGTGCATTTCCATAGAGTGAACACCACATTAGGTCTGAACTCCTTTTGTAAGAGCTAGCTTTTTTGCTGTAAGACAAATCCATTCCATTAGCTCCCTTTAGAAACTAAGGACTTTCAGACTCTGTTACATGCTCTAGTCTTCTGCCGTACTGACTATTGCGATCGCCAGATCAAAGAGTAAAGGAGCGAGGGCATCCCTGTCGCATGCCATTAGAGATCTAAAAAAATCCTCAGAACACACCATTTACCGGGACCCTGGCCAGGGCTGTATGTAAGGACCCCATTAGTGATTGCTACAAATTGCGCTGGGAAGACAACTTTGTTAAGCATCATAGATTGGAAAGGCTGCAATGACCATTTTTAATGTCCAGCAAGACTAACACACATCCACCCTGATGTTTCTTTTCCAGTGCCAGTATGTCAAAAACCCAGCAGGTGTTAGCAACCAGTCTTTCCCCTGATAAACCTTGTCTGGCCTTCCCTTATCAACCCTGACAGTAGTCTCCAACCTATTCTGAACTACTTTAGCAAGATCTTCTTTTCAGCATTTAATAACATCTGTCTTGTAGATGAAAAGTATACTAGGATCTGTGAGACAGTAGGCTATTTTTGAAGATAGTGGTGCAGCCAGTGAACTGCAAGTGGAAGCTGGAGCAGCTGGACTTGACTTTGATATTCCTCTACACTCTGGGGTATAACCAGACAGTCACTAGATATGGATCCATGAAATACATGTTGCACTGATTTCCTCGGCCACGTTGGTAATCAATCCTGCTGGGATCAAATGCCCATGGTAATAGAATTCCATTAGCACTTCCCAAGCCTTCAGCCAAATATGATTCTGCTTTATCTTGTTTGTTGAATTTTTGTATTGCATAACAAGCAGATGACTCGGTCGTTTCCCGCCCTACAGTTCTGCAGCTCTTTATACGCCCTTGAATCCTTGCACTGAGTCTCCCTTTGCTTCTCAAGGGACTGCTCTCTCTATTAACATGCTTCCAGTGTGAGCTATAGCTTAGAAGAATTCATCCCCTCACCTCCACTTTCATTGTCTCCCAGAGCAGTATGGGAGTGTGTTCTGATCTGCATGAATCTGTTCAAATTCATGTATGGCCTCATGGATCATAGCACGAAAATTGAGCCTTTCCAATGTGTGTGTGTGTGGGGGGGGGGGGGCACTTACCCTGCAATATAGATAAGGGGAGGAGAACTACATTTTAATCTGAAACATGGCTGGTTAAGATGTCTGAAAATTCGGGTGGACAGAGGAAAAGGTCTATATGACCATAAATCTTGTGGGCCTGTGAGCAGCAAGTGATGTTCCATGCGGTAGAATATCATTCACATCAGATGGCCTGCAGGCTTAAGGGCTGCATGAAATACCCCAGTCCTTCAGTCTCACTAGGACATCTGTGAACTTGCAATATGGGCACATCTCCCCCTCCCCCCCTCCCCCATACACACATTACTATGGGACAAGCCAAATATTCTGCCACTGACTGGCCAGTTAGAGGCCTATAAAACCATGCTGGTATAAACTGATGACCATACAAGGAACACTCCAGCACTATGTACCTTCCTGACCCGTCTTTCCAAGATTTCTACACGCCTCTACCTCTCAAGCTGAAGGACGAATAATGAACTTGACCTACCCATTCCCTTACCAGTTTGACATGTAAGATGCATTTCCTGCAACATAGCTATGTTTTTGTTTATTTAAAATCTTCAGGGCGGCTCACAATAGAAAATAGTACTTCAAAAGGAAGAAAGAAAGGGTTTTCTGCTTTCTTAGTTATGAATATATTCTTTTTCGCATAATCGGGACTGTAATACCCTTAACACTGAATAAGGTCATGTTTCCACCGGTCTGTGTTGTGCTATTACCACCTTGCCTATCTAAGCCATACCCTGGTTTTCCCCAAAACAACCACCCAATTCAGAACCTTCCAACCCTCCTCGCACCCAACTTATAGCTGAGAATGCGCTTCCACCTGCCCCTCCGTGTAGCTTCACAAGCATAGCACCGCAGAAAAGCAATAGCAATTGGGTCTGCTTGCCAGCCCAAAGGATTCAAACATCCTAGTGAGAGGACATCGCCCTGGCACTGTCCTCCACTCCCTAACAAGCCAAAAGATAAAAAGTCCCTCCCCAATCTGTTAGCCCCCTTAATACATTGCTGCTGCTTCAAACCCATCAAACTATCACCATTCCAGCAAACTTGCCCCCACACAAATTCACAAGGATTCAAAACATACAAACATACAAAAACATCTTGATGAGCACTTACATCAGCAAGGTCCAGATATAGCCGAGAAGAGACATCCAGAGGCAAAACAGAGAGGGAGCCCTTACCCCACATCCCCCTCCATCAGCAAAAAGGTAAATTAGAGAAATTGTAAATGTCTGTCTTCTCCCTCCTCCCCCCCCCCTTTTTTTTTAGGGAATACATACAGTATTTAGGTCCTTAGTCTAATATATACCAGATGTACCTTAAAGGAGCATTCCAGTTTTAGCTAGCTGTCTCTTGAGAGGACAAATATCACTTCTGATTGAAAAGTTATTTTTGTGTAATTTAAGGCTTACTGTAGATCACTAGTTGCCCACTGAACCCATCAGGAAACACTTATAGATGGATGTGACTATGCACCCCAAACTACAGAATTATCAGTTAGTCTGAAAGCCACCTATAATTCTGTGCTAATTTCAGATTTTTGTCCAATTTTTTTCTTTTTTTCTCTTTAATGCGCCACCCCACCTTCATATCAGACAGCATAACCAGGTGGCACTGTGAATGTCTGTTAACCTTGAGGGCTGAAGGGACATCTTCCCCATACGTTTTCCAGCTCTGCTCTTTATAGTTTGGGGGGGGGGGGTGCTACAGTAGTGGAAGTTGCCCTCTCTCCCCAACATCAGCCAGCGTGACACACATCATACTCGAACCTCAGTCTGCTTCACCGAACAAAATGGAACATTTGATTTTTTTTTAAAGATTTTTAAAAATTTTCTTAACAGGTTTAGCAATTTTAGGAAAAAAATATCAATCTTCTAGTTGTCTGTATCTAAATACATATTATGATGTACACATTTAGATGAAGACATTATACACCATACACTTATGCAGTGGCTGGCATGGAAATCTTTTACTAATATGATTAATTATCAGGATGTGGTTCCTAGAAGCACTATGCGTGTTTTGATATTGTGCTCCTATGTTGTGGAATGCTTTCCTTACTGAGGTGCAAGAGGGCACACAATATTTAATATTCTGGAAATGACTGAAAGCCTGGTTGTTTTGATGCATTTAGTTAGCCTGTATGATTGCATTGTAGTATATTATTTTATGAAATGGAGGTGATTTACTGATTCTATTTTAATTGTGTAATTATATAGGAATTGTGGCTAATAGTAGTCTGCTTTAGGACCTGTGTGTCATAGGTTGAATAAAGATACTGCACAGTAATCTATAGAAAACAAAAATATTGGGGGTTTTTTGTTCTTCCTACATGAACAGAATAGGTCATAATTTTGAAGGATAAGTGTGTAAAAGCCCCAGCTATTATTCATTTAACCATAGCCGCAAGAGAGGAGAAACTCTGAAAGCAGACTTTAAGTTTGCAAAGGGAGCTGGTAACTCATATACACTGCCTATCCTGTTATCCTACTGCAACCTTACCAGCTCATCTAATCTATGTGCATAACCTTTAGCAAAGTAACAAATCCTCTCTGAATGTCTTCCATAGGCAGAATGTAAATACTTGTCTTACCTTGTCTGGGGACCAAGTGCTCGTCTGGGCAGCCTTCCCTGCAGTCTGTGGACCCGACACATTTTAGGAGCAGGGCGGGGCCAGCCTGGCACTCCTCTTATCACAGGGCTGCAGGCGTCTTGCACAAAACTCAGAAAAGAGGGATCTCTAGAGATTCTAATAGGACTAGAAAATAACTGCTTGCTTCTATGAAAGGAAAACACCATATGCAATTGGGTCAAACTATGCGCTTTAAAAAAAAAAAAAAAGGGTTTTAAAATGGCATATATTTCAAATTTATGTCAAGCACAAAGCTTAAAAAAAGGCAAATGAAGCTACAAGAAAATGAAAGTGAACCCCCTAGAGATGGAGAACAAAAATAACCAACCCCAAACATAAAAAGAAAATTCAAAATCTAGGAGAATAGTCTTTGTCAATTCCCACAAAGTCCCTAAGTCCTAACCAAGCATCGCTGCCCATATATACCTGGTAATATTATACAGGCTTTTTATCAACCTTAATTTGAATGATTCCATAAACGTATTTTAATTCCCCTTAGCATATAGCACCAAGCATCAATACCTCTGGCTGTATAGCAAGAAATATTTTCTCTCTCAGCTGTGTCTTATGATACAAATATAGGGCAAAAGGTTCAAATTTTCCTAGAACTAAAGCATCTTGATTTCTAAAGTGCAATCTCAGAGCAGCATCCCCATCCCGCAGGAAAACAAACGAGAGAAGAAGAATAACCCTGTCTATCTCTGCCCCTCCGGACAAAGCCACGAGGGCCGAGATGTCCAGTCTGTCAATGTGTAGGTCTCCGTTCTCCTGTCCATCTTCACTGACACTATCATTCCCCCTCCTCCCACCAGAGGGAGAAGAAAAGATCTTGTCAATAGGGTGGAGAGAAATCTTTAGGGGTGCATTTACTAACAAGCATGATGGTAGCGCATCGTTGGACCACAAACCCAGCGCAGAGGTCCACGCCCACTTCAGAGGGGTGCATCTGTCCCCTTGCATTGCTAGCGCTCGGCATCACAGAACCCAGCATGCGGGTTCACCTGATGCCACCCACTGAGGTGGCATTAAGTGCACCTGCCCTAACTGCAACAGTTAGCATGCACCCATAATGCCTATGCTGACTGCCATGCGCCATCAATGCCCACTTCCTGTGCGGATATCCAGTTTAGTCCTCCACAATCGGGGTAGTGCACCTTCTACTGCAGCCTGGAGACTGGACCAATCAAATCTTCTGTAGTACATATCCAGCAGGAGCTCCCAGAAGCCCCCCAGTGTGTCCAGTCTCTTGCAGCTTGAAGACGTCTGTGCCCTTGCTGGGCACACTGAGTGACTCTTGAAGGAGCAACACTTGTTAGTTAGTCTTTAAGGGCAGATTGTTATTTGGGGAGGCTCTCGAGAAACTGGTAAAGGAGCTCGGTGAGTCCAAGGGGGGCCGGCTTCCGGAGGATAGGCCAAGGGCCAACAGGTCCTCCACCTCGGCGCGGGGGTCCTTTCGGGATCAGCGCAGGTTTCGGTCCTCCCGCCTGTGGGCCTCGCAGCGGGGCCGGTTTGGAGCCCGTAATCAGGGATTTCGTGGTTTCAGAGGGGCCGGCAGATTATTCTCAGGAGCCGCCTCTCCCTCGGCGTCTTCCTTTGGGCGCAAGCCACAATGACGCGAGGCGGGCTCTGGAGGGAGGCCCGATTATCGGGGGTCGTTTGCACGACTTTCTTCCGTCTTGGGCCCAAATTACGTCAGATCGCTGGGTGCTACAGCTTATAGAAGAGGGTTATGCTCTAGAATTTGCATCCCCGCTTCCGGATGCCTTTGTTCTGTCGCCCAGCAGGGGCGAACAAAAGACGCGGGACATCCGCGTGACCCTGGCTCGGTTGTTAGCACTGGGAGCGGTGGTCCCGGTTCCTCTCTTGGAAAGAGGCGCCGGTCGTTACTCCATCTATTTTGTGGTCCCCAAAAAGGGCGATTCTCTGCGTCCGATCTTGGATCTCAAAGGCGTCAATCGCGCGCTCAGGGTGCCGCACTTCCGTATGGAAACTCTGCGGTCAGTCATTGTAGCAGTACGACAGGGGGAGTTTTTGACGTCCCTCGATCTTACAGAGGCCTATTTGCACATCCCGATACATCCATCTCATCAGCGGTTTCTCCGCTTTGCGTTTCCGTGGGGCCACTTCCAGTTCCGGGCCATGCCGTTCGGCTTAGCCACGGCTCCGCGCACCTTCACAAAGGTGATGGTGGTCGTTGCGGCGGCCTTGCGCAAGGAGGGCATCTTGGTCCATCCATATCTTGACGACTGGTTGATTCGGGCAAAGTCCAGTCGGGAGTGCTTGCGAGTCACGAGCAGGGTAGTGGCTCTGCTGCGGTCTCTCGGCTGGGTGGTGAACGAACGAAAAAGTTGTCTGCGTCCCACGCAGGACCTCTAGTATCTGGGGGTGCGCTTCGACACCGCCCGGGGGCTGGTGTGCCTCCCCGAGCGCCGCGTCCGGGCGTTGCGGGCTCTTGTTCGACTCTTTCGGGGCATGCCCGCTCCGTCGGCGTGGTGGTACCTGAGGCTTCTCGGAACGATGGCGGCGACCTTGGAGGTGGTACCGTGGGCACGGTCCCACATGCGCCCGCTGCAGAGGGCGCTCCTTCGCCGGTGGTCCAACCAGTGCGACTCCTTTAACAAGAGACTGCCCTGCCCGAAGGCGGTGCGTCTTTCGCTCCGTTGGTGGCTCTCTCCCGAGAATCTGACGCGGGGGGTTCCCTTGGAGCCTCCTCTGTGGGTTCCCCTCACAACGGATGCGAGCTTAGCCGGTTGGGGAGCGCACTGCGAGACCCGCTTCACTCAGGGGGTGTGGTCCTCCCAGGAAGCGTCTTGGTCGATCAACCGTCTCGAGCTTCGGGCGGTGCGGCTAGCACTATTGGCCCTGGAGCCACTGGTCCGGGGTCGACCTGTCCGGGTCTGGTCGGACAATGCGACCACTGTGGCTTACATCAATCGCCAAGGGGGCACAGGGAGTGTGGCCCTGGAAACAGAGGCGACAGCCTTGTTCAGTTGGGTGGAGACTCGTCTGCCGGCAATATCAGCGGCGCACATAGCGGGCGCGGAAAATGTCCAGGCCGACTTTCTCAGCAGAGTGCGAGGGGACCCCGGAGAGTGGGAGTTAAATCCACAGGTGTATGCGCAAATAGTGCGGCGGTGGGGTCCGCCCATCATGGATCTCATGGCGACCTTCCAGACGGCCAAGACGAGTCGCTTCTTCAGCAGACGGTGGGAGCGAATGTCCGAAGGGCTCGACGCTCTCATTCAGCCGTGGCCGACGTCCGGGCTTCTGTATCTCTTCCCTCCGTGGGCGCTGATCGGCCGGGTCGTCCAGCGCATCGAGTGTCATCAGGGCAGAGTGCTGCTGGTGGCTCCGGATTGGCCCCGGAGGCCCTGGTATGCCGAGCTAGTCAGACTTCGAGACGGCGTGCCTTGGCGCCTGCCCGCGCTGCCGGACCTTCTTCTTCAGGGCCCCCTGCGGATGCCCCAGGTGGCTCGATTCTCGCTTACGGTTTGGCCATTGAGAGGGCTCGGCTGAAAAAGAAGGGTTATTCGCCCGCGGTGATTTCCACCCTACTGCGGGCAAGAAAGTCATCCACTTCTCTTACTTATGTTCGAATCTGGAGGATTTTTGAGGACTGGTGCTCCCGGCGGGGAGTCCGGGCGGCGACGGTCTCTGTGCCCATCGTGTTAAGCTTCCTTCAGGATGGGTTCGAGAAAGGCCTCGCGGCCAGTTCCCTGAAGGTTCAGTTGGCAGCGATCTCCTGCTATAGAGGCAAGGTTTTAGGCCGCATTCTCAGCGCTCATGTGGATGTGCGGCGTTTCTTGACCGCTGTTTTTCATTTGCGGCCTTCCCGCAGAGCACCGATTCCCCCGTGGGATTTGAATTTAGTCCTGCGGGCTCTGGTGCGGGAACCTTTTGAGCCCTTGCGGAGGGCGTCCCTGAAGGATCTCACTTTGAAGACGGTCTTTCTTGTAGCCATTTGCTCGGCTCGGCGCATTTCGGATCTTCAGGCCTTGTCCTGCCGAGAGCCTTTCTTGTCGTTTTCCGCGGACCGGATTGTGATCCGGCCGGTGCCTTCTTTTCTTCCAAAGGTGGTGTCTCCCTTTCACTTGAATCAGGCAGTGTTTCTGCCGGTCCTTTCGGCGAACTCGGTCGAGTCGGTGGACAAGGGTCTTCACCGGCTCGATGTGGGTCGCACGCTGCGTCGGTATTTGCAGTCTACGGAGTCCTTTCGTAAGACCGATCGGCTTTTTGTGCTCTTTGGTGGCGCAAGAAAAGGGGAGGCGGCGGCTAAGGCCTCCATTGCTAGATGGCTCAAGGAAGCGATCGCATCTGCGTATCTGTTGCAGCAGCGGCCAGTTCCGGAGGGGCTTCGAGCTCATTCTACTCGAGCTCAGGCGACCTCTTGGGCGGAGCATTGCCTGGTTCCGCCAGCGGATATCTGTAGGGCGGCCACTTGGTCGTCTCTGCACGCTTTCAGCAGGCACTATCGCCTGGATGTATTAGCGGCTCGGGATTCCTGTTTTGGATCGGCGGTTCTGCGCGCCAGCTGGCAAGGTCCCGCCCGGTCTTAACTGCTCTGTTACATCCCGATTGTGGAGGACTAAACTGGATATCCGCACAGGAAATGGAAATTACACTAACCTGGTAATTGTAGTTCCTGTAGGATCCAGTTTAGTCCTCCTTCCCTCCCAACTCTCTGTGTAGTCTTGCGGCGCGCTGTTCCGAGCGGTTGACTGTAGGACGGTTCTTCGTCCCGTTCGGGTTCTGTTGACAGTCGTGCTTATCGCTATGGCTCTTCCCTTTCTTGGAGTTCAGTCAGCTCCCTAGATTTCTGTGAAGGGGAGCTCTGTGTAAATTGGAAGGCGTCGGTTTCGGCGCCAGGCGGTGTTCTGACTTCCTCGTTTGGGGAGGGAGTTGGTTATTACAGGGGGGGAAGAAAAGGGTTTACTGATAATGTAATGATAATTTAATGATTATTTAATGTGTTGCTTCGTTAAGTATGCTTTGTTACTAGTACACTGGGGGGCTTCTGGGAGCTCCTGCTGGATATGTACTACAGAAGATTTGATTGGTCCAGTCTCCAGGCTGCAGTAGAAGGTGCACTACCCCGATTGTGGAGGACTAAACTGGATCCTACAGGAACTACAATTACCAGGTTAGTGTAATTTCCATTTTCTGCCTCCAACCTGCCCTGTTTCTGCCCAATTGTGTGCTAACCTGTTGCCGCAGGATTTTTAGTGCTGGGCCCCACAATAACTTTTAGCATGGCACACTTACCACACACTGAACTCCGCGCTAATAGCATGGTTTAGTACACACGCCCATAGTGTTTCTTTCCTATATCTCTGAAACAAGTCCAGAGGGGAAGAAAGGACTGGCCTGAGAAAATTCATTAAGGGACTTAATGGTGTTTTCAATGTTCTCCAACCTACTATGGCCAAACGTTTTATCTTTAATAAGCCCCATTGGAATTGTCTGAAGCTAAGAGCTGTGGAGATGTGAGGCTGGGATGTCAGAAGGTGTTTTTGTGTGTATGTGTGTATGCAATTGTGAGTGTGTATTGGCAGTGTGTGTTATGAGTGTGCATATGTATGTACATATTGGCAGTATTTTTTTGGGAGGAGTGTGCTGGGAGCAGGGCATTTGTGTTTGCAGTGTGTCAGGGGTTGTGAGTGTGTGTGTCAGGAGGCTCTGTGGTGTGTGTGTGAATGCATGTGTCAGGGACTGTGTGTGCATGTGTGTGTCTCAGGGCTCAGTGTATGCATGCATGTGTTGGGCTCTGCATGTAGGCATGTGTGTTGGGGGCTGTGTATATCTCTACTTCCCCTATCCTCCTGCACCCATTCCTTGCCTTTGCTACACTCTCTTGAACTCTTTTTTTTCTTTTTTCTTTTCTTCTATCAACCTATGAGCTCTCCCTCTCCTCCTTCCCCTGCTACCTAGTCTTGCACACTCCCTCCTTCCCTTTCACCCTTAATGCACTCATAGTGTCTTTTCCTTTCTCCTCTAATCTTCCTTTTCCCTTATGTTCCATCCGTCATTTCATTGTAACCCCACATGCTCCCTTATATTCCACCCTTTCTTTCCATCTAACCCCATCCTTTCCTTTCTGCTCTGCCCCTTTCTTTCCTTTTAAGCCTACCCCCCTCCTTTATGCTGTGCTCCTCCTGCCCCTTCCCTTCTGCTCCGCCCCTTCCTACCCCACACTGCAGCTTTCTTTCTGCAGGCTCTTCACTTTTACAAGATAGATAGACAGACTGATGGACGGATGAACCCTCTGTAATAGGTGCTATCGCTTAAGCAAAATTAACCTAAAAAGTATTGCTCCATTATAACCTAATAATTCCAAATACTCTCCAATATGACCAATCTAAATCTTTTTCTCAATTTAGCTCCCATCTCATTTACCTCTGAGGGATACTGTCCCGTCCAACTTCTACCAGATCAGAATACTCAAGCTGGTTATTTCTGAAATGGTAATAGCAGCAGCACCTCCAGCTCTCTCCTTCATCCTCCCAGTCACTTCTTCCGGCCTTCTGGATGAGGTTCTCCTCAGCGCATCAGTAGCAGATATGCCTTCAGTGGCTCTTGCCTAACCAACAGCGGCATCAACTGCTGCAGGAAGCCACATACCTGCTACTGCTGTGTCTCCAGGTGGCAGAGGCAAAATGAGGCCATCAGCGCTCAGCAATATTTCTTCTTCTAGTGAGTCAGCCGCTCCAACACTCCTGGAAGTGAAAGCAACACCTCTCACTATGAGGCATTGGTGGCCACCAGGGCTGTCCTCAGAGTTGGTTCAAGGTGTTGGCGCTCTAGGCAAACCTTAAGCTTAGGCCCCCTCCCTAGGGCTGTCAGAATCTATTGTTTAGCTTTGCATCCCTGCTCTTTCCTGTGCTCCCCCCTCCCCCAATGCTGCCACCCTAAGTGATAGCCCTAGTTTGCCTAATGGTTGAGCTGGCCCTAACTGCAGCACCTGCAGAATTGATGGTTGATGCAAGGACAAAGTGTTCAGATCTGGTTAAATTTCTCCATTCAGGGGCTATGGGTTGATTCCAGATGGTGGCTGAGGCATGAGCTTGTCCTGTTCTAATGCCTAAGGAGAAAGGCAAAGCGAGAGTTTACCCTGCCGACCCGTTGCCTCTCTCTTTGGGTCCTAAGGACCATTTTGTGCAACTCTCAGAGTTGGTCATGTGGGAAATTCGAGCAGGCACTGGGGAGCGCAAAGAGGAGGATGCTGCTGCCTCTTGCCTGGATATTTCTCTCTCCCCTGATGCACGGACCCCGCCTCTACCTCCGAGTGTCTCCACTACTGCTCTGGTGCTGGTGGTGCGTCAGAATGTGGCAAACCTGCAGCTCTGTGGTAGGAAATTCTGGAGGTCTTAGGTGGAGAGTCAACCTATGGAGGTCCGGGAGATCATCCTGGAGGTAAGCTGGAGGTGGGTGGTTTAACAGCAGGTAACCTGCCTGAAGTAGTGCCGTTTGCTCTATCCACTGTATCATTGGAGTTAACTTGGTCAAAAACTGTGACACTCGATAACATTAGGGACGCCATTACTATACTCTCGGCAGCTGTAACTCAACAGTTGACTTTGACCTCCACGAGAGTTACTGGTTTGGAAGAACGTATAGAGAAGTCTGTTGTTTTGACTCAGGAAATTAAGTTACAGATTGGGGCGGTTGATCAGAGATTGAACCTTGTGGAGGATATATCTATGACTCTCGTTAAAGATAATACTGCTCTTTGGGCCAAGATAGAATTGTTGGAGAACTCTACTCAGGCTGCTAATGTTTATTTGTTAAATTTTCCTATTATTCCGGGTATGATTTGTTTAAACAATATCTTTAAGAGGTTTTGTCTGTTCCACAAGAGTTAATACCACCAGTTTCTAAAGCACTCTATTTGCCGTATGGTAAGAGTCTAGGACTATGGAAGGGAATCTCAAAATGGACATTATACATGTTTCAGATATTCTTAAGTCACCAATATTGGATAGGATGAAAGTCTCCACTTTACCTGTCACCTTTGCTTTAACCTCAGCCAGGAATTGGTTGCTGAAATTATATTATAACAGGGCTGCTCTTTTTTATGGTTCTAAAGTTCTTGTGTTCCCAGATGTTACCAGGGAGACACAGAAAAGGCGTAGACAGTTCTTGCTCTTAAATTCAGGAATGTTGCAGTTAAGTGCCACTTTTTATTTTCGTTTCACTTGTAAATGTATTGTGGTATTTAAAGTGCAGAAATTTTATTTTTTTTTCAACCTGAGGGCTTATCAGCTTTTATTAGTGCCAAGATATCTGTGGTTTCCACTCTTGTTGAGGATGTTATATCACCAGAATTTGCATAGATTTATATATGGCTTGGGACCTTTGGCCACCCTCTTGTATATCTTGCTTATTATTCCTGTATTATAGCTGGATTTTCCTCAATCTAACTTTTTTCTTTTCACTCCTCTCATGTTGGGGACTATAGATATTTCTGCTTATGTTAATTTTTTCTTAGTGATGTTTCATGTATGTATTTTTGTATTTCTGGAAGATTTATCTTTCTGTACAAGTGGTTGCTTGGTAAATTTGTAAAAATTTATAAATATTAAAATAAAAAAAAGAACAAAATGTCCAAACTTCAAAGGACTGTGCCAAGACCCCTCCTTTATGCTTGCCCATTGCATCCAGGTAAAAGAAGCATTAGCAAAAGCTTTGAAGCACATCTCACAGTGCTCCAAAGCTTATGGGAGCTTGACAGGTACTTGACCCAGGGCTATACCAAGTGTGAATCGCGCCCTGTACAACTTGCACATCGGGCAGGTGCCCCCCCCCCAACCCCTGTGGCAGGAGAGAAGAGGCGTGCCCGATGTGCAAGTTGCCGGCGTGCTAAGCAGATCTGTCCCTCCCTGCTCTGACGCCGCATCAGAGCAGGGAGGGACAGATCTGCTTAGCGTGCCGTGAGAAGGCGTAAGGGGCGCATTTCTGCTGTCTGTTGTTGCCTGCCACCACTGAGAGAAGAAAAAGTGGTGGCGGCAGGCAATGACACACAGTTGAAATGCGCCCCTTAAGCCTTTGCACCCTGTGCGGCCGCACCGCTTGCACAGGGCTAGGTATGGACCTGACTTGACCCAGTCTGGCATTTCTTATGTGTCTTCTAGTCAGCAACTATCTGCATCTCCCCTTGGTCTTGCATCTTTTCCATTCAATAGTATTTCCCAGCTCCACTACGGAACTCATGGCAGAAATTAGAGAGTAGGCCAGTTAATCCCAGGTACCCAATTAGTATCACTCAGCTTTGCTAAGGAGACTGCTGTAGTGGTAGGGTCCCAAGCAGTTGCTTTATTTGTCTCGGTCACCAAACCTGATCTTATCCTTTGCCCCACTTCAAAGCTGCCAAGTTACCTAGTTCCAGGAGGAAGATTTAAGGCCAGTCCCAGATTTCTGACAACCCCACCCTGGTGTATTATGGGACACGCAGCACTGATATTAACGAGTAGAATCAGGGACGACAAATACCACACTGTTTTAGGATGTAAGTTTAAAACTAGGACTACCCAAAACGTCTCTCCCCCTGGAAAAGGGTAGCTTGATAGCTCTGTCACATTGTGTATATGCCCAAATTAATTTCCTCTGTAATGACTTAACAGTGGAACGGTGTTAATACGTTTCAATGTTTTCCTGTAGCAAAATATGTGCCAACAACTCATCAGCGTATCCCTGGGCAGGGACAGCGGTTGCTAAGAATGTGCCTTCCCATCATTACCTGAATCCCCTACACCGTCCCCATCCTGTTTGCAAACCTTCTCTAAGTAGCTACCAAGAGCATGTGCTCCTTTCCTCTCCTCCTGAAGCAGAGGGTAGTCCTCCTTTCAGAAAGAGAGAAAAACTGATTCGTCCATCACCTTCCTGGTATTGCCATAAAAAGGCGCTTATCTATAAAAACAAACAAAAAAAATCTGGAAAATATACAAAATAGAATATTTCGGGGGAAAAAAGATGGGCATCTATTATCATGATTGCAATCCCTATTTTGAGCAGTCTTTTTCCTTGAAGTCACCCTTCATCTGCTTGTATTGTATTTGTGCAGAGTTGACCCCCTTAATTCACTTATGTTTATGTTTATTTAAGAAACTTGCTATACTGCTCTCTGCCACTAGGTACCAGAGCAGTTTACAGATCTTTGCAGTTTGTCTATAGTTTTTGTATGACCTGAGACTAGGCCCAAAGTGATCTCCAGTGCGATGGCACATTCTTCAAGAACAGTAAGCTTAAATTGGAAGACCTATCCTGACTAATCTGAGTAGCCATATTCATTCTCAGTTTAGTTATTGCCTCATGGGTTACTTCTAGTAAATCCTTAATCTGAAGCACTTAGATTCATAATCATGGGAAAAGCTACACTGGAAAGCTTTTCAACATCTTAAGCACTGGTAACCCATCAAATATAATCAGAATAAAAAGCAAGAGAAAACGTGAGTGAGGAGCTGTGGAGGGAGACAAAATAGTGATTGGGGAGGTGAAGGAGAGAGTGAGGAGACTGACAAAGCTGTGCGTTGTGTTGGGGGGTGGAGTGGAACAGAGTGGAGTGAAGGGCTGTAGCATGTGAATGAGGAGATTAAAGGGAGGACGCATGGGGAGGGAGAAGGATCTAAGGTGTAAGTGGGGATCAGGAGGGGGAGGGGAGGGGATGGAAGGAAGGGCTGTGAGTGTGAACGGATTGTTTCTCCCAATCCCATATCTCCTGCTCATTCCAGGGTCCTCCACCTCTTCATGATCCCCCTCCTCTCCCTCCCTTCCCCTCTCCTTCCTCTGTTCTGTTGTCCTCTCCCTCGATATCCCCATCCTTCCATCCCCTATCGCCCTGCCTGTGATCCCTTCCCCTATTTACCAACCCTCTACTCCCTTCATGATCCATTTCCCTTCAAGAAAGGACAATATAAATTAACTGGGCACACAAGAAATGCCAGTAAATGGCATTTTATAAAACTAAAAATAATTTACATAATGTAATATGCAAAATCTATGAAAAAGTGCTACATAATAGCTGCAGAATTTTGAAAATCCTCCTGCTGAATTTGCAGTCTTGCCAAAGAATCTTGAAAGCAGGGAACTGTGCTCCTGCAAGTCTGATCTGACAACAGCAAGTGTTTACCAGAAGGGTTGTTAAGCAGTCAAAGATAAGGGTTCACCTACTCATTCAGCTAGGAGCCTGCTTCTTCAGCTCAGTGGTGATATCCCTAACTTTGAAGAAGATTCAAATCCTGAAGTTCCCATTTTGAAAGTTGTCTGGGAGCCTAGATGCAGTTACTCCCACTTACTTGCACAGTGGCTTTTCAGTCATTTGATGCTTTTCCTTCCAGCCATCTTAGTATATGCACTGCATAGGGCTGGCAAATCCCACAAATTTATGTGCCATCAGGTAATTACAAGAAGTCAGACACCCTGTGTAGGTTAGTGAGAATATTGGTGGGAAACCTTCAGTGAGGTGCAATGAAAAATTGAGACTTTTACAATAACACGAGAAGTATAACGCTGACAGTTTCCTGCCACTGCTGGAAACAATTTTGAAATGCCTCTTTCATTATGCTGTGAAGCTGCTATGTTGAATTTTGTTTAATGGTCTCCAAGTTGTCGAATCTTCTTCCTTTCTGTGGTAATTTCAGTTTTGGAAACAAGAAAAAGTCACAAGGCGAGGTCAGGTGAGTATGCAGGCTGATAGACTTGCTCGATTTAGTGTTTGGCCAAGAGCTGCTAGAGAAGATGTGATGTATGAGAAGGAGCATTGTCATGATGAAGAAACCATTCACTGTCCTTGTGCAACTCTGCCCTCTTACAACGAACTGCATCTCTCAAACGAGTCGGATATAGTACTCCTTATTGATGGCTTGGCCTTTTGGAGCATACTCATGATGAACAATACCCTGACAAAGAAAACTGTGAAATCTGAGTCATTTTCAATGCATTCCAACAACTCCCTGACTGCAGTTGATCTTTTTGGTCAGAGGCCAGGAGTTTGGGCATGAATTTTGCAGACACACATCTCATCCCCAAATTTGACAGTAAGAATGGACTGTGCCGACCTGAAACTGATGTCCATGTCCTCAGCAAGCTCCCTGATAATCATCAATTTGAGCATATTGTGGCATGCACTGCTTCAACTTTGTCTTCATTCCTGCTCATGGATGGCCTTTCAGAATGTTCGTCACTGACAACTCTTTGGTGGCCCTCTTGGAAATGTTTGTACCAATCATAACCTTGAGCATGACTCATGCATTCATTGCCATATACTTGCTGTAACTTGTCATAAGTGTCTGCACGAATCTCCAAGTTCCTGGCAGAATTTAATGCAAATTCGCTGTTCAATTTTTTCACTCATCGTAAATCTGATGAACTGCTTTTACATGATACCAAACATCACTTGATTAAAAAAAGGGATAGGTGTGCTGAAGCCACACTACACTCTGCACATGCAGAGCACATAACTAGGTTACTGCATGCTTAATACCATTGTGGTGTGAAGTATTGTTATATAGCTACACAATAAGTCTCGCTTTTTGATGACACCTCATATAATGTAGGTACCATCACTGGTTGGTGATGAGAGGCAGTAGAACAGATGGATGTACTGTATCTGTCATTCAGTTGTTTGTTACCCTAGATCAGGGATTCCAAAACCTGTCATGGGCGATCCTAGGAAGTCTGGTTTTTAAAAAACCTGCAGTGAATATGCGTGAGATATCTGTATGCCCTTCCTCCATTCAAATGTATATGATTCATATTCATTGCAGACAGGCTAAAAACATGACTAAACAGGGCCTTGGTCTTTACTCCCATTCCTTGTCAGGCTAATGTGTCAGGCTTTCAGGATCCTGCTCATGAATATGCATGAGAGAGCTTTGCACACAATGGAGGTAGTAGGTATGCAAAGCCGTCTCATGCATATTCATTAGTAGGATCCTGAAAACCTGACCCATTGGCAACCCTCAAGGACTGGAAGTGACTACCACTGGGACAGAGATCCCCCAGAACAGGTTTGGGACCTCCTGTCCTACTCGTCTTTCTGCCCTGCTCTCTGTCTGCAATGACCCTTAATATCTAACAAGCTCTCGGTCATAATTATGTTATGCCACCGGTGCAAATTACTATTAATAGCATGGGGGTGATTGTATAATGTGGGTTATTTTTCTACTAAAGCTTTACAGTGTATGACTTCATCAACCACCCAATGATGTGTGGGTTAGAAGTGCTGTTAAATAAATAAATAAATCAGTAAAGTGTCAGAGTTCGAACCCTGTTGGACATTTAAAAGAATAATTATTACCCAAAAACTCAACACATATCTGTATTTGCAGTGATTATACATTTGAAAGTCTCTGTATGCGTTTGTTGTTTTAGCCCAGCGGTTTTCTATTTCTTTAGGTTTTTCAGTTCAATCAGCATTGGTATGCGCTGGAGTATATACTCGGGAGTTTTTATTAACTGCTCCTTGGGTTTATCGCCCCGTGTTTAGGCCAGCCTTAACCGGAGACCCTCTGGAACCCACTATGCGTGACCAACATGAACATGCAGTAATCATGCACTCACATATTCTAAGGCAGATGTAGATTTGTTGAGTCTAACTAATGCTTTTCAACCACATCACAGTCAAGGTCTGAGGTAAGCACTATGTGATTTCATATTAGCCGCTTTTTGAGATTTGTCAGGAAAGCTAAAGTTAGCCAACCTGATTTGTTAAGATGTGTAAACAAAATCTTGACACGCGTTAAAATCTTTAGTAAAGAGTCCCTACGTGCCTACAGCCCTTTTATTTCTGTTGGCACAATGACACTTAATACACTAACTTTTACTAAAATGGCTCCTTAATTTTACTTCTACTCTGTACAAATGTGTGTATTTGCTACACAATTTGCTATAGGCTAATGAGAGGATGTTATTTTTTGCCTCTGATGTGGCAAGATTTGCCAGTTATCATTTTTTTTAAAGAAACAGCAAAATTTGCCATTTTACCTGCATTTTCAATTTTGTCTCTTTTTACAAATTTATGCCATGCCTAGGCCCTATAGGCAGTTGCAGGAGATAGAGTTACAGTGGGGCGTAGGGTCCCCTCAAGATAGCCATGTATAGGAGTATTTGTACCTTTCTTTCCAGAGTTATAATAAAACATTATTTAGATTTATATCACCACATTATGTGCAGCAATCATATAATGTATTTTTTATATTGGAATGAGGGTGGAATGAGACTGCTTCAATGACTAAAACAAGTATTAAAAATCTGTCAAAAATATTTTTCTCCATATTATTTCCTTCTTTAGAAAAAAACTATTTTAAAACAAGAGCATCTCACTAAATAACTTTGGTCATTGTGGCACTGTTTAAAGTGACTCTTCTGTAACTGGGTTACCACTGGGTTGACAAACCACAGATGGGAGGGTCTGGAGAGGGTCTGGACATACCCTGGAAGGAGGGGGGGGGGGGTTTGTGCAAGCTCCCATGATATGAGGTCTGAAAATAATTAAAACTAATAGACACTATATCATTCTATACCCCCAATGTGTAAAAAATAAAATAAGAATTTGGATCTTTGCAGCAACTTTGATCCAAATTGGATCCCATCACGTTTTACATTATAGTACTTCAGACATGAAGGCACAGTTATAGTATACAATTCTGTGGGGTATAGCTTGTACAAACGCTAGCCAGACTGCCAAAGGAAAGACTCCATGTCATCATATTATTCAGCACTGAATTCTGAGACAGAACAATATAGTTAGTGACCTTCCCAAGGCTACTAAAAGTTGGTAGTAAAGAGACCTGAAATATGTGACTCAGGGCACAGAGTTCTCACTGTTAGGCCACACCTTGTTTTGCAAATTGCTGTGTTATGTTTATTAATTTTCTTAACTGTTTTCACAGTAATTGTTAAAGCAGTGAACAAATAAAATCATAACAAACTAATAAAATATTAATCAAAAACAATTTTGCAACAGTAAAACAATCGAATATCATCATAAAACAATTATTATTTAAAAAATCAATATAAAATTTGCTAGGCATATCACTGAGCCAAGCATCTGGTAGCAAGAAAGTAGGGTAGCCAGGTGTCCTGCTTCATAAGGGATGATGTTGTTAAGTCTGTCAACTCATCGTGACCCTGTGGATAGTTGCCCCAAACAGTGTTCAGTCAGGTGTCTAATTATTGATAGAGGGTCATTCCTAGCTGCTGTTATGCATCAATCTGTTGCATTGCTGGTCTTCCTCTTTTGAATTAACCTCCAACCCACAGTCCTGTTTTTAGTTCACTTGTTTAATATCCTGCTGTTAAACAGGAACCAGATACATGATTCTTCTGTCCTTTAATCTGGCCAAACCCAAAACCAGAAATTTTACTGGATTTCATAAATGGCATACCTGGGCAGCTCTAGAATTGCATAGCAACTTAAATGAGTATGTTTACGACTCCATGTCCTGCGTTTGTATGCTACAGAAGCTTTGGGTGGGTGTGTATGTGTGCCTTGCAGTAGCTCTGTGGCGGGGAGGGTGGGTGTGTATGGCTGGATGGGGTTATGTTAGGGTTGCCAACTGACCGGTTTTAGGCTAGCCCAGCTGGTTTTACAGACTGGAGATTGGCAGCCTTCAGGATGGGAAAACCAGCCATTGAAGGGTCAGTTTTCTGCCATCCGCCGATCTTCCTATCCGGTGTCTGCCTGCAGGGATCCCAACCCCTACGAGCAGAAGTGCTGAGACAGCCGCCATTGTGATTGGGAGAGCTGGTGTCTGCCCGTGGGGATCCCAACCCCTATGGTAGAAGTGCTGAGACAGCCGCCATCACAGCTGGGAGAGTCGATGACTGCTCTGGGGGATCCCCAATCCCTGCGGCCGGATACTGGCTCTCCCAGCAATGACTGCTAGTGACTGCACAGCCTGTCAGGAAAAAAAAAAAAAAGGTTACTAAGTTTGCTACACAGATGGTTAAATAAATTAAGGAGGCAATATATAAATTAATGAATGGAGTGGAAGGGGTAAACGTAAATTGTTTGTATACTCCTTCAAAAAGTAGAAAAACTAGGGGATACTCAATGAAGCAACTACCGTGTTTCCCCGAAAATAAGACCTACCCTGAAAATAAGACCTAGCACGTTTTTCTGAGATTCCCATAATATAAGCCCTACCCCGAAAATAAGCCCTAGTGCAGATCATGTCTGACAGATTCAGAACCTGGGGGGGGAGGGTCACCGGGGAGGAGTTTTCCTCCTGCTCCACTCCCTGACGCCGATCAGGTGCCAGTGCTGTGCTGCGGGCCTCTTCCTTCGCTCCAAGGGCGCTCTCCTTTAAGTTCTTGGTGCTGTTGTGGCCTGATTGGCTTCGGTGGGAGGACCGGGGAGGAGCTTTCCTCCTGCTCCACTCCCCGACGCAGATTGGGTGCCTGTGCTGTGCTGTGCTGTGCTGTGCTGCGCTGCGCTGTGGGCCACTTCCATCATCTGTGCGGGCGGGAGCTGCAGCGCCACTCATTCTGTGCTGTCAAGCTGTATATAAAAAAAAAAAAAAGCCCTACCCCGAAAATAAGCCCTAGTGCATCTTTTGGAGCAAAAGTAAATATAAGACCCGGTCTTATTTTCGGGGAAACACGGTATGTAGCCCATTTAGGACCAATAAGAGACAATATTTTTTCACTTAATGAGTAATCAAACTCTGGAATTCATTACCACAGGATGTAGTAAAAGTTGTTAATATAGCTGGGTTTAAAAAAAGGTTTGGACAAGTTCCTGAGGAAAATTCCATAAACCATTATTAAAGAGGACCTGGGAAATCCAATGCTTACTCCGGGACGAGCATTGTGGAGCCTCTGGGTCATTTTTGGGAACCTGCTAGTTACTTGTGACCTGGAATGGCCATTGATGAAAACGGAATACTAGGCTTGATGGACCTTGGTCTGACCCAGTATTGCATATCTTATATTCTTAGGAAAAAGACAATGAGCTAGTCCCCCTTCTCCGAGCCAGTCAACCATTAGGTAAGACTAGGTGGTCACCTAGGGCAGCAGCTTCTGAGGGGTGCCAACAGCAGTAGCATTCAAAGCAAAACTATAAATCCTTACAGCCACACAAATTCAAAGAACCAGCAGGGAGACTAGGTGCACACAAACATACAAAAGCAATCTTTAATATTTAAAAGTAACATGTCCAGTTACAGAATCGGTGTGGGAGTGGTGTTGTTGGAATGATCATGATTATTGAATTTAATTGCCTAGAGTGTCCAATACCCTTGCTCCAGCCCTGCCCTTTCTCCCCTTACCTGCTCTTCGCAAACTTGTTCTGGGGAAATAGGTTTTGCTCTGACTAAGACAATCGGTCACTGATCAATCATCCAAAAGGACGTCCTGCTTGCCAATCAAGTAAAGTGAGATTACTTCTACTACTATTTATCATTTATTTATTTATTTAGACAGTTTTGTATACCGCCTTATCCTTCAATTTATATAGCGCTACAGGGTGTACACAATGCTGTACAGAGACACATAGGATACAGTCCCTGCTCATAAGAGCTTACAATCTAGTCAAGAGCAACAACACAACAAGTGGGGACTAGGACATATCCAGCAGAATGGTAAGAAACACATAGGAGGTGAACAGGAGACTAGGGGGTCAGGATCCAAAAGCAGTCTCCATCTGTGGCCGTGGATTTGAACAGGGCCACAGATGGAGCCTGACGTACTGACTCAGTTTGTTCCAGGCATAAGGAGCAGCAAGGTAGGAAGAGTGAAGTGTCGAGTTGGCAGTGGAAGAGAAGGGCACAGATAGAAGGGATCCGTCAGAACAGCAGAATTCCTGAGGAGGGGCGTAGGGACAGCTAAGAGAGGAAAGGTAGTGAGGGGCAGCCAAATTTACTAAAAATGAAAAACAAAATGGTGAAGAAGTGAAACCGGCCAGTGCAGCTGTGAAAATGTTTAGTCATTTTCTATCAGTTTACAATTGGTACATCAGCTTCTCCCACTGCTACCTAAAAATATGTCCTGATCTAGAGCCAGGCCCCCATGGTTAAGTTACATATGTCTCTGATATCCTGTGATAAGGAATCCCGTTCAACAGCTGCCTTGAGGCCTAGCTTGCAATGTCTTCCATGTTGTTTAGATCCACATCAGAGATAAAATTATATTTACAAAAAAAACCCTTTATTAGCTGTCCCCAAAAATGTAGTAAGACAGGGCAATAAATCAAAACAAGAAAATTGAAAAACAAAGTCACAATTTTCTTTCTCGAATTCCTCTATAAACCTTCTCAGGGGTCTTGCGGGGGGGGGGGGGGAGTCCTCTTCTTTTCCTTCAGGGTCCCAGACTGGGTCTCCCAAGCGCCTCAAGACAATCCTGCTAGACGCTCTCACAAAAACAATTCTCCAGAAATCGCAAGACCTTCCCAGCACTGTAAACAAGCAGGTGGCAGTGGCAGTGTGAGAGACTCAAAATACCCTTCAAAAATATATCCAGAGATAAGGAAAATTACTTTTCCTCCTCAAAAGTAAAAAATCAGAATTCCTTAAAACACTTCTTTACCAAAATCTCCTGTCAGAGTAGAAGGGATGCACCAGAGCTTCCAGTCTGCACAAAAAGAACTGGACTTCCCAGGGGCTAAGATGGGTTGCAGCAGTTTGGTCCCACTCATCGTCTGTGGGATATTAAACAAATTAAGCTGGTTTCTTCTCTCCAGATTCTCCCTTAGGTCTGTACCTCTTTCGATCTTCTTCTTTGGTAAGGCCAGACTGACCTAGGGCAATTCCTTTCAAGGTCCAAGTTCTAGCTGGCCATGGGCCAAGGGGCAGCTCCTTTGGTTCTCCTCTTAATCCCTGGGCTCCTCTAGGGAAGATTTATCACCATCTCTCACATGAAACTTCTCCCATCATCTTGGATAAATAGATCTCCAGGAACAAGCAGGAATGAGTCTTCACATATGGGTATCGTCGATACCGACGGAGCCTGCACGGAAACGCTCCCCAGCGTCCAAAAGCAAAGCTTTTGGGAGCATCCCACAGCGCCTGCGCGCTGCCTTCCCGCCTTTCCCAACCGCCTCTCTCCAGTTCTTCTTTTCCGCGGAACCAGCAGGTCGTGTTTCCTGTCACCGCTGAAGAATTTCTTATTTTCTTTTATTTTTCTTTAGTCGCGTGTCTGCCTTCTCGACTCCAGACCGGTACCACCGGTCTTTTTTCTTTCTAAAAAAAAAAAACCTACTCTTTTCTTACTTCAGTGCATTTTTTCTTCTGGGGCCTTAGGCCTACAGATATATTTTTCCTCATGGAAAAACCCGCCTCCGGGTTTAAAAAGTGCACGAAGTGCAGTGGCACTATTTCTGTCACTGACACCCATGACTGGTGTCTAAAATGTTTAGGTCCTGACCACTCCATTGCGGATTGTGAGTCCTGTTCCATGATGTCTAAAAGAGGGTTACAAAATCAGGCAGCCAAGCTCAGTACCCTGTTTCCCTCCGATGCAGCTTCTGTGGCATCGACGTCTTCCAGGGCTGCTTCTTCATCCCATGGATCTCAGGTAACCAAACTTAAATCCGGCTGGTCCTCAAAGAGTACATCTCCCTCTAAGTATCGAGATGCCCCCGGGCTTACTCTTGAGGAATCCACACCGGCAAAATTACCCCGGCGGGAGGCTCCGGCTTCCAAAGCTCTATCTATGGGGTCACAGGTTGACATCGATGGCTCGGCCTCGACCGATCACCTGTTACAATGTTCTGGGGTACCGGCGGTTTCCACCGGTACCGACATCCAGACATTGGTGGCGTCGATGGATCAGAATATTCTGACCATGCAGCGTGCCATCACAGCATTCATACAAGCTGCGACGCCTACGCTACTGCAACAAACCCCGTTGTCGGTACCGGTACTGGATCCGATATCGGTTCCGATACCGGTACCGCTTGCATCGACATCAGCGTCGACAGCAGCAGTATGCTATCCAGTGATGCCCATCAGTACCGACTCGGTACCGATTACTCCCGATGTCGATACCCCCCGGTACGTGTATCGGGCTCTGCGAGAGCATCCAGACAGTCGATACTTCGATTCCTCTGAAGACTCTGATACATCAGAGGCCTCTATTGAAGCATCGGGGATCCTTCCTCAGGAACCCTCTTCTCCAAAAAGGAGAATGTCTCCTCCTGAAGACTTGTCTTTTCAGGACTTCATCAGGGAGGTGGCCAGAGGCCTGTCCATCTCAGTGGCCTCTGAAACTGAACCTAGAGCCAAAAAATTAGATATCCTACAATATCCTAAGGCTCCCAAAGAGGCAGCCACCTTACCAATACATGAGATTCTTTATGATCACATGTTGGGCATATGGGAGACTCCTCTTTCCACCTCCCCTCATTCTCGAAGGTTGGACACCATGTATCGTGTTCCTCCTTGTCCTGGTTTTCATACGACTCAGCTTCCTCACCACTCCATTGTGGTAGAGTCTGCTATGAAAAAAATCAAGAGTACAAAAAGGCACTCCTCTGCTCCTCCAGGAAGAGAATGCAGAACCTTAGATGCCTTTGGCAGGAAAATCTTCCAAGCCAGTATGCTTGTGGCCAGAATCAACTCCTATAGTCTCTATATGGGGATGTTTCTGAAAGAAGTTACAGATCATCTGCAAACCTTATCTCCTTTTATGTCAGAAGATAAGAGAGAAGAATATATCACCTGGCTTAAACATGCACAGGATGTATCCAAGTTTTCCAACCGTGCAGCCTTTGACTCTTTTGAGGGTGCCAGTAGAGCCTCGGCTATTGCCATAGGTGCACGCAGAGTTGCTTGGTTGCAAGCCTCTGATTTGGAATCCTGGGTACAGGATGGTCTAGGTAACCTTCCCTGTGTTTGGCAAAGATTGGCAAGCAAAGGCCAACCAGATGGATGCTGAAAATTCTGCTTTAGATAGACTTTCAAAGTCTACTACTGCTCCTTTTAAAAAGAGGTTGTTCAAAAAAGGATCTTTCCCAAAAAAAGGGAAATTTTCTTCTGGTTATGGTCAGGCCTCTTCTCAAGGTCGTTTTGCTACAAAGAGACAGCAACAACCAAAACAGACCAAGTCTCAGGCTGCGAGGACTGCTACGGCCCAACAGCCTCAGCCTCCTCAGGGTCTTTGACTTTCCACTAGGGAACTTAGCCTTTCTGGCTCTAGAACATCCAGAGCCTCTCACCATCCCAGGAAGGTTAGCTCACTTTGCTCCCAGATGGGAACAAATCACAGCAGAGCAATGGACCCTCTCCATCATACGGGATGGGTACAAGCTTCATTTCTTAAACCTTCCCCCTCACACCATGGTGAAACAGTTCAATTCTCCAACATCTCTCCTCAACCTTCTGGGTCAAGAGATTGCTACCCTTCTTGCCCAAGGGGCAATAGAAGAAGTACCTCTTCTTCAACAGGGCTCAGGGTTCTACTCCCCTTATTTTCTCATCCCAAAGAAAACGGGGGGCTACAGACCCATATTAGATCTCAGAGAGTTGAACAAGTTTCTATGCAAGGAGAAATTCAAGATGACTTCTCTCGGAACTCTCCTTCCATACCTCCAGAGTCAGGACTGGCTTTGTTCTCTAGATCTCAAGGATGCGTACACCCATGTCCTCATCCATCCAACACACAGAAGGTTCCTTTACCAGGGAAAGCACTACCAATACAAAGTGCTTCCTTTCGGTCTGGCCTCTGCTCCAAGAGTGTTCACAAAATGCATGGCAGTAGTAGCTGCATTTCTGCGCACTCTAGGGATATTCGTATTCCCATATCTGGACGACTGGCTCATCCGAGCTCCATCCCAGTCAGAGGCCCAGGCTTCCCTGGCCTGCACAAAGCGTGTTCTTCAGTATCTGGGACTGGTAATCAACATTCCAAAATCCCATCTCACCCCTACTCAGTCTCTAGAGTTTATAGGGGCCTTACTGGATACCACAACTGCAAGGGCCTATCTTCCCCAGGCCCGTTGCCTACGCTTGGTGCAGTTAGCCTCCCAGATTCAGTTAAAATCCCATTTAACTGCTCGAGAGATGTTGCAACTCTTAGGCCACATGGCATCCACGGTGCATGTGGTTCCTTACGCTCGCCTTCACATGAGGGCAGCTCAGTGGACCCTATCCACCCAATGGACCCAGGCATCAGGTTGCCTGTCAGACAAAATAGCAACCTCCAGTCACCTCTTTTGGTCCCTCCACTGGTGGAAGTCCACTCAAAATCTGTTGCTGGGGTCCCCCTTTCAACAGGTGTTACCCCAAGCAACCCTTACAACAGATGCCTCTCCAAAGGGTTGGGGAGCTCATCTACAAGATTTCTCGACCCAAGGCATCTGGTCTCCACAGGAGACATCTCTACATATCAACCTTTTAGAGCTCAGAGCAATCTTTCTGGCTCTGAGTCTTCCACACCCTGCTCAGCTACAAGACAGTCCTCATCCACACGGACAACCAGGTAGCCATGTTCTACGTGAACAAGCAGGGAGGGACTGGCTCTCTGTCGCTTTGCAACAAAGCTCTGAGATTGTGGGCCTTTGCCAGAGAGCATCAAATCCATCTCATGGCAGTGTATCTTCCAGGGGTTCAAAACTCTTGGGCAGACAGACTCAGTCGAGTTCTGCTTCCACACAAATGGTCCCTCCATGGGGACCAGATAGCCAGGATTTTTCGGATTTGGGGTACCCCAGACATAGACCTGTTTGCAAGTCCGTGGAATACCAAACTTCCCCGGTTTTGTTCCAGGATTCCATGTCAGGGAGTTCAGGCCAGGGATGCCTTCCTCCTTCATTGGGGGCAAGACTTCCTCTATGCCTTTCCACCTATTCCCCTCATCCCCAAGACTCTGTTCAAGCTTCAGAGAGACAAGGGGTCTATGATCCTCATAGCACCTCATTGGCCACGCCAAGTGTGGTACCCTCTACTTCTGCATCTCTCTCAAGCTCCCTCCCTGGACCTGGGGTCTGCGCCAGATCTCCTCTCCCAGGAGGAGGGAACCTTGTGGCACCCAAATCCTCAGTCTCTTCATCTCAGGGCCTGGTTGCTGAAGGCCTAGACCTTCAGGATTTACACCTTTCTCAGCAAGTGAAGGATATCCTTCATGCTTCCAGAAAGCCTTCCACCAGACGTTCCTATGCTTTTAAATGGAAAAGGTTTTCCATTTGGTGTGCAGAGAAGGGTCTCAACCCTCTTGCAATACCTTTGAATTCTTTACTAGACTATTTGCTGCATTTATCCCATGCAGGCCTTAAAACAAATTCAATCAGAGTCCATTTGAGAGCTATTGCAGCATCCCTTAAGCCTCTCAATGGACAACCTATTTCCTCTCATCCTCTTATAGCAAGATTCATGAGAGGCCTTCTTTTGACTAAACCTCCCATTAGACCACTTCCAGTGGCATGGGACTTGAATCTGGTTCTTGGCCAGCTTATGAAGCCACCCTTTGAACCCTTAGCCACTACCTCTTTGAAATTCCTTTCCTGGAAGGTTATTTTTCTCATTGCAGTCACCTCAGCTCGCCGTATCAGTGAGTTGCAAGCTTTAGTGGCTAATCCTCCTTATACAAGGTTCCATCATGACAAGGTGTAGTCCTCAGAACTAATCCACACTTTATGCCTAAAGTGGTCTCACCTTTTCATCTAAACCAGGAGGTATATTTACCTGTCTTTTTTTCCAGGTCCTCATGCATCAAGTGCAGAGAGGAATCTTCATACCCTAGATTGTAAAAGAGCACTTGCTTTCTATTTACAAAGGACACAGCAACATAGAAAGTCCTCTCAACTTTTTGTTGCTTTTGATCCTTCTCATTTAGGACTTCCAGTCTCTAAGAGAACTCTGTCCAATTGGATTGCTCAGTGTATTTCCTTCGCCTACCAGAGTAAGAACCTTTCTCTGGAGGGCCATGTCACAGCTCACAATGTGAGGGCCATGGCAACCTTTATGGCTCATCTAAACTCTGTGTCCATCGACCAAATCTGTCGAGTGGCCACCTGGGCATCGGTTCATACCTTCACAGCCCATTATTGCTTGGACAAGGACTCCCGCCGGGATGCCTTGTTTGGTCAGGCTGTTCTCGAACACCTGTTCCATACCTAATCAACTCCTACCCTCCATCCCTGACTGGATGCCTGAGATTCATGGGTGGAGGTGGAGCCCTTCCCAGGGACTCACAATCTGGGTGATCTCCCAGGCATCTCTAGCTGGGGAGTCCCCATATGTGAAGACTCATTCCTGCTTGTTCCTGGAGATAGCACAGTTACTTACCTGTAACAGGTGATCTCTGGGAACAGCAGGAATAAGTCTTCACAACCCACCCACCTCCCCTAGGAGTTGTATCTCTCTATCTTTCCTTTCCTCTCTCTCTCTCTCTCTTTGTCTCAGCTTTAAAACTCGAACTGGAGAGAGGTGGTTGGGAAAGGCAGGAAGGCAGCGCGCAGGCGCTGTGGGATGCTCCCAAAAGCTTTCCTTTTGGACGCTGGGGAGCGTTCCCGCGCAGGCTCCGTTGGTACCGACGATACCCATATGTGAAGACTTATTCCTGCTGTTCCCAGAGATCACCTGTTACAGGTAAGTAACTGTGCTTTCCTTCCAAAATCTCTAGAAGGATACAACTACTACCCAGTGATGGGCACATCCCCAGTACAATGCATCACACTGGGAAGAGGGACTCCAGAATGGTCCTCATTCGGAAAGGGAACTGGATTAAGCTTACTCCTTTCTCAGAAGCTCAAGGCAAATTACTGTCGGGTGTACAGTAGGTATTTTGCTGTCCCCAGAGGGCTTACAATAAGGTTTACCTGAGGCAATAGAGGGTTAAGCGACTTGCCAAGGTCACAAGGGGTAGCAATGGGATTCCGTCGCAGCCCACTACTTTAACCATTGAGCTATTCCTCCATCCCATGACATGCATGACAGAAATGTACATACAGTGCAGATAATGGGCAAACAAATCTCTCTCATGCATATTCATTAGGGCAGTGTTTCACAACCAGTGTGTCTTTAGAAAGTCCTTGGTTTTGGGAGAGTGTTGCCCTATTTCTATTGGACAGAGCTCCAGAGAACACCCCTCTGCTCTCTACACCAACTTCTGTTCTCAGAATCACATGTAGAGAACAGGAGGGGAGGGCTAGAGCCTGAGCAGACAGAGCTACTCCCTAATCTGCCCCTTTCTCTTGCCTTTTATGGAGTGGAGGGGTGTAACTATAGCAGATTCTGCAATGCAAAGGAAGACCCTTGTTCTCCCTGTTACAGCGCATTTTTCATATCTTATAGAGGAAGAAAGAAGCATTTTGAGGGTATTTCTGTAATGTGGCTTACATGTACGGATGGCGCATACCTTGGGCGCCCTCTGTGGAATTACCCCCTTTATTTTTAGTGTAGTGATTAGAATATATGATGCAGTGATCCTATGGCTGGTTGGCTCCTAGAGTAAACTGGATGCTCTGAAACACAGCTAAAACCTCTGATTTGAATGTATCTTCCATATACAATTTACATGCTGGGAAGAGTTGGATTATGTTGGCTAATTTTTTTCAGGTGCATAAATCAATCTCTTTTATGCAGGAGATACTCTCCAGCCCTGAGGCTTTTGTACCGGGCATAAAAACACCATATGATAACAAAACGTAAATAGATGTGCATTTGGTTATAGTCTGAGAATAGGTTCCTACAGTGTTCCATGAAAACAGACTGCTAGGCTCCTGCATCCTCCCATTAAATAGAGCTGCTTGCTTAGTACTAGCACTGTGGAGAACAACTGTCCCAGGTTCACCCACTAGCAATCAGGTAGCCTTAATCCCCTCTTTTCCCCCTCGCAGAAGGGCGGCACTTCTT
This sequence comes from Ichthyophis bannanicus, assembly GCA_033557465.1. NCBI lineage: Eukaryota > Metazoa > Chordata > Amphibia > Gymnophiona > Ichthyophiidae > Ichthyophis > Ichthyophis bannanicus. The sequence goes on from CM066040.1 coordinate 109,344,976, forward strand.
TCCTGTGCTTGCTTTTTGCCAGCTTCTGATGCTTGAGGGAATGACCATGTCAAATACTCACTCGTTAGATAGAACCCAGTAGAATGAGACTCACACAGGATGCAAGGGTTGCTCTCTATCTGCTAGTGCACGGGACCGAGAATGAGGATCATGCAAAATTGGGTTTGGTGTGCCTTGAGGACTGAAAGAGCTCAAAAGGTGTGCCACAAAATAAAGTTTGGGAAGCACTGCATTAGGGTTATTCTGAACATCTGCCCTGTTGTCATGCTAGAGGACTAGGAGTGAACAGCAAAGATCTAGAATTGATTGTGGCAAATCTGCTTCTTTGGGGGGGGGGGTTTGGGGGGGATAGTTCTTATGGTCAGCATTTCCTCTAAGGAGGGAAAATAAAATACAGAATATTTTCTGGAAACAGGAAGACAAGTGGAATGTTGATTGAAATGTATTCAAAGAAGTCAGTGTCATTGAATATAACTAGATCTCCAGCTATATAGTGTGCTGTATCTGTGGTTGATTTATCTGGATAGAAACATGACGGCAGAAAAAGACCACATGGCCTATCTAGTCTGCCCTTCCATATCAACCACTACAACAGTCCTCTTTTTTGTTTTTCCTTTAGAGATCCTCTGTGTTGGTCCCATGCTTTTTTGAATTCGGATACTGTCCTCATCTCTACCACCTCCACTGGGAGACTATTCCACGCATCTACCACTCTTTCTGTAAGGAAATATTCCGCATATTACTCCTGAATCTATCCCCTTTCACTCTCATGCTATTTCCCCTTACAGCAGAGCAGGGGTAGCCCAAGGGGGGTGCGGAGACTCGGTGCGGGGCCTCATTTGCATAAATATTTGCAGAATGTTACCATACACTAACTTTTAGTAAACATGCCTCTTAGTGAGTGTATGGATAAAGAAAGACTAAAAGATTTCTACATTACTATAATCCAGTGCTAACCGCCAGGCACATTAGGAACTACTACAAACACTGCCCATTTAGAACCCATAGCAAACCCGCCGTATCCTAACAGCACTACCAGGACTCACAAAGCACCAGACCCTAACTATCAAAAGGCAACACTGCAAATATTAAACCAATACATTTCAGAGAACAACAATACATGACCTACTGGGGAAAGAACAAGTGGCAATGTCAAATAGGAATTACATAAACAGAACACCTCAGCTCAGTTACACATGCAGAACATAGACCATCACCAAACAAGGAATCACAATTTAGAAACAGGAAGACAATAATTAAACTGGGAACCCCAAAAGCCAAACTTGGAATATACAACAACACTGTAGAAATAAAACTATAAATTAATTTCCTCTTGTACTAAACAAAGCACAGTCATTAATGATGCACATTTCCCAGAGCTGACATATTCCAGTTAATAAATTCAAAATAAAGAGATTTTTCTACCTTTTGTGCATTTTTTTCAGTTGCAATTGTTCCAGCCACTTTCTTCTGGTTTCTTCGTGTCTTCTAACTCTCCATCATCTGCTGTCCATTTGTCCTTTCTTCTCTCTTCTAGGTTTTTTTTCCATTCTCTCTCTACATCTGCTTTAACATACTAATCTTTCTCCTTTTGCTCTTTCCTCATTTCTATTTCATCCACTCAAATTTTACCCCTCCATCCTCAATCCCCACTTACTCTCCCAATGCCTGGCCAATTGTAGATTTGTCTTCCCTCCCACACAAAATATTTGTCCCCCTCTCCATTTCACTCTCCCAGCTCCATCCCATTCTAATCCTCCCCCAACATCAGCTCACTTCTAGTTCCAGCCCCACCCAGCATCCACACCCTTCTAGTCCCCGCATCATCCCATTTCCAGTCCTAGCTCCCCCATCCATTTCCAGTCCTATCCAATCCCTGCCCCCATCAGCCCATTTCTGGTCCTGTCCTAGCCCCACCATCAGCCCATGTCAAATCCTAGCTCCCCTCCACTCGGCCCATTTCCAATCTAAGCCCCCCATGAGCTTACTTCCAGTTCTAGCCCCTACATGAGTCCATTTCAATCCAAGCCCCCACCACAGCCCATTTCCAATCTTAGCACCCCCCCAATAGCCCATTTCCAGTCCTATCCTAGCCCCTCCATCAGCCCATTTCCTATCCTAGCTCTCTTCCCTCACAGCCAATTTCCATTCCAAGCCCCCGTCCCCATCAGCTATTTGCAGTTCAAGCCCCCCTTCCCCTCAGCCAATTTCCATTCCAAGCCCCCGTCCCCATCAGCTATTTGCAGTTCAAGCCCCCCTTCCACTCAGCCAATTTCCATTCCAAGCCCCCGTCCCCATCAGCTATTTGCAGTTCAAGCCCCCCTTCCATTCAGCCCATTTCCAGTCCTAGCAGCCCCCCAGCCCATTACCAGTCCTAGCTCCCTATAGCCCATTAAGCCCCCCATCAGCCCACTTCCAGTCCTAGCCCCCTCATCACCCCATTTTCAGTCTTAGCCCCCCCATAGCCCATTACCAGTCCTAACCCCCCCATCAGTCCATTTCCAGTCCTAGCCCCCCCATAGCCCATTACCAGTCCTAACCCTCCTCCCCCATCAGCTCATAGATTAAAAAAAACAAACAAACTGGCTGCCGCTGCTGCCATGTCAGCGGCAGAATTGAGCGTCCTGTGGTGCCCCCCCTACTTGGCAGAGCCCTCCTGGCATCAGCTCTCAAAATGCGGGCTTTTCAGAGCCGCGAAGGGAGAGTTTCCCTTTCTCGCAGCTCTGTTAATCCCGCCGGGGCTGATGGGAAACAGGAAGTCCCATCAGCCCCAGCGGGCTTAACAGAGGCATGAGAGAGAAACACTCTCTTCGCAGCTCTGAAAGCCGCTGCTGATAGAGCTGATGCCAGGAGGGCTCTGCTGGGCAGGGGGGCCCTGCGGGACGCTCGATTCTGCCGCTGCCAGTTTGTTTTTTTAAATTTATGGGCTGATGCAGAATGTTGTTTTCTTGGGGCCCCCTGAAAGGCGGGGCCCTGTGCAAATAACATTCTTGCTCAATGGACGGGCTGGCCCTGCAGCAGAGCTTCTCTTCAGTTGAAAGAGACTCACTTCCTGTGCATTTATGCCATGGAGGTATTTAAACGTCTCATTCACATATCACCCCTATCCCACCTTTAACTGGATAGCTGCTACCCAACTAAAGTTTAAACCTGCCCCTGCCACCCCTCCAACTTTTCTTCATTTTAAAGGGATAACCTTTGACAGTCCACCTTGATGTCAGGCCGAAAATATATCTACCAGGAAAAATGAAAAACAAGCTATTTTTTTCCATCAATTTCCAAAGTTAATCAAATAAATGTTTTTGAAGATCAGCTTTTGAGTGCTTGTTTAATGTTTCTTTGTATTCGGTTTGGCTATGTACTTCCCTTTGTTTTCCAGTTTTTTGACATATTCATTTATTAGATTGAATTGAAAACGAAAAGATATGGGATCTAAAGGAGATGGACTATGAAGGATTATCTACTAATGCTTCAAGAATCCCTCTACAGATTTCAAACTTATTTGTATTTGCTCAAAAGATTTCACATTTTGGGGCCCTTTTACTAAAGTGCATTTAGCACAAAAACTAATACGTGGTAATTGCAACTGCTATACACTAACTACCGGGGGGGGGATTTCCAGCATATTCCTGGCAATTACAGCACTGAACGATACCCTAAAGTGCCACAGCAGCACTTAACTCCAGCTATTGAGGTGGCATTAGCAGAACTTATGCTAATCACAAGGATTGCTATTAGTGTGTAGTGTTTACCCCACGCTTACTGTGCAGTTCTCACCACGCCCACTGTCCACCCCAACCAACCCAGTTGCTCCTCTGATGCGCCATGGACAATTAGTATGGAAATTTAGCCTCACTAACTCTCATGGCCCTGCACTAGCTGTCAACGCATGTCCCAGTATGCCTTTGGTGCATGCTGAGAGCTAGCGCCCTTTACCCACTTCATCTTTTTATGCAGCATGTCTACATAATTTGATGAAAATTCCATTTGTCTTTATTGCAAAATGCTGTAAAATGTCTGCAATTCTAGTCAGTTCATAAATATTTATAGCAATCCTTCGTTTTTACTTCCCTTGTCCATGTGTGATGTCAGGAAGGCCTTGGAGGATCTGATCATTTTACTGCAATTTCTGAAGTTCATGTTATAGCGGCCCAGATTGGAGATGGGGTTAGGGACTGTAATCATGGGCAGTCATTATTCTGACCTTTCTCCAGTGCAATAGACTTAACTGTCATTTTTCATGTTCATGAAATTTCTGTCTCTGTGATTTTCTATAATAAACTATCCGGCACCAGCAGAAAAGCTGATCTATCTTCACCATGCACAAAGTCACCTAAATGCTGAATATTAATTTGCATTTCATGTTCAACCCCTTGTGAAGCTTAGCTAGTGATATAACCATCCTCTGTCAGAAATTACTCCCACATATTTTTGTTCTGCTTTTTTGGATTTTTTTAAGTGTTATGTATATATATATAATGAATCACCTGGTCACTTTTTCCAGTCACATCACAGCATCTGTGGGCTGTGATGGAAAAGCCACAGAGCTCATTATAATCATTCACTGTAGTCATGTGTCCTTTGTAGATACTCTCATAACAAACACTGGTAAAAAATAAAGAGATTAGTCAACATTACCCCGATTCGTATTGCCACTATAAGCTAAACGTTCCCTAAACTGTGAGCCAGAAGGCAGAGCAATATTTTTCATTTTTATATATCTATAAGGAATTTATGGTTACTCATCAAGAACAACTTGAGTAAGAAATTAAAATAAGCATTCAGAGAATATGCAGTATTACCAAAAAAGGGAAAATACTCAATTTTACTTCCTATTAGATTACAAAATAAATAAATAGAATAAACATTTCTTAAACATGTCTACTGGGGTCATCTTTGGTGACTGAGGAAAAATGAAGGACCCATAGATTTGAATGCCTAGTTCTTTTCACCAGGGACTTTGATGTAAGACACTCAGTAGACTTATGACCTCCTCCTTACCTACTCCAATTAATCGCCTATAACCTAGATAGGAATAGCCACATTTTTTCTGAAGGCCATATAATCAGTTTTCTCACATATTTCTAGCAGCATTGAATTCCAAATTACTGACCCAATCACAGAAAATACTCTTATTTCTCACTTTGGCCATTTTTTTATATCCATTCTTTTGAAGAAAGTGTGCCAAGGATGGGCAATATAGGAAGGCCCAGTGAAAGAGATCTCTAATGTCTTTGGAAGCTAGACCAGTTCTCTCATCTATATCTACTCTTCCTCAGGCATGATTAAGGCAAACTAAGCATGTACTAGATCCCCAACATTTACAGGCATCCTGTCAGATTTTCTAATACAACAATTCCCAAGGCAGATTCTTGCTCACGCCAGCAGAGAGGAGAGTAGGAGTAGGCCAGAGCAAGTGCCACATAGAGCTCTTTCTGTTTACCCTCCCCATCCCTTGTGCATTGTCCTCTAGCAGACTACAGGAGTCTTTCTTATCTGCTGCCTCTTGTCCCATTTTTCCTCTGCAGTTAGAACCATATAAGGCTTCTCATTCCCATGAGACATGTCAGCCCTATGTGATTGTAATTGCAGAGGAGGTAAAAAGTGCTGCTTGATGACTCCTACTGGCTGGCGAGGTTCAGACAGTGGGACAATGAAGGTAATTATGTCAGAGTGTTGGAGGATGATGCGATTACATCATGGGGGAGGGAGCAGGTGACTTAAAGCTATGTTTGTTACAGTAGGGGCCCATTGTACTTGTTTTCCAAATGCCAAAGGGTTACTCTTGCCTGGCCCTCCCCCGGACTAGCCTTGGACTCATCACCTCCACTGATTCAGTAGACTAAGTTGAAAAGTAACCCCGTTTCAGGATGAAGACGTTTTGACCATTCTTGGTTTTGAAATTTCGTACCAAAGTAGTGTGATAATTGTACTCCATGATTTATACCTTGAAATCCACACTGCAGGTCCCAAAATGCATCAGGATAGGATTGTCAGTTATCCAGGATTGTCCTAAAATCCCCCTTTTGAAAATGAGTAACTTGGTAGCTCCAGTTGATAGGCGATACATGTTCACTAAAACATTGTGGTCGATTGGTTGCCATCCTCACTCTCTGCTGCTGATAAAGCAATTCCTGGTACCACCAGACATCTTGTAATCATTATTGTATTGCTGCTAATGCCAAATAACATCTCACATGTATAATTCAGAAATCAAAGTGATGAGATGCTTTCCCTCTGTGGTTGAGAACATCATGACCTCCTTTGCAGAATGCTGAGTCAAGGTCACAAACAAAATGAGCAAAGCTGAAGAGTGCAGAGAAGAGTCTTACCATGAGGTGACATTTATCTAAAAGTAAGCCCAAAATTAAAGAGTGCGCTGTTCCTAGGTAATATTATTGCTTCATTACTGTGTTCAGTGATTATGGTTATCCGTCTGTGCACTGCTGATTATAGCCTGACCCTTCAGGGGTTATGGCAGTAAAGCCCTTTAATTCTTATATATAATTAATCGCAGCCAGTATGGTTTTGTATGATGCAGGGCATTTACTGATAAATAATGTATTATTTGACATCTGAATCAATAGATGTATTTCTTAGTGTTTCTGTTCTTAGAAATACACAGACAGCATTCTTTTGCTTTTGTTTTTTGATGCAAGAAAAGTGTGGATAAAAGTTGCAGGTGTCTTCTATCTTCCTGCTTCTTTCTCTTGCAGACTCATGTATTCAGACATGTTGGCCCTACGTACAGAACAGGAGAAAGCACTTTTAAAGCCCAGGCTTCCTGACAATGCCCGAGAGTCATCACATCAATATCCTTTCAGAGTGTATGGTGATCGGTGCCTTGAAGCTCCTGTTCAAGTGAATTCCTGTTTCACCTTATATTTCTTTGTTGTTGTTGTTATTGTTAAGCGCTATTGAGTTGATGTCAATTCCGCGACCCTTTGTCTATTTTGTGATTCCCTAGGTTTTCTTGTCAAGGTACAACTGGAAGTAGATTATCAGACCTTTTTCATACACAATAAGCCTACAGCACCTGGTATTCCAAGGTGGTCTCCCATCCAAGTACTTATCAAACTTGACCCTGCTTACAGGGCCAACCCCTGAATTGGTTTGACACCCTAGGCAAACCTTAAGCCTTATCTCCCCCCCTGCTGTCAGAATCTATTGTTTGAATGCCCTGCTCTTTGCGACCCCTCCCCCCAGAAGCTGACACCCTAGGCGGGCGTCTAGTTTGTCTAATAGTTGAGCCAGCCCTGCCTGCTTAGCTTCTGAAATCAGACAAGATCAGATACACTCAGGGTAGTGTAGTTATATTTCTCCATAGTGACCATTTTGATGTAGTCTTCTCTCCGTATATTCTGTGTGTACTCCATGGTAGTATCACCGATACACTGAATATCCAATTATCTACTGACCTTATGGTTTTGATGGATCCAGCATTTCACAGTTGTATAATCAATGAGCCAAGCTAGTGTTTAATGTAGCCTCAGCCTTGCACCTGCTGGGTTTCTAGGATCTCCAGGAACAAGCAGGAATGAGTCTTCACATATGGGTACGTTGGTACCGACGGAGCCTGCGCGGGAACGCTCCCCAGCATCCAATCAGAAAGTTTTTGGGAGCATCCCTCAGTGCCTGCGTGCTGCCTTCCCGCCTTTCCAACTGTCTCTCCTCAGTTTTCGTTTTTCCGCGGAGCCGGCAGGACGTCTTCCTGTCACCGCAGAAATTTTTTTCTTTAAATCTTTTACTTTTTGTTTTCTTGTGGTCGCGGCTGTTTCCCCGACTCCACCGGTACCGCCGGTGGTTTTTTCTTTTCTTTTTTCTAAAACTCAGGGAGTTTTTTTCCCTCTGTTTCTGTCTTGAATTTTTGGGCCTGTAAGGCCTCTCCATTATGGAGCCTTCTTCTCCTAAGAAGTGTCTTAACTGTGGAAATACAGTTTTCTTTTTACACTGCAACAACTGGTGTCTAACCTGTTTGGGTCCTGACCCTTTTCCTCCAGAGCCATCAGGCTACAATTTTATGAGAAGAAATTCTCCATTTCGAGTTTCCCTCGATGCAGTTTTCCCTTCCAGTCTAAGGGCACCGACCATTTCTTCTCTACAGGATCAGGTAACCCACAAACAGTCTGTTAAGACTAGCCAATCCTTGGGTGGTAGGTCTCATGCCAAGCATGATGACGGCTCCGGCCTTGCCCTCAATACCCCATTGGCTTCAAAACCCCGGCGGGAGTCTTCGGTCTCCAAAGCCTTTCAGGGGTTTCAGGTTGTTCCTGGGGCTCACCCCTCACAGAACATACCTGAGCCATGCTCGGGGATGGTATCCGCTTCGAGCGGTACCGATAACCCGGCATTGGCACTGGTGTTGAGCGATCCACTCCTCACCAGGGATCGTCATCTGGTGTACTCAGTGCCTTCGGGACCGATCGATACCCAGATTGACTTTCCAGTATCGGCAGCTCCGTCGATACGACCCCTGACGTCGGTACCATCTAGACATGCATCGATAGATTCGCTTCCTTCGATGCCGAGTCTAGAATCGATATCTAGTCTGGAAGACTGGGTACCGACGCGTCTTGGAACCGACACGCACTGATTCCGGATGCCCGAGGATATTCACCGAGACTTTCGAGTTTCCTCGGTACTGTTTGAACAGCCTCCGATGACTGTTTCGATGTCGGTATCGCCTTCAATTCCGGCTCAGCTACCGGTATCGGTGTCGATGCTGGTACCTGCAGTAACATCGGGACCAGCTCCATCCATGCTTTTTTCACCTGGATCGCTCCCTTCTATACCTAGTTTGGAGTCGATACCTAGCATGGACGATACTGTACTGACGGTTTCAGGTCATACCCGCCAGTCCCAGTATCCATTCATTAGAGATCCTGTTTTGCACCGCACAAGTACTGGTGCCCAGCCTAGTTCTTTGAGTTTAGCCTGTCCAGGGATTGCTCCCATTGGAGATCCTTCTTTTCAGAAATTTCTCCTTGACATAGCAACATTCCTGGCTATTCCTATTCCTGGCTATGATCCTACACAAGGCTTTTCTGGGAAAAAGGAAAATATAATGCTTCCTTTACATCATTCCTTACAGGATCTTCTTCTGAAAATATGGGAAACACCTTTAAGGGCTTCCTCACCTTCTACAGCAACTACTCTTCTGTATCAGGTGCCCCCCTCTCCAGGGTTTCAAAAGACTCAACTTCCCCATCATTCCATTGTAGTGGAATCAGCAATGAGGAAGGTAAAAAGCAAGAAGAAGCATTCTTCTTTCCCACCAGGTCGTGCATCTAGAACACTAGATGCCTTTGGACGTCAAACCTTCCAGACATCTATGCTGGCAACAAGGATTTTCTCATATATTTTTTATATGAGTCTATCCCTTCAGGAGGTCACAGAGAAATTATCTCTTTTGACTCCTTTTCTTTCAGAGCCCAAGGCTGCAGACTATTCCTTGCTTCTTAGTCATAGCCAGAATATCTCTAGGTTTCTTTCTCGTGCTTCCCTAGACTCCTTTGAGTCTGTTAGCAGAACCTCTTCTATAGCCATAGGAGCACGACGTAGAGCCTGGCTCCAGGCTTCAGACTTGAGCAGAGGGGCACAACAAAGACTGGGTAACACTCCTTGTACTGGAGAAAATCTCTTCAACAAGGAGTCTTTGCATCAGGTTGCTCATTGCTCCACTGACTTCCCTGCTTCTGAGGGCCATCCTAAACCTTCTCCTTCCCCAGCAGGTAAGAAATGCCCTACCAAACCTCCTTTTCCTAAAAGAAGAAGGTTTTATTCTTCTCCTGCCCATCATGCCGATGTTCCCAAACAGGGGAAACCTCGCCCTGGTCTGAAGAATCCAAACTCAAGCCAGGAAAATTAACCCTCAATGGGGTTCTAATTGATCTCTTATAACATACAGTTCACTTCTTCTCAGCAGAAGTTTTTTCACTGTTTTTTCATTTAAAACTCTACGCTTGGATTCCTGTTTCCAGGACATCCACTTACTCTCAAGTAGGCTGAGCTGTCAGGAGATTCATGCCTGTGGGTCACAAGGTTTTCCTCCTCTTCCTTCCATGAAGAGAGGTTTGCCAACTATCTCATGATAGTTTCCCTGTACCACCATGAATTTTTCCTTCTACAGACTTACCATATAGCAAGTCTCCCTTCAGCTCCTATTTTTTTATTTACCCTCTTTTTCAGGGACTCCCCTGTAAGAGTGCTACCATACCACTGGAAGGCTTTCTTAGCCTTTCTAGTCTTCCTTCCCTTTCCAGTGTAGAGTTTTTCTCTGGAGTTACCTCCCTGCTTTCATTGGGCATCTCATCAGACATGATCAGGATTTCTCCTCTTGTTCTGTCTGTTCTCTCTGTTACAAACAGGAAGTCTCTCTGCTATTCTATTCAGCAGCTGCCCATGCAGGAGTTCCAGTGCTTTGACTACTGGTACTTTCTACGAGTTCCAGTCTTGTCTTCCACTACTTTCTCTAGTCTTAGTAGTGTTTCCAAGATAGTGCTCATCTATCTTGGAAAATCCTTATCGCTTCTTTTCTGTCATCTCCAAATCCCTGGAGTTAGCAGCATAACTGAAGTGGCAGCTCGTTTCCTCCAACAGCCACTTTTATTCTCCAATTCTCCTGCATAGTGCTCTCTGCAATCCTACTGAGAAGCTTTCCACTATGGGCCCTTGCTAGAGAGCATGAGGATTTTTTCTCTAATTTCTATCCTATATGGTTGAAAAAGGCTTCCTCAGTCATTCCTCATGACTGTAGGGGTTCTTTATACCCTTCTGTTTCCTTTTAATAAAGGACTTAAGCCTTCTATATGTGACAGTCTAAAGAGTCACCCAGTTTCTACAGGAAATATCCCCTTTTTCCTTGCAGCTTGTCCTCATGGTATTCTACTCCTTCTTGGACAGCACATATTTAATTAAACAACGCATGATACCCCCCCCCCTTGTTCCTCAAGTGGGTCAACCTGGTATCTCATCCTATGCGTTTTCTGTCCATTTACCATGCGAGAGTTCTATAGGACTCAGAACTTGCTGTTTACAGACTGATATTATCCTCTGTTTTTTCTCACAACCATCCTGGTTATTTCACTGGATGGCATTCCTGTACCATCCTAGCCAGTGAGAACAGATTCTCTATATATCTCCTCAAGTAGGTTCCACCTTCTTGTTATTAGATGTTCCCTGTAAAATAGTTATCTCCAAGTTATAATGCCCTGTTCAATGTAATTTCAGTTTGTTCAATGTAAACCGCACTGATGCAGAATAGCGCGGTATATAAGAGAATGCAAAATAAATAAATAGATGAATCTTTCTCCTTCACATCTCCCATGTGAATGCTCCTATGGGCATATCTCTATCTGCTTAGTTGCAGACATTTATCTTTAGACATCTCTATACATGTATGTATATATTTCTATATACTTCTCTATAGATTCATAAGTCTGTAAGCTGTGTGTGCATATCTATGCCCCTCCAATTCTCACTATAGACATATATATACCCCTGTATATATATATATGTCCCTATGTATATGTGTATCTGTCGAGATGCTTCCTTATAGGTAGATATGTATTACCATACTTATCTCTCAAACTATCTATGCTTATAAAGGGTTTTTACCTTTCTATAGGTTCCAGACAGTGGGTTTGCATATCTTCACACTGTCCCTCAGTATGTCTGGGTATTATGCACACAACCACTTCTGTGGTACTGACAGCTCCTACTTTAACCCTAGGTCTAGATATCCCTGAAGCTCCATGCTTCACTATCTTTCCTATCTCTCAACAGATAGGAAAGACAGCCTGGATCTTCAGTAGATCTGAAGTTTCCACCCTTCAGACATCTATCCTCCTTGGGAATATGGGCTTCTTTCCATACCCCTTCTTCCCTCCAGGACTGGGCTAGTTGTCCAAATCAGTCAGTCTTCCTCTTTTGCTCCTAAATGTTACTAACTCTGTATCCAAAGGAGTTCCCAGCTTTTTCCATAAAGCTTCCACTGAAGACCTGACGTTTGGGTACTACCCCAGGTGACACCTGGGTCACCTGTCAATTCCAGATTTGGACCTTCGCCTTCACTTCAGTGAGATCTCCTTGAACATTCCTCTGCTGGATCTCCAGTAGACTTCATCAGCCTCTCTACTTCCTGCAATCCAGTAGGTGAGGTCCATATTGTGTTTGTTCATGTCAATTTTTTCATGGTAATTGTCATACATACAAGGACTCCTTACCTGTAGTCCTTAGGTTAGCTGTTTTTCTACAGCTCCTCTCTTTTCAACTCCTACCCTCCATCCTCAGGATGCCTGCCCATATGAGGTGTAGCATGTTCCAATCCTCACCATGCTGGGGCTCCAGGCATCTTAGCTTGGGAGTCCCCATATGTGAAGACTCATTCCTGCTTGTTCCTGGAGATAGCACAGTTACTTACCTGTAACAGGTGATCTCTGGGAACAGCAGGAATAAGTCTTCACAACCCACCCACCTCCCCTAGGAGTTGTATCTCTCTATCTATCTTCCTTTCCTCTTTCTCTCTTTTGTCTCAGCTATAAAACTCAACTGAGGAGAGACAGTTGGAAAGGTGGGAAGGCAGCACGCAGGCGCTGAGGGATGCTCCCAAAAGCTTTCTGATTAGACGCTGGGGAGCGTTCCCGCGCAGGCTCCGTCGGTACCGACGTACCCATATGTGAAGACTTTTTCCTGCTGTTCCCAGAGATCACCTGTTACAGGTAAGTAACTGTGCTTTACGGGTTATTCTGTAAGTGCATGGATGCATAAAAATTATGTGCAGGCTTTTCTCTATGCACACTTTAGGAATTTCCAAAACAAAAGCATGCACGTACTTCAGTTTTGAAAATTACACTAGGGAATTTTGGTGTGCTCAAATTTTCACCTGCATAAATTTTCTGAGTTCATTTACATGTATATGTATGTATTTTCAAAGGTATGCACATAAATGCAAACACCATCTCAACCTCACCACTGTAAATGCCTTTGTTAGGTCCGGGTAAAGTTATATATGAATAGGCTCTATGCACATAAGTTTACATAAGTTTAAAAATTACTTGTTTGCTTTGATTCCTCCATGTCTGTCCCACACCTTTTTGAATTCCATCACTTTTTTTGCCCCCCACCATCTCCACAGGGAGGACATTCCAGGCATCCACCACCCTTTCCGTTCCTGACATTGCTTTTGAGTTTACTTCCTTGCAGCTTCATTTCATGTCCTCTAGTTCTACAGCTTCTCTGTCTCTGATAAAGGTTGGTTTGTTCACTAATACGCTCTAGATATTTAATCATCTGTATCATATCTCCACTGTCCCTCCTCTCCTCTAAGGTATACATATCTAGATCTTCAAGTCTCTCCTCATAGTCTTCCTTTGCAAGCCCTACATCATATTGGTCGCCTTCCTCTGAATCATTTAAAGTCTTTTTTTTATATCCTTTGTGAGGTACAGTCTCCAAAACTGAACACAATGCTCCAAGTGAGGCCTCATTAATGCTCTTGTCCTTGGTTCTGGGATTGAGCAAATAAGGGTTGGGGAAGTGAAGAGAAGTCCTTCTGCTCCAACCCCTTTCATCTTAGGATGGCAACAGTACCACTTCTAAGCAGAGAAATTGAAATTGCAATGCATTTTACCTGCACTGTGCAAAATATAAAGATAACAGATGTAAATTTCAAAACTGAAAATAAAATTATTTTTCTATCATTGCTGTTGGTTATATTATTTTTCTAATCATGTTGCTTCCAATCTCTGGTTTCTTTTTTTCTTCTTTCTTCTGTCTGTCATATGCAAATTGATGCACTCTTAATGCTGTTCCCAAGGTCTCCTGTCTATTTGTCATTTCTTTTCTCTTCTTCTGCCTTCACTTCTTTCCTTAAATCCATCTCTGATATTGATTTTTCACTTCCAGCTTTCTTTCATTTATTTTTTGTTTCCCCGTCTACTCATATTTCATACTTCCTTAGCATTTAGTGCTCAATCTCCCTCTTTTTTTAACTGCATTCACTTACAGCTTTCCATTTCCCTCACCCCAGCCCTCCTATTCCCCATCACTCTCTTGCCTTCCCCCGACTTTCACTATCTCCCTGATATCATGTGTCTAGTATTTCCCACTCTCTTCCTTTCCCCCTAGTCTGTGTCCAGCATCTCTTTATTTTCCATACCTCCATCGCATATTCCATCATCTCCCCTTCCTGTTCCTGCTCCCTGTGTCCAGCATCTCTCCCTGCCCTTCCCTTCTGCACCCCGCCATAGCCCAGCATCTCTCTTTCCCTTCACTTCCCTATTCTCCATGTCCTGCATCACATCCTCCAGGGAATCAGCTTCTCCCCTTCCCTTCTTTTCCCTCTCCCCCCCCCCCCCCCGATGTGCAGCATCTCCCCTATCCAGGTGTCCAATACCTCTCCTTGTATTCCCTGACCCCCCAGGCCATGTTTAGCATCTTCTCTTTGCCTTTTGGAGCCTGTTCCCTTCCATTGTCTGGTGCCTCCACTCTATCTGCACCCAGGCTGTCCTGCAGTCTAAAAAGCATTTGAGTGAGCAGTGCCTTTGCATCCCGCCCCCTCCTATTTAAACTTATCATTGAAGGGGGCAGAATGTGGCAGGCCATGAGTGTGTCTATGTTCACAAAAGTCCAAGCTGTCCAACAAGGGATATTATAATGCCTCTGTACCGTCCCATGGTGCGACACAGTATGGCATATCTTATGTTCTTATGTCCACTGCACTGAGGACTTTTAAATGACATTTTCTGATGTTCTGCCACAACAGCACTCTGCCACCCATCTGCCTCCCTGACATGGCATCTCTCTCCCCATTTCTGAACTTGGGGACAGGAGGATGGCAAAGAGATGGGAGTCAGGGACAGAGGTCTGAAATCGGGGACAATCCCTGACAATCAGGAATGTCTGGTAATCTTACTCTGGTGAGACCTCATTTGGAATACTGTGTGCAATTTTGGAGACCATACCCTCAAAGAGAGGATGGAGTCGGTGCAGAGGGTAGCTACTAAAATGGTCAGTGATCTTCATAAGGCATATGGGGATAGATTTAAGATCTCAATATGTATACTTTGGAGGAAAAGAGGGAGAGGGGAGATAAACATCTCTTTCATAAGTACTTCCATGATAAGTACTTCCATGATACAAATGCACAGGAGGAGAGCCTCCTTCAATAGAAAGGAAGTTCTGGAATGAGGGGGTATAGGTTGAAGGTGAAAGGAGATAGACTCAGGAGTAATCTGAGGAAATATTAGTTCTTTATGGAAAGGCTGGCGTTTTAAATGGTGAACCAGCAATATCCATGCAGTCCTGAATTCATTAGAGCTGCAAAAGGAACATCTGTTTGTCATATGCAAATTAAATGCACTCTTAAAACAAATATATGCAAATATGTCTGAATATTCATTGTGAATCTATCCAGAAAATCAGATCCATCAGTGAATTGCAAGGACTGATACTGTCTATCCCTGGTCTGCTTGCCTGCTGGCTTTATTTGGCTTTTTAATAAAATCTGACACTTGAAGGGTTTCCATCTGGAATATGTAGCATAATTGCCATATTAGTCCATTTGAAAGGTAAATAAATCAAAAGATACAGAAGGTGATATCCTTTTATTGGACTAACTTAATACATTATTTGTTTACTAGCTTTCCGAGGTCTTCTTTCCCCTTCCTCAGTTCAGCACAGTATGATCGCCATCTACTGGTAAACTATAGAATCATCATATGCCTGACGTGTTCTGTTTGTCCAGTTTTAATGAGTTATATGCAGGGGGTAATTCCATAAAGCCTCTTTTACACACAGAAGAGGACTTTTATAAGATAGTGTATAGAGGAGTAGCCCATTGGTTAGAACAGTGGCCTGGTGAACAAAGAGACCAGGGTTCAAATACCACTGGCATTCTTGTGGCCTTGGGCAAGCCTCTTAATCCTCTATTGCTTGTAAGCCTTCTGAGAACAGAGAAATACCTATGAATGGGTTAGAAATTGATTGATTGGGAGGCGACAAAGGGTACAGGCAAATCGAGTTCACTCTGAGGAGAAGGAGGTTACCAGTGGTGTGCTGCAGGGATCTGTCCTTGGTCTGATTCTTTTTAACATCTTTGTTAATGATATAGCAGAAGGGCTGTTGGGTAAGGTTTGCCTCATTGTGAATGATACCAAAATCTGCAATAGAGTAGACACCAGGAAGGAGTAGATAACACGAGGAGGGATCTAGCTAATCTTGAAGAATGGTCAAGAATTTGGCAGCTGAGATTTAATGCAGGGTCCTGCATTTGGGCTGCAAAAATCCAAGGGAGCAGTATATTGTAGGGGGCGAAATACTTCTGTCTACAAAAGAAGAGCAGGACCAGGGCGTGATTGTTTCTGATGTTCTTAAGGTGGCTAAAAAGGTAGAAAAGGCAACAGTGAAAGCCAGAAGGATGCTTGGGTGCATAGGGAGAGGAATGGCCAGCAGAAAAAAGGAGGTGATAGTGCCTCTGTATAAGTCTTTTTGGGTGAGACCTCATTTGGAGTACTGTGTGCACTTCTGGAGACTGCACCTTCAAAAGGATATATACAGGATGGAGTCAGAGCAGAAGATGGCTACCAAAATGGTCAGTGGCCTTTGTCATAAGGCATATGGGGACAGACTTAAAGATCTCATATGCAGGACTGGCACAAGGAGAAGAGGTGCCCCAGGTGAACCTTATCCCTTGCACCCCTGCACGGCACCCATTACCACTGCTGCCGCCCCTCTCAAAGGACCGACAGCAGCAGCAGTAGCCACAAACAGTCCCACAGAACTTACCGTCAAGCTTTGGGGCCATGGGGCTGTTTGCTCCCACTGCTCTCCGATGTCTGATGCTGACTTCCCATGCAAACAGGAAGTCAGCATTGAGAGTCAGAGAGAGGGATGGAAGCAAGCAGCCTCGTGGCGCTGACGCTTGAAGGTAAGCTCCATGGCTCTGTTTTTGGCTGCTGCCACGATCGGTCCCAGAGAGCAGCGATAGTGGTGGCAGTGGGTGCCCCAGAAGGCAGGCACTCTAGGCAACTGCCTAGTTTGTTAATGGTAGCACAGACCCTGTCAATATGTATACTTTGAGGAAAGGCAAGAGAGAGGAGATACTGTATGATAGAGATGTTTAAAAACCTCCATGGCATAAATGCACAGGAAGAGAACCTCTTTCATTTGAAAAAAAGCTCTACAGCGAGGAAGATGAAAGGGGATAGAATGGGGAGTAATATGCAGAAATATTTCTTTACGGAAAGACTGGTAGGTGCATGGAATAGTCTCCCAGTGGAGGTAGTAGAGATGAGGACAGTATCTGAATTCAAAAAAGCATGGGACAAACACAGAGGATCTCCAAAGGAAAAAATGGAACTATAGTATTTGGTATGGAAGGACAGATTGGATAGGCCATATGGTCTTTTCTTGCTATCATGTTTCTATGTTCCAGTGTTACATATGCATATAAAAAGTATGTGCATGGTTCCCAGGGGCATAGCTTGGGCAGACGGAGGCAGATTTATGATGCATGCATTTACTTTATAAAATAGGCATGTACATCCTTAGACTGCATGTACCAATTTAAAATTTACACCTTCGAAGCAGGTATAAATTTGTGTGCTGTGAAACTGGATCGGGAAACTTATTTTATAAAGACAATGTCAATGTCTATGCTGTTTTTATAAAATTGGCTTAAAATAGGCACCTTTTGGGACTTCTCATATAGGCACCCTATATAATAATATTCCCACGGTGTCTAAACAGTAAAGGGCTGAAATAAAATAGGATTATTTTTAGATAGTGTATAACATATAATAGCAGCATGCATTTTATCAATATTTCCGTTTGAATCATAAATTGGATTATATTTCGCTGTATTTTACAGTTGCTATGTAATATAGTAAGCTGCATGGATTTTCATTAGAGAGAAGGCATATGAAAGGTTTTAAATAAATAAAAACTGTCGGTCCACTAGAGCAACAACCTCGTACCCAAGAGATCTAGGTTCAATTCCCACTGGCACTACTTGTGACCTTGGGCAAGTCACTTTACCCTCCATTGCCTGGGAAGAAAAGGCCTGGCAATCTAGTTGCTGTCATACCTTGCCAAGAAAACCCAGGGCTGCTGGGTCACTAGGAGTCAGCACTGCCCTGATGGCACTTAAAAAACATGTATTTATTTATTGGACTAATTGAATGTGTATTTTGAGAGCCATGGACACTTTGTGGCAGATCTGATGAGGGGTTCATGACTCTCAAATCTAGTCTAGATGTATTCTATGAGTTTAATAGAAAGGTATCTCGTACAACTTGCTTGCTCACCCTTATTTCAACATTTTCCAGAAACACAAAGGGGCATGCTTACTAAAGATTTTAACGTGTTAATGAAATTAATGTGTATTAAGTTCCCATGGCCCTTTTATTTCTATGGGCATGGTGGCATGTGATAGGGTCTATAGAATCCTACCCACTCCTCTCCAAAGGGATTATCAACAGTCCTCTTTAAGAGAGTGTGCAGCCCAGAGTTCAGGGATCGGAGGGTGTGGCTTAGAGAGAGGTTAAGAATCAGGCAAGGCTGCAGGAGGGAGAGAGGCCTGCAGAGCCAGATGTACTTCCAAGGTAAGCTGTGCAAAGGAGTTCTGAGATAGGAACTTAAACTGGAGCTGGAGAAAGGACCAGGAGAACCAGTTTGCGGAGATTTAACAATCTGGGACAGAATGAAAACCTGTTTTTGTTTTCCCTGAACTGCTGTCTGGCCTGTGTTTTAAAGAAACCCCTTCCCACTGCATGTCACGCTACCACATATGGTGAAAGCTTGGGGATTTCCTTTAGCCACATGACTGAGGGCGAATCCATGTCACTCCAGGGCTGGGCCTCTACAGCAGGCCAGGATTTCTGTTTGTTTGTTTGTTTGTGTGGGCTAAGAGGGTTAGCCTTGCCCAAGTTAGGGAGCTTAAAGAAGGTTTAGTCGGTGCCGGATAGGCAGGCTTTGTTTTGGCCACTAGAGGCCACTAAAAGTTTGTTGGAGCTGGAATATACTGCAGGGTTAACTCAGCTGCAGAAGAGGAACTGTGGTGGTGTTGCAAGAGAACAATATCAAGGCAGGATGGAGAAGCTCCTCCAGAATCTGCTAGAAGGTCAGCAGCAACAACAATGTCAGCAGCAGCTACAAAATCTTATTCAAGCACAAGGGGAATTACTGAGGAGATCTCTGGCTCAGTTGACTCAAGCCCTACAGAGAATGTAACTCCACCTTCCAGTGCAAGAACTTCTTAAAATGATGACAGAAGATGAACCAAACCACTTTTTGGTGAACTTTGCACAAATCATTCGCATGGCCAGGTGGTCGGAGGAGACATGGACTACTTATTTGGGGAATCTACTGGGTGGCAGCAATCAGGCGGCATTCCAGGATGCTAGCTCAGATGGGTGAGTTACATATGCAGCTGTCAAGGCTGCCATACTGGAACAGGCTGGCTTTACCCCAGAGGCCTACCACTAGAGATTCAGAAAGGGAGGACTCCAAATAAAGGAGAACCCTTGGAAGTTTCTCTATTGGTTGAAGGATCTTGCATGGAAATAGCTGCAACTGGAGGGAAAGACTGGGCCAAAGATAGCCAAGATTGTACTATTGGAGCAGTTTTTGGAGGGTTTGACTGCCCTGAAGAAGCAGTGGATACATTAGCACCACAAGTTTACACTGGAAATCATGAAGCCCAACCAGTGACTGAAGCAGACAGTGAGAAGGGGAAGAAGTCGCCCGTTATTCCAGGTGGATGGAAGGGGACATCAGAATGTATATTGGCTCCCATATTCCAACCCCCAAAGTCACCTCCTAGGCAAGCGTATGGCCTCAACTATGACCCCCTCATCTGTTTTAGGTATGGGGCCCAGGAATGTCCACTGGGTATGGAGGAACCATGGATGTTAACCAACCCACCCCTAACACCTGCTCTTTTGTGGACACTCCCCATCCAGGGGCACAGAACTTTGTGATTCCAGTGGAACTCAAAAGGATCCGCCTCCAAGCCTAGATAGACTCCTCAGGAGCAGCATTATGCGGTGATCGAGAAGGAAGCTCTGGCTCTTAAGTGTGTGCTTGAGACCTTTGAATACTACCTGCTTGGCTGTCCATTTACATTGGTAATGGACCATCTTCCCCTTGAGTGATTATCCAATGGCCCTATTATGCGGTGGTTTTTGAGTCTTCAACTCTACCAGTTTCAGGTCCACCATAGGGCTGGTTGGACTCAACTGAACATGGACTTCCTTTCCAGGGTGAGGCAGGTGCTCAATGGGGCATGGTTGAGCTGAGGGGGAGGATATGTGATGGGGTTTATGGAATGCTACTCTTCCCTCTCCAAAGGGATTAACAGTCCCTTTTAAGAGAATCTGCAACCCATCGTTCAGGGTTGGGAGGGTGTGGCTCACAGCGAGAGGTTAAGAACCCAGCAGGCTGCAGGAGGGAGAGAGATCTATGGAGCCAGAAGTCCTTCCAAGGCAAGCTGTGCAAAGGAATTTTGAGGTAGGAACTTTAACTGGGGCAGGAAGAAGGGGCAGGAGAACCAGCTTGTGGAGGTTTAACAAGCTGGGGCATGATATAAACCTTTTGTTTTCCCTGAACTGTTGTCTGGCCTGTGTTTTAAAGAAACCCCTTCCCACCACATGCCACACTACCGCAAGGCACTTAAAGCACGTTAACTTCATTAACACATGTTAACCTTTAGTAAACATGCCCCATATTTTTTCTATGTACAGTTTGTTGTTAGTATTTGAAATCTTGACAATTGGCACTCCTGCTCACCTTTCAGATTTGTCCTAATTCAGCCTTTTGTCTGCATGCCTTTGGACTGAGTAATGCAATTAATTTAATCGCCCCAGAGCTTTAAGTCAGTGTTCCCATGAAGCTGTATGGGAGTCCTCCAATTACATATAATGCTCTATCATGACTTAAAACACAATATCACAATGCCTTCCGCTACCTGCAGCAGCACAGATGGAAGTCTCCCATATAGCTTTGCAGGAACTTTCATTCAAGTGAAAGTTTTCAACAAAAGAATTGCAGTAGGGTAAGCAGCTACAAAGGACAAGTAGGTGGTTGGAAGGAAATGTTGAGGTGAGGTTACAGAAAGGGAATAGCGAGAGTATTGGGTGGCCTATATGCAGGCAGTATGTGAACAAGAAAGGATATTATGCTTCCAGTCTTATATTGGCAGGTGGTTGTACAAACAAGAGACATCTGCCCATATTAAAGAGTAATATGAAATGGGAAGTGCATAAAAAACCAAAATACATAGCAAACTTGAATTGATGAATATTTAACACATATATCCCTCTATAATGTATTAAAATGAGTATCCATGCATTGCAATTCCATATGTACTCAAAAGCACAAGTCGGTACAAAAATTCAAGGAGGGAGGAGGGGTTTAGGGATTATTCAATTATGATATATACTGATTTGCTAGATTGTTGAAGCAAGAGGTGATTGCAGTGTGGTCAGGATATGGCACGGAATTAAACAGTACTTCATCTGTGGTGATGTTGGATGGGATAGTTTGGAAGCTGGATGGCCTGTTGCCTTTAGCTAAGATGGTGATCTTACAAGAGGTTGATGAGGTCACTTTCCCCATTTATCAATTCCTCAGATTGAGGCACTTGTGAATACAGTCCAAGCAACAACCTGTAGCCTAGACCCACACCCTTCTGTTATGCTGAAGGCTCCTGACCCCGCCATTATACAACATTATACAACGCATTTTATCTACTGTTAATCTTCATTAACAAAAGGCATCCAAATGTCTCTAACTGGCACTGGTGACACCTATTTTAAAACAGCATGCAATCCTAGAGATATGACAGCATTTCAGTTGGAATCTATCCTACCCAGTCTTGGCAAAGTTATTGAGTGGATAGTACATGACCACATTTGATTTTTTGGAATGAGTTGGGGTTTTTTGGATGCACATCAATGAAATTTTTAACTTAGAAAAGCACTAAACAATGTTGTTACCGTTGACTAGATTTGCCGAGGGAGGGACAAGGGTGATGCCGTTGGAATTATCATTCTTGCATTTGCTTCAGCATTTGACATAGTAGACCTCAAAATTTGGCTCCACCATTTGAGCAATTTGGGTTTACAAGATCTATGAGCCCGATTTCAACAGGGGTATGTCCAGGCTGTCCAGACATCCAAAAAATGGATGGCCCAAAATTGCACCCAATTTTACAACCACGGGAGCTAATCAGCCCTGCAGTTGCAGGATTGGGCACATAGACAGCCCACTGTAGCCCTGATTCAGTGGTGCAGGATGTCCTCCCTACAGCCCATCCAGCCCGCCATCCAGCCCTCCAAAATCTAGATTATACTCCCTACTACAATCAATACGTACAAACATAAATGAATAATCATCCCATTCCTATGCATTGATACCCCACTTGTATATAGTTACAACTGTTTTAGGGACAGTACTTCTGTTTAAATTGTAACACAAACTGTGTTAGTTGATTTATTGAATTATTCTGCTTAGTCTTTTAAACCCTTTGTTGTACAAGTTAAGATGTTCTATGTAAAAAGTTATAATTGTTCTATGTAAAACAAGCTCTGCATTGTTAATTGCTGTTAATTGTACACCGCAACTGATCGCTGGAAGATGCGGTATATAAATAAGTGTTAAATAAATAAAATAAATAAAATAAAAATAAAAAATATGCGCCTGCTGGTGTGACGGTGCCATGGCGTCCCTTCACCATAGCACTGGGATGCCAAGCAGGAGCGCAGAAATGCCACAATGGCGGAAACCCTCATTTCTCTGCCACCAAGACCCTCTATACGGGCAGCCAGGGCCGGGATTGGGCAGCGGGGACACCCCTGCAGCTGCTCGGCCAGTTTGGTGGAGCTGCCTGGCCCAAACCTTTAGTCGGTGGGGCTTATTCCACCTCCAAGATGGAATAAGTCCCATGTCTATCTCTCTCCTGCTGAACATACAAAGCCATGACCCGAATAGGCCCTCTACATCCAGATGCTTCGGCCCTCCCCCTTCTGCCCCTGTCCTGCAATCCCCGCACTACTCCTCAGTATGTTCGGGGAGGGCTGATGCCGGGCCAGAATGGGGGTTGGACGTCCTCCCAGGACATCCAACCCTGCTATTTGCATCTCTGCATCGTGCCCTATGTTAGCCAAGATTTTTTCATTCTTAAGCCATAGAGGGCAGAGAGTAGTACTGAGATAGGGACTTCCTGGTCCGTGTTTGCTATCTAACATTCCCGATAGGATTTTATCCTTTCTGCAGTTCTCTTTAATATCTGTATTCAACCATTTTGTGAGATCATTAAGCAGTCTATGGTGGTACACCATATTGTTGCTGACCAGGACTGCTGTTAGGGGGAATGCAGCTGGAGTAATTGCCCTGGGCCCTATGCCACAGGGAAGCCTTGTGCCTCCAGAAGATAAAGGAGGCACAACCTGCTGGTGGACTTTGAGGGCCCCTCCCAGTTTCTGACCTGAGCCCCAGCATGGCTAACATCAGCTCTGTTGCTGACAATATTCACTGTAGAGCAATCCTGATGAGTCAGTGGGAACGATGAATGTCTGGGTGCTGTTGCAGGATCATTTCAGGCTAATACTTAATGCTTCTAGTCTGAGGTTTCATGGGCGGGTAGTAGGGTAGCTGATTCTCTATCATGGTCTCCTGCCAGCGAGCCTTACTTGCTGCTGCTTCCTCTTTTGTCGGCTTCCCTTTAAAGCCAGAATTATGTGAAGCCAACAAGTCTCGCAAGAATATGGAGCCCAATAGAGCTCTGACTTTAGAAGGAAGCCAGCAGAAGAGGAAGCGGCAGCTGATAAGAAACACTGCTTGCCTGATCTTTGTCAGCTAAAGAGTGGACGGAAAGGTGGTGCCAAGGTAGTGCTAGGGGAAGAAAGATGGTGCTGATGCTAGGAAACGTGACAGGGAGGTATGGTAGGGCAGGGTATGGAAAGGGATGATGCCAGGGACTGGGGATGGAAAGGAAGTGGAAAAAAGGTGATGATACCAGATGAGGGAGGAGGAAAAATGAAAATGATGGTGTGCCATGATGAAGGGAACCCAGTACTGGGTGTGTTGTGACTTACACTACTGATTGGGCACCACTGATCTAAAAGATGAGTATCCTGTGAGAGAAATGTCCCACATAAATGAATGTGCACCATATAGAGTAAAGTTTGTATATTATTTTTTCCCAATTATTATCTACTGTTGATTTATATATTTAGTATGTGTTATGGATAGATTATATACAGCAAACAGAATATATTAACTATCTCCTGCGACAAGAAGTTCTTGCTGAAACACAGCCTTGTCAGGGTTGATTCTTTAACCGGTGAAGGGAGGCAAAGTTTGCAATCACATACTACTACTACTACTACTACTACTGAGCATTTGTATAGCACTACAAGTCATACGCAGCGCTGCACAGACATGTAAGAGACAGTCCCTGCTCATCAGAGCTTACAGTCTAGTCAAGACAGATAACACAGAAGGTACAGACAGGGATAAAACAAGGGGGAAAGGTAAAGAAACAAGGAGATCAGGTGAGTCAAGATCCAAAAGCAGCAGCGAACAGGTGAGTTTTCAGCCTGGATTTAAAAAGGGCCAGAGAAGGCGCCTGACATACAGACACAGGTAGTTTGTTCCAGGCGTAACGTACAGCAAGTTGAAAGGAACAAAGTCTGGAGTTAGCAATAGAAGAGAAGGGCACAGATAGAAGCAGTTTGCCAGAAGAGCGGAGTCCCGGGGGGGGGGGGGGTTAATGAGAGATGAGCTGCAGAGTGAATGCACTTATAGGTCAGCAGGAGAAGTTTGAACTGGATGTGGAAATGGATAGGGAGCCAATGAAGTGACTTGAGAAGAGGGGTAATATGGGCATGATGAGGCTGGCGGACGATTAGCCACACAGCAGAGTGTTGAACAGATTGAAGGGGAGAGAGATGATTCAAAAGAAGACCAGCAAGTAGTAAGTTACAGTAGTCAAGACGGGAGGTTAAGGAGTGGATGAGCGGTTTGTTTGTTTTTAAATTATTTATTTATGAAAATTTTACAGCAGTATACAGCAAAATTATAAATCAGAGAAACAAAATTATACAAAGTAATACTTGTCATTAAGAAATAGACAATAGGAGCCTAGCCCACATCAACGGGGAGAACAGTCCAACAATAAAAACTAGGAAATAAAAAAAAAAAGGTTAAACAAGGCTACAGAAAAACCTGTAGCCAACAAAATACCGGCCTAATGAGACCCTCCCTTCACAGGAACACCAACTACCTTTGGTTGTCCCTATCCAGAACCCACTTTTCCAAATCGGATGGTAATAAAAATATAAACATATCATTATTCAAAGAAACACAACACTTACAGGGGTATTTTAAAAAGAAAGTTGCCCCCAAAGCAAGTAATCTAGGCTTAAGAGAGAGAAATACTTTCCTACGCAACTGAGTAGGATGAGAGACGTCAGGAAACATCATTATCTTAGCCCCACAGAACTGTATCTCTTTTTTCCTAAAGTAAACCTTCATAACATTGACCTTATCTTCCTCGGAAGAGAAGGTCACCAACAGCGTAGCCCGGGTAGAGATAAGATCATGTGATTCTTCTAAAAAAGCCGTCAGATTAAATTTCTCTGAATCCACTAGAGGGGCCTCCTCCAATTCCGCAGTATCGAGTAAAACATTAGAAGGCAAGTAATAACATTTTGTAATTACACAGGAATCGGCCTGCGGAAATAGAAGGGCCTCCCTCAAGTATTTTCGAAATAATATCAAAGGAGAAAATAGGGAACAAATAGGAAAATTCAAGATCCGCAAATTTCTTGAACGATTTACGTTCTCTAAATTCTCAAGTTTCTGGTACATACGTAGCAGAAAGCTCAGCAAAAGTAGTGACTTGAGGCTCCATTTTTGCCACCACAGAGCTCAAGGCCCCAACTTGAGATTCAAGAGAATTAAATTTTTGTACCACATCCCCTGTAAACTGACATAATGAAGGAATAGTCTCAGCAAGAGTTTTTTTCCGTGCGCGTGACCACGCGCCATAAATCCAAAAGGGAAATATCGGATGCTTCAAGTTCAGTAGGGAGGACAGAAGGGGGTTGCCAAGACACCACCTTCAAAGACTCCCTACAATGAGAAGGGACACCAACGGAAAGATCACCCGAAAGTTCTAAAAAACCTGGAGGAAGCGGAGGGGTCCGCTCAAGAGAGCTTAAACTCACGCCCTCAACGGAGGGATCAAGCGGCACAGTACCTGAACTGATGTTCTGCGGAGTAGACACCACATGCTTTTCAATGGCACCAACCTGCGAAGCCTCAGCCGCAGATTTCTTCTTGCGCTTCCCGCCCGGCATTACTAGCTGTTAACTAGCCTGGGCTCCAAATGTGCTCCTAAGGGGCGCGTAAGGGGCAGGACCATGCCCCTTTGGAACTGCCCCTTAGGAAACGCGCCGATGGCTGGGCGCCGTACAGTGTGCCTGAATATATGGTGCCTATAAGGTGACGTCAGCTGGGCTGCCCGCTCGATTCGCCAGGCTTCCAACCGGCCCCTCTCTCCCACACAGGGCACCGGACTGCAGGTAGATGCTCCCACGGAAGGTGCAGTAACAAGGTCTTTTAACAGGGCCTGTAAGGTGACATCAGCTGGGCTGCCCGCTCGATTCGCCAGGCTTCCAACCGGCCCCTCTCTCCCACACAGGGCACCGGACTGCAGGTAGACGCTCCCACGGAAGGTGCAGTAACAAGGTCTTTAAACAGGGCCTGTAAGGTGACATCAGCTGGGCTGCCCGCTCGATTCACCAGGCATCCAACCGGCCCCTCTCTCCCACACAGGGCACCGGACTGCAGGTAGACGCTCCCCGGAGTGGATGAGCATTTTAGTAGTATGTTCAGAAAGGAATGGGTGGATTTTGTTAATGTTGTGGTGGTGGTGTTGTTGTTGTTAAGTGCCGTCGAGTCGGAGTTGACTCATGGCGACCCTCTGGATAGCTATCCTAAATTGTGTTCGGTCTTGAGTCAGGCGGCTCATTGTTGACAGACTGGTACCCGTAGCTGCTGTTATTGTATCGATCCATCTCATTGCTGGCCTTCCTCTTTTGCATTTACCTCTATCTTGCCAAGCATGATGTCTTTCTCTAATGATCTCTCTCTTCGCATGATGTGTCCAAAGTATGAAAGTGAAAGTCTTGTCATCTGAGCTTCTAAAGAAAGCTTAGGTTTGATCTCCACTAGTACCGACTGGTTTGTTCTTCGGGCAGTCCATGGTATACACAGTATTTGCCGCCAACACCATAATTGAAAGGCATCAATTTTCTTCCTGTCTATCTTTTTCACTGTACAGCTTTCACATCCATATGATGTTATTGAAAATACCATGGCTTGAACAAGTCGAATCTTTGTATGGAGAGAGACAGCTCTGCTCTTGAGAATCTTATCTAGGTCTTTCATAGCCATTCTGCCAAGAGCAATGTGTCGTCTGATTTCTTGACTGCTTGTTGCTTCTTTATTGATAATTGATCCAAGTAGGTTAAAGTTGTTCACGATTTCAATTTCTTCTCCTTCAACGACGAACCTGTTGATTATGCCAGTTGTCATGATCTTTGTCTTCTTTACATTAAGGTGCAGGCCCATTTTGAGACTATGTTCTTTGATTGTGAGAAGCAAATGTTTCAGATCATCTTCACTTTCAGCCAGTAATGTGGTATCATCAGCATAGCGAAGGTTGTTGATGAGTCTTGTGATAAGGAAGCTTATCATAGCTCAGGTAGGAGCTATAGAAAAGATGATGTGACTCTGAACAAGCAGCCTGTCAGTTCTGGTAGAAGTAAGAAAACAGAGTTTTCACATAAAAGACTACCAGTCCCAGAATGCACCAAGTTTCCAGCAGCCATGAGAGGGGCTGAAGTGAGAAAACGTGTGTGCAATCAAGAGAGCTATGAGGTAATCCCTAAGCACTCATCTCAAAGGGCAGGGCCTGATTCAACACAGCTGTGCTGTGTTAGGGAGGAGCACACATTAGGACAGAATAAGAATAGAGCTTATTCTTCAGATAACAGCTTCAGGGAGAGCTTCAGCAATGGCTACAAGCTCCAGCCCAGCTACAGGTTTAAGCATCACCTGGAGAAACAGAAGCCAAGCCAAGCGGATAGAGAAAGAAGGAAACTCTCTGGAAGGAAGAGAAGAAAGCCCATTGGACGGTTTGGGAGAGTCCAAGGCAGTACCTATACTGGGAGGTATTCCAAATGCCAGCAGAGTCCATTGGACTGGAGTCAGCCAGAGGAATGGATTGGCAGAGATAGGAATCTCCAGTGGCTACCTGGAAGAGAGAAGACTGCACGTGGAAAGGACTTTCAGACCTATGCCAGAAGGTATGTGAGGAAAGATCCAGTGTCCAGGGATCAAGATTGGAAGGCTGGACATCAGAATTGGATTACATACTGGCCAGGCTATACAGAGAGGAATTATGATAGCAGGAGAGGCTCAGGTATGAACACTGATCCAGACCCTATCTATAATAGTGAATGGCAGCAAGGGAATAAGCATTCTCATGATAGTGCCTTATTGAAAGACTCATCTGTGCCAATGTATGATAGTGACCCTATGCTGATTGATGAAGAGGAAATTACAGCAGATGAGACTATTAATTACATGGACTGTTCTTTATCTAAGTGCTATTGCTAGCTTTCTGTGAGCAAACACATCAGCCATCACAAAGAAACCTAACTTTGTTCTTTATTTCCACTGCAAACAGCTCTTAAAGCAGGATTTGGGTTCACATAGTAGCAGCCAGCCAGCTAAAGGGTTTCAGCCGGTCAATTGATAGTAATTAAAGCTGCACCTGATTGTGTGTGTGAGCCAGGGATAATCACTGCTGGATCTGCGTGGAAAATAAGCAGAAGCTAACCTAACAAGCAAAGTTTATTCATTTCTTTGTGCCTTTTTATTTGGTAATTATTTGCTAAGAAAACAGTAGCTAATTGCCTGACAAGCTGAAGGTTGTTTTCTGGTTTGCTTTGTGACTTTATGTTATCCATTTAAACACTGCAAGCAAGTAACCTCATTTATATTGCTACCAAGCATATTTGTGCTGGGTGAATTAAACCCCATCAATAAAAGAAGTATTTTATTGGCCTTACCACTGGTTTCACAACTCAATTATTGTCTTCAGCTGTGTTTGGGAGTGAAAGAACTACATTACCCACAATACCTTGCAAGAATCATATGAATATATGCATCGTCAAGATTGTGTAAGCTCTCACCCTAGGCAGCCGTCTGACAAATGGCGTAGTTTTTCGGATTGCTTTTGCGCCAAGAGGATTTATTTGCTGTGGATTACAAATAAAATTCAAGTTTGAAGCTGAAAGAAGATTTTGTTCCCTCATCTGCACTTTGGAGGAGAAGTGGTTGTTCCAGGAAGCTGTCCCAGATGAAAGGACCCTGTGCAAAGCTGGATTCATCACTGAGACAAGGTAATATGTACCTGGGCATGTCTAGTGGTGGATGTGTGTAAGCACAGGGGGTAATTGAAAAAAAAAAAAAGTTGAAAAAAAAAAAACACACCTGGTTGGAAGGTGCTGCACTTTGGTTTTTTTTTTTCTTTATTTCTTGCAGGGGTCAAGATGGATCCGAAGGAGATGGCTCAGTGGATGGCAGCCCAATTTAGCAAGCAGCAGGAGCTATCACAGCAGGCCCAGGACACTGCTATGAAGGCCTTAATGGAACAGCAGAAACCAGTGCTTGATCTGGTGCAAGCTCTAGTTCAGCTGCAGAGCCAAAGTGGAACAGATGCAAGACCAGCAGTTAGTACTGGTACACCACATGTGGACAATGTGGGACTCAATCAAGGGATTGGGGCATTTAATTTTGGGAAATTAACTCCAGATGATAATGTTGATGATTTTCTAGAGTCTTTTGAAAGAGTGGCACAGGCTTTAGCATGGCCAGAGACCCAGTGGGCAGTAAGGCTGGCAGCCTCATTAACTGGAGAGGCACTTGCAGCCTACAGAGCAATGCCAGCAGCCCAGGCTTTGATTTATAAGGATGTAAAGGCAGCTATTAGAGATCGCCTAGGGTTGTCTATTTCAGAGTATAGGCGAATGTTTAGAGCTGTTACATTGAAAGTGGGTGAGACACCCAGGGCTCTGAGTCAGAGAATCAGAAGTTTAGCTGTAAAATGGTTGGAGCCTGAGCAAAAGACAGTAGAAATGTTATTAGATATTATAATGCTGGAACAATTTATGCTTGGGGTACCTAAAGATTTGAATGTTTTTCTTATACAGCAAAATTGCCAAAATCTTGGAGAGGCAACCATGCTAGCAGAGAGATTCTTGGAAGCCACGCAGGCTTGCCATAGAATGGGTGGCCCTCTAAAGATGGATGCTGAGGCTAGAGATGCTGTATCAGAAAAGGGAATAATTAAGAATGTTTCTGAAAATGAATGTACTATATCAAACCAGATGACACAGTGGAATAGAAAGAAATGTTTCAAATGTGGAAAAGTGGGACACTTAGAGAAGAGATGCCAGACACACACTAGTTTAATGGGTCTGGATTTGAAACAGCCCAAGGAAGGATTTCTTTTGATGGTTGATGTGCAGGGAATTACCACAAATGCATTATTAGACTCTGGGGCAGACCAGAGTATGATGTCAAAAAGGCTTTGGAAGAGGATAGAGGCCCAAGAAAGATTTGTGCCTAGAACCCCTGAAAGCCAAGTTCACATCAGATGCATTCATGGTGCTGCATCATCATATCCCACCTATAGGCTAAAGGTTAAGTGCCTAGGGGAACAAGAGGAAGTCCTATTAGCAGTAGTGCCTAGGCTACCCTTTGATTTGGTTCTAGGGAAGGACTGGCCAAGATTTAAGCAGGAACTAGTGAAAGGGCTAGGAAAGAAGGAGGGAGAAGGTTTAATAATGGAAATAGCTCCCGGGCCTTTCTTTGGAAGTCCTCAGTCCCTAGCTAAAAAGATGGTTAAGCTTCCAGAAGGCCAAACTATGGGTAATAAGAGGGGCCTTGTATCCACCCGCTCGCAGGCTAAGTTAGAGAGCCAGCAGAAGGAGGAGGGGGAGCAGGCAGAGTTATTAGGAGACTTACCCTCTCATGATGATTTAATAACCCCATCATCTGGTAAAGTAAGAAAGTTGAAAGCACAAAAGAGGCGTGAGAGACTTTGTAGAGCACAGGGTAGGGCTGAGATGTTAGCTGGACAAAGTTTACCCTGGGTGCCAGCTGAGTTGGTGGCAAAGTTTCCTAACTTTCCACAAGAGCAGCGAGCTGATCAAGCTCTCACCCGAGCTTTTAAGTATGCTCAGGAGGTCAGGGAGGAATTGCCCAGATTCAGACTAGATAATGACATATTATATAGAGAGAGTCAGGACCCCAGAAATGGTGCCATACGTAAACAATTGGTGGTACCCACAACTTTCAAAGAGCTAGTACTTAGACTAGCACATGATCATCCAGTGGGAGGTCATAAAGGTATGCAAGGAACACTGGATCAAATACTTGTGCGTTTTTACTGGCCAGGTATCTTCAAAGAAACTGCCCAGTTTTGTGCTGCATGTCCAGCGTGTCAGCAAGTTACAGCGGCTCACCCACCGGTGGTGCCATTAATCCCCATGCCAATTATCACAGACCCAATTGGTCGCATTGCCATGGATATTGTAGGCCCATTAGTCAAAACGCCCCGAGGTTTCCAATACATCCTAGTTATGGTAGATCAGGCAACAAGGTTTCCCTGGGCCATACCATTGAGGAATGTTTCTGCAAAAACAATAGCTTTAGAGCTAGTAAAATTGTTTTGTGAAGTGGGATTCCCAAGAGAGGTGTTGACTGACCGAGGGTCCAATTTTGTATCCAAATATTTGGCCCAGGTCTGGGATGCCTTTGGCATTCGTCACGTGAAAACCTCAGCCTACCATCCACAATCAAATGGTTTGGTGGAGAGATTCAACCAAACTCTCAAACAAATGTTGAGAAGGGGGTTAGCAGGAGAGGTAAAAGAATGGGATATGTTATTACCCTTTGCCTTATATGCCTGCAGGGAAAGAATTCAAGTGTCCCTAGGTGTAACTCCATATGAGTTGATGTATGGTAGGGCTCCACGGGGTTTGTTGGATATTTTGAGGGAACAATGGATTGATCCTGAACCAGGAAGTCAGGAGGTGCCACTGTTTCTACGTGACTTGAGAGCACGTTTGAAAAGGACGTCGCAGGTTGCTGAGAGGAACCTGCAGGACAGTCAAGTTCGCCAGAAAGGGTGGTATGATAGAAAGACCAAAAGCCGCCAATTAACCATTGGTGAAAAGGTTTTGGTTCAAGTAGCAGGAACTGCTCCAAAATTTGAGGTACAGTGGAAAGGGCCATGGGAGGTTGTTTAACAAGTGAGCCCAGTGTCTTATATGGTAGAAAATGCAAGAGGGCGTAGGCAGACCTACCATATTAATGTACTTAAGTCTTGGAAGGAGAGGCCTGTAAATAATGACCTTGAACCCAGTCAGGAAGTAAGTGAGCTTCAAGAAGAGAACACTCTCCTAGGTATTACGGACTGTAGAGAAGAAGTTTCACCAGTAAAACCAGTCCGTAATAACTTAAGCAGGTGGGTATGTGATAAGGAAGCTTATCATAGCTCAGGTAGGAGCTATAGAAAAGATGATGTGACTCTGAACAAGCAGCCTGTCAGTTCTGGTAGAAGTAAGAAAACAGAGTTTTCACATAAAAGACTACCAGTCCCAGAATGCACCAAGTTTCCAGCAGCCATGAGAGGGGCTGAAGTGAGAAAACGTGTGTGCAATCAAGAGAGCTATGAGGTAATCCCTAAGCACTCATCTCAAAGGGCAGGGCCTGATTCAACACAGCTGCGCTGTGTTAGGGAGGAGCACACATTAGGACAGAATAAGAATAGAGCTTATTCTTCAGATAACAGCTTCAGGGAGAGCTTCAGCAACGGCTACAAGCTCCAGCCCAGCTACAGGTTTAAGCATCACCTGGAGAAACAGAAGCCAAGCCAAGCAGATAGAGAAAGAAGGAAACTCTCTGGAAGGAAGAGAAGAAAGCCCATTGGACGGTCTGGGAGAGTCCAAGGCAGTACCTATACTGGGAGGTATTCCAAATGCCAGCAGAGTCCATTGGACTGGAGTCAGCCAGAGGAATGGATTGGCAGAGATAGGAATCTCCAGTGGCTACCTGGAAGAGAGAAGACTGCACGTGGAAAGGACTTTCAGACCTATGCCAGAAGGTATGTGAGGAAAGATCCAGTGTCCAGGGATCAAGATTGGAAGGCTGGACATCAGAATTGGATTACATACTGGCCAGGCTATACAGAGAGGAATTATGATAGCAGGAGAGGCTCAGGTATGAACACTGATCCAGACCCTATCTATAATAGTGAATGGCAGCAAGGGAATAAGCATTCTCATGATAGTGCCTTATTGAAAGACTCATCTGTGCCAATGTATGATAGTGACCCTATGCTGATTGATGAAGAGGAAATTACAGCAGATGAGACTATTAATTACATGGACTGTTCTTTATCTAAGTGCTATTGCTAGCTTTCTGTGAGCAAACACATCAGCCATCACAAAGAAACCTAACTTTGTTCTTTATTTCCACTGCAAACAGCTCTTAAAGCAGGATTTGGGTTCACATAGTAGCAGCCAGCCAGCTAAAGGGTTTCAGCCGGTCAATTGATAGTAATTAAAGCTGCACCTGATTGTGTGTGTGAGCCAGGGATAATCACTGCTGGATCTGCGTGGAAAATAAGCAGAAGCTAACCTAACAAGCAAAGTTTATTCATTTCTTTGTGCCTTTTTATTTGGTAATTATTTGCTAAGAAAACAGTAGCTAATTGCCTGACAAGCTGAAGGTTGTTTTCTGGTTTGCTTTGTGACTTTATGTTATCCATTTAAACACTGCAAGCAAGTAACCTCATTTATATTGCTACCAAGCATATTTGTGCTGGGTGAATTAAACCCCATCAATAAAAGAAGTATTTTATTGGCCTTACCACTGGTTTCACAACTCAATTATTGTCTTCAGCTGTGTTTGGGAGTGAAAGAACTACATTACCCACAATACCTTGCAAGAATCATATGAATATATGCATCGTCAAGATTGTGTAAGCTCTCACCCTAGGCAGCCGTCTGACAGTCTTCCACCAATCTTCACACCTCTGTTGTCTTCAAACAATCCTGCTTCTCTGATGATTTGTTCTGCATATAAATTAAACAGGTAGGGGGAAAGTATGCAGCCTTCTCTTACACCTTTGCTTATTTTAAACCATTCTGTTTCTCCTTGATCCGTTCAAACTGTTGCTTCTTGATCAATGTACAGATTGTGCAAGAGTTCGATCAGGTGTTCTGGTATACCCATGCTTCTTAATGTGGCCCAGAGTTTCTCATGGTTTACACAGTCAAAAGCCTTGCTATAGTCGATAAAGCACAACTAGATATCCTTTTGGTATTCTTTAGTCTTTTCAAGGATCCATCTCACATCCGCAATGATGTCTCTCATTCCTCGCCCTTTCCTGAACCCTGCTTGCACTTCAGGTAGTTCTTGTTCCAGGTATGGTTGTAGTCTCTTTTGAATAATCTTCAGTAGAATCTTGCTGGCATGTGGGATCGGAGCGATTGTGCGATGATTTCCACAGTCAGTTGGATCACCTTTCTTTAGTATTGGTATAAACACAGATCTTTTCCAGTCAGTTGGCCATCATGATGTCTTCCATATTTCTTGGCAGAGCCTTGTAAGTACGGTAACAGCTGCATCAGATTGCTGTAATACTTCTATGGGAATGCTATCAATGCCTGGTGCTTTGTTCTTTGATAAGGCTTTCAATGCTGCTTTAACTTCTTCTTTCATCACCAATGGTTCCCGATCATAAGGTACAGGTTGAAACGGCTGTTGGTCCACTTGATCTTTATCATATAAAAACTCTGTATATTCCTTCCACCTTTTCTTACTCATCTCAGCATCATTCAACATAGAACCTTGAGCATCTTGTAACATTCCAATTCGAGGCTGGAACCTTTTCTTTAACTCTCGTAGCTTTAGGAAAGCCGATCTTGTTCTTCCTCTAATAGTTTCTGCTTCTATTTCCTTGCATGCATCGTTGTAGTACTTTTCCTTGTCCTGTCTTGCTGCACGTTGGAAATCTCTGTTGAGTTCTGTTGTTGTCTTTCTTTCTCCTCTGGCTTTAGCTTCTCTGCGTTTCTGGGCAATTTTCAGAGTTTCTTCCGTCATCCATTTTGGCCGTTTTTGCTTTTTCACCTTTTGTAGAGACTTCTCGCTTTCTTCCAACACAACCTTCTTGATGTCATTGTTGTCATTGTTGATGTTATAGAAAAAGAAATGGCAGGTCTTACCTAACAGATGGATGTGTGTGGAGAAGGAGAGAGAGGAGTCCAAGACAATCCCAAGGTTGCGAGCTGAGGAAACAGGAAGGAGTAGAGAGTTATCCATAGAGAAAGGAGGAAGAGGAGAGGAGGTTTTAGGGGGAAAGATAAGAAGCTCAGTCTTGGCCATGTTCAATTTCAAGTGGCAGTGAGACATCCAAGCAGCAATGTCAGAAAGGCAGGCAGAGATCCAGGCCTGGATTGCTGGAGAGATTTCAGGTGTGGAGAGGTAGATCTGGGAGTCATCTGCATAAAGATGGTACTGAAAGCCATGGGAAGAGATGAATGCACCAAGGGACTGGGTATAGAGAGAGAAAAGGAGTGGACCCAAGACAGATCCTTGGGGTACACCAACTTGGAGCGGGATAGCAAAAGAGGAGGAGCTACCAGAACTAACACTGAAAGAGCAATGGGAGAGATAGGAGGAGAACCAGGATATTACATAGCCCTTAAAACCAAGTGAGGACAGGGTATCGAGGAGAAGATTGTGGTCAAGAGTGTCAAAAGCAGCAGAGAGGTCAAGAAGGATGAGGATAGAGTAAAAGCCCTTGGATTTTGCCAGAAACAAGTCACCGAGCATTTGAGTACTTTAGAAATGAAGGGGAGGAGGGAGATGGGTCGATAATTAGAAGGACAGGTGGGATCAAGTGAGGGTTTCTTGAGGAGACGTGTTAGTACAACATGCTTGAAAGCTGCAGGGAGAGTTGCAGTGAAGAGCGATAGGTTGAGAATATGAGAGATGGAAGGGACAACAATGGAGGAGATGGGGCTTAGCAGACGGTTGGGGATAGGATCAGAGGAGCAGGTGGTGAGTTAGGAGGAAGAAAGAAGGTGTGCAGTTTCCTCTTCAGAGATCACAGGAAAGGAAGAGAGGGTAGCAGAGGTAGAGAGGGAAAGCTGGGAGTGAAGAGGGGAAGGAGGGGGGAGTAGCTGACTTTGTGGGGAATTGGAGGGTGATCTTGTGGATTTTGTAATGGAAATAGTCAGGGTTTGGGCAAAAAGGGAGGGAGGGATCAGAGGCAGAGGCACTTTGAGGAGAGAGCTGGAGAGTAGTAAAGAGACTTGGCGAGGATCAGAGGCAAGAGAGTTAGTCAGATGGACATAATCTTGTTTGGCAAGAGCTATGACTGACTGGAAAGAGACAAGCATGAATTTGAAGTGTAGAAAGTCTGCAATGGAGCGGGATTTGAGCCAAGCACGCTCAGCAGAACGGCACAGGAATGTAGATAGCGGGTAGTGGATCATTACAAATCACATCATTACGTACCAGGGTAGGTACATTTTTCTTTCTTTCTTTTTTATTATTGCTTATATTTTAATACAGAGTTGTGCTTTTGGTACATATTGGAATTGCAATGCATGGATAATCATTTTCAAACATTATAGAGGGGTATGTGTGTTAAATATTCATAAATTCAAGTTTGCATTTTTGCTAATCACCTCCCATTTCATATGGCTCTCTATATGGGCAAATGTCTCTTGTTTTATGTAGTTACTTGTTCGTAAGACATGAATCAGAGTCATTTTTTGAAAGCAACACGAAGAGCGTCTCATCTCCCCATGGTTCTGCGAACTTGCTTCAGTATGTCCGCAATGCATCGCTTCTCTGTTGGTGCTTGGCTGCTCTCATTTTGATTTATACATTGTAGCAGTGCCATGGGGACATAGCCAGCATTTGTAAACTTTGCTACATCATTCTCAATACCTTTTCCCTGCCATGCATTTTTCTGTTTTTCCCCTCCTAGCTTACTACTTATTGCTAATAAGCATGTTTTAGAATAGACCTTGTGCCTAATAAATTCTGTAACTGTAGTTTATTGTACTGAGTGATTCTGATGTCACAAAGGATGACATTTGATCTTCTTGAATTAGATAGCAGGGAATGGAAAAGCTCTTAACCTGCTTTTGTCTGTCTTGACTGAATTGTAAGTTCCAGGGAGGTGGGGCTGTCTATTATGAGTGTCTAAAGTGCTGTGTACAGATGGTAACACTGTACAAATAGCAATAATAAAAATAATAACGAGGAATATCAGAGAAGAGAGGATGCTTATTCTGAATTTGGAAGACTTTGGGGCTTGTTTACAAAGCTACGGTAGCAGTTCGCGATCGTTATCGGAGCCACGGCCCCACAATGGCCCCATGATCGCGAACCACTACCGCGGCTTTGTAAACAAGCCCCCTTGAGTACTTTTAGAGGGTTATTTTATAAACCTCTCTTGTGCCTAAAATGCAGTTTTCAGGGCGTAAAAGGGATTTTATAAAATTAGGTCATGCCTAAAAAGGACACAAAGTGCAAGCTGCCATGTACTGTAGAGCAAGCACATTCAGGGGAGGAGCGTGGGCAGAGCGTATGTAGAGTTCTAATTTATGCACATAGTTTATAAGATAGCATGTACTTTGCAGGAAGGTATGTATCATTTCATGGTGCTTGACAGCAGGTATAATAGCCACACCTTTAATCTAGGTGCCATTTCTGCAGAATTTGTGCTAGTATTTTATAGGCGCCTATATATATAAGAGCAGGGCCTGAGCTTGGAGGTTGCATAAAAATAAGTATCATGAAAATATTGAGACCTACAGCATCCCCTAATGTAAACGGTCTTATGCACAAGGACCCCTGAACATGGCAGCATGTAATATTTTGCACACCTCTCAATTTCACTCCATTGAAGCCATGGTCAATTAAAAGACAGTGGTTAGAACAACAGCCTAGTACCCAAGAGATCTGGGTTTGATTCTCACTGGCACGCCTTATGACCTTGGGCAAATCACTTAACTCTCTATTGTCTCAAGTACAAACTTAGATTGTAAGTCTTCTGGGGACAAGGATATACCTGTGCACCTGAATATAACTCGCCTTGCACTACCACTGGAAAGGTGTGAGCTAAATACTAATAAATAAAATATAAATAAACAGGCACAAGCAATCCATCTAATCAGTTCTTTTTACTGAAAATATTTGAGTACCATATTTTACAACTCTGCTTTTAGAATGTTCTAAACTTCAGCTCTCAAGAAGCACCAACAGTTTCCATAAGAACATAAGATATGCCATACTGAATAATACCAAGTTCCATCAAGCCCAGTATCCTGTTTCCTACAGTGGCCAATCTAAGTCACTAGTAGGTAGCAGTTTCCCAAAAAGACACACAGGTTCCACAATGCTTGTATTGGGGCAAGCAGTGGACTTCCTGGATCCTCTTTAGTAATGGTTTATGGACTTTCCTCCAGGAACTTGTCCAAACCTTTTTTAAACCCACCTACACTAACAGCTTTTACTACATCCTCTGGTAACAAATTCCGGAGTTTAATTACACATTGAGTGAACAAATATTTTCTCTTATTAGTCTTAAATGGGTTACACTCTAGCTTCATTGCATGACCCCTAGTCTTTCTATTTGTTGATAGCATAAACAATCGATCTATGTTTACCCGTTCCACTCCATTCATTAATTTAACTGTTTCTTTTCCAGGTTGAAAAACCTTAAACGTTTTAGCCTCTCCTCATAAGGGTATCCTTCCATCCCCTTTTACCATTTTGGTGGTTCTTCTCTGTATCTTTTCTAATTCTGCTATATCCTTTTTAAAATATGGCAACCAGAATTGCACACAATATTCAAGATGCGGTTGCACCATGGAACGATACAGAGGCATCCTTGGTTTTATTCTCCATTCCTTTCTTTATGATTCCTAGCATTCTATTTGCTTTCTTGGCCGCTACTGCACACTGGACAGAAATGTTCAATGTGTTATCCACAATTCCCCTAAATCTTTTTCCTGGGTGGTGGTTCCTAATGTGGAACCTTGCATCATGTAACCATAGTTTGGGTTTCCTTTCCTAGGTGCATTACTTTGCACTTGTCCACATTAAATTTCAATTGCCAGAGAAGAGCCACCAAAATGGTAAAGGAGATGGAAGGATACCCCTATGAGGAAAGGCTTAAAAGGTTAGGACTTTTCAACTTGGAAAAGAGATGGCTGAGGGAAGATATGATAGAGGTCTATAAATTAATATTCTTGCCAAGCTGCGTGGGAGTCCTCTAGTAACACTGCTGCCAGTGGGGGGGAGGTGCTGCGATGTTGTGTTTTTAGTCAAAAGGAGCAGGCAGTGCCTGCTCCTTGTGACTAAAAGCACAATATCGCAATACCTCACCCTACCAGGTGCAAGATGGCCAGAGGATGTCCACACAGCTTGGTGGGAACATTGTGTAAGATGGTTTCCTCTCAAACGGTGGTTTTCAAACCAGTCCTCATGTCGTCCAAGCTAATTGGATTATCCTTTATGCATATACATGAGATAAATTTGTATGTAGTGCTTCTAATGTATACAGATAGATTCCATACATCGTCATTAAGAATGTCCTGAAAAGCTGGCTGACAGTAGGGAGGGGGAGGGAGAAGAGCAAGGACGGATCTGAAGACCACTGCTCTAAACTGGGGGCCATTTTTGCCATTTTTGATGTTCAGTATCCACCAACAGCCTTTTCAAGATCAAAGCAGCACAGGAAGGGATGCGTGAACTTAAAATAAATAAACAAAAAGGTTCATAAACTATTTCAAAGATGCAAGAAAATTCAAGGTTCGGAAAACATTTTTCCCCGCCGTATCTGGTGTATGTTCTTCGAAATGGTGAATCTGTGTCAGAGTTCCAGCAGCTCTGCACAATTGGCAGGATCCCATGCATATCACTGCAAATTTGCATCAGATCTCTAAAATATTTTTACCCATTTTCACTGGAGAAAATTCTCAGCGAGCTTCCCCCAGTGACTTTGAGGGAAATTAGAAAATTCTAGTGGACTCAAAGCAAGCTGAATTCACCAGCTTGAACCACATTTGACTTGTCTGCATTGCCCTTGTGTATTGCTCAGGGTACAGTATCTGCATTTTTGCTGACAAGCTACCTAACTACAGTCTGACTGCAAGGAAGGGAATGAAAGCCACAGGAAATATTGTGCAAGGAGAAATGCAGGCAGATGGCACTGCAGGACTCCTAACAGCCTCTATCTAGAGTAACCCTGAAGGGCTCAAGTCCTGCAGCCTAAGCTTTTTTCTTCCAGATTTGAAGAAGCACTTTGAACTGCAAGCAGATTTGTATTGTTGGGGTTTTTTTGTCCTTAACTGTGCTCAGAATTTAAACCTCATCCTAAATCCTGCATAATATGTTCTCTTTTTACTAATCTTTTTTTTTATGTAAAATGTTGATTTTCCTTCTATGGCTTTGTTGATCCCGAGTGTCCCTTCAGCGTCTAGAGCAGTGATTCTCAGGGCTGATGCAAGCATATGAGGCATCCTAGGCAAATCTCGTCCCTTGGGCCCCCCGGTCCAGCTCCAGCCCCAGCCCCCACTCTGATTGCCGCTGCTGTCACCCCTCTCTAGGACGTGCAGTGCTGCAATGCTTTTTAAAAAGGCACCAAAGCTCCGGAGTTACCTTCAGCTCTGGTGATATGGTGCCATTGTGCTTCCGCCCCCCCCCCCCCCTTTGATTCCACTTCCTGTTTGCATGGAGATGGAAGCTGCTGTGATGCCATTATGCATCCGCCCCCATGCAAAAGGAACTGGAATCTGAAGGGGGCAGAAGCACAGATGGCGCTGAAGCTGAAGGTAAATCCTGTGCTTTGGTGCCATTTGAAAAAGTATTGCAACACTGCACGTCCTGGAGAGGGGTGATGGCAGTGGTAGGGTTGCCATCTGACTCCAGATGTGCCCAACAGGCTTGATCCAGTCCTGGGTTTACCCGATTGCATGCAGGGACATTTAATTCTATGGAAAACTACAAGTCCCTGCATGCAATGGGGTAAACCCAGGACTAGATCAAGCCTGTCGGGCGCATCTGGAGTCAGTTGGCAACCCTAGGCAGTGGACACCCCTGGAAGGCTGGTGCTCTAGGCAACCGCCAAGTTCACCTCATGGTAGCATCAGCCCTGGTGGTTTTCAAATCAGTCCTCTGGACACACCTGGCTAGTTAGGTTTTCAGGATAACTACAGCGAGAGATGTCCACACAGTGGGTTCTGCGTTCCAGTTAAGACTAGATTTCAAGAAATTGTTCCTTGCTCACATCCTTCAACAACAAACTCCACAATCAAGGCATGGATTTATTGCTGAAGCATGTAGTAGAGTCATCTAGAACAGCTGGACTTTAAAAGGAGTTTGCAGACGTTTCTGGAGGAAAAGCCCAGAAACTATTATTAGCCAAACCAGAACTGAGAAAAATCATGCTTATCTCAGGGAATGAATAACAAGGAATAATCTACACTTTGAGATCTGCTGGGTATTTCCTAGTGACTTGGATTTCCCACTGTTAGCAATGAAATGCTCGGCTCAGTGGATCTTGGGCCTGATCCAGCATGACATTTCTTATGCCATCAAATGCCTAGAACGTGACCATAAATGAATTACATGAAGTTACCAGACATACATTCCAGTTCTTTTTTTGAGATAAGCTACAGACCTCAACTATCCAGAAAATATTAAATTAATCTTCTGAGGTGTTTACATACAAATTACTTGCTGTTAACATTTTTCTCAGGGTTATCCACTCTTTCTGCTGATCTTAGAATGTTCTGCAAACAGACAAACCCTTGTGAAGACACCCACAATTTACCTTTTACAAACCCATGTGTTCTCCAGGACCAAGCAGGAAGTCAGTCCTCACATATGGGTGACGACGGAGCCCTCACGGAGCAATTTCCCCAGCTTTCAAAGAAAGCCTTTGGGAATTGCAGCACGCATGCGCGGTCCCCTTCCTGCCCAAGGGTGCCATCTTGCTCAGTCTTCTTTTTTCCGCGGAGCCCTACAGACATTGTTTGTGATCGCCGCTGAAAAAGTTGATTTTATTTAATATTCTTGGTTCAACGCCGGATCCTTTTCCCGCCTGGGCCGGATACGCCGGTATTGAGTCCGTTCTTTATTTTTTATTTTTTCACTGGCAGCCCTGTCTTTTGACCTCGCAGGGGCCCTTTTTCCCCCGATGGCTGCCAGCGGGTTTAAAAAGTGTGATCGCTGTAAGAAACTTATGTCTCTTACCGACACACACGACTGCTGCCTCCGCTGCCTCGGACCTGATCATGACCCAATGATCTGTGGTCCGTGTGGCAAAATGTCC
Source organism: Ichthyophis bannanicus (assembly GCA_033557465.1). Taxonomy (NCBI): domain Eukaryota; kingdom Metazoa; phylum Chordata; class Amphibia; order Gymnophiona; family Ichthyophiidae; genus Ichthyophis; species Ichthyophis bannanicus. The sequence continues at coordinate 109,387,481 of CM066040.1, forward strand.
TCCAAAGCATTGAGGAGTCGGCAGCATCAAAAAGAACGAATCTTCTCTGACTCCGCGTCCGGCCGGTCCCAGGACTCCGGTCCTGAGCATCGTCGGAGTTCCTCTGAGCGGGGGTCTCCTGCCCGGGAACATCATAGGAAGAAAAAACCCGCGAGGGCGGCGTCGGTGGACGCTTCTGGTTCCTCGAGGGCCAGGTCGCATAGCCCCGATAGCCGTCCCAGGTCCTCGGAGTCGGAGAGGCCTTCAAAACATCCTCGTCTCGAGATGGAGTCTCCTGGACATGTGAGTACTGTAGTCCTCATAGATTCGCCTCCGAAGGAGCCGACGTCGGGCCCGACACCGTCGGGGCCCGAGTCGGGGGCTGCTGGTTCTCCTGAGCTCGGACAGGTTGACGGCCTTGGAGATCAGTTTCGCTGCCTTCATGGACCAGCAGCGGGCATTCATCGCTGGCCTTGCCGGTGCATCTGCCCCGACCACCGGGACGTCGACGTCCAAGTTGACCCCGGAGACCGAGCCAATCCTCGAGTCCATGCGAGCTCGAGTCAATCCTCGGTCACGGTCTCCCTCGGCCTCCCGTTCGGGACCGAGGTCGTTGACGCCGGCCTCGGCATCGGGGCGGAGGGCATCGGTGCCCGCCCGACCAGAGCCGCTCGATTCCTCCTCCGAGGAGTCTGGCTGGGAGACGGAGGACGAAGAGTCACCAGGTACTTTTCAGACTCGGTGCGTCCCATCGGACTCGCCCGAGTCCGAACCTCGGAGACGGTCCCCCCCGGAGGACACCCGGTTCTCGGACTTCGTGCAGGATATGGCCAAGGCCTTGGCATTCCCCACGGATCCCGAGGAGGAGCCTCGAGCCGAAGAGCTCGATGCCCTCCAGTATGACTCTCCCCCGAAGGAGGCCTTTACTGTACCGGTTCCTCCGATGCTGGAGCGACTTCTCTTCCGCATGTGGGAGAGCCTGGCGTCGGCGCCGGTGTTAAGCAAGCGGGTCGATTCCATTTATCGAGTCCGCAAGAGCCCTGGGTTCCAAAAGGCACAACTACCGCACCATTCCATGGTGGTGGAATCGGCCATGCATCGACTCAAGAGTCAGAAGATGCACTCTTCGGTGCCTCCCGGCCGGGAGGCCCGGAACCTGGATGCCCTCGGTAGGAAGTGCTTCCAGGGCTCTATGCTTGTTTGTCGAGTCCAGACCTACCAGCTCTACATGGGCATGTATCTCCGAGACCTGGCAAAGGAGATTGCCTGGTTCTCTGCTGGTCTCTCCGAGGAACCTTTGCAGAGGTTCCAGGCCTTGTCCACTGGTATTCGAGAGTGCTCGAAGTTTATCTCTCAAGCAGCCTACGATGGCTTCGAAGCATCGGCTCGGGTAGCTGGAGCTGGCATCGGTGCCCGCCGGCAGGCTTGGCTTCAGTCATCTGACCTCGAGCCATGGGTACAGGACAAGTTGGTCGATGTCCCCTGCAGAGGTGAAAACCTCTTTGGCAAGCCCATGGCTGAAAAGGCTGCACAGATCGAGACCGAGACTCTGACCAGGACTCGGCTGTCCAGAAAAACCTCTGCCCCTTCTCAGAAGAAGAAGGGCTCGGGGAAAAAGCCCTTTAACCCGAGGAAGGTGGCTGCCTATAAACACTACCCTCATTATCAGGCCTCAGCAGCTCCTCAACAGGATCAGCAGGCCAAGGGACGGGGTAATGGGTCCCGTAGGCAGCAGGCCCCCAAGCCCACAACACCGGCCCTGCTCAGCAGGGTGGGGGCTTTTGACTCCGTCAGCATAGCCTCTTCCCCTCCGCTGGTTTCTCTCAGCACAGGAGGCCGGCTGGTCCACTTTGCCCACAGGTGGTCAGCCATCACATCAGATACCTGGGTGCTTCATATAGTTCAAAAAGGCTATCTTCTACACTTTCACCAGGTACCTCCCTCCTACTTTCCAGGGGAGCCTCCCAGACTCCCTCTGCACAGGGACTTACTCCTTCAGGAGTTAGCAAGTCTTCTTCAGGAGCAGGCTGTGGAACCGGTGCCCCACCACCTGAAAGGTCACGGCTTTTATTCCAGGTACTTTCTGATACCAAAAAGAACAGGAGGCCTCAGACCCATCCTGGACTTCCGAAACCTCAACAAGTTCCTGGCAAGGGAAAAGTTCAAGATGCTTACCCTTGGAATCCTGCTGCCCTACCTCCAGCAGGGAGACTGGCTATGCTCCTTAGATCTAAAGGATGCATATACTCACATCCTTATTCATCCAGACCACAGACAATATCTCAGATTTGTTGTGGGAGGAAATCATTACCAGTACAGAGTACTACCCTTTGGCCTATCCTCCGCCCCCAGGGTGTTCACCAAATGCCTAGCCGTGGTGGCGGCCTATCTAAGACTTCAAGGCCTTTTTGTGTTTCCATACCTGGACGACTGGCTCATCAGAGCACAGTCTTCCCAGTAAGCCACTCAGGCCACTCATCGCACTGTGACTCTACTCCAGCACTTGGGATTTGTCATAAACTTCGCAAAGTCCACTTTGCTCCCCTCTCAAAATCTCGAATTCATAGGCGCCAGGTTGGACACTCTTCAGGCGCGGGCCTTCCTGCCTCAGGACAGGGCCCACAGGCTCATGGATCTCGCCAGCAACTTTCACAGCAACTCCCTGGTCTCTGCCAGGCAATTTCTGAGACTGCTCGGCCATATGGCTTCCATGTAACCCCCAATGCCCGCCTGAACATGCGAACTGCTCAGTGGTGCCTTCGCACTCAATGGCATCAGGCCACAGGAAGCCTGACGGACTCAGTACGGATATCCGACCTGCTGGTCTCTTCTCTGCGGTGGTGGCTTCATCTGCCAAGCCTAGTGCTGGGAGTGGATTTTCAATCTCCTCTGCCTTCTCGGGTACTGACATCCGATGCGTCTCTCCTGGGTTGGGGAGCACATTGCCAAGGGACATGTACTCAAGTCCTCTGGACTCCTTGGGAATCTGCTCAGCAGATAAACTTCCTGGAGCTCAGAGCCATCCGCCTAGCTCTGAGAGCCTTCTCCCACCTCACTTCTTACCAGTCTGTGCTGGTCCAGACGGACAATCAAGTTGCCATGTTCTACGTGAACAAACAAGGAGGCACAGGCTCCTTCCTTCTCTGTCAAGAGGCACAAAAACTGTGCTCTTGGGCCGTCGGCCATGGCATCCTCCTCAAGGCTGTCTATCTCCCAGGTCAGGAAAATTACCTAGCAGACAAGCTGAGCAGGATCCTCCAACCACACGAGTGGAGATTGGATCCGTTGGTGGTTCAACGGATCTTTCTCAAGTGGGGCCTCCCCACCATGGATCTTTTTGCCAGTCCTCTGAACCAGCAACTTCCCAGGTTCTGCTCTTGACAGCCACATCCTCTCCGGGTAGCGGCAGATGCCTTTCTGATTCCGTGGTCCACAGGCCTGTTGTATGCCTTTCCTCCCATGCCACTAGTGTCTCGTACACTTTTCAAGGTTCTCAGGGACAGAGCCTCGATGATCCTGGTGGCTTCTGCTACAGCTGGCGGTGGACACTCCTCTTCCTCTGGGGTTTCAACCCGATCTCCTGTCACAGGATCAGGGAACTCTCCTACACCCCAACCTCCGGTCCCTTCATCTGATGGCCTGGCTGCTGAAAGGGTAGTCCTTGCTCCCCTCCTGCTGCCTCGGGAGGTGGAAGAGGTCGTCTTGGCCTCCAGACGGCCATCCACCCGGAAGTCCTACGCTCTTAAGTGGCGTCGGTTCTCCGTGTGGTGTGCTCAGCAGTCTGAGAATCCCTTCTCCTGCTTGGTGGCAGTGGTCTTGCAATATTTGCTTTACCTCTCCAATCTGGGCCTTAAGTCCAACTCTGTCAGAGTCCACCTCAGTGCTCTCTCTGCGCATCACACACCGGTGGACGGCAGGCCTCTTTCCAACCACCCTTTGGTGGCTCGTTTTCTCTGAGGCCTCCTTCTCCTTAAGCCTCCTTTGCGCCCACCAGCCCCTGAATGGGATCTGAATGTGGTCTTGCAGCGGATTACCTGTCTGCCCTTTGAACCTATGGTTACCTGCCCTCTTTGTTTTCTTTCCTGGAAAACCTTGTTTTTGGTAGCCCTTACCTCTGCTAGGCGCGTTAGTGAACTGCAGGCCCTAGTGTCTGATCCTCCTTACACTAGGTTCTACAGAAATCGGGTAGTCTTACGGACTCACCCTAAGTTTCTTCCAAAAGCGGTTTCTCCTTTTCATCTCAACCAGGAGGTGGTTCTTCCGACCTTCTTTCCCAGGCCGCACACCAGCCGGGCTGAAATGGTCCTGCATACCCTGAACTGTAGGAGGGCCTTGTCCTTCTACCTTGACTGTACGCGGGAGCATAGGAGGGCTGTTCAGCTCTTCGTTTCTTTTGACCCCAATAAATTGGGGCTACCTGTCTCCAAGCGTACTTTGTCCATATGGGTTGCTGACTGTATCGCTTGGGCTTATGGGGCGGCTGGCCTCTCGTTGGAGGGTCGAGTCACGGCTTATCGTGTCAGGGCAAAGGCTGCGTCAGTGGCTCATCTCCGCTCTGTTCCGTTGGCAGACATCTGCCGGGCCGCTACTTGGTCTTCAAGCCAGACTTTTGCGGCCCATTACTGCCTGGAGAGGGAGTCCCGCAGGGACAGTGCTTTCGGACAGGCAGTCCTCCATAACCTCTTTGAGGTTTAGGCAACTCCTACCCTCCGGCCCTGGTGTTGGGCTACCGGTCAGAGGCGTTTTCAGAGAAGATTCCTTCCTTCTGTGCTACTGAGCTAGAGGGAGCTCATTTTTCCACTTGAGGTCTCCGGTAGCCTTAAGCTTGGGAGTCCCATATGTGAGGACTGACTTCCTGCTTGGTCCTGGAGAAAGAGTAGTTACTCACCTGTAACAGGTGTTCTCCAGGAGCAGCAGGAATCAGTCCTCACAACCCTCCCTCCTCCCCTTGGAGTTACAGTCCTATCATTTTGTTTTTGCTAATTTTTTGCTGTCTTTTAGCTATGTCATCAGACTGAGCAAGATGGCACCCTTGGGCGGGAAGGGGACCGCGCATGCGCGCTGCAATTCCCAAAGGCTTTCTTTGAAAGCTGGGGAAATTGCTCCGCGAGGGCTCCGTCGGCGCCGACATCACCCATATGTGAGGACTGATTCCTGCTGCTCCTGGAAGAACACCTGTTACAGGTGAGTAACTACTCCTACTCTTCTGTGTGTAGCCAGTCTACTGCTGCTGGCTACCTGTTCGCCCGTGGCTACTGGAACCCCAAGAAGATAGGTCACCCTGGATGAGAAGTCCACAACTTTATTGTGAGATCATAGGATTCATCTCAAACATAAAACCAAATAGAAAGGAGGTAGTGAAACGGAGATAATCAATCAATTGTTTGCTTCCTATGTCATATTACGGCTTCCTTCAGCTTCCAGTATTCCAGATTAGATAACAAACTAGCTCTCAGACAAAATTAACAACCCAACCTGATAAACTACAACTCTAAGGTCCCCTTTTACTAAAGCCTGGTGGTCGGCTAATATGCATTTTAATGGACTGCAACTGGCAGCTGAGACCAGTAACATGCAGGCATGCCAGCCACCATACGTAGAACGCAAGGTAATCAGCCATCGTGGGATGGGTGGGTTATGGGCAGAATATGGGCATGGTCTGTACATTACCGCTAGCACCAGGGCAATTGCTGTGCGCTCAGCAGCTATGTAACTCAATGCGAGATCACCGAACTAACCTCAGTGGGAGTTATTAGGAGAACCTGTAGTACTGGAACTCCTGTTAGTTCGCGTCCCAGCATTCACTGCCGGGACATGCTGGTCAGGCCCCTGACAACTAACGTGGAGACTTTTCACTTAACATGTGTTTGTTTCACACGTTAAACGCAAAACCTTAGCAGGCTTTAGTAAAAGGAGCCCTACGTTCCATAGCATTTAATGTATTCAGAGAGAATACAGACCCTGCTTACTCATTGTTCCTTTGGCAGCCTCCATATTAAGGACCATAGAGAATTAACATAGTCTCTTTCCAAATTTTTAAATACACACAGCCTTCTTTGATACAGGGCCAATGCTTCCATTAGGTGAATTTTGTGGTCGTCTAAAGTGCTGAGATTCCAGGGGCAGCACAAAGCAGTGGGCGGGTAATGTAAATCTCCTCCAGCCTGACAACCATACCCCAGCACTTCGGCCCCCGCAGCCGGCACGAATAGTGTTTCCTCTTCTATGCAGGGTCAGTTTCATGGTAGGAGCTGCGAGACCCCATAACCTCATCACTGTGAAACTGGCCCTACATAGCAGAGGGAGATGGCGGGCTAGCTGTTAAGCACGCTTCTTCCTGGCGGCTACAGAGGCTGTTCAGCTGCAAGAAATGCTGGGTAGGGCCTCTGGGAGAGCTGGGTCGAGCCGGTAGATTGCAAGAGGGGCCGGGCACAAAATTAAAGATTTGCTTAGAGCACTATATTTTGCACTGGCCCTGCTTTGTTTTTGTTCAGTGGAGGCTCGGGGCCCAGCAGTGGGTATGGCTGGGGAATCTACTGTATGGACCTTTCAGGAATGTGAAGGTTAACCCATCTGGTCTTTTCCTCCACTGGGTCACAACTGTTCTGCAACCAGAGAGCATCGGGTGGATGTGGCAAAAATAATGTTTCATTTCAAATAGTATAAAATTGCAAGTTCAATCCCTATCTGCTCTTCAGCTTTCGGACAGACACGGTGACTATAACTACTGCAATTTCTTCTGCTCTACTGTAGCATGTAGCACGTAGCACACAGGATTGGTTTCATGCTTGAGCCATTTTTAGGAGTCAAACAGTGCACATGAAAGGAGACAACCAACCTTCTAGACAGTACTGGCTGCTTAGGGTTTCAGCTTTCACTTGGTGGATTCTATATTAGGCTTCCTGCGCCCCTACAAGAGAATAGCTCCAGTCAACAGCTGTAGTTTGGGTACACATTTGACTAGGTGAAAGTCACAGACCAAGCGTTCTTAAAATATGAATTAAACAGGCACACCCAAAAACTGAAAGTCCCGGAAATGATTTACAGTAATCCAGTATAGTGGTGTGGATAGGATATATAGCCTTCATCTGCCATTGGGTTCTATATTTCTACAAAGAACATTATGTGCCAAGCCTGAATCGTATGAATTCACCTGAATATAGTAACATCTGGAGGGTGAAAATTGGAAAAACAAAAGCACAATCACCAGTTGTTGTAAAAAGAAAGATTTAAGAGACAGAAACAAAAAGATATTGATAGCATGAAAAAAGAAGGGCTGCCAGAAATACTCCAATAGGGAGGAACTTTATTAGGGATTCATGCAAGCAAGTGGGCTGCAGATTGCACAGGAGTAGAAAGTAGGGACACGGAGACAGAGGGCTCAGTATCCACTTACAGGACCTGCTGACCAGAGCAACCTCACTGAGTCCCATGTTCAGCAGCAATGTCTACAGTGCCGCTGCATTTTCTCTTTCGCTGCCGCGGCACGGTCTGGTCACCACTCTTATCCTGTTAGTGGCAATTTTCAGATAAGAAACCACATAGATTTAGGGCAAAAAGCAGGTCTGATTTTATGTGGTTTTGCCATTGTCTGGATAGCCTGTACCAGTCACTGCTAAAACTGGATGTTCAATGGAAACTGCTACCCAGATGTGTCTCCTGAATATCCGTTTTCATTTTGCCTTTGACAACTGGTATTTGAAAAACCTGCTGACTGACGCAAGTTGAATATCGGGGGGGGACAGTGCCTACTTTTATGTGAAGTACACATAGGTATTTCCCAGAAGCAAAGACTATGAGGAGCAGGAGTGGGATTGGCACATAAATGCCTATATTTTATAAAATACACACTCGCGGGGCTGTCACATACACATGCCATGAAGCAGATGTAAATGGGAGCGCCTGCTTTCCCAGGGGTGATTTTAGAAGGGCATATAGGTGCCGTCGCCACAGAGGGTGCTCTCTAGTCCAGGTGCGCTGTAAACTCCGCTCCAAGCGATGCCGGTAAACTGGTCCCGTCTCAACCAGCTGTTCTAGGGCTACAAATCTCACAGCAATTCAGTTCAAAGATTATTTTAATTAAGCAGACTAATCATTATTATTCCACCCTTTCACATAAATTCCCAGTGCTTAATAGCACTGATAATAGCAGTGTCCCATGTGCCATATATCCTCCTGCAATAGTTCCAAATAGCACAGTTCATGCCCTCGCTCTCAGGTATTAGAGGCACAAAGGCAGCACTATACAGTCAGAAAGTCTTTACATGTCCTGCTACCAGTGCACATGTTATCTTTTGTGCTTATAGCATAGGCGGCCTGTTATAAAAATTGTCCCCATTATTGAAATAGTTCAAGGTGAGTTACATTCAGGTTAGATCCTTAGTCTCCTCTACCATTCTTCCTGGTCTATTTTCCTCTTCTCCCCCTTCCCCTCAAGAAACTACTCTTGGCCTCTCATTATAATTATATCTTTATAGGATTATTTCATTAACATACATAAATGTAACAAAATCTTCCTTCTTGTATACTAAAACTTTGTAAACAACTTTGGTGGGCCATAAAAGGCCCAAGAGGTGGTGTGTCAAAAATAAACTAAATTAAAATAAAGATTCAGTAGCTATTTCCCTCTCCCTAGAGGACTTACAGTCTGTTTGTATCTGAGACAATGGATTAAGTGATCTGCCCAAGGTCACACAAAGCATGCGTGTGAGAAGCAGGACTTGGACTCTGGCTTGGCTGGTTCTCAGCTCTAATCACTAGGCTGCTCCTCCAGTGCCTCCCAGACGTGCCTAAAATGCCTATTCATCCAGATATTCAAGCACCTTTAATTTACTCCTTCAGGCTTAACTGTCTTGGCTGGTGTAAAACCCCATCGGCATTGCTGGGGTGGACCCCCAACTCCTCCTCCACCAGGGAAAGCAGCATCTTCAGTTACGATGTATTCAGCTGAATGCTGGTCTTTTGAACTCCCGAGTCCATTAGGCAAAAAAATCATTTTTGTGACTTAATTCAAAGCAGTCTTATTGTTTTTTTGTCTGGCAAAAATGTGACTTAAAGATGGTAAGTCCCCATTTAGCAGAAGCCACGCCACCTGGCTTCTCATTTTAGGAGAGCTGGTTGCAGTGCCCTTGGTGAGTATCCTTCACAGCCTCCTCTCCAACTGGTGGGAGAGGGCCAGATGAGGTGCTTACCGTAACTATTTTAAAAAAAAAATGGCCCGCCTCAGTACCTCTTTATAGAGTCTGGGAATGTAGTTGCTGGCAGAACTCTGTGGTGGGAGCGGTCCTCATTACCTTCCAGGTATGGTGAGCACAGTGGAGGGTTGCCGCCATTATGAGTGGTCGTCCCTTGAGACTGTCAAAGCTGCAACCACTGTGAGAAGTAGTCCCTGTTGGTGCACTGTGGCTGGCATGGTTTAGGACATAGACTGCAAGCATGTGATTTCCAAAAAGGGAAATGGTGCTGAGGTAGCCCAAGACAGCAGTTGAGCTGTGTGGGAAAGTCGCCCTACAATGTTTTCAGCAGTGAGCTCTGCCATTTTCTCCTAGTTCCTTTACTTCATGATATCTAATGCAGCAGCAGCTGATGTCAGGAATGCCACAGAGTAGGCTCTGGAGTTTTTGGCTGTGGAGAAGGACTCCCAAGCAGTGCCAACATCATCAGATCAGTTGATTGCACTGGTCTGTTGGTTCACCCAGGTTGGTGATGGAGCTTTAGATGGGGATAGCTGCCATTTTTCTTTGGCAAGCCTTGTGAAGGCCCAGCAGTAAAAAAAAAAAAAGAAAGAGGAAGGTGAATAACTAAAGTAGTAAGATCTCTGCCTCCCTATCTGACATCACTGCCTGAATGTCTCACTGTTATTTGAAATTGAACATGGAAAAAACTGAGCTTCTTATTTTTTCCCCTAAACCTACCTCCCCTCTTTCCTTCTTTTTCAATATCTGTGAATAACGCTCTACTACTCCCTATTTCCTTGGCTCGCAACCTTGAGGTCATCTTTGATTCCTCCCTCTCCTTCTTCACACACATCCAACTGATAGCTATAATCTGTCGTTTCTTTCTTTATAACATCAGCACAATTTGCCCCTTCCTTCCTGAACACACTACTAAGACATTTATCCACTCTTATCTCATCTCCGTCTAGACTATTGCAACCTCCACATTGCTGGTCTCCCTCTGAATCATCTCTCTCCTCTTCATAAGAACATAAGATATGCCATACTGGGTCAGACCAAGGTCCATCAAGCCCATTATCTTGGTTCTAACAGTGGCCAATCTAGGTCATAAGTACCTAGCAATCTCCCCAAAAGACACAGATTCCTCAGTGCTTGTATTGGGTCAAGCAGTGATATCTTGGGTCCCTTTTAATAATGGTTTATGGACCTTTCCTCCAGGAACTTGTCCAAACCATTTTTAAACCCAGCTACACTAACAGCTTTTACTACATCCTCCAGTAACAAGTTCCAGAGTTTGATTACACGTTGAGTGAAAAAATATTTTCTCTTATTAGTCGTAAATAGGTTACCCTGTAGCTCATTGCATGTCGACTAGTCTTTTTATATTCTGATGATGTAAAGAATCGATCTACGTTTACCCGTTCCACTCCAATCATTAATTAATAGACCTCTATCATATCTCCCCTCAGCCGTCTTTTTTCCTGGTTGAAGAGCCCTAACCTATTTAGCCTCTCTTCATAAGAGTATCCTTCATCCCCTTTACCATTTTGGTGGCTCTTCTCTGTACCTTTTCTAATAACGCTATATCCTTTTTAAGATACGGCGACCAGAATTGCACACAATATTCAAGATGCGGTCGCATCATGGAACGATCCAGCGGCATTATAATATCCTTTGTTTTATTTTCCATTCCTTTCCTTATGATACCTAGCATTCTATTTGCTCTCTTTGCCGCTGCTGCACACTGGGCAGAGGGTTTGAACATGTTATCCATGATGACGCCTAAATCTTTTTCCTGGGTGGTGGTTTCTAATGTGGGACCTTGCATCGTGTAACCATAGTTTGGGTTGTTCTTTCCTAGGTGCATAACTTTGCACTTGTCCACATTAAATTTCATCTGCCATTTGGATGCCCAGTCTTCCAATTTATCAAGATCCTCTTGCAATTTTCCACAATCCTCTTGGGTTTAAACAACTTTAAATAGTTTTGTGTCATCTGCAAATTTGATCACCTCACTCGTTATTCCCTTTTCCAGGTCATTTATGAATATGTCAAAAAGCAGCGGACCCAGCATAGATCCCTGCGGTACTCCATTATTCACCTTTTTCCACTGGGAAAATTGGCCATTTAGCCCTACCCTCTGCTTTCTATCCTTTAACCAGTTCCTGATCCACAATAGTACATTGCCTCCTATCCCATGACTTTTTAGTTTTGCCAAAAGTCTCTGATGAGGGACCTTGTCAAAGGCTTTCTGGAAGTCCAGATAACCTATATCAACTGACTCACCTTTGTCTACCTATTTATTCACACCTTCAAAAAAACATAACAGATTAGTAAGACAAGATCTTTTTTGTCTAAAACCATGTTGGCTGTCTCCCATTAAGCCATGACTATCTATCATGACTATCAGTAATTTTGTTCTTTATGATGGTTTCTACCATTTTTCCCAGTACGGACGTCAGGCTCACCATCCTGTAGTTTCCCGGATCACCCCTGGAACCCTTTTTAAAAATTGGCATTACATTGGCGATCCTCCAATCTTCAGGTATTAGAGATGATTTTAATGATAGTTCACAGATTACTAATAGCACGTCTGTAATCTCATATTTCAGTTCTTTCAACACCCTTGGATGTATATCATCTGATCCTGGTGATTTGCTACTCTTCAGTTTATCAAATAATTGTAATATATCTTCCCGGAGTATCGATATTTCTTTCAATTCTTCCGTAGTAACACCTTTAAATACCACTTCAGTCATGGGTAACATCCCTACATTTTCCTCAGTAAAGACCAAAGCTAAGAATTCATTCAGTCTATCTGCTATAGCCTTGTCCCCTCTTACTGCTCCTTTTCCCCCTCTGTCATCTAATGGTCCAACTGACTCTCTCACAGGCTTTTTGTTATGAATGTACTTGAAAAAGTCTTTATTACCCGTTTTTGCTTCCACAACAAGTTTCTCCTCAAATTCTCTCTTTGCCTGCCTTATCAGTGCCTTGCATTTAACTTGCCAGTGCTTGTGCTGTTTCCATTTTTTGTCATTTGGCTCTTTTTTTCCATTTCCTGAAAGATGCTTTTTGGCAACAACAGCCTCTCTGACCTCACCTTTATACCATGCTGGCAGTTTTTTGGACTTCCTTCCACTTTTCTTAAAGTGTGGAATACAGCTGGTCTGGGCTTCCAAGATAATATTTTTAAAAAAACATCCAAGCTTGATGTAAGTCTTTGACCTTTGCAACTGTTCCTTTTAGTTTTTTCTTAACTACTTTCCTCATTTTATCATAGTCTCCCTTTTGAAAGTTAAAAGGTAGTAATTAAATCAAACGCGATCATGCTATGATCACTATTGTCAAGTGGCCCCAATACCCTTATTTCTTGCACCAGATCTGGTGTTCCACTAAAGATTGTCCAAAATGGCTTCCCCTCTGGTCGGTTCCTTGAACCACTGCTCCAAGAAGCAGTCATTTATTTCATCTAGAAACTTTATCTCCCTATCATGTCCTGCTGTGATACTGACCCTGTCAATACCGGGGTAATTGAAATCACCCATTATTATTACTGTTCTGTAACTTTTGTTAGCTTCCCTGATTTCTTTGAGCATTTCATCATTCATTTGTTCATTCTGGCCAGGCAGTCGATAGTACAACCCCACTACTATCGCCTTTCCCTTTTTACATGGAATTTCAATCCATAGAGATTCTACAGCTAATTTTGTTTCCTGCAAAACTTTAATCCTTTGTAACTCAATGCCCTCTCTGACATAGAGCGCAAACCCTCCACCAATTTGATCAGCTCTATCATTACAATATAGTTTGTACCTAGGTATCACAGTGTCCCACTGGTTGTCCTCCTTCCACCATGTCTCTGAGATACCAATCATATCTAATTTCTCATTTAGTGCTTTATATTCTAACTCTCCCATCTTATTTTTTTAGACTTCTAGTATTTGCATACAAGCATTTTAGAGACTGTATTTTATTCATGTTAATCTGGTTATCGGTAGGCAGGGGCAATTTGGAATCTTTAAGCTCTGTCTGCTCTGTACTCAAGGGCATTTGGACTACCTTTGTCTTTATTGGAATCTCTCTGCTGATATGCCCTAACTTCATTTTTTTGGTAGTATCCAGCCAGGATACATTGTTCTGAACCATGCGCTCTTGGGCAACTGTCGGCTCTCCTCTATTATCTAGTTTAAAAGCTGGTCTATCTCCTTTTTAAAGGTTAATGCCAGCAGCCTGGTTCCATCCCTTCGGAAGAGCCCCTCCTTTCCCCAGAATGTTCCCCAAAACCCTCATCCTTGCACCATTGTCTCATCCACGCATTGAGACTCCGGAGCTCTGCTGCCTTTTGGTTCCTGCACGTGGAACAGGAAGCATTTCGGAGAACGCTACCCTGGAAATTCTGGATTTCAACTTCCTACCTAAAAGCCTAAATTTAGCCTCCAGAACCTCCCTACCAAATTTTCCTATGTCATTGGTACCAACATGTACCAAGACAGCAGACTATTCCCCAGCACAATCTAAGAATTTGTCTAGGTGGCACGTGAGGTCCGCTACCTTCGCACCAGGCAGGCATGTTACCAGGTGATCCTCATGTCCACCAGCCACCCAGCTATCTACATGCCTAATGATCAAATCATCAACTATAATGGCTGTCCTGACCCTCCCCTCATGGGCACATGGCCCTGGAGAAACTTCCTCGGTGCGAGAGGGTTTTAAATCACCTGGAGGACAGGTCCTAGCTATAGGATCACTTATTGCCACACCAGGGTGATGCTCTCCTGTTACGTGACCTCTCTCCTCCATGGCAACAGGGATGCTGCCAGACTGGAGGTGGGACTTCAGGACTATATCCCTGTAGGACTTGTCTATATACTTCTCTGTCTTCCTTATGTCTTCCAAGTCTGCTACTCTTGCCTCCAGAGATTGGACTCGTTCCCTGAGAGCAAAGAGCTCCTTGTACCTTGTGCACACGTAAGACCCCTCACCAACTGTGAGAAAATCATACATATGACACTCAATGCAAAAGACTGGAAAGCCCCCATCTCAATCTGTTCAAAACTCAACTGCATGGCTAATCTTCCACCAGCCCCGATATGCTCATCCCTCTTCTCAAGTCACTTCATTGGCTTCCATTTCCATTTCCATTTCCATTTCCATATCCAGTGCAAACTTTTCCTACTGACCTATAAATGCACTCATTCTTCTGCTCCTCATTATCTTCTCTCATCTCTCCCTGCACCCCTTCTCGTGAACTCTGCTCTTCTGGTGGATTGCTTCAGTCTGTGCCCTTTTCTTCCACTGCCAACTCCAAACTTCGACCCTTTCACCTTGCTGCTCCTTATGTCTGGAATAAACTACCTGAGTCTGTTTGTCAGGCTTTATCTCTGACTCTTTTCACATCTATGCTAAAAACTCACCTCTTGGAGGCTATTTTGGGTTCCTGATCCACTTAGTCTCCTGTGTCTCCTTACCATTGCCTAGATGTATCCTTGTCCTCAGTTATTGTATTGTCTGTCTTAACTAGATTGTAAGCTCTGATGAGAAGGGACCATCTTTTGCATGTGCTTGTGTAGCGCTGTGTATACCTTGTAGCGCTATATAAATGTTCAGTAGTAGTAGTAAAGAACAGATTGAATGGGGAGGGGTGTAATAGTTATTATTTATCATTTATCTCTGAAGATAAATTTAACTTCTTGCACTCTGAGTTATAGTTGCTTCAAATTGGTTCATTTCCTTGCAGCTATCTCCTCTTACTCCGTTGACCCCCAACATTATCTTTAGACAACTGTGTCCAGATTTCTAATGCTGTATCTCTAGTTGCGTCTCAATACCCTTAATCTTCAATTTGATCATCCAGTTAAATCAAATGCTAAAGAAGCTTTAACTCTTTTGAATGACTTGGTCCTCAAGCGTATTTGTAGATAGTCCCACAAACGTAGCTAGCCCCATTCTTGGTCTGGTTCTTTTACACGATATACAGTGAAGGTTAGGCCAGGGTTTCACCACATATTGCTAAGTGGGTAGCGGCTCAATATCGCCACTGCCTGGTTAGCAATTGGTGCCACTGCACCCTCAAATGCCCCAGTGCTAAATGGTTAGCATTGGGGCATGTAAAGCTGGCAGCCATGGATATTCCACAGTACTGTCTGTGTTAGTGCCATTGACTATCACTCTCGGTGGCATTTGCATGATTTACAGGTCTGAAAAGTGTGTAAATGCCTTTAAATATCGGGCCCTACAGCTTTTGGCTGTTCTCCATCTAGTTGGTCAAAATTGAATCTGCTCACAAAAACAGCAGTTGCTAAATTCCTTGAGAATATGAAGAGTGCTGCCTGCTTTTCTGATTAGAAATCCCACCCTTAGACTTGTCTCATCACTCACTATTGTGGAACATGCTCGCCAGTAGAGAGTGGGATGGATGCTGTTAGTCTTTCATACTTTCCTTCATCTTCAGCCCCAATAACAAAAGTTCCCCCCCCCCACGCCAAGCCCCCTTTCTGCCCAGCCTCCCCCCCCCCCCCATTGAGGGGCCTGCTTGGATGGAATTTACACACTAACATCAGGTGGAATTACACTTATCAAAATGCTGGAGAGGTTAATGGCCCACACAATAAACACCTTAAGCCAATTAAGCAAATGAAGGGACCATCAGAATCCAGCAACCAGGGAAACTTCTGCCTCACTATACTGTAGCGGCTCAAGGGGTTCAATCATCAATCACAAAGCTTTTCTTGATTTAGCAATTATTTACTCAAAAAAAGTGTGCAGAGGGTTCCTTTAATGCCAAATAACGCTGAAGCCCAGTGAACACTTCAAAACAAAAATCAAGCTGTGTTTTTTTGTCCAGTGAATTTGCCACAATTTAAGTTTAAAATGCATCATTTCTTCCCCACATTCTGAGTCTGACCTGGTGCCTTTGTTTTTAGTAATCCTGCATCAGGCATGTGACAGAGGTTACTCACAGTAGTGGTCCCAAAGCTGATGCTTCCAACAACTGAGCAAGAGCAGCTTTGGGGCAGATTGGATCCTTTGAACCACTATGCAATACAATGTGTGCCTTCAAGTCAATGCTGACTCAGCAGTTCCTGGGTTTTCTTGACAGTGTGATGGAAGTAGATTGCCAGGCCTTTCTTCCAAAGCAATGGAGGGTTAAGTGACTGGCTCAAGGCCACAAAAAGTGCTGGTGGGAATCTAACCCTGATCTCTTGGTTACCAAGCCAGTACTCTAACCACTAGGCTACTCCTCCACTCTAGTCAGCTACTACAGTGAGGCAGAGATGTTCCTCTGGTTGCTCATTTCTGATGGCCCCTTGATTTGCTTACTAAGTTAGTGTTTATTGTGTGGGGTATTTGATTGGTATATTTTCATTCCCCTGTATTTGGGAGTTTTTTTATGAGTGGGAGAGGTTAATGGAGCAATGGGCAGCCCTATATCAAATGTCATTGTAGACCGACAGGGCCAGTGTTATGGGACTACAAACAGGGCAATTGCCCTGGATTCCTATGCTAGAGGGTCCCAACCCTATCTGAAGCTGATGAAGACACAACCTGCCAATGAGCTTTGGAGTCCTTCCCAGATATATGCCCTGAGCCACAGCATGCTTAACAGTGGCCCTATAGATCAAGATCAAACCACTTTGGAGAAATGTATTTATACAGGCCTTAGGGAACGGAATGAACTACTGCTCAAGTTATGCAGAGAGGCAAATTATCAGGCTTTCAGAGGTTTTTACAAACTTAATTTTAGTAAGATGATTCTGAACTTAGCAGTGATTTATATAAATTTTATTTTTTAATTTTAGAATGTAGCACTTGATTTCTTTAGGATCGATTCGCAAGAGGATTTAGGACTCTTTAGGGTCTTTTTTTTCAAAATGTCATATTGTGTTATATTATTTTTAATTGTATTAATTTAATTTAATTGTATGATTTTGGATTTCTTCCAGGGTCTGGATAGCCTATTGGACTTTTCATTGTAATCCACCCAGAACTTATTTGGTTAAACAGAACAGAAATGCTCAAATTAAATTAAATGATGACCAAGCCTGTGGAGGTATCATGTCATTCCTATTAGCCTTCCCCTCCCTCCCTCCCTCCCTCACAAAGCACCAGGTCCCTGCCTTTACTCCCCTCTTCCCTCCCCCCTCCTCCCCTCCCCAGCACTTGGTTCCTGCCTCTACCCTCTTCTTGCCCAGCACCTTACTTGCAGTAGTGATTATGCAGAAGTGTTAAGGGCTTTTTTTTCTGCAGCCTCCCCCTGACGCCAATCAGGACACTTTCTGAATTCAGGGCCAAACTTCCTCTCCTCACTGTTTGTGTCGCAATAAGAGAGATCAGTAGTGAGGACAGGAATCCTGAGCCCATGAATTTAGAATATGCTTGTTTGGCAGTGCCACTGATCAGCATCAGGGATGTAGGCAGTGCTAAATGAAGTTCATGATGTGCTGCTTTTCCTTGCAGCTGCAGGTTGGACACTGGGGAAAGGAGAGGTGAAGGAAGAAACCAAGAACTGGATGCTGGGAAATAAGGATGTTGCATGAGCTAGTTGCTGGTAAGGGAAGGAGGCAGGCCTCTGGATCTGCAGGGAGGGAAGTAAAAATAGAAACCATATTCTGAGAACGAGGGTAATAGGAGCTGGGTGCTGAGGAAAAGAGGGAGACTAGAGCTAGGTACTATTGGAAGAGTGTTGGCAAGGCAAGACTGAGGAGCTAGAGAAAGGAGGGGGGGGGGGGGGAGTGAAAGCAGCAACCAGGCAGGGAGGAAGACAGGATCCGGGTACCAGAGTGGGGAAGTGCAGGGGAAGGCAGAATCCAGCTGCTAACAAAGGGAGGTGGTGGTGAAAGCACCAACCAGGAACCAATGTTAAGAAAAGGCAGAGAGGCTGGAGCTAGGGCTGGGTAAGGGAAGCAGGCAGGATGTAGGTACTGTGACAAGGGTGAAGGCACGAACCAGATTCTGGGGAATGAGGGGAGGCAAGAGCTGGGTCAGGGAGGGAGGGAGGAACCAGGTGGAGAATTTAGAGTAGAAACTAAGTGAAAGATAAGGGTAATGGGCCCGTGGGGAAGGAGGGAGAGACTTAGGGAGAAATAGGAGAGCCGGGAAGGAATGAGGGCGAGAGTGAAAGTTGATAGGGTGAAAAGAGGGAGACTAAGAACTGGAAGATATGATGGTGAAGTGGAGGGTGAAATCTAACTGCGTGGCAAAGAGAGAAATGGAGAAAGAATGTAAGAGAAAGCTCTTTATCAGACCGATAAACCAAAGACAGAAGAGAGAAGAAATGGAAAAAATGGAAAGAGACTTCGGAGATGGCCAAAATGACTGGAACCAAAGCAATTAGAAAATAAAATGACCAGACACAGGTAGAAAAAAAAGCATTTTCAAGTTTTAGAGAATGGAGAGTAGATCACTTACTTTATGTTTGTACTTTGCCCAGTATAGAAGGAAATGTAGCACTTTATGCAGAGTCTGGCTTCTTGGGGTTTCCATTTCAGTTTTTGTCCACATGTTCTATGTCTAATGATCCCTTACACTGTTTATGGAGTGAGGATCTGTTTGTCTTCTACTTTTTTGACCAAGGTGAAGGATTCTGCTGTGTAGTAGTTTCTGTGTAGGGATCTATAGCAGTCTGACTTACTGTTTTCCCAATGGGAGAAAAATAGGGGGGTTAAGAACATGAGAAATGCCATACTGGTTCATACCAAGGCCCAACAAGTCCAGTATCCTGTTTCCAACAGTGGCCAATCTAGGTTACAAGTACCTGGCAGGTTCCCAAAAAGACACACAGCTCTGAGGCCTGGTATCATACTTGAATGCTGCAGTTCCATAGGTAGAATTGATGCTGTTTGAGTTCTGGGAGTTAATTCTGTTTTTGGTATGGCATAGGCTCTGAGTACAAATAATGTTTCTAAATCAACTGTTGAAGTTATTAAATAGATTAATATATGTGTATTTCCTCATTAATACCGATATAAATTTACTTTTGCCCAGAACAGATGTTCAATGTAATTTCAGTTCAATGTAATTCCCTGTTCAATGTAATTTCAGTTTGTTCAATGTAAACCGCCTTGATATCATGAAAGGCAATATATAAGAAATGTTAAATAAAAATAAATAAAAAATTCCAGTTCAAGAAAAGTGGAAGGTCAAAAAACTGCCTGCATGGTTTATAGGTGAGGTCAGAGAGGCTGTTGCAGCCAAAAAAGCATCTTTCAAGAAACGGAAAAAGGAGCCAAATGACAAAAATGGGAAACAACATAAGCACTGGCAAGTTAGATGCAAGACATTGATAAGACAGGCAAAGAGAGAATTTGGAAAAAAGTTTGTCGTGGAAGCAAAAATGCATAATAAAATTTTTTTCAAGTACATTTGTAGGAAAAAAAAACCTGTGAGACGGTCAGTTGGACCATTGGATGATAGAGAGTAAAAGGGGTGCTAAGTGAAGACACAGCCATAGTGGAGAGACTGAATGACTTCTTGGCTTCGATCTTTACTGAAGAAGATGTAGGGAATTTACCAGTGCATGAAATGGTATATAAAGGTGATGTATCGGAAGAACTGAAAGAAATATCAATAAATCAGGAAGATGTATTACAACTATTTGATAAACTGAAAAGTACGAAATTACTTGGACCGGATGGTATACATCCAAGGTTATTGAAAGAACTGAAATATGAGATTGCAGACCTACTATTAGTAATCTGTGAACTATCATTAAAATCAACTGTAATACCTGAAGAGTGGCGAATAGCCAATATAACACCAATATTTGAAAAGGGTTCCAGGGGTGATCCGAGAAATTACAGACCTGTGAGTCTGACATTAGTGCCGGGCAAATGGTAAAAACCATTATAAAGAATAAATGACTGATCATGTATATAGTCATGGTTTAATGGGAGAAAGCCAACATGGATTTAGCCAAGGAAAGTCTTGTCTTAAAATCTGTTACATTTTTTGAAGGTGTGAATAAACAGGTAGACAAAGGTGAAGCAATTGATATAGTGTATCTAGATTTTCAGAAAGCCTTTGACAAGGTCGCTCATGAGAGACTCTTGGGAAAATTAAAAAGTCATGGGATTGGATGCAGTGTAGTATTGTGGATCAGAAAATGATTAAAAGATAGAAAGCAGAGAGTAGCGCTAAATGGCCAATTTTCTCAATGGAAAAAATTAAGTAGTGAAGTACCCAGGGCCGGCCCGTCCATTGAGCAAGAATGTTTTTTGCACAGGGCCCCGCGTGAAAAACATTCTTCATTAGCACAAGTAGAAAAAAACACAAACCGGCTGCTGCTGCCGCCGTCACCGTGGCAGCGGCAGAATCAAATGTCCCGCCGCGGGGCCCCGCCTGCCCGGCAGAGCCTCCCTTCACCATCAGCTCCCGAGTCCCTCCCAATGCGCAGGCTTTCAGAGCCGCGAGAGCTTCTCTGACCTCTCGCGGCTTTGTTAATCCCGCCAGGGCTGATGGGAAATCCCATCAGCCCCAGCGAGATTAACAGAGCCGCGAGAAGAAAGGGAAACTCTCACGGCTCTGAAATCCCGTGCATTGGGAGGGACTCGGGAGCTGCCTAGTGGTTGGGGCAAGGTACTTCAGGCCAGAAGGTCGGGGGTTCAAATCGCACTAGAAGACAGCAACCTTGGGCCGGAAGGACTGGGGTTTCTAGTCCCACAGATGCTCCTTGTGGTCTTGGGCAAGCCACTTAACCTTACATTGCCCATGTTCCCTGTAAGTATTAGTGTATGTGTCTCATATCCCTGCATGTTAAATGTACCCCCCAATTGTGTTGTGACTGCTTTGATTGAAGAATAAGGCGGTATACAAAACTGTCTAAATAAATAAATAAATTTGATTCTGCCGCTGCCACGGCGGCAGTGGCAGCAGCAGCCGATTTGTTTTTTTTTAATCTATCAGGGCTGATGGGGGAGGGGGGTTAGGACTGGTAATGGGCTTTGGGGGGGTTAGGACTGGTAACGGGCTATGGGGGGGGCTAAGACTGGAAGTGGGCTGATGGGGGGGGGTTAGGACTGGAAATGGGCTGATGGTGGGTTAGGATGTAAAGGGCTATGGGGGGGAAAAAAAGGGAAATGGGGATAGGGGGGTAGGTCATGTAATGGGCTATAGGGGGGCTAAGACTGGAAATGTGCTGATGGGAGGGATAGGACTGGTAATGGGCTATGGGGGTGCTAAGACTGGAAATGGGCTGATGGGGGGTTAGGACTAGAAATGGGCTATGGGGGGCTAGGACTGGAAATGGGCTAATGGGGGTATAGGACTGGAATGGGCGGTGGGGAGGCTAAGACTGGAAATGGGCTGATGGGGGTTAGGACTGGTAATGGGCTATGGGAGGGCTAAGACTGAAAATGGGGTGTTGGGGGGCTTAGGACTGGAAGTGGGCTGATGGGGGGCTTAGGACTGGTAATGGGCTATGGGGGGGCTAGGACTGGTAATGGGCTGGGGGGTGGCTAGGACTGGAAATGGGCTGAGTGGAAGGAGGGCTTGAACTGCAAATAGCTGATAGGGAGGGGGCTTGGAATGGAAATGGGCTGTAAGGGGAGGGAGCTAGGACTGGAAATGGGCTGAGTGAGGGGGGCTAGGACAGGAAATGGGCTGATGGAGGGCTAGGATAGGACTGGAAATGGGCTGTTGGGGGGGCTTGGATTGAAATGCACTCATGGAGGGGCTAGCCCTGGAAGCCGGCTCCTGGGGGGCTTGGACTGGAAATGGGCTGAGTGGAGGGGAGCTAGGATTTGACATGGACTGATGATGGTGGGGCTAGGAAAGGACTAGAAATGGGCTGATGGGGGGCTGGGATTGGAAATGAGTTGATGGAGGGACTCGGATGGGGGAGCTAGGACTTGAAATGGGCTGATGGGGGTTAGGACTGGTAATGGGCTATGGGGGGGCTAAGACTGAAAATGGGGTGATGGGGGGGCTTAGGACTGGAAGTGGGCTGATGGGCTTAGGACTGGTAATGGGTTATGGGGGGCTTCGGACTGGTAATGGGCTGGGGGGGGTGGCTTGGACTGGAAATGGGCTGAGTGGAAGGAGGGCTTGAACTGCAAATAGCTGATGGGGACGGGGGCTTGGAATGGAAATGGGCTGAGTGGAAGGAAGGCTTGAACTACAAATAGCTGATGGGGAGGGGGGCTTGGAATGGAAGTGAGCTGTGAGGGGAGGAAGCTAGGACTGGAAATGGGCTGAGTGAGGGGGGGCTAAGACAGGAAATGGGCTGATGGAGGGCTAGGATAGGACTAGAAATGGGCTGTTGGGGGGGCTTGGATTGAAATGGACTTATGGAGGGGCTAGAACTGGAAGTAGGCTCATGGGGGGCTTGGATTGGAAATGGGCTGAGTGGAGGGGAGCTAGGATTTGACATGGGCTGATGGTGGGGCTAGGAAAGGACTAGAAATGGGCTGATGGGGGGCTGGGATTGGAAATGAGCTGATGGAGGGACTCGGATGGGGGAGCTAGGACTGGAAATGGGCTGATGTGGGGACTAGAAGGGAGCGGATGCTGGGTGGGGCTGGAACTAGAAGGGAGCTGATGTTGGGGGAGGATTAGAATGGGATAGAGCTGGGAGAGTGAAATGGAGAGGGAAAAAATATTTTGATTGGGAGGGAAGACAAATCTACAATTGGCCGGATATTGGGAGAGTAAGTGGGGATTGAGGATGGCGGGGTAAAATTTGAGTGGATGAAACAGGAATGAGGAAAGAGCAAAAGGAGAAAGATTAGTATGTTAAAGCAGATGTAGAGAGAGAATGGAAAAAAACTAGAAGAGTGAAGAAAGGACAAATGGACAGCAGACGATGGAGAGTTAGCAGAAGACACGAAGAAACCAGAAGAAAGTGGCTGGAGCAATTGCAACTGAAAAAAAATGCACAAAAGGTAGAAAAATATCTCTTTATTGAATTTATTAACTGAAATATGCCAGCTCTGGGAAATGTGCATCATTAACGTCTGCGCTTTGCTTAGTACAAGAGGAAATTAATTTAGAGTTTTATTTCTACAGTGTTGTTGGGCTTTTGGGGTTCCCAGTTTAATTATTGTCTTCCTGTTTCTACATTGTGATTTCTTGTTTGGTGGCGGTCTATGTTCTGCACGTGTAACTGAGCTGAGGTATTCTGTTTATGTAATTCCTATTTGACATTGCCACTTGTTCTCTTTCCCCTGTAGGTCATGTATTGTTCTTCTCTGAAATGTATTGGTTTAATATTTGTAGTGTTGCCTTTTGATAGGTAGGGTCTTGTGCTTTGTGAGTACTGGTAGTGCTGTTATGATACAGCGGGTTTGCTATGGGTTCTAAATGGACAGTGTTTGTAGTCATTCCTAATGTGCCTGGCAGTTGTCACTGGATTATAGTAATGTAGAAATCTTTTAGTCTTTCTTTATCCATACACTCATTAAGAGGCATGTTTACTAAAAGTTAGTGTATGGTAACATTATGCAAATATTTATGCAAATTAGGTCCCTTATGCAAATGAGGCCCCGCACCCCCCTTGGGCCGCCCCTGGAAGTACCCCAGGGATCTGTGCTGGTCCTGCTGCTTTTTAACATTTATTTATTTATCAGGTTTTATATACCGCATTATCCTTTAATCAGAGCAGTTTACAAGATAAGTAGTCATATTTACACAACAGCATAACTATCTCTTAATTTCAATGTACATTGGATTGCAGGGAGATATAAAGGGTGCTAGGGAAAGGACGCTTAGGGGTGGGAGGGAGGGAGCTATTACAGAAAAAGGACTATGTAGGATGGGGAGCGTAGGGAGGGGGTGCTTATTTACAAATAAGAGAGGTATGTACAGCAAGGGGATGCATAGGCAATGCATATATACAGCAAAGGGGAATGTATGTACAAAATAGAGAGTTATATACAGCAGGGGGAATGCTGGGTTAGGGACTTTACTGAGGGAAGAGTGTACTATGTATTGGTCCTATAGTAGTCGGCAAATAGGAAGGTCTGCAGTCTTGTCTTGAAGTCTTTCGCGTCTGTAATAGTCCTGATGTCCTGGGGGAGGGAGTTCCATAGGGAGGGAGCAGCAAGAGACGGTGCCCTCTGGGAAGTCGAGCTCATTGATTTGCGGTATAAGACCGGTGTGTGGAGGGTGGCCATCATTGGTCTGAGTCTGGGCCTAGTGTCGGCTTTTGTCTTAATCAAATCATTGAGGGTGTTCGGTGCCAGATTGCGTTGGATTTTGAAAAGGATGAGGGCTAATTTGAATTTGATTCTGAGCGTGATGGGTAGCCAGTGTAATTGGCTCAGGATAGGAGTGATGTGCAGGTATCTTGCAGAGCCTGTGAGGATACGAGCAGCCATATTCTGCACCATCTGTAAGGGGCAAGCAGTTGATGCAGGCAGTCTGAGGAGAATGGAGTTGCAGTAATCCAGAATGGGTGTTATTATTGCTTGACAGACTGTCCTAAAATGCTCTTGGCTTAGTATGGGCTTTAGCCGTCGAATGATTGCTAGATTGTGGTATGCATTTTTTGTGGTTCTGGCATGTGGGAGTGGAAGTTCAGGTTCTTATCTAGGATTATTCCCAGATATTTTATCTCCTCTTTGATAGGGATGGATATGTTGATAAGGTCAATATGCTGGGGAGGAGAGAAATTGTTGTTGTGTGTGACGAACAAGGCTTCTATTTTCTTATAGTTGATTTTGAGATTGTTGTTAGATAGCCATCGGGATAAGTATTGGAGGCAGTTGGTTATAGGTGCATAGTCATAAATGGCCAGGAAATGGGAATAATGAGCGAAGTGATCAAATTTGCAGATGACACCAAATTATTCAAAGTTGTTAAAACCCAAGAGGATTGTGAGAAATTGCAAGAGAATCTTGATAAATTGGAAGACTGGGCATCCAAATGGCAGATGAAATTTAATGTGGGCAAGTGCAAAGTTATGCACCTAGGAAAGAACAACCCAAACTTTCCTTACACGATGCAAGGTACCACCTTAGAAACCACCACCCAGGAAAAAGATTTAGACATCATCATGAATAACATGTTGAAACCCTCCGCCCAGTGTGCAACAGCGCCCAAGAAAGCAAATAGAATGCTAGGAATCATAAGGAAAGGAATGGAGAATAAAACCAAGGATATTATAATGCCTCTGTATCGTTCCATGATTTGACCGCACCTTGAATATTGTGTGCAATTTCAGTCGCCGTATCCTAAAAAGGATATAGCAGAATTAGAAAAGATGGAGTAGAGCTACCAAAATGGTAAAGGGGATGGAAGGATATCCCTATGAGGAAAGGCTTAAAAGATTAGGTCTCTTCATCTTGGAAAAGAGAAAGCTGAGGGGAGATATGATAGAAGTCTATAAATTAATGAATGGAGTGGAACAGGTAAACGTAGATCGGTTGTTTTATGCCATCAAAAAGTAGAAAGACTGGAGGACATGTAATGAAGCTGCAATGTAACCCATTTAAGACTAACAGGAGAAAATATTTTTTCACTCAATACGTAATCAAACTATGGAATTTGTTACCGGAGGATGTAGTAAAAGCTGTTAGTGTAGCTGGGTTTAAAAAAAGTTTGGACAAGTTCCTGGAGGAAAGGTCCATAAACCATTATTAAAGAGGACCCGGGAAATCCACTGCTTACCCCAGGATGAGCATTGTGGAAGCTGTAGACTTTGGGTACCTGCCTGGTACTTATGACCTGGATTGGCCACTATTGGAAACAGGATATTGGGCTTGATGGACCTTGGTCTGACCCAATATGGCATTTCTTATGTTTTTTTATGTTCTTAACCTTACAGTAGCATGATGTAATTAGCTGTAGAGGCAATTATGCTGATTTTCACATATCTGATTGGGGTTAAAATGTATTTATATTATGGTAGATTGTCCAATGAACATTTTTGCCTAGAGTCCACCAAAGGATTAAACCTTGCTTGTCATTTATTTTCACAGACTGGCTCTGTAGGCTAGCTCTCTGGGTCATGAATGCAGCAATAACTTTCCTTTTCTATAGATAGTATACCAGTGTCTTGCCTATTTACATGCTTGTTTTATAAGCTTAAGCAGATACTTCACCATGGGCTTTTAATTAATAACTTTCCACAGCTATCATACAGCCTACTGCAGAACTTTATCCAAAGTACAATTACAAACAAGACCATTTCCTAAACTCTTCATGATACCGACTTCAGCCTACGTCCTTTAATCTACCAACTGACTTTATCAGTCAGTCCTCATGGCAACTCTTGGCCCTTCTGTCTTTAACTTTGAGCTTCGGATCTGTGATATGTAATCTAATCAAGAGTTATTTCCCCTGAGCAGTAACACTCCCAGCCCACATACAATACTCTGGCACAACCTTAAACCAGGGTGCATTTCTAATGGTACTACAGTTACTCACCCCAGTTTGTCTGTTGCCCAGAACAGATTACTATAAAATACTTGGCAAAGGCTTCTCTATGGGGTCCAATCTGGATCCTTCACAAAGCAAACACATTGCTCATCTATCAGCTTTCCATAACCTTGACAGTTCCTTAATTCCTTTATCCACAATCTGTAACAGCATTCAAGGTCATAACTCATTTCTGGCCCTGACAACTAAGCCTTAAACAATTTGAACCCCAATTTTCCACCAAAAACCATCTTTCTGCTTCACCTCTCTTGCTTCTCTGCAAATTAGTTTGGGCTTTTGTTCCCCACACCTGCAGACTACTAATGGGTACCAGGTGGTCAAACACCTTCACTTGTGTTCTGAACTCTTACTGCTTTTTCACTACGTTTCCTCGACTGCTTGTCTCTAATCTAAACTCACTTCCTGTCAGTTTAGGATTCCCAGGGACAGCATCTCCCAGCATTCCTCCTTTCAGAGCTCTTCCTTATTCTCTGCAGATTTATAGAGCAGGGAGTCTAGACTCAGAGCATACACCTGGTAGTACTTTAGAAATGATAAGTATTAGTAGTGGTAATGCTGCCCCGAGTGCAATTCCTGACACCAGTAAACTACTGGGCTGGTTCATTGCAAAGGCATTACACCGAGTGCAAATGTTTAAAATGTGTGTCTCTGAAACATGGAAAGGTTGTCTTTGTGTGTGCGAGTGAGACTTTGTGTGTGAGAGAGAGATTTTTGTATGTGGATATATGACAAGAAATGAGCACAGAAACAGAAGCTATAGGCAATCTTTTTTTGTTTGTTTTGAGAGGGAGGCTGCTTGTCAGAGCTCTCAGTTTACCCAGTACCAAGATTTCTTGGCCAGTACTGCTTTTGAACTTACATCTCCAATGCAATGTGATATTTGGAGTCCCTGATTCTACCCAGTGAAATCAGTGCTGCAGGTCCCAGAATGGGATAGGAGGCAGTGTACTATTATGGATCAGGAAATGGTTAAAAGATAGAAAGCAGAGGGTAGGGCTTAGTGACCAAGTTTCTCCATGGAGAAAGGTGAATAGTGGAGTACTCCAGAGATCTGTGATGGGTCCGCTGCTTTTCAACATATTCTTAAATGACCTTGAAATGGGAATAACGAGTGAGGTGATCAAATTTGCAGATGACACCAAATTATTCAAAGCTGTTAAAACTCAAGAGGATTGTGAAACATTGCAAGAGGACCTTCATAAATTGGAAGACTGGGCATCCAAATGGCAGCGACATTTAATGTGGACAAATGCAAAGTTATGCACCTAGGAAAGAACAATCCAAACTATGGTTCAACAAAGCAAGGTTCCACATTAGGAACCACCAGCCAGGAAAACGATTTAAGCGTTATCGTGGATAAGATGTTGAAACCGTCCGCACAATGTGCAGCAGCAGCCACAAAAGTAAATAGAATGCTAGGAATCATAAGGAAAGGAATGAAGAATAAAACAAATGATATTATAATGCCTCTATATTGTTCCATAGTGCGACTGCACCTTGAATATGGTGTGCAATTCTGATCACCATATCTTAAAAAGGATATAGCGGAATTAAAAAAGGTACAGAGAAGAGCCACCAAAATGGTAAAGGGGATGGAAGGATACCCCTATGATGAGAGGCTTAAAAGGTCTCTTCAACTTGGAAAAAAGACAGCTAAGGGGGAATATGAAAGAGGTGGGTTCGATTCCCACTAGCACTCCTTTCTTGGGCAAGTCACTTAACCCTCCATTACTTCAGAAAATTCCAAGTTATCAATGTCCTTGTTTAATGTACATTACCAAGTTTAAGTTACAATGTAAACCGCTTTGATTGAAATGATAAAGCGGTATAAAAGACCTGTTAAATAAAATAAAATAAAATAAATTAATAAATAATATTAATGAATGGAGTGGAATAGGTAAACGTAGATCAGTTATTTACTCCTTCAAAAAGTAGAAAGACTAGGGGACATGCAATGAAGCTACAATGTAACCCATTTAAAATTAATAAGAGAAGATATATTTTCACTCAACACGTAGTCAAACTGGAATTTGTTATCGGAGGATGTAGTAAAAGCTGTTAGTGTAGCTGGGTTTAAAAAAGGGATGGACAAGTTCCTGGAGGAAAGGTCCATAAACCATTATTAAAGAGGGCCCGGGAAATCCACTGCCTACCTCGGGACAAGCATTTTGGACTTGTGAATCTTTTGGGGAACCTGCCTGGTACTTGTGACC
The DNA here is from genome assembly GCA_033557465.1 of Ichthyophis bannanicus. NCBI lineage: Eukaryota > Metazoa > Chordata > Amphibia > Gymnophiona > Ichthyophiidae > Ichthyophis > Ichthyophis bannanicus. Next base: position 109,416,225 of record CM066040.1, read on the forward strand.
TGGACTGACCACTGTTAGAATCAAGATACTGGGCTTGATGGACCTTCGCCTGACAGTTTGGCATTTCTTATGTTCATTTGGTCGAGGTTGTCAGAAATCAAGGACTAGCTTAAAATCTTCCTTTGGATTCAGGAAATTTGGCAGCTCTGGTTTGTGTTTATTGAAGAGTACTTGAATTTGTTGCTTGTATGTGTTTTATGTGTATGATTAAACTAGAGGATGTCGAGTGGAAATGTCAAAGAGGAAGTGTGTGTACCGTATAAAATCAAGTATTATTGAAAAATTCATTGTTATACAAGGCACTGCATATAGTTTAGGGGATTAAAGGTAAGCCCTTTAATTGGTCACTTGCAATTAGATGATGATTTTGATATAGGTCAAGGTTCTTGTACTCTTTAGCTTAATTACAAAAAAATAAAACAGTTATTGGCCAAGAAGGGAAATGCCTTGGGCAGTGCCCCTTCCTTATTCCCCATAAGAACAGCTAAATACTATGCACAGAAAACAGCTAAGTTCCAGTCCCACCGTGGTTCTCCTATGGCAGAGGTGGTGAGGACAAAGAGATAGGTGCTAGACAGAACTTTAGAAGCTCTCCCTGCTTTGTCCGACCAGCAAGTTATACAAACTAAGGAGTGACACATTGAAGTTTTGTATATTACATTTAAAATAAAAAGAAGGAGGATGCAAATACTATCCCTCGCTCCCTCTTTTCTTCTAATGTAGCAAGTCCAGGCAAACAAATATCACTGCTCTGGGAAACAATCCAAAAACTTCCTGAATGGAGTCAATATTTCCAAAACAATGATCTGCTGTATTAGATTAAAAAGGGAGAGGGAAGGGTGTTTGGATGTATTCTTCTTCCTTGTGTTTTAACTTCCTGGATTTGTATCCCTTTTTGTAAATCTCCTACGCCATCCGGGTATCACACTGATGATCCTTGACTGAGAGGCATGAACCATGGGCAGATTGAGAATGTAAACCAGCCCATGTTACCCATCTAATGATTATCTTAAATTTCCACATTTCAATCACAGTGCCCCATTACCACCAATTTTAGTCATTTATAATATTTCAGAAATCATTGGCTAAATATATATTATGGACTAACAATCATATAAAATAAGGAGCTATATAAAGACCTCTTACATCAAAACTTAAAAAATGCAAATTTTTTGTAATATATTAAACAGTCATATTCATGGTGCATTAGCACACTTAAGGGCATGTTAGCTGAAAGTGTGCTAAGGTACGGCATCTTAGCTCACCTTAAGAGGCAAAAATTAATGTGGGAGATGAAGCAAACCTATGATAATTGTTGGGCGTGTGCCCAACATGTCCTCCTGAAGTTACCACGGTGAGAAGCACCTCACCACGCTACAACTACAATCACAATTAACGGGTGTACTTAATGTGGCCCATGGAAGTGGCGGTAAGTGCACCCATGCTAACTGTAACAATGAGAGTGTGCGCTCTCCCTCCACCCCTACACGGTAACTGCAGTCAGTGCCCACTCTCTGCTCCTAACCCAACCAGTTCCCACCCTGTTGCACACTATGCAGATAGTGCGGACATTTACCGCTCTGGCTGCTTTACTGCATGGTAGCAGTTATCATGGTCCTGTGCTAACTGCTTAGTGCATGCTTTGGTGCATGATAAACGTAGACAGGCTTTAGTAAACATGTTCCTTAATGCAACTACTGTTATAGCTGGAAGCCCAGAAATGACCAGTAAGCAAGCTACTAATAACAAAATTTAAAAAAAAAATTGCTTTCCATTCGAGATATAAACTTGAATTGTCCCCTGGCCTCCTTGTCATCACTGGTTTTATAAGCTAAGTACTGCATGAAGAAAACGAAGTAGGAACTCTGATAAGGTAACTGAGCTGTAATCACTTGTAATTAGTATTGTATTTGCAACAGAAAGGCATTCAATGAGTTGCTGTTCTATGCTACTTGCCTTCAAAGTGGCAAATAGACTGCCCAAAACTGGGGTTGTAAGCAAAAATGTGCAAGGGGTTTTTGGGTTTTGTTTTTTTTTAAAGTGCACCTTTACGAAAATAGAATGACCTTGTTCTGCTCCAGTCCTGACCTTGTCTATGAGAGATCTCTGGTAATGGATGAGTAATGAGAAGCCAAGAGCAGCTGCTCTGGCTCAGTTATTGTGCCTGAAGGACTGTTGGGGCTGGACAGGCAGCCCTGAGAAATTATAGATAGTTCTGATGCTCTTACTAAATGCTTGGATCGGGCCCAGATTCAAACACAGGCTATTGCCTAGGGTGCTTAATTTTGAAGACAGTAAATACCTGGGCTAAACAAGAGCCTGATTTTGCTTGGTTTAGGACCATGTTCTATTATTTCCAGCAGAGAAACATTCTCTCCCTGCTGTTTCTGGTTCTGCCTATGGGCACAAACATCTTAAATACGATCCTCACTTGGATGCATCCCAATAGAGCATTACTGAGTAAAGGACTATTAAGCTCCAAGAACAATATTTATTATTTATTTCAATTTTCATTTTCTGCAAAAGTGCTCAAGGCAGGTGCATCATCATAAAATGTAATAAATTCAGATATAGCAGGCAATAGAAATCAAATGTTTACTCAATAGGAATTTAAAAAATACACAAAGGCAGATTTTTTAAAATGAACATTAGGAGAAGATTCTAGTGTGATGCGTTCTGGTGGGCTAATAAACTGCATCACTCAATACCTTGTTCATGATCCACTTTATGCCAATATCAACCCCATACCTACAAGGACACTCAAGTTGAATTAGCACAAGTATGAAACTTCTGGGCATTTGCACCAATCATCAAGATTTCAACCCGACTAGTTCATTCACACATTTTTCACATCCATTCATAATTCAATCACCTTATAAAAGTCTATCTATAGTGGAAGAGTATGTCATATTCACTTACCTCATGTTAGGGTCCGAAATGGCTAGTAGGGAATGTGATCATAGACAAGACACTGAAATCTGTTCAGTGTGCAGCAGTAGCCAAAAATGGAAACAGAATGTTAGAAATTATTAGGAAATGAATACAAAGTATATCATACGCCTCTGTATTGTTCCAAGGTGTGACTGCATCTTGAGTACTGTGTGCAATTCCGGGCTCTGCATCTCAAAAAAGATATAGTCGCTGAAGAAGTTAGGACTCTTCAGCTTGGAGAGGAGCCGGCTGAGGAGAGATATGATAGAGGTCTATAAAATCCTGAGTGGACTGGAATGGGTAAAGTGAATCAATTGGTTACTCTTTCAAAAAACACAAGGACTAGGAGACATACCATGAAGCTACAAAGTGGTATACATGTATATAGAAACATAGAAGTATGAGGGCAGAAAAAGACCACATGGCCTATCCAGTCTGCCCTTCCATGTCAACTACAATAATCCCCTTTTTTTCCTTTAGAGATCTTCTGTATTTGTCCCATGCTTTTTTGAATTCAGAAACTTTCCTCATCTCTAACACCTCCACTGGGAGACTATTCCACGTATCCACCACTCTTTCCATAAAGAATTACTTGCACATATTACTCCTTAGTCTATCCCCTTTCACCCTCATCCTATGTCCCCTCGAAGCAGAACTTGCTTTCAATTAAAAGAGGCTCTCCTCTTGTGTATTTATGTCACAGAAGTATTTAAATGTCTCTGTCATATCTCCTCTATCCTATCTTTTTCCTCTAAGGTGTACATATTAAGATCTTCTGTCCTCATATGCTTTATAAACGAAGACCACTAACCATTTTAGTAACCACTGTCTGCACCGACTCCAACCTGTTTATATCCTTTTGGAGGTGCAGTCTCCAGAATTGCACACAATATTCGGTCGCACCAGAGGCTTATACAGAGGCAATATCACCTCCTTTTTTCTGCTGACCATTCCTCTCCCTATGCACACAAGCATCCTTCTGGCTTTTGCCATCACCTTTTCTACCTGTTTAGCCACTTTAGGATCATTGGAAATGATCACGCCCAGGTCCCGCTTTTCATTCATGGACAGAAGTACTTCATCCTTACACTGTACCGCTCCCTTGGATTTTTGCAGCCCAAATGCATGTTTTAGCATTAAATCTCAGCTGCCAAATTCTCAACCATTCTTTAAGCTTAGCTAGATCCCTCTTCATCTACTCCTTCCTGCATGTCTACTCTATTGCAGATTTTGGTATCATCCACAGAGGCAAATCTTACCCAACAGTCCTTACGCAATATCAGTAACAAAGATGTTAAAAAGAATTGGACCAAGGACAGATCCCTGTGGCACACCACTGGTAACTTCCTTCTCCATTACCTGTACCCTTTGTCACCTCCCACTCAACCAATTTCTGACCCAGTCAGTCACTTTAGGGTCCATCCTGTGTGGAACAGTGTGAAAGGCTTTACTGAAATCTAAGTACACCACATCTAGGGCTCTCCCTCGGTCCAATTTCCTGATCACCCAGTCAAAGAAATCAATCAGATTTCTCTGACAAGATCTGCCTCTTGTAAACCCATGCTGCATCAGATCCTGCAATCCGCCGGACTCCAGAAACCTCACTATTCTCTCTTTTAGTAGCGTTTCCAATAATTTACTCATCACAGAGGTTAGACTAAACAGCCTGCAGTTTTCAATCTCAACCGCAATTCTGCTTTTGTGTAAAGGGACCAAATGCATTTTTCTCCAGTCCTCTGGCACCACTCCTGACTCCAAAGAAGCAATGAAAAGGTCAGTCAGTGGAGACTCTTATGTCCCCAAGTTCCTTCAATATTCTCAGATGTATCCCATCTGATTCCATTGCTTTGTCTACTTTTAGTTTAGCTAGTTCCTCACGAACACAGTCTTTTGAAAATCGTTCAAGATCCCTATCGCTTCTGTTCCTATTTGTGGGTATTTTCTGAGGTCCTGCTCCTGGCCCTTCATCTGTGAACACAGAACAGAAATATTTGTTAAGCAATTCCGCTTTATTCTCATCAGCTTCTATATATTCATTCCCTTTACCCTTGAATCTGACAATACCACTTTTGCCCTTCCACTTCTCACTAACATATCTGAAAAATGTCTTATCCCCCCATTTTATTGCATTGGCTATCTATTCTTTTTGTATCTTTGCTTTCCTATTTTGCTTGCTTTTCTAAGGTTTTCCAAATATAGATGCCTGTCTTCCTCTCTCTGTGATCTCTTGTATTTTGTGAAGGCCACCCTCTTTGTCTTCACCTTTTTAACTATTTATATCCTGCTTTTCACTGGGTCAAAGTGGTCAATTGGGGGATACAAGACACATATGCTAATAATTACAGGGAGCATGGGCAATGGAGGGTTAAGTGGCTTGCCAAGACCACAAGGAGTGCCTATAGGACTAGAAATCCCAGTCCCTCTGGCCTGAGGTTGCTGTCCCCAGGTGGGACTTGAACCCCTGGCCCTCTGGCCTGAAGTACCTTGTCCTAACCACTAGACCACTCCTCCCACCCACTACTTCTTTTGAGAACCATAGTGGCCTCCTTTTCCTTTTACATTTATTTACCTTTCTAACAAAGTGGTTTGTTGCTTTTAAAATATCCCCTTTCTGTTTTGCCCACTGCTTTTCTACATCCCCCAGCTGTTCCCATTCCGCTAATGACTCCTTGAAGTATTGTCCCATCTTGAAACATTTGTTTTCCTAAAGTCTAAGACCCTCACTTTTGAATGGATTTTATCAGCCCTATTCCTAATACTGAACTGACCATCTGGTGATCACTGGATGCAAGATGATCTCCCACAGAAACACTTTCCCCATTGGTAAGCACCAAGTCCAGTATGGCTCTTTCATGTGTGGGTTCTGTTACCAGTTGCCAGAATAGTTCTCCCTGTAGAGTATCGAGGATCTCCTTACTTCTAGATGACACCGCAGCAGGGATGTGCCAGTCAACATCCGGCATATTGAAATCACCTATCAGTAGCACTTCTTTCATGGCAATACTCTGTATATCTTCTGTTAAATCCCTGTCCACTTCTTCTCCCTGTGAGGGAGATCTGTATATCACACCAGTACAAATGGATTTCCCTTTCCCTCTTTCTAGTTTAACCTATAGTGCCTCCTCGCTCCCTTTTAAGCCCTCTGTCTATAGTTTTAATATTATTTTTCACATGTACTGCCACTCCTCCTCCCCCCTTTCTTCCTCAAGTATAGCCCAGTATAATTATATCCCAATCTTGGTTGTCCGTGAACCATGTCTCCATGACCGTAACTAAATCCAAGTCAGCCTCTTCCATTAAAGCCTCAACATCTGGGATCTTCTTTCCCATGCTAAGGGCATTTATACACACTGCTTTCCAGATGCTGCCCCTTTTACCCATTTCTATAGATTTTTGAAATTTGTAAATATTTAAATCTGTATATATGTTTAAACTATCTATATACCTAATCAGCATTTACTCGGCATTGTAACCCTCAAATTATCATTTTATTATATACAATTTAATGTTCACTGTAATTTCATTTGTTTGAATAAGTTTTAATGTAATGTTCAAGTTTTGTTCTTTGTAAACCGCTTTGATTTTTCTGAAAGGTGGTATATAAAACCGTTCAATAAATAAATAAAATAAATAAATAAAATAGAGGTATCTAATGTTTCATTTACCTGGGGACTTTCTTCACCCATCCCCAACGAATCTATTTTAAAGCCCTCTTCAGTAAGTTAGCCAGTCTGCAACTGAAGACATGTTGACCCTTCCTGGACAGATGGATGCCATTTCTGCTCTACAGCCCTTGGAACTTCATCCCATGGTCCAGGAAACCAAAATGCTCTTGATGACACCATCTATGCAGCCAGGCTTTCCACTCCAGGATACGGGCTTCTCTGCCTCGGCCTTTACGCTCAGCAGGGAGGATTGAAGAGAACACCACCTGCGCATCTATCTGCTTCACCCTCTGTCCCAGAGCCATGAAGTCACTTTTGATATGCTCAGAGGGATACCTGGCAGTACTATTTGTGCCGACATAGATGAGCAACATCGGATAATACAGTAGGCTCGATGAGTCTCTGCAAACTCTGTTTCAGATTTTTCTCCGTAACATCTCAGATATAAAACAGATGGGAGAAAATATTTTCTCTGTCAATGTATAATTAATCTTTGGAACTCATTGACAGAGGATGTGGTAAAAGCAGGTAGTGTAGCTGGACAGTAGGTGTAGGCAAATTCTTGGAGGAAAAGTCTATAAAACATTATTAACATAGTCTAAAAGAAAACCATTGCTTATCCCTGGGGATAAATAGTATGAAAATAGCTACTTTTGGGATATGCCAGGTACTCCTGGCCTGGATTGGCCATTGTTGGAAACAAGACAGTGGGCTCGATGGACCTTTGGTTTGACTCAGTATAGCACTTCTTATGCTGGAAACCGAATACAGTTTAGGACAACTATTCACAGGATTTCCATGAGTCAACATTGACTCGATAGCATTTAACAACCCAGGGACAACAGAATGCCTATTTGTTTAGGGGGGCCCAAGCCCACCTTGACTGTGCCCCAACTTTGCCTTAACTCCTCCCTATCCCCCTGCAAGCTTCCCCTCCTGTTCTGCCCATGGGGATGCAATCTCCAGTAGGCAAACAGGAGTCTTTGCTGCAATCACAGCTGCGCTCTTCTCTTCCGCTGTGGGAGATTGGATCCCATTGGGCAGAACAAGAGGTGGTCACAATCGTTGCCTCGATGCACATTGTCTGCCCACAGGGATCCCATCCTATGGCTTGCAGGCAATCTTTTGGTGGGGCCTGGGCTCATGCCCACCCCATTCCAATGACCGTGTAACCTCCACAACAGAACTGGATAACTTGGCAGCTCTGACTGCCTAGAATGTTATAAACTATTCTCAAAAACTAGCTATTAGTAGTATACTAGTAGTATATAAAAATAATCTAAAACTATCCAAAGTCACATATTCAAAATAAATGTTTTTGATGTAGGGTTGCCACCTCACCCATGTCATGCAAATAGGTTGATTCAGTCTTTGTTTCATCAGCCTCCCTCTCACTACATGCAGAAAGTTGTACTTATGATTTTCTTGGGGAAAATCAATGAGAAAATCAGAACTACAAATCTGCAGGGCCGGCCCATCCATTGTGCAAGAATGTTGTTCGCACAGGGCCCCGCATGAACTTCATTCTTGCACAAAGGACGGCTTCATAGGTGAGCTGGGGAAGCCGTGCAAGGCCCCGGCTCACCTCTGCACAGCTGCCAGCGTGAAAAGCACCATTTTCCCTCATGCTGGCGGCTGTTACTGTGAAGAGTGCGAGTGCTGGGACGTGCACTTTAATCTTTCCAGGCATTCAAAGTAGCAGCCTCCAGCGTGAGGGGAAACAACGCTTTTCATGCTGGCAGCTGTGCAGAGGTGAGCCAGGGCCTCATGTGTCTTCCCCAGCTCACCTCTGAAGCAGTTTAGAAAGGTGTGGGGCTCTTCAGGGGGGGGGGGGTCTAGGATAGGACAGGAAATGGGCTGATGGGGGGCTAGGACTGGAGATGGGCTGACAGGGGGGGGGGCTAGGATTGGAAATGGGCTGAAATAAGACTGGAAAAGGCTTATGGGGGGGTTAGGATTGGAAATAGGCTGAGGGGGGAGCTTAGACTAGAAATGGACTGATGGGGGTGCTAGGACTGGAAATGGGCTGATGTGGGGGGATGGGAGAATGGGACTAGAAGGGAGCGGATGCTGGGTGGGGCTGAAACTAGAAGGGAGCTGATATTGGGGGAGGACTAGAAGGGGATGGGACTGGGGGAGTGAGGATGGAGAGAGGGAAAGATATTTTGTGTGGGAGGGAAGAAAAATCTATGATTGGCCGGGTATTGGGAGAGTAAGTGGGGATTGAAATTTGAGTGAAAAAAGAAAGAAAGAAAGAAACGGAGGAAAGAGCAAAAGGAGAAAGATCAGTCAGTATGTTAAAGCAGATGTAGAGAGAGAATGGGAAAAAAACTAGAAGAGAGAAGAAAAGACAAATGGACAGCAGACAATGGGGAGTTAGCCAGACACGAAGAAACCAGAAGAAAGTGACTGGAGCAATTGCAACTGAAAAATAAAATGCCCAAACAACAAAAGGTAGAAAAATAATTTTTTATTTTGAATTTATTAACTGGAATATGTCAGCTCTGGAAAATGTGCATTGCTAACATCTTTGCGTTTATAAGAACATAAGATATGCCATACTGGGTTAGACCAAGGTCCATCAAGCCCAGTATCCTGTTTCCATCAGTGGCCAATCTAGGTCATACGTACCTAGCAGTTTCCCCAAAAGACACAGGTTCCACAATGCTTGTACTGAGTCAAGCATTGATATCCTGGGTCCCTTCTTAATAATGGTTTATGGACCTTTCCTCCAGGAACTTGTCCAAACCTTTTTTTAAACCCAGCTACACTAACAGCCTTTACTACATCCTCCGGTAACAAATTCCAGTTTAATTACACGTTGAGTGAAAAAATATTTTCTTTTATTAGTCTTAAATAGTTTACCCTGTAGCTTCATTGCATGTCCCCTAATCTTTCTATATTCTGATATTTTGTTTAGTACAAGAGGAAATTAATTAATAGTTGTATTTCTCCAGTGTTGTTGTACATTCCAAGTTTGGCTTTTGGGGTTCCCAGTTTAATTATTTTATTTATTTAACAACTTTTATATACCGCGCTATTTGTTATCAGTGCGGTTCACATATAACAAGGGTGCACAGTCAGAAAACTGTTCTGTGCTTACATTGTAACAGGAGTTTCAACTTGGAGCTTACATTGTAACAGGAATTTCAACTTGGAGCAAAAGGGTAACTATAAACATATGTACAAAAATACAATTAGATTAGGTTAGTATATACAAGAAGGGCTAAGGCAAGCTCAAAATACTCATGACAGGGTAAGGTTTGTGGATATTGGTGTGTGGGTGAGCAGCGGCGGGGTGGATGCTTGAGCAAAGTGAAGTAGGAAAATGTGGTGTTTGATTGCCTTACGGAACTGAATAAGGTCTTTGATGGATCTAATTTCTGGTGGAAGTTCGTTCCAACATTTAGGGGCGTAGAAGGCAAAGGTTCTTTTCCTGGTCGTCTGGGTGCACTTGATGGACTCTTTGGGGATGATCAAGCTGTTGTCGGTTACTGACCTTCTAATTCTGTTTTTTGGGGTGAGGGTGATTGTCGTGGGGGCTAGGTTATTGATAATCTTGAAGATAATGAGAAGGACTTTGTATGTTAACCTGCAATGGATTGGTAGCCAGTGGAGTTCCTTAAGTATCGGGGTGATATGGTCTGATCTTGCTAAACCACAGAGAACACGTGCAGCCGCATTCATTGCAAGTTGCAGCGGATTAAGGGTGTTCTTGGGGAGTCCATACAGGGTGACATTTGCATAATCAGTGTGGTAGGATGAGGGCCTGAAAAATGGTCCTGAAGTCATTATGAGGTAACATGGGCCTGAGGTGCCTTAGCGTTCTAATTTTATTGTAGACAGATCTGGTGCTGTTTCGTATGTGCTCCTTAAAGTCGAAATGCTGGTCCAGAGTAATCCCTAGGTAGGAATGGAAGGTTTACTGGGTAATTCTTTGTCTTCCTATTTCTAAATTGTGATCCCTTGTTATTTGTTTGGTGATGGTCTATGTTCTACATGTGTAACCAAGCTGAGATATTCTGTTCATGTAGTTTCTATTTGACAGTGCTACTTGTTCTCTTTCCCCAGTAGGAGATGTATTGGTATTCTCTTGTTTAATATTTGCAGTGTTGCCTTTTGATAGGTAGGGTTTGGTACTTTGTGAGTCTTGGTAGTACTGTTATGATATGGCGGGTTTGTTATTGGGTTCTAAATGGGCAGTGTTTATAGTACTTCCTAATGTGCCTAGCGGTTGGCACTGGTGTATAGTAATGTAGAAATCTGGTAGTCTTTCTTTATCCAGATACTCATTAAGAGGCATGGTTACTAAAAATGTTAACGTTATGCAAATATTTGTGCAAATGAGGCAACAATGATTCTTTGCACATGCCCTGCACCCCCCCCCCCCCTCTTGAGCCACCCCTGCAAATCCATGCATGGAATGGAGCAAATCTAGAACTGGCTTTGTACTACATTCTGAGTTAAACCTTTTGGGTTTTGGTAAGAGTTTGAAAATCTTCCTTTTTCTTACAGCCCCCTCTTAAAAGTTAGGGGAGTGGTGAGGTGGCAGCAGTAGTGAGGTCGTTGTTTGGGTTGTGGAGGATTGGGGGGGGGGGGGTAGGTTTGGTCTTATTGGTTTTAACTGATGCTTGTAGATCACCTAGAATGCTTTCCACTTGGTGGTATATAAATGTTTTTAAATAAATAAATAGTAAATAAATCAATCTGAAACCAAGCAAGCAGGTGGAGGCTTGGCTGAATCAACCGGACGCTTTCTGTGTCTGCAAAGAGAGGTACAACTCACTGTGTGTTATAGTTAACTGTGCAGTTATGTAGGATGCAATTTGACTTTGAGGAAGGCTATTTCATTTTTCAAACAAAAAGTGGAGATGTAATCGTAAATAGAATTTGAGTCAATGTAACTTAATTTAATGGATTTCTAAAGCGGCAACTAACAATGTCGAACAGCAAGCAACCTAATAATGAAGGACACAAACAATACAGAAGCCGAGCGTAAATAGATTTATATACAGAATTTTAAATATTTATTTCCTGGATCCGGATCGAGATAAATGGACCTCCTGCCTGCAAAATCCCTCCCGTTAGATCTCCCTTTCCGTACAAGACCGCAGCAGTCTCGCAAGGAAACCACAATCTTCTCTTTGGCCGCCTCCTTGTCTCCCCCTCCTCCGCTGCACTTTGCCTCTTCTCCCCGCCCAGCACTCGGGAACTCCCACCCCCGACGCTTCCCTTTCCAGCCTCTGCCACACTCAAGGTCAAACTGCGATCAAAGGCGCTTTGCATGCCTTCGACTCTCGCACTATGTTGCACGGCTCCTTTTCAGGTCCCCTGACGCGGGCATGACACGACGAAGGCGGGGCTGGGGCGGTGTTCTCATTCTGACGTAATCGAATGCTTATTTTCTCCCGTGAGTGGCGCCCCGCCTGGGAAGGGTTGGTGGAAGTACCGGTATGCGGCTGCCTTGTTTGCCTAGTGTTTCTTCCGGCCCTGGGGAGAGGGGCGCAGTGGGCGGGCGAGCGATGAATGTGCCCGCTCCCGGGTGGGCGGGGAAGTGGCGCTTTGCCCCGCCCCTACAGGCCCTCCGTCTCCCTGCTGGCAGGGTCATCTTTAGCAGCCGCCTGTCCTGGCTTTATCGCTGCACATCCTGCATACCCAATAGGTACTGTAAAGCCGTACCACATTCTGGAGGGGCTTTTAGAAAGGGTGGGGGATGGGCTGACAGATCTAGGTAAGAACAACTGTTTGCATGCCTCGCTCGCCGCCTCCCTCTGCGGAACAATCAGAAGCTAGGATAGCTGCTGGGTCAACAGGACGCTTTCTCTGTCTGCAAAGCGGGGTACGGGCACTGCGTCTAATGCTTTAACTGTGTGCAAAGGAAGCTGCGTCCCGTTTCCAGCCTGGGAGACCTCCTCCCCCCTCTTTTTGCAACTGCTGCATAGAGTATATTTTGTGTTGCCAATTCGAAAATGTAAGTGTGCCTTCATCGGCGCTGAAAGTTGGCATTGTATCCCTGATCAGACGGTTTTTCATTGATTTAATTTTGTTGATGTTGTGGGGTTTGTTTGTTTTTCCCATAGGGACTGCACTTCTATTTCTCAGATTATTTGCCGTTACTTGAAAAGGAAGGCCGGGACAGAGAGCAAACATGGTTCAAAGTAAACAGATTCGAGTTTTCCTCCTCAACGATATGGAAAAGCTCGAGAAGAGGCTTTACAGGCTTGAACAAGGTAAATAGTGCATTGGGCTTCGCAGAGCCGACCCAACCATTAGGCAGACTAGAGACTCGCCTGGGACAGCGGCCAAAGCAAGATAACAGGTCCTCATAGCCAACCATTAGCATGTACTGGAGAGAGAATAGACATTTTTCAAATAGTCCATCTACCCTTCTAAACAGCTTTTGGAAATCTCCCTAATTTTAATATTTATAAGTATGATGTCCAAATATGCATTTTCATAGGATTGTTCTCGGAGGGATGAGAATAATATGATTTTGATTGCTGAATTTTAATTATCAAAATCTTGAGGAGGGAGGTACTAAGAGGCTCTAAATGTTAACTGTGAGGGGTGCAAGATGAGATTTGCCGAGAGTATGTAACATCCTTGCGCTGCCCTTGCAGCTTTATCCTAGTTTTGACAAATGGCCTGATAACTCCTGTTTTCATTCATTGCTGCTGATATCTGATGCCAGTCATGTTTACAGTTGCAAATAAGTCACTTGGGATTCACATACTGTTTTTTATAGTCTTTTAGAGATGTCTCTTTTTTGTTTTTAAATTGGATAGGTAGAAGGCTGAAAATGTTAAGCCTTGGTGTGCCACATTGGAGTAGCTGACCCTTGTTCATAGATTTTAGAGATGAGGCCAAATTTGAAGGTCATGTTCAAAGGTTGAGAAGGCCTGCCTCCATTTGAATGCACAGTTTGAAATACCAAGTTTTGACTACAATTGTTTTTGTTTAGTTTGTAAATTTGACTTTTAAGGGAGCTTAGTGGGATGGGCCAATCTTTTTCCTTCCTTTGTACATATTTGCTGCAGCACCACAGAGGAAGATCAGCATAACAAAGCACGAAACAGTAACCCGGTTTGGAACTGGAATGACTTTTCTGAGAAAATGGACTTCATTTTTGTGCGTGTTTGAAGGAGGGAAAATATCTGATTTTAGTTAAATCTGTTTACTTTCCCTTTCCTCTCTAGAGCAGTATCTGAGTTTCTCCCCTGACTGCGCTTCCATTTGCAAGTCATTGCTGCTGCACCACAGTTGTAAACAAACAGCCGCTAGCTAATAAAAATGACACTGAAGAACACTGCTGCCCTTAGTAGACTTATTCATATTAATGTTAGCTGTTAAAACGTGATCTTTTAATACAAGGAAACCAGTTAAATTGAGATGTACTAATGCAGTGGTTCCCAAAGTGTGGATCGGGATCCCAAATGGGTCCACATCATCAGTGGATGGGTCACAGAACAGCTCTCTCTCAACCTCCCACTGTGACCTATGCTCAGTAATGGTGATAAGCGTGGGAATGTTCACAAGTCTTCCCTTCTTTGAAGGCTTTTTGTTAGAGTGGTGCTGGGGTCTGTGAGCACCGCTGACAAGCAGGACCTCATGCTCACTGCTACTACTGTCTTCATGCTTTGGGTGAGTGGGGGAAGGAGGAAGTAGATAAGGTAGGAGAGTGGTATGCATTGGAGGCTTGATATTTTGATGTCATCATCTGGGGTCACGAGAAATTATAAGCGTTAAGTCATATTGAGAAAATGTTGGGGCGGCACTGTATTAGGTTTTCTGCATTTTGGGGATCATTTTATAAGCATCTTGAGATGTTAGAAGAGCATTTTTAAGAACATAAGATATGCCATACAGGGGCAGACCAAAGGCCCATCAAACCCAGTATCCTGTTTCCAAAAAGTAGACAAGCTTGAGGCATATGCATATAAAAGCGGGTGGTCAGAAAACATGGAGGGGACTTTTATTTATTTAGACAGATTTGTATGCCACCTTATCCTTCAATCAAGGTGGTCACGTCACATCACAATTGGGGGTTACATTTAACATTAGGGTACGTGTAAACATTTAGACAGTACAGTTACATAACATTTAGACAGTACAATTAAGGTAACATTTAACATGAGGGTATTTAATAATGTGGTATGATAAACTTGTGTGTGTGGATAGGATGGGTGCGTACTTATTTGGCAGCGTAAGTGGTATTTCAGTTTGGTTATGGGATGTTGCCTGGATGCTCATATGTTTTTATAAATAAAAATGTTGTGAGGTCATCTAGTGCTCTCAGGCTAGTTGGGAGGGAGTTCCATAGTGTGGATGCCAGTAGTGATGGTGCTCTTTTTGAGGTTGTTTGTTTGGTGTTGTGATAGCCTGCAGGTGTGCCGATCATATTGTCGTTATTGGTTCTTCGTGGTCTATTGCTGATATCCCTTGTTATGATGTTTTGGAGTGCGTCTGCTGAGAGATGGTGAATGACTTTGAAGATAATCATGATTGTTTTGTATTTAGCTCTTGTCACCATTGGGAGCCAGTGCAGTTGCTGTAGGATGGGAGTGATGTGCTCTGTCCTTGGTGTATCTGTAATGATGCGTGCTGTGGTGTTTTGTACCATCTGTAGTGGGTTTAGTGTCTGCTGAGGGAGGCCTTGGTATAGTGAGGTTCCATAGTCAAGCAGTGGTGTAATGAGTGCTTGGCACACTGTGCGGAAGTGGTCCTGACGGAGCATTGGTTTGATTTGTCTGATTGTTTTCAATCGTTGATGGGCCTTGTTTGTGGTTTTGATGTGGGATTTCAGGTTTAGAGCTCTGTCTAGTGTGATGCCCAGATACTTAACTTCTTTGACTACTATGTGTTTGTCTAGGATAGTTTGTGGAGGTATGAAGGTGGGGTTCCTGGTGATGAACATTGCCTCAGTTTTATCATAGTTGACCATTAGGTTGTTGGCTATGAGCCAGTCATTCATGTCTTCGAGGCATTTGGTTATTGTTGTGGTGTTTAGTGCTAGTAGGTTGATTGGAGCGTACACCATGATGTCGTCAGCATAAATGTGATAGTGAAGTTTGTGGTGCTTGATGATGTTGCATATGGGTTGTATGTAGATGTTGAAGAGCATTGATGATAGGGCTGAGCCTTGAGGTATTCCCTGCGTGACGGGGAATTGTAGTGATTTCTTTTGGTCGCATTTGACTTGTTGCGTTCGCCCTTCCAAGTATGATGTAAACCACTTCAGGGTGTTCTTGCATAGGCCTATCTGTTGTAAGTATTACAATAGCTTGGTGTGGGACACAGTGTCGAAGGCCGCCGAGATGTCCATGAACACTAGCAGGAAGCCGTTTTTTATGTCGTCCATGTCTCTTAGGAGATTGTCAAAGAGGGAGGTTAGTAGTGTTTCCACACCGTGTTGGGGCTTAAATCCATGTCCAGTGGGGCATTTATATCAATATGGTCCTGAAGTTGCCTTTGCACTTCCTTGTAGAAGATCCATCCAAGTGCAATCTGGGACGTCTAAGCCAGAACGTCTGAAAAAAATGCAGATACATCCAGGTGTGAACATGATTTCACAAACCTGCTTGCGGGGGTGTCTACATACAGATGTCCCCAGAACAGTATTACAGAACCCAGACTCTAGGATAGCCTGATGTTTAGAGTACTTGGCTAGGAATAGGGCAGCCAGGTTTCAAATCCCGCTGTTGCTGACATTTATGCTGAGTACTGGGGATGAGCAAGTGTATTCCTCTCTGCACCCTCTGGATGCTTTTCAGATGCTAGTTCATCGCTGTTCATGCCTCGGAGCAGATCTAGGGTTATCCATGACGTTTCTGTGATCAGACGAGGATGTCCTAGTCCTTGGGAATGCTCCAGCTTCCCAGTAATGCCCAGGCCAATCTTACACTCCACACCCCTGTTCAGATTCAGATATCCTCACACTAGGGACATCCCCAGAGCCGGCTTCTAAAATGACTCTGGAGACGTCTCTGTGCTTTGGACATCTCTAAGCCTGTTTTCAGATGCCCAAAGCATGAATAAGGCTTCTAAAATAACCCCATAGCACTTGCTTTTATGCAGTATCCATGTGGGCATTCCTGGGATTGACCCTTGCAAGTATTTGTCTCTCTCATATCCCCTCTATCCCACCTTTCCTCTATCGTATACATATTAAGATCTTTAAATTCTGTCGCCATGTGCTTTACAATGTGTGTATTTTCTGCTTCACTTGGATTTTAAGGCACATAGGCATTTTATAAAATAGGCACAACTGTTTGGCTGTGTGCCTTGAAAGCCCACCCTCTACATGTCTGTGGGGAAAATGCTTTGTACCTTTGACCCTTATTAACATTTTGTTCTTACATTAACTGCTTCTGGTAGCACGAAAAGACTTGTAAACTGGAATATAAGGGGAAATGTATGCTGTCACTCTGTAAGTTAGGAGCATGCTTAACTCCAGGCCTCGAGGCAGAAAAGTATGCACACAGTGCATTTCAATCCATTTAAATGGGTGGTAATGCAGCTATTAGCTGTGCAGCACAGAAGACCAGAAGATTGACCTCCATGCAGGGATTTAATGCAAGGTCTGCAGTCTGTGCTGGTGAGGAATTGATGCCGGTTTCATGAGTGTAAAGCATTCACTACTTTTTCTGGCTTTGCTGGAAAAAAAAGAGCTGGGGAGGTGCGCTGGAACAATGTTATGCGCGTGTGCTGGAACACTGTCCAGTGCATAAACATTATTATTTTGCGTAGAATTTCTGTGCAGAATAATATCACACTGCCTATGTACATCAGTATTATTGTGAGCAGAACGTTTGTGCAAAATAATATTGCTGTATGCACCTGATAGCATTCCACAAGTACCAAACCCTTTTGTGTGTGTGTACGTGCAAGATATACGTGCTGTTAACACAGTCTCTGTCTATGTGTCTGGCTTGCTGTCCTTGTTCAGTGCATATTTTTCACTCATAGCGTATTTGCATGCTGTTTGCTTTCTGCATTGATGAGCAAAACCTCAACATTAACTTTGCGTTGGAAAATCTTGCACTGAGGTTTAGCGCAGGGTTTTTGCATCAAGGCCTCTGTGTGTGTGCTGGTTTATTGTCATGCTTTTCTTTTGGAGGTTGTATCCCTCATCCTCTGATTTATAGTACATTTAAAATTCAGGTAAGAATGTAGATGATATAGGGTTTTCCAAAATGAGTTTTATTTTTAGGACATTTTTTTAAAGAAAAATAGGATATTGTACATAATAAGATTTAATGCAAGACTGTTAAAAAGAGAGTACCCAAAGTCTTTCCAGGATAATAAGTATGTGTTGGTCTTTTTTAGTGGTCGCTGGTGCCTGAATGTTGCACGACTGTAGGGATGTTGGTACCTCACACAAATAATTTGCAAGGACACAGCCTAGGCACTGTAGACACTTTTTAGAGCCATTTTTGCTGGTAGTTTGGGACAAGAGTGTGGGACTTCTTTATGTGCAAAAATGGCCTTAGAAAAAGTGACCACCTGATGCGCAGGTATAAGAAACGTGTGAACTTTTATCCACAGAGAGCAGAGGTGTTTGGGGAGAGGTTTGTTAATTGCATGCATACTTTTCAGTTTTCAAAGGTACGCAGGTAAATTTTCTTGTGTAATTGTGTGAGGCTAGTTGATGGAATCATTTTTAAAAGCAAAATGCATGTGCTTCCCCTTTTGAAAATTGATGTCAAGTGCATGGGTAGTGGCCCTTAAATCTGTGCAAGCTATTTCAAAATGATCCCCTGTATTTGCTGGTTCTGCATCTGCAACCTAGCATGTCCTTACAGTCGGATATCAGATCCCTCAACAATTTTGTAACTGGGGACATTGATTAAAATGACAAACTTTTGACAGCAGAGATTTGGACCAGTTTTCCTAAGGAACCCTGTAGCTTGAAACAGCTTAAGTACACTTTAATTCTCCTTCTGAAACCTTTGGTTGTTTTTCTTCTTAATAACCAGCAAAAGGTTTTTTAGTACTAGGAAAAAACTGTAGTAAGTAATGGACTGTAAGTTGCCATAACTGTAGCACCAGCATCTCACTTAGGACTTTAATTGATTCTATGCACTAATTACTTTGTTCCCCCTGGGCATAAAATGATAGAATACCTTGATAAGTAGATGCCTAAAATGGCCAATCTCCCCATCTATAAAGAACTGGACAGGTTATCTGCCCAAATATTGTAGCTCCAGTTGCATGTGAGCATTTTGGAGCTGATACGCTTATGAACCCTCCCTGGAGCCCTGCACACACAGTCACTGACAAATCAGTGGTTGAACCTCTAAAGGTTAACTTTCCTCCATTTTAACTTTAAATTTTATCACAGTAAAACATGTTCTTTAAGGTTCAGGGAGCCTTCTGGTCACAGATTAGCAAACACTTCAAGATATCCTGTATTTAAACAAGCTTATTTTGTTTGCATACCCAAACCCAGGGAAGGGGTCCAAAGGGAAATTATTATGGATGGAAAGAGGTAGATTGGCAGAGCCTTGGAAATGATTTTGCAGCAAGCATTTGCTTGTGTAGTTCATTTATCATTTCATATTTAAAAATAGACACATGGCATTTGCTACATAGGAGTGCTCCATTCTAGCTATTAAAACCCCTAGCAAAGCAGCATGTATACAGAAGGACCCTTTAGATATTAGAATTGTGCCATTTTTAACAAGATACTTGGCAGGTTTCTCTGATAA
Organism: Ichthyophis bannanicus; assembly: GCA_033557465.1. NCBI lineage: Eukaryota > Metazoa > Chordata > Amphibia > Gymnophiona > Ichthyophiidae > Ichthyophis > Ichthyophis bannanicus. Next base: position 109,435,528 of record CM066040.1, read on the forward strand.
GCAGGGCTGTGAGGGTATAAGGTGCCCTCGGCTGCCCTGCTTCTGATGCCAACACGCCAGTTTAGCTTTCAGGCCAGTAAACCCTCTCCCCTGAAGTTCTGCTAATTAAACACAACAATCATGATCACCCCACCACCCTTCACAGAACAAGTCTATAAAACATGCATCATTGGACATCATATTTTTAAATAATAAACTCTGACATATATAATAAAAGCCATTTACTGAGGTCAGCAGGCTGCGGATAAAACTGCACGCTGGCGGTTCCTTGAGTTTCCGTGGCTATTGGATCTATGGTTTTGCTTTGACTGCTGCTGTTTTTTTACTGCCCCCCCCCCCCCAAAAAAAAAGCTGTCTCACTAGGCAGTAGCTTAGTTTGCTGATGGTTAAGCCAGCCCTGGGCACACGCTATTTCTTGAAGTCTCTGCATCTCCAAGTGGATTGTAATATGCACAACTAGAATAAGGATGTAAAAATAAGCAGCTTAAAACATTTTATTCTTTGTAACTAAAGTTGCTAATGACTGACCCTTGCAAGTATTTGCATCTATGAGCTCCTGCTACTGTCTTCAATGAATATTTGGTTTGCTCAAGTGCTACGAAATTTTGTTCCATGTTTAAGAAATTTATTTGAACATTTTTGTGCCACTTTTTGTTTTCTGCGCATTTCATGCATTTCTATTTAAATTAGAAATTATATTTTGGAAGTGGCTGGAACAAGAGCCATATTAGTTTCAACCATGGAGAGAAGGCAGAAAGAACTAAGTTGAGAGACTTTCCTGGAGCTAATTTTAGTCGTCTCACTTGTGAATTGACAGGACAGAGTTACCAGAACTGGCCTGGCATTTGAAATCTCAGTGAGAGAGCTATAGCATTTATGCAGCCCAGTTTGCTGACTTTCAACGCAAGAGCACCATAGTTTGCATGCCTCTCTTTAACTTTTGCATTCTTGCATGATTTGGGGTTTTCCTAACTGAAAGTGGAGCTGACATCCATGGGTAAAGGTACATTTTTCAAAGGCCATGTAGGTGAAATCTGAGGTGTCTATGTTAAAAGGTCTGAAATTCTGTGGGAGAGGTAACAGTGAAGGTGGACTTGTGTAAGGGTTAAAATGGAGAGCTGAGGAGGAATAAGAGTGCCATATTAATATATGACAACTGGATACTTACTAAAACACTCTGTGGAAATCCTTTAGAGAATCTAGTAGCCTTCAATATGAACCAGTCTGTAATGATAGGGCACAAAGGAAAATTACAGCATTACTCCATGAACATGAGGGATGAGTATCATACTATCTAAAACAAGGAAACTAAACAGGCAGTGCACACTACTCACAAATAGCCAGAACACAGGTGTTTGCAAGTCCTTAAAGAGCAAATTGTTATGTGTAGAGGTCTAAATAAATGTAATTATAGTGACGGAAATACCAGAGCCAAATGTCACCAGGGAAGAAAGGCATGAGTGAAGATTATAAGGCAAGGACATATTTAAATTGTAAAATCAAAAAAACGTGGACCACTTCAAGAAAAGAGAAGGTACTTCTAGTGTCTTGTCTCACTAATCTGTTATATTTTTTTGAAGGAGTGAATAAACAGGTAGATGAAGGTCATCCACTTGATTATAGTGTACCTGGATTTTCAGAAAGCATTTGACAAGGTCCTTCATGAGAGACTTTTGCGTAAATTAAAAAGTCATGGGACAGGAGGCAGTGTACTATTGTGGATCAGGAACTGGTTAAAAGATAGAAAACAAAGAGTAGGGCTAAATGGCCAATTTTATCAATGGAGAAAGGTGAATAGTGGAATACCCCAGGGATCTGTGCTGGGCCCACTAACGAGTGAGGTGATCAAATTTGCAGATGACACAAAAAATTATTCAAAGTTGTTAAAATGCAAGAGGATTGTGAAAAATTGCAAGAGGACTGGGCGTCCAAATGGCAGATGAAATTTAATGTGGACAAGTACACTTAGGGAAGAACAACCCAAATTACAGTTACACAAATCAAAATCCTGCATTAGGAATCAACACTTAGGAAAAGGATTTGGGCATTATCGTGGATAATATGTTGAAATGCTCTGGCCAGTGTGCAGCCGTGGCCAAGAAAGCAAACAGAATGCTAGGAATCAAAAGGAAAGGAATAGAAATTAAAACCAAGGATATTATAATGCCTCTGTATTGCTCCATGTTATCTATTTATTTAACCAGTTTTATATACCTCCTTATCCTTCAGTCAAAGTGATTTACATCATAACTTAGCTGAGCACATTAAACAAGGACAGGATACAATTGGAATAGGACATAGGAGGGAGCTGTCATGCAGGGCAGTTAACAGGGAAAACTATGTACATATGGATACGCTTTATTAAGTTCAGTCCGTGTTTCGTGTTGTGTGTGCCGTTGATCTGTAGAAATTAGGAGGTGATGTTGTCTGTTGTATTTGTTCTTCTATGTAACGTGACCAAGGTGCTCGGTGAACAAGAGCATCTCAAGCTTTTTCTGGAAATCCTTGATGTCTTTCAAGGCATGGATGCCTTCATGAAGGGAGTTCCATAACGCTGATGCAGAGAGCGAGTGTGCTCTTCTGGATGTGATATAATTGTTTTTTTTTGTATTCTGTAGGTACGACGAGCATATTTTCCTTGTTGTTTAGCTTTGGGTCATGTGCTGGGGTCGCTGATGATTATGCTCTGTAAGATGTCTGCTGAGCAGTGGTGGATGATTTTAAATATGTTCAGGATCGTTTTAAATCTTGCACAGGTGTGAATTGGCAGCCAATGTAGTTGGTGGAGTATCGGGGTGATATGCTCATTTTTGGCTGTGCCCGTGCTGCTGTATTTTAGAAACACAGAAATATGACAACAGAAAAAGACCACATGACCTCTCTAGTCTGTCCTTGTACCAGCTGGAGTGGATGGGTGGCTTGCTTTGGGAGTCCTTGATAAAGCGCATTACCATAGTCCAGTATAGGGATGATGATAGCCTGGCATACTGTGTGGAAATGGTCCTGGCTTAGGATTAGTTTCAGTCTCCTGATGAGTTTTAGTCTGTGGTATGCTTTTGCAGCGGTTTTGTTGATGTAAGACTGAAAGTTAAGGTTTTTGTCCAGGGTGATACCCAGTTATCTCACTTCACTTTTTACTATTATTGTCTTGTGCAGGAGGTTGATTGGATTGTGGGGTGTTAAATGTAGCGTTTCTAGTAATGTATAGTGCTTCTGTCTTGTCATAGTTTACTGTCAAATTGTTGTTGCTGAGCTGTTTGCCATGTCTTCATGGTGTGACCGCATCTTGAATATTGTGTGCAGTTCTGGTCGCCATAGCTTAAAAAGAATATAGTGGAATTGGAAAAGGCACAGAGAAGAGCAACCAAAATGGTAAAGGGGATGGAAGGATATCTCTCTGAGGAAAGGCTTAAAAGGTTAGAGCTCTTCAACTTGGAAAAGAGACTGATAAGGGGAGATACGATAGAGGTCTATAAAATAACGAATGGAGTAGAATGGGTGAACGTAGATCGGTTGTTTACTCCTTCAGAAAGTAGAAAGGCTAGGAGACATGCAACGAAGTTACAATGTGGTACATTTAAGACTAATAGCCCAATTCTTAACAACATAACCTAAACATACCTTCCTCACCTCTCATTGCTCCATAATGCACATAAGTTTACTCAAGCCCTGCATGTTCTCTTCTCCTCATACGCCATCCTAATTTACCTGCACCTCATATATTGTTAACTTGCCCTTGTTAATTACTTGCATTATCTGTAACCAGTTGTTAAGCTATTCTGTTTGTGAGGACTGAGTTCTCTGTAAACTGTTTTGGTTATTCTGTCCTGCTATTCGCGGGCCTCCCTGCCGGTGTCTAACTTCCCCGCCGGTTCTATAGTGAAGTTAGACAGGGGTGGGGAGGGAGCAGATCGGGGGCAGAGTTAGGGCAGGCAGTGGGTGGTCACCAGCCCTAGACGTACAGGGCCAATTCTAATGTCAGCCCTGTATGTCCAGGGCCGACGACTTGTACGGGGAAGTTATTCCACCTCCAAGATGGAATAACTTCCCTGGACAACATAGATCGGCGGGCCTGGGGTGCGGATAGGGCAGGGGGGCCAAGGACATTCCCCGCAGCCCGACCCTGGCTGTAGGTGGATGGAATGGGGGCTAGGCTGCAGGGAATCAGCTGCAGGATCCGGCAGCTGGGATCGCGGCTTTTAAATGGAGCCACGGTGCCATGGCAACCAGACGCCATGGGTGCCTCGGCTCAGTTTAAAAGCCCTGACTGAGTTAGTCGGGCATGACCTGTACATACAGGCCGGGCTGAATCTCAGTCCTGACCTGCATGTACAGGACTGTTCATGATTCTGATCCCACAGGGCCAGATTTGCCCTGCAGGATCAGAATCACAACACCCTCTGTAGTCCGGTTCAGCCCGGATGTACAGAGGGCTTCGACATCCGTACTGGAATCGGGCCCTAAATAAATAAATCGGAGAAAATATTTTTTCTCTCAGCGCATATTCATTACTGGAGGATGTGGGTAAAAGCTGTTAGTATAACTAAGCTCAAAACAAGTTTGGATGAATTCCTGAAAGAAAAGTCCATAAACCATTATTAAAGAGGACTAGGGAAATCCATTGCTTACTCCTGGAACAAGCAGCCTGGAATGTGTATACCTTTGGGAACCTGACAGGTACTTGAGACCTGGAATGGCCACTGTTGGAAACAGAATACTGGGCTTGATAGACCCTTGGTTTGACCCAGTATGGCTTATTTTATGTTCTTATGTAACTTTTTCATACATAATTCAGTCGTATCCATGATGACACCAAAAATTTATTATTAGTATCTTTAATTACTACTACTGATTATTTGTATAACACCACAAGGCATATGCAGCGTTGTACAAACACTTGTAAAATACGGTCCATGCTCATCAGAGCTTACAGTTATTTAAATTTCTCTTATCACAATCAAAACATTTGATTGAACACTTGAAGAATGGTCTAGAATTTGGCAGCTGAGATTTAATGTTAAAAAATCTAAGGTCATGCATTTGGGCTGCAGCAATCCAAGGGAGCAATATAGTATAGGGGGTGTAGTACTTTTGTCCACTAAAGAAGAGCGGGACCTAGGCGTGGTTGTGTCTGATGATCTTAAAGTAGCTAAACAGGTAGAAAAGGCGACGGCAAAAGCTAGAAGGATGCTTGGGTGCATACGGAGAGGAATGGCTAGCAGAAAAAAGGAGGTGATAATGCCTCTGTATAAGTCTTTGGTGTGACCTCATTTGGAGTATAGTGTGCAATTATGGAGACCGCACCTTCAAAAGGATGTGAACAGGATGGAGTCGGTGCAGAGGGTGGCTACTAAAATGTTTAGTGGTCTTCATTATAAAGCATATGAGGACAGACTGAAGGATCTTAATATGTACACCTTAGAGGAAAGGCGGGATAGAGGTGATATGATTGAGATGTTTAAATACCTCCGTGGCATAAATGTTCAGGGAGAGAGCCTCTTTCAATTGAAAGCAAGTTCTGCTACGAGGGGACATGGGATGAGGGTGAAGGGAGATAGATTCAGGAGTGATATGCGGAAATATTTCTTTACGGAAAGAGTAGTGGATCCGTGGAATAGTCTCCCAGTGGAGGTGGTAGAGATGAGGACAGTAACTGAATTCAAAAAAGCATGGGACAAACACAGAGGATCTCTAAAGGTAAAGAGGGGAATGTTGTAGTTGTTATGGAAGGACAGACTAGATAGGCCATGTGGTCTTTTTCTGTCATTATGTTTCTATTTGATCATAAGTTTATTCTCTCTACTTGATATCTTGCTATAAAAAGTCAATAGAAACATGATGGCATATAAAAACCATAGGGCCTATTCAGTCTGCCCTTCCATAGCAATCCCTTGTTTTCCTTTAGAGACCCTCTGTGTTTCTCCCATTCTTTCTTGAATTCAGATACAGCCCTTGTCTCTACTACCTCCAATGGAAGACCATTCCATGCATCTATCACTCTGTACAGAAATATTTCTTCAGATTACTCCTAACCCTTTGACCTTCATCCTATGCCTCCTCATTGTTGAGCTCTCTTTCTTTTGAAAGAGGCTCTCTCCCTGTGCATTTATGTAGGGCTGTCCCCAGAGTTTGTACAAGGCGTTGGCGCCATAGGCAAAGCTTAAGCCTTATGCTCTCCCTGGCTGTCAGAATCTACTGTTTAGCTTTGAATGCTCTGCTCTTTACTGTGTCCGCCCCCGCCCCCCCCAGCCAAAAAAAGAAGCTGCCACCCTAGGCAATCAACTAGTTTGCCTGATTGTTGGGCCAGCCGTGCATTTACACCATGGAGGTATTTAAACATCTCTATCATATTACCCCCTCTTCCAAAGTATACATATTGAAATATTTAAGTCTATCCCCATATGTCCTGTGAAAAAGACCATTGTGTTAGCCACTCACATAACCTCAATGTCCGCTTCCTCCTCCTCTGTCTCCCCTGCTCGCCCCCAAAGATCGAAGAAGGCTCGAAGTGGTTTGTGACTGCAAGTCAGTGTTTAAAAAACCCCACCCAAATAAAAAGGAAGAGGAAGGAGAAAACAGTATCAGGGAAGTAGCGCTGAGCATGGGTTTTTCTGCCCGCGGCTCCCAAGGAGTGAGGGCTTGACCTTGTCATAGTCCTTGTTGGGGACTCTCAATCTCATTCATCTTGAGGTGCGAATCAGGGTTGACTGTGGGCAACTATTGGCGCAGTATCAGGGATTCCCACCCTTTTCCAACGTGTGTTGTTAGCACTTTCTATCTTGCATGCCTTGTGGTTGAGCAGTCCTGGCGCGTGTTCTGCCTGAGCGGCTCCAACACATGTTCCTGCCCAAGCGCCCATTATACGTGCTACTGTATATGCTCCATTAATGTGTGCTCTTGTGTCTACATATCCTTATTGCACGCAAGTGTTTGCCTTGCTTCTGTCATTTTCCAGGCAGCATTGCTGGCCTGTGGCAAGCGCAGTACCTCATCTCTGAGTTCTGGAATCTGCTCTTCTTGCATGGCAGCCTCTGACTTTGGAGAGCCCATCTCCCTTCTCCCGAGGGAATTCAGTTGGCCCAGCTTTGCCAACCTCCATGCAGGAGGCGACAGATGGTGCTGTGGGTAAGAATGGTAAGCCAACCGGGAGTTCTGGTGACTGCACTTCAGGCCACTCCCCTTCCTTGAAGGGTTCAGCTGCAACTATGTCTCCTGTGGTTGGGGGGTCATTTCCAGAGAGGGGAGCACCCAGAATCCAGGTTGTCCTCCCTGGAATATCTTTTTTCTTTCTGTTGCAAGCCTGGTTATTTTAGCACAGAAACGCGGGCTCTGCAACCTCTGGATTCTCGAGCTCAGTCACGTGAGGGACAGGCTGAGTGTAGAAACCCAGCTCTAGTGCCTCCTCTTTTACTTGTCTGTGTAGCACTGTACAAATGTTTAGTACTAGTAGTAGTAGTTGTAAGTGTCTCCAACGAAAGTTGCATTCTGGAAATGTGGATCAACTGGGGTCTGTCCAAGACTTGGACTTGGATTTTGGTTCTAATGTCTTGGCTGTGGAATCTGCTGTGGAGGAAGAAGTGCTTTCATCTTTAGAGGATCATGAGGAAGCTGGCATTATCTGCCTGTTCCAGGAGAGAGCTGTTGGCATTGACTGCTTGAGTTTCATCCACCTTGAACTTGGATGATGCTCCAGCAGCAGAGCAGGGGCCGCAGGTCCATCCACTCCTTCAGGGAGTTCAAATATTCACAACAGTCTTCCCGTTTCTAGAGGTCATCAAGAATATGATCCATTCGAAATGAGACCTTCCTGATTCCCTGCCTAAGGGGTTAAAGGTGTGTAAAAGGATGTATGCCCTCCTGGAGGAGGAGTGCATCATGTGGTTCAGCACACCTAAGGTAGATGTGCAAGTCACGGTGGTTACAGAGTGGACCACCTTTCCCATGGAAGGTGGATTGGCCTTTAAGGATACTCTGGATCAAAAGGTGGACTTTTTGCTGAAGAACCAGTTTGCAGCGGCGGCTGATATTCTTCAGTTGGTTTGTGCAGGCCTGATGTTTCAAGCCCTTCTTCAGTATATTTATTCTCTCCCAACGGATGATACTACCATTCTTTTAGAGTCTGCTTCTGCTTTCTTTTCTGATGCCATGTATGATCTCATCTGCTTGGCAGCTAGAGATACTGCCTTATCGACAGTGATTTGACATTGAATTTGGCTTCGCCACTGGGCAGCAGACATGTCCTCCAATGCCCGGATAACTCAACTGGCCTTTAAGGGGAAGCTCCTTTTTGGGGCCAGTTTGGAAAAGTGGGTGAGGCCAAGTCTTATCGCCTTACAAAAGAGAGGCTGAAAGGCCTGGCAAACAGGGCCATTACCCTCTTCAGCCTTCACCCATCCATTGTGGGCACATTGGATGGACTTTGTGATAAGGAAGCTTATCATAGCTCAGGTAGGAGCTATAGAAAAGATGATGTGACTCTGAACAAGCAACCTGTCAGTTCTGGTAGAAGCAAGAAAACAGAGTTTTCACATAAAAGACTACCAGTCCCAGAATGCACCAGCTTTCAGGCAGCCATGAGAGGGGCTGAAGTGAGAAAATGTGTGTGCAATCAAGAGAGCTATGAGGTAATCCCTAAGCACTCATCTCAAAGGGCAGGGCCTGATTCAAGACAGCTGCGCTGTGTTAGGGAGCAGCACACATTAGGAAAGAATAAGAATAGAGATTATTCTTCAGATAACAGTTTGAGCTTCAGTGACTACAAGCTCCAGCCAAGCTACAGAGGCAGATACAGCAACAGCGTCAAGCTCAAGCACCAGTATCACCTGGAGAAACAGAAGCCAAGCCAAGCGGATAGAGAGAGAAGGAAACTCTCTGGAAGGAAAAGAAGGAAGCCCATTGGAAGGTCTGGGAGATTCCAAGGCAGTAACCATACTGGGAGGTATTCCAAATGCCAGCAGAGTCCATTGGACTGGATTCAGCCAGAGGAATGGAGTGGCAGAGATAGGAATCACCAGTGTCTACCTGGAAGAGAGAAGACTGCACGTGGAAGGGACTTTCAGACCAAGGCCAGAAGGTATGTGAGAGGAGATCCAGTGTCCAGGGATCAAGATTGGAAGGCTGGACATCAGAATTGGGTTACATACTGGCCAGGCAATGCAGAGAGGAATTATGATGGCAGGAGAGGCTCAGGTATGAACACTGATCCAGACCCTATCTATAATAGTGAATGGCAGCCAGAGAATAAGCATTCTCATGATAGTGCCTTATTGAAAGACTCATCTGTGCCAATGTATGATAGTGACCATATGCTTATTGATGAAGGGGGAGATACAGCAGCAGATGAAATTATTAATTACATGGACTGTTCTTTATCCCAATGCTATTGCTAGCTCTCTGTGAGCAAACACATCAGCCATCACAAAGAAACCTAACTTTGTTCTTTATTTCCACTGCAAACAGCTCTTAAAGCAGGATTTGGGTTCACACAGTAGCAGCCAGCCAGCTAAAGGCTTTCAGCTGGTCAATTGATGGTAATTGGAGCTGCACCTGATAGAGTGTGTGAGCAAGGGAAAATCACTGCTGGATCTGCGTGGAAAATAAGCAGAAGTTAACCTAACCAGCAAAGTTTATTTATTTCTTTGTGCCTTTGTATTTGGTTATTATTGGCTAAGAAAACATTAGCTAATTGCCTGACAAGCTGAAGGCTGTTTTCTGTTTGGCTTTATGACTTTCTGTTATCCATTTAAACACTGCAAGCAAGTAACCTCATTTATATTGCTAACAAGCATACTTGTGCTGGGTGAATTAAACCCCATCAATAAAAGAAGTATTTTATTGATCTTACCACTTGGTTTCACAACTCAAATTATTGTCATCAGCTGTGTTTGGGAGTGAATGAACTACAATACCCACAATACCTTGCAAGAATCATATGAATATATGCATCGTCAAGATTGTGTAAGTTCTCACCCTAGGCAGCCGTCTGACAACTTCCAGGGGTATTGGGACTCCCGTCATCAACCTGGAAATTTTTTCTTCTCTTATTCTGGATTTTGGACCCATAATTATAATTGGTCCTTTCAGGGGGCTCCTGGGCCCAGGGACTCTGTCCCCTCCAGAGGGAGTCCCTCCCGTTCAATGAAATGAAGGTTTGGAGGCCCATTCCCAGGTACCTCCAGTTGGGGGCAGACTTTGCCTCTTCTTTCAGAAGTGGGCCCGGGTCACCAGATTGCTGGGTGCTAGACACGATTCAAAATAGCTATGTCCTGGAATGCAAAGAGCTGATCCAAGAGGTTTAAAAACATCCCTACATTCACCTGGGTCCCTGAGCTGTCTATCCCTGTTTGTCTCTCATCCCTGATGTTCCCTTATGTTGTCTGTTGTATGCCTGCTGCATCGCCTGTCACTTGCTGTGTAGTTTGCCATTTACTCTGTTATCTGTCCTTTGTCACCCGGTCTATTGTTTGTTATGTTGGTCCGTTTGTTACGTTTCGTTTCGTTTGTCACGTTGTTTATTTTTGTTTGATTTCCACTACTTTTGCTGTCCCCTTCTCTCTGTTCCTTTGACTACTTTCCTATCCACCAAATGGCGTTCCTTTCTATCTTTCTTTTCCGCAGCCAAGATAGTTTACATTGTACACCGCCTTAATACTCTAGTAATGGGCGGTATATCAAATTTGTCAAATAAAGGTAAAGAAAGATAAAGAGGCATTTGTCTCCCCCTGTAGTTCAGTGGTCAAAAAATCCGCTGTATATGTCACATTGGACAAAGTTGCTGCACCAGAAAGTGGTGTGCCAGTTCCCCTGGCCGAATGGGGCAAGAAAAGATATTCCATTTATTTTGTGATGCCAAAGAAAGATGACTCCTTCTGGCCAATTCTTGACCTTAAGGGGGTCAGTGCTCATTTGTGCATGCTGCGCTTCTGAATGGAAACTCTGAGATCTGTGATTCTGGCAGCACACCGAGGGGAGTGCCTAGAATCTCTGGATTTGGCAGAAGCTTATTCTTATATCTCAATCCGGGAGGATCAGCCAAAATATCTGTGTTTTGCCATGCTTGGCTTGCACTTTCAGTTCGCTGCCCTTCCCTTTGGCCTCTCCACAGCCCTGAGGATGTTCTCCAAGGTCATGGTGGTGATGGCTGCTGCACTGTAGCCAAGATATGTGTGCATCCATATCTGGATGACTGGCTCATCAGAGCCCATTCTTTAGCAGAGGCATCACGGGTGTCAGCCCAAGTGGTGTCCTTTCTAGAAAGCTTTGGCTGGATGATAAATTGGGAGAAGAGTCGGATGGAGTCTTCCCAGTCCCTGGAATTCCAGGGAGCATGGTTTGATACTCAAGTGGACAGAGTCCTCTTTCCAGAGGAGAGAGTGTGGAGATTATTGGAACGCCTTGCGCTATTCTGTTCTCAACAGGTTTCCAAAGTTTGGGATTATCTACAACTTGATAGCAGCAGCAATAAAGATGGTGCCATGGGCGCATGCTCATATGACGCTGCTCCAGAGGTCTTTGCTGACTTGGTGGTCCCTGAGTTTTCAGGAGTTTGAGTTCAGATTTCTGCTCCAGCTGTAGGGGAAGGCTAGCTTGAGGTGGTGGCAACAGTCAGGTCATCTGAAGAGAGGATTGTGGATTTTTCTCACAACTGATGCAAGTCTTTTGGGCTGGGGAGCTCATTGTCGAGACCAAACAGCTCAGGAATATTGGAGCTGCAGGGAGGCGACGTGGTCCATCAACCATCTTGAAGCAAGAGCTATCCAATTGGCTCTTGCATTTCCAGCCTTTGTTCAAGGCAGCACAAAGAGTGTCGGAGTGGCCCTAGAGATGACTCTCTTGTGTGCCTGGGTGGGAAGGAACCTCCTAGTCCTATCAACTCAGCACATTTCTGGAGTGGACACTGTGGAGGCAGACTTCCTTAGTTGTCATTTTTTAGAACCCGGAGAGTGGGAGTTTAAGCCAGGAAGTGTTTCAGATGATTCTCTGCCATCAGGGTCGCCCCGAAATGGATTTGATAGTGACCTGATCCATTGCCAAAGCATGCTGTTTTCTTCAGTCATTGCACAGAAACAGGGTTCGAGGGTATTAACACCCTGGTTCAGTCCTGGATAAGGCAGTGCCTGCTGTAAGTGTTTCCTCCATAACATCATTGGGACACGTGCTTCGGCGCATAGAGCACCATTTGGGCTGGATTGTTCTGGTGGCACCAGATTGGCCAAGGAGAGCATGGTTCGGGAACCTCATGCAGCTTCCACAGGAATGTCCTCTTTGTCTATCCCATTTTGGGGGCCTGTTGCATCAGGAGCCAATTGTCCTGGATGAACCGACTCCTTTCTCACTAATGGTTTGTCTCTTGAAAGGAGTCGGCAGACGCATATGGGCTATTGTCCTGTGGTAGTTTTCACTCTGCTCAAAGCCTGGAGGGCTTCTATCAGCCTTGCATATATACAGGTCTGGTGCCTCTCTTAGCATTGGTGTGGTGCATGAAACCTTGTTTCTGAGGCGGCAAAAGTGCTGGCTCTGTTGGCCTTTCTGCAAGATGGTCTGGAAAAGGGCCTTTCCCTTAGCTTCCTGAAAGTCCAGGCAGCAGCTTTGTCCTGTTTTAGGGGTCCAGTGGCTGGAAAGTCTTTAGCTTTGCACCTGGACATTTTTGCATTTTCTTCAAGGAGTTTGGCATCTGCATCCTCCTCCTCCAGTCAATTGTCTCTTCCTGGAATCTCTGTCTACTGTTCAGGGCCCTGATGTTGGAGCCCTTTGAGCCTTTGAAGCATGCTACTTTGAAGAATTTGAGACTCGACTATGTTCTTGGTCATAATTTGTTGAGGAGGCCATCTTAACTTGGCCTGTGCCTTCCTTTTTACCCAAGGAGATATCTCCCTTTCATGTGAACCATGTTTGTCTTCCCTCCTTTTCTAAGAAGCAGTGTCAAAGGAAAGATAAGGATCTTCTCCTTGTGACTGTCTGGAGAGTGCTTCTCTGGTACTTGAAGGTTACGAATTTCTTTCGTAAGCCCAGTCATCTTTCTGTGCTGTTTACTGGGCTACACAAGGGTGATGTGACTGCCAAGTCTACATTGGGGTGTTGGATTAAGGAGACCATTGCCTCGACATATCTGTTACAGAACTGGCCAATTCCAGAAGGTTTGCCCCCACATTCTACTCAAGCACAAGCGTCCTCATTGGCGGAATGTGGCTCAGTAGCCCCCTCAGACATTTGTCGGGTGGCAGCATGGTCATTACTTTCCACTTTTGTCAAGCATTGCCGCTTGTATGTCCATTCTTGGGTGGACACGGCCTTTGGCTCAAGGGTTTTACGAACTGCTGTGTCTTCTTCCTGTCTAGTGGAGCTGTAGCTTTGGACTGGCCTAGAAGGATGATGTGGAAGGTGACCATTTACTTATCAGATAATGTCCTTTCCTTGAGTCCTGCCAGACCAGTCCATTATCTGCCCGTGGAGCTATGTTGATCTGTTATAATATGGTGGTCTGCTGTAATCAGATTGTTTGGCCTTGCAGGCTTATAACCTACTGACAAGCCTTCTATTCAACTTAATTCTGTACATAGTTTCCTGCTGTTTGATTAAACATTGTTACCCTCATTGAGATTGTGTGAAGTTTGCCATTCCTTACCACATGCTTGGGTGCGAATACTGATTTGCCCTAGTCGCTCTGGCTGATAGAAGCATGGGAGTGATGTCATTGAAACCTGAACATTTCATTGGCTGTGTCTCCACTCATCTGCTGATAGGGGTGCACAACTCACTTGTCTGGACTGGTCCATTCCACCACTGAGTAAAATGTCACCTTGCATACTACATTCTAATAAATAAATAAATTGTTATTGTTAAGTGCTAACAAGTAGATGCCTACTCATCGTGACCCCATGGATAGATGTCTAAACTGTGCTGAGCCTACAGTTAGGTGGCTAATTTTAGATAGAATGGCATCCATAGCTGCTGTTATTTTATTTATCCATCGCATTGCTGGCCTTCATGTCTTGCCAAACAAGATGTCTTTCTGTAATGATTTTTCTCTCTGCTTGATGTATCCAAAGCATGATAGTCAAAGCTTGTCATTTCAGTTTTTAAAGAACTGATTAGATTTGATTTCCTCTAATACAGACTGATTTGTTCTTTGAGCAGTCCATGGTATTCACAGAATTCTTCATCAGCACCATCATTTGAAGTTATCAATATTTCTTCTTGTCCTTCTTTTTCACTGACTAACCTTTGCATCCATATGTTGTTGTTGAAAATACCATCGCTTGGAAAATTCAAATCTTTGTCTAGATCCTTCATAGCTGTTCTGTCAAGAGCAATGTGTCACTGGATTTCTTGACTGCTTTTCATTTCTTAGAAACATAGAAACATGATGACAGAAAAAGAACACTTGACTTATCTAGTCTGCCTTCCATATAAACTACAATAGTCCCCTTTTTACCTTTAGATATCCTCTGTGTTTGTCCCATGCTTTTTTGAATTCAGATACTGTCCTCATGTCCATCACCTCCATTGGGAGACTATTCCACGCATCTACCACTCTTTCTGTAAAGAAATATTTCCGCATATTACTCCTGAGTCTATCTCCTTTCACTCTCATCCTATGTCCCATTGTAGCAGAGCTTGCCTTCAATTGAAAGAGATCCTCCTGTGCTTTTATGCCACGTAGGTATTTAAATGTCTCTATCATATTGCCCCTATCCCGCCTTTCCTCTAAAGCAGGGGTCACCAACCTGTGGCCCGCGGGCCGCATGCGGCTCACGAGGCTCTACCCCGGTTAACATTACGTGCGGCCCGCCAAGGATTCCCGCCATTGTATCCACGCGCTCGCAGCTCACCGACGACCACCTGCAAGCGTCCCTTCTCCTGTCAGTGTCATCTGTGAAGCCGGACTTTAAGCGTTTGTCTGCTAGCATGAATCATCAGCCATCTCATTAAATTCAATAAAGGTGATCAGCCATTGTTTTCATAATTTTGCGTTTGTTGTTTTTTTTCGCGGGGGCGGGGAGAAGGGGGGTGCGGCCCGCGAGGCTCCCGGTAGTCGGCTGTGCGGCCCGCGGCCCTCTGGAGGTTGGTGACCCCAGCTCTAAAGTATACGTATTAAGATCTTTGTCTGTCCTCATATGCTTCATAACAAAGACCTGTAATCATTTTAGTAGCCACCCTCTGTACCGACTCCAACCTGCTTATATCCTTTTGAAGATGCCGTCTCCAGAATTGCACATAATATTAAAATGAGGTCGCACCAGAGTCTTATACAGAGGCATTATCACCTCCTTTTTTCTGCTGGCCATTCCTTTCCCTATACACCCAAGCCTTTTCTACCTGTTTAACTACTTTAAGATCATGAGACACAATTACGCCCAGGTCCCATTCTTCTTTCATGGACAGAAGGACCTGTACCGCTCATTTGGGTTTTTGCAGCTCAATTGCATGACCCTGCATTTATTTTAGTATTAAATTTCAACTGCCAAATTCTAGACCATTCTTCAAGCTTAGCTAGATCCTCCCTCATGTTATCTACTCTTTCCTGGGTGTCTACTCTATTGCAGATTTTGGTAACATCTGAAAACAAGCAAACCTTACTCAACAGCCCTTCCACAATATCACTAACAAAGATGTTAAAGAATCAGATCAAGGACAGATCCCTGTGGCACACCACTAGTAACTACCTCCTCCTCAGAGTGAGCTCCATTTACACTGTACCCTTTGCCTCTCACTCAACCAATTTCTAACTCAATAAGTAACATTAGGGTCCATCCCTAGTGTGCTCAGTTTGTTTATAAGTCGCCTGTGTGGAACAGTGTCAAAGGCTTTACTGAAATCTAAATACACCACATCTAGGGCTCTCCTTCGGTCCAACTCCCTGATCACCCAGACAAAGAAATCAATCAGATTTGTCTGACAAGACCTCTCCCTGGTGAATCCATGCTGTCTCGGATCCATTGGACCTGTCTCTGGTGAATCCATGATGCAATCCATTGGACTCCAGAAACCTCAGTATTCTCTCTTTTAGTAGCCTTTCCAATAATTTATTAACCACCGAGTTGTACTCAATGTCATCCTTACGTCAGCTTGTTGACTCAATGTCATCCTTACATCCTTTTTTGTGTAAAGGGGCCACATGTGCCTTTTTCCAGTCCTCACACACTACTCCCGACTCCAAAGGGGCATTGAAAAAGTCAGATAGTGGAGCCACTAGAATGTCCCCAATTTCCCTCAGTATTCATAGATGTATTCCATTTGGACCCATGGCTTTGTCTATTTTTAGTTTAGCTAGTTCCTCATGAACACAGTCTTCTGAAAATCGTTTGAGATCCATGTCACTTCTGTTCCTGTTTGTGGATATTTTCTCAGGCTCTGCTTCTGGCCCTTCCATCTGTGAACACGGAACAGAAATATTTGTTAAGCAATTCTGCTTTCTCTTCATCAATTTCTGCATATTCCTCCCTTGCACCCTTGAATTTGACATACCACTTTTGCCCTTTCTCCTCTCACCAACATATCTGAAAAATGTCTTATCCTGAATTTTATTGCATTGGCTATTTCTTCTTCCTTTTGTACCTTTGCTTTCCTGACTATTTTGCTAGCTTCTGTAAGTTTTTCCAAATATAGATGCATGTCTTCCTCTCTCTGTGACCTCTTATATTTCATGAAGGCCTCCCTCTTTTTCTTCACCTTTTCAGCTACTTCTTTTGAGAACCATAGCACCCTCCATTTCCTTTTACATTTATTTACCTTTCTGACAAAAATGTTTGTTGCCCTTAAAATATCCCCTTTCAGTTTTGCCCACTGTTTTATTTGTTTATTTTATTTATTTTATTAGGTTGTATATACCGTCCATTTACAGAGATCAGTGGCAGTTTATAATGAACAAAACAGGACTTTACATTATAACATCAGTATAACTTATTTACAAGTTAACTATGGTAACAGTAATGATGTTAATATAACTATATACAAAAATCATTGTACAATTTCAGAGCATTTTGGTGCAAAAGAGTTGAAAATGAGGGGTATGGGGGTTATAGAGGAGTTAGGCTGTATGGGTCTGCTGGTTGGTCATGGAGGAGCTGTAGTATTCAATGAAAAGGTGTGTTTTGAACTTCTTACAGAAGGTTAGTAGGTCTTTTGTACTTCTTAAGTTGCTGGTAGGGCATTCCATATGGAAGGGGAGTCATAAGTGAAGGCTCTGGCGCTAATGGTTTTATTGGTATTACAGATATGAGTTGGTATTTTTAGAGTATTCTACATCTTCTAGCTGTTCCCATCCCATTAACGACTCTTTGAGGTATTGTCTCATCTTGGCAAAGTTAATTTTCCTAAAGTCTAAGACCCTCGCTTTTGAATGGATTTTATCAGCCCTAGTCCTAATACTGAACCATACCATCTGGTGATCACTGGATGCGAGATGATCTCCCACTGTAACATCAGAAACACTTTCCCTATTGGTAATCACTAAGTCCAGTATGGCCCCATCACGTGTAGGTTCTGTTACAGTTGCCTGAATAGTTCCCCTGTAGAGAATCCAGGATCTCCTTACTTCTAGATGACACCACAGCAGGGATCTGCCAATCCACATCTGGCATGGAAATCGCCTATCAGTAGTGCTTCTCCTTTTATGGCAATTCTGCATATATCTTCTATTAAATCTTTGCCCACTTCTACTCTCTGTGAGGGGGAACTGTATACAACTCCAATGCAAATAGTTTAACCCACAGTGCCTCCTCTCTTTTCTAGTTTAACCCACAGTGCCTCCCTTTTCATTTTAAGCCCTGCAATTCTACAGGTTTAATATTATTTTTTACTTATAGTGCTACTCCAGCTCCCCTACTTCCTATCCTGTCCTTCCTGAATAAAGTATTGTTTGGTATAATTACATCACAGTCATGGTTTTCCGTGAACCATGTCTCTGTAACCACTACTAAATCCAAGTCAGCCTCTTCCATTAAAGCCTCAACATCTGGGATCTTTATTCTCATGCTATGGGCATTTATACATGCCATTTTCCAGATTTTGCCTCTATTACCCATTTCTACAGAGGTATTTAATGTTTCACTTACCTGGGGGCTTTCTTCACTTACCTGGGGGCTCTCTTCACCCATCCTCAATGACTCTAGTTTAAAGCCCTCTTCAGTAAATTAGCCAGTCTGGTGCTGAAGACACTTCAACCCTTCTTAGACAGATGGACATCATCACTGCTCTGCAGCCCTTGGAACATCCGCTCTCGATGACACAATCCACACTGCCATACATTCATGTCCAGTATGCGAGCTTCTCTGCCTCGGCCTTTACCCTCAACAGGGAGGATTAAAGAGGACACCACCTGTGCACCTATCTGCCTTACCCTCTGTCCCAGAGCCATGAAGTCACTTTTGATGGGTTCAGAGGGATACCTAGTAGTACCATTTGTGCCAACATGTATGAGCAACATCAGATAATAGTAGGCTTGACGAGTCTCGGCAAACTCTCTAACATCTCAGATTTTGGCACTTGGCAGACAGCACACCTCTCTGGACATCAAATCTGGTCGGCAGATGGATGGGAGGAGTGGTCTAGTGGTTAGGACAAGGTACTTCAGGCCGGAGGGCCGGGGGTTCAAGTCCCACCTGGGGACAGCAATCTCAGGCCGGAGGGTCTGGGATTTCTAGTCCTATAGGCACTCCTTGTGGTCTTGGGCAAGCCACTTAACCCTCCATTGCCCATGTTCCCTGTAAGTATTAGCGTATGTGTCTCATATCCCCTCGTGTTAAATGTATCCCCCAATTGACCGCTTTGACCCGGTGAAAAGCGGGATATAAATACAGCTAAACAAAATAAATAAATAAATAAAATAAATAAAGAGAGTTACCAACCACCAACGACTTTGGAGTGCTCGAGCTGTGGTTCTTCCCTTTCCTCAGATTCTTTCTTCATTGATTATTGACCTTTCTGCTGCTTTTGATACTGTTGACCCCCACCTTTCATGGTATTGAAAGAAGTGAAATAAGAGATTGCAGTCCTACCAGGGCCGGCCCGTCCATTGAGCAAGAATGTTTTTTGCACAGGGCCCCGCGTTTCAGGGGGCCCCTCGCAAAGAACATTCTGCTTTTTCTCAAAATTAAATTAAAAAAAAAAAAAAAAAGCTGGCTGCTACCACTGCTGCTGCCGCGGCGGCAGCAGCAGAATGGAGTGTCCCGCAGGGCCCCCTCTGCCCGGCTGAGTCCCTCCCTCCCTCTCTCTGCGACGGCTAAGCCCCTCTGTGCCAGCTTTCAGATTCGTGAAGGGAGAGTGTCTCCCTCGCGTCTCTGTTAAGCCTGCAGGGGCAGATGGGAAATTTCCCATCAGCCCCTGCGGGCTTAACAGAGACGCGAGGGAGACAATCTCCCTTCGCGAATCTGAAAGCCGGCACAGAGGGGCTCAGCCATTGCAGTGGGAGGGACTCAGCCGGGCAGAGGGGGCCCCGTGGGACACTCCATTCTGCCGCGGCGGCAGCAGCAGCGGTAGCAGCCAGCTTTTTTTTTTTTTTTTTAATTTTCCTTGAGCCGATGGGGGAGGGGGGGTTTAGGACTGGTAATGGGCTATGGAGGGGGTTAGGACTTGACTTGAGGTGGGCTGTGGGTTGATGGGGGGGGGTTAGGACTGGTAATGGGCTATGGGGGGGCTAGGACTGGAAATGGGCTGGGGGGGTTAAGACTGGAGGTGGGTTGATGGGGTTAGGACTGGTAATGGGCTGTGGGCTGTTGGGGGGGTTAGGACTGGTAATGGGCTATGGGGGGCTAGGACAGGAAATGGGCTGATGGGGAGCGGAAATGACTAGAGGTGGCCAGTTGAGGAGGATAGGACTGGTAATGGGCTATGGGGGGCTAGGACTGGAAATAGGCTGATGGGGGGGTTAAGACTGGAGATGGGATGATGGGGTTAGGACTGGTAATGTGCTGTGGGCTGGTGGAGGGGTTAGGACTGGTAATGGGCTATGGGGGGCTAGGACAGGAAATGGGCTGATGGGGAGGGGTAAGGACTTGAGGTGGGCTGAAGGAGGGGTTAGGACTGGTAATGGGCTATGGGGGGCTAGGACTGGAAATGGGCTGATGGGGTTAAGACTGGAGGTGGGCTGATGGGGTTAGGACTGGTAATGGGCTGTGGGCTGTTGGGGGGGGGTTAGGACTGGTAATGGTCTATGGGGGGGTAGGACTGATAATGGGCTATGGGGGGGCTAGGGCAGGAAATGGGCTGATGGGGTTAGGACTGGTAATGGGCTGTGGGCTGTTGGGGGGGTTAGGACTGGTAATGGGCTATGGTGGGGTTAAGACTGGTAATGGGCTGTGGGCTGATGGGGGCTGTCTGGTGGGCTATGGGGGGGTTAGGACTGATAATGGGCTATGGGGGGGCTAGGACAGGAAATGGGCTGATGGGGAGGGGTTAGGACTTGAGGTGGGCTGATGGAGTTAGGACTGGTAATGGGCTGTGGGTTGATGGGGGGGGTTAGGACTGGCAATGGGCTATGGGGGGCTGACTGGAAATGGGCTGATGAGGTTAGGACTGGAAGTAGGCTGATAGGGGGTTAGGACTGGTATTGGGTTATAGGGGGTGCTTAAACTGAAAATGGGGTGATGGGGGGTTAGGACTGGAAGTGGGTTGATGGGGGGGGCTAGGACTGGTATTGGGTTGGGGGGTTGCTAGGACTGGAAATGGGCTGATGGGGGGCTAGGACTGGAAATGGGCTGATGCAGGGACTAGAAGGGAATGGATGCTGGGTGAGGCTGGAACTAGAAGGGAGCTGATGTTGGGGGAGGATTAGAATGGGATGGGGCTGGGAGAGTAAAATGGAGAGGGGAAAAATATTTAAGAACATAAGATATGCCATACTGGGTCAGACCAAGGTCCATCAAGCCCAGTATTCTGTTTCCAACAGTGGCCAATCTAGGTCATATGTACCTAGCAGTTTCCCCAAGAGACACAAGTTCCACAATGCTTGTACTGGGTCAAGCATTGATATCTTCGGTCACTTCTTAATAATGGTTTATGGACCTTTCCTCCAGGAACTTGTCCAAACCTTTTTTAAACCCAGCTACACTAACAGCCTTTACTACATCCTCCGGTAACAAATTCCAGAGTTTGATTACACGTTGAGTGAAAAAATATTTTCTTTAATTAGTCTTTAAATAGTTTACCCTGTAGCTTCATTGCATGTCCCCTAGTCTTTCTATATTCTGATAACGTAAACAATCGATCTACGTTTACCTGTTCCACTCCGTTCATTAATTTATAGACTTCTATCATATCTCCCCTCAGCCGTCTCTTTTCCAGGTTAAAGAGCCCTAACCTTTTTAGCCTTTCTTCAAAGGAGTATCCTTCCATCCCCTTTACCATTTTGGTGGCTCTTCTCGGTACCTTTTCTAAAATCGCTATATCCTTTTTAAGATACGGCGACCAGAATTGCACACAATATTCAAGGTGCGGTCTCACCATGGAACGATATAGAGGCATTATAATATCTTTGGTTTTATTTTCCATTCCTTTCCTTATCATACCTAACATTCTATTTGCTCTCTTGGCCGCCACTGCACACTGGGCCGAGGGTTTTAACATGGTATCCACAATGACGCCTAAATCTTTTTCCTGGGTGGTGGTTCCTAATGTGGAACCTTGCATCGTGTAACCATAGTTTGGGTTGTTCTTCCCTAGGTGCATAACCTTGCACTTGTCCACATTAAATTTCATCTGCCATTTTGATGCCCAGTCTTCCAATTTATCAAGATCCTCTTGCAATTTTTCACAATCCTCTTGGGTTTTAACAACTTTAAATAGTTTTGTGTCATCTGCAAATTTGATAACCTCACTCGTTATTCCACTTTCCAGGTCATTTATGAATATGTCAAAAAGCAGCGGACCCAGCACAGATCCCTGGGGTACACCACTATTCACCTTTCTCCATTGGGAAAATTGGCCATTTAGCCCTACCCTCTGCTTTCTATCTTTTAACCAGTTCCTGGTGTGGGAGGGATGAAAAATCTACAATTGGCCGGGTATTGGGAGAGTAAGTGGGGATTGAGGATGGAGGGGTAAAATTTGAGTGGATGAAATAGGAATGAGGAAAGAGCAAAAGGAGAAAGATTAGTATGTTAAAGCAGATGTAGAGAGAATGGAAAAAAACTAGGAGAGAAGAAAGGACAAATGGACAGCAGATGATGGACAGTTTGCGGAAGACACGAAGAAACCAGAAGAAGGTGGCTGGAGCAATTGCAGCTGAAAAAAATGCACAAAAGGTAGAAAAATATCTCTTTATTTTGAATTTATTAATTGGAATATGTCAGCTCTGGGAAATGTGCATCATTAACATCTGCGCTTTGTTTAGTACAAGAGGAAATTAATTTATAGTTTTATTTCTACAGTGTTGTACATTCCAAGTTTGGCTTTTGGGGTTCCCAGTTTAATTATTGTCTTCCTATTTCTAAATTGTGATTCCTTGTTTGGTGATGGTCTATGTTCTGCATGTGTAATTGAGCTGAGGTATTCTGTTTATGTAATACCTATTTGACATTGCCACTTGTTCTCTTTCCCCAGTAGGTCATGTATTGTTGTTCTCTGAAATGTATTGGTTTAATATTTGCAGTGTTGCCTTTTGATAGGTAGGGTATGGTGCTTTGTGAGTCCTGGTAGTGCTGTTAGGGTACGGCGGGTTTGCTATGGGTTCTAAATGGGCAGTGTTTGTAGTAGTTCCTAATGTGTCTGGCGGTTGGCACTGGATTATAGTAATGTAGAAATCTTTTAGTCTTTCTTTATCCATACACTCATTAAGAGGCATGTTTACTAAAAGTTAGTATATGGTAACATTATGCAAATATTTATGCAAATGAGGCATCTTATGCAAATGTGGCCCCGCACCGAGTCTCCGCACATGGCCCCGCACCCCCTTTGGGCCGCCCCTGAGTCCTACTATTGTAATCTGTGAACTATCATTAAAACCATTTACAGTACCTGAAGACTAGCGAATAGCCAATGTAACACCAAGGGGCTTGTTTACAAAGTCGCAGTAGCAGCTTTCGCCCGATATCGGAGCCACGGCTCCATTGAATTCAATGGGGCCGCAGCTCCGATATTGGCCGGAGGGTACTACCGTGGCTTTGTAAACAAGCCCCCAAGTTTTAAAAAGGGCACAAGGGGTGATCTGGGAAATTACAGACCAGTGAGCCTGATGTCAGTACCGGGCAAAATTGTAGAAACCATTATAAAGAACAAAATTACTGATCCTGCGGATAGCTGTGGTTTAATGGGAGAAAGCCAACATGGATTTAACCAAGGAAGGTCTTGTCCTACTAATCTGTTAAATTTATTTTGAAGGTGTAAATAAACAGGTAGTCAAAGGTGAGCTGGTTGGTATAGTGTATTTGGATTTTCAGAAAGCCTTTGACACAAGGTCCCTCATGAGAAATTCTTGGGATAGGAGGCAGTGTGCTATTGTGAATCAGGAACTGGTTAAAAGATAGAAAGCACAGAGTAGGACTAAATGGCCAATTTTCTGAATGGAGAAATGTGAATAGTGGCAAACCCCAAGGACCTGTGCTGGAAATGGGAATAACGAGTGAGGTGATCAAATTTGCAGATGACACAAAATTATTCAAAGTTGTTAAAACCCAAGAGGATTGTGAAAATTTGTAAGAAGACCTTAATAAATTGGAAGACTGGACATTCAAATGGAAGATGAAATTTAATGGTGACAATTACAAAGTTTTATGCACCTAGGAAAGAACATCCCAAACTATGGTTACATGATGGTTGCCACATTAGGAACTACCAACCAGGAAAAAGATTTAGGCATCATTGTGGATAACTCATTGAAACTCTCTACCCAGTGTGCAGCGGCAGCCAAGAAAGCAAATAGAATGCTAGAAATCATAAGGAAAGGAATGGAGAATAAAATCAAGGCTCTGTGTCATTCCATGGTGCGACTGCACCTTGAATATTGTTGTGCAATTCTGGTCGCTGTAACGTATTTATTTATTTAATAGTTTTTTTTAAAATACTGCTTTATCATTTCAGTCAAAGTGATTTACATTGTAACTTAAACTTCATAATGTACATTAAACAGGGATATTGATAACTTGGGTTTTTCTGAGGCAATGGAGAGTTAAGTGACTTGCCCAGGGTCATCTTAAAAATGATATAGCGGAATTAGAAAAGGTACAGAGAAGAGCCACCAAAATGGTAAAGGAGATGGATGGATACCCCTATGAGGAAAGGCTTAAAAGTTAGGGCTCTTCATTTTGGAAAAGAGACGGCTGTGGGGAGATACAAGAGAAGTCTATAAATAGAGTGGAATGGGTAAACGTAGATCGGTTGTTTACACCATTAAAAAGTAGAAAGACTAGGGGACATACAGTGAAATTACAATGTATCCCATTTAAGACTAATAAGAGAAAATAGTTTTACTTAATGAGTAATCAAACTCTGGAATTCCTTACCAGAGGATGTGGTAAAAGCCGTTAGTGTGGCTAGGTTTAGAAAAGGTTTGGACAAGTTCCTGGAGGAAAAGTCCATAAGCATTATTAAAGAGGACCTAGGAAATCCACTGCTTTCCCCAGGACAAACGTTGTGGAACCTGTTTGTCTTTTTGGGAACCTGCTAAGTACTTGTGACCTGGATTGGCCACTGTTGGAAACAAGATACTGGGCTTGATGGAACTTGGTGTGACCCAGTATGGCATATCTTATGTTCTTATGGTTTTCAGTACCATCTTTACACTGACTCTCAGATCTACCTCTCTACACCTAAAATCTCTCCAGCAATCCAGGTTCAGATTTTTGCCTTCCTATCTGACATTGCTGCCTGGATGTCTTAAGAACATAAGAACATAAGACATGCCATACTGGGTCAGACCGAGGTCCATCAAGCCCAGTATCCTGTTTCCAACAGTGGCCAATCTAGGTCATACGTACCTAGCAGTTTCCCAAAAAGACACAAGTTCCACAATGCTTGTACTGGGTCAAGCATTGATATCCTGGGTCCCTTTTTAATAGTGGTTTATGGACCTTTCCTCCAGGAACTTGTCCAAACCTTTTTTAAACCCAGCTATACTATCAGCCCTTACCACATCCTCCGGTAACAGATTCCAGAGTTTGATTACACGTTGAGTGAAAAAATATTTTCTCTTATTTGTCTTAAATAGTTTACCCTGTAGCTTCATTACATGTCCCCTAGTCTTTCTATATTCTGATAGCGTAAACAATTCATCCACGTTTATCTGTTCCACTCCATTCATTAATTTATAGACCTCTATCATATCTCCCCTCAGCCGTCTCTTTTCCAGGCTAAAGAGCCCTAACCTTTTTAGCCTCTCTTCATAGGAGTAGCCTTCCATCCCCTTCACCAATTTGGTGGCTCTTCTCTGTACTTTTTCTAATAACGCTATGTCCTTTTTAAGATACGGTGACCAGAATTGCACACAATATTCAAGGTGCGGTCGTACCATGGAGCGATACAGAGGCATTATAATATCCTTTGTTTTATTCTCCATCCCTTTCCTTATGATACCTAGCATTCTGTTTGCTTTCTTGGCCGCCGCTGCACACTGGGTGGAGGGTTTTAACATGTTATCCACGATGACCCCTAAATCTTTTTCCTGGGTGGTGGCTTCTAATGTGGAGCCTTGCATCGAGTAACTATAGTGTGGGTTGTTCTTTCCTAGGTGCATGACTTTGCACTTGTCCACATTAAATTTCATTTGCCATTTGGATGCCCAGTCTTCCAATTTATCCAGGTCCTCCTGCAGTTTTCCACTTTCCTCTTGGGTCTTAACAGCTTTAAACAGTTTTGTGTCATCTGCAAATTTGATAACCTCACTCGTTATTCCCTTTTCCAGGTCATTTATGAATATGTCAAAAAGCAGCGGACCCAGTACAGATCCCTGGGGTACTCCACTATTCACCTTTTTCCATTGGGAATATTGGCCATTTAGCCCTACTCTCTGCTTTCTATCTTTTAACCAGTTCCCGATCCACAATAGTACACTGCCTCCTATCCCATGACTTTTTAGCTTTGCCAAAAGTCTCTGATGGGGGACCTTGTCAAAAGCTTTCTGAAAATCCAGATACACTATATCAACCGACTCACCTTTGTCTACCTGTTTATGCACACCTTCAAAAAAACATATCAGATTTGTAAGACAAGATCTTCCTTGTCTAAAGCCATGTTGGCTGTCTCCCATTAGGCCATGACTATCTACATGCTGCGTAATTTTGTTCTTTATGATGGTTTCTACCATTTTCCCTGGTACTGACGTCAGGCTCACCGGTCTGTAATTTCCCGGGTCACCCCTGGAACCCTTTTTAAAAATTGGTGTTACGTTGGCGACCCTCCAATCTTCAGGTATTAGAGATGATTTTAATGAAAGTTCACAGATTACCAATAGCAGGTCTGCAATCTCATATTTCAGTTCTTTCAACACTCTGGGATGTATACCATCCGGTCCAGGTGATTTGCTACTATTCAGTTTATCAAATAGTTGTAATATATCTTCCCGGTGTAGCGATATTTCTCTCAATTCCTCTGCAGTATCACCTTTAAATACCACTTCAGTCTTGGGTAACATCCCAACATCTTCCTCAGTAAAGACCGAAGCAAAGAATTCATTCAGTCTCTCCGCTATAGCCTTGTCTCCTCTTACTGCCCCTTTTACCCCTCTATCATCTAACGGTCCAATTGACTCTCTCACAGGCCTTTTGCTACGAATGTACTTGAAAAAGTCTTTATTTCGTGTTTTTGCTTCCGCAGCAAGTTTCTTTTCAAATTCCCGCTTTGCCTGCCTTATCAATGCTTTGCATTTAACTTGCCAGTGCTTGTGCTGTTTCCAGTTTTCATCATTTGGCTCTTTTTTTCCATTTCCTGAAGGTTGCTTTTTTGGCAGCAACAGCCTCTCTGACCTCACCTTTAAACCATGCTGGCAGTTTTTTGGACTTTCTCCCACTCTTCTTAATGCGTGGAATACAGCTGGTCTGGGCTTCGAGGATAGTAGTTTTAAATAACGCCCAAGCTTGCTGTAAGTCTTTAACCTTTGGAACCGCTCCTTTTAGTTTTTTCCTAACTATATTCCTCATTCTATCATAGTCTCCCTTTTGAAAGTTAAAAGGTAGTACTGTGGATTTCTTTACTATTTGTTCTCCAATAATTAAATCAAACATGATCATATTATGGTCACTATTGCCAAGTGGTCCCAACACCCTTATTTCTTGCACCAGATCTGGCGTTCCACTAAGGACTAGGTCCAGTATGGCTTCCCCTCTGGTCGGTTCATGAACCAGCTGCTCCAAGAAGCAGTCATTTATTCCATCTAGAAACTTTATCTCTTTAGTTTGTCCTGCCGTGACACTGACCCAGTCGATACCGGGGTAATTGAAATCACCCATTATTACTACTCTGTTGTGACTTTTGTTAGCTTCTGTGATTTCTTTGAGCATTTCATCATCCATTTGTTCATTCTGGCCAGGCGGTCGATAGTACACCCCCACTGCCATCACCTTCCCCTTCATAAGTGGAATTTCAATCCATAGAGATTCTACAGCAAATTTTGTTCCCTGCAAAACTTTAATCCTTTCTGACTCAATGCCCTCTCTAACATAGAGCGCAAACCCCTCCACCAATTTGATCAGCTCTATCATTACGATATAGTTTGTATCCAGGTATCACAGTGTCCCACTGGTTATCCTCCTTCCACCATGTCTCTGAGAGTGCAATCATATCTAACCTCTCATTTAGTGCCATATATTCTAACTCTCCCATCTTATTGTTTAGACTTCTAGCATTGGCATACAAGCATTTTACCATTGGCATACAAGCATTGTCACCATTTGAAATTGAACATGGCCGAAACCAAGCTTTTTATTTTTCCCCCTAAACCCATCTCCCTCCTTCCTCCTTTCTCTGTGGATAGCTCTCTACTCCTCCCTGTTTCCTCAGCTCGCAATCTTGGGGTCGTCTTTGACTCCTCATTCTCCAGACACATCTAACTGATAGCTAAAACCTGTGAGAGTGCAATCATATCTAACCTCTCATTTAGTGCCATATATTCTAACTCTCCCATCTTATTGTTTAGACTTCTAGCATTGGCATACAAGCATTTTACCATTGGCATACAAGCATTGTCACCATTTGAAATTGAACATGGCCGAAACCAAGCTTTTTATTTTTCCCCCTAAACCCATCTCCCTCCTTCCTCCTTTCTCTGTGGATAGCTCTCTACTCCTCCCTGTTTCCTCAGCTCGCAATCTTGGGGTCGTCTTTGACTCCTCATTCTCCAGACACATCTAACTGATAGCTAAAACCTGTTGCTTCTTTCTCTATAACATCAGCAAAATTCACCCCTTCCTTTCTGAACATCCTAATAAGACACTTATCTACTCATTAATGCCCTCCCGTTTAGTCTTTTGCAACCTCATCCTTGCTGGTCTCCCTCTGATCGGGGGTCGAGCTGTAGGAAAAAAAACCTTAATTGCTGGCAGCCGGCATCGCGGAATTTAAATGGAGCCACGGTGCCATGGCAACATGACGCCATGGTGCCGCTGCTGCATTTAAAAGCCTGACTGAGCTATCCGGGCAGTGCCTGTATGTGCAGGCTGGGACTGAATCGCAGTCCTGGCCTGCACGTACATGCCTGATCATGATTCTAATCCCGTGGGGCTAGACGTGCCCAACGGAATTAGAATCACTCTCCCCTTTGTACGTCCGGCTCAGACTGGACGTACAAATGGAATGTATGTGTGGGTCAGAATCAAGCCATATGTGATAGGGAGCAAGTGGGACTTGATGAGTAAAGGAGTAACATGGTCAAATCTTGAGGCATGATGTAATAGTCGTATGGAAATATTTTGAATGGACTGTAGTCGACGAAGCTGATACTTTGGAAGACCCAAGTAAATGGTGTTGCAGTAATCCAATTTTGAAATTACCAAAGATAGAAGCAATGTATCTAAAAATGATGAAGGGAGAACAGAACAAATGGAATGAATCTGGCGCAGGGTAAAGAAACAGTGTTTCGCTAAGGAGTTGATATATCTGTACAGTGTTCCGTTTGCCTTATAGAGCTATACAAATGATCAGAAGTAGTAGTTAAAGTTGTGTAATATTTCTATTTCTTCTCCATCAAGGAATTATTAATTTTGCCAGTTATCAAAATCTTTGTGGTCTTCATGTTAAAGTGCAGGCCCATTTTAAGACTATTTCTTGATCGTGATATGCAGATGTTTCAGATAACCTTCGCTGTGCAGATGATACTACGTTATTGGCTGAAAGTGAAGACGGTTGATGAGTCTTTCACTACTCTTTCCTATTTGGTTGACTTCATACAGTCTTGCTTCTCTGATTATTTGTAAGGTATATAAATTAAACAGGTATGGGAAAAGTATATAGTCTTGCATACACCTTTGCTGATTTTAAACCATTCTGTTTCTCCTTGTTCTGTTCGAACTGTTGCTTCTTGACCAATGTAAAGATTATACATGAGAACTATCAGGTGTTCTGATTTACTCATGCTTCTTCATGTGACCCAGAGTTTTCATGATTTATATAGTCAAAGGCCTTGTAGTCAATAACACACCCATCAATATCTTTTTGATATTCTTTTGTCTTTTCAAGGCTTCATCTCACATCCTCGGTGAAGTCTTTTTGTTCCTCGCCCTTTCCTGAACTCTGCTTGCACTTCAGGTAGTTCTCTTGCCAGGTATGGTTGTAGTCTTTACTGAATGATCTTGAGTAGAATCTTGTTGACGTGTGAGATCAGAGCAACTGTGCAGTAATTTCCAGTCAGTCAGATCATCTTTTTTTCAGTATTGGTATGCCATGATGCCTTTCAAATTTCCTTGTAAGTATTGTAATAGCTGCATCTGATCTCTGTAATACTTCAGTGGGAATGCCATCAATGCCTAGTGCTTTGATCATGCTTTCAATGCTGCTTCAGCTTCTTCTTTCTTCATCAATGGTTCCTCATTATAAGGTGGAGGTTGAAACAACTGTTGATCTACTTTATCTTTATGGAATAATGACTGTCTGTTCTTTCCACCTTTTCTTGGTCTTCTCAGCATCATTTAACATGGATCCTTGAGCATCATTTACCATTCCAGTTTTGAAACTGGCATTTTCTCTTTAACTCTTGTAACTTTGGGAAAGCTGATCTTGTTCTTCCTCTGATGGTTTCTGATTCTATGTCTTTCATATATCATTGTAGCACTTCTCTTTGTCTCATATTTCTGCATGTTGGGAATCTCTTAAGTTCCATGATTACCTCTCTTTCTCCTCAGGCTTTGGTTTCTCTGCATTTCTGAGCAATTTCCAGAGTTTCTTTGGTCATCCATTTTGGCCATTTTTGCTTTTTCACCTTTCCAGAGACTTTGTTTGAGTACAACCTTCTTGATGTCACGCCATAACTCTTCTGGTTCTCTGTCATTTGTATGCAAAGCAATGAATCGATTTTGCAGGCAGTCTTTACATTCCGGTGGTATATTTTCAAGATCATATTTTGCTACATTCATAAGTGGTTTGCTGTTTTTCAGCTTTAGCTTGAGTTTGTGTACTAGTAGTTGGTGATCGGTACCACAGTCAACTCCAGGTTTTGTCTTTGTTGATGTTATTGAGCTTTTCCAACCTTGACTTTCACAGATGTAGTCAATTTGATTTTTGTGCAATCCACTGGGTGAATCCATGTGTATATTCACAGCTTGTGTTGCTGGAAGAAGGTTTTTGAGACAAATAGAATTCTGCAAGACCAACGATCTATCAGTCTTTCTTCAGCTTAATTTCTATTGCTAAGTTTATATTTACCAACCACTTTCCTCCTCCTTTGTTGCCAGCTTTGGAATTTAGTCATCCATGACTATAAGGATATCTTGTTTGCATGTTCTGTTAATATCAGCTGGTACTTGATCATAGACATGATGAACTTATGCAGCTGTTGTTGGGGTATATACCCCCCCTTCCCCCATAGTCTCATAATCTCCTTTTGATTAAGATGCAAGTGAAAGATCTGAGCCATGAGTGAAATATAGATTGTTCTTAATATTTTGGCTGAGATTGAGAACATGTATGATATCATGGTGTAAAACCCTGCTATTCAACCCCATCGGGGACATGGATTGCATTACAACCATTGCCAAATGAGAAGGATAAATCTTCTGAAAAGAAAAAAAAAGTACATAGATTCTTTAACCATGCTCAAGAAGTTGAACTCGGAAGTTTTTTTAAGCAATTTGGTTTGAGTCATGCACACACATCATAAAGTGAAATCACGTTGCTATTAAATACAAGGTACATTTGCAAGATCTGAGACCTTTTTTTCCAAACTAGACCTCAGTGAAATAATTATCACCATTTTTCATATATTTTGTATTACAGTGATATCTTAAGCAGACTTTGAGGATAATGTGTAGTCTCCTTTTACACCTGTAAGCTCATTTGTTTCCTCACAGATACAAAATGCTCACTGACTTTTCACGTGCTAGATACGTGTTACTCTTAGGTATCACAAAATGAAATCATGCTTTTTCTTTCCCTAATCTAAGCCCTCTCCATTTATTCTGCATGGGGGGAGCAGTTTTCAGAAGTGCATTTTTATTCTTGTAAACATAGGTTTCCACTTACAAACCTTTGAGGTTAATCCTCACCCTGTATTGCAGGAACTAGCATAAGTATCTTATTGCTCTAACTTACCCCTTAGCCATCAGTAGCTCTGTGTGCGTGAGTATATATATTTATATCTATAGTAATAATATATGTGTGTATCTATAAAACTCTCTAGTAAAAAAAAATAATTCAATTATTGCATTAGAAATTTATAATCTTGTTGGGAGGGGGTACTTTTTCATGCTTTTATATTTTTATAGTCCTGTAACGTCCTTTTTTGGATTAGTGTAATAAAAAGCTTTCTGCTGTATTCTCTTTTTGAGGGTTTGAACTTCAGTTTCGACTGGGCCCAACTTTGCAAGGGAAGCCAATTACTGTTCATACAAATTACCCAGCGCCTGGAGAGGCTTTCATTCACCGTAAGTTCAGAACGCTTCAGTGGCACAATCCAACTGGGAGAGAAGATGATTCGGACAAATACTGTAAACTCGACCTCGAGATAGCAGGATCATTCCAGTACTACTTCTGTCAGGAGTAAGTCATTTCCTTCTGCATGTGTTTGCAGCTAAGTGAAATAGTATTATAGATCAATGGATGAAGTGAACTGAACTGTAGCAAAGTGTCCCAACTGTTATAAGAGAAAATTCACCTAGTCAAGAGGCAGAAAACAATGCACTTATTGAAATGGGTATAGATCAAATGCAAAGTTCATTCTGAAGCTGAAAGCATCTGTTTGCTTTGAATTAAGCCAATTAATAGGTACCATCCTTCCAAACAAAATGCAAGGGGTTTTTGTGGCGGGGAGTAGGGACAGGGAGAATTTCTTGTAAATACCGGCAGCACCTGTAACTGGCATTGGCTCTGCTGGAGATTTACAGCTCTGGTCCTTGTTTTCTGCAGTTGATGCAGTTTTCTGAAAATGTTGTTGTTTTCCTTTTTTTCAGTTCCAACTTGTCCTTGCTTTGTCAATGTTTGTTCAAAACGAGATACAACACATAAGAAAACATAAGGAAAGCCATGCTGAGTCAGACCATGGTCCATTGAGCCTAGTATCCCTTCTGACAGTGGTTGGTCCGGGTCACAAGTACCAGGCAGATCCCAAAAATGTAGATCCGTTTCCCATGATTCATTTCCAGGAATGAGGAGTAGCTCCCTTAAGTCTACCTAGCTAATCCATTTTTTTATGATTTTCTTCCTCTAGGAAACTGTCCAGTCCTCTTGGATCCTGCCATATTGGATGCCTTGACCACATTTTCCAGCAGTAGATTCAATGGCTTAATTATGCCCTGCATAAAACAGAACTTCCTACGATTACTTTTCAATCTGTTGGTCATTAGTTTCATGGAATATCCTCTTGTTTTTGTGTTTCATAGCCATTCCCTATTTAACCGTTCCACACCGCTCAGAATTTTAAAATTTCTATCATGCCCCCTCTGTCATTTTTTCTCCCTAACCCATTTAGTTTCTGCTCATAAGAGTGGTGCTCCATCCTCTTGGTCATGTTTGTTGACCTTTTCTGAACTTTTTCAAGCTGCATTATATCCTTTATGAAATAGATCTTTAACGTGAATACTGTGTACAGTTATGGCCGACCCATCAAGGACCTATGAGAGGCATAATTCTACTGTTATGTTCTCTATCTCTTTTTTGATAATAAAATGCTGTATATACACTTCAACATAATGTGACAAGAATATCAGATTAAAACTAGAAACACAATAAGCATGAAACTTAAAATAATCCAATCATAGAAACCCACAAATAGTGTAGCCAAACAAGTCATAAATACAATGGTTAGAGCAGAGAACCAGAGAAGCTGGAGTTCAAGTCCCACCTCTCCCACTGATGCTCCTTGTTACCTTGGGAAAGTCACTTGACCCTTCATTGCCTCAGGTACAAAACTTATGTTTGAAAGCCCCTTGGGCAGGTACAGTCAGGCAGGGTTTTGAGGTCTGGTGTGGAGAGGTGGGGGGTAGCCCCCTTACAGCCTCTGTTCCCCACATTTTGTCCTTCCTGCAGAAGGGTGTGAATCTCTGTGATTGCAAGCGGCAGCCTTGGCTTATTACTGAGAGCGTCTGCAGGGTGCCCTTTATTGGCGCGCTCGGATGTGGTGCAGTTCTTGAAGGGGGTGATAGATCTTTGGCCCCCTGTGCAGTTGGTGGTTCCCAAGTAGGACCTTGAATTATTTGCTCTGGGTTTTGTCGGCTCTTTCTTTTGAACTGCTGTGTCGGACTTTGCTCAAGGATTTAACCCCAAAGGCCATGTTTCTGGTTGTGATCTGTACAGCAAGATACTTTTCAGAGCTGCAAATCCTCTCTAGTACAGAGTCCTTCCTTCAGTTTACAGAGGTAGGCATCTCGATTTGCATGGTTCTGTCCCTTTTCCCCGAGGTGGTCTTGGCTTTTCATATCAGTTAGGTGGTAAATCTGCCTTCCAGACAGAGAGGATTGTCAGGAAGACTTTCAGATGTTTCATCAATTAGATGTGCGCAGAATCCTGCTTCATTGCTTGGGGTGACTAATGCCTTTCATGGGTCTGGATTCCCCTCACTATTTAATTGAGGCTGGTGTTGCCATTAGTTTTTTATGTTTGGTTTTGTTGTTTGTGGATGATCCCTTGGATGAGAGGGCACCCTCCTCCCCATGGGGATTCCCTTTTATTATAGCAATTATTTTCAAGTCCATAAACACTATCAAGAAAACACTTACTACTTTTTTTCTTTCTTTAATATTCTGCTTTAAAAGCATTTCTCCTGCTTCTCTTTATTTAAAAATTCTTATCCTTCACCATGAACACCTTACTTAATGTGCACACATACCTACATTTAATATGCTGCCGC
The DNA here is from genome assembly GCA_033557465.1 of Ichthyophis bannanicus. Taxonomy (NCBI): domain Eukaryota; kingdom Metazoa; phylum Chordata; class Amphibia; order Gymnophiona; family Ichthyophiidae; genus Ichthyophis; species Ichthyophis bannanicus. Next base: position 109,469,948 of record CM066040.1, read on the forward strand.
TGCAAACTCCATTCTTTCAAGGAAAAAAGTCCCTTATCTGGACTCAGTGTTTTCTAGTGCTGTTCCATTTCACAAACTCTTCCACTGCCATGTCAGCTCTCTTCACCTCCATTTGGCATTACTTCTTGAGTCATAGACCTAAGGAGCCGATGAGACCGCCGCTACATGCAGGGAGGGCCGTATATTCTCAGAACTTTACACTAAGTTCTAAGTTCCTGGAGAGCTTTTTCTGAACCAGTGACATGCAATGTTGTTGCCTACTTGTGTGCCTGATCAGTCCTGCTGTCTATGGAAAATGCCTGTTACAAGTTGGCAACAATGCTTTATAAGATATTGACCATTTCACCCTTATCCAGATGTTTAACACTTTCAAAAATCTAATATTGAAGATCGGTACGGAAAGACTTCCTTTTGCTAAATCCATGTTGGTTCTGCCCCATTAAAACATTTCTATTAGTGCGGTCAGTACTTTTGTTTCTCAGAATAGATTCTGTCAGTTTCTCTGTACTGACATCAGGCTCATTGGTCTGTAGTTTCCCGGATCACCACGGAGCCCTTTTTAACAATTGGCATTTTGTTAGTCAGTTTTGATTCTTTTAATGATAGATCTACAATTTCGTTTTTGAGTTTTTTTGGTCCTTGTTTGTTACTTTTTTTTATTTATTTGCTTTGTTGCAGTTTCTCAATCCATTTCTGAAGTATCCCCTAGCCCAGGCTTCAAGGGCTGGGAACAGGCTAGATTTTCGAGATAACCCTAATGAGATTATATTTGCATTCAGTGGAGGTAATATGCTTGCAGATCTCTCTCATGCATATTCATTAGGGATATTCTGAAAATCTGGCCTGTTTGCAGCCCTTAAAGCCTGAATTTAGATGGGCCTGCCTTAGCCAGTCTGGCTTTCAGAATATCCACAATGCTTCTCAAATTGATGGCAATGTCCATAGAGATGGTGCCATGGGTGTGTGCTCACATGTAGCCTCTCCAGTGGTCCTTGTTGACTCTGTGGTCTCTGAGTTCTCAGGAATTCGCATGTAGGCTCACACTCCCAATAATGATGACCAGCCTGTGGTGGTGGCAGCAGCCCTGTCATCTGATGAAGGGCATACTCCTGGACGATTTCTCTTGGATCCTGCTAATAACAGATGCCAGACTCTCTGGCTGGGGGGCTCATTGCCAAGACAGTATGGCTCAGGGCTGTTTGAACCACAGGAAAGCAGTATGGTCTATTAAATGCCTCGAGGCGAGGGCCATCAGGATGGCTCTTTTGAGTTTCCGGCCCATAGTCAAGGTTTGAGTGTGTTTCGGACAATGCCACATCAGTGGCTTATGTCAATCATCAAGGCAGCATGAAGAATGCTGGGGTAGCCTTGGAGATGGCTCTTCTTTTTGCCTGGGTGCAGAAGAACCTCCTAGCCTTGTCAGCTCAGCACCTTGCTGAGGTGAACAGTGTGGAGCCGTCAATCTCTGGATCCTGGAGAGTGGGAGTTGACTCGGGATGTTTCAGTCGATTCTGCACTTCTGGGGCTGCCCTGAAATGGATCTGATGGCAAACCACTCCAATGCTAAAGTTTGCCGCTTCTTCAGTCATCACATGGAGGCGAGGACTGAGGACATTGATGCCCTGGCCCAGTCTTGTTCAAGTCAGCACCTGCTGTATGTGTTTCCTCTATGGCCCCTAGTGGAGCATGTGATTTGGCGTATAGAATGCCACCCGGGCAGCATTAGCCGAGGAGAGCATGGTTCAGAGACCTGATGTGACTCCTGCAGGTGCCTCCTCTTCAGTTGCCTCTGTCTTAGGGCCTATTGTGGCAGGGACCAATCATCCTGGAGAACCTGATACCCTTCTCACTTATGGCTTGGCTCGTGAAAGGAGACGGCTAGCATATAAGGGCTATTCTGCAGTGCTGGTCTTCATTCTGCTCAGAGCCTAGAGGAGGCCTACCAAGCTAACATACAGTACGTGTGGATTTGGTGCCTCTTTGAGTGAGTGGTGTGGTGCTCGGCAGTTGGCTCCTGAGGCAGCCAAGGTGCCATATCTGTTAACATTCTACAGGATGGACTGGCCTTCCCCTTAGCTCCCTGAAGGTTGAGGTGGCAGCTTTGGCCTGTTTCCAAGGTCCAGTGCCTGGTAAGTCTCTGGCCTTGCACCTGGACATCTCATGCTTTCTCCAGGGGGTATGGCATCTGCGTCTTCCTCTCTGGTCTGTGACTCCTTCCTGGGATCTGTGTTTGGTGCTCAGGGCCCTGATGGCGGCACACCTTTGAATGATTTAACGCTCGAGATGGTCTTCTTGGTCGCGATTTGTTATGCAAGGCGGATTTCTGAGCTGCAGGCTCTGTCTTGCCGAGATCTGTCCTTTTCAAAGGAGACTGTTTCCATTTGGCCTATGCCTTCTTTCTTGCCTAAGGTCCTTTCTGCCTTTCACGTAAACCATCTCCAAGGAGCAGTGTCAGGGGAAAGATAAGTATTGTCACTTTCTGGATGTCCAGAAGGTGCTTCTCCGGTACTTAGAGGTTACAAATTCCTTTTGTAAGATCCACCATCTTTTTGTGCTGTTTGCTGGCCTGCACAAGGGTAACACTGTGGCTAAGTCGACCTTGGGGCACTGGATTAAGAAAGCTTTTGCCTTGATGTATCTGTTACAGAACTGATTGGTTCCGGAGGGTTTGTGCGCCCATTCTACCCAAGTACAGGCGTCCTCGTAGATGGAGCGGAGCTTGGTAACCCCAGCAGACATTTGTCGGGCAGCAATATGGGCATGACTTTCCACTTTTGTCGAGCATTACCGCTTAGATGTCCATGCGAGGGTGGATATGGCCTTTGGCTCAAGGGTTTTATGAGCTGCTATGTCTTCTTCCCCCCGCCCAGTGGAGTTTTAGATTTGGTACATCCCCATTGTCTGGACTAGTCTAGCAGGATGATATGGAAGGTTACATTTTACTTACCAGTTAATATCCTTTCCTTGAGTCCTGCTAGACCAGTCCAGGGCCTAGAACTATATTGCTCTATTCTTCTGCTGCAGTATCCTTGAGTCCGCTATGATTTTTGTACTGTACTTGACTTTGCAGGTTCCTCATCTACTGCCAGGCATATGTTTATGCTTTCGTGTACATAGTTCTCTACTGTTGATTACTTATTGTTGCCCATGGTTGAGGTTGTGTGAGGCTTGCCATGTTTCTCCCATATGCTTTGGGATAAATAATGAAGGGACCTATAGTGGCTGCGGCGAATAGTGGCATGGGAGTGTTGTCATTGAAACCCTGGCTTTGATTGTTTTTTTTTTTTGTCTCCACCAATCTGCTTGTAAGGGAACACTTGTCTGGACTAGTCTAGCAGGGCTCAAGGATAGGACATTAACTGGTAAATAAAATGTCATCTTTCACCTCAAATGTATCCATGATAACAGTAGTTAGGTCTCCTTCAACCTTCTTTTAATGAGTAGAATACATTTGGTCTGGGCTTCCAAAATGGTATTTTTAAGCAATGTCCATGCCTCATGCAAACTTTTAACCCACTCATGAACACACCATGCCGTTCTTGATATTATTAAGACTCTATTCTTTTCTATGTAATTATCTCATGTATATAGTTTACCCCGGTTCTCCAAGTTTGTACTCCTGTTCGATGTAAACCAAACAGCTTGTTGTTATGGTCTTTATGTTATAATGTAAACCGCGCTGATGCCGAATAGTGCGGTATATAAGAACTTGTAATAAATAAATAAATAAATAACCTTTTGAAATATAGAAAATGAAGGCAGATAAAGACCATACAGCCTATCCAGACTGCCCAACTGTACCAACTACTAAGCTCTACAAGCTCTTCCTCTCCTTTAGGGATCCTCTGTGCTTGTTCCATGTTTTCTTGAATTCAAATACATTTCTTATCTCCATCACCTCTACTAGGAGGCTGTTTCATTCATCTACCATCCTTTTCCATAGAGAAGTATTCAGATTTACTCCCAAGTCTGTCACCTTATGACTTTCATTCTGTACCATTCAACTGAAAGAGGACCTTCTCCTGTGCATTTATACAATATGCATTTATGCCATCAAAAATTAGAAAGACTAGAGGACACGCAATGAAGCTACAATGTAACCCATTCAAAACTATTAACAGGAAATTTGTTTTTTCTCAACATGTAATCAAACTCTGGAATTCGTTATCTGAGGATGTAGTAAAAGCTGTTAGTGTAGCTGAGTTATAAAAGGTTTGACAAGTTCATGGAGGAAATGTCCATAAACCATTATTAAAGAGGACCTGGGAAATCCACTGCTTACCCCGGGATGAGCATTGTTGAACCTGTGTGCCTTTTTGGGACCCTGCCAGCTACTTGTGGCTTGGATTGGCCACTGTTGGAAACAGGATACTGGACTTGATGGACCTTGGCCTGACACGGTATGGCATTTATTATGTTCTTATGAGGTATTTAAAGGTCTCTATCATATCTCTCCTCTCACCTCTCCTCCAAAGTATGCATATTAAGTTTTTTAGATCTATCCCATATGCCTTATGATGAAAACTACTGACAGTTTTTATAGCCTTCCTCTGGACCATCCTGTTTATATCCTTTTAAAGGTGTAGTCCCCAACTTAAGTCTAATTAGAGATTTATGCAAAGGCATTGTCTCCCTTTTTCTGCTGGCCATTATTGTCCCTGTACACTCAAACATCCTTTTGGCTTTTGAGGTCACCATTGTACCTGTTTGACCACTTTAAGAACATCCAATATAACCATCTCCAGGTCCCACTCTTTACGTGCAGTGAAGTACTTCATCCCATATACTGTACCCACTTCTTTGTTTTTGTAGTCCAATTGCATGACCTTACATTTCTTAGCATTAGACCTTAACTTCCAAATCCTCAACCATTCTTCAAGCTTCACTAGGTCCCTCCTCATGTTATCCACACTTTACAAGGTATCTAGCTTGTTGCAGATTTTGGTATAATTCCTCAAAGAGGCATACTTTTCCTGATGGACCTTCCGCAATGTAACTTACAAAAATGTTAAAAGGACTTAAACCAAGGAATGATCTCTATGGCAGACCACTGATAACACCACTATCTTCAGCGTGAGCTCCATTTATTATTTTATTTATTTTATTTGCAAAACTTATTACCTTCTGGTGTCTTCCACTCATCCAGTTTCTGACCCTGTCAGTCACTTCAGATCCATTCTAAGAGCATTCCATTTATTTATAAGTCACTGATGTGGAACAATGTGATACACTTAGATTACAGCAGGTGATATTAACACTCTCCCTTGATTCAGTTCTCTGGTCATCCAGTCAAAGAATTTAATCAGATTTGTCTGATAAGACCTACCTCTAGTAAAACCATGCTGTCTCTGATCTGTAATCCTTTGGATTCCAGAAATTGCAGCTTTTCCATTAATTTACTTACCACAGAGGTAAGATGAACCAGTCTGTAGTTAGCAACCTCTTCCTTATTTCAACTTTTGTGGACAGGAACCACATTCACCCATTTCCAGTCCTCCAGGATCACTCCTGACTCTAAAGAAGCATTGAAAAAGTCATCCAGTGGAGCTGCCAGAACTTCCTAAGTTCTTTCAGTACCCTCAGATGAATCTTGTCAGGCCCCATCACTTTGTCCACTTTTAGTTTAACTAGCTCTTCACCGTCTTCTAAAATAGTTCAAGTTCTACCTCACTTCCTTTCCTATTTGTGTTTATTTTGTGAAGTTCCATTCCTAGCCCTTCATTTGTGAACGCAGAACAGAAATATTTGTTAAGTAATTCTACTTTATTCTCATCAGCCTCTACATATTCCTCCCCTTCACCCTTGAGTCTCACAATACCAGCTTGCACTTCCTTGCTGTCACTAATTTACCTAAAAAAATTCTTGTCCCCATGTTTTACTGTATTTGCTATTTTTACTTCCATTTGCATCTTTGCTTTCCTGATTAATTTACCAGCTTCCCTCAGTTTCTCCAGATATTATTGTCTTCCTCTTTCTGCAGTGTCCTATAGTTTTTGAAGGCTAACCTCCTTTTTCTTTACCTTTTCAGCTATTTCTTTTGAAAGCTATAGTGACTCCCTTTTCCTTTTTCCTTTCCTAACCATTGTTGACCATTGTGTTCTATTTCCCCCAGATGTTCCCATCCAGTTGGCCCTCGCTTTTGAATGAACCATCTCCACCTATGTCCTACTACTGAAGTTCACCCTCCATGATCATTGCATGCCAGATGATCACCCACTACAACATTAGAAACACATTCCCCATTTGTAAGCACAAAGTCTAGTATCTCCCCTTCTAGCATGGGTTCCATTACCAGTTGCTGGAACAGTTCTCCATGTAAAGAATCTACAATCTCAATAACACTGCAGAAGGGATATCCCAATCAATATCTGGCAAATGTAATTCTCCAACCAAAGATCATTGGATACGGTCACCCCTAGATCTCTGCATGAAAGAAGAGCGGGAAGTACTTCACCCTCTTTATTCTACTGCTTCCTGGGGTTTTTGCAGTCCAAATGCATGGCCCTCTTAACTATTGGAACTGCTCCTTTTAACTTCTTTGCTAATTTCCTCCTTTTATCATAGTCTTCTTTTATAAAGTTAAACGTTACTGCAGTAGTTTTCCTTAATATCCTTCCTCCGGTAGTAATGTCAAATGTTTAGAAAGCCCCATTTACTTAGTTGCTCCCACCAGTGCAAATTAAGGTGAACGGAGGCACTTCTGGGCTAAAATGCCATTACTTGTCCGACATCAGTATAGCACAAGCAGCTGAAGAGTGAACAGAGGCCAAAAGCATTGTAAACAGGTTGGGTAGCTTCAGTGTATACCTTTCATTCCTCCAAAAAATGTAATAAAAGAGAGAAAGGCAACTTGGAAGCAAGACCGCTGAAGAAAGAGGCTGTCTGGATGGTATGATTGTATTTAAAACTCAGCATCTTATTTTATGATGTATTTGGCAACAATAAACAGAGTTGCCAAGTTACCCAGATTGTTTGTTTGTTTTTTGGATGTTTTTTTGACAGTCCTGATAACCACCACTGAAATCAATGTGATAAGTACAGAACCAAAATGTTTACCTCATGGAACTGGAGGGAAACACAATGTACTGACACAATACAGACCTAGGTTAAAAGACTTTGGGCTGATCTTGCAGAATTTGACTGACTTTGTTTTTCTCTCCCTGTCAACCATATAACATTATGATTTTAGAAATGAAAAGCGAGGTGAAGGTTACATCGTGGTGGACCCTGTTTTGCGTATTGGAGCCGATGACCATGTGCTTCATTTGGACTGCATTACTCTTCAGACCTTCCTGTCCAAATGTTTGGGACCGTTTGATGAATGGGAAAGTAGACTTAGAGTTGCAAAGGAATCAGGTAAAGCTTCCGCGAAGCGAAAGGGAAAATAAAGTCCCTTGCCTGGCAGAACTCATTTTAAATTTAACCATTAAACTATGATAGGAGCAATATTTTTCTTTTTTATCCTTGATATGAAACAAATCATTGTGAATGTTCTGTAAAAGATCCTGTTAAAGGCTTTTCTCATGTCCTTTAGGGCAGGGATTCTCAATCCAGTCCTTGGGGCCCACTTCGCCAGTCAGGTTTTCAGGACTTCAGTGAATATGCATGAGAGAGATTTGCATATAATGGAGGCAGTGCGTGCAAATCTCTTCATGCATATTCACTGTAATTGTCCTGAAAACTTGACGACTGGCTAGTGTGTCCCGAGGACTGGGTTGAAAACTACTACTCTAGGGGGAAGAAACGTACGGGCCGATACGCACAAAGTAGGATAAACCCCACTGAGTCAAATATTCAGTGACACTATCCAGATAGTACCTCTGAATATTCTCTCTAATCGCTGGGGGTGGGATGAGGGCTCTGCAAGCACTTATCTGGTTAGATGTGATAAGTGACCATATAAAGTTAAGCCAAAAAAACCAGCAGGCCTAGCTTTATGCAGTCTGACTATCCGGATGGTGACTGAAAATTGCTGCTATCTGGATAACCAACACTGCCCACTGCTGAAACCAGATATTCAACAGAAGCTGCTACCTCGGGCGCTTCCACTGAATTTCCGACTTTCACTTTTGTCCATGGTAGTCAGCAGCCCTTTTTAAATGGGTAAATTTCTCAACCTGTGTAAAACCGTTTACAAATTGCCCTGGATAGGAAATAGAACTTTAAACTCCATGAAAGGCCCTCTTCATTCTGGTGTTCTACAAGGTTCCTTTCTTTTCCCTACCTTTTTTTCAATATTTTCCTTAGTTCCCTCACAACTATAATACAAGATCACAGAATTGTAGGTTTTTATTATGAAGATGATATACATCTCTTTGCCCATACCAGCTATTTGACCCCAGACCTTTTACAAATTAACTCCTGCTTAAGTGCTATAAACTACTGGCTTACTTCCAACCAACTAAAACTCAACCAATCAAAAACGGAGACAGCGTGGATAATTGGAAAATTCTCTAAACCCATACGCGCTCCTTTCATTGACAACTCTGCCACAATAGCAGTCTGCTCCATCAAAAATTCTGGGCTGTCTTATTGATTCAGAATTACCATTCACCCCTCACATCTGCTTCATAAGAAAATCATCATTCCCTATTCTCAGAAAACTACGCTCAGTAAAAATGATCTTAACTGTACAACTCTACATACAAATCTTATCCTTGCTCTACTCATGCCACAGATAGACTATTGTAATACTGCCTATAACAGAATTACCAGCTCCAACCTTACCTTGCAGCTGACTACATAACCCCCCTTTTTGTTTTAGAAACACTGGCTCCCCATCCTCTACAGAACAAAATTTAAACTCCAGTTCTAACACACAATCCTGTACACCAACATGCCACACTATTTGGCATCACATCTTATTCCATAAAGAACATTGCTCTCAAAATGCCCATTTATTATCACCCAACAAAACAGACACACCTGGAATCAACAAGAGTCTTTTTTTTTTTTTTTTGTCTAGCCCCACAACTTTGGAACACATTATCACTGCACCAGAGGGAAGAAACTTCCCTAAAGAAATTTAATAAAGGAGTGAAAACTCACTATTCCTGATCGGTCCTCCAGTTTAGTCCTCCACCTCTGGGTTGTGCACCTCCTCCTGCAGCTTGGAGACTGGGCATGTCAAAAAAACGTGACATCACTGGATGTAGTCTGCTGGTCTCTCCCATCAGTCCCAGTGTGTCCAGTCTCCATGCAGCAGGAGGACGTAGTGAGCCTAGGTGCTGGGCTTACTTGAGTATCAGATAAGGAGCGTTTAGAGTAGCGTCAGGCTAAATTATAATTGATTTGTTCCTATATTTTCACATTTGGTTTACCTTTATTTAAACTGGTCTCCAGTGCCTTTAAAAAAAAAAAAAAAAAGTAAAGAGAGTTGTTGCTTGTGCCGGGTCCTGTTTGCCTTACCTCCGAATACTTAAGATCAGGCATTCTTGACTCAGATCGCTCCCCCTTGGTGCTACGGGGGAGAGCTCTGCAGCGGGACAATCCCCTTGCTGGTGTGCCGCGGCAGCCACTTTCATTCTGAGCTGCTGAGCAGCGGGAAGCTCCTCCAGCGGCTCTCCACTCTCTTGTCAGCTGAGCGGTGCCGCGCAGGCTGGAGCGCCGCGTCTCCAAAAAACAGACAAAAAGTACTGTGTGGAGGCAAGGGAAAGGGCCGGCATATGAGGAACGGTCGGCTGAACTGAGCGGGCTGCCCCGGAGAGTTTTGGCGCCATTTGCCGTTGCTGTCAGTGGCAGCCATTTTAATGGCATGCCCGCTGCATGGCGGGGGAAGGTGCAGGAGATTAAAAAGCAAAAGCAGCGCTGCGAAGGATTTAGTTCAGCGCTTTTACCAGCCACTTTGCTCAGTTTCTAAATATTGATAGGTACGGTGAGTTGCCTTTCCTTTTTCTTTTCTTTTTCCTGTGGCTCCTTTTGTTTTCAATGGCTAAGGGGGCTAATGGTTGGGTCCCGGGAATATTAGGCAGTTAAATGGGTTAGGATAGCTGTAGCTTAATTTAGCTTCCTTAGTAGGGGACTTCCTTGTTTAAAAAAAAAAAAAAAGTAAATAAATAACATGGTACATAACTGAAAAGGTTTTATATTTCCTGGGTGCCATTGCCCTCTTTAAGGTATTGGGAATTTCTTGATGACATCGCGCCCTCAGTGTGTGGTCTGCGGCTCCCGCAGAGGGGCCATCGCTGACTCGGGGATCTGTCGTGGCTGTATGGCAGTTTCTACCAGCATAGAGCAGCAGATGGAGGTTAAGGTAGGGCAGGAACCTCTAGGAACATCGGCTGGAGCCGAGGGAGAACCCCTGCTGACCACCCAACCGGGAACTAGTCAGTACACTCATGTCGGGCCATCAGGGGCACCTGCGACGGTGGGAGCAGGGCCACAGCCTGGAAATTTCTGTCCTGATTTTGTCTTGATAATGCATCAGGCGTTTTGTTTAAGATTGTAAGGGAAATTGCCGGATACCTTGTCACTCTCTACTCCACTGCAGCAGTCCAGCATAGCGGGAGTTAGTAGCGATGCTTCGAGGCCTCCCAAGAGATCTCGACCTCGAGAACCGTCGCCTTCAGCTTTGGAGTGGCAAGAGGAGGATGAGACGGAGATAGACTTCGAAGCAGGAATGGAAGAATTGGGAGAGATCCAAGAGCCAGAGGATCAGGCGAAAATTATTAGTGTATTCCGGAAGGACGAGCTGATGGCTCTTATCACAGAATCCCTGCATATACTACATCTCGCGATGGAACAACCTACGGAGGAAGAAAGTGGCGAAGACCCTATTATTCAGGCCGTGAGGCAAACCCAAGTAGTGTTTCCCGTTCATCGGGTGGTGGACCGGATGATACAGGACGAGTGGGACCAACCGGAGACAGGCCTGAGAGGCATTCGGACTATGAATAGACTGTATCCCTTAGCAGATAAGGACAAAGAAAAGTTCTGGTCTCCGCGTGTTGACGCGGCTGTGTCAGCGGTAGCTAAGAAGACCACTATTCCGGTGGAAGGTAGTGCGGCCTTGCAGGATGCGCAGGACAGAAAAGTGGATGGATTATTGAAGCAATCATTCGAGGCCGAGATTCTGTCCCTGCAGGCTTCCATTTGTGGAGCGTGGGTGGCATGAGCATGCCTCAGATGGTCCCAACATTTACGGCAAGCGGCTCAGCTGGAGCAGGAAAGTCTTCGTGAACTGGATCGGTTGGAGTTGGGGTTGGCTTATTTGGCAGATGTGCATTATGACCTGATTAAAGCACTAGCTAATAGTATGGCCTTGTTGGTGGCCGCACGCAGGTCCCTGTGGTTGAGAAACTGGGCGGCCGATGGTTCCTCTAAATCACGCCTCTGTAAGCTCCCGTTTAAAGGAAGATTGTTGTTTGGAGAAGACCTTGACAAGTTGGTCAAGGAGTTAGGGGAGTCAAAAGGAGGAAGACTTCCAGAGGATAAGCCTAAGCTGGGAAAGTCTTCGCTGGCCTTTCGGGGTCAGCCTAGAGATTTTCGAAGGTTCCGAACTTCCCACTTGGGGGGTTTCCAGAGAGGAAAATTTGCTTCGAGAGCCCAGGGGCTTCGTGGGTTTCATGGAGCAAGCAGAGGCTTTTCAGCAGCTTCCGCGGCGACTTCTTGGAAACCTCAATGAAGTGCGGCGGGTCCCGGTGGAAAGCCAACTGATAGGCGGGCGACTTCGGGAGTTTCTTTCTGCCTGGACCCAAATAACTTCCGATCAGTGGGTTTTAGAGATAATTTGCGAGGGTTACGCACTGGAATTTGTGAAACCGTTTTGAGACTCGTTCGTAACGTCTTCCTGCAAGGGTCAACAGAAAACCTTGGTGGTCCGCTGTACCCTGAATCACCTATTGCAACTCGGAGCGGTCTCGCCGGTCCCAATTGGAGATTACGGCACGGGACGATTCTCAATTTATTTTGTGGTGCCAAAGAAAGACAGAACGCTATGGCCTATATTGGACCTCAAAGGAGTGAACCGTTGTCTTCGTGTACTGCATTTCAGGATGGAAACGTTAAGGTCGGTCATTGTAGCGGTGCGCCAAGGGGAGTTCTTGACATCCCTCGATCTTACGGAAGCGTATTTACACATCCCGATCAGAGCAGCTCATCAAAAGTTCCTGCACTTTGCGCTGCCCTGGGGGCACTATCAGTTCCATGCGTTGCCTTTCGGTTTGGTGATGGCGCCGCAAACTTTCACCAAGTTCATGGTGGTGGTGGTGGCGGCGGCAGCGGCATTGTGGAAAAAAGGAATTCTCATCCACCCTTATCTGAACGATTGGTTGATTCGAGCAAAATCCAAGACAGAGAGTGTTCAAGTTACGTACCAGGTGGTGAAATTCTTGCAGAGTCTCGGCTGGGTGGTCAATCCAATCAAGAGCTGCTTGGTGCTGTCTCAGGATCTCGAATATTTGGGGATGCGGTTCGACACTCAGACAGGAGCAGTGTTCCTGCTGGATTGCCGGATTCAACTCCTTCAGCAATTGGTGCGCAAGTTCAGAGCCACCCAGGCACCATCGGCATGGAGTTATCTACAATTGCTGGGAACAATGGCGGCGACCTTGGAAGCAGTGCCATGGGCAAGGTATCATAAGCAAACCCCTACAGCGGGCGCTGCTCCGCCGTTGGTCGCATCAAAGTGACTCATTAAACAAATGACTTCCCTGTCCCTTCAGTGTCCAGCAGTCGCTGCGTTGGTGGCTGGTGCCGGGGTCTTTGGAAGCCAGGATGCCCTTGGAGCAGCCAGAGTGGCTCCCGTTGTTGACGGACACGATTCTCGCGGGATGGGGAGCACATTGCGGAGAGTTCTTCGTGCAAGGCACTTGGTCTGTTCCAGAGAGCACATGGTCAATCAACCGGTTGGAGCCGAGAGCGGTATTTCTTGCACTGCAAACATTCGAAGCCTCGGTGAGGGGACGAGCAGTGCGCGTGCTGTCGGACAACTCCGCAGTGGTGGCCTACATCAATCGCCAGGGTGGCACAGGGAGTGCAGCCATGGAAGAAGATGCGGAGGCGCTGTTCGCTTGGTTGGAGCTCTGAATACCAGCAATTTCGGCAGCGCACACTGCAGGGAAAGAAAATGTGATGCCGGATTTTCTCAGCAGGGTCCAAGTGGATGCAGGAGAATGGGAATTGCATCCGGACGTGTTTGCGCAAGTGGTTCGCAGGTGGGGTATGCCGATCATGGATCTGATGGCAACCTTTCAGTCAGCAAAAGTGAGCCGCTTCTTCAGAACACGGCGAGAGAGGATGTCAGAGGTGATCGACGCGCTGATGCAACGTTGGCCGATGACAGGTCTTCTCTATGTATTCCCCCCATGGGTGCTCATAGGCAGGGTGGTACAGCGTATCGAAGCTCATCGGGGAAGAGTGCTGCTGGTGGCTCCGGACTGGCCAAGATGTCTGTGGTATGCCGATCTCATTTGGTTGATCGAAGGGGAGGCTTGGAGGTTGCCAGCGACAGAGAGTCTGTTACTGCAGGGTCTGCTGCAGATGCCTCAAGTGGATCGATTCTCGCTTACAGTTTGGCCATTGAAAGGGCGAGGCTAAGGAAGAAACTCTATTCCAGAGCAGTCATCATGACTTTGCTTCGAGCTTGGAAAAAGTCTACCTCGCTGACATATGTACGCATATGGCATATTTTTGAGGATTGGTGCTCCCGGAGACAAGTGTGCACGGTTACAGGATCAGTTCCTTTGGTGTTAAGTTTCTTGCAAGAGGGTTTTGATGAGGGTCTAGCGGCCAGTTCCCTACGGTGGCAGCCCTTTCTTGCTATAGAGGCAAAGTGCAAGGAGTAGCTCTAGGAGCACATCCAGATGTTTTGCGTTTTCTTAAAGCGGTGTCTAGACTGCGGCCCTCTCGTAGAGTTGTGGTGCCGCCGTGGGACCTCAATTTGGTTTTAGGGGCGTTAGCCAAGGAACCTTTAGAGCCCTTGGGCAAGGCATCGGTTAAAGAGTTAACTCTGAAGATGGTCTTTTTGGTGGCCATTTGTTTGGCGAGGTGAATCTCGGAATTACAGGCATTGTCATGCAGAGAACCGTTTTTGTCCTTTTCTAGGGAAAAGGTGGTGTTGCGTCCAGTTCCGTCCTTTTTGCCTAAACTGGTTTCTCCGTTTCATCAGAATCAGATGGTTTCTCTTCCAGTGTTAAGGTCGCTGGAGGGAAGTGCTGTGGACAGAGAGTTGCGTCGCTTGGACATAAAGCGGGTGCTCCGGCAGTATTTGAAAGTGTCAGAGGCCTTTCGCAAATCGGATCGTTTATTCGTAAAGGGGAAGTAGCAGCGAAAGCTTCCATTTCTAGATGGCTTAGAGAGGCGATTGCTTCAGCATACCTTCTGTGTGGACGAGCGGTTCCAACAGGGTTGCGAGCTCATTCTACCAGAGCGCAAGCAACCTCGTGGGCGGTGCACAGTTTGGTTCCGCCTGGAGAAATTTGTAGGGCAGTCACTTGGTCGTCTCTTCATACTTTCAGCAAACACTACCGCCTGAATATATTGGCATCGAATGATGCCGTATTCGGAGCGGCGGTGTTACAAGCCGGCTGGAAAGATCCCTCCCAATGATTACTGCTCTGTTACATCCCAGAGGTGGAGGACTAAACTGGAGGACCGATCAGGAAATGGAAATTACACTTACCTGGTAATTGTGGTTCCTGGAGGAAATCCAGTTTAGTCCTCATTCCCTCCCGGTTCGGGGTACTTGGCAATGAAGTTTAATTAAGAGAGGTGTTCCATTGCTGGTAGGTATAGTTATCACGCTACTTTACTGTCCTTTCTTACTCTTCTTTTCTATTAGTCTGTATAATGAGGAAGGAAGGGACTCGGTACAAGGAAAAGCAACTTTTTGCTAGAGGGAAATTCCCTGGCGCATGGTTAGTTAATATAAGTTCAATTTCTTGTTAAAGTTTAAATTAATAAAATAGCTACTTATTTGTTGCTCCTTTGAGTGTGCTTTGTCAATAGTTCAGTGGGACTGATGGGAGAGACCAGCAGACTACATCCAATGATGTCACATTTTTTTGACATGCCCAGTCTCCAAGCTGCAGGAGGAGGTGCACAACCCAGAGGTGGAGGACTAAACTGGAGTTCCTCCAGGAACCACAATTACCAGGTAAGTGTAATTTCCATTTTCTGGCAAGCCTTTCACACGAACAATTAATTCCACCCGCGGCCCTCATAAGAACATAAGATATGCCATACTGGGTCAGACCAAGGTCCATCAAGCCCAGTATTCTGTTTCCAACAGTGGCTAATCTAGGTCATATGTACTGTGGTAAGGAGAGTGCAGCCCAGCCAGGAAAAAGTGAAGAGAAGAAGAATTTTTCCTCTTTGCGGGGGATGGGTACACAGGATCACATAGTCCACAGCAGAAGCCTGGTGAGAAACCTAGAGGGCAGACCTAGCTGTAAGCCACGCCCACACTCCAGGTCAGCCACAGATAGGAGTGGGAGATACAGAAGGGCGGAGCCAGGAAGGGAGTTGCCCTGCTCAGTGTTTGAAAGGGAGCAAACAAACACTAGAGATAGAGATGGTTGGAGAGCTGGTTCGGGAGCTGGTTGGAAGCATGGTTGGAGAGCTGGTTGGAAGCATGGTGAGAAGCATGATTGGAGACGCAGTTGCAGTTGCAGTGGCAGTTGCTGTCGGAGTTGCAGTCCAGGCCTAAGTGGGAGTTGCAGCTCAGGTTCCAGTCCAGGTTCCAGAAGGTACAGAGGGAACAGCCCTGTAGCCAAAAGGAGCAGCAGAGAAAGGAACCGCTATAAAGACAACCAGGGAAGGTACAAAGGAAGCCAGCATACTCAGCACAGTAGCCACAGAGGACATAGGGAAGGTTCCAGGGGGAGAACCACCTACCCTGGCAAGAGAGTGGGAAAGTTTTACCAAAAGTCTCTGCCCTATGCTGAGGCAGAGGGAGTCCTGACTGGCCAAAGTTCCAACCCAGAGAATACTGCACCAAAAGCCCAAGGTAGGAGAGGGGAGGCAATAAGGCCTTCAAAGTGTGTTTTCTCTTCTGACTCTGATGAAACTGTTATACCCCAGATAACACAGCCTAGAAAGAAATGTTTCACCAGGAAGGTTAAACAAGAGCACCCCATAGGAGACCTGCCCAGAGAAGGGAGGACAAGAACGTGGGAGAGGTTGTTTGACCTGTTAAAAACTCTAAAGCAGAAAGTCCCTGAGCGCTACCAAGCAGAACCCTGCTACAGCTCACCTGAGAGTATGGAGATTGAAGCCAAGGAGGGTGATGTAAATTCCAGTATTTCGGAGATGGAATGTGATGCATGCACTAAGGTAAATTAGTGTGTGCCAGAAACACTTGATAGTTGAATTCACTGTTGTTTTGTTTTTGGACATTTGTTACTGGAGAAGTTATCCATTATTTTTCTTTTGTCTGGAGAATGAATGTGCTTGAAGAAATTGTATCCACTTACCTGCAAGGAAGCTGAATAAATTCCTGTGCGCTTTTAAAAACCACTCGGTTCATTATTCCTCACACAACTACAACCCTAGGAAATATAAGAGGTGGTCACCCGTCCCTACTAGGCAGCCGCCTGGTAGGGGCGCGAGCGCCACAGTACCCAGCAGTTTCCCCAAGAGACACAAGTTCCACAATGCTTGTACTGGGTCAAGCATTGATATCTTCGGTCACTTCTTAATAATGGTTTATGGACCTTTCCTCCAGGAACTTGTCCAAACCCTTTTTAAACCCAGCTACACTAACAGCCTCCACTACATCCTCCGGCAACAAATTCCAGAGTTTGATTACACGTTGAGTGAAAAAATATTTTCTTTTATTAGTCTTAAATAGTTTACCCTGTAGCTTCATTGCATGTCCCCTAGTCTTTCTATATTCTGATAACGTAAACAATCGATCTACGTTTACCCGTTCCACTCCATTCATTAATTTATAGACTTCTATCATATCTCCCCTCAGCTGTCTCTTTTCCAGGTTAAAGAGCCCTAACCTTTTTAGCCTTTCTTCATAGGAGTATCCTTCCATCCCCTTTACCATTTTGGTGGCTCTTCTCTGAACCTTTTCTAAAATCGCTATATCCTTTTTAAGATACGGCGACCAGAATTGCAAACAATATTCAAGGTGCTGTCTCACCATGGAACGATATAGAGGCATTATAATATCTTTTGTTTTATTTTCCATTCCTTTCCTTATCATACCTAGGATTCTATTTGCTCTCTTGGCCGCCGCTGCACACTGGGCCGAGGGTTCTAACATGGTATCCACAATGACGCCTAAATCTTTTTCCTGGGTGGTGGTTCCTAATGTGGAACCTTGCATCGTGTAACCATAGTTTGGGTTGTTCTTCCCTAGGTGCATAACCTTGCACTTGTCCACATTAAATTTCATCTGCCATTTTGATGCCCAGTCTTCCAATATATCAAGATCCTCTTGCAATTTTTCACAATCCTCTTGGGTTTTAACAACTTTAAATAGTTTTGTGTCATCTGCAAATTTGATAACCTCACTCGTTGTTCCACTTTCCAGGTCATTTATGAATATGTCAAAAAGCAGCGGACCCAGCACAGATCCCTGGGGTACACCACTATTCACCTTTCTCCATTGGGAAAATTGGCCATTTAGCCCTACCCTCTGCTTTCTATCTTTTAACCAGTTCCTGATCCACAATAGTACACTGCCTCCTATCTCATGACTCTTTAGTTTTGCCAAAAGTCTCTGATGAGGGACCCTGTCAAAGGCTTTCTGAAAGTCCAGATACACAATATCAACCGACTCACCTTTGTCCACCTGTTTATTCACTCCTTCAAAAAAACATAACAGATTAGTAAGACAAGATCTTCCTTGTCTAAAGCCATGTTGGCTGTCTCCCATTAGGTTGTGACTATCTACATGCTGAGTAATTTTATTCTTTATGATGGTTTCTACCATTTTTCCTGGTACTGACATCAGGCTCACCGGTCTGTAGTTTCCCGGATCACCCCTGGAACCCTTTTTAAAAATTGGTGTTACATTGGCGATCCTCCAATCTTCAGGTATTAGAGATGATTTTAATGATAGTTCACAGATTACTGATAGCAGGTCTGCAATCTCATATTTCAGTTCTTTCAACACCCTTGGATGTATACCATCCGGCCCAGGTGATTTGCTACTCTTCAGTTTATCTAATAGTTGTAAGACATCTTCCCGATGTATCGATATTTCCTTCAATTCTTCCGCACCTTTAAATACCACTTCAGTCATGGGTAACATCCCTACATCTTCCTCAGTAAAGACCAAAGCAAAGAATTCATTCAGTCTCTCCGCTATCGCCTTGTCGCCTCTTAGTGCTCCTTTAACCCCTTTATCATCTAATGGACCAACTGACTCTCTCACAGGTTTTTTGCTACAAATGTACTTGAAAAGGTCTTTATTTCGCGTTTTTGCTTCCGCAGCAAGCTTCTTCTCAAATTCTCTCTTTGCCTGCCTTATCAATGCCTTGCATTTGACTTGCCAGTGCTTGTGCTGTTTCCAGGTTTCGTCATTTGGCTCTTTTTTCCATTTCCTGAAAGATGCTTTTTTGGCAACAACAGCCTCTCTGACCTCACCTTTAAACCATGCTGGCAGTTTTTTGGACTTCCTTCCACTTTTCTTAAAGCGTGGAATACAGGTGGTCTGGGCTTCCAAGATAGTATTTTTCAACAACACCCAAGCTTGATGTACGTCTTTAACCTTTGCAACTGCTCCTTTTAGTTTTTTCTTAACTGTTTTCCTCATTTTATCATAGTCTCCCTTTCGAAAGTTAAAAGGTAGTACTGTGGATTTCCTTACTATCCCTCCTCCACTAATTAAATCAAAGGCGATCATGCCTTGATCACTATTGCCAAGTGGCCCCAACACCCTTATCTCTTGCACTAGATCTGGTGTTCCACTAAGGACTAGGTCTAATATGGCTTCCCCTCTGGTTGGTTCATGAACCAGCTGCTTCAAGAAGCAGTCATTTATTTCATCTAGGAACTTTATCTCCCTAGCATGTCCTGACGTGACACTGACCCAGTCGATACCGAGGTAATTGAAATCACCCATTATTATTACTGCGCTGTAACGTTTGTTAGCTTCCTTGATTTCTTTGAGCATTTCATCATCCATTTGGTCATTCTGGCCAGGCGCTCGCGCTCGATAGTACACCCCCACTGCCATTGCCTTCCCCCTTTTATATGGAATTTCAATCCATATAGATTCTACAGCAGATTTTGTTTCCTGCAAAACTTTAATCCTTTCTGAGTCAATGCCCTCTCTAACATAGAGCGCAACCCCTCCACCAATTTGATCAGCTCTATCATTACAATATAGTTTGTACCCAGGTATCAGTGTCCCACTGGTTGTCCTCCTTCCACCATGTCTCTGATATTCCAATCATATCTAACCTCTCATTTAGTGCTATATATTCTAACTCTCCCATCTTATTCTTTAGACTTCTAGCATTTGCATACAAGCATTTTAGAGAATGTATTTTATTCATGTTAATTTGGCTATTGTTAGACATGGGTAAATTGGGATCTTTAAGCTCTGTCTGCTCCATACTTGAGGGCATTTGGGCTACTTTACTCCTTTGTGGAACCTCTCTGCTTTTGGTAGTATCCTTCAAGGATACATTCTTCTGAACCATCCGCTCTTGGGCGACTGTCGGCTTTCCCCTAATATCTAGTTTAAAAGCTGCTCTATCTCCTTTTTAAAGGTTAATGCCAGCAGCCTGGTTCCATCCCGGTTAAGGTGAAGCCCATCCCTTCGGAAGAGCCCCTCCTTTCCCCAGAATGTTCCCCAGTTCCTAACAAATCCAAAACCCTCATCTCTGCACCATTGTCTCATCCACCATTGTCTCATCCTCCATGGTTCAACTCCTACCCTTACTATCACTTTCTCTATTTGTAACTCCTATGACAAATATGTAGATCTTTCTATTCCATCTCCATATTTTTTTTAATGTTCCAGCCATTTATATGATATTTTATTTTAATTTCTATTTTAATTGCTGTAAACTGCTTTGATGGTACTGATAAAGCAGTATATCAAATAATATGAAAAACTATTTCAGAGAATTTTGAGTTGGAAACTGTTTTGCTAAAAATCCTCCTAAATTGTAGATATCTAAGTGAAGCACTGAATATTTTTTGAATTGGCCATTAAGTGATATCATTTATCCAGTCTGGAATCAAGCATCAACTATTTTACAATAGAACAAGAACAGGGGCGGCTCAAGGCAGTCTGCTGCCTGAGGCGAAGAATGAGATGGCGCCCCCCCCCCCCCATCACCTTAGAGGGGGGCGGGGCTTTTTCAGAAATCCAATCAGAGACTGAACCAAATCAAAAAGACGATTAGTTTATATGGAGGAAATGCAAGATGTTTGCACAAAGGGCCATATCGAACTGCAATCGCGCCTTATGCGACTTGCAACTCCGGCGCACTCCCCCCTCTCCCCCCATACCTCCATCCAGCGCTGCCTGCTCTTTCCCTGCTGCTGCTGCCCTCTGTGTTTTTTCATGGCGGCGCCGGCAGCAGGGAAAGAGCAGGCAGCACTGGACGGAGGTATGGGGAGGAGGAGGGGGCATGCACCCAATCTGAAAGGCGCCGGCACTCTAAGCAGATCTGTCCCTCCCTGCTCTGACATCGTGTCGGAGGAGGGAGGGACCAGACCTGCTAAAAGTGCTGCGAAAAGGCTTTGGGCGCATTTTAACTGCCTGCTATTGTCCTGCCAGCGGCAGCAGGGCAACAGCAGAGAGCCGAAATGCGCCCTGTGAGGCTGCACTGCTTGCACAGGGCTAGGTACGGTCCTCTTTGCACACCAAGGAACTAAAAGACAGCAAGAATCAATAGCACAGTTTATAAAACTAAATTATAACCCATTTTTATTTTGTTATAAACTGCCTTATGGTTCTCCCTTTTTCTTTTTCAACATATATTTTGCATCCACAGTAGGTGCAGAGCAGAACCAGGACATTCACCCACAGAACTCAATATTAAAAAAAAAAATCTGATTCTGATCATCTCACTAACAACAACAACAACCACTGTTCTCCAGTACCAGGCATATTGTGAACTAATAAAAAACCTTACAACAAAAAGCAAACCTACCATACCATACCATATTAGCACAAACTTCCAAAAGTCACATAAGGAGCCCATCCAAAAAAAGCATCACTGTAAATACTACAGTGGGCCCTGGAACATCCATACACCTATTTGAAAAGCTGAACAAGTCAAATTACTACAGTATAGTATAGATCTTTATATACAAACTGCATGTTAGCAGAACACCTGACCTCAGTCACACACGCACAACATCGACCTTCACCAAGTACAGAATAAGTAATCACAATTTAAAGTAAAAATAAAAATATGTAGATAAAATTTAAACTGAAACCCCAAGAAGCCAGAGTCCACATGCAGTGCAACATCAGATAAATAAGAGATGCAGTTCCCCAATACTGTATAAAATATAAATATAGCACAAAGTCCAATCACCAAAATTAAATAAAATTATTTTTTCTACCTTTGTTGTCTGACCATTTTATTCTCTGATCATGCTGGTCCCGATCTGAGGCTTCTGCTTTCCTGTCTTCTCTTAGCTCTTTTTCTGTGGTCTATGGTCCATGGTCCATCTGCCATTTCTTATCTCTTCTTTTGTTTTCTTCACTTGCTTCGATCAGCCCATTTCCAGTTTCAGTAACCCTCCCCAGTATCAGTCCCCTTTCCAGTCCTCCCTTTCCAGTCCCCCCCAGTACCTTCCAATGTCAACCACCTTGCATTCCCATGACTGCCACTTGTGTCCATTCCCTTCCAGTCCCTCTCCTTTCCCACTGTCCAGCCCCTTCTACCCTTCTAGTCCAACTACCCTCCCAGGTATCAGCTCAGGTTCACTCTCAGTGCCACTCCCCAGTCAGCTCCCTTCCAGACACCCTACCCTCTGTCCATCTCTCTTCCAGTGCCATTCACATGTCAGCTCCCTTCCAGCCTCCTCCCTATTACCCAGCTACCTACCACTCCCATCCCCAAGTGTCAGCTCCCTTCCAGTCCCCCTTTGGTACATTCCAGGTGTCAGCTCCTTTCCTGCCCCCTCCTTCCCTTCCTGCCCCATCCTTCCCCTGGCAGACCCTCTCATTATCCGCTCCCTTCCAGTCCTATTCTACCATCCCCCCCCGCATCAGCCCATTTGTAGCCCTAGCCCCTAGTTTTCTTCCAGGGCCAGCAACACTCTCCTCCCCTCCCCTTTTAGCCCATTTCCTGTCCCAGCCCATTTCTAGTCCTATCCCCTTTATCAGCCCACCCCAGCCTAGCACCCCAATCAGACCATTTCCGTCCTAGTCTCCCCCCATAGCCCATTACCAGTCCTAACCCCCCCATCAGCCCATTTCCAGTCCTAGCCCTCCCCCAATAGCCCATTACCAGTCCTAGCCCCCTCCGATCAGCCCATTTCCAGTCCTAAGCCCCCATCAGCCCATTTCCAGTTCTAACCCCCCCCCCAATAGCCCATTATCAGTTCTAACCCCCCTCCTGATCAGTTCATTTCCAGTTCTAAACCCCCATCAGTCGATTTCCGGTCCTAACCCCCCCATCAGCCCATTTCCAGTTCTAACCCCCCCATCAGCCCATTTCCAGTTCTAACCCCCCATAGCCCATTAACAGTCATAGCCCCCCTCCCGATCAGCCCATTTCCAGTACTAACCCCCATCAGCCCATTTCCAGTTCTAACCCCCTCCATAACCCATTACCAGTCCTAACCCCCCCATCAGCCCATTTCCAGTTCTAACCCCCCCCCCCCAATAGCCCATTACCAGTCCTATTCCCCTCCTGATCAGTCCATTTCCAGTTCTAAACCCCCATCAGTCCATTTCCAGTTCTAAACCCCCATAGCCCATTACCATTCCTAACCCCCCATCAGCCCATTTCCAGTTCTAAACCTCCCAATCAATCCAGGTCCTGTCCTACCCCCCCCCCATCAGCCCAGTTCCAGTCCTAGACCCCCCCAACCCAGGGAAACTGAAAAAAAAACAAAACTCCGGCGTAAGAAGCAGCTGCTGCTGCTGCTGCTCTAGCAGCGGCAGAATGAGGAGTCCTGGGGCCGCCCGCCCCCCGCCCCTCCCCCCCCCCCCGGAGAGCCTGCTGGTTTCCCCGGCTCCGCTTTTCAGAGCCGCGGCGAAGGGACAGTGTTTCCCTTAACAGTGGCTCTGTTAAAGCTGAGCCCATGGCACTGATGGGAAACAGGAAATCCTGTTTCCCATCAGTGCCACGGAAACTTTCGGAAAGGCAGTTTTATGAAGATGCATTCGGTGCCTTTATAAAATAGGCTGAAGACCTGCACCTATGTGCTTCATAGCCTCTGCTTTCTGTTATAAAATTACCCTCGCTGTTGTCAAGTGTTTTTCTGGATGTTGAAATCCTTTTAAAAGTAGAGCACCTTCCCTTCATCAGCTGGTCTCCTTTCATGTCACATTGTTTAGACATCTACGTTTTTATGCTTTAGTAATCTCTAGGTAATATATATATATATATATTTAGCTGAAGCACTTGCTTTTTAAATAATTTTGCAGGTTACAACATGGTTCATTTCACCCCACTGCAAACTCTCGGCCTTTCCAGGTCATGCTATTCACTGGCAGATCAATTGGAACTGAACCCTGACTTCTCAAGATCGGGAAAAAAGTACAACTGGAATGATCTGGCAAAACTGGTAGAAAAAATGAAAAAAGAATGGAATGTGCTTTCCATAACAGATGTGGTCTACAATCATACTGGTGAGCAGGCTTGTTGAAGATGATTGGCTCGTCTGTTATTTGTGAAGTGATCTTTTAATATTCTTCTGATTTCTTATCTACTGGTATATTGGGGGGGGGGGACTTATGAAAAGATTTTTAGTTACTTTGCCTGTCATCTTGGTGATTCTTGTACTTTTGAATTGGATTTGTTTAGTACTGCCCAGGGAAAAAATGGCACACTTCACTACTCTATGCATTGCTTTTTAATTTAAGATTTTTCTTTGGATTCACAACAAAGTATAAATCACTTATCAAATGTGTGTTGCTCAAAGAAATAGTAACAGTACCAACTTTAAAACTAGTAGATAACATTGGAGGAGAGGAAACATTTGTAATCAGTAAAAGAAAAGACCCTAGACGAGTCAGGGGTATAATTGCCTGTCACTGCCTTGTGGACCCAACAGTACCCCATCATCAAAAGGGAAATATGAATCAGCAGGTTTGAGAAATTTTCCAAATAAATAGATCAGTGGAAATATACCTGTTTTTTGGAGTGGCTAATTAGGAATTTGCAGGGAGATTTTAGAAAGGAAGTGGCCCTCAAAGCTGAAACATGAGGTTTCAGCTGAAGGACTGAAGAGTATGAGCTGATCCTTGATGCCATAGCGAAACGTGATATCATGTCACATCCCATTTGAAGATGAACCTGTTCCATTCTTTACCGCAAGATAACTGATTATTTTCTGAGACACTCGCTGATTTGGAGAATTTTTTTTACATATGGTTTATAAACTAGAATACATACATTGTAGTGGAAAACTGTGAAATTGTTTCGCAAACCATTGGAAGTTAAAGTGAAAATGGGACCGCTGATGAAAAATCATTGTGCGCTTTGGTTCTTTGAACAACTAGCTCTGTAGATGTGATGGTCCCTTAGATTGTTTGATGCTACAAAGCTGTGTACCCTTTGCCACATCTAGAAAGATAAATATCCTCTGACCACAAATAGGGAACATGCTTTTTCTTAAATTAAAATGTGAGCATAGAAATGTTCTCTATTTTAGAACAAAAAGAGCCTGATTTTATGTCAGGACACCTCTGTGAGAAGGCCAAAAAGGCAACTATTTTCTAAAGCCAGCCTAGGCACCTTTTATAAAATGGGACCCAGAACCAGCCCCAATAGCAGTCAGATGCCCACATACACGTTTTGCATCTGTTCTGAAGTTTGGTGTAAATGTGTGCATGTACTCTGTCGGGGGCCTTGTGTTATAGAGCCACCTACTTTAAGGTGCTAAACACGCTTGCAGATGTTAGCATTTTAGTTATTTACATATGTTAAGGAACCTCCGACTAGTATAAAAGTGCTGCTTAGTAGGTTTGAGTTATCTCTTATTTATGTATTAGCGCGAAGCGGAATAGCTTTCACAGTCTCGTAAATATAAGTATATGCATTATTTGCATGGCAACTAGGCAGAACATGGGTGGCGCAAGCAAGTACGCATTTTGATTATACAATGCAATAATTTATGCATGTACTTGCAAAAAGTAGGTGCGGTCATTTACACCAACTCTAGGGCTGGTGTTTGATTGTGCCTTAATTTAGGGTGCATTCTGTGCCATTTATGCTAGTATTTTATAAATGTACTTTACATTATAAAGCTTGCCTATTTTATACCTGTTGTGTTTTTTTATTATAAAATTACCTTCTCTATGTGCACCCATGTTCACAACTCTGTCCTAGGTAAAAAGAGCCGCTGACTTTGCAGCAATGTGGAGAGTTTGAAAATATTCCGTTTATATGAGCTATTTTTAGTTTTTATATTAATTGATATGTTGTATCTCAAAGATATTTGGAAGCAGTTGTTTTACCCCCCCATGTTATTGGCCATTATTTTGAAAGCACATATTTCTTTTCATCAGTGGCAGCAGATAGCTTGAGCAATTTTGGATGAGAGAGGATTCTGTACAGTGTGGCTAGTAATGTAAGATTTCCTGTCTTGCCAGTTCCTCAGTTACATCCTGAGTTGTTACAGCAGTAGAAAAAGCAGAAACTTGCTTTTAAAAATAAAGGAGCCTTTTTACTAAGGGGCAGTAAAATACCACCCTGTTTAATGCACAGCAAATCTTACTAACCTGGTTAGTCTGAAACCACAGGTTAATAAAATCATGTGATAACAATGTTTTTCTGCAGCTGGTAACATCATCTGCTCCTAACCACAGTAACACAAGATGGCAGGCCCAATCCCCGGCTCACCATCCTTTTAAAGGGCCAGCGTATTTAAATGAAAATGCCTCTCCCTAGGTTCCCCTTATGAAAATAAAGTGAAAAGCCCTAGTGAGCCCTTCCTTTTTTTGGTGGGGGGGGGGGGGCGGGTGGCGGTGTCCTAAACAGTGGCCCAAACACTCTACTATTGCTGCTACTACTACTGCTACTGAATATTTATATAGCGCTACAAGGTGTTCGTAGCACTGTACAAATACATATAAAAGACGGTCCCTGCTCATCAGAGCTTACAATCTAGTCAAGATCGAAGTCCGGAGTTGGAAGTGGAAGAACAGTGGACAGAGAGAAGCAATCCACCAGAAAAGCAAAGTTCACGAGGAGGGGTGTAAGGCGAGAGAGACTCTAATACAGTCCTTGTGTAAGGCAAAAAGTGAGAAGTCCTCCCCTTCCATGTGCCCATCTTCGTCTCCTGGCAGCAAACCAGTGCAATGCCCTGGGACCCCCTGGCTCTTCTTGCAGACTCCCCAACTCGCTTTTAAAGTTGGGAAATCCGTAGGGGGCAGGAGCAAACTCTACTTGCTCTTGCTCTGACATGATGCGAAATGGCGGCACCCGACTCCTAGCGCACAGCGAAACATACTGCTAGAAGTCAGTCTGGGACAGGACCGAGTGATGTCACTCCTGTCCTCTATGAATTTCCCAGCTTTAGCGGTGAGCTGGAGAGGAGACTCGAGGCATTGCGTTTGCTTTTTTGTCATGGATGCCGCTAGAGCCGTGGGGTGGGGCTCTTTGTGAGGGGAGTATTAGCTCACATTTGACTCTGTACTGGGGCTGAGGAAGTAGTTCATGAGCCACCAGCCCACCTGGACTTTTTAACATTGGGTGGGGGCCGCTGATCTACTAGGTCCTTTCACCCAGAGGTGCCAAGTTACCCAATACTAGGAGTGAGATTTTATGCCAGCTCTAGTTTTAAATGATTACAGTGCAGTATGGTATTTGTAGTCCATGATCTTAGCCATTGGAATCAGTGCTGCAGGTCCCATAATGCATCAGGATGAGCTTGTCAGAAATCCAGGACTGGCTTAAAATCTCACTCCTGGAACTGGCAACTCTGCTTTCACCTTAATGGTGAGAGAAGGCACCAGGAGAGGAGGGGATTTTTTTCGTGCCCCCTCCCCCCCTCACATTGGTCTTTTTTGAGATTCTTCTTGGCAGCTTCAATTCCTGTGTTAGAGGCAAAGAAGTGAACTACACCTCCAGAGATGTATTGAACTTTCTAGGCCCAGTGTGCAGTGAAAGGGTTAACTCTGGCCTCGTTAACTCTTTTACATAGTGAGATACTTTCATGAGTTTGCATGCGAGACACCTCATCATTTTACCGTACAAAGCACCTCATTTTTTGGGCCTTAAAAACTAGGTTAATATAATTGTTACTAAATCTTGTTAAACTAGCATGTGTTAATTAATTTATTTATTTAATCAGTTTTGTAGACCACCTTATCCTTCAATCAAAGTGGTTAACAGGACAACAAAAGGGTTTACATTGGGGCATGGAGGACAGAGACAAGACATTGTAATAAATTACAGTACAGCATATTAATTTACAATAAATTACGGTACATTGTAATAGTATATAAAGATAAACTATAATATTATACTGTAACATAATAAAATTGAGTAGAAACGGTTAGTAAGGTATCCTGAACTTTTTATGTGATAGGTTGTTTGCCATAAGCCTCGATGAATAGATATGTCTTAAGGGACTTGCGGAAGTCTTTCATGTCGGTCTGAAATCTTAATTCCTCAGGAATAGAGTTCCATAGTTTTGGTGCCATAAATGAAAAAGCCCTTTTAGAAGTCATTTGTTTAGATTTATTAAAATTTAAGATGGGTATTAAGTCTGTTGGTAGCTTGGGAACATCTGGGTCTTGAGCTTGTGTCTTTAGAAATAATAGATTTTAGAATATCTGCTGATGGTCCGTGAAGAATTTTAAAAAATTTAAAATTTTAATTACCCTGAAACCTGCATTAACACTGTTTAATAAATAGGCTCCAAAGTTTTTAAAAAAATGTGTTTCCTTTTAAATGAAGTATGTCTAGCAAGACGTTTGGCATTAGAAAATATTTCATTTTATAGGCCGTTAAAACCTTCAGAGAGGGAGAGCTACTTCTGCCATGTGCTTCTCTTACAAGTGGGATTAGGTTTAATTTGTGCATTGGCAGAGCTTCATGCTGTAAAGGTCAAACCTTCAGTGGAAAGTAAGATTCTGTTACCAGAGTCTAAATGCATTTGAGGTATCTGATGTCCTAGTGCAGTTTGCAGTAAGAAGTAGCTTTTTGCATGGAAACAGCAGCAGCTCTCATCTCTCGTGTCTTTCATACCGCCCCATAACTTTTTTCTTGGGTCTTATTCCTGGATGATACTAATGGTGAAGCAATGTGTTGAAAGGGTGTAGCACAGGAACTCTACCCCGTTTCTGTGGTACTACTACTACTAATTTTATAAAGTTCCATAGGGTGTACATGGCACTATACACACACATATAAGAAACAGTCCCTCCTCCATGAAGCAGACAGTCTAGTCAAGACACGTAACAGAAATTTTGTTTTTATGTAGAAATATTGTTAAATCAAGGAGCTTGTGCTTGAGGAGAGCTAAGGTTCGAGTTTTAAAAGCAGCCTCTTAGTGTGATTTAGGAGGGATTTGAAGTAGGTCCGTACCAAGAGCTGTGCGAGCGGTGCGGTCGCACTGAGTGCAGACACAAAAGAGAGCGCTGATAGCATAGCTGAGCTTCCAGGAAGCTCAAAAAGAGTGAGTTACTGAACGTGGCTGGGTAGAGGGAGGCACCAGATTCGTTAGTCGCACAGCGCACATATCTAGCTTGTTACGGTCCTGATTTGAATAAGGTAAGAGGAGGTGTGTGATTCCTTAGGTCTGATAGGCTATTGCAAGGTGAAACACACAAGGTTGAGATCTGGCTATGGAGAAGGGAATAGATAAAAGCAACTAGCCTGATGATTGAAAATTTAGGAGGAAAATGATGTGGGGCAGTAAGCAAGCAGGGAGTAGAAGTTAGGAAGCAGGGAACCAGCATACCAGCTTGAGACGAGAGGTTAAATGGTCTACACCTGAACATAAGATATGCCATACTGGGTCAGACCAAGGTCCATCAAGC
Source organism: Ichthyophis bannanicus (assembly GCA_033557465.1). Lineage (NCBI taxonomy): Eukaryota > Metazoa > Chordata > Amphibia > Gymnophiona > Ichthyophiidae > Ichthyophis > Ichthyophis bannanicus. The sequence goes on from CM066040.1 coordinate 109,499,034, forward strand.
CCAGTATCCTGTTTCCAACAGTGGCCAATCTAGGTCATACGTACCTAGCAGTTTCCCCAAAAGACACAGATTCCACAGTGCTTGTACTGGGTCAAGCAAGCGTTGATATCCTGGGTCCCTTCTTAATAATGGTTTATGGACCTTTCCTCCAGGAACTTGTCCAAACCCAGCTACATTAACAGCCTTTACTACATCCTCCGGTAACAAATTCCAGAGTTTGATTACACGTTGAGTGAAAAAATATTTTCTTTTATTAGTCTTAAATAGTTTACCCTGTAGCTTCATTGCATGTCCCCTAGTCTTTCTATATTCTGATAACGTAAACAATTGATCTATGTTTACCCGTTCCACTCCACTCATTAATTTATAGACTTCTATCATATCTCCCCTCAGCCGTCTCCTTTCCAGGTTAAAGACCCCTAACCTTTTTAGCCTTTCTTCATAGGAGTATCCTTCCATTCCCTTTACCATTTTGGTGGCTCTTCTCTGAACCTTTTCTAATAATGCTATACCCTTTTTAAGACACGGTGACCAGAATTGCACACAATATTCAAAGTGCAGTCTCACCATGGAACGATATAGAGACATTATAATATCTTTTGTTTTATTTTCCATTCCTTTCCTTATGATACCTAGCATTCTATTTGCTCTCTTGGCTGCCGCTGCACACTGGGCCGATGATTTTAACATTTTATCCACAATGACGCCTAAATCTTTTTTCTGGGTGGTGGTCCCTAATGTGGAACCTTGCATCGTGTAACCATAGTTTGGGTTGTTCTTCCCTAGGTGCATAACTTTGCACTTGTCCACATTAAATTTCATCTGCCATTTTGATGCCCAGTCTTCCAATTTATCAAGATCCTTTTGCAATTTTCCATAATCCTCATGGGTTTTAACAACTTTAAATAGTTTTGTGTCATCTGCAAATTTGATAACCTCACTTATTCCCCTTTCCAGGTCATTTATGAATATGTCAAAAAGCAGCGGACCCAGCACAGATCCCTGGGGTCCTCCACTATTCACCTTTCTCCATTGGGAAAATTGGCCATTTAGCCCTACCCTCTGCTTTCTATCTTTTAACCAGTTCCAGATCCACAATAGTACACTGCCTCCTATCCCATGACTCTTTAGTTTTGCCAAAAGTCTCTGATGAGGGACCTTGTCAAAGGCTTTCTGAAAGTCCAGATACACTATATCAACCGACACACCTTTGTCCACCTGTTTATTCACACCTTCAAAAAAACATAACAGATTAGTAAGACAAGATCTTCCTTGTCTAAAGCCATGTTGGCTGTCTCCTATTAGGCCATGGCTATCTACATGCTGAGTAATTTTGACCTTTATGATGGTCTCTACCATTTTTCCCAGTACTGACGTCAGGCTCACCGGTCTGTAGTTTCCCGGATCACCCCTGGAACCCTTTTTAAAAATTGGCGTTACATTGGCGATCCTCCAATCTTCAGGTATTACAGATGATTTTAATGAAAATTCACAGATTACTAATAGCAGGTCTGCAATCTCATATTTCAGTTCTTTCAACACCCTTGGATGTATACCATCCGGCCCAGGTGATTTGCTACTCTTCAGTTTATCTAATAGTTGTAATACATCTTCCCGATGTATCGATATTGCCTTCAATTCTTCCGCACCTTTAAATACCACTTCAGTCATGGGTAACATCCCTACATCTTCCTCAGTAAAGACCGAAGCAAAGAATTCATTCAGTCTCTCCGCTATCGCCTTTTCGCCTCTTAGTGCCCCTTTAAACCCCTCTATCATCTATTGGACCAACTGACTCTCTCACAGGTTTTTCGCTATGAATGTACTTGAAAAAGTCTTTATTTCGCGTTTTTGCTTCCGCAGCAAGCTTCTTCTCAAATTCTCCCTTTGCCTGCCTTATCAATGCCTTGCATTTGACTTGCCAGTGCTTGTGCTGTTTCCAGGTTTCGTCGTTTGGATCTTTTTTCCATTTCCTGAAAGATGCTTTTTTGGCAACAACAGCCTCTCTGACCTCACCTTTAAACCATGCTGGCAGTTTTTTGGACTTCCTTCCACTTTTCTTAAAGCGTGGAATACAGCTGGTCTGGGCTTCCAAGATAGTATTTTTCAACAACAATATGCTCAAAAAATTGGAAATTCTGCACAGAAATTTTGAAAATTCTGTGTGCAGTATTTTAAAATTCTGCAAATTCTGCATGCTTTTATTAGTAAATTTTTGCGCAGAATTCCCTCATCATAAAGCTTAACTCCTCCTCTAAACCTGAAATTTCCCTGCCGTTTTGCCTCCTTAGCTCTCTTGCTGCAATCACAGTTCTGTCCCCAACCCATCCTTGTCCTCCCTGTTTTCTCTCCCTCTAATCTCTAGCCCGCAGCCACCCCCTGGTTCACCAGCAGCCCATCTTCAGCCCCCAGCAACCCCTCCAATTCACCAGCAGCCCTTCTCCTGCCCCCAGCCACCCTCCCCACTCACCAGCAGCCCTCCCATTCACCAGCAGCCCTTTTCTGTCCCCAGCCAGCCCCCCTCTCCCCGACTCACTAGCGGACCAATCATAGCAACATAGCCACGGGAGCACTTCCATTTGCTCCCACAGCTGTGCTAGAGTCTGACACTGGCGTGTTTTTGAAAGGTAGAAGTGTTATCTTTCAAAATGCGCTGGCATCAGACTCTAGCACAGCCATGGGAGCAAATGGAAATGCTCCCGTGTCTGTGTTGCTGGCTAATAGTGAGCAGGATCAGGTGCTCTTAAAGCTTGTGTGCCTTTCGTGCCTCACAAAAACTTTTACAGCATTGCACAGTTGTGCAAAATTCTCCCAGGAGTAATAGTCATAGTGGTTTTGGAGGAAGATTGGTTGGCCCTGCAGCTGAATTTTGAGTCGGCTGCAGTGAAGAGTGAATGAGTTTATTTATAGACCCATGAAGTCACATTGAAGGAGCCTAAGTAGGAAGTGATGACAGAATTGATAAGGGTTTTAGTAATGTGTTCACAAAAGGAGGGACACATTTAAGTTACATGATAGCTAAAGGATCCAACATGTTTTTAGAAATGTTTTGGATGTATGCAGAGAAAGAAAGGGAGAAATAAGATGACCCTAAAGGTGGAAGGTGAGGGAGAACAGTGTTCTTCAGAATGATAGAAAACATGGAAAGGAGGGATGCGTAAGCAGACCCCCCCCCCCCCCTCCATATACATCCTCTCACCTGAGGGTGTGGGTGGCACGGAATCCCTCCGTGCTGCTTTAGTGCAATGGTGGGCCTTAAAGCACCCATGTGCAATTGTGCAGTTATGGCCTACTGTTCCTGCTTCCTTTGACAGAAAGTTGCGTCAGAGGGGGCAGGAGCGGCAGGGCTTAAAAGCATGTGTGTGTGCATGCACTCATGTATGTAGGTGTTCAAATCACCTTCTTTCCCTCCTCAATCCAAGCTTGGATTTAGGAATAGCAACATAGGCCACTACCTCAGGCACCAAAGAAGGTGCCAGGTACCCAGGCCATAAAGGAGCTTTCTCTCACTTTACTTTAGGATTGTCCCCCGGTGCCACCTCAAAGAAGCATCACCATAGTACTCTGGTCCAGTCCTCTCTCTCCTATTTTCCAGCTCTTTAATGAGCTTCCTTTGGATGTGCAGTCTTGCAGAATCTGCCATGTGCAAATAGCAAAAGGCCAGTTCTCTGCACTTATTTGTGCATGTTTACTAAACTGCACTAATGGTTAGCGTGGGGTTTACTTGCGTGCTAAGCATGGAGTAGTGCAGTAAAAAGTCCTATGCTAAACGCTTAGCGTGTGATGAGGCAGGGACTGGGTGGATTAGGGGCGGAATGTGGGCATGGTCAGCACATCACCATTAACACGGATGACATTGGCGTGCACTTACCATCTTCTTAAGGGGTGGCAGTAAGTGCACCTGGGTTACGTGCGTTGGTTAGTGCAGTGAGGTGGAGTAACTGCAGGGGTACATGCAGGCACACCCTCAACAGTTAGTATGTTTTTGGGTCCAACATGCGCTAACGTAGTGCACTTTCGTAAACATACCCTATTGCGTTAGTGGCATTTGGCTTATGGACACAGGAAATCAAAGAATATCTGCCCTTCACGTCCCTCTTCATCCTCCCAAATTACAGTTGACAGCAGAGAACCACTAAATAAGCAGGACTCTGGTCATTTGCAAACACAGTAAGTAGACTTTCTGGTAATAACCATGTTGGCATCATGTAGCTTTATAAGGTTAGTACTGGTAGGCCTGTCAAGTTGATAAAAACATGAGGGTGTTGTCAAAGGTGATCATTTTTTCTTTCTTTCTTCTTTTTTTAAAGAAACCAATAGGAGAAATTAAAGTTTGTCTGAAGCACAGTAAAATAATAAAATATTTCTTTTTGCTGTAGCTGCTAACAGTAAGTGGATCGAGGATCATCCAGAGTGTGCGTACAACTTGGTGAATTCCCCTCATCTGAAAGTAGCCTGGGTCCTGGACAGGGCTCTCTGGCATTTGACCTGTGATACGGCCAGTGGAAAGTATAAGGACAGGGGGCTGCCGCCTCTGATTGAGAATGAGCAGCAGCTGAATGTGAGTAATAGTGACAGAGACTTCTTTAGCATCTAGAATATGAAATCAGCAATCGGAAAACTGCACTCGGTGGCCTAGAGGTAGGGAAGAAAGAAGAAACAACTGAAGTATGGGCAGGGGAAATCACATTTGCAAACTGAAAAGAGGCAGATTGTTTTCCAAAAGACGAAAGGAAAACTCTCAGCCAAGTGTTGCTAGACCTCTTCTTTCAGTCTCCCTCACTGTTCCCTCCCCCCTCCCTTTTTCCATTGTGGCATTTATACATGGATTTTGCTGCCCTGCATTCGTCCTTCAGGACACTGTATTGCCTTGCTAGCTTAATGGTAAGATGTTGAGGGCTAACGAGCCAAAAGAAAACCCTGGCAAGTGAGAGTACTTATACAGGAGACTGTGGCAGAGTATAGCTGCAAGACAGAATCTGCCAGTCTGAAGGTGAATTGGGCTCTGAACCTGGCCATCCGTGCTTAGCCCATGGAGCCCTTATTTAAATGGTGCTCAATGTGCCTGACCTATGGGGTTGCATTCAACTGAGGATGGGTTAAATGTAGAGTAACTGACACAGGTTTTTAGCTTAGCTTGTTACAGGTAACTGGCCGTATAAAATCTTCATGTGTGTCCCCTATTGTGGTTCATTGAAATTTATGGCGCAGCTAGTAAAGCACCGTGTGATCCCAAGTGGGTCATCGGCACTCGGAATTCTGCCTTCTTTTGGGCCAATTCAGTAAAATTCTGTTGTAATCTTAGGGAGATTAGAAGTTCTTGTGATGTCTTTGAGTGTTTTGAAATCTGCTCTACTATTGGTTAACAAGGAGCATGTTGATAGCTGCCCTGCTGCTGATTGGCAGTCATAACATATGCAAATTTGTGCTCCAAAGAAGGGGGAGTAGGTTTCCTGCACAGTACTTGGTGGTATTCTGTTTATTTACTAAGTATTTTAAAATGCTTGAAAATGATTCTGTTTTGACCTGGTAGAATGCTTTATCTGGTATGTCCCTGTTATTCCAGGTCGTTATTTAAGAGCAACTGTCCATATAAATGAAATATGGCATAATATCTTGCTTAAACATTGAAGGCAATGTTCAAAGCCATTTATATGGGTTAAATGATTTTGCTGAAAATTGCTGCCCTCTGCCAGGCTTAAAGTCTCCCTCTGGCTTCCACAGTGCTCATACATTCAGCTGGGTGACAAAGAGGTGTCCGAGAAGGGAGAAGCAGTTAAGGAGGGGGGCACAGTAAAGCTGCACTGTGCACATGCTATTTTGCCCCCATGATGCTGAGCCAAGGAACAGGTACAAAGTACGTGGGCACTTTTAACAGCCAATTCTTTGCACTTGGTAATTTTCAAAGGGAAAATACCTGGGTAACCTCTTGTTGAAAATTGCCTTCAATATTTGCTTGCTAAAATTGCCTTGTCCCCATTCTGTATAACTTATCTGGAAAAAAATATTTAACTTGATTTATTTTTTAATCACATAATAACTGAAAGTGCATCAAATAAAATGGAGTTTCATTATCCTGCATTTTTTTTCTGCAGTGCATCCGTGGAGTCATATGGGAGGATATATATCCCAAAATAAAACTCTGGGAATTTTATCAAGTAGATGTTTCCAAAGCTATCAATCAGTTCAGAGCTCTTCTTGCTAAAAGTAAGTGGCATGCAGGGTGGTTTTTTTTTCAGGGTTTAATTTCTGGAGGGATGGCCTGGAACGCAGTTCCACCACTTCTTTTCAGCCCAGTCCTTCCAAGCAGCCAGTAGGGGAGAGAGGAGGGGAGAGGGTAAGCCTGGGGCAGAGCGGAGAACAGACACTCTAGTCCTTAATGTAGCACCTCTTCTCCTGTTACTCCTGTCACTGGCCTGCCCACTCCCCTCCTTTGGCTCCACAGTTCTGCCTCCTTTTATAGCTACAAATGAAGCCCTGGTGTGTCTGTGTAGTAGCAGAAAAATTATAAAAGTAGTAAAAAGAAAATTACTGACAACTCTACATCGTGAGTGCTGACCCACTCAAAAGTCAGCAGAAAACCCTTCCCAAATCCTTCCCCAGTGCTAGAATTCAGTAAGCGAGCTTCGGGGAAGTGAACGCCATGAAATACTATATGGTTGTCTTGCATTGCCAGATCATGTTGATTTCTAAAGAAGCCCGCTGCTTCTCTGCTTGTCCTTTGGTTGCCAATTTACCTGTTGTCTGGGGCTAGCACACCTTTCCTAGAATGTCCACCTCTTTTTCCATATGGCTCAGAAATACCTGACCCTCACACACTCTGACACACAAGAGTTGTATATAGTAGAAAACTTGTTCAGGGTCAGGGCAGTTTAAAATATTTGCTTAGAGTCTGTTACTCTTTCTAAAGCGGTGTGTTTAAATTTCTGAGATGTATATTCTGTTTGACCTGCTACAGAAATAAGCGGTCACTCCCTGTCCTTATTGGGTGCAGTCATAATGTAGAATACTGTTGCACAGCTGGTAAAGTATTTTGTGTTACTGAATTTGTGCTCGCTCAGTAAAAGAAAAATTATGCTATCGGTGGGTGTCAGTGCTGTTTTTGGAGTGCTGGGATTTGTTTATGGGAGTGGAATACAATTTAAATATTAAGTATACCGTGCAGTCACTGGACTTGGTGAGGAAACAAATTTTATTTTTAACAGAAGTTCTCAACCTTTTTGGTTGCGTGGACCCTTTATTAACCTCGAAATGTTCATTGATTACCATTTCATCCCCACCACTCTATTCAGACCCCCTCCCTTCAGCACCAAAACTCAGCTGCACAGCTAATCTTCCGCCAGTGCCGCTGTGCTGGGGTAACCTCTCTTAAATCACTTCACTGGTTCCCCATCTCTTTCTGTATACAGTTCAAACTTTTCCTGCAAGTGCATTCACTCTATAACTCCTGATTACCTCTCCTTACAGCCCTCCTTAGGAATTCCGCTCATCAGGCAAATTACTCATCTTTGCCTTTCTCTGCTACTGCCAACTCCAGACTCTGTTCATTCCTCCTTGCTGTGCCATGTGCCTGCATTATGCTACCCGAGTCTGTTCGTCAGGCTCCATTTCTGGTCCTATTCATACCCAGGCTAAAAATCCACCTCTTTGAGGTTGCTTTTGGATTCTGACCCCCTTATTCTCCTGTTTAACACCCTTATATGTTTTTCTCGTTTCCCTTGAACTACCCTGGCCCCCTGCAGGGACTATCTCTTAACGTGTTTTTTGTACAGCGCTGTGTATGCCTTTAGCGCTATACAAATGATTAATAGTAGAAGTCGTAGTCCTAGTCAATCTCGTCTACCTCCAGCCAGTTTATTTTATGTGTTCCAATGTTTTATATTTCTCCCCATCTCACATTCTCTGGGGATTGCAGTGCAACATTAGAAATAACTCACTGTGGTCTCTCTCTTTTTGCTACAAACCCCCTCCCCCCCCCCACCAATTCCCACCATCCTCTCTCTCTTTTTCTCTTTTCTGCATCTTGCGGGCCCCCTGTAATGGTCTCAAGGACTCCCAGAGCTCCATGAACCACAAGCTGGGAACCATTGATCTATGGAAGAGAAGCCGGAATGTTCTCTTCAACCCATAGACCATCTTTACATGCAGAGGCGATGACAATAACCTGATCAAGTTAAATGTTCCTCCTTTTTCAAGATTTTTATTTAGTTGACCACATTAAACCTGGAGAGAACTGGAGTGTTTGTAGTTAGTAATGCTTTTTATTGGACTGACATATGAAGATTCCAAAGATGTCATAATACATGAACTGTTGACACCGGAATCTAATAATGTGGAAGGAGACATTTTGGTGATGTCATCAATGGCAGCTTATTTCGGTACTGAAAGAGAAGGTTCCACTGTGCAGTGTTCTGCATGTTCTTGCATTTGAATGGAGGTACATGTCAGAACTAAACAGTAGTAAAGCAGAAAGTAACACGTTGTTTTATCAAGGGATTTGTACTAAAGTGTAACTGTTGGCAGTAATATCCTTGGCAAATCATGTGGCTCTTTCATTATAGTTGGATTACATGTTGACTCCTAAAATGGAACCCAGTATTGTGTGTGTAGGTTAATTTTATAATGGCGCGCCAAGACCCTGAAGGCACATAAGTTTGCCTTTATAAAATAGGCACATTTTGTTGAACCTATGAGCCTATGTCCATTTTATAAGATTGCTTTCCCCAAAAGCTGCCACACAAAGTTACACCTGTTCCAGGGCAGGCTTACTGCATAAATTATGCACCATGTATCAGCAACGGGTGCTTATATGCATGGGTACCTCAGGCAGTTTTGTAAGCGCCTGTTTCTCCTCAAAAGGGATAATAATCCTTCTTCCTCTGCCTCCTGCCCTTCTATGCAAATGAAAGTACACATGTGATTATTTTTCCCTGTATGAAAAATGGAGTGCAGTCAGTCAGGGGAGGTCCACTTATAGGTCTTGGGCAGGATTTTCTTATGTAGATCTGAGAGACAGTTGCAACATTTCTAGTATCAACCCTATTTGTTATACATATATACAGTATATATATATAGTTTAAATTTAATAGTCACTCAGGGCCTAGCATCAGCAAAGTACTTTTAGTTTAAATTTAGAACACAGAAGAAAGCTTTCTGGTTAAATTTAGAACCCAGCAGAGAGCTTGTAGTTTAAATTTCATAATAAGTTACAGCCTAGCAGCAGCAGAGAGCTATAATTTAAATCAAATCAGAATATAGCATACCTCAGCAGCACAAGACAGGGTACTGTGTAGCAGCCCTCTTTTAATAAGCGTTATTTCCCTCCCTCCCCAACACCCACCCATCCCTGGGATAATCGTAGCTTTATAGGTACTTACACATCTTAAAAGACAGGAGGTGCTCTCAGGTGAAGCTCGTTACCCAAATCAGTCATACACTAAGGACCTGAGAATTAATTAAGCTTCAGGTGAACAAGGTATATTAAACGTATTAGGTACAGTTTTATTAGTATAAATATCCATAGCAACCCTTAGTAAGTAAAGAATTTAAAGATCTAAACACAAACTTAAAACTAAGATGCAGACAGCAGTCCAGCAACGAGGTGGGGGCTTTCCAGTCTTTTGCATTGAGTGTCACATGTATGACTTTCTCCCAGTTGGTGAGAGGTCTTACATGTGCATTAGGTGCAAGGAGCTCTTTGCTCTCAGGGAACGAGTCCGTTCTCTAGAGGCTAGAGTAGCAGACTTGGAAAATATAAGAAAGACAGAGAGGTACATAGACGAGACCTACAGGGATATAGTCCTGAAGTTCCACCTCCAGTCTGGCAGCATCCCTGTTGCCATGGAGGAGAGAGGTCACATAACAGGAGAGCATCACCCTGGTGTGGCAGAAAGTGATCCTGTAACTAGGACCTGTCCTCCAGGTGATGTAAAACCCTCTTGCACCGAGGACGTTTCTCCAGGGCCATGTGCCCATGAGGGAAGGGTTAGGACAGCCATTATAGTTGGTGATTCAGTCATTAGGCATGTAAATAGCTGGGTGGCTGGTGGATGTGAGGATCGCTTGGTAACATGCCTGCCTGGTGCGAAGGTAGCGGACCTCACGCGCCACCTAGATAAGGTCTTAGATAGTGCTGGGGAGGAGTCTGCTGTCTTGGTACATGTCGGTACCATTGACATAGGAAAATGTGGTAGGGAGGTTCTGGAGGCTAAATTTAGCGTTCTCCGAAATGCTTCCCGTTCCACGCGCAGGACCCAAAAGGCAGGCAGAGCTCCGGAGTCTCAATGCGTGGATGAGACAATGGTGCAGAGATGAGGGGTTTGGAATTGTTAGGAACTGGGGAACATTCTGGGGAAAAGAGGGGCTCTTCTGAAGGGATTGGCTTCACCTTAACCGGGATAGAACCAGGCTGCTGGCATTAACCTTTAAAAAGGAGATAGAGCAGCTTTTAAACTAGATAATACGGGAAAGCCGACAGTCGCCCAAGAGCGGATGGTTCGAAAGAATGTATCCTTGAAGGATACTACCAAAAGCAGAGAGGTTCCAAAAAAGAGTAAAGTAGCCCAAATGCCCTCGAGTATGGAGCAGACAGAGCTTAAAGATCCCAAATTACCCATGCCTAACAATAGCCAAATTAATATGAATAAAATAGTCTCTAAAATGCTTGTATGCAAATGCTAGAAGTCTAAAAAATAAGATGGGAGAGTTAAGAACATAAGAGATGCCATACTGGATCAGACCAAGGTCCATCAAGCTCAGTATTCTGTTTCCAACAGTGGCCAATCTAGGTCATATGTACCTAGCAGTTTCCCCAAGAGACACAAGTTCCACAATGCTTGTACTGGGTCAAGCATTGATATCTTCGGTCACTTCTTAATAATGGTTTATGGACCTTTCCTCCAGGAACTTGTCCAAACCTTTTTTAAACCCAGCTACACTAACAGCCTTTACTACATCCTCCGGTAACAAATTCCAGAGTTTGATTACACGTTGAGTGAAAAAATATTTTCTTTTATTAGTCTTAAATAGTTTACCCTGTAGCTTCATTGCATGTCCCCTAGTCTTTCTATATTCTGGTAAGGTAAACAATCGATCTACGTTTACCCGTTCCACTCCGTTCATTAATTTATAGACTTCTATCATATCTCCCCTCAGCCGTCTCTTTGCCAGGTTAAAGAGCCCTAACCCTTTTAGCCTTTCTTCATCGGAGTATCCTTCCATCCCCTTTACCATTTTGGTGGTTCTTCTCTGTACCTTTTCTAAAATCGCTATATCCTTTTTAAGATACGGCGACCAGAATTGCACACAATATTCAAGGTGCGGTCTCACCATGGAACGATATAGAGGCATTATAATATCTTTTGTTTTATTTTCCATTCCTTTCCTTATCATACCTAGCATTCTATTTGCTCTCTTGGCCGCCGCTGCATACTGGGCTGAGGGTTTTAACATGGTATCCACAATGACGCCTAAATCTTTTTCCTGGGTGGTGGTTCCTAATGTGGAACCTTGCATCGTGTAACCATAGTTTGGGTTGTTCTTCCCTAGGTGCATAACCTTGCACTTGTCCACATTAAATTTCATCTGCCATTTTGATGCCCAGTCTTCCAATTTATCAAGATCCTCTTGCAATTTTTCACAATCCTCTTGGGTTTTAACAACTTTAAATAGTTTTGTGTCATCTGCAAATTTGATAACCTCACTCGTTATTCCACTTTAGTTAGAATATATAGCACTAAATGAGAGGTTAGATGTGATTGGAATATCAGAGACATGGTGGAAGGAGGACAACCAGTGGGACACTGTGATACCTGGGTACAAACTATATCGTAATGACAGAGCTGATCAAATTGGTGGAGGGGTTGTGCTCTATGTTAGAGAGGGCATTGAGTCAGAAAGGATTAAAGTTTTGCAGGAAACAAAATTTGCTGTAGAATCTCTATGGATTGAAATTCCATGTAAAAGGGGGTAGGCGATGGCAGTGGGGGTGTACTATCGACTGCCTGGCCAGAATGAACAAATGGATGATGAAATGCTCAAAGAAATCAAGGAAGCTAACAAAAGTTACAGCGCAGTAATAATAATGGGTGATTTCAATTACCCCGGTATCGACTGGGTCAGTGTCATGGCAGGACATGCTAGGGAGATAAAGTTCCTAGATGAAATAAATGACTGCTTCTTGGAGCAGCTGGTTCATGAACCGACCAGAGGGGAAGCCATATGAGACCTAGTCCTTAGTGGAACACCAGATCTAGTGCAAGAGATAAGGGTGTTGGGGCCACTTCGCAATAGTGATCATAGCATGATCGCCTTTGATTTAATTAGTGGAGGAGGGATAGTAAGGAAATCCACAGTACTACCTTTTAACTTTCGAAAGGGAGACTATGATAAAATGAGGAAAATAGTTAAGAAAAAACTAAAAGGACTAGTTGCAAAGGTTAAAGACTTACATCAAGCTTGGGTGTTGTTGAAAAATATTATCTTGGAAGCCCAGACCAGCTGTATTCCACGCTTTAAGAAAAGTGGAAGGAAGTCCAAAAAACTGTCAGCATGGTTTAAAGATGAGGTCAGAGAGGCTGTTGCCAAAAAAGCATCTTTCAGGAAATGGAAAAAAGAGCCAAACGAAGAAACCTGGAAACGGCACAAGCACTGGCAAGTCAAATGCAAGGCATTGATAAGGCAGGCAAAGGGAGAATTTGAGAAGAAGCTTGCTGCGGAAGCAAAAACGTGAAATAAAGACTTTTTCAAGTACATTCAAAGCAAAAAACCTGTGAGAGAGTCAGTTGGTCCATTAGATGATAGAGGGGTTAAAGGAGCACTAAGAGGCGACAAGGCGATAGCGGAGAGACTGAATGAATTCTTTGCTTCGGTCTTTACTGAGGAAGATGTAGGGATGTTACCCATGACTGAAGTGGTATTTAAAGGTGCGGAAGAATTGAAGGCAATATCGATACATCGGGAAGATGTATTACAACTATTAGATAAACTAAAGAGTAGCAAATCACCTGGGCTGGATGGTATACATCCAAGGGTGTTGAAAGAACTGAAAATGAGATTGCAGACCTGCTATTAGTAATCGGTGAACTATCATTAAAATCATCTGTAATACCTGAAGATTGGAGGATTGCCAGTGTAACGCCAATTTTTAAAAAGGGTTCCAGGGGTGATCCGGGAAACTACAGACCAGTGAGCCTGACGTCAGTACCAGGAAAAATGGTAGAAACCATCATAAAGAATAAAATTACTCAGTATGTAGATAGTCATGGCCTAATGGGAGACAGCCAACATGACTTTAGACAAGGAAGATCTTGTCTTACTAATTTGTTATGTTTTTTTGAAGGTGTGAATAAACAGGTGGACAAAGGTGAGTCGGTTGATATAGTGTATCTGGACTTTCAGAAAGCCTTTGACAAGGTCTCTCATCAGAGACTTTTGGCAAAACTAAAGAGTCATGGGATAGGAGGCAGTGTACTACTGTGAATCAGGAACTGGTTAAAAGATAGAAAGCAGAGGGTCGGGCTAAATGGCCAATTTTCCCAATGGAGAAAGGTGAATAGTGGTGTACCCCAGGGATCTGTGCTGGGTCCGCTGCTTTTTGACATATTCATAAATGACCTGGAAAGTGGAATAACGAGTGAGGTAATCAAATTTGCAGATGACACAAAACTATTTAAAGTTGTTAAAACCCAAGAGGATTGTGGAAAATTGCAAGAGTATCTTGATAAATTGGAAGACTGGGCATCAAAATGGCAGATGAAATTTAATGTGGACAAGTGCAAAGTTATGCACCTAGGGAAGAACAACCCAAACTATGGTTACACGATGCAAGGTTCCACATTAGGAACCACCACCCAGGAAAAAGATTTAGGCTTCATTGTGGATAACGTTAAAACCCTCGGTCCAGTGTGCAGCGGCGGCCAAGAGAGCAAATAGAATGCTAGATATCATAAGGAAAGGAATGGAAAATAAAACAAAAGATATTATAATGCCTCTATATCGTTCCAGGGTGAGACCGCACCTTGAATATTGTGTGCAGTTCTGGTCGCCGTATCTTAAAAAGGATATAGCGATATTAGAAAAGGTTCAGAGAAGAGCCACCAAAATGGTAAAGGGGATGGAAGGATACTCCTATGAAGAAAGGCTAAAAAGGTTAGCTCTCTCTAACCTGGAAAAGAGACGGCTCAGGGGAGATATGATAGAAGTCTATAAATTAATGAACGGAGTGGAATGGGTAAATGTAGATCGATTGTTTACGTTATCAGAATATAGAAAGACTAGGGGACATGCAATGAAGCTACAGGGTAAACTATTTAAGACTAATAAAAGAAAATATTTTTTCACTCAACGTATAATCAAACTCTGGAATTTGTTACTGGAGGATGTAGTAAAGGCTGTTAGTGTAGCTGGGTTTAAAAAAGATTTGGACAAGTTCCTGGAGGAAAGGTCCATAAACCATTATTAAGAAGGGACCCAGGATATCAATGCTTGACCCAGTACAAGCATTGTGGAACCTGTGTCTTTTAGGGAAACTGCTAGGTACTGTGATGGGGCCCGTGGTTAGAGCCCTTATTGCCCTGTATAGGCGGTTGCCTAGGGCCTATGAACAAGTAATTGCTCTGGCTTGTTAAATAAAAGAGTCTTTCAGAGCAACTTTTGAATGAAACTTAAAGTGGGTTTTATTCCCCGTCCCGCTCGGACTTGTCAAGAAAACAGAAACTCAAAGATGAACAGAGCAACAAATTAATGGCAAACAAATAATCCTTATTTCCTTTACAAAGTTCTCTTTGCAATCATTCACATAGCAAGGCTGCGTTTGTAACACATGCTGCATTCCATGGGAATGGGCTCCGGAAGATTGCTAGCGTCTTCCCATATCATATTCTCCTCAGCAGTGCCCAAACTCCCTGTGTCAGACTCCTCATACAAATCGCGCTCAGACACAGTGTCCTGTGATAAATCACTGTAATAATCAAAAGAGGCTCTTCTCCCTTCAGGGCTATACCTCTCTGGCCTGTGGTATCTTCTGCCTGGGCTCTCCTCCCAGAATAACAGTTCTGAACCACCTTGCTGCTTGTAGTTATATTCAGGACCACGCCCTTGGTACTTAGGGGTTTTAAACTTCTCCCTATAATCATATGGAGGATTCCTTCTCTGTGCAGGGACTGCCTTAATACTTGGCTCCCTATACCTTATGGCTTTTGCCTTCCAGGCTGGTTGTGCAGGAGTATAATGAGACTTAGTTTTACACCTACTTCTTAGGCTGCAGATGTGCTTGGAGTTCCCATCCCCCAACACTTTCCTCTCACAGTGACCTCTGCCCTGAACTGGCACATACCGGTCTCTAGTGTAGTGGGATCTTCCTAGCTTCTCTTTCAGGTTATTTCTGGTAGCAGGTTTACTCTTGGAACAGCTTGCCTTGAACCTCTCTTCTCGAGAGCTGGAGTCAGACTCACTTCCTGGTTCTCCGTGAGAAGAGTTTCCTCCCAGCAATCCCCTGGGGTTTCTGCTCAGCTGATGAGAGCCACACCTCCTGCTATTCTCTGCAACCCGACCTGCCGTCCTACTCTCTGCAGTTCCCTTTGGTGTTCGTGTTCTTGCTCCTCCTTTTGCCACTCCCAATCTACTCCACTGACTGGAACCTTGCCTTAAGTAATCCCTAGCTCTGCACGTGACCTGGGGATTTTCACTCAGGTGTTCCTGATGGGATTTTTGTTTGCTACGTAGCAAGAATTTCCCTTGCTCCGGTGACTCAGAGTGCCTAGTGCTGCTTTCTAAAGCTGATTCTGAGGTAAGTCTTTCTTTTACCTGAATTTGCATAGGCTGTGTACCCCTTGCTGCATCACAGTACGTATGACCTATATTGGCCACTGTTGGAAACAGGATACTGGGCTTGATGGACCTTGGTCTGACCCAGTATGGCATATCTTATGTTCTTATGTACATATATACACACATATATATAATACTGTATGTGTGTATGTCTATATGTAAGTGTATGTTTGTATGTATGTATGTATATATATATATATATATATATATATATATATGTGTGTGTGTGTGTGTATATAGAGAGAGAAATAGGTATATATAGGGGCCTCTTTGCTTGCACTATGTAACGCATCTCTCGCTTTGTTAGTCAAAAAGCCTCATTGAGATGAATTGGGCCTACTGCCCAACATCATACATTGCTGTGTTATTTCAAGGTGATAAATAGGCACTATAGTTTGGTTATTAATGACAGCTTAGGTATTTGCAGTGTTTTTATCAATTTCTCTTTTGTTCTTTCTATAATTGAACTGTTGAAGTATTGGAGTGGAGGAGTGGCCTAGTGGTTGGGGCAAGGTACTTCAGGCCAGAAGGTCGGGGGTTCAAATCCCACTAGAGGACAGCAACCTTGGGCCGGAAGCACTGGGGTTTCTAGTCCCACAGGTGCTCCTTGTGGTCTTGGGCAAGCCACTTAACCCTTGATAGCCCATGTTCCCTGTAAATAGTTATCTCCAAGTTATAATGCCCTGTTCAATGTAATTTCAGTTTGTTCAATGTAAACCGCACTGATGCAGAATATTTATTTATTTTATTTATTTGTTTAACTGCATTTATATACCGCTTTTCACCGGGTCAAAGCGGTGTAACATATAACAAAAAGGGGGGGGGTCAATCTTTTATAGGGTAGGGCCGTCACCAGGGGGCCACATTTATAGATTTGGGGTGGACATAGACATGTACGCTTCTGCTGTATCTAAGTATTAGTTCATGCGGATAGGGTGGTTTTTCTGTTCAGAGATGTTCGCGGAACAGGATTGTTTTGAGCTGTTTCTTGAATGATGTGATGTCAGCGTTGTTTCTGATTTGGTTTGGCAGAGAGTTCCAGAGGGTTGGAGCATAAAGTTCGAAAGCTCTGTTGCAGGTCCGTTGTGTGGATTTGGTTCTTTTGTGGGGGACAACGATGGAGTTATTGAAGGATTGTCTGGTTGGTCTGTTGTGGGATGGGCGAGGCAGTAGGGGGTGGAGTGAGGTGTTCCGTGTTTGGTGGATAGTCTTGTGGGTGAGTAGTATAGCTTTGTACTTGATTCTTGCTTCAAGTGGGAGGATGTGGAGGTCTCTTAGTATTGGGGTGATGTGATCCCATTTTTTCGCATTCTGAATAATCCTTGCTGTAGTATTCAAGGCAGTTCTGAGGGGGTTGGTTTGTGAGGCGGGACGTCCATGGTAGATTATGTTGCAAAAGTCCAAATGAGGGAGTGTCACAGCTTGCATTACTGTCCTGAAGTCATGAGGTTCTAGGAGGGGTCGGAGGCGTTGTACAGTTTTAGCTTTGTGGAATATCGTCCCGGCGGTCTTGTTGATTTGAGGTTTAAAGGTGAGAGCTTGATCAATGATTACGCCTAGGTATCTTATTTGAGGCTGGATTTGAATTTTCGTGGTCCCCATGTTGAGATGGGTAGGTGGTTTGAAGTCTGGTTCTTTTGTCACTATAAGGGCTTCAGTTTTCTTTATGTTGATGGATAGGTTGTATATAAGAGAATGTTGATGGATAGCACGGTATATAAGAGAATATAAATAAATAAAATAAATTAATTCCATATCGTTCTGTTAGACCATCCAGAAAAGTGGGTTGTGTTCCTCTACTAGCAGATTGGTGGAGACAAAGAGCCAATGAAAAGCCCAGGTTTCAATGACATCACTCCTATTCACCTCAGCCACCAGAGGTCTCTCTTCAGTATTTCTTTGTCTCTAGCAGATGGTGGATGGATTTTCTCTTCTCTGAAGAAAATCTGAGGGTTGAGAGGAAAAGATTGATTTAAACGCTCCTGAATGACAACCTTGAGGGCAACTGTCTCACTTGAGCACAATGTGGCGGCTCCACTGGACTGCGGTCTTTTCGGTAGCGATAGTAGGAGTGAAAATTGGTTCAGCTCCACACTCTTATGATAATAATCTGTTGAGCAGCCACAAAATTGGAAGGATCTGGAAGAGTGCAGAAGCCTCATGCAGCCTTGATGCCCCCTTCTTTCTCCTCTGTTCCCTCCTGCTCTGTCCTGATGATTTCAGAAGGCTGTAAGAGGGATCTGCCTGCCAGCCATCTTAAATATAGTGCTGAAAAAAAAAAAGTGGAGGAGTGGCCTAGTGGTTAGAGCAGCAACCGAGAGGCAGAAAGACCAAGGTTCAAACCCCACCAGCACTCCTTGTGACCCTGGGTAAGCCACTTAGCCCTCCATTGTCTCACATACAAACTTACAGGCCGGTGCTGAAGTCACACGTTATCAGCTTTTTACACTTATTTGCAGCTCACCGATAGCGTACGACTTTAATGCTGGCATGCAGAAAGGGGCTCGTATGCAAATTAGCCACATGTTAGGCATTCGTTAAACTGTGCATAAATAGCAGCATTAAACTGGGAAAGCAAGCCAAACGCATGCACACAGAATTCAGCGCAAGTTTAGCATGCTATGCCAGAGAAAAAGGGGCAAAGCGTGGCTGGTTTGCATATGAACCCCGACAGTATTTTGATGGCATCAGGGGCATTCTCCGATGCCTGCAGATGATCCAGGCATCACCAAAAGCCCCCGATGTCATCAAAATACTGTTGGGGGACGGTGCCCCCTGACAGAAAGCGAATTCCTGGTAGCCCAGTGGCTCCGATTTTCCCCCACCCCCTTCCAACTAAAAATAAACCTGGTAGCCCAGTGGCTCTGAACTCCCCGCCTGGCACTGTTCTATGCATAGCAGGTTCCCAGAGTTTGGGATTATCTTCAGCTCCTTGGACTGATGGCAACATCCATATTGATGGTGCCGTGGGCGCATGCTCACATACGACTGCAGTAGCTGTCCTTGTTGACTTAGTGATCCCAGAGGCGTTCTCAGGAGTTCGAGCACAGGCTCCTGCTCCTGTTGATGGTGAAGTCCAGCCTGCAGTAGTGGCAGCAACCCTGTCATCTGAGGAAGGGTGTGTCACTGGACTATTTCTCCTAGATCCTCCTGACGATGGATACGTCTCTTGGGCTGGGGAGCCATTGCCAAGACCTTATGGCTCAGGGCTGTTGACCACACCGCTTGCCTGCGGTTCCAATCAACTGCCTCAAGGCAAGGGCCATCAGGTTGGCTCTTCTGTGTTTCCGGCCCCTGACTAAGGACCAGGCGGTTTGAGTGTTTTCAGACAATGCCACGGTGGTGGCTTATGTCAGTCAGCAAGGGGCATGAGGAGTGCTGGGGTAGCTCTGGAGATGGCTCTCCTGTTTGCCTGGATCAAAAAGAACGTCTGAGCTTTGTCGGCAAACGCAGATTGCTGGGGTGGACAATATGGAAGCGGATTTCCTCAGCCGGTACTGTCTGGACCTTGGGAGTTGTTAGGGGGCATTTCAGTTGATTCTGCGCTGCTGGGGTTGCCCTGAAAAGTATCTGATGGTGACCTGTTCCAATGCCAAGTTTATCACTTCTTCAGTCGCCACACGGAGACAGGGTCCGAGGGCATCATCACCCTGACCCAGCCTTGGCCAAGTCAATACCTGCTGAGCAAGTTTCTTCCATGGCCCTTGGTTGGGTGTATGATTCGGTGTATGGACTGTAACCCGGGCAAGATTGTTCTGGTGGCACCAGATTGGCCAAGGAGAGTGTGGTTCAGAGACCTGAAGTGGCTCCTGCAGGCACCTCCTGTTTGGTCTTGGGATCTATTGCAGCAGGGATCGATTGTCCTGGAGGACCTGGTTCCCTTTTTGCTTTTGGCTTGGCTTTTGGAAGGAGACATCTAGCGCATAAGGGCTACCCTACAGCGATGGTCTCTTATGTGCTTGGAGCCTGGAAGAGGTCTATCAAGCTAGCATACATAAGGATTTAGTGCCTCTTTGAGCGATGGTGCTGTAATTGGCAGTTGGCTCCTGAGGTGGCCAAGGTGCCATCTCAGTTGGTCTGTCTACAGGAAGGCCTGAAAAAGGTCCTTTCCCTTAGCTCCCTGAAAGTTCAGGTGGCAGTTTTGGCCTGTTCCTGAGGTCTGGTGGCTGGTAAGTCTCTAGCTTTGCTCCCAGGTGTCTTGTGCTTTTTCCAGGGTGTTCAACGTCTGTATCATCCTCTTGGGTCTGTGATTCCTTCTGGGATCTGTGTCTGGTGCTCAGGGCCCTAATGGCAGTGCCCCTTGAGCCGTTGAAGTGTGCTGCTTGGTCACGATCATCTTGGTCACGATTTGTTCTGCAAGTTGGATTTCTGAGCTGCAGGCTCTGTCTTGCTGAAATCCTTATCTGTATTTTCAAAGGAGGCAGTATCCACTCAGCCTCTGCCTTCCTTCTTGCTGAAGTTGCCTTCCCCCTTGCCCAAGTTACCTTTCACGTGAACTAGGTGGTCTGCCTGCCCTCTTCCTCGAAGGAGCAGTGTCAGAGGAAGGATAAGTATCTCCGCCTTGTAGATGTCTGGAGGGTACTTCTCTGGTACTTGGAGGATAAGCAGTCTGTTCGTAAGTCCGACCATCTTTTTGTGTTTGCTGGCCCACACAAGGGTCACACGGTGGCTATGTTGCTTTTGGGGTGCTGGATTAAGAAGGCCATGGCCTCGGTGTATCTGTTACGGAACTTGCCGGTTCCAAAGGGTTTGCGTGCCCATTCTACCTGAGCATAAGCATCCTCATGAACGGAGCGAAGCAGAGCTTGGTAGTCCTTGCAGATATTTGCTAGACAGCAACATGGGCATCTCTTCCACTATTGTCAAGCATTACTGCTTGGATGTCCACGTGTGGGTGGACATGGCTTTGGCTCAAAGGATTTGCGAGCTACTATATCTTCTTCCCTCCCAGTGAAGTTGTAACTTTGGGTACATCCCACTTGTCTGGACTCGTCTAGCAGGACAATATGGAAGGTGATATTTTACTTACCAGTTAATGTCCTTTCCTTGAGTCCTGCTAGACCAGTCCAGGTGCTGCCCCTGAAACTGTATTTGCTCTGTTCTGCTGCTGCAGTACCCTTAGGTCCGCTATGATTTTCATACTTGGCTTTGCAGGTTAATCTTCTACTGACTGCCTTCTGTTTATGCTTTCCGGTGCATAGTTTTCTACTGTTGATTATGCATTTTTGCCCACAGTTGAGGTTGTGTGAGGCTTCCCATGTTTCTCCCATATGCTTTGGGACGAATACCAAGAAGACCTCTGGTGGCTGAGGCAAATAGAAACATAGGAGTGATGTCATTGAAAGCTGGGCTTTTTATTGGTTCTTTGTCTCCACCCATCTTCTGGTGGGGGAACACAACCCATTTCTCTTGACTGGTCTAGCAGGACTCAAGAAAAGGACATTAACTACTAAGTAAAATACTACTTTTGACTTCATATAGCATTAGTTCTTTGGTGTGCAGCTCACATATCATCAAACGTTAATCTCTAGGAGAACGATAGCTGTGAGTAGATAACTTGACCCTGCCCTGTCAACTTTAACTTTATCTGAGTATTCAGCCTGGATAAAGTTAGGCTGAATATCTGACCTAAGTTAATCTACAAGACATGTTTTAAGCCTGAAATCTGACTAAACAGTGCCGACTGGCCAGAGTTTTAACTGTCCCCCAGCACTGTTTCTTTTTGTTTGGCTAAATTTTGACCAGGCAATATCTTGCCCCAACAAAGTTTAGCTCTTTAGTAGGGGGGGGGGGGGGTGAATGATTTGAACTGTCAAGGTCTTGCAAATCTGACTTAGCTGGGTCAAACCTTTTAGTGAAGTCTGAAGAAACTGCTGGGCAAATCTTAAAATAGTTTTGTTAATGTTTACGTCCTTGAATGTTTTGTATATATAAATACAAGTGTGTGAATTTTTTTTTTATTAATCTGTCAGATGATGGGAAAAAGATAGTCAAAGCTGACCCAAAACAACATCTGAAGATCATTCAAGATCCCGACTTTAAACGGTTTGGCTGTACTGTAGATATGAACACTGCTCTGGCAACATTCATACCACACAAGTATGTCCTGGGTGGCTGTACAGCAGCAGTTTCCAGTTATAACATAAGCCTTGTCAGATTACAGATTTCAGTGTAAAGTGTCCCTGGTAAGCTAAATCTTACATCACAGTGACAAAAGAAGGGCCATTTACTTTTCCTGCAGTCTTGTGGGGTGTCCTGTCATTATGACCTCATTACATCCTTGGCACGATCAAAACACTCAAACCAACTTTTCAATTCAGTTTCCCCAATAATACTCATGAGAGACCTTTTATATTTACACTTAAAGTAACTTAGCAGAAGCATTTTTGTGTAAAGGAGGAGGGTTTTTTTTTTTTTTTTAAGAAACGGAGAATCCTATTTTACCATTTCTGAGTGTTTTTATTTAGGGACAGTTTCCTCACACTGCTTTGGGCTTCCAGTTCATTTTGAACTGACCTGTAGCATCATGAATTTTCATTCACAGCTACCTGGACTTTTCCTTCATTTTTTATCTCCTCCCCCCCTCCCCCATCCATCTTAATGAGAGTCTTTGGCTAGGGGCCACAGACTTTAGTTGTTTCACAAACCTGTTTCATGTGCACTATAAATCTAGAACCTAAGTACTTTTAATAAGAGGATGTGATGTTAAAATAACAAAAAGGCACCTTGTCTTTGTTTGCTTTATAAAAGCAACATAAGTGCATAGATGTCTTTTATAAAATAGGTACTCGGAACTGGCACCATAAGCAAATAAATTCTCTCACACAAATTTACACCAGCTCTGAGGAAGGCATTATTGTTCAACATGCATGTATTCATCTGATTTATAAAATGCCTACTTGCATCACAACTCTGGACAAACTACACCCCCAGGGATACCTAGGCTCAGATCACGGAAAAGTAGACGCTCTTTCTCTGTACATTTGCTTGCAAGGGTATACGCACTCATAGTTTTATAAGAGCACGTTTCCACATGTAAAACATGCCTCCTGAGGGCAATGTCATAATGGAGTACATAGGTTAAGGCAGTCAAAAAGCACCTATTTAAGACTATTTTAGGTACCTACTTGTCTTCATGACATTACTAGCATACGTGGCAGAGAGAGTGCCTGCAGGTATAAATGAGAGTGCGTAAAGTTCATAAATATGAGGCATCTTATAATCAACATGCATGCATGCTAACTGTGCTCCCTGGCTAGGACAACAGCAGACTATGCACCTTCATGTCAAAGCACATACCTTTATGCTGATCAGGATTTTATAAAAGGCTATTTAGTTATGTAAACTTGCCTTTATAAAATTATTCCCTAAATGTTGTTGTTGCACAATGGCCAAGAAACTCTCCCACAGAGGGGATTTAGAGGCTGCCTCCACAGCACCTCTTTAAGGTATTAAAATGTTGATAAACATCTTTCTAATGTAATAGAGATGGAACCCTAATCTCAAGCTTGGGAGAGCACAGTAATGTTTGATTTGTTTTCTATAGCAATGGTCCTGCTGCAATTGAAGAATGTTGCAACTGGTTCCGTAAGAGGATTGAGGAGTTAAATGCGGAGAAGTTAAGACAAATGAATTACCATCAGGAGCAGGTTATATTACACAGATGCTTTAAACAGTGTTTGCTCCGACTTGAATCTTTGTTGTTGCTTTTTCTTTAAATTTTATTCTTTTTTTAGGCTGTAAACTGCATCTTGGGAAACGTGTCTTATGAAAGATTGTCTGGCCAAGGTCCTAAACTAGGTGCCATTACTAGAAAACATCCTATTGTTACAAGGTATTTTGTCTTTATTGGTTCATAATTTTCCTGCAAGCTGACATGAAATGCATCCTGCTGTGTAAGGGAGCATTTTAAAAAGTGGGCTTGCTAGCTGAACATTTGCTCTTCGACGTGTGACATCGGACTGTGAACGGTCCCTTGAAATCTGCTTATGCAAGTAATAGCAGTGCTGTTAGCTAGCAAACTGTCTTGCCAGAATTAGTCTGATGTTCAGGAGCCATGCAAGTGAGGTCCTGTAGGATGATCTATCCAACTCCTAAAAACTGGCAATCCCATGGCCTATCACTGTACATCAGCTGGCCTCTAGCTCTCTCATTCATCCCAATAAGGGGCAACTTTGCAGGCATGGCTAGGAAAGGATTAAAACAGCCTTTCCCCACTATGGGCTCTCCTTTTCCTAAACAGGAAGTAGACTGGGAAGTGCTATAAAGGGGTGCAGATTTTTGCTCATATGGAAAGTTATTCCAAAATGCTTGTTTACTGAGCTACATTAATAAGTCACCTATTTCTAACATAATTCCAGGCAGCATACAGCAAAAGCTAGGACAAAGTTAAAGCAAACAACTACAGGTGTGTATGTGTGTGTGTGTTTATACTGTATATGTATATGTATATATATATATATATATATATAATATACTGTATATATACACATAGATAATCAAATAAAATCAACCTAAAAACATAAAACTTTTAAGATAACAGTAGCCAATTAATTAATAGTACTTACTAGGTAAGTGCTTCATTGAATACCCAGATTTACTCATATTTCTAAAAAATAGATAATTCTCCATCAATCTCGTCTCTCTGCATACAGGGTTTCAGAGGGTGGGGTTAGCAATAAAAAATGTTCTTTGTCTGCCGTTCTCAGATTTCACTTTAGATGTTGATGAAAGTGAAAGGAGACAACCCCGAGATGAACTTGACGCTTGTATAGACCTGTATGGTTTCAAGCTATTTTTGAGATGTTGGGGACCAGAGCCAGATGGGGCCTTATGAACGATAGAAAATACTTTAAATAGACTCCTATAATCTACTGGCAACCTGTATAGGTGTTCCTAAGTTGGGGTGATATGAACATGGAGTTTTAATCCCACTAAATTTTCTTGCTTCTTTAGTAGACCTAAGACTAAAACATTCCTTATCATCCCTCCAGTCCAGTCCAGTCCAGGCATGCAGGTTATCTTGCCTCATCAACAGCTGGAGACTGAGCATGCCGGGTCTTGATGATGTCATGCTGCATGGGCAGCTGGCACTGCCTACCAAGATCAGTATTCTCAGTCTCCAAGCAGCTGGTGAACGTATCTTCCCCATAGCCTGGCTGTGACTAAAGAGCTTCAAATAAAAAACAAACAAACAAGAGAAGAAACTAAAGAATTTAAGGGCAGTTGTTGACTGTATCCCTTTAAAAAAAACATGTTGAAGGAGCACAGGAGGCTTTTACCGGGGACAGCTCATGGATCCCTTGAATGGGAGGTGAGGCTAGTCTCTCCGCAATGCCAGCAGTTCACAGAAGTCTAAGGGGAGCCTCCTTTAAACAGCTGGGGCTGTTGAATCAGTAGGATTGAACTTCAGGGCACTACTGACACAGTCTGGTCCCTCCCTGGTGATCTCCCACCTCATTTTATTACTTCGGATTCGCCAGTAGCGATGACGGTGATTGGTGAGTCTGGCTTGCTTAGGCAGCCTTTCGTGGGTGAATTTTTACGAAAAAGAAAAACAGAAAGTACTTTAACAGCTCCAGCTGAGCGCAGGATAGGTGAGAGTGTTGGATTGGGCCTGCCAAGTCTTTGTTGATCTTGCTCTTTCATTTTTTGGTGGACTCATCGGTCTGGGGCCTTTTTCTGTGGCACGGTTTGTTTTACTTTCATTTTCTTTCAGCATCATTTGTTTTTTCAGCTAGGCTGCTCTGCCAATGGGGAAGCCTGCTTATGGAGCTTATGGTTCAAGCTGGTGTTCTCTTTCTCCCATGGGTTTTTGCCGCATGTGTGAGAAGGAGTCTTGATCCATAGAGGAAGGTGTGTATCTGGGCAAGTCTGGGGGAGAGCTAGGGGCTTCCTCTGGAGCATCAGAACAGCCAAGTCAGCCTTCCCCCACTTGGTAGATCCTCCACGGTTTTGGCGGGAATGGCAGCCATGTTGGAGGAGTCTGGCTCCCCAGCTCCTCAAATGGCTGCCAGGCTGGAGAACATGTTTTCAACTCCCAGGGCTTCTAACAGCAAGGATTTGGCTACAGTACCATCCTCTGAGGTGTTCTCTCCAGGATTTGTCATGCTCCTGCACCAGGCTTACTGCCTGAAGCAGTAATTAGGAGAGGGGCCTCATTGTCTGCAGAGAGGACTAAAAAGAGAGGTTTTTCAGAGGCTCAGCTGGTGAAGTGGCCTGAAGGGGAGTATTTGGCCAAGCGTAAGAGCGTGGATAGTGAGCTATAGGAGGAAATAGACCCTGTCCATTCCAAGCAGTCAGAGGACCTGATGGAGGGTCCCTCAGCTCTCTGGGGAGAGTCTCCTTCCACGGAACTGGAGGACGGTGAGATCCCATAGGTGGAAGACCCTCAGTGTCTGCATTACAAAAATTGCTATAACCACTTTGTCCTAGCTCTGCCCAGGAACTATACAGATAGTGCCAAAGCATTGATAAAATTATGCTCCTAATAGCTTATGGTTTATTAAATACTTGAATGTATGGAGAGACACATCTCTGCTCTTGAGAATCTTATCTAAGCTGCGAGAGTTAAAGAAAAAGTTCCAGCCTCGAATTGGAATGTTACAAGATGCTCAAGGTTCTATGTTGAATGATGCTGAGAAGATCAAGAAAAGGTGGAGGGAATATACAGAGCTTTTATATGATAAAGATCAAGTGGACCAACAGCCGTTTCAACCTATACCTTATGATCAGGAACCATTGGTGATGAAAGAAGAAGTTGAAGCAGCATTGAAAGCCTTATCAAAGAACAAAGCACCAGGCATTGATAGCATTCCCATAGAAGTATTGCAGCAATCTGATGCAGCTGTTACCGTACTTACAAGGCTCTGCCAAGAAATATGGAAGACAACATCATGGCCAACTGACTGGAAAAGATCTGTGTTTATACCAATACTAAAGAAAGGTGATCCAACTGACTGTGGAAATTATCGCACAATCGCTCTGATCCCATATGCCAGCAAGATTCTACTGAAGATTATTCAAAAGAGACTACAGCCATACCTAGAACAAGAACTACCTGAAGTGCAAGCAGGGTTCAGGAAAGGGCGAGGAATGAGAGACATCATTGCGGATGTGAGATGGATCCTTGAAAAGACTAAAGAATACCAAAAGGATATCTATTTGTGCTTTATCGACTATAGCAAGGCTTTTGACTGTGTGTAAACCATGAGAAACTCTGGGCCACATTAAGAAGCATGGGTATACCAGAACACCTGATCGTTCTCTTGCGTAATCTGTACATTGATCAAGAAGCAACAGTTCGAACGGAACAAGGAGAAACAGAATGGTTTAAAATAAGCAAAGGTGTAAGACAAGGCTGCATACTTTCCCCCTACCTGTTTAATTTATATGCAGAACAAATCATCAGAGAAGCAGGACTGTATGAAGACAACAGAGGTGTGAAGATTGGTGGAAGACTCATCAACAACCTTCGCTATGCTGATGATACCACATTACTGGCTGAAAGCGAAGATGATCTGAAACATTTGCTTCTCACAATCAAAGAACATAGTCTCAAAATGGGCCTGCACCTTAATGTAAAGAAGACAAAGATCATGACAACTGGCATAATCAACAGGTTCATCGTTGAAGGAGAAGAAATTGAAATTGTGAACAACTTTAACCTACTTGGATCAACTATCAATAAAGAAGCAACAAGCAGTCAAGAAATCAGACGACGCATTGCTCTTGGCAGAATGGCTATGAAAGACCTAGATAAGATTCTCAAGAGCAGAGATGTGTCTCTCCATACAAAGATTCGACTTGTTCAAGCCATGGTATTTTCAATAACATCATATGGATGTGAAAGCTGGACAGTGAAAAAGACAGACAGGAAGAAAATTGATGCCTTTGAATTATGGTGCTGGCGTCGAATACTGTGTATACCATGGACTGCCCGAAGAACAAACCAGTCGGTACTAGAGGAGATCAAACCTAAGCTTTCTTTAGAAGCTCAGATGACAAGACTTCGACTTTCATACTTCGGACACATCATGCGAAGAGAGAGATCATTAGAGAAAGACATCATGCTTGGCAAGATAGAAGGTCAACGCAAAAGAGGAAGGCCAGCAATGAGATGGATCGCTACAATAACAGCAGCTACGGGTACCAGTCTGTCATCAATGAGCCGCCTGACTGAAGACCGAACACAATTTAGGATAGCTATCCAGAGGGTCGCCATGAGTCGACTCCGACTCGACGGCACTTAACAACAACAACTCACCTTGAGCTATTTCTGAATAAGCTGTGATCTAAATCCAAAAAATCCTTTTATTAAGATTTGCTCTATTGCCTTTCCATGGCTAATCAAAGTCAAAGCTGAGAGGTTTTGCGACTCCTTCCTTCCTTCCTTCCTTTCTGCCTAAGGTGATATTGCCTTTTTATCTCAATCAAACAGTGGCTCTTCCAATTTTTCCAGACTGTGGTGGTAGCTCAGAGGAGTGCCAGATACAATTACCGGACATTCACAGGGCACTCCATCAATATCTCAAGCAAACAGAGCAGTTCTATAACTCAGATCATTGGATTGTCCTCTTTGGTGGGCTGCAAAAAGCAGATGCTGCTTCTAAGGCCTCCATCGCCTGATGGATCCAGGAGGCAATTGCTTTGGCGTACCTTCTGCTCTGTAAGGAGCTGCCCAAAGGACTGCGTGCATATTTGACTAGAGTGCAGGCAGCATCATAGGCAGAAACTGGACTTGTGCCTCCGCTGGACATTTGTAGTGCAGCAACTTGGTCCTCCTTGCATACTTTTCTGTGTCATTACCACCTGGACATGCAGGCTGTGGTTGATGCATGGTTTGGATCTGTGGTGCTACAGGTCAGGCTCATGGGTCCCTCCTGGGGTTAGTACTGCTATGGTACATCCCACACATCTGGACTGTACTGAAGGGATGAGAAGAAAGGTGAAATTACCAGCTTATGCGCTTTCCTTGATTTCCTCCAGTCCCGTCCAGAACCTTCTCCTCCTTCTCTTGCTGTTTTCATGCGTGCGGTGTGACCCTGGGTTGTGCAGATTAGATCAAACCTTTGTTTTTAACTGAGGGATTGTTGTGTGTTTCTGTTGTTCAGGAGTCCTGCTGGGGTTCTTTTGACTGTTGCACACTGCCATGATCAAAAAAGGGGGCATAGATGGGGAAGATGGTGTAAAAAAATTGTTTCTGTTTTCATACTAGTTCTTAAGTGTTGCTTTTTGAGTCTGCTTTGTCAATAGAATACTGATCTTGGTAGGCAGTGCCAGCTGCCTCGTATAGCATGACATCATCAAAACCTGGCATGTTCGGTCTCCAGCTGCTGGTGAGGTGAGATAACAACCCACACTTCTGGACTGGACTGGAGGGACTCAAGGAAAGCAAATTAGCAGGTAATATCTAATTTCATCTTGCAGTTGTTGATGGTTACAACTAGATGTCATATGCCAAAATAAAGCTTTCATGAGGTTGTTGATGTGAGCTTACATATTGAGCTTGTAGTTTAAGAGAATACCTAAAATCATCAGCCAGTAAATGCATAAGTCTGCTGGCCACCGATAGCCTCACAGCGCCTTTGGCAAACTTCATAAAGTTGCCTAGTTGTGGCATATGTTATTTAGGCACCTTTGCGTCTCTGTGCCTTTATAAAATGCTAGCACAAATCCTGCATAAAAATGTGGCTTTAATAAACCCACATACTTTTACACCAACTCAAGAGCAGGTGTAAATGCTCACACGTAGAGTATTTTGTAAGAAACATTCGTAAATCACGGTTTTGCCTGCAGTCCACATAAAATTAACCCATCTGTACCTGTACATGATTGATGGGCATGTTTAGAGGCATTTTGCATATGTATACTGGTATATATGCACGAAAAAGCCTTTATAAAATTACCCACTACAGATAGTGGCAACAAAAATTGCTATAACCATTTTGTCCTAGCTCTGCCCAGGCACTATACGGATAGTGCCAAAGCATTGATAAAATTATGCTCCACGTGGCTTGTGGTTTATTAAATACCTGATTGTAACTCGTCTTGAGCTATTTCTGAATAAGTTGTGAGCTAAATCCAAAAAAATCCTTTTATTAAGATTTGCTCTATTGCCTTTTCGTGGCTAATCAAAGCTGATGGTGCCAACGAAGTTATAAAATTTAGCTATACATATAGATTTGCGATTTCATTTAGAACAGATTGCTTATGTGGGCAAGACAAAAATGAGCCTCTTTGAAGCTGTTCATAGACCCATAGCCTATGTTTACTAAAGGCTGCACTGGTAGCATGCAGTTGTGACATGGTATCAGCGCAGAGGCCTTTGGGTAAAGTTTGTGGACGTGTGCTTCTGTCCACTGTATTGATAATGCATTGCAATCTTGTGGCACTGTAGTAACTGGCTCGCAGGTACACAAAATACCATCCTTTGAGGTGGCATTGGGTACACCTATGCTAACGGGAACAGATATGGTTAGCATGGGCCCATGCTAACCATGATGTGCTATTGACATCCAAGTTACACCCTTATCTCACTCTGCCTCCACTGACCATCCTGTTAACCAGTTAGCATGGGGTCACTAGCGCAGTGCCCTGAGCTGAAGGTTAGTGCTGCATAGTTAGTGCAGGGTCCAGTGCACTCTGTCTGGTAGCACACTTTAGTAAACATGCCCCTCTGTGTAATAATAACATACCAGCATAAATCCTACAGAAATTGTCTAAAATGAAGCTGCATACATTTATCTCTGTTCAGGAGTAGATGTAAATGTTCAAAGATATCTTATGACGTACGCATGTACATAGCAACTTCACGTGTGCTCTGACCAAGCTCCTCTCCTGAACATGCCGACACCTGGGTCATGTAACAATACATGCATTTATTTATTTATTTGACAGGTTTTTTTATACCACCTTATCGTTAATTCAAAGTGGTTTCTTGTCATTGCATGTACTGTTATTCCTTTATAAGAAGTCTTTTACGTGCGTATCTTTATCTTTATTTAAAAACTTAATATACCGCCCAAACCATGGGCGTAAGGCGGTTTACAATCAAAATAAAAACCAAAGAGGTACTACCAGGAAGAGAGGAAACAGAACGCCATATTGCAGACAGGAAAAGGTTTGAAAAGAAAGGTAGAGGAACAGCTAGGTAACAGTAAAGCTAGGTATCAGTGAGGTGGAGGAGAAAGGGGGAGGGAGATCGAAAGCTGTGCAAAAGAGATGGGTTTTAATCTTAACTTTAAAAGCAGGAAAGGAGGACTCTAGATGCAGTGCAGATGGTAGAGAGTTCCATAGATGGGGACCAAGAAAGAAAAAGGCAGATGAGTGTGTGGATTCCAAGTGAGCCTAGGAGGGAGGAAGGAAGAAACAGGCGATTTGCGTGAATGGACCTAAGAGTTCTGGAAGGACAGTGAAAGTGAACCAGATCAGAAAGGTAGAGCGGGGTGCCAGTGTGAAGTGTTTTGTGGACGAAAATAAGAATCTTGTATTGAATCCTAAAAGGAACGGGAAGCCAGTGAAGACTGATGAGAAGGGGGGGTGATGTGATCGAATCGTGAGGCATGAGTTAGAATACGGGCTGCAGTGTGGTGAACCAATTGAAGACGACGAAGTTGAGTGAGGGGTAGGCCGGCCAAAGATGCGTTACAGTAGTTTAAACATGAGACAATGAGTCTAAACGTGAGACAATGAGAGAAAGAAGCAGCGTGGTGAGAGAAGATAAGGAAAGGGAAGACCGCGCGAAGTTGTCTTAGGGTGTAGAAGGAGCGCTGAATGATAGAAGAAATGTGATCCTTGAAAGACAGAGCAGAGTCAAGAGTGACGCCTAGATAACGAAGTCACGTGACAATGGGGATAGGGGCAGTTGATAGAAGAGGAACAAAAGGGGGAGGAGGGTTGCCAGCGGTGAACCAAATAGCCAAAGTTTTTGACAGATTAACGTGTAGGAAATTGGCAGAGAGCCAGGAAGCAACAGCAGAAAGACAGACATCAAGTGGGCCAATATCAGGGGCAGAGGAATCGATGTGGTGGAGAAGAATGATATCATTGGCGTAATAATACACAGAGATGCCATGTTGCTGAATTAACAGAGAGAGGGGGGGCCAAGAAAATATTAAACAGTAAGGGAGCTAATATGGAACACCACAGTGGAGGGGTATTGAGGGCGAAGAATCAGAACCAGAAAGAACCAAGAAAGACCGATTGTAAAGGAAGGAGTGAAACCAGAGGAGAACTGTGCCGGATAGACCAATATCGCTCAGACGAGAAAGAAGGGTACGGTGATCAACGACATCGAACGCAGCGGAAAGATCAAGAGAGACAGCAATAGATATAAACCCCCGATCATGTGCAACATGTAGTTCATTAAGAAAGGAAATATAAGGATGGATTCAGTATTATGACCGGGATGGAAACCGGATTGACGGGGGTGAAGGGCCAGGGAAGTTTCAAGATGGGAAGAAAGTTGGGAAAAGACTAACCTTTCGAGACGCTTAGAAAGAAATGGAAGATTGGAAATGGGACGCCAGTTCGCAGGTGCAGAGGGATCCAGTGATGCTTTTTTCAGAAAAGGTCGATTCAGGGCGTGCTTCCAAGGTGCAGGAAAGATACCGGATAGAAGGCT
This sequence comes from Ichthyophis bannanicus, assembly GCA_033557465.1. Lineage (NCBI taxonomy): Eukaryota > Metazoa > Chordata > Amphibia > Gymnophiona > Ichthyophiidae > Ichthyophis > Ichthyophis bannanicus. The sequence continues at coordinate 109,531,486 of CM066040.1, forward strand.
AGTGTTAAAGATAGAAAGGATCAGAGGGGTTAATGCTCACGAAGGCTCAGGAAGCCAATGGGACGGGATAGGATCGGAAGGACAGGTAATTCTCTGGGTGGTGAAGAGGACCTTGGTCAATTCGGGCAGAGTAATAGGCTGGAAAGAAGACCAGCGATGGGAAAGGGGGGGGGACAGCTGAGGGAACCAAAGGAGAGATAGGAGGGGGAAGGGGAAAGAGGGGGAGGGCAGGCAGGAAAAAGAAGACGAATGGAATGAACTTTAGAGGCAAAGTGAGAGGCCAATGCAGCAGAAGTAGGAGCAATGGAGGGGGAGGGACCAGAGGTAGAAGAAGAGTGAGGAGCGGAGAGAGATCGAAGAATGCTACACAATTGACGTGATGAATTGGCTGAGGAGGAAATGAGCTTGGAGTAGTAGTCTTGTTTGGCTTAGTGAAGTAGAGAACGGTAGTGTCGATGGCAATAACGGAAGTGAGATAAGGCGGCTGGAGAAGGACACTTACGCCAAAGGCGTATACTGACACATATATTTATTTATCCTCATAGCAGCTGACTCTCTATAAGTACTGCTGCCATCAGTCAGCACGGCTCGCTATGTGGCTTTTTTCAAAAAAACTGCAGCTGTTTAGAAAAAGACACTGACCGCTGGGTCTAAATATTGATCCATTTATTTCTGATTTCATGGTAATAGATATTCATCCAGGGTATAAAAGGGTGGTCAAAATCAATATTCCCTCTAAGATGCGCAGATTTCTGCCGGTGGATGGTGGTGCTTCAGTATCAATTTTTTCCATCACAAGCAGCAGGCAGGTTCTGCATTATTCCCAAGGGATCTACCTGCTCCTTGCAATTGACAATGCAGTAATGAAGCACCACCTCCCTCCAGCAGGAATGCAGGCAGAGGACTCCTGCACAGTTCACAGAGAACTTTGGTTCAATTTTCATAAATAGCTTCATTTTCAGAGGATTTAAAAGCAAACAGTTTGCCCTCATGCAGTCCCAGATCAAAATAAGATGTCAGAAAATGTAGGTTTATTCCCAAATCACCGAGAATATGTGTAGCATCTGCTTAAAGCATACATTTGAACTCTGCTGTTATTCAGATAGCCTGTGTGTATGTATTTCTTATTTAAACACTCCGAATGCATTGAATAGTTAAGTTAAAACTAGAAAAATGGTAGTATTGTATAATGGGACGAGAATAGAACTCTCTGGCATATGGAATGGAATTTGCCAGGAGTCGGATATATCCCCTGAAGTTTTTACTTGCTAAGAACTTTTGATGTAGAAAAGTGTAAAACAATCTCTCATCTTGCCTCCAACTGAGCATTGTTAGGCCTTCCATCAAAATAGCATAATCTATAAGGCTCAAGATAAGTCTGGCAAGATGACGGCTGACAGCTCATCAGTCCAAGTTGTCAATGAGGTTTCATTTCCGTGAGCAGGAAAAAGCCTAGTTGACATGAATGGAAAATGTAGTTTTCTCTGGGCAGTCACTTAATTCAGCACCTACCACGTGCTGTTTGTTTACCTAGGAATGGTAATTAGATATAGGTCAATAGTTTGATTATGTCACGGGATAGATGTGTGTGGGTGTCTCCACCCCCCCACACCCTCCTGCAACATAAGCTTCACAGTAGAATATAAGCTTGCCACTGGGAGTACAAAGGAGCCAATTAAAATAGTATACAGGAGTTGATTATTTTATAATACTTTCCAGATTCTCTTTGTTTTTCCTCTGTTTTTTTTTATCCTGTACATTATATTGATAGAAAAAGGGCAGAGACTCCTTTTATAGGATAGGCTATAATTTCAGGTTGAACTAAAAAGTTGGTCATATTTTTATCCCTTTTTTTTTCTTGCATATATATTTTCCATGATCTATTGAATTCTGTTTGTGCTTAGATATTTCACATACACGTTTGAAGAGATGACCTTGGAAAAGGAGGAAACTCTGATGCATCAGCCCGCTAAAGCTTGTCATTTCATGGCTCATAATGGCTGGGTTATGGGTGATGATCCACTGAGAAACTTTGCTGAACCAGGTGTGTACATGTAACATAAAACCCGACATGTTAATAGTAAAAATATTGGCTGTCCAAATTCCAGAACAAATTGAGCAATCTGCATCAAGTTAAATGCCTTATGTAAATGTTTGACCATTTCCTCATCCAGTCAGTTTTCACATGGAGTTATTATACATGTTTGCCAGCTGCCAGAAAATGGATATCTTCTCCAGCTGCTGATTTTCAAAGGCACTGTTATGGATAGCACCAGTGGAAATTGTTCTGGCCACACAGGTACTATATTTATAGTGCTAGAGCAGCATTTGGGGTGGAGCAAAAGAAGGAAAAAAATATGAGTGTCAGTATTCAGATATTGTAAATATACCTTCCTGCCCTCACACATCCAACTTGTACACCATCGGCGCTCAGCTCTCCTTGTTTACATTTTCTCAGGTGCAAAGAGTACCAGGGCAGTTGCCTTCTTGCGTCTTTGCATAAAAAGGCTTCTTTCACCGGAGCAGTCATATCCAGACCATATATAATGGAGGTATTCCACTTCCCAATCTTCTCCTCCAAATCTGTCCGTCAGAAGTGAGAAATTCTAAGTACAAAACATTGGCATATATCTCCACATCAAAAGGGTCACTAACCTTATTCACCTCTTCAAACTCCCACTGAACCTTCCAGACCTCTGATTTCATATTTGCCCCAGAATGAGGAGATGATCCCACCATAGAATTGGGGAATGACCATCTGAGAATCTCAGTCTCTCTCCCTGTGGCAGGCATAGGCCAGATTTTAGATTTATGGTTTATCTGGTTTGGTCCCGCAATAATGTGTTCAAACACCAGCAAATAGCACTCGAAAAAAATTTCAACCAGTTGATGCTTCACATTTTCCATGTGTATGTTAAATCACAAGGCATCATTATTGACCCTAAATCTAAGTCTGTTGATGCAAGTCATTAAATCGGAGTCCACAGGGTATAAAACATTCTGGTCTGGAGGGCAATACAACAGACAAACTGCTCAATACCGAAAACACATCATGAGGCCCTCACACTCACCTTTAACCGATAAATCACCTTACCTGGAACTGGTGTGGCCAAACTGGCTTTTCATATCATCCTGTTAGACCAGTCCAGACAAGTGGGTTATGTTCACTTACCAGCAGATTGGTGGAGACAAAGAACCAATGAAAAGCCCAGGTTTCAATTTTATCACTCCCATGCCTCTATCCGCCCCAGCCACAAGAGGTCTGTCTCCAGTATCTCTTTGTCTCCAGCAGATGTTGGATGGATTTGCTCCTCTCTGAAGAAAATTCTGATGATTTGAGAGGAAAATGCTCATGAATGGCAGCCTGTGGGTCGATCTCTCACTAGAATGCAATATGGGAGGCTCCACTAGTTAGCGTTTTTTTTGGTAGCCATAGGAGGAGGGAAAATTGGTTCAGCTCCATGCTCTTACCCTGGATAAGAGTCTGTTAAACAGCCAGAAATTGGAAGGATTTTGAAGTATCTGGAACAGTACAACTGCCTCACATAACTTCAACGCCCCCTCCCTCCTCTGTCCCCTATCCCCCCCGATCCGAAGATTGCAGAAGGCTCTCAGAGGAATCTGCCTGCCAGCCACCTTACACACAGTGCTGCAAGCCGGCCAAACAGTTCCAGGGGAGTACAGCTGAACCCAGCATGGATTCTCTGCCTCGGACTCTTGGGTGAGTACCAAGATTCTCTGCCTGGGACTCTCAGGGGTGAGTACCAAGGTTTGATCTCATCATTGTCCTTGTTGGAGGCTTCCGATTCAGTCAGTGGGGGACACATTTTAGGAGAGACCACTGGTGACCATTGGCACTGGGTAGGGCTTTCCTGCCATTTTCTGCACACATTAATAGCGTTTTCTCTATTGTGTGCCTGTCCTTGCACACATTCCACCCAAGCGGTTCCAACACGGTTCCAACACGTGCTCCTACCCTAGCGCTTGTAATGTGCACTGTAGTAAAAATCGCAGTTAACATGCACCCTTAGAGGGGAACTATGCCCCCGAGTGTAGGGGGGATCATTTCTGTGAGGAGAGCTTCCGGAGCCTGGATTGTCTTCCCCGGAATTCTTTCCTTTTGCAGCAGGCCTGGTCATTCCGCCGTGGACCTTCAGACCCTGTGGCTTTTTGTTTCTCCTGTGCAGAGTTTCGTAGCAAAAAGGATGAGAGTGGAAGCCACCTTCAATTGATGGCAAAGTGTTCCCGGCAAGGGCACCCCCTCCCCTAGGGAGAGGGATCGACTGTGGCTTGGAATGAAGTGGCTGATGTGGATGAAGTACTTTCTCCTTCAGAGGATTTTGAAGAGGCTGAGGCTATTTGCCTGTTCCAGGAGTAGGAACTGTAAGTGTTGATCCCAGTGTGTTATCCACATCGAGCTTGGCAGTTGCTCCAGTCACAGAGCAGCAACCGAAGAAGCATCTGCTCCTGCAAGAGGTTCAGAAATCCACTGCTGTCTTCCCAGAGGTGCTCAGAGGCCTGTTCCATCTGGAGTGGGATTACCCTTACTTCCCACCTACAGGGCTAAGGGTATATAAGAAGATGCACGCTCTCCCAGAGAAGGAGTGTGTTGTGTGGTTGGAAATTCCAAAGTGGATGTGTATGTCATGGCAGTTACCCAATGGACCACTATTCCTATGGAAGGCGGATCAGCCTTGAAGGATACTCTGGACTGAAACACGTATTTGTGTTGAAGAGCCAGTTTGCTGTGGTCGCTGCTATTCTTCATTTGGCGGTATGTGCAGGCCAGACATCTGGAGTCCTGCCCCAGTGGATTCAGTCTCTCTGATGGAGGATTCTGTCCCTCTTTTGAAATCTGTTACGGCCTTCCTTCTTATACCATGTATGACGTGGTACATCTAGCAGCCAGACATTATGCCCTATCAAAAATGACCTGGCATTGGCTTGGCTCTGACTTGGGGCAGTGGTCTCATCTTCCAAAGCCGGGTTGCCCATCTGGTCTTAGAGGAATGTTTCTGTTGAGGGTCGTGAAGGATCTAGACAAGACTCAATCCTTCCACCTTCCAGAGGACAGGTCCAAGCAGCTTGTGAAGAGGGCAGAAGCCCCTTTTTCCATCATCCTCCATTTGCTGCTCATGGGCACGCTGGTCGGACTCCTGGGAGTCTCGGGCCTCCCGTCTTTGCCGACCTGGAAAGCCTTTCTTTCTCTCTGTTTAGGCCTTCGGCTTGTTCTCAGCCCCTTCATAGAGTGATTGGGCCCAGTGACCCAGTCCCATCCAGAGGAGGACCCTCCCAGGCTGCACAATGAAGTTTGAGGGCCCATTCCCTCATTCCTCCAGTTGGGGGCAAGCTTCGCTTCTTTCAGGAATGAGCCTGGGTTAACGAGGATTGCTGGGTGCTAGTCCCCCATTCAGTACTGCTATTTCTTGAAGGCAGTGATGCTCGCTCCCCTGGATGATGGAGACAAGAGCAGGTCTTACCTCTCTTTCGGGGTGCCGATACGGAATGAGCATGCTGGCCCCTGCTGGGCCTCTTTGTGCCATGTATTCCTGAATGGGAACATTTTTGAGGCATGATTCAAACAGTGTGCCAAGGGGCGTTCCTGATGTCTTTGGATTTGGCCCAGGTGTATTTTAAGATCCTGATCCGGAGGATCAGCAAATACCTAAGTTTTGCCATACTTGGCTCTCACCTTAAGTTTGCTATCTTCCCATTCGGACTCTCCACTGCCCTAAGGACGTTCTCCAGGATCATTGGAGCAGTAGCTGTGGTGCGATGGTACCAAGAGATTTGTGTGCACCCATATCTGGACTACTGGCTCATCTGAGCCACTTCTGTTTCAGAGGCATCTTGGATAGCTTCCCAAGTGGTGTCCTTTCTGTTACACCTTGGCTGGGTGTTTGATTGAGGAAAGAGCCAGTTGTTCCATTCCCAGTCCCTGGAGTTCCTGGTAGCACGTTTCAATAGTTCAGTGTGCAGAGTCTTCCCGAAAAAAAAAAAGAGTCAAGGCTGTTGGATTGCCTAGTGCAGTTCTGTTCGCAGCAGGCTCCCAGAGTATAGGTTGATCTTCAACTCCTTGGTTTGATGGCGACAACAATCGAGTGCATGCTCATATGAGACTGCTCCAGCAGTCCTTACTGACTTGGTGGTTCCCTAGTTCTCAGCGGTTTGAACTCAAACTCTTGCTCCCTATGATGGTGATAGCCAGTCTGTGGTGTTGGCAGCAGCCCAGTCTTCTGAGCCAGGGCGTGCCGCTAGACAATTGCTCATGGATCCTTCTGGTGATTTATGCCAGTCTCTCAGGCCGGGGAGACCCTTGCCAAGGCCGAACAGTCCAGGGTCATTGGAACCACAGGGAGGAGGTGTGGACCATCAACTACCTTGAGGCAAGGGCCATTAGGTTGGCTCTTTTGCGTTTCTGACCCCCGGTCCAGGACTGGGTAGTTTGAGTGTTCTCAATGCCATGGTGGTGGTACCTTACGTCAGTCAACAAGGCGGCATGAAGATTGCTGAGGTAGCCCTGGAGATGGTTCTCCTGTTTGCCTGGGCAGCAAAGAACCTCCTAGTTTGTCAGCTCTGCACATTGCCAGAGAGGTTGCTATGGAAATGGATTTTCTTAGCCAGCACTCTCTGGTTCTAGAAGATTGGGAGTTGAGTCAGGAGGTGTTGCAATTGTGGTTGTGCTACTGGGATTGCCCCAAGTTGGATCTGATGGTGACCCACTCCAATGCCATGTATGCCGCTTCTTCAGTTACCACACAGAGACAGGGTCCAAGGGCGTATAGTACTCTGGCTCAACCTTGATCAAGTCTGCACCTGCTGTATGTTTCCTCTGTGGTCCCTGGCGGGGCATGTGATTCAGCGTATGGCTCGCCACCTGAGAAGGATAATTCTGGTGGTATCAGATTGGCCAAGGAGAGCATCCTTTGGAGATATCCTTTGTTCTCTGTTTATTGTTGTTCCATGTAAACCGCACCTGATCAATGGAAGGAGCAGTATATAAAAAATCTGTAAATTAAATTAAATTAAATATAATGTGGCTCCTGTAAGCACCACTGCTTTGTTTGCCTCCATCTTGGGGTCTATTATGTCGGTGGCCAGTTGTCCTGGAGGACCTGGCTTCCTTCTCACTTCTGACTTTGCTCCTGTAAGAGGTGGTTAGCACACATGAACTACTTTCCAGCAGTGGTTTCCACTCTGTTAAGAGCCTGAAGGAGGTCTTCCTGCCTGGCATAAGTACAGGTCCGATACCTTGAATGCTGGTGCAGTAGCTGGCTCCTGTAGTGGCCAAGATGCCATTTCTGCTGGCCTGGTCTGAAGGACGGTCAGGAGAAGGGCCTTTTAGTTGCCTGAAGATTCAGGTGGCAGCTTTGGCCTGTTTCAGAGGTCCGTTGGCTGGTAAATCTCTAGCCTTATACTTGGATGTTTCATGCCTTCTTCAGGGGGCTCGACTTCTGTGTCCTCCCCTCTGGTTTGTGGTCCCTTCCTGGGATCTGTGTCTGGTGCTCGGGGCCCTGATGCCAGAGCCTCTTGAGCCATTGAAGTGTGTTATTCTGAAGGAAATGGTGCTCAGACGGTCTTCTTGGTTGCGATTGTTCCACAAGGAGGAATCTGAGCTGCCAGCTCTGTCTTGCCAAGATTCTCGCCTACCTTTTTCTGAGGCCATTTTTTCCTTCAGCCTGTGTCTTCCTTCTTCCCTGAAGTGATTTCTCCCTTTCATGTGAGCCAGGTGGTTTGCCTGCCCTCCTTCTTTAAGGAACACTGTCGGGGGAATGGTCAGCATCTTCGCCTTGTGGATGTCTGGAGGGTGCCTCTCTGGCTCTTGGAGTTTACAAATGATTTTTGTATGTCAATCCATCTTTTTGTGCTGTTTGCTGGCCCGCGCAGGGTGGCATGGTGGCTGAGTCTACATTGGGGCGCTGGGTTAAAGAGGCCATTGCCTCGGTGGATCTGTTCTGGAACCAGCTGGTTCCCAAGGATTTGCATGCCCCTTCTACCCTAGTGCTAGCATCTTTGTAGGTGGAGCGGAGCTCAGTAGCCCCCGCAGACATTTGTTGGACGACAAAGTGAGCATCACTTTCTACTTTTGTCAAGCATTCTGCTTGGATTTTCACATTCGGGCGGACATGGCCCTTGGTTCTAAGATTTTACAAGCTATTGGGTCTTCTTCCCACCTAGTTGAGTCATTGCTTTGGTATGTCCCTCTTGTCTGGACTGGTCTAGCAGGATAATATGGAAGGAGACATTTTACTTACCAGTCCAGGACCTACCCCTGGAAATGTATTTGCTCTGTTCTTCTGTGGCGGTGCTCTGGGGTCCACTATGATTTCTATACTTGGCTCCGCAGGTCCATCTTCTATGGACAGCCTTCTGGTAATGCTTTTCTTTACGTAGTTCTCTACTGGTTGATTACTTATTGTTGCCTACGTTGAGATTGTTCTCCCATATGCTTTGGGACGAATACTGAAGAGAGACTGAGGCGCATAGAGGCATGGGAATGATGTCATTGAAACCTGGCCTTTTCATTGGTTCTTTGTCTCCACCAGTCTGCTGATAGGGGAACATAACCCACTTGTCTGGACTGGTCTAGCAGGACTCAAGGAAAGGACATTATCTGGTAAGGAAAATGTCTCATATGCTTATCTATGCTCCCCCTCTCTTCTTGCCAATTCTAGAAGGGGAAAGTTCCCTTAAAACAAGAGAATCTGCCTCATTAATCCAAGTCTTCACAATGCAACAATCATGTACAGAATTATCTACTGTCATATCACTCACAGTCTGTATCTTAATGTAAACTGATTGAGTGTTAACATAAACAGCAACGAGGTCTGTCTTGGCAATGCTGTCCTGCCCCCCCACAAAGGGTCTATGAAGATCCTTGGACATTGCTTGTAAGCCCCAGACCCCTCTGCCTCTAATCTCTTTTGCATATCTATCCATCCCAATACAACAGGGATAACCGTACTCCTAAGCCTCAAATAAGTGCCCCAACACATCCTAAATTTTAAAAAGAAAAGAACGAACCTACCTTAAAAATCAAAAGACTAGAAATTCAAGGACCAGCCCTTATCCAATCTACCCCCTTTCCTACCCCCAGTTTTTCTAATATCCACTAACACCACACAGTAAAAAATATGTATTAGTTATTATTCAGCAAACCCTACCACCCAAGAAGCTCTACCCAGCCTTACCCACATTCCCTCTCTGATACCTCCAAAGAAGAAAACCAAATTAAATATCGAGCAGAACCCCACATAGGAGCGCATAAAAGGATATGCCCTGTGGTGCTCCTCTTTGGTGTGATGCCTTAGTGCCAGTGTCTTCACTCCCATCATTGGTAATGTCACTAGGGGGACGGGTCTAACAAGTTGGGGTTACACAGGTAGCAGCAAAACAAATCAAAAAGTCTGGCTTCCCTTGAATTCACCAGGGTGAGCGAGGTATTTGAGTCTCCAGCCTCTAGTAGACAGGAAGTAATCTCTCGCCACCTCAGCATATAGTACCAGTACCTATTCCCCCTCTCCAGCCCCCACCATCACCATACACTTTAGATGACCTCTGGTCCTGGACCCCTTCAGAGCGGCGTTGTTAGGAAGCTGACAGGCCCAGAGAAAAACAGAGGAATAAGGAGCCGGTAACATCTATAACACATTTATAACTAAGTAGTGCTTTCAAAAAAGAAAAAAAATCCTGAAGAAACTCAACATAGTGAAACGCAGACAAGGCGCTGAGGCATGGCGTTGGGGAAATTACAAAAAAGTTAAGCACTGGTTTATGTTTTAGAAAGATATTTTTGGACAAAAAAGTGACATTAGAAATCAAGAGACGGAAGGTCATTGATGCTAAATGGCGTACAATCAATAGACAAGATAAAAGTCTGAAGTGTGGCGCCCATAAACGTCTGAGACCTTCTCGTCTGTAGATGTTTTAAATGTCATTGCAATATTTAATAGAGAACAGATTCGGAGTATTATAGATTTGTACGGAGATCGAAGCAGTATAATATCACGATCTTAGAGATAAAAATAGAGTGTGGATCATTTAAAAAAATAAACAGATCCCTTCAGAACCTGACAACCATAAGCATCTAATAGGCATCATTCCATGCAATGGTCACAACTTCCCTCATCTGCTGGGGCTGTGATTACAGCTTTTGTAGTATCCCTTTCTCCAGCTGACCCAGAGAGTTGAAGTCCTTACATGGAAATCAAACTGGAAACATTCTGCATGGAAGAGCACAGCACTAATCTGAGCCACTAAGAGGCCTTGGAGACAGGATATTTGCTAGCATAGTAGATCTAAAGTGGATAATTTGTATTTAATACAAGCAGTTCTTTTTTCCTAGCTAAAAAAAGGTGCCGGTACTCACCCAGAGGACTCTTTCATTAATACATGAGGGCAATGGGTCAATTTTAGCAGGCAATGAAAAAGATGCTGATAATTCCTTACCACCATGTACCCCTCAAAAAATGCCTTGAATAAAAGGATATGTGGTTGGCATTGCGATAATTTCCTAAATGTGGATAACGAAAATGTACGCACTGTGAATAATCCTAGTCTTTCAAAAAAATATATACAATTTGATTAACCAGCAAGAATGTGACCTACTGTAGCAAGAAGACAAAAACAAGCCAAATGTTTTGTAGTCAAAACATCTTTATCACAAATGGGCAGCTATGGTATACAACTTCTTTTTATAAATGTAAGGTATATTTGAGACTAGGGGTCAGTGGCATAAATTCCACCTAAGCAGCCCTCATAATGCTGGGGGACCTGGGCATGAAGGGGGGGCCCACATGGCAGCATGATAAACTCACTTTAATTTGTTTGCCATGCTGTTTCCGCCTTGTGCCCCCACGGCTGCTATTTCCCAGTTTGAAATCTCGCAATAACAGCTGCATCGCAAGATTTTGGCCCGGGAGGAATACACTGGGCCTGGAGCAGAAGCAGTGTGGCAGATAAAGTAATGTAAGTTTGCCTTGCAGGGGACCACGACAATGGGAGGCCCTCAGCAAAATTTTCCTTGGGGCCCCTGATTAGATCTTTTTTGCTACTGCTTGGGGTGGAAGGGTCTTTGCATGCTTATGCTTGTAAGCACAATGTGCTGGACTGACTTTGGGTTGCAGACATTTATTAAAAACTGGTGAATCTCCATTTGCTGCACTTGTTGCGATAAGCTGAGTAGCTATGCTTTTTGTCTAGCTTTGTCAGATATTGGACGTAGTGTAGTGTGTGCTGACATGAAGGTCGTCTCTTCCTAGGGTCTAATGTTTACCTTAGGAGGGAGCTTATCTGCTGGGGTGACAGTGTCAAACTGCGCTATGGCAGTAAACCAGAGGACTGTCCTTACCTCTGGGAACACATGAAGAAATACACAGAAATTACAGCCAAGATTTTCCATGGAGTACGTCTGGATAACTGCCACTCGACACCGATCCATGTAGCTGAGGTATGGAACCATCAGATATCTAGAGTGACCCAGGCAGCTGTTAGAAAGCATGCATTTATTCACTTTTCATCAACAGCGACAGAGAAATATTTTAATATGCCTCCTGATATCCACGCAGGAGTATGGATATGTTGGAAATGCTGCCAAGGCAACAGGAACTCAAACACCATCACCACCACTCCCTAGCCAGCCTATGCAGCTCACTTCCATCAAAGGGGGCTATAGTCTATTTCCCAGACTAGTTGCTTCAATTCCCAGCTGGTTGAAGGGATATTGAGGGAAGACTGTAAGGGGCAATAGCCCCACCTAACAGAAATTAAGGGCTCTTTACTTTTTTCAGATACCTGTTATAAATGGCATTGTCCAAGATTGAAGCAGTCTGTTGTTAAGCTAGTCTATCCCAAAAATACCTTGGCATATTCTTTTGCCTTTTCTTTTTTTTTTTGAAGTGCCATCAAATCAATGCTCACTCCTGGCGACCCAGCAACTCCTGGGTTTTCTTGGCAAGGTATGACTTGAGGTAGATTGTCAGGCTTTTTCTTCTGAGGCAAAATGACCTGCACAAGGTCACAAGTTGTGCCAGTGGGAATAGAACCCTGGTCTCTTGGGTGCTAGACTTTTGCTGTAACTAGTAGGCTACTCCTCCACTCCATATGCTATACAAAACAAAGTGTCTTTTGGACAGTTCTCCAGGAATAAGCAGGAAGTCAGCCCTCACATATGGGTGACATTGGTGCTGACGGAGCCCACGTGGAACATTTCTCCAGCTTTCAAAGAAAACCTTTGGGACATGCTACCATGCATGTATGGTCCCCTTCCTGCCCAAGAGTGCCATCTTGCTCAGCCTCCTTTTTTCTGTGGAGCCCAATGGATGTCTGCCCTGTTTCCCTGGAAAAAAATCCTTGCTAATTATCCTTAAAAGTTAGCTTTCCTGGTTTGTGTACCAGTTCCTCTTCCCGCCTCGAGCCGGAGCCGATCTTGGTGCTGTTCTCGGTCTCTTTTCCTTTTTTGAGCGAGGCTTACCTCGGCTGGCGTTCATGCCTTATTTTGCCTGGGGATCATTGACCCTGTTCAGGTGCTCCCAACCATGTCCCCTGGTGGGTTCAAAAAATGTGACCGCTGCAGTCAAACCATGTCAGTGACCGACACTCATGACTGCTGCCTGTGCTGCCTGGGACTGGACCATGATAGCACCTCCTGCAACCTCTGCCAGGCCATGACACCTAAGACCAACAAAAAGAGGTCGGAGTTGCAGAAAAAACTGTTCCCCAGGTCTGACTTGGCCCCAGCCTCCCTGATGCCGAGTTCCAAGCCCAGCACTTCCCGTGAGGCCCAACCGTCCTCTGAGTCCCGTGGTGGCGGCTCCTCCAAGAAGACCTTGGACCTGGAGAAAAAGAAGTCCTCGAAGTATGCTGAGGTTGCACTGGAGAAACATAGTAAAACTGCCCAGAGGGACTCAGGCACTTCCAAGAAGCGTCCTACCAAGGTCCTCAAGAAAGATTCCTTGGCCGGCGGAGACAGTGCAAGGTTCCTCGAGGCCATTGTCCTCATTGAGGACACACTTGCGAGAGTGCCGGTGCCGGGCCAGAGATCCTCTGTGCCCACACCGAAAACTGTGGAGCCTTCTGGCTTGGAAAGCAGAATAGCGGCCCTGGAGCAGAACATCACTGCTACCCTGGCCCTGCTGCAGGCAATGATGGCTGGTTCAACCACATCACCTGCTTCAACTACCGGGCCCCCAATTATGGGGGAGTCCCCGGTCGTAGAGCCGAGCTCCGAGCACCACCGGCCTCGGGTAAACCCTCGGCACTGGTAGAGGTCCAGGTCCTCTGGCATCCAATTCCTCCCTGGCTAATTTTCATGACTTGGACCCCAGATCCTCCGGAGGCTGCTGACCTCTCGGCACCAGCCTCAAGACAGTGAGTTGCCGGACCTCGGACGTGTCGTCACCACTCGACTCTGAGTGGGAGACCGACAACAAAGCATCTCCAGAAACTATACGGCACCGAGATATTCCATCAGACCCATCTCCCCCGACAACACTCTCCTCTGGAGGATGTGGCCTTCCATGACTTTGTCAAGGATATGGCCAGAGTCCTCTCAGTGAAGACCAAGGTGGAGGAAGACCCACACACCGAGGAGCTGGAGATCCTCCAATATGAGCCTCCACCCAAGGAAACTATCACGGGGAGACACCGGCATCTGTACCGGAGGTGAGCAGGCACCTCAACACCATGTACCATGTCCATAAGTGCTCGGGTTCCAAAAATCCCCAACTCCCACATAACTACATGGTTGTCGAGTCGACCATGCAAAAACCTAAGAGCCAAAAGATCCAGTCCTCTGTTCCCCCCCGGAAGGGAGGCCAGAGCCCTTGGGCGCAAGTGTAACTAGGGCTTGATGCTGGGGTGCCGGATCCAGTTCTATGAATTATACATAGGCATGTACCTGAAGGTTCTAACCCAGGAGCTGTTGAGGCTTTCAGCTGATCTTGTTGGGGAACTCCTCTAATGGTTCCAGTCTCTGACCTCGGGGATCAAGGACTGCTCCAAGTTCCTCTCCCAAGTAGCCTATGATGGTTTTGAGTCAGCGGCTCGAGTCGCAGCAGCCGGCATCGATGCCCAACACCAAGCCTGGCTACATTCTTCCGACCTCGAGCAATGGGTCCAACACAAGCGGCATGACATCCCCTGCATTGGGGAGAACCTGTTCGGCAAGCCCATGGCCGACAAGGCAGCCGAGATCGAGGCCGATGTGGTGACTTGCCAGAGGCTCTCTAAAAACATTTCATCCCTTCCCCATAGGAAACCAGAGGGGAAAAGGCCCCTGTTCCAGAGGAAAAAGGGTCCTTTCCCACAGTCACCACTACCAACCCTTCTTGGGCCAGCAACATGGTTCTCACCCTAAGAGGCAAGGCCATGGGGTTCAGAAGGTGAAAGCACCGAAACCTCAGACTTCAGCTCCCACCCAACCCAGGAGGAGTTTTTGACTCCCAGGGCAGGGTCTCCCCTCCCCCAGGAGACCTTCACCAGCCCACGGGGGGGGGGGGGGTGCCTGGTGCTCTTTGCCCACAGATGGACCAACATCACCTCTGACCAGTGAGTACTGTAAGTGGTAAAGGAAGGATACCTTCTGTCACCAGCTCTCCTTAAACCCCCAAGTAGAGGTTAAGGGAGTGGGTTTTTCCCTATTGAAATAGCTGTTTTACAGATCCTGGAGCAATGCCCCTTGGGAAATGTAGTCTTTTCACACAATCAATAAGGAGCAGTTGTGGAAAAAGTGGTTAAGCAACCAAAGGATTTTATTTCCCCTCCCGGGGTGGATTTTACCATGAACAGAAGACACAATCCAGGAATTTACTGGTATTTGGACAAACAAAAGTTCCTTAACAGAAAAAGGCTTTCTTAAGCATTAATCAAGGTGAAAACAAACATTCAAACAAAACCACGCTGTTTCCTCACAGCTCTCTGTTTCCACGTGCTATCTGTGCTGTACTCTCTTTTCAAGCAGGTTTTCACCGTAATGAAACTATTCCATTGGCCAGAGATAATGTACAGTCCATTATATTTATATCTTCTCCAGTATCAGTACACTCTGGTTCACAGTCCATCAATTCCTCCTGCTCATAAGGAAATGTTTGAACCGGCACTGCTGGTGCCACGCCCTTTCTTACTGCTCCAGGCTTTACACGATATGCTTGGGTCAAATACTGGCTTTCACACAGACTATCAGGCCCAGTATTCTTTTCCCAGCACCACCCTTCTGGATACAAACAATCACTGTAATTAAGTATATTCAAGCCTTTTGGCTTACCTTTCAGCCTTACTGGTGGAGGTTTTCTCTGGTGCTTTTGAATAGCTGTAGGTTCCCAACCTAAGCCCTGCTCATAGCATTTCACTTGCCTCCTAGGCTTTCTGTCTCTCCCGTGCTCCCCAGGATATTGCAGACAATCTCCTTTGCCCTTGTTATATCCTGTCCTCGGGGTTTCTTTCTTTCTCCTCAAGAAGGAATCTGTCTCTCCTTTCCATAGAGACTCTGACTTACTCTGGGCATAGCTGTCTTCCGTGTAGCTCTCAATAGCTTCTCTCTCCAGCTCATATGCCTCACTTCCTGCTTCTTCAGCCAACTCTTCATTATCTCCTTCTCTGCCTAACTCCATAAGCTCCACTGAAGTTTCTTTAATAGGGTGAATTCTGGGGCCGTGCTCAACTCCACCCCCTAACAGGTGTCCTGCATTACCTTGTGATTCACCCCTTGAATGATAGCACCGGCGTTTCTCTTGCCTCTGTGCTTGGTTCCCACGGTAACCAGGAGCCATGTGCTTCTGTTTACAGCCCAGCTCTACTCTTGTTCCTGGCTTTTTAGCTTCATTAAACGGGCTAGAAGGACCCACTATGTCACACTTCTCGACCTACAGCAGATACCACCCAGATTCTTCCCAGAAGAGCCGATGCGACCCCTCCTTCACCAGACTCTTCTGCTCACAGAGCTCACAGGTCTGATCAGGGACAACGCAGTAGAGCCTGTCCCAAATACCTATGGGGAAAGGGCTTCTACTCCAGGTACTTCCTTGTCCCAAAGAGAATTGGGGGCCTCAGGCCCATACTAGACCTGAGAAACTTAAACAAGTTTCTGGTGAGGGAGGAGTTCAGGATGCTCTCCCTTGTAACACTGCGCCCCTACTTCCACCAGGGAGATTGGCTGTGCTCCTTGGATCTAAAGGATGCGTACACACACGTTCTAATCCACCCCTCTCACAGGCAGTACCTAAGGTTCATGGTAGGAGGAGGGCACTACCAGTACAGGGTACTATCCTTCAGCCTGGTCTCCTCGCCAAGGGTTTTTACCAAATGCCTGGCTGTGGTGGCTGCCCACCTGTGTCTACAAGGGGCCTTTGTCTTCTCCTATCTAGATGACTGGCTATCCAGGAGTGGAACAACCTTTGAGGCCAGTGGGGCAGCAGAGCGTGTGTCCCTCCTTCTGCAGCACCTGGAGTTCATCATCAACTACCCCAAATCCCACCTCTCTCCAGCCCAAAATCTGGAGTTCATAGGTGCTCAGCTCAACACACTGCAGTTCAAGGTGGTCCTCACCAGGGAAAGGGCAGAACGCCTCAGACAATTGGCAGGAGAGGTACAACGTTGCCGGTCAGTTCCAGTTCAGCTCCTCCTCCGCCTACTGGGCCATATGGCCTCTATGGTTCACGTGATGCCCTCAGCCTGCTTGCACATGCAGACAGCCCAGTGATTCCTCCGCTCACAGTGGACTCAAGCCACTGGCAGGGTATGGGACAGGGTCGGTTACCTGCCACTTGGCGAAATCCCTCAACTGATGGCAAAATGTCTGCCACCTCTGGGCGGGAATGCTCTTCCAAGCACCCGTACCTCAGAGAACCCTGATCATGGATGTCTCCCTCCTAGTTTGGAGGGCACATTGTGGGGATCGCCACACACAAGGCAGCTGGTCCCAGAAGGAGTCGCTCCTTCAGATTAATCTCCTGGAGCTCAGGGCAATCTTTCTAGCCCTATGAGCATTCCGTCACCACCTGTGACACTGGTCCATGCTGATCCAGATGGAAATCAAGTCACTATGTTCTATATCAACAAGCAGGGGGGCACAAGTTCGTACTCCCTCTGCCAGGAGGTGGTGGCCCTCCTCTCCTCTGCGGTTCGCAACAACTTGCTCTTGTGAGCAGTTTACCTCCTGGGCCAGGACAACTGCCTAGCAGACAGGCTGAGCAGAGTCCTTTGGCCGAAGAGTGGCGCTTGAACCCCAGGCTGCTGGCTCTTCGACCACTGAGGCAAGCCTGTGATGGATCCATTTGCCTCTCTGGACAATATGCAGCTTCCTCACTTCTCCTCGCGCCATCCTACCCGGAGAGAGTGGTGGCAGATGCCTCCCTGATCTCGTGGTCTGAGGGCCTACTCTATGCATTCCCATTGACCCCCAGGGTCACCAATACCCTCTTCAAGGTCTAGAGCGAGGAGAGTTAGTCATATTTGTTTATAGAACACTACGGTCATGCAATTAACTAACTTAATTTGTCTGGAATGTAAATCATATACATATTGTATAATAGCTCACATTATAGTATAGCTCACTATGTAGATAATGCAACTCACTCTAACACATTATACCATAACTTTAACTTTTATTTCTTTACATTTTCTCACTAATACTCTTAATATCTTTGTTTGTAAGACCGCTTTGATTGTATGATAAGGCGGTATAGAAATCCAATTAAATAAATAAAATAAATAAATAAATATTAATTGTCCCCAGGTGGCCGAGGCAGTCCTAATTTCCACTGCTGCTCTCCCTGTCAGTGGCACCCCCAGTCCCGCCGGGCCGAGCCCCAGACCTCCTGTCTTAGGAGGGGGCTCACTTCTGCACCCCAATCTGGGGTCGCTAATGCTAACAGCGTGGCTTCTGAAAGGGTAGCACTGGCCCCTTTCAGTCTTCCAAGAGAAGTCGAGGAGATCCTACTGGCCTCCTGAAAGCCCTCCATCAGATGGGCTTATGCCTTTAAGTAGAGAAGGTTCTCTGCCTGATATGCGGAAAGAAGGGAGAACCTCTTCTCCCGCCATATGCAATTAGTACTCCAGTACCTATTGCACCTGTCACACACCGGGCTGAAGTCTAACTCAATGAGGGTGCATCTGAGCATGATAGGTTTTCCCTCGACAGGGAGAGGCTTTCTCAGGCCAGCCCCTGTTCTCCAGGTTCCTCTGGGGCTTCCTGTTATCCAAGCCCCCTCTCTGCCCTCCAGCAGTGTACTGGGACCTCAATGTGGTGCTCTCACAGCTCACCAGACTGCCATTTGACCCCCTAGCCACTGCCACCTGCGGTACCTGTTTTGGAAAGTGGCCTTTCTGGTGGCCCTCACATCCGCTCGAAGAGTGAGTGAACTCGAGGCTCTGGTAGCGGATCCACCTTATACAAGGTTCTACAAGAACAGGGTAGTGCTCCGCATGCACCCCAAATTCCTTCCGAAGATGGTATCTCCTTTCCACTTCAACCAAGAGGTGGTCCTCCCCATCTTCTTCCCACGGCCTTACGCCAGCAGGGAGGAACTAGTACGTCATACACTAGACTGCAAACAAGTCCTGTCCTTCTACTTACAGTGCACCCAGGCCCATCGCAAAGCTCCTCAGCTTTTCGTATTTTATGACCGCAGCAAATTGGGACTCTCTGTGACTAAGCGAACTCTGTCCACATGGGTGGTGGAATGTATTGCCCTCGCTTATGGGTGAGTTGGCCTCTCCCTTGAGCATCGGGTCACAGCGCATCACGTGATGATGATGGCCAAGTCCGTGGCCAATCTGCGCTCAGTACCAATGACGGAGATATGCAAGGCCGCCACATGATCTTTGATTCACACATTTGCAGGTCACTACTGCCTGGAGAGTGAGTCCCATGGGGACAATGCATTTGGTCAGGCAGTATTCTGTAATATTCTCGGGGTGTAGGCAACTCCTGTCCTCCAACCCTTCTGTGTTCAGGCTACCGGAATGATAGTGCCGCTGGACACTAGGATCTTGCAGAGTCTCTCAGTAGGGACTCATCTTCTGCATCTCAAAGCTACCCAACTTGGTCGCCATTCGTGCTATCATGGTTCGGTCCTTGGCAGCCTGGAGCTACGAAGTCCCGTATGTGAGGACTGGCTTCCTGCTTGTTCCTGGAGAAAGCATAGTTATTCACCTGTAACAGGTGTTCTCCAGGGACAGCAGGAATCAGTCCTCACAACCCTCCCTCCTTCCTGAGAGTTGTCTCCCTACCTTGTGTTAGTCTTTTTACTACCATCCTAGCTATGTCAGCTGACTGAGCAAGATGGCACTCTTGGGCGAGAAGGGGACCATGTATGCTTGGTAGCATATCCCAAAAGCTTTCTTTGAAAGCTGGGGAAATGCTCCGCGCGGGCTTCGTCGGCGCCATCGTCACCCATATGCGAGGACTGATTTCCTGCTGTCACTGGAGAACGCCTGTTACAGGTGAGTAACTACGCTTCATGTCTCTTCTGAACCCAGAGACATAGCTGTGCACACAGGCCACTAAGTTTTAGCTTGCATTGCCTTTTTTGTCAGAGTTGGGCGGCTTTCTGCCCCTGCGGCATTTCATGCCAAAATGTTTACAGACTGTGTCAGCTGAAAAGTTACTCTACACCTGTATCTACTTTTTAACCTGGAGCAAGAGTTATTAGGACAGAAGAACAACTATGGACCTGGTTTTCACAGAGATACTCTGGAACTCAAAGGACAATAGTTTGTGAGTTCCTTTACTTGCCCATATTGCTTATGTAGATTATTTTTCTTCTTGTAGGTATTTATGGTTTTCTGATTAGGCTCAAAGGCAGGTCTAGGAAAGAAGGCTTTCAAAGAAATACAGAACACAATGATAGATAAAGTTGTGCAGCCCATCCAGTCCTCCAGTCCACACCATCTGCCATCCCTTCCTCTCCTTTAGAGATCCTCAGTGGATACTGTCCTTGTGTCTCCACCACCTCCACTGTGAGGTTGTTCTATGCACCCTCAACCCTTTCTGTAAAGAAATATCTATTTCAGTTACTCCTGAGTCTGCCCTCTTTTATCTCCATCCTTTGCCCCCTCGTTTCCAGATATTCCTTTCAGTTGAAAGAGGGCCTGTCTTATGTGCATTTGTACCATATCTCTTCTCTCCTGCCTTTGCTCCAGATAGGTAGATACTGTAGATATTTAGATCTTTAAGTCTGTCTCTATATGCTTCATGATAAAGACCACTGGCCATTTTGGTAGCCATACCCACCCTGTATATAGCTCAAACAAATCAAGCACCCAACACATCCCTCACACAACTAAGTTTTATCCTCACTGCATGTACAACACACACACTTTACCTGATTGCTTGCTGTGATACCACCTTGATTATTAAGATAAGGCGGTTTAGAAATACTGTTAAATAAATAAATAAATAAATCCTATGGAATGACTCTATCCTGTTTATATCCTTTTGAAGGTGTGGTCTCCAGAATTGCACAAGGTACTCCAAATGAGGTCTCACCAGAGACTTGTACGGAGGCATTATCCTCCTTTTTCCTGCTGACCATTCCTCTCCCCATGCACACAAGCATCCTGGCTTTTGCTGTTGCCTTAACTACCTGTTGGGCAGCATTAAACTCATTTGGCAGTCAAACCAAAGGCATTAAGGGGCATGTTTACTAAAGGATAGCATGTGTTAATGAAAGTTAAAGCATGCTAAGTGCTGCCACAGCCCATAGAAATAAATAGGTATTGGCAGCACTTAGCGTGTATTAACTTTTATTAATGCATCTTAGCCTTTAGTAAACGTGCCACTACGTTTGCCTCCTCATGTTGTATTTATTGTATATTTATTTCTTCTGAAGAGAAATATATGCCTTCTAAATATCCACTCCATTAGTTTACTAAACAAACTAAATGGGGCACTGCCTTGCTTAAGCCATATCAGGACCTCCTGCAAGCGTCTGACAGACAGGTGTACGGCATAAATACAGCTTGAGAGTGGTGGAGTAGACTCTGGTAGAGATGAGTCCTAGTGAAAGTCACGTACCATCTGCTCTATAAAAGCATAAAAACCATCTGCTCTATAAAAGCATAAAAACCATCTGCTCTATAAAAGCATAAAAATACAAGAAATACACTGCCCGATATTCAGTACCGGCAGCCACCGGCACTGAACCTTAGACCTGGATCTTCAGTTGCAGGGCCATATCCAGCCACTAGCATTGAATATCCGGATTGACCACAGAACCCAGAAGCTAACCGGGCAGTGACGATATTCAGCTTCCACAGCGAAAGTAAGGCCAGCCTTTGCTACACCTTCCTTTCCCATGTAGCCATAACTGTGCAGCAGCTCAATGTCGTCACCCCCAGAATGCCCCAGTACGCCCCAGTGCTAACCAGTTAGCACCGGGGCATAAAGCGCAGCACCCGCAGATATTCAGTGGCGCTAACTGTGTAAATGCCTTTGCATATCAAGCCCACAGTTTTCTTTAGGATGAAGGAACCTTTGAAAAAGCCATAGGGCCAATGAACGGGAGCTATTTTGAGCCTTCGGATAGCACTGTTGCTTTAAGTTTCTAATGTTCCAGGTGCTCCTAGGTTGAGCACCATCTGCAAGGGTTTTGCTTGGATCATTAAGAGCTATGTTACAATCTGTAGGAGATGTTGGCAGCAGCCAGGTCTGTGAGACCGAATCTCTATGTGATAGCTGAACTTTTCACGGGCAGCGAGTATATCGACAATGTGTTTGTCAACCGCCTGGGAATTACCAGTCTGATCAGAGGTACAGAGAGCAACCTCCAGTTATGTGGGATTGCTGTGAAATGCTGTTGGTTCTGTTTGTATTGTAAAACTAACAATATGTTTTTACTTTTTTTCTTTTGTCCTGATATTCCTTGATAACTCCAATGCATTCTCTCTCTCTCTTGTTATACCTGTCTTGTGTGGGATCTTTTCATTCTTATTTCATATTGCCTGGGCTCTAATCATTTTTCATGCACATATTTGATGTTTTTGCCTTGCTGATTTTTTTTTTGGTCTATCTGGTTTGTCCTGCTGTTTGGCATTCCCTACCATCTTCCCATCGATTCCTAGCTTTGTCTCTTCTCCCATCGCTTTTCTGTCACTGTCCTGTTTTTGGCTTCAATGACCGTACTTGCTGCAGTACATGTTGGACACAGCTCGCAAATTGCGGCCGGATTTATATGTTGTGGCTGAGCTATTCACTGGAAGTGAGGAGTTGGACAATGTCTTTGTGACTAGACTGGGCATAAGCTCCTTAATAAGAGGTAGGTTTGCTGTGGGGCTGCATGATTTTCCAGTGGAGCATGAACAATTCACTGATTGATTATGAAACTGGTGCTTATGGGTGATCACAAGAGTAACTTGTGGTATTTACTGTAGTTAGCAATCACAGGGAGCTATGTACGAAGCTGCACTATTGCAATAATGTGTATTATAGACTAAATAATGTGAGTTATTTGGCTCTAATGCATGTTTTGTTGTGATAATGCAGCTTTAATGCTAAAAGAAATCAGGCACTAAAAATAACTTATGTAAATCAGCTTTGTATTATGGAATAATGCAGCTTGTGCCAACATTGGCAAGCTGCTTTATTCCCAAAGGGATAACTAGAGCTTAAGGAATGCAGTTTACTATACCCCTGGAAGCATCAGTTTACTAATACAGAGGCTCATGCTCCCAGGGCTGTTATTTAAAGGGTCTGGCCTTTTAAAACAATTCTGTCCCTCCCCCCCCCCCACCACACACACCTTGTGCTGTGAAATCCCTGGTGGACTAGTGGCAAGCCTGATATCACCCTTCCCTTATCCTCCCCACCCCACATGATATGCCCTGGCGATGGTGGTAACTCTGCTAACCCTTCCACCGGCAACCCTCTCAAGGACATAGGCAGAAGCCCCTCCTTAAATCTGAGGCTCCATACCTTTGCATATGCCCTACCTTTCTGATACCCCTCATCCTTCTTGCTCTTTTGACACTTCAAAATCCCTGGAGATACAGTGGGGGAGGGGACAGGAGTGTTCCCTATGTGTAAATGCCTTTGAGACACTCTATAATTTGTTCTTCTCTTTGCTGAGGAAGTAAGAGGAGTAATTTTGGCACTTGTCACATCAAGAGAACTTCAGACCTTCTGTGGTCAGCAACTCGCATGTCCTCCCTAACCCCACTTTATCATCACAATAATTATACCATCTGATAATGAAAACCTGACTTATGAAAGGTCGGTAGAGTTTCCTGTTTGGCTATTTTAGTGGCAAGAGCTTGAATAATAATCCATGCTGCATTCACTTTGACCAAATATTTATTAAGATTGCCCATTTGTGGAGAACTAGTACATAAAGTGATTTATTGTGCACTCCAGAGGCAATGAGTGCTTACAACAGTCATGAAGAAGGACGATTGGTTTATCGCTTTGGGGGAGAACCTGTTGGATCATTTGTTCAACCATGTCTGCGGCCTCTAGTACCAGCCATTGCGCACGCACTGTTCATGGATGTCACGCATGACAACGAAAGTCCAATTCTGGTAAGTGAATGATCTCATTTGCGGGCAGTCAGACGTACCATCCTACTCTTGTTGCAAATATCTGGGATTAAAGACATGTAAAGCAATGCTCTGTATGATTACCACTAGTAAGAAGAAAATGAGGAGATGAAAATATTTTGCCCCAAGTCTTTGTGCTTAGATTAACTAACACTGCTGCTTTTCATTTATGTAGCGCTACAAGGCATTCACAGCATTGTTCAGAGACATGTAAGAGCCAGCCGCATCTCATTAGAGCTTACAGTTTAGTCAAGACAGACAGCACAACTGGGGACTGGGATATATCTAGGGGAATGGTAAGGAAACACATAGGAGATGATAAGGAGATTTCGGGGGATCAGGATCCAAAAGCAGTCTCAAAGAAGTGAGTTTTTAGCCTGGATTTGAACAGGGCCACAGATGGAGCCTGATGTACTGACTTAGGAATTTGTTCCAGGCATAAGGAGCAGAAGGATCAAAGTCTGGAGTTGGCAGCGGAAGAGAAGGGCAAAGATAGAAGTGATTTGCCAGAAGAGCGGAGTTCCCGAGGAGGGGGTGTAGGGAGAGAGGAGAGAGGAGCAGCCGAATGAAGGCACTTATTGGTTGGTAGTAAAAGTTTGAACTGGATGTGAAAATGGATAGGAAGCCAGTGAAGTGACGAGAAGAGGGGTCATATGAGCACAGCGACGCTGGCAGAAGATGAGCCGTGCAACTGAGTTTTCAACAGACTGGAGTGGGGTGAAACAATTCAGAAGAAGACCAGCAAAGAGGAGCTTGCAGTAGTCTAGATGGGAGGTGACTAGAGAATGGATAATGGTCTTCATAGTGCATTTAGGCAGTATTAAAAAGTGTTAGGAGATCTCTGAATGCATTTTGGACCTCTGCAGGAGTAGAGAAGAACACATTTGAAGGGACGTGTTTTTCAAGGAAAATTGTTTGGGGGTGTTATGCTAGTTCTTCATCTTTTTTTTTGTAATCAGTTACCCCCCAATTTGTAATGCTGTTTTAGAAAACAACGTGACTGCAGTGTGGGCCATTGAATTAATGCTGCCTCCTGGCGACCCAGCCCCTGGGTTTCTTGGCAGGGTGTGACCAGAAATAGATTGCCAGGCCTTACTTCCACGAAATAAGTCTACAGCCCCTGGTTTTCCAAAGTGGTCACTAGCCAGGCCCAGTTTTACAGAGAGCAGGTTCATTCAGGACAGCTAAAGATTCGTTTTATGTAACAATACTTCCTAATTATCTTACAATTGTTATTGAAAAAAAATCAAGGAGAATCGCCTATGAATCATCTGACAGCCAAAGCTGTTTGAATGAGTGCTTGGGCCTCGGAGGTGCAAAATTCTTGCTCTTTCTATTTGAAAGCTATGCAAATCCATGCCCACCAATTTCTGGAGCCAAATGTGAAGGGAGACATTAATTATCCACAAAGGAGACTTGATGTGTGTCAGAATGGGCTGCCGCCTCCATGGACTGCAACAGAGAATACATTTTCAGCTCTTAATTCAAATCACTGCACGGTGGAACATTAGAGCGACCTTAACTTTCCATTGACTCACAAAGCAACTGTGCATGCTATGAGCTTTCAGTTTAAAAATACACTTGTTGACAATTCGAACCACTACTACTGTGTCATATTCAGAGAAAGACAACAAGTTTATATCGGACGCTTCCTCAAGAGTTCAGGCCATCAACACTGCATGAAGAAGCTTTGGTGTAAGCGGCCAAGAAATACACGTATTCCCTATCGACTTTAGTGACTCATGCACTGTGCAGTGTTGTAGAATTCCCATCTCCGGGGGACCATTGCAGGGGAATTTACAGCGAGGAGATACCTAGTTTTGTCATTCTAGATAATTGCGCTGTCTGGTGATACAGGATTCGAGCACTCTGCTGGATCCCGATATGAGTGCATTTCTTCACTGGTTTAATAATCACATTGGGAAAGATAATTCTTTTCAGAGAGAACGGTGATTCAGGCGTCTTTTGTTCTTTCTTTTACAGTTCGAACTGTAATATGCCTTCACCCCGCCCCCACTGCTGATATGCGGAAATATTTTCCGACACAAAACACATTTTAGATTTAGCCATCTAAAGAACTGTTCATGATTTGAATTCCTGAGGGAAGTGTCTGACATACATTGATTGCCTTTATCAAAATATTTAATTCTAGCTGTGTTTTATAAAAATCCTGCTGTCATCGGGAGTATTTTTGAACTGAAAACTCATTATCTGCACAGTTGCTATGTGGACCGGTGCACTAGAACGATAGCTTTGGTGTCCTCTGTGCAGTCTGGAGATGTGTATTTGTTACCGCACCATAAAGTTCAGTGCATGCTAAAGCAGGATAATGAGCATTAACCTGCTAATTAATACACATTAAACAAATGTGTGAATTGAACAGAAATAGGGATTAAAGAAATGTAAAGAAATGCTCTGTGATTGTAAGTGACATTTTAGAAAGGACGTTTGGGACAGAATCTACTGAGAAATGCCAAGGACGTCTATATCTCCGCC
This sequence comes from Ichthyophis bannanicus, assembly GCA_033557465.1. Lineage (NCBI taxonomy): Eukaryota > Metazoa > Chordata > Amphibia > Gymnophiona > Ichthyophiidae > Ichthyophis > Ichthyophis bannanicus. The sequence continues at coordinate 109,557,511 of CM066040.1, forward strand.
TGATTTTAGTAACAGGGGTGTCCCCGCGACGGCCACATAGACGTCCTCCTTAGGAAAGCATGGGCCAGAGACATCATAAGGGGACGTCCAACGGAGTAGCAAAATGAAAACATGAGCCCTCATTCCCCATTGGTTTTCATCATCGGCATGGAGAATATAGAGAGCAAGAGCTTGCCTCCCTTTCCACATCCTCCAGATGTCTGCCTGAACAAGCAATCACTTTTCTGGTGCCCATTCGTGCCTGGAGCACATACGAGCTTGGACGCGGCTCAGGACATCCAGGACGTTTTTGAAATCGGGCGAGAACATTTAAGTTCTGGGACTGCCTCAGACATGCCTACTCCATGCCCCCGTTCAGACTTTGATGTCCTCGCCCCGGCTTCTAAAATGGCTCTGAGAACATCTCCATGCCCATTTTCAGATGCCCAAATCCTGAATAGGGCTTCTAAAACAACCCCGTCTATGCAGTAAGAAGAAAACGAGGAGACTGAGATTTTGCACAAAGCTGCTGTGTTTACACAAAGAGCACAAAGCTTAAGTGGTAGGAAACCTCTCAACACATTTTAGTCCTCTGCAGGAAGAGGTTTGTTGTTATATTGTGAACCGCGCTGATGCTGAATAGAGCGGTATATAAGAGCCTGCAATAAATAAATAAATAAAGAATAAATAAATGAAGAAAGGAAGAAACAAAACATATAAGGGAAATGTTTTTTTCTAGAAAAATTGTCTTGGGGTGTCATACCCATGATGGTTAGAGTGGCAAGCTAAGAACCAAGGAAGTCTGGTTCAGCTCTCACTGCCACTTCTTGTGATCATGAACAAGTCAGTTAACCCTCCATTGCCTCAGATTGTAAGCACTCTGGCGATAGAAAAATACCTACTGTACATGAATGTGGCTTGCCTCGTACTACTCCTGAAAAAGGTGGGAGCTTAATCCAAATCCCAAATGTCTGAAAATCGGAAGGTAAAAAGACCAAACAAACTAAAAAATGAGCAAAAATAACAGGGGTTTGAAGTAAGAGCTGGCAGCCAATCATGAGTGGTTTTTGGAAAATAAATATCGCTCTTTACAGGGAGTTTGGAGGCTTTGGGTAAATTTGGGATTTTAGATTTAATTACTCACCTATTTCCAAATCCGCTCAAGATGAATGACATTTTTAGGTTCAGTTGGGAGGTCCCTGCCTGGAAGGGCTTTACAGTCTAAGTGTACCTGGGGCAGTGCAGGGTGAAGTGGCTTGCTGAAGGTCACAAGGCGTGTCTGTGAGAGAAGCAGGATTTGAAGCTTGGTTCTCAGCCTGCCGCTCTAATCACTAGACTACTCCTGCGTCTTCTTTCGAAGAAGAAACAGCGAAGGTTCTACATGCTTGAGGTCGGAGCGGTTTCTGTGAATCAAGAATTGCAGTGTGGTTGGCTTGTCAGTGGTCCTCGTCCAGAACATTTGATTTTAGGGTTCTAGGAGGTATTGTCTGATGAAACGACTATTTTAAAAATGGAGCACATGATTGTGTGCGTTATGTGCCCTTGAGTCTATGCTGAGTCCTGGCGACCTAACACCAGTTTGAGTGTCCAAGCTGACATGATATGATCCCACCTAAAATATATTGTTGAAGTGTTCTTGAAAGGATTGTTATACAGAGTTTCTAATCCATGCCTTGTGCTGCTGCAGAAAGCTGTGTCTGGAGCTAGTTGAAGTTAGGGTGCTTTGGATTATCACACACTTGCAAGTGCCCTTTAGGGATTTTGCGCTCTCCGTACAAAGCAGCAGTGCTCACTTGGTATCAGTTGAACATTTTAGAATGAAGCCCTACTAGTATTTCTCTAAGGTGCCCCCCTGGAATTCCCCTGTGGCCAGGGCCAGTGCTAGGTTTATAGTGCCCCCCTCCCTACAACCTATAAATCGGTGCCCCTCCCTCATTATTATTAATGTTGTCTGCACTCTACCCTCCTTTTTCCCAAAACCGCTTTGTGAACTCTTTTCAAGCGATAGCATTTCTCTTTCAAATCCAGTGTTGTAAGAAAATTGCAGCAAAAGAGCAAATGCATAGCCAAAATAAAAATACTTAGCAATAAATACTTAGCATCATACAAACAGGCTGTGATAGTCCCAAATAAATAAAATCTGATTCTGGTCATCTCACTAACAACAACATAAACATTCTCCAGGATCAGGCATATTGTGAACTAATATAAAACACTGCAAAAGTCACTGAAGATCTACAAAGCCAAATCTACCATACCATACCATACCAACATATACTTCCAAAACTCATATAATAAGGGGCCTACCCAGAAAAAAGCAGTACTATAAATACTGCAATGGGCTCCAAAACATCCATACACCTATTTGAAAAGCTGAACGTCAAATTACTACAGTACAGATCCCTCCATATAAACTCCATGTTAACAGAACACCTGGCCTTGGTCACACACTCAGAACATAGACCCTCGCCAAGCACAGAATAAGTGACCACAACCTAATGTAAAAATAAAAATATGTAGAAAAAATTAAACTGAAACCCAGAAGCCAAACTCCACATGTGGTGCCACACCAGATAAGAGATGCAGTTCCCCATATGATGTGAAATATAAAGATTGAGAAAAAGTCCAGTCACTAAATTGAAAATAAAATTATTTTTTCTATCTTTGTTGTCTTACTATTTTTGGTCATGCTGGTCCCGACTGAGGTTTCAGTTTTCCTCTATCTTCTCTTAGCTCTCTTTCTATGGTTTATGGTCCATCTGCCATTTCTTGTCTCTCCTTTTGCTTTCTTCATTTTCTCCCATCAGTTTTTTTCTAGTCCCATTAACCTTCCTCAGTATCAGCCCCCTTTACAACAAGTATCTAAGTTCCAGTGTCAACCCCTTGCATTCCCAGCACCACCACTGGTGTCTGTTCCCTTCCAGTCCCCCTCCTTCCCCACCGTCTAGCCCCTTCTACTCCAAATACCATTCCAGGTATCAGTGAACTTCCAATCCCAGTGCCCCCTCCCATCTCAGTTCCCTTCCAGTTACCCGCTCCTCTGTCCATCCGCCTTCCAGTCCAATCCCCAGTTGTCAGCTTCCTTCCAGTCCCATCCCCAGGTGTCAGCTCCCTTCCAGCCCCCATCTTCCCTCCAGCCCCCTCCTACCCCTCTTTTCTGCTCCCCTCCAACTCCCCCATGTCAGTTCCCTTCCAGCCCCAACCTTCCCCGTCAGTTCTTTCAACCCTCCCTCCCTCCTATTACCCTGCCACCTTCCAGCTCCTCCCCCCATGTATGCTCCTTTCCAGCTCCCCTCCCCCCATGTCTGTTCCATTCCAGAACCCCCCCCCCCTTGTCAACTCCTTTCTGGCCCCTTTCCTTCCCTTCCCTCCTGTATTAGCTGCCCACCCTCCCCTCCCCTCACTGATTTGTCCTTCACCTAAAAAAAGCAGCCGTGGGAACATTTCTCTACTCCCGCGGCTCTGCTAGCTTTTAAACTGCTGGACTGCGGAGTTTCTAAAGGCAATAATAAGCATTTCCTGTTTCTTATGAGAAACAGGAAATGCTTGTTAGTGCTGGAAACACCATGGTCCAGCAGTTTAAAGATAGCAGAGCCGCGGGAGTAGAGAAATGTTCCCACGGCTGCTTTATTTTTTGAAGCGGTAGGTGGCGGGCTGCTAGCGATGGCTCCCCCCCCCCCACCACCACCACCACTGGCACCCTCCTGCTGCGCTTACCTGGCTTACTGGGTAGCACCGGCCCTGCCTGTGGCCACCAATGAAAATACGTTTGTAAAGGCAGGTAGAAAGTGTGGCATTCTAGACCTCCTCAATCCAATCTTTTCAGGGGCCAAGGAACGCCTCTCCCTTGACTCCACTCTAACTCTGCCCCTAGCCCCTCCCCCCCTTCCCCGCGTCCTTCCCTTCCTGTTCTGCCCATGGGGATCCCCTCTCCTGCGGGCAGAAGACAAGGGAGTGGTCACAATTGCTACATACTCCTGACTTCCCATGGGGGATCAAATTTCCCTGGGGATCGCCTGCAGGGAAATAGGAAGAGTCTTTGCCGCGATTGCAATGGCCATTCCAATCTCCCATGGACAGACAGGAGTCTGTCATGATTGCAGCTGTTGTGTTTGGCGGGCAAAATTTTGATGGGGCTAGGGCCATGTGGCCCACCCCGTTCTGATACCTATGAATCTTCTCTTGCATTTTTTTTTTTTTGAAAAACTGCCAACGCTGCCCCACCCTGCACACCTGTCCCCTCCCAAATCATCAACTTTGAGAAGTGAGAAAGTCAGATGCCCCCCCCCCCCCCACAAAGAGTTACCTCCACACAAAATCCAGTGGAGTCAGATCCAGCCACTTCAAAGTTGTTAAGGATTGGGGGACACAAATAAAAGCACAAACCACAACACAGAGAGAGTTTACCATCTGATAAGCCTCTATTCCTGTTGAACAAGGCTAAAAGACAGAGAATGTATGGATACATTGTTTCATTCATTATTCTGATACATCCTTTATATCGCTGCTTTTTAACTCTGTAGTCTCCAGCATGGGATAGTAGACCCAGTAAAGAAAGGGTTGCACTAATTCTCACATACACATACAAGTGTGCAAATTGGCACCCAGTGATGAGGAGTAATGATAGGAAAAGGGAAGGGAGGCTTAGAGGAAATATGTCTTTGTTCAGGCCGTGGTGAATACGTGGAACAACTTGCTAGCAACAGTGGTAGGAGGCAAAGGCATGACTGAATTTTTCAACATGCAGAAATCAATACGGAAAATAGTGGGAGCAGTCGATAAAATAAATGGGAGAGATGAGGGAGGGATTTCAGGTTGGACTGGATATGAAAACCTATATGCTGAGTTAAAAGGAACCACTGCAATTTTTTTTAACAAAAAAGGTGCTGTACTCATATGCAGGGTTCTTTCATTACTATATGAGGACCATAGGTCAATTTTAGCAAGCAGTGAAAGAGGAGCCGGTACTCCGTACCACCGCATACCTCCTCAAAAAAAGCCCTGAAAGGAGCTATAGTAATTCTAAAGGGAAATGAGGAAACCGACTTGCACAGAGCAGTGATGGGGCTGAATGAATGTAAAACTGCAGCAGGGCTTTGGAATGTTTTCAGATATAATTGGGAGAGGCAGCTATACTTCCCAGCTAAAGACAAAAGGAAGAGTGATGTCCAATTTCCAGTACATTCTGGATTCCAGGAAAGGGGATTATCAGGTAAGTAAAATTTCATCTTTTATGGCTGACAACTGGGTAAATATGCCACGTTTGAGTAGCATCGGCAGGAACACCTGATGGACTGGGCAGGCAGGGCAGGTCAAAACTTCCTTACCTGTGGCCACCTGCTATGTTCTGTGTGCAGTTTAAATGGCTTGAGTCCTGGGTGCTTCAAATGGCTGCTCAGTGGAGTGCAGAATTGCAGGGACAGCTCAAGCAGTGACAAAAATATCAAGTTACATGTTCATGTTTTGAATGATACTGAGGGATTATTGCTGCTTGTTTTGCTGTTGGGATTTTATTGTCACAACGTAGAGACGTTTCATTTTAAAGCCAGATATCAGCTGTAAATGTATCATGCTTTAGGTTTGGTTTATACTATGTTAATGTTGATTTTATATACACAACTTGATCTGATTATTATTGTAGTTTTTCCCTTCCTGCAAAATTAGATATTATATAAGCCTTCTTTTCACTTCAGTTCAAAAAACCTATTTCCCATTCTTAGGATATTAGTTACAATTAAAAACCAGGGGCCTGATATTTGAAGGGCAGTTACACGATTTACAGATTTGGAAACCATGTAACTGCCTCTGAGAGGGAAATTCAGTGGCACTAACACAGTTAGGGCCACTGAATATCCCCGATTATGGTCCTTACGTGCCCCGATGCTAACCACTTAGTATCGGGGCGTGTCTGAGGCATTCTGGGGAGGAGCGGAGACGATCGATAAACGGCCAGTAGCGATATTGCATGCTGCCCGGTTAAGGACCTGCATGAAAAAACCTCGCCAATGGGCAATATCACTGCTGTCTGGTTAGCTACTGTGGCTTCCGGCTTTGGGGATGTGCGGCGATCCCCAGATAATCAGTGCCGGGGCTGCATATAACCTCGGCATTGAATAACCGGGGTTAAGGGTTGGCGGGCACGGCTATGCGCCATAGCAGCACATTGCCTGCCCAAGTGAATATCGGGCCCCGGGTATTCTAGTTAGGCCAGCACAAGAGATTGAATGAGGGCAAGTCATTTTCAGAACAATCTCCCTAGGTTAAATGGTGAAATACCCGAGGAAATTTGCTGTTCTAAAATTCTGTGTCTGTTTGTGCATACATCTACCCAGACTGAGTGCAGATATTCCCAGGGGGTGAGGAGGGGTTTGCATTTGTGCACATGCTTTTGAAAATTAAAGCATGTGCACATAAATTAACCCTGAATGTTTGTGCATACCAAAGAACAGGTATAAATTTAAGCACATAGTATCGGGGGGGGGGGGGGGGAGAGAGAAGCATTTCAAAAGTGTGTGCCTTTGTTCTGAAATTTTTTGCATGTGCACACAGTTGGAATATTAACCCCAAAATGTTTGAAAACTGGCAAATTGTAAGTCATTTTATTATAACAGCATGAAAATGCAGCATTTTGCTGCTTAGAATAAGGGAGCAGTTTTAACACCCTGCACAGGGCCTAGTGGTACATCTTCAGAGGGAGGCAAGCCAGCTTTGCCATATACATCTGTTCTCCAGGAACAAGCAGGAAGTCAGTCCTCACATATGAGTGACATCAGTGCTGACGGAGCACGCATAGAGCATTTCCCCAGCTTTCAAAGAAAGCCTTTGGGAATGCTACCACACATGCATGGTCCCTTTCCTGCCCAAGGGTGCCATCTTGCTCACTCTCCTTTTTTCTGTGGAGCCCAACAGGCACTTGTCCTGTTTCCCTGGAAAAATCCTTTAAATATTGTCCTTAAAAGTTGGATTTTTCCTGGTTTATTTCCTGTTTCCTCTTCCCGCCTCAAGCCAGCACTGTACTGATGCTGTCCTCGCTCCCCTTCTTTTTTCTTTGAGGCTTGCCTTGATCGGTGTTCACGCCCTTTTTTGCCTGGAGGGGGTCATCAACCCTGGCCGGGTGTCTCCCACCATGTCTCCCGGTGGGTTCAAAAAATGTGACTGCTCTAATCAAGTCATGTCTGTTACAGACACTCATGACTGCTGCTTGCACTGCCTTGGTCTAGACCACAACAGTACCACCTGCGACTTGTGTCAGGCCATGACTCCGAGAACCAACAAGTAAAGGTTGGCGTTGCAGGAGATGTTCCCATGGTCTGGCTCAGTCCCGGCCTCCCTGATGCTGAGCCTCAAGCTGAGCACTTCCCGTGCGGCCCAAGCGTCTTTGGAGTCCCATGGTGGTGGCGGCTCCATCAAGACACCGGACCCTGGCAAGAAAAAGAAAAAGTCCTCAAAGCCAATCGAGGTTCCGCCGGTGAAACCCGGCAAGGTGCCACAACGGGACTCAGGTGATTCCGAGCAGTGCCCTCATAAGGTCTCTAAGCATGAGTCCTCAGCTGGCAGCGACCATGCGAGGCTCCCTGTGGCCACGGTTGTCATTGAGGACACACTCACAAGAGTGCTGGTGCCAAGCCTGAGATCATCGGTGCCCATGCCAAAAGCTGCGGAGCCTTCTGGCATTGAGGCCACAATGGTGGCCCCTGGAGCAGAATATTTCTGCCATCCTGGCCATGTAGCAGGCAATGTCAGGTTCATCTGCATCATCTGTCCCAACCTCTGGGCCACCAACTGCGGCGGCATCCCCATGCATCAAGCCAGGCCCCAAGCACCACCGGCCTCGGGTGAGTCCTCTGCACCGATAGAGGTCATGGTCCCGATCCTCGGGGATCTGGTCCTCTCCGGCTAGTTGCTGGGAGTCTGACCGGAGGCACACCAGGTGATCTTGGTTCCTTGAGACAGTTCTTGAGACACAGACAATCCATGCCTCAGACTCCTCAACACGCTTTGACTCCGACAGGGAGACTGACGTTGAGGCCTTGCCCGAGATCTGGCACAGAGAAGTCCTTTCTGAGCAGTCTCCTCTGGTACCCCGGCACCATCCCCCCTCCCCGAGGATGTGGCCTTTCACGACTTCATCCGGGATTTGGCCCGAGCCCTCTCGGTCCCGACCAAGTCAGAGGAGGATCCATGCACCAAAAACTGGAAATCTCCAGTAAGAGTCCCCGCCAAAGGAGGCTTTATCAGTGCCGGTGCAACCCATCCTTGAGCGGCGGCTCCTACGAATGTGGGGAACCTCGGCCTCGGAGCAGTGGTCAGCCAACGCTTCAACGCAATCTATCGCGTCAAGAAAAGCCCGGGCTTCCAAAAATCCCAGCTCCCACACAAATCCATGGTAGTGGAGTCCTTGATGCAAAAGCTGAAGAGCCAGAAGAATTACTCTTCAGTCCTCCCAGAAAGAAAGACCGGAGTCCTCGATGCCATGGGGTGCAAGTGCTTCCAGGGATCCATGCTGAGCTGCCGGATTCAGACCTATGAGCTTTACGTAGGCATGTATCTAAAGGACCTCATTCAGGAACTCGCCGGGGCTTGCCAGGGAACTCCTTCAGTGGTTCCAGACCTGGTTGCCGCTATCCAGGCATCAGTGCTCGGTGCCAACCCTGGCTACAGACCTCAGACCTCGAGCAATGGGTCCAGGAAAAACTGCTGGATGTCCCTTGCACTGGGGAGAACTATTTGGAAAGCCTATGGCTGACAGGGCAGCTGAGATAGAGGCTGAGGTGGTGACCTGGCAGAGGCTCTCAAAGAAAAACTCTGCCCTCCCCAGAAAGAAACCATTGGGGAAATAGCCAATTTTCTCAAGGAAAAAGGGGCCTTTTCACCACAGTCACCACTATCAGGCCAACAGCAGCAGGGACCCCAGCCCAAAGGCCAGGGACATGGGCCCAAGAATCCAAAAGCTCTGAAGCCACAGGCCCCAGCGCCGGCGCAGCCTGGAGGGAACTTTTGACTCCCATAGCAGGGCCGCCTTCTCCCCAGGAGACCCTCACCAGCCCACAGGGGGCCGCCTGGCACTCTTTGCCCACAAGTGGGCTGAGGTCACTTCCGACCAGTGGATGCTGCAGGTGGTAAAGAAAGGCAACCACCTCTGCTTCCAGCAGACCCCACCAAGGTATTTTCCAGGAGAGCCAGGGTGACCTCTCCTTCACCAGGCCTTCTTGCTATCCGGAGCTAGCAGGTCTACTGAGGGACAAGGCAGTAGAGCACGTACCCCAACACCTTTGGGGGAAGGGCTTCTACTCCAGATATTTTCTTGTCCCCAAAAGAACTCGAGGCCTCAGGCCCATTCTGGACCTTCGAAACCTGAACAAGTTTCTGGTGAGAGAGAAGTTCAAGATGCTCTCCCTTGGAACACTGCTGCCCTACCTCCTCCAGGGAGACTGGCTGTGCTCCTTAGATCTAAAGGATGCATACACTCACATCCTGATCCACCCCTCTCACAGGCAATTCCTCAGATTTGTGGTCGGAGGAGGCCACTAGCAGTACAGAGTACTTCCCTTCAGTCTGGTCTCCTCACCAAGGGTTTTCACAAAGTGCCTAGCAGTAGTAGTAGCCGCCCATCTGCGTCTTCAGGGGGTTTTCATCTTTCCCTACTTGGATGATTGGCTCATCAGAGGTAGCACAGCCTCAAAGACCAACTAGGTCACAGGGCATACCATTCTCCTCCTACAGCATCTGGGGTTTGTCATATACCCCAAATCACTTCTCTCTCCAGTCCAAAACCTGGAATTCATAGGTGCTCACCTGGATGCAGTGCAGGTGAGAGCCTCCCTCTCTCAAGACAGGGCAGAATGCCTCAGATAGCTGGCAGGAGAGGTCCAATGCCGCAAGACTGTGACAGCCCGCCTCCTTCTCTGCATACTAGGCCACATGGCCTCCATGGTCCATGTCATACCCCTAGCCCACTTACACATGTGGACGGCCCAGTGGTGCCTGCATTCTCAGTGGACCCAGGCCATGGGCAGGCTCTGGGACAGGGTCAGAGTCACCTGCCAGCTGGCGAGGTCCCTCTACTGGTGGCAGGACCTGTGCACCTCCAAGCCGGAATGTCCTTCCGGACGCCCTCACCACAGATGACCCTGACCACAGACACCTCCCTCAAGGGCTGGGGAGCTCATTGCAGAACACACCGCACACAGGGCTGCTGGTCCCAGGAGAAGTCCCTGCTACAGATCAACCTCCAGGAGCTCTGGGCAGTATTCCTAGCCCTACGAGCATTCCACAGCCACTTGTAAGGCAGACCTGTGTTTATCCAGACGGACAACCAGGTCGCAGTATTCTACATAAGCAAGCAGGGGGGGCATGGGTTCATTCTCCCTTTGCCAGGAGGCAGTAGCCCTCCCCTCCTTCGCAATGCGCAATTGCATGCTCCTGCAGGCAGTCCACCTCCCGGGCCAGGACAACTACCTGGTGGATAGACTCAGCGGAGTCCTGCGCCCACATGAAAAGCGTCTCGACCCCTCAGTGGTAGAGGGGCTCTTCCTTCTCAGGGGCTGGCCTGAGATATACCTGTTTGCCTCTCCAGCCAACATGCAGCTGCCTCATTTTTGATCCCGTCAGCCACATCCAGAAAGGATAGCGGCAGACGCCTTCCTGATCTCATGGTCAGAGGGACTCCTCTGTGTTTCCACCGAATCCTCTGGTGGCCAGGATCCTGTTCAAAATCCAGAGGAAGAGGACATCGGTGATACTGGTTGCCCCCAGGTGGCCCAGGCAACCCTGGTTCCCTCTGCTGCTCTCATTGTCGGTGGCACTTCCAGTCCTCCTGGGTCAAGCCCCGAACCTCCTGACCCAGGAGGAGGGCTCCCTCTTGCACCCCAATGTGGGGTCGCTGATGCTAACAGCCTGGCTATTGAGAGGGTAGGTTGAAGAGATCCTGCTGGCTTCTAGAAAGCCCTCTACCAGAAGGGCTTACGCCTTCATATGGCACAGGTTTTTGCCCTCTGGTGTGCGGACAGGAAGGAAAACCCCTTCAACTGCTCCATGCAGTTGATGCTCCAGTATCTGGAGCACCTGCCCCATGCCGGGCTGAAATCTAACTCTGTTAGGGTGCACTTGAGCACTATTGCCGCTCACCAACACTCAAAGGGCAAACCCTTCTCGAGCCAACCCCTAATTTCACGGTTTCTATGGGGCCTTCTACTCTTGAAACCCCCTCTCTGCCCTCCAGCAGCTGAGTGGGATCGCAACATGGTGCTCTCCCAGCTGAACAGACCACCATTCGAGCCCCTAGTCACGTGCCACTTGCGATACCTGTCCTGGGATGAGCGAGCTCCAAGCCCTGGTGGTGGATCCCCCGTACACCAGGTTCTTCAAGAACAGGTTGGTGCTCTGCACTCACCACCTTCGAGAGGAACTTGGGGTATCTCCATTCCACCTCAACCAAAAGGTTGTATTTCCCACCTTTTTCTGTGGCCTCACACTGGCAAAGAGGAGCTCTTACTCCATACTCTGGACTGCAAACTAGCCCTGTCCTTTTATTTACAGAGAATCTGGGGCCACCGTAAAGCACCTCAGCTTTATGTATCCTACGATCCCAGCAGACTGGGCTTCCCATGACCAAGCGCACGCTGTCCACTCAGGTGGCAGACTGCATTGCTCTTGCCTATGAGGGAGCAGACCTCTCCCTGGAGCACCGGATCACAGTGCATCACGTGAGGGTGATGGCCACGTCGGTAGCTAACCTCCGCTCTGTGCTGGTGATGGAAATCTGCAGAGCCGCCACATGTTCTTCAGTTCACACGTGTGCAGCTCACTACTGCCTGGAAAGTGAGTCCCGCAGGGACAGTGTCTTCGGCTAGGCAGTACTCCATTATATCTTCGGGGTGTAGGCAACTCCTGCCCGCCAACCCTTCTGTGTTCAGGCTACCAGAGTGATAGTGCTGCTGGATGCTAGGGTCTTGCAGAGTCTCTCAGCAGGGACTCGCCTTCTGCAACTCACAGCTATCCGCTTGGCCGCCATTAGTGCTGTCATGGTTCAGTCCTCGGCAACTTGGATAGGGAGTCCCATATGTAAGGACTGACTTCCTGCTTGTTCCTGGAGAAAGCATAGTTATTCACCTGTAATAGGTGTTCTCCAGGAACAGCAGGAATCAGTCCTCACAACCCTCCCTCCTCCCCTAGGAGTTGCCTTCCCTACCTTGCTTGAATTTTCTACTGCTGTCTGAGCTATGTCGCTGACTGAGCGGGATGGCACCCTTGGAAGGGAAGGGGACCATGCATGCATGGTAGCATTCCCAAAGGCTTTCTTTGAAAGCTGGGGAAATACTCCGTGCGGGCTCCATTGGCATTGACGTCACCCATATGTGAGGACCGATTCCTGTTGTTCCGGGAGAACACCTGTTACAAGTGAATAACTACGCTTCCTCAGAAGAGGAGAGTAATTTTCAGCCTCTTCCATTTTGGCTGTCATATGATTTGAAAATTGTCCTCCTCATGTACACCTACCAACATTTTTGTTTCTCACTCTGTGTGCAGGTAAGCTATTTACAGAGATGTGTCTTTATGAAATGCTGATAAAATAAACCCTTGAACTTGTTTATGTTTTCCCTTCCCTTAGCATCGTTCTGCCTATGATTCGCTTCCCAGTTCAGCCATTGTATCCATGGCTTGCTGTGCCACTGGAAGCACTCGGGGCTATGATGAGCTGGTACCACATCAGGTTGGTTCCAGTTGATTTTGTCTGTGTTCATGTGTTTTAAAGTGACCATTTGGTAGTAAAATTTCATGGTTAATTGCTCTGATTTACTGTAACATAATTGCTTCTTCATAAAAACTCTTCCTAAGGCAAGTCATTAGCAAAGGGAGGACACAAGCAGGAACATTTTGTTGATTTAAGCAAATACAAATAATTATATCCTATCCTATTATCTTTATTTAAAATAAAACATTTTGGATCGTGTTTAGTAAGCTGCATTAGCGTTTTGCAGGTAGCGAGTAGTTGATATGAACGCACATGCGTTATGCGTGAACAGCGCAATTTGTTGGGGACATGTACAGATACTACATTGAATTGAACTCCAGTGTGCACCTGTAGCATTGCAGAACCTATTGAGATGGTGTTAACTGCCCCCATGCCAACTGCACCATTGATGGTGAATGCATGCCGTCAATGCTTGCACTAACAATGCTTAGCAAACACTCCCATGTTATGCCTTTACCCTGCCCTTTTCCCTTCCTGTCGCATGGAATTAATCCTACACTCTCTGTCTAATGCAGGCACTAACTGTTAATATGGGCTCAAACCTGTGTTAACAACTAGTGCATATTAGTAAACCTGCCTCTTGGAGACCCTGGAGCGGAGCAGTTCCCTAATGGTTAAAGCAGTCGGCTGAGAACCAGGGAAACCAGGGTTCAAATTCCTTGTGGCCATGGATAAGTTATTTAGAATTAAGCCCTCAGGGGATAATGAAATACGTTTAGAGTATAGTAGGTAACTTGCCTTGCCTTACTACTAAAGTAAGTCATGAGTTGCTTTCTTTCCCCTTCCCCCTCCCCCCAAATAGAAATCCCCAAATTTCAGGATGACTGAATTGAAATCTTGTGTTTTAGCCTGACTCATCTCAAAATTATGTAATATGTTGTCATTCTCATTATAACATGCACCACCCTCGGATATGCCTCAGGATATGGAGGGAGACCTTGGGCTGGAGGGACTTAGGTTTCTAATCCCACAGCTGCTCCTTGTGGCCTTGGGCAAGCCACTTAACCCCTCTGTTGCCTCAGGTAAAAAAAAGAACAGATTGTGATCCCTTTGAGGACAAAGGGGAATATATACTGTACTTGAATATACACCACCTTGACCCAGTGAAAAGTGGCATATAAGCATTGCTAAACAAAATATGCATAGTTGTCTGAAATCCAGAATTGCACAGAGGCACTGCATCTTTCCTACTCTTCACTCACCATATTATCACATTTCAATCAATTGTGCGGCTTACCAGCAGTGAAAAAAAGTACAGCACTTTTGTGTGGTGTCTAGTTACTAAGGTGCACTAACATTAATGCACGTTACTGCATGCTAATGGTGAATTTTTTAGTAAGTAGGTCATAAGAACATGAGAAATATCATACTGAGTCAGACCAAAGTCCATCAAGCCCAGTATCCTGTTTCTGACAGTGCCAATCCAGGTCACAAGTGCCTGGCAGGTTCCCAAAAAGGCACATAGGTTACACAATGCTCATCCCAGGATAAGCAGTGGTCTATGGACCTTTCCTCCAGGAACTTGCCTAAACCCAGGTACACTAACAGCTTTTACTACATCCTCCGGTAACAAATTCCAGAGTTTGATTACACGTTGAGTAAAAAAATATTTTCTCTTTTTAGTCTTAAATGCTTCATTGCATGTCCTCTAGTCTTTCTAATTTTTAATGGTCTAAACAACAGATCTATGTTTACCCGTTCCACTCCATTCATTAATTTATAGACCTCTATCATATCCCCCCTCAGCGGTCTCTCTTCCAAGTTGAAGAGCCCCCAACCTTTTAAGCCTCTCCTCATAAGGGTATACCTCCATCCCCTTTATCAGTTTTGTCACTCTTCTCTGTACCATTTCTAATTCGGCTATATCCTTTTTAAGATATGGCGACAAGAATAGCACACAATATTCAAGGTGCGGTCGCATCATGGAATGATACAGATGCATTATTCTCCATTCCATTATTCTCCATTCCATTATTCTCCACTCCATTCATAGAGTGGAGGAGTGGCCTAGTGGTTGGGGCAAGGTACTTCAGGTCGGGGGTTCAAATCCCACTAGAGGACAGCAACCTTGGGCCGTAAGGACGGGGGTTTCTAGTCCCACAGGTGCTCCTTGTGGTCTTGGGCAAGCCACTTAACCCTCCATAGCCCATGTTCCCTGTAAAATAGTTATCTCCAAGTTATAATGCCCTGTTCAATGTAATTTCAGTTTGTTCAATGTAAACCGCACTGATGCAGAATAGCGTGGTATATAAGAGAATATAAATAAATAAATTCCTTTCCTTATGGTTCCTAGCATTCTATTTGCTTTCTTGGCCGCCACTACTCACTTGGCAGAAGGTTTCAACATATTATCCACAATGACATCTAAATCTTTTTCCTGGATGGTGGTTTCTAAGGTGGTACCTTGCATTGTGTAACCATAGTTTGGGTTGTTCTTTCCTAGGTGCATAACTTTGCACTTGTCCACATTAAATGTCATCTGCCATTTGGATGTTCAGTCTTCCAATTTATCAAAATCCTCTTGCAATTTTTCACAATCCTCTTGCATTTTAACAACTTTGAATAATTTTGTGTCATCTGCAAATTTGATCACCTTACACGTTGTTCCAGGTCATTTACGAATATGTTAAAAAGCAGCGGACCCAGCACAGATCCCTGGGGTACTCTGCTATTCATCTTTCTCTATTGAAAAAATTGGCCATTTATCTCTACTCTCTGCTTTCTATCTTTTAACCAGTTCCTGATCCACAATACTGCACTGTCTCCAATCCCATGACTTTTTAATTTCGCCAAGAGTCTCTCATGAGGGATCTTATCAAAGGCTTTCTGAAAATTCAGATACACTATATCAACCAACTCACCTTTGTCTACCTGTTTATTCACACCTTCAAAAAAATATAACAGATTAGTAAGACAAGACTTTCCTTGGCTAAATCCACATTGGCTTTCTCCCATTAAGCCATGACTATCTACATGTTCAGTAATTTTATTCTTTATAATGGTTTCTACCATTTTGCCAGGTACTAACGTTAGGCTCGGCAGTCTGTAGTTTCCCGGATCACCCCTGGAACCCTTTGTAAAAAAATGGCGTTACGTTGGTCATTTTCCAATCTTCAGGTACTACAGATGATAGTTCACAGATTACTAATAGCAGATCTGCAATCTCATATTTCAGTTCTTTCAACACCCTCAGATACAGTATATACTATTGATCCAAGTGATATGCTACGCTTTAGTTTATCAAATAGTTGTAATACATCTTCCCGGTTTATAAATATTTCTTTCAGTTCTTCCGATACATCATCTTTATATACTGTTTCATGTATGGGTAACTTCCTTACATCGTCAGTAAAGACTGAAGCAAAGAATTCATTCAGTCTGTCCACTATGGCAGCCATGTCCAGCAGGTAGATCGCGATCTACCTGTAGATCGTAGAGGGGTCAGAGGTAGATCGCCAGCCCCACTTGGCTCCATCTCTCCAGTAGCTCGCCCCGTCGCTAGGAGAGCATGCCGGCAGGTCATCTGCCGAGGGCTTGCCGCTGCTGCTGATCCTTTGCCTGTCTTTTTTCCCTGCCTGCGGGTGTATTGGGGGCGCTTGTTGTTTTCGTGCCAATAGTTTGTGGGTACCCCAGGTGGCCGCCGCCCACACCCCATGACGAGGCGCCACAGGCCCGGCGTCATACCTGGTCTCCTGCCTCTCAGAATCACCCATTCCTGCCCCCACCCCAACACCTCTTAGAAGTGTGTTATATACTGGGCGATATCCATTTGCCCGGGCTTTACCTGAATACATTTACCGTATTAGTTGTGTCGTGTGCTGGTCGTTGGTCACTTTATAGTTCGCTTTCATTAAATGTTTTCGGGCAGACATAACAAAGTGTCAAGAATTTGGTGGGCTTTTCCAATTTTGTTCTAACTTGCCTATGCCTTGCCTTCAAATTGGTTCAAACCACTGTGACTTTCGCCTCTGAAATTTTATTTTGCCTTGCCTTTGCGTTGATTCTACACTGTGTGCAGAATTTATTAAATTGCGTGTGGTGGTATTTGAACTTGTTTGGCGGTATTTGATTTTATCTGGTTTGCTGGACAGGTGTTTGAGTTTTTTTGATGATTGTTTGGTGGTATTTGATTATTGGTGCCAGTATGATGAATTCTTATTTTTACTTTTAGAACTGCATGTGTGGTTTTGACATCTCCAGTCCTTGTATTGCACCTAATCCAGAGGTCTTCAGTTCCTGTTGATCTTTAATACTTTGGGACAATGACAGTTTTGGACCAGATTCAGCCAGTATTTATACTAACTTAGCAGATTTGGCTTTCTTACATCCAGCCACCCCAGTATAACGAAGATGAGTGTTCCAAAGAAGAGCAAAACCTACCACTTTCATGATGAATGGGAAATGGACATCGCTGCGACGTTCGACTCCGTGAGTCACGAAATTCTCCTCGGAAGACTGAAAGAGAAGGGCGTCTGCAGCAGTGCGCTAGGATGGTGTAAATCTTATCTGGATGGAAGATGGCAATATATGAAATCCGGATCAGAAGAGTCAAAACATTTCCATCAAAAGCAAGGGGTACCTCAAGGCTCCTCGTTATCCTCCTTATTATTCAATATTTACATGCAGCCCATCTGCAGCATCATAAGATCATTCAATGTGAACTGTTTGATATATGCAGATGACATTCTCTTATACATGCCATTCTCCACAGCTCACATGGATCTGGCACCGCTTATAGACTGTTTCAATGCAGTCTCAACGTGGCTCCAATCACAGAACCTACGCATTCAACATAAAAAAACAGAGGTGCTCTTCATCACCAGAGACCCCAACTTTACTCCCCCATCCCATGTCAGTGTCGAGGAAGCTGATTTACAAACTAAAGAAACAATAAAATACCTTGGAGTTACTTTGGATCAACGTCTGGATATGAAACACCACATAAGCAGCATAGTCAAAGCCGTTTATTTCAAAATCCGCTCACTCAAACACCTACGCTCCCTGTTGGACCCAGACGATTTCAGGACCATATACCAAGCGCTAATCCTGCCACACTTTGACTTTGCAAATGCCATCTTTCAAGGTCTCCCCCAATCCACTCTAACCCCCTTGCAGTTGGCCATGAATTCCGCAGCAAGGGTCCTCTACGGAGCCTCCAGAAGTGACCACGTGACCCCCATTCTCAAACAGCTTCACTGGCTACCTATCCATGGGAGGATCATCTTTAAAACCCTACTCCTATCTTTCAAGGCAATCAAAGGTATTTCATCCTCCTCACTCACAGATCTTATTCACTTGGTTCCTCCCAACAGATCCAGAAGAGCAACAGCCGTAAACCTTTTAACAACCCCAAAGGCATTGACAAAGTGCAACATGACAACCACAAACAGGGCGTTCATTTTCTATGTCCCCAAATGCTGAAATGCTCTACCCCCTGACATTAGGGCCATTGCCAACCTATATCAGTTCAGGAAGGCACTCAAATCCCACCTTTTCCTCCAATACTATCCAACCAGCAATCGAACCTAGATACCCCTCTGAAGAAATGACCCACTCTAGAAAGACCCTTACATTCGTTATGTGATTTTCACCTAACCTTGTTCCGTGTAAATATCTCATTGTATATAGTTAACCCCTGTTATCCAAGTTTGCATTCCTGTTCGATGTAAAACCAGACAGCTTGTTGTTATGGTCGTTATGTTACGATGTAAACCGTGCTGATACCGAATAGCGCGGTATATAAGAAATTGTAATAAATAAATAAATAAAATGGACTACTTCTTCATCATGGTGAAAGACAAGTGGTGTTGTCTAATTAATTTGTAACACCCCAATATCTTTGCCCAAAAAGGGTAATCTGGAACGTCATTATAAGGCTCTGCATAGCAATAAGTTTGATGCTGATTTTCCACCCAAAAGTGAAATTCGTAAACTGAAGCTCAAAGAACTTAAATCAAAATTGGCTACTCAGCAACAGTTGATGGCGAAGCCAAGGTCACATTCGATCATTGCAACCATAGCATCCTTCAAGGTCAGCAACCTGATCGCAAAGAAATGCAAATCTTTCACTGAAGGGGAATTTGTAAAAGATTGTTTTCTTGAAGCAGCTGACAATCTTTTTGAAGGATTTAAAAATAAGAAAGAGATCATAGCTGCTATTCAAGATGTACAATGGTCAAGAAACACCGTCGTGCGGCGAATAGAAAAGATGTGTGGAGACACAACTGAACAATTGTTGGAGGATGTTTCAAATTGTGTTGCTTTCTCACTCCAACTGGATGAATCTACAGACATAAGAGACATAGCCCAGTTACTAGTCTTTATCCCGATGGTTTTTGAAGACTTCAGTGTTAAAGAAGAACTACTTGGAATGATTTATTTAAAAGGGAGAACTGCTGGTCAGGAAATATTCAGTTCTTTCCATTCTTTTGTGACAAAGTGTAATCTTCCATTGCATAGACTTGTTTCCATCACTACTGATGGAGCAAGAGCAATGACAGGTGAGGTTAACGGTTTCATAGCCCTCTGTAGACAGCATGACGACTTCCCAGATTTCCTTTCTTACCACTGCATCATTCACCAGCAAGTTCTGGCAAGCAAGAGACTCAATACAAAGACTGTCATGGACGTCACTTTCAAAATTGTGAATTCAGTTTGTGGAAGATCACTTCAAAGACGGCTTTTCAATCTTACTCTTGATGAAGGGGCAGCGGAAATCATTTTGCACACAGATGTAAGGTGGTGAAGTAGGCACAAATTTCTGCAAAGATTTTGTGATTTGTTGAATGAAATAAGAAGTTTTTTGAAGGAGAGGGGAGATGACCAAGCAGAGTTGGAAGATGATGAGTGGTTATGTGATCTGGCATTTCTCGCTGACTTTACAGGCGAACTAAATGATATGAACGTTGAACTACAAGGTAAAAACAAATGCATTGGTGAGATGATGAGCACAGTTTCATCCTACAAGAGCAAATTTGAGCTAATGATGACTGACCTTGCAAACAACACTTTTGATCATTTTCCTAATACGCAGGACCATCTGGAACAATATCCAAATTTTGTTTTTCAGAATGAGAAGTATGTGACAGAAATCTGTTCTGTTATCCAGGAATTCGAAAATAGATTCTGTGACTTCCGAAGAATTGGAACAGTTGTGGAGTACTTGTCATACTCATTCAAAGTAGATGTGGACATTAGTAAAAATTACTCATTGAACAAGTTATCTCTTGAAAATGAAATATTAACCCTTAAAAATTACATTTTTCTCAAGACCTGTGCTGAGCAAGAATCATTTTGGAAGCTAGTGCCTAGAGACAAATTTCCCAACTTGAGAAGATGCAGTGAAGCTGTACACTCCTGTTTCGGTTCAACTTATTTGTGTGAATCTGTGTTTTCCCATCTGAAAATGACAAAGAGTACACAACATTCCAACATGACAGATGAACATCTCCAGGATTCCCTGAGACTGGCCCTCACGCAATATTCACCCAACTTCAAAAAGCTGGTGGATGAAATGCAGGCTCAGATGTCTCACTAATGAGCAAGAGCGAAATATTAGATTGTGCAAGATCAGCCTGGATCAATACTCGACCTAAATTTAACACAAATTACTCAATAAAACTTTAAGAAAAAATGTACTTTCCATTTCCCCTCACAGTTCTTACTGGATCTTCGTCCCTCTGTTTTGTTTTTGCTTAATTTGCTTAACAGCTGATCACATCCAAGTAAATGACAGAAGGTTCATTAAAAATTGGGGGGGGGGGGGATATCCTCCAACTTTATTGGGTTAAAATTTAATTTGAAACTAATTTGAAACTTAATTTTCATGGTGGTAGATCACCGGCACTTTTGGCCGGAAGAAGTAGATCACGACCTGTTCGAAGTTGGACATGCCTGCTCTGTGGCCTTGTCCTCCCTTAGTGCCTCTTTTACCCCTCTGTCATCTAGTAGTCCAACTGACTCTCACACAGGTTTTCTGCTATGAAAGTACTTGAAAAAGTTTTTATTATGCATTTTTGATTCCACGGCAAGTTTCTTTTTAAATTCTCTCTTTGTCTGCCTTATCAATGCCTTGCAGCTAACTTGCCAGTGCTTATGTTGTTTCCAGTGTTTGTGATTAGGCTCCTTTTTCTATTGTCTAAAATATGCTTTTTTGGCAACAGCCTCTCTGACCTCACCTTTAATCCATGCTGGCTGTTTTTTGGCCTTCATTCTACTTTTCTTGAATAACATGTGCTAAAGTAACATGTTTTGGTGAATTAATGCATGTTAAGGTTCATGCATCTTAGTAGCTAACCCTCAATCCAGTACTGTTATAGCCGCAGTCCTCTGTTGTATCATAACACCTGCAAACAAGATAAACCTAATTAGAGGAAAGCTGTTCAACTAGGAAAGGAATATCTGTATTTAAAATGTGTCCCCACAATCCTGCACGTAAGTAGCATGCAGCCCACAGTAACCCATCCTCAGTACCAACTTATATTTAGAAATATTACAAAAAAACCCAGACTGAAATTTAGCATGGCTTCTACCTTTTGGGGAAATAGGGAAATGGAAGTATAGATGATTTTTAAAAAAATCAAAGCGAATCTCTTCAAATGATTTTTGGGAATTCTGCAGGTGTATGCATGCATATTTCTGATGGTCTCAAATGGGAGTAGATGTGTTTGGGTCTTGGGGAAACAGAAGGTGTGTATATGTACAGATGAATAGATGTGGGCAGCACAGAAGGTGTGACGGCTCCTGCTGGATGCCTCTAATATCTCCGTAAGTCCACAGTGAATTTTTCCTTTAAGGGATGTGTATTTTTGTTCCAGTCCTTTTCATTCTCGTTTTAACGAGTGCTATTGCATGTTAGCAAGTTCTGAACACAAAATAGCACCACTAAATTGGAATGGAAATGACCAAAGAACAGTGAAACACCCTTACCCTTTTTTATCAAGTATCTTGATATAATTCTCAGCTATTATGATATCAGCTATTGGGTTATTTCTATACATCGATCCAAAAGTTGGGTGGAGGAGAATGTGAATCGAGCCAATTATAAGTGGATTTTTTTTTTTTTTTGCTGAAGTTTGTCAGTTTGATATATGATGCTTCCCCCCCCCCCCCGGGGTGTTTGTAACTTATACTTTCACAGAGAAAACATTTTGAGGGATGTTTAAGATGGAATGAGGTCTGGTGGTGGTTCTGTTGTTCTTACAAATCATTGCTTTCTATTTTGGAGAGGGAGAGGGGGACAGGACAAAGGAATACCATGCTATTTGCAGTGTTATTGTAGTCCTGGGGTTTAGATCACGTCCACCTCTTGCATGCCCATGTTTGAAAAAGCATAAGAGAGAGCAGAAGTGTTTAATGAGAACTGGACTCGCTTTGGAGGGATTTTTTTAATGTGGAAATGTGAAAACACAAGTTGGTGGAATTTTTGTTGTCTTTCCCTTTCTTTCACTCCATTTTTTCCTTCTCTGCAGATATCGGTAGTGTCTGAAGAAAGATTTTATACCAAGTGGAATCCTAAAGCAACGGTTTCCAATGCTGGGGAGGTAAATCTCCAGAGTGGAATTATAGCAGGAAAGCAGGCCATAAACAGACTACACCAGGAATTGGGAGCAAAAGGTTTTATCCAGGTAAAATAAAATAAACAGGTACCTGCTCAGAATTGCATTGGGCGCTCGGCCATGGTCTATACTCTGATGGACGCTTCAGAAAGAAGAAGTCTGTGCACTAGTCATAAGAACTGCCAACTCGGTCAGACCAAAAGTCCATCAAGCCCAGTGTCCTGTTTCTAACAGTGACCAATCCAGGTCACAAGTACCTGACAAACCCCAAAAGTAGCCAGTTCCATACTACCTATCCCAGGGGCGTCGGAAGGCCTTTGGGGAGGCCCAGTCTTCACCCCAACTCTGCTTCAAGCTGCACCCCACAGCCAGAGACCTTTCCTATCCTGCTCACGGGGATCTGATCTCCTGTGGGCAGACAGGAAGGGTCTTTTTTCTTCTGCCTGTGGGGGATGGGATCCATGCGTGCAGCCTGCTCCTGCCGGCCTCGATCATGACAAAGATCTTTCCTGTCTGCCCGCGGGAGATCTAATCCCTGAACACAGAGCAAGAAGGGTCTTTGCCATGTTCGCAGCTGGCAAGCAGCAGGCTGCTCACAGGGATCTCATACCCTGTGGGCAGAAGAACAGGAGCATTGATCGCGGCAAAGACCCTTCCTGTTATGCCCATGGAAATGCAATCTCCCACGGGCAGACAGCAAGTGTCTTTGCTGTGATGGTGGCTTCTCATCTTCTGCCCGTGTGGGGGTACTCGCAGGTAGCCTGCTGCTTGCCATGTCGTGATTTTTGGTGGGGCCAGGGTCTGTGTAGTGCAAACGTTTCCGACACCTATGACCCAGCTCCAAGGATAAACCGTGGTTTTCTCTCAAGTCTGCCTGAATAGTGCTTTATGAACTTTTCCTCCAGGAATTTGTTCAAGCCTTTTTGAAACCCATCTTCACTGGGTCACTGTTCTTATTGGTATTCCAGCTTCTGCCCCCTTTTCCTAGGTAAAGATATTTTATTTTTGGGCCCTGCATGGGCCCTGCCTGAACGTACTCCCCATGTATGAGTTTCTCTTCTCTTCTCTCAGGTGTATGTAGATCAAGTGGATGAGGATATTGTTGCAGTGACCAGGCATTGCCCCCACACACACCAGTCCGTTGTAGCTGTATGTCGCACTGCTTTCCGAGATCCCAAAACTTCCTTTTACAGCAAGGAGGTACCTCAGATGTGCATCCCAGGTATTTTCAGTGTTATGTTTATCTGGGTTTTCCTGGAGTGATTAATTTGACAAGGAATGTTCTTATTCGTTCTACTAGCTTCCGCATCTAATTCAAACTTTTCCTGCTGACCTATAAGTGCATTCACTCTGCAGCTGCTCACTACCTTTCTTCTTTTATCTCTCCCTACACCCTCCTCGGGAACTCTGCTCTTCTGGCAGATCGCTTCTATCTGTTCCCTTCTCTTCTATTGCTAACTACAGACTTCGCTCCTTTCACCTTGCTGCTCCTTATGCCTGGAACAAACTACCTGAGTCTGTACGTCAGGCGCCTTCTCTAGCCCTTTTCAAATCCAGGCTGAAAACTCACCTCTTCGCTGCCGCTTTCAGATCTTAACTCACCTGATGTCCTTTGTGTTTCCTTACCATTCCCCCTAGATGTATCCCTGTCTACAGCTACTGTGTTGTCTGTCTTGACTAGATTGTAAGCTCTGATGAGCAGGGACCATGTGTCTGTGCAGCGCTGCGTACATCTTGTAGCGTCCTGTACATAGTCTCCCCAGTTAGCCAAGTTGTAAACCCTGTTCCTTTTAAGTACAGTGCGGACGCCACCTGCACTGTACAAATTTGTTTTAACTGTAAACTGAGCTGATTTTAAAGAGCACGGTATAGAAAAACCTCAAATAAATAAAATTATACAAATATTCAGTAGTAGTAGTAGTTTGAACCTTGCACTCTCATTTAGATAACAATTAAATTAAACAAAGTATGCCTAAGTGTTCTTGCCATAGACATAAAAGGCCCTAAATCCTTCTTGTTTGCACCAGGTTTGGAACTATGTTTTAAAGTTGTTTATACGATGCAGCCTTTCTTCCCCCTTACCATGAACAGGTAGAACTTCTGAGAATGCTACAGTGTTAACAATGGGCTTGAGTTTCTCTCCCAGAGTCTGGAAGTCCCTTTGAACTACAGAGGCACTGTTTCTAGCCAGGTCATTTGTACCCAGGTGGATGACGAACATCAATTTTAGAGTGCTCTCTTTCTGCACTAACTATACCAACAATTTGGTTTGTAGTCCTGCTGGCTGAAGAGCCTGGGAGGCATTTGACCATCTTCTCTCCTTTGAACTGTGTTCCCAAGTTGTGCCTCTGAGGATGGAATCTCCAAGTAGTATGAAGAAAAATCACAAAACAGAAAACTACTACTACTTGGAGATTCCATCATCCAAGGGCATTGTAAGCAATAGGGGGCGAGAGGTTAGTGTGCACACACCAGGAGAAGGACCTTGGAGTGATTGTTTCTGCGGATCTCAAGGTGGCGAAACAATGTGACAAGGCAGTGGCAAAAGCCAGAAGGATGCTGGGTTGCATACAGAGAGGAATTACCAGCAGAAAGGAAGAGGTACTAATGTCACTGTACAAGTCGTTGGTGAGGCCTCACTTGGAATATTATGTTCAATTTTGGAGACCATATCTCACAAAGGATATAAAAGGCTGGAAACTTGTCAGAGAAGGCGACCAAAATGATTTGGAGCCTGCGTCAGAAGACTTATGAGAAGAGACTTGAAGACCTAAATATGTACACTCTGGAGGAGAGGAGGGACAGGGTGAGATATGATTCAGTCCTTCAAATACTTAGAGTATTAATGAAGCAACAAACCTCTTCCAAAGATGAGGAAGCTGTAAAACTAGAGGGCAGAACATGAAGCTACAAGGGGGTAAACTGAAAGGCAATGTCAGGAAATGGTGGGGCAAATACAGTGACAGAATTCAAAATGGCATGGGACAAACCCTGTGGTTCCTTTTATAGCATCAGGATAAAATCAAAATAAGCATAACTATCTCTTATATCTCAACAAATGGAGATATAAGAGCTACACGGAGTGGTGGGTACACCCGTAAACAAAGGCATGGGGAAGGGTGGCCTGCAATAGTATATGACAGCAGACTAGATGGACCATACTGGTCTTTATCTGCTGTCATATACTATGTTACTATGTTATTAAGTTGTGCTATAGTTTTCCAATTACTGTGTGATAATAGCCAAAATTAATGCACAATAACCTCTGCATTAACTCTTGGGGTGTTTCCAGAATTTTGAGGATTGTAGTTAACGCAGAGAAAAAAATTGCTATTGCCTATTAATGACACAGGTAATAGCACACAATGCAGTTAGCCACGCCCCTGAGATGACATTAATTGCTGTGTTAATAGTTAACGTACAGTAATGACTTCCATGTTAATTGTAAGGGGCAGAAATGGAATTTTCTGCAGCAGCTGTTTACTGTGGTATTTAGTGCAGGCTAATAGTTAACATTAGTGCGGTACTGTGCTGTTTCAGCACATGCTAAAAGCAGCATTAAACAGCTAACACAACTTAGTAAATAGGAGCCAGAATGAGAAAAGCATTTTATTACATCAGGTCTGAAATACTACATTACCTTTTAAAAGAAAGTGACAGTTTGTTATGAGGGTGCTGTTCTATTTTGGGTTGTGGTGACAGAGAAAACCCTATGCTATGATTGATATAAGTAATTGCTCAAATATGAAAATGAATTTTGTTCATGTTTTTCTCATATAGGCAAAATTGAAGAAGTAGTATTAGAGGCCAGAACTGTAGAGAGGAAAGCCACACCGTATGCAAAAGATGAAAATTATATTAATGGAATCCTGGAGTACACAGTGGAGATCAGGGAACACATACAGGTAACGGAGCCGTTCCTTGGTTTATAGTATTGGTAAACACAGAGGAGTTTCTTGACACTTCCAAATGTTTTCTTTTGCAAGCTGAAAGAGAGCAAAATCGTGAAGCAGGTTGGAATTGCCACAAAAGGCCCAAATGAGTATGTCCAGGAAATAGAATTTGAAAATCTCTCTCCAGGAAGCGTGATTATATTCAGGTACACCAATTTTGGATTCCTGGTTAGATGTTGATGCTTTTTTTTGCCTTCGTAATCTGCATGTATTTCACAAAACTCCTTTTTTTTTAAATTCCTGTTCTTTTAGCTTTCCAAAGTCTGATATGTTTATTGATACTTTATTGTTGACAGAGTTAGTCTTGACCCAAAGGCACAGGAAGCTGTGGGAATACTCCGTAGTCACCTGATCCAATTCACGCCTCATTTTACATCTGGCAGTCTACCCGATGACAATGCATTCCCCATTCTTAAAACGCCCTTTGCTTCGTAAGTAAGACTTGCATTTGTCTTTAAAAGAAAAAAAACTGTTTACAATTAAATCAGTACGTCCTGAGCATTAATCACATAGTTGTCTGTGCTTTTAATAGTTGACAGCAAGAGGGTAATTTCCAAAACCATTTCCGTGTATAAAGCAGAGGTTTACCTGCAGAAATTGTTTCTCGGAAAATTGCCCAGCTTGTGTCTATGCACTACAGAACAACGATCAAGCTTATACCTCCAATGAGTGAAGGCATTGCTGGGGCTGGGTTAAGGCGCAGGTTTGATTGGAAAGACTAGTTGCAAGTGTATGCATGTACGCTTTTCTTCAACAATTTTTAAAGCAAAAGTGCATGCTTACGTTCTTTTACAAAGTCCTCTGCTGAAAGCACCTGCAGACTTTATATTCATGCAGGCATAATAAAAAAAATTACCCTTTAAGAGGATCATTTTATAATGCTTTTTCACACATAGAACAGCCTTTTCCTTGCATTAAAGTACAACTAGAACACACATACTTTACACAGCCCGGGAGAAACCTGGGTTCATTTTAGCTGCAATTTTTCTGTAGGTTTTGTGCTGAAATTTTATAACAACAAACAAGCATCTAATAAATAGCCCCAAAATTGGCTGCTACTTTGCCTCCCCACTTAGGCGTCCTGTTAGTTAAATTACCTCCTTAAGGAGTAATTTTATACTTCAAATATAGTTCTTACCACAGAAGGGCGGTCTATCAAGCGAAATAAACATAAACATAAACATACTGATACACAGGACATGGTACAGTGGGTAACGGTGGTGGGATTGTTAGACAATAATGATTACAATGTGATCAAATTTGTCATAATAGTACCTCACCTTGGTCACATGTACAGAACATGGATAAAGCCTCACCAACTACAAAACAAATTTTAGAAACACAAATATTCAGACAAATACTGAACTGTAAACTCTAGATAGTCAGACTGCATGCAGTACAATATTAGATAAATAAAAACAGAAATGAATTTCTTCTTGTATGCAGGATACAGAGGTATCAGAGATGCTGCACATTCAGATTACCAAAGCTAGCATGTTTGATTAAACTAATCCAAAAGGGACTGCTCGACCTTTGTAGCCTATGGGCCCAATTCTGGGATGCAGGTTTCGGGGTCTGCACATCCTGGTGGGACATGCAGCCTCGCAAGCCATCCAGGACTGATTCCCCCTCGGCTCTTCCCGTATGTCCTGAGCCATCAGGATGAGGAGAGCCGGCAGGATCGGGGCGGAGCAGGGGTGGGCCAGCCCGACAGGACACTTAAGGCCAATTCAGGTTACGGCCCTGTACGTCCATGCTGCTTATTCCACCTCAAAGGTGGAATAAGCAGCAAAAAAAATGGCGATTGGGCCCTGGGATCCATCCTCCCCCTGGGGCCGGATGCAGGGGGTGTCCCCACGGCCCGATCCAGGCCACGGCAGGCCAGCTGTAGGTCGGGCAGCGGGGAAAAGGGGGGCCGAAGCCAAGGGAGTTGGGGCATCTGCAGTGAGGACATCCCCACAGGTGGCAGGGGCATGCCGACCCTTCTCTGGCCCATTTCTGGTTACCCTGCGGTCCAGAATTGGGTCCAAACGGGCCCGTCTTGCTTGGGGCCATCCAGAGGAGTTTGGCTATTGTGTGCTGGCTGCAGTATGCACCTCTACAGTCTCCTGTGAGGAGGTGCAATCTGTGATGTTATCCCGTGGGCCTGCAGAAATTGACTGAAAACACTTCTCCCATGAGGGCACTGTGCGTGTGTGTGTGTGTTTTTGTTCAGAATGGCCAGGTCTAAGCCCATTCATTAATATTTCAGGACCATAGGGCAATTTTAGCTGGCAAGAAAAGGTGTTAGTAGTCTGTACTGGCAAATACTCTCCAAAAAAGTCCTTGTAAAAGGACAGACTGAGAAACATTGAAATGAAGCTTGCCATAGAGGCTGTAACTAATAGTAAAACTTTTTCAAGGGCATTTATTTGGACCACTACATGACCAAGGAGTATTAGTGACTTCATTAATAGCAAATTAGTGATTTCATTTTGTGTTGCAACTGAGAATATTTGTCTCGTTGCAGCAATTCAAAGATAGCAAGTCCCAAGTCAGGCCCACTATCTTTTGAAAAGCTAGTCTGGTATTGAAATAATTATGACCCCTGCAAGTCCCCCTCCCCCCCCCCCCAGCAGTCTAAAGCTCTGACCTCCCCATGCAATTCATAATGATCCTCTGCACCCTCTTGACCAAAGCCCCCTAGTGTGAGATTACCACCAGGGGGCTTTGGCAGCTGCTTTGAGACAGGAGCTGCAAGAATGACAGCATATGAGGATTGCTGCTGGCCCGACACCGGCCACTAGGAGACTCCCAGTAGGTGCTGGGGTGGGGAGAGTCACATGAAGAGGACTAGGGAATTCAGAGAGTTGTTTTCATCGCTAGCCCCTTTAAGAGGTCCCCAGGAATATCAGGCCATGCGTTAGCATCTCAGTGATCCCAGTGAGCAAAGATGATTAAAGTTAGCATTACCTTTCCATTAATAACACAGTCTGCAAGGTCAGGCACAAGTTGTGGTGTTCACTTTACCTGTGGAATATCTTTGAAAAGGAATGGAGAGCAAAATTGAGAACATGATTATGCTTCTACATAGATCCATGGTATGATTACATCTTGATTATTGTGCGTAATTCTGAATGCCCTGTTCCAAAAATGATATTATCAAACTAGAAGAGGTTCAGAAACAGGCAACAAAAATGCTAAAGGGGATGGCACACCCAGAGTTAACCAAGTTACCCAGTTCCAGGAGTAAGACTTTTTTTTTTGTCCTGGTTTTAAATTAGCCTTTCAATACAGTATGATAAAGAATGGAGAAGTAGCCTAGTGGTTAGAGCACTGGCTTGGTAACCAAGAGACCAGGTTCATTCCCACTAGCACTCCTTGAGGCCTTGGGCAAGTCACTTAACCCTCCATCGCCTCGGAAGAAAGGCCTGGCAATCTACTTCCAGTCGCACTGTCAAGAAAACCCAGGAGCTGCTGAGCCTCCAGGAATCAGCATTGACTCAGACATGCTTTGCATTGCAGTATGATATTTGTAGTCCGTGATTGTACCCATTGGAATCGGTGCTGCAGGTCTCATAATGCATCGGAATGAGATTGTCAGAAATCCAGGACTGGCTTAAAATCTCACTCCTGAAACTGGGCAACTCTGTACGCCTCCCTTAAGAAAAGTTAAATAGCTTAGGGCTCTTCAGCCTTGGAAAGAGAGAACTGAGAGTAGGATATGATATAAATGTGGTGCAGAATACTTAAATAAGGAATGGTTGTTTTAACCTTTCAGACAACACTAAAATAAGAGGCTACGCCATGAAATGAACAACCAATGACAAATCCATGAAAAGTATTTTTTCATGCCATGCCTAATTATGTTGTGGATTCTGTTGCCAATGTGCGTGGTCAAGGCAGTTAACATAGCAGGGCTCAAAAGAGGTTTGGACAAGTTACTGGAGGGAGTCCATTAAAAAAATATTGGCCAGGTAGACTTGGGGAGCCCTTGTTTATCCTTTGCAATAAGCTTTAATTTGCTTTTTGGGAATGGTCAGGAATTTGATTCGGACTGACTATCATCAGAGACAGGATGCTGGGCTCGACACAGCATGGCTTATCTTATGTTTTGCTTTTATAGCAGTAGCCCTCGGGTGGTCTCTTTATAAAATTGCCCTGGCATATACATGCGTAAGGAGTAGGCACGCAGAAACATAGCACCTACTATTACATGATACACGTGTAGGCGTTCCTGGCTTGTGCTTGGTACTTGCACACGTATTTTATAAAAAAACTTGCATGAACAGATTCTTGCAGGCACATATGCCCACACGGTTAAGTGTCTGCCTCCTAGCAGGTATAATTGTGTATGCCTGCGTTCCCTGGGTAATTTTATTAAGGTACATAGGTAGATGCATATGTTGTTTTTATCAAATAGGTGTAACATCCATATGCTTTTCCTGCCTGAGCACCCTGTTATAAAATTATGCTGTCTTATATGCAAAAAAAAGGTCTATAAAATCAACCCCTAAAAGTTGTTTGTAACCCTTACTGATTTTTTTTCTCCCAGTCTTGTGTCCAAACTGACGTTGGCCGACCTAAATCAGGTATTGTATCGTTGTGATAGTGAGGAACAAGAGGATGGCGGAGGATGTTACAACATACCAAACTGGACACCTCTTAAATACGCAGGTCTTCAAGGTCAGAGGGCGCAGACATCCCTTCTTTACTTATGTGGCTGTGTGAAAGCTGGCGCATGACCTTTCAGTGAAGCCTTTGAATTTGGAATAGAGTAGTTTGGTTTAACAAGGCTATGATTTTTTTTGAGCCAGAAACAGTGTTATTAGGGCAAAAGGTGTGTGCTTTACTAGGGAAGAATCTAAGGGGTAGGTTTATTAAGCAGCACTAGTGGTATACGTGCATTCTGTGTGCCAAGGTCCCATATTATTCAATGGGACCTTAGCACATGAACCGTGCTTGCACCAGTAGTTCTGCTTAGTAAGCCTACCCCTTAAGTTACTGTGTGCTCACTGCCGGAACAGGAGAAGCAACCCTTTCAGGGCTCGCCTTATGGAGCAGAAGTCAACACCTTACAAAATCTACCGCCTTGGGTAGTTGAGCACAGAAATAACCGTTTTCCTAAACCAACACCACCAGATCAACACCTCCCATGTCTCTCACCTCACCCCCTCAATCCTGCTCCCACTGCCACCACTCTCTACATCTGTCCCACACATACCCCCCCCTCTCTTATTTCTTTTTGTTACCCTCCCTCCCTCCAGACATGATCCACTCTGCCCTCTGAATTAAAATTTTGTTGCAGCTTTGATTGTCCCTGTGTCTGCCAGTAGACTATGCCAGGTAGCGGTTGTCCTTTCAGCAAAGAAGTATCTTTTTCTAATACTTTTGGACCAGCCTATCTGCAATCTTCCATCCCTCAATTTACCTCTCCATGCGAGACTTCACCCTACTCTACCCCATCAAAGCAAGTTTCCATGATCCACCCCCCACTTCTTTCCTTCCTCTATTCAGTTCACTCTAGGCACCCTAACCCTCCTTTTATCAGGGTTGTGTCATTTATATTCCTGTTTGGGATTATTTAATATAAAGGGACTTATCACCAGAGGCTTCCCTGTATCACATAACTGTCTGTACAAGAAATGGAAGCGTGAACTTTAGTATGAGTCAGGTCAATTTTCAAATGGAATTAAACTGATGACTGGTGAAAATATAATTCCACTATCCTTAGATTTTTAAAGGCTATGTGGAGTGGAGGAGTGGCCTAGTGGTTGGGACAAGGTACTTCAGGCCGGGGGTTCAAATCCCACTAGAGGACAGCAACCTTGGGCCGGAAGGATTGGGGTTTCTAGTCCCACAGGTGCTCCTTGTGGTCTTGGGCAAGCCACTTAACCCTCCATAGCCCATGTTCCCTGTAAAATAGTTATCTCCAAGTTATAATGCCCTGTTCAATGTAATTTCAGTTTGTTCAATGTAAACCGCACTGATGCAGAATAGCGCGGTATATAAGAGAATGTAAATAAATAAATATGTGCATAATGTCTGGCCAAAATCCTTTAAATGGCCTGACAATATTTGTATAGTGAAAGGGCAGAGTATGGATGGAGTGACAATATTAAATGGATAGCAGAGATTTTCATCTGCTCTCCATCTAATCTACATGTTAACTTCAGGCCTGCTGAATAGGAAGCCTGAACTAAATGGATACCTGTGGCAGCAGTCAGTGGGCCACTGAATATACGTATTAATTTAAACGTGGGTGCGACATTGAAATTAAGTGCTTATTGCTGAAAATTACTCCCAGCAACTCTATATAAGACAATTAGGGAATTGAGATGGGTGGGATTTGAGGGGTAATTTTATAACTGCTGCACTGAGAAAGACTACGTGCATTCTTTTGTGTGGATTTTGTTGGATTTTCAAAGTGAAAATACATGTGTACTTCTGCTCTGAACTTTATTCCTGAAAATTATTCCAGGAAAACTGTGCACCTGCCTCTGTCATTTACACCAGCTGTTAGACGTGCACAGTTTTCTGGGCTAACATACGCAAATATGTTTTAGTTTTCAAAAATATGCATACAAGTACAAACCCTGCCTTTGGGAAAGCTTTTTCTAACAATGGGTAAACTTAAATATATAGAGGCCGGTGGCACATATGTTTATCCACATTTCAGGTGGGCAGTTTCTGCACAGGCCATTTCTGAATGCAAAGCACTTCTTTACCTGTGGAAGTGCCTTTGAAAGTTACTTTTTGAAGTCCATATTAAGTAATTTCATAGCGCAAATTTAGACATTTTAGTTTGTGTTTACTTCCTGAGATTGTTCAGTCATGAGGAGACAGTACCTAATATTGTCAGCACTTGTATTAACTGAGCCGAGTCATTCACTGTTTTAAGTACCGAGAGGCCCCGTCATAGACTGAAGAAATCCCTTGCACAGCTCTGGTTTAGTTGAGCCACATGCTGTTTGTATACAGACAGGCCTCCAAGACAGGGATTTTACTCTATTCACTTTCCAGCATATCCAGATCATTGCTGTTTTTTTAGAAGAGAAACAGCAGCTGTACAGAATCTGAGTCACACACAAGTTAGGGGGTAAATTAAGACTAGCATAAAATTTAAAAAGTGAAGAAATGAAAAATATAGAAATGTATTTATTCACATATAATCATGGAATTTGATTAAGATAATACTTACCGTTCCTTCTTCTAAGACCATTTAAGACTAATAAGAGAAAATATTTTTTTACTCAATGCATATTCGAACTCCAGAATTCATTACCGGAGGATGTAGTAAAAGCTGTTAGTGTAGCTGGGCTTAAAAAAGGTTTGGACAAGTTCCTGTAGAAAAAGTCCATAAACCATTATTAAAGAGGACCAGGGAAATCCACTGCTTACCCTTGAGCTAAGCAGCATAGAATCTGTATGTCTTTCTGGGAACCTGACAGGTACTTGTGATCTGGATTGGCTGCTGTTGGAAACAGGATGTTGGGAATGATGGACCCCTTGGTCTGACCCATTATGGCATCTCTTATGTTCTTACTTATTTATTTATTTAGACAGATTTGTATACCACCTTATCCTATAATCAAAGTGGTTACATGACATCACAATTGGGGTTACATTTAACATGTGGGTGCTTTACAACATTTAACATGAGGGTATTTAACAACATTTAGACAGCACAGTTGGAGGGTTATATTTAGCATGAGGGTTTCTTCATGAGTCTAGTTGGGCTGATTGGGTATTGAGTTGGCGGGGGTGGCTGCAATACCTCTCGAGTGGGTACTATTGTCTATCTGCTCATAAGTTTCTGTAAAGAGCAGAGTTTTAAGGTTCTTGTGGAAGTCTGTGATGTCTTCTAATGCCATTAGGCTCTTTGGGAGGGAGTTCCATAGTATGGATGCCATTAGTGATGGAGCTCTTCTTGAAGTATTTTTTTAGTCTTGTGGTATCCTGCAGGTGTGCCGATCTTGTTTTCATTATTGTTCCTTCTTGGTCTATTACTGATATCTCTTGTTATGATTTCTTGTAGTGCATCTGCTGATAGATGGTGGATGATTTTGAAGATAATCAGGATTGTTTTAAATTTTGCTCTGGCCACCATTGGGAGCCAGTGTAGTTGTTGTAAGTCGGGGGTGATGTGCTCAGATCTTGGAGTGTCGGTAATGATACGTGCTGTAGTGTTTTGCACCATTTGGAATAGGTGTAGGGTATGCTGAGGGAGGCCTTGATATAACGAGTTTCCGTAATCAAGCAGAGGTGTGATGAGTGCTTGGCATACCGTACGGAAGTGGTCTTGGCGGAGCAATGGTTTGATATTTCTTATGGTCCTTAGACGCTGATAGGCCTTGTTTGCGGTTTTGGTGATATGAGATTTCAGGTTCAGGGCTCTGTCCATTGTGATGCCCAGGTACTTGACTTCATCTTTGACTACTATGTGTTTGTTTAGAATGCTAATAGTCTGTGGTGGAATGAAGGTAGGGTTTCGGGTGACGAACATTGCCTCAGTTTTATCGTAGTTGACCATCAAGTTATTGGCTGTGAACCAGGCATTCATGTCTTTAATGCATTTGGTTATTGTTATGGTGTTAGGTGCTAGTAGGTATATTGGAGCATACACCATGATGTCGTCAGTATAGATGTGATGATAGAGTTTGTGTCGTTTGATGATGAATATGGGTTGGATGTAAATATTGAAGAGCACTGATGACAGGGCTGATCCCTGAGGTATTCCCTGCGTGACGGGGAACTGCAATGATTTCTTTTGGTCGCATTTGACTTGTTGTGTTCGATCTTCCAGGTATGAGGTGAACCATTTTAGAGTGTTCTTGCATAGTCCTATCTGTTGCAGGCGCTGCAATAATCTGGCGTGGGACACTGTGTCAAAGGCTGCCGAGATGTCCATGAATACTAGCAGGAATCCATTTTTTATACTATCTATACCTCTTATGAGGTTGTCAAAGAGGGAAGTTAGTAGCATTTCCACACCATGCTGTGGTTTAAAGCCATGCTGATGGATGTCCAGAGGAGCATTCAAGTCAATGTGGTCCTGAAGTTGTCTTTGCACTGTCTTTTCAACGATTTTTGCAAGAAATGGTAGACTGGAGATAGGATGGTATGATTTTGGTTCAGATGGACTTAGGTTGTTGCCTTTAAGTATCGGTGGTATCATAGCATGTTTGAGGTATTGCGGCATGTGTCCTTGTTGGAGTGAATCTTTGATGATTTTGTGAATGTGCTGGGAGAGCTGGTTTCTTGTGACTTTGATCCAAGCCACTGGGCAAGGGTCTGATGGTGAGGTTGTTGTGTTGAGTCTATGTATTATGTCCTCTAATTGCTGTTTTGATGGTATGCTGAAGTCTTCCCAGGTTTGATGTTGCTCTTTCAATTCATGGTCATCTGTTTGTAGTGTGATGGGGCATGTCTGGGTGGTATTTTTCATTCTTATGTAGTCCGCAAATTCCTGTGGGTCAAGATGGTGGGTACAGTGCTGTGTGGTGTCCCCAGTGAGCTTTTGAACAATGCTAAAGAGTTCTCTTGGTTTGTTGACAGATTCCATGATTAGGTTGGTGTGGTGATGATGTTTGCGCTCATTTATCAGATTGTTATATTCCAGTAGCTTAGCTCTGTATAGATTCAGGGAGTTATGCGACTTGTTCCACCTCCATTTTCTTTCCAGTCTTCGGCGTGTGCGCTTTGCATTTCTGATATCATTTGAGTACCAGGGGGCGTTGGGTCTCCTTCGTGTTTGTGGTTTTGTACTCATAGGGGCTGATGCTGCATTGGATATTATGGAGTTCCATTTCTCTATGCTTATGTCAAGGGTGTCGTATTCTTGCTGTAGTTGTGGGATGATTTCATCTACGAATGAGTCTTTATTGAAGACTCTATATCACCTGGTTATACTCTCATCTTCCATGTGTTAGGTGGAGTTGTTCAGGGTCAGGGTGAATTCTGTCACGTGATGATCTGACCATGGGATATCTAATAGGCAGTTGTTTGCTCAGTGATGTTTGTCTCTTACTAGGCTGGTCTACACATTAGGGGCATGCAGGGCAAGCACTACCCATCAGGTGAAATAGGCAGTCTCCTAGCATGTTAAAATTTTCAGGGCAGCCCACTGCCACCACCCCTCTCTGGGACCTGCAGTGGTGGCAGTGCTATAGCAATGCAGCGGTTGTCCAAATCCTCTGATGATATGTTGCTGTTGGTGCTCACTTTGACCATCCGTCTTATGCAGACTTCTTATTTGCATAGGGGCACTTGTGCACTAGTAGCAGGTTAGAGCACTATATATAATGGACAGCAGGACCGTAACAAAGGCTGTGCGAGTGGTGCGGATGCCCAGGGCACAAGTATCGAAGGGGTGCAGATATCATCTAGTCTAGGGATTTCCATGAAGCTCGGGGGGGGGGGGTGCACCAGGTTGGCGAGTCACACAGAGTGCATTTCTAGTTTGGTACGGTCCTGACTGACACTTTCACTTCTCATAACAGAGGTCCATTGTTCTTCAGCCAGAATCATAATCTTTCTTTTGCAGTATTTGTGACCAAAATTGAATAGGAATTAGCCTATACTGTATTTGTATAAAGGAAGTGAGACTGAAATGTCCTATAAGAAAGAAGCCAGCTATAGACTGAAAACCATATAGTTATAGTTATATGGTCAACATTATTGACACCCTAGCAGTTCAACTCCTTAATCTCCAGTATCTGCTAAAAAAAAGTGGCCAGTGAAAAGGCTTTGGACTATATATGCACACATATTTGTTTTATTTGATTCTTTTATGTATCAATGCCAATTAAAAAAGGAAATAATAGGAAATAGTATTAAAACTGGGACATTGACAGGACATGATTATTGGCACCCTTATAAACCATTCAAATCAGTTTGAACAGAAAAAACACATTCCCATTAAAGTAGAATTAGAGGCTTCTGTGATCAATTGTCAGTACTCACATGACTTGAATCAACCAGTGAATGATGGTCTGATGTTTAAAATGGTCACATTCACTCCCTGTTCCATTTTCACAATGGTGAAGACAAGAGAGCTGCCTGAGACTGTCAGAAAAGCCATTATAACCAAACTTCAAAGGGGTAAAAGGCCATCTTCAAAGACCTTGGGATTCCTGTTTCTACAGTTAACAATGTTACTAAGAAGTTTTCTGCTCATGGAACTGTCAAGAAACTCCCAGGACGTGATGGGAAGAGGAAAATTAATCCAAGAAGTCTTTGAGCATTATTGCGAACCGTTGGAAAAACATCGCGTACAACATCCAATGAGCTTAAGGCTGATCTGGAGCAATCTGGCATGGTGGTTTCAACCCACACTATACACCGCACACTAAACAAAGAAGGACTTCATCAGCGAAGGCCAAGGAGGACCCTACTGCTCAAAAACAGACATAAAAAGGCATGCCTGATCTTTGCCCAAACCCACCTTAAGAAACCACAATCCTTCTGGGAAAACGTTCCGTGGACAGATGAAACCAATCTTGAGCTCTTTGGCAATGCAGACCAGTGATACATTTCCAGGTAAAGAAATTAAGCTTATAAGGTAAAAAACACCCTTCCTACAGTTAAATATGGTAGAGGTTCCATAGTGTTGTGGGAATGTTTTACTGCCTCAGGAACTGGCGGTCTGGAATGTATTAAAGAAATCATGAAGTCAGAGGACTACCAAGGTATTTTGAAGCAAAATGTGCTACCTAGTTTCAGAAAGCTAGGTCTGAATTGAAGGTACAAAAGAATGGTTAAAAAAGAACAAATGAATTGTTTTAAACTGGCCAGCAATGAGTCCTGATCTCAGTCCAATAGAGAACCTTTGGAACGAGCTAAAATCTGCCATTAGGAAAAGGAATCTTGGAAACATTCATGAGTTGAAACAAATCACAGTTGAAGAGTGGGAGAAACTACCAGCAGACAGATGTATGAAACTTATAGATGGCTACAAGAAACGTTGGAGGCTGTCATTACTGAGGAGGGTTGTGCAGCCAAATATTAGTGTAGGGTGCGATTAATCCTGTCAAATCATATTTTGTGTTTTTCCTCAGAAATTACTACATCTAAATTGCACAGACATCTCTTTTTGTTGCATACCTTTGAACATACTATTAAAATAATATGATGACATACAGTTGGAATATTTCCAATTATTTGTCAGATATTGTACAAATATACCTAAAATGCAAGGGTGCCAATATTGTTGATCACAACTGTACTTACAATTACATAATATGCTTGCGCTATTTTAAATGTGCTTTAAAAATTCACTAAGAAGGACAATTATTGGCAGTGCAGACTGTTCTTTCATTTTGTATTTTTAACAAAATCCTCTTAAGAAAATATTTGTGATGCATCTTTGAGTATTAAACTTTTTGTTTTTCTCCACTGCACATTTTCAGGATTAATGTCTGTAATGGTGGACATCAGACCAAAGAATGACTTGGGTCATCCATTTTGTGATAACTTAAGGTCTGGTGATTGGATGATTGACTATGTGAGTAGCCGCCTCATTTCTCACTCTGGAGCTTGCGCAGAAGTAAGTGGGATAGGAATCATGGCCAGTAGGTCTCAATTACTCTTATTTTTTTTTTTTAGCAAGATTACATAGTTACATAGCAACAGTATATGATGGCAAATAAAGACCTGCATAGTCCATTTAGTCTGCCCAGTAAGGTGGTTGGAGTGGTTGTACCCACTGCTCCGTGCAGGTCACCTCCCTCTATGCCTGTGTTTAGGGATGTAGCCGCCGCTCCATGTTGAAGTATTAAAGTTTATTTTGATTCCATCATCTTGCTGTGTCTGTCCCATGCCTTTTCTGAACTCCATCACTGTCTTTCCCCCATTATCTCCATTAGGAGAGCATTCCAGGCATCCCCACTATTTCCTGATGTTGCTTTTAAGTTTACCTCCTTCCAGCTTCATCTTATGCTCTTCAGTTTTACAACTTCTCCTTCTTTGAAAAAGGTCTTTCTGTCTGTTAATACCCATCTGTATCATATCTCCCTTGTCCCTCCTCTCCTCTAGGGTATACATATTTAGGTCTTCAAGTCTCTTCTCATACATCATTTCGGTCCCCTTTCTCTGAACCCTTTCAAGTTTTTTTTAATTTCCTTTGTGAGATATGGTCTCCAAAACTGAATAGTCCAAGTGAGACCTCCCCAGTGACTTGTCCACAGGCATTAATGTCTCTTCTGCTGTGCTAGTTTTCCTCTCTGTATGCAGCCTAACATCCTTCTGGCTTTGGCTATGGCCTTTTCATATTGTTTCACCACCTTGAGATCCTCAGTCACTCCAATGTCTGATTAGAATTGCAGTTGGCAACGTTACTCTGCAACTACCAAAATGTAATTATTTTTTATTCCTCTAAAAATAAAAGAAGGCATATTCCACAGTGGCGGCTAGCACTGTTAAAACAGCTGGCCACCACCGCTTTAATTTAAAAGTGGATATTCAGTGTCGAACCATATTCGGTGATCAGCACTGAATATCCAGTCTGCCCAGATAGCCAGTCAGTGGAGATATATAGTCAGATAGTTAAACAGCCTTTTTTCTGTCCTAACATTAGATGTTTTATTTAGTCAGTTAGTGGCTAGGTTTGCTGCCTCAGCTCCGCCCCCAGAATGCTCCTGCGCTAACCAGTTAACATCGGGGCATTTATCCCAGTTAGGAGGAATACTCCCCGGAATGCAGCGTTTATGCAATTTGTACGTCTGCAAACAGTATATGCCTTTGAATATACCTCCCAAAATGTTTATCTCAAACATTAAAAAAGGAAGCAGGACTAGGAAGTTTAAGAATATATGTGCATTTACTCATTGCCACCTGCTTCAGCTGACTAGGTTTACTGATGAACTAAGTGACTTGTATGGGACAGATTGTTGGCCTCGGGGCAGCAGGATGCCTTTTTGGTGGGAGGGAATCCAAACTTTGCCTGCAACTCTGCCGCTTGGTTGCTACCCTGATTTCTCTTTTTCACACTTCATCATTTTGAAATGTAAATCATGTGAAGAGTAACATTGTAAACTTCCATGGAGTTAATATGAGTTAGTACGCTCATGTTTGAGGCCTGCGTTATAAAGTGGAGACTTAAGTGTGTTGTAACTACATACACTAACACTGGCACCTGCCCTATGACGAGTGTAAATGTCTGTGTCTAGAGTTTTCAATAATGTTCATAAGTTATAGTATTTTATAACTTAGTTATGTAAATTTTCACCCTGCCCAAACTTTACCTTCTGCACACCCATACAAAAAGTACACGTGTTCTTACAAGTAGTGCCCTCTAAAATGCACATGTAAAGTGTCCATTCACATGCGTAACTTCTTGAAAATAAGTGACTGCACATATCTTTTCAGGAATCCTTATAAAATTACTTCCACAGAGAGTAATTTTTTTATAAAATGTCATTCGGATTCTGCAGGCAAGACATTGCCTATTTGTAACTTCGTTTATAAAGACACATAGGTCCCTGTGTGCATTTTATAAATAACACAAATCCTACATAAATGACAGATAAAATGAACTCTGGAGCGGATACCTTCTGGTCCTAGTGATTTGTTACTCTTGATTAGTTCTTCTAGATTTTCAGTGATTTATTTTAGTTGTGAGTCATCACTGGCAAAGGTTTCTGGTGTGGATATGGCCCCAATATACACCTCATTAAAAACCGAGGATATTATTTATCTTCTCTGAGCACTCCTTTTAACCCTTGCTCCCTGACAGGTTTTTTGTTTTGAATGTACTTGAAAAACATTGTTAGCATTACCGTTTTGCATCTATGGCAAGCTTCTTGTCAAATTCCTCTCAGAATCTTCCTTATTATTGTTTTACATTTTGCATGCTATTGTTTATACTTATTTGAGCTCCCTTCATTAGGGTTTGCTTTTCCTTTTCTGAAAGATGCCCTTTTAGTTTTTCACTGTCTTTTGGTTAAAGCAGAATGGCAGTCTATTTTTAGTTTTTAGTTTTTTTTTTAAATTGGTTTCCTAATTTTATTAGTCTCCTTTTTTAAAATGCTACCGCAGTAGTCTTCTCCAGCATCCTCCTCCTAGTGACTATTTATGTATTCTCTGTGGTTTCCAATAAAACATAAGAAATAATTATTCCAACATACAAACACATATGACAATACAGTCACAATTATGTGAAACTCATCTACCTCTGCCTCATTAAAATCTCCTCTAAACAGCAAGCTGTTGAAGTTATCTAAGCTAAAAATGCCCCCTCACCCCAACTGAAACTTAACTAAAGTAAAAAGCTTTCAATTTTTTTCTGAAAATCCAATATCATCAAGCAATCTTGGGTACATCAGAAACTGATTCCATTCCTGCAGGGCCAACACCAACAGATAACATCCGGTGTAAAACCCAGATCTCCTGAATATGAGAAGGCATAGGAGGGTATGATGACAAACGTGATCCCATTATGATCACTACAGCCAAGTGGCACCACCACCATTAACCCTTGCAGCAGATCTTGTGTTTGAGTAAAAAGTAGATCTAAAGTACTTTATGCATGTCTCAGTTCCAGGACTATCTGCTCCATAAATTAGTCATTTATGGCATCTAGAAACTCGGGGCCCAATATTCAGCATTGTCGTCTAACTGTTGTAAAGTGGCTAACCGCCGTCACTGAACCTTAGACCTGGATAGTCAATGCTGGGGCCATATCCGCTCACGGGCATTGAATATCCAGGTCAGCCAGATAGCACAGCGGTGATATTCAGCCGCTGCCTGGTTAGCTTCGGTGGCGAAAGTTAGGACAGCCTCTACCGTGCCTTTATCTTTATTGTCACATTTAATATACCGCTCTTTACCGGTGGCACCAGAGCGGTGTACAACAGTAAAATATATAGGCTGCTGAAAAGGAAAGGAACGCCAAAATAATGAAAAGGACAGGATAGGGTGAACTTAGCCTAACTTTCACCACTTAGGGATAACCAGGCAGTGGCTGAATATAACCACTACGTAGTTATCCCTTTGAGCCACCCCCCATGCTAGCCAGTTAGCATCAGGGCGGGCAGTGGCGGCACCTGCAGATATTCAGCAGCACCAACAGTATTAATGCTGCTGAATATCCTGGTCAGTACAATTAAAGTGGTTAGCGGATCTCTCATTATTGTATTACCAGTTTTGTTAACCTTCCTATTTTCTGTTAACGTTTCGCTGTCAGGCTCTTGATACTGTCCAGGTGGATGGTAGTATACCCAAACCACCATACCCTTCCCATCAGATATGGAATTACTGTCCTGAAAGGTTGCACATTTGCATTTTATTTCCTGCAAGACTTTTATCGTGTCTGATTATATGCCATCCTTAACATATGTATCACCACATTCTCCAATACGTGCAGGTGGCATACCCGGTTCCTATCCAGAATCAGTGGAACATTTGCAGTACATGTAATTCCCCAGAGGGTAACTTTTATAAGGCATTTTCCAGTGCCAAACTTGTTTTACATGTGGAAAATAGCTATTATAAACAAGGGTGGATGTATGGATGCATAAGAAGTAGGCATATGGACAGTTTTCCCTATTTTTACACATATGCACATAAGCATTTTGAGGCCATGGTTTGGGTGCAGTAGCAGCAGAGTATGCACACGTTTTGACTGCACACACATTTGCACCTGTCTAAAAATAGGTGTAAATTTGGGCAAGAACATTAAAGTTTTGGAAGCCTAAATATAAAGGCACATAAGTGCCTATCTTGCCTTTATAGGAAAGAAAAGATGCATCCTGTTATAGGCATCCTGTTATAAAATTACCCAATGATTGTATAATTTGAGTCCCTGCTTTAACTGACCATGTAATAAATTATTGCACTTGAGAGGATCACATGATGTGTTGAGCGGGAGCGGACGTGTGAGCTCTCACTCCGGAGGAACCCTCTCCCTTAAACTTATAAAGAACCCTAAGAGCGGTGGAACCGACCGGCAAACTTAACAGGGAGAGAGGCTAACCTGCAGGGCACCGACTGAGACGGACGGAGAGCAAGCGGGAATGAAATCAGCCAGGTGAGAAAGGGAGAAGCCAGGACCGGGAAGTGCCAAAATGGCGGAACAGCCACTCTTCTCTCACGGCTTCGGCCCAGGCGACCTTAGTGGAAGAGGTAACTGCAGCAGTGGTGTGAGCTTTGTCACAGCAGCTGGGCGACATCGTGAGCAAAATTGAGGCCATTAACAAAACCTTTGAGTCATTCGGGGGGTCGGCTACAGGAAGCAGAGCAACGAGTGGGGAAAGTGGAGGAGGTGACGGAGGCCAAAGTGCAGGAGATTCGCCGGCTGCAGATGCAGGCAGAGATCAAGCTGCAAAAATTGATGATCTGGAAAACAGAAGCCGCAGAAATAACCTCATACCAACATCAGTAGCAGATGGTAAGTTGAAGGGGTATTTGGAAACACTGCTGCCTTCAGTCCTCACACTTGGAGGGGATTGTGGGACCCCATAATTGAGCGAGCACACCAAATGGGCCCAATGCGACAGGAAGATCACAGACCTTGCCTGGTTATAGCCCGGTTTCTAAACTATGCCCAGAAGGACTCTATAATGCGGGCAGCAAAGAGCAAGGGCCCACTTAAAAATGGGGACTTTCACTTAAGGATATTTCAGGACTATTCGGAAGAATTAAAACGATGACGCAGAGCCTATGCAGCAGTGTGCCAAAGACTAGTGGTGTGGAAAGTGAAATTTGTGGTTCTTTACCCTGCCCGTCTCAAAATCTTTACCAACATATGTCAG
Source organism: Ichthyophis bannanicus (assembly GCA_033557465.1). Classification (NCBI taxonomy): domain Eukaryota; kingdom Metazoa; phylum Chordata; class Amphibia; order Gymnophiona; family Ichthyophiidae; genus Ichthyophis; species Ichthyophis bannanicus. Next base: position 109,601,483 of record CM066040.1, read on the forward strand.
AGTTGCGGCCAGCATCAGTGGGGAAGTCCTCCTAGAGTGTTCATGGAATGGTGGAAGTAGGAGGGAGGACATTGATCTGAATACTCAAGCTTTTGCATGGAGCTTCTGCACGAACTAATGTGGGCCACTGAAGAGTATCCGGGCAAGGTAGCGGGTACATAGCAGAGGAGAGATAAGGAGGCTGCGCTAAAAAGTAAACTTTTGATCTCCGCTGAACCTTCACAGCTGGGCCTATTCTAGAACAACGACGGATGAGGCAGCAGAGACAGCAGACAGAGATAAGCCGCAGCAGCAGAACTGTTGACATTTATGGAGGGAGGTGGTGGGACGAGACTTTTTTAAAATTTCTTCGATCCTCCCTTTTTTGTCCCCTGCCTATGGGAGAGACACAATATTTTATCTATGGAACAGAGGGGAGGGGGCCCCTCCAGGAACATCATAGCGTGATCCTTTTGAGGAGTGAGAAATGGAATGGGGATGGGGAGGGGAAGGACGGAGGAGAGGGAGAGGGGGACGTCTCAGGGATCTGTGGGGGAGAGGGGAGAGCCCCTTTATTAGCCACTAATGCAGTAGAGAGGGACAAGGTCACAGTTTCACAGAATAGGATGGGGAAGCAAAGGGAGGGGGCCCTAGGCTGGGGGGGGGGGCACCTGGACCACAAAAGTAGAAGAGCAACACGGTATAGCAGGGGTGAGAGAGTAAAGGCTGAGGGTCCACTCGTGGAAAGTATGTGGTATAGGCACCCAATCAAAAGGCATCAAATTTTGAGGGCACTTGCACGTCATCATTGTGATGTAGCACTCCTTCAAGAGAAACATCAGTCAACTATAGAACATAATAAACTTAAAAGGGATTGGGTGGGACAGACATTTGGAGCACCCACACAGGGTAGGAAGGGTGGAGTAGCGATACTAATACACAAGAAAGTGCGGTTTGAATGTAAACAGGAAATTGCAGACCCCGATGGTAGATTTATCATACTACATGGGGACTTAGAAGGCCAACCTATAATTTTGAGTAATATATATGGGCCAGCCAGTTCAGAATTGTCCTTTAATACACAGATGGCCTCCCACCTGGAACAATTACCCGTCACAGCTATGGTGGTGGGGGGAGGGGCCTGAACAGGATACTTGATCCACTGATGGATACCTCCAGGACAGACCTAAGTTCTAGGGCACAGCTATCTCGCGTGTTGTGGCGATTTTTGTGATGACTCCACTTAGTGGACCCGTGGTGACTGTTACACCCGCAGGAGAGGGACTGTACCCATTTATCGCGGGCACATGGAATGAGCACCCGCATAGACTATCTCCTGGTTTCAGATAGTCTGTTTGCAAGGGCTGATGGGGCCCAGATTGGGATGGAGGAAATCTCAAATCACGCAATGATTTGGCTGGAACTGGCATGACACTCAGAGAGTGAGTATACACAGCTCTGGCGCTTTCCGTAGGAGCTTATTTGTTAAGTGCCGTCAAGTCAGAATCGACTCATGGCGAACCTCTGGATAGCTATCCTAAATTGTGTTCGGTCTTCAGTCAGGTGGCTCATTGTTGACAGACTGGTACCCGTAGCTGCTGTTATTGTATCGATCCATCTCATTGCTGGCCTTTCTCTTTTGCGTTGACCTTCTATCTTGCCAAGCACGATGTCTTTCTCTAATGATCTCTCTCTCTTCGCATGATGTGTCCAAAGTATGAAAGTCGAGGTCTTGTCATCTGAGCTTCTAAAGAAAGCTTAGGTTTGATCTCCTCTAGTACCGACTGGTTTGTTCTTCGGGCAGTCCATGGTATACACAGTATTCGCTGCCAGCACCATAATTCAAAGACATCAATTTTCTTCCTGTCTATCTTTTTTACTGTCCAGCTTTCACATCCATATGCTGTTATTGAAAATACCATGGCTTGAACAAGTCAAATCTTTGTATGGAGAGACACATCTCTGCTCTAAAGAATCTTATCTAGGTCTTTCATAGCCATTCTGCCAAGAGCAATGCATCGTCTGATTTCTTGACTGCTTGTTGCTTCTTTATTGATAGTTGATCCAAGTAGGTTAAAGTTGTTCACGATTTCAATTTCTTCTCCTTCAACGATGAATCTGTTGATTATACCAGTTGTCATGATCTTTGTCTTCTTTACATTAAGGTGCAGGCCCATTTTGAAACTATGTTCTTTGATTGTGAGGAGCAAAACTAAGCAAAGAGCTTAGTAACAATGGGTAATTCCAGGTGTTCCTGAAGGATAGATGGTGCAATATCAAACACACAATCAGCAGCATCAAGACGCTCCTGAGCTGTACTGGGAAGCGGCCAAGGCAGTATTAAGAGGGGATATCATGGGATATGTATCTCGGAGGAGATGCCTCCTGAATGCATGGATGTTTAGATTGGAAAAGCAGGTAGTGAAGGCGCATAGGCTACATGCTGCTCACCCCCTTGGGCATTATCGTGCGTGTTTATTGGAACTCCAGGCTGCATTAAATGAGGTCTTACATCAAAGAGCAAAAAAGTCTCATCTGTATTATAAATTTCAACTATAGAAGTATGGGGACAAAACAGGGAAGCTGTTGGCCCGATGTCTCTGAGGGGCTAGAGGATCTAATAGGGCGGTTGCCCTGCGGGGATAGGGGAGGGATTTGTAGAGCTAACAGGGGGATAGCCAATCTGTTCCGAGAGTTCTACAAGAAATTGTATAAGGCGGAGAAGTGCTCTCCCGATAGACTGGAGGCCTATATTCAACAGTGCTCCCCCCCCCCTCAGATATCTAGAAAACAGGCCCAGGAGTTGGGAGCACCGCCAACATTGGAGGACTTCAGAGAGGTATAGCCAAGGCACAGGCAGCGAATCACCTGGTCCAGATGGGTTTACAGCTGAATTTTATAAGATGCTGCAGGGGGAGGTAGGGCCTTCACTGGTGGCATTGTACCAAGATAGAATAGGAATGGGTATGTTCACATGGGGGAGAAATCAAGCCCATATCACGCTAATTCCCAAACCAGGGAAAGATAAGATGGAGGCAAACTCTTAGAGACCCATTTTGCTGATTAATTTTAATAGCAAACTGTGGGCTAAGATCTTGGCAGACCAGCTGGCAGAGCTTCTGCCCCACTTGATACATGAGTCCCAGATAGGTTTTGTGAAGGGGAGATGCACAGTAAAAAAAAATATGCGGTGTATCATGGCCTCCTTGGAGTGGGTGCATGAGAAGCAGACCTCCTCGCTCTTGATTAGTTTTGATGCTGAAAAGGCCTTTGACAAAGTCCAGTGGGATTACCTTTTTCAAGTACTACCCAGATATGGGTTAGGAGAGACTTTTTTACAACAAGTCCAGACCCTCTACACAAGGCCAACAGCCTCAGTATTGGTAAATGGTATCTTATCGGCCTCTTTTCCTCTGGAGAGAGGAACCAGACAGGAGTGTCCATTATCACCACTGCTTTTTGTGTTATCATTGGACCCCTTCGTTCAATTCCTAGAGGAGTGTGAGGCAATACCAGGAGTCACGATGGGTCAATATCAGTTTAAGGTGGCAGCTTTTGCGGACGACCTGCTGGTCCATATTACAAACCCAAGAGTGGCCTTGCCTAGATTATTGTTGGCAATTGACTCCTATGGGAGGTTGGCGGGCCTTAAGTTGAAGCAAGATAAATCTGAAGTGCTGGATGTCCTTGGCACAGTATGCAGACGGTGGGGAGGGCCGTTTCCTCTGCAGTGGGCGGATAGTGAGTTCAAATACTTAGGGGTGTGTTTGCCAAGGGACCCACTACAGCTTTATAGGAGGAATTGGGATAAATTAATGGAGCATATCATTAGCAAGATGAAGGAATGAACCCCATTGTCCTTGTCGATGATGGGGAGAGTGGCGGCATTTAAGGTGGTTCTGTTCCCTAAACTCTTGTACATTTTGCAGTCTCTGCTTATGTACCTCCTTTGTCGAGACATGGAACGCCTAGAATGAGAGATCCGGACATTTTTATGGAAGGGGGGTCGGGTCCAGGTTCCATATACCTGGCTCAGAGGCTCATGGGCCCAGGGAGGGGTGGGGATCCCTGATATTCTAAGTTACGTAAGGGTGGGTACCCTTAGACACCTGAGGGATTGGATAGGGCAGACGGAGCAATTCATCCCAAGGGAGCTAGAAGAGGAATTTGTGAAACCTCATTCGCTGATGGCAATTTTGCATACGAAAGGAGCAGAGGTGCCACAGAGGCTCTGTCGAAGTCAGTTAATAGAACCAGTACGTAAGGCTTGGAGGTTCCTGTGTGCCAAGTGGAACACATTGGCGGAGTCCTCAAGGTTTTTACCAATATGTGGCAATCCCGATTTCCGTCCAGGGATGGATAGCCAGATCTTTCAGGAGTGGAAAGGGAGGGGGATCCAAAGTGTGGGTCATGTGCTGACCCTTGAGGGTTCAATGAAATCTCTCACAGAGCTATGTAGAGAGTTTGAACTGGGGAAACCCCAATATTTTGCTTATTATCAGCTACGTCATTATATACGTTCTCTCCCTGGGAATAGTGTGAAGGTAGAGCAGACCGTAAGGGTCTTAGAGTTCTTTGACATAAGAGGTCAAGAGAGCGTATCCCTATCTAGCCTGGCTAAGAAATTGGGGCAATGGCTACCCTGGAAGGATTATGCAGGGCTAAGTGTAAAATGGGGGATTGAGGTGGGAAGTGAGGTGACAGAGGGGAGTATAAAGGAAGCACTGGGGCGAGTTCCGAGGATGGTCACAGCATCTCGACTCGGAGAACTGCAGGTGTGAGCGATTAATCAAGCCCAGTTGTTGCCAATGCGGGCATTCCACAGTGGCTTATGACCGGATTGGGATTGCCCGTGGTGTGGGACGGTGGGAACAAGCTTAGGGCACATGTGGTGGAGCTGCACAAGGATACAACAGTATTGGTATTGAATTCAGTGTTACATGTGTGACTTGATAGGGCAAGTGGTGCAGTGGACGGCAGCTTTAGTGGTAAGTGATCACCTTCATGTGGTGTCCCCTAAGGGGTGATGGGAGCGTATACTGATACGCAAAGCATGCATTACAGGGAAGCTGCCCATAGTCCGAAATTGGAAACAAGATTTGGGGCCTTCATATTGGGAATGGAGACACGTATTGCATCAACTTATGACCCAGCAGTTTATGGCTTCCAGGGGACACCCAGAAAAGAGAGCTCAGTGCTTATTGATATGGGGGAGTTATCTGGACAAGCTTAACCTGCTGGTGAGAAATGAACTGTTTACCTTATAACGGAGGGTGTGCTGAGAGGAGGCAAAGTGGCCTATTAATAGTGGGGGCTGGGGGGGTGACGGGAGCAGAGGGGGTGTAGGAGGGTAAGAAATCTCAAGTAGGTACGAATGACTCCAGGCAGAGTATCGGAGTCAAGCTCTGCCTGAGGGGGGGGGGCCCGATGTTAGGAGATGGGTAGGAGGAGAGGGGGGAGGGGAGGGATAGAGAGAGGGGACAGGATGGAGGTAAGAGTGATAGTTGGGGAAGGTTTAATAAGAAGTGGGACGCCATCAGGCTGTTAATGGGGGGGGGGAGGGGAAGGAGGTAGGATGTGGGGGGAGGGGGGAAGAGGACGTTGGAGAGAGGAGGTTAGTATAAATAAACGTGAACTGAAAAGTCTAGGTAGGTCAAGGTAATGCACATAGAATTGCTGAAAATGGTCCATCAGCTGGAACTTTACCTACATGAATGACTACTTAATACTTACTAAGGGTGCTGGAAGGGGGAGGAGAAGGGAAGGTCAGGGAGGGTAAGAGGTTCGGGGGGGGGGGGGGAATAAGAAAGTGGAATTGGGCATGTGGAAGGGCATGGAATATAACAAAGTTCAATTGTGTGCCTTAATGTTTTTTTCTGTTTTTGTACCATGTATCATGATTATTTGTCTAATTCCTTGAATAAACAGTTTGAATATAAATTATTGTACTTGCTTATGCCTTCAATTTGCATTTTCCCTTGAAACAGTGGCCTGGAATACCTTACTGTGCATGATGGCCACCTCTCTCCCCTTCCCCCACCAAAAAGAATTGGCACTAATAATTTAGTTGAAAATACAAAGAAGTTAAGGAAAATATTGTCTGACCAAAACACAAGAAATGCAAATGAGTCAAACAAACAAAAATGTATAGATCTTGCCAATTCCAACTCCTCCTACCTCCAATCTCACTCCTTTCCTCCTTTGAAGTCCATTCCATCTGCCTTTTTAATCCCTTACCTCTCCGGATAGATGCTATATATAGACCCCCCTATCGCTTAGCCCTGACTGTCTTCAACTACCCACTATCTATGCTCCTGCGCCCACTCAGCTGAGTGCATTTGGCTGAAATCCGCACCCTTTCTTATTTTCTTCACTTCAAATCCATGCTTGCCTCCTTCCAGTCAGCCATAGTACTTGCCAAGCAAAACTATGTCCATTTGACTCTCTTGCCTCTGACCCTTGTCATCTCTTCTCTCAACTCTCTCCTCAAGGCACCTCTGCCTTCAACCCCTCCTTCTCTTTCTGCCCAAACCCTAGCCGACTATTTCCATGGCTAAGTCCACAAGATTATACTCCAAATCCCCATTAGATCAACTTCATCCCTTCTTCCCCCTCTTCAGTATCAAATTTTCCCTTCAATCTCTGTTACCCTTTCATCCTTTTCTAAGATCTCCAAAGAGGAAACCTCTCATCTTCTTTCCCTCTCTAAATTAATGCTTATTCTTCTGATCCTATCCCAGCCTGTCTCCTTAACTCCATCTCCTCCTCTGTCATCCCTTCCATCTCCCATAATTCTCATCCTATTGCTCTCCACTGTCCTTGCAGCCTTCAAGCATACTGTGGTCGCACCTCTCCTCAAAAAACCTTCACTTGACCCTATTTGTCCTTCTAATTTGACCCATCTCCCTTCTTCCCTTCATTTCCAAACTTCTTGGACATGCAGTTCTCTGCCGCTGCCTTGAATTTCTCTCCTCTCAAGCCCTACTAGATCCATTTCAATCTGGCTTTCGTCGCTTACTGAGACGGCCCTTGCCAAAGTCTCCAGCGTCTTGTTCCTGGCTAAGTCCAAAGGCCTTTACTCAGTCCTCATTCTTCTTGACCTTTCTGCTGCTTTTGACACCATTGACCACCACCTTCTCCTCAACACATTGTCCTTACTTGGTTTTAGGGACTTTGTCCTGTCCTGGTTCTCTTCTTATCTCTACCATTGCTCTTTCAGTGTTTGTTCTGGTGGTTCCTTCTCTACTGCTATCCCACTCTCAGTTGGTGTACCCCAAGGGCTTGTTCTGGGCCCTCTCCTTTTCTCTCACTATATCTAGTCCCTTGGTGCTCTGATATCCGCCCATGGTTTTCAGTATCATTTTTATGCTGATGACTCTCAGATCTCTCTATCTACACCTGATATTTCTCTTACACTCCAGGCCTGCCTCTCTGCCTGCCTATCTGACATCGTTGTCTGGATGTCCCACTGCCATTTGAAATTGAACATGGCTAAAACCGAACTTCTTATTTTACCTCCTAAACTCTCCTCCCCCTTCCTCCTTTCCCTATCTCTGTAGATAACACTCTTCCTGTTTCCTCAGCCCACAAACCTAGGTTTATCTTTGACTCCTCCCTCTCCTTCTCCACACATATCCAACATATAGCTAAAACCTGTCGTTTCTTTCTTTATAAAATTAACAAAATTTGCCCCTTCCTTTCTGAACACACTACTAAAACACGTATCCACACTTTAGTCACCTCCCGTCTTGACTATTGGAACTTCCTCATTGCTAGTCTACCTCTGAGTCACCTCTCTCCCCTTCAATCTGTTCAGAACTCTGCTGCACGGCTAATCTTCCTCCAGCCCTGATATAATCATTTAACCCCTCTTCTTACGTCACTTCATTGGCTTCCCTTCCGTTTCCGTATCCAATTCAACTTCTCCATCTGACCTATAAATGCATTCACTCTACTGCTCCTCACTACCTTTCCTCTTTCTCTCCCCCTACACCCCTCTGTGTGAACTCTGCTTTTCCACTGGCCTGCTTCTCTCTATGTCCTTTTCTTCCACTGCCAAATCCAGACTTTGCTCCTTTCACCTTGCTGCTCCTTATGCCTGGAGCAAACTATCTGTATCTGTACGTCAGGCTTCATCTCTCCCCCTTTTCAAATCCATGCTAAAGGCTCACCTCTTTGTGGCTACTTTTGGATCCTCATCCCTTGTTTTCCTTGTCTGTTCTTCCTCTTCCCCTATTTTACCCTTATTCTCATCTATTGTATTGTCTGTCTTGATTAGGTTGAGCAGAGACCATCTTTTATATGTATCTGTACAGCACTGTGTAAGCCTTGTAGCACCATGCAAATAATTAATATTAGATCTCAATAAGAAAAGCTAAATGTTTTAAAGCAACAAAAATTCCAAAAACAAAAGTGGGTTGTGTTCATAATTAATCAGTCAAAGTTTTCCTGGATTTGTTCTGACTGTATTTGGCCTTGATAGAGCATAGAAGATGATTTGATGATATGTTTTAAATAATAGTTTGAAGAGTGATTTTTATGATTTAGCATGGTTATGTATTATGTTGGTGATGGGCTTGGTGTGATATTAAAATATCAGAATCAATGTGCTTTCTAGAATGGTGATGACATGACTGATATGACATTCTATCAGAATTATGAACTTGCCCCACATTTAGTTTGGGACCTTTCTTGGGTTAAAACTTGTTTTTCTCTGTATTAGTTGATCCTCATTTCAGTTATTAATAGGATAATTGTAGTATATGTTGATGGTATTGGTTTTAATAATTACTGTAGACAATAAAGGTGATTTGTGATTTCAAAGTTGAAAGCGTTGGCTTCACTAATGGTAATAGAAGCTGACGGCTCTGTTTAATTAGGAAGTACATTGCCCTTTGAACTCTTTTTCAAGAATGAGTATTAATGCAAGAATAGCATAAACTCAAGCATAACTTGCTTTTAGAATTTGAGATTTTAGTTTTTTTTTTATTCCACCAGGTTGGTAAATGGTTTAAAGCAATGTTCACCTACCTAAAGCAGATTCCACGTTATCTTATCCCATGTTACTTCGATGCTATCTTAGTGGGCTCATACACCACTCTGCTTGACCAAGCATGGAAGGAGATGTCTAGGTAGGTACAGAACATACAGTGCATATTACAACCCAATAAAAGCTCTATTTGTTGGCTGGGTGTGTGTATACATAGGGCCCGATATTCAAAAGGATTTAACCAGATAGTAGGACCTGAATATATGATCTGACCACCACAGCACTATCCGAATAGTGATGGAGCAGTCCATTTATTCAGATAGCGGTGCTGAAAATTGTTACTATCTGGATAAGCCTCCACATAGCCTAGGACAGGTAAAATGTTATCCAAACTATATGGGTTGCACTGTCTGGATATTGGATGCATATTGCCACTATCTGGATAGCGGCTTCATATCACCACTGTCTGGATAGCAGCTGCATATCACCACTGTTTGGATAGCGGCTGCATATTGCCAGTGTCTAGATAGCGGCTGCATATCACCACTGTCTGGATAGCAGCTGCATATCGCCACTGTCTGGATAGCGGCTGCATATTGCCAGTGTCTAGATAGTGGCTGCATATTGCCAGTGTCTAGATAGCGGCTGCATATCGCCACTGTCTGGATAGCGACTGGATATTGCCAGTGTCTAGATAGCGACTGGATATCACCACTGTCTGGATATTGGCTGCATATTGCCAGTGTCTAGATAGCGGCTGCATATCACCACTGTCTGGATAGCGGCTGGATAGCGCCACTGTCTGAATAGTGGCAGCGCTGACTGCAAAATCTGGATATCCGATGGCAGCCACTATTGGATACTGCTGAAGAATATCTGGATTTCCCTTGCCTCCGGCGGCTGCCACAGGCTCAGTATTCCCTATCATGTAGTCTTGTATGCCATACCAATATCATGAGCCATCACCATTCTAGATCAAGGACTTTCCTGGCCTTCCTCTTCTCTTATCTGCTCCTTCTACCACACGCATCTCTGTCCTGCACATTTCACAACTCTGATCAGCTTTTGACCTACAGGGTGTTCTGTAAATTAAACTATGGAGCACTACACAGTTCAAACAGCTGATCCGAGTTGTGTGGGAGGGAGAATAGTGAGGAAGAGGAGAGCCCGGCTTGAGATGTAGTTTCCAGAAAATGGATTATCAGATAATGGTGCTCTACTTTGTTCCATAGTCTTACAGGAATAAGCTTAGCATAATATTGTTGAACTACAGAATTGGCTTGGAGCTCTTTCATGATTCATGAACTGTAGAACTTACTGTTTAGGTATGATTGTCCCCCAGCAGGCACTTCCCTGTCCTCTGCAGCAGACTTCCAGGTGTAAAGCAGAGCAGCTTCATCATGGTGGAAGTAGCAAGGAGATAGTTTTTTTTCCCCTAGCTCATTCACTTGGAAAGCAATACCTCATGAGCAAACAGACATACTACATCTGGCTAAATTTAATTAACAAGCTTAAATGTATTTAAGATAGCATGATTGGCACACTAGTTCATTTGAATCCTCAAAAATAAAGTTCAATAAACAGAACAAAGTAAGGCGATAGATTTTTATTAGATCAATACATTTCTTGACTGGCTTTCAGTGGATATCATTAGTCCATTTTTATTCTTTCCAACCCAATGGTAGTTGAAAAGAATTATATAAAAGGGGTCAAGAATGTCTGTCTAGGGGCAAAATCACTCTCTGAAAATTTAACAGAACGGGATGAAACTTGGCATATGGGAAAAACTAGTAAGACATACTGAGTTCAAAAATGGGCTTCATCAGAGTGTGGGGGGGGGGGCTCCAGAGAAATAAGCCCCCCTCCCAAAAAAAAAACCTAGCCCAATGCATTTCTTTCGGAAGAGTTCCAGCTTCTGTAGCATAGAAACTTACATACACTGAAACATAGCAGTTAGGAAATTGTTCTTTTCAAACTCCCTCTTCCTGTTCTCTATTTTCCCAACTGCCCAAACTGCTCCCAGCATAAAAAGCCCCCCCCCATAATTGCTCCACCACACTGTGCACTATCCCAAAAAATACTCCCTTGCAACTGTCCTACCAACCCACTAAATACTGTCATTACAGAAAGAGTATCTCCCTCACAACTGTTTCACCACCCTACAAACTGTCCCACACACAAAAACCACACCCCCACAACTGCCCTACTGCACCAATAACTGTCCCACACCAAAAACATCTTGCAACTGCCCCACCCCCACAATTGCCCCACCCTAATAAACTACATTCCTGCTTGTTCCTGGAGATAGGTAGTTGTGGATGTTGTCTTCACATATAGGTATCGTTGGTACCGACGGAGCCTGCGCGGGAACGCTCCCCAGCGTCCAATAAGGAAGCTTTTGGGAGCATCCCACATCGCCTGCGTGCTGCCTTCCCGCCTTTCCCAACTGCCTCTCTCCAGTTCTTCATTTTCCACAGAGCCAGCAGGTCGTGTTCCTGTCACCGCAGAAAATTTATTCCTTTATTCTTTATTTTTTTGTGGTCGCGTCTGCCTTCCTCGACGCTATACCGGTACCGCCGGCTCTCTTTTCTTTCTTTCTTTCTTTTGTTTAAAAAAATAATAATAACAATAATATTCCTTATTTTCTTCCCAGGTGCACACGCCATTTTGGGCCTTAGGCCCAAAATTTCCTTAACTATGGAGAAACCCGCTTCGGGTTTTAAAAAGTGCACCAAGTGTGGTGGTACCATTTCCGTCACCGACACCCACGAGTGGTGTCTTAAATGTTTAGGTCCTGACCACTCCATCTCAGAGTGTATGGCTTGTGCCATGATATCCAAAAGGGGTCGACAGAACCGAGCTGCCAAGCTCAGTGCCCTTTTTCCTTCCGATGCAGCTTCGGTGACATCAACGTCTTCCAGGGCTTCGTCTTCCTCCCATGGATCTCAGGTAACTAAACATAAGTCCGGCTGGTCCTCAAAGGGTAGATCTCCTTCCAATCATCGAGATGCTTCTGGCGTTGCCCTTGAGGGTTCCATACCGGCAAAATTGCCCCGGCGGGAGGCTTCGGCTTCCAAAGCATTATCGGGGCTCCAGGATGTTCTCGAGGCCTCGACCTCAGCAGAACTACTGGTGCCATGCTCTGGGGTACCGACTGCTTCCGGTACCGATACCCAGGCATCGGCAGCATCGATGGACAAGAGGTTCCTGGCTATTGAACGGAGTCTGGCGGCTCTCCTTGGGGCATCGACGCCCTCTGAACCGTGTCAGACGGTTTAACCGGTACCGATAGCATCGACATCAGTATCGGCTTTGCCGGCACCCAGTCATGCAATGCCTTCCGGAGCCGATACACCGGTACCGATTACCCCCGGTACTGACTTCGGTCGGTACGGGTATTGGGCTCTTCAAGAGCATCCGTACAGACGGTACTTCGAATCCTCGGAGAACTCCGAGGATTCTGACAGCTTTGCCGGTACCGGGATACTTCTCCTGGAGGAGCCTTCCTCTCCTAAACGTAGGATGTCTCCTCCAGAAGATATCTCCTTTCAGGATTTCATCAGGGAGGTGGCTCGTGGCTTGTCCATTACTGTGACTCCTGAAACAGAGCCCAGAGCTAAGGAGTTGGAAATTTTACAATATCCCAAAGCTCCTAAGGAGGCAGCTACCTTGCCTATCCATGAGATTTTACATGATCTCATGTTGAGAATGTGGGAGACACTTCTTACCACCTCTCCTCACTCTCGCAGACTGGATACCATGTATCGAGTCCCTCCTTGTCCTGGCTTCCAGAAAACTCAGCTTCCCCACCATTCCATTGTGGTGGAGTCAGCTATGAGAAGGATCAGGAGTGCAAAGAGGCATGCCTCTAATCCTCCAGGACATGAGTGTAGAACCTTGGATGCCTTTGGACGTCGTACTTTTCAGGCTTCCATGCTTTCTGCCAGGATCAGTTCCTATATTTTATATATGGGAATGTTCCTTAAAGAAGTCACAGGAGATTTAGAGGTTTTTAGCCCTCTTCTTCCTGAAGACAAAAGGCAGGATTTTCTCACACTGGTCAAGCATGCCCAGGAGGTTTCTAAGTTTGTCAATCGTGCAGCTTTTGACTGTATTGAGTGCATAAGCAGAACCTCTGCCATTGCCATAGGTGCACAAAGAATTGCCTGGCTCCAGGCATCTGATCTGGAGCTCTGGGTTCAAGACAAACTGGGCAAAATCCCCTGTACAGGTGAGAATTTGTTCGGCAAAAATTGGCAAGAGAAAGCCAATGAGTTGGATGCTGACAATTCCACTTTGGATAGGTTATCCAAAGCCACAGCTGATCCTGCGAGAGAGGTTTCTTGAAAAGTTTCTTTCTTCTCAAAAAAGAAGATGTTTTATCCCTCTTATTCTCAGCAGGGACGTTCTGCAGGTCAGCCTGCTAGAAAAGGTCAGCAACCACTTAAACAAAGGAAAGCAAAGACTGCTAAGCCTCAACCGCCTCAGCAGTCTCAGCCTCCACAAAGCCTTTGACTTTCATCTAGAGAACTTAGCCTTCCTGGTCCTCAATGGACCAGAGCCTTCCACCATTCCAGGAAGGTTATGTCACTTTGCCCCCACATGGGAGCAGATAACAGCAGAGCATTGGACACTCCCCATTATAAGAGAGGGGTACAAGCTGCACTTTCTGTGCATGCCCCCTCCCACAATGGTAAGACAGTTCAATTCTCAGACCTCTCCCATCAACCTGTTAGATCAAGAGGTCACCATCCTTCTCGCCCAAGGGGCAATAGAAGAAGTACCCATTCTTCAACAGGGTACAGGGTTTTACTCCCCCTATTTCCTTATCCCAAAGAAAACAGGGGGATACAGACCTATTTTGGACCTCAGAGAATTGAACAAATTCCTGTTCAAAGAGAAGTTCAAGATGATTTCTCTAGGAACTCTGCTGCCATACCTTCAAAGTCAGGATTGGCTTTGTTTTCTAGATCTGAAGGATGCATACACATGTTCTCATCCATCCAACTCACAGAAAGTTCCTTCGGTTCCTTTTCCAGGGAAAGCACTACCAATACAGGGTGCTTCCTTTTGGCCTGGCCTCACCAAGAGTGTTCACGAAATGCATGGCTGTGGTAGCAGCATTTCTACGCTCTCTAGGGATATTCGTCTTCCCTTACTTAGACGACTGGCTCATTTGAGCCCCATCAGAGTCAGAGGCCAGGACTTCTCTATCTTGCACAATGCGTATCCTTCAGTATTTGGGTCTGGTCATAAACATCCCAAAAGCCCAGTCTAACTCCCACTCAATCTCTAGAGTTCATAGGAGCTTTGCTGGATACCAGAAAAGCAAGGGCCTATCTTCCTCAGGCCCGTTGCCTTTGCATGGTGCAGTTAGCTTCTCAAGCAGTGCTAAAGCCTCATCTCACTGCCCGAGAGATGCTACAACTGCTAGGCCACATGGCATCTACAGTGCATGTGGTTCCCTATGCTCGCCTCCATATGCTCGCAGCCCAGTGGACTTTATCCACCCAATGGACCCAGGCATCAGGGTGCCTATCAGACAAAATAGCAAACACAGATCCCCTTATTTTGTCCCTCCAATGGTGGCAGTCCACTCAAAACCTGTTGCTGGGGTCCCCATTTCAACAACCTTCACCCCAGGCAATTCTCACAACAGATGCTTCACCAATGGGTTGGGGAGCTCATCTGCAAGACCTCTCCACCCAAGACACCTGGACTCCACAGGAGACTCATCTACATATAAATCTCTTAGAGCTCAGAGCAATCTTTCTTGCTCTTCGAGTGTACCACACCCTGCTCAGCTACAAGACAGTCCTTATTCATACGGACAATCAAGTAGCCATGTTCTACGTGAACAAGCAGGGAGGAACAGGCTCTCTGTCGCTTTGCAACGAAGCTTTGCGACTATGGGCCCTCGCCAGAGAGCATCAGATTCATCTCCTGGCAGTGTATCTTCCAGGCATACAAAGCTCTTGGGCAGACAGATTCAGTCGAGTTCTGCTTCCACACGAATGGTTTCTCCATGCAGACCAGGTGACCAAGATTTTTCAAATTTGGGGAACCCTGGACATAGACCTCTTTGCAAGTCCTTTGAATGCCAAACTTCCCCGGTTCTGTTCCAGAATTACGGCTCAGGGCTCTCAGGCCAGGGATGCTTTCCTCCTTCACTGGGGTCAAGGCTTCCTTTATGCCTTTCCGCCCATTCCCCTAATTCCCAAAACCCTGTTCAAGCTTCAGAGAGACAGAGGCCGTATGATTCTCATAGCTCCACATTGGCCACAGCAAGTGTGGTACCCTCTGCTTCTACAACTTTCTCAAGCTCCCTCCCTGGAGTTAGGATCTGCTCCAGATCTCCTGTCTCAGGAGGACAGAATGTTATGGCATCCCAGTCCCCAATCTCTGCATCTCAGGGCTTGGTTGCTGAAGGCCTAGATCTTCATGATCTTAACCTCCCTCAGCAGGTAAAGGATATCCTTTATGCTTCCAGGAAACCTTCCACAAGACGCTCTTATGCTTTCAAGTGGAAATGATTTACCATACGGTGTTCACAGAAGGGTCTTAACCCCCTTGCGATATCTCTGGAATCATTACTAGAGTATCTCCTTCATTTATCCAATGCAGGACTTAAAACCAACTCAGTAAGAGTCCATTTGAGTGCTATTGCAGCTTCTTTCAAGCCTCTAAATGGACAACCTATTTCCTCCCATCCTCTTATAGCAAGATTTATGAGAGGCCTTCTTCTAACTAAGCCTCCCATTAGGCCACCACCGGTGGCATGGGACTTAAACCTGGTTCTTGGTCAGCTCATGAAGCCACCTTTCGAACTCTTAGCTACTACCTCATTGAATTTCCTTTCTTGGAAAGTTATCTTCCTCATTGCAATCACATCGGCGCGCCGCATCAGTGAATTGCAAGCACTAGTAGCTGATCCACCTTATACAAGGTTCCATCATGACAAGGTAGTCCTTAGGACTCATCCACACTTCATGCCGAAGGTGGTCTCGCCTTTTCATTTAAACCAAGCGGTCTACCTGCCTGTGTTTTTTCCAAGGCCTCATGCATCTAATGCAGAAAGGAATCTTCATACTTTAAGACTGTAAAAGGGCTTTAGCTTTTTACTTGCAAAGAACACAGCAACATAGAAAGTCCTCTCAACTCTTTGTTGCTTTTGATCCTTCTCATTTGGGACTTCCAGTCTCCAGAGAACTCTGTCCAACTGGATTGCACAGTGTATTTCATTTGCCTATCAGAGTAAGAACCTTCCTCTGGAGGGCCATGTCACAGCTCACAATGTGAGAGCCATGGCAGCTTCAATGGCTCATCTACACTCTGTGTCTATCGACACCATCTGTCGAGCAGCCACTTGGGCCTCGGTTCATACCTTCACAGCCCATTACTGCTTGGACAAGTACTCCCGCCGGGATGCCTTGTTTGGTCGGGCTGTTCTTCAACACCTGTTCCATACCTAATCAACTCCTACCCGCCATCCCTGGTTGGATGCCAGAGATCCATGGGGGGAAGTGGAGCCCTTTCACAGGGGCACACAACTTCTGGGGTCTCTCCCTGGCATCTAAAGCTAGGGAGTCCCCATATGTGAAGACTACATTCCTGCTTGTTCCTGGAGATAGCATAGTTACTCACCTGTAACAGGTGATCTCCGGGAACAGCAAGAATTTAGTCTTCACAACCCACCCACCTCCCCTAGGAGTTGTATCTCTCTGTCTCTTTCCCTTTCCCTCTCTCTCTCTTTGTCTCAGCTTTAAACTCAACTGGAGTGAGGCAGTTGGGAAAGGCAGGAAGGCAGCACGCAGGCGCTGTGGGATGCTCCCAAAAGCTTCCTAATTGGACGCTGGGGAGTGTTCCCGCACAGGCTCCGTCGGTACCGATGATACCCATATGTGAAGACTAAATTCCTGCTGTTCCCGGAGATCACCTGTTACAGCTGAGTAACTATGCTTTACCAGCTTGTAAATTACCCCCCACCCAAAAAATATCCACTGCAACTGCCCATCACCATGCCAATATGCCCCCCTGAAACTACCCCTTGGAACTGCTCCACCCCCAAAAATGAGCACATACAGAGGCAATGCTGATACAAATGGGAGTTGGAAAGAATTCCATGAGCCATGCTTTCTTCACTTGTTTGGTTTACTGATTTCTAGAAATCTTTGTGAGTTTTATTAACAAGTACATGCAGCCACTCAATGTTTTCTTTTAGAGCTATGGAACTTATTAAAAATTACATTTATGTTGCATACATTTTTTTTCAATATCGTTCTGCTAGACCAGTCCAGACAAGTGGGCTGTGTTCCTCCACCAGCAGATTGGTGGAGAGAAAGAACCAATGAAAAACCCAGGGTTCAATGACATCACTCCTATGTCTCTGTTCACCGCAGCCACCAAAGGTCTCTTCAGTATTTTTTTTGTCTCCAGCAGATGGTAGAAGGATTTTCTCCAGGACCGAGCAGGAAGTCAGTCCTCACTTATGGGTGACGTCGGCGCCGACGGAGCCCTTGCGGAGCAATTTTCCCCAGCTTTCACAGAAAGCCTTTGGGAATTGCAGCGCGCATGCGCGGTCCCCTTCCCGCCCAAGGGTGCCATCTTGCTCAGTCTTCTTTTTTCCGCGGAGCCCTACAGACGTAGTTTGTGATCGCCGCTGAAAAAGTTGATTTCTTTCGTTTGTTTTTTCTCGGTTCGACGCGTGTCTCTTTCCCGCCCGGCCTCGATACTCCAATATCGAGTCCGTTCTCATTTTTTCAGTTTTTGTCCTTTGTAACGGGCGTTCCCGCCACTTTTTTTCTTTTTCCCTGGCAGCACAGTCCTTCGACCTCGCAGGGGCCCTTTTTCCCCCGATGGCTGCCAGCAGTTTTGAAAAGTGTGATCGCTGTACCAGACTTGTGTCTCTTACCGACACACATGACTGCTGCCTCCGTTGCCTCGGACCCAATCATGACTCGGTGGGTTGTGGTCCGTGCAACAAAATGTCCTCGAAGGCATTGAGGAGTCGGCAGTCACAAAAGGAACGAATCTTCTCTGACTCCGCATCCGGTCGGGCCCGGACCTCGTCAGAGGCTTCAACGTCTCGTGACTCCGGCCCCGAGCATCGTCGGAGTTCCTCTGAGCGGGGATCTCCCGGCCGGGAACATCATCGGAAGAGGAAACCCGTGAGGATGGCGTCGGAGGACGCTCCTGGTTCCTCGAGGGCCAGGTCGCATAGCCCTGCCAGCCGCCCCGGGTTCTCGGAGGCGGAGAGGTCGTCGAAGCATCCTCGTCTCGAAGTGGAGTCTCCTGGACACGTGAGTACTGTAGTCCTCGTGGACTCACCTCCCAGGGAACCGACGTCGGGCCCGACGCCGTCGGGGCCCGAGTCGGCGGCTGCTGGGTCTTCTGAGTTTGGTCTCAGATTGACGGCCTTGGAGTGCAGTATCGCTGCCTTCATGGACCAGCAGCGGGCATTGATGGCCGGCATCGCCAGTGCATCTGCCCCGACCACCGGGACGTTGACGTCCAAGTCGACTCCGGAGGCCGAGCCGATCCTAGAGTCCATACGAGCTCGAGTCGATCCTCGGCCAAGGTCTCCCTCGGCCTCCCGTTTGGGACCGAGGTCGTCGACGCCGACCTCGGCGTCGGGGCGGAGGTCCTTGGCCCTCGCCCGCACGGAGCCACTCGATTCCTCCACGGAGGAGTCGGGCTGGGACACGGAGGAGGACGAGTCACCCGGTTCTTTTCAGACTCGGTGCGTCCCCTCCGACTCGCCCGAGTCGGAGCCTCGGAGACGGTCCCCCCCAGAGGATACCCGGTTCTCTGATTTCGTGAGGGACATGGCCAAGGCTTTGGCCTTCCCCGCGGATCCGGAGGAGGAGCCTCGAGCCGAAGAGCTTGAGGTCCTCCAGTATGACTCTCCCCCGAAGGAGGCCTTTACTGTGCCGGTTCCTCCGATGCTGGAGCGGCTGCTCTTCCGCATGTGGGAGAGCCCGGCCTCGACGCCGGTGTTAAGCAAGCGGGTCGATTCCATGTATCGAGTCCGCAAGAGCCCCGGGTTCCAGAAGGCACAACTGCCGCACCATTCCATGGTGGTGGAATCGGCCATGCATCGACTTAAGAGTCAGAAGATGCACTCCTCGGTGCCTCCGGGTAAGGAGGCCCGGAACCTGGATGCCCTCGGTAGGAAGTGCTTCCAGGGCTCTATGCTTGCTTGCCGAGTCCAGACATACCAGCTGTATATGGGCATGTATCTTCGAGACCTGGCAAAGGAAATTGCCGGGTTCTCTGCTGGTCTCTCCGAGGAACCTTTGCAGAGGTTCCAGGCCTTGGCCACTGGTATTCGAGAGTGCTCGAAGTTTATTTCTCAAGCAGCCTACGATGGCTTCGAAGCATCGGCTCGAGTAGCCGGAGCCGGCATCGGTGCTCGCCGTCAGGCTTGGCTTCAGTCATCTGACCTCGAGCCATGGGTGCAGGACAAGTTGGTCGATGTCCCCTGCAGAGGTGAAAACCTCTTTGGCAAGCCCATGGCTGATAAGGCGGCAGAACTCGAGTCCGAGACTCTCACCAGAACTCGCCTATCCAGAAAGACCTCTGCCCCTTCACAGAAGAGGAAGGGCTCGGGGAACAAGCCCTTTTACCCAAGGAAGGTGTCTGCCTATAAACCGCACCACCCACAATATCAAGCCTCAGCAGCTCCCCATCAGGGCCAGCAGGCTAAGGGACAGGGCAATGGGTCCCGTAGGCAGAAGGCCCCCAAGCCCACTACACAGGCCCCTGCTCAGCAGGGTGGAGGTTTTTGACTATGCCGGCATAGCATGGGGGGCCGGCTGACCCACTTTGCCCACAGGTGGTCAGCCATAACATCCGATTCCTGGGTGCTGCAGGTGGTTCAACAAGGCTACCTCTTACATTTTCACCAGGTACCTCCTCCCTACTTTCCAGGGGACTCTCCAAGACCCCCTCTGCACAGGGACTTACTCCTTCAGGAGCTGCAAAGTCTGCTCCAGGAACAGGCTGTGGAGCCAGTGCCCCAGCACTTGTGGGGTCACGGGTTTTATTTGAGGTACTTCCTGGTTCCGAAAAGAACAGGAGGCCTCAGACCCATCCTGGACTTGCGCAACCTCAACAAGTTCCTGCAGCGGGAAAAGTTCAAGATGCTTACCCTTGGAATCCTACTGCCCTACCTCCGGCAGGGAGATTGGCTATGCTCCTTGGATCTAAAGGATGTTTACACTCACATCCTTATTCATCCGGACCACCGGCAATATCTGAGATTTGTGGTGGCAGGGAATCATTACCAGTACCGCGTACTGCCCTTTGGCCTCTCCTCCGCTCCCAGGGTGTTCACGAAATGCCTGGCAGTGGTGGCAGCCTTCCTGAGGCTTCAAGGCCTCTTCGTCTTCCCCTACCTGGACGACTGGCTCATCCGGGCACAGTCTTCCCTAGAGGTCACTCAGGCCACTCAACGCACAGTGGCTCTGCTTCAGCACTTGGGCTTCGTCATAAACTTCGAAAAGTCCACTTTGGTCCCCTCTCATCACCGGCCTCTGCCAGACAATTCCTGCAACTGCTCGGTCACATGGCCTCCACGGTCCATGTCACTCCGAATGCCCATCTGCATATGCGACCTGCTCAGTGGAGCCTTCGCACTCAATGGCATCAGGCCACAGGGTGACTGACGGACTTAATACAGATCTCCGACCGCCTGGTCTCCTCTCTGCAGTGGTGGCTTCACCTGCCCAATCTGGTACTTGGCATGACTTTTCAGTCTCCTCCACCTTCTCAAGTGCTCACGACGGATGCCTCTCTCCTGGGATGGGGAGTGCATTGCCAAGGAACATGCACTCAAGGCCTTTGGACACCTTGGGAGGCTGTTCAGCAGATAAACTTCCTGGAGCTGCGGGCAATCCGCCTAGCTCTGCGGACCTTCTCTCACCTCACTTCTCGTCGGTCTGTACTGGTGCAGATGGACAATCAGGTCACCATGTTCTACGTGGACAAACAGGGGGGCACGGGCTCCCTCCTTCTATGTCAGGAGGCTCGGAGACTGTGCTCTTGGGCAGTCGACCACGACATCCTCCTCAAGGCTGTTTACCTGCCCGGGCAGGACAATTGCCTAGCTGACAAACTGAGCCGAATTCTGCAGCCGCACGAATGGAGGTTGAACCCCGTAGTGGTCCAACGGATCTTCCGCCGGTGGAGCCCACCCACCGTGGATCTCTTTGCCAGTCCCCTAAACCGGCAACTTCCCAGGTTCTGCTCCCGGCACCCGCATCCTCTCAGAGTAGCGCCGGATGCTTTCCTCATTTCGTGGTCCACGGGCCTACTGTATGCCTTTCCTCCCACGCCACTTGTGTCCCGGACACTGTTCAAAATTGTCCAGGACAGGGCCTCCGTGATCCTGGTAGCGCCCAGGTGGCCGAGACAACCCTGGTTCCCTCTACTCCTACAACTAGCGGTGGACACCCCTCTTCCTCTGGGTTTCAGCCCGATCTCCTGACCCAGGATCAGGGTACTCTCCTCCACCCCAACCTCCGGGCCCTTCATCTGATGGCCTGGCTGCTGAAAGGGTAGTCCTAGCTCCGCTCTTACTTCCTCTGGAGGTGGAGGCTGTCGTCCTGGCATCTCGGCGACCTTCCACCCGGAAATCTTACGCCCTTAAATGGCGTCGCTTCTCGGTCTGGTGTTCTCAGCGCTCTGAGGACCCCTTCGCCTGCTTAGTATCAGTGGTACTGCAATATTTGCTTCACCTCTCCGATCTAGGCCTCAAATCCAACTCTGTCAGGGTCCACCTCAGTGCTCTCTCTGCACATCATTCGCCGGTGGAGGGCCAGCCTCTTTCCGCGCACCCCCTGGTGGCGCGTTTTCTCAAGGGCCTTCTTCTGCTTAAGCCCCCGTTGCGCCCTCCAGCTCCTGACTGGGATCTCAAATGTGGTCTTGCAAAGGCTTACCTGTCCGCCTTTTGAACCCATGGCTACCTGTCCTCTTCGTTTCCTCTCCTGGAAAACTCTCTTCTTGGTAGCCCTTATCTCCGCTAGGCGCGTTAGTGAACTACAGGCATTAGTGAACTACAGGCCCTAGTGTCGGAGCCTCCTTACACTAGGTTCTACAAGAATAGGGTGGTCTTACGGACTCACTCTAAGTTTCTTCCGAAGGTGGTCTCCTCTTTTCACATCAATCAAGAGGTGGTTCTTCCGACCTTCTTTCCCAGATCGCATACCAGCCGAGCTGAAACTGTTCTGCATACCCTGGACTGTAGAAGAGCCTTATCCTTCTACCTTGACCGTACGCGTGAGCATCGAAAGGCTGTCCAGCTTTTCGTCTCTTTTGACCCCAATCGGTTGGGGGTACCCGTCTCTAAGCGTACTCTGTCCGTCTGGGTAGCTGACTGTATCGCCTGGGCTTATGGAGCAGCCGGCCTCTTCTTAGAGAGTCGAGTCACGGCTCACCGTGTCAGGGCGAACGCTGCGTCAGTAGCTCACCTCCGCTCTGTTCCGTTGGCGGACATCTGCCGGGCCGCTACTTGGTCTTCAAGCCAGATGTTTGCGGCAGCAGGAATCAGTCCTCACTACCCTCCCTCCTCCCCTTGGAGTTGCAGTCATTCTTTTTGCTAACTTTTTTTGCTGTCTCTTCGCTATGTCATCAGACTGAGCAAGATGGCACCCTTGGGCGGGAAGGGGACCGCGCATGCACGCTGCAATTCCCAAAGGCTTTCTGCGAAAGCTGGGGAAAATTGCTCCATGAGGGCTCCGTCGGCGCCGACGTCACCCATAAGTAAGGACTGATTCCTGCTGCTCCTGGAGAACACCTGTTACAGGTGAGTAACTACTCTTTCTCCTCTGTGAAGAAAATCTGAAGACTGAGAGGAAAAGATTGAGTCACACCGAATGACACCTTCAGGGTGACTTTCTGGAACAATACTTTCAGGGTGACTCTCTTACTTGAGTGCGACATGGGAGGCTCCACTAGACCGTGGTCTTTTCGTTAGCCATAGGGGGAGAGAAAAATGGTTCAGCTCCATGCACTTACCATGATAATTGCCTGTTGAGCAGCCAGTAATTGGAAGGTTCTGGAAGTGTGCAGCAGCCTCACACAACCTCAATATCCCTTCTCTCCTCCTCCTCTGTCCCTGCTCTCTCCCAAAGATTGCAGAAGTCTCTCAGAGGGGTCTGCCTGCCAGCCACCTTAAACACAGTGCTGCAAAGCCAGTAAAACAGTTTCAGGGGAGTAGAGCAGAGCCCAGCACTGATTCTCTGCCTGGGGCTCTCAGGTAGTGAGTACCAAGGCTTGATCTCATCTTTGTCCTTGTTGGGGGCTCCTGATTCCATCTTTCTGGGACGCAGTTCGGGTGGACTGCTGGTGACGGTTGGCACATTGTGGGAGTTTCCTGCCATTTTCTGCATATGTTAATAGTGTTTTTATCTATTGTGCACCTGGCGGTTGCGCAGCTCCAGCACACTTTCCTTCCCTAGTGCCTATAATGTGCATTGCAATAAAAGCACAATTAACATGTGCTCTTCGGGCCGCCACAGCCTTAGAGCTTTTAACTATGTCTCCTTCCAGGAAACATTGTTTGACCTGTAGCAAATGAAGTGCCTCATCTCTAGATCCTGGACTCTTCTCTTTTTGCATGGCAGCTTGTGAGTCATCCCTGGAGGGCCTGCTCCTTCTCTCTTATCGGGGGATGCAGTTAGTCCATCCTTGCCTGCAACAGGACAGGAGGTGATGGATGCTATGGGTATGGATATCCAGCCGGCCGGAGGGTCCGGCGACTGTGCTGTGAGCTGCTCCTCATTCTCTAGAGATCAGCAGCACTGGGTCTCCTGATGTTGGGGGTCAATTCTGAGAGGAGAGCTTCCAGATTACAGATTGTCCTCCCTGGAATTCTTTTCTTTTTTGCAGCAGGCCTGGTCCTTCCTGAATGGAAATTTGAGACCCTACAGCCTCTGGATGCCCTGGGCACAGTCTCATGTGGGGCAGGCTGAGAGTGGAAGCTGTATTTAATTATCTTTGGCTAAGTGAGGGGCACCCCTGGAGATGGGGAACAGCTGGGAGCTGTCAGAGATTTTGACTTTGACTTGGATTCAGATGGCTCGGTACTGGGCTCTGATGTGGTTGAAGTACTCTCACCTTCAGAAGATTGTGAAGAGGCCAGAGTGATCTGTCTATACTGGAAGGAGGAGCTGCTGATGTTGATTGTCAGGGTCTCATCTGCCTTGAACTTGACGGATGCTTTTGGCACAGAGCAGGAGCCGAAAATGTATCTGCTCTTTCAAGGGACGCAGAAATCAACTACTGTCTTCTCGTTTTAGATGTGATCAAGGATACAATTCAGTCAGAGTGGGACTCTCCCAATTCCCCACCTCAGGGGTTAAGGGTGTGTAAGAAGACCTACGCTCTCCTGAAGAAGGAGTGTGTTGAGTGGTTTGGTATTCCCAAGTGATGCACTGGCACAACGGTTATCAGATGGATCACCATTCTTGTGGAAGATGGATTGGCCTTAAAGGATTTCTAGACCGTAAGGTGGATTTGTTGTTGAAGAGCCAGTTTGCCATGGCAGCTGCCAGCCTGGCGTCTTGAGCCCTACTCCAATGGATTCATTCTCTTTAGCTAGAGAGTCAGCTACAGCCTTCCTTTCTGATGCTATGTATGACCTGGTGCGTTTGGCGGTCAGGGATGGTGCCCTGACGGTGTCATGGTGTTAGATTTGACTCCGGCACTGGGCAGCGGACTAATCTTCCAAAACCTGGTTGGCCCAACAGACTTTTAAGGAAAAGCTGCTTTTTCGAGCCAATTTGGAGAAGCTGGTGAAAGACCTGGCTAAACAAAATCTTTCCACCTTCCGGAGGACAGTTCCAGAGGGCCAGTGAAGTGGATTGTGCCAATTTCTCATCAGCCTTTGCCCATCCACTGAGGGCACACTGGCCAGATCCCCATGGGTCTCGGGACATTTGTTGTTACCAACCTGGAAAATCTTTCTTCCCCTCTGCTTCTGGGCTTCAGGCTTATTCTGTCCTATCGTGGATAATGTGGGCCCAGGGACTCTGTCCCCTCCAGAGGAGGAGGACGACCCTCCCAGGTTGCACAATGAAGGTTTGGGGGCCCATTTCCTGGTTCCTCTGGTTGGAGGCAGGCTTTGCCCTTTCTTTCAGGAATGGGCCCGGGTTACCAAGGATTGCTGGGTGCTAGAAGCCATTCAGTTTGGCTGTGTCCTGGAGTGCAAAGAACCGATTCTGGATGCCTTCCTCATCTCCCCTTGAGGGTCTGCGCTCAAAAGTGCTGTTGTGTGGACCTCCCATGGACAAGTTGCTATGCTTAAAGGCAGTGGTGCCCTTCCCCACAGACATACTGGGCAAGGGCAGATACTCCATCTGTTTTGTGATCCCCAAAAAGGACGGTTCCTTCCAGTCCATTCTGGACCTCAAGGGGGTCAATGAGCACTTGCGCATCCTGTGCTTTTGGATGAAGCCTTGCACTCTGTGCTTTCACTCCTTACTTTTGCTGATCCATCCGAATTGGGACCTGAAAATATGCCCCGGCTAGATCCAGAGAATCCAAGAACTCCCTTCAGTGCATTGTTTGAATCTAGCCGGGGCATATTTTCAGGTCTCAATCCGGGTGGATCAGCAAAAGTATCTGCGCTGTGCTGTGCCGTGCCATGCCATGCTTGGTTCTCACTATCAGTTCGCCACCCTCCCTTTCAGGCTATCCACTGCCCCGAGTATTTCTCCAAGGTCATGATGATGGTGGCTACAGTGCTGCGGCGCTGAAGAGTCTTTGTCCATCCATATGTGGGTGACTGACTCATTCGGGCCCATTCCCTTCAGAGGCATTTCAAGTGGCATCCTGAGTGGTGTAATTTTTGGAAATCCTCGGCTGGGTGATCAATCGCGGAAAGAGCTAGCTGTTGCCTTCCTAGTCCCTGGTGTTACTGGAGCATGTTTTGACACTCGAGTGGGTAGAGTTTTCCTGCCAGAGGAGAAGGTCAGAAGACTGTTGGATTGCTTGATGCTGTTCTGTGCACAGCAGGTCCCTAGAGTCTGTGATTATCGTCAGCTCCTCAGATTGATGACAGTAACCATAGAGATGGTGCCATGGGTGCGTGCTCACATGCGGCCTCTCCATCTATCCTTGTTGACTCTGTGGTCCCTGAATTCTCAGGCATTTGAGCACAAGCTCCCGCTCCTGATGATGGTAAAGTCCAGACTGCCAGGGTAGCAGCAGCCCTGTCTCTGAGGAAGGGCATGCCACTGGACGATTTCTCCCGAATCCTTCTGATGACTGATGCCAATCTCTCAGGCTGGGGAGCCCATTGCCAAGACCGTATGGCCCAGGGCCATTGGAAACGCAGAGAAGCGATGTGGTCCATCAGCAACCTCGAGGTGAGGGCCATCAAGTTGGCTCTTCTTCGTTTCTGGCACCTTGTCGAGGGGCGGGAGGTTGGAGTATTATCGGACAATGCCAAGTTGGTGGCTTATGTCAGTAGGCAAGGTGGCATGAGGAGTGTCGAGGTAGCTCTAGAGATGGCTGTCCTGTTTGCCTGGGCAGAGAAGAACCTCCTAGCCTTGTCAGCTCAGCACATTGCTGGGGTGGACAGTGTGGAAGCGGACATCCTCAGCCACCACTCTGGATCCTGGAGAGTGGGAGTTGAGTCAGGAGGCATTTCAGTTGATTCTGTGCCTCTGGGGTTGCTCCGAAATGGATCTAATGGCAACCCACTCTATTGCCAAAGTTTTCACTTCTTCCGTTGCCACACGGAGATTGAGTCCGAGGGTGTCGACCCCCTGATCCAGCCTTGGCCAAATCGGCACTTGCTGTATGTGTTTCCTCCATGGCCGCTAGTAGGGCATGTAATTAGGCGTATAGAACACCACCTGGGCAGAGTTATTCTGAAGGTGCCAGATTGGCCAAAGAGAGTGTGGTTCGGAGACCTGATGCGGCTCCTGCAGGTGCCTCCACTTTGGTTGCCTGCGTCTGAGGGCCTCTTGCGGCAGGGACTGATTGTCCTGGAGGACCCAGTTCCCTTCTCACTTAGAAACATAGAAACATGACGACAGAAAAAGACCACATGGCCTATATAGTCTCTCCTTCCATATCAACCACTACAACAGTCCCTTTTTTTCTTTTAGAGATCCACTGTATTTGTCCCATGCTTCTTTGAATTCAGATACTGTCCTCAACCCTACCACCTCCAATAGGAGACTATTCCACGGATCCACCACTCTTTCCGTAAAGAAATATTTTCGCATATCACTCCTGAATCTATCCCCTTTCACCCTCATCCCATGTCCCCTCGTAGCAGAGCTTGCTTTCAGTCGAAAGAGGCTCTCCTCCTGTGCATTTATGCCACGGAGGTATTTAAACATCTCAGTCATATCACCTCTATCCCACCTTTCCTCTAAGGTGTACATATGAGGACAGACTTAAGGATCTTAATATGCTTTATACTGAATACCACTAACCATTTTCGTAGCCTCCCTCTGTACTGACTCCAGCCTGTTTATATCCTTTTGAAGGTGCATTCTCCAGAATTGCACTCAATACTCCAAATGAGGTCGCACCATAAACTTATAGAGAGGCACTATCACCTCCTTTCTTCTGCTGGCTATTCCTCTCCCTATGCACCCAAGCATCCTTCTAGCTTTTGCTGTCACTTTTTCTACCTGTTTAGCTACTTTAAGATCATCAGACACAATCACGCCTAGGTACCGCTCTTCTTTAGTGGACAAAAGTACTTCACCCCCTATACTATATTGCTCCCTTGGATTGCTGCAGCCCAAATGATACTACATACAGCTCAACGGACTCATTATTTATTCTATAGTCCAACATTGTTATTGGATTATTACCTCATGTATATAGTTCAACCCTGTTATCCAAGTTTGTACCCCTGTTCGATGTAAAACCAATTTAGTTCAACCCTGTTATCTAAGTTTGTACCCCTGTTCGATGTAAAACCAAACAGAATGTGTTTTGGTCATTTTGTTATACTGTAAACCGCGCTGATGCTGAATAGTGCGGTATATAAGCAACTGTAATAAATAAATAAATAAATAAATGCATGACCTTGCATTTTTTAACATTAAATCTCAGACTCACTGCTTGGCTCTTGAAAGGAGACGGCTAGCATGTAAGAGCTACTCTTCAGTGGTTGTCGCCACTCTACTCTGATCCTGGAGGAGGTCTACCAAGCTAGCATATGTACAGATCTGGACATTACTGAACGTGTAGATAGTCATGGTTTAATGGGAGACAGCCAACATGGCTTTAGATAAGGAAGATCTTGTCTTACTAATCTGTTATGGTTTTTTTGAAGGTGTGAATAAACAGGTAGACAAAGGTGAGTTGGTTGATATAGTGTATCTGGACTTTCAGAAAGCCTTTGACAAGGCTTTTTGAAGTCTCATCAGAGACTTTTGGCAAAACTAAAAAGTCATGGGATAGGAGGCAGTGTAATATTGTGGATCAGGAACTGGTTAAAAGATAGAAAGCAGAGGGTAGGGCTAAATGACCAATTTTCCCAATGGAGAAAGGTGAATAGTGGAGTACCCCAGGGATCTCTGCTGGGTCCGCTGCTTTTTAACATATTCATAGAAGACCTGGAAATGGGAATATCGAGTGAGGTTATCAAATTTGCAGATGACATGAAACTATTTAAAGTTGTTAAAACCCATGAGGATTGTGGAAAATTGCAAGAGGATCTTGATAAATTGGAAGACTGGGCATCAAAATGGCAGATGAAAAATTTAATGTGGATAAGTGCAAAGTTATGCACCTAGGAAAGAAAAACCCAAACTATGGTTACACGATGCAAGGTTTCACATTAGGAACCACCACCCAGGAAAAAGATTTAGGCGTCATCGTGGATAACATGTTAAAACCCTTTGCCCAGTGTGCAGCAGTGGCCAAGAGAGCAAATAGAATGCTAGGTATCATAAGGAAAGGAATGGAAAATAAACAAAGGATATTATAATACCTCTGTGTCATTTCATGGTGCGAACACACCTTGAATATTGTGTGCAATTCTGATCGTCGTATCTTAAAAAGGATATAGCATTATTAGAAAAGGTACAGAGAAGAGCCACCAAAATGGTAAAGGGGATGGAAGGATATCCCTATGAAGAGAAACTAAAAAGGTTAGGGCTCTTCAACCTGGAAAAGAGACGGCTGAGGGGAGATATGATAGAGGTCTATAAATTCATGAATGGAGTGCAACGGGTAAACATAGATCGATTGTTTACATCATCAGAATATAGAAAGACTAGGGGGCATGCAATGAAGCTACAGGGTAACCTATTTAAGACTAATAAGAGAAAATATTTTTTCACTCGACATGTAATCAAACTCTGGAATTTGTCACTGGAGGATGTAGTAAAGGCTGTTAGTGTAGCTGGGTTTAAAAAAGATTTGGACAACTTCCTGGAGGAAAGGTCCATAAACCATTATTAAAAGGGACCCGGGATATCACTGCTTGACCCAGTACAAGCATTGTTGAACCTGTGTCTTTTGGGGGAACCTGCTAGATACTTATGACCTAGATTGGCCACTGTTGGAAACAGGATACTGGGCTTGATGGACCTTGATCTGACTCAGTATGGCATATCTTATGTTCTCTTTGAGCAGTGGTGTGGCACTCGGCTGTTGGCTGCTGAAGCAGCCAAGGAGCCACCTCGGTTTGCCTTTCTACAGAATGGCCTGGAGAAGGGCCTTTCCCTTAGCTCCCTGAAAGTTCAGGTGGCAACTTTGGCCTGTTTCTGAGGTCCGGTACCTGGAAGTAACTAGCCATGCAACTGGACGTCTCATACTCTCTCCAAGGAGTTCGGCATCTGCATCCTCCTCTCCGGTCTGTGATCCCTACCTGTGAACCATTGAAACACACTACTTTGAAAGATTTGGCGCTCAAAACAGGCTTTTGGTCATGATTTGTTCTGTAAGGTGGATTTCCGAGCTGTAGCCTCTGTTTTGCTGAGATCTTTATCTGTCCTTTTCAAAGGAGGACGCTTACATTGGGCCCGTGCCTTCCTTCTTGCCCAAGGTGTTTTCTCCCTTTCACAAGAACCAGGTGGTCTGCCTGCGCTCCTTTTGTAAGGAGCAGTTTTGGGGAAGGATAAGGATCTTCACTTTGTGGATGTCCGGAAGGTGCTTCTCTGATACTTGGAGATTATGGATTCCTTTCAGAAGTCCGACCATCTTTTTGTGCTGTTTGCTGGCTTGCACAAGGGTAATGCAGTGGCTGTCTACTTTGGGGCACTGGATTAAGGAGGTCATTGCCTCAGCATATCTGCAGAACCGGCCGGTTCCAGAGGGTTTGCGTGCCCATTATACCTGAGCTCAAGCAGCCTCGTGTGTGACGTGGAGCTTGGTGGCCCCTGCAGACATTTGTTAGACAGTAACGTGGGCATCATTTTCACTTTTGTCAGGCATCACTGCTTGGCTGTCCATGGGCGAGCAGACATCCTTTGGCTCAAGGGTTTTGCGAACTGCTGTGTCTTATTCCCTCCCAGTGGAATCATAGATTTTGAATTGCCCATTTGTCTGGACTGGTCTAGCAGGGCAATATGGAAGGTTACATTTTACTTACCAATTAATGACCTTTTCTTGAATCCTGCCAGACCAGTCCAGGGCCCGTCCCTGAAACAGTATTTGCTCTGTTCTTCTCCTGTGGTATTCTTGCGTCAGCTATGATTTTTATATTTGGCTATGCAGGTTCATCTTCTACGGAGAGCCTTCTGTTTATGCTTTCCTGTACATAGATCTCTACTGTTGATTACTCATTGTTGCTATTATTGAGGTTATTTGAGGCTTGCCATTTTTCTCCCATATGCTTTGGGATGAACACTGAAGAGATCTCTTGGTGGCTGAGGCAAATAGAGGCTTAGGAGTGATGTCATTGGAATCTGAACTTTTCATTGATTCTTTGTCTCAGCCAATATGCTGGTAGAGGAATACAACCCACCTGTTTGGATTGGTCTACCAGGACTCAAGGAAAGGACGTTAACTGGTAAGTAAAATGTCACTTTCTCATCTTTTCCTATAGGCTTTCATGTCAGATACACTATAATATTATCATATCATCAAATATCCAATGGTAAATGATAAAACTATAATAATTTTATCTAGAGGTTCTGGTGCTTAAATAAAAATCTGAAAAGAACGAACAAACAAGAAAACAGAGCTATAATCACAGTAGAACATATACCCAGGAAGGTTCTATCATTAAAAATAAGCAATTGCTAAATGAATCAGGTGACAGTGCATGCCATTTTGGTTTTCCACCATCCTAACTTTGTGTTGATGAGGCTTAGTATACATCAAAGTAATGAATATTCACACAACCAGAAACAGAGTACTTAGCTTTTGCTCAAATCTGTGTGTTCCAATTCCAGCTTTGTTCAGCGAGGCTCAACGTTTGTAAAGCATCTTTCCCTGGGTTCTCTTCAGTTGTGTGGAATAGGAAAATTTCCTTCTCTTCCGCCTCTCTCTCCTGCTTTGTATGATGTCCCCTACAGGACCAGTGATCTCACCAAAGAAAAGGAGCAGTGCTGTCCTTCCTTAGCTGCTGGTAAGAAGGATACCGTTAATGTGGGTTGGAGAAGGGCATAAGTGAAGTGAATACAAGGGCACGTTTCAAACTCCTAGTCATGACCCATGTGTGGAAAATAAGTAATTATACACACACACAGGCTGACTGCACGCACTCATGTGGATTTTCAATCACCTGAATTGTGAATATAAGCTTTTAATGTGCAGAAATTTGACCTTGTGAAAGAACAGGATATATTTTTGAGGTGGTGTAAGTTGATGCAAAATGGGGCATAAAGTTATGTGTGTAACTGGCAGATTGTTCATATACATAACTTTTGAAAATTCAGATTAAGTAATTGCTCATTTCACTTGGCAAGCGGGCACACTCCTGAAATAACTCCATGTGGAGCGTAATTCTTTTTACAGGGAGCCTAGGCTTGGAGATGGAGAAGGTGCCTATTTTTATTGTTTATAAAGAGATATAAGTCCCTATTGTCTTTAAAAATGCCAGCACAAATCTACAGAAATAGCACCTAGATTGTGGATGCTGGCGTTTATGCCTGCTTGAGAGCCAAAGTAAATGTTAGTGTGTAAAGTAGGCATAGAACTCGCAGCCCCGCCCACGCTCCATCCAAACTCCACCTCAGAGCACACCTACCGTATTTCCCAGATTATAACTTGCTCTTGTGTATAAGTTGCAGAGACCGAAATTGGGGATATTACTGGTAAAATCATAGTATAAGTTGCCCTGCTATATAAGTCGCTGGTTCTAAAAATAAAGCAAAGACAACACTGCTGGTTTTTTTTTAAAACCCGATTTATTCTGTTTCACTTTACAATAACACTCTTCAATAAAGTGCGTAACAACATAGCAGCTCATTCCACATCAGATTTGTTCTGCATCACTTTCGGGAAAGCCGTTGAAGTCCTCGTCTTCGGTATCGCTGTGAAATAGTTCTGCAATTATTCATGTACCTTATTGTCGTCATCTTCATCTTCACGATTATCAGGGCTCTTTAGGATCTCAGCTTTCACAAAACCTGATTTGATTATTTTATCACTCACACACCCCCACCATGCTGTCACAGCCCACCCGGAGACTTCTGCAAAAGTAGCGCGGCGCTTATGGCCGGCAGCCATGAAACTGTTCTCCGCAGCACGTCCAATTTTCCTATAGGCGATGCAGCACAACTTTGAATCTTCTGTTGATGGAAATGTCAAGCTGTTGAAGCATTTTTGTCATACCACCAGGTATAATAACCAGGACAGTGTTCAGAGATTTTTTCTTCTTAAGTAGCTCTTTCTCTTGAAAAATCCATCCGGTTGCTTACTAAAGCAGCACTGCAGCCATTTCAGCATCATGCTCTCATCCATCCATCCATCCATCCTTTCTCATTCACATCAGCCACAACATTGGTTGGTAGAGTTTCACACTTCATCGTCTTCCTTTTGAATATAATCATAGGTGGCAGCTTCTTTTCACTTGCACAGCAGGCCAGCACCATTGTGTCTTTTTGTGTCCGACGGTTCTAATATTTAATGTTCTATTCACCTTTTGACTGACTGTTCTCTCTAATGGGATGTTGAAGGTTAAGGGAACCTCATCCGTGTTGATTATGAAGTTCGGTGTCACTGTGTATGTGATGATTTCTATGTTTACGAATTCCCTGAAATTCCATACTTTATTCAAGAAATCAGCGTGGAGCTGCTGACACATGGTGGTTCTTTGTCTAATGCTTTATTTATTTCTTATCATAAATCGGTAGCACCATGAATGACCAGACTTAAATTCCTTGACATTCATTTACCTGGCGATATAAACTACTTTGAATTGCACCTGCACGGTGGACAGTCCACGGCCCTGGGCCCTCCGCTCTATGACAAACCGAAGCAGACGTGCTTCTAATTCAGGGCACCATGCTTTGCGGCCATGATTTGCCTTCTTGCTGCGTTTCATCAAGGTTAGTTTTCCCTGCATCTTCCTCCAGTCTCTAATTTCTCAATTGCCCCAAAATTTCACTCGGCAGCTCTGTTACCATGTTTTTCTGTGTAATGAATAACTTTCAGTTTGAATTCCATGGTGTATGAGTTCCACGCCTTGTTGTGGGGTTAAAAAGAAGATTTGTGTTGTAACTGAAATTCGTCCGGTATGCTATTTGCAAGTATAGTCCAAGTACATATTAGTTCAGTTTGTATCCCCATGTTATCCAAGTTCTTACCCCTGTTCTCTGTAAAGCCAAACATGTTATCCAAGTTGTTACTCCTGTTCTATGTGAAGCCAAACAGTCTGTTATGGTCATTTTGTTGTATGTAAACCGTGCTGATAAATAGTGCGGTATATAAGAAATTGTAATAAATAAATAAATAGTCTGCTGATTGGAGGGTCTGCTTGCAAATGTTGGGTGTAGAGTGGAGGGTCCAGGAAGAAAGACCATTCACTGTGGATCGAGGGGCGTGATCCACTGCATAAATTTATTAGATAGGTCACTCCATTATATAGGTTGCACCATTACTTCCCGATGTAAAAAAAAATGCATCTTATATTCTGGGAAATACAGTACTCTACAGGTACGCTACATGTACATTTAGGTATGACTTAATTTTATAAGAGGCTTTTAATACATGAAAATCAGCATTTTAAGCTCAGAAAAGGTTTATATACCTACTTCCAAAGAGGGTCATTTTCTAACAGGGTGTATATATATATATATATATATATACACACCACCAGAGGACATGAAAAACGGCTCCTCTGTGCTCCCTCTGCCTGCCAATCACAATGAGGCAAAAGAAGTTAAACTGCCACTGCTGGGGCGCACCCGCACCTACGGGCCACGTGCGGGACAAGGAAACGGCTCTTATATGGTTGGTTCTGTTCACCGTTATATTTATTATAGTTTAAATGTAATGTAATCTATGTATTGTAATTTCATGTTGTCGTGTTTTCCCAGTTTTTACTGCTTTTGCTGTTATGATAAAGTGGTGCATGTGTACTTACCTTTGTGTAACCTTTGTATTGTTTTGTAACGGCTTTGATTGAAGGAAAAAGCGGTATATAAAACTTGTCAAATAAATAAATAAATAGGTGAAAAGTCCAAAAAGGCAGCTAGTTTAGAAAGGTGATGTAAGCATTTCTATGCCTTTCTGAACGAGGAGTGAGCATTGGGATGTTCTGGGGGTGGCACCCAGCCATAACTGAGCAGCAGCAATATTGAGCCGACGCCCGGTTATAGCTAAGCAATGAAAGTAAGGCACAGCATAGGGCGGTCTAACTTTCGCCACAGAAGCTAATGGGCAATGGCTTCTCAGTTAGCGTCCCGCAAATCCAGGCAACCGGGATATTCAGTGCTAGGGCCAATATGACCCCAGCATTGAATTCCAGGTTTAAAGTTTGGTGGCGGCAACTAGCCACATTAGATCGGCTAGCCACCGCTGTTGAATATCGGGCCCTAGTCTGGTAACAGATGTCCCAGGTAGCTCAGAGAAGGTCTGCTCTGAGCGCATGTGTATATTTTACAAAACGCATGCATACATCACAGCTGTGCCCAAATTGTACCCCTAGGAAAGCATACTCACGACACGGTCTTATCGTTGCACGTACTTAGTCAATGGGTATTTAGCTGTGCAGTTTAAGAGCCTACTTCCACATGTAAAATGTGCTTCACGTGACAAAAGGCGTTTGAAATTAGCCCCGAAGAAGATAATTCCTGCAGGTAAAATGGAGTTTTAGCTGTGGAGGAGCAGCCTAGTGGTTAGTGCAGTGGGCTGGAACCAGGGAAGGCAGTGTTCAGATCCCACTGCTGCTCTCAGCAACCTTGGGCAAGTCACTTAACCCTCCATTGCCCCAGATACAAACTTAGATTGTAAGCCAGCTGAGGGCAGGAAAATACCTCCTGTACCGGAATGTAGCTTGCCTTAAGGTGTGAGCTAAATCCAATTTAATCGTATTTATTTAAAGAGGGTTTTATAAATTCCTTGCCATGTATATGTGTGAGAGTAAGCACATGGGGTGATTTTATAAAGAGGTGTCTCCTTCAGTATGAAAACGCATATGTAAAGGGGGCTCTGTTAGTCATTTACATGCCTATGTGGGCACATACACGTGCAAACGGCTGTTATAGCAACCACTGTAGAAGTGCACACTCTGATTTGATGGTGTGTACTTTGCTGGTGAATGTGCGCATGGGCGGAGTTTAGGGAAAGCATCAAGTATGTGTGTAGATTATAATATACTATAATTTGCATGTATACTGACAAGATATAAGTGCAACCAGTAGTGTCGTTGGGGGCTGGCTGCGGAGGGTAATTTTTATGTGGGAATCTCAGTCATTGACACTGGTATTATCTTAGTTGCCAGAACATTTCAGCAATCAAGTCAGCCCGATATCCAAAGACATTTGCACGATTTGCAGACTTGTAAACCATGCAAATGCTGCTAAGAGGCTGAATATCCATGGTCACCACCGTTACACAACTTGTTGCTAATCGGTTAACATTGGGGTATTCTGGGGGCTGCATCAGGAGATAACCGGTTAGCGGCAATATTCAGCCGCCTCCCAGTTATCCCTCAGCGGTGAAAGTTAAGCACATTAAGGCTGTCCTACATTTTGTCGCTGAAGCTAATTGGGGAGCGGTGGAATCTCGCTATTGCCCAGTTAGCTTTCTGCTTTGGCGGCTGGATGTGGCCGCAGCATTGAATATCCGGGTCCAGCGGCAGCGGCTAGCTACTATATCATGCTAGCGGCTGCCGCTGAATATCGGGCCTGTAAAGTTTAGCTGAAAGACATGTTTGAATAAAGATTTTAAAAAATGCAGTCAAATAATGGAAAAAGTTTTGTATGTGGGTTGCCGATCAAAATAAAACTAGGATTAAAATAAAATAAAATAAAAATAAATAAATAAATAAAATAAAACTAGGATTAAAACTGGAGTTTCTGGCAGTGTGTGAACCATTTCTCCATATTTCAGGCTGTGTCACATCTGCTGTGTGTATTTCCAGTTTTGTTCAGAAGCCTGCTTCTTACCTTAAACACAGTGAAAGCTGTCCTTGGACCTTGATTCAGTATTAGGCAGCACCTCTAGTAAGAAAAATAGGGACTCATACTGGCTTCACCCAACACCTGACTGGAGCCGGTGGAAAGCTGCTGCTTTCCTCCAGTTGTTCACGGCACCTGAACTCTCTGTTGTGCGATTACAGCATTTTACACGTTCTAGTAGGATTGGTGAAATTGCCTGGGAGTATATATGCATAAAAATAGGTGATCAGAAAACCTACTGCTTGCTTTTGTGTGATATAGCATAGACATTCCCACGGAACAGAGAATGGGTAGGATTGGAATTAGTGCATGCATGTAATAAAATACACACGTATGCCAATTTCTACCGATACACAACATGGATGTCCATGCTCAGTTACCTTCATCAGCATGTGGTGCATAAAGAAATATGATCTTGTCCATTAAAACGATGGAATTACCTTATTTTTTTCTGCTCACATTAGGATTACCTCACTTTTCATCGGGCATTTTCCGTTGCTGGGGAAGAGACACATTTATTGCACTAAGAGGTTTGTTGCTTCTAACAGGACGTTATTTGGAAGCCAGGTAAGTGCTATTTGTAATCACAGTGCATGACTGTATGTGTGTCAAAACTGAGATATTTCCCATTGTTTGCCTATGGACACCTTATTATATGGAATCAAACTGGATAGTATACCTCGGATAAATAGAAATAAAAAAAATATAGGGGCCAATATTCAGAGGTTCTCCGGATAAGGATGCTGTGAGAGATTGTGGCACTATCCAAATGTTAAGTGCCGTCAAGTCAATGTCAACTCCTGCACACTGCTACTGAATTTCTCCACAGACCATTTTGGCACTATCTGGATAGCGCTGTGGCGCTTTTAGGCAGAGTAAGGGCGGTGCAAGAAACTATCCAGATAGCAGCAATATTTAATCCATTATCTACTCAATATCTGCCTTTATGAGACACAACATAAGCAATCTAATAGACTTTGAGCCCGATTCAGACATGGATGTCCTGGCCCTCTGTGCACCCGGTCGGAACCGGACGCACAGAATTAGCTGGGATTTTGATCCCACAGGGCACATCTAGCCCCACGGGATCAGAATCATGTCCAGGCCTGTATGTGCAGGCCGGGACTCCGATTCAGGTCTGCCTGCATGTACAGGCCTTGCTCGAATAGCTCAGTCAGGCCTTTGAATGGAGCTGCAGTGCCATGGTGTCCAGTTACCATGGCACCACGGCTCCATTCAAAAGCCGCGATCCCCAGCCGCCGGACTGCAAAGTTCATTCCCTGCAGCCCGACCCCCGATCTGGCCTCCCAAGGCCAAGGTTGTGTTGCGGGAAATCTCCTCTGCCCCCTCCCACCGCTTTCCAGCCCCAGGCCTGCCATCCTCCGCTGACTCGGGGAACTTATTCCACCTCAGATTTGGAATAAGTTCCCCTTCAAGCTGCCGGCCCTGGATGTACAGGGCCGACATTGCAATCGGTCCTGTATGTCCAGGGCCGACTACCGCCCCTTTCCCGCCCCTGTCTAACTTCCCCATACATCGAGTGGGGAGTTAGTCGGGGGTCGAAAGGGGGCCCAAATAGCAGGGCTGGATGTCCATCCTTGCTATTCATGCCTCGGAATGACCTCATATTTGTTTAAGCGCTACCCTCCTTCTCAGTTAAAGTTCTTTTTGAAACTCCATATGATTAAGCTATTAACCTGGTATTGATTTTATCCTCTTTCACCTCACGCATTACAAGAATCAGTAAAATGTAAAGTTCTAATGTATAACTAACCTGTTCCTCGGCTATCAAGCTGTTATCAGTTAAATATAATACTTCTAATGTTTTAATGTAACATGTAAGCCACTTTGACTATCAAAAAACAGTATAGAAAATAGCCAAATAAATATGTGTAACAGAACAGCAAAAAAGATGTCCTTTAGTACTTTCTTGATAGGGGCTGAATATCACTGCTGTCCAGAAGGTCACCAGCACTGGCCTAGGAATCCGGATATTCCGGGGTTGGTGCTGGCTACTATCCAGGTATCGGTGCTGAATATCCGGATGATATTTAATTGCCACCACTCCCCATCACAGCATTCTAAATATCCAGTACTCGGAATATCGGGCCATTAATAATCATTAGCCAATGTAACAGGATTTAAGTATTTTTGAACCTCACACAGGGCTTGCAGTCCAGTGGCACTGGAAACTCCCCTTGACCTATCCAAACTCTGTGCTTTTGCTATCCAGTTATCAGCTAAATATTGCCACTAACCAGATAGTTGCTGGGACGGCCAGGTTTTCATCAGTCGTCTTTCTTGTGGTCTGTGTGAATGTTCAGCAGTACTATCCGGATAGTGCTACTGAATATCGGGATTGCCATGGTTTAGCTGGTTAGCAGAGCTGCTACTAATCAGCTAGACCCTTTTGAAAATGTTAAATTTAGTTTTTACTTTTTACTATGGTGCACTGGGCGCACGCTGAAGTTTGCACTACCCAGCACTATAGTAAACATGCCTCCTAGCGTTCTAATTAGCAAGTGCTCAGTGTCACGACTGTGCGCGAACAGTTATTGCACATCAATTCATTCAGTAAATGGTTATTACTCTTTAGTGAATAGGCTCCTAAATTTAGGAACTTGTTTTTATTTTTAATATTGGACCCTTTTTTCATTGATGTTGAACTGACATTCCATATTGTCCTGCTAGACCAGTCCAGACAAGTGGGGTTATGTTCTCCTACCAGCTGATATGGAGAGAAAGAAACATTTCAGAGGCTCCTTATGACCTCATCCTATCATTAAAAGCCAGGACCCATGGGGGGACACGCCAGTATTTCTCTGTCTCCAGCAGATGATGGATGCAAGTTTTCTTTACAACTTTACTAATCTCTTATGTTTTTTTGAAGGTGTGAATAAACAGGTAGACAAAGGTGAGTCGGTTGATATAGTGACAAGTTCCCTCCTGGAAAAATAAAAAAGTCATGGTGGTGCAGTGTACTATTATGGATCAGGAACTGGTTAAAAGACAGAATACAGAGGGTAGGGCTAAATGGACAATTTTCCCAGAGGAGAAAGGTGAATAATGGAGTATCCCAGGGATCTGTACTGGATTCGTTGCATTTTAACATATTCATAAATGACCTGGAAATGGAATAACAAGTGAGGTTATCAAATTTGCAGATGACACAAAACTATTTAAAGTTGTTAAAACCCAAGAGGATTGTGGAAAATTGCAAGAGGATCTTGATAAATTGGAAGACTGTGCATCCAAATGGCAGATGAAATTTAATGTGGACAAGTGCAGAGTTATGCACCTAAGAAAGAAAAACCCAAACTATGGTTACATGATGCAAGGTTCCACATTAGGAACCACCACCCAGGAAAAAGATTTGGGCGTCATCGTGAATAACATGTTAAAACCTTCCACTCAGTGTGCAGCGGCAGCCAAGAGAGCAAATAGAATGCTAGGTATCATAAGGAAAGGAATGGAAAATAAAATGAAGGATATTATAATGCCTCTGTATTGTTCCATGCTGCGACCGCACCTTGAATATTGTGTGCAGTTCTAGTCACCGTATCTTAAAAAGGATATAGTGTTATTAGAAAAGGTACAGAGAAGAGCCACCAAAATGGTAAAGGAGATGGAAGGATACCCCTATGAAGAGTGGCTAAAAAAGGTTAGGACTCTTCAACCTGGAAAAAAGACAGCTGAGAGGAGATATGATAGAGGTTTATAAATTAATGAATGGAGTGGAACGGGTAAACATAGATCGATTTGTTTACGCCATCAAAATATATAAAGGCTTGGGGGCATGCAATGAAGCTACAGGGTAACCTATTGAAGCTAATAAGAGAAAATATTTTTTTCACTCAACGTGTAGTCAAACTCTGAAATTCGCTACCGGAGGATGTTGTAAAAGCTGTTAGTGTAGCCGGGTTTAAAAAAGGTTTGGACAAGTTCCTGGAGGAAAGGTCTATACACCATTATGAAAGTGGACCCAGAATATCCACTGCTTGACCCAATACAAGCATTGTGGAACCTGTGTCTTTTGGGGAAACTGCTAGGTACTTGTGACCTAGATTGGTCACTGTTGGAAACAGAATACTGGGCTTGATGGACCTTGGTCTGACCCAGTATGGCATATCTTATGCTCTTATGTTTGAGAAAATTTGAAAAATGGATCAAGAGAGAGTGATTTCACTCAGGGTGACTGTCCCACTTGAGTGCAGTCCTGGAGGTTCTACTAGAGTCACCCTTAAAACTGGTGTTCTTTTAGTTATTGCCATATGGAGGAGGGAAATTGGTTCATCTCCTCATCCTTATATTGCTAAGGACCTGTTGAGTAGCCAGAAGTTTGGAAAGGATTTGAAAAAGGATTCTTCAAGCCACATACAACCTCTGTGTCCCCTCCCTCCTCCTTTCCTCCTGCTCTCCCCCAAAAATTAGAAGAAGAATCCTCAGAGGTATGTGCCTGCAGGCCCTGGCAGCAGGGGAGAAGCACTGAACCTGGCACAGTTTAGCTCCCTGGGATCCCCCAGGGTGAGTACCAAAACAAAGTCTCTGTTTCTTTGTTTGGCATTTTGTGGGGGTTACCCGACCTCATCCTCTGGGGCATTCGTTGGTGTGGCATCGATCTCCTGCCTTCCTGACTGCCTGCGCATGGTAACTGCACTTCACACGTGCCTTGCTATGCTGTGCATAAGCTATGTGCTCTTAAGCTGTGTGCGAGCTGTTAATGCCAGTGTGGCCCTAGTGTATGGTGTTGGTGGTTGCATGACTGAAGGACACATTACATTGTGCCCTTTCAGTGCATCCTAAGCCTGTATGTTGTTGGCACAGCCACATGCCTGTAAGAAATGATACTTGGTCCGTGGAAAGCAGAGAGTTTTGTCACTGGATTCTGATTTTTGCATTTCTTGCATGAAAGCTTTGGAAGGCCCATCTCTCTTGCAGCGAGGGGACACAGGCAGCGGATGTGAGATTGTGGAAGGATGACTTCCAGACCTTGGACTTGAGCACTCCCCTTAAAAGTTCAATGGCAAATCCTTCCTCTGTGAGCTGGTGTCTGAATCCTGCCAGGAAGCTCCCAGTTGCCAGGTTGTCCTCCCTGGAATTCTTTTCAAATCTGCAGCAAGCTTAGCTCGTGTGGCGGGGCAACTCAGACTCTGGGGCCTCCTGATCTTCTCACTCTTTTTCTGCAAACTCGGAAGAGTGCCGAGTCAAATCCCAGCCCAAGTGCCTTCTTCTAAGTGATCTTGGCAGCAATTGGAGTCTGGAGATTCAGATTGGCTTTCCTTTGGCTGAGGTCCGGAGCTTTGTTCTGATATTTCAGGTGAAGATTCAGAAAGGAAGAGCTGGCAGCTACTACTACTAATCATTTGTATAGCGCTACAAGGCATATGCAGCCCTGTACATATAAATGTAAGACACAGTCCCTGCTCATCAGAGCTTACAATGTAATCAGGACAAAATACATAGCGAAACTGTGGACTAGAGTATGGTAGGATACACGTAAGTAGTGGGCAAGAGTGTGAGGAACATCTGAAATCCACCCGATCCTCTGCTTTCTTTTTCTTGGGCTCCCTGCTATGGAATTCACTCCCATCACACCTTCATCTCGAACTCTTCTTTCCCCGCTTTAAGGCAATGCTAAAAACCCACCTCTTCCCCCCTCTCCTTCCTAATTTCCTGCCTTGTTGCCCTTGCCCCCTCTAATCTAGCACCCTATTACTTCCTCTATCTGCTCTCCTCTTTCCTGTCCTTACAATGATGTTCCTTTTCCTTGCTTCTTGTAGTGACTTGTTTTATATTGTAAACCGCTTTAATGCCTTGGCATTGGGCGGTATATCAAGTTCCACAATAAAGATAAAGGATATAAAACGGGCT
Source organism: Ichthyophis bannanicus (assembly GCA_033557465.1). Classification (NCBI taxonomy): domain Eukaryota; kingdom Metazoa; phylum Chordata; class Amphibia; order Gymnophiona; family Ichthyophiidae; genus Ichthyophis; species Ichthyophis bannanicus. The sequence continues at coordinate 109,643,870 of CM066040.1, forward strand.
TCAATGAGTTGGGTTTTTAGCCTGGATTTGAATAGGGCTAGAGAAGCAGCCAGACACACAGATACAGGTAGTTCCAGGCATATGGAGCAGCAAGATGGAATGAACATACATAGTAACATGGTAAATGATGGCAGATAAAGACCAGTATGGTCCATCTAGTCTGCCCTAAGATGGCAAGAGTAGGTGCACCTGCGGCTCCGTGCAGGCCCCCCCTCCCCATGTCTTTATTTAGGGGTGAACCCACCGCTCCGTGTAGGACACCCGTGTTTGTTGAGAAATTAGATAGTTAAGTTTATTTTGATTTTATCCTGTTGCTGTAAAGGGATCCACTGTGTCTGTCCCATGTCATTTTGAATTCTGTCACTGTATTTGTCCCCATTGTATTTGCTCCAAACAAAGTCTGGAATTGGCAGTGGCAGAGAAAGGGATCTGCCAAAGGAACGGAGTTCCCAAGGAAGGGTGACTGAGATAAGAAAGGAAAGGTAGTGAGGAGCTGCCGAATGAATGCACTTGTTTTATAGGTCAGTAGGAGAAGTTTGAACTGGATGCAGAAACTGATAGGAAGCCAGTGAAGTGACTTGAGAAGGGTTACATGAGCATAGTGACACATGTGGAAGATAAGTTGTGCAGCTAAGTTTTGAACAGATTGAAGGAGAGAGAGATGATTCAGAGGGAGGCCAGGGAGGAGCAGGTTACAATAGTCAAAGCGGGAAGTGACTAGTGAGTGGCTAAGGCTCTTAGTAGTGTGAGTAGAAAGGAAGAGATGAATTTCGCTGATGTTATAGACAAAGAAGCGGCAAGATTTAGCTATCTGTTGGATGTGCGCAGAGAAAAAAAAGAGTAGTGTCAAAGATGACCCCAAGGTTGCGAGCTGAGGAAACAGGGAGGAGTATAGTGTCATTCAAGAAATAGAGAAGAGAGGAAGGGGGGGATGTGGGTTTAGGGGGAAGGATAAGGAGCTCAGTTGCGGCCATGTTCAATTTCAGATGAAACCACTGTGGAAGTCTTTGCTGTCTTGATGGTCTCTGAGCACTCGGGACTTCGAGACCAGATTTCCTCTCTGGCTGGTGGCGGTTTCCAGTCTGCATTGGTGGAGGCAATCCAAGCACCTGAGAGGGGCATGCTTTAGGACAATCATTCCTGGATCCTTCTCTTGACAGATGGCAGTCTGTTGGATGGGGCCCCCACTGCGGGAACCGAATGGCTCAGGGCTATTTGAGCAATTAAGAGTTGGCATGGCCCATCAACTACCTCGAGGCAAGGGCCATTTGGTTATCCCTTTTGCGCTTCCAGCCCTTGGTCCAGGACAGAGTGGTCTGGGTATTCTCCAATAATGCCATAGCTGTGGCATTATCGGAGAATGCCCGATATATGCTAGTTGACATATGCCATAGCTGTGGCATATGTCAACTAGCAAAGAGGCACTTAGAAGACCAGAGTGTCCTTGAAGATGACCCTCTGTTCTCCTGGGTGGAAAAGTATCTCCTGGATCTTTCAGCATAACACATTGTGGGAGTCAACAATAAGGAAGCAGACTTCCTCCATCACCACTCTCTTGATCCTGGGGAGTGGGAACCGAGTCCATCGGCATTTCACCAAATTCTGCGCCACAGAGGTCATCCCAAGAAGGATCTTATGGTGACCTGGTCCAATACCAAAGCGAGACAATTCTTCAGTCACTGCAGGGAAGCAGGCTCTGAGGGCATCGATGCACTAGTTCAGTCCTAGTCAATGCAGTGCCCTGCTGTATGTGTTTTGTCTGTGACTGCACGTAGGGCATGTGCTTCGCCGCATAGAGCATCATCCAAGATGGGTTGTCCTGGTGGTGGTGGATTAGCCACAGAGGCCATGATTCAGGAACCTGATGCAGCTCCTGCAGGAACCTCCTCTGTGATTTCCCCCAGCCTGAGAGCTGTTATTTCAAGGACTGGTCTTTTTGGATGATCTGGCTCCCTTCTTGCTTACAGCTTGGCTTCTGAGAGGTGGTGTTTAGCATGTAAGGGCTATTCCCCCTGCAGTGGTGTCCATGTTCTTCAAGATGAGGAGAGGTTCCACCAGTCATGCCTATGTGAACTTCTGATGCCTTTTTGAGCATTGGCGCCATGAGCGTCAGATTAGCCCCAATATGGCAGACTTGATTTCCTTGCTTGCCTTTCTTCAGGATGGCCTAGACAAAGGCCTTTCCTTTAGTTCAGGGTTCAGATGGCAGCCTTATCCTGCTTCAGGGTGGGATGGTCCATAGCCTTGCACCTGGATGTATCTCGTTTCCTTCAGGGGGTATGGCATCTGCATCCTCCCCTGTGTTCAATCTTTCCCTCATGGGATCTGTGCCTAGTGCTCTGGGCCCTGATGTTGGAGTCCTTTGAGCCCTTGAAGTGGGCCACTGTTAAAGATCTGACCTTTAAGACCATCTATTTGGTAGCAATCTGCTTGGCAAGGCAGATCTCTGAGCTGCAGGCATTATCCTGCAAGGACCCTTACTTATCATTCTTGGAGAAGGCCATGTGTATTCGACCCATTCACTCCTCCTTACCCAAAGTGGTGTCTTCCTTCCATGTGAATCCAGGGTACTGTCTGCCATCCTTTACTAGGGACCAGTGCCATGGGAAGGACAAGGATATGAGAGTGTTTCTCCAGTATTTGAAGGTTACTAATGCTTTTCAAAAGTCAGACCATCTATTTGCACTGTTTTGTAAGACCGTATAAAGGTGATGTGGCTACTCTGGGCCACTGGATCAAGGAGGCCATTGCCTCAGTTTATCTACTGCAGATCTGGCTGGTTCTGGAGAGTTTGTGTACACATTCCATTCGGGCGCAAGCATTCTCTTAGACAGAGTGTAGCTTGGTTGCCCCTCAGACATTTGTCGGGCGGCAGCATGAGCATCACTTTCTACTTGGATGTCCACACTTGGGTGAACAAGACCTTAGTCCAAAGTCTTGAAAGCTGTCATGTCTTCTTCCCACCCAGTAGCAGGACAATCTGGAAGGTGAGATTTTACTTCTCAGATAATGTCCTTTCTTTGAGTCCTGCTAGACCAGTCCACAACCCACCCCTGGAAACTCCTTTGGTCTGCTATATTCTCTGTGGTGGTTGATGGGTCATGCCAATTCCCTGTGGGCTCATACTTTTGACAAGGCATAGTTATGGTTCTTATTCTTTTGAGCCTTGTTCTCTTCACTGAGGTTGAGGGATTCTTGAATACTGGAGTGCCCCCCTTGAGGGAGGGGGGCATGATGTCATAAGCCTCTGGAATGTTTGTCTCCATATCGGCTGGTAGGGGAGCACAACCCATTTGTCTGAACTGATCTAGCAGGTCTCAAGGAAAGCACATTATCTGGTAAGTAAAATGTCCCCATTTGCAAAAGTCACTTCAGAACATACTATCAGTGGCAAGCTTTTAACCTCTCAAATAAAGGCAACATGCCACCAAAAATTTCTCTTCACCAAAGCATTTAAAATTCTTTATTCATAGCTGAAATTGGCTAGGCCCAAAGTTTACATCATCTTCCAACATCACTTTGTGTGTTTCGTCAACAAGCTGCCATTGAGTGATATGCAGCCTGGGGACTGACTATCTCATGCATGCTTAGTGACAGTGGTAAGAGGAGGGTATGTTCTTATAAGGAGCACAGTGTAGGCAGCTTGTCTGGAAGTGATGTACTCTGTTTGATCATAACATCAGGATAAGCATTTTGATACTTGCTTTGATTGCAGGAACATAATTTTGGCATTTGCTTCCACCCTGAGACATGGCCTCATTCCCAATCTTCTTGGCCAGGGAACACACGCCAGGTTCAATTGCCGTGATGCTGTGTGGTGGTGGCTTCAGTGCATACAAGACTACTGTAATGCCGTGCCTAATGGCACAGATATTCTTGCGTGTCCCGTTTCCAGAATGTATCCTACGGATGATTCTTCTGCACTGCCTGCAGGCCAACTGGTAACGAATCATGTCTAATGAAGAGGGCATTCCGATTTTATTCACATAGAAAGCCCGTTTTAAAAATGATGACTAGTTTTTATGAGGATAAAGTTTATTTTGTAATTAAAAACAAATAAGGGAGTACAAGATGAGTGTTTGTTCAGGAAATGCATCTGAGAATCATGATGTCTGGTTTTATATTAATTTTAACACTTTTTTCTAATTGCACTTCACTGTTAGTAAAACCTGTGATGCAGCAGCTAAGTTCATAGCTTCTTTTCACATTCTTATTTAGCCCAGGGTGCAGTTTCAAACTGTCTGCATTGATACAAAGACCACATGCACTTTTTTCACCCACCATCTTTGCACCAGCTTCTAAAGGGAAATGATACATCTACATGCCCTTTGAAACTTGCAATGGGTGCTGAAAGGATTTTCTTGAAAAAGTACACAGCATGGCCTAAAACACCATCTATGTGCATAATTTCCTCATTTGAACTAAGCATACCCTCTCCTGGGAATGCCTCTTCTCATTTTGGCTAGAAGCATGCATGTTTTTCAAAGCACATACTTTAGCAGCATTGAGGATGGTCATTTTTCAGACACCAAATCACTTAGAAACTTAAGTTCATGATGTATATTTGCAGTCCCGTGTACATTCAGGTTAGCAGCAGAGTTAGTCTGAAAAAGATCAGCTCAAGGAATTTTTTTTCTGTGGGTACATTTTGCATAGAAAAGAACATGTGTAGATCTGCAAATGCAATCTATATATGTTATTTCCCCCACCCCCACCCCAAGCTAAATATGTTCCTGGATTGCCACTTTCTAATTTTTATTTATTTTATTTAACAGTATTTCTAAACCGCCTTATCATAATAATCAAGGTGGTATCACAGCAAACAATCTGGTAGTGTGAGTGTGTTATACATGCAGTGGGGGTGAAAATTTAGTTGGGTGCGTGTTGTATTGTGTGCTAGATTGGTTTGAGCTATGTACAATGTGGGCTATATACAGTGGTGCTAAAAACATCTTATATACATACAGTGTTAGGCGGTGACGTGTGCTGATATACAGCTATTTAGACTATGTGATGTGTCCATAGTGTTCTATGAACAGCATGGTTTTCAGCTGTTTTCTAAAGTCCTTGAGGTCTGTAGTTGCCCTCAAATCGTCCGGTAGTTTGTTCCATATTGTTGGAGCAGCCATGGAGAGTGCTCTGTCTGTTGTGTCCTTGCGTGTGTGTTTGTATTCACTTGGGGTGCTGACTCGGTTGTGTGTTTGTTTTCTTCTAGGACGTGTGCTGGTGTCTGGTTGTATGAGGGTGTGCAGGCTGTTGGCTGATGTGTGCTGTTTTATCTTAAATAGGTTTATGATAGTTTTGTATCTGATGCGTGCGCCGATCGGAAGCCAGTGTAAGTCCTTTAAGGTAGGTGTGATGTGCTCCTGTCTTGCAGTTCCGGATATGATTCGTGCTGCAGTGTTTTGTGCCAGTTGGAGTGGTTTGATGGCTTGTTTCGGTAGTCCAAGGTATATCGGATTGCAGAAGTCCAGTAGTGGGGTTATCAGTGCTTGACAGACGGTACGGAAGTGTTCTGGGGCGAGGAGTGGTTTCAGTCTCCTAATGATTCGCATCTTCTAGTAGGCTTTTTGTATTGTTTTGTCTATGTGTGGCTTGAGATTGAGTTTATTGTCCAGCGTAACCCCGAGGTATCTCACTTCTGACCTTATTGGTATAGTAGTGTTTTGTATCTTTAAATTTGGTGGGTGTATGAAGCTTTGGTTCCGAGTGATGATTAAAGCTTCAGTCTTGTTGTAGTTTATTGCGAGGTTGTTGTCTTGACACCAACTGGTCATTTGTGTAAGGCAGTCTGTTATCTTAGAGAAGTCCGGGTTGTCGATTGATATCGGGGTGTATATCATGATGTCGTCCGCATAGATTGTGTATTGAATGTTGTTCTCTTTCATGATGTTGCATATTGGTTGGATGTAGATGTTAAATAGGAGTGCTGATGTACCTTATGCTAATGTACCTTATGCTGGTCTTTGTCTGCCATCTTTTACTGTTACTCTTTTTGACCTGGATTGGCCCCTGTTGGAAACAAGAAGCTGGGCTTGATGGACCTTTCGGTTTAACCCGGTGTATCGTTTTCTGTGTTCTTATGTGCATTTGCTCCAAGGCAGGCGTGACTGTGTGCGTATGTGCCAGTAGAAATTGGTATATACACATCTTTTATAAAATGCATGCAGCAGTACTGATCCCACCCCCGTTCCGCCCATTCTCCACACCAGGAACACTTACAGGTATATTGTATAATAGTAGATGCTGTTTTCTGAGCACCTGCTTTTATGCATGTATATCCCCAGGCAATTTTATAAGTACTTATCTGAGCACAAAACACTGTTCTATACATGGAAATCACTAATAAAATAACTCTCCTCCCTCAATACAGTTAGCAGTATCTGACTTTATGCTTAATATATAAAATGCCACATTGAGATCTTTCCCAGACTGTACAGTCCAAAGAAAATAAAGTATGTTCTGTTGAACAGTTTGGGTTTCTAAAAACATTGATATGCAGACCTTTCTAATATTCTGCACAGATCAGATTGGTGGAAGGGTTGCGCTGTATGTTAACGAGAGCATTGAGTCAAACGGGATAAAAGTTTTGTAGGAACCAAAATACACTGTAGAATCTCTATGGATAGAAATTCCATGGAGAAAATTTTTTTCTCTCAATGTGTAATTAAACTCTGGAATTCATTGCTGGAGAATGTAGTAAAAGATGTTAGTGTAGTTGGATTTAAAAGAGGTTTGTACGGGTTCCTGGAGGAAAAGTCCATAAAGCATTATTAAAGTGGACTGCAGAAATCCTGTTTACCCTTGAAATAAGCAGAATGAAATCTGTCTACCTTTTGGGATCCTGCCAGGTACTTGTAACCTGAATTGGCCACTGTTGGAAACAGGATACTGGGCTTGATGGACCTTGGTCTGACCCAGTATGGCATATCTTATTTTTCTTTTGGATGCTGGGCCTGATGTTCTGGTTTTCATAGGAAACCTCCCTAGCAGCTTCAGATTATTCCCAGTTTGAACATAGCATGAAGAATTCAAAAGGGACCTTGATAGAGAGAATTGTAAATCCACAAAGCAAATTTCCAGCCTTAAAAGAAAAATATTTATCTTGCACACAAAAATGAGTAAGGAATAAGATTAATGGGTGAATAAATAAGTTGAAAAAAGATTAAGAAACAGTTAGTGTTTTCGGGAAAATGCTGCTTGTAGCACCCCCTTCCTCCTTGCAGCTCGTGTTTTATGCATTTCATTATATTAGAATGGCTCTTTTGGTGACATTGACAGCATTCTGCTGGTAGCTCTGCCCTGATCAAATGTGTTTCTGCCTTATTCTGCACAGGATCAGCCTCTGTATGATGTGATACAGGAGTCTCTGCAGCGCCACGTGCAGGGGATACAGTTTCGAGAGAGGAATGCTGGGCCTCAGATAGACCGAAATATGAAAGATGAAGGTAACAAGGCTTGTGACAAAGTCTCCTCTTCCTGTTGTGTTCTTTCATGATGTGCTGTCTGAGAGTGTCTGTCTATGCTTGCAAAACCCTTCCTTTTGCATAATGGCAAGAAATATCATCACAGCCTCCCAGAGAAGTATCCATACAGCCCTCTGGTGCTTGACTTATTTGGCTACTGTGCTGTCAAGTCTGTTGATCTTAGCTGCATTGCTCTTCCTCATAGCTTTGTGCATATTTGTGGTTAGTATTACTTTTCCGTATTGTCTCACACTCTGGTTCCTCAGTATCCTTAATTCAGAGGAAAATGTATTCTGGCCAGCTCGGGATTTTACTGCCAAAAGTGATTGTGGGATTAGTGATTTTTAAGAATGGTTTAACTTGCCCATTAGAAGCACGAAGATTGGTTTTATTCTTTCCAACCCAGCAGATGTTGGAAGGAAATTGTACATAGAAAGAATGAGAATGTCTGTCTAAAGGATAGAATAATGTTCTGAAAATTTAATGGAATAGGACCAAATTTGGCTTAGAGGAAACCTCAATGGAAAGGCACATCAAATTTGCAAAATGGGCTAGATCGAAAAGGGGGTTACAGAAAAATAACTCTTCCCCTCCCTCCAAAAATAGATGGTTCAGTGCATTTCTATGGAAGAAGAAAATCCAGTTTATTTATTTATTTATTTATTTAAAGTCTCTTTTATACCGCGCTATTCAGCATCAGCGCGGTTTACAATAAACAGTGAACATACACATTTCCAATAGTACTTTGTGTTTACATATGAACAGGATATTCAACTTGGCTAACAGGGTAACTATGTACAACCACAATATATACAATATATACAATTTGTAGGCTGATCATGTGTTTGTATGGTTTTAGACAGTGGTGATTTGGGTGGTTTCGGCAAATGGTGCTGAGTTTCTATTGGTTTCAGGGTAATGTATGAGGAAGAGGTAGTGTTTCACGGCCTTCCTGAATTGGAATATGTCCGGGATTGATCTGATGTTGTGAGGGAGGTTATTCCAGATCACTGGTGCATAAAGTTTGAAAGTCCTGCTGGATGTTGACTTGGTGCATTGAGTTATAGATCTTGGGACTATCAAGGTGTTTTGAGCTACTGACCTTCTGTCTCTGTTGTGGGGTGTCATCTGGATTAGCTCAGTTAGTGAAGTTGACGAGAGACCTTTGGTGGCTTTGAAGGTGAGCAGCAAGGTCTTCAATGTAATTCTACCTTGAATCGGGAGCCAATGGAGTTGTTTCATTATAGGTGTGACATGGTCTTTCCTGGATGCTCCGTGCAGTACTCTTGCTGCGGTGTTCATTGCCATTTGCAGTGGGTTTAGGGTGGTTTGGGGGAGACCTTGAAGTATTGCATTTGCATAATCGAAATGCGGGATAATTAGTGCCTGATAGATAGTCCTGAAATCATCTGGCTCCAGCAGAGATCTTAGGTATCTAAGGGATCTAATTTTATGATATACTGCCCTTACAGTGTTACTTATATGAGCCTGCATATTTAGGTTCTGGTCTAGTGTGATGCCGAGGTATCTGATCGCTGATTTGGTCTGGAGGTCTGCTTCCTTCACTTTCAGTACTGTCGGGGCAGTGAAGTTACGGTTCCTTGTAATGATTAAATATTATGTGAGAGGGATTTTATAACTGTATTAGGAATAGACATTAACCTTTCTTGAGAACATGCACATGCATTACAAAATATTCATGAATAACAGACAGTGAAGATGTTAAGGAAAGGTTAGGCTCGCTTTAAGTTGTAGATCACTTTTACGTAGAGTAAAGTACAGGCTAGGCATGGATTACAGCATTCAGCTACTATATATGCATATATTTTTCAGGGGCCTTATGTCAAGAGAATATGCATCAAAAGAACTGTTTAAATCCCAAATTATTAATTAAACTGGATCAATGTGAACTAACTGTGAATGGCAACGCGTATTGTCACCTTGAGTCAATGGCACCCTGTTATCCTTTCAGATCTATTAACAGTGACATCTGGAGGGTAATTTCAAAATGACTTTTCAACAGCCTGTTTTACATGTGGAAAATACCTTTATAGAATTGTGCAGTTGTGTAAATATATGCACCAGCGCTGTGCTAGCCATTTCCGGGGCGGGAATTCCAATATGCCATACCAATAACTAACTTGTAAAATTCACTGTAACTGCTTCAAGGTTATATCAATAAAAATTTTCAAGCACTATTTTTTTTCAACCACTCAAGTTAAAGACACAATTATCTGTGTAGTACAAATACCAGCTGATATTCAATAGGAGTTATATGTTTGCTAGAAACTGGGAAATGTATAAATCTTCATTCATATATTATGCTGATAGTATTGCGTCATTTTAATTGTTAACTAGTTAGATACTGTTAGTATAATTATGGACAGCAGATAGTGGTGCTGTATGTCGGTATTAATTTAAGCACCAATGCCGGCGCTTAAGTTAACGCGGTGACCATGTCAGCTGAATATTGTCTGGATAATGTTTGATCAGAATTATTGGGTGATTTAGGGGTCTGGTCTAATGAGGGCTTAAGATCCAGCAGTTGAGATGAGGTGGGGAGGTGGAATGTTTTTTCAGCACCTGCTTTCGATTTCAGTTCAGTTCTCACTTTGCTCTGTGCTAGGTTTTAATGTGACTGCTGGAGTAGACCCCAATACTGGCTTCGTCTTTGGAGGAAACCGGTTTAACTGTGGTACGTGGATGGATAAAATGGGAGAGAGCGAGAGAGCCCGCAACCGAGGCATCCCATCCACTCCAAGGTATCAGACTCTAGCCATCTACTGTTTACCGAGCAGAAATCATGTTACAACAAATTGGTAATGCACATGAAAAAAAAATGGCATAAATAGAAATAAGCTGGAAGTGGAATAGTACTGATAGAAACAATTGAAGTACACCCAAAGCAAAGACGGCAGTAAGTTGGAGTGGAATAGCACAGCATAGTAGCACACCATATCAAACAGCAAGAGCTGCACAAATTCCGGGGATGCTCTACCAAAGCAGGCACTGGAGCAGACTTTCTTGAAAATTTTCTGTTGTGTGCTTGAATGTTTTGTTCTCATTTCTGTTTGTCGTAGCACCGGGGCTCCTCCTCTCAAATGCTTCAGTCCCTGACTTATTTAAAGGCCTGCAGCTGGTCCTACTGCAGCAGTAAGTGCCAGTAATCCTTGACAGGTTTTAATTGGAGTGGAGGAGTAGCCTAATGGTTAAAGCACTGGCTTGGGAACCCAGAGACCAGTGTTCAATTCCCACTAGCACTCCTTGTGGCTTTGGGCAAGAGACTTAACCCTCCATTGCCTCAGAGAAATCCAAGTTATCAATGTCCCTGTTTAATGTGCATTTCCAAGTTAAGCTACAGTGTAAACTGCTTTGACTAAAACGGTATATAAAACCTGTTAAATAAATCCCTCGGTGAGGTATGTTTTGAAGCCCTTTGATGGAAGCGACATTGAGCATGTTGAGTTGGTACCAAGTATACGGGTACCTCTCTTGTACTTTCCTCCAAACTTACCCCTTTTTGCTTTAATGGATTGATCTAAGGAAAATGTTTTGTGCCCGAGTACAATGCTAGTATAACTAGTATAAGCCCCGCAGCCTCTGGCACTGCAAATCCTGAAGTGTACAGTCTTTGGTAGACCGCCACCTAATCTTCAGGAGGCTTGTTGCTGCAGGGAAACTGCAGTCTGCAATGCGTTCTGCAAAACTGAAATCCCAGCACTGCACTAGCCACTCAGGAGAGCAAAAGGACTGTGTACCCCATTGTCTATAGGTTGATGCAGGCTGGTCATTTATGGCCACAAGGTGGAGTTAGGTAGCCACAGATGTAGTGGTAGGCAAGAATGGATGGAGTATTCCCATCTCCCCTTTCCCCCCAAAATGATAAATTGTATAAATAAGGTACAGTATAAAGGATGACGTTTGTCACTTATTTCAAGGGCAAGCTACTTAAACAGAAAAGCATTAAAGCAAAAAAAAAAATGTTTATTTTGTTTTCCATATCATCCTGCTAGACCAGTCCAGACAAGTGGGTTGTGTTCCCCTACCAGCAGATTGGTGGAGCCAAGAACCAATGAAAAGCCAAGGTTTCAATGACATCACTCTCTTGCCTCTAGTCACCTCAGCCACCAGAGGTCCCTTCAGTATTTCCTTGTCTCCAGCAGATAGTGGATGGATTTTCTCCTCTCTGAAGAAAATTCAGAGGATTTGAGAGGAAGAGATTAATTTAAAACACTCATGAATGACTGCCTGCGGGTTGATCTCTCACTAGAGCGCAACGTGGGAGGCTCCACTAGACTGCGGTCTTTTCGGAAGCCATAGGAGGAGGGAAAATTGGTTCAGCTCCATGCTCTTACCCTGGATAAAAGCCTGTTGAGCAGCCAGAAATTAGAAGGATCTGGAAGAGTAGGGCTGTCTCACACAACCTCAACACCCCTTACCCCCTCCTCTGTCCCCCCTCTTCTCTCACGAAGATTACAGAAGGCTCTCCGAGGTAACTGCCTGCCAGCCACTTTACACGCAGTGCTGCAAAGCCAGTAAAACAATTCCAGGGGAGTAGAGTAGATTGGCCACTGTTGGAAACAGGATACTGGGCTTGATGGACCTTGGTCTGACCCAGTATGGCATATCTTATGTTCTTATGAACCCAGCATGAATACTCTACCTGGAGCTCTCAGTGAGTGAGTACCAAGGCTTGACCTTGTCATTGTCCTTGTTGGGGGCTCCTGATTCTGTCTGTGAGGGACACAATTTGGGGTAAACCGCTGGTGACCATTGGTGCTGTGTGGGGTTTCCCACCATTTTCTGCACACGGTAGTAGCGTTTTCTCTATTGTGCTCTTGGCGGTCACACAGTCCTTACACGTATTCTGCCAAAATGGCTCTAGCGTGCCTTCCTACCCTAGCACCTGTAAAACATGGTGTATTAAAAGCACAGCTAATGAGCAACCTTCTGGTGACCGCAGCCTTAGTGCATGCTGTTGTGACCCTTGCTTTATGTCTTCCAGGTGACGCTGTTTGACCTGTGACTAGCATGGTGCCTCATCTTCAGCTTCTGAATTCTACTTCTGAGTTATCTCTGGAGGGCCTACTCCCCCTTTCTTAGCTAGAGGATGCTGTTAGCCCAACCTTGCTTTCCTCTGGGCAGAAAGTGGCAGATGGCGCTATGGGTAAGGATATTCAGCCGGCTGGAGGATCCTGTGTCTGTGCTGTGAGCCTCTCCCTATCCTCTAAGGGATCGACGGTGACTATGCGCCCATGTAGGGGGGGTCATTTTCAAGAAGAGCTTCCGGAGTCTGGATTGTCATTGCCAGAATTCTTTCCCTTTGCAGCAGGCCTAGTCATTCCGGTGTGGACATGCAGACCCTACAGTCTTTTGTTTCCCCCCATGCGCAATCTCATGGAGGCAGGCAGAGAGTTGAAGCCTTCTTTGATTAATTACAAAGCATCCATGGCAGGGGTGCTCCCCCTCCCCCTGCCCCGGAGATAGGGGTTAGCTGTAGATTGGATTGAGATGTCTGATGTTGATGATGAAGTACTCTCGCCTTCAGAGGTTGTGAGCAAGCCGAGGTTATTTGCCTGTTCCCGGAGTAGGAACTGGAGGTATTGATCCCAGGATCTTATCCACTTCAAGCTTGGCAGAGGCTCCAATCACGGAGCAGGAACTGAAGAGGCATCTGCTCCTGCAAAGGATTCGGAAATACACTATTCTCTTTCCAGAGATGCTAAAGGGTCTGTTCTGGCTGGAGTGGGATTCCCCAACTCCCTGCCTAAGGGACTAAGGGTGTATATGAAGATACACTCTGTGCTGGAGAGGGAGTGCGTTGTGAGGTTGATATTTCCAAGGTGGATACGCAGGTCATGGCAGTTACCAGATGGACCACCATTCCTGCAGAAAGTGGATTGGCCTTAAAGGATACTCTGGACCAAAAGGTGGTTTCCTGTTTAAGAACCAGTTTGCTGTGGCGGCTGCTATTCTTCAGTTGCGATATGTGCAGGTCTGACGTTTGGAGCCCTGCCCCAGTGGATTCAGTCTCTTCCAAATGTTTCTACTCCTCTTTTGGAGTCAGCCCTGGTTGGTCCACCTGGCTTTTAAGGGAAAGCTTATTTTGTAGCCGATTTGGAGAAGCTGATGAAGGACCTGAGCGAGACAAAATCTTACCTCATTCTGGAAAACAGATCCAAGGGCTTGTGAAGTAAGCTGGTGCCCCTTTCTCATCAGCCTCCACCCGTCAACCGAGGGCATGCTGGCTGGATCTCCAGAGGTGTTGGGACTGTTGTCATTACTAACTTGAAAAGAAAAACACAAAAACCTTTCTTCCCCTCTGCTTCTTGGCTTCAAGCTTTTTCTCAGTCCTTTCATGGAGTTCCCAGGGATTCTGTCCCACCCAGAGGAGGACCTGCCCAGGCTGCACAATAAAGGTTTGAGAGCCCTTTCCCTGGTTCCTCCTGTTGGAGGCAGACTTTGCCTTTTCTTTCAGGAATGGGCCCAGGTTTCCAAGGATCACTGGGTGCTAGACCCCATTCAGTTTGGCTATGTCCTGGGATGCAAGAAGCCAAATAGGGATGCCTCATCTCCCCTTGAGGGTCTGCAGTCGAAAGTGCCACTGTGCTTGACCACCTTGGACAACTTGCTGCACCTAAAGGCTGTTTCCATCCCACCAGATGAACGTGGCAAGGGCAGACACTCCATCTATTTTGTGGTGCCCAAAAAAAGGACTTTTCCTTCTGGCTCATTCTGGACCTCAAGGCAGTCAATGAGCACTTGCGTGTCCTGCACTTTCGGATGGAAACCTTGCACTCCCATGATTTAAGCAGTGCTCCGAGGAGAGTTTTTGACTTCTCTGGATCTGGCCGAGGAATATTTTCATATTCTGATCCAGACGGATCAGCAAAGTATCTGGGTTTTGCCTTGCTTGACTGTCACTATCAGCTTGCTGCCCTCCCTGTCAGGCTATCCACCACCCTGAGGATGTTCTCCAAGGTCATGGTGGTAGCAACTGCAGGATCTTTGTCCATCCCTATCGTTTATTGTTTATTAAAAACATATTATGCCACCCATCACAAAAGCATCTGAGCAGTTTACAAACATATCAAAGGCTGCTGGAAAGAGAAAAGAACGCCAATTCAAATGGACAGGAAAGGAAAGAATAGAGGTAAAGAATAGAGGGGGGATAAAGGATCAGAGCAAGTGAAGGAGTAGGCTGGTAAGTGCGCTTCAGTGTGGGTGGGGGAAAGGGGGACAGTGGAAGGGGGAAGGTTGAAGGCAGAGCAGAAAAGGTGGGTTTTTAATTTGGCCTTAAAGGTTTTGAGTGAAGATTCCAGGTGGAGGACTGTGGGGAGCGAGTTCCAGAGACGAAGGCCGAGGAAATAGAAGGCAGAGGAACGGGTGGATTCCAGATGGGCCTGGGAAGGGGAAGGGAGAGACATGCGATTTACGTGAAAGGAACGGAGAGGACGGTGGGAGGAGTGAAGGCGGACCACATCAGCGAGATAAATGGGGATATCAGTGTGGACTGATCTATGAACAAAAATGAGAAACTTGAATTGAATCCGGTCGGGTACGGGGAACCAGTGCAGGCGGATAAGAAGAGGGGTGATGTGGTCGAAGCGGGAGGCGTGGCTAAGAAGGCGGGAGGTGGTGTTTTGGACAACTGGCTCATCTGGGCTGATTCCCTTTCAGAGACTCCTTGAATGGTATCCTTTTTGGAAAGCCTCAGCTGGGTGATAAATCGGGGGAAGAGCCAACTGTTGCCTTCCCAGTCCCTGGAGTTTCTGGGACCATGTTTTGGCACTCGAGTGGGCAGAGTTTTCCTGCAAGACTCAAAGTCAAAAACTGATGGATTGCCTGGCACTGTTCAGTGTGCAAAGGGCTCCTAGAGTCTGGGATTATTTATTTATTTATTTATTATTTATTTATTTAATTTTATTTATATACCGCGCTATTTGTCATCAGTGCGGTTTACATTGAAACAATATAACAATTGGTCATTATCTTCAGCTCCTCAGATTGATGGCAGTGACCGTAGAAATGGTGCCATGGGCACATCCTCACATGCGACCACTCCAGAGGTTCTTGCTATCTCAATGGTCCCTGAACTCTCAGGAGTTCGAGAACAGGCTCTCACTCCCATTGATGGTGAAGCTCAGCCTGCAGTGGTGGCAGGGTCCTGTCATCTTAGGAAGGGTGTGCCACTGGACAATTTCTCCTGGATCCTCTGATGATGAATGCCAGTCTCTCAAGCTGCTGAGCCCATTGCCAAGATCATACTGCCCAGGGCCATTGGAACTGCAGGGAAGCAGCATGGTCCATCAACCACCTCTAGGCGAGGGCAATCAGGCTGACTCTTCTGCGTTTCCAGCCCCTGCTCAAGGGCCGGGTGGTTCAAGTTTTTTCAGATAACGCCATGGCAGTGGCTTATGTCAATCGGTAAGGCAGCATGAAGAGTGCCGAGGTAGCTCTGGAGATGACTCCTGTTTTTCTGGGCAGAGAAGAACCCCCTAGCCTTCTCAGCTCAGCATATTGCCAGATGGACAATGTGGAAGTGGACTTCTTCAGCCATCACTGTCTGGATCCTGGAGAGTGGGAGTTGAGTCAGGAGGTGTTTCAGCTGATGCTGCGCCGCTGGAGTTTCCCCAAAATAGATCTGATGGCAACTCATCAATGCAAACATTTGCTGCTTGTTTAGTTGCTGCATGGCGATGGAGTCCAAGGATGTCGACACCCTGACCCAGACTTGACGGAGTCAGCACCTGCTGTATGTGCTTCCTTCGTGGCCCTTGGTGGTGCTTGTATTTCAGCATGTAAAATGCCACCTGGGCAGGATTGTTCTGGTGGTGCCAGATTGGCTGAGGAGAACGTGGTTAGGAGACCTGATGCAGCTCCTGCAGGTGCTTCCTTTTTGGTTGCCTCCATCTTGGGGTCTGTTACAGTAGGGACTGATCATCCTGGAGGACCCGGTTCACTTCTTACTTATAGCTTGGCTCTTGGAAGGAGTAAGCTAGCCTGTAAGGGCTACTTGCCAGCGGTGGTCTCTGCTTGAAACCCGGAGGAGGTCTACCAAGCTAGCATATGTATGGATGTGGTACCTCTTTGAGCAATAGTACAGCACTCGGCAGTTCGTTCCTGAGACCACCAAGGTGCCATCTCTGGCCTTCTTACAGGACAGCCTGGAGAAGGGCCCTCCTTTAGTTCCCTGAAAGTTCAGGTGGCAGCTTTGGCCTATTTCTGAGGTCTGGTGGCTGGTAAGTCTCTAGCTTTGCACCTGGACATCTCGCACTTTCTCCAGGGGGTTCAACATCTATGTCCTCCCCTCCGGTCTGTGATCTCTTCCTGTGATGGGTGTCTCATGATCAGGGTCCTGATGGTGATGCTGTTTGAGCACGCTGCTTTCAAGGATTTGACGCTCAAGACAGTCTTCTTGATTGTGATTTGTGCTGCAAGGCAGATTTCCAAGCTGCAGGCTCTGTCTTGTCAAGATTCTTATCTGTCGTTTCTAAGGAGGCCATTTTCAGTCAGCCTGTGCCTTCCTGCTTGCCTAGGTTGGTATCCCCCCATCATGTGAACCAGATGGTTTGCCAGCCCCCCTCTTCTAAGGAGCAGTGTCAAAGGAAGGATAAAGATCTTCGCCTTGTGGATGTATCTGGAGGGTGTTTATCTGATACAGGTTACAAATCCCATTCGTAAGTCTGACCATCTTTTATTAATGTTTGCTGGCCTGCACAAGGATGATACAGTTGCCAAGTCTGCTTTAGGGCCCTAAATTAGGGGGGCTATTGCCTCAACATATCTGTTGCAGACCCAACCAGTTCTGGAGTGTTTGCATGCCCGTTCTACCCATGCACAAGCATCCTTGTGAGCGAAGCAGAACTTGGGAGCCTCTGCAGACATTTGTTGGGCAACAACGTGGGCATCACTTTCCACTTTTATCAAGCATTACTGTTTGCATGTGCACGTATAGGCGGACACCTCCTTTGGATCTGGGGTTTTACAAGCGTCTTCTTCCCACCCAGTGGAATTCTAGCTTTGGCACATCCTACTTGTCTGGACTGGACTAGCAGGACAATATGGAAGGTGACATTTTACTTACCTGTTAATATCCTTTTCGTAGGTCCTGCTAGACCAGTCCAGGGCCCACTTTTTTCTGCTGTGGTTACCTTGTGTCTGCTATGATTTTTATACTTTGCTGTGCAGGTTTATCTTCTATGGACAGCCTTCTGTTATGCTTTCCTGTACATAGTTCTCGACTGTTGCTTGTTCCTTGTTGCTCACGATTGAGGTTATGTGAGGCTTGCCATGTTTATCCCATATGCTTTAGGATGAATACTGAAAGGACCTCTGTTGGCTGAGGCGAATAGAGGCATGGGAGTGATGTAATTGAAACCTGTGATTTTCATTGGTTCTTTGTCTCCACCAATCTGCAAGCAGGGGCGGCCAAGGAGGGTGCGGGGCCATGTGCGGAGACTCATTGTGGGTCCTCATTTGCATAATTTTTTTCCATAATGTTAACATGCACTAACGTTTAGCAAATGTGCCCCTTAATGAGTGTCTGGATAAAGAAAGACTACCAGATTTCTAAATTACTGTACTCCAGTACCAACTCCAGGCACATTAGGAAGTACTATAAACACTGCCGGTTTAGAACCCATAGCAAACCCACCGTATCATAACAGCACTACCAAGACTCACAAAGCACCAAACCCTACCTATGAAAAAGGCAACACTGCAAATATTAAACCAATACATCTCAGAGAATACCAATACATCTCAATGGGGGAAAGAGAACAAATGGGACTGTCAAATAGAAACTACATGAACAGAATACCTCAGCTTTGTTACACTTGCAGAACATAGACCATCACCACACAAAGAACAAGGGATCACAATTTAGAAATAGGAAGATAATAATTAATTTGGGAGCCCCAAAAGCCAAACGTGAAATGTACAATAACACTGGAGAAATAAAACTATAAATTAATTTCCTCTTGCTAAACAAAAACGCAAAGATGTTAGCGATGCACATTTCCCAGAGCTGCCATATTCCAGTTAATAAATTAAACATAAAAAAGTATGTTTCTACCTTTTGTTGTTTGTGCATTTTATTTTTCAGTTGCAATTGCTCCAGTCACTTTCTTCTTCTTTTTTCATGTCTTTTGCTAAGTCTCCATTGTCTGCTGTCTGTTTGTCCTTTCTTCTCTCTTCTAGTTTTTTTTTATTTTCTTTCTACATCTGCTTTAACATATTGATCTTTCCCCTTTTGCTCTTTCCTCCATTTCTTTCTTTATTCCTTTTTCATCCACTCAAATTTCACCTTTCCATCCTCAATCCCCACGTGCTCTCCCAGTACCTGGCCAATTGTAGATTTTTCTTCCCTTCCACACAAAATATCTTTTCCCCTCTCCACTGTCACTCATTCAGCCCTATCCCCTTCTAGTCCTCCCCCAACATCATCTCCCTTCTAGTTCCAGCCCCACCCAACATCTGCTCCCTTCTAGTCCCCCCACATCCCCATTGCCCTACATCAGCCCAGTTCCAGTCCTAGCCCCTCCCCATCAGCCCATTCCCCCCCATCAGCCCATTTCCAGTCCTAGCCCCTCCACATCAGCCCATTTACAGTCCTAGCCCCCCCAACAGTCATTTCCAGTCCTATCCTAGCCCCCTGCCCCCGAAGAGCCTGTCCGAGCTGCTTCAGAGGGAGCCAGGGAGGCCCGAAACCCTGGCGCACCTTTGCACAGCGCTGGAGTGAAGAGCAGCATGTTCCTTCTCTCCAGCAGCTGTGTTCTCGTGAAGCACACTAAGTGCAGGAAACAGGAAATCCGGTTAACCTTTCCCGGCACTTAGCGCGCTTCACGAGAACACAGCTGCTGGAGTGAAGGAACACGCCGCTTTTCACACCAGTGCTGTGCAGAAGTGAGCTGGGGTCTCGGGCCTCCCCAACTCTGAAGCCAGCCCTGCAAACCGAGCAGAATGAATTTAGTGCAGGGCCCTGGGCAAACAACATTCTCACACAATGGATGGGCCGGCCCTGTCTGCAGGTAGGGGAACACAATCCACTTGTCTGGACTGGTCTAGCAGGACTCAAGGAAAGACATTAACCTTTTTATTCATTTTCTTTGCTTTCTGGAAAAAAATAATTATTTGTCTCTGCTAAGCTGAACAGACTGCCAAAAGGCAGTATTTGTGTTCACTGAAAATGACTTTTGAAGCTTTGCATTTCAAGCCAGTGTTGGAGTAGTTACCTAGTCACATAAGAGACAATTCCATGTTTGGAGACCTTTACTCAGATACATTTGTGGAGTCTGTGCCCAAAGAGGCCTGTGACTCCTCACTCTCCAGGGCACTGCACAGTACCACAGTTGACTTCTCTAACATAGCATCTCAGCCTTTGTATGCACACGTGCCAAGCTCCAAAGCCTGGAAAACTCTGACTTCAGCCTGCTTGGTCACAGCGCAAGGAGTCACCACTGAGGCATGCAGCTCCACCAGCTTTTAATTTTCATCACCCTATTTTGCCTAACCATAACAAGTTTATTTGAAATAAACCACCACACATTAAGACATTAGAGAAAAGTGAGAAAATTCAGATTTTTATTCATTGTCAACCATGCAAGACCAGTCCAGACAAATGGGTTATATCCCCCTGCCAGAAGATGGAGACAGAGAGCAGGTATAAATTTTAGAGCATATTTTATGTTTGCAAATTGCAACTCTACCCCAGAGCATGCCTACATGTGAGGTGCGTAAACATACATTCTCTTGTCACTGCTTATACTTTTATATGTGTAAACCCCTAGGGAAATTTTATAAAAGCCCTTTTATAGGTATAAAAATGCCATTACATGCAGAAAATCCTTTATAAAATTACCTTCTAAAAATGTCTATTGTATCTTCTCTCTCCCACCTTTTCTTCCATGGTATACATATTAAGATCTTAAATCATATGGGAACAGACTTAATGATAAAAGACAACCGACTATTTTAGCAGCATCCCTCTGGACTGCACTCTATCCTGTTTATATCCTTTTGAAGGTGCAAGCTCTAGAACTGTACACAGTACTCCGAATGAGATCTCACTAGAGACTTTTATACAGAGACACTGTCACCTCATTTTTCTGCTGACCATTTCTCCCCTATACACCCAAGTATCCTCCTTGCTTTTGCCATTACCTTTTCTAGCTGCTTGGCCATCTTAAAATCATCAAATATGATCACCTCCGGGTCTCGTTTTTCTTTTGTGCACAGAAGTACTTCACCCCCTAGAGGGGGCACTTTTATAAGGAGGTGCCTAGTTTTAGGTGTTAATAACATGAGTAAACATCAGCGTGTTAACCATTTACGCATGTAACTTGCCACTTACATGCCTTTTATAAATGGCTTATTAGAAAATATGGATTAGCGTATAAGTAGCCATGTTTGCATGGTGTGTGTTTTCACTGTAGGCCAGCACATGGGTGGAGTTTGGTGCTTTCTCTGCCACTTACACTAGTATTTTATAAAGTCAAGTATGTGCGTGCTTCATAAAATAGGCATGTGGAAATGTGCATTAACTAGGCACAACCTTATAAAATTACCCTCACTCTATATCCCCTTGGGTTAAAAATTAGCTGCCAAGTTCTAGACTTTTCTTCAAGCTTTGCGAGTTCCCTTCTTTTGTTGTCCACATCTTATTGGTTATCTACCCTGTTCCGGATTTTTGTATCATTCACAATGAGGCAACCTTTCCTGACAGCCCTTTTGTAAACTCTCTTACATGAATGTTGAAACAAACTGGACCAAGGACTGATTCCTATGGCACATCAGCAGTAATGCCTCTATCCTCGAAGTGAACTCCATTTATTACTACCCTTTGTCACCTCCCACGCAACTACTGTAGTTTCTAGTCCCGTCATTTACTTTAGGACTGATACCAGTGGTGCTCAGTTTTGTAGTCACCTGTGTGGAACCATGTTACAAGCCATGCTGAATCTAAGTACACCATATCTAGTGCTGATCTAATGTTCTGGTCACCCAGTGGAAGAAATGATCAGAATCATCTGATGAGATCTACCTCCGGTAAAACCATGCTATACTGGACTTGTAATCCACTGAATCCCAGAACTGCACTATCCTCAGTCTTAGCAACATTTCCATTAACTTACCATTGAGTTCAGATTAACTGGCCTGAAGTTCCTATCATCTTCCTTCCTTTCTTCTGCTTTTATGTAGAGGAGCCACATCTGCCCTTTTCCAGTCCCCTTTTCCAGCCATTCCTTCGGTCTTGTCCTTCCCGCAGCGAAGACTGGGGTGAAGGCAAAACCACAACTCTCACAGAGGACAGAAACTGGCTCTAGTTTGCTACAAGGGGCGCAGTCATGAAAGCACCTTTGCTATTCTCTGAGATGAAGTACTTTCCTCCAAGGAGTCAAAGCTCTGCTTGGCAACTCAACTTAAGCCTGAGAGCTTTGTCTTCTGTTCCCCCCAGGTCTCTTTAAATAATGGAGCTTGTTTACAAAGCCGCGGTAGCGGTTTCCGATCATTATCGGAGCCGCGGCCCCATTGATTTCATTGATTTCAATGGGGCCGCGGCTCCGATAACGATCAGAAACTGCTACTGTGGCTTTGTAAACAAGCCCCAATGTTACTGAAGTCAGTCTCATTGGATTTTGGTGAAAGAGTATCTCTGTGCCCCGTACTCTTCCCCTTTTAAGCATGTTGTTGCGGTTCTGTTGGAATGGGTCTTTTTCAGATCTGACAGTAAGGAAGTAGGACAGTGTAAGCCAGCGTAGGAATGATCATTCTCAGTTTGGTTGTAAGTCACCTTTGAGATGCTTTTAGGGCCCAATTCCTTCTGAATTCCTAATACGTCTTTGGTCTATTTATTTATTTATTTTATTTATTTAGACAGTTTTTGTATACCGCCTTATCCTTCAATCAAAGCGGTCACAACACAATTGGGGGATACATTTAACATGCGGGGATATGAGACACATACACTAATACTTACAGGGAACATGGGCTATGGAGGGTTAAGTGGCTTGCCCAAGACCACAAAGAGCATCTGTGGGACTAGAAACCCCAGTCCTTCCGGCCCAAGGTTGCTGTCCTCTAGTGGGATTTGAACCCCCGGCCTGAAGTACCTTGCCCCAACCACTAGGCTACTCCTCCCATATTATTGATATGCAGTCTCTGAGTCATCTCTTTTAGGAGGGGTCATGTAGATGATCTCATTGGACCACACCAGCACGTTTTTGCAGGTCCCAGAAGGCCAGCAAGTCCACTCAAGGGCATGGGGAGTCCTTGTAGGTAGAGTCACAATTTGTTTTTACAGAGGACCGAGGTAGGGCAACCATTTCACCCTTACTCTAAGCCCCTCTTCATGGGTGTACAGGGCAGAAGGATTACACCTTGGATGTAGGAGTTCCACGATCTATCATAGTTTCCTCCTGCTTGGTCTGGATGGAGCTTAGGTATATCCCACTCATCTGGAGTAGTCTGGCATGGACAGTATAGAAAGTGAGATTTATGTTTATCTATTTAATTTCCTTTCCTTTAGTCCTGCCAGTCCAATCCAGAACCCACCCAGGGAAACTGTGGTGATGAAGAGATCTTGAGTTTGACAAATTCAGTAAATTAACAGTGGGTACATTCTTGTCCTTTCTGAAGGTAGATGGGCTAGTCATGGTCTCGGTGTAGGGTATTATCTCATTCCTGGATTAGTGACCACGGAGTGAAGTTTTTGACTGCATCACGTTGATTTTAGTAGTGAACTGGAAATCAGAACATAACTATTGATTTTGGTTGTATTAGTTTTGACATATGATATTGAAGTGCTGAAGGCTGCACCAGACTCTCCTGTAAGGGGAGTGAAGCCAGCTCTCAGCCTTTTATTCCCCAGTTTCCATCTGCTGGTAGGGAACATAGCTCACTTATCTGGACTGGTGTATGACTAAAGGAAAGAAAACTTTAAAGATCAGTTTAAATTTCACCTTTTGCTTTCCATTTTTTTATATTTTCGTCTGAACAAGGAGCCAGGCTTGTTTTTATTGAGTCTTGTGGGGGGGTTTTCCTTCAGATTGCATGTTATCATGCCCTACATTTTTGAAGTAATGTTGAAAAGTGTGTTATCCTAATGTTTTTGTTGTTGTTGTTTTGTTTAGGGATGGTTCTGCAGTGGAAATAGTTGGTCTAAGTAAATCTACTGTTCGCTGGCTAAGTGAACTGAATAAGAAAAAATTATTCCCTTATCAAGGAGTGACCATAAAAAGAGATGGTAAGTAATGTCTGCTCATACTAACAAGAAATGCAGTCAAAGATAAGAAAATGTGGCAGTAAGATACAGAAATATTCTCAGTTGTCTTGGGTGCAACTGGTTTAATCAAAAAGAATTTCCAGGCACACCTTGATAATTGTCTTTATATGTTACATCCACTGAGCACCAGAAGGAAGCTCTCTTTGGCACACTGCAAGTATTAAGGTAAGTACTAGCAGTAAACTTGAAAGACCAAAATCATACCCAACATACACTGTCCTAGGAGTGATGTTTATTACTGTCATGGTATGCACAAAAATAACAAAAACTCAAAAAAACTCTTAGATTAACCAAATTTACCTACAAAATCAACCTCAGTCCAAATTAACACTAATTATAAACGAACACACTCCCACCATTAATCATTATATCAAAACCCTAATTTGGACTGAGGTTGATTTTGTAGAAATTTTGGTTAATCTAAGGGGTTTTTGATATTGTTTCCTTTAGGGCAGTGTGATTTTGGTTAATCAGTGATGCACAAAATTAACCCATTTAGAAATGCTTTCCCCTAGAAAATATGTCACCTTCTCCTCCTCCTCCTCAGCCTCTCACAATTCAGGGTGATAGTCATCCATGATTATTCTAGCAGTGATTCCAGGGCTGGTAGAAGAAGTTGTCACAATTTGGGCCTTTGTTTGCAGTGCTCTTCAAAGAGAGGCCGTTATAGTTGGTGATTCGATCATTAGGCAGGTAGATAGCTGGGTGGCTGGCGGACGTGAGGATCACTTGGTAACATGCCGGCCTGGTGCTAAGGTAGCGGACCTCACATACCACCTAGACAAGGTCTTAGATACTGCTGGGGAGGAGTCTGCTGTTTTGGTACATGTTGGTACCAATGACATAGGAAAATGTGATAGGGAGGTTCTGGAGGCTAAATTTAGGCTTTTAGGTAGGAAGTTGAAATCCAGAACTTCCAGGGAAGCATTCTCTGAAATGCTTCCCGTTCCATGTGCAGGACCAAAAAGGCAGGCAGAACTCCGGAGTCTCAATGCGTGGATGAGACAATGGTGCAAGGAAGAGGGTTTTTGATTTGTTAGGAAATGGGGAACATTCTGGGGAAAGGAGGGGCTCTTCCGAAGGGATGGGCTTCACCTTAACCGGAATGGAATCAGGCTATTGGCATTAACCTTTAAAAAGGAGATAGAGCAGCTTTTAAACTAGATAATAGGGGAAAGCCGACAGTCGTCCAAGAACACATGGTTCGGAACAATGTGTCCTTGAAGGATACCATCAAAAAAATGAAGTTACTTTATACTTTATTTGTGAGGCTTGATATACCGCCCATGCCGGAGCGTCAGGGTGGTGTACAATAAAAAATATATATTGACTACTGAAACATAAAGCCAGAAAGGAATGCCATCAGCAAATAGGACAGGGATAGGAAAAGCAGAACGAAACAGAGGACAGGGTCAGGGCCAGAGGTTGAGCTTTGTTTAGACAAAAGACAAAAGAGAGGGGAAGCAGTGGAGTGACCTAATTGTAAGGGTACCACATTATGAAGGGTGGGGGGCACAGCTAGGGGAAGCAAGGCCATCGGCAGGAACAGGGAGATCGTAGGCCTGGCAAAAAAGGTGTGTCTTAAGAAGGGCTTTGAAATGAGGGAAAGATAGTTCGGTGCGAAGGGAGTGCGGGAGCAAGTTCCATAGAGCGGGGCTTAGGAAGAAAAATGCGGAGTGACGGGTGAGTTTGAGGTGGGCCTGAGAAGGGGAGGGGAGGAAGAGATGGTTGCCATGTGCAGAACGAAGGAGACGTGGGGCCGGTTGGCGGTGAATAATATCAGCCAGGTACTGTGGGGTGCTGGTGTGCAGAACCCTATGTGTGATAACGAGGAGTTTGTAAATGAATCTTACCTTGACCCGAAGCCAGTGAAGGGAGAAAAGGCAGGGAGTGACATGGGAACGAGTGATAAGGCGAGCGGCTGTGTTTTGGACTAACTGGAGGCTGCGAAGCTGACAATAGGGGAGACCTGCGAAAATAGCATTGCAATAATCTAAGTGGGTGATCACAAGCGACAGGATGAGGGTGGTAACAGAAGAAGTAGGGAGAAACGACCGAATAGCCTTGATCCGACGAAGGTGAAAAAAGAAGTACGTACCACTGAAGAGATATATTGGTGAAAAGAGAGGGAGGAGTCCAAGGTGATACCAGATACCGAAGAGTTGGAACCAGGGGGATGGGGCAAGTGGACATAACAGGTGATAGATCAGGAGAGGAGACACCGAAGGAGAACCAAATAGTGGAAGATTTATTGGGATTGACATGAAGAAAATTTTGGTCGAACCAGGAAGCAACTGAGGCAAGACAGGAGTTGAGTGGGGCGAGTTCAGGAAAGGAGGAAGAGGTATGGTGAACTAGGAGAATGTCATCGACGTAGATATAGCCAGAAATGCCAGTTTGTTGAATAAGCAGGGCAAGGGGAGCAAGAAAGATGTTAAAGAGTAGGGGGGCAAGGATAGAGCCCTGGGGGATGCCGCAAAGTAGGGGGAGCGAGGGTGAAGCATTGGAGCCTGCGTGGACAGCAAAAGAGCGAGAAGAGAGGAAAGATAGAAACCACTGCAAAACTGTGCCGCGAATGCCTAAATCGGACAGACGTGCGAGAAGAGTGCGGTGATCAACAACATCGAAGGCAGAAGAAAGATCTAGGGAAACAGCGAGAGAAAGATCACCATGATCGTGAGTGTGGTGAAGTTCCAAAAGCAGTGCTACGAGGATAGTTTCGGTGCTTTGGCCGACTCGAAATCCCGATTGGCGTGGGTGGAGTGAAAAGGTGGAGTCGAGTTGGGTAGCGAGTTGTGAGAAAACAAGCTTGTCAAGGATTTTTGAGAGAAATGGAAGGTTAACGACTGGCCGCCAGTTGGCGGGAACGACTGGCCGCCAGTTGGCGGGAACGGCAGGATCAAGAATAGGTTTTTTTAGTAGAGGGCGAACTATGGCATGTTTCCAACTGGCAGGGAAGCGACAGAAGGTGAGGCTGGAATTAACAATAGAAAGGACATATGGGATGAGTGTGAGTGAAGGGCACATCAGCAGAGAGGTTCCATTAAATACAAAGGTAGCCCAAATGCCCTTGAGTACAGAGCAGACAGAACTTAAAGATTCCAAATTACTCCTGCCTACTGATAACCAGATTAATATGAATAAAATACAGTCTCTAAAATTCTTGTATGCAAATGCTAGAAGTCTAAAAAATAAGATGGGGGAGTTAGAATATATAGCACTAAATGAGAAGTTAGATATGATTGGTTTCTCAGAGACATGGTGGAAGGAGGACAGCAGTGGGACACTGTGATACCTGGGTACAAACTATATCGTAATGACAGAGCTGATCAAATTAGTGGAGGGGTTACGCTCTTTGTTAGAGAGGACATTGAGTCACAAAGGATTAAAGTTCTACAGGAAACAAAATTGGCTGTAGAATCTCTATGGATTGAAATTCCATGTAAAAAGGGGAAGGCGATGGCAGTGGGGGTGTGCTAGCGACTGCCTGGCCAGAATGAACACATGGATGATGAAATGCTCAAAGAAATCAGGGAAGCTAACAAAAGTTACAGAATGGTAATAATAAAGGTTGATTTCAATTACCCCGGTATTGACTGGGTCAGTGTCACGGCAGGACATACTAGGGAGATAAAGTTTCTACTGTAGATGAAATAAATGACTGCTTCTTGGAGCAGCTGGTTCATGAACCGACCAGAGGGGAAGCCATGTTGGCCTTAGTCCTTAATGGAACACCAGATCTGGTGCAAGATTATATGAATGTTGGGGCCACTTGGCAATAGTAATGATAGTATGATCGTATTTGATTTAATTAGTGGAGGAGGAATGGTAAGGAAATCCACATTACTACCTTTAAACTTTCGAAAGGGAGACGATGATAATAATGAGGAAAATAGTTAAGAAAAACTAAAAAGAGCAGTTGCAAAGGTTAAAGACTTATATCAAGCTTGGGTGTTGTTTAAAAATACTATCTTGGAAGCTCAGACCAGCTGTACTCCACGGTTTAAGAAAAATGGAAGGAAGTCCAAAAACTGCCAGCATGGTTTAACACTAGAAGCTCCAAAGTGCGTCAATTGACGCAAATGCATCTTCGAAGTTGTTTACCAGTGCCACTGCTAGAACCATGCCAGTCATGTTTCATGACTTTGTTAGTAAGGTCAAGATGTTCAAGTATGTGCATCGAAAATTAATGACAGATTCACCACCTAGCGGGAAAATGAATTTATACCTAGAAGCCCCAAAGTACATCAATTGACGCACTCAATTGTCTTGGATGCGTCAATTGACATACTTTGGGGCTTCTAGGTATAAATTCATGTTCCCACTAGGTGGCGCATCTCAATCACTGTTTATAGTTTTATTCTGACATTACAAACAAAACACATGATGACTTCACAAATAAGTAACTTCACATTAATTCACATCTGTATTTCATGCTAAATGCAGTTGTCGTGATGATGCGTCAATTGACGCACTTTGGGGTTTCTAGGTAAAATTCCTTTTAGGGCTTCTAGTGTTAAAAGATGAGGTCAGAGAGGCTGTTGCCAAAAAAGCATCTTTCAGGAAATGGAAAAAAGAGCCAAATGACGAAAACTGGAAACAGCACAAGCAATGGCAAGTTAAATGCAAGGCATTGATAAAGCAGGCAAAGAGAGAATTTGAGAAGACACCTGCCATGGAAACAAAAATGCATAATAAAGACTTTTTCAAGTACATTCGTAGCAAAAAAAACTGTGAGAGAGTCAGTTGGACCATTAAATGATAAAGGAGTAAAAGGGGCAATAAGAGGGGACAAGGCTATAGCTGAGAGACTGAATGAATTCTTTACTGAGGAAGATGTAGGGATGTTACCCATGACTGAAATGGTATTTAAAGGTGATGCCGCAGAAGAATTGAAAGAAATATCGCTACACCGGGAAGATGTATTACAACTATTTTATAAACTGAAGAGTAGCAAATCACCTGGACTGGATGGTATACATCCAAGGGTGTTTAAAGAACTGAAATATGAGATTGCAGACCTACTATTAGTAATCTGTGAACTATCATTAAAATCATCTGTAATACCTGAAGATTGGAGGATCACCAATGTAACGCCAGTTTTTAAAAGGTGTTCCGGGGTGATCCGGGAAACTACAGAGCAGTGAGCCTGACGTCAGTACTGGGAAAAATGGTAGAAACCATCATAAAGAACAAAATTACTCGGCATGTAGATAGTTACTGCTTAATGGGAGACAGCCAACATGATTTTAGACAAGGAAGATCTTGTGTTACTAATCTGTTATGTTTTTTTGAAGGTGTGAATAAACAGGTAGATAAAGGTGAGTCAGTTGATATAGTTTATCTGGACTTTCAGAAAGCCTTTATCAAGGTCCCTCATCAGAGACTTTTGGCAAAACTAAAAAGTCATGGGATAGGAGGTGATATACTATTGTGGATCAGGAACTGATTACAAGATAAAAAGCAGAGGGTAGGGCTAAATGGCCATTTTTCCCAATGGAAAAAGGTGAATAGTGGAGTACCCCAGGGATCTGGGCTGGGTCCGCTGCTTTTTAACATATTCTTAAATGACCTGGAAAAGGGAATAACGAGTGAGGTCATCAAATTTGCAGATGACACAAAACTATTTAAAGTTGTTAAAACCCAAGAGGATTGTGGAAAATTGCAAGAGGATCTTGATAAATTGGAAGACTGGGCATCCAAATGGCAGATGAAATTTAATGTGGACCAGTGCAAAGTTATGACCTAGGAAAGAACAATCCAAACTATGGTTCAACGATGCAAGGTTCCACTTTGGAAACCACCACCCAGGAAAAAGATTTAGGCGTCATCATGGATAACATGTTAAAACCCTCCACCCAGTGTGCAGCGGCGGCCAAGAGAGCAAATAGAATGCTAGGTTTTATAAGGAAAGGAATGGAAAATAAAACAAAAGACGATATAATGCCTCTGTATCGTTCCATGGTGCGACCGCACCTTGAATATTGTGTGCAATTCTGGTTGCCGTATCTTAAAAAAGATATAGTGTTATTAGAAAAGATACAAAGAAGAGCCACCAAAATGGTAAAGGGGATGGAAGGATGCTCCTATGAAGAGAGGCTAAAAAGGTTAGGGCTCTTCAACCTGGAAAAGAGATGGCTGAGGGGAGATATGATAGAGGTCTATAAATTAATGAATGGAGTCGAAAGGGTAAATATAGATCGATTGTTTACGTCATCAGAATATAAAAAGACTAGGGGACATGCAATGAAGCTACAGGGTAACCTATTTAAGACTAATAAGAGAAAATATTTTTTCATTCAACGTGTAATCAAACTCTGGAATTTGTTACCAGAGGATGTAGTAAAAGCTGTTAGTGTTGCTGGGTTTAAAAAGGGTTTGGACAAGTTCTGGAGGAAAGGTCCATAAACCATTATTAAAAGGGACACGGGATATCACTGCTTGACCCAATACAAGCATTGAGGAACCTATGTCTTTTGGGGAAACTGCTAGGTACTTATGATCTAGATTGAGTACTGTTGAAATAGGATACTGGGCTTGATGGAACTTGGTCTGACCCAGTATGCCATATCTTATGTTCTTATGTAAAAGATCTAGGCCCCTAGCTTTAAGATTTGTGTGCCTGCATCTTCCAAAATAGACATTCTTTACCACTGGGCAAGGTCAGGGGAATGAGTTTAGGTGTTGAGAGCTGATTTCTGGTGCTTGGCAGCTAAGTTGGGAACCTACACTTGAGCGTTGCTATCTGACCTAAATTTAAGAGAGTTAAAGGTGGTGTTAAGTGCCATTGAGTCAATGTTGAATCCTGGTGACCTCGTGGATAGTTGTCCATGTTGTGACTGCCCCTGTTTTTTTTTTGGCAAGGTACAACCAGAAGTAGATCATCAAGCCTTTCTTCTGTGCTGTAAGCCTATAGCACGTGGAATTCCAAGGTGGTTTCCCATCCCAGTACTAACCAGGCCTTAATCTGCTTAGCTTCTGAGATCAGACAAGATCAGGTGCACACAGGGTGGCGTAGCCATAGTAAAATTAAAGTTAGGTGCTATTTTCATCCTAAAACTTAGGAGCCTAAATTAGGATGCTAAATTCAGGCACTCAGCGATCTCTGAATATCACAAGTATCTTGCTATTTTGTTAAGATGTAGAGTACTAAATTTCTCTTTTGCTCCCTTTTGCATATAAAACTTCATCTCAGCTATAAATGGAAATATTTTTGAGGAAAATATAGAGACCATTGGATAAAGGGGTTTTCCTTATGGCATAGTGCAACCATTATAACAACCACATATTTCAGTCATCGATCTTCTCTATTTAAACATTTTTTCATTTTTCCAGATAAAATTATTAGCTTGAGAGTTCATGAGTCAAAAATCCACTTAAATATACGAAATATAAAGTCACTTAGTGTTAGGATAGCTTTCACTTAGCTGAAGAAAGAAAAAAATCCCGACATGGCTGTCGGCCTTGCATCAAGGGAATTCTTCATATACACCATGTCCCATCTCTTCTCACAGCTGCTTTCATAAGACTATATTTATTCTTTTCTAATTCACAGATCAAAATTTATCCTTTTGCAGCATCCATATGATTAATGTTAAAGGGTAAAGAAACCCACATTTTGGTTGGAAAGATATATATTTGTGATGTGTACACTGTGCCTTTTCAAGTACTGAAAAAGATATTTGCGAAAGTCATGCATACCTTTTGCTATTCCCCCCTCCTCCCTCCCCCCCAATTTAAAATCCTTTGGAAAACTGATCATCAATCACCACTTCCTACTGCCCTGCCAAGTTTTGATCATTGAAATAAATATTAATTCTTGATAATGGGTTATGTGGGTTATTCATTATGGCAGACTGGGCAGTTTTTGTCAGTATGCAGGCTTCCTCAAGTTCTTCCTGTGTTGGAGAATCCATTTGTCCATATTGCTGTGTTTTTAGGAAAAGGTGCGATGCTGACATATGAGGAATGGAACAGAAAAATTCAGGATAACTTTGAAAAGCTCTTCTATGTCTCAGAGGACCTAAAAGATCCCAACGAGAAACATCCAGATTTAGTCCACAAGCGTGGAATCTACAAGGACAGTTACGGAGCATCCAGTCCGTGGTGTGACTACCAGCTCCGGCCAAATTTCACTATAGCAATGGTTTTGGTAAGTTACATAATGCACTGCTCAATCCCTTATAGCCATTCTTATGTCTTCTCCTTTATTCAATTGCAAACAAAACAGAGGCAGGGTATCATACAAATAAGAAGCAAAAATGAACAATGCCAAAAAAACAAAAGTACAGAGATAACAAAAAAAATAATTAATTTATAAAATACAGTGATACCTTGACTTACGAGTTTAATTTGTTCTGTGACCGAGCTCGTAACTCAATTTGCTTGTATATCAAATCGAGATGACAACTCAAGAAAGAAGATGGAAAAAGATATGGGATTGCTCAAGGACCAATTTATTGATAAATTTAACTTACACACTTTATTACTAAACTTCACTTAATCTTCTTCACCGACTTTTGCCTTTTTCGACACACTTTCCTTGCTTTCACTTGCAGGGCGTTTCAGTAAAAACCTGTCCAAGGAGGTTTATTTATTTATTTATTTACATTCTCTTATATACCACGCTATTCTGCATCAGTGCGGTTTACATTGAACAAACTGAAATTACATTGAACGGGGCATTATAACTTGGAGATAACTATTTTACAGGGAACATGGGCTATGGAGGGTTAAGTGGCTTGCCCAAGACCACAAGGAGCACCTGTGGGACTAGAAACCCCAGTCCTTCCGGCCCAAGGTTGCTGTCCTCTAGTGGGATTTGAACCCCCGACCTTCCGGCCTGAAGTACCTTGCCCCAACCACTAGGCCACTCCTCCACTTTGTTTCTTCTTCCCTTTCAAAATGTTTCTAAAATGAGTGAGACAAGTGTCGTTACACAGCGCCAACGCATGACTTGTTGCAACTTTTTCAGGATGTTTTTTTTCAATAAACTCTGAAATTTTCTCCCACATTTCCAACATTTCCTTGATCTCACTTGTACGGATAACCTCCTCTGCTTCTGGCTCCTCCTCATTAATTTCCTGCAAAACCTCTGTATGCTGCTGCTCCTGTAGCTCCTTTAATTCCTCCGTTGTCAGTTCCTCGTTGTGCTGCTCGACGAGGTCATTAACGTCTCCTTCATCCACTTCCAGGCCCATAGACTTTCCGATGGACACAATCTCCTCCAACACTAACTCTTCAGGTTCGAATCCTTTGAAGTCCTTTTCGGGCACAACCTCAGGCCACAGCTTCTTCCATGCAGAGTTTAATGTCCTCCTTGTAACACCCTGCCAGGCCATGTCAATAATTCTGAAGCAGGTCACGATATTGTAGTGATCCTTCCAGAACTCTCGAAGGGTGAGGTTTGTGTTCTCCGTAACCTCAAAGCAGCGCCGAAACAGATGCTTGGTGAAGAGCTTTTTGAAATTTGAAATCACCTGCTGGTCCATGGGCTGCAGGATAGGGGTGGTGTTGGCTGGAAGGTAGAAGACCTTAGTAAACTTAAATTCTTCAAGGATGTCGTCCTTGAGGTTTGGTGGGTGTGCGGGAGCATTGTCAAGGATGAGAAGGGCTTTCAGAGGTAGGTTATTTTCCAAAAGGTACTTCTTGACGGAAGGACCAAAGACCAAGTTTACCCACTGCACAAAGAACTCCCTGGTAACCCACGCCTTTGGGTTTGCCCTGCACATAACATGCAGGTTTTCTTTAAGTATCTTATGAGACTTAAAGGCTCGGGGGTTTTCAGAGTGATATACGAGTAGCAGCTTAATCTTGCAGTCACCACTCGCATTTGCGCACAGTGCAAGGGTTAACCTATCCTTCATAGGTTTGTGGCCTGGCATGTTCTTCTCCTCTGCCATTATATACGTCCTCCTCAGCATCTTTTTCCAGAAGAGCCCTGTCTCGTCACAGTTGAAGACTTGCTGGGGGATGTATCCTTTGGCTTCTATCAGTTTGGCAAAAGTAGTTATAAAATCCTCAGCTGCCTTCACATCTGAGCTTGCTGCCTTACCATGCTTGACAACGGAGTGAATGCCGGTCCTCTTTTTAAAATTATCAAACCATCCCCAACTGGCTTTGAATAACTCTTCCGTTGCCTCGTCCGTTGATGTTCCCGGCGTCTGATGCACCAAATCGCCGTAAATAACTCGTGCCTTCTCACAGATGATGCTCTCGGTCACGGTAACACCTGCGAGCTGTTTCTCCGTCAACCACACCAACAACAACTTCTCCATCTCTTCATGGACAGAGGTCCGGACCTTTGAAATAATCTTAACGCCCGTGGCTGGCGTTATAGCCTTTATCAACTACTTCTGTTTCAAAATTGTACATATCGTAGAAGTACTACGATCGTACTGCCTTGCCAAGTCAGCAACACGCACACCTCGCTCATGTTTTTTGATGATTTTGTTCTTTATATCCAAGGACATCATCCTTTTCTTCTTCTCAGCACTGATCTTGGCACTCACTTTGTTAGGATCCATGGTTGTTAAAACGACAAGATTATTCAATACGCGACATGAAAAGTTGAGGGAAAGCAAAGAACCACCTAAAAGATGTGCAGGTGCTACCCACGTGAACTGAACCCTCGCTAATGGCATAACTCGGATCTTGGCTCGCATCATAAAGCAAAAAATCGACCGAGCGACAGCTCGTATCTCGGAAAACTCTTAAGTTGATGCACTCGTAAGTCAAGGTATTACTGTATTGTATAAACATAAAAAGATTAAGACCTTAATTTATTCAAATATATGATTAAAGTTCAGTATCATGACAAAACTATTACCATAAAATTTAACCTGGACATGTTTCAGCTTTATGGCTGCATCAGGGATAAGATGATATAAAATATAAATATTCCAATCAATATTAATCAGCAATTTAATACTGTTAAAATTGTTTCATCATTCAATTATGGTATACAAAAGCTCCTGAAAAATATTGTCTCATGTTGGATCTAAGTGGATCTTCAAGAGGAGTCCAATAAGAGACAGTATTTTTCTGGAGTTTTTGAATACCATGTATAGTCAGCAGTTGTGTTTATGTATAACATATAGAGAAAGGTAACTCAGTATCAAAATGTAGGTCTACTTTGGCCTTACTATATATTTGTATTTTTAAGTTCATATTACATTCTTTTATAGATCACTGAGAGAAGTGAGAGTTTTAACAGTGTTAGTCGATTAATATTGGTTACAGTCTTTATATTTTATAATATCTTATCCCTGATGTAGGCATAATGCTGAAACACAGTCGTGTTGGGTTTTATCATAATATTTATATCAATATACTGTTTTAGTTTAGTTTTAATTTGTAGAGGAGTAGCCTAGTGGTTAGAGCACCAGCCTAGTACCCACGCAATCAGGGTTTGATTTCCACTGGCACTCCGTGTGACCTTGGGCAAGTTATTTTACCCTCCATTGCCTGGGGAAAAAAGGCCTGGCAATCTTCTTCCGGTCATACCTTGCCAAGAAAATCCAGGGTCTGCTGGGACACCAGGAATCAGAACTGACTTGACAGCATAAAAAGAAACCTGTTTTAATTATATATTTGAATAAATTAAGAATTTGATCTTGTTATGTTTATACAATATTCAATAACCCAAAAAATAATCTGTCTCTGTTCTTTTTGGTTTTGATAATGTTCATTTTTGTTCCTTTATTGAACTTACTCTTTATGATGAGCTTACAAAAAAGCAAAACAAAATGTATAGACCCTGTGGCTGAACTAAGATGCTGCCTTTATATCATTTCTATACAGCCTTGTATAACTAAAGCTCATTAAAGCAGAATACAACAAAATGTAATAACACAGCTGAAATTACAAATAAAACTTAACAGGTTACAATAAAACCTGAAAATGTATTCATTCACGGTGAAAAATGTAAGCTGACCAAAGATCATTAAGGCTCAAGACCTCCATCATACTCTGTAAGGAACAATCCAGGAAGGGCCACCAGCTGACATTCTTGGATAGATCTTAGTGCTGTAGCTGGATTACACGGCACAAAGCTATCACACGAATAAGTAGTGCTGTTCATTAAGAGAACTTTTAATACCAGTACCAAGACCTTAAATAATCTACTTTTTTTTTTAATTGCCAAGCAATGCAGACTAACCAAGAATGAGCGGGCACGTTCCCTCTCCACAGCCGATGATGACATTCTGGAGTGTATGCAGTTTTCTAAGACCCTTCCCTGGAAGACCTATTTACAAAGCATTAGAACAGGCCAATGTGCTCAGCACTAAAGCCTATATCACAGTGTTTAAGCTATCTCACCATATGCAGTTTGAAATAGGCATTTTGATAAGTAGTAGCTACCTGAGAATCAGAAGAAATTTGTGCGTTCATTTTCAATCCTTTATTCCTAACAAAATCTTGAAAAGGGATAACTTTCCCTTCAACGAAAGGGAAAGGTCTTCTAAAAACCTGGAAACTAAATCACCTCCCCAAAGCATATGATTTCAGTTTTTTGAGTACTGACCATCAGCCCGTTAAATCTTAACCAGGTGATCATTGCATCAATGCAAACATTTAGCTTGCCAATTTAGATATCCAAATGGGCCTGCTACAGGGGTGAGCACCTGCATATTGTCTGCATGTATCAAAAAAAATAGAAGAAAAGCCAAAAGCTCTAACAATCTTTCCTAAAGACTATTAAAAACAACACCATTAAGTAACAAGGGGATGGAAATGTGCTTGCGAGAGGTGGATGATGTGCACGCAATAGCATATATCTGCACACCACCCCAGAGATCAGATGTCACCTGAATGAGAGATATGATGTCATTTCCAATGCTCCTCATGTACGGAAGTCAAAGGCAGAAGTGTCCCTTCGAGCAGATTACAATTGAAAGGGGGAATTGGATTTATCTCATGCCTTGTCTCAGGAATTCAAGGTGAGTTACATTCAGGTACAGGAGGTATCTTCCTGCCTCCAGAGGGCTTACAATTTGTGTTTGTACCTGAGGCAGCGGAGGGTTAAGTGACTTGCCCAAGGTCCCAAAGAGCATCAGTGGGATTTGAACCCTGGCTTCCCTGGTTCTAGCCCAGTGCTCTAACCATTAGACCCTGGTGAGAGGAAAGGGGGATGAGGAGACATGTGCTAGTACGTCTCTGCACTCCTCCCCTCACAACTTGTATTGTAAAAAAGCACACTGAGAACCAAAGAGCTGCATCTACAGGGTGGGAAAGAGATAGACAGGCAGGAAAGGACGGATGGAAGCATCTTTGAGGGGAGAGGAAGGGAAGGAAGAGAGTGGGAGAGAGTCTGCCAGAGAGAAGGCATTAATTCTTAGAGTCCAAACTGTGCACAGAACCCTTCTTTCAGACTGGAGCAATGCTGGACTCTTTAATGAAGATTAACTATCTCATAAAACCATATTTGCAATTCTTCAGAACTTCCCTACACTAAGATGGAGCAGGGTATCATTCTAAATAGTTACAGGACAGCAACTATCAAATCCAATGGCCAGCTCCTGATTTCCACCATCATCTGTAACATTCTGTTCTCACTGACTAGAGTAAGATGATGGCCCACTAACTTGTGTTAAAGCATGCTTTGACTAGGTGCCCTGTTAGGAGAGTAATGGTATAACTTGAGAAAAGGTTAAATGAATGGGGCTCTAAATCCCACACGCAGCCTCCCTTGATTGTTTATTGTTGTGTCCAATGATTCTGCTCATCTAAATGTTTTCAGTATGTTTAATACTTTTATGTTGTTAGATCAAAAAGATCCTCCTGTAAGTTGTTTTACCAAACCACTTAATGTTGCTCATAAAAAAACTCTTCAAAATATAATTGACCAAAGACCTTGGCCATCAAGGCAGGAATGGCTGTAGGTGACATAACAAGTTTGTGCACACTTGCTCAGATTTGAGCATAGGTCTCTCGTGTGCTGCTACACTGCATCACCGGTCCCATCAGAAATTGAAAGAAGGTGTGATGGAGAACTGAAATAGAAGGGGTAATGTACAGAAAAATACTGGCACCACAAACCTGCATAGTGCCCATCCACAGTTTCTGTGCTTCCAGGCAGTACTGCACATGTCTCACTTTCATGGTCTCCAGGAAGTCATCAGCGATACTGACAGCATGCTGCTGTTCTCACCAGGTACATAGGGCCAAAGTGCACTTCTGTGTTCCTGCATGCTAACGCGTATTAGTTACCACAGGTCCCATTTTATGCAGTGGAACGTATCTACTGTGGTTTGCGTTAAAGCGTGCTGTAGCTGTTAACACAATAGCACACTTTAGTAAATCTAGTCCATAATAAGCTAAATTGAATTTGATGTTTGCTGATTTTCTTGGTCATATAAATTAAAACTCTAACCATTGTTATCTCAGATGTGGCAAAAGAATTGATCAATTCTGAAATTTATTGTTCTAGGCTCCTGAGCTGTTCACCCCTCAGAAGGCTTGGAAAGCGCTGGAGATAGCAGAGAAGAAACTGCTTGGTCCACTAGGGATGAAAACTTTAGATCCAGAGTATGTATAACACAGTAACAACACAGTTTTGATTTAGTGTATTACTAAGGCTTTTTTCCTGGGATAATTTCGTGACTGTGTGTAAAAGTAAAAAATACACACATAAGGACTTTACTGGTTTTTTAAGTGAAAGTGCACATGTACTCTGAAGGGCTTACCTTTTATACCAGATTTCTGCAGCACACAGTTTTTCTGAGTTAAAATGCATGCATACATCTGAATTTTCAAAAATATGTATGTAGGTGCAAACTCCTCTCCAATCTTGCTCTTGGGAAGACCTCAAATGGGGTAAATTTGCACATATACATACAATACCCTCATATGTTTACTTGCATTGCACAAGGAGTTTTGCAACAGGCCGTTGAAATACCTTTGAAAATTATCCTCTGGGGGTAATTTTCAAACAGAGCACCTAGATTTGGGGAAGGAAAAGACACCTAATTTAAGCCTATTTTATAGGGATACATAGGCATCTATGTGTCTTTATAAAATACTAGCAGAAATCACACCAAGATTGAAAGTGTGGGCATTATGCCTATTCGAGAGCCGAAGTAAATGTTAGACAAGTCTGATTAATTTTTTTGCTGACAAGACCTACCTCTAATAAAGCCATGCTACTTTGGATCCAGCAACAATCAATTTATTTTAGCAGCATTTCTTTTTTTTTAATTTGAAATTTTTCAATCAATATCACAAAAGTAATAGAGATACAAGGTAAAACATTAAATTCGTAGAAAA
Source organism: Ichthyophis bannanicus (assembly GCA_033557465.1). Taxonomy (NCBI): domain Eukaryota; kingdom Metazoa; phylum Chordata; class Amphibia; order Gymnophiona; family Ichthyophiidae; genus Ichthyophis; species Ichthyophis bannanicus. The sequence continues at coordinate 109,682,888 of CM066040.1, forward strand.
AAACAAGATACAAAGAAAATAGTACTAGCCCACATTACAGGAGATTGACACCAAAGTAATATAATCAGGAAGAAACACATAAAAACATTAGCAGAAACGTACCCTATAAATTATCCCATTCATACTAAGCTAACCAGGACCTGGTGGAGCCCAAAACTAAGGCAGTCATCGTACCTTCAAAAAATCCTCCAACTGAAGGGGCTCGAAAAACACATAAGAATCTTTCCCGGATGTGACCAGGCATTTACAGGGAAATTTCAAAAAGAATGTTGCCCCCACCTCATGAACACCGCTCTTTCAGGGCCAAAAAGCCCTTACGCCTAACCTGTGTCTGTCTGGAAACATCAGGGAAGATATTGATCTTCTGCCCACGAAACAATTCTTTTTTTTTTTTTTGAAAGAATAATTTCAATATTACATTTTTATCTATTTCAGAATGAAAGGAAACTAACAATGTCGCTCTAGTAGAAATTTCATCTATCAATGATTCTATAAATTCAGAAATATTCAAGGTGTCTAATGATACAAGGGGATCGGCCTCACCTTTCACAGCACTAATAACTTTTTTGGAATTAGGAAGATAATAGATATTATTAAAACCCAAAGTAGCTGAATCTTGATGTCCCAAAATCTCCTTAATATAGTTACAAAAAAGAATGTCAGGAGAAAGATAATGGGGTATGTTTACTAAACCGTCTTAACGTGCGCCCGGCAATAGTGTGCAGGATGCCATAAAAGGAGTGGGCGTTTCGGTCTTAACGTAGCAAAACGGGATTATCGCGCGATAACGCGCGCTGCGCACATTATCGGGCAAAACGCCGCTAAGCACGTTAACGCGCAGTAATCTTAAGTAGGTGCGCAGACATGCAAACATAGAAGCAGAGGTGTAGCACAATGGTAAATACACTCACTGATGGTACAGGGGTCATGAGTTTGATCCCCCAGTGTGCCTAATGCATAAGGCTGGCTGAGGCATCACCCTGTACATTTAAGTAGTGCTTTTTGAGACATTTTACTTTTATTTTAATTAGTGCTGCCAGCAAACACACCCTCACGGTGGCGTAACCTAAGGTGCCGCATAAGGCACCCCATAACGCACTCTATAACGCACTCTATAAAGTGCACTGTCCGCCAAGGCACCCTATAATGTCCCATATAGGACACCTTATAAGGCGCTTGATAGGGCGCCTTATAAGGCACCTTAAGGTTACAGTACTCTGAGGGTGTTTTTTGCTGGCAGCCCTAATGTACATTAAAAACAGCCCTATCAAATAACCCCACCATGGGTTTGAACCCATGACCTCTGGCTTCACAGGCAGTGAAGTAACCAGTGGGCTACAGCTCTATAGCTGCCAACAAACCCCTGGCTGGCTGCAGAAGGACTGCACGTCACCACACAAACTGTCTGCTGTGGTTACCAGGATAGGGTTAACCCACCCGTACCCATGATGCACTGCACATGTAAATCAGCAGTCGACAGATGGGCAAAAGATGGGGTATGCACCCCCACAGCACCTCGGCCTGGTAGGGGGAACTGACCGTGTGTGGTACTGCGACAGAGTAGCCACAGACCGTCACATTGTGCGGGTACTGTGCTCACCCTGAGGGTGAGGTGGGGCGCCCAGCACCAGGTCCACAGCACCTTTCATGGCTGAAATACGCCATGCTACAGGTCCCCATCAGTGCTACTGTGTGTGATAGGTAGATCTCCAGGAACAAGCAGGAATGAGTCTTCACATATGGGGTTTGTCGGCGCCGACGGAGCCCGCACAGGAATGCTCTCCAGCATCCAATCAGAAGGCTTTTGGGAGCATCCCTCACGCCTGCGCGGTAGCTTCCCGCCCTTCCCACTGCCTCTCCCCAGTTTTCGTTTTTCCACGGAGCCAACAGGACGTACCTCCTGTCACCGCAGAAACCTTTTTTTCTTTTCTTTTCTTGTTTCCTGTGGTCTTTTTTTTTTTCACGCTGACTCTGGCACCGCTGGTGCCCCCTTTTCTTTATTTTTTTGTTTTCCTTTATTTCCTTCGAGGAGCATCTTCCTCGTGTTATTCTGAGGCCTACCGGGCTTTCCAGCATGGAGCCTTCTTCCCCTAAGAAGTGCCCCCACTGTGGAGATGTTGTCTTCTGCTCCGACTCCAACGCCTGGTGTCTCTCCTGTTGGGGCCCTGACCCCTTCTCCCCTGGTTCCCCGGGCTTCAGCGTCGGGAGAAGACCCTCCCTGTTTCGAGTGTCCCTCGATGACGTCTTTCCCTCTGAGGTGCGGTCGTCGGCTTTCTCTCCTCGCCAGGATCAGGTAACCCAACAACAGTCTGTTAAGACTAACCGAGCCTTGAGGGGTGAGTCTCATGCGCCGCATGACGACGGCTCCAGCCTTCCCCTCCAGTCCCTTACACCCCAGAGGGAGTCTTCAGGCTCCAGAACCTCCACGGGGTTTCGGGTTGTTCCTGAGGTTCGCTCCTCACAGAACATTCCCGAGCCTTGCCCGAGGGTGGCACCCGCTTCGAGCGGTGCAGATCCCTCGGCAGCAGCGCCGGCGTCGAGTGTTCCACTCTTCGCCAGGGACTGTCGACTGGTGTCCTCGGTGCCTTCGGGGCCGATCGACTCGACCCAGTCTGGCTCTACGGCATCCCGGCCCTGCACGGGGGCGGTACCCGCTTTCGGCGGTGCCGATTCCCCGGCATCGGCGTCGGTGTCGAGTGGTCCACTCGTCACCGGGGATCGACGGACCAACCTGACCCGGTATGGCGTGCCCACACCCCAGCCATGCGCGGAGGTGGTGACCGCTTCGAGCGGGACCAAGTCCTCGGCATCGGCGTCAGAGTTGTGGCCCTTCTCCCCGTCGGGGATCGGCACAGGGTGCCCTTGGCTCCACCAGGGTCGATCGACTCGTCCCCGGCTTCCGCGGGGGCGGTACTGGCCTTGCGCAGCCCCGCCCCTCCCGCGGCGGTCTCGGGAACAAGAGCCCCTGCTTCACCAGGGGTCGCCTCCGGGCTCCACCTGCGGAGCTGATCGATCTATCCCGGTCGAGCGGGTCGGCACCCCCAACTTGCGCGGGGCCGGGGCCTCCCCCGGACGCCACCGACCTCCCGGCATCTAAGCGGGCGTTGAGTGCTCCAATCACTGGAGTCTGCCTGCGGGACCCAGGTCCTTCGGTCGAGTCGACCCAAAGAAGTGCCGCGGCCGCGGAGCCGGGGCTGGGCATCTCGCTCCCCGCCGGGGCTCGTCGGCGGGTTACCTGGGTACCCTCGAGGCCGCGTAGTACGCCCCGTAAGGGTTTCCCGCTCAATAAAACAGGCGCGGGCAGAACCCCGGCGCCTAGGAGGGCCTCTCTCCAGGCATCGGAGCCGACTTCGGGTGTTTCCCTCTTCGCCGAGTTTCGGCCTGGGAAGCCCTCGTTGCCCTTAGATTGTGCTAGATCATTAATGGTTTAATGATAATTGACGTGGTTGAAGACTCCCCTGTAGTCTTCGGTTGCTGTGCTTGACAACTCTTCTCAAATCCTACCCTTCATTCCCTCGGGGATGCCGGGGATCCAGGTTGGGTGATGCCGCCCTGTCCAAGGGCGTGCACTCTGGGATCTCCTCTGGCACCCTCAGCTAGGGAGTCCCCATATGTGAAGACTCATTCCTGCTTGTTCCTGGAGATAGCACAGTTACTTACCTGTAACAGGTGATCTCCGGAACAGCAGGAATTAGTCTTCACAACCCACCCACCTTCCCTAGGAGTTGTAATTCTCTCTCTCTCTCTCTCTCTCTCTTCCTTCCTCTCCTCTCCTTCTGTCTCAGCTATTAAACGCAACTGGGGAGAGGCAGTGGGAAGGGTGGGAAGCTACCGCGCAGGCGCGAGGGATGCTCCCAAAAGCCTTCTGATTGGATGCTGGGGAGCATTCCCGTGCGGGCTCCGTCGGCGCCGACGAACCCCATATGTGAAGGCTAATTCCTGCTGTTCCGGAGATCACCTGTTACAGGTAAGTAACTGTGCTTTCCTGCAGACACACCTAGGATACATCTGTGTCCTTCTGTATTTCTCAGTCATGTCTATCCCTTATGGGCTATGATGCACCCAGAATAGTGCATATCCTGTGTTGGTGCCATGGTTACATGATGTAGGTGAAGGGGGGTGTTTGGACCCATAGGCGGATTATGTACCACCACACAACCCACCCTCTGGGGCCTCAGGGTGGGGAACAGGATCGCCCACCAACAGATCCACATTCTACCTCCCTGCAATGGTAGCAGTAGAGGGGACCATCAACCCCAATCCTGCTGGGGAACAGACACCCTACAGGGCAGGCAATGCAGAGCTGTACACATCCATAAAGCAATAGCAGACAGACAGAAGGCCTGGAAATGCACAGCTGTCCCCCACCACTTTCTGACATTCTCCAGCAGCAAGCCTCCAGCCGCTGCACCCTGCAAGGTGTTCCAGCAAGACACATACTAGCTGCAGACAGTCTGCTAGCTAGTCCATAGTGCATGGTCCTGGAGGAGATGCGTGTACCCAGAACTGGGATGTCAGCATACACACCAAGCAGATAAGTCAGTGATTGGGCCCCAAAAGAGAACCCATAGATATCACATGAGAGAAATGCTATATAGCACTATGGGGGAACCTAGCCATGCCGTGGTCACTGCTCCGTCAAGGTGAGAGTGGCCACCCTGTCCGTGCAGTTGGTGGCCGGCCACTACAATGTCCGAGCCATTGCCCTATGCTATGTACAGATGAATCCAGGCCAAGCCACCCTATCCTAGCTATTCCCACAGTACCTTGCTCCTCATTATGCACATTGGCAGGCCAATACTGGCAACAGTGCTAGCAGTGTGGGCTGTGGAGGGTGTTTGCAGCCACCACACACTGGATAGACAGACACACACTCCCCACACCTATGCCAGCATCGTGCAACTATAGAGGTGTTTGGCAGCCCTGGCCACCGCACCAGTCCTGGGCACAGTGCAGGCATGGCTATGGTACGCAATACTGTTGTGGTCACCCCCCAGGATGGTAAACACTGTCAGACACAAGACCTGTAGCACACTCCACAGACATCAGAAAGGTTGCTATGCTGCAGCTCACTCAGAAAATTGTACTTAACCTCGGAATTGCTCTGCCAGTAATCATAGCAACCTTTTGATAGCTGTGTATCGTATTCCCAGGTTTAGGGTGGCATTGCTAAGGTATGCAAGTGCTAGTATTGGGAGATGCACGCAGGGCCCAACATCCTGCCTCTCCAGGAGGCATTGGATAATGGAGCCTGTGGGTGCGGGTGTGTCTGCCCCTCTTGGCCGCTACTTTAGGGCAGAGATTCCCGACTCCAGTCCTGTTGGCCCAGACACTGTTCGGGTTTTCATGCTGTCCCTCATGAATATGCATGAGATACATCTGCATACCATGGGGGCGGCACATAGAAATGCAGCACAGGCATCTTTATTAGAGACAGCATGGAACCTGAATGGTGTCTGGCCCTCCAGGACTGCATTTGGGAGACTCTGCTCTAGGTAATGCGCATGTTTATGATGTCTGTGCTCTGTAGGGTAAAATGTAGGTGTTTTGGGCATGTTTACGCCATCTGCAATAAAGGTTCTGTCTGTATTAGCACGTTTTAGTAGTGGGTAAAATATAGGGATTGGGTTGGCAGGAACCACAGCTGGGACTTGAACCTGTGACCTTCTGCTTCTGAACACACTGGCTGTGTGCACTGCACCACTGTGTTGCCACAGAGACAGTGCATTCCCTGGTGATACCATGACTGTTCGTCAGACAGGGCCTGTCTGTTGTAGTGCATGGCACCCACCTACACAGGGCTAGGCCACGGTCTGCTCTGGGCAGCTGCCACTGCCCCCTCCACCACCAGTATTCCTCTGCCACCATGCTGACATACCCTTCTGCTGGTGGTGCTGGTGGAGCGCAGTCTCAGGCCATCCATTGTGCGGGTAGGCAGCTGCCTATGGTGCGGGTTCTGGGGTAGGGGTGCCTGCATAGCTGTCCACGCTTCCCCCCAGCACCTCATGCCAATGTTCCGTGCCCTTTGGGGTACCTGCTGGGCACTGTTCCCTCTAAGCCTTGTGCATGTACGCGCGCACACACCTCGCCGAGGGAGCGCACATACTTTACAACAGAGCGCACAAAAATTACAGCTCTGATTCTGATAGAAAACAACACAGATGTCTTAAAATTTAAAAGTTATGATTGTAATTACTAGAAATTTCCCGCTTCATTTAGTAATCGTCTATTTTCATTTAATTTGATTAAAATCAATGTGGTGTACATACTGTATTCTGACGTGTAGTCAAATTTTAAAGTATATAACTCCGAGTGTCGTTATGTGGCGCACAAAAATTTAACCTTCCTTCAAAAGCTGCACACAGCTGATATTTTATGCGCACACAGCCTACAGAAAATTAGAGGGAACATTGCTGAGTGCTGGGTACTATCCCCTGTGACACTGTGGGAAGCACACTCGTGCCCATGTTGGGCCCTCAGCAGTTGCTGTCTGGCTGCTCTACTGTTTCAGCATTCCTATGGGCCAGCTAGGCATCACCCTAGTCCGCACTGTGGGCCAGCTGCACCGCAGCATGTGCTGCCTGCAGCCCTCTGTGTCCCCTTTTCCAGCATCTGTCCAGTTGCCCATTCTGACATGCCCGCCCTGCTGTTGTGGAACATGTGCACGCCATAGGAAACCTGGCCAATGGAGTTGGAAACCCTGCTCAGCGCAATTACACTGTGGGCTCATTCACCTTGTATGGGGACGGAGCATAGACCCTTCCAAAATTCATATCTTTTTTTTGGAGCTTTCTTGGGTGTGTTTTGTGATGTTTCCCATTGATATCACTATTGGCCAGCTTGGTTATTTTATTTTTACATTTTCCTCTGTACATTTTCAAGGTTTATTTGCCCTTTTGTTCTGTGCACATGTATCACACTTATCACTTAGAACATAAGATATGCCATACTGGGTCAGACCAAGGTCCATCAAGCCCAGTATTCTGTTTCCAACAGTGGCCAATCTAGGTCATATGTACCTAGCAGTTTTTGTAGGTTTCCCTGGTTTTGCTGTACATTGCTGACGGAAATGGTTTATTTTCCCTTTAAATCAGCTCTAACGCCAGGGTTTCACTGGCGTTAGTTTTGAGCCTCGGATTTCACAGCGTTAGTGTGCGGGGAGCCTCTCCCCTCCCACTCTCCACCCATTGACCCCTTCTCTCAGCCCCTGGGGAGCCTTCCTCCGCCCTCCGGGAGCCTTTCCCCGCCTTCAGCGCTCATTTGCGCCACTGCGCGCGTTATCGTGCGATAAGGTACCTGTGTGCCTGAAAAAGCGCCATTATCGCGTAATAACGTCACAGAGCACACATTAAGACAGTTTAGTAAACATACCCCAATGTGTTTTAGGGAAATTGAGACATCTAAGATTCTTGGCCCTAAGACCATTTTCCAATTGCTCCTGCTGATGATGCAGCAAAAGACTATCTTTAATAGAGGAAGAGACCGCCCCCTGTACGCTAGAAACTTGAGCCTCACCTTTCAGATGAGAGTCAACAACTGTCAAACACTTATCATGATGAGCAAACTTGTCAACAACTTCTTGAGTAAATGCAGTAAACTGAGGGACAATTGATGATAAAGAAGCATCAATACATGTTAACAAGCTCCATATATCTTTTAAGGAAACCTCTGACTGATCACCCTGAGCTGAGGAGCCCACCAAATTAGAAGAAATATTAAGGGGGTCTCCCACGTGAACCACCCGAGGAAGAGAAACATCTCCCGGCTGGGGGCCCACGTCAGAAGCAGAACCCCCAACATATAAGGAAACGGGGGAGGACACTCCCCCCCTTCCCCCCACTACAGGCAAGGAGGTCAACAAACCCGAAATCTCCTTTCCAGTTAGCGGGGAGGGATATCACCCCCCCTCTAAATTAGAAGAGCCATTGAAAGAGGAAACACTATTGGACAGAGGCAATGAAACATTCCCACACTCCCTAGCAGCCAGTACAACATGTTTGTCCATAGGACCCACTGCTTTCACAGTCTTAGGTGGATTCATTTTACTCACGCCAGCAACCCTCTTCTTTCGTTTGCCCATACCAAGAGAGATTCAATCAAAGGCTCCTCCGTGCTCCAAAGGGGCTCAAAAGGGGCAGTTCCTGCCCCTTTAAACACGCCCACAGCCACGTCCCGCAGCACAAGCTGCATTTTAAACCCTTCCTCATGACACAGGGGTGACGCGGCAGGTTCAGCGAGGAACAAGAGGGGTCCACTAATTGCCTCACATGTGAACAAGATGGTCCGGGTAAGTCCTGCACCTCAAAGGCAGCTCTCTCCAGCAGGCACTCCTCAAAACTGCATTTTAAACGCCTCCTGTTGATGCGGGGTGACGCGGCAAGTTCAGCGAGGAACAAGAAGGGTCCACTAATTGCCTCACATGTGAACAAGATGGTCCGGGTAAGTCCTGCACCTCAAAGGCAGCTCTCTCCAACAGGCACTCCTCAAAGCCGCGTTTTAAACCCCTCCTGATGACGCGGGGTGATGCGGCAAGTTCAGCGAGGAACAAGAAGGGTCCACTAATTGCCTCACATGAGAACGAGATGGTTCGGGTAAGTCCTTCACCTCAAAGGCAGCTGTCTCCCATTTTAGCATTATTTCTATTAATTTACTGACAATAGAGGTCAGATTAAGTGTTCTTTAGTTCCCAACCCCTTCCTTAAGAGACAATATCCACCCTTCTCCAGTCCTCCAGGACTACTCCCCACTGTAAAGAAGCATTGAAAAGGTCAGATAGCGGAGCTGCCAGAACTTCCTTAAGTTCCTTCAATATGCCTCTCAGATGTATCCCATCCAGCCCCATCATTTTGTCTACTTTTAGCTTAGCTGCCTGCTCACACAGGTTTCTGAAAATTGTTCATGATCCTCTTCACTTCTGTTCTTATTTATGTATGTTCTTTGAGGTCTCACTCCCAGCCCTTCATATGTCATCACAGAATAGAAGTATTTGTTAAATAGTTACACTTCATTCTCACCCTTGAGTCTGGCAATACCACTTTTGTACTTCTTCCTATCCCCAACATATCTAAAAAAAACGTCTTCACATATGGGTGACATCGGCACCGTAATCTCTCCCCAGCTTTCAAAGAAAGCCTTTGGGAGATCAACCACACATGTGTGGTCACCTTTTCGCCCACGGGAGCCATTTTCCCTCAATCTTCCTTTTTTCGCACCTCAGAAAAAAGTTGTCTTGTTTTGCGGTAAACTCTTTTTGGTTTGTCTCACTCTTGGTCACGTATCATCACCTTCTCACAGTCCCAGAACTGTCGCTACCTCGGTGTTGCATTTTTCTTGGGTACTTCTCTTTCGGTGCGCAGGTTTTTTCTCTCACGCCCTACTAATCAGGATATTGAATTTTGACCTCGAGGGGACCATCTTGCTTGCTATATCCTCAATTAATAGTTTCAAGAAGCGCACTGATTGTTGCAGGACCATGTCCTTCACAGAACGCCACAATTGTTGCCATCAATGCCTTGGAGCCAATCATAATGCCTCCTCTTGCCCGCTCTGTCTTCAGATGATGAGCAAGAGGCATAAGTATCGTGAAAGGCAAAAGGAGATGCTGTTTGGCCCCAAGTCCTAGGCCTCAGCCCCAAGTCATCTGCTTTGAAATCGACGCCCGCATGAGTGGTCACAGAGGACTCTGACCATGGCAGCCATCGAACTGTCTCGGAGCCCTGAGGTCACAGAGTATCGGACCGGCAACTGTCGGTGGAGTGTAATCTCCAAAAGGAACAGACTTCGTCTAAGTCCTCGTCGAAGAGCGATGTCGGTGCCGTGGGTTTGACCCACGAGCACCAGCACCATCGCCCTCGACAGGATTCCGAGGGTGATGGACAGGAGCAGCCATTGAAGCTGCCTCAACAGGAAGTGGTTCCTACCCCCTCAGAGGATCGCCATCGGGATTACTATGCGAGCTCAGTCAGTGCCGATGTCACCCATATGTGAGGACTGATTCCTGCTGTTCCTAGAGAACACCTACCACAGCTGAGTAACAACACTTTTTATCCTCCCATTTTACTATATTAGCTGTTTTTATCCCATTTGTATCTTTGCTTACCTGACTACTTTTCCAGCTTCTATACTTTTTTTTCCAAATCATTTCAAATCATTTTGACTACGCCAACGTTATATTATATGGACTCCCGCAATCAACGCTATACCCACTCCAACTTGCAATGAACACAGCTGCAAGAGTCCTAATTGGGGCATCAAGGGCAGAACACATCACACCAATCCTGATGAGTCTACACTGGCTACCCATCCAGGCTAGATTAATCTATAAAATCTTAGTCTTGATCTTCAAAGCCCTAAACAGCCATCCCCCTACACCCATTAATGAAATGATCCACTTTGCACCCCCAAACAGAACCAGTAGATCTACAATGGTGAACACATTAAAAATCCTAAAGGAAATGACGACATGCACGAAAGCAACTTCCAATAGGGCCTTCATGATCTACGCACCCATAGCCTGGAATGCCCTCCCCTCAGGCATGAGAGCCATGACCAGCCTGACCCAATTCAGGAAAGCACTGAAACATCATTTATTCCTAAGACACTATCCAGAACCCGGCAAGACAATCGTACCAAAGAACATACCTGATAAGAAAAGAGACAGCCAATGCAATGAGTTGAGTCCTGAATAGACATCAGCCCGTAACACGGACTTCAATGTAAATAAACTGTAGATTTGTTTCCCCAGTTAACCCCAAGTTCTATATCCTGTTCATTGTAAATACCATGCGGGCCTTCTGCATGGTATAAATTTTCTGTTTTATTGTATACCGCACTGATAATGAATAGCGCAGTATACATAAGAGATGTAAAATAAATAAATAAATAAATTCAGTAGGAACTGTTCTCCTCTCCCTGGTTTGGATGTCGACCTTCTGAAGAAGCTATTTTTATTTTCTGTCCTATACTTTCCTGTTATTGAATGGAAGTTCTGATTTTCCTATTTCCACGATTACTAAACCGCAGATTGTGTACGGTGTTACAGTATATTAAATGACCAATAAACCATAAATAGTGTTGCTTGTCTTCTCTCTTTCTGTGGTTTCTTGTACTTTAACCCCTCTTTCTTTCCTTTTTCTGCTACATCTTTTGAGAACTGTATTGACCTCCTTTTCCTCTTACTTTTATTTACTTTCCTAACAAAAAAGGTTCTTTGCCTTTATAATATTTCCTTTCAGTTTTGCACACCGCTTTTCTACATCCCCCAAATGTTTCCGTTCACCTAGCCACTCCTTAAGGTATTCCTCCCATCTTAACAAACTTAGTTTTCCAGAAGTCGAGGAACTCCCTTTTGAATGAAGCATCTCCATCTGTGTCTTAATATTGAACCACATTATTTGATGATCACTGAATGCCAGATGATCACCCATTGTAACATGAGAAACACTCTTCCCATTCGTAAGCTAGGTCCAATATAGCGCCTTCCCACGTAGGTTCTGTTGAATGAGGAGAATTCAAACCCTCCCTACTTCCAGACAACACCACAAGAGGGATGACCAAATCAATATCTGCCAATAAAAATATATTACTCTAATAGCATATACTAGAATTCCAGAGTCTACTTAATACTATCTCATACTTAAACACAATTAAATGTGTAAATGTGAAGAAATCATCACTGGCATTACTTAAAAGACTGTTGTTTTATAGAGCGGGTCTCAGACTATTAGGGAGCTCTCGCATTGACTTTTGCCATTAACTGCTCCTTTTTTGCATCAACGACCCATTTTTTGAAAAACTTTTATAAAACCCTGGTGTTATCAGTCCAAGTGATTAAACATAGATTTCCCAATCGTCAACAATAAAATGCATAAAGTCAGGCTTATCTTGATGTATTTTATCCCGCCAGACTCAGCGCTGCCGCGTTTCACGAACTGATTTAGTTTCTTCAGGGGCTTGTAAGCCACTTCTTTATGTTACTTATCATTCGCATGTGTTAACCGTGGACCTTTTCTCTGCAGGATGTCAAAAACGCCGCGCAAATCAATATCTGGCATATCGAAATCACCTATCAGTAGCTCTTCTCCTTTTATTGCAATATCTTGAATGTCTTCCATTAAATCTCTGTCCACTCCTGCCTGTGAAGGAAGTCTGTACATTGCACCAGTGTAAACAGATGTTCTAGTCCCTTTTTCCATATTAACCCACAGTGCTACCTCCTTACATTGCAAGTCCTTCAGTTCTGTTGTTTTTAAGGTTATTTTCACACATAATGCCGCCCATCCTCCTTTTCTTCCTATCCTGGCTTTTCTGAATAAATTATAGCCCAGTATGACTATATCCTGGGCTGGGCCACCAGGAGTCAGTGTTGACTCAAGGACACACATTGCATTTTTTGCACGACTATATCCCAGTCGTGGTTCTTCATGAACCACGTCTCTGTGACCGCTGCTTACACTTACAAAGCCAAGAGTAATGCAACTCTCTTTTTTTTGGGGTGTTTTCTTCTAAAATGGCAGTTTCCACTATAGATGCTGTGAATTACACACATTTCTTTCTTCAGGATGATGACACTTTTGCAAAAAGCTGTGTGTTCAGCAAGACTTCTTTAAAGTACATTGCATATTTTGAACATCCTAGCTGGGATGTTTGTTTTTGGACTTAGAAGCCCTATACAAAATAGGGCTTTTGGTGTACAAATATTTTGTAATAGGTTTTCAACTCGATTATTTTTAAATACTTTTTCATTGAAGCATATTTCAATATTTTATGAATTTTTTAATATTTTACCTAACCCTATATTTCTTTTTTTTTTTTACAGCGATATGATGTTCTGTGGGATATATGACAATGCTTTGGATAATGACAACTATAATCTTGCCAAAGGTTTTAATTATCATCAGGGGCCTGTAAGACATTCATGTTTCTTTATTATAAATTTGTCTTACTACTTATAAGTCTGTCTAAATATTTGCTAATTCTTTTTATTGTCTTCTTTTTGTTGTGTTTTTGCTAAAGGAATGGCTGTGGCCCATTGGGTATTTCTTGCGTGCAAAACTATATTTCTCCAGGTTAATAAATCCAGAGACATCTCTGAAGACTGTGTTTTTAGTTAAAAATGTTCTTTCTCGTCATTATGTTCACCTGGAGAGGTAGGTCCTCTGTGTGCAGGTACTAAAAATCTATTTTCTTCAAACAGTTTTGTCAAAAACCCAGTAATATCTGATGAAAAATGAGTGTATTTGAATTTTAGATTTTAGACTTACCTTTCCAATTATGAACTTGAGAGCTATAATTCTGAAGGCTTACAATATGTTTTCCCAAGGAGGGTAAAGTGACATGCAGCGCCCGTGTGATAAGTGGGATTTGATCCCTGGCTCCCGTGTTTCTCAGCCCACTTCAGAGAAGAAGTAGCTTTCAGATATGAAGCTTAGGAGTCACCTATAAGGTTCGGGGGTGGGGGGGGGGGAGACTCAGAAGCAAAGCCAAGAAATATTTTTCTCATGGAAGGGTGGCAGATATATTTTATTTATTTATTAAACACTTCTATACCGCACTTTCCCCTGGATCAAGTGCGGTTTACAGTGAACAAAGTTATGAATGGTACAACAGGAATGCATACCTATTCACATTACATAGAACATTTGTGAACTTTTACAGGGAACTTAGTGAACTATATACATTACAGAATGTTGTGACAATCCGACATTCTGATATTCATACAACTATATACAGTGGGAAGAAATTGGTTGGTGTATCACTGGTCTAGGCTTGAATGCTTGGATTATAATCCGTACTAGAATGGAAAGACAATCAAACCTTCTGATGGTCATGCAACTATACAGTATACAGGGAGATGTGTTTGGTTGATATAATACTGACCAAGTTTTTAACATTTGGGTTATATTCTTTTAGCCTTTCTGATTGTGCTGTTATGGGGTGGGGTGTGTTTTTGTCCGTTTGTGTGTCAATGTTTGTGAGCCATAGTGTGTCATGAATAAGTGTGTTTTTAGTTTTTTACAAAATAACCTAATGTCACTCAACTGTCTGATATCTTCTGGTAGATCATTCCAGAGGATCGTGGCAGAGTGTGAGAAAGCCTTGTCATTAGTGAATTTTTTAGCTTTTGTAAAGTCTTTTGGTATCTCGATTTTGTTTCTGTTTTTACTCCTTTGACTGCAAGTTGGTGTTTCCTTGGTGATTAGAGTGTTAAGGACCGATGGTGCTAGGTTATTTATTAATTTAAATGTAGTTACTAGGACTTTGTAGTTTATACGGCAGTAAATTGGGAGCCAGTGGAGCTGAGCTAATATGGGAGTTATATGTTCTATTGAGCAGACCTTCAGTATAGTTCTGGCTGCTACATTTTATACTAGCTGGAGCCTTTTAAGATTTTGTTTTGAAGTACCTTGAAGGACTGCATTCGCAAAGTTGAAGTGGGGTGTAATAATTGCTTGGATTATGGTTTTGAGGTTGTGCAGGTGTACCAAAGAGCGTAGTTGTTTCAGTAGCTTAAGTTTGTAGTGTGTATTTTTTTCGTTGTGTTTTTGATGTGGGATTCCATGCTAAGGCTCTTATCCAGTATCACTCCTAGGTACTTCACTTTGTTTTTTGTTTTGATCTCATGGTTCTGAAGTACAATAGATGTTGGGGGTATGTAGGTTTGGTTTCCCGTTACATATAGTACATCTGTTTTTGAGAAGTTAATGTGTAGGTTGTGGTCATTGAGCCATTTTGTTAGTTTGTTAAAACACTCTGTTATGAATTGCATTGAAGGGTTCGGGATCCTGAATGGGAGGTATACCATTATGTCGTCCACATAAATATGGTAGCGGACGCTGAACCGTTTGAAGATAGTGCAGATTGGTTGCAGGTAAATATTAAAAAGGAGTGCTGAGAGGGTGGATCCCTGAGGGAGACCTTGTTCCTGCTTGAATGTGGCTGAGGTTTGATGGTTAATTCTTACTGTTTGGGTTCTGTTATTTAAGTATGAGGTAAACCAGTTATGGACAGTTGATTTTAGCCCTATTTGTTGAAGTCTGCTTAGCATTGTTGTGTGGTTTACGCTATCGAATGCAGCAGAGATGTCTAAGAATAGTAGAATGAACACTTGTTTTGAGTCATCTATTCCTCTTACAAGTGTGTCGAGTAGAACTGTGAGTAGTGTTTCTACTCCATGGTATGGACGGAAGCCATGTTATTCGTCGAGGGGGCTGAGGTATCGATGTAATCCTGAAGTTGGATTTGGATTACTTTTTCAATTAGTTTGGCCATGAAAAGTATACGTGATAGGGTCAGTATGAAGTGGGTGAGGTTTTGTCTAGGTTGCTATTTTTGAGAATTGGTCATATTTGGGCGTGTTTAAGGGATGGTGGTAGGTACCCCTTTTCAAGGGATAGGTTAATCATAGGGAGGATGAATGAAGAGAGTTCTGGTAGTGTCTTTTTTATCCAGTCTACTGGACATGGGTCTAGATAGGATGTGGTTGTGTTTAGATTGGAAATTATAGTCTTGAGGGTGTCCTTGGATATAGGGTGGAAATAAGACCAGTTATTAAGCTGGTCGGGGTGTGCTTCATTGTGTGTTATGGAGGGTGGTGATTGAAATTTTATTTTGTTCATGTAGTAGTGGACTAGTGTTTGTGGGGAGATATCCGTTTCCGTTTCGTTTGTGTTGTATGCTTCGTTTGTTAGGTTTTGTACAATGCTAAATAGTTCTCTGGGCCGGTTAATAGATTTAGCTAGTATGTTGGAGTAGTGATTTTTCTTTGCTCTTTCCATAGTCTTCTTGTATGTGTTAAGGGCGTTTATGTAGTTCTCATGGTTTGATGGAGATTTGGTTCGTCACCATTTCTGTTCTGCTTTTCGCAGGTCTCTTTTCATTGATTTTAGTGTGGGGTTGAACCAGGGAGCATCTCTGTTTTTGGCATTATCATATTTACTGTTTGGGTGGTTGTGGGTTATTTTGCGTGTTGCAGCATTAGAAATTATTTTGTGCCAGCTATGAAATGATTCATCAAGATTTGATGGTGTGAGTGGTAGATGAGGTATGATTTGATCAAGGAATTCTTCCTTATTGAATTTCTTGAATCTATTAGTTAGGGACTGTTGTGATCTTCTGTTTTGGGTGTTGTCTGTGTAGGTGAGGCTGAATTTTAGGAGATGGTGGTCTGACCATGGGACCGGGTATGCTCTCCAGTGATGCGGGGTTGACTACTTCTTGGAGGGAACTCGGTAGGAAGACAAGGTCTAGTGTTTTGCCTTTGATGTGAGTTTGTCTGTCAATGATTTGGTGGAAGTCCATGTCAGCTATAGAGTCTAAGAAAGGTGTTGATTGAGTGTTGGGTAGTGAGGGGAGATTAAGGTCACCCATAAGTATCATAGGGTTAGTATCTGTAGATGAGCCCAGTAATTCAGTTAGGGTGTCTGTGTTCTCTGATCTTGGTTCTGGTGGTCTGTAAACTAGACATAATCTAAGGTGTCTGATTTTTAGGATAAGGGTGTCCATGTTATTGATATTGTCAGAGTTTAGTAGCCTTGGGTTAAGAGATATTTTTGTTATGATGAGGACACCTCCCCCTCTTTTGTGTGCCCTATATGTATGGAAAATCTCGTATTCTGTGGTCTTTAATTGGTTAATATAGACCGTGTCTGTGTCTGATAGCCAAGTTTCTGTTACACAGACAATTGAGGAGGTCAGTAAATATAGGGAGTTTATTTCTCATTGACCTTGCATTGGTTAGGTAGCATGAGAGGGTGTTGTATTTAGATGTGTGGGGTTGTTTGAGGGTCTGGGGTTAATTTTATGTTGATTAGCCTGGGGAGTTTAGCTTTGTGATTGTGTCCAGTGTTGTGGGCTATTGGGGTAAAATCATTGCGGATTGATCTATGTATTATGGGGATGGTTCTGTAGTATTTGTTGTTTAGGCCATTGGTCAGAGCTAAGAGGGTGATGAGTATGAGGCAGATGCATAGTTTCCTGAAGAGGAAGGGCGTTGGGGGGGGGGGCATTTTTATCGCTGTTTTTGGACATATGTGTATTTCTCCTGTTTACAGGAATGAGGTCACCTGTGCTAACTAGGTAATGTGTATAATAGCTATACGTTGGGCTACTGGAGCTGTAAATGTTGGATTGGTAGTTTGGTCTGGGGTTTGGATTGCGTTGGACACTTAGTGTTTGTATATTATAGTAACAGGATAAGATGGAGAGGCTTAAGCATCAGGATAAGGCTTTAAATCCTAGGTACAGGTATTTGTGAGGTTTACCACATAACATTTTATATGACAGTTGTTACTTATGTGTAGTAAGTACAGTAAAACTTATTGTGAAGCAAATTCAGTAATAAACGAGTATAGTTTACGATATTGAGTGTAGCAAATTCAGTAAAAAAAAAAACTAGTACAGTTTATGATATTGAGGGTCTAATGCAAACAGATCTTGCTATGTGACAGAATGCAACAGTTACAGTTAGTAGCACATTGGTGGTGAGCAGCTATACATTCATTTCATGTATTTAGCACACTTACAGTTCTGTGGTCGGCAGGATCTGGGTTGTCTGTGGGGTACTTTCGTACTGATATGACCGTTAGTTACTGCTCTGTGCTGCAATTTTATTTATTTATTCATTTATTTATTTATTTAATGCCTCTTCTATACTGCGCTTTTTAGAATCAGTGCGATTTACAGTCAACAAAATTTGTACAGTGCCGGCAGAACCTGCACTGTACTTACAATGAACAGGTGTTGCAACTTGGGACTAACGAGGGTAACTATGTACAGGCTAAGCAATCGGTCGTAGGTGACCAGATCAGCTGGCATCTATTTACAAGTTGTCTAACTATATACAGATTGATCGTCCAAATCGCAGACGTAGAGTATTGCTTGGCGACTATGCTCGATATTAGATGGCTATATACACTTGGCCTCTGTTACACATTGGTATCCATTTGCATTATTAGATAACTATATACACGGTCAACATACTGGGTGTACCGTTGAGCTAAAGGGTGGGGCAGCAAACGTGTGATGTGAGTGTGCTAGGGGCGGTGTCCTGCTGGTTGAGTATGGCTGGTTGTGATATGTCATTTATATGGGAGTAGTGCTGGAGGAAGAGATGGTGCTTCAGTGACTTCCTAAATTGGGCGAGGTCAGTAATGGCCCAGATGGAGGGTGGGAGGCGTTCCAGCATGTGGGTGCATAGAATACAAAGGCTCTGTTTCTTGTTGCTTGTGAGCATTTTGTTATTACCTTTAGGATTATCAGAGTGTTGGCAGCGAACGATCTCCTGGCTCTGTTGGGGGGGGTGGGGTGGAGTGGACGAGGTCTATGAGGGAGGTGGAGGAGCAATGTGGCGTCTTGCTGACTCAGTTAGGTTTTGAGTAGCTGAATTGACAGAACAGATGACTTAGGGCAAACCAGTTGAAGTGAGTGTCACGGTCTGGCGTTCCTCGCCAAAGGGCCCTTTGGCATGGCCCTTATGCGTGGGCCTGTCAGACGTGAGCGCACCTAGGCACACTGGTGATTTTGAGCTCTCGCAGTTGGGAGCTGATTGGCCTGGTCGCCGGGGAGCAGGGAGGAGCTTACCAGCCCTGCTCTTCCCTATTGATGCTGTTTGGCCGCCAGAGTGGAGGTGGAAGAGGGTTCGGTGCAGGCACGCTAGAGGTTTTGAGCTCTCGCGGTTGGGAGTTGATTGCCCTCTTCGCTGAGGAGCAGGGAGGAGCTTATCAGCCCTGCTCTCCCCCATCGATACTATTCAGCCGCCGGAGTGGAGGTGGAAGAGTTCACCATAGTGTAAAATAAACATTCAGAATGCTTAGTCGTAAAAAAGTGAAGAAATAGAATGACTTCCTTATCATCTTGTTAGATCAGTACAGACAAGCAGGTTAAGTTCCCCCCCCCCCCACCAGCAAATAATGGAGATAGGGAAAATTGGAACTTTCCAATGACAGCATCATTGTTATTAGAAATGGTGCAGCTAGGGGCATTAACCAGTATTTCTCTCTCTCCAGAAGATGGTGGTTGCTAAACCAGTACAGCAAGATTTATGGTATAGATTCCTGGGGCCACAGTCTGTGGGCTGTTCTCCCTGGTAGAGCTGAGGTGTTCACTACTGGGGCACCAGTCTCAGGGTTGCCATTCCTAGTAAAGCGAGGGTCCTCACCGTCTCCTAGGGCACAGCTCTGGCTATCCCTCTGGCGAGAGGACAACTGGGTAGCTTGATCTCACAGCATGACTGTGGTCCTCTGTTTGAGGCTGATGCAGATGAGGTCAACCCTGGTGGTGAGTTAGCTGGGGGGTCATCTCCCTTGCTCCTTCCTCTTCCCTTGAGGTGGGAGGTTGTTTGGCTTGGGGCCAGCTGTGTAAAGTTTAAAAGGAAAAAAAACAGAAAACATACACTTGTTGGTGCTTTTCTCCTTCTCCGCAGTAGCAATGGGTCATCTGAGCAGAGTAGAGCCAGAGTCCAGGTTGCTGTCATTCAGGTCTTCAGCAGGAGAAGGCAGGTACCCTCGCTGTTTCGTGGGAAGATATCTGACCATAGTTACTGCTGCATCTCCTGTGGAAACCAGAAGATTTGCGCTGTGTGCAGCTGAACAGGGGAGAGTTCTGTGGCATTGTGAGAGCAGGTCTCTCTGGTGTTTCCCACCAACTGTCATCTGGAACACATGACTCTAGTGATAGTGGAAGACAGCATGGAGGCAGGAACAGCTGCTATTTTGTTGGAGGCAGCAGTGACAGCAGGAGAGCTCTGAGGTGCCTGTGAGAGGGTCATTTGGGCCTCCTTTGCTGTTTAGGGTTCACAGGGAGCTGCTTTGCTTCAGTCTTTTTGGCTTGATCTTTTGCAGATTCTGTGGCAGGCTCTTAGAATCATAGAAGCCTGAAGGTTCCTGGTCTGCTGGATGCAGTGCAGAGGTGACCTCTGAGGGTCTCTTTTCTAGTGTACAGAGGTTGCCTGGGTCTCAGGCTAGGGACTTCCAGTCCTAAAGAAACCCTGGCTGTCCAGAGGCAGGCTTGCCACCCTAGAGTGCACCAGTTCTCCACTCTCATCCATGAGATCTGGATCTTGCTAGTCTTGAGAAAAGTCTGTCCTCATCTCTACCACCTCCACTGGGAGACTATTCCACGGATCCACCACTCTTTCTGTAAAGAAATATTTCCGCATATCACTCCTGAATCTATCCCCCTTCACCCTCATCCCATATCCCCTCGTAGCAGAACTTGCTTTCAATTGAAAGAGGCTCTCCCCCTGAACATTTATGCCTCAGAGGTATTTAAACATCTCAATCATATCGCCTCTATCCCGCCTTTCCTCTAAGGTGTACATATTAAGATCCTTAAGTCTGTCCTCATGCTTTATAATGAAGACCACTAACCATTTTAATAACCACTCTCTGCACCGACTCCATCCTGTTCACATCCTTTTGAAGGTGCGGTCTCCAGAATTGCACACTGTACTCCAAATGAGGTTGCACCAAAGACTTATACAGAGGCACTAACACCTCCTTTTTTCTGCTAGCCATTCCTCTCCGTATGCACCCAAGCATCCTTCTAGCTTTTGCCGTCGCCTTTTCTACCTGTTTAGCTACTTTAAGATCATCAGACACAACCACGCCTAGGTCCCGCTCTTCTTTAGTGGACAAAAGTACTTCACCCCCTATACTATATTGCTCCCACAGTCTTCTGACAATTGTTCAAGCTGTACCTCGCTTCTGTTCCTGTTTGTGGGTGTTTTCTGAGGTCCTGCTCCTGCCAAAAAAGCAACCTTCAGGAAATGGAAAAAAGAGCCAAATGATGAAAACTGGAAACAGCACAAGCACTGGCAAGTTAAATGCAAAGCATTGATAAGGCAGGCAAAACGGGAATTTTGCTTAATGGCCAATATTCCCAATGGAAAAAGGTGAATAGTGGAGTACCCCAGGGATCTGCACTGGGTCCGCTGCTTTTTGACATATTCATAAATGACCTGGAAAAGGGAATAACTAGTGAGGTTATCAAATTTGCAGATGACACAAAACTGTTTAAAGTTGTTAAAACCCAAGAGGATTGTGGAAAACTGCAGGAGGATCTGGATAAATTGGAAGACTGGGCATCCAAATGGCAGATGAAATTTAATGTGGACAAGTGCAAAGTTATGCACCTGGGAAAGAACAACCCACACTATAGTTACACAATGCAAGGCTCCACATTAGAAACCACCACCCAGGAAAAAGATTTAGGAGTCATTGTGGATAACATGTTAAAACCCTCCGCCCAGTGTGCAGCGGCGGCCAAGAAAGCAAATAGAATGCTAGGTATCATAAGGAAAGGGATGGAGAACAAAACAAAGGATATTATAATGCCTCTGTATCGCTCCATGGTACGACCGCACCTTGAATATTGTGTGCAATTCTGGTCACCGTATCTTAAAAAGGACATAGCGTTATTAGAAAAAGTACAGAGAAGAGCCACCAAATTGGTGAAGGGGATGGAAGGCTACTCCTATGAAGAGAGGCTAAGAAGGTTAGGGCTCTTTAGCCTGGAGAAGAGACGGCTGAGGGGAGATATGATAGAGGTCTATAAATTAATGAATGGAGTGGAACGGATAAACGTGGATCAATTGTTTACGCTATCAGAGTATAGAAAGACTAGGGGACATGTAATGAAGCTACAGGGTAAACTATTTAAGACAAATAAGAGAAAATATTTTTTCACTCAACGTGTAATCAAACTCTGGAATCTGTTACCGGAGGATGTAGTAAGGGCTGTTAGTATAGCTGGGTTTAAAAAAGGTTTGGACAAGTTCCTGGAGGAAAGGTCCATAAACCACTATTAAAAAGGGACCCAGGATATCAATGCTTGACCCAGTACAAGCATCGTGGAACCTGTCTTTTGGGGATATTGCTAGGTATGTATAACCTAGATTGGCCACTGTTGGAAACAGGATACTGGGCTTGATGGACCTCGGTCTGACCCAGTATGGAATGTCTTATGTTCTTATGTTCCCTTGGATTGCTGCAGCCCAAATGCATGACCTTACATTTTTTAACATTAAATCCCAGCTGCCAAATTCTAGACCATTCTTCAAGCTTAGCTAGATCCCTCCTCATGTTATCTACACCTTCCTGGGTGTCTACTCTATTGCAGATTTTAGTATCATCCGCAAAGAGGCAAACCTTACCCGACAGCCCTTCCGCTGTATCACTAACAAAGATGTTAAAAAGAATCGGACCAAGGATAGATCCCTGGGGCACACCACTGGTAACATCCTTCTCCTCAGAGTGAGCTCCATTTACCTGTACTCCTTGTCGCCTCCCACCCAACCAATTTCTAACCCAAGAAGTAACTTTAGGGTCCATCCCTAGGGTGCTCAGTTTGTTTATAAGTCGCCTGTGAGGAACAGTGTCAAAGGCTTTACTGAAATCTAAATACAACACATCTAGGGCTCTCCCTCGGTCCAACTCCCTGGTCACCCAGTCAAAGAAATCAATCAGATTTGTCTGACAAGACCTGCCTCTGGTGAATCCATGCTGCTTCAGATCCTATAATCCGCTGGACTCCAGAAACCTTACTATTTTCTCTTTCAGCAGCATTTCCAATAATTTACTCACCACCGAAGTTAAACTAACCGGCCTGTAGTTTTCAACCACATCCTTACTTCCGCTTTTGTGTAAAGGCACCACATGAGCCTCTCTCCAGTCCTTTGGCACCACTCCTGACTCCAGTGAGGCATTGAAAAGGTCAGTCAATGGAGTTGCTAGAATGTCCCCAAGTTCCCTCAGTATTCTAGGGTGTATCCCACCCGGTCCCATCACTTTGTCCACTTTAAGTTGAGCTAGTTTCTCACGAACACAGGCTTCTGACCAGTGGCGTAGCGTGAGTTGTCAGCACCCGGGGCAAGGCAAGTAATTTGCGCCCCCTAACCCGTGGATTTTAGCCGCCGGGGAGCTTCTTTGCACGGGGGAGCCAACCGTGATCCTACCCTGGGAGGGAGCGATCGTCAGCACTGACCTCGCTGAGCCGGAGTCCAGGGAAACGAACAGCACAGCAGCAAGAGCCCGACAAGCATGGTTAAACGCCCAACAGCAGGGAAGAGGAGGAGATCCGGAACCAGAAACTCGCGATGCCGCCCTGCAGCTCCGCCTTCTCGAGCGCACAGGGCGATCCGACCCCAACCCCAGCTTTACATTGAGATCGAGGGGCGACGATGCGATAAACAGTCCCCCTCCCACCCCGCCCCGGCAGCTTGTGTGAAATAGCTACCTAGAGGGGGTCAATCGCATCGCCTGCGCTTTGTTGCCGAGGGTTTGCCAAGAACAATGCGACTCCCAGGACTGCGGGCTCGAGGGCTATAGCGCAAACCTCTTTGCAGTGCCACCACCAGATGGCGTACGTGCCAACATGTATCATAGGGACCTGCCTTTCCCCCTCATCGGCAACAGAGAGCTGCGAGTGCGAGTGCGAGCGCGCCCCCCCATGTTGCGCCTGGTGCGGCCGGCCCCCCCTGCACCCCCCACGCTACGCCTCTGCTTCTGACAATTGTTCAAGCTGTACCTCGCTTCTGTTCCTGTTTGTGGGTGTTTTCTGAGGTCCTGCTCCTGGTTCTTCATCTGTGAACACAGAACAGAAATATTTGTTAAGCAATTCCGCTTTATCCTCATCAGCTTCTACATATTCTTCCCCTTCACCCTTGAGTCTGACAATACCACTTTTGCCCTTCCTCTTCTCACTAACATATCTGAAAAATGTCTTATCCCCCTATTTTATTGCATTGGCTATTTCCTCCTCGTTTTGAATCTTTGCTTTCCTGATTACTTTGCTAGCTTCTCTAAGTTTTTCCAAATATAGATGCCTGTCTTCCTCTCTCTGTGATCTCTTGTATTTCATGAAGGCCTCCCTATTTTTCTTCACTTTTTCAGCTACTTCTTTCGAAAGCCATAGTGGTCTCCTTTTCCTTTTCCTTTTATTTACCATTTTAACAAAAAGGTTGGTTGCCCTTAAAATATCCCCTTTCAGTTTTGCCCACTGTTTTTCTACATCCCCCAGCTGTTCCCATCCCGCTAATGCCTCCCTGAGGTATTGGCCCATCTTGATAAAGTTAGTCTTCCTAAAGTCTAAGACCCTCACCTTTGAATGGATTCTAACAGCCCTAGTCCTAATACTGAACCACACCATTTGGTGATCACTGGATGCAAAATGATCTCCCACTACAACATCAGAAACACTTTAACCATTTGTAAGCACCAAGTCCAGTATGGCCCCTTCACGTGTGGGGTCTGTTACCAATTGCTTGAATAGTTCTCCCTGTAGAGAATCCAGGATCTCTTTACTTCTAGATGATACTGCAGCAGGAATGTGCCAATCAACATCTGGCATATTGAAATCCCCTATCAGTAGCACTTCCCCTTTCCTAGCAAAGCTGCTTATGTCTTCAATTAACTCTCTGTCCACCTCTTCCTCTTGTGAGGGAAGTCTGTATATCACGCCAATGCAAATAGATTTCTCTTTCCCTCTTTCTAGTTTAATGCACAATGCCTCCTCTCTCCCTTTTAAGCTCTATAATTCCAAAGCTTTAATAGTATTTTTTACATATAGTGCCACTCCTCCTCCCCTTCTTCCTACCCTGTCCTTTCTGAATAAAGTATAGCCAGGTATAGTTACATCCCAGTCATGGTTTTCTGTGAACCATGTTTCTGTAACTGCCACTAAATCCAAGTCGGCCACTCCCACCAAAGCTTCAACATCAGGGATCTTATTTCCAATGCTACGGGCATTTATACACACTGCTTTCCATATTTTACCCCTGTTACCCATTTCCATAAAGGTATTTAATGTATCAGTTACCTGGGGGCTTTCTTCACCCATCCCCAGCGAATCTAGTTTAAAGCCCTCTTCAGTAGATTAGCCAGTCTGCTACTAAAGACACGTTGATCTTTCTTGGACAGATGGATGCCATCTCTGCTCTGCAACCCTTGGAACAATATCCCATAGTCTAGGAAACCAAAACGCTCTCGATGACACCATCCATGCAGCCATGCATTCATCTCCAGGATGCGAGCCTCTCTGCCTTAGCCTTTACCCTCAACAGGGAGGATTGAAGAGAACACCACCTGTGCACCTAACTGCTTCACCCTCTGTCCCAGAGCCATGAAGTCACTTTTGATATGCTCAGAGGGATACCTGGCAGTATCATTTGTTCCGACATGGATTAGCAACATTGGGTAATAGCCAGTGGGCTTGATGAGTCTCGCAAACTCTCTGTAACATCTTGGATTTTGGCACCAGGCAGACAGCATACCTCTCTGGACATCAAGTCTGGTTGGCAGATGGATGCCTCAGTACCCCCTCAGAAGAGAGTCACCAGCCACCACTACCCTTCACTTCCTTGTGGTCACTGATTCTGCAACTTTGGGGTACTTGAGCTCTTGTTCTTCCCTTTCCAGGGATGTTTTCACCTCCTCCACTTCCAGGGCTGCATAATGGTTCTCCAATTCATGGACTGGAGAAGTTGGATTGATGATTCTGCAGGCCCTGGTGACTTGTGTCCAACCTTCGTCATTCTGTTGGCACCCATCTTCTCCTCTGCTGGAGAGCTTGGTTGCTGCAAGAAGCATCTCATCAATGTACTTCTCACTGTCTTGAATGCTCCTCAGCCTCGCCACCTCCTCTCTGAGTTCCTCCACTTGTTTCCTCAGAGCTTCAGCATGCAGACACCCTGCACATGGAACCGGTCCTTCAATTGGCATTGGGACCTCTGTCTGGACAGAGGCAGAAGCTGTAACGGGGGCAACAGTTTTAGCGATACGATTTTTCCCAGCCATTGTTCTGTTCGTGGAGCTTAGGTATTTGTTAAAGCACAAGAGAGAGATCTACCAAAGTACCAGCCAGTTTCGACCTGTAGAGCCCCTTCTACTACTAATAATAATAATTTTTATAGTGCTACAAGGTGCATACAGTGCTGTACAGAGACATGTAAGAGACAGTCTCCGCTCATCAGAGCTTACAATCTAGTCAAGACAATCAGCTTAACAGCTGGGAATTAGGATATGTCTAGGAGAATGGTAAGGAAAGGAGACTGACATCCTCAGTTGACATGAGCTGGACACTGGGGCATTTCAGCTGGTCATCTATCAGTGGGGATCAACTTTAGTGGACCTAATGGTGACCTGTCTGCATATAAAGGCAAAGGTGTTTTTCAGCCATTGGAAAGAACTGGGGTCCAGCATTCTAGATGCTCTGCACAGAGCTGGCCTCAAGATGGGACTGCCCTGTGTTTCCTCCATGGTCACTCATAGGACAAGTCCTGAGAAGAAGATAGGATCATCCAGCTGTTCTGGTGGCTCTGGATTGCCTAGGAGGTCGTGGTATACAGATCTCATCCGGTTGTTGATGGACAAGCCTCTTCTGCTCCCTCAAGGGTAGGGTCTTCTGTGTCAAGGACTAGTGGGTGATCTGGATCCCTTTTGGCTTATAGATTGGCCCTTGAAAGGCAGCATTTAAGTAGGAAGGGCTATTTTCCAGTGGTAGTTGCAACAAATGTTGCAACCCCAGCGCAGGTCCATTTCTTTGGTGTATATGAGAGTTTGGCACTTCTTCGAGAGCCATTGTGGTGATGGAGTGTCTCCCTGGCATACAAGTGTTCCATCTATTTAGCCTTTCTTCAGGATGGTCTAGAACAGGCATGTCCAACTTCGAACAGGTCATGATCTACTTTTTCCGGCCAAACGTGCCGGTGATCTACCACCATGAAAATTAAGTTTCAAATTAGTTTCAAATTAAATTTTAACCCAATAAAGTTGGAGGTTTCCCCCCCCCCCCCCATTTTTAATGAACCTTCTGTCATTTATTTGGATGTGATCAGCTGTTAAGCAAATTAAGCAAAAACAAAACAGAGAGACAAAGATCCAGTAAGAACTGCGAGGGGAAATGGAAAGTACATTTTTTCTTAAAGTTTTATTGAGTAATAACTTTAACTGTCTTAATAACTTTCTTTAACTTTTATTGAGTAATTTGTGTTAAATTTAGGTTGAGTATTGATCCAGGCTAATCTTGCACAATCTTTAATATTTCGCTCTTGTTCATTAGTGAGACGTCTGAGCCTGCATTTCATCCACCAGCTTTTTGAAGTTGGGTGAATATTGCGTGAGGGCCAGTCTCAGGGAATCCTGGAGTTCATCTGTCATGTTGGAACTTTGTGTACTCTTTGTCATTTTCAGATGGAGAAACGCAGATTTACACAAATAAGTTGAACCAAAACAGGAGTCTACAGCTTTTCGGCATCTTCTCAAGTTGGGAAATTTGTCTCTAGGCACTAGCTTCCAAAATGATTCTTGCTCAGCACAGGACTTGAGAAAAATGTCATTTTTAAGGGTTAATATTTCGTTTTCAAGAGATGGCTTGTTCAATGAGTAATTTTTACTGATAGCAGCTGCAGTTTCTTTTATGTCCACATCTACTTTGAATGGTTATGACAAGTACTCCACAACTGTTCCAATTTTTTGGAAGTCACAGAATCTATTTTCAAATTCTTGGATAACAGAGCAGATTTCTGTCACATACTTCTCGTTCTGAAAAACAAGATGTGGATATTGTCCCAGATGGTCCTGCGTATTAGGAAAATGATCAAAAGTGTTCTTTGCAAGGTCAGTCATCATTAGCTCAAATTTGCTCTTGTAGGATGAAACTGTACTCATCTTGCCAATGCATTTGTTTTTACCTTGTAGTTCAAGGTTCATATCACTTAGTTCGCCTGTAAAGTCAGCAAGAAATGCCAGATCACATAACCATCTCCCCTCTCCTTCAAAAAACTTATTTCATTCAGCAAATCACAAAATCTTTGCAGAAATTTGTGCCTACTTAGCCACCTTACATCTGCGTGCAAAATGATTTCCGCTGCCCCTTCATCAAGAGTAAGATTGAAAAGCTGTCTTTGAAGTGATCTTCCACGAACTGAATTTACAGTTTTGAAAGTGACGTCCAGACAGTCTTTGTATTGAGTCTCTTGCTTGCCAAAACTTGCTGGTGAATGATGCAGTGGTAAGAAAGGAAATCTGTGAAGTCGTCATGCTGTCTACAGAGGGCTATGAAACCGTTTACCTCACCTGTCATTGCTCTTGCTCGATCAGTAGTGATGGAAACAAGTCTATGCAATGGAAGATTACACTTTGTCACAGAAGAATGGAAAGAACTGAATATTTCCTGACCAGCAGTTCTCCCTTTTAAAGAAATCATTCCAAGTAGTTCGGATAAAGACTAGTAACTGGGTTATGTCTCTTATGTCTGTAGATTCATCCAGTTGGAGTGAGAAAGCAACACAATTTGAAACATCCTCCAACAATTGTTCAGTTGTGTCTCCACACATCTTTTCTCTTCGCCGCACGACGGTGTTTCTTGACAATTGTCCATCTTGAATAGCAGCTATAATCTCTTTCTTATTTTTAAATCCTTCAAAAAGATTGTCAGCTGCTTGAAGAAAACAATCTTTTACAAATTCCCCTTCAGTGAAAGGTTTGTATTTCTTTGCGATCAGGTTGCTGACCTTGAAGGATGCTATGGTTGCATTGACCAAATGTGACCTTGGCTTCGCCATCAGCTGTTGCTGAGTAGCCAATTTTGATTTAAGTTCTTTGAGCTTCAGTTTACGAATTTCACTTTTGGGTGGAAAATCAGCATCAAACTTATTGCTATGCAGAGCCTTATAATGACGTTCTAGATTACCTTTTTTGGGCAAGGATACTGTGGCGTTACAAATTAGACAACAACACTTGTCTTTCACCATGATGAAGAAGTAGTACATTTCCCATTCATCATGAAAGTGGTAGGTTTTGCTCTTCTTTGGAACACTCATCTTTGTTATACTGGGGTGGCTGGATGTAAGAAGGCCAAATCTGCTAAGTTAGTATAAACACTGGCTGAATCTGGTCCAAAACTGTCACTGTCCCAAAGTATTAAAGATCAACAGGAACTGAAGACCTCTGGATGATGTGCAATACAAGGACTGGAGATGCCAAAACCACACATGCAGTTCTAAAAGTAAAAATAAGAATTCATCATACTGGCATCAAATGCCACCAAACAATCATCAAAAAACTGAAACACCTGTCCAGCAAACCAGATAAAATCAAATACCGCCAAACAAGTTCAAATACCACCACACGCGATTTAATAAATTCTGCACACAGTGTAGAATCAACGCAAAGGCTAGGCAAAATAAAAATGCAGAGGCAAGCAAAAGTCACAGTGGTTTGAACCAATTCAAAAGCAAGGCATAGGCAAGTTAGAACAAAATTGGAAAAGCCTGCCAAAATCACCAAATTCTTGACACTTTGTTGTGTCTGCCCGAAAACGTTTGATGAAAGCGAACTATAAAGCGACCAACGACCAGCACACGACACAACTAATACGGTAAGTGTATTCAGGTAAAGCGCGGGCAAATGGATATCGCCCGGTATATAACACACTTCTAAGGGATGTTGGGGCGGGAGCAGGAATGGGTGATTCTGAGATGCAGGAGACCAGGTATGATGCCGGGCCTGTGTCGTCTCGTCGCGGGGTGCAGGTGGCGGCCCCCTGGGGTACCCACAAACTATTGGCACGAAAACAACAAGCGCCCCCAATACACCCGCAGGCAAGATTCCCGTAGGCAGGGAAAAAAGACAGGCAAAGGATCAGCAGCGGCGGCAAGCCCTCGGTAGACGACCTGCCAGCACGAGCTCTCTCCTAGCGACGGGGCGAGCTGCTGGAGAGATGGAACCAAGTGGGGCTGGCGATCTACCTCTGACCCCTCCGCGATCTACAGGTAGATCGCGATCTACCTGTTGGACATGCCTGGTCTAGAGAAAGCTTTGGCCCTCAGTTCATTAAAGGTTCAGGTGGAGGCTGTGGCCTGTTTTAGGGTGGTGTATTATGGGCGACTCTTTGGCATTGCATCCAGATACGTATTTCTCATTTTCTCAGGGGGGGTTAAACACTTACATTCTCTGTTTTCCCTTGGACTTTGATTGGGTCTGCCTTTTGAGCCTCTGAAGCGGGTCACTTTGAAGAATGTGACCTTAAAGGCAGTTTTTCTGGTGGCTATCTGTTCAGCTCATCACATCTCAGAGCTGCAGGCACTCTTCTGTTGGGATCCGTACTTGTCTTTTTTGGCAGAGGCAGTTGCAATCTGCCCATTTCCCTCCTTTTTGCTGAAAGTGGTATTACTGTTTCATATAAACCAAGTGATTTCCCTCCCTATGTTCTCACAAGGGTGAGGCAGCCTCTAAATCTACAATGGGAAGATTGATTAGGGAGGCAGTGGTTTCTGCATACCTCAGGAAAAGGAAACCGGCATTGAAAGATTAGCAGGAACATTCCACGAGGGCTGTTGCACCTTACTGGGCGAAGACCAGGGTGGTAACATCAGAGGGTAGTTTAAGGTGGCTACTTGGACATCTTTGAATTGCTTTGTGTAGCATTACTGTTTGGATGTGTACACAAAAGTGGACCCCACCTTGGGGGCAGATGTTCTCAGATCAGCTGTATCTTTTTCCCTCTCTATTTAGGGCAGGGGTCTCAAACTCAAATTGCTTTGAGGGCCAAATGAGGACTTGTAAAGTAACCCGGGGGCCGCATAAGACGCGGGGCCTCATTTGCATAAATATTTGCATAATGTTACCATACACTAACTTTTAGTAAACATGCCTCTTTAATGAGTATGGATAAAGAAAGACTAAAAGATTTAGAAACAAGAAGACAATAATTAAACTGGGAACCACAAAAGCCAAACTTGGAATGTACAACAACACTGTAGAAATAAAACTATAAATTAATTTCCTCTTGTACTAAACAAAGCGCAAACATTAATGATGCACATTTCCCAGAGCTGACATATTCCAGTTAATAAATTCAAAATAAAGAGATATTTTTCGACCTTTTGTGCATTTTTTTCAGTTGCAATTGTTCCAGCCACTTTCTTCTGGTTTCTTCATGTCTTCTGCTAACTCTCCATCGTCTGCTGTCCATTTGCCCTTTCTTCTCTCCTAGTTTTTTTTCCATTCTCTCTCTACATCTGCTTTAACATACTAATCTTTCTCCTTTTTCTCTTTCCTCATTCCTATTTCATCCACTCAAATTTTACCCCTCCATCCTCAATCCCCACTTACTCTCCCAATACCTGGCCAATTGTAGATTTGTCTTCTCTCCCAGACAAAATATTTTTCCCCTCTCCATTTCACTTTCCCAGCTCCATCCCATTCTAATCCTCCCCCAACATCAGCTCCCTTCTAGTTCCAGCCCCACCCAGCATCCGCTCCCTTCTAGTCCCCCCATTAGTCCATTTCCAGTCCTATCCTAGCCTCACCATCAGCCCATTTCCAATCCTAGCCCCCCATCAGCCCATTTCCAATCCTAGCTCCCTCCCCTCACAGCCCATTTCCATTCCAAGCCCCCCTCCCCATCAGCCATTTGCAGTTCAAGCCCCCCTTCCACTCAGCCCATTTCCAGTCCTAGCAACCCCCCCCCAGCCCATTACCAGTCCTAGACCCCCCATAGCCCATTACCAGTCCTAACCTCCCCATAGCGCACTTCCAGTTTTACCCCCCATCACCCCATTTTCAGTCTTACCCCCCCCCATAGCCCATTACCAGTCATAACCCCCCTGCCAATAGCCCACTTCCAGCCCTAACCCCCATTACCCCATTTCAGTCAGCCCTTCCATAGCTCATTACCAGTCCTAACTCCCCCCATCAGCCCACCTCCAGTCCTTCCTAACCCCCACCTGCCCATTTCCAGTCCTAGCCCCCACCATAGCCCATTACCAGTCATAACCCCCCTGCCAATAGCCCATCTCCAGTCATAACCCCCCCCCCTGCCAATAGCCCATCTCCAGTCATAACCCCCCCTGCCAATAGCCCATCTCCAGTCATACCCCCCCCTTGCCAATAGCCCATTTCCAGTCATACCCCCCCCCTGCCAATAGCCCATTTCCAGTCATACCCCCCCCCCTCTGCCAATAGCCCATTTCCAGTCCTACACCCCCCCCCCAGGTAAATTTAAAAAAAACCTGGCTTCTGCTGCTCAAGCAGCAAAATCAGCTGTCCTGCGGCCCCTTCCCCTGTGCCCGGAGATCCGAGTCTGCTCTATCAGCGGCGTGCTTTTCAAGCCGCGAGGAGAGTATTCCCCTCTCGCGCGGCTTGAAACCGCGCGAGAGGGGAATACTCTCTTCGCGGCTTGAAAAGCACGCCACTGATAGAGCAGACTCGGATCTCCGGGCACAGGGGAAGGGGCCGCAGGACAGCTGATTTTGCTGCTTGAGCAGCAGAAGTCAGTTTTTTTAAAAATTTGACAATTGATTCTGCCGCTGCCACGGCGGCAACGGCAGAAGCCAGGGTTTTGGGGTTTTTTTGTTTTCCTCCGTCGCGGGCCGCACAAAGTTGTCTCGCGGGCCGCGTGTTTGAGACCCCTGATTTAGGGTGAAGCTTGGATACTTCCCACTTAGACTGGTCTTGCAGGATGATAAGGAAGTAGAAATTTTACTTGTATGCAAATTTCCTTTCTGGAATCCTGCAAGATCAGTCCAGGTCCCTCCAGGGAAGTCCATAGTTGCTTCTGTTGCAGAGTTTGCAGTCTTTGTGAAGAATGAATTGAGGAAGTCATAGAGAGGACCTTTGGGTGATGGGGTGATTTGTTTTTGAAGTCGGGGGGGGGGCTAATTTTTTTTCAGGTTAGTGTAGTTGGCTTGTTAGGTAAATACTGGCTGATGTCCCTTGCTGCACCACTTCTAATACCAGTGATTATGTCACTGGAAAGTAAACCGCGCTGATTTAAAATAGCGCAGTATATAAAACCAAATAAATAAAATAATAAGTAAAATAAAGTTCTAATCTTCTTTGTCTCAGTCATCTGCTGCAGGGGAACTAGACTGGTCTAGCAGGATTCCAGGAAGGGAAATTAGCATATATGTAAAATTTGTCCTTAATGGCATTGCAAGTCACGGGGATAGCCACGTTATTAGCAGTAGGCTACATCTCCTTGGAAATCAGTAGGGCTGGAGCAGCAGATTGATGGTGGTGCAGTGGTCCATCAAGAAAAGTCACAGAGATCTAATAGGATAGATTTTCAGGCAACAGCCATGCTTGTATTGGAAGCTATTTAAACTATCTCAAGCATTATGGTTAGACATGGGAAGGAAAAGGTGTTGGGTGTGAATTAGGCAATTTTGAATGCCCACCAATATGAGCACAAAGGAGGAAGATGACAAAAACTGTCTTGAATAAGGAGAAATATCCAAAGACAGTTATGCTTTGTATCTAGCAGCTGGAATAACTTCTTGCTATTGTAGACAAGAATAGGTGAACAGACTGAATGAGTCAACTAACGTTTTTGCACCATTATCCATTTTATTATGAATCTGGGCTGTATGCGTTCAGAATGTAACCATAACATAACTGAGCCTCCTGTGTCTTAACAGAAGACAGAAATTGGCTTAAGGAAGGTGCAGTTAAGCAACAGGGAACTTCATAGTAACTTGTGAAGGCCAGTAGTCATGACTGAGATCTGTCTAGTTTTTTTCTGATGCTATTTTAATTGTTTTTCTTACTGTTTATATTTTCATTTTTTCTATTTTTATTTTACGAATGTAAACTGCTCTGATACTCTACTGAAGAGCAGTATAGCAAATGCATAGAGGCCAGTTCTTAGTTGTGCGTCCCCGGGCCATCTGGTCATCCAGATGGGCCGGGGATGCACCCGATTCTGCTCCCGTGGGAGCGGAATTGCAACATAGTGGCTGGATGTCTGGGATGTGCCCCGATTCAGGCACCCCGGACGTCCAGCCACATCCCCGGCAGCAACAGCAGACTCTGCTTTTCCCGCAGCCCGACCCCTGATCAGGCCTTCCATGGCCAGGGTTGGGCTGCGGGGCACCCACTCACCTGTTCTCCATGTCCCCGGCTCCAGCATCCCCTGACATCCAGGGGGACGTATTCCACTTCTGAGGTGGAATAGATCCCCCGTTTAAATAGCTGATCCCGGACATACAGGACTGACCTCTGAATTGGCCCTGTACGTCCGGGGTAGGCATCACTCCCCTGGCCCGCCCTCATACCTCCCTTGGCCCGCCCCCTCCTGCCCCCAAACAAAGCTCCCCGCACATCTCTGCTGTACGTGCAGGGAGCTCTGTGGGTGGAATCATCACCCAATCATTTAGTGGAGATGGACGTCCAAACCGATAAACATTGCTCAGAATCTACTCCATATTAAACAATAAGAGCTAACAGACTTGTAAATGCTATCTCTGCATCAGATTCAATGCAGGAACATTTTATTCCCTTATCAAATAAAACTATATCTCAAACAGATATGTTCTACTCAGTACATCAGAGTTTATCATTTCAGTCGTAAAAAATGGCATTTATTTATTTTTTTAACAAATGCTTATATACTGCTACCTTCCAGGCATGCTTGATCACACTCATAGTCTGTCAAGCCCAGCGTCTGTTTATGATTCTAAGATATGTGAAAATTAAAATGGCCATAAAGCTTTACTATAACGTGTAAAGTAGCAGTACTTTATGTAGTGGTACAGGTCTGGATGACTGGTTTTCTAAATGTAACTCCCCCTAGTAGGCATCCTAGGTAGAAGTCCTCTCTCAGGCAGGCTCAGTCAGGTGCCAGGTATCTCCACCTGGGGAAGAAAGAGTATCAGTGGGACTGCCCTCTCTTCAGCCCAGGAGAATCAAAAGAAAGTGCGTCTCTGAACAAGGCTGGCTGGCAATTTTTACAAGTTTTTTTATTAACCTTAACAATTATGGATATATATATATATTTATATATACACATTTACCATCACTAATGTGCTAACAATTTAAGTATCAATCCCCTCAGGCAAACTCAGTCAGTAAATAATAAAGGACTCTCAAGTACCAATTTAGCAGACCACCTCCCACCTGGCGACTCCACCTACGCTTTGCCGAAACTCGCCCCTGAACTCACCTACACCAGAGTCATGTACAATTATATGTGTGCTTCTCATTGCGCATGTATACACAGAGTAATTTTATGAGGCATTTTACGTGCAGATACAGCATATTTAATCACCTGTAACAGGTGATCTCCGGGAACAGCAGGAATTTAGTTTTCACATATGGGTATCGTCGGTACCAACGGAGCCTGTGTGGGAACGCTCCACAGCGTCCAATTAGAAAGCTTTTGGGAGCATCCCACAGCGCCTGCGTGCTGCCTTCCCGCCTTTCCCAACTGCCTCTCTCCAGTTGAGTTTAAAGCTGAGACAAAGAGAGAGAGAGGGAAAGAGAAAGAGATAGATAGAGAGATACAACTCCTAGGGGAGGTGGGTGGGTTGTGAAGACTAAATTCCTGCTGTTCCCGGAGATCACCTGTTACAGGTGAGTAACTATGCTATCTCCAGGTACAAGCAGGACTGTAGTCTTCACATATGGGGACTCCCTAGCTTTAGATGCCAGGGAGAGACCCCAGAAGTTGTGTGTCCCTGTGAAAGGGCTCCACTTCCCCCCATGGATCTCTGGCATCCAACCAGGGATGGCGGGTAGGAGTTGATTAGGTATGGAACAGGTGTTGGAGAACAGCCTGACCAAACAAGGCATCCCGGAGGGAGTCCTTGTCCAAGCAGTAATGGGCTGTGAAGGTATGAACCGAGGCCCAAGTGGCTGCTCGACAGATGTCGTCAATAGACACAGAGTGCAGATGAGCCATTGAAGCTGCCATGGCTCTCACATAGTGAGCTGTGACATGGCCCTCCAGAGGAAGGTTCTTACTCTGATAGGCAAAGGAAATACACTGTGCAATCCAGTTGGACAGTGTTCTCTTGGAGACTGGAAGTCCCAAATGAGAAGGATCAAAAGCAACAAAGAGTTGAGAGGACTTTCTATGTTGCTGTGTTCTTTGCAAGTAAAAGGCTAAAGCTCTTTTATAGTCCAAAGTATGAAGATTCCTTTCTGCATTTGATGCATGAGGTCTTGGAAAGAACACAGGCAGGTAGACCGCTTGGTTAAGATGAAAAGGCGAGACCACCTTTGGCATAAAGTGTGGCTGAGTCCTAAGGACTACCTTGTCATGATGAAACCTTGTATAAGGTGGATCAGCCACTAGTGCCTGCAACTCACTGATTCGACGTGCTGACGTGATTGCAATGAGAAAGATAACTTTCCAAGAAAGGAATTACAATGAGGTAGTAGCTAAGGGTTTGAAAGGTGGCTTCATGAACTGACCAAGAACCAGGTTTAAGTCCCATGCCACCGGTGGTGGCCTAATGGGAGGCTTAGTTAGAAGAAGGCCTCTCATAAATCTTGCTATAAGAGGATGGGAGGAAATAGGTTGTCCATTTAGAGGCTTGAAAGAAGCTGTAATAGCACTCAAATGGACTCTTACTGAGTTAGTCTTAAGTCCTTCATTGGATAAATGAAGGAGATACTCAAGTAATGATTCCAGAGGTATTACAAGGGGGTTAAGACCCTTCTGCGAACACCATATGGTAAACCTCTTCCACTTAAAAGCATAAGAGCGTCTTGTGGAAGGCTTCCTGGAAGCATAAAGGACATCCTTTACTTGCTGAGGGAGGTTAAGATCATGAAGATCTAGGCCTTCAGCAACCAAGCTCTGAGATGCAGAGACTGGGGATTGGGATGCCATAACATTCCGTCCTCCTGTGACAGGAGATCTGGAGCAGATCCTAACTCCAGGGAGGGGGCTTGAGAGAGGTGTAGAAGCAGAGAGTACCACACTTGCCATGGCCAATGTGGAGCTATGAGAATCATACGCCCTCTGTCTCTCTGAAGCTTGAACAGGGTTTTGGGAATTAGGGGAATGGGTGGAAAGGCATAAAGGAAGTCTTGACCCCAGTGAAGGAGGAAGGCATCCCTGGCCTGAGAACCCTGAGCCGGAATTCTGGAACAGAACCAGGGAAGTTTGGCATTCAACGGACTTGCAAAGAGGTCTATGTCTGGGGTTCCCCAAATTTGAAAAATCTTGGCCACCTGGTCTGCATGTAGAGACCATTCGTGTGGAAGCAGAACTCGACTGAGTCTGTCTGCCCAAGAGTTTTGTATGCCTGGAAGATAAACTGCCAGGAGATGAATCTGATGCTCTTTGGCGAGGGCCCATAGTCGCAAAGGTTCGCTGCAAAGCGACAGAGAGCCTGTTCCTCCCTACTTGTTCACGTAGAACATGGCTACTTGATTGTCTGTATGAATGAGGACTGTCTTGTAGCTGAGCAGGGTGTGGAACACTCGAAGAGCAAAGAAGATTGCTCTGAGCTCTAAGAGATTGATATGTAGATGAGTCTCCTGTGGAGTCCAAGTGCCCTAGGTAGAGAGGTCTTGCAGATGAGCTCCCCAACCCATTGGTGAAGCATCTGTTGTGAGAGTTGCCTGGGGTAAAGGCTGTTGAAATGGGGACCCCAGCAACAGGTTCTGAGTGGACTGCCACCATTGGAGAGACAAAATAAAGAAGATTTGTGTTTGCTATTTTGTCTGACAGGCACCCTGATGCCTGGGTCCATTGAGTGGATAAGGTCCACTGGGCTGCTCTCATATGGAGGCGAGCATAAGGGACCACATGCACTGTAGATGCCATGTGGCCTAGTAGTTGTAACTTTTCTCGGGCAGTGTGATGAGGATTTAGCACTGCTTGAGAAGCTAACTGCACCATGCGAAGACAACGGGCCTGGGGAAGATAGGCCCTCGCTTTTGTGGTATCCAGCAAAGCTCCTATGAACTCTAGAGACTGAGTAGGAGTTAGACTGGATTTTGGGATGTTTATGACCAGACCCAAATACTGAAGGATACGCATTGTGCAAGATAGGGAAGTCCTGGCCTCTGACTCTGATGGGGCTCGAATGAGCCAGTCGTCTAAGTAGGGGAAGACGAATATCCCTAGAGTATGGAGAAATGCTACTACCACAGCCATGCATTTCGTGAACACTCTTGGTGCTGAGGCCAGGCCAAAAGGAAGCACCCTGTATTGATAGTGCTTTCCTTGAAAAAGGAACCGAAGGAACTTTCTGTGAGTTGGATGGATGAGAACATGAGTGTATGCATCCTTGAGATCTAGAGAACAAAGCCAATCCTGACTCTGAAGGTATGGCAGCAGAGTTGCCAGAGAAATCATCTTGAATTTCTCTTTGAACAGGAATTTGTTCAATTCTCTGAGGTCTAAAATAGGTCTGTGTCCCCCTGTTTTCTTTGGAATAAGGAAATAGGGGGAGTAAAACCCTGTACCCTGTTGATGAATGGGTACTTCTTCTATTGCCCCTTGGGCAAGAAGCATAGTGACCTCTTGATCTAACAGGTTGATGAGAGAGGTCTGAGAATTGAACTGCCTTACCATTGTGGGAGGGGGCATGCACAGAAAGTGAAGCTTGTACCCCTCTTCTATAATGGAGAGTGTCCAATGTTCTGCTGTTATCTGCCCCCATCTGGGGGCAAAGTGACACAACCTTCCTGGAATGGTGGAAGGCTCTGGACCATTGAGGGTCAGGAAGGCTAAGTTCTCTAGATGAAAGTCAAAGGCCTTGTGGAGGCTGAGACTGCTGAGACGGTTGAGGCTTGGCAGTCTTTGCTTTCCTTTGTTTAGGTGGTTGCTGACCTTTCCGGACAGGCTGACATGCGGAACGTCCCTGCTGGGAATAAGAGGGATAAAACCTCTTCTTTTTTGAGAAGAAAGGTTTCTTAAAAGATTTCTTTCTTGCAGGATCAGCTATGGCTTTGGATAACCTATCCAAAGTGGAGTTGTCAGCATCCAACTCATTGGCTTTTTCTTGCCAATTTTTGCCGAATAGGTTCTCACCTGTACAAGGGATATTTCCCAGTTTGTTCTGCACCCAGAGCTCCAAATCGGATGCCTGGAGCCAGGCAATTCTACGTGCACCTATGGCAATGGCAGAGGTTCTGCTTATGCACTCAAAACAGTCAAAAGCTGCACGATTGACAAACTTAGAAACATCCTGGGCATGTTTAACTAGTGTGAGAAAATCCTGCCTCTTGTCCTCAGGAAGGAGAGGGCTTAAAACCTCCAAGTCTCCTGTGGCTTCTTTAAGGAACATTCCCATATATAGAATATAGGAACTGATCCTGGCAGAAAGCATGGAAGCCTGGAACGTATGACGTCCAAAGGCATCCAAAGTTCTACACTCACGTCCTGGAGGATTAGAGGCATGCCTCTTTGCACACCTGATTCTTCTCATAGCTGATTCCACTACAGTAGAGTGGTGAGGAAGCTGAGTTTTCTGGAAACCAGGACAAGGAGGGACTCGATACATGGTATCCAGTCTGTGAGAGTGAGGAGAGGTGGAAAGAGGTGTCTCCCACATTCTCAACATGAGATCATGTAAAATCTCATGGATAGGCAGAGTAGCTGCCGCCTTAAGAGCTTTGGGATATTGTAAAATCTCCAACTCCTTCGCCCTGGGCTCTCTTTCAGGAGCCACAGTAATGGACAGACCTCGAGCCACCTCCC
Organism: Ichthyophis bannanicus; assembly: GCA_033557465.1. Taxonomy (NCBI): domain Eukaryota; kingdom Metazoa; phylum Chordata; class Amphibia; order Gymnophiona; family Ichthyophiidae; genus Ichthyophis; species Ichthyophis bannanicus. The sequence goes on from CM066040.1 coordinate 109,722,323, forward strand.
TGATGAAATCCTGAAAGGAGATATCTTCTGGAGGAGACATCCTACGTTTAGGAGAGGAAGGCTCCTCCGGGAGAAGTATACCGGTACCGGCAGAGCTGTCAGAATCCTCGGAGTCCTCCGAGGATTCGAAGTACCGTTTGTCCGGATGCTCTTGAAGAGCCCGATACCCATACCGACCGAAGTCGGTACCGGGGGGAATCGGTACCGGTGCATCGGCACCGGAAGGCATCGCATGACTGGGTGCCGGCAAAACCTACACCGATGTCGATGCTATCGGTACCGATACCGGTTGAACTGTCTGACATGGTTCCGAGGGTGTCGATGCCGCAAGGAGACCTGCCAGACTGCGTTCAATAGCCATGAACCTCTGGTCTATCGACGCTGCCGATGCCTGGGTATTGGTACCGGAAGCAGCCTGTACCCCAGAGCATGGCACCAGTAGTTCTGCCGAGGTCGAAACCTCGAGAAAATCCTGGAGCCCCGATAATGCTTTGGAAGCCGAAGCCTCCCGCCGGGGCAATTTTGCCGGTACAGAACCCTCAAGGGCAACGCCGGAGGCATCTCGATGCTTGGAAGGAGATCTACCCTTTGAGGACCGGCTAGACTTATGTTTAGTTACCTGAGATCCATGGGAGGAAGACGAAGCCCTGGAAGATGTCGATGCCACAGAAGCTGCATCAGAGGGAAAAAAGGGTGCTGAGCTTAGCAGCTCGGTTTTGTTGACCCCTCTTGGACATCATGGCACAAGCCATACACTCGGCGATGGAGTGGTCAGGACCTAAACATGTAAGACACCACTCATGGGTGTCGGTGACGGAGATGGTACCACCACACTTGGTGCACTTTTTGAAACCTGAAGCGGGTTTTTCCATAATGGAGGAAATTTTGGGCCTAAGGCCCAAAATGGTGCGTGCACCTGGGAAGAAAATTTTGGAAAAAATATAGAATATTTTTTTGGGGGGGTTTTTAAACAAAAGAAAGAAAGAAAAGAGAACTGGTGGTACCAGTATAGCGTCGAGGAAGGCAGATGCAACCACAAAAAATAAAGAATAAGGAAAAACTTTTTTGCGGTGACAGGAACAATGACCTGCTGGCTCCGCGGAAAACAAAGAACTGGAGAAAGGCAGTTGGGAAAGGCAGCACGCAGGTGCTGTGGGATGCTCCCAAAAGCTTTCTAATTGGACGCTGGGGAGCGTCCCGCGCAGGCTCCATCGGTACCGACGATACCATATGTGAAGACTACATTCCTGCTTGTTCCTGGAGATTACTACTACTACTACTAAGCATTTATAAAGTGCTACCAGGCGCACACAGCGCTGTAAAATGAAAACACAAAAAGACAGTCCCTGCTCAAAAGAGCTTACAATCTAATAAGACAAAGTAAGAAAAGGAGTAGAAAAAAGATAAGAACAAGTACAAAGAGACAAGAGCAGGAGAGACAGGACAAAGGAAAGAGGTAAGAGGAAGAAAGAAAGGTGAAATAAAAGAGGGGAAGGAAGGAGAACAGCAAAATCAAGAGCCAAAGGCAGAGGCAAAAAGATGAGCGTTTAACTTGAGTTTGAAGAGGGGCAAAGAAGATGCTTGACGTATAGACAAAGGAAGTTTATTCCAAGCATAGGGAGCAGCAAGGTGAAAAGAGTGGAATCTGGAGTTGGCAATAGAGGAGAAGGGCATAGCAAGAAGCAACTGGGAAGAAGAACCGAGTACACAAGGGGGGAAATAGAGAGAAATGAGAGAAGAAAGGTACTGAGGAGCCACAGAGTGAATGCACTTATAGGTCAGAAGGAGAAGCTTAAAGTGAATTCCGGAAACGGATAGGGAGCCAGTGAAGAGATTTGAGGAGAGGAGTGATGTGGGCAAAATGAGGCTGACGGAAAATCAAACGGGCAGCGGAGTACTGAATAGACTGAAGAAGGAAGAGATGAGACTGAGGGAGACCAGCAAGAAGGAGGTTACAATAATCAGGGTGGGAGGTGATTAGGGAATGGTTGAGGGTTTTAGTAGTGAGCTCAGAGATAAAGGGGCAGATATTGCCAATGTTGAAGAGAAAGAAGCGACAGGTCTTAGCGATGAGTTGGATATGAGAGGAGAAAGAGAGCGAAGAGTCAAAAATAACACCCAAATTGTAAGCAGATGAAACAGGTTGGAGAACAGAGCCATCAACAGAGACTGAAAAAGAAGAAGGAGAAAGGGAAATTTTAGGAGAAAAAACGAGAAGTTCAGTCTTGGCCATGTTCAATTTCAGGCGACGATGGAACATCCAGGCAGCAATGGCAGAGAGACAGCAAGAGATCCAGGACTGGAAAGCAGAAGAAAGATCAGGAGTAGAGAGAGAGATTTGGGAGTCATCAGCATAGAGATGGTACTGAAAACTATGAGAGGAAATAAGCGCACCAAGGGATTGGGTATAGAGAGAAAAAAGAAGGGGACCCAAGACAGAACCCTGGGGTCATCAACCGAGAGCGGGGTAACAGAGGAGGAGGAGCCACCAGAACATACACTAAAGGAGCGATGGGAGAGATATAAGGAGAACCAGGAGAGAACAGAGTCCCTAAAGCCAAGCGAGGACAAAGTGTCAAGGAGAAGATCATGGTCAACAGTGTCAAAGGCAGCAGAAAGGTCAAGTAGGATAAGGACAGAGTAAAGGCCTTTAGATTTAGCCAGGAACAAGTCACTGGAGTCTTTGACAAGAGCAGTTTCAGTAGAGTGCAAAGGACGAAAACCAGATTGTAAGGGATCGAGAAGAGCATGGGAAGAGAGGAAGTCAAAACAACGGTGTTAAACCACACATTCGAGCAGTTTAGAAATGAAAGGAAGGAGAGAGATGGGGCGATAATTAGAAGGACAAGAGGGACATACTGGCATATGAGCATGAAAATGCCATTATAAAATTACCCTCCATCTTTCTAAGTTTCCCCAATGTATAGACGATTATACAACATTTCATATAATACAAAGAATAAAATGACATAAATATCATTGAACGAAATAATAAAAATGAACATACAGAGCACTTAATCCTGTTTCATCATGTTGTTCCTTTTTGACATTACACCATCTGATTTGCTTTGCAAAGAGTTATACGTTATTGTGCTATAATTAACAGAGTTATTTTTTGCTGCTTCTTTTATAGGTCTTCCTGGAAAGGACTTCCAGAGCTGACCAATGAGAATGGACAGTACTGTCCTTTCAGCTGTGAAACCCAGGCATGGTCCATCTCAGTTATCCTGGAGGTCCTTCATGACTTGTGAATGATGGTTTTCAGTTATTAATTAAGTAGGATTTGCTGTCTTCCGGCGAGTGAAAAGGACGCAGTTAAACTTGTTTCTTCTGTCCTAATGTTCTGTTTGCACAGTCTCTGCATCTTTTCGATTTTAGGTATTTTATGAGATCATCATCGTTTAGGGGCAGATAAGAATCATGACCCATAGGTTCTACATAATCTTTCTCAAGAACTTGGACAAAAGGACTCAATGGAATGGGTTTTGATTTTGAGAAGGGGTGAATCGTTTTGGGGGGCTTTTTTTTAATCCTTAATTTAAAAATTGCCCTGGTCTCACCAGCAGGTTTGTTGGCAAACTATTGGTGAGAATCTGCTCCAAGTGCTCTAGTGCAACTGTCTTAAGCCCAGGAATTCTGCGAAGTGCATTTGGTCCCATGAGCCTGATGATTTGACACCTATAGCGCAAGTCAGGTCCCTTTTTACCTTTGATTTTTCCAAATGGAAAGGGGAGGGGATGGCCCGAGGCTCACTAACTGCACTTTAATGACACTGTATTTTGTGCAGCATTAAGGTCAATGAAGGATGTTTCAGTGACGTCTGAGAGGCAGTCTCAGTTTTTCATTTCTCAGAATTTTAACTGAAAAACCTCTTGAGTGGAAAAAGCAATAGTTTGGAGAACTGTGCAATTGTACAGATCTGCAGATAATTCAGGGCCTCATTTGTGTACTGTACAATATGGGGTATAGGTATCTAAACCTTTATTTTCTGATTTGGCCCTACACTGCTCTGTTAACATATGAAATGGTCTGCTACTTTCCTCTTAGTATATTAACATTGCTTTTTAATTTAAAAGTAGAAATGACCTTGGAAACGAGAAATCTGTCCATTGTAAATGAATCCTGCCAGTAAGTGCATGTACTTAAGCTTTGGTCCTGATTGCTGTATGTTGCTCTTGTTGCAGGTAAGGTAAACCTTTGATTAGTCGCTAGCTCTGTGTGTAACGTAGAATAACCAATGTGCGTGCACTGATTCATCGGAAGTGTGTGCCCCAGGGATACCTGGCCCCGGATACTGGTACGCCACAAATAAACGCCTGTTCACTGAAAGTAGATTGTGCTCATGTGTTATCCATCTGAATTCTTTTAGTAATGTTTCATGTTTTGAATCAAAACCATTGTCTGGTACAAACTGAAGAGCCTCTCTCAATGTCTATAATGATTTGTAGCAGCGACGCATGCTGTAGTTAAGAGAAGGAGGTTGTTATGTGTTACAGTCTGTGTTTACCATACATAGGCTGGATAGAGAAAATCTGTCATTCTCCATGCCATCTGTCTCCACCGCAGGGAATAAATGCCTTCAGCTGAGAAAGCTGGTCTCATTGTTTTTGTGGCTGTGATATTTTATATCAAGGATTCCATTTAATGTGCGTTATTGTCTGGTTAATGCAAGTTAAGTGTGTTATGCTACAATAATGCAGCTTTATTGTATGGACAGATTGGGCCCATCATGTGTTAAAATTAATGAGCTGCATCACATGCAAATGCATTCAAAGCAGCTTATTAATATGGAAATGCTATAACAGTATGGGGCTTGTTTACAAAGCCGCGGTAGCGGTTCGCGATCGTTATCGGAGCCACGGCCCCATTGATTTCAATGGGGCCACGGCTCCGATAACGATCGCAAATCGCTACCGCGGCTTTGTAAACAAGCCTCTATGTGTTGTAGATGTTGTTAACTTTTACCCAGGTATTTACACTCCATCACTGTGAACTGATGGCCTGAGGAAGAAATAGGGGCCTACAAAGGGAAAAATACCCCCCCCCCCATGTAGGACAAGTCACTGGTGGGCTACTAGTCAGTGTAAGGGCCCCCAAGTGGCAACTTGTAAAAATAAAAGAGAAATAGGGTCCCCATTGGCCAGGCTCAAAGTTAGTACCCCAGCACTACCTTCTTCCCTGCCCCCCCCCCTTACCCCCAAGGTATTAAATTGGTAGCAGTGTCTGGCTATGGTAAGCCCTGCCCCTTTTTTAGGCCCTGCCCTATAATTAAAAGGTGGACTCCTCCCCCTCTGACCCTCACCACCAAAGCTAGCCTTAGGTTCTCTGGGTTCCAGTTGGGGTAGCAGAGATTGCCAGTCTCTCCTGCCTTGACTATCATTTTTCAGAATGTCCCTACCTGACCCCTAGCAGTGCATGCTGGGTGGTATTATATGTGGTAACTTTGCCAGGCCTGCAGTATTAGGTTTCTGTGGCCAGAACGTGCATATGTGCTGGCTTCAAACACAACATAAATTACTATGGGAAGGGCTAGTTAGTAAATCCCATGCAATGTTTTAAAACTAACATCACGCTATTTTAGAGCACTTTAATAGATTCCAAAGTGCCTTTTTATGATTTGATTTTTTTTTTCATATTTTCTGTGGGGTTTTTTTCATTGGATTCTTTTTCTTTTTTTATCCGGCAGTTTCTTCCTTTGGTTGTCCAAGTTGGTTAGGACCAACCTTTACCGGGGCTGCGGCACCATGAGCCTTCATTCCCAGTGTTTCAGTAGAGGGCCTTCCCATTTTAAACCCTTCCCATCTATTTCAGCAACTCACAATAACAGTCCTTAGCCAGGGCCATAGATCAGGTGTACCATCAATCTGGCTAGTTGGTGTCACTGGTGCGGAGTGCTAGGACACTGGCTCCTATGACCTATGAATTCTGCTCTCAGAACATCATCAACCCCAGCTGGCCCAAGTAACTGAAGCTAAGCTCAGGAATCAAACCCACATCTACATGGATAATTCTTTATATTTTGATGTTCTCTTATTATTGAACACTTCCCCAGGAGACACATAAATTGCCGATAAAATCAAAATAACATAATCAGATATTATGTAACAGCTGCTTTTCCCATCTCACCAGACCCAACACTCATCACCACCAATGTAAGTAACCTTTATATCTTTTATTATTGGTCTTTACATATACACAAAACAGAGAGACACAAATGAGCCATACACACACACTATCAAAGATGTGTGCAGAAGGTTTGGAAATAATTCTATAATACATGCTCCACACCTTTCCCTAGTGGCATACCCCTATCCCTAATGGACTAGCTTCTGGTGATTCAGATGTGTATTTCATTGTCTTTCTGGTAAATTCTATTGTGAAACCTAGAGACTGAACTGCATAGCTTTCTTAAGATTTGTTGTGTACCATAGAGACTAAACTGTGCAGTTTGCTAATGGTTGCTGTGCCTGTTGCCAATCTAGTGATAAAGAAACACAGCAATATATTTTGGAATGAAACACTGGCACCATGCAGTTAAACTGTAAAATCAATCCTTTGATATTTGTAGGCCGTGACTTCTAATGATTAGATATATTTTTCAGAGCTGATTTAATTTAATTGTATTATTTATTTTATTTAAATGGATTTCTATACCGCCTTATCCTTTAATCAAGGCGGTCTACACAGCAAACAATCAAAAAATACTGTCTTGTTTGCGCATGCAGTGAAACTGTGAATGCATGTATGTGTCGGGTGTCATTGATTCTTGGTGGGCTGTTTACAGCGTGCGCTATTATACAATACTATGTACATAAGAGTCAAGGGAGGTGGGTTATGCTGTAGTACTGTCTGGCAGGCAGCTTATGTGGTGTCACCGTAGTGTTCAATGAAGAAGGTCATCTTGAACTGTTTTTGAAAGTCCTTGATGTCTGTTGTTGATCGTAGGTCATCAGGGAGGGTGTTCCAAATTGCTGGGGTGGCCAGTGATAGTGCTCGTTTTGCAGAGTCTTTGCGTACCTTGTTGAATTCTTTTGGTGTGTTGATGCGGTTGGAGGTGCCTCTTCTCCTCGGTCATGTGCTGCTGTTGGATTGTATGAGTGGTTGTAGGCTGAGAGCTGATGTCTGTTGTTTGATTTTGAATATGTTTGTGACTGTCTTATATCTGATGTGGGAGCTGATTGGTAGCCAGTGGAGATCTTTTAGAATGGGTGTGATGTTATCTTGTCTTGCTGTGCCGGATATTATGCGTGCTGCTGTGTTTTGCGCCAATTGCAGTGGTCTGAGTGTCTGCTTTGTTAGGCCAAGATAGATTGGGTTGCAGAAGTCTAGGATTGCAGTTATTAGTGCCTGACAGACTGTGCGGAAGTGCTCCTGAGAGAGGAGGGGCTTGAGGCGTCGGATTAGACTCATCTTGTGGTATGCATGTTTGATTGTTCTGCTGATGTGTGATTTTTTTTTGTTCAAATCAATGTTTGGTACTGCTGTATTTTGACCACCTCTCCCTACTTTCTTCTAGGTAATATACGCACAGACAACATATAGAAACACACACACAGAGGTTGGAAGAATTCTAAAAGTCATGCATTGCATGATTTCCTCTCTTTTTCTATATGTTTCTTAGCAGTTCCATGACATTCAAAAGTATTCATTTCACTTGTGTTTTAATTGAGCTCAATTAAGTGTATGGTGTTCTGGCCATGTGTGTGCCTGTTTCAAGAGATCTATATCTGAAGGAGTCCCAGATCAAAGATTAGTTCAGATCCCATGACACAAGGTTCTACTTCCATGATACTAGGTTTATTTCCCATGCTGTGGGCTAAAATCCCCTTTTTGATCCTCAATGAGGTTTAAGAAAACTAACAAATGTCCTCTAATCCTGACTGGCAGACCACAGAATCTTCTGAGTCTTTCACGCAAATGTATGCCTGCGCTGTGTGCATGCCTTGCGTAGTGCTGTCTCACTAAACTAGAAATAAAATAAAACTAAATCTCTGTCACTAGTAAACGTAAGAGCTGCAGTTCTTCAGCAGGTGTCTCAGTCCCTTCTCCTCCTTTTCGTGGACAGGTCAAAGACTCTCTTGGTCACTCTGCAGCACACCTCAGCTTGCAGTGGTGCTTTGTCCCACTGTCTTTCTGCTTCTCTCAGTCCTCTCTTTGATCTTGTGGGATCTCTTTATTGTTTCTCTGGCTGCCTCTGTCTGAATCGGTCTCCCTGCATTGGCTGTTCTCTGGCTCTTCGAGCATCCCTAGGCAGCTGGGCCCTTGGACTCTGCACCTCCCGGGTCTCTCCACTGTGCTTCTCAGTAGCCTAACACCCCATCCAGCCTCTCTCTGCTGTTTTCTGCCACAGCACAGCCTTTAGCTTATGGCAGCTCTTCTGCCATAAGCCTTTTACCCTTCTTACTGCCTGTCCCCTCTACAGGCAAGGTTCTGTGGTTCCACTGCTCCTAGTCCTCCCTATTGCCTCACAACAACCTTTCTGACAGCACAATCCCAGCGCTGGCTCCCAGTCCTGTGCTGTCTTCATCCCCGCTCTCTGCCTCTTCAGTTGCAGCAGAAGCCAGATGGCAGCAGTCATCTTGCCCTTACTGTTGTTGCATATCACTCATCTATAAATGTTTATTACTCCAATGTTTAACAAGATGCCTAGAGAGGGAGCTTCAAAAATTTCTCAGAAACTATGAAAGGCCTCAGACCGATGGGCTACTTAATGAAAGACACTTTTAACATAGTGTCTGTCTATGCCCGCTTGCATCAATGGCCAAGTTCCTGACTTGTTTCTTTTTTCTATTTCAAATAGCACACCTCCCTCTCTCTGTAGTGTTTTATATAGACTTATTTGACTTATTTAAAGTTTGTACTTAGCTTCCAATAGTAACGAGAGAATCGTAATACTGATGTCAGTCATTCAGTCTTTCTTTTTCAGGATATCTCTCTAGTTCCCAACGCCTCACTCCCAACGTTGAACTGCGTTTCTCTCAAAAAATTGAGGTTCTTCAGGGGATTAATGACAAAGCAGCCAAAAATTTTAACTGTGAGAAAATCAATGAAAACATTATAAGTCTCATTCAACAAAACAATATGGCAGTAGGTATAAAACGTATTTAAAAAGCTTAGAACTGTGTCTAAACACTTAGATTAAAAACATACCCAAAAGTTAGCTGTAACTGTTGCACGGTTCTTGTTTTAGAGCATTTTTTCTTCTAATAACTCAACTCTGGTTTAACCGTTATTCAGAAAACGCCACGCATGGGTAGTCCCAACAGACCTCCCCTTCTTATAGTCACTCCCCATCCAGGGACCTCTGGGTTATATCAAGGTGATCGTATCAAACCTCCCCTTCTTATAGTTAATCCCTTTCCAGGGGCCTAATAATTATGTCAACATTCCCTAACAGGCCCCCCATTCAATCTCGGCATTCAGCCCTTTGGGCATAAGAGTATGTAACGAAAAAATCCATCGCTGTTCCCGAAACAGTAGCGTTTAATCTAACGATTTACCAAACATGGAATGCGTTACTTGTTCAATACAAAAGCAGCGGAGATCTTGAAAACAATGGTGCAATTCTTCACAATGTGAAACCAACGGGGCTGACACCACCCTATGTTTCAGGCGGCTTTTATGTTCTAACATCCTAATTTGCAGAGATCTGGTGGTCTTCCCAATGTAAAAAAGGTTACATGGGCAAATTATCGCATACACTACATTCTTAGACGCACAAGTGGTTCGATGCCTCAAAAAGAAAAGTTTGCCACAGTGAGTAAATTGTTGTAGTTCAGTAGTGATTTCACATATAGAACAGTGCCCACATTTAAAGTGGCCTCGGGGATCGTCCCCGTTAATCGATGGGGAAGTGGACCGTAAAACCGTCGGACTCAACCTTTCTTTCAAGTTTCTACTTCTGCGCCAAACGCAGCGTATAGCTTTGGTCTGTAGTCCCGGAATAGCATGAAGTACATTCATATGTTTGGAAATGGTCTTCTTAATTTTGTAACTTAAAGGAGAGTATTGCGTGATGAAGTTTACGATATCCGAATCAATTGCTTTATCAGCTTTAGATGGTACAAGTAATTGAGACCTATCATTATAAAGCGCCCGTTTATAAGCTTTAGTTATAAGCTGTGAGGGATATCCTCGTTTTCTAAAGTTAGAGGCTAGGGTTTTTGCTTTCTTTCTGTAATCCTGTACTTCAGAACAGTTTCTGCGATACCGCAGAAACTGTGAAAAAGGCAATGGCAATCCCTCTTTTAGGCGAGATGGATGTGCACTGCTAAAATGCAACAGAGTATTACGGTCAATCGAAGTCTTCCATTTGGTAGCTGTTTTACTTACTTGAACATCTAAAATAACTATTTCGGCTTCATGAAATTATGGGTAAATTGAATGTGATCATCTTGAGTATTTAGCCAATTTAGAAAAAAATGTAAACTATCTAATGAGCCAAGCCATAGCATAAAGATATCATCTATAAAACGTTGCCAGAGTTTAATGTGGACCATAAACTGAGATGGAAAAATTATTTGACTCTCAAATTGACCCATAAAAAGGTTGGCAATGGAGGGGGCAACTGTCGCCCCCATTGCCACTCCTGATATCTGCTGAAAAATAGCAGTATCAAATTGAAAATGATTATAAAAAATCGTTAATTTAGTTAAATCCAGTAAAAACGATATTTGAGATTCTGTCAAATCTTCTCTACTACGTAACACTCGAGCTACTGTTTCGACTGCTTGTAGTTGGGGAATGCTAGTATATAACGCCGTTACGTCCAAAGACCACCAGATCTCTGCAAATTAGGATGTTAGAACATAAAAGCCGCCTGAAACATAGGGTGGTGTCAGCCCCGTTGGTTTCACATTGTGAAGAATTGCACCATTGTTTTCAAGATCTCCGCTGCTTTTGTATTGAACAAGTAACGCATTCCATGTTTGGTAAATCGTTAGATCAAACGCTACTGTTTCGGGAACAGCGATGGATTTTTTCGTTACATACTCTTATGCCCAAAGGGCTGAATGCCGAGATTGAATGGGGGGCCTGTTAGGGAATGTTGACATAATTATTAGGCCCCTGGAAAGGGATTAACTATAAGAAGGGGAGGTTTGATACGATCACCTTGATATAACCCAGAAGTCCCTGGATGGGAAGTGACTATAAGAAGGGGAGGTCTGTTGGGACTACCCATGCGCGGCATTTTCTGAATAACGGTTAAACCAGAGTTGAGTTATTAAAAGAAAAGATGCTCTAAAACAAGAACCGTGCATCAGCTACAGCTAATTTTTGGGTATGTTTTTAATCTAAGTGTTTAGACACAGTTCTAAGCTTTTTAAATACGTTTTATACCTACTGCCATATTGTTTTGTTGAATGAGACTTATAATGTTTTCATTGATTTTCTCACAGTTAAAATTTTTGGCTGCTTTGTCATTAATCCCCTGAAGAACCTCAATTTTTTGAGAGAAATGCAGTTCAACGTTGGGAGTGAGGCGTTGGGAACTAGAGAGATATCCTGAAAAAGAAAGACTGAATGACTGACATCAGTATTACGATTCTCTCGTTACTATTGGAAGCTAAGTACAAACATTAAATAAGTCAAATAAGTCTATATAAAACACTATGGAGAGAGGGAGGTGTGCTATTTGAAAAAGAAAAAAGAAACGAGTCAGGAACTTGGCCATTGATGCAAGCGGGCATAGATAGACACTATGTTAAAAGTGTCTTTCATTAAGTAGCCCATCGGTCTGAGGTCTTTCATAGTTTCTGAGAAATTTTTGAAGCTCCCTCTCTAGGCATCTTGTTAAACATTGGAGTAATAAACATTTATAGATGAGTGATATGCTATAGTTACTCTGTGAAGTAGAAACCCCCTTTTTTCTTGTAGGCTTACTGTTGTTGCAGCAAACCACCACAGTTGTTCTTCAGGGTCCTTCCTCCTCAGGACCCCACTACAGCTCTTGCTTCTTGCCACTGTTGCTGTGTACCGATGCCTGAAACTGCTTTCCTACTCTAGTTTTGACTCTTTCCTGCCTGCTCTTTCATCCAGCCCACCCCAAAAAAGACAAAAACATTTGGGGCTGCTCTGGAGTAACAGCCCTCTCCCTCCAGATAAAAACAGTTGAAAAATAGTGTAACACAACTGCACCAAGAAAAAAAAAAGTATTTACTCAGTTTCCAGTGGATAAGCCAGACTTCTTTGTGCTGCCTTTCTATATACAGGCCGTCTTGATACCAGCACATTTCACCCAGCGACAAGATATGTAAACTTGACAGTTCAGTGCTACAAAATCTGCACTGGTTTGTGAATTATATTGAAGAGGCAAACAAACAGGGAAAAACCCTGAGTTTAAGTTCATATTATAACAGTTGTATCCCGTACTCTTTTGTGCTGGCATGTGAATTATCTTGTCCATAATTCACTGTCCTGTGCTGCTGTCAGTCTCTTATCTTTGAGTTTGTTGCTGTGTTGTAACCAGTACTGATATTTTGATGAGCCCCTGATTAACATGGGTAAGCATTAGACAGTGCGGATGTTGACACCGTTTCTAGTTCTCCTGCTATTGGCCTGTGTTGCTGCCACTGACTGGGTGGGTCTGAATCCAAAGTGAAATAGCCAGGCCCACCTTTGTGAAGTTTACCTTCTTGAACTTTCCATTTTATTTTTTCTCAGCAAATTTCTGTTTCCAATGTGCCCTCCTTATTCAGGGATTGGTGAGGGGTCTGTGTTGTTTGTGCTTCTGCTACTAGTTTCTGTGTAGGACTGAATCTATAGCAGTCTGGCCTTTTCTGTTTTTCCATAGCATTGGAGTGGCTGCTTAGTGGATAGATATGAGGGTTGCAAATCTGGGAAACCAGGATTCAAATCCTGCTTCCATATTGTCCTGCTAGACCAGCCCAGACAAGTGGGTTGTGTTCCCCTACGAGCAGATTGGTGGAGACAAAGAATCAATGAAAAGCCCAGGTTTCAATGACATCACTTCTATGCCTCTATTTGCCTCAGCCACTAGAGGTCCCTTCAGTATTTCTTTGTCTCTAGGAGATAGTAGATGGATTTTCTCCACTCTGAAGAAAATCTGAATAATTAAGAGGAAATGATCAATTTAAACACTCATGAACAATGACCTTGAGGGTGACTCTCATTTGAGCAGAATGTGGGAGGTTCCACTAGACTGCAGACTTTATGGTAACCATAGGAGGAGGGAAAATTGGTTCCACTCTGTGCGCTTATCATAACAGCTTGTTGAGCAGTTAGAAAATTGAAAGGATCTGGAAGGATTGGGAAGTTCAGCAGCCTCAGCACCCCCTCCCTCCTCCTCTGTTCGCCGTGCTCTCTCCCGAAGATTGCGGAAGGCTCTCAGAAGAATCTGCCTGCCAGCCACCTTAAACGTAGTGCCTGCAAAGCCAGAGAAACAGTTCCAGAGGAGTAGAGCTGAGCTCCGCACATATTTCTGCCTGGGGCTTTTAGGAGGTGAGCACCAAGGTTTGACCAAGTCATTGTCTATTGGGGGGCTCCCGATTCCGTCCATTTGGGGCACAATTCAGGGTTTGACTGCTGGCAACCATTGACACAGTGTGGGGGTTTCCCACCATTTTCTGCACTCATTAATAGCATTTTTTACTATTGTGCACCTGGCAGTCGTGCAGTCCTAGCGTGCGTTCTGCCCGAGCATCTCTAACGTGCGTTCCTACCTAAGCACTCGTAACGCACATTGTGGTGTACGCGCTGTTGTGATACTTACGTTAACTCTCTCTCTTCTTCCATGAAACGTTTTGGCCTGTGGCAAGTGAGGTGCCTCCTCTCCAGCTTCTGGATTCTGCTCTTCTTGCATGCCTGCTTCTGAGTCGTCCCCGAAGGGCTTGTTCCCCCTCTCTCATCAAGGGGATATAGTTAGTCCAGCCTTAGGACAGGAGGTGGTGGATGGCATTGTGGGTAAGGATATGTAGCTGGCTAGAGGTTCCAGCAACTGTGCTGTGCGCCACTCCCCGACTATGTCCCCAGGTGTAGGGGGGCTCATTTTCAGGAGGAGAGCTTCCAGATTGTCCTTCCTGGAATTTTTTTCCTTTTTACAACAGGCCTGGTCATTCTGACGTGGAAATTCAGACCCTATGGCCTCTGGATTCCCCCAAGCGCAGTCTCAGGAGGGGCAGGCTGAGAGTGGAAGTCCTGTTCAGTTGCCTATGGCTAAGCATCCTCAGCAAAGGGTGCCCCTGGAAATGGGGATCCGCTGGGATCTGTCCAAGATTTGGACTGTGGCTTGGATTCAGATGTCTGATGTGGATGAAGAAATACTCTCGCCTTCAGAGAATTGTGAGTAGGCCGATGTTATCCGCCTGTTCTGAGAGGAGGAACTGGAGCATTAATTCCCATGGTCTTATCCACCTTGAGCTTGGCAGATGCTCCAGGCATGGAGCAGGAACCAAAGATGCATCCACTCCTGCAAGGGGAAAGAGCCAGTTGATGTCTTCCCAGTTCCTGAGAGCATGTTTTGATACTCTAGTGTGCAGAGTCTTCCTGCCGGAGGAAAAAGTCAGAGACTGTTGGTTTGCCTAGCACTGTTCTGTTCACAGCAGGCTCCCAGAGTCCAGGTTGATCTTCAGCTCCATGGACTGATGGCAGCAACAATTGAGATGGTGCTGTGGGTGCGTGCTCATATGTGGTCACTCTGATGGTTCTTACTGACACTGTGGTCCCCGAGTTCTCAGCAGTTCAAGCTCAGGGTGATGGCCGGCCCTGTGTTTTTCAGGTTGCACCGGTCCTCTACCCGTCCTCTCTTCACCCCTGTTCCCTGTGGGTGAGGAGACATCTTTTTTCTACCGTTTAACCAATTTTTCACTTCGGGCCCTTTTATGCCCTTTTTTCTCCTAAACGCTGGCCTCGAGGGTCTTCAACCTCGCAGGGGCCCTTTTTGCCCCATTGGCCACGGGTTTCAAGAAATGTGACAGATGCTCAAAAAACATGTTGCTCACGGACGCCCATGACTGCTGTCTGCGGTGCCTAGGAGCTGACCATAACCAAGAGCTCTGCTCGCTGTGTAAGAAAATGTCCGCCAAGGCGCTGCTAAGTTGTAAGCAGAAGTCTGATGACATTTTCTGTAAGGCGGCCCCAGAATCCCCGATGGCGTCCCACCGCTCGTCAGTTCCCCTGTTGAGACTCCGCGCCCAAGGCGGCACTCAGATCAGGGGTCCTCTGAAGTGGAGCGGTGTTAGAAGAAGAAGACCTTGAAGTCATTGTCGGGGGCACCAGACAAGCAAGAGCATTCTCATGCTTGGTCTCTTAGCCCTTCCCAGCGTTCCCAAGAGTCAGACGAGGAGCGGCCCTGAAAGGTACCTCACACCGATACAGAGGCCTCCAGTGAAGGCACCTGGTCTCCTGAGGGTTGTCTAGGTGAGGACCTCCTCTCTTCCTCCACACCAGACCCGGTAACCCCGGCATCTGCATCACAGGGACCTATCCCCGAATGCTGGCACTGGAGCGCAGCGCTTCTGCCCAGCACGGCTGGCCCGCACCCTGAGACCGCTGGACCCTCGAAGCAGGGATCCAAGACTGCCTTGGAAACCCCTAAGAGCTGTGGGCCTCGTGCGGCTCCTCAGTATTGGTCTCACTCGCCATCCTGTTCCTCGGTGGCAAGGTCTTCCAAGGCAAGCGCCCACAGCTCCAGAAGGGCCTCAGCCACGGAGCAGGGCAACCAGCCCTATTTGGACCTCTCGGACTGGGAATCGGACGGGAATACTTCCCCCGAGACCCACGCCCATAGGGATCTGCCTTCTGATCCATCCCTCCCTACCTCGAAAAGGCGTTCGCCTCCTGAAAACACCTCATTTTTGGTGTTTATACGGGACATGGCCCGGGCCCTCAACCTGCAGACGCAGACCAAGAAGAAACCAAGAGCCGAGGAATTGGACATCTTACAGTACAAGTCCCCGCCTTGGGAGTCCCTCACAGTCCCAGTGCTGCCCATTCTGGCCCAGCTGCTCCTACGCATGTGGGAGACACCTACCTCGGTTCCCATTGTCAGCAGAAGGCTCAACGCCAGGTATAGAGTTCAGCGAGCTCCAGGGTTCAGGAAAACCCAACTTCCCCACACCTCGATGGTAGTCAAGTCCGCTATGCGGAAACAAAAGAGTCCAAAGTCTCATTTTTCAGTCCCACCTGGCAAGAAGTCCCGTGCCCTCAATGCCCTTGGATGCAAGGCTTATCAAGGGTCCATGCTGACATGCCGCATTCAGGCCTACCAACTTTACATGGTCATGTTCTGCATGACCTCGCCAGAGAGCTCGGTGGGTTTTCAGCAGGTCTTGGGGCCGACCACCTTCTCAGGTTTCAAGCCCTCCTGAGGTCAGTCGTGGACTGCTCGAAGTACCTCTCCCACGCCACATATGATGGGTTTGAATCTTCAGCCCAAGTGGCAGCGGCCAGCATTGGGGCCTGGCGCCAAGCATGGCTCCAATCCTCGGACCTGGAGTAGTGGGTCCAGGAGAAGCTCGTGGACGTGCCCTGCCTAGGTGAACAGTTGTTCGGCAAACCCATGGAAGACAAGGCGGCCGAAATAGAGATGGAGTTCGTCACTTGCACGCACCTCTCTCAGAAGACTTCTTCCCTTCCGCAGAAGAAACAGCAGACCAAAAAGCCTTTCTACCAGTGGAAGGGACTTCCCTATTAAGGGTACCCGCCATACCCACCCACCCCTGCACCGGCACCTACTGTGCAGGGCAAGGGAGGGCCCCAGGGTCACCGAAAGGGCTGAAAACTCAACCATCGGTGCCAGCCCAGGGGTTTTGACGCTGAACGCATAGCCTCTCCCCCCCCCCCCCAACAGCAACGCCATCCGTGGGAGGACGCCTGTCCCTCTTCGCACCCGAATGGGAAAAGATCACATCGGATACCTGGACTCTCTAGGTGATCTGGGATGGTTACCGTCTTCGCCTAGCCGGGCTCCCTCCCACCTTCTTCCCAGCCGAGCCCTCTCAGCTCCCCACGCACCAGGTTGTCCTGCAGCAAGAGTTGGACAATCTCCTCACCCAGCAGGCAGTCAAAAAGGTTCCACACCATCTCTGGGGAAAGAGATTCTACTCCCAATACTTCCTCGTCCCAAAGAGGACAGGGGGCCTGCACCCCATCCTCGACCTCCGGAACCTCAACAAGTTCCTGGTGCGGGAGAAATTCTGAATGCTCGTTCTTGGCGTCCTACTGCCCTTCCTCCAACAGGGCAATTGGCTATGCTCCTTGAACCTCAAGGATGCTTACGCTCACATACTGATTCAACCCAAGCACAGGCAGTACCTGCGCTTCAGGGTGCAAAGGGAGCACTACCAGTACAGAGTCCTCCCCTTCGGGCTTGCATCCGCTCTGCGGGTCTTCACAAATTGCCTATCCGCGGCCGCAGTGCACCTCCGGAAGCAGGGCTTACCTGTCTTCCCCTACTTAGACGATTGGCTCATCACGGGGGAGTCTGCGGGGGAAGCACGCCTCGGGGTGTCCCGCACAGATGGTCCTTCTCCTCAAATGCCTCGGCTTCCTGATCAACTACTCCAAGTCTCACTTCGAGCCAGTACAAGCTCTGGAGTTCACTGGCACCCTTCTTGACACGGAATGGGCAACCACCTTTCTCCCTTAAGCCCGCGCAGACCGTCTCCGCGCCCTGGTGGCCAAGGCTCAAGCAGGATGAAGGTGCCATCACGGACCATGCTGCACCTCTTAGGGCATGGCATTGACGGTCCACGTTCCCCCCCCCCCATGCCCACATGCACATGCAGACAACACAGTGGTGCCGCCTAAAGGCACAATGGACACAGGCCTCAGGTCGCCTTCGGAACCTTGTCTGGGTCTCTCACCAGCTACGCAACTTCCTGGATTGGTGGCAGAGTCCCTGGTGTCTCCTCCGAAGCATGCCTTACCAGGCCACGCGACACAAGCACATCCTCACAGTGGATGCTCCACTGTTGGGCTGGGGAGCCCACTGCACTGACCTATGCACCCAGGGACAATGTTCCCTCGAGGAGTCGGAGCAGCAGATCAACCTGCTTGAGTTCCTGGCAGTCCGCTGTGCCCTAAAAGCTATCGAGACCCACCTGAAGGGAAAATCTATACTAATACAAACCAACCACAGGGTCGCGATGTTTTATATAAACAAGGGGGAGGAATGGGCTCTTGCCTCCTCTGCTCCTTCGTTGTGCGCCAAGGTATGACCCTTAGAGCGATCTACCTCACGGGTCAGGACAATGTCCTCGCAAACAGACTCAGCAGGCTCCTGTGACCCCACGAGTGGCACCTGAACCCGGAGGTGGCTCTCCTCCTGTTTCAGCAGTGGGGGACCCCGTCCCTGGATTTGTTCGCCAGCCCGGCGAACGTGCATCTTCCCCACTTCTGCGGGCCGGTCCCGCACCTCCATAGGGTGGCCTCGGATACGTTTCTCTTGGACTGGACCCCCGAGCTGCTGTATGCCTTCCCTCCCACCCTGCTATTCGTGAGGACCCGCCACAAAAGCCAGCGTGACCAAGCCTCAGTGATCCTCATGGCTCCCTCATGGCCTCGACAGCCCTGGTTCCCGCTTCTTCTACGGCTGTCCTCGGAGCCTCCAATCCCCCTGGGCTGTGCCCCAGACCTCTTGACACAGCAGAGGTCGAGGAGATCCTCCTCGCATCGAGGAAGGACTCGACGAGGCGTGCTTACGCCTTTAAGTGGTGGCAGTTTTCAGTCTGGTGCTCCGAGCTCCAGATCGACCCATTTTCCTGCTCTACCAGGTGGGGTTCTCTAGTACTTCCTTCACCTCTCACAGATGGGACTGAAATCTAACTTGGTCAGAGTTCACCTGAGTGCCATTTCAGCCAGCCACCTCCTGGTCGAGGACAAGCCCCTCTCGGGCCAACCCTTGATCTCCCACTTCATGCGGGTCTCTTACTCTCAAAACCCCCCATCCGGCTTCCGCCGGCAGAGTGGGACTTAAACATCATGCTCATGCAGCTGATGCAGCCACCCTTCGAGCCAATGGCGATGTGCTTGCTTCGACACCTCTCCTAGAAGGTTTCTTCCTGGTGGCCCTGACATCGGCTCGGCGAGTCAGCAAACTCCAAGCCCTCATGGCTAAGGCCCCCTACACCAGGTTGGGAACAGGGTGGTTCTCCGTACCCACCCCAAGTTCCTACCGAAGATTGTCTCGAACTTCCACCTCAATCAAGAGAGAGTTTTGCCGACTTTCTTTCCGAAACCTCACGTCGACCGGGCATCGGTGGTCCTGCATACACTTGACTGCAAGAGGGCTTTCGCCTTCTACCTGTAGCGTACCCAGGGTTATTGCAAGTCAGACCAGCTCTTCGTCACCTACGATCCCACTTGTCTGGGGTTAGCAGTCACCAAGCGCACCCTCTCCATCTGGGTGGTGGACTGCATCACCTTTGCCCAGGCAAAGGCTGGGGCCCAGCTGGATCGGCGGATCACAGCGCACAGCGTCCGCACCAAGGTGGCCTCACTGCATATTGGGCCCATTGTCTATATATTCAGTTAAATGAAGTGACAGTCTACAAGTGAAACATTTGTATGGAAGGAAGTGGGAGCAACAGGGGAAGAGGTATTGATATTATTCATTAAGCAAAAGAACTGTTTGCCTTGCTAATAATTTGTCTGACAAGGAGTGTGCATTACAGCTCCCCAGTCCTCTTTAAAAAACAGTCAGTCTTAAAGCTCCCCGTTGTCTTCCCTTTAACAAGCCAAACCCAGAGAAGAGAGAGGATCCAATAAGGAGCACAGGCCTAAACAGAATCTTGGTACAGAGCAGGTGTAAGTTAACCTGCAAGTCAAGTATTTTTGTTTTTTCTGCATGGAAGAAATAAAAGTTTATTTTATTTGCGCTAAATATCTTAGATCCGCACCATTCATCTCTTTTGTTAGATTTGTATAGAGGTCTGTGCATACTGGGCACTAGACTCTGGTGTCATGTGAGAAATGGGGAGAGGGTAAGATTGCATGATTATGGTAAAGGAAGAGAGGCGTGGTAAACTTTGCACCCATCTTTATTATCTTTATCATCTTTATCTTTATTCGTTACTTGATATACCGCCCAGGCAGGTGCGTCAGGGTGGTGTACAGTATAATCAACCAATAAAAGCAAGAAAAGGAAAAAGAGTGCCATTATTTGGACCGGACAGAAAGAAGCAGAAAAGGCAAAAGTGGGAAAGAGACAAGTGAGGAAAAGTACTGGTGGGAAGGCCGGTCTTAAGGATCTGGGAAATCAAAAGCCTGCTGAAAGAGATGAGTCTTGAGTAGGGACTTAAATCTTTGAAAGGATAGCTCGATACAGAGGGCAAGTGGGAGTGAATTCCAGAGGGCTGGGGCCAGGAAGTAAAAATAAATCTATTTAGTAGATTTGGCAATTTCTAGTGACTAAAATCTTGATGCTGCTACCTACATTATTTTCTTTTTATTTTATGACGTATCTCCTAATAGAAAATATGAGTAGAGTTACAAAAATAATAAAATTAAGAACTTTAATTAGGGTTAATATAGTACATCAGAATTTTAGAAGCTTGAATGAGACTTTTACTTTCATTTTTAAAGAGCCTCTCTCTTCACATGATGTGTCCAAAGAAAGACATCATGCTTGGCAAAGTTGAAGGTCAACACAAAAGAGGAAGACCTGCAATACGATGGATTGATACAATAATAGCTACTGTGAATGACACTTTATGAACAATTACCTGCCTGATGAAAGACCAAGCAATTTGACAGCTATCCACATAGACTCAATGGCACTTAACAACAAAACAATTGTTTTAGTTGGATTATGCTACTGTTTCGCAATATATCTAATAATGTCAGGAAAGTCCCAATTTTACCCCATTGTATGCATAGAGTTATATGATTACCATGTGTCATTATCAGGTATAAAAAGAGCACGCTGGATAAATTAATGATTTTGGTGAGGTATTTAAACGAAAATATTCTAGTTACTTTCTTACTAAACGCCTATACTTGCTGGAAAATGAAATGTAAAGCTGAGCAAAATGGGGACTGTCTCAGCCTTTCCTCCTTGTCATGTTCAGGATTGATAACTCCTGCACAGGATTGATAACCTGCTCTGTTTCTGCTGCACACGTTGATATATGCCTGGTTTTACCTCATCACCTGCATGGGGTAGTGTTTCCTATTTCCCTAACAGAAGCAGAACAAAGTCAACATAAGCCATGAGGTTAAACCTGAACCGGATCATGGTTTCCAGCAGAAGTGGAGCCATTTGTCAACATCACATCTGCCATGTGGCAATGGAGTCTGAGGCTGTCGGAAAGTGAGATGCGTGCCCCAAACCCTGCATTTCCTTTCATTTGTCGTTGAAACAAAAATATGTTACTCAAACAAAACAGAAACTTATCGAAGTACCTTAAAAACGGAGACTAGACTTTGTCTTTATCAGAGATGTGCAAAATCATTTTAAAGTTTGCTAACAAATTTGACAAATGCATGAAATACTTAGTCAGTAAAGTTAAAAAAAATCTAAATTAAGCACCTCAAAATGATAAATCTACATTTGACTTCTGCAGATTTGCTAAGTTCAAGGGGGTCTGCAGTAAACAGTCAAACCAAATTCCTGAGAGCGGTATAGCTGCAGTAAATCTGCTGAGATTTAATTTTGATCAATTCCCTCACTGAATCTGCAGAAAGACTAAAAATTCTTTGAAAAAAGAACCACAGGGATTCGTTCAGCTTAAGTCTGATCTGATGTTTTTCATATGATTCCAGTTCTTGTACTTCAGAGTCTGTGAAACCTTGCTTTTGAAAGAGAACTGTGTTGCTCAGCAAGCATTACTTTCACTCCATACACAATCAAGCTGTAAAATTTGTTGCCAGAAGATACACGATCAAGGCAATTAGCATAGCTCTCTTCAAAAAGGATTTAAACAAGTTCCTGGAAGAAAAATCCAAACGTCCTCATTAGGCATGTAGAATTGGTGAAGCCACCACTTATCCCTGGGTGTAAGCAACATGGAATGAATCTCCTTCTTGCGATCCGCTGGGTACTTCCTAGAATATCAGATTGGCTACCTACAGAGAGAATTCTGGACTTTTGGTCTGACCAGTAGGGGATGTCTTATGTTCTAGTTTAATGCCAAGCAAATGTAGAAAAGAGGTTTTAATCACTTTTGTCACATTTTTCATGTATCAGTCAAGGCAGGAGGATTTTTTTTCTCTCAAACAGATTGAGGTAACTTTTATAAAATCATTTTACCTCAGGCATGAACATACATGTGGAATGAACACACACATATTTTTACTGAAACTATTGCTGGGGCATGGTCTGGGCAGAGTGCATTGACTATAAAATATATTACGCTATGCGTGGGCATTTAACCATCTGCATCCTCAGTGTAGCCATGATTGCTGCTGGATTTATGCTATATACAGCCACAGGCACCTTTGTGTCTTTATAAGAATGCCTTCTAAACCTACGCACCCTGAAATAAAATCATGCTGGTTATGAAGGAACTGTATTAAAGGAAAAGGAGAAATTAGACCTTACCTGCTAATTGTCTTTCCTTGAGTTCTCTCCAGGCCAGTCCAGAACAGATGGGTAGTCAAATCTCCCTCCTCTAGCAGCTGAGGACTGAATACTGATTCTTGTTGCTAGGTAACCCAGTTCTCCCCTGGTGACAGAAGGCAGTCTCAACGTAGCAAGCAGCCAAAATAACAACAAAGAAGAAGAGATAGTGGAAGAGTTACACAGAAGACACATACCAGTGCGCTGTGACCGACCACCACACACGTGGGCAGCAAAAAGAGCCAACGGAGAGGCCAACGCTCTAGCTAAAAGCGTATGCTCCTCCCCAGTGTGTGTTTTTTTTTTTAATGATTTTGATTAAGGCTCACAAGAACATGACGACGACTTCCAACGTAGGAAACACTGAGAGGAAGACACGTCCCGAAGGAATATTCGAGAAAAACCAGCGATAGCAATACAGGAAACACAGAGAGGGCGGGTTCTGGACTGGCCCGGAGAGAACTCAAGGAAAGACAATTAGCAGGTAAGGTCTAATTTCTCCTTCCTATTCGTCTCTCCGGGCCAGTCCAGAACAGATGGGTAGTACCAAAGCAGTACCTAACCCTGGGAGGGACCTGTGAGCCCCGCTATCACTGCCGAAGCCCCCACACATGCATCCTGCCGTGCGAGCACATCCAATCTATAATGGCGTGAAAAAGCATGGAGAGAAGACCAGGACGCCGCTCAACAAATATCCACCGGCGGAACCAAGGTGGATTCTGCCCACGAAGTAGCTTGACCCCTGGTAGAATGAGCCCGAAGACCTACGGGAACTGGCTTACCCCTGGCCTCATACGCGACCCGAATCGCATGCTTCACCCAACGCGCAATGGAAGCCTTGGAAGCCGCTTGACCCTTGGACGGCCCCCCAAACAAAACAAACAACCAGTCAGATTTACGAAAGGATTTGGTCTCCTGAAGATACCAATGGAGCACCCGAGCCATATCTAACTTCCGCAGAGAACGATCAAAGGAACCGTTTCCCGAATCCACGAAAGTGGGCAACGAGACTGATTGATTCAAATGAAATGCAGAGACCACTTTAGTTAGAAAAGACGGAACCGGACGCAAGACCACTTTTTCCGCAGAGAACTGAAGAAAAGGCGGTCAGCACGAAAGCGCCTGCAAATCCGAAATGCGTCTGGCAGAACACAAGGCCACCAAAAAAGGCCGTCTTCCAGGATAACTCTCGTATAGAACCTGAGGAACGAGGCTCGAATGGAGGCTCTGTCAAGACCCCTAACACAAGATTCAAATCCCAAGGTGGAATAACCGGTCGAAACGGAGGCCGAAGTTGCCTGGCCGCTCTAAGAAAATGCAGAACATCCGGATGAGAGGAAAGACGAACCCCGCGAACCGATCCCCGAAAAACCGCAAGGGCCGCCAACTGCACCTTCAAGGTACTAAGAGCCAGACCTTTTTCAAGCCCGCATTGAAGAAACGCCAGAATATCCGGAATGGAAGACAGACGTGGTCTCAAGGAACGCTCAGCGCACCATGCCTCAAAAACGCGCCAGACTCGAATGTACACCAATGAAGTGGACCGTCTCCGCGACTGCAGTAAGGTGGAGATCACCGCCGCGGAATAGCCTTTGCGACGCAAACGGTGCCTCTCAAGAGCCATGCCATAAGCAAGAACCGATCCGCCTGGGGCATCTGCACCGGACCCTGATGCAGCAAGTCGGTCCGAGCGGGCAATCTCCACGGCGGTTCCACGAGAAGCCGCAGGAAATCGGCATACCAAGGTCGGCGAGGCCAATCTGGAGCAATAAGAATCACGAGACCGTCGTGTCGTGCGGCTCGTTGAATGACCCGGCCCACCAAGGGCCACGGGGGAAACACATACAGGTGTTGCCCCAACGGCCAGGGTTGCACTAGGCCATCAAGACCCTCCGACATATGCTCTCTGCGTCTGCTGTAAAACCGAGCCGCTTTCGCATTGCCCTGCGTGGCCATCAGGTCTACTACCGGTTGACCCCAACATAATGTGAGATCATGAAACACCTCTGCATTGAGCTCCCACTCTCCGGGATCTAGCACATGTCGACTGAGATAGTCCGCTTGCACATTGTCCTTTCCTGCCACATGAGCTGCCGAAAGCGCCTTGAGGTGCAATTCCGCCCAGTGAAACAACCGCTGACTCTCCTCCAGAAGAAGACGACTGCCCGTTCCGCCTTGGCGATTTATGTATGAGACCGTCACTAAGTTGTCGGAGAAGATGCGAACTGGCTTCCCCTCCACGAGATTGGCAAACGCTAGCAGCGCTAGATGCACCGTTCGCAGTTCGAGACGATTGATGGACCACAGACTCTCCTCCGCCGACCAGGAGCCCTGTGCTATGCGAGTCAAACAATGCGCCCCCCAACCGGTTAGACTGGCGTCCGTAGTTACCAAAACCCAGTCTGGAAGCGCGAGAGGGACTCCCGCCTGAAGATTGTCCGGCACCAACCACCACTGGAGACTGACCCGCACGGGATCGGGACAGCCCAAGCGACGAGAAAGAGGATGATGCTGCGGAGACCACCGCGAAAGCAGCGCCTGTTGGAGCGGACGCATGTGCGCTCGGGCCCAAGGCACCAGATCCAAGGCCGCCGCCATCAGCCCCAGTAACTGCAAGTACTTCCAAGCTGTCGGCGCCCGAGCATGCAAAAAACTGGACACGTGAGAGAGAAGCTTTCAAACCCGGTCTGGAGGCAATAGAACAAGACCCCTGTCTGTGGCGAACAAGGCCCCAAGATAAGTCAGTTGCTGCACCGGCTCCAGACGGCTTTTCGCCTGGTTCACAATCCAGCCGAGACTCTCGAGACAGGAAACTACCTGAGCGGTCGCTCTTGCGACGCCGCTCGAATCAACCAGTCGTCCAGATAAGGATGAACCTAGACGCCGTCCCTGCGCAGAGCCGCCGCCACCACCACCATTACTTTGGTGAAAGTGCGAGGCGCAGTTGCGAGACCGAACGGCAAAGCACGAAACTGAAAATGACCCATGGGGACCGCAAAACGAAGAAACCGCTGATGATCCGGCCTGATAGGAATGTGCAGATAGGCTTCTGTTAAATCGATGGAGGAGAGAAACTCCCCCGGACGCACCAAGCGGATCACCGATTGTAAGGTTTCCATCCGGAAGTGGGAGACACGCAGACAGCGGTTCACGTGCTTTAAATCCAAAATGGGCCGGAACGAGCCCTCTTTTTTGGGCACCACAAAATAAATCGAGTATCGACCGAACCCGCACTGGCCTAACGGAACGGGAACCATGGCCCGGAGCTGTAACAACCGATGCAAGGTGTCGTGGACCGCCCTCCGCTTGGCGAGGGGACCGCACGGAGAGAAAACGAATGCGTCGGTTAGATGACAATTGAACTCGAGCGCATAGCCCTCGCGAATAATCTGCAGTACCCACTTGTCGGTAGTAATGGCGGTCCAAGCGGAGAGAAACTCCTGCAACCGACCCCCCACTGGGAGCTCCGCCTGGACCGGCCTCACTTCATTGCGGCTTTTTAAGGGCAGCTGGAGGGGTCCCAAAGTATCCTCTACCGGAACCTCTAGCGCCCCGAAAGGACTGTCCCCGGGACGGAAAGTGACCCCTCTGATAGGGAGCAAAGCGGGCTCCCCAAAAACGGCAAAAATCACGCCCCTGACCCCTAGGGAAGGACCCCTGCCTACTGGTTTTGGGACGGTCTTCAGGAAGACGCCCTCCCTTGGAGTCACCTAAATCCTTAACAATTTTCTCCAGCGCCTCCCCAAAAAGCAGTTTACCTTTGTAGGGGAGCTTACTGAGACGGGCCTTGGAGGAAGCATCCGCCGCCCAATTCCGCAACCAGAGGAACCGACGAGCGGCGATCATGGAAGCCATAGCCTTTGCGGAAATGCAAATTAAATCATAAAAAGCATCCGCCAAATACGCCGCCGCAGACTCCAGCTTTGCCCCTTCTGCAGCCGAAGACCCTTCATTCTCCGGACCAGAAGCCAGCTGACTCCACCGAATCGAAGCCCTGGACACATATGCCCCACAGACGGACGCTTGAAGCGCTAGCGCGCTGGCATCAAAGGCCTGTTTCAACAGCCCTTCCAATCGACGATCTTGGACATCCTTAAGGGCCGTAGCCCCCTCCACCGGAATGGTAGTCTTCTTGGTGACCGCCGAAACCAGCTCATCAACCTTAGGCATACGAAGGAACTCTCTTTCCTCTTGGGGCACAGGATACAAACGAGCCATAGCTCTAGCCCCCCTCAAGGAAGCCTCAGGACATTCCCATTCGGAATCTATCATCTGCCTGATTACTCTGTGTAACGGAAAACATCTCTGTTCGGTTTTAAAACCCTGTAATAAGGGATCTTCCAAAGGTTCCTGCTGAACCACCAGAGGAACGATACCCAGAGCCGCTAGGGACTGTGCAATGAGAGCAGGCAATTCATCCTTCCGAAAAACTCTAAAATATTGGGATCATCCCCGGGCCCCAACTCACCTTCCTCCAAGTCTGTGGGCCAGGAATCCAAACCGGGGTCTGACAAGAGTTCCCCTTCCTCAGGCCCCAAAACTTCTGCGGACAGAGAACAAGTGTCCAACTTAGTATCTCTAAATGCAGCCAAAGAGGAAACTCCTTCCCCCGAATCAGACCGGCCAGAGACCCCTGTCTGAGAACGCTGCAGAGAATCTGAGAGAAGTGGAGCCGGAGACTGGGCTTTTTTAAGCAAATAAGCCCTGTGGAACGCAAGAATAAACTCTGCTGACAGAAGAGGATCGAACACCTCGGATACCTCTGGCACCAAGGGCTGTTCCCGACTCTCAGCGGCATGCCGAGACTTTGCTTTGCGCTTGCCTGCTTTTGGAGCAGAAACCGCCGAAATGGAGGACCCCGCCAAGATGGCCGCCGTTCCTGCGCTTTCCCCCGAAGGTGGCAGCAACGCTGACGGCTCATGCTGATCCCCCTTGTGCTCCTGCATATCTGGGAACGAGCGAACACACACTGACGAGCCCGTGAGTGACCAAATACCGGCGAATAAATTACCGCGGAGGAAATGAGCATTCCCGACAGTCGGAAGGGGGGAGGGAGCACCCGCGGCACCCGCGCTGAGGAAATGATTGAAAAGAATACCTGAACCAACTCCGGTAAGCTGAAGCGCTCCTGAATGCAAACAGAACCGCCACTAGCGGGTCGGCAAGGTCGCAAAGGTAAGGAGCAGGAAGACAGCAGCTGGGGCTCCCAGGTCCATTTCCAACGCTCACCCTTAGCAGAGAAGAGGAGACAGGCTCTGTCCCATTCTCTGAGTCGGTCAAACGGTTTACTGACAGCAGTGCTGTATGAGAAAAACCGCTAGCATAATCAACAGCGAAGTGCTTCTATACCCTGCTAGGGCACAGCACAAACCTTCTGTGCAAACTCTACCAGAAAATAAGAAAGAGAAATAAAGGTAACAGGTCACCCGTGGGGAGTCAAATCTTCACACGTCCAGCTCAGCTGCTGAGGACATTAAGACTGCCTTCTGTCACCAGGGGAGAACTGGGTTACCTAGCAACAAGAATCAATATTCAGTCCTCAGCTGCTAGAGGAGGGAGATTTGACTACCCATCTGTTCTGGACTGGCCCGGAGAGACGAATAGGAATAACTTTGTGTAAATACTAGGCCTGGCTTCCCTGGGTAAAGCAAATAGGACCCCCATGTTACTATTCCTGCATTCTGCTGCGTTGTAAAGACTTCATATCGTGTTGACTGTAGGTGACCCGATTGTGCTGAAATGGTCCAGGTTTCAGATAACTTGCTGACATTTCAGGTCCCAGGCTATTTGCTGTATGTTCACAGAATGATTGCATGTAATCCCCATAAAGCATACCTGCTAGACAACTGAGGTTTTGCTCATTCAGCAGAATTCAAAATCTACATGATAGTTCTTGTTCAGGTAATGGAAAACTTCTCCCTGACTCCACAGCCCTGCCTTGCTAGTTTGCCTACATTCTGATTATTGAACAGGGAGAGAGGGGGCAGGATAATCCCTCCCTTGCCACAGCTGAGTTTTCAGCTTACTTTAGAAGGACAGAATTTTACAGCTTTACTGCATGTTCCTGTTAGAGCTGCACATGAAAAAACTTCCATGTTGGGGTATGTTTACTAAGGCACATTAGATTTTCGCAGTTAATGTGGTGTTTTTGTGCAAATAATGCCATGTTAGCGGCAAAAGCCATGCACTATCTGTTGGGAGCATGCACAGCATGTCCCCAGCAGATAACGGAGAGCGTGGCCCGGCAGCACCGTGAGTATACATAACGCCACCCATTGGGGAGGTGTTATCTGCATCCACTCTGTCCACAACTGTGACAGTTACTGTGAGCTATTGCCACCCGCAGTAAACGCTTGTTGCAGGCATGCCCACTCTCTGCCCACTCTTGCAGTTAACATGGTTTTTGCAGATAGTGCAGAAAATCACTGCATTATCTGTTAATGGCCCAATAACAGGTTGAGCAGCTTAGTAAAAAGCCCCTTTGTGTTATGATGTCATTTGGTTTCTGAACTGATATTTTCATCATTTCTTTTTCCCATATACATAGGTTTTATTAATTTCATTTCAGCACCACTAAAACAATATCACATGAAATGATGGGAAATGACATAAAGAAAAAAGGAAAGCGTCTTCATGTTTTCGTTATTATTTTAAACTGACAGCAGATCCCGGGTCTCAGCTTTCTCCACTTTGGTGTTTGGTGGATTGGGTATGCATTTTTCAAACAAATAAATACATACAAATCAGAGCAGTGTTATTTCAATATGACCAGCTCTGGTCTTTATGACCTTTATAGATTAAAATGAACTCTCTTCTTTTAACACTTGCACAGACTGGAAACTGGGGAGGCCGTGCACAAACCAGGATATGTTTTACTTGATTTAATTAAAAGGTGTTATAACCTGCAAAAATTCATATAAATGAAAAGCGTGTCAGGACAATTCCATGTTATACTCTTAAAGGAAGTGTTTTGAAGTTTTATTTTTGTTCTAAAAAGTGCAAAGGTTACATTCCTAGACAACATAATCTGTTTTGATTTGTCATTTACCAATGTAATTATTGTTGTAGTTATTTGTAAGCCCTTAAAGAATGATGACACCCTGTTGCTGGAAAACAGTGAGAGAGCTGTTCTTTAATAGAACGTTATCCAGCAAAGAAAATACCTTTCTGAAGCATGTACTTTATTGCTAATTTCTGTCCTAGCATAGCATTCATGACAACCTTTATATTCCAAAATGTATCTCCAGTATCAAAGAGCATTAACGAACTGCTAGCACTGTAAGTTCTGTGGCTCAGGGACTGTAGTTTTATAACAGGGTCCCTAGGCAAGGAAGACACTTAAGAGCATGTGTTGTGTGCTCTTTTTTTAAAAGCAACTTATATGCCTGTGTGGCCTTAGAAAAGAGCACATCAGAAAGCTGCTGCAGAGTTACACCTGCTCTAAGGAGTAACTTCGGGGTCTGTTTACCATGCGAAATTGGAGCCGTGCTGCTAGCACCACTTAGTAAACAGACCCCTCTGTGTATGTACGGCATTAAGAGTCAGCATTTATAAATTAAGGGTGCGATATTGAGGCAGCCGCATTTTAGAAGGGCTATGCGCCTCGTCTGTGCATAGCCCTCCCTACTGCTTTCTAACCCAGCTATTCAATGCCACGATGATGGCATTAAATATCCAGGCACCGCCGCACATGCCGGAAGCTACCAAAGCTAACCAGGCAGCAGCGATATTGCATGCTTCTCGGCTAGCCCCCATGCCTTAAAGATAGGCGAGGGTTTTTCCGTGCAGATCGCTAACTGGGCAGCATGCAATATCGCTGCTGCCTGGTTAGCACTTGCTGTCACCTCTGCCCTGCCCCGGAACACCCCCAAAACAGCCTGATGCATCGAGGCATGTAGGGCAGTTAGATGGGGATATTCAGCGGCACTAACTGTGTGCCGTTGAATATCCCCAGTTGAGGCTTTTACATGGTTTGCCGGGCTGTAAACCGTGTAAATGCCTTTCGAATATTGGGGCCTACATGCATAAAGTGCCCATCTCACTGCTACTCCACCCAACCTCCTCCCCCAGAAACCCTTACATGTATATCATATAAAAGCAGGAGCTCAGCTGTTGCTTTTAAGCGTCTATATGCTGGAGTAATTTTATAAGAGCCCCGCTACTCTGTTCTACACTCTCAAATCGTTTTATAAAATTACACCCATAGGGAACATCTCTTACTATTGCTCTGCTTGAGCCCATTCAGTGCCTGTCCGTTTTTCCGGCCAAAAAGACTGCAGTGTACTAGAAGAGTATAGCCCATTTCTGGCATGGATGATAAAAATCAAAACCTTGCTGAACAACCCAGGCTAATACTAACTGAACACCAAGTTCCATTTGAAACAGTAAAGACATTCAACTTGCAGCATAAAGAAAACACCTTTGAAATACTATTAAACAAATAAGACTAGAAAGATATACCCTGAGTACACAACATTTCCAAAAGCATTGTTTAATTTCCAGCAGTTTACTCACAAGGGATGAAAAACACTCGCCATGTACTGTCCTCCCACCCCCACCCCCGAGCCAGTAACATTTTAGAAAGACAGATAGCAGGAATACATGATTACTTTTCTTCCTTTGCAAACCCTCAAGCAGGCCTCTCTCTTCTTCATCCTTGCACCCCAATCCTGGAGCAATCCTTTTCCCCTCCCTCCATCTCACCCACTCACCTCCATGCAGTTCTCTTTCACACCCACAAACACCCTTACCTCTGTCCCCCACTCACTCATTCCTTTTTTAAGTGACTCCTCCCCCGTTGCCTTTAGTTCTTTTCCCCCGTGCCAGTGTGCAGCCGATGCATTGGCTGACATCTCTGTGCCCAGTACTGTGCCTTATAACTGTTATTGTTACCATGTGCTGTTGAGTTCATGTCAGCTCCTGGCGATCCTGTGGATACTTCTCCATGGTGTGACTATCCCCTGGGTTTTCTTGGTAAGGTGTGACCAGAAGTAGATTGCCAAGCCGTTCTACGCCGTAAGCCTACAGCAGCTTGTATTCCAAGGTGGTCTCCCATCTAAATACTATCCAGGCCTGACCTTGCTTAGCTTCCAAGATCAGCTAAGAAATTTGCATATGATGGAGGCAGTGCATGCAAATCACTCTCATATATACATTTATTGTGGTTATTCTGAAAACATGACTGGTTAAGAATGTACTGAGGACTGGGTTGAGAACCCCTAGTGTGACTTGAGTAACCCTGTAGGTAGGACTTGCCCTAAAGGACTTGAATAGAGAAAGTCTCTTCAGGGGCATGTGGTTAAGAGAGAAGGGTTAGGGTGGCCATTGCAATTCGTGAGAGCGGTGTGGTTTGGACAGAGCAACAAGATACATAAACCTCTATATAGGGTTTTCAGATGGATATTTATACCTGTTGCCCAGGACATTTAGGTTTTTAGTAAGTACTCAGTTTGGCCTGCCCTTTATAGGAGGGAATAAAAGAGACATCCCCCTGCCACCCCCCCCCCACCCCCCTTTAATCTCACAGTGTTTATTTCCCTCTCTACATGTTATTGCAGCAAACATTGCACAATCCACCTCTCCAAGACTGCTTTTGGATCCTGACACCCCCCCCCCCCCCATTCATCCGTTTACCACCCATATGTGCTATACCATGTCCCCTGAGTTCTTCTCTTGGCGCCTGTCTTGTATTTGTCGGTCTTGGATAGACTGTGAGCTCTATTGAGCAGGGACTGTCAATGAAAAAGGTGCCAGTACTCAGTATAAGTGAATACTCCCTCAAAAAAAGCGCTCTGCTATACAAATGATAAGTAATAGTAGCAATCTGTAATTGATGAAGAATGGTGCGACAGCCAGATTTGCAAAATGGCCAGGATACAAATATGTACACATGGCATATTCTGAAATACCGGAATGCATACTTGCGAGCCACCAGGGTTTCTTCCATTTTTTTTGCATGTGCATGTTTCTAAAACAGCATGAACTGCATGTCTATCCCTATGTCTACCTGTATTGTCCGATTTCATTTGGCATACATATCTAGCATGAGGGGCAGAGAGATGTCAATTTTAGATCAGACTTGCACAGTTCCATCCTCTTCCTTAAGACTGACATAGAATTGCAGATTTTTCTCCGGGAACAAGCAGGAAGTCAGTCCTCACATATGGGTGATGTTGGCACCGACTGAGCCCGCAAGGAGCAAATCCCAAGCTTTTAAAGAAAGCCTTTGGGATTGCTACCATGCACTCGTGGTCTCCTTCCTGCCCAAGGGTGCCATCTTGCTCAGTCTCCTTTTTTCCGCAGAGCCCACCAGACATCGTCTGTTCTTGTCCCCGAAAAAGTTGATTTTCTCAAGTGTTTCACTCATCTCCGGTCCTGCGCCTGTACCTTCCACCCCCACCCCACCCCCAACCTTGGTATCGGGTCGATTCCTTTTTACTTAAGTTTTATTTTTCTCTTGGGCGTCTTCGTGCCCTTATTTGTTCATTGGCAGCCCGAAGGGTCTTCGACCTTGCTGGGGTTCTTTTTCCCCCCATGGCTACCAGCGGGTTCAAAAAATGTGATCGGTGTGGTAAGATTATGTCCTTAACTGACACACATGACTGCTGCCTCCGGTGCCTTGGCCAGGACCATGACCCGGCATTCTGTGGCCTATGTAAGAAAATGTCTTCCAAGGCCTTGAGGAGCCGCCAGCAGCAGCATGATATAAAATTTTTCCCAACTCCCCTATGCCTCCAAGGGCCAAGAACCTCATCTGAGACCTTGACGTCTCGGGAGGCGCACTCCAAACCCGAGCGTCATCGTGGGTCCTCGGAGAGGGGGTCTCCCTCAAGGGAACCGAAGAGGAAGAAGAAGCCCTCGAAGGCGGCGTCTTTGGATGGCTCCGATGGACCAGGATCCTCCCGGGCCCGGTTGAGGAGCCCCAAGCTTCCGCTCGAGACGTCAGCGAGGGAGCAGCCAGCCAAGATTCCCCAGGAGGATCCGGTCGCAGATTGGCCTAGGCAAGTACACACTGTCCTTGTCGAGGATTACCCTCCGGGGAGCCGGCTTTGGGCCCGAGTGCATCGGTGACTGTGCCAAGGGCTGCGGAGCCACCGGGACTGGAGTCCAGGAAGGCGGCCTTGGAGCACAATGTCACTGCCTTCTTCAACCAGCAGCGGGTGCTGATGTCTGGCATGTCCGGTTCCTCTGCCCCGACCACTGGGCATTCAACATCCCCGGAGATCAAGCCGATCCTCGAGGCCATGCAGGCCCGGGTTGATCTTCAGCCAAGGTCGCACTTGGCCTCCCGCTCGTCGAGACCAAGGTCATCACAGACGAGTCTGCCGGGCTCGGGGCATGCGGCGCCAGGACCCTTGAGGCCCGACGAACAAAGCGAGTCCTCTTCAGAGTATTCCGACTGGGAGACCGAGGAGTCCCTAGACACCCATCGGAACCGAGATGCCCCTTCTGATTCCCCGGTCTCTGAACCTCGAAGAAGGTCCCCACCAGAGGATATGGGCTTCTTGGACTTCATCAGGGACATGTCCAAGGCCTTGGTTTGCCCTACCGAGTCCAAGGAGGATCCTCGGGCCGATGAGCTTGAGATCCTCCAATATGAGGCTCCTCCCCAGGAAACCCTCATGGTGCCCATTCCTCCCATCCTGGAACGGCTTGTGCTCCACATGTGGGAGAGGCCAGCATCGATGCCAGTGGTCAGCAAGCGTCTTGACTCGATGTATCGAGTCCACCGGAGCCCTGGGTTTCAAAAGTCACATCTGCTGCACAACTCCATGGTTGTGGAGTTGGCCATGTGTCGACTAAAGAGTAAGAAGACGCTCTTGTTGGTGCCCCCCAGCAGGGAGGCCCGCACCTTGGATGCCCTCAGCAGAAAGCGTTACCAGGGTTTGATGCTAAACTGCCGGATCCAGGCCTACTAGCTGTACATGGGCATCTACCTGAGGGATCTGGCAAAGGAGCTCGCCAGGTTCTTGGCTGGTCTCTCCGAGGAGCCTTTGCGGTGCTTCAAGAGCCTGTCCAAAGCCGTTCTTGAGTGCTCCAAGTTTGTCTCGGGCGGCCTATGATGATTTTCAGTTGGCGGCCCTGGGTAGCCACGGCAGGGCTCAGTGCATGCCGCCAAGCTTGGCTCCAGTCGTCCGACCTCGAGCAGCGGGTACACAACAAGTTGGTTGATGTCCCGTATCAAGGGGAAAACCTCTTTGGCAAACCCGTGACCGACAAGGTTGCAGAGCTGGAGATCAAGTTCACGACGAGGACTAGACTTTCCAAGGAGACCACTGCCCCTCCCCGAAGGAAGGGCTCAGGTAAAAAGCCCTTTTACCCGAGGAAGTCCACTGCTTACCGAAACTTACTCCCCTTACCAGGCCTCCTCAGTTCCCCAGAAAGAGCAGCAGACCAAGGGACAGGGGCACGACTCGCGTAAGCAGACGGCTCCGAAGCCCCAGGTTCCGGCTCCAGCCCAGCCTGGAGGGGGTTTTGACTCCTGCATCATGGCCCCTCTCCCACACGGAGGTCAGCAGCCTACAGGAGGTCGCCTCACCCTTTATGCCCACAGGTCGGGAACTATCACCACTGATTCCTGGGCATTAAAGGTGGGTCAGGGAGGGCTACCTCCTCCATCTGAGCCAAGTACCTCCACACTACTTCCCGGGAGAGCCCCTCCGGTCTCCCCTTCACCGAGACCTTCTTCTGAAGGAGTTGGCAGGCCTTCTTGTGGACCAAGCAGTGGAACTGGTGCCCCACCACCTCAAGGGCAAGGGGTTCTACTCCAGGTACTTCCTCGTGGCAAAGAGGACAGGGGGCCTAAGGTCCATCCTCGACCTGGGCAACTTCAACAAATTCCTGGTGAGAGAGAAGTTCAAGATACTCTCCCTTGGGCCATTGCTGCCTTACTCACATCCTAATCCACCCAAACACAGGCAATACCTATGTTTTGTGGTGGGCGGCAATCATTTCCAAACAGGGTGCTTCCCTTCAGCCTAGCCTCGGCCCCCAGGGTATTTACAAAGTGTCTGGCAGTGGTCACAGCCTTTCTCAGGCTCCAGGGGATATTTGTCTTCCCCTATCTCGATGACTGGCTCATCAAGGGTGCTACAGCCCCCGAAATGCAGCAGGCCATGACACATACCACCCAGGTCCTGCAACACTTGGGTTTCCTTATAAACTACCCCAAGACGAACCTTTGCCCATCACAATGGCTGGAGTTCATTGGGGCAAGAATCGACACCATTCGGTCAAAGGCCTTCTTACCTGCACACAGGGCAGCCAGGCTCATGGCGCTAGCCAGAGATATGCAGCACCACCCCTCGGTGCCAGCCAGGCATCTTCTGCGCCTTCTTGGGCACATGGCCTTCACAGTGCATGTCATTGCAGATGCCCGCCTCCACATGCGAACAGCACAGTGGTGCCTTAGGGACCAATGGTCCCAGGCCACAGGACACCTCCAGGTAGGAATCCGAGTGACCCGCCAGCTGGTAAAGTCCCTGATCTGGTGACTGTCGCCCCAGCACTTGGAGGTGGGGATGCCTTTCCAGACCCCCAACCATTTGAGGGTCCTCACCACAGATGCCTCCCTGCTGGACTGGGGAGCCCATTGTGAGGGCTACCCCACCCAGGGCACTTGGTCCCCGGACAAGAGCACTCAGCAGATCAACCTTCTGGAGCTGTGGGCCATTCATCTCGCACTGAAGGCCTTTCATCATCACCTAGACCACCGGTCAGTCCTAGTTCAGACAGACAACCAGGTGGCCATGTTCTATGTGAACAAGCAGGGAGGCTCTTATGCAGTCCAACAGGGCATCTGCCTCAGAGCAATATACCTGCCGAGCCAGGACAACTTGCTGGCCAACAGACTCAGAAGGATTCTCAAGCCGCACGAGTGGCAACTGGACCCAGTGGTAACCAGCAGGCTTTTCCAGAACAGGGGGGGGGGGAACTGGTGATGGATCTGTTTGCAAGCCCGGACAATCACCAGTTACCCTGCTTCTACTCCCGGCAGTCTCACCCCACCAAAGTGGCCGCCGATGCCTCCCTGGTCTCATGGTCAGAGAGATGTCTGTACACTTTCCCTCTGACACTACTGATCGCCAGGACTCTGTTCAAGATTCTCCACGACAGGGCCTCGGTCATCTTGGTAGCTCCAAGGTGGTCCAGACAACAGTAGTTTCCACTGCTTCTGCAGCTGGCGGTGGAGGACCCCATACCCCTAGGGTCCACCCCCGGCTCCTTTCTCAGGAGGGGGGCTCTCTCCTACATCCCAACCTCGGCTCCCTCTCGCTGACGGCATGGCTACTGAGAGGGTGACTTTCGCCTCACTCCACCTCCCTAAAGAGGTGGAGGATGTTTTACTAGCCTCACACAAGGCGTCTACCAGACAGGCCTATGCCTTTGTGGTGTAGATTCGCACTGAGTGGGGCGCTGACCCCTTCTCTTGCCCGGTGGTCATGGTGTTGCAATACCTGCTCCACCTCTCTCATGCAGGGCTCAAGTCTAACTCTGTTAGGGTACACCTCAGTGCCCTAGTGGCGAACCACCATCAGGTGGACGGGAAGCCCCTCTTGGCCCACACAGTGGTGTCCTGCTTCCTAAAGGGTCTACTCCTGTCTAAGACCCCGGTTCGCCCCCCCCCCCCCCCGGCAACCAAATAGGATCTCAGTGTGGTGTTGGGGCAGCTCACCCTGCCACCATTCGAGCCCCTGGCTACATGCCACCTTATCTCTCCTGGAAGGTGGTTTTCCTGGTTGTGCTCACTTCTGCCCGTAGGGTAAGCGAGCTCCAGGCCCTCGTGGCTGAGGCGCCTTACACCAGGCTTTACAAGAATAGGGTGGTGCTTCGCACGCATCCCAAATTCCTTCCAAAGGTGGTGTCCTCTTTACACCTCAACCAGGAGGTAGTCCTCCCTACCTTATTTCCCAGACCAGACGCCAGTCGGGCAGAAACGGTCCTCCACACCTTGGACTAGAAGAGGGCCTTGTCCTTCTATATCTAATGCACTCAAGGCCACGGAAAAGTCTCTCAGCTTTTCATTTCCTATAACCCCAGTAAGCTGGGGGAGACGGTGTCCAAGCGTACACTGTCCACATGGGTGGCGGACTGTATTGCCCAGGGCTATGAGGAGGCGAGGCTTCCCTTGGAAGGCCGGGTCACAGTGCACCGGGTCAGGGCTATGGCGACCTCAGTAGCCAACCTGCGTTCGGTTCTGCTGGCAGACATCTGCCGGGCCGCCACCTGGTCTTCAGTCCATACCTTCGCATCTCATTACTGCCTGGATAGAGAGTCCCAACGGGACAGTGCCTTCAGCCAGGCCATGCTCCGTAACCTTTTCAGGGTCTAGGCAACTCCTACCCTCCGACCCTTCTGTGTTCAGGCTACTGGAGTGCTAGTTCCATCAGACACAGGGGTCCTGTTTGGTCCGTTATACGGACTTCATTGCTGCTGCTTGTGGCTCTCCATGAGGGAGCCCTTTTTTGGCTATTGGTTTTGGTATCCTGTAACTGGGGAGGCCCATATGTGAGGACTGACTTCCTGCTTGTTCCCAGAGAAAGCATAGTTACTCACCTGCATCAGGTGTTCTCTGGGGACAAGCAGGAATCAGTCCTCACAACCCTCCCTCCTCCCCTTGGAGTTGCAGCCATACCATCTTCATTTGTTTTTGCCATCTTTTTTAGCTATGTCATTTGACTGAGCAAGATGGCACCCTTGGGTGGGAAGGGGACCATGCATGCGTGGTAGCAATCCCAAAGGCTTTCTTTGAAAGCTGGGGATTTGCTCTGCACGGACTCTGTTGGCGCCAACGTCACCCATATGTGAGGACTGATTCCTGCTGTCCCCAGAGAACACCTGTTACAGGTGAGTAACTACGCTTTCACTTGGACATTGCAGCAATTGCATAAATTGCCTTTCTAAAATATACCTTCTCATGAATTCTTCACTTCAGTCATCACTGAGAAAATGTAAGGTAATCACTCGTTGCAGAAATGATATTTAACAGTGACGATTTGGAGGAAGTTAAATCTCAATAAACCTGGAAGATGTAATTGGACAAATTACCTGGACCAGACAGTGTACACCACAGAGTATTTAAAGAACTTAAAAATGAAATTACAGATCTACTATTAGGTTATAAATTACTATCATTAAAAATGGCTATGGTACGTGAAGATTGGAGGGTGGGCAATTTTATAAAATAATTCAGAGGTTATCAAGGAAACTATAGACTAGTGAACCTGACATCAGTGCTGGGTAAAATGGAAGAAACTATTATAAAGAGAAAAATTACTTAACGCATAATTGTTATGGTTTAATGGGACAATCTAACATGGATTTAGCCAAGGGAAGTCTTGTCCCACTAAACTACATTTTTTGAAGGCTTGCATAAATGTGGAAAAGGTGAGCCATTTGGTAATGTGTGTCTGAATCTTCAAAAAGCATTTGACAAGTAATGTGTGTCTGAATCTTCAAAAAGCATTTGACAAAGTATCTCATGAGAGACTGAGGAAATTGTTGCCTATCCCACAGCTTTTTAAGGTTCCCTTGTGAATTGGGTAGTGGTTAAAAGAAAACGGAGTAGGGCTAAAAAGTTTATTTTCTCTGGAGAAAAGCGAATAGTAGACTGTCCCAGGGATCTGTATTGGGACTTTTGCTTCTTAACCTATTTATAAATGAGTTGGAAAGGAGTGCAACGAGTGAGCTGATCAAATTTGTAGAAGACACAAAATTATTCAAAGTTATTAAATCACAAATAGCTTATGAGAAATTGCAGGAGGACCTTGCAATACTGAAAGACTGAGCATCAAAATGACACATGAAATTTAATATGGACAAGGGCAAATTATAGCATGATGCTGCTAAGTTCCACATTAGGAGTCGGCATCCATGTAAAGGATCTACAGTTGTGATCAACATTATTGGCACCCTTGCATTTTAGGTATGTTGTGTACAATATCTTGAGAAATAATTGGAGATATTTCAACTGTATCTCATCACAATATTTTAATAGTATGTTCAAAGGTATACAACAAAAAAAAAGATGTCTCTGCAACTTAGACGTAGTAATTTCTGAGAAAAAAACAAAATATGACCTGGACAGGATTAATGGCACCCTTCACTAATATTTGGTTGCACAACCCTTGGTAGTGATGACAACTCCAAATATTTCTTGTAGACATCTATATAAGTTTCATGCATTTGTCTGCTGGTAGTTTCTCCCACTCTTCAACTGTGATTTGTTCCAGCTCATGAATGTTTCTAGGATTCCTTTTATCAATAGCAGATTTCAGCTCTTTCCAAAGATTTGTGATTGGATTGAGATCAGGACTCATTGCTAGCCAGTTTAAAACAGTCCATTTTTTCCTTTTTAACCATTCTTTTGTACTTTTGGAGGGAGGAGTGGCCTAGTGGTTGGGGCAAGTTACCTCAGGCCAGAAGGTCGGGGGCTCAAATCTCACAGGTGCTCCTTGTGGTCTTGGGCAAGCCACTTAACTATTTTACAGGGAACATTGGCAATCAAGGGTTATCTCCAAGTTATAATGCCCTGTTCAATGTAATTTCAGTTCAATGTAAACCGCCTTGATATCATGAAAGGCGGTATATAAGAAATGTCAAATAAATAAATGTATGTTTTGGGTCATTGTCCTGCTGGAGGACCCATGATCTTTGACCTAGACCTAGCTTTCTGACACTAGATAGCACATTTCACTACAAAATAGCTTGCTAGTTCTCTGACTTCATGATTCCTTTAATACTTTCCAGGCTGCTAGTTCCTGAGGCAGCAAAACAAACCCCCACAACATTATGGAACCTCCACCATATTTAACTGTAGGAAGGGTGTTTTTCTTCCTTATAAGTTTCATTTCTTCGCCTGTAAATGTATCTCTGGTCTACATTGCCAAAGAGTTCAAGTTTGGTTTCATCTGTCCACAGAACATTTTTTCAGAAGGATTGTGGTTTCCCCCGGTGGGTTTGGACAAAGATCAGGCATACCATTTTATGTCTGTCTTTGAGCAGTGGGGTCCTCCTTGGCCTTCACACATGAAGTCCTTTGTTTAGTGCATGGCATATGATACGGGTTGAAAGCACCACTCCAGATTGCTCCAGGTCAACCTTAAGCTCTTTGGATGTTGTACGTGGTGTTTTTCCAACAGTTTGCACTAACCTTCAAAGATTTCTTGGATTAATTTTCCTCTTCCCACCATGTCCAGGGAGGTTCTTGACAGTTCCATGAGCAGAAAACTTCTTAATAACATTGCAAACTGTAGACACAGGAATCCTAAGGTCTTTGGAGATGGTCTTGTACCCCTTTGAAGTTCGATGTTTGGTGATAATGGCTTTCTCCAGGATTAAGCAGGAAGTCAGTCCTCATATATGGGTGATG
Organism: Ichthyophis bannanicus; assembly: GCA_033557465.1. NCBI lineage: Eukaryota > Metazoa > Chordata > Amphibia > Gymnophiona > Ichthyophiidae > Ichthyophis > Ichthyophis bannanicus. Next base: position 109,763,212 of record CM066040.1, read on the forward strand.
TCAGCAATGGAGCCCATGCAGGAATCCTTCCCAGCTTCCAAAGGAAGCTTTTGAAATGTACTCCAGGCATGTGTGAGGTCTCCCCGCCTGAATGAGCCATCTTACCTCAGTCTTCTTTTTTGCACAGAGCCCTTCAGATGTCCATCTGAATCCCAGAGATAAGTTCATTTTTTTTTACCATCCCGGTACCATTCTATCTTGATTTGCATCACCCTTCCTGCCTTCGTTGATCCCAATGACCGTCTGTGCCTCAGCACTGTGTTTTTTTTGGGGTTCTCTTTTCTTTTTCTTTTTTGGTGTGGGTTTTTTCTCATGCCCCCCTCCCCCGGTTGGTGAGGACATTGGAGTCCTTTGACTTGTTGGAAGACATCTTCCCAACCATGTCATACCCAACCAGTGGCTTTAAAAAGTGCACTCAGTGTGGTAGGACCATCTCGATCACAGACCGCCACAGTTCGTACCTTCAATGTCTCTGGGCCAACCATCAGCCTTCTACTTGTCCTCTCTGCTTGCATATGAGGCGCAAGGTATTCAAAAACCAAGAAAAGCAGCGGGAATTATTGTTCAGTTACAAAGCCTCGACACTGTCCCCAGCATCGACCTCTATTTTAACGACCTCTGCTTCAACACCCTTGAAGGCCCTGGCTGAGTCATTGGCTCCAAAATGGAACCGGGTGACCTCCGAGACTCAAGGTCATGGGGCATCAGATCGGTGGCTCTCCTTCGATGAGGAGTGCTCCAGGAAGGAACAGACCCAGTCTGAGTCAGCATTGAAGGGTGATGGCGATACCAGAGGAAAACCCCGGGTCATCAGCTTATGAGCCTTTGATGCGGACTCAGAGGGTGAAGGCCAGGAGGGATGCCTCTTGAGACCTTGGAGATTTGGCATTGGGCCCCTGAGGCTATAACCCTCATTGAGTTCCTGCCAAAGGAGCCAGCATGAGCTTTGTCGGTGACATTGCAGACACTGGCCACTGCAGAGCCCTCCCTCCTGGCAGAGAGGATGCTGGCTCTCAAGCACAGCCTGGCTGCCTTCATGGCAGAACAACTCCCTCCCAAGGACTGGGTAAAACTGGATCCTCTGTGCTGGTGATGGCTCCAGCCAGGTGGAGGCCTCACCGGCTGAGGTGCAGCCAATCCTCGAATCCTTTGCAGTTTCCTCAGGATTCCAAGACTGCTTCTGATCCTGGTCAGTGCAGCCTGTCACCTTCAGTTCTGAACATTGAGAACTGAGGACCCCATCCTGTCATCACCGGAGTCCTCGATCTCGTCGATATGCCAAGTTCCTCAGTGACTCGTATTCTGGCTAGGAGACTGAGGATGAGTCTCCGGAGCTGGTGAGGCACAATGATGTGCCTTCAGATCCCTCCCCTCCTCTGCAGCATTGAAGATCCCCTCCCAGGGATCTCTCTTTCCTGGAATTTGTGAGGGACATGGGAAAAGGTCTTGCCTTTCATCCTGGAGGCAGAGGAGGAGCCTCGAGCAGAGGAGCTAGAGATGCTCTGGTATCCCACCCCGCCAAAGGAGACCATCACTATCCCTGTCCATCCCATTCTGGAGTGGCTCCTTCTGAGGATATGGGAGACCCCGCTTATGGTGCCTATGGTATGAAAACAATTTGATTCCATGTATCGAGTCCGCAAGAGCACAGATTTAGAGAAAACACAACTGCCTCACAAATCCATGGTGTTGGAGTCAGCCGTGGGCCACATCAAGAGCGCTAAGATGCATTCCTTGGTGCCCCCAGGTTGGGAGGCCTGCACCATGGATGGCTTTGGCAGAAAGTGTTACCAGGGCTCGATGCTCGTGGCCCATATACCAGCATACCAGCTGTACATGGGCATGTACTTGAAAGACCTGGCAGGGGAGCTTGCTGTGTTCTCAGCTGGGCTTTCTAGTGACCATCGCGAGCACTTCCGGAGCCTGGTCAGTTTAACCAAAGAGTGCTCCAAATTTGTGACTCAGGCAGCCTATGACGGTTTCGTGTCCATGGCCCGAGTGGCCGTGGTGGGCATTGGTTCCTGCTGCCTGGCATGGCTACAGTCCTTGGGCCTGGAGCAATGGGTTCAGGACAAATTGGCTGATGTCCCATGATGGGGAGAGAACCTCTTTGGCAAACCCATGACGTTCATTCTCATACAAACAGACAACAAAGTAACAATGTTCTACATCAACAAACAAGGGGGCACGGGCTCGTACCTCCTCTGGGAGACAGTCCGGCCCTGGAGGTTTGTTGTGAAGCATCAGATATTTCTCCAGCCTTTACAGAAAAGCTCAGCAGAGTCCTGCAACCGCACAAGTGGTCTCCCAGATTTTTCAGATGTGAGGCATCCCTACCATGGATCTCTTCACATCTCCTCTCAATACCCAGCTACCACTGTTTAGTTCCAGGAGACCCTGTCACAATCAGGTGGCATCCAATGCCTTCCTCCTAGATTGGAGTGAGGGCCTACTCTATACTTACTCACCAACTCCCCTGGTGGCCAAGACCCTCTTCAAATATCAAGCGGACGGAGCCTCCTTGATACTCCTCATCCCTTGTTACTACAGCTGTCTCGAGTACTGTCCCTTCACCTGGGCTGTGCCCTGGATCTACTCTCGCAGGAGGAGGGCAGCCTCCTGCACCACAATCTCTGTTCCCTATCGATCATGGCTTGGCTGCTGAGTGGGTAGCTCTGGTGGATTTCCATCTGCCTATGGAGGTCAACAATATTCTCCTGGTGTCTCACAAGATTTCCACCAGGAGCGTATGTCTTCAAGTGGTGCAGATTTTCAGTCCGGTGTGTGGGTCTGGCCCTCAACCCCTTTACTTGCTCAGTGGAAATGGTGCTGATTTACTTTCTTCATCTCTCCAACTCAGGCCTGAAGCCTAACTCTATCAGGGTGTACTTGGGTGCTCTTGCAGCATATCACCGCAACGTTGACGACCGGCCCCTTTCTGCTCATCCGCTCATAGGATGCTTTATGTGGGGGCCTTCTGCTTTCTCGTCCCCCTATTCAACCACCTCCAGTGATATGGGATCTCAATGTCATCCTGGGACAGCTGCTTTTGGCACCCTTTGAGTTGCTGGCTACCTGTCCACTCAAGTGCTTCACCTGGAAAGTCATCTTTTTGGTGGTGCTTACTTCAGCGTGCAGAATCAGTGAACTGCAGACGCTCATTGCGCACCCATCTTATACCAGGTTCTACAAAAATAGAGTGGTGCTACGCACTCATCCTAAATTTCTCCCTAAGATGGTTTCTGCATTCTACCTAAACCAGTTCATGATACTGCCCACCTTTTTCCCACGGCCTCATGCTTCCAGGGCCTCTCTCCATACTTTGGACTGTAAGAGAACGCTCACTTTTTATCTTGAATGGATGAAGCCTCATCGTCATTTCACTCAGCTCTTTGTTTCTTACGACCCCAACAGACTGGGGGCAGCCATTTCTAAGCACACCCTCTCCTTCTGGGTTACTGACTGCATCTCTTCTGCTTATGCCCAGGCTCGGCTTACCTTAGAGCGCCACGTCACGGTGCATAATGATCACGCTATGGCAGCCTCGGTGGCTCACTTGCTCTCTGTCCACACCTTTACAACCCACTACTGCCTGAATAAGGATTCCCATCATGATAGCACCTTCGGCCAAGCTCTACTCCCAACACCTCTTTTGGAATTCATTCAACTCCTTCCCTCCAGCCCTTCTGTCTGTCCAGGCTACTGGAATCTTGACTGTTGGTTGATGACTGGTGTTGACTCTCGGAACCTTGGTGTTTCCTGCTGTTTTCATGGTTTGTTTTTTCTGGTTCCCCATTGTGCTGTCTACAGGGTTTTTCAGTAGCCTGTAGCTAGGAAGTCCCATATGTGAGGATTGACTTCCTGCTTGGTCCCGGAGCATGTGTAGTTACTCACCTGTAGCAGGTGTTCTCCGGGAACAGCAGGAATCAGTCCTCACTACCCTCCCTCTTCCATCATGGAGTTCTTATCTTTTTGGGCTTCATTAAGCTATGCCAGATGGCTCCTTAGGGCGGGAAGACCAGCACGCATGTGTGGAGTACATACAAAAAGCTTCCTTTAGAACAGGGGTTCTCAACCCTGTCCTTGGGACCCACCTAGCCAGCTGGGTTTTCAGGATAACCACAATGAATATGCATGGGAGAGATTTGCATATAATGGAAGCAGTATATGCAAATCTCTCTCATACATATTCATTGTGGTTATCCTGAAAACCCGACTGGCTAGGTGAGTCCCGAGGACAGGGTTGAGAACCCCTGCACTGGGAAATGTTCCTGCGCAGGCTCTGTTGGTGACATCACCCGTATTTATTTATCGTTTTGTATATATTTCTGTTTTGTCAGTGTGTCCTACCCAGCTCCTGCCCTCTGCAGTGCTGTGGCTTCCTTCTCACCACTTTATTGCCTCCATTTTCTGACTAGTTCTATCTGACTGCACATTTTGGTGTGCTTTTTTTCTCTGCTTCTCCCTATTCCTCTACAAGGCCTCCCTAGTTGGTATTTTAAGTCCTCAGTTGTTTGCCTGAGTTTTTACCAGGGCTCTTCTGTGGACTCTGGCTGCTTTGACTTGCTCGCAATCAGCACTTGCTTCTTGTTCAGCTCTGCTTCCCTGTTTTCAGCTGTGTCTCTCTCTCTCCCCTTCCTTATTATCCCATCCTCCCTCCCCACACCCCACCCATCCTGTGGCTCATAGTCTCTTATAGTTGCCCTGTGCTCATCACCACGATCACTCACAGGTTCACCTTATTTATTATTTATATTTATTACATGCACTTATATACCGCGCTATTTTCCATCAGTGCGGTTTACATAGAACCAATTAAATACACATCTCAAAACAGTCGATTTGTGTTTACAATTAACAGGCGACAGAACTTGGAATAGACAACAAGGGGTAACTATTTACAACTGTACAGAAAGAGCTGGCTGAACGTCTGTTTGACGTGGTTAGTTTACTGATGAGGCATTTGAGGTGCTGTCATCCGGGTAGTGCGCGAGGAAAAGGTGAAATTTCAGAGCTTTCCTAAACTGAGTTAAATTAGTGATTGCCTGTATACTGGAAGGGAGGCTGTTCCAGCATTTTGGTGAAGAGAATTTGAAAGCCCTGTTCATTGTTGTATGGCAGCACTTGGTTGTTTCTCTTTGGATTATTAGTTTATTGTCCTCGGGGGATCTTCTAGGTCTGTTCAGGGGGGTTATCTGAATGAGGTCTGCTAGGGCTGGTGGGGCGAGCTTATTTATGATCTTAAAGGTCAGAATTATGGTTTTGAACGTAATTCTGCCTTTTATGGGGAGCCAGTGGAGTTGTTTAAGGATGGGTGTCATGTGTTCCCACTTGGAAGCGCCCTGGAGCACTCTTGCAGCAGAGTTTATTGCAAGCTGTAAAGGGTGTAGCGTAGATTGCGGGAGACCCTGGAGTATGGCGTTTGCATAGTCAAAATGCGGTATGATCAAGGCTTGGTATACTGTGTGGAAGTTGCCAGGTTCCAGTAAGGTGCGTATGTGTCTAAGTGATCGGATTTTATGGTATATAGCTCTTGCTGCATTGCCTATATGGGTCTTCATGTCTAGTTGCTGGTCAAGTGTGACTCCTAGATATCTAATAGAGGGTTTGGTAAGTAGCTCTGCGTCTAAGACCTTCAAGCACGGTGGTGTGATGAATTTCGGATCTCTGGTGACAAAAAGGACTTCGGTTTTCTTATGTTGGATTCGCAGGTTTTGTGATTGGAGCCATCTGGATACTGAGTTAAAACAGTCTGTGAGCAGTGAGAGTTCAGAGTTCTCCGTTGCAAAAGGCATATATAGGAGGAGCCAGGTCTTATCCCCTGCGATCTCTACCATCTATCCTTTTACATCCTCTGACTTCTCTGCTCCTTTCCATCTCTCTCTTTATGGCTCCTCATCACTTTCTCTTCTTATTGCATACTCCCTAATTGTCTCCCTCCTACCAACACCTCAAGCTCCACCCCCTTATCTCCTCTTTACCATCCTCACTTCCCCCACCATCTTGTCAGCTACCCTATCATCATCTCTTGAACTTCACCACTTTCTCCCTCTCATTCAGCCATCTCCCCTCTCTCTGAAACAACCTCACCCTCATTAACACTGTGCTGTTTCCTCTCTGCCCTGCACTCTTCTACTACTTCTCCTTCTTTTTTCCAGAGATAACCCCAACCCTGGCCCCCCTAGACTTCCGTCACACTCCCAGAGCAGTTCCTCTCACAGTAGCTCAAATTTATTCAGATCCCTCTCCTCTTCCCTTCTCATGTGCCTTGTAGAACACATACTCCATCTCAAATAAACTTGTCTTTACTTATGATCTCTTCATCTCTAATGCTCTCCATCTCCTTGCTCTAACTGAGACCTGGCTCCTCCCTGAGGACTCAGCTTCAGTTGCTACTCTCTGTCATGGCTGCTATCAGTTCTCCCACATGTCTCGTCCCACTGGCCATGGTGGATGTGTTGGGCTTCTGCTCTCTCCTTCCTGTCAGTTTCAACCCCTCCTTCTGCCTCAGTCTCACTCCTTTGAAGTCCATTCCATCTGGCTTTTTACCCCACTATCTCTCCGACTAGCTGTTATTTATCAACCCCCTAACAAGTCCACCTCTATCTTTCTCTTTGACTTTGACTTATAGCTTTCATTCTTTCTGGACTCATCTTCTCCCTCCCTTATTCTCGTGGATTTTAACATTCATGTTGATAACCCCTCTGACCCTTCTGCTTTAAAGCTCCTCTCTTACCTCATCATTCAACCTTCAGCTTTGCTCTACTGCCCCTACTCTGCCTTGACCTTGTATTCTTGCCTACCTTCAAACTTCTGTACCTCACTTCTCCCTTATTGGACCATCACCTGCCAAGCTTCACTCTTCATCATTCATCACCTCAACCTTGCGTTATCTTCTCCAACCTCTTTAGAGATCTTCATGCTATTGACCTGTTGGCTCTCTCCTCAACTGTCTCATCACCTCTTTGCTCCAGTATGTCATCTGAGTCTGTTGATAAGGCAGTAGTTTCCTATAATGCTGCACTCTCCTCTACTCTGGATGCTCTTGCTCCACCCATGCCATGTCCTGTGAGGCGTACTGTACCTCAACCCTGGCTGTCTTCCACTACCTACTATCTATGTTCCTGCACCCACTCAGCTGAGCATGCTTGTCTCAAAGCCCACACACTTGTGGACATTCTACACTTAAAATTCATGCTTGTCTCTTTCCAGTCAGCCATAGCACTCACCAAACAAGACTATTATAGCCATCTGATTAATTCTCTTGCCTCTGACCCTCGCCGTCTCTTTACATCTCTCAACTCTCTCCTCAAGGTGCTTCTGCCTCTGATCCCTCCCTCCCTTTCTGCCCAAATCCTAGCTGACTGCTTCCATGACAAAATCCTCACGATCACATTCCAATTCCCAATGAGGTCAGCTACTCCCCCTCCTCACTCCCAATTCTTCCCCCCTACTTCAGCTACCCTTTCTTCCTTTTCTATGATCTCTGAAGAGGAAACCATTCACCTTCTTTCCTCATCCAAACTCACTACCTGCTCCTCTGATCCTTTTCCCACCCATCTCCTTAGCTCCATCTCCTCCATTGTAGTCCTTTCCATCCCTCATATTCTCAACCTATCACTCTCCACTGCAACTTTCCCTGCAGCCTTTATGCATGCTGTGGTCACTCCTCTCCTCAAGGAACCCTCAACTAGACCCTACCTGTCCTTCTCACTATTGACCCATCTCCCTCCTCCCCTTTGTTTCTAAACTAGTTGAACATGCGGTTCACCACAGTTCCCTCAAATTTCTCTCCTCTCAAACCCTTCTGGATGCTCTATAATTTGACTTTTGTCCTTTACATTCAACTGAAATAGCTTTTGCCAAAGTCTCCAATGGCTTGTTCCTGGCAAAGTCCAAGGGCATTACTCGATCCTCATTCTTCTTGATCTTTCTGCTGCTTTTGACACTGTTGGCCACAACCTTCTCCTTGGTTTAAGGGCTCTGTGCTGTTGTGGTTCTCTTCTTATCTCTCCCATCGCTCTTTCAGTGTTTGTTCTGGTGATCATCCTCTACTGCTATCCCAATCTCAGTTGGGGTACCCCAAGGATCTGTCTTGGGTCCACTTCTTTTCTCTCTCTATACCCAATCCCTTGGTGCACTTATCTCTTCTCATGGCTTTCAGTACCATCTCTATGCTGATGATGCCCAGATCTACCTCTCTATACCTGTAATCTCTCCATCAATCCAGACCAGGATCTCTGCCCGCCTTTCTGACAATGTTACTTGGATGTCTCACCACCAATTGAAATTGAACATGGCCAAATTGGGCTTCTTATTTTTCCCCCTAAACTCTCCTCTCCCCTTCCTCCTTTCTCAGTCTCTATGGATTCTACTCCCTGTCTCCTCAGCTCACAATCTTGGGGTCATCTTTGACTCCTCTCTCTCCTTCTCCATACACATTCCTTTTCAAATCCATGCTAAAAACTCATCTCTTCGCTGTCACTTTTGGATCTTGACTCACCTGATCTCTTTTATGTTTCCTTAACATTCCCCCCATGAAATGAGAGTCAGGAGCTGTAAAGATGTCTTACGCATTGGAACATAGAACATACGAAGCATGAACCAAGGGAAGTTGGAGGTGGTCAAGAATGAAATGGAACGTGTACAACTTGATCTGTTGGGTGTCAGCGAACTGAAATGGACTGGCATCGGGCACTTTGCATCAGATGATCACATGGTCTACTATGCTGGAAATGAAAGACAAAGAAGAAATGGTGTTGCATTTATAATAAAGAAGAAACTTGCAAGAACTGTAATGAAATACAGTGCAGTCAGCGAATGCTTAATCTCTGTTTGTCTACAAGGAATGCCTATCAACACAACTATAATTCAAGTATATGCCCCAACAACAGCTGCAGAAGAGAATGAAATTGAAGAGTTCTATGAACAAGTACAAGCTGAAATTGACAGAACATGCAAACAGGATAGCCTGATAGTCATGGGTGACTGGAATGCAAAAGTTGGCAACAAAGAAGAAGGCAAAGTAGTTGGAAAATATGGACTTGGCAACAGAAATGAAGCTGGAGAAAGACTGATAGAATTCTGCAAGACCAACGATCTATTCATCTCAAACACCTTCTTCCATCAACACAAGCGGTGACTGTACACATGGACTTCACCCAATGGATTGTATAAAAATCAAATTGACTACATCTGTGGAAGTCAACGATGGAAAAGTTCTATAACATCAACAAAGACAAAACCTAGAGCGGACTGTGGTACAGATCATCAACTACTAGTATGCAAACTCAAGCTAAAGTTGAAAAAGAGCAAACCACTCATGAATGCAGCAAAATATGACCTTGAGAATATACCACTGGAATTTAAAGACTGCCTGCAAAATCGATTTGCTGTTTTAGATACAAATGACAAAGCTCCAGAAGAGTTATGGAATGACATCAAGAATGTTGTGTTGGAAGAAAGCGAGAAGTCTCTACAAAAGGTGAAAAAGCAAAAACGGCCAAAATGGATGACTGAAGAAACTCTGAAAATTGCCCAGAAATGCAGAGAAGCTAAAGCCAGAGGAGAAAGAAAGACAATAACAGAACTCAGAGATTTCCAACGTGCAGCAAGACAGGACAAGGAAAAGTACTACAACGACGCATGCAAGTAAATAGAAGCAGAAACTATTAGAGGAAGAACAAGATCGGCTTTCCTAAAGCTACAAGAGTTAAAGAAAAAGTTCCAGCCTCGAATTGGAATGTTACAAGATGCTCAAGGTTCTATGTTGAATGATGCTGAGAAGATCAAGAAAAGGTGGAAGGAATATACAGAGTTTTTATACGATAAAGATCAAGTGGACCAACAGCCGTTTCAACCTGTACCTTATGATTGGGAACCATTGGTGATGACAGAAGAAGTTAAAGCAGTATTGAAAGCCTTATCAAAGAAGAAAGCACCAAGCACCAGTCATTGATAGCATTCCCATAGAAGTATTACAGCAATCTGATGTAGCTGTTACCGTACTTACAAGGCTCTGCCAAGAAATATGAAAGACAACATCATGGCCAACTGACTGGAAAAGATCTGTGTTTATACCAATAGTAAAGAAAGGTGATCCAACTGACTGTGGAAATTATCGAACAATTGCTCTGATCCCACATGCCAGCAAGATTCTACTGAAGATTATTCAAAAGAGACTACAACCATACCTGGAACAAGAACTAACTGAAGTGCAAGCAGGGTTCAGGAAAAGGCGAGGAATGAGAGACATCATTGCGGATGTGAGATGGATCCTTGAAAAGACTAAAGAATACTAAAAGGATATCTATTTATGCTTTATTGACTATAGCAAGGCATTTGACTGTGTAAACCATGAGAAACTCTGGACCACATTAAGAAGCATGGGTATACCAGAACACCTGATCGTACTCTTGCACAATCTGTACATTGATCAAGAAGCAGCAGTTTGAACGGAACAAGGAGATACAGAATGGTTTAAAATAAGCAAAGGTGTAAGACAAGGCTGCATACTTCCCCCTACCTGTTTAATTTATATACAGAACAAATCATCAGAGAAGCAGGATTGTATGAAGACAACAGAGGTGTGAAGATTGGTGGAAGACTCATCAACAACTTTCGCTATGCTGCTGATACCACATTACTGGCTGAAAGTGAAGATGATCTGAAACATTTGCTTCTCACAATCAAAGAACATGGGGGTATGTTTACTAAACCGTCTTAATGTGCGCTCTGTGACGTTATTGCACGATAAGGTACCTTATTGCACGATAATGGCGCTTTATCGGGCACAGAGGTACCTTAGTGCGCGCGATAATGCGCGCAGCGGCGCAAACGAGCGCTGAAGGCGGAGAAAGGCTCCCAGAGGGCGGAGGAGGGCTTCCCAGGGGCGGAGAGAAGGGGTCAATGGGTGGAGAATGGGAGGGGAGAGGCTCCCCGCACACTAACGCTGTGAAATCCGAGGCTGAAAACTAACGCCAGTGAAACCCTGGCGTTAGAGCTGATTTAAAGGGAAGAGAAACCATTTCTGTCAGCAATGTACAGCAAAACCAGGGAAACCTACAAAAAGTGATAAGTGTGATACATGTGCACGGAACAAAAGGGCAAATAAACAGTGAGAATGAACAGAAGAAAATGGAAAAATAAATTAACCAAGCTGGGCACTAGTGATCTCAATGGGAAACATCAAAAAACACTCCCAAGAAAGCACCAAAAAAAGGATATGAATTCTGGAAGGGTCCATGCTCCGTCCCCATACAAGGTGACTGAGCCCACAGTGAAATTGCGCTGTGCAGGGTTTTCCTCTCCATCAGACAGGTTTCCTATGGCGTGCACATGTGTGGCAACAGCAGGGCAGGCATGTTGGAATGGCCAACTGGACAGATGCTCGAAAATGGGATACAGAGGGCTGCAGGCGGCACATGCTGTGGTGCAGCTGGGGTACAGTGCGGACTAGGCAGATGCCTAGGTGGCACTTAGGAATGCTGAAACTGTACAGCAGCCAGACAGCAACTGATGAGGGCCCACCATGGGCATGAGTGTGTTTATCACAGTGTCACAGGGGATAGTACCTAGCAGGTACCTCCAAGGGCACAGAACATTGGCAGGTGGTGTTGGGGGGGAAGTGTGGATATCTATGCAGGTACCCCTACCCCAGAACATGCACCATAGGCAGCCGCCTACCTGCACACTGGATGGCCTGAGACTGCGCACCACCATAAGAACATAAGATATGCCATACTGTGTCAGACCAAGGTCCATCAAGCCCAGTATTCTGTTTCCAACAGTGGCCAATCTAGGTCATATGTACCTAGCAGTTTCCCCAAGAGATACAGGTTCCACAATGCTTGTACTGGGTCAAGCATTGATATGTACCAGGTCAAGCATTGATATACAAAACACCAGCCGTAAAGAGCAATCCAACAGATACAACACACAAAAAGCTCTAAATACAAGAATAAACTCTCAACCAGTATATCCAAAAAACGTTTCTAAAACAATTATAATATCAAATCAATCAAGGCAATAATGACTTCAGTATGGCTAAGACCCTACATATAGTGAAAAAATCACTATAGGGAATAGCAGACGCTCACATCATAGGTCAATTAGCCACCATACTCATACATCCCTTTCTATAATACTTTTAATAATTTCCAAAACCACAATATTACTGCTGGAAAACCACAAACATCAACCTAGCTAAAAACAAGCATACACCATTCACGACACACGGAAATGCATTCAAAGCGTCATTCCAATATGCTGAAACAGTGGTATCGTAGGAACGGACTGAGACTTCCTAAAGAAAGGAAGGATACAAAATATTAGGACCTTATGTACACAAATTCTACTAAAGAGGTCATTCAATACTTATCTCGAAGAAATCTTCAAAACATCCGTTCCGTCAATGCTCAGTCATACCGCTGTAAAATCGCTTCGCCAGAGAACTGCAACGCCAAAACCCAGAGAGTAGAATACTTCTATAAGCTGCACACAATAATAGGCTGCACCCCTTTTTTTTTTTTTTTTTTTTTTTTTAACGAAAGCTCTCGTTTCGCCACGTAAAGGCTTCTTAAGGGGGAACCGATTAATACTACAATAATTCACAAATATAAACGTGCACAGACTCTCTGCCATGCAGACCCTCGGCGTCTGACGTTCACTTTATAAAACCCAACAACCAATCACAACAACCTACGTCAAACCTCAACACACCAGAGGAGGAGCTCCACAGTCACCTTATTCAGAAATGGAGCAAACTGAATCAACCCCATTATAACTAAAAGTTATAAGAATAAAGACCACTCAATTTTATCATTAAGGCCATATGGAGACAATGTATTCAAAAAATAAATCCAACGCTGCTCTTTTTGTAGCAACAATTTGTTACGATCACCATGCCGAATGTTATGAGGGATATATTCCAGTACTGTGCAGCGAAAGTCCTCAAACTTATGATCAAAGTCAGTGCAATGTTGAATCAATGGTGTATCTAGGCAGGATGTCCGAAGGCTATACTTATGTTCAGCTAAAGCATTGATATACCAGCACCACCACCAGCAGAAGGGCATGTCAGCAGGGTGGCAGAGGGGTACTGGTGGTGGAGGGGGGCAGTGGCAGCTGCCCAGAGCAGACCATGGCCTAGCCCTGTGTAGGTGGGTGCCATGCACTGCAACAGACAGGCCCTGCTGGACAAACAGTCATGGTATCACCAGGGAATGCACTGTCTCTGTGGCAACACAAAGTGCACGCAACCAGTGTGTTCAGAGGTAGAAGGTCACAGGTTCAAGTCCCAGCTGTGGTTCCTGCCAACCCAGCCCCCATATTTTACCCACTACTACAACGTGCTAATACAGACAGAACCTGTAGTGCAGATGACGTAGACATGCCCAAAACACCTACATTTTACCCTACAGAGCACAGACACCATAAACATGCGCATTACCTAGAGCAGAGTCTCCCAAATGCAGTCCTGGAGGGCCAAACACCATTCAGGTTCCATGCTACCTCTAATAAATGTGGCTGTGCTGCATTGCTATGCACCGCCACCATGGTATGCAGATGTATCTCATGCATATGCATTAGGGACAGCATGAAAACCCGAACAGTGTTTGGCCCTCCAGGACTGGAGTTGGGAACCCCTGCCCTAGAGCAGCGGCCAACAGGGGCAGACACACCTGCACCCACAGGCTCCATTATCCCAAGCCTCCTGAAGAGGCAGGATGTTGGGCCCTGCGTGCATCTCCCCATACTAGCACTTGCATACCTTAGCAATGCCACCCTAAACATGGGAAAACTGTACACAGCTATCAAAAGGTTGCTGTGATAACTGGCAGATAGCAATTCCTACGTTAAGCACAATTGGCTGATTGAGCTGCATCATAGCAACCTTTTTGATGTCTGTGGAGTGTGCCTCAGGTCTGGTGTCTGACACAGTGACCCCAACAGTATTGCGTACCATAGCCATGCCTGCACTGTGCCCAGGACTGGTGTGGTGGCCAGGGCTGCCAAACACCTCTATAGTTGCACAATGCTGGCATAGGTGTGTGGAGTGTGTGTCTGTCTATCCAGTGTGTGGTGGCTGCCAACACCCTCCACAGCCCACACTTCTAGCACTGTTGCCAGTATTGGCCTGCCAATGTGCATAATGAGGAGCAAGGTACTGTGGGAATAGCCTGGATAGTGTGGCCTGCCTGGCCGCATCTGCATAGGGCAATGGCTTGGACATTGTAGTGCCCGGCCACCACCTGCACGGACAGCGTGGCCACAGCATGTCCTGCTGGGAGGTCACTCTCACCCTGATTGAGCAGTGACCATGGCATGGCTAGGTTCCCCCATAGTACTATATAGTATTTCTCTCATGTGATATTTATGGGTCCCTTTTGGGACCCAATCACTGACTTATCTGCTTGGTGTGTATGCTGACATCCCAGTTCTGGGTACACGCATCTCCTCCAGGACCATGCACTGTGGACTAGCTAGCAGACTGTCTGCAGCTAGTATGTGTCTTGCTGGAACACCTTGCAGGGTGCAGCGGCTGGAGGCTTGCTGCTGGAGAATGTCAGATAGTGGGGGTGGGGGGGCAGCTGAGCACTTCCAGGCCTACTGTCTGCTATTGCTTTATGGATGTGTACAGCTCTGCATTGCCTGCCCTGTAGGGTGTCTGTTCCCCAGCAGGACTGGGGTTGATGGTCCCCTCTACTGCTACCATTGCAGGGAGGTAGAATGTGGATCTATTGGTGGGTGATCCTGTTTCCCACCCTGAGCCCCAGAGGGTGGGTTGTGTGGTGGTACATAATCCGCCTATGGGTCCAAACACCCCCCCCCCCTTTCACCTATATCATGTAACCATGGCACCAACACAGGATATGCACTATTCTGGGTGCATCATAGCCCATAAGGGCTAGACATGACTGAGAAATACAGATGTATCCTAGGTGTGTCTGCAGGGACTACCTATCACACACAGTAGTACTGATGGGGACCTGCAGCATGGTGTATTTCAGCCATGAAAGGTGCTGTGGACCTGGTGCTGGGCACCCCACCTCACCCTCAGGGTGAGCACAGTACCCGCACAATGTGACGGTCTGTGGTTACTCTGTGCCAGTACCACACACGGTCAGTTCCCCCTACCAGGCCCAGGTGCTGTGGGGATGCATACCCCATTTTTTGCCCATCTGTCGACTGCTGATTTGCATGTGCAGTGCATCATGGGTACAGGTGGGTTAACCCTATCCTGGTAACCACAGCAGACAGTTTGTGTGGTGACGTGCAGTCCTTCTGCAGCCAGCCAGGGGTTTGTTAGCAGCTATAGAGCTGTAGCCCATGGGTTACTTCACTGCCTGTGAAGCCAGAGGTCATGGGTTCAAACCCATGGTGGGGTTATTTGATAGGGCTGTCCGAGGCATTGTCTATTTTTAATGTACATTAGTGCTGCCAGCAAAAACATCCTCAGAGTACTGTAACCTTAAGGTGCCTCATAAGGTGCCTTATAGGGCACCCTATAAGGCGCCTTATAGGGCACCCTATAAGGCGCCTTATAGGGCACCCTATAAGGCGCCTTATAGGGCACCCTATAGGGGACATTATAGGGTGCCTTGGCGGACAGTGCACTTTATAATGTGCCCTATGGAGTGCGTTATGGGGTGCCTTATGCGGCACCTTAGGTTACGGCATGTGAGGGTGTGTTTGCTGGCAGCAATAATTAAAATACAAATAAAATGCCTCAAGAAACAATACTTACATGTCAAAGCTGATGCCTCAGCCAGCCTTATGCATTAGGCACACTGGGGGATCAAACTAATGACCCCTGTATCATCAGTCAGTGTATTAACCATTGTGCTACACCTCTATTTCTATGTTTGCATGTCTGGGCACCTACTTAAGATTACCGCGCGTTAACACGCTTAGCGGCGCTTCGCCCAATAATGTGCACAGCAGTGCGCATTATCGCACGATAATCCCGTTTTGCTACTTTAAGACAAACACCCCCTCCTTTTATGGCAGCCTGCACACTATCGCTGGGCGCATGTTAAGACAGTTTAGTAAACATACCCCATAGTCTCAAAATAGGCCTGCACCTTAATGTAAAGAAGATAAAGATCATGACAACTGGCATAATCAACAGGTTCATGGTTGAAGGAGAAGAAATTGAAATCGTGAATAACTTTAACCTACTTGGATCAATTATCAATAAAGAAGCAACAAGCAGTCAAGAAATCAGACGACGCATTGCTCTTGGCAGAATGGCTATGAAAGACCTAGATAAGATTCTCAAGAGCAGAGATGTCTCTCTCCATACAAAGATTTGACTTGTTCAAGCCATGGTATTTTCAATAACATCATATGGATGTGAAAGCTGGACAGTGAAAAAGATAGGAAGAAAATTGATGCCTTTGAATTATGGTGCTGGCGGCGAATACTGTGTATACCATGGACTGCCCGAAGAACAAACCAGTCAGTACTAGAGGAGATCAAACCTAAGCTTTCTTTAGAAACTCAGATGACAAGACTTTGACTTTCAAACTTTGGACACATCATGCGAAGAGAGAGATCATTAGAGAGAAATCATGCTTGGCAAGATAGAAAGTCAACGCAAAAGAGGAAGGCCAGCCATGAGATACATCGATACAATAACAGCAGCTACGGGTACCAGTCTGTCAACAATGAGCCACCTAACTGAAGACCGAACACAATTTATGATAGCTATCCAGAGGGTCGCCATGAGTCGACTCCGACTCGACGGCACTTAACAACAACAACCATTCCCCCTAGCTATATCCCATCTGTACAGCTACTGTGTTGTCTGCCTCAACTAGATTGTAAGCTCTGATGAGCAGGGACTGTATTTTACATGTGTCTGTGCAGCACTCCATATGCCTTGTAGTGCTATACAAATGTTCATGTTCATGTTCAGTAAGAGTAGTAGGACCGATTCCTTCTGTTCCCGGAGAACACCTGCTACAGGTGAGTAACTACACTTTTCTAACAGTGTCAGGCAGCTCTCTTGTCTTCACCATTGTGAAAATGGAATAAGAAGTGAATATGGCCATTTTAAACATTAAAGCCATCATTCATTGGTTGATTCAAGTTATGTGCGTGCAGACAATCACAGGTGCATCTAATTTTACTGCAATGGGAATGTGGTTCTTCTGTTCGAATTGATTTGAATTCTTTATAAGGATGCCAATCATGTTCTGGCAATGTCCCAGTTTTTATCCTATTTCCTTTTTTAATTTGTCTTGCTTTATTTGATTCTTTTATATGTGTACACTGTACACATATAAAAGAATCAAATAAAACAAGACAAGATAATTTCATCTAGATTGGCCACTGTTGGAGACACAATATTGGGCTTGATGGACCTTTGGTCTTTCCCAATATGGAAGTTCTTATATTCTAATTTAGATGTCCAGTTTCTTGATCTCAAATAAAAGGGGTATGCATTAAAATAACAGCAGCTACGGGTACCAGTCTGTCAACAATGAGCCACCTGACTGAAGACCGAACACAATTTAGGATAGCTATCCAGAGGGTCGCCATGAGTCGACTCCGACTCGACGGCACTTAACAACAAGATATGCCATAAGGGGTCAGACCAAGGGTCCATCAAGCCCAGTATCCTGCTTCCAACAGTGGTCATTTCAGGTTTCAAATACCTATCGGGTTCCCAAAGGTAGTAGTCCAAATGAGATATTAGTAGCACACGAGGTGTTTTAATCCTATTAACAGCACACAAGGAATTCGTAACCCAACATGGCTGTGTTTCGGCAGAGCCTTCGGCGGGGGTTACGACTACAGCAAACCACATAAACAGATAAAATCATATCATAAAATACACCTTTAAAGCACCAGGCTGCCACTGCATTAATTTAAACCACATATTCAGCACTGGAGCTCATCCAGCACTCAATATCCGGCTGCACTGGACAGAGCTCTGGCTATCCAGTTAGCGGCAATATTCAGCAGCCAACCGAAAAGCACAAATCAGATAAAGTTAGGACAGCCATTGACCTGTCCTAACTTTATGCGGTATAGCAGTGTGGTTAGTGGCAGAATATTGCCCCAAACCAGATTGCTGCCGGGACCACCCCGCTCCACCTATAGACAGTCGCAGTTTTATCCAGGCATCTTTACTGCAGTCTTTCAGGATATTCAGCAGCACTATCTAAACAGTGCTACGGAATATTAGGGGTGTGTAAATTGCTTGTCACATGTATCTATGAATTAAAGCATGTACAATTGATTGCATGCATTAAAAAGTTCTTGCACGAGTACAGTGCACACGGAGCCTATCATTTTGATCTAATTTGTATCTTGGTTTCATAGTGCCCTGCTAGTTATTCTCCTTTCATCAGGTTTCTAAGATGCCTATTATATGTAACTCTTCATTTACTGCTGTACATTATGAAGCTCCAACTCTATTTTTTTAGACCTGCTATTCACACATACAATTTAGAATATTTTTTAATTTGTATTCACAACTTGTATAGAGGTTGATGGAGATAAAGAACTGATAGAGATAAATGATTCCAAGTTATGTCAATGCAACCTTTCTATCAAGATGTTCCAACAAACATTTTGCAACTATTTTTGAAGATGTCTTACTCCAGAACACACACCCTTAAGTGACTATTAGCTTTCCTCCAAGATCTATTTTAAAAACTGCTTTATCTCCTTTTTAAAGATTTGAGCCTGTAGCCTGGTTTCACCCTGGTTAAAGTGGAGCCCATCCTTTCAGAATAGGTTCTCCCTTCCCCAGAATATTGTTCAGTTCTTAAACTTAAATCCTTTTCCCTACACCATCATTTCACCCATACGTTCACTGTTTGGAGCGCTGCCTGCTTCTTGAGTCCTGCGTGTGGAACAGAGGAAAGGCACAGAAACAGATAGGAAGATCCAAGGCAGGCAAGGGGACAAATGAGAAAGTGCTAGGGAAAACAGATGTTTATTGGATGCACACCTGAATTACACTATCTTATTATTATTATTTTGGGTATCAGGTGTGTGTTATCAGTTTGTGGTGGTTAAAACTTCAAAATCGGAAGCCATACTTATGACTCACCCAAAGAAAGTCAGCATGGTTACAGCATAGTCCTGGAGTTTGTTGTTCCTCTTAGGATTCACAATTTATTCATTCATCAGAGAGGTGTAATGGTTCATGTTCCCTTATTACACAAAAAGACACTGATTCAGGAACAGCTGAAAATTATAAGGTGGACTGGGTGGTGCTGTTTGTGAAACAATATTTATTCAAACATAAAGGGCACTACCTAGTCCACTTCGTATTAAGTTCAGAGATCTTGCAGAATAGCCTTTCTTCTTTTTGTATTACTGGTTTCACCTGATTCTGCTTCAGCATGCCCTAGCCTAGGCAATGAAAATGTAGCGTCTAGACTTACAAAGGAGGAAATGAATCCATCGTTAATATAGGTCACAGAACAGAGTTCTGAATAAGCACAACTTCTTAGTTAAGCCCTTGTTAACAGATATTTAAAGCATTTCAAATTTCACTCGTCTCTTTTTGTGCTTTTATGCCAAGAAAATTATAGTGACAAGCAAATAATCTGCATGCTGTTAAAAATTAGTCCAGATGTGCAGACTTGCAAGAAAATAGTCTACAAGTAAAAATGTCCAAACATTTAATATCCTGTAGTTCAATACTGATCGCTTTGCTTTTCATCACATAAGACAACTGTAAATGAGATTTTTGGTTTTGTGCCTCACTAGAAAGAAAGTTGAGTAGTGGAATGCCTGGGCCCAATTCTGTTCAGTATTTTTGTGAGCAGAAATGCCAAAGGGTTAAAACAAAAAGTCTGCCTTTTTCTGGATAACAAAGATTTGCAACAGGGCAGACACTCCAGAGGGAGTTGAAAGGGAACTGGATTTAGCACACACCTTTTCTCAGAATTCAAGGCAAGATACATTCAGGTACAGAAAGTATTTTTCCTGTCAGCAGAGGATTTATAGTCTAATGAGCCTTTTTACTAAAGTGGTCAGGATTTTGTACTTAACATGCATTTAGTGCTAAAACTAATGTGTGTTAAGTGAAAAGCCTCTGTGGTAACTGTCGGGGGCGTGGCCAGAATGTTCCTGGCAGTTACCATGGGGATGCATATGCTAATGAGTGGCACAATTACCAGGGCTGCACCTACTTCTGCTTATTGAGACGGCTTTAGTTGCTCACAGTAATTGCAATATCGACAGTGCATGTTATGTCTCTCCCCCCCCCCCCTGCCATGCTAACTGCAATTTGCTCTCCAAGCACACACTCTGCCCCTAACCTGTCCATTCAGCATCTCAACACATGATTGGCAGTTAGTGTGTGAATCATCATACGGTAACTATCATGCCCCCACAGTAATAGTTACCATGTGTGACAATGCGTGTTCGCTTCTTAGCGCCCTTTAGTAAAGGGGCCCTACGTTTGTACCTGAGGCAGTGGAGGATTGCGACTTTCCCAGGCTCATAAGGAGCAGCACTGAGATTTGAACTAGGCTTTCCTGGTTCTTAGCCCACTGCTCTAACCATGAACTACTTCTCCACAACATGAGAAATGATCTTCAAAAAACAGAAGAATGAGCCAATACCTGGCAGTTAGACGTCATGCAAAGAAGTGCAAAGTGATGTAGCTGCTGTGCAGAAATCCAAAGGAGTAACATGCAACTGGAGGCGACAGGATGATGTGCATGGAGCAGGAGAGATTTTGGGGTAATTAGTGTGTGAGGATCTCAAGGTGACAAAACACTGTGATGAGGCAGTGGCCAAAGCTAGAAAGATGCTAAGTTGCATGTACAGCAGAGGAGCAGATAATGTCCTGGTAGAGGTCCATTGGTAAGGCCTGACTGGGTTACTATGTTCAGTTTTGGAAGCTGTATCTTGCTAAGGATATAAAAAGAGTTGAAGCTGTTCAGAGAAAAGCAAACAAATTGATGTGCATTTTGTGCCAGATCCCGTATGAGAAGAGACTTAAAGACCTGAATATATATACCAAGAAGAAAGAAGGGATTATGACAGAGACCTTTAAATATGTAAAAGCTATTCATGAACAAAACTATTCATGAATCTTTTTGTCGAAAGGGTGGTGCATGCCTAGAATGCCCACCAACTGAAGGTGACGGGGACAGAAACTGTGATGGAATTCAAAAAAGGCACGGGATAAATAGAGAGAATCCCTATTTAGCAAAGAGAGCATTCCTGCTCAAAGCAGAAAACCATATTATTAATATTTGTACAGTTGTAATCAAAGTATTTTGTAAAGATTGTAAATGATGAGCATATACATGCGTGTATCTATATCGAGAAGCCACACAAATGCTAATATAGATGATGCAAGATTACACCATATAATCTTAAGATATACTGTATTTGTGTGTTTGTTCACATAAATAGCTAAGCATGAAAACAAGATTTCCATTACTTCTTAAGCCCTACTTTGTGGTTTCAAATGTGTTTTCATAGAACTAGACTGTGATGTGACAAACATGATGATGAGTTTGGGTGAGGATTAGAAGGTTGTTTTTATGAAACCAGAAAGACAAAGTCCCATATTACTGCTACTTATAAAGAATAGAAATGTATAGAAATAGACAGTAAATTATGAACTGCATTTTGAAATTGTTTTTCTGAAGAATGTGGAAAAATCTTACATGCTAAATACATACTAGCATTTTTACCAGATGGTGGTACCCACTGGAGTGAGGGTAGCTGTCAGTATTGTCACAGACGTCTCTGGAGGCAAAATAATGGTGGACCCCTTATAGAAAATGTCACACGGTAGGCTAGGGTGATGTTAAAATTATTTGCCTTACCAGAGCGTGGCTGGAGAATTAAAAACCTAAGTTCTGCTGGAATACTCTCCCTCCCAGGAGTAAGGGAACAGCAGTCAGAATATAAAATATAACTAAAAAGGATTTAAGCTTTGGGGCACTTAGATAGTACAAATGTAATGTAATTTTATTTTACTCAGATGGATTGTATAAAACAGGTATGAAATTTCCCGAAGTGTGTTTGATGATGTTACAATTACTCAAAACAAGAATAGAAGATCAAACATTAAGGGCCCAAATCTGTGCCATGAAAAGCAGGGATGGACGTCCCAAGGAGATGGCCATCCCCACTATCCATGTCTTCTTTGCCAGTGTCTGCCTTCCTCACTGGTTGTGCTGGGAAGTTAGATGGAGGCGGGGAAGGGGCGGCTCGGGAGCAGAGTCTGGGCAGTCGCCAGCCCTGGATGTACAGGGACGATTCTAATGTCGGCCCTGTACGTCCAGGTCCAGCAACATGTGCAGGGAAATTATTACACTTCTGAGGTGGAATAACTTCCCTGGATGTATTTGTTTTGTTCTGCCAGGGCACAGATGGGTGGGGGGGGGGGGGGACGACGACTGCAGGACATTCCCCGCAGCCCGACCCTGGCCTTAGGAGGACAGATCGGGGGTCGGCCTGTGGGCAATGAGCACTTTTGTCCAGCGGCCGGCATCGTGGCTTTTAAATGGAGCCGTGATGCCGCGCTCCATTTAAAAGCCCTGACTGAGTTAGTCGGGCAGGTCATGTACGTGCTGGCCTGCCCTTACATGACTGTTCACGATTCTGATCCCCTCTCAGACCGGATGTACAGAGGGGATCTACGTCCAGAAAGGAATATGCCTGTAAAGGAATAATGTTTCCAACTAATTAGCTTGGAACACATGAACCTTTTCCCAGTTCAGTGGTGCTAGTCAGAGTCAACACTCAAGGGTTTGTTTACTTAGCTGCAGTAGCGGCTTCCATGCAATATCGGAGCCGTAGCCCCATTGAATTCAATGGGGCCGCGGCTCCGATATCACACGGAAGCCGCTACTGCAGCTAAATAAACCCCTCAATTTATTAGACTCTGAAAAATATTTGATCTCAAATATATATTGTGTTGTGCATGTGAAAGAGTCTTGTACTTATCCTCGACGTCTTCAAACGTTGGGGCCCATTTTCTTCTATTTCTCTTGCAGCTGATCTCCAGGGTCTTCAGTCCCTGACTTCATTTGCATTGGATCTGGCCCTATCCTTCCTTTAAATCTCACAGAAAAATTGCCATAACCTAGCTATTCTTTAAAAAAAAATTAGTAATAATAAAAATCATTATTACTGCAAGTCCGAAAGTGTTAAATGAGTCTCTCTTTCTCTCTCTATACTTCCATCAAACTCCACTCTTGTCCAGTCCCACTTATTCACTCAATTTACTCTTACACACTCAACACTCTAGTCACGCGCCTGAAAAATCAAATCACCTATGCAACTTCACTCTCTTTCTCTCTCTCCTTCCTTGGTCAACCTATGGGAATTCTCCTTATCAGGTAAACCTATCCCTACACCATGGCCTTGACTATTCAGGAAAAATAATCTTAAACCTTCTGAATCCATAGGAACAGTTCTTCCTACTCCTCAAAAGTCTTACAATATATCAGAGTAGGCTATCTTTAATTTTCCTGCTCTCTTTTCATCTAACACTCTAAAGTTGGGTGGGGGGGGGGGACTAAAACAACTAAATTTAAGGGTATCTTTTCCTAACTCACATACATTTCTCCTATCCCCACTATCACTCTTCTCTCTTACTTGAATATCCAACTCTCAGCTCACTTAAAACAGGAAGAAAAACTCTTAAAAACACGTATCTGTATTCACTCTCCTCTCCATTTACTCTCACTATCACCAAAACATTCAAACCTCTCAAAAAAATCACCAATCACAGGGTCTTGTCGCCACACACCAACATGTATCCACTCACACCAACATTGAAGCTCCAACTGCCACTCAGTCACCAAAGCACTAACATTCTAAATCACTTTCCAGCAGCGTTCTTGCACCTGCTGATGTCAGCAAATAGTTCTTGTCCTCTAGCAGTAAAACCTAAACATCCCTGTAATTAAAAAAAAAATCCTATATAACTCTTTTGGAGTTTTTTCCATGCTGTTTCTTTAAGCTCCTCAGTAGCAGGAGGGCTTTTCCTGAAACTACATCACTAATCAGCTCCTCTCAGCTGTGCCTTGTTGCAACATTGTTTCCATCTGGATTACTCCTCTGCCTCCCTCAACATCCAGGTACTTTTACATGTTTAAAACATATTTTTTTTAACTCTAAAACTTTTCTCAACTGTTTTTATTTCAAATTCACATATTTATATCAATAGCATACTTTTTGGCACTTTAAAGTCACATTTGGTTTCACTTTAAAATTGTTAGAAATTGTGACTTCAGGCTTAAAACTCCACAAATACTTTTTTCAAGGGGTCACTAGCCCTCATACACACCTCGAGAACTCTTCTACACTTTTCAACTTTAAAATTAAACTTTTATAAAGCGGGCCATTGTTG
The DNA here is from genome assembly GCA_033557465.1 of Ichthyophis bannanicus. NCBI lineage: Eukaryota > Metazoa > Chordata > Amphibia > Gymnophiona > Ichthyophiidae > Ichthyophis > Ichthyophis bannanicus. The sequence goes on from CM066040.1 coordinate 109,787,564, forward strand.
CCCTAGGCCATACCTCCTGATCCACCCCCACTACAAACCGCAGCACATAAAATATTTAAATTTAAAATAAATTACATTTCAGCGCTTCTTTACCCTAACTTGCACTTCCAGGACCCCCAACACTTTCAAATACATTTTTTTATTTCTTTTACTTTCAGTTGTTTTTAAGAGCATTTGGCCCCTTTAAGAATGACTCCACCCCCTCGCAAAGGGCTGCTGGCCCAGCAACTGCGACCGCTTCTGGAAGCCTTCACAATAACTTAGGTCCCCTCCCATACATACCGGAGGTAATGGCAGTCATTAGACCCTCTCCCAAGAGTAGCCATGATGCCCGAGACTCCCCAGGCAACCCGGTTCTATTTCTATTTCAACTTAGCCCCCATATCCGATGCATGGGATTGGAACCCCGTCCTTTAATGGTCCGATTCTACTTGGGCCGATCCAGCCCAGCGCCACTCATTGGGACACCCCTCCACTCCCGTGTTCTCCCAGACTCATGGCCTGCCTCAGGGACAACTGCATAAAATTGCAGATCCCCCATCCCATGCTATTTGTTTCATTTAAAAACCACACACTGCCTTCTTCAGCTGCCCCTGCAGCCTGAGGGCTGTATTTTTTTTATTACTTTTTACTTAAAAAAAAAATGAAACTCTACCATTTCTCAGCTGCTCCTGCAGCCCCCAGAATTGCCCTGAAGCATTTTTGTTTTTTTTAACACATTGCCACCGTGGATCCCTAGACCCCAGGTATTTATTTATATATACTCTTTTCCATCAGGTTACAGCATTAATGTAGAAATAACTGTAGTGGAGTAGCAGCCTAGTGTTAGAGCAATGGCCTAACAACCAGGAGATAGGGATTTGATTCCCAATGTTGCGCCTTGTGACCTTGGGCAAGTCACTTTACCCTTCCTTGCCTTGGAAGAAAAGGCCTGGCAATCTACTTCCAGTCATACCTTGCCAAGAAAACCCAGGGGCTGCTGGATCGCCAGTAATCAGCACTGACTTGATGGCACTTAAAAACAAATATAACTCCTCCACACTGGAAGACAGATGAAAATGGTACCTTTTTAAAATGCTATATTTTGCTTCATATTCACAATATGGGGAAAGAGCAGCATCACTGGAAGGTAATTTTATAGCCATTCCCATGCATATGTGACCACATACACATGCATAAGAACATAAGAAACGCCATTCTGGGTCAAACCAAGGTCCATCAAGTCCAGTATCCTGTTTCCAACAATAGCCAATTCAGGTCACAAGTACCTGGCAGTTCCCCAAAAGGCACACAGGTTCCACAATGCTCGTCCCGGGTAAGCAGTGGGTTTCTTGGGTCCTCTTTAATAATGGTTTATAGACCTTTCCTCCAGGAACTTTTCCAAACTTTTTGTAAATCCAGCTACACTAACAGCTTTTACTACATCCTCCAAGTAATGAATTCCAGAGTTTGATTACGTGTTGAGTAAAAAAATATATTTATTTAACTTTTTTTTTATATACCATCTTTCTACAATTCAAAATGGTTTACAAGGAACATGAGGTAACAGTGTTTTCACAGTTCTTTTACAAGGAACAACAACAGTTTGAACAATGGTGGAACACTGTCAATAGAACTATTTACATATTAACAGTGGGAGGTGGGAGGATAGGAGGAACATGGAAGGGAGAAGATGGGAATTGATTTTGATTAGCTTTGGAGATATGAGGTTTAGGGGGGCAGGGTAAAGTATTCACTAAAGAGAAAAGTTTGAAGCTTTTTGCGGAATTCCGAGTGGTCGGAGCATCCTCTTAGGTCAGGGGGGAGGGCATTCCATATAGAGGGGGCATAGAAGGAGAAGGCTTGGCTACATGTGGATCATGTGCACTTTTTCTTCTGTGAGGGTATGCTTAAGATGTTTGTTGTGTTTGATCTACATGGTCTGGTGGAGTTTAGTTTAGAGAGAAGCAAGAGTAGACAGGGACGGATTCATTGTGTAGTACTTTGTGTATTAAGGTGATGGTTTTAAATTTTATCCTGGCCTGTATAGGGAGCCAGTGGAGGTCCTTGAGGGCGAGGGTGATGTGGGCTTCTCTGGATGTGTTGGTTATTAGGCACGCAATTGTGTTCTGCACCATCTGGAGGAGATGAGGCTATATTTTGGGAGACCGTGAAATATGAGGTTACTGTAGTCAAAGGTCGAGGTTGTTAAGGCTTTGCAGATGGTTCAGAAAGAGTCAGGGTTTAGCAAGGGGCATAGATTCCTCAGGGTTTGTATTTTCAAGTAGCTAGCATTAGTTCTTTTTATCTGCTCCTTGAAATTTTGGTCTATTATTAAACCTAGATATTTGACTTTGGTCTTTACAGTGATGGTGTAATCTCTGAGAGCAATAGATGTTGGGGTAACAAAGGATGATTTGGAGAAGATGTGGATGGCTTCTGTCTTGGTTTGGTTAATTATAAGGTTGTGTTGGTGGAGCCATTGTCTTAATTTGGTGAAGCAGTTGCCGATGTTGGTAAAGTTTTGCATAGAGACGTTGAAGGGGGTGAAGAACATATCATCAGCATATAATTGGTACTGTATGTGATATTCTTGAAAGATTTTGCATATCGGTTGAAGGAAGATGTTAAAGAGGAGGGCAGATAAGCTGGAGCCTTGAGAGACTCCTTGGGAAGGTGTGAAAGGTAGGGAGGTTTTATTGCCAATTCATACTACTTGTGTTCCATTTCCAAGGTATGAATGGAACCAGTTTAGAGTGATGTCCAATGTCATGGAGTCTGTTGAAGAGAAAGGGAGTCAAAAGCAGATGTCAAGGAAAATTAGTAGACAACCTTGGTTGGGAGATTGGGTGTATGATATATTATCGAGTCTAGAAGGGACGTGATCAGGGTTTCCACACCATGATTCCTTTTGAAGCCATGTTGGAAGGGGTCAAGAGAGGTATGGTCATCAATATAATTCTGCAGCTGAGTTTGAACAATTTTTTTGATTATTTTTTCTAGGAAGGGGATACTTGATATCGGTCTGTAGAAGGCTGGTGATGTGGGGTCCAGTTTGTTCCCTTTCAGGATTGGTCAAATGGAGCTCTTTTTCAGATGCACTGGTATGATTCCAGTTCTAAGGGAGGTTGTAACTATGGATCAGATGAAGGGGCTGAGTGTTTCCTTTATACTTTTAATCCATGTGACCGGGCATGAGTCGAGGGCAAAGGTAGAGGTATTAAGGTTTTTAATAACTGATATTCTGTTTTCAAGAGATGGCGGGTCAAACTGGTTCCAAGTTGTTATGGAGGTTACATTAGGAGTATGGGTCTCTATACAGATGCCGATTCCAGATGTGGGTGAGGAGTATTTAGAGCAGAGATGGTCTGCTATGGTTTGTGGGGAAATTTTATCCTCCAACTAGGTATGATAAGGAAAGGAATGGAAAATAAAACAAAAGATATTATAATGCCTCTATATCGTTCCATGGTGAGACCGCACCTTGAATATTGTGTGCATTTCTGGTCGCCGTATCTTAAAAAGGATATAGCGATTTTAGAAAAGGTTCAGAGAAAAGCCACCAAAATCGTAAAGGGGATGGAAGGATACTCCTATGAAGAAAGGCTAAAAAGGTTAGGGCTCTTTAACATGGAAAAGAGACGGCTGAGGGAAGATATGATAGAAGTATATAAATTAATGAACGGAGTGGAACGGGCAAACGTAGATCGATTGTTTACCTTATCAGAATATAGAAAGACTAGGGGACATGCAATGAAGCTACAGGGTAAACTATTTAAGACTAATAAAAGAAAATATTTTTTCACTCGACGTGTAATCAAACTCTGGAATTTGTTACCAGAGGATGTAGTAAAGGCTGTTAATGTAGCTGGGTTTAAAAAAGGTTTGGACAAGTACCTGGAGGAAAGGTCCATAAACCATTATTAAGAAGGGACCCAGGATATCAATGCTTGAACCAATACAAGCATTGTGGAACCTGTGTCCCTTGGGGAAACTGCTAGGTACATATGACCTAGATTGGCCACTGTTGGAAACAGAATACTGGGCTTGATGGACCTTGGTCTGACCCAATATGGCATATCTTATGTTCTTATGTAGCTCTTATTTTGGTGTTTTCTTTAATAGGGATTTAGCAATGGAGAATAGTTCCCTTGGTTTATTTATGGAACACAGGATTATATTCTCATTATATTCTCTTTTCCGCCTTAAGATTTCAGGACAATAGGTGTGGAGCTTTTCAAAATAGGAGGTGAGGCTAGAGGGGTCACGTAAACAACACCAGCAACGTTCAAGCCAGAGTTCTGTTTTTTAATCATGTAGTGATGTAAAGAACCAAGGTGCTCTTTTGTGGAGCTTCTGGGGTGGTGGTTTGAGGGGTGCTTGTGCAGCTGTGGTCATAATCATGTTCCATCTGATAATTTGGGAGTCTTAAGTTGGCTTAGAAACATAGAAATATGATGACAGAAAAAGAACACATGGCCTACCTAGTCTGTCCTTCCATATCAACAACTACAACATTCCCCCTTTTTACCTTTAGAGATCCTCTGTGTTTGTCCCATGCTTTTTCGAATTCAGTTACTGTCCTCATCTCTACCACCTCCACTGGGAGACTATTCCATGGATCCACTACTCTTTCCGTAAAGAAATATTTCCGCATATCACTCCTGAATCTATCTCCCTTCACCCTCATCCCATGTCCCCTCGTAGCAGAACTTGCTTTCAATTGAAAGAGGCTCTCTCCCTGAACATTTATGCCACGGAGGTATTTAAACATCTCAATCATATCACCTCTATCCTGCCTTTCCTTTAAGGTGTACATATTAAAATCCTTCAGTCTGTCCTCATATGCTTTATAATGAAGACCACTAATCATTTTAGTAGCCACCCTCTGCACCGACTCCATCCTGTTCACATCCTTTTGAAGGTGCGGTCTCCAGAATTGCACACTATACTCCAAATGAGGTCGCACCAAAGACTTATACAGAGGCATTATCACCTCCTTTTTTCTGCTAGCCATTCCTCTCCGTATGCACCAAAGCATCCTTTTAGCTTTTGCTGTCGCCTTTTCTACCTGTTTAGCTACTTTAAGATCATCAGACACAACCACGTCTAGGTCCCGCTCTTCTTTAGTGGACAAAAGTATTTCACCCCCTATACTATATTGCTCCCTTGGATTGCTGCAGCCCAAATGCATGACCTTACATTTTTTAACATTAAATCCCAGCTGCCAAATTCTAGACCATTCTTCAAGCTTAGCTAGATCCCTCCTCATGTTATCTACACCCTCCTGGGTGTCTACTCTATTGCAGATTTTGGTATCATCCGCAAAGAGGCAAACCTTACTCGACAGCCCTTCCGCTATATCACTAACAAAGATGTTAAAAAGAATCGGACCAAGGACAGATCCCTGGGGCACACCACTAGTAACATCCCTCTCCTCAGAGTGAGCTCCATTTACCTGTAATCTTTGTCACCTCCCACCCAACCAATTTCTAACCCAAGCAGTAACTTTAGGGTCCATCCCTAGGGTGCTCAATTTGTTTATAAGTCGCCTGTGAGGAACAGTGTCAAAGGCTTTACTGAAATCTAAATACACCACGTCTAGGGCTCTCCCTCGGTCCAACTCCCTGGTCACCCAGTAAAAGAAATCAATCAGATTTGTCTGACAAGACCTGCCCCTGGTGAATCCATGCTGCCTCGGATCTTGTAATCCGCTGGACTCCAGAAACCTCACTTTTTTTCTCTTTCAGCAGCATTTCCAATAATTTACTCACCACCGAAGTTAAACTAACCAGCCTGTAGTTTTCAACCACATCCTTACTTCCGCTTTTGTGTAAAGGCACCACATGAGCCTCTCTCCAGTCCTTTGGCACCACTCCCGACTCCAACGAGGCATTGAAAAGGTCAGTCAGTGGAGCTGCTAGAACGTCTCCAAGTTCCCTCAGTATTCTAGGATGTATCCCATCCGGTCCCATCGCTTTGTCTACTTTAAGTTGAGCTAGTTTCTCACGAACACAGTCTTCTGAAAATTGTTCAAGATGTCCCTCGCTTCTGTTCCTATTTGTTGGTGTTTTCTGAGGTCCTGCTCCTGGTTCTTCATCTGTGAACACAGAACAAAAATATCTGTTAAGCAATTCCACTTTATCCTTATCAGCTTCTACATATTCCTCCCCTGCACCCTTGAGTCTGACAATACCACTTTTGCCCTTCCTCTTCTCACTAATATATCTGAAAAATGTCTTATCCCCCCATTTTATTGCATTGGCTATTTCCTCCTCCTTTTGAATCTTTGCCTTCTTGACTACTTTGCTAGCTTCTCTAAGTTTTTCCAAATACAGATGCCTGTCTTCCTCTCTCTGTGATCTCCTGTATTTCATGAAGGCCTCCCTCTTTTTCTTCACTTTTTCAGCTACTTCTTTCGAAAACTATAGCGGTCTCCTTTTCCTTTTACCGTTATTTATCATTTTAACAAAAAGGTTGGTTGCCCTTAAAATATCCCCTTTCAGTTTTGCCCACTGTTTTTCTACATCCCCCAGCTGTTCCCATCCCACTAACAACTCCCTGAGGTATTGGCCCATCTTCGCAAAGTTAGTCTTCCTAAAGTCTAAGATCCTCACCTTTGAATGCATTCTAACAGCCCTAGTTCTAATACTGAACCACACCATCTGGTGATCACTGGATGCAAAATGATCTCATGAATGAGATCTCATGAATCCATTTTGCATGAATTGCGTGCTTCATTGACAGGGAGCAATTCTAGTTGGGGTGTTACTTGTTTAAGAAATAGACTGATGTCAAATTGTTTAAATTTTTGAATCTGTGGAGGTGAGGGGGGGTAGGTGCTTTTCTGGTAATAGGAGGGAAAAGAGAATAGTAGCAATGAGTGGTCTGACCATGGAATGGGGTAGATGGAGTATGGAATCTGAGAGTTGGCCATATTATTGTGTGCTATGAAGATCAGGTCATGGGTATTACCCTTATTGTAAGTTAGTAAAGTGAGGATCTGGAAGAAGTGTAAGGCTTCCTTGGCTTCTAAGAAGGAAGCGGCCTGTTTTTGTGAGGAGAGGTTAAAATCACCTAGGATGTTGAGAGGGTGTGTAGTGGTTTGGTGGGTGCAAGCTGATTCAAGTAATAAAGAAAGGTCGAGGGTATCAGATTGAGGTGCTCTGTATAATAGGCACAGGGAGAGTGCATTGTTGGATACTTTAATCAAGTCTATGCCTGAAGTGGAAGTTGATTCAATGGTGGAGAAGTTTAATTTTTTCTTTGCTATTACTGAGACTCTGCCACCTCTGTTGGTTGTCCTGATGCAGTTGTAGATGGAATGGGTGAAGGGGCAAAGTTGGTTTATGAGAACAGAATCTGTTTCATGAAACCAGGTCTCCGTGAGGCAGAGTATATCAAGGTTGTGATCAGTAATTAAGTCTGCAATGAGGGGGATTTTGTTCCTGGCTAAGCGTACATTGATCAGGGCACATGCGTGTGTGTGATGAGTGTGGAGGCTGGGTGGGGGTGGTAAAGTTGGGGGTGATATATATGTAAGCCTGCATTTTCAGGGGGCTTGAAATGAGTGGGGATAGGGCCAAGAGTTGACACTGAGTGGTGATCTGTATGAGTGGATTATTGGGATGTAGTTTGCTATGTTATGTTTCACTTCAAGGGCATTAGAGAGGATAGCTGAGACTTTGAAAAGAACTAGGATGTGAATCCATAAGGTTGTATGCCTTGTGTTATAGGTCTCCATGACGGGTGGAGGGAGCTAGTGGTAGGTGTAGATGCAGAGTTAAAAATCTACCTATGTAGGTTCAGTGAGTTACAGCAGGCATCCAAAAGAAAGACTAGTGGGTAGACAGCAGGTTGTTTTAAACAGCTCTGTAAAACAATGTAACAAATTGATATATACAATGTAGCAGAATTGTTGTAATTTCATGTAACAAGAATAGCTTGGTAGGAAAAGATCAATGATATATGTAGTGTAGCTAATAAGGTCCTTAGCATAAGACAGAAGTAGAGTTGTTAGATCCATAAGGTATTTGTTGATTCTAACTAAGTGTAATACAGCAGACTATGAACAGCATACCATAGTGGATATTTACTGGTTAGGTTATTGGCAATATCATACAGGGCCTGTGGTTAAAATACGTCTTATTATAGGTGCAGTATCAATGTACCTTTATTATATAACATGCCTAAGTTCCACGCCAAAGGGCCTCAGGCGTGGGCACACCTGGATCTACTGCTAATTTATGGCCTGGTGGATGGGCCCAATTGGCCTTGTCGGAGGGAAGCGGGAAGGAGCTTACCTTCCTGCTCTTCCTCGATGCTCTCGATCAGGTGGAGCAGGGAATCTTAGTCTTAAATGGGTTATGTTGTAACTTCATTGCATGTCCTCTAGACATTTTACTTTTTGAAGGCGTAAACAACCAGTCTACGTTTACCCATTCTACTACATTCATTAATTTATAGACCTCTATTATATGCCCCCCTTAGCCCTCTCTTTTTAAAATACTGACCAGTGTAACAATACATGCTTTGGATCAAGGTGTATGTAGTTTGCCTGTGGGTGTGCACATGAGTGGAGTTTGGGTGCAGCGTGGGAAGAGCACACAAGCAGGTCTATGAAAGGAGTGGCTCAGAGAAGTGTGTGACCCTGGGGCCTGACCTCTGACTGCCTTGCAGCACATGGCCTAGTCTGGCTGCATCCCACCCCTTCTGACACTTCCTGTAGGAGGGGGTGGGATGCAGCAAACCTAGAGCACATATGGGTGCTGCAAGGCCCACCACCATGCTGTTTTGTATTTTGAAATCTGGACCTGGTGGCTGGCTCGCAGTAAGGGGGCCTGGAAAGCTATTTCTGCCTTGGAGTCCATGCTGGCTTCCAGCGCCCTTTCACACAAGTGCACATGTAGATTATAAAATATTTTGTGCATACTTGAAAAATATATGTGTGGGCATTTACACTAATTCTTGGGCTAGTATAAATGTCCAGGCCCATAATGTAGGCCTCACTTATGCTGGTACTCAGTAAAGACAAGTATGTGCTTACCTGGCTTTATAAATTACGCTTAAGATAGGCATCTTAAAATGCACTTCACCTAGGTATCCACATATAAAATTACCCTCCGAGTGTCTTGACATTAGTCGCTTCTATCCCCGTGCAAACAAGAAGTTGGTATCAGGCATGGAGGAAGTATAAGCACAAGCACAAGCACAAGCACAAACAGCCCCGCAGCGCCAGAGGTTTAGATAAGCAGCGCAGAACTGCTTTTAAGTCATTTCTACTACTGTAGGTTCCAGAGAGGGGCAGCAGCGGTGGCAATGGGCTGGCCTTGAACCATTGGCACTCTAGGAGACCACCTAGTTTATCTAATGGTCGCACCAGCCCGGCTTGCACTAATTACAAGGGACATTTTGGGGCTCTTTTACTAAAGCTCGATAGGACTTTTCATCTACCATGTGTTATGTAGCTAATGCACAGTCAGTACAAAGCCTCCACAGTATCTGTTGAGGGCATGGCCAGCATGTCCTTGGCCATTACTGCGCAGGTAAGCCCCTTAATATGTGTTCCAGCCCTTTGCAATTGCCAGAGGTACACCTACGGCTGCTGACTGAGGTAGCAGTAGATGCACTCACACTAACTGCCCTATTGGTGGTTAGCATATGCTACTGGTGTCCATGCTAATTGCAAGGTGCAGTCTATGCCTATTCTTCATCCCAACCCACTCCATGGTGCAAGGCATAGCTTTTTTGTATTTATTTATTTGTTTATGCAATTTTACAATAATTAATCAAGCAAAATTTCGCTTGTACAGAAAACAACAACTTGGAAAGAAATTAGTTAATACAAAAAGAAATACCATAGGAATCGGAAATACAAGAGTATAGTTAGATAATGGGGGAATCGGATTAAGGAAAACAAAATACAAGGAAAAAGTGGTTCCTTGATATCCAACAAGAAGAAAAGATACTCAAGAGATAAAACAGAGGCGGAGGACAGAGAAATATCAATTACGATGAGGAATTCACTGAGGAGAAGTCACAATTTGAGAACTAATAAACGAAGATAACTCTTCAGGCTGAAAAAAAACATACTTCGTATTCCTAAAAGAAATAATACATTTACAAGGAAAACGCAGTATAAAGCAAGCACCAATCTGAACAGCACCTGGTCTCAACAACAAAAAGGCTCTCTGCCATTTCTGAGCCTCCCTAGAGACATCAGGAAACATCGCAACCCTCTTCCCCATAAATAGCACAGAACGTTTCTTAAAGTACAATTTTAATATCCAATCTCTATCTGAAGATATCGCAAAACTCACTAACATTGTGGAGACTGATAAATCAGCTTCTTTAGGTGATTGTAAGAGAGCAGAAACATCCAAAATATCCATATCTAAAGCACCCTCAACTACCTTTTCTTCCTTCTTACCCTTAGGCAGAAAATAAGCTTTCACTACTAGGGGAATTAAATCAGGTGGTACATTTAAAACTTCCTGTATATATTTTTTAAACAATTCAATCGGAGACAAAGTTGTTATTACTGGAAAATTTAACAATCGGATATTAGAAGCTCTCACAGCGTTTTCTAAATTTTCCAGTTTCATTCTCATTGAAACATTATCTTTCATAATAGAGTCATTTACTAGTGAAACCTGAGTCATTTTCTGTTCCCCAGCTTCGATCTTCAACTCTCCTTGGACACCAGACGACATACTTTCCAATTTCTCCAACCGCAAAGCTGTTAAATCTATTTGCTTGCTAACAGCGGAAGAGAGCTGTAACATCGCTTCCCATATTGTCTCCAGGGATATCTCTTTAGGGAGGTTCAACAAAGTACCTTTAGAAATATCAGCCATCAGAGGTAAAGACTTTATTTCAACTCGGCGAGGAGATGTATCTGCCTCTAAAATAGAAAGGGGGACCATATCCACAGCCCTCCACACTGAGGGCTGTTCTCCGGGACTCTCTTCCAGCAAGGCCCGCACATCGGGCACAGCACCACCAACTCCAGGCGGAGCAGCCTCTCCTCTCACGAGAAGAGGTACCGGACAGGTCCCACGTAGAGGCGGCAACCGCTCATCAGGGGAGAGAGACACCTCCAGGGCAGACATCGCCGAAGCCACTACATCCAACGTCACAGTGCCCGCTCTAATCTCCCCCTTCTGTTCCTCTGTCAGCTTAACAAATCAATCCATGGGACCAGCGGAAACGGCAGAAACAGGCGCCGTGGGAGGAACGTTTTGTTTGCCTTTTTGTTTAGGCATGTTCAGCCCAAACGCTCACGCCGCCATCTTAGAAATCAACCACTCCCCCGTGCAAGGCACAGCTTTAATGATTCAGTATGCAGTAACACCACGGGTCCGCAGAAATGGTTAACATGTGCAGAAACACATTTTAGTAAAAAAGGTCCCTTAATTTTTAAAGTGTTTAATTGTAATTTTGTAATCGTAATTTTATAATTAAGAAGAAACTTGCAAGAACTATAATGAAATACAATGCAATCAGTGAATGCTTCATTTCTATTCGCCTATGAGGAATGCACACCAACACAACTATAATTCAAGTATATGCCCCAACAACAGCTGCAGAAGAGGATGAAGTTGATGAGTTCTATGAACAAGCTGAAACTGACAGAACATGCAAACAGGATATCCTGATAGTCATGGGTGACTGGAACACGAAAGTTGGCAACAAAGATGGCAGCAAAGTGGTTGAAAAAATGGAATTGGCAACAGAAATAAAGTTGGAGAAAGACTGTTAGAATTCTGCAAGACCAGCAAGCTATTCATCTCAAATACCTTCTTCCAGCAACACAAGTGGTGACTGTACACATAGACGTCACCCAATGGATTGTACAAAAATCAAATTGACTACATCTGTGGAAATCAACAATGGAAAAGCTCTATAACATCAACAAAGACCAGACCTGGAGCTGACTGTAGCACAGATCACCAACTACTAGTATTCAAATTCAAGCTAAAGCTGAAAAAGAGCAAACCACTCATGAATGCAGCAAAATATGACCTTGAGAATATACTACTGGAATTTAAAGACTGCCTGCAAAATTGATTTGCTACTTTAGATACAAATGACAGAGCTCCAGACGAGTTATGGGATGACATCAAGAAGGTTGTGTTGGAAGAAAGCGAAAAGTCTCTACAAAAGGTGAAAAAGCAAAAATGGTCAAAATGGATGACCAAAAAAACTCTGAAAATTGTCCAGAAACGCAGAGAAGCTAAAGCTACAGAGTCATTCTACCATAAAGATCAACAGCCGTTTCAACCTGTACCTTATGATCAGGAAACATTGGTGATGAAAAAAGCAGCATTGAAGCCTTATCAAAGAACAAAGCACCGTTCATTGATGGTATTCCCATTGAGAAATTACAGCAATCAGATGCAGCTATTACCGTACTTACAAGGCTCTGCCAGGAAATTTGGAAGACAACATAATGGCCAACTGACTGGAAAAGATCTGTGTTTATACCAATACTAAAGAAAGACGATCCAATTGAATGTGTAAATGATAGCACAATCTTTCTGATCTCACATGCCAGCAAGATTCTACTCAAGATTATTCAGCAGAGACTAGAACCATACCTGGAATGAGAACTGCCTGAAGTGCAAGCAGGTTCAGGAAAGGGCGAGGAACGAGAGACGACATCGTGGATGTGAAATGGATCCTTGAAAAGATAAAAGAATACCAAAAGGATATCTATATGTGTTTTATCGACTACAGCAAGGCTTTTGACTGTGCAAACCATGAAAAACTCTGGGCCACATTAAGAAGCATGGGTATACCAGAACACCTGAACATTCTCTTGCACAACACAACCTTTACATTGATCAAACAGCAACAGTTTGAATAGAACAAGGAGAAACAGAATGGTTTAAAATCAGCAAAGGTGTACAACAAGGCTGCATACTTTACCCTACCTCTTAAATTTATATGCAGAACAAATCATCAGAGAAGCAGGACTGTATGAAAACAACCGAGATGTGAAGATTGATGGAAGACTCATCAACAACCTTCACTATGCTGATGATACCATATTACTGGCTGAAAGTGAAGACCATCTGAAACATTTGTTTCTCAAGATCAAGGCACATAGTCTTAAAATGGGCCTACACCTTAATGTAAAGACGACAAAGGTCCTGACAACTGGCAAAATTAATAAGTTCATCATTGATGGAGAAGAAATTGAAATAGTGGACAACTTCAACCTACTTGAATCAACTATCAATAAAAAAACAACAAGCAATCAATAAATCTGACAATGCATTGCGCTTGGCAGAATGGTTATGAAGGACCTAGACAAGATTCTCAAGAGCAGAGATGTCTCTCTCCATTCAAAAAGATTTGACTTGTTCAAGCCATGATATTTTCAATAACGTCATATGGATGTGAAAATTGTACAGTGAAAAAGATAGACAGGAAGAAAACTGATGTCTTTGAATTATGGTGCTGGCGATGAATACCTTGTATTCCATGGACTGCCTGAAGAACAAGCCAGTCAGTACTAGAGGAGATCAAACCAAAGCTTTCTTTAGAAGCTCAGATGACAAGACTTTGACTTTCATACTTTGAACACATCATGCAGAGAGAGAGATCATTAGAAAAAGACATCATGCTTGGAAAGGTAGAAGGTCAACGCAAAATAGGAAAGTCAGGAATGAGATGGATTGATGCAATAAAAGCAGCTATGGGTGCCACTCTGTCAACAATGAGCCACCTGACTGAAGACCGAACACAGTTTAGGTCAACACCGATTCGACAGCAGTTTACAATTAAGCACTTTAAAAATTGTTATTTTGCTAACATCTGGCCACACCAGAAGCAGATCTTTGCAGTGAAGTAAGACTTGTATATATGGACTTCATAAACCTTTTCAGTTTTTTGTCTAAATTCTCCAATTATTTGTTTTGTCTCATTGTCTTGGCAGTAACTCTGGTAACCCGGAGCCCTCCTCGCCTCCATCCCCAACATTAACACATTCCCCCAGTACTTCACTCCCCCCCCCCCCCAACAAAGTTCACAAACAACAGTATTTGGTACAAACATTTTGGTCGCAGCTTTATTTACAACCTGTAAACCGGCCCAAAGGGCCTAATAACAATTAACATAACCCAACCCCGCACCCCTTTACCGGAGGATGCCCCCCCACCCGCCATCTTAGTAGCAAGGCGGAGCATCCTCCTCCACCCCAAACCCCGCCGCCTGCCTCGCCATCCTAGTAGCAAAGGCCGGCTCCCACCCCCCCCGCTACCGGGTCGAGACCCCCAACCGGGCTGTCTCGCCCCACCCCAAGGAGCACTTCGCCCCCACTGCTCATACCCAGGTCAAGCCCGCGCCGCTCCTGCGAGCGCTGGCTCAGTACCCCCCACCCCCACCAGCTGCGACAATCTCCACACCACCCTCCAAGGGGGCGGGCGGGCGGGAATGCGACCGTTCCTGAGGAGCCGCGGCCAGAAAGAGACGGCCACGCGGCTCCTCGCTGCCAAAGCGCCGCCCCCCCAGCCGGCCGCCGGCCAATGAAATCGCTCCGACGGTGTGCCGGAGCGATTTCAAGCGCCGCGCACGGCCGCGATTCTCTTCCACCGCCCGCCCCCCGCCGCCCACGAGCTGGGGGCCGAGGCCGCGCCCCGGCCCAGGTTACTGGCACCGCGGGACCCGGCCCGCGGCCTCGAACATTAACTCTGGTAACCCGGAGCCCTCCTCGCCTCCATCCCCAACATTAACACATTCCCCCAGTACTTCACTCCCCCCCCCCCCCAACAAAGTTCACAAACAACAGTATTTGGTACAAACATTTTGGTCGCAGCTTTATTTACAACCTGTAAACCGGCCCAAAGGGCCTAATAACAATTAACATAACCCAACCCCGCACCCCTTTACCGGAGGATGCCCCCCCACCCGCCATCTTAGTAGCAAGGCGGAGCATCCTCCTCCACCCCAAACCCCGCCGCCTGCCTCGCCATCCTAGTAGCAAAGGCCGGCTCCCACCCCCCCCGCTACCGGGTCGAGACCCCCAACCGGGCTGTCTCGCCCCACCCCAAGGAGCACTTCGCCCCCACTGCTCATACCCAGGTCAAGCCCGCGCCGCTCCTGCGAGCGCTGGCTCAGTACCCCGCCACCGGTGCGAGGTATGAACTATCCTCGCACCGCCCCCCCATAAAGCTGCGACCAATCAATTCCAAAACTTCCTGCCAATCATTAAGCAATAAGTCCTGGCCGACTGGGGACAAATGTACCCCGTCAGTACGGAACAGGCCAGCACACCGGGGGTCCGCCCAGGGGTGCTGGACCTGCCACCCGCCAGCCTGCTGCAACCAACGGCCCGATCTGCCGGTTGATCTTGGCTAGCCCTCTCGACCACCGCCGCTGCGACAAGCAGGCCGGCCGCGGGATGATGTCCGACCACACGATCGCCAGGCCCGGCCACTGCTCCAGCAGCAACCGCAGATCCCGTTGAACAGCACGAATGAGTTGCCGGCACGTCCAACCGGAAAGATCATTGCCTCCCAGGTGTAGCAGAAGTCCCAACGGCCTCGGCCGCCGCTCCGCGTGCTCACGAACTACCGGCAGTAGCTGCCACCAACGCATGCCCCGCTGGCCGAGCCACACCAGCCGAAAATTACAGGAAACCAATCCTAAGTGCAGACCCAGCGGACGAGTTGAGGCTCTGCGTTCCGCCCAGTAGACGAAGGAATGTCCCAGCAGCCACCATACGCCCGCCAGGTGGGCCCCGTGCAGCACTCCAATTCGACACGCTCAGCAGAACACCTGGAAAAAGAAACACAGCATTAAATACCCCCCCGCACCCACCCCCCCAACACCCCCGCAGATCACAACTGCTCCGGGCGCACATAACCAGTGTAGGCTCGAGAGCTCCAACGCCCGATGCGTTGAATTACCTCACCCCCAAGGCCCGCGGCCGCAGCACTGGTCGCCGCGCCTATCCGGAAGGAATGAGAGGCATACCCGCGCTCATCCACTCCCAACCGCCGCAAGGCCAGGCGGAAAACCGCCGTAAATTGAAACTGGGTGACTGCCGACCCGTCCGCATGGCAAAAGAAACAGTCAGCCCCATCCAGACGCAGACGCCGATACGTCAGCAAGTTCTGCACCGGACAAGATCCCAAACCAGGGAGGGCCCGCAGCAGCACCCACCGACCCCGCCCCTGCGGGTCGGTTTTCGAGCGGTCCAGAAATATCCGAACCAGCTGCTCCTGCAGGTCCACATGATGCTCCCGCAACCCCCCTCGACCACCCCGCCCGCCCGCCGGGGGGACCAGCTCACTAACTCGGAAGGCCCCAAAGAAGGCAGTGACAAACAACGCCCGGAACAGGACGGCCTCAAATGAAGAAGCCGCGACCTCGGGCAGGACAACACAAATCCGCAACAGCAAGTCGTGCGATACGGGACGGCGCCAATCGGAGACAGGGGGGCACACCCGTGCCCAACCGGCTAAGAGCCGCTTCACTACAAACGAAGTGCCCGGACTGCCCCAGCCCGCCGCCCTGCAAAAGAAGGAGAAACCAGCTAAAGCCGCCCGTGCCGCCGACCGGGACCAACCAGACTCCCTCGCCCATACCAGGAAAGAGCCCGCCAGGAGGTCCCCGACACTGCCGCCCCTCCATCCCTTACCCCATAGAAATTCGTGAACCCGAGTATACCCCCGCAGATAAGCTTTCCACGTACCTGGAGCCAGGGAAGAACGCAGCAACGCAATCATTCCAGCGTCCCAAGCTGCCAAAGGTGCTCCGGCACTACCGCCGCAGTCTCGTCCGCCCCCGGCGCCAGTTCCCGAAACCGCTCCCACTGGAAACGAGACAAAGCGTCAGCAATACCATTCTGAACGCCCGGCACGTGACGTGCCCGAGCCGTGACATTAAGACGAAGGCAAGCCAGCACGAAAACCCTCATCAACGCTGCCACCCGCGGACACTTGGGAGAGTGGCGATTAATGACCTGCACCACCGCAGCGTTATCACACCAAAAAACAACCCGCTTGTCCCGTAACTTCTCCGGCCACACCCATAAGGCCACCACAATCGGAAACAGTTCCAGGAAGGTCACGTTACGCGTCAAGCCACAGGAACCCCAAGAAGCAGGCCACGGCACCGCACACCACGCGCCCTGGAAGTACAAACCCATACCCAAACCACCAGCGGCATCAGAAAACAAATCCAAGTCCCGGTTGGATAATTCACTGGACTGTAACACCGAGCAACCATTGTAGTCTGCCAGAAACGCATCCCACACCCGCAGATCGGCTCGCATCCCCGCATTCACGCGGATGCGATGGTGCCCACATCTGACTCCCGCCATCGCCAGAGATAATCTCCGCGCAAACGGACGTCCCATAGCAATGACCCGACACGCGAAATTCAGGTGACCCACTAAGCGTTGCAGCGCAGTCAACGTCACCTTTGCCGAGGAGCCCACCTCCGCTACCAAGAGCCGCAGCCGGTCCACTTTATCCGCAGGCAACCGGACCACCAACTCGCGCGAGTCAATCTCAATCCCCAAAAAGGAGATACGAGTCACCGGTCCGACCGTCTTAACCCGCTGCCAACGGAATGCCAAATTCCACCGCCAGGCCCAGAAAAAGCTCGAGCAAGGATCCACACACGGCGGACTGGGCCGGCCCAACGAACAAGAAGTCATCAAGATAATGCACGATAGTCCCCCGCCCAGACCTCCGAACCAGCACCCAGTGCAAGAACGAGCTAAAGGCTTCGAAGTAAGCACACGAAATCGCGCAACCCATGGGCATGCATTTGTCATAGTAATACTGATTGTCGAAACGAAAGCCCAGCAAGGGTAAGGCACACGGTAGCACAGGCAAGAGACGAAAGGCGGACTCAATGTCTACCTTCGCCAACAGAGCCCCTTCTCCACACTGGCGCACCAGCTCCAATGCCTCGTCAAAAGACGCATAGCGGACCGAGCACAGCTCCCGCGGGATATGGTCATTTACCGAAGCCCCGAGGGGGCAAGAAAGATTATGGATCAGCCGATAGCGCCCAGGCTCCTTCTTAGGGATGACCCCCAGCGGTGATACAATAAAAGGCGAGAAGGGGGGCCGTTCAAAAGGCCCAGCCACCCTGCCCAAAGCACACTCCGCCTCAATCTTTTTGCGGGCCACCTCCGCCAATCGCAGTACCGACACCGCATTCCCCCTCTCAGACCCCTTAAGCTCTCCCCGCACCGGAATACGAAAGCCCTCGGCAAACCCCTCCCATAACAACGTCCCCGCCTTGCCATGTCTGGCAGCCGCATAGAGCTCCAGCCACGGCTGAAGCGCCAGCCTCTTAATGGGGGTAGGCGCCAGACCCCCCGCATCCCCGTCACTTACTGACAGCCGTCGCCCCAGGCACTGCTCTACGGCTGCACTTGACGGCCGCGTGACCGGCGCCGCAAAGCGAACATGCGTGCCGGAACTTACAGTCCGGGAAGGGGCAGGACGTTTTATTGAAGCGCCAGCACAGGTCCCCGCCGGGACCACTTGCCCCCGTTCGGCTCGTCTCGGGCCCCGGGCCCGCTGACCGAAAGGGCCGAAGGCCTGCCGGAGCCGCCGTGCCCGCCGCCTTACCCGACCCTGAACCTCCCCCCATGCCGCCCCTTTTAGCCGACATTTGCGTGAGCCAAAGGTTGATATCCTTCATTCCCCACGACAACTGCCGGTTCTCCTCCATCCTATCGCGGAACTCCTCATCGTAATTAAGCCAGGCCCAACCGTCGTGCGCCTGGGAAGCCGACAAGATAGCATCAGCATATGCTAGAAGCTCACCGTAACAACTCGGGTCCTCATGGCCCCATACGCTCGCCAGCCGCAAGAAGGCCCGCGTCCAATTCAACGTGTTTCGAGACACCTTGCGTACCCTCCCCGCCTTCTCGTCCTCTTTACGCTTCTTGCGACTCTCCCCAGAACTGTTTCTCCCCACAAACAACCGGAAAATATCCAGGTAACGCCGCTTCACGATCCGCCTCCGCAACTTGCGCGGAACACTCTCCCACAATTCCGCGCAACGGACCACCGCCGACCCCGCCCCCGCGGACCCCGCCCCCGCTCCCGCAATCGGGACGACCGTGGAGTCCGCCGATGAAGTGGCTGAGGACCCCGAAGACGAGGAGGAAGACGACGCGCTCCTCCGCCGCCGCCGCCGGTGCTTCCGCTTAGCCTTGGCTTTTTGCGCCGGCAGAGCAGACGCACCCGGTAACACCCCCGCCCCAACTCCCCCCGCGGAGACCCCAGAGAACTCACCTGCTGCCACCGGCGCCGCCGTCGCCGGCACCTCCGACGTGGACCCCGGCTGCTCCAACGAAGTCTGGCCAGGCTGGCCGACCGCAGGCGACATCACTGTTCATCCCACCGGCCGCCGCTGAGGACCCACTCGGAGGGACCTGAGCAGACCCCGACACCTGCAAAGGGAGAGGAGAGCCAACACACGGGGAAGGAGGAAAGCTCGCTCCCGGAGGGACCCAACCGTAAGGCCCCACCCCCCACCCCACACCCCGCCCCTGCGCCCCTCCAGAGGAACCTAACCCTCCAGCCGCCCAGGCCGCAGCCCCCAGGGGGGCTGGCCCACCGCTGGAGTAACGGAGCCCCCAGGAGCCCCACCCCAGCCCGCCCCCCAGGCCATAGCTTGCCCAGGTGATGGGGGCCAAGCCGGCCACCCACCCCCCTGCAGCCCAGCTCCACTCAAACCCAGCGGGAGGGGCCCATAAGCACCAGCGGGGGCCGGAACCCACCCAGGCCCACCCCCTGCTATACCATCAACCCCATCCAACACCCCCCCTCCAGTCGCTCCCCCCCCAACAACCCCTCGGCCTCCAAAGCTCCCGGCCCAGCGGCCCCCACAAGGGGACTCCCCCCCTCCCCAGGACCACTCAGACAAACTGCAGGGGTAGGGAGAGCTCCACGCTTCCCAGCCCCTGCCCGACGCTTTCCCGCCGTCCGACCACCCCCCCGCGCCCCCCCACGACCCGCTCCAGCGCCCGGTGCCGCCCCCGCCCCGCGGGATCCCCGCGGAGCGCCCCTAGCCCGTGCCCCCGACGTCCTCCTGGCTCCGCTGCCGCCAGCCATGGTGGGCCGCCCGCAGTGCCTCCCCCAATACAAAGGGGTGCCAAATTAAAGCGGCAGCCTTAAAGTCCTGCCTGATAGATATTTTTTTTTTTTTTTTTTTTTAATGGCCTAGAAGCCCCATTTGCCCAGAATCGCCCCCCCCCCCGCCGATTTAAGCGGCCGCCCCGCGGTACCCACCAACCCCCCCTCCCCAACAAAACCCACTCACCGGATCCCAGCTCCGACCCCGAAAACGCGACCGTTCCTGAGGAGCCGCGGCCAGAAAGAGACGGCCACGCGGCTCCTCGCTGCCAAAGCGCCGCCCCCCCAGCCGGCCGCCGGCCAATGAAATCGCTCCGACGGTGTGCCGGAGCGATTTCAAGCGCCGCGCACGGCCGCCATTCTCTTCCACCTCCCCCCCCCCCCGCCGACCACGAGGTGGAGGCCGAGGCCGGGCCCGGGCCCGGGCCCAGGTTACTGGCAGCCGCGGGACCCGGCCCGCGGCCTCGAACATTTTTATAAATGAATGAGAGGGATTGATTTATTTATATGACATTCGATTTTCCACCTTTCAAATACAGCATCAAAGCAGAATGTAATCATAACTTTCTAGAATATTCCAATCATAATTATTCTAGGTTAGTGAGATCTGCCTCCTGAAAACTAAGAAAAACTAGAAGCTTATGGAGAAATCTTCCAGACCTCAAGAGTTAATTGAAGCAGAATCCCTGTCCCCTAGGGTCACTCCTATTGGAAGTGCAATTTGCAAAGTCCTTACAAAAGGACTGGGAATCTAACTCAACACAGCCTTGAATGATACATAAAGAAACTATTTTGTGTAAAATGTTACTACTAAAAGCATTTATCGTACTATTTAATAAGTGTCTTTGCATATGTTAGATGAGCAATTATACAGAAAGCAAAACTTGAGGGCTGAACTGTAATTCATTTAAATATGAAAAACAATGCCATATGGGAAAGCTCCCCCAGGATTCAAAATGGAGGAGTCCAAATACCATTCCCATCCTCATGGTAAGAATATACTACGTCAGCAGGTCAGGCAGTTTAATTTGATTGAAGATCCCATGCTTAATAGTGTTTGAAAGATCAGTTCTGTTTGGTCTCTCATAAGGATTTAATTTAAGAAAAATAAGGTGTTCCTTGTGGCCTTGGGCAAGCCAGTTAATCCTCCATTGCCGTTGGTACAAAAACAGACTGTGAGCCCTTTGGGGACAAAGGAAATATTTTATTTATTTTAGTGACGTTGAGTCAGTGCTGACTCTGGGTTTTCTTGGCAACGTATCACCGGAAATAGATTGCCAGACCTTTTCTTCTGAGGCAAAGGAAGGTAAAGTGACATATATATATATTCACACACATACAGTATCTGAATGTACACAGCTTTGACTCATAGAAAAGCAGTATATAAGCCTAGCTAAATCAAATATGCTCTGAACACTTCTAAGTTAAACAAATGCCACAAAATACAAACATTTCTGATTTTTATAAATTTGTAAAGAAAAAGTCATTCCTGCCATTGTTCCTGTCCATCGAGAATCTCCCCTCTTCTCTCTTTCTGTGGCTAACACTGTCATCCTTCCTGTTTTCTGGCTAGCTGGACATTTTTTTAAATGGTGGAGGCGGGGTTAGTGGGTATTCTACCTGGCTATCCAGGCATATGATTAAAACAGCGGAGAGGGAAAGGTGTGGTGCCCTGAAGCCCCTGGTTGGCTGCTGTCTGGGGAGGGTGATGAAGGAGGATTGATATTGGTACTAGTGCCCTGAATTGTCAGCACCAGCTCTCATTTACTAGTGTTGGGGCCAGGGGGGATCACAAAGGCACTGCTTGCTCTTGCCTTGGATCCCACAATCCCAAGCAGACAGTATGGGACTACCCATGTTACCTGCTGATGAAGTCTAGCCTTTTGCAGAATCTACAGAACTGGTGCTGGTCACTCCCCTTTAACAGGCTTTTTTATACTGCTTTTACATTGTTACTTAAACGTGGTAACTTCTGAGGCAGTAGAGGGTTAAGTGAATTGCCCAAGGCCACAAGGAGTACTAGTGGGAATTGAACGCTGGTTTCTTGGTTCCCAAGCCAATGCTCTAACCATTAGGCTATTCCTCCACTCTGTTGCAGATACTGTACTGGTTTTGCAGGTACCACTTGGCATTTTCACATATGCTGCATGGTAGCTGTAAAATCATGTACCACACTTTAGTAAGCATGTCCCTTAGTGTCGAAAGAATTTAGAATTCAGACTGGGTCCGTTTCTTCTATTCATAACTTTACAAATTGTCACTAAATTTTTGACAACAGAAGAGGGTCCTTCAATTACCCTTAACACATATTTTAAACAATTCACATTCTCTTGGACTTAATAGTGACCCCTGCTACGCCATCTCCTCCCCACCTTCCATAAAAAAATAAATACTAACACGGCTTGCTAGAGAAAAGCGAAACAGAACATGTGAATCTTTAATCAAAGCAGGGGATTGAATTTCCTACCCATAACAGATTTCTTAGAACCCCTTGGAGGTGTAGGGCAATTATTTTGCACTCCCAGGTTTAAATGCAAAAGATAATGCTGGCTCCCGGGAGGGAATGAAACAAGTCACTCACACAGTCCTAGAATGATTACAGGTTATCATGTGACTGAGAGGAGGAAGGGATAAGACAGAAAATTCTTTGCTCCTAAAGTGCATTCAGCATATTTTCACACAGAGGAGAGGAGGGAAGAATCCAGCGGAGCAAAGAGTTTTTGCAAGGTATGAGCAGGCTGTATACTTCAGGCTCTTAGTAGGGTATTGGTTTTTAAGAGTTTTGATTGTTTCATTGGAGGAGCATTTTATCAGATGTATTCCTTGGAAATATGCTGAGAAAAAAATTCAGGCATCTAATATACTAGTATAATACATTTGTCTCGTTCAAATTAATTTTCCAATGGGGCAGCCTCACCTGAATTAATATCCTTAATTTAAGGATCCATAATGGTTTTGCTGAAACTAAATTTTAGTACTTTGCTAAGATTCAAAGCCAGAAATGCAAAATATTACTCCACTATAGACTGAACGTTTTTTCCTGTGAAAGGTGTCTTAGCACACCATAACATTTCTGTACTTGTGTAGCACTTTTATGCAAAAACTCTTTGCAGCCACGATATGTAAGAATTACCCCGGAGGCAATTTCCACCTATTTCTGAAGTATAAACACATCTCTTAAAATATATAAGAAATAATCAAGCCAAAATTCCAATGAAACAAATAGTGCTAAAGAAAACAAAAGCCACTTTGAATAATTCTTGAAGTGTATCAATAATAAAATGATGGCAACAGATGCAATTGCATCAGTCCCTTTTGTGTCTGAGGTGGGAAACAAAATGTACTAGGGATCTGGAAAAGCAGAAATTGTCAATGACATTTTCAATCCATTATTTAGGGTTGAAAAGACTTTTGAGGAACATAACCCAGCAATGCTATTAAACCTATTTATAATACACAGTAAGCCTTATACAGAAAGCACTTTTGCCATTGTGCACCTATAGAATAAAATCTTTGTTGATTAAGTTCCACTTAGCTTTGCAGAAAAAGGAAGAGTTTGTCCATATTCTAACTAATGAGGCACCTAGATCTCAAAAACATTCACCCACTAATAAGAACATAAGAAATGCCGTACGTACTTGGTCAGACCAAGTGACCATCAAGTCTAGTATCCTGTTTCCAACAGTGGCCAATCCAGGTCACAAAAAAAGTACACACATTCCATGCTGTTTATCCCAAGGGTAAGCAATGGATTTCCCTGGTCCTCTTTAATAATGGTTTATGGACTTTCCCTCCAGGAACTTGTCCAAACCTCTTTTAAACTCAGCTGCACTAACAGATTTTATTACATTCTCCAATAATGAATTCCACGTTGAGTGAAAAAATATTTTCTCCGATTAGTCATAGGCAGCGGAAAAGGGTGGGCCACAGCAGCCATGGCTCCACCAATATTTTGCCCAACACAGCATCAGCATCTAGAGAGTTTGGAAGCAAGGCTGGAGATTGGTTTGTTTGGCCCCTCCAACTAAAAAGATGTTCCGCTGCCCGTTAGTCTTAAATGTGCTACATTGTAACTTCATTGTATGTGTCCCCTAGTCTTTCTACTTTTTGAAGAAGTAAACAACCGATCTATGTTTACGCATTCCACTCCACTCATTATTTTATAAACCTTTATTATATCTCCCCTCAGCCATCTTTTTTCCAAGCCTTTCTACGTAGGGGTATTCTTCCATCCCCCCTTTAGCATTTTGGTGGTTCTTCTCTGTACCTCTTAATTCCACTATATCCTTTTAAAGATATGATGACAAGAATTGCACACAATATTCAAGGTGCGGTCGCACCAAGAGACTACACTACTGATAATTCATATAGCATTACAAAGCATGTGCAGCACTGTACTGACACATATAAAAAATGGTTTTTGCTCATCAGAAGCTAGTAAACACAGACAACACAACAGCTGGGGACTAGTATAGTCTAGTACTAGTATAGGGAGGAGTGGCCTAGTGGTTGGGGCAAGTTACCTCAGGCAGGAAAGTCAGGGGTTCAAATCCCACTAGAGGACAGCAACCAGAAGACATATTTATTTAACATAAGAAATGTTAAATAAATATGTCTAGGGAGATGGTAAGGAAACACACAGTTGGTGAGCAGGAGACTATGTGGATTAGGATCCACAAGCAGCCTCAAAGAGTGATACAGAGACATTATAATATCCTTGGTTTTATTCTCCTTTCCTTATGAGTCCTAGCATTCTATTTGCTTTCTTGACTGCTGCACCAGGTGGAGGGTTTCAATGTATTATCCACAATGATGCCTCAATCCTTTTCCTGGGAGGTGGTTCCTAATGTGGAACCTGCATAGAGTAACCGTAGTTTGGGTTCTTCTTCAATAAGTGCATACATTTGCAGTTGTCCACATTAAATTTCATCTGCCAGCTGGATTCCCAATCTCCTAATTTCTCAAGGTTCTCTTGCAATTTTTCACAATCCTCTTGTGTTTTAGCAACTTCGAATAATTTTGTGTCATCTGCAAATTTGATCACCTCACTTGTTATTCCCATTGCCAGGTAATTTATGAATATGTTAAAAAGCAGCAGTCCAGGGCCAGCCCAAGGACTTTTGATGCCCTAGGCAGCCGCCATACCTTGCCACTTCCCCCCCCCCCCCAATCTCACTTGGGAGCGGGGGGGGGGGCAAGGCAATCCCTCCGTGCTGCTTTTTTTTTTTTTAAAGAACAAAAAGCAACTTTCTAGCACCACATCAGTCTTTAAAGTGGCCATGCATGCCCTCACTACCTGCTGCTCCTGCCCCCCTTCTGATGCAACTTCCTGCCCTCTCTGATGGGAAGTTGCATCAGAAAGGAGGCGGGATCAGCAGGCCGTGAGGGCATGTAAACGATTGGTCACGAAAGCCACTGATTTTAAGGGGTGTGGAGGGACCTGCTGCCCTAGTCAGCTGCCTAATGGACAGGACGGACCTGCAGCAGATCCCTGGGGTACTCCATTATTCACCTTTCTCCACTGAGAAAGTTGGTCACGTAGCCCTACTCTCTGTTTTCTATCTTTTAACCAGTTCCTAAACCACAATATTACATTGCCTCCCATTAGTTTTTTTTTTAATTCTCATGAGGAACCCAGTCAAAGGCTGTTTGAAAATTCAGATACACTATATCAACCGTCACACCTTTATCTACCAGGGAAATCCACTGCTTACCCATGGGACAAGCAGCATGGAATCTGTTTACCTTTTGGGAGCCTGACAGGTACTTGTGACCTGGATTGGTCCGCTAAACGATTTGGGTGGGTTATAAATTAGAAGGAAAAATCCAGGTACTTAGAATGTAAGCTAATGGCACCATCAGTAGTCCAAAGGAAGCCAGCTCTGATTGAGCTAGAAGCCCAAGAAAGCAGGAGGAAGCAGACGCTTCCCACCCAGCCCCAAAACAAAAGCAAAAGGTAATGGTTGCCCACCTAGAGGGGAGGCTACTAACTAGCAAGAATCAGCAACACATCTGCCAAACCATCTTCCTACTATTGCTTATCATTTCTATAGCTCCATTAGTCATTCTCGGTTCTGTAAACATACACATACGAGACAGACCCTGCTTGACAGAGCTGATAATGCTAGCGGCAGATTTAACATGGTAGATATTAAAAGAGTTTATCTAAACTTATCAAAGTGTCAGATACAGTGTAGGGTGCCCATCATCTCTCTTTCTCAATCCCAACAGAGGGTTTCTAACCTCTCTCTCCTTTCCTACCCCCCCCCCCCCTCCAAAGGTCTCTTCCTTCCTCCCCTCTCCACACACACCGACAAAAGTGTCCACATATATCTCTCCCTCTTTCCTTCCCCCTTCTATCACTGTAGCTACCAATGCAGCCATTCTACCTCCTCCAGAGCTGGAGCTGGAGGCACAGCCAAGCCTGTACTCTATGGTGTTCATTCTGGGCCACGAATAGCAGAGTTGGACGTCCAACCTGTGCACAAAGCCTGGACCCGATTACACAGCATTCACTCCCCGCACATTCGCAGAGGAGGGGCGGGGAGCGCTGGATGTGGGCAGGAGGGGGCAGTCCTGGGGCAGATCGTGGGTGGGGTGGGGGTGTGCTAAGATGGTAGGACATATAGAGGCAATTCAGGTCATGCCTATGCATATCCCCCGCCAGCACATTAGACACCCAGTCTATTCCTCCCTGAAGGTGGAATCAGTGTCGGGCGATGTGTTGTGTATGCTCTTCAGTCCCCTCTGCACCAGTGGGATGCCACGGGAGGACCCCCACTGCTCGATCCTGGCCCTGAGGGCCCCCGCCGCATTGGGGCCGCATGGTTTATGGCAATTGGTTGTTCTGGCTGGACATGCCGGTGCCATGGCGATGAGATGCCACCGCACCGTCACACCAGCTGGAGCATTGGGCGGGCTGGACAGGCACATCAGCAGACATCTCCCTCCTTTGAATTGTGTGCACGCCAAGCCATCTAAGTGCCCTGATTCTGCAAGTGCAGGAATGTATGGCTCCCGTGGTTGTGGAATCAGATACAAATTGGCCCCGTCCATCTTTTGGGCATCTGGACGGCCCGTACGTGCACATATCAGAATCAGCCTCCACACAAATAAATCACAGTGGCAGACCTTTGAGCTCCTGCATTTGTGTGCTCAAGGTCTGTGCATCATGTCCCCTCCCACGGGAACATCAAAGGAGGCAGGGTGCACAGGTCTTGACTGTGCACACATGCAGGTGCTCAAGGTCTGCTGCAGTTGCTTGGTTTTCCTCTGAGTTCGCAGATAGTGTTGGGGCTGTGCTGATGCCTCCCAAAATGTGCTGTCCTAGGCAGATGCCTAGTCTGCCTAATGGTAGGGCCAGCCCTGTTTGCAAGGCTGCTCGAGCTGAGGTATCAACAGACAATATGTCTCCTATTTCACGATCCTGAACGATCATTTTGCAAGATGCAAGATGTGCATTGGTCAGTGTGTACTGGAGAGACTAAGAGAAAGTTCTCTGGTTTTCAGGACAACACAAACCCTCCTATTCTTAGGGACAGAGCAGTTCTCTAGAATCGTGTACCGATGGCTGAAATGAAATCATAAATGCATCTTTCTGCAGTAGCTTCTCTATATTAAATAAAAGATTACAATTTACCAAGCTGTGTAATTAATTTTATATTTTTGTCCCAAGTCCATCTTATTAAGAAAAGATACTAACACTGAGCCTAAAATAAGACCAGATAATTCCTTTAACACGGTATGCAGAAGTGAATCAAATGACTTATCACTTCACAAATCTGTTTTTCAGTGTTTCTGCAAGTCACATTCCTGGAGTTTGTCTCCAGGAGAAATGGTTTAAGTATATGTCAGAGCAGATCTCATGGCCACAGCCAAGCCTCCAATGCAAACTGCTTAGTCTTCTGGGGCAGTTCAGTGGTAGATTTTGTGGCACAGCTTAGAAAATTCTATAACCACAAATGCAATAGATCTGATATAGGGGTTGAAATTGGTGACTACAATAAAATAAAAAGAGTCATAGGATAGGGAAGGGGACCACTGGGGAGGGGGTAGGATAGGGGAGATTCTGGACTATGGTGAGTAACCAAAGGGAGAGGAGATGCTGTACACAAAGGACGGTAGGGAAGGGGATATGCTGGGCCATGGGGGGGGGGGGAGTGGGGCGTAAGGCTGAAGTTTTGCCTAGGGCATCAGATATCCTTGGGTCAGCCTTGGCCTTGTCCTTTTTTCCACCTTCCCTCCTGTTGACAGGGGTAAAAGAAAGTGTATATTTAAATTTAAAAAAAAAAAACCCTTCTCTACCCTCCAAAAAAGACACAAAGCAATTTTTTTTTTTTTACCATACACATCCCCAGAACTGATATGGAAGAGAAGAAGGAAAATTGAATAAGGAAGGAGAGTCATAAAAAGTAAAAGAAAATATAAAGAAAAAGAGGGAAAGGACTTAGAAGCCAGAAATAGAAGCAGAAGAGGGAAAACAGAAAATTATGAGGAAAAAGGTAAACCTTGTTTTCAATTTAAATATCTGATTATGTGACTTTGGAAAGCTTTTAATTATTTTGTATGTTTTTTTTTAATTCCATCTGTAATTCCTGACATCAATAGTATTCTACTTTTGACAGCTGTGTCTGTCATTTTGGGTTGGGCGGTGTTGTGTGTCTGACAGAAACATAGAAACATGTCAACAGAAAAAGATCATATAGCCTATCTAGTCTGCTCCTCCAAAACAAATACTATATTCCCTTTTTACCTTTAGAGATCTTCAGTGTTTGTCCCAGGCTTTCTTGAATTCAGATACTGTCCTCATCTCTACTACCTCTACTGGGAGACTATTCCACGAATCTACCACTCTTTCAATAAAGAAATAATTCCACATATTACTCCTGAGCCTATTCCCTTTTACAGTCATCCTATGCCCCCCTCATTGCAGAGCTTATTTTCAGACGAAAGAAGCTCTCATGCATTTATGCCATGAAGGTATTTAAATGTCTCTATCATATCTCCTCTATCCCACTTTTCCTCTAACGTATACATATTAAGATCTTTAAGTTTGTCCCCATATGGTTTATAATGAAGACCACTAACCATTTTAGTAATCACCCTCTGCACTGACACCATTCTGTTTATATCCTTTTGAAGATGTGGTCCCCAGATAAGGTCGCAATGGAGACTTATACAGAGGCATTATCACAACCGTTTTTCTGTTGGCCATTCCTCTCCCAGTGCACCCAAACATCTTTCTGGTTTTTGCTGTTGCCTTTTGTACCTGTTTAGCCACTTTAAAATCATCCGAAACAATCACGTCCAGGTTCTGCTCCTCTTTTGTGGACAAAAGCACTTCGCCCCTTACACTGTACCGTTCCCTTGGATTTTTGCAGCCCAAATGCATGACCCTGCATTTTTTAGCATTAAATCTCAGCTGCCAAATTCTCAACCATTCTTCAAGCTTAGCTAGATCTCTCCTTATATTATCTACTCCTTCCTGGGAGTCTACTCTATTGCAGATTTTGATATCATCCGTAAAGAGGCACACCTTACCCGACTGCCCTTCCACAATATTACTAATAAAGATGCTAAAAAGAACAGACCAAAAACAGATCTCTGCAGCACACCACTGGTAACCTCCTTCTTCTCAGAGTGAGCTCCATTTACCTGTACCCTTTGTTGCCTCCCACTCAACCAATTTCTAACCCAGCCAGTCACTTTAGTGTCCATCCCTAGGGTGCTCAGTTTATTAATAAGTCACCTGTGCAGAACGGTATCAAAGGCTTTAGTGAAATCTAAGTGCACCACATCTAGGGCTCTCCCTCAGTCTTACTCTTTGGTCACCCAGTCAAAGAAAATCAATCAGATTTGTCTGACAAGACTTGCCTCTGGATCCTGCAATCCATTGGATTCCAGAAACCTCACTATCCCCTGTTTTAGTAACTTGTCCATGAGTTTACTCACCACAGAGGTCAGACTAACCGGCCTCAACCTCATCCTTACTTCCGCTTTTGTGTTGACAAGTGGTTCATGTACCACATTTTTCTGTCCTGGAACCAAAGGCTTATGGAGCAGTCAGTTCTTTTTATTGTAATGAGACTCTCTAGCACAGGAGTCCCATTCGCAAATGAAACAACAGTACGTGGTATTCCCGAGCAGCAATCCTAGTAGCAGTGCCACTACCTTTAGATTACCATAGATGTTTCAGTTGTAGTTGTTGTACTGTAAGGGCCCAATATTTGAAAGGCATTTACACGGTTTACAGCCCAGTACGGTTAGTGCAATTGAATATTGCCAACTATGTCCCCTATGTGCGCCGATGCTCTCCGGGTAGCTTTGGGACATGTTGGTGGCGTTCTGGGGTGGAGCGGAGGCGGGGAGTCCTGATAACCAGGTGGCGACAATATTGGACTGCTACCCAGTTAGCTCTCCATGGCTAAAACTAGGCGAGCTTTTGGCTTGCCTAGTTTTAGCCGCAGCTGTTAACCGGGCAGCAGTCCAATATCCCTGCTACCCAGTTACTCTCTGCGGCTGACTCCACACAGCACCTAACCTGGATAGTCAATGCTTTCGCTGCAGCATTGAATATCTGGATTTAGAGGCTAACAGGCAGGGCTATGTGCCGATGAGGCGCATAGCCCGCCCACTAGAATATCGGGCCTTATGTGTTTCAACCACAGTTCCATGTTTTCATAGGTTTGCATCACGTGCGCTGCATAGGCAATAGGTATTGAAGGGTGGACATTGCCATTGTGTAACAAGACAGCTTTCAGGCTTAACAGTCTTTAAAAAGACAACCCAAAGCCATTAACAACCCATCAATGTCCGTGCAGAAACAGAGATTGTCAATCTGCACAAAGATATTTTTCATATATTCTTGGCAGGTATGAAAGACAGAAATTTTCATATCTAGCAACAGCAAACCCCTTCCTTGAAATCTTGAACTAAGTAGTTCAGCTTTTGTTTTTGACAAACAAGTCCCTCACCAGGTCATTCAATTCTGACTGCGTTATCAGATGAGGCACACCAGATATAAATGGTTCAAAATCTGGATCCATGTCATTTTTTACGTGTGGCCCATGTATTGTGGCATCTTCGTCTGTCTCATCTAGGCTCCATGTCTCTAGTGACTTCGGTACTAGCATATTGTCATCATGCGGCACTGATCTCATGGCTGAAGTCAGACTGAGATATTCAATAGATTTCTTATTTTTAGCAGAGAAGTCAGATACATTGGTCAGACAGAAGTAACAGTCCATCACGTGAGCCTTCTGTTCTCGCCATATCATCGGAACTGTAAGTGGCATTGACTTCCGAGTACCTCTGACTAAGCATGCCCATCAATTCCTGAGCAGTAGCATTCCCATTGCATGTTGTGAGCCTGCACTGACTGCATACCTAGGCATGTGTGGATTAAAGAAAACAGCTTACTTTCTAGGCAACAGATGAGTAGACTTAAAATATGCAAGGAAATCACAAAAATAGGCGATTGCAAACAAATGGTGTGTAATAGGAAAATTTCAAGGTGATTTTCATGATCAGCAACCCAAAATCCATAAAATACACCCAAAATTGTTCAAGAAGCAAAATCTTTGTGCAAATTCTAACATCCCATTGAAATGTTAACTATATTAAATAGTTGACTTTCTATTTTTTTCCAGGAAGGGAGCAAAAAATGAGCAAATCCTCTTTAAGTAATTATCCCTTCTTACACATTTTTTATTTATTTTTACAGATGAATCCTCTGTTTTCTCTGATGCTTATGCTCCTAGGACTTACTTTTCCACTCCATGTTTTGACTTTTGGAAATGGAAAAGTTGAACCAGCCTGTATCACCATGGAGCCACAACATGGCACTACTGCTCAAAGCTCGTCCTCTCCTTATAACATCACAGTAAGCCAGACGACATACAAAGGAGGAGACAAAATCACAGGTAAAAACAAAGCTAATAATCTATCACACTGAAATCTCATTAGAAAAATAGAAGAGGTGGTATTTGTTGTTTGTTTGTTTAACGCCTTGATCTTTATTCCTTTACTGACAACTTTCTTGCTACTCCCAAGTAATTACCATTGAGAACACATAGGGACTGATATCCTATCACATTTATCCAGTTAGCAGCATCAATCAACCTGATTAGTGTCAGACAGCATGATATTCAGTGACATAGTGCAGACAGTAGAGTGGAGGAGTAACCAAATGGTTAAAGCTTGGGCAAATCACTTTACTCTCCATTTCCTCAGAAAAAAAGGTCTGGCAATCTACCTCCAGTGATACATTGCCAAGAAAACCCAGAGGCAGCTGGGTTGCCAGGAGTCAGCACTGGTTTGATGGCACTAAAAAAAAAAAAGAAGTGCAAACAATATCACTGACTATCTTCTCCGACTGCCTTGTCACTGTCAGGGTAGCACCTGGGTAGTCTCCGTTTGCTATACAGACAGCGGCTGAGTATCTTAAATGTCTGGACAATGTTGCTGATCGGCGCTGAATCCAGATATTCAGCGCTGGCCACTAATCAGATACTGCTGCTGAATATCCATTTTTTTATTTAAGCATGGCAGCCAGCATTTTAAAAAATGATGACCCCTGATAATTTTTATTGCCTACGTGCTTTCAGAGTAATTCATTCGACGTAGCTTTGCCCTCACAGCAATTACAAGTATGCACGTGCACCTGTAGCCACAGTGAAAAGAGGCGATCCCGGGGGGGGGGGGGAGTTAGGTTGTGGGAGGAAACAGCATTTGTACAGGGTCAATCAGCTGCCCACAGAAACAGGCGCTGCAAATATATGCACATGCTGTATGTGAATGTACCTTATAAGCAGTGTGTGTCTACCAAAGGGGGTGTTTTACTAAGCTGCGGTAAGCAGTTACAGTGGGTTTAAACCCCCGCGGTAACCGCTACCATGGGTTGATTGCAGACAGTGGGTTTCATAAACAGCATGTCTGTACTTTCCAAAGGAGGGCAGGATCAGAGCCCAAAGAGGGGCATGTTTGCCGATGACAGGTAGTGCACTCCACAATGGTGCGCGACGGTCGATAGCATGGCTACAATTACCAAAACCCAAAGAGGTGGTGGTAAGTGCAGCCCCAGCACTGGCAGCGCAGTAGCATGCCTGCAGGCAGTGTCTGACTGCCAATCAACCCCCTCCCCTAATGATCTTCCCTCACGATCAACCCTCCTCCACTGCATCCGCCCCAATATCCCCCCCCCCCACACATACAATTGGAACCCCTTCTTAGCACCACCATGGCCAGAAAGCAATCCAACCATGGAGGCCCTGCAAAGGGGCCCGACCATTGCCCAGAAGAAAGCCCTCTCTCCCAAAGCACACCCACACCTTCTGCCCCCCCCCCCCTCAACTCGGCATTTACCTGATGGTCTAGTGATCAGGGCAGGAGTGGTTCCCCTCTGCTTCTGTCCCAGCACCAGCAACTTTTAAAATGGTGCCAGAGTCAGCTCATGTTAGTCTCATGACCCTTAGTGGTGGTACAGCAAGTTTAACTCACGGTGAACCTGGCACCATTTTGAAGGCTGCCAGAGCTGGGGCAGGAGCAGAGGACAACCACTCCTGCCCTGCTCACCAATAGAGTACCAGGGATGAGCCAGTTGGGCACCAGGTAAGTCCCCAGTGGTGGGGAGGGAAGGATACAGGTGTGGTTTTTTTTGGAGAGGGGGCTTACTTCCAGGCAGTTGTTGGGCCCCATTGCAGGGCCTCCATGGCTGGATTGCTTTCCGGCCATGGTGGTTCTGAAAAGAGGTCCTGATCGGGGAGGATGTTTGGGGAACACATCAAGGGAGGTGTCGGGGGGCAGATGCAGTGGGGGGGGGCTGATCGACCTGGGGGTCTTCGTCCCTTGCCTTGGCAAGGACTGCAGGTGATCCTGCGCTTCCTGCCAGGGACCATGCATGAACCATCTTGTGCTCCCTGCCAGGGCAAGGTTTGTGGGCACCTGCACTATTTGACAGTCCTGTGCACTAAATGTGGGGCACACCCCCTGCATTTACCATGCACCCTTTGCACACATCTTGCGTTTTTTCTTGAAAACACCCACAGTAGTTGCAAAGTCCTTTAGTAAAAGGAGCCCAAAGTGCAGATATACCTTGCAACTTGATAAATTATTCAAGAATTGCCTATATGGAGCTTATATGACTGTCCCTAAGTGCCCATAAAATCTAAGAGTGCAAAGTAAAAGGTCTCTTCACAATTTTCACCCATGTGGTTTACAATACTCATAAATTAAATATTTAAACTCAGGGAAAAGGATCAGATTAGGAAGTACTACAATAGGGGGCCTAGGTTACAAGGAGATAAATAGAAAAGCAATAAATGTGTACTATTAGCTAACTTTTTCATACAAAGATTTATTGATATACAGAATTCATTTGACAGAAATGACCGTGGAAAAGGAAGAGGAGTTGTACTTCAGCACAAATTCTAATCGGAGAGAATAGCACACTCTCACTCAGTTCAGTAATTTAGTATTGAGGAAGTGGAAATACTATTGGATAAGTCTGAAGAAGGAAATAATATTCAGGACTCACGTTGGTTTAGCATCTTAGTGAAGCTTTGGATTACATTGCAAACTTTCTGACAATGGTAGCGACTGCTTTTTTTGTCACAAGGTCTTGTTTCTAGCTTCTCAGAAGCAACAAACATTTGACCCATACTCAAAAAATCATCCGTAGATGCAGCTTAATGTTTCAACTACTGACTTGTCTCAAATATCCCTTTTCTATCTAAGTTTATTGAAAGTGGTGTTCCTAACCTATTAAGACTTCCTGGAGACAAGAAACTTACTTGATCCATATCGACTGGGGTTTTATTCCACTTTTAGTACAGAGACCTGTTTACTTGGCCCAACGCTTATATGAGGTTGTTAATGCATAAAGGATAAATGGATGCCCTGATGGTACCCTTAAAAGCCGCTTTTGATACAGTTGAAAATGTGCTTTTACTGGAAAGATTAGGATAACTTGGTGTCAGAGACATGGTAGCATTATTTCTCTCAGACAAACCCTAGAGAAAAGACTGTACATTCACCTTCATCCACATTCAGGCCTCATTGATCGGGGATACCCCCGAGGGATACCCCATTTCCAATATTATTTCATATCTAATGCCAGCCCATGGGTGACAGTATCAGCCATCTTGAACTCATATGTTACATCTATGTTGATTATATTCAGGTTCTTCTGCTACCGGAAGTTTCGCTTAACCAAACTTTAATTGGTTTACAATAATGTATAATTGTAATTAACAAATGGATGAGTCTCAATCAAGGTAGCTGCAACCTTTCCTTAGGGTGCTATTTAAAAACCATGGCAGTTATGCAACCTTAATTACTTCGATTTAATAGATGCAAGGTCCTCGTGAAAAATAAGACATCATTTGCAAATGGTGCAAAATACAGCTTTCCATAGAACTTGGGGTCAAGTTTAAAATCTTGATCCTGGCTTTCAGAACCCTCAAATGTTTATCAAGTTGCAAAGTGCAGTTGGTATGTTCCTACCCACAAGCTCTGAGGACTAACATCCCCTCAGTTAAAGATTTAAAACTCAGTATAATGAGATCAAGAACTTTTTCTGAGATGGTTACCAGTTAGTGGCTTCTGTTTCCTCTTGATCTGCAAGAGGAGGATGAATAACTCACATTTCCACTGCAGACTAGAAAATTTGACTATTCAAGCAGCTTATTTAACATTATGAATAAAACTGCTGCAGAGTTGGGTGATGCTCAGTCCTATGTTCTGCACAGCTAAGAGTTAACAAAGTTTCTTGGAATTTAATGTTATTTAGATCATGAATTTTCCCAGTATCATTGTTTCTCTGAGAGCCAACAGATGGGATTGGGGGGAAAGTAAGAGAACCGGGGATGAAAAGTTACCCACAGCACAGATAAGGTGGAGGGTATGATACAGATAGCTTGACTAGAATGGTGCCATTTAGATTTTATCATTTGTACATTATATAAATATGCTTAATTCATGTTCATTATAGGGTCTTAACTGATCTCTTGTTTGTAGATGTGTCTTATTTTGTTATTTTATTTTGATTGTATTTTTATTAACTATAGTTTACATGTTCTCTATAAATTTTACTTCAGTATTTGTAATATGCTTTAAATGAGCCATTATTGGTCTGGAAGGTGTGAAAAAAACAACAAATTAAATACACGTTATGTGTAGAGTAGAACAGAAGGCTCTAGTTTGCAACTTTCTGCTTTGTCCATTACTTTTTATAGAATCAATACACAGTTGATCACCATTGTAGAACCCTATTCACAGAGATTCTAGGTTTGTGTATAAAAGAGACTATTTTAGATTAGAAAGGGACCAGTGACCAGGATTTTTTCCAAAAGACAGTTTTGTAGTTTGTTCTACATTTCTAAGGTATTTCGGTGCTATCTACTCACATGGGAAATGCAGAATGTGGTCTAAACAGCATTTCACCCAAGGTAAAGGCTGGGTTAAAAAGAATACTGATTAAAAAGTGCAAATAGGAGAAAAGATGACCTGAATATCTGGAATACAGCAGATGCTTGAGAAACAAGCAACTTGTGATATTCCAGAAGATAAGGCCAGTACATTGTATGTTGCAATAGAACAAGGGAGTGATGGGTGTAGGTGAAGTAAATCAACACTAGATGACAGGGAAGAGAAGAGAGTTGCTAAAGAGTCTGGGAAGATCAAGGAACTCCCTAATAGTATGCAGAAATGCAGTGACAGTACAAGAATTAATATAGCATGGGAGGCATCCATATTCTGAAGTCGAGAGTTTTATGAGATAATGGATAGGTAAAACACAATGGTCAACAAACAAGTTGTAGGTGATAGTCCAATAACAAGGTCTCATCTACAACTTTTGCTCTTTATTCCTATATATCCAAGAAGACTTCCTACATTACTTTATTCATGAGTGAAAGAAGAAGGTTAGTACATTATAGAGTGCATGCACAGAAAGGTGATTTGGTTGAAGTTTTCACTGGATTTTGTCAAGAACGAATCCAGTTCAGAAAGCATCTCTAGCCAACAATCAGGAAGTTGCATTTCATTATAAACTTTAATAGTTGATAGAAGTCACTTGAGATTTAGGAAAAATGTTTATTTTTGGCTCACTTTAAAACACAGTCGTTTCACTGTGTCCCTGCAAAGGTGCCTGATTTCACCCTCCTTGTCAAAGGGCAAAATTCCCTTTCTGTAAAGATAGCAGGATAAACCAGATACACGCACCCTCCTTCACCCAGAGAGTTGCCTTTCTAGTTCTGTCATAGACCAAGGGGCTGCAGGAGTAGTCACTGAATGGAAGCCCCTATGCATGCTCAGAGACCTCTTCCTCCTCTCTGCCAGCCTGAGTTTTGGGAAGGCTTAGCCTCCCCAAGCCTCTGATATCAGATGCCTGTGCATAGTCTGGACCTCTTAAAATATTGATAAAATCTGAATAGCATCAGTTGTAAAAAATGATATACAATATGTGAGATAAATGTCAAAAACTGAAAGTATTCATCATGACCTGAACAAAACCTGAATCACCATAAATTCTCTGTTTCTGTTTGACGGGTCTGCGTACAGATATATGAGATGAGACACGCAAAGCTCAAAGTCCTGAATTTCAAATATCTTTAATTTGGCAAAATGGGGAAATACTTTAAAGAGGAGCCAGCAAGATGGGGGGAGGGGAGACAAGTAAAGTGGAAGAAGAGAGGGCTAAAATAAAAAAGGGCATAACGGCAACAAATATTTATGTAAGGAAAGTAAATATATATGAAAGCAAAAGGAAACCCATAGGATTCTCCAAGGCAGTGGCTGAAAAAATAAAAGCAAAAAGATACGCATTCAAGAAGTACGAAGGATCTCAAATAGAAGGAGGAGGGTCAAGTAAAGCTGAAAGAAATAAGGAAAAAAATCAAAGCAGCAAAAATGTGAGTGGAAAAAAGATTACTAAAGAGGTGAGAAGACATTTCAGTTATGCCAGCTGAGATTTTTATGTCTGGCTCATTTCAAAGCAGAGCTGTTCCATTGTGTCCTTGCTAGGATGGCTTATCTGTAATGGGGGTTCTTCTCAGACAGCTGGATAAACTAAATAAAACATCACACCCTCCTTTACTCCAAGAAGTTGCCTTTCAAGCTCTACCGAAACGGAGGGTGCAGCAGGAATAGCTACTGCACAGGAGCCCTCAGTCATACTCTGGTATGTTAGAGAAATGAGGAAAGCCAGAGGTGGAACTTTTAAATCTGAAAAATGCTGAAGAGTAATATATGGGAAGTGTCAATGAAAAAGGAGAAATGCTAAACAAATACTTCTGTTCAGTGTTCATGTAAGACCTTGGAGAAAGCCGTAGATGACTGGCAAAGATACATTTGGGAGTGGAGTAGATACAATGCCATTCAAAGAGGCAAAGAAATTAGCAAAGCTGAAAGTGGACAAAATCCTGGGGCCAGATGAGATATATCCCAGGATACTAAGAGAGGTCAGTGAGATCCTCGGTCCACTGAAAGATGTCGTCAATCGATCTTTGGAGATGGGAGTTGTTCCCATGGGATTGGATAAGGGTGGATATGGTCCTTCTTCATAATAGTAGTAACAGAGAGGAAGTTGGAAACTAAGGTACAGTTAGCCTAACCTCAGTGGTGGGAAAATGAATGGAGACTCTACTGTCCAACTGGTTTTGTGATCTACCAGAAAGAGATCATCTCAAACAATTATGATTTTTTCCACTTTTGTGGCTGAAGAATTAGATAGGGGGATGTGCTAAATGTGGTTTACTTAGATTTCTGTATAGATTTTGATACTGTCCAACACTGGAGGAAAAGGTCTGGGATCAAAGAATTACCTTTTGGATTTTGAAACCCTGTTTAACTCCCATGTGTGTTTTAATCAGCCCTCTATTTGTTCTGTTTGTCCATTTTGAATAGATTGTAAACTCAATGAAGCAGAGACTCTCTCTCTCTCTCTCTCTATTTATATATATATATATATATATATATACATATACATACACACACACACAGGGTGGCCCAAAATAAGTGAGAACATCTCGTAAATTAAAAGCTTAAATAGTTTACTTATTTACCTTTTTTAGCTATATAACATCTTTATTTTGACAATTTCCAGTCGCCATCATTTTTTGTAAATTTGTCAATCGTTTACATCTGTCTTTTTGAATTTTTAAATAACTTATATGCTACGAGATGTTCTCATGTTTTTGGGGCCACCCTGTATACACACACACATATATGTACAGCTCTGTGTATGTCTTGTAGTGCTATACAAATGATAATTAGTACTAGTAGTAGTAGTAATAGTAGAGGATCATGCATAAACTGAGCAACTTGGGGATGGGTCCCAAGGTGTGGCGGTGAACTGCATTAGAAATTGGCTGACTGATACACAGAAAGTGGTAAATGGAATTCACTCTGAGGAGGAAAAGGCTAGTAGTGGAGTGCCTCAGGGATCAGTCCTAGGGCTGTTTGTGTTCAATATCTTTGTAAGCAATATCGTAGACAGATTGGAAGAAAAGTTTGTCTTTCTGCAGATCACACACAGATCTGCGACACAGTGAGCAACCCTCATGGAGTAGGTAAAATGAGAACTGGATGAAAATAATAGAAGGAGTGGTTAAATGTTAGACAATCCAGTTTCAGTGCAAAAAAAGATCTGAAATTCACAAGAGTTATGTGCAATAGAGAAAGACAGGATGTTCTCAAGGCAGCAAAACAATGTGATAAGGCAATGCCTAGAGCCAGAATGATGCAGAGGTGCACAGAGAGAGAGACAAAACCCGCTGAAAAACAGAAGTGATAATGCCGCTGTACTAGTCATTGATGAGGCCTCACTCAAAATACCTTTAAGTTCCTCAGCCACATATCAGAGAGGATATAAAGAGATCTGAGGTGGTCCAGAGAAAAGCAACCAAAATAATGTGAAGCCTGCACCAAAAGACAT
The DNA here is from genome assembly GCA_033557465.1 of Ichthyophis bannanicus. Taxonomy (NCBI): domain Eukaryota; kingdom Metazoa; phylum Chordata; class Amphibia; order Gymnophiona; family Ichthyophiidae; genus Ichthyophis; species Ichthyophis bannanicus. The sequence continues at coordinate 109,827,590 of CM066040.1, forward strand.
GTGAAATAAATATGTAAACAATTAGAGTATTTATTTAGCAAATTTTCTATACTGTGTTATCTGCCAGTAAAAGGAACTGAATCAAAAGAGTCTCTGAAGGAACGCCTAAATATTTCTACTTTTCAAATATAATTTTAAGAAGAATTAAAGACTATCGGTACCGGAAACACATAATGGACTAGTTTATACCACTTCTAAATCTCTACCATTAATAGCATCATCAGTCAAGATTACTAGCTAAATACTAGATAAAAATTGAGACATTTCAACCATTAAAAATATATCCTAATCATCTTGCAAGTCTAATTCAACAAAAAAAAATCATAATGTCAAAGCTCATCATAAAACAAAATACATTGTTAAGTACAGAAGAGCGGCTGCACAATTTTCAATCCAAAATTTGTCAAAGTTACAATTCATGCTTTCCAAATCTCATTTCATAATCCAGTATGGTACCATACTTTGCATTTAGCGGCATGTTTACTAAGCCCCGCACAAATAATACATGTGTGGACCAAATTACCAGTGCGAGGAATCTGCAGTAACTGCAGTGGGTGAGTTTTTCTATCCCCTTGCAGTTTACAAGGGTCTAGCATGCTGACACCATGCTAGCTAACAGGTGGATGCAAGTAACCCCACCCCCTGAGGTGGCATTAGTTACATTTACACTACCAGCATCAAATGTAGTTAGGGTGGGCCACTAACCCCCACGCTAGCTGCATCACGCTGAGAATTCCTCTGTCGTGCCTATTCCACACCCCGACACGCACTACCAGGATAGCATGGCGTTTTTAGTGCAGGGGACCCAATCTACTTTTTAGCACAGTGCCAAGCCACATGCTAACTCTGAGCTACCTGGTAGCATGGTTTAGTAAACATGCCCTGTACATCATTGAGGTTGTGCTCATAAAGGACTCCATCTAAATGGCCTTTATGCTTCACTGCTCAAAATGACAGATTGGTGTCATGCATTTATACCAAGACCAGCGGGGGATCTGCCAGCTGCAGCAGCAGTGAGCCCCAGCAATGCTTAGCAATCCTTATTTTCCCTGATATCTCTGCAGCCATTGACTCAGTCATCCACACCCACCACATCTCACATCTCCATGCAATTGGCCTTAGAGATACAATATTACAATGGTTCCAATCCTACTTAACCAACCGATTCCAGCAAGTCAAAATTGAAACTGAAACCTCTTAACCCTTTCAAACTACTCCAACGCTTACCTTAAGGTTCCGCTTTATCTTACTTGCTGTTTAACAGTTTTATCCAACCCCTATGCAAAATCATCCAAAGTCACAAGATTGCCGACAACAATCTACACGCCATTCTCCACCAGCAACCCCAACTGTTTCATAATCAGCCGATGCCTGGAAGCTGACATCCAATGGCTCAACGACCAGAGTATACACATTAACCCCAATAAAACCAAAGTCCTTCATATAACTAAACATCCCACTTTCCCCCTCCACCCACAGTTAACTTGGCCAAATTAATGCTGCAAGTGAAGGAACAAGTAAAATACCTTGGCATTACATAAGAACTTAAGATATACCATACTGGGTCAAGGTCCATCAAGCCCAGTATCCTGTTTCCAAAAATGGGCAATCTAGATCATAAGTACCTAGCAGTTTCCCCAAAAACACAGGTTCCACAAATGCTTGTATTGGGGCAAGCAGTGATATCCTGGGTCCCTTTTAATAATGATTTATGGACCCTTCCTCCAGGAACTTGTCCAAACCTTTTTTTGAACCCAGCTACACTAACAGCTTTTACTACATCTTCCAGTAACAAATTCCAGAGTTTGATTACATGTTGATGAAAAAATATTTTCTCTCATTAGTCTTAAATAGGTTACACTGTAGCTTCATTGCATGTCCCCATAGTCTTTCTATATTTTGATGGTGTAAACAATCTACGTTTACTCATTCCACTCCATTCACTAATTTATAGACTTCTATCTTATCTCCCCTCAGCCGTCTCTTTTCCAGGTTAAAGAGCCCTAACCTTTTTAGCCTTTCATCATAGGTGTATCCTTCCATCCCCTTTACCATTTTGGTAGTTCTTCTCTGTACCTTTTCTAATGACGCTATATCCTTTTTAAGATAGCGACCAGAATTGCACACAATATTCAAGATGCGGTCTCACCATGGAACGATATAGAGGCATTAAAAGATCCTTTGTTTTATTTTCCATTCCTTTCCTTATGATTCCTAACATTTTATTTGTTTTTTTGGCCACCGCTGCACACTGGGCAGAGGGTTTCAACATGTTATCCATGATGATGCCTAAATAGTTTTCCTGGGTGATGGTTCCTAATGTGAAACCTTGCATCGTGTAACCATAGTTTGGGTTGCTCTTTCTTAGGTGCATAACTACACTTGTCCACATTAAATTTCATCTGCCATTTGGATGCCCAGTCTTCCAATTTATTAAGGTCCTCTTGCAATTTTTCACAATAGCCATGGGTTTTAACAACTTTGAATAATTTTGTGTCATCTGCAAATTTGATTACCTCACTTATTCCCATTTCCAGGTCATTTCTGAATATATTAAAAAGCAGCAGACCCAGCACAGATCCCTGGGGTACTCCACTATTCACTTTTCTCCATTGGGAAAATTGGCCATTTAACCCTACCCTCTGCTTTCTATCTTTTAACCATTTTCTGATCCACAATAGTACAATGCCTCCTATTCCATGACTTTTTAATTTCGCCAAGAGTCTCTCATGAAGGACCTTGTCAAAGGCTTTCTGAAAATCCAGATACACTATATCAACTGACTCACTTTTGTCTACCTGTTTATTCACATCTTCAAAAAAACATAACAGATTAGTAAGATACCTCTGACCCCTACTGGATCACAATGACTTCAGAAATGTCTGCCAGACCCTCATCACCCCCATTCTCGACTATGCAAACATAATATATAAGAGACTCCCCAAATCTACATTACTCCCTTTGCAGTTCACGCAAAACACAGCAGCCAGAATAATCACAGGCACCAGTCCATGAGAACACATCACCCCCATACTGAATCAGTTGCACTTGGCTTCCCATCCACATGAGAGTTAAATACAAAGTTGTCCTGACCATCTTTAAGACCATCCATAGCCTCTGAGCAGAGATTCTTTGTCCTCTTCGTCAACAACCCCTCAATAAGAGAGCAAGAAGAACAGTCAACCACAATCTCCTCTCAGTATCAGCCTCATTCACTCGCTCCAGCATCTCCACCTCCAGCAGAGCCTTCTCCTTCTATGCACCCACCATCTGGAACTCCCTCGCCTCAGAGACATGATCACTCACAGATCTTGAAGAATTTTGTCGCAAGCTAAAAATGCTCTTCTTCCTGGAACATTTTGGATCTGACAGTCTCCCACTCATTCTAAACATCACCCCTGCTCCCACAATCTTTCCCCTACCTCCTCAACAGTTCACCAACTAGTCTGACCATTGTATCAGAGGTCATCAGCTCATTCCCCTAATATACATCTAATCACTTTTACCGGTTATCATATAATTCATTATGCATACTTTTAATTCAATTAATGTTCTCACAATCAAAGAACATAGTCTCAAAATGGGCCTGCACCTAAATGTAAAGAAGACAAAGATCATGACAACTGGCATAATCAACAGGTTCATCGTTGAAGGAGAAGAAATTGAAATTGTGAACAACTTTAACCTACTTGGATCAACTATCAATAAAGAAGCAACAAGCAGTCAAGAAATCAGATGACGCATTGCTCTTGGCAGAATGGCTATGAAAGACCTAGATAAGATTCTCAAGAGCAGAGATGTGTCTCTCCATACAAAGATTTGACTTGTTCAAACCATGGTATTTTCAATAACATCATATGGATGTGAAAGCTGGACAGTGAAAAAGATAGACAGGAAGAAAATTGATGCCTTTGAATTATGGTACTGGCGGCGAATACTGTGTATACCATGGACAGCCCGAAGAACAAACCAGTCGGTACTAGAGGAGATCAAACCTAAGCTTTCTTTAGAAGCTCAGATGACAAGACTTCGACTTTCATACTTTGGACACATCATGCGAAGAGAGAGATCATTAGAGTAAGACATCATGCTTGGCAAGATAGAAGGTCAGCGCAAAAGAGGAAGGCCAGCAATTAGATGGATCGATACAATAACAGCAGCTACGGGTTCCAGTCTGTCAACAATGAGCCACCTGACTCAAGACCGAACACAATTTAGGATAGCTATCCAGAGGGTCGCCATGAGTCGACTCCGACTCGACGGCACTTAACAACAACAATGTTTTTATTCACATTTACCTATGTTATTGTTATTTCAGTTCACATTGTTACCCATGTTCTATGTAATGTTGCTTGTTCTAATTGTTCCCTGTATACCGGTGTGATGTGTAGATACAGCGGTATAAAAAAGTTGCTAAATAGATAGTCATGTGATACATCCATCCAATCACAAGCGCCCAATTTCATACCAATGACATCCATTAGATGTCCAGATTTAATCCATGATGAGTCACTGAATTTAAACATAAAATCCAATATTGTTCACGGTAATAGCACTGTTTATCGCTATCACTGCCTCTCCAATCCAAATCTTATTTACCATTTACAAAAAGTAAAAGTACAAGCAATTACAGAAAATGTAGTACCAAAGAAAAACAAAGATATAATATAAGAGCAATTACAGCCTACATTATGGGAGAAAAAAGATCAGATCAAATACTCTTTCTAGTGGAAAAAAAAAGAATTAAACTGATAAGAGAATAATACACCATCTCTCAAGAAAAAGAGAGGAAATGAATAAAAGAAATGGCAAAGGTACAGAAAAATGGATACCTCGCACTGAAGATGCAACTTTCTCTCTTTCCTTTTCTTCCAATGCATTTTGTAAATGCATCATTATGGGTATTTTAACTTCAAAAGAGGCAATATTTTTTTAACAGAAAAACATCCAAGGATCCTGTTGAGGAGTAGCCTAGTGGTTGGGGCAAGGTACTTCAGGCCGGAAGGTTAGTGGTTCAAATCCCACTAGAGGACAGCAACCTTGGGCCGGAAGGACTGGGGTTTCTAGTCCCACAGGTGCTCCTTGTGGTCTTGGGCAAGCCACTTAACCCTCCATAGCCCATGTTCCCTGTAAAATAGTTATCTCCAAGTTATAATGCCCTGTTCAATGTAATTTCAGTTTGTTCAATGTAAACCGCACTGATGCAGAATAGCGCGGTATATAAGAGAATGTAAATAAATAAATAAATAAAATAAATAAATATCTGTTGCCAAAGATTCATCAACATGTTACTAATCTATTGGGCGACTGATAGTTCTTACTCATAGATCTATATTAGAACCCTTATCTCAGTTTATCAATTTATTTTAACAACCTTTAGCTAAACAAGTTAGGACTTTTTTACAAGACACTTCCCATCTATTTAGAATATTAGAACAGCTGAGGGAGATCACCACTGGCACATTATTAGTAACTATGGACGTAATATCTTTGCATACCTGATTCTTCAAGAAGAAGCTATAGAGATTATGAAAGATGTTGGATAGAGGTTTAACATGTACTAGGGTTTCTAGCAGTTGCTTTATTGGATCTTGCTAAGATTGTGTTAACTAGAAATTATTTCTGGTTGTTGTGGTTAAGTGCCATTGAGTCTGTGTCAACTCATGGCAACCTTCTGGATAGTTGACCTAAACTGTGTTCGGTCTTCAGTCAGGCAGCTCATTGTTGATAGAGTGGCTGCTGTTATTGTATAAATCCTCTTTTACATTGACCTTCTACCTTGCCAAGCATTATGTCTTTCTCCAACAATCTCTCTCTTTGCATGATATGTCCAAAGTATGCAAGTTGAAGTCTTTTCATCTGAGCTTCTAAGGAAAGCTTAGCTTTGATCTTCTCTAGTACTGACTGGTTTGTTCTTCAGGCAGTCCATGATATACACAGTATTCAACGCCAGCATCATACTTCAAAGGCATCAATTTTCTTCCTGTCTATCTTTTTCACTGTCCAACTTTCGCATTTATATGACATTATTGAAAACACCATGGCTTGAACAAGTTGAATCTTTGTACGGAGAGAGATATCTCTGCTCTTGAGAATCTTGTCTAGGGCCTTCATAGCCATTCTGCCAAGAGCAATGCATCGTCAGATTTCTTGACTGCTTGTCCTTTATTGATTGTTGATCCAAGTAGGTTAAAGTTCTCAACTATTTCAATTTCTTTTCCATCAATGATGAACTTACTGATTAGTTGTCAGGATTATTTCTGATATAATGGGTCATTTTATGAACAGTCTCGTGGCATAGCAGTGGGGCATCCCTTGCACTCTGTCGCTACATTGCATGCTGCTTCATTTGTTGAATCTATTATATATCCATCAGACGTTTTCTCCAGGATTCTCTTATGGAGAGGTTTCTAGATGATATTTTCTTTTTATGCCTGGAACAAACTACCTGAGTCAGTGCGTTGGGCTCCTTCTCTGGTCCTATTGAAGTCAAGGCTGAAGACCTACCTCTTTGAGGCTGCTTTTAGATCCTGATGCTCCTCATTCTCTTGCCCACTATTTATGTGTATCTTGCCATACTCTAGTCCCCAGTTTTGCAATGTTTTTTCATCTTGATTAAATTGTAAGCTTTGACAAGCAGGGACGGTGTCTTACATCTATATGTACAGTGCTGTGCACCCCTTGTAGCGCTGTACAAATGATTGGTAGTAGAAGTAATAGAATTGTCCTGTAGACACATTGATGCCAATTCTGTTCTGGGCATCCCCTGCCTGTGCGTGTGCCGAGAAACTCAACGGGCCTGCTTTGCACCAGATTCTGCTCCCATGGGGGTTAGACGTGCCCTCAGGAACAGAATCAGGTGCAACCGCTGGACATGCAAGCCGTGCCCCAATTCAGGGCACCCAGACATCCAGCCCACTCCCTGGCTAGCCCAGCCAGGCTCCTGCATGGAGCAGCAGTGGCATGGCATCCATGCAGGAGTCGTTTTCCCCATAGCCCGACCCTTGATCGGGCCACCATGGCCAGGGTCAGGCTGCGGGGAACCCCCTGCACTCCCTCACCTTCCTTTCCGGCCCCAGATCTGACACCCCCCCCCCCCCCCATGCAAATGGTCGACCCCGGAAGTATAGGGCTAGACTCTGAATTGACTCCGTACATCCGGGGTCAGGTTTCCACCCACTCCCCGCCCTCGCTCCTCCTCCGCCCCCCCACCCACCCACGAACAGAGCTCTCCGTACAACTGGCCTGTATGTGTGAAGAGTTCTGTCATCCAGGCTGCCAACTCAGTATTTAGGGAGTCTGGACATCCAGATTAGACATCCAGCCCTGCTAAACATGGGTCAGAATAGATGCCAATGTTAACATTAATTGGGTAAAAAACATTAATCCAAATCTTCAATTTACACTCAATTATCACACAAATACTATTGATTTTGAAAGATTATAATAAGTTAATGATATCTTTGTATCATAAGCCTGTGGAACTTAATAACTAAAGATTCTATAGTTTTCATCCATATCAACTTAAATTGAGCTTACCGATAAGTCAGTTATTTCATTTACGAAGGATGTGTTTCTCTATGGATGATTTTAAAATGACAAGCAAAGAACTTGTTTGAGCATTTTTTCCAGTGAGGGTATCCTGAACTTGTTGTGTACAAAGCATACAAGTTTAAATGGGGTAGATATTACCACAGAGATGTGTTATTGCAATATAAGCAAAATGATTTGTCTGAACATGAGATTTGCAGTTTATTATATACTATGGCATCTTCTCAGAATCACCAGTTCTTCAGTTTCCCAGTAGTCTCTTCAGATCTATATTTATGCAGAGACCTTTCAGGCAATATTCTGAGGGCAGAAAGTCTCCGCCCTATCGCCCAAAACGGTAACAGAACACATTAAACCAGCTGCCTGAGACTGTAAGAAAATCCTCCACCATAAGAACAAAAGGTATATCATACTGGGTCACACCAAGGGTCCATCAAGCCCAGTATCTTGTTTCCAATAGTGGCCAAGACAGGTCACAAGTACCTGTCAGATTCCCAAAAGGTATCCAGATTCCATCCTGCTTGTCCAATGGGTAAGCAGTGGATTTCCCCGGTCCTCTTTAATAGTGGACTTTTCCTCCAGGAACTTGTCCAAACCTCTTTTAATTCTAACCACACTAACAGCTTTTACTACATCCTCTGGTAACGAATTGCAAAGTTTAATTACACACTAAGTGAAAAAATATTTTCTTCGATTAGTCTTAAATGTGCTACATTTTAGCTTTATTGCGTGTCCCCTAGTCTTTCTATGTTTTGAAGGAGTAAACAACCGATCAACATTTACTAGTTATACTCCATTCATTATTTTATAGACATATCTCTGCTCAGCTTCCTCTTTTCCAAGCTAAAGAGCTCTAACCTTTTAAGCTTTTCCTCGTAGGGATATCCTTCCATCCTCTTTACCATTTTAGTGGTTCTTCTCTGTACCCTTTCTAATTCTGCTATATGCTTTTAGGATATGGTGACCAGAATTTCACACAATTTTCAAGAAGTGGTCACACCATGGAGCAATACAGAAGTATTATAATATCCTTCGTTTTATTCTCCATTTCTTTCTTTATGATTCCCAGCACTCTATTTGCTTTCTCGAACGCCGCTGCAGAGGGTTTCAATGTATTATCCATGATGAGGCCTAAATCCTTTTCCTGGATGATGGTTCCTAATGTGAACTTTGCATCGTGTAACCATCGTTGTTCTTCTCTAAATACATAACTTTGCTCTTGTCCACATTAATGTCAACTACCATGTGGACACCCAGTCTCCAATCTCCCAATCTATCAAGGTCTCCTTGCAATTTTTTCGATCCTCTTGTGTTTTAACAACTTTGAATAATTTGGTATCATCTGCAAATTTGATCACCTCACTTGTTATTCCCCTTTTCCAGGTCATTTATAAATATGTTAAAAAGTAGCAGGCCCAGCACAAATCCCTAGGGTACTCCACTATTCACCTTTCTCCATTGAGAAAATTGGCCATTTAGCCCTATCCTCTGCTTTCTATCTTTTAACCAGTTCCTGATCCACAATAGTACAATGCCTCCTATCCCATGGCTTTTTAATTTCCCCAAGAGTCTTTCATGAGAGACTTTGTTAAATGTTTCCAGAAAATCGAGATACAATATATCAAATAGCTCACCTTTATCTACCAGTTTATTCACGCCTTCAAAAAAATATGAGATTGGCGAGACAAGACTATCCTTGGCATTTACTAAATTCCATACTGTGACTTAACCAAGGCAGGTCGGACCCGGTGGCCCCCGCTTCTACCCCCCCCCCCAACCCTCCACCCCTTTTATTTCCCGTCCCACCATACACTGTACCCATAAGAAATACATATACACTGATCTTTTGGCTCAAATGGTCGCAGCTTTATTAAGTTTAATACAATCCAAACATTGTTTTCAACATCCAACTTCTTAATATCATACCAACTCCCGAGCGGAATGAGCCCTCAACCGCCATACCACTAGCAAGGTGAGCTCATTCCACTCCCGCCACGGCCGAGCCAGCGGCAAATCCAACCCCCCTTTTTCCCCGGCCTCGCCATACTACTAGCAAAGACCAGCCAGGGGTCACCCGGGTTGGGGGCACCCGCCCCCACCCCCATTCCAGCTTAAGGCTCCGGACCCCGGAAACCTCCGGGATCCCGCCTCCCCCCCCCCCACCAGCTGCGACAACCCATCCCCATTGCCTGAATGCAGAGCGGGTGGGCGGGAAGATGCCGTCCTCCTCCCCCGCTACCGGTCTCGCAAAGGGACCGCCGCCGCCGCGCGCTCCTCTTAAACCCCCCCCTTTTCCTGTTTCCTCATTGGCTCGCGCCCACCTCTATACTCGGGGCGAGCCAATGACTTCAAAAAATGCTCTCCTGCCCCCGCCCTCCTTTCCACGCCGTGGGCAGGGTCCCGCACCGGGCCGCGCGCCTGGTTAACTACGGCCGCTAGGGACCCTGCCCTGCGGCCTCGCCATTCTCAGCACACCAACACTCAGTCAGCAGCTTTACTTGTAAAGGGCTGTTTGGCACACATAATGCAAAGTTATCTTTTAGGCCTGATTTTATAACTGGATGCCTATGAAAGAAGTCCAAAAAGGCATCTATATTAAGCTTGTTTTATAAAAGATACAACCAGTAATCAAAAAAGATTGAATGTGTCCCACACAAAGTAGGTAACACCAAAAAACAAACCAGGACGTGAAAAGTGTCATCTATTAATTAAATGTAAGATTTTGAACTTCATTGTGAACCGCTTTGATTAAAGGAAAAAGCGGTATATAAGTCCTGTTAAATAAATAAATAAATGAAATATTTGATGTGGCCTCAGGGAAACATCAAATGGGTCACTAGAGAGCATTGAATTTCATGTGCTCACTATGCCCAAAAACGTATCATTTGTTTCCTGGGCAATAAATGCAGTGAAAAGTCCCAGTTTAAATTAAAATTCCAATTTATATTCAATTTGTACTCCCACTTCCTTCCAAATGTCTTCACATCACACATGTATTCTACCCAAAAGATTGTTTATAAAGATCTATATTAAGAAAACACTTATCTTTGACAGTGTTGAATTTCAACCCCACTGAAGCATTGTACCAATGAGTCCCACCATGTTTTCAATGCACCATCATAGACACCAAAGTAAATGTTCCACTGCTCATCAGCTATACTTGGCCTATGAAATACTTTGAAAATCTCCAGCACTGATGTTTTAGCTCCTCTGGGCTTTGTTCAGGGGGTATTGTTTTTCAATAACTGCCATGCCGAAGTGGAAAAGAGAGCGCAATTGACTCAGCAGTTAGAATATGCAAAATGCATCCTACCATTTAAACTCCATCATATCATATCTTCTAGTTTGTCCAATGAAAATCACTTCCTGTACCCCGAGGGATCGTGTAAATATCTCAATAATTTCAAATAGCAAAATTCACAGTTGAAGGACAGCAACCTTGGCCCAGAAGGACTGGGGTTTCTAGTCCCACAGATGCTCCTTGTGGTCTTGGGCAAGCCACTTAACCCTCCATAGCCCATGTTCCCTGTAAAATAGTTCTCTGTGTGCTGTGCTTTCCTGTCTAATCAATGTGTTTATACCTCAAAAAATTTCCTGTCATGATTTGACAATTTCCAATCTGTAATCAAAACCACTGCTGATCGCTGGAAGTAGCGGTATACAAATAAAAAACAAAACAAAACATGAGTTAATGGCTTAATAAAAACAAGTCAACTCCAAATCTGAATTGAGTCCAGTAGAAAATATCATGCAAAGGGTATAAATCCAGAACTGTGCATGTCGCAATAGTTGGTGATCCAAGTCTTTCCCTCTCGACAAGGGTTTTATCTGCTCCACAACAGCAATCTGTGATTGCGAACGAGTGACAATGCTGAATATAGTATGTATTATGAACTTTCAACTTACATAGCCTTTCCTAAATAAATGAACAAGGACAAATAGGGTATTCCCATCATGTTACAATCTCCTGTAAAACTCACATGTAAAGAGGACAGATGGGGAAGATGTACTGGATTTTCCATGGCAGTCTACTGTATGAACAGCTTTGTCACTGGTACTAAACCTATGTGTATTGACCTGACAGTTTCCTCACTTGGTTGATATGAATGATCTTGTATATTACAGCCCTCTTAAAAGAAAACAGAGGTAAATCATGGAAAACTGGATGAGGTTGCAAAATATGACAAAAACATTTAATTACTTGCTGAATCTTAAAGATTTGTTTAGAGTATGGAAAAACGCAAGACAATAGGCTGGGTGTAACTGGTTTTGAAAGTATTTAGAACTAGTAAATCTCTGGAAATTCCGTGCTCTGTCTAGAGACTCATTTGATGTTTTGCTGAGGCCACATCAAATATTTGATGCTTTGTATTTAATTAACAGATATACCTCTGGTGTCCTGGTTTGGTTTTTGGTGCTACTGATATTTCATAATGATGACACAGGCTCCCACAACTAGCCCAATGCATAAATTTCTACCTGCTCCAAGAAACATTTAAAGGGGTTCACGTGCATTCTACCTCTGCCGCACCCAAACTATGCCCTCAGGGCACCTGTTTGAGGATTTCATAAATGTAGGTACACACTCTTGTGTGCATACCTTTATGTGCATATGCAGTGGTGCAATTTATAAGCCCTTTTCTGCATGTAAAACAGACCTTACAAACCGAAAACCTTTCATAATACCTTTATAAGGTATTGCCATGACTAAAACAGGATTTTATGCATAGAAATCTGAATTTACAGATTCTGTTAATGTAGGTAGATGAGATAGCACCGTAACGAATCGCAGACGTGGTCTCATCAAACTCTCATGTTTGCATTTCAGTGACTCTCACGAGCAATACGAATACTTTGTTTGAGGGATTTCTTCTGCAAACAAGGTCCGCTTCGAATGGAAACACACCTCTGGGCTCCTTCGTAATCAGCAACTCGGATATGCAGACACTAAACTGCTCTGCCGCTTCTTCTGTAAGTTCTCTCTGCATATAGGGAATTCGTACGGCACATGGAGTGCTGAAAGACTAAGTGGTCAAGGTGCTCTATTTGAATGTTTATGAGAGCTAGAGTAAATTCATTGTGCATTATATAAGCATAAGGAGATGCCCAACAATTTCCGTTTGTTATTTTAATACTTAGGGCTGTATAGCACTTTTTCCCCTTCTTGTTTTTGTCATAGCTGCTGTATTTGGGTTGGTTTCATCGACTCCTGATTCTGCACTGACTCAAAGAACCTATGCAATAAACAATTTATAATATTTATCAGCTTACAAAATATCAAGAATACATTTTGACAAATAAAAATATATACATGACATATCAATCTCTCAAAGAGGAAATAAAAGATAATAGACAAGGAATAGACATTATGGGCCTGATATTTAAAAAACAAAACAAAACACTGAGCTCCTGAATTTGTATCCTATTTTCATCCAAACTTGGGAACCTATGATTTCAACTGAAAAAAATCTTAATGTACGAGCTTAAAGATTATAAATGTAAACCCTACCATTCAATTGCCTATATTTATGAGCCTTGTGCTGAAAATCTGTGCGAAGTTCATAACCTATTTTCTCTTCACTAAATCCACCCCGTTGTACCGTTTTTTTTATTTTATATTTATAGCATTTACAATATATAATCCAAGCATAACACTTGCAATTAGCAAAAGGTAGGGAGAAGAAAAATACTTAAAAAAATAACTAGAAAACATTCCACCATACAGAAGCAATCAAAACTATATGCCCACAAGTCACTAGCACAACAACAGGAAGATCCAGAAAAGGAAACAGCAAAATTCCAAAAATCAACTGCTTAAGTTGTAACCCTAATGTGTATGCTATGAAACCTCCTGAGAAGCTGACAAACGAGAACTGATAAAGGCTCCCAACTTGGGGGGGGGGGGGTCAAAGAAAACAAAATTCTCTGACTGTAATTTAACAAGACATTTGCACGGCAATTTCAAGAAAAATTGCCCACATCCTCCAGCTGCGTCATCGCCTGCTTAAACAGTAGGAAATCCCACCACCTCCTTTGAGTATCATGGGTTAGGTCAGGATAAATTCTAACCTGTAACCCTTTAAATGGAATGGAACGCTTGGGTAAATATAACTTTATAAAACCACTCCCGATCATAGGGTAACGCAAAAGATATTAACACAGTAGAAGGTACAATAGAACCATCATCAGAAGATTGTAAAATTTCAGAAATATTCAATATATCAGCATGCTGCAACTCTGAGATAGATGTTGAAAACTGCTGTTCCCCTACAGGAAATGTTTTCCTGGGGGGGGGGACATAATATGCTTTAGACAGTGGTGGCAAAGTTTCAACAGCTATCTCAAGCGTCTCAATCATATATTGCCTAACCATGTCTCTCGCAGAAGTCAAAGGAGAACGTGGAAAATTAGTCAGGTACAAATTAATTCTCCAACAGCTCTGTTCTAACCTTCAAGGCTGCCAAATCAGATGTAACCAAAGAATATTAATTTTCGCGCTTCTGGATTTCCACCTGAAGGCTCGTCACAGATTCCTTAACCCAGCAAGTTCAGCGGTATTAGAACGTACAGAAGCAGAGCTCAACAGCATCTGAGAAGCCAATTTGTTGGTTTGTTGCACCATAACATTATCCAGAGATGATATAGCAGATCAAATCGCTTCCAAGGAAAGACAGCAGGATGCTCCAAGGTAAATGACAAGGAAAAGTCAGATCCAATCTCCGCAGTCATTGAAGGAGAAGGGAAATCCACCGCCAAGCCAGTTGATGTTGCCTCCTCCACCTCGCTCTCCATACCCCCAGGATAGGCAGCCACTCCTGCAACTGATGCCTTGATCCTCGGCATCAAATCCAACACTGGAGTCAAACCAGCAGTACTACCTCTTGCTGGAATAACAGCACATCCCAACGTGGGGTCAACTGTTCCAGAGACTCCCAGGTGAGCAATACCAGCTGAGAGAGCAGGATGGATCTGCAGCATCAGTGAGAGATCACAGCCGGAGGATGATGTCGAGCTCTCCAGCCCCGGCGTCATCAAACCCAGCAAAACACTAGTTTCTCGCCGACTCCCCAAGCGGAGAAAAACGTCCATAGGACCCATGGAAAGGGAGGGAGAGGAAGTCCCCGCAGGCTGAGGAGACTTCAGGGGGCTCTTCCCTTTCCTCTTAGGCATAATAAAACACGGAGACACTGCAGACACAGGAGACACAGCAGTCAAGCCTCTAAGCAGCCATCTTGGATCTCCCCAATCATCACCCAGTTTTTATGCCCCTAATTTTAGACGTTTACTAAAATTTTGAGTATTTTCATTTAGGCGCGCAGCCCTAGTAAATTTTCAAAGAATTTAATTTAGGAGCATAGAGCCTGATATTCAGGTCTGCAAACCATGCAAATGTCTTTGAATATTGGATCTATAACTCTCAAAGTTAGGTGCATAAATCCAATACATATCAGACCTTCTGCATCTTAGGCCACGAAACAGGAATTTACAGTAAAATGAAGAAGCATTAACACCCATCACATGGAGATTACAACTATGCCAATAACTTAATGGAGTCAGTTTTGACTATCAAACCATTGAATCCCTGATGCTTTCACCTGGGCGATATATCAAATATACGAATAAAGATAAAGATCTAGCCCTCTGCTCCAAAAACTATGGAATTGTCCTGGCTCAAAAAAATTACCATCTAGCTTTACTTCACTTTTACAAAGAAAACAGAGTTAAACGATGATTTCCCCCCCCCCCCCCCCCAAGGAGATTATTTCATGCCCCTTATGTGCTAAGACTAGCAAGCTATGCAGGAAGGCCTTAACATGCATGTTAAAGTAGTCCTAAAAGACATTATTTCAAGCATTCAAAAATTTATGAGCTTGAGTATGCAAATAAAAGAATGTCATATGCAAATGAGGAGTTATTGAGCCATCAGTAAATAAGAGAGGTCAAGCAAAAATGTTTGTTTTATTTAGTTTCCATTGTTATTTGCACATTTTTTCATTTTGTTACAAATTTTCATTTCAAGGCAATTTTGTTAATTAAGAGATGCTGCCCAAACAAAAAAGAAAAAAGACTGAAAGGTTACTAGATGTTTCCAAGCAAAGAAAAAAACCCTAAAATCTATATTTTTTCCAGTTGTCATAGGCTGACTTCAAACCAGAGACCCTTAAGTAACCCTAGGGTTGGAAGACAGTGCTATTATGTCTCCTGGTGAGGCTAGGTCTAGCCAACTTATTCTTAGTTGTATCTTGTAATAGTGGCGGTTTCCTGACTGGCTCAAAATTTGTCTGATCTTGAGCTCCATGGAAACCCCTTCCTGCACTGTTTTTGCCTTGTGACTTCTGCTCTAGAGATTTACTCCATAGACTTTTCATGTGCCATGTTCCTAGAATGTCTGGGAAAGTATCCTGGAACCCTTGTTAAAATTGTTTCCTTATTGAATTCTTGGGCTTACAATCCTGAATCTGTATGTGAAATTCCCAGTTACTATTTTGGTACCAGAGACATTTATCAAGCCTAATCTGGATCCAATTCCTGCTAGCACTCCTTGTGGCCTTGGGCAAGTCACGTAACCCTCCATTGCCTCGGAAGAAAGGCCTGGCAATCTACTTCCGGTGACACTGCCAAGAAAACCCAGGAGCTTCTGGGTCACCAGGAGTCAGGACTGACTCAAAGGCACACATTGCATTGCAATCTGGATCCTAGTTGTCCAATTAGAGGCCAATTCCATATAGGATGTCTTGCTGCAGCAGAGACATTTAAATCGGGCATGGGGGCAATTCCTACCCGATTCTGGAAACACAGGTTTAGACCCACCCACGTTTCTGGCATTGGCATCAGGTTTTGGACATGCCCATCCTCACCGTATTCTGTGGTTAGCCATCTCTGACTGTGACCGGCTCCGAGATAGCCACGCCTCCTCTGTAAAAACATGCATCTCCTAAGCTGCTGTGCTCACTGACATTAGTTTGCTGATGCATACAAGACATAGAAACTGATGATAAATGCATGTTGATGCATACTAGACCATACACTAGTCCTCTACATGCCCAGAACAGTGCTAGGTAATCTCAGCACACTCTAAAATAGTATAAGAAAAGGTAAATATGAACATGTATGACAGAACATACCTTGCATCAAATGGTACTTGGTATCATAAAAAGACTTCAGTGAGGCATGCATTGGTCAGCTCTACATGCACCCTTAAAACGCTCAGGATGGACCCTCATGTGCACAAAAAACAGCATTAACATAACAATTCCCCAAGGGATGCATATAATAGCTGAGCCACAAATGTATACCCTGGGTATGGCATACTGCCTGGCACAATCTGGGAACTGTTGGCACTACGTAATGTCTTCCAGTGCCTAGACCTCCTCCCTGATATGCAGATCAGCACACTGGAGCCTCCCATGTAACTCTCAAACCACACACACACCCGCACACTCTCACTTGCTGTCACAAAAGACATAATTCTGGGAAACAGATGCTCAGTATCTATAGATGAAAGCTGGTATACCATAAAAGCATGGAGTGCCAGGACTATATATCTGATCCCTCTCTCTTACTCTAAGACACACTTATGACATCAACAGTCCCATTTTACAGAACACAGGACTTGTCAAGGTCCCCCAGATTAACTCATGTAGCACAAACAACAACTTGGACAGCAAAGGAAGAATGTATTTTATTAATCAATTCAAGCCAATGGCCCGACACAGGCCGTGTTTCGTTGCCTTCATCAGGGGCTGGCTTAATTAAAAACATATAAAAACAATTATAAAGATAACACTGGTCAACACTGAAATCGTTACTGACTTTAAAAGGCCCTAATCTGTAGTATCTTGGTGAGTTGAACACAAATATAATATTAACAAATTTTTATTGGCTCTCGTTTTGAAGATATTGCATGTACTTCATTTCTGACATTTCACTGTGTAAATGTATCCAGTAGGACATCAACAACATCCCAAATAAGCCTTGAATGATGTAATATTGCATAATACCAGCATGCACACATCATCCAGAGTTGATTGCATCATTTTCTGATGCAATGCAATACTACTGCCAGACGGCTGCTGAAGCCATCTGACGTCAGCAGTGTACTATACGCAGTTGGAAAGGTTGAGCATTTAAAATATTTCAGACTGCGTGCAAGACAGTTTAAGCTACTGTTACATGTAATTTTTATTAATCATATAATTTTAGCCATTTAGGTACAATACAGAACAGTAATGCCGCGAAAGTGCGTTAGTAACATTGACAATTTCTGCTACATTTGTGGGAAAGTGACATTTGCCAACCAGAAAAAAGTATCACTTCTCATCTGAAGAAGGCATATCATCTTTACTTCGGATGCAAGATTGGTCACCAAGACAAGCCTTGGGCCCCGCATATATGCTGCGCTACATGTACAACACAGTTTTCACAGTGGTTGAATTGCAAAAGACCATCAATGCCGTTTGCAGTCCCCATGGTGTGGAGAGAGCCAAGCAACCACATAAATGACTGTTACTTCTGCTTGGTTCCTCCTCTTTCCAGCAGAATAACGAAGCAAAAGAAGTCGAGCATAGTCTACCCAAACATTCCGTCTGCATTGAGACCAGTTCCACATGGTGAGAGACTTCCTATTCCAGAACCTCCATCAGAATATTCTCTTGATTCATCTGATGAGGACAAGGGTGAGCCGACCTGTTCTTCTCCTGGTCCGTCAGCATGCAGTGACCCAGATTTTCACTGGGATGCATATCAACTCCACACAGAATAACACAGGAAGAACTAAATGACCTGGTTCATGATTTGGACTTATCCAAGAACAAGGCAGAATTGCTAGGATCAAGACTCCAACAATGGAATCTTCTAGAAGTCGTCAACATTAGTTCATATTGAAAGCGTCACCAGCAGTTGGAGCCTTTTTTCAGAAAGGAATCTGGTATTCTGTTCCGATATTGAAAGCCTCATGAATGCCTTATAAATCACTCATCACCCACAAGACTGGAGACTATTTATAGACTCTTCAAAACTGAGTCTGAAGGCTGTGCTTTTGAACAATGGAAACCGTCTTCCATATAATCCAGTAGCGCATGCCGTCCACATGAAAGAGACATACGATAATTTAAAGCATCTACTGACTCCATTAACTATAACAAGTACAGCTGGCACCTCTGTGGTGACTTGAAGGTAGTTGCCCTTTTAATGGGACTGCAGCAGGGATATATAAAATACATGTGTTTCTTATGTGAGTGGGATAGCCGAGCAAGGGATTGGCACTACTTGCGGAAGGAATGGAATCGCAGACAAAATGTAACAGTTGGAGAGAAGAATATCCAGCACCCATCTCTGGTTGAGGCTCACAAAATCCTGCTACCACCCCTTCATATCAAACTAGGTTTGATGAAAAACTTCCTGAAAGCCATGGACCGCACATCGCCAGCTTTCCGATACCTGCATGAAAAATTCCCTCGACTCAGTGAAGCAAAGATTAAAGAGGGAGTTTTTGTGGGTCTTCAGATTCGAGAGCTCTTCAAAGATGACCGGTTCAACAACTTGCTGCAGGGTGATGCGAAACAAGCATAGAATGCTTTTCGCCTAGTGTCAACAAACTTTCTCGGGAATGTTAGGGCAGAAAGCTACAAGGAACTAGTAGAAGACATGCTGATGCAGTATCAGAAACTTGGCTGCAATAAGTCTCTAAAGATCCATTTCCTTGATTACCATCTCGATTTCTTTCCTGACAACTGTGGTATGGTTAGTGATGAATAGGGCGAATGTTTTCACCAGGATATCGCAATGATGGAGCAAAGATACCAGGGAAAATGGTCCATTACAATGCTGACTGACTACTGCTGGACACTCCCCAGAGAAGCTCCTGAACAGCTGTAGAAGAGACAGGCGAAAAAATCTAAGTAGTCTATGACTTGTTTTTTTACAGGTATTAACCGAAGGCCTATTATATTTACTATTGACATGCATTTCGTGATGTAAACATTAATTCTTGTAGATTACAAAAAAACTAGAGCCAACTTTGCAATTTCACTGTCATATTCGTGTTCAGCATATAAAAATTGGTAAGAAATGACTATTTTTATTTCAGTAACATGACTTTTGTAAAAGTTTGTTGATCAGTGTAATAAACACATATGAATATAAGAGGCCTTAAGAAAAAGAATGTCAATATTATTATAAAATTGTTGAACATATATAAAATTCAAATTCAAATTATAAAACAGTATAGGAATATAAAATACAGTCGGAATAACACAACATGAATAACCATGTAAAATTATAAAACCCAATGCCAACATAAATATTTAAATTAAAGAACATTATGAATAACAATCATATTTAAAATAACCTACCTCTATGTATACAATATGTCCTATGTCACTTAAAGGAGAAACAATGTATATGATCAGTATATCCATGTATGTAGACAACCTATTAAAAAACTCTTGACCTCCCGAGCAAGGATACCAATTGTAATGCTCCAGGAGATGAATATTACCGCAAGGATTATTCTATACTAAGCACAGAATCAGTGGAATCGCTAAAAAATACATTGTAAATGTGATACGGTTAAAAAAAAAAAACCCTTCTCTGATTATCACAGGATTGTTATAACCATCACCTTTAAATAAATAAGAAAAGTACCTGTATGGGTAAGAAACCAATACAATGTGTGTAACATATGTTCTTGATGTTCTTCCAAAGTAACCTAATTTTCACCAAAAACTGCCGGCGGAATTAAACTATAGAGAGAAAGTATCTAAATTTTATCTCAAGGATAATTTATGCATTCACTACAGACATATTGGTTAGCGCAATTGCAGCCCTTTTTATGTCTCTCGTCATTTTATAAATAAAAGGACTAAGAATGCCGATGTTACTTAAACTTATGCGAACGTATTTGGACATTGAAAACTTTAGTGGCCATATCGTCATTACTAGGACTTATACTATTCTTATAAAGGAACACAGATGTTTTATGTTTTATCTTTATATGAAGTACTTGCATCAAACCTTTTGCTGATGGCCATACCATATGTACATAACTAAATTGTTAAATAAGCTTCATCTTTTAGATTATATAACTATGTTCCTTTAAAATTCAATTTCGCTTTAAGAACTTTTTATGTAATCTTCACTATGATCTTAGGCGAAATAGAAATTAGACTGACCTGTAAAAGAGATCGCTATTAAAAACTGCCTCACTTATTCAACCGTCAGCAGCTACTCAATGCACCACTGTCTGCACTCTGCAGTAAGGATTTCGTAAACACAGGAAATCTTATTATAATCAATATATAAGATAACATATAAACACAAATGTAATTCACATTATTTTGGCTCCGATGTGATTTAAATTACTATCAACCATTAAGATTAAACTTACATTTTGACAGGATTACTGCTTAAAACACTGGCATGCAACACTCTTTCAACCAGCTGCTCTGATCTGGGACGCCGGCGTCTGCACTTTAAAGTGAACGATTTGCATGGGAAATGCAAATGAAGTGACGTATATAAGATAACTATGCATTCTAGTGAGAGGACATATAAAGCTGCGCCTTATAATCATGTCATTGTCTTACCATTTTTTGGTTGGCTGATGTAAAATAAAGATAAGGAAAGCTAAACAAACAGGGAACAGCATTGTTTTGTCATACCCACATATCAAGTAGATGACGTGTGATCCCTATTAAATTATTAAAAGTCATAAGTGCATATTAAAATATTAAAAAATTATATTAAAAATGTGTTATATTACACCTCCTATAAATGTAACTACCAATGAGATATGTACATAGGGTGTAGATAAATAAATAAAATAAAGATGGATTATTATAATGTGTTAAAAACAAACCAATGGCACTATACGTATTACTTATCCAAAACATATACATAGAGTATGAATAGTAAATTAAAAAAACAAAAAAGACCATAATTGTTATATATTAAAAACCAGTGACACTTTTTGTATTACTTATCCATTTGGAGCTGGCCGTGGAATACTGGAAATACCTAAGACCCTGTTCTAAAAAAAACTAAAAAACTAAAAAAATATGTTCTAGAAAAAAACAACTAAAACCCATTGCCTCTCTTACCCATATTCTATGAATAGTAACTCTACAAAAAAAACAGATAGATCGCTATCCATATTCAATCCACTAGGGTGTAGACTATTTAAAGCAAAAATATATCGTTCTTCTAAACGTCAAATGGTTTTCTCTACATCCCCCCTCTACAATTGATTTTGACTCTTTTAATAACAAAGAATTTTAAGTCAGATATTTTGTGTGATAGTTCATGCCAGTGGTTAACCAAAGGTTTATCCACCGAACCTCTCTTGATGCAACTCCTATGCTCTATAATTCTGTTACGAATGGGGCGAGTGGTCATCCCTACATACGGCTTATTGCATGGGCACTGTATTAAGTAAATAACATGGCTTGTGAGACAATTAGAAAAATCATCTATATGAAAAATACGTCTGCTTATAGGGTGAATATATTGTTTTTTAACTGTTAAAACATGGACACACACCGAGCAATTGCCACATTGGAAATGTCCTTTGTATTTAGAAAGGAATTTGCGTTCAGTCAATGCAGATGGCACTAGCATATTCTTTAAATTAATATTCTGCTTATGGGCTATTGTTACTTTAAAATTTTGAAAGCCTGGAATGGTTTGGATCAAATGCCAATGTTTTTTTATTATTTTTTCTACTCGACGTGACTGATAAGAGTACAATAGAGGGCACACTATACCGACATCATTGTCTTTCTTTTGTTGTTGTAGTAATTCTTGACGAGGGCATTCAAAATCTCTATTGTATGCTTTATTAATATAATACTGTGGGTAGTGTCTCACTTTAAATCTATCGTTCATTATAACTGCCTGCTCATTGAAATCCTGATTTAAAGTGCATATCCTACGTGCTCTTAAAAATTGACCTACAGGTAAATTATGCTTGAGGGCTGAATTATGAAAACTGTTGTAGTGGAGTAATTGATTCCTGTCTGTGGGTTTTCTGTAGAGTGTAGTAATGAATTCCTTATCGCTCTTCTTAATAAGCAAATCTAAGTATGGAATCTGATTTTCATCAAAAGTAACTTAGAAACGTAAATTGTCATCACATGTTAATCCATTTGTTAAACTTCTTCAAGAGATCTATAGTTCCATCCCACAGTATAAAGATATCATCTATGTATCTAATCCACAATTTTATATTAGTTTTAAATGGATTATCTTTTATATCATTCTCTTCAAAGTTAAAACATATAAATTTGTAGTGTCAGGGGCCTTAGAAGAACCCATGACGACTCCCTTAATTTGTTTGTAAAACAGGTCTTGAAAACAAAAATAATTTTCACAAAGAGCAATGCGAACTAGATCTATTAAAAATGCCATGGGGATGCGCCTGTGTGTCTGTCTAATAGATATTTTCAATGCTTCTTTTTGTGGTATATTTGTGTATAATGATTCTATATCGAGTGTGACTAAAATCCAACTAGAACTAAATTCTTGCATTGAAGAGAGGATGTGAATAACATGTGTTGAGTCATGAACAAATGACCACATGTCTTGAACATAGGGCCTTAAAAGGACATCCATTAGTTGTGAAATAGGCTGTAATAATGACCCGATAGCTGAGACAATTGGTCGTCTGGGTGGATTTTCCAAGGATTTATGAATTTTCGGGTTTATATACATCGTAGGAATTACCGGAAAATCTACTGTAAGAAAAGACTTCTCTTTTTCAGTAAGGTGTCCAAATTCAAAAGCAAGCAAAACTAAATTATCAATGGATCTTTTCAAAGAATGGCGAGGCCGCATGGCCCCCCCCCCGGGGCGTGCGAGCGGCCGGCGTTAACTGGGGGGGGCGGCCGGCCGCGCGCCCGCCGCGGCATGGCTGCACGATTCGCGGGGAGGGCCTAAGGCGAGTGAAGGGCTCCCATTGGCTCCCGCGGCACATGGCAGGGCGCGGGAGCCAATGGGAGGAGTAGAAGAGTTACGGGGGGAGTAAGGGGAACTTTGTGGTGTTCTCCGGCCTTT
The DNA here is from genome assembly GCA_033557465.1 of Ichthyophis bannanicus. NCBI lineage: Eukaryota > Metazoa > Chordata > Amphibia > Gymnophiona > Ichthyophiidae > Ichthyophis > Ichthyophis bannanicus. Next base: position 109,851,191 of record CM066040.1, read on the forward strand.
CCCTCGAGGTGGCCGGAGGTACCGGGCGTGTCTGGGCACTTGCTCTTGAAGCTGGATTGTGGTGCATGCCTGCGGGTGGTTTTGTGTGCACAGATTGGAGGGGTAGATTGCGGAACGGAACAGTCGGGTTGCTTAGGAATTTGAGGTTGATGGTAGCAAGTGTTCTGTCCGGAGAGGGTGAAGCATGGGAGGTGCATGGCTTTGTGCATTGCGAACATCCTCCGGCATCTAGGAGGATGTGGATTGCCTGTTCAGCGACTGAGAGTTGGGGCCGCCCAGAGGGAGAGGGGGTGGGGGAGTGTGGGCGTTGTGCAGTGGTGACCCGCTGCACGCGTGAATCCGGGCCCTGGGTGGATCTCAGGAGGGGTTCATTGTGGAGGCACTGGCCTTTGGGACTTGGTGGGGGGTTGAATGGGATTCCTCATGTTGGTTTTGGATTACTGGGGGTTTATTTGATTGTAGTGTTTGTGTTTGTTTTGTGGTGGTTTGGTGCCAGGGGTCTGTTAGGAGGGTCCAGGTCATTTGTTGGCACGAGACTCAAGCAGAATCACATTCACAAAGGCGGAGCAATGGTTTCTAGCACAACAACAACTTTTATACCTTTCTTCTCCATTCTGTGCATAGGCAAACTTCTCATTGGTCCCGGTAACCCTGTCTATCCCCTCTATGGGTCCCGGTACCATTACGTAGTCATCCAATGCGGAGTTGGTCTGGGCTTAGCACCTGCTTGCCCCCCCTGCGAGTCCCCATTACAATGGACAGTGCTTAGACTCTGGATACAATTCTCTGCCAACGTCACTAGAACAGGGAAAGCGGGGCACTGTATCCCTTCTCTCAGCAGAATTACTTAATTCGCAGCAGCTTCCACTCTTATCAGTGCCCATTAGAGCTTGTTTTCTATCTTTGCTAAGTTTTGATTCTGCTAGCTATCCTTAGTTCAGTTTCGATTCTATGAAAGCAGCATTCAGGGGGGTCTTCATTCCTCGGGGGCCGATCCACAGGCTTTATTTACAGGTCCAGCTGCTTAGGCCTGCCTGCCTAGTTCAAACAGCGTGGATCATAGGCCTTTGCCTACCACATTTCCCCCTTGGATTAATCTCACCCTAATTTTAATAAGGTGTGAGAGTTAAATCACTATAATTACACTGGAGTTGGATTACGTCCATACATGCTAGACTTAGGGTGCCATAAGGCTCGGGAGTCGCAGCAGGTGGCCGTGGGGGGGGGGGGCGGGGGGGATGGGTAGGGGCAGCGGCGGATGAGTCGGCGGTTGCTGCTGGGGTGGGCAGGCGCGATTGGTGGGGCTGGCGGGGCCCGGCGGGTGGGTGGGGAGGGCGGATGGGGAGAGGTGTCTCCCCTGGTTGGGTACATTGGCAGGGTGGGGGGGACAGGGCCCCTCCCGGGCAGATTGGCTGGGGGCATGGCAGCTGCCTTGGGGGGGGGGCGGGTGCGGGGCATCTTCCCCTTTTTTCTCCCCACAGGACACTCCGAGATGGCAGTTCACCGGGACCCCGAGGCACGAGAGTCCGCTGTCACAGGCCGGCGCAGCGCTGAGCGGGGAGGAGAGCACGCCTGCAGCTGCGTCAGCGGAACAAGGACAGGGCTCGAGGAGCGTGGTGCCGGGTCGGTCGGAGGCAGGAGCGGTGCCTGAGCAGGCGACGGCTGTGGCAGGTGAGTCTGTGTGGGCGGGGTCTTCGGGGGGAATCCCGGCAGGGGGAGAATGGGGGGAAGGCGGCCATGAAGCGGCGGCGTTCGGGCCGTCGGCGTCGGGCTTCGGGTTCCTGGTCATCTACGTCCTCGATATCGTCGTTGTTTGCGTCCGGGTCGGCTGGGAGCAGGGGTGGGGGCGAGGCGGTGGGGTTGGTTCGTCGTCGGTGGTAGTGTTCTCGGAGTTGGGGAAGGCGTGCCGAGGAAGCGGCGGCGAAAAATTAAGGAGAGGCGCTATATTGATATCTTTCGGTTCGAAGAAGAAGCAGAAGGAGGATGGCAAGGCGGGTAGAGTGCGAAAGGTGGTGTGCAACGTACCGAGTTGGGCGTGGGCATTTCTGTGCTGGCGGATTCGGACTCCATCCGGGAGGCCGCTCCGTGTCCGGAATGCCCCGGCGGTGCGGCGTTTAACGGCGTGGTCCGGGATCGACTGGCGGTGGAGATCGGGTTGGGGGGGGTAGCGGGCCCTTTTGGGAGCCGCCCTTCCGGCGGAGCCAGGTAAATACCAGTTGATCCATAACCTGTCCCGCCCTATCGGGGTTCGGTGACTGATCATATCTCCAGGGAGTTGTGCTGGTAGTGGGGGAGGCGCGGACTGGGGCAGTACACTGCGTTGTTGGACGGGCTCGTGCAGATGGCGGGGGAGTGGGGGTTCCGTTGGCAGAGGGGAAGGCGGAGGGCCCCCCCCGACTCGGTTCACCTTGTTAGGGATCGAGCTGGAGTCTGGGGAGTGAGTGGTGTGCCTGCCGGTGGGTAGGATCCGGTGGCTCCGGGTTCTGGTGGCGAACGCCTTGGGTTCCAGAAGGACATCGTGGGAGATGCAGGCGTTAATCGGGTCCCTGAATTTCGACTGTAGAGTTATCCCTAAGGGGCGAGTGTTGGTGAGGCGTTTGCAGGTCTCTCCGGACCGCATCCTCGTATGAGGGTCGCAGAGTATTCGGGCCGATATAGCCATTTGGGATGAGTTCGGGCGGGCGTTCGATGGCACTACGGTTCTCCAAGATCGGGAGAGCGGCAGTCGGGACCGGCAGTTGTTTACCGATGCGGCCGGTGGGTTGGGCCTTGGGGTGTACTTTGGCGGCTCGTGGTGTGCGGCGGAGTGGCCTGATGCTTGGGAGGTAGTCGGTCTCACGGCCGATATAACCTTCCTGGAGTTGTTTCCGCTACTGGTGGTGTTGGAGGTCCGGCCGGACAGGGTTCGCCATCGTAGGCTTGTATGGTGGTGCGATGACGCAGCGGTGGTAAGCGTAGGGAGCGACTACACTCCACGCGTATCCCGGTAGCAAAACTGATATGACAGGTCGGGTTGGTTGGCTTGCGGCTGGATACCGTGGTTCGGGCACGGCATATACCCGGCAAGGTTCCCTCTAATTTTCTGTAGGCTCTGTGCGCGTAACATAGCAGCTGTGTGCAGCTTTCGCAGGAAGGTTACAATTTTGTGCGCCACATGACGACACTCGGAGTTAGATACTTGAAATTTGACTGCATGTCCGAACACAGTATGTGCACTTTAATCAATTTAAATGAAAATAGGCGATTACTAACTGAAGCGGAAAATTGCTAGTAATTACAATCACGACGTTTGAATTTTAAGACGTCTGTGTTGTTTTCTATCGGAGTCAGAGCCGTAATTTTGTGCGCTCTGTTGGCAAAGTATGTGTGCTCTACGCACACAGCGTAGAGGGAACAGTAATACCCGTTAGTACTAACCAGGTCGCGGAAGTGGGAGCTGTTCCAGGCATGGGCGCCGGAGGCGGAAGGTTAAGCAGTCCCCTGCTGCGCCTGCTTGGTGCGGTTTCTGGGCGTGTAGGAATTTGGCGGGTTTCTCGTTCCTTGCTATGGCAGTGGGGTGGGCGGGGGGATTGGTAGCGCGCTGGGTGCGGCAGGGCTGGGAACGCTCTGGTCGGTCGCCCAGGGGCAGCGGGCAGTCCATTACGCATGAGTTGCTGCAACGCTGGTGGGCTGTTTGCCACAGGAGATGTCGGCCAGCTACGTGGGCGCCTGCGTCCGGGCGGTGTTTTTCCATAGCGTTCGTGGTGCGGGGTGGTAGGCGCCGCATTCCTTTCGTATTTGCGCAGCTACTTGGCGGTGGCGACGGGCTTACCTCAGGGGGATATCAGGTGGATCGGAAGATGGACTGCCTGGGCGTATCGGAGATATGTGCGCTGGTACGGGCGCTGGGGGGGGGGGGGCTGGCTAACTGTGGATCTGTTTCTTTTGCAGAAGTTGTTCCTGGCACATGGCACTGTTGGGTGATTGGTCACTCGGAGTTCCGGGCCGGTCGGCGAGCAGCAACATGCCCGGTGGAGTGGAATATTGGTTTGGACCAGTTCGGGGTGACCGTTTCATGGCTGGGTGAGCGCGGTCTGTGATGGATGCAGCTCTTGCCTTTGCTGCGGCACCACGAGCGGCTGTGGGGGCCACCGGATGCCGTGGTGATCCACCTGGGTGGCAACGATCTGGTGTCCTGGCCGGGCTGGCAGTGGAGTCGGGCTGTGATTCGGGACAAGGAAGCGCTATTTGAGATGTTTTCTGGTGTGATTTTGCTGTGGTCAGATATCATTCCAAGGCCTGCTTGCACGGCTCAGCGGCGGTGGTCGCAGGGCTAACAAAAGATCAATCGCCGAAATGGCGGATGGGTGGGGGAGCAGGGGGGGGGCCCACTCTTGCACCCCTGGGCTGATGAGGAGTGTGCGGGCTTGTGTGCGGGCCTATATCGGGGCGCTGGGGTCCATCTATCCCCGGGGGGGGATGGATTTGCTCCGCACCGATTGGCAGGAGGCCTTGGAGGATAGGCTGAACCGGAGGGGCGCTGGTCGCAGCTTTGCCGGGGGGGGGGGCGGCGCAGGCCGGTGCTGGCCGGAGCCGGTGGCGGGGTACCGGAGGTTTCCGGGGTCCGGAGCCAGAGCCAAGCAGTAGGGCGGGGGTGGGGTACCCCCGCCCGGGCGGTCCCTCAGGCTTTTGCTAATAATATGGCGAAGCCGGATGAGGGAGGCTAGGCAATTTGCCGGGGCCTGGACAAGGCGGAAGCGGAAGCGGCCTCACTTTGCTACTCATGGCTGGTGAGGGTTCGCTCTGCTGGGGGGGGGAATACAATTTAAAGTTGGATTGTTGATATTATGGTTTATGGCAATAAAGCTGCGACCAGTTGAATTCCCATATATGTGTGGTCTACCTTTGTTATTAATGGGTGTGGGGGCGGGGGGTGTTGCGGTGTGGCGGAGGCTGGTCCGTCTTACCCGGTTAACAGTAGGATCATCATATAACCGAACATAAAATGTGGTATCCTTTAATTGCCTATAGATCTCATTGATATAGAGCTCTTTATCTAAAATGACAATGGCACCACCTTTATCTGCCAGCTTTATAGTGATGTTGTTGTTTTTCTGTAAAGATTTCATTGCCTCTCTTTCTTTAAAAGTAAGGTTGTCATAAGGAGGTCTATTGCTAGTATTTATTTGATCAATTTCTTTCACAACTACTTTTTCAAAGGCCTCTATTAGGGAGTCAGTGTTCGGAGGAGGAATCCATCTTGACTTCTTCTTTATTATTATAGATTGATCATTATCAACCAAGTCACAATTAGCAAAAAACTGTCTTATTCCAATCTTGCAAAAGAATTTGTACAAGTCAATATGAGTTTCAAAGGGATCATATCTCTTGACTGGCACAAAGGACAACCCCTTATCTAAAGGTGACTGTTCATCGGGAGTAAGAGTATATTTTGATATGTTGATAACATTGTTTTTGGACTGGGTTTGTTCGTAGCACGTGGACCCGTGCTTTGTCGTTGGAACACAAACAACAACTGTCAGCTTAACCACCATTGTTGTTTTTCAAATATCTTTTGGGGTAGTGATTCATGCTGCTTAGCTTACAAGATTCTCTCAACCTTGATTTCTGTTCATTATACATGCATCTAGCTGTGTTTTACAGACTGCAGCCATACCAGTTTGAAGCATACTTGTCACCACTGTTCCCTCTAAGCTGTGCGCGTGTGCGCGCGCACACACCTCGCCGAGTGAGCGCACATACTTTACAACAGAGCGCACAAAAATTACGGTTCTGATTCTGATAGAAAACACAGACGTTCTTAAAATTGAAAAGTTGTTGTGTATTTATGGTTTTCACAAGTTCTACAATATTTTCTAGTGCAATCAATGTGGTGTACATACTGTATTCTGACGTGTAGTCAAATTTTAAAGTATATAACTCCGAGTGTCGTTATGTGGCGCACAAAAATTTAACCTTCCTTCAAAAGCTGCACAGCTGATATTTTATGCACAAACAGCCTACAGAAAATTAGAGGAAACATTGCTTGTCACAACCTCTATACAAGCACAACAGAAATATTTCTAAGTACTGGCCGTATTCCACATTTCCGCAGGAATAACGAACACATCTGCAGAGAACATAGAAAACATATACGGGTCTTTCCTAAATACATTTTATACATCTCCATGGCAAACCATGCTCCTGTTCCGCCTCTCCTGGGTGCATTCTGAGATCCCTGTACTAGCACCATGGACATGCATGGGCGCAGGGTTTCAGAATACAGTCGTAGATGTTTTTGCGAGAAAAGTATCTCCCGGGCACATCCAAACAGCCTATTCGTGTTATGGAATGACCTCCTTAGTGATCCCATTCAGAAATTCTGTGAAACCATGTCACAAGAAAAGTCTTTGGAGTAAGTCTTTAGAGCAGGCCTCAATAGATTCACAAGGCAAAAAAAAAAAAAACAGGGAAGGCTTTTGCATGGAAGTCAAGACCAGACAAGAAAACTTGGGCCAATCAGGAAAGAGGAACTAATAGTACTAGAAATATAAGACACTGCTAAACATAGACTAGCTAGAGTCACCCCCTACACAGGAAGCATAATAGCTTCTCTTGGAATAGCAATGTCTTTCAACCCAATGGACACTGGTTCGAGGTTAGGCCAAGTCATAACGACATTGGGAAAACAACCCTAAAATGTTGGGGGTTTTCATGTCATTTTGGATAAAAAATGATATGAAAAATGAGAAATGTTGATATTTCTCATATTTCAAACAAATGCACGTCCCTAGTAAATAGCACAGTATGTTCTTCTTCCATGCTATTTACTGAGCATTCAGTAAATGGACACACATTAATATCTGTTTGGACTAGGGCTTACTTAGTTATCATGTATAGTGGCATTCAAAAATGTCCACCGCTAAATGGACAGGTTAGCAGTGGGAACTTCCTCTCTCCTTCCTTTCTACAGTAACAATAAGCCTCTGCCAAGGCATAAGAACTTAAGAAAAGCCATGCTGAGTGAGGACAAGGTCCATTGAGTCCAGTATCTTGACTTCGACTATGACCAGTCCAGGTCACAAGTACCTAGCATTTCCCAAAAAGTAGATTGGATTTCTTATAACTCATGTAAAGGGATAAATGACGATTTTTCCAAGTTTACCCCCCTTTTTTGAATGTTTCTGTTAGTTGCCTTTACCATGTCCTCTAGAAAAAGTTTTCACAGCTTAAATATGCACTATGGGACTCATTCTGAACAACGAATAATGGGGATGTATGTCCGTTGTGGACGTACAACCCCCGCTATTCACTGTGAGCTATTCTGCCCCTATAACTTCCCGCATGCACAGGACCTTTGTGTAGGGAGCTCTGGATGGGGGCAGGAGGTAGCAGCGACAGGGCAGAGAGTGGGCAGAGTGGAGGTGGGCAGCACAACCCGGATGTATAGGGCCTATTCAGGTCATGGCCCTATACGTCTGGGTGGGCAAAGATGGATGTCAGACTTATTCCACCTCGGAGGAGAAATAAGTCCAATGAATGGGCCAGGAAACACTCCCCAACACATAGTACAGTGGCAGGTAGGTACCTGCTGCTCGATCCCAGCCCTGTCTTCTCCCGAGGGTCGGGAGGCAGGGACAATACATTTTCACACTGTTGGGCACTGTGTGCTCCTGCTTGGTGCCCCCAGTGCCATGGCAACAAGATGCCATGGCACCAGAACACAGGCAGGAGCCTAGGGAGGGCTAGCTGGGCAGGTGCTTAGACGTCCCATCCTGTGGAATCGGGGCCCGTCCAGCCCATCTAAGTGCCCGATTCTGCACCCATGGGAATGTCTAGCTCCCGTGGGAGCAAAATCGGGTACACTTTCAAGCCGTCCATATTTTGGACAACCGGACAGCCCAGATGTGCTCCGATCAGAATCCTTTCTATAATTTATTTTCTGTTAATTATTAATTTCATGGAGTGTCCTGTTGTTTTAGTGTTTGAAAGGTTTAACGACTGTTTCCTATTTAACCATTCCATCCTACTCATGATTGTATAAATATCTATCATATCCTCCCTGTCATCTCACCTCCAAACTGAAGAACCCTAATCTGTTTAGCCTTTCCTCATAGCTGAGGTGTTTCATCCTTTGCCCTCCCTCCATCTTACCCAAGAAAAGAACAAATACTGTTCAGGTTATGCCTATTACAGAAGACATCTACAGTACCCTGTAGGGTCAAAAATTCTCTCTCCTCCCGAGTCACCATTCCCTCCCTCAGAGTTTCATCCATCATCCATCTCCCCTAATTCCCTTGTCTGCCCCTATAAACCCACCGAGTTCCTGTAAAGCCCTTAAGAACATGAACTCATCCTTCTGCAGGGTCCTAAGTATTCATGGGTGGGAGGGATGCAAATTCTTCCTACCCTCAACAATGTTTGACATCTAATGGCACCACTGGAAGAGCTTCTCTACTGTCACATGAGTCTACTCGGTAGGGTGGGATTAAAATCTTTGCTGAAATCCAACTAAACCACATGCAGTGCATGCCACCAATCTAATCTGATAGTCTCACAATTGAAAACATTAGATTTGTGTGACATAATCCCACTCTGGTAAAACCATGCTACCTTGGATTCTACAACCCACTGGATTATAGGTACTTCGCTACTCTGCTTTTCAATGGGTGATGGTAAGTGCACCCATGTTAATCATGGCAAACAACTTAGTGTTGGTTTGGCTTTGCCCTCGCACTAACTGCATGAAGACATGCCAGGCATGCCCCCATCAGCAAGCCACGATCCAGATAGCAAAACTGCATAAGGTTAGGAGAGCTATCGACTCCACTCACTCCTGTTCTCAAAATATCTGAATCCATGCCAAAAGCTGGTTAAATTAAAGAACTTTAGGGTCACTGATAACAGCAGCAAAAATATAAATGGCAGAAACAAGAAAACAAGCAGATTCATGTCTTTTTCCTCTCCTAATAAGTTATAGGCAGAATGTTTCTCCTCTCACTCTTTTACATATCGTAATTAATTTACTTTGGTTACTCCTTTCTTGGTACTCAAAGATTATTCCAAGTAACTTTGCTCCTCTCTCTTTTGATTACCCAAAGGGGAAGCTTCCCTCCGGCACAATATCTTGGAGCTGGTGGCATCCCCGAAATCGCTCTGCAGGGTCCTGGCTCTGGGGTCACTGGGCTGCCAGATGTTCTTCTGGTTGCTTCTCTCCTTCCTCTCTGTAGTAGCTGGTTCCAGACGAAAGCTCTCTAGCTCCTTTCCTTCACCGCCAGCTGTACTGCTTTCCTCTTGAGCTCATGCGGGGTGCTGGCAGGGTTTGCCCAATCACAGAGGAATGTTGATGTAGGCTGGAGCCCAAAACATCTTTGAAAACTGTGCCGTTTCTTACTTGCAGCTTTTGGCCTTGTGGTTTCCTACAGGCGAGCTGAGGAGATGGGGTAACCAAGACCCCTTGCCCCCTAGAAGCAGACTCCTATTTCCCCATGATGCAGTGGCTGTTTCCCTTCCAGAAGGGTCTCCTCCCAGTATCATGCCACTGGTTAACCGTAATGTCCCCTGTTCTGGATAATTACTAGTTTACCTCCAGGTTATATCGTAGAGTTTTAATAGGAGATCTCTGCTGCTCAAAGCACTGACATCCAAGGGATCTCTACATAATAATGGCTTTCAGTCTGTAATGGAGAAGGTAAACAGAGAGCAGAGGTGACATAAATCACCTTTACATAATGCAACACCTCTTAGCACTTTCAAGATTAGCAACAAGAACAGTAAGAATACACTTTGCAAAGATACACTTTGTATAATACGCTAATTATTTAACTAACTCTCTTAGGGTAAAACTTCACTTTGCCAGTCCCTGGAGGAGCTCTCTTTGCTAATAAGACTTCTACTTTTTTTTTTGTAACTTTTATTTAATCATAAGTAGTACATGCCAACAACAAGAAACTACAAGCCTCCGAGGGGTAGACTCTTATCCCCCCGGAGGGTACCAAACCATACAACAGTGGCATAAAGAAACAGAAAATCTTGCCAACACAGTTTCTTTTCTTTGTATAGGTTGTGAGAACCCACCTAACCCCTTCCCCCCTTCCCCGCCCTACTCCCCCCTCCCTTTCCCGACCCCCCTCCTGTAATCGTATCATCCCCTATTAGCGCACACCAGACTGCTACCATCTAAGGTATCACCCGCTCACCATCAGCAGCTTAACATCCAACACTCAATACTTCAGTACGACTGCGTGGGCTCAGATTTTGGATATAGGATTCCCAAATTAACAAAAAGTGGGACCACCTCTTCACGTTCCCCCGAGCTCTCCATCGTTCTGCCAACATCAGTTGGTGGAGACTATTCCGCCACTCCCAAAAGGATGGGGGTTGCTGGTCTCGCCACCTCTTGAGTATAGGCCCCTTCCCCACCAAGCATGCCTTTCGAACCCAGAGCCGCACCCACCTTCCCTGGGGTAAGAAGGAGTTTAACTGATCCAAGACCACCAGGGGGCCAGACCAAGGAACCCTCTGCTGAATACAATTGGCAATCCAGGAACCTATTCTTGTCCAATATGATCAAATATATTTACACTCCCACCACATGTGCAACAGAGTGGCGAGTGGTTCCGCACACCTAGGGCAAGTCCCAGCAGCCGTGGCAAGGTGACTGCGCAGAGCTCTTCTAGGGGAGAAATATGCCCGTATAATATATTTAAGTTGAATTTCTCTCCAGCGGGCCCTTTCAGCCAGCTCCTGTATTCGTCTAAGCGCATCCCTAACCGAACCCGGTGGTATCTCTCGTCGCAGTTCTACAGCCCAGGCCCGCTCCACCTCACCATAGTCCGGTCGAATTCCGTAAATCTCCAAGCGTGCCCTCAGGGTAGCTATGGTCGGGCGACTTTCCCCCCCAAGCTCAAAAAAGTCCAAGATCTGTGCAGATCGGTCAACAGCAAGCTCCTCTGCCGGCAGTGTGGCTACGTAATGAGCCAACTGCAAATAAGCAAAGTGAGATGTAGGCTGTACATCATATTCCTCCTGAATCTGCGAGAATTTTTTGCATTTTCCAGCCAAGTCAACCACATGTCCTATGTGTCGGATACCCTGCGCCGTCCAAGCGCGGAAATTGCTTGACTCCGACCCCGGGGAGAAACACGCATTCCCCCGGATCGGCAGCCAACTAGAAACCCGCCAGTTCCGTTTCCAATAAAGGTTTAGCTGTCGCCAGACACGACGCATGGAGCTCAACAGTCCACTGCGCTTAACATGCACAGGGAGACTGTCACTCTCCAAATGTAAAACTGCCAGGATAGAGTGGGGAGCCGCCAGAGCCTCCTCCAACGCCCTAGGGGTATAAAGCTCCGTCTCGCCCAGCCAGTCCGCCAAATGTCAGGCCTGACAGGCCAACGCATATAGCCGAAAGTCCGGAAAACCAACCCCTCCCTGCTTCCAGGTACCCATCAAGCGACACAAAGGAATACGGGCTCTAGCCCCCTTCCAAAGGAAACGTATTTCCTTTTCTATCCCATGCAGATCCTTATTCAACAACCAAACCGGTAATGTTTGTAACCAGTATAATAGCCGTGGAAGTATCACCATCTTCACCGCGGCTACACGACCCAGTAGCGATAACGGCAAAGAATGCCAGGCATTCAATTGAGCACGCATTCTAGCAACGACTCGGTCTAAGTTACGGGCATAAAGCTCTTGCGGATGCCGGGTAATCACTATGCCCAGATAAACAAACTGGTTCACGGCCCATTTCAACGGAAACTCCCCTCCCCAGCTCTCTTGGAGTTTGCCGGAGACATCCAAGGCCTCTGACTTTTCTCTGTTGATACGAAACCCGGCAAAACTACCGAACCGAGTGAATTCTGCCAGCAACCGGGGGAGAGACTTCCTGGGTTCTAGCAAGTGGACCAAAAAGTCATCTGCAAAGGCCGAGACCTTGAATCCCTGTAGGCCGACCATCACACCCCTAATGCTATTATCCAACTCCATCCGTCGAATTAGAGGATCCAACGAAAGAACAAACAGCAGGGGGGATAAGGGGCATCCCTGCCTCGTACCCCGCCCCAAGAAGATAGGCTCCGATAGCGCCCCGTTACACAGCACCCGAGCCGTCGGGTCTAGGTACAACGTTTGCACCATTTCACAGAAGGATAGCCCAAGCCCATACATGGGTAGCAGATACTGAAGGTAAGTCAAATTAACCCTATCGAATGCCTTTTCGGCGTCAAAGCTAACAAGTAACGACTGCAAGTGATGCTGCTGGACCCACTCCAAAGAAGCCACAACCTTCCTCACGTTACGCACCGCATATCTCCCCCAGACAAAGCCTACTTGGGAGCCGTGTACAAGATCCCCCAACACCTCTGCTAGGTGTTCCGCGAGTATTTTAGCCAGTATCTTGGAATCGAAATTCAACAAAGAAATAGGTCTGTAGGAGGCAGCTTGGGTGAGATCTTTCCCCGGCTTTGGTATCAAGACAATATGGGCTTGGTTAGTCCCTCTCCTCACAGGTCCCTGCGGCCTGCGTTGGGCAAAAGTCGCAACTAATAGGGGGGCCAATGACTCTGATAGAATTTTATAATATTCAGCCCCAAACCCATCTGGTCCCGGGGATTTATAACAACTAGCTTTCGAGATAACTTGGCAGACCTCCTGGAGAGAAATCGGGCGCCCCAATTGCTCCCTCTGCACCGCATTCAGCTGAGGCAAGTCAAGGCCCTTCAGGTACTCCTCCATCTGGGTAGGGGACCCCTCATCAGCAGTATAGAGGTTCTGAAAGAATTCTTGAAACACCGCCAGTATTGCACCCCTATCCTTCTGAAGGGCACCTTGAGCATCCCGTAGGGCCGCCACCTTTCTCCCAGCCCTTGGGCCCCTCAGACACCGTCCCAGTATTTTACCCAGCTTATCCCCGTAACAATGTAATTTATATCGGTAATACATCAGCGATTTTTTCGCTCTGCTATGAAGGAGTTCGTTAAGCGCCGTTTGCTCTTCCCAGAGCCTCTTCCTATTCTGGGTGGTGGGGTATTGGGCATTGACTCGCCTCGCCTTTGTCACAGATCTTTCTAATTTAATAATTTGTTCGGTGAGTAATCTCTTCCGTCGGGCTACATAACCAATAATGTCCCCTCTCAAAACCACTTTGGCGGTCTCCCACATCAGGTCCGGATCAGCCAAATGGCCTTGATGATTCACCTCAAATTCCTGCCAACATTGGCGAAGAAAACCAATGAATTGAGTATCCTTATATAGCTCTATGGGAAACCGCCAATTGCGGGTGTAGGGACCGTCTCCTCCCCCCAACCAGTGCATATCCAACCAGATCGGGGCATGGTCGGAAATTTCTGTAGGTCCGATATGCGCCTCTTCTACAAAAGTAAAGAGCGTCTCTGAGATCAGCACTAGTACCATGTGCACGTGACAGATGGGTAAAGTCCTGTTCAGTTGGGTGAAGCAACCTCCAAGGATCTACCAACCCCAGTCGGTCGCGGAAGCTTTGTAGCACTTGGGCCGTCATCCTCCGTTCCCGCGACCCCAACCCCCTAGAGGTATCCAAGTCAACATCTAAAACCCCATTGAAGTCCCCACCTAAGATCAGCGGTAACTCGGCTAATTGCTCCACTTTCGCTGCCAGGCGATGATACAGGTCCTGGTCCAGTGTATTAGGACTATATATATATTACCCAAAATGACCGCTTTACCCTCTAATTCTCCTTGTGTCAGCACAAAGCGCCCGCTGGAATCAGCGGCCACTTTATCCAACGTGAACCGCACCCGTTTGTTTATCAGGATGGCCACTCCCCCCTTTTTGCCTACCGCTGGGGCTCCCCACACCTGGCCCACCCAATCTCTACACAATTTATTATGTTCCTCGGCTGTTTCATGTGTCTCTTGCAAAAGTGCAATATCACATTGTTGCCTGGCCAAGGCCTTTAAGATTTTATATCTTTTCACTGTACTCCCCAGCCCGCAAACGTTCCATGATATGACCTTCAGAGTAGAGCTACATTAACATAATTAAGCTTCGGTAGTAGGTTCTGCTGTAGAAATGGGTAGGGCCCCCCCAGCCTAGAGCCCCCCCATGGGTCTTCCCCACCAGCCTGTCTCTGCCCCCTTTGGATTACAGGAGTACAATCCCCCCCCCTCATAGGACTATTCTTCCCAAAACTCACAGTAGTACCCCAATCCCCCTCCCTCCCCTCCCCTTCCCCCCTCTCCTCCTCCCCCAACCCCCCTGCCCCACCTCCCTCCCCCCCCCCAACCAATACCTTCCTGAATCTGTAGGCCCCCCCTCTCATAGTCACTGTAGATGTGACCAGGCCCCACCGCTCCCCAGATAGCACAACTAAGCTCCAACCCCCCAAGGAACACTGTTAAGTTAGCCTTACATTAGTGATTAATCATATTCATGCATACTGTCGCACCGCCGCCCTAGTGGTCAAAGGTGGTTAAGGCGGGTCGGGTGGACATGGAGTTATTTTTCTAGTTTGAGTTTGGTTCTTGTATGCGGGATCTGGGTATCTGTTCCCAGTGGCCTTCCGTGTACCAAAGCTTCAAGTAAACACAAAGTCCAAGGGTAGGGAAAGAAAGGCTTTTTATTTCCCTTAATGCACAATGATTCAGGTAGTGGAATCTACGTCAACATAAAGAAACCTTACTTCAGGTAGAAAAGAAACATAACCAGATTGCTTTATCCACTGTTATCTTCACAGGAATTTATACATTTAACACACACAGTCTTTGCTTGCTGAGCCCTGCTTTATACACTAGGCAGGGATTCTAGGCTTCCTGCCTGACAGTAGCTACAATCCATGGGCACTTCAGAAGGGTCCTCAGTAAATTCCACCTGCATGGGCTGTGGGTCTGAGAGCTGTGACTCTGTATCAGTGTAGTCTGGTGGAGTACGCTGAGGCTTTTCATATACAGCTTGTACCAGCCTCCAATGTTCTGGGCCTAGGTTTGGGCCTCGCTCATACGAATGCTTGCTATGAGAATACCTTCCTTTGTCTTGGTACCTTATATTAAACAGACCTTTATCTGGTAAAAGCTTGTGTCCTGCTTTACAAACAGCTTGATAAGGCGAGCACACCCTTGTTCCTTGTGCTCCCTGTGTCACCAGGTTATAACGGTTAGAAGTATAAAAATGTGGATTACCTTGTTCTCCAGGCCTATCCCAGTGAGCTGAGGCTTGAGGCCTAGTCCTGCTGCAATTCAGCCTTACTCGAGTAGCAGGCCTCCCACTGTCCAGCTGGCCTTCGGGTGGAGTTATCTCCCTTTCACACCCATACCTCTTGCTCCTTGAATAAGGAGTGTTACCTCCTATGGCAATGACTTCACCACCCTTCTGGTAACTTCCACAGGGTCCTGAGTCTGCTGGTACCGGTTCATCAGATAAACCTCTGACCTCTGCTTCTCTCCTGGTACCTTTCCTCCCAGTGTCTCTTTGCCAAGAACTCCTGGTGTCCTGCTGCACCAGACTCCCTGTGTCTCCTTGCCAGGAACTCCTTCCTCTCGGGTCTCTTTGCCAAGACTCCTTCTTTTCCTTCTCCTCTCCTCCTCTTCTATTTCCAACTTCCCAGCCTTTCTTAAGAGGAACTCCCCCTTTCCTGGATTGGCTGTTGGCCGGCATCACATCACAAGCTCTGGGGCGCGGTTCTCTAGGCCTTGGAAGGTCTCTCTTGCTCCCCCTATCTGGCTCCTCGTAATGTCGCATCTGGTGTTGGAATCTTTTTTCTGAATTTAAAACCTTTTTTTCTGTTTGCATAGGCTCTGCAGTACCACATATCCCCCCTCTTAAAATATGACGGGCTGGTGAAGTCCCCTTCACACAGCACGGAATACGTGGCATGGCATAGGCATTGAACTGTAATTTGCTGGTACCATATGTCTTCCGCCTGTTATCCCCTACTATCTCTTCTGGGTGATATGTGTTGGCTACTGAGGCTAGTAAAACCGATCGGTCGTGCCAAGACCGAAGAGCATTAATATGGTAAATTTGTGTGTGTCCTTTGGTATCCTGGACTTCATAGGAGGTGGGTCCCTTAGGCTTAACTATCACATGAGGTCCCCTCCACCGAGCCTCGAATTTAGGAGTAGCTCCTGATACCAGGACCATCACTTTTTCTCCTGCTTTTAGTTGTCTAGGCTTTGTCCGCTGATCATAATACCTCTTCTGTTTTAGTTGACTCTCCTCCAAATTTTCACTCGCCACCTGGGAAGTGCGTTCCAGGCGCGTTCTTAGGTTCTTTAGGAATAGAGGCACCCCTATTTCCGTCTCTACGGGTTCCACCCATTGCTCCTTTAAGACGTCTAATAGGCCTCTGGGGGGTCTTCCATACAGAAGTTCGTAAGGGGAAGTGCCCAAGGACTTCTGTCTTCTTTCCCTGCAGGTGTACAAGACAAATGGTAGCATAGTATCCCACTCGGACATTTGTCCACCCAACGCACGCCGGAGCATCTGTTTTATGCTTTGATTCAAGCGCTCCACCAGGCCATTACACTGGGGATGGTAGGCTGCGGTTTTCTTGTGGTGGATGCCAAAGGCGTCCCAAACCTGAGCAAGGTATTTTGACAGGAAATTGCTGCCTCTATCTGTCAGGACCTCCTGCGGGAATCCGATCTCGCAGAATAGTTTAACAAGTTCCCCGGCAATTGCTTTAGCCGAAATATTTCTCAGAGGGACAGCCCATGGGAAACGGGTGGCCTGGTCAATGATTACCAGCATATATTGGTATCCTCTAGGTGTTTTGATGAGGGGACCCACTATGTCCATGGCTAATCGCCTCACTGGATCCGAAATCACGGGCATTGGTACTAAGGGTACTGCAGGGGGTTTGTGCGGAGCCACTCTTTGACATGACGCACAGGATTCGCAAAAACGCGTTGCTTCCCGGAATACTCCTGGCCAGTAAAAGCGGGCCAAAATCTGGTCGAGGGTTCCCTGCGTTCCCTTATGGCCCCTTACAGGATGGTCGTGGGCCAACCGTAGGACCAGTGATTTAAATGTGTTTGGTACTACCAATTGTTTTCGCAGAGACCCAGTTCGCGGGTCCATACTCTCTCGGTAGAGTATCTCCTCCTCCATAATAAACCTGGGGAAGGAACTTCTTTCTTCTTGTGCTTGCTCAAAGGCGTGGGCTAATACTGGGTCTGTAGCTTGCTCCCTTTTGAAGGAGGGAAACTTCTCCATCAGATCCGCTGGTACCCAGGGCATCCCCTCTCCAGCTTCCAATTCCGCACATCCTCGCGAGCGACATCTCTGCTCCCTCCTTCGCTCTGCTTTAGTTTTCCGTCCTCTCCCCGAGGGCTCCTCAATTAGGTCTTCATGCGCGGGCAGGACCCCAAAAGTAGTGTCTGTAGAACATGAAGGCTCTTCCCCCCCTTGGGTCTGGGATCTTGTAGAAACTAAAGCCTCTCTTGGATTAGCGCCTGTCTTTGAGCTGTTTGGCTGTGCCTCAGGGTTACCTATGGACTCATGCCCACTACAGGTGGAATTTGGGACCTTCTGAGGAGATAAACCCTCTCTCAGATCTTTCCGAAATTGTGGCCAGTCGCGACCCAATACCAACTCTTGTGGAAGTTTTGGGACCACGGCCACCAACATTTCCTTTTTTATTCCCAAACCTTTAACCCAAAGTTTATACACGGGGTAGCTTGTAGCTGATCCGTGAATGCACTTTATTTTAACCTGCCCTTCTGGACATTCAGGGACTGACCACACCTGGTTTCTGATCACAAACCATAGCCTCTTGGAGATCATGGTTTGGTCAGCGCCTGAATCCAGAAGTGCTTTTGCGTTAACTCCATGTATTTTTACCTTTAATACAAAGCCCTCTCTCATTGTCTTTGGGACTTCTCCCACTAGCGCAATGCGAGAATAGCATTCTTTTTTCACATGTCCTTTCTTACCACAGGAAAAACATCTTTTCACAGTTTCAATATCCTTAGGGTCATTACCTTTCCTAGTGCTATAAGTGGGTCTGGAAGGACTACCTACCCTTTGAGCTTCCATCCCTATAGTCAGTTTGGGAACCCCTATCTTTGGCTGGGTCACTCTCTCTGCTTCTAGATATCTCTCAGTAAGGGCTATTGCCTCGGTAGTGGTACAGCAATTTTGGAGGATTAAAAAACTGTACCCTACTCGGCACTGCGTCTAAGAATTGCTCCAATATTACGGCGTCCATCAGAGTTTCTATATTTTTTTTCTCCGGCTGTAGCCATTTATACGCCAGGCTCTTTATTCTATGCCCCAGGGCTTTTGGTGTTTCGTCTGGGCTAAGGATAGTGGCCCTAAACATTTTTTTATATGCCAATGGGGTGAGGCCTAGGCGATCTCTGATTGCCATCACTACTTCTTCGTAATTATCCGCCAATGATGGAGGCATTGACCGGTAGGCGGCCAGAGCCTCCCCTGTCAGGGACGCGGCTAGTCTGACAGCCCATTGTTCGGTCGGCCACCGAGCTGACTTCGCTATCCTACTAAAGGAATCCAAGAAATCATCAAGGTTATCATTGGGACTTAATTTCCCCACCGTTAGATCATTGCATGACCATTGTCCAAGCTCCGTATTGTGCAGTCCAGTTGCTTGCAACCTCTCAGCCTTCACCTTTGCCATCTCTTCCCGCTGCTGGGTTAGCCAACTGTCCATTGTCTGCAGGACGGGTAATTGCTGGTCTTGCATGGCTCTCAGCGCTTGTGCTTGATTTTGCAATGCCAGTTCTGCCTGCTTATCAAACTGATGAGCCATCCATGCACACAATTCTTTGGGTTCCATGGCGAATCTGTAGCAAGGAAACACAAAAAAAACCCACAACCAAGTGTGGCTCTTCTAACAATTTTTTTCTTTCCTTTCCTTTTTTTTTTTTTTCTATACTCTCCCTGGCATCCTACACTTATTCAGGTATATTTACATTTTACCTGATGGTAGGATTGAATCAGCTCTGGAACAGTACTCATTGCTGTCGCACTCCGCGGTTCTCCACGCCGACAGTTGGGCACAGGATTTTTCCTTTTCAGGATTTTCTCCACTCCACTCCGGTTTAGACTGCTCCACTCCGGGTCTTCCTTCAATCCGGTTTCTTTAGACCATCCGTTCCGGTTTTGTATTCCAACCTGAGTTTGGGTTTTTTTTCTTTCTGAAACTTGCAGCTCAAGCTTCTTCTCTTTGCAGCTGACGTAGGCTCCCACAATATATCCAACAACTACGCCATTTCTCATGTCGCACCGCCGCCATAGTGGTCAAAGGTGGTTAAGGCAGGTCGGGTGGACATGAGTTATTTTTCTAGTTTGAGTTTGGTTCTTGTATGCGGGGTCTGGGTATCTGTTCCCAGTGGCCTTCCGTGTACCAAAGCTTCAAGTAAACACAAAGTCCAAGGGTAGGGAAAGAAAGGCTTTTTATTTCCCTTAATGCACAATGATTCACTTAGTGGAATCTACGTCAACATAAAGAAACCTTACTTCAGGTAGAAAAGAAACATAACCAGATTGCTTTATCCACTGTTATCTTCACAGGAATTTATACATTTAAAACACACAGTCTTTGCTTGCTGAGCCCTGCTTTATACACTAGGCAGGGATTCTAGGCTTCCTGCCTGACAGTAGCTACAATCCATGGACACTTCAGAAGGGTCCTCAGTAAATTCCACCTGCATGGGCTGTGGGTCTGAGAGCTGTGACTCTGTATCAGTGTAGTCTGGTGGAGTACGCTGAGGCTTTTCATATACAGCTTGTACCAGCCTCCAATGTTCTGGGCCTAGGTTTGGGCCTCGGTCATACGAATGCTTGCTATAAGAATACCTTCCTTTGTCTTGGTGCCTTATATTAAACAGACTTTTATCTGGTAAAAGCTTGTGTCCTGCTTTACAAACAGCTTGATAAGGCGAGCACACCCTTGTTCCTTGTGCTCCCTGTGTCACCAGGTTATAACGGTTAGAAGTATAAAAATGTGGATTACCTTGTTCTCCAGGCCTATCCCAGTGAGCTGAGGCTTGAGGCCTAGTCCTGCTGCAATTCAGCCTTACTCGAGTAGCAGGCCTCCTACTGTCCAGCTGGCCTTCGGGTGGAGTTATCTCCCTTTCACACCCATACCTCTTGCTCCTTGAATAAGGAGTGTTACCTCCTATGGCAATGACTTCACCACCCTTCTGGTAACTTCCACAGGGTCTTGAGTCTGCTGGTACCAGTTCATCAGATAAACCTCTGACCTCTGCTTCTCTCCTGGTACCTTTCCTCCCAGTGTCTCTTTGCCAAGAACTCCTGGTGTCCTGCTGCACCAGACTCCCTGTGTCTCCTTGCCAGGAACTCCTTCCTCTCGGGTCTCTTTGCCAAGACTCCTTCTTTTCCTTCTCCTCTCCTATTTCCAACTTCCCAGCCTTTCTTAAGAGGAACTCCCCCTTTCCTGGATTGGCTGTTGGCCGGCATCACATCACAAGCTCTGGGGTGCGGTTCTCTAGGCCTTGGAAGGTCTCTCTTGCTCCCCCTATCTGGCTCCTCGTAATGTCGCATCTGGTGTTGGAATTTTTTTTCTGAATTTAAAACCTTTTTTTCTGTTTGCATATGCTCTGCAGTACCACAATACATCCCCAACAAACTTAGTATTCTTAACGGCAAACATCTCTAAGCAGTAACTTGCACTCAGGGCAGGCAGCCCTTCAGTCCAGTTTCTTCAGTTGAAGGTAGGATAGGGTACCATGCGAGAGTCATATGGCCGGCCCCGCCATTTTTCACCAGTGCAACTCCGCTCAGCCGGGGCAACTGCCGTCGCCTACCAAAGACAAATCACCCTCTCAGCACCCTCCCGGCTCTCATGTACGCTCCTGTCACGAAGGGGAGGGTTGCTTCACAAGTTGATCGATGTACGGTGCTGCTTCCTCCGCCGACTCGAAGACCCGGCACCCATTCTCCCGCAGCACGTGCAGCCGGGTGGGGTATTGGACGGAAAACTTAATGTTGGCTCCAAGAAGTTTTTGGCACAAAGGTGCATATGCCCTGCGGCTCTTACTCACCGCTGCTGAAAAGTCCTGGGCAATTCTAATCTTTGCATTATCATGCTCCACCATGCCCCTCTTCCGAGCCTCTCGCAGAACAGACTCCTTCTGTTGGAATTGCAAATACTTTGCCAGCACTATCCTGGGTCATGTGTCCGTGGAAGTTCGTGGGCCCACTCTATGAGCCCGCTCAATAATAACCGCCAGGGGGGTTTCTCCAGTCACCCCTAAGAGGGATGCCGACAAGGCTGCCACGTACTGCCTCAAGTCCCTGTCCTCCACAGAGTCTGGGATGCCCAAGAACCTTGTTATTGCACCTCGAGCGATTCTCGAGGTCATCCAGTTTTTCATCTTGGGCCTTAAGCGTCGCCCGCACATGTTGTAGCTCCTGGGATAGGTTCTCCACCTCCCCTTCTGTGTGGGCAATACGGCCTTCCGCCTCCTGCATGCGAGTGCTGAACGCATCCACCGACGTTTGCAAAATGTCGAGCTTGCTCCGCAGGGTTTCAAATTGAGCGGATAGCGCTCCGGTGACCACCGCTGAGATTTCTTCCGGGGAGACCGTCGCGACCTGAGTTTGCAATGCCGCAAAGTGTGGTGGTGATGATGATTCCGCCATTTTCGAGCCGCCTGCCACACGGTCTTTCTCCCTCCTCACACCTCTCAATGTAGATGCCATCCTCCCCGGGTAGCTGCCGGTAAGTCTCGTCAGTCCCCGGTATTATTGGGGGGGTGAGTATGCCGGTATGGCCCCTCAAAAGAGGCCCGAAATAGCCGTTTTAGAGCTGTGGGGCCCGGAGCTCAGGAAGACACGTCCTCTCCAAGCTCACCACATCACGTGCGCTCTCAAGACTTCTACTTTTAACCACAGCAATATTAATTTGCAAACCTGGAGCTTTGTTCTGAGTGCACCTCTTTGTGTTGTGTCAATCGGTTCAACTCAAAAACCCAGGCAGGTGTGTCCTAGTTCCCTGATCTATATTTCACTGGTATCGGGAATTTGAGTTCAGTGTTGCGCCACCCAGATCCCAGTAATTGAGCTCAATTACCCCAAACTCTGATCAGAGTGTGTGTGGGTGCATGGTCATCTAGGGTCCCACATGCTGATGGCGCCCTGATCTATTGGGTCTTTCAGAGTCTCCAGGTGCTGAGGCTCCACAGTCCCTCAGGAGCAGGGTTTCTCTCCTTCAATTCAACCACTTTCTTTTTGCCACTTGCACTCCCTATTGTCTCTTTCTTTCTGTCTTTCTCTCTCTGACAAGCTGCTTCCCTTACACTGTCTTCCTACCACTTTTCATAAAATGCTCTTTCTGTCACTCTCACAACTGGTCAGCATTTCCAGATGGTCTCAAAATTTCCAACCTAATGTTAATACAAAAATAGCCTAAAACAGTGCCTTCCCTTGGCCCCACTTTCACCTTCCCTGATTGGCTGGTCTGCCACTCCATCAGATGTAACCATGCCCCCTCCCCCGTCACATTACCCTAGAACTTTGATTGGTTGAAGTCTACCTGTTAATCACTCCCATCCTGCCAAATTTTGTTTGCCAGCTATGGATGTGTTGTTCTCGGACCTGACCAACGAGATACAGCCAGGGGTTATGACTTCTCTGAGCCAGGTCTTCGCTTTTTTTGTCCTTTGCTTCAGTTTCCATGATTTTCTTGCCCAAAGCAGTGGTGGGCAATAGCCCAAAAACCCACAACCCACAATTCTTTCCTCATATAAAAATGCAATGTGGGCCTTTGAGTCAATGCTGCTGTTGTTGTTGTTGTTGTTAAGAGCTGTCGAATCGCTGTCAACTCCTGGCGACCCTCTGGATAGTTGACCTAAACTTTGTTCGGTCTTCAATCAAACGGCTCATTGTTGATAGAGTGATATCCATAGCTGCTGTTATTGAATTGATCCATCTCATTGCCGGCCTTCCTCTTTCACTGTGACTTTCTACCTTGCCAAGTATTATGCCTTTCTCCAATGATCTCTCTCTTCGCATGATGTGTCCAAAGTATGGATGTTAAAGTCTTGTCATCTAAGCTTCTAAGGAAAGCTTAGGTTTAATCTCCTCTAGTACTGACTGGTATGTCTTTGGGCAATCCATGATATACACAGTATTCGTTGCCAGTACCATAATTCAAAGGCATCAATTTTCTTCCTATCTTTTTCACCATCCAACTTTCACATCCATATGACGTTATTGAAAATACAAATTGAATCTTTGTATGGAGAGAGACATCTCTGCTCTTGAGAATCTTGTCGGGATCCTTCATAGCCATTCTACCAAGAGCAATACGTTGTCTGATTTCTTGACTGCTAGTCCTTTCTTTATTGATTGTTGATCCAAGTAAGTTAAAGTTGTCAACTATTTCAATTTCTTCTCCATCAATGATTAACTTATTGATTTTGCCAGTTGTCAGGATCTTTGCCTTCTTAATGTTAAGGTGCAGGCCCATTTTAAGATTATGATCCTTGATCTTGAGAAGCAAATGTTTCAGATCCTCGTCACCTTCAGCCAGTAATGTAATGATATCAGCATAGCGAGGGTTGTTGATGAGTCTTCACACCTCGGTTGTCTTCATACAGTCCTGCTTCTCTGATGATTTGTTCTGCTTGTAAATCAAAGAGGTAGGGGGAAAGTATGCAGCCTTGTCATACACCTTTGCTGATTTTAAGCTATGCAGTTTCTCCTAGTTACCAGGCCTTTCTTCTGAGGCAATGGAGGGTTAAGTGACTTGCCCAAGGCTGCAAGAAGTATTAGTGGGAATCGAACCCTGATCTCTTGGTTACCAAGCCAGTGCTCTAACCACTAACTTACTCCAGCACTCTTTTTGTCCCATAACCCAAGTAAAAAATAGTTGCCCAATCAGGTGGGAGAACTGCAGAAATAGCAGCACTGTAGCTGTTTATCTTCAGCTTTTGCCACTCCCTTTTAGCTCTGAGCACCTCCTCCCACTACTCCCAACTTGGGAGTCCCAAGCTCTCTTCTTGGCTTCCATAACTCTTAATTGGCCTACGTTTCTTTCCAGAATATTCTTTGCAGCTCAGCCCTTTTCTTTGCTTCACCTCAGCTTCTGTGCTTCATTCTAGTGCTCCTGCTTTCTTTCTTCTTCTGGGCTCTTTTAGGTAGGCCTCACCGATTCTCAGGCTCTCTTCTTCTCAGGAGGGGGCAGATAATAGGCTTCTCCACACAGGCTGCATGTCCCCTCCCCTTCTCAAGTGAGGGCCGACATTTCTAACGTCTTTTTATATAGAGTAAGCTTAGATGTATGAAGTAGTATCTGCAGTTGCTATTCAAGACTTTTACCCTGAGGCAGACGGATTGCATCAAAATGTACTCGTAGCAGCACACCTAGTCTACGTTGGCTACTGAATTTAAGTGAAGTTCTATATTTCATTGAAGAAATTGTTAGATTAAGTTGACTAATATCACTGAGCACTTCAAAAAAAGTAAAAGGACTTTGGATGGGAATTCACATAACATTATATAGCGCACCTTTATATAGAGAGAGTCCGACAAAAATGTTTTTTTCATTCTTTGGTAACATACGGGGGTTTTGGTATTATGTTCTGAGTGTTATAAACTGCAGGCATAAGTGCCTATCCTAAGCCCTGTTTCACCCTTTTTGCATCCCTGCGAGCACCTAATCATATGACATAAAAGTAGGTGCTATATTTTCCGAGTACCTGTTTTCATGTAGGGCCGTTTTTATCTAAGGGGAAAAGGGGCAGCTGCCGTGGGCACCTGCATAATGGGGACCCAGCTGCCCTGTTGCCCATACGTAAAAGCATCCCTGATTACAGGCAGACAGCTTGCATCTAGACCATGATCATGGCCATGCCCTTCTCTTCTGCTGCTGGGGGGAGGGGGCCTGCAAACGGAGGGGGTCCACAAACTGGGGGAGCCCCATTCTCTGAAGTTTGCCCAGGGCCCCATCAAGAGAAAGTGGCCCTGCTTTCATGCATGTATTTACTAAGACAATTATTTAAACATCTAAGCATGTAAAGCACTGTTCCGCATGTTCATGTCAGTTCTAACATTGCTCCCTTGTGTCTGGGTACCACCTTCAGACAGACAATCACAGACAGTAAATATCCTGAAAAAAACATGAATTTATTTGTGGTAGAGGAATATTTGGAATGCCAGTGATCAGTGCATCGAAATTTAGAAGGAATGAGGATTCTGTTTTCACTGAGAACACTGGATTGAACTTCTGCTTTCCATCTTTTATTTTTCAAACAGAACGCTGTAAGTCATACATCTGATAAGAAGAAAACAAGCATTGAAGTAACGTGGATTGTGCCGAGTGGCATTACCAATGATATACAGATGAAGTAATTCCTTTTTTTCCCCATTGTGTCTTACTGTGCAACATAGCTTGGGTTTACTTTAAACAGAAAAGAAAACATGACAATATGAATAGACTGTGGCAAGAAAACAAGGTACTTTATTATTGGAGCAGGGATCAAATTAGCTGCAATGGAACAATAGCTAATGTCTCAGGAGTAGCAACATTAATCTGTTACACTGAGACAGACACTGAAGCTACCAAAGGCAAAATAGCCCTAGCTATACTGCTGCACGCTGTGACCTTCTATTACTTATTCAATGGCATCTGATCACAACGGTCCCAGCAGAGCTGTAGAACATTGACCATAGGCATAGTTACATTGCTAAAAGAGATTAAGGTTTGGCTTTATTTGATGTTCTGGGGCAAACACAACACATGATTTCTACAGCAGCAACATCTAGGATGACGGATAATCCTCTGCACTTTCTTGGGAAGCAATTTTGAAATCCCATGCTGGGACTGCAACAACATTTTCAAAAGCAAACTCTCCAAAGAGTTTCCCCTTGAATACACAGGGGCTAGATGCAACACCAGGATGGTAGTATCTGTGGACTTGCATTTGCTTTAAAACAAAGTCCATGGCTGAAACCTCCCTAACTCCTACCCTGGACCTGCCCTTTTTAGTGGGGGCAAATTTTAACAACTCCTGGCTCCTAATCTACTAGTCCAGTGCTTCTTAAGCCTCTCCTTGAGGCACACCTAGCTGGTCAGATGTACAGGATTACCACATTTATTTTATTTATTTATTTATTTTATTTAGCTGTATTTATATCCCGCTTTTCACTGGGTCAAAGCGGTCAATTGGGAGATACATTTAACACAAGGGGATATGACACACATACGCTAATACTTACAGGGAACATGGGCAATGGAGGGTTAAGTGGCTTGCCCAAGACCACAAGGAGTACCTATCGGACTAGAAATCCCAGTCCCTCCGGCCTGAGATTGCTGTCCCCAGGTGGGACTTCAACCCCCGGCCCTCCGGCCTGAAGTACCTTGTCCTAACCACTAGGCCACTCCTCCCACATTGAATATGCAAGAGATAAATTTGCATAGATTGCAGGCCTTTTGTCAGGACCGGTCTGTCAATTAGGCAGCCACAGCACACAACTGGCTGCGCTGCTCACCCCACCGCTGCCGCCAATTCCATTTGGGGGAGGAGGCAGGCAGCAATAGTCTTTTCAAAAGCAGCTGCTTTTTGCCATAGCCCTCCACCCCCTCCTGAGACAGAATCAGCAGCAGCTGGGGGGGGGGGGGGGCAGGGACAGTGCGGCCAGGGTTTCTGCCTAGGGTGGCAGAAACCTTTGGGCCTGCCCTGCCTTTTGTACAGAAATACATCTCAAGCAAATTCATAGTTATAGTTTATTTTACCAGCTATTATGTACCATTACTAAGCAGTTAACAAGTCTGTACAGTCAGGTACATAATTTTTCACTCATCCCCCAAAGGGTTCACAATCTAAGTATTTGCACCAGAGGTAATGGAGGGTTAAGTGCCTTGCCCAGGGAGCACCTATGGGATCAGAAATCCCAGACTTTCTGGCCTGACGTTGTTGTCTTCCATCAGGATTTGAACCCCTGGCTCTCCAGCCCTTGGTAACTTGTCCCAACCGCTAGATCACTCCCCCCTCATTGTGGCAAGCCTGAAAACCTGGCTAGATGTGCTCCAAAAAAAGGACTGAGAAGCCAAATTATTAAGAAGTTTGATCTGCACATAAAATCACCTGTGTACCTAAGTTTTCAGCTCCGACGACTACCCGTCAGTAATGAGTCCAGGGCTGCAAAGACCAGCCATTGAATAAAAAATAATTATATTGAGGCCAATATTCAGCAATGGCAGCTAAGCTTTCTAAAGCGCCTAGCCATCACCACTTAAAAAAAGCAAATATTCAACACCAGAACTTATCCAGCATCTGGCGCTGAATATATGGGTTCGTCGGTCAGCATATCCCTTTCTAGTCAGCAGCGATATAGAAACATAGAAACATGACAGCAGAAAAAGACCATATGGCCTATCTAGTCTGCCCTTCCAGTTGATAACTGGATAACAATAACTGGTTAAAAGTTAGGACAGTTCAATAGCTGTCCTATCTTTAACTAGTTAAGCTATCCGGTTAGTGGCTGAATATCGCTGCTGGCCATATACAGACGGACATCACCCAATCTGCCCACAGATCACCCCGGTTTTAACTGGGTAATTTTTACATGATCTGCTAACCAGCTAAAAGACTTTGAATATGTCCCCCATTTCTTTTCTTGTACTTCTACTGTTCTAGACTTTCTGGTAAGTTGGCTTTATAACTAATAAGAACAAGCACAAAGAGGGGAATTTTAGAAGGGATGTCAAAGTGCAGTCTGGGACATCTATGCCAGAGTGTCTGAAAAAAAACAGACACGTCCAGGTGCAGACATGATTTCACAAACATGGATGGGCCCCGATTTGGACATCTATGGGGGCATCTACATAGACGTCCCACAGAATAGTATTTCAAAACCCAGATATCTAGAAATAGCCTAATGGTTAGAGCAGTGGGCTTGGAACAGGGTAGCAAGATTCAAATCCCACTGCTGCAATCTTTGCAAGTGTGCCGAGTACCGGGGATGATGGATCCCCCAGAGAAAGAGAAAGAAACTACAATAAAATCAGGATAAAGATCTCCCATATCTTAGTAACATGATTTATCTTTTCTTTTCAGGGCCACCGTTGCAGCTAATAAATCCACTTACTGGACCAATGTTATGGGACCAAGGCTTACTTTCACTGGGACAAACAGTGGGACAAACAGTGGGACAAACAGTGGGACAAACACTGGGACAAACACTGGGACAAACAGTGGGCCCACCATCATGGTTGGTATCATCACATCATTCACTTAAAAATGAACTTTCCATTTGAGGTGCTTTTGGCAATGGAAGCCTCTTCATAAATCAGAACAAAGATTGCATGCTATTTTTTCTAAATTATTTGAGGTCAATATTGATATAAATATCCTGACACAGTTGTGAATTCATGTCTTATGTCAACTAGTGTATTTAAAATGTCCAACTTATATTTCTTTCTTTTAGAATCCTGCTATCTACTGCGGTCTATTCATGCTGATGGCTCTACTAAAATGATTGGGAGGATACCAACATTCTTTAGTGATGGGACAAAGAAACAACATTTTTTTTCCTCCACATTTTCTGCCTCTAGTTTTAAACATTTTTAAATAAAATGTTGGTAATAATTACTACTGTTCTTTAAGAAGTTTTAATATAATCTATTGAGTCTTGCAATCACAAAGAAATGATTTATTATTGTAAGTTTTGTAGCATTGTCTCTGCATGAACTCATGGAGCTGAAATGTTCCGGAATACCCACAATCAACAAATGTAAACAGCTCCATACAAACGTTCTTAGGTCAGCCCAAATGGGATCACAATTAGATATACCACTAGCAGAAGACATCACTGTCTGCACTTAGAGAGGCCGAGAAGTCCAATACAAAATTAAATCAAAGCTTTATTTAATTGTAAAATATGGGTTCAAGTTACAGTCTGCCCATGAGGAAGTAATTTTAGAAATGTGTATCATGTGTGTCAATTGATGTAAAAATATGAAGAACTGCAGAATAAATGTTTGAAATACACACACATGAATAGGAGGGCCATCTTATATGCCCAGTTTGTCAGCAGAAAAAATATCTCACCATAGAGCTTAAATCATGAACCCACCACATAGAAATTGTGAAAAGAGGAAAGCTAACCATGTCATTGAAGCATATAAAAGCTCCTAGCAAAGTCTTGAAATCCCATGGAACAAACTGAATTCAAATTGAGCTGACTTTTCCTGTATATATTTAAATGTCTTTATTGGGAGCATAGGACTGATATACTGGTCTTTTTTCCTAATTTGATTGTGCCCATATATGCCCTGGAGAAGTTCTGCTTCTTGTCTGGGTAATCACTTTAAATGTATCACAAAGTCCATCAATCGTTAAGATGAGAGTACTTTTAGAAACATATACTTGACTCATTCTATTCCTTCTCATATGGGGCTATGGGATGGAATTCTTCTAATGAAATTCTGCTTCATTGCTAAATACCAATAGCAAAGCTGTATACATTTTTGTCTGTGAATGCCCCTCCCACTTTATAAAGTCGTTTATCATTTATTTGTTTTTTAATAAACCACCCTTTATGGGGCATACAGAGCAGTTTACATGGTCTAAAAACATAACATAAAAAGAGGTTGGAAAGGAACTACAATGTGAGATAGGAATGAAGACAGCAAACACCACATATACGGAAAGGCACAACAAAGTAGCACGCCTCCTCCACTGGAAACCCTGTAAACACTACAACAAACACTGCCACTGAAAAGCACTGGGATCATGACCCTAAGAGAATAACAGAGAATGAAAAGGTTATGATCACCTGGGATATTCCCATTCCGACGGATAAGAAACTGGATGCCAGAAAACCTGACATAGTGGTAAAGGAGAAGAACACCAGAACGGCATTGATAATAGAAGTGTCTGTACCCAGCGATTATTCTGTGAATCGCATGGAGAGGGAGAAAATCCTGAAGTATCAAGAAATGCAATCAGAGACCAAGAAAATGTGGCAGAAAAATACAGAAATATTTCCCATTGTACTGGGAGCCATAGGCCTGACAAAGAAGAATTTCCAAGCACATCTTGACAAACTGCCCATACATGTTACATCTTATGAACTCCAGCAGTAGGCTCTCTTTGGCACGATGCAAGTATTACGCAGAGCATTAGCAGTAAATTTGAGAGACTAAGGGGTATGTTTACTAAACCGTCTTATTGTGCGCTCTGTGACGTTATTGCGCGATAAGGTACCTTATCGCGCGATAATGGCACTTTATCGCGCAATAAGGTACCTTAGCCACAATAACGCGTGCTGCGGCGAAAACGAGTGCTGAAGGCGGAGAAAGGCTCCTGGAGGGCGGAGGAAGGCTCCCCAGGGGCGGAGAGAAGGGGTCAATGGGTGGAGAGTGGGAGGGGAGAGGCTCTCTGCACACGAACACTGTGAAATCCGAGGCTGAAAACTAACGCCAGTGAAACCCTGGCATTAGAGCTGATTTAAAGGGAAGAGAAACCATTTCTGTCAGCAATGTACAGCAAAATCAGGGAAACCCACAAAAAAGTGATAAGTGTGATACACGTGCACGGAACAAAAGTGCAAATAAACACTGAAAATGACCCCAACAAAATATAAAAAAAACCATAACCACGCTGGGCAATAGTGATATTAATGGGAAACATTGAAAAACACTCTCAAGAAAGCTCCAAAAAAAGGATATGAATTTTGGAAGGGTCTACGCTCCATCCCCATACAAGGTGAATGATCCCACAGTGAAAGAGCGCTGATCAGGGTTTCCCTCTCCATTGGACAGGTTTCCTATGGTGTGCACATGTTCCACAACAGCAGGGCGGGCATGTCGGAATGGGCAACTGGACAGATGCTGGGAAAGGGGACACAGAGGGCTGCAGACGGCACATGCTGTGCTGCAGCAAGGCCACAGTGCAGACTAGGGTGACGCCTAGGTGGCCCATAGGAATGCTGAAACAGTAGAGCAGCCAGACAGCAACTGATGAGGGCCCAGCATGGGCATGAGTGTGCTTCCCACAGTGTCACAGGAGATAGTACCCATCAGCTACAGTGGGACCTGGCACTGCCGTACCCCCAAGGGCACAGAACATTGGCAGGCGGTGCTGGGGGGAAGCGTGGACAACTATGCAGGCACCCCTACCCAGAACCTGCACCATAGGCAGCCACCTACCCGCACAATGGATGGCCTGAGACTGCACCAGCAGCACCAGCAGACGGGCATGTCAGCAGGGTGGCAGAGGGGTACTGGTGGTGGAGGGGGCAGTGGCAGCTGCTCAGAGCAGACCGTGGCCTAGCCCTGTGTAGGTGGGTGTCATGCACTGCAATAGACAGGCCCTGTCTGATGAACAGTTATGGTATCCCCAGGGAATGCACTGTCTCTGTGGCAACACGGTGGTGCAGTGCACACAGCCAGTGTGTGCAGGAGCAGGAGGTCACAGGTTCAAGTCCCAGCTGTGGTTCCTGCCAACCCAGCCCCCATATTTTACTCACTACTACAACGTGCTAATACAGACAGAACCTGTAGTGCAGATGACGTAGACATGCCCAAAACACCTACATTTTACCCTACAGAGCACAGACACCATAAACATGTGCATTACCTAGAGCAGAGTCTCCCAAATGCAGTCCTGGAGAGCCAAACACCATTCAGGTTCCATGCTGCCTCTATTAAAGATGCCTGTGCTGCATTTCTATGCGCCGCCCCCATGGTATGCAGCTGTATCTCATGCATATTCATGAGGGACAGCATGAAAACCCGAACAGTGTTTGGCACACCAGGACTGGAGTTGGAAACCTCTGCTGTAAAGCAGCAGCAAACAGGGGCAGACACACTCGCCCCCACAGGCTCCATTATCCAATGTCTCCTGGAGAGGCAGGACATTGGGCCCTGCGTGCATCTCCCAATACTAGCAATTGCATACCTTAGCAATGCCACCCTAAACCCGGGAATACGGTACACAGCTATCAAAAGGTTGCTATGATTACTGGCAGATAGCAATTCTGAAGTACAATTTTCTGATTGAGCTGCATCATGGCAACCTTTCTGATGTCTGTGGAGTGTGCTACAGGTCTTGTGTCTGACAGTGTTTACCACCCTGGGGAGTGACCCTAACAGTATTGCGTACCATAGCCATGCCTGCACTGTGCCGAGGACTGGAGCGGTGGCCAGGGCTGCCAAACACCTCTATAGTTGTACAATGCTGGCATAGGTGTGGGAGTGTGTGTCTGTCTATCCAGTGTGTGGTGGCTGCAAACACCCTCCACAGCCCACACTGCCAGCACTGTTGCCAGTATTGGCCTGCCAATGTGCATAATGTGGAGCAAGGTACCATGGGTAGAGCCCGGACAGGGTGGCCTGGCCAGGATGCATCTGCACAGGGCATAGGGCAATGGCTGGGACATTGTAGTGCCCGGCCACCACCTGCACAGACAGGGTGGCCACAGCATGTCCTGCTGGGAGATCACTCTCACCCTGACTGAGCAGTGACCACGTCATGGCTAGGTTCCCCCATAGTGCTCTCTAATATTTCTCTCATGTGATATTTATGGGTTCCCTTTTGGGGCCCAATCACTGACCAATCTTCTTGGTGTATATGCTGACATCCCAGTTCTGGGTGCATGCATCTCCTCCAGGAACATGCACTATGGACTAGCTAGCAGACTGTCTGCAGCTAGTATGTGCTGTGCTGGAACACCTTGTAGGGTGCAGTGGCTGGAGTCTTGCTGCAGGAGAATATCAGATAGTGGTGGGGTGCAGCTGAGCATTTCCGGGCCTAATGTCTGTCTGCTATTGCTTTATAGATGTGTACAGAGCTGCATTGATTGCCCTGTAGGTTGTCTGTTCCCCAGCAGGACTGCGGTTGATGGTCCCCTCTACTGCTGCCATTTCAGGGAGGTAAAATGTGGATCTGTTGGTGGGAGACCCTGTTTCCCACCCTCAGCCCCTAGAGGGTGGGTTGGGTGGTGGTACATAATCCGCCTATGGGTCCATAAGGGCTAAACCTGACTGAGAAATACAGACGTATCCAAAATGTGTCTGCAGGAACTACCTATCTCACACACTAGCACTGCTGGGGACCTGCAGCATGGCCTAATACTGCCATGGACGGTGCTGTGGACCTGGTGCTGGGAGCCCCACCTCACCCTCAGGGTGAGCACAGTACCCGCACAATGTGACGGTGTGTAGCTACTCTGTGCCAGTACCACACACGGTCAGTTCCCCCTACCAGGCCGAGGTGCTGTGGGGGTGCATTCCCCATCTTGTGTTCATCTGTAGACTGCTGATTTGCATGTGCAGTGCATCATGGGTACGGGTGGGTTAACCCTATCCTGGGGATCACAGCAGAATGTTTGTGTGGTGACGTGCAGTCCTTCTGCAGCCAGCCAGGGGCTTGTTAGCAGCTATAGAGCTGTAGCCCACTGGCTACTTCACTGCCTGTGGAGCCAGAGGTCATGGGTTCAAACCCACAGTGGGGTTATTTGATAGGGCTATCCAAAGCATTATCTATTTTTAATGTACATTAGTGCTGCCAGCAAAACCACCCTCAGCGTACTGTAACCATAAGGTCCCTCAGAAGGCGCTTTATAGGGTGCCCTATACAGTGCCTTCTGAGGCACCTTATGGTTACCGTCCATATAAGGTGCCTTCTAAGGTATCCTATGGAGCGCCTTATAGGGTGCCCTATAGGGGACATTATAGGGTGCCGTGGCAGACAGTGCACTTTATAATGTGCCCTATGGAGTGCCTTATAGGGTGCCTTATGCGGCACCTTAGGTTACGGCACGTGAGGGTGTGTTTGCTGGCAGCAATAATTAAAATACAAATAAACTGCCTCAGGAAACAATACTTACATGTCAAAGCTGATGCCTCAGCCAGCCTTATGCATTAGGCACACTGGGGGATCGAACTTATGACCCCTGTATCATCAGTCAGTGTATTAACCATTGTGCTACACCTCTGTTTCTATGTTTGCATGTCTGGGCGCCTACTTAAGATTACCACGCGTTAACGCGCTTAGCGGCGCTTCGCCCGATAATGTGCGCTGCAGCACGCGTTATCACGCGATACTCCTGTTTTGCTGCTTTAAGACTGAAACGCCCACTCCTTTTATGGCAGCCTGCACACTATCGCCGGGTGCACGTTAAGACGGTTTAGTAAACATACCCCTAAGATCATATGCCACATACCATGACTTAGAAGTGAGGTTCACGACTGCCATAGTATGTGCAAAACTAACCCATTAGGAGAAACTACCCTAGAAAACCATTCAAACCAGTAACAGATTAATAACAGGTCACACAGTTGCAGGACCCTAGAGGGTGGTTGGACCAAATGCTTGCCTGAAGAGGTATGTTTTCTGAAGGGATTTGAATTTAGGGAAAGAAAGTTCAATCAAGACAGATTTGGGTAGGCAAGCAGTTCCAGAGGGATGGGGCCAGGAAGAAAAAGGCTGAATGTCTGGTGGATTTGAACTTGGAGATGGCGAGGGAGAGTATAACCAGTCTGTGATCATGGAGGGAACCCAAGCAGTGGAGGGGGAGGACGTAAGGAGTGATGATAGTGGAGAGGTAGAGAGGGGTTTTACTGGTTTTGGCTTTTTGGGCGTGTAAGGATTTTAAACTGAATCCGCTGGGTGAGGGGGAGCCAGTGATGATATATAAGAGGGGAATAACATGATCAAATTTGTGGGCAGGTGAGAGGACACGAGCATCAGCATTTTGAATGGACTGGAGCTGTTCAACTGGTGCTGGGGGAGGCCTGCATAGACCACATTGCAATAGTCTAATCACAAAATAACAGTGCTAAGGAGAATGGTGGTAAGAGCAGATTGGTCCAGCAGGAGGTGTAGGGCTCTGAACCATCGTAGGGTGGTGAAGGAGGATCTGGTGACAGACCTGATATGGGGGGCGAAAGACAGAGCAGTGTTGATAAGGATCCCCAGGTATTTAAAAGATGAATGTAGAGAGATGGGGATGAGCCCAAGGAAGGGGACAGGGATGGGGCAGTATCTGAGTCAGTGATCCAGGTGGCGATGGCCTTAGTAGGGTTGAGCTTAAGGGAGTTATTAAATAGCCAGGTGGAGATGACCTCAAGAGCAGCATTCGTAGGGGAGAGATCAAGGGCCAGGCTGTCAACAGGGAAGATTAGGAGGATGTCATCGGCATAGATGTAAAAGAGTATGCCAAGCGACTGTGGCCAGGGAACTCAAGAAGATGTTGAAAAGAACCGGTGAAAGTGCCAAACCCTGGGGTACACCACAGGGCAGGGAGTATGGTGCAGAGTAGGTGTTGTGCGAATGAACTGCATAGGAGCAGCCACTGAGAAAGGAGGAGAACCATGTAAGGACAGTATTGCGAAGGCCGAAGTCAAAAAGTCATGAGAGGAGAATAAACTCATATTGTGGACCATTAAATCAAAGGCAGCAGTGAGACTGAGTGAAATGGTGAATGCAAAGGAATGCCAGTCAAGGATACAATAAAGGTTGTTAAGGACGGAGGTAACAATAGTCTCAGTGCTGTGATGAGATCGGAAGCCAGACTGATGGGGGTGCAAGGCCGAAGTGTGTTCAAGGTGATCTATGAACTGGGAAAGAATGACACGTTCAGTGAGTTTTGCCAGAAACTGTAGATTGGAAATGGCTCTATAGTTGCTGGGATCTTCAAATGTGGACGAATTGGAACTTGTTTCCAGATCAGAGGGAGCATACCCGAGGACAAGCTAGAAGCAACCATGAAGTGAATGAAGGGAGTAAGGCATAGTGTGGGCAGGGGTAGCCAAGATGAGGGAATGGGGTCCAAGGCACATTAGGTTTCCGAATAGACCTAAGACCATGCCTTCAGCCTTAGAACTGTTTATGTACCAGGCATTTAAAGTGATTTAGTATAGAAATATTATAGTTTGAAATTTATGCTCTTTGCAGTCATTCTTGAAATAGTGAATATTTTTATGAACATTAGTATTAGTAGTATTGGTATTTAGCTCATGCCTTTCCAGAAGAAACAGTATGCAGTATACTGTGTATATATGAAAGAAAACTACAGAGTGCAATAATGTTTTAGGGTGCTTAAAGTCTTCTTTTCAGGCTTTTAACATTTTGACTACTTAGTGCCCTGCCTTATTAACCTTTATCAGACCACAATTTTTGTCTCAGGGCATATAGATCTCAATGATACATCTTGAAAGTTACAGTGAATGGACATTATCTCTGAAGTTAGTCACTGGAACAACCTCTCTGAGTCACATCACAGTTAACAGATGAAGCCTCTGCTCCCCTCTCCAGCCAGACGCAGGGGGTTTGGTGGGGGGGAGATCAGGTTCCATGAAACCTGAGTGGAGGAGTAGCCTAGTGGTTGGGGCAAGGTACTTCAGGCCGGAGGGTCGGGGGTTCAAATCCCACTAGAGGACAGCAACCTTGGGCCGGAAGGACTGGGGTTTCTAGTCCCACAGGTGCTCCTTGTGGTCTTGGGCAAGCCACTTAACCCTCCATAGCCCATGTTCCCTGTAAAATAGTTATCTCCAAGTTATAATGCCCTGATCAATGTAATTTCAGTTTGTTCAATGTAAACCGCCTTGATATCATGAAAGGCGGTATATAAGAAATGTGAAATAAATAAATGAAACAAACCATGCTCCTGACAGGGGGGAGAGTCAATCTTTCAAGGTCCTTAGACTTGTGGAAAGTCTTCTGTCCAAGAATCAGCAGAATAAAATAAACATACCAGTTTGGTGTCAATCCAAATACAAAATTAGTTTACTGGGGTATTTGATGCAGATGTCTAATGCAATCTGTTTAGAAAAATCTAAATAATCCAAAATTGCAATCACTGGAAACTGCATATACTGGAGGCTTCACCAACAACTCCTTAACAAAGGTACTCTTTGAAAAGAGACCCAACTCTGGCTTTTTTCTATATTGGTATCTACACAACTTGATGCAGGCGCTCCAGCAGAAGAATTGGAATCCTTCTCCTGAACACACTGCAGAGGATCTACTGCTGAATCTCTTACAATGATTCAAAAACCCTTACTTCAGAAGAAAAAAAAATACTAGGATCCATGAAAAATCCTTCTCTTCTATACATGAGAAAAAATTATTATGTATGAGGACTCCCGTGCAGATCATTTACAATCTCACAAACACATACAGAATATAAAAAAAATATGTGAGTGAAAAAAATGTCAAAAAAGTGTGTGGAACCATCTGAACGGAACCATGCAGATTATTATATGGAAGAGCTGCGAATCACTGACTTGAGCTCCAGATCATCTGAACACCGCCATACCCTTGATGCAGATACTCAAAACCTGCGGGCAGGTTGGGTACAATCGGACCGTGAAAGTGGGGTACGAGAATGACGTGTCTACACATTTGGGAGCTACAGCATTACAGATAACTGCAAGTTCATAGATGTGCCTAAGCAGTGAGGTTTAAGTGTGCAAATTTTAATAGCAGCAAAAATGTTGTAATGTTTTGCGAATGACAATAGCAGTTAATCAAGTGCTGCATTTACACGTGGATTGGAGGCAATTTGATGAACAATACACGAAGAGTGGTCTTGTGAAAAAAATGTTCAGTTTCCAGTTGTCAGGCAATCCTTCTTCTGACTCCAAACAGAAATTCCATTTTGTAGACACGGGGCAACTCTTTAATGAACACAAAGAGTGTGGACCTTTAGTCTCTGGTCCTCTCAGTCTTAAGATCCCCTTAAAAACTGGGTACCTGAAACCACCTCCTTGGAGCCTCAATGCATTCCTAGGACAAAATAAAAAAGATAAACAAGACATAAAGGAGGTAGTTTTATGAAGAGCCGTGTAACGTTACATGCCATCAACGCAGGTACGTCATATTTTTCCAGTGGCTTATGCATGTGCATGGGCCTTTATGCACGTAGTCGCTAATCTAAAATTATTCATGTCAGGCCAATAGTTGGTACCTGTATGAGCAGAGTGCAAATCTACGCATGTAAGTTACAAAATACTATAACTTGTGCATGTTCTTTAAAAATCTAGGCACAGGTACTTACACCAGCCCTAGGGAAAGTGGTGTAAGTGCCCGTGTCTAGATTTAACGTGTTTATGGCCAGTTATGCAACTACTTTATAAAGAGAAGTAGGCACCTGCTTTTTATTATAAATATATTTCAGATAGGTGCATTCTGGGTGCCTAAATCTAGGCACCTGATTATAATATTACCCTCAAAGTGAGTTCATGACTTTTAAAGAAACATACTTCTTTCAAGATACCTCTGAAATACTGCACATTCTTCTCTGACCTCATCATCTGGTGTCAGTAGGGACACCAAGGTCATTAGTAAAGGACACATTTGTGACCACATTACACAGGCAACAGGGATGAACTCTGAAAGAAATCTCATGATGATAACTAAGTGATCCAGTGATATTACATCTGCCTGTACTATGATTATGACTTAGAACCTGGGGTAAAATGAACTTTTCTCTGTTCCTCCATAGGCAATTTATGTTTCAAATACCCTGGGCCAGATATACCGAAGGGTCATTACCATTTTGGGGGTAATTTTATGAAGTCATTTCTGCATAAATTTACCAGATTTTTGCAGGGAAAATCTGGGACACTTGGGAGAAAAGGTGGTGTCTTGGAGATTTGGGACTAAGGGGCAGGAAAGAGAAGTCGTCCCCTAGATTTACAGAGGATACTGGTTCTACATGGCACAGGAAACTGACATGCTATTGAGCATCTTTCTGGCTGCTGATGTTGGGGGAGGACTGAGAAGACTTGAAAGTCCACTTTCATTCCATTGTGGACCAGGAGGTGGTTTTAAACTATGGAGGTGGGGACATTAGTTAAAAATCGGGGTATAAATGATCACGTCTACTTTTAAG
The DNA here is from genome assembly GCA_033557465.1 of Ichthyophis bannanicus. NCBI lineage: Eukaryota > Metazoa > Chordata > Amphibia > Gymnophiona > Ichthyophiidae > Ichthyophis > Ichthyophis bannanicus. The sequence goes on from CM066040.1 coordinate 109,889,985, forward strand.
GCATGTTCTCTGTCACATATATTAGTATTTTATAAAGAAAAGTAGATGCCTGTCTTTATAATGCCTACATTAGTGCTTCCATAGGTGCCTACCCATGGTGCCCTATTATAAAATTACCATCCACGTGTCTGTGGGAAAATTGCTTAGTATATCTGGTCCAGGGTGAATTTTCTCATGTTTCCTGGTAGCTCAGGTAATGTATTTATAGAATCTGATATTGGGTTAATGACTGCATATGCAAAAGGCAATGAAAAATGGATGGATTTGACTAATTAAAGAAACTTAATATTGTTCTGGCAGGGTACAATAACCTTCCACAAAACTTCTTCAATTTTTGATTGATCTAGTAATTCTAAGTAAAAAAAAATAAACCACTGAAGTGCATGTTATCTACATAAGAACATAAATGCTATACTGGGTCAGACCCAAGGTCCATAAAGCCCAGTATCCTGTTTCCAACAGTGGCCAATCCAGGTCACAATTATCTGACAAGTTCACAAAAAGGCACATAGGTTCCACAATGCTCATCAGGGGCAAGCAGTGGATTTCCCGGGTCCCCTTTAATAATGGCTTATGGACCTTTCCAGAGATGCTAGAGAGCAAGGCGAAAAAGGGTGCAACTCTCTATACGTGGAATCATTCTTTATTAATCTCCCCCCTACACCAACAATGTTTCGGCACAGGAAGCCTTCGTCAGGGGATATATATGTTCTGACCTCCAACAGATAAAACAAACACTTGCCACTCATACATCAACAAAATCATATTAAAAATATACTTCCTGACAAAGGCTTCCTGTGCCGAAACACGGTCAGTTTAGGGGTGATTAATAAAGACTGGTTCCACATATAGAAGGTCGCATCCTTTTTCACCTTACTCTCTAGCATCTCTGGTTCTCCTTTTGGAAGAGCGAGTGCCTCTTTTGGACTCTTTTTGGACCTTTCCTCCAGGAACTTGTCCAAACCTTTTTTAAACCCAGCTACACTAACAGCTTTTGCTACATCCTCCGGTAACAAATTCCAGAGTTTGATTACGCATTGAATGAAAAAATATTTTCTCTTATTAGGCTTAAATGGGTTACATTGTAGCTTCATTGCATTCCCCCTAGTCTTTGTACCTTTTGAGGTGTAAAAAACAATCTACGTTTACCCGTTCCATTCCATTCATTAATTTATAGACCTCTATCATATCTCCTCTCAACCATCTCTTTTCAGAGTTGAAAAGCTCTAACCTTTTAAGCCTTTCCTCATAGGGATATCCTTCCATCTCCTTTACCATTTTGGTGGCTCTTCTCTGTACCTTTTCTAATTCCGCTATATCCTTTTTAAGATACAGCGACCAGAATTGCACACAATATTCACATCCAATACAATAGGAAAGCTCACTCCCTTATACACATCAAACTAACCCCCTGCAAACAAGAACCACACACCAACCTCTTGCTAGACATCCCCATTCCCTACATCCTTATCAATGCAATGGTTATTCAATACATGATCACTGATTACCTGGAGACACACAAAACAGATATACTATGCATCACTGAAACCTGGCTAAATGATTCCAACCAGGTTATCCTCAATCAAATCACCCCAGCCACCTACTTCTTCTTCAACTGCTCAAGAAAAAACAGAAGAGGAGGAGTCCTTATACTAACAAAAACACAATTTAAATTCAGGATCCTCACATCTAGCAGTTCAGATGAATCAAACATAATCACCATAGCCAATAAATATATCACACTGAGCCTTACCTACAGAGCCCCTACTGCCAAGAGTGATGAACTATCCAAAGTTCTTGAATCAGTATGTACACACACCAACTCTCAAAAATCCCTCATAGCCTTGGGAGACTTTAACCTTGGAACTTCTCCTAACAAACAGGCCAGGTCCTTCCTCAATGCCATGGAAGTGTTACACTACCACCAAGTATAAGGCTGTTATCATGTTTCTATGTAATAAAAAACCCCACACACCAAACTGGCACAACTCCTGACCTGATCTTCATCCCCCAAACAATGCTAGACCACAACCATGTAACACCCCCCACAATCACCCCAATACCATGGTAAGACCTCCACTCAAACTTCATCTTACGTATCACACAGCCATCTGTACAGGAACCCCCACAACTCAACTGCTGAAGATTCAAAAGCTTCAACAAAGACAAATTCCTGAACGAAATTATACCCAAGTATAGCAAGACAGATAACATCAATGATGCTATTGATACCTGGAACAGTTCCCTAACTTCAGCAGCAAAGGCACTTATCAAAAAGCCTCTAACCACACATAGATTAAAAACAGCATCCTGGTACCCCAATCAGGTCAGCAAAAAGACTTCTAAGAAGAACTGAAAGGAAATGGAGACAGACAAAAGCCCCAGACATCCTGTCAATACAAAACTCTACAGATGGAATACACCAACACAATCAACCAATGCAGAAAACAGCACCATTCAAATCTCATCATGAAATCAGCCAATAAACCAAAGGAGTTATTCAATATCATGAGTACACTGACCGGAGACCCACTAAAAAACAACGCTACTGAAGTGCACCCTCAAATCATAACAGATTACTTAAAAGACAAATACACTAAACAGAACCAATCACAGTGACTACAACACACTAATCCCAGGACTCAGTCCACAAAGGTTTATGGGGAACATTCAATGTCCCATCAACACAGCAAATAGAAGATGTAATTTCCTCACTTAACACCACTACATCACCCTCAGACCCATGTCCCATCACATGGATAAATGCAATGAAACAACAACTCAAATACTTTATTCACAAAATAACTTCCATGTCACTCACCCAAGGATACATGCCAACATCACTCAAACAGGCCATGATATGACCTATACTCAAAGACATGTCCCTCAACAAAAATGACCCAGCTGCATACCAAGCTATTTCTAACTTACCTTTCATTGTTAAAATCATAGAAAAGGTGGTACAAAGACAACTCCAGGACCACATAGACCAGCATGCACCACTAGACCCGCACCAGCATGGGTTTAGACCCAACCATGGCACAGAGATACTGCTAATTTCTCTATTTGACAGTATCATCAGAGGAATAGACAATGCTAAAACAGGATTTATCCTCTTTTTCATGGATATATCATCCACCTTTGATACCATCTCCCACAGCATCATGCTAGGACGCCTTCAAGAAATTGGCCTGCAGAACTCCATGCTAGCGTGGTTTCAATCTTACCTCAACAACCGCAAACAACAAGTCAAATGCAGAACAACCAAATCAACACCTTTCCCCATAAAACCAAGGAGTTCCGCAAGGCTAATCACTCTCATCTCTTTTATTTAACGTCTACATACAGCTCATATGTAAAATCATCAATAAACACAAAGTCCAATACAGATTGTATGCTGTTGACATCATGGTATATGCCCCACTCAAAATGCACAAGCCTGACCTTTCAACCATAATATTGTGCATGGAGGACATGATTACATGGCTCAGCAATAACAACCTATCCATAAACTACAAAAAGACAGACACTCTGTCACAAGGGATACCTCATTTGTCCCTCCACAATCAATCATACAACAAAACCAATAACAATAAAGAAAGAAATCAAATACCTAGGAACCTGCAACCGAGCCTTTGAACTTTACGCTCCATCCCTATGGAACTCTTTACTGAGTTATCTCAGAAACAACGCCGATCTACCATCTTTCAGGAAACAGCTGAAAACCACCCTGTTCCAGGAATACCTCAACACGACCCCCACCAAAAAGCGAACTAACCTCTGATCTCGTCCACCAAGAACCTCTGATTCAAACTACAGTAACCTGCCCATGTCCAATGTCTGTCCCATGTCCAAAGTCTGTACCATGTCAAAATCATTAATGTTGCCTCCCTGGTGATGGCCGCACCCTACCAACTTAATTCCCCCACCCTTCTATGTAACACCGCTTTGACCCGGCGAAAAGCGGGATATAAATACAGCTAAATAAATAAATAAAATAAATAAATAAATCAGCGTGGATCAACACTTCACCATGCAACCTCACATAAAAAAGATTACCGCTAATGCCTACCATAAAATGAAAGTAATTAGGAGGCTAAAACCATTTCTGGACCAAGATCACTTCCACACCATCTGCCAGGCAGTTATCACCCAAACATTTGATTACTGCAATTCGCTCTACCAGGGGCTCCCAAAACAATCACGCCACTCCAAATAGCACAAAATACAGCAGCACGACTCATCACAGGAACACCCAAACAAGAAAACATTACCCCCATACTTGACCAGCTTCATTGACTCCCAATACACTCCCGCATCAGATGCAGATACAAATCAACCTTAAACATCTTCAAAATCATCCACCAATCATCAGCTGACATCCTACAAGACTACATAATAAGAGACTCAAGCATTAGACTCAGAAGAAATAATAAAAAGCATATGAGTGCTAAACCCCATGGATACCAAAGGACCAACCAATCCACATCCAGCAGAGTATTTTCACTGTATGATCCGTCACTATGGAACTCACTTCCAAATGACATGTGAGCAACCACTCATATCAAAAGCTTTAGAAAGAAGCTGAAAACTCTGCTCTATGCGAACCACCTGGGCTACATCACCTAACCACCTGACTGATGATGAGATCCAAACCACCATCTGTTGACCCCCAGCCATAGACCAAACACTCATCATTAACACTACACACTGAACTGTACATAATCTATGTCATACACACATGGCACTCTACATAGTTAATTATGTTCCTAACCTAATCCTCCCCCTCCCTGTTAAACATTTGTTGTACACTGATTAAATGTTCCATGTATATTGTTGAGCTACATTGTAAACCGCTTTGACTGAAGGATAAGGCGGTATAAACATATGGTTAAATAAATAAATAAATATTCAAGGTGCAGTCGCACCATGGAATGATACAAAGGCATTATAAGATCCTTAGTTTTATTCTCCATTCCTTTCCTTGATTCTTAGCATTCTATTTGCTTTCTGGGCCATTGCTGCATAATGGGTGGAGTATTTCAACATATCCACGATGACACCTAAATCTGATTTTGCAACTGGCAAGCATTATTTTCCCTATGAATTCATTGCTCTTCTGAAGAGGGTAGAAGGCATCTGGAACAGACTTACAGAGTGGTAAGAGCAAAACCATGGCTGAATTTGTGCAGTCTGGAGATAGACACCAAGGAGGTCATTTTAAAAGGCTTAGTGTCACCACTGCGCCCCTATTGGCATAGTAAAGTAAGGGCGTCCGGGGACATTTAATTTGTATCAGAGAGTGTTCAAGCTGAAGGACCAAAAGGATTATGATCCTTGTAGTATAGAACTCCCTGAAAAGGATAACTACGCCAAGTGTAGGGTAAATAAGGCTTTATTTCCCCGATTAATGCTCTAGGTTCAATGGGACATCAACATAAAGTGGAGGTAATGCTTTCCTCAAACAATAAGGTTTCACCATGGACTAAACAGTTAAAGGCTGTAAGCTCTACAATTGACTGTTTAGCTGGGTTAGGGGATTTTCCAAAACAATAGAAAACAATATCAGAACAAAATGGTTATCAGCTTCACCATATTCAGACTTATTTCTTCGCTATACAATTAGCATGGCAAGCAACTACTTCTCAAGCAAAAGTTACATTCCATGGGTTCAATGTGAGGCATGGGAACACTGGAGCTATAATCCAAGTTCATCGATTCCGGATCGCTACCCTCTTCAGGGTTAAGAATATCTTCAGAGTCTCTTAATTCCTCACAGAAGTTCCCTGGCTTCTCATATAACTTTCTTAAAACACTTTTAGGAAGTGGTTTTAAATAGTTAGCTTTACTTCTTCTATGATACTGAGGTTTATCTACTTGCATAAGACTTTCCTCATTTAGAGTTCCTTTTAGAATGAAAGGCTTTTCATACCTTAGCTTCCGAGGAGGGCCACGCCCAGGATTCAGCTTACAACGTAGCTTTTCCTGCTGACACACTGTCTTGTGCACTGCTCCACAATCCAGGCTGCTAGGAAAACCAGACGTGGATTTCCCCTCTCTATTTGGAGTTGGAGAACTTCTTTCAACAGGCAGACTGCTTCTCTGGGCTTTATCCCATGGAGTATACCTCTTTTGGCTCCTCCAACTAGAGCTGGCCGCAGCTGGAAACTATCCTGTTCCAGGCTTCTCTCAGAGCTTGTGCTGCCGGTCCTTCTGACCTTGTCCTTAGCACTTCCCCAGAACTGAGTCTTGCCTCTGTCTGTGTCCGTTCTTCTCCTTCCTTCTCTTTGCTGGTCCTTTTCCTGGTCTCCTTGCTGGACCCCCTGGTCTCCTTGCTGGACCCCCTGGTCTCCTTGCTGGACTCCTTGCTGGCCTCCTTGCCGGGCTCTCTGTTGGACTCCTTCTCTGCTCATCTGATTTCCCTTATAAAGGGATTTCTGGCTTGCACGCTGTGAGTTTGAGGACAGGTGAAAGCACTTATCATTAAGGTGCTCAGTGCTTGAGCACGTTGCTTCAGGTACTGTGTAACTGTTCATGCGCCCTCTGGCGGAGCTACACTGGAACTGCGCTCTCTGCCTTTTCTGAGATTCATGCAAATCAGGAGTTTTTTCCAAGGCTGTTTCTTCCCTAGCTCCAGCCTCATGACATTAGTCGTGATGTAGGATGTTTGAAGACATTGACATGAATGGCAAAAATCACAGAAATGTCTCTGCAGCCTTTCTACAAGCAGCGTTTACAGATGTCTCTGGTGCAGGAGCATCCAAGAAGGTGAGGGGGCATGGTGGAGGTGCTATGGACTTGCCCGTCTCTGTTCAATTTCAGGAACAATGGGGACACGTCCACATTTATACCTGCTGCGTACTTGAATAGGCATCAGGAAAGTGCTGGTTTTGGCCCTAAAACATCCAGAGAGTGTAGAGAAGATGGAGAGTTAAACGACTAGTCTAAGATCACAAAGACCCACACTGGGATTTTAACACTGGCCACCCCACTGCAATCCCACTACTTTTACCGTTCTGCTGGTAGATATCCACATACTCAGATGCTATTCTGCAGACATCTCGATAGACATCCATATCAGGCACATCTAGGTTTCTGAAATTTTGCCCCATCTTGCATGTGCTTGCATTTTTTTCAGATGTTCTGCCTTTGACATCCCAGATTGCACTTAGACGTCCCATTGTAAAATGGGCCTTCAAGAGACCTTAGTGGCAGAGGGAGGGAGGGAGAAAAAAAGACCACAGACAGTAAAACAGCGTAGTCAAAGAACAAATGAGCAGCCTGTATGGCCCAAGTGGTCCATGTCTGCTGACACCTTCCAGATTTTTGCTATGAGTGGGATAGTCAACTGAGAAACTGACAGTCAACTGATTTCTGCTATGAGTGGGACAGTCAACTGAGAAAACAAGAAAAAAAGATGGAGAATAATAAAATCGAATGAAAACAAAACAATACATGAGCCTACTCAACACATATAAAGATGCTATCACAAAATCAAAAAGAGACTACCATGCTAAAGTAATAAACATGGCCATCAATCAAGAGAATTATTTGCAATTGTAAAATCATTAACAAAACCCCAAAACCCAGAACCAGAGTACTCCACAATAAGCGTACAAACATTAGCTGCACATTTTGCTGAGAAACTAAAAAGTAAACCCTCTAACAATATCACAGCAATGCACATAGATCCAAAAACCCCAAGTAAATGGATAACCTTTCACACAGTTGATCAAAAACACCTCCTCAAGATCATAACAATGATTAATACCACAACCTCCCCCCTTGACCCATGCCCAGTATCATGGATCAAGTCCACCAAAGCTGAACTTGCTACAAACATCCAAAACATAGTTAATCACTCTCACAAGGCATCATGCCTGACGCTCTTAAACTCACATCCTTATGTCCCATCCTAAAAAATAATAAATTAGATCCAAAAGACCCAAGCTCATACAGGCCAATAGCCAGTATACCGTTCATTGCTAAAGTAATAGAAAAAATAATACAACTCCAACTACAAGATTACATTGACATACACGCACCACTTGATTCACACCAATTCGGATTTCGCCCCTTCCATGGAGATGAAACCCTACTAATAACACTGAAGGATAACCTCATTAGAGGAACAGATAACAACAAACAAGGTTTCATCCTCCTCTTCATAGACATAGCCGCCGCATTCGACAATATCAATCATAACACTCTAATTACTAGGCTAGAAAACCTGGGAATAGGAGGCACAGTCCTCAAATGGTTCATGTCATATATTATGCACTGATTAATACGTGTCCAACTAGGCCAAAACACCTCAGAAATGTTCTCACAAGGTCAGGGAATCCCTCAAGGCTCGGCCCTCTCGGCCCTCCTTTTTAATCTATACCTACAGCCCATCACGAACATATTTAAAAAATACAAAATATATCATTACATATACGCCGATGACATCATGCTTGCTATCCCCATAAACACAGACAGCCCCTCACACCACAATCTATCTGAATGTATCAGAGAGGCTAATTCCTGGTTAGAAACCAACTACCTCAGCATTAATCTTAAAAAAACAGAAGCTATGTTTGTATCAAGAAAACCCAATACTAACTACCCAAAAACCATCGTAATCAACACCACCACTATCCCTGTTAAACAAGAGGTAAAATACCTAGGGATAATACTAGATCACACACTCAGTATGCTCCCCCACATAAAGCAAACAGTAAAAACTGTATTCTACAAACTAAAAACCATACAACACCTAAGACCCCTCCTCAACACCCATGATTTTAGATCTGTAGTCAACACACTCATTACCCCACACTTTGACTATTGTAATAATCTACTAAATGGCCTACCACTTAAAAATACAAATACTGTATACTCCAAAGAGCCCAAAACATCAGCGCCAGGGTAATAGCAAAAGCACGTCTAACTGACCACAGAACACTCATCCTTCATGAAGTACACTGGCTCCCTATAAATAGCCGGATAAAATATAAAATACTCTTGACAACATTCAAGCTCCTCCATGACATCGCCCCCTCACACCTATCCACCCTCCTACACTCCCCACCAGAATCCAGAACATGCAGGCAAAATGCAACCCACTCACTCAACATAAACAAAACCATCTGCAAGACAAAAAAAACTACAAGCTCAAGAGCCTTCTCATTTGCTGCCCCTACCCTCTGGAACGAACTACCACTAGCCCTCCGCGTGACAAAGGACCTGCAGCTATTCAAAAAAGGTCTTAAAACACACCTCTTCACTGAATATTTTGAAAACTCAACTGAAATCCCTCACCTCCCACGAGCTACTTCCCAACAATCGCAAAAACAACCTACCAACCTCCAGAACCCACAACCCACTAACCCCTCCCCCCATCCCTGAGCTTCGCCCCACCATAGCCAAATGAAGAATATAACTCAAAGATTGACTCAAGGTTATTTGCACAATATGTTGTAAAATATATTTTATTTGTAAATAGTTAGCACCACAATTGTAAATAGCACCACACTTTCACATAAAAGTTGTTTGTAAATAGTTATAACTGACATTGAATAACTTGAACAACTTTTACATGTAATTGTTCTCTGTAAACCGCCCTTGATCTCTGGAAGGGGCGGTATAGAAGAAAACCATAAATAAATAAATAAAACAGATAAATGAATTGTTTTATAATTCTGTAGCTTTTCTTTACAAAGGATGTAACCCAAAATTCCATTTCTCATTTTGCTCAGCCAGTGGGATATTTCTCACATTGCAGAGTCTGAAAACAATCCATTTGAATCATAAGGAATACGATAGGAATGGGCGAGTAAGCTGTAAACCACTTCAGATTTCTAGAGTCACTCTTGTCACAGCCCAGTGAACCTTGTTTGACTCAGGTAGTTTCTTCCATTATAGAGTCAGTGTTGCTTTTCTTTTTGCTTTTACTTAAGACACTCATGAAGGCTAGACTGTTTGGGTTTTTTTTAAATGAAAACGCTTATGGAAGTGCATGCATGCTTGATGTAGTGCATCTAAATGAATTCTAACAAATATAGGCCTCTGTCTTTGAATGTTCTGCCTGCATAGTGATAACATTGTGCTAAGTACAGCGTGCAATCCAAACAAAGAGCCTAAGGCATGCCAGTCTCACTCTTTACTAATGAACACACTGCTTTTATTTCCAGAAATCTTTTCCTTTGTTCATTAAAAATACACAGGGATAGATTTTGACAAAAAAAAAGACTGGAGGAATGGGGAAAGAGGAGTGGCGAGGAGGGGGAAGGAGTCTCTCATGCCTCTCCCCTATCCATCAGTGTTTCAGTCTCCTTCCCTCCTCCTCGCCTTACTGCTGAACCTGTGGGTCATACTAGCCAATTCCTTTTGCGTACCAAGCTCCTCTCCCCACACATCTGGCTGACTCACTTACTCACCTTCTAAACACATTTCACTGCCTAGTCTCTCACTAGATCACTCCTTTTGCAAAAGTCTAAGATGTCGTCTCGCTGTCTGCTTCTCCATCACAGCTGGTTAGTTTTCTAACCCACTCTGTTCTTTCCTTTTTATGAATGGGATCCGTACTTTTCCTGCTTTGGAAGAGATAGCAGGCCCGGTTATGTGTCAACTGCCGGCGTTTGTATTCAGTATGAAACCGCATACCCTCCCTCTCTAAATCCTTTCCCCATCCAGCCACTTCTCTGCAAATACCATATTTGGGAACATTAGAGTTCTTGTCAACCTGAAATCTAGTGTTAATTGCTGGAGGGGAGGGGGGAGCAGGCATCAATTTTTTTCTTACACTATAACCTCCCCCCACCTCCAAACCATACACTCTTTTCACACATAGAGGGTCATTTTATAAAGGATGTCCAAGCTAGAACATTCGCAAAAAACAAAACCCAGGCGCATTCAGGTACAGGTATGAATTCAGAAACAGACGTTTCCAGAATACTATTTCAGAATCTGGGAATAACCTGATTGTTAAAGTAGTGGACTAAAAACAGGGAAGTCAGGGTTCCAATCCCACTGCTGCTGTCATTGTGATTCTGCTATGGACTGGGGACGATGGAGGGCTATCCTTTCTAAACCCTCTGGACATTTTTCAGCCAAAATAAGTCCTTTCCCGTTGCTTATTCATGCCTGGAGCAGGTCTAAGCTTCAGACATCCAGGACTTCTGAGATTAGGCAGCAACTTCCTGAGAACACCCCAGCTATACCTCTTCCATACCCCCCATTCACACTTGCTCATGTGGTCACTTCTGTGAGCGATTACTTCAAAGTAATACTAAAAACAAGAGAACTCGCTCAACGTATCACATTCATCCGGTTTCAATTTTCTGTTGTTACAAAAATTATCATATCCTCGAGGGCACTATAGTTTGGACAAATATACGTCCTAATCATGTGCTTGTTGACATCAATGACCTCCAAGCTAAATAAAAGCTGATTTTCATACCAAAAGACAGTATGTCTAACAGTTCTAAATGCTTACAGAACTGAAGATGGGATACTTAGCTGCTTTCAAATCTCCACTCCTCTTCAACTACTCCTTGTACAATCTCAACTTCTTTGTAAACACCCTACTGTGAAGGGAGTGTATTACATCTCTCAAAATTCTACTTCTCCCCAGCCCTTCCGTAGAATAATCCCAATGCCACTAATTTGGCGCCTTTGCGTTTCTCAACAATCGGGTTCATCAGGGGATCTTCTCTCCATTTAGATTCTCTAAAAGAAAATCAGAACAACTACTATCTGATTACCTACCGTCACTAACATAAAATTCTACATATCCAACAACCTTAAGCAAAGGAATTCAAACCATTAAAACGATGCTGCACACGTATCCAGAAGATTGCAAACTCGCTTCAAGCAAAGCAATTCCAAATTCTTCACCTGGAAAAAATGCCACGCATGCAGACTGCATAACTAAGAAGCCAATTTAAAATGCAAAAAAATGCAATCTTCTGGATACATGTGCAGCAACACCAGTAACCTCCAGTTTATTTATTTATTTACATTCTCTTATATACCGCGCTATTCTGCATCAGTGCGGTTTACATTGAACAAACGGAAATTACATTGAACAGGGCATTATAACTTGGAGATAACTATTTTACAGGGAACATGGGCTATGGAGGGTTAAGTGGCTTGCCCAAGACCACAAGGAGCACCTGTGGGACTAGAAACCCCAGTCCTTCCGGCCCAAGGTTGCTGTCCTCTAGTGGGATTTGAACCCCCGACCTTCCGGCCTGAAGTACCAGTTGGAAAAAGAAGAAGCTGAACTACTCCAGATTCCCACATAGAGCAAACATATTAACAGAATCCCTCACCTTGGCTGCACATGGAAAAAATCATCTAGTAAAGAATAAAGCTACAAATTAGAAAAAAATACACAGACAAAACATGAAATGGAAAATCCTCAAAACAGACCACTGAGCTGTAGAACACAGAAGAAAAACAAAAATGCATTCCTTCTCTACTGAACTATAAGAAATCCACCTTTTCAAAACTTACCTATTTCATTCTCTAAACAAGGACACACTTTTGTACCTTTGTTGCCTGATCATTTTATTTTTCTAATTGGGCTAGTCCTGGTCTCTTTTTTGCATTTCTTCTTGCTGGTTTTCTTTTATGTTCTTTTCCAGGATCTCATTTCCATTTTCTGTTTCTTCATACTCCCAGTCTTTGTCCTTCCCTTCCCTACATCTCTTTCAGACACTGATCCTTCCGTTTCATCTTTTTTTTCTCTGTGTCTCTCATCTGCCTTTTACTTAACTATATATTTATTCCATTCTCCCTCTCTCCTTTAATCGTCAATCTTCCTCTTTTCACCTTTCACCTTACCAGCTTTCCCATTTCCTAAACTTACTTCCCTAGTCCTTCTATTCCCCACCTCTCATTCCTTCGCCAGCCTCCTATGCCTTCCCATCTTTGACCCACTTTCGTGTCCTCCTTTATGCATCCCTTCCCCAGCCTCATCTATCACCTTCTGCCTCATATTCCCTAATCAGCCCCAGCTCATTCCTTAGCACTCATCCTCTCTCCACCTTCAGCCCTTCTTATATCTTCCTCCCTACCCAGGTTTCCATTTCCACTTTCGCCGCACCTGGTTCTACTCTCTCTCACCACCTTCAGGGAAGACCTGTCCCTTCCTGTGGCTCCTGCCTACCACATTGTTGCTTGCACTAATGGCAGCACACTTTGCAACATCGAGTGTGCAATTCCAGAGACCACACATTCAAAAGGATATAAACAGAATGGAGTCAATGCAGAGGATGACTACCAAAATGGTCAATGGCCTTCATCATTAGGCATATGGGGACAGACTTAAAGATCTCAATATGTATACTTTGGAGGAAAAGCGAGAGAGGAGATATGATAGAGATGTTTAAATACCTCCCTGGCATAAATGCGCAGGAGGAGACCCTCTTTCAATTGAAAGAAAGCTCTGCAACGAGTGGAGATAGGATGAAGGTGAAAGGAGATAGACTCGGGGTAATATGCAGAAATATTTCTTTATGGAAAGAGTAGTAAATGCATGGAACAGTCTCCCAGTGGAGGTAGTAGAGACCAGGATAGTATCTGAATTCAAGAAAGCATGGGACAAACACAGAAGATCTCTAAAAGAAAAAAGGGACTATAGTAGTTGATATGGAAGGGCAGACGGATAGGCCATATGGTCTTTTTCTGACGTCATGTTTCTATGAGCTGCCAGACCACATACCAACATCCACACTTTTTTCACTTCTATCAGTTTCTTTTACTTACAGAGATCTTGGAGGTAAAATGTATCTACAACCATTACAACTGATTTTCTGAATACATTCATTTATTTTCCAAGTCTTCTTATGAATCCATGTACTCCAAACACAGTCATATAAACAGCAACTTTCTTACCTTGCTTTGCTCTGAATGATCAGAGTCACTAAGTTCTCTCATTACAAAGCTATCATGTCTTCTCATCTCAAATACATATCACCACTTTTAGCACTCCCCCCCCCTTACAATTCCATACATTTGGATTCTTCACTCTCAAACACACAAACTCACATACATCCTTCCTGCCCCATATTCAGACTCCAATTGACTCTCTTTTTCAACTGCTTCTGATTTTAATCACCCCATCTTGAGTCTGTCTCACTCTTTCCCAAACCTGTCGATGACATCAGCAGGAGCATGCCGTGAGAATCCCTATATAGCATTTCTTTTTTTAAGTAAATTCTGTAACTGGTGACAGCCCTAGAGCATAGCCCAGTACTCCACAAGCACTCATCAGTATAACCTCAATTTTCTCTGTGCTCAGTCATGCATCTGGGTTGCCCCTCAGTGCAGCTTCAGACTCTAGCTTTATTCACTTTTGAAAGTAGCAGCTACAGCCTGTGTACTCTGTTAGGCATGGCAACTGACTGTACCGCCCCTACCCGAACTTCCAGGTGCGTGGTAGCTGCAGCAACATTTGTACTCATCCCACCGGCCAGCCTTTTAGACAATGACCATGCTCCCAGTAGTGCTCCTCTCTGCTCCAAACTAGCACTGCCACAAGTCCCTCCCAATGTGACACAGTTGCACTTTATTTCCAGGTTTGCAACTAGTTTCTACCCCTTTAAAATTTTCTGGGCCCCTCACCTGCCTCTAGCTTGGATGTTAATGATGCTTTCTACCATGCTCATTTTCACCAAGACTGTTGCTTGAGGGAACAGCAGTAACATTACCCCCCTCTCCCCAATTCCAGATTACTTCAGCTACTTTATTTATTTATTTATTTAACTGCATTTATATCCCGCTTTTCACCGGGTCAAAGCGGTGTAACATGTAACATAGGGAGGGGTAATTTCTTTTAGGGTGGGGCCATCGCCAGGGTCAACAATTAATGATTATGGGTGAACATAGACATGTTTTACTTCTGCTGAAATCTACGTGTGGGGTCATGGTGGTGTTTCTGTTGAGAGATGTTCCCGGAATAGGATTGTCTTTAGCTGTTTCTTAAATGATGTGATGTCGTTGTTGTTCTTGATGTGGTTCGGTAGAGAGTTCCAGAGGGATGGAGCATAGAGTTCAAATGCTCTGTTGCAGGTCCGTTGTGTAGATTTGGTTCTTTTGTGGGGGACAACGATAGAGTTATTGGAGGAATGTCTGGTTGATCTGTTGTGGGATGGTCGAGGCAGTAAGGAGTGTAGTGAGGTGTTCCGTGCTTGGTGGATAGTTTTGTGGATGAGTAGGATGGCTTTGTACTTGATTCTTGCCTGCAGTGGCAGGAGGTGAAGGTCTCTTAAGATTGGGGTGATGTGCTCCCGTTTTTTTGCATTTTGAATAATCCTTGCTGTGGTGTTTAAAGCAGTACGGAGGGAGTTGGTGTGCGAGGCAGGAAGTCCATGGTAGATTATGTTGCAGAAATCCAGATGGGGGAGTGTCACAGCTTGCATCACTGTCCTAAAGTCGTGAGGTTCTAGGAGGGGCCGGAGTCGTTGGATAGTTTTAGCTTTGTGGAATATCATCCCGGCGGTTTTGTTGATTTGTTGTTTGAGGGTGAGAGCTTGATCAATGATGACGCCTAGATATCTTATTTGAGGCTGGACTTGTATTTGTGTGGTTCCCATGTTGAGGTGGGTGGGTGGTTTGAAGTCAGGTTCTTTTGTTACTATTAGGGCTTCGGTTTTCTTTATGTTGATGGATAGATTGTTCTCCTGTAGCCAGTTGGCCACGTCGTTGAAACAGGCTGATAGCTGTTCGTTTTTTGGGTTGGTGGTTGTAATTGGTGCATAGAGCATTATGTCGTCCGCGTAGATGTGGAAGTTGATGTTGTGGGTGCGTATGACTGAGCATAGTGGACGTAGGTATATGTTAAACAACATGGCTGATAGGGTGGATCCTTGGGGTACTCCTTGAAGTTGTTTGTAGGGGGGCGAGGTTGTGGATAGGGTGCGGATCTGTTGCTGTCTGTTAGTTAGGTAGGATCTGAACCATTGGAGTACAGTGTCCTTAATTCCGATTGATTGTAGTCTGTGTATGAGGGTTTCGTGTGAGATTGTGTCGAAGGCTGCTGATATGTCTAGGAAGATCAGGATGTACCCTGATTTTTTCTCTTGTGTTCCGATGATGAGTGTGTTCATTAGGATGGTCATGAGGGTCTCAACTCCATGTAGTGGTCGGAAGCCGTGTTGCTGTGGGTCAAGTATGTCGTTGGTGTCTAGATGATCTTGAAGCTGGTGTTGGACTATTTTTTCTATTATCTTGGTGGCGAGGGGGAGGCTTGCCACTGGTCTGTAGGAGGTGGGGTCTTTGGGTCCAGGTTGTTCTTCTTTATGGTTGGTCGGATGATTGATGTTTTGAGGGCTTCTGGCATGTATCCTTGTTTAAAGGATTCATTTACGATGTGAGTTAGTGGGGTACTTAGGTCTTCCTTGGTTTTCTTTATCCATTCGGTAGGGCAGGGGTCCAGTGGGGAAGTGGTGGTGTTCAGGCAGGAGATGGTGGCAGATATTTCTTCCTTTGATGTGTCATTGAATGTAGTCCAGTTGGCATTTATGATTCCTGGGTGTGTTCTTGTGGTTGTAGCACAGTGGTAAGGTTGTTGAGGTTGCTGAAATTGTTTGTATTGTTGGGCCAGGAGATCCGAGGGGATATCTGGGGGTTGATCGGAAGTGGTTGGTATCTTTGTCAGTTTCTTGGCGATTTGGAAGAGTTCTCGGGGTTTGTTTGCAGCAGACGTGATGATTTTGGTGTGGTAGTTTTTCTTTGCATTGTCGGTTTCAGTGTGGTAGGCAGCAAGTTCATATAGGTATTGCTTCTTGTTTTTGTCCGTTTTGTTTTTTCTCCATTTTCTTTCTGTTCTTCTAAGATTTGTTTTCAGTTTCCGGAGGTCCGTGGTGAACCAGCGGGCCTTTGAGGAGATGGGCTTGTTGCTGGTCTTGTTTACAGTTGCTCTGGATGCTGAGGAGATTGTGGTGTTCCAGTTGTCCATGAGGTCATCAAGGTTATTTGAGGTTGTAAGTAGATTAGGTAGGGTCAGCGTCAGGAAGTCTTCTTTGTTGAATGCTACTGAGGAAGACAGAGGCGACAGTCTGCTCAGTACAGCACAGCCGTGGCAGCAAACAAAAATGCTCTCATAATACAGCAATGGTGTTATGGCACTTCTTGAACTGAGGAAGTGATTCATACAGCTTAATTTATTTATGCTTAACATAGCCACAGGAGCATTTTCATTTGCTCCTGTGACTGTGCTGTACTGAAGCAGCCCAGTCTGTGGCATTTAGTAAAAGTGTCACAAGCCAGGTTGCTTTAGTACAGAACAGCTGCAGGAGCAAATACTCCTGCAGCTGCACAATCACTTCCTCATACTCAAGAATGTCATTCCACCCCATTCCGGCACAAATTAAGCCTTACCTGGAGGTCCATGAAACCATTACAGGGGGGGGAGGGTCCACTGACTAAATCTGTAGCAACTATGTGCAGCGGAATTAAATTTGTAATTCTAACATTGTGACAAAACTTAAGAAAACTTGCTATTGTTGTTAACTTTAAAAAATGTTAAATGTTTTATCCAAATAAAAATAGCATCTGCTGATTTTATAGCCACAACTTTTTCAAAAACTGAACAATCAGAACTGGCACATTGCTATAGCATCATGTAAAGGGTGTATGTCCTTCTTCTGAAGTCTCCATACTAGTCTTTTTCCATAGTCCAAGAACGAACAAGACAGAAGGTCCACCCCGAGGATGCTGCTCCATACAACTCATACCCTGCTACTTCCATCCTCAGACCTTAAACTCTTGTAGCAGAACATTTTTTCATGTGCATTTTTAATATCCTAGAGGTATTTAAAGAGGCCCTGCCTTTCCTCTTCTCTTAGGGTATTGCACATTTAGGTCTTTCAGTCTCACGTCATTGGTGCTTTTGATGCAGACTTTCCACTGTGTTGGGATATAGGGTATCTCTGGTTGCGGAGAGCTAGGAAGTGAGAGATAAATGGGGACCTCTAAGCCCAAGGGGGATGCTGTGGACTTTGGGAGGGAGGGGAATACATACACAAATAAACAAACCTGCATGAAGCTGCCTTCCTCTGGACCACTGTGCAGGTGCCAGACGTCTACATAATATACACGTGGGCTACTTTTGCCTTTATTGCAGTCTCTCTACTGGGATACTCTAACATCCCTGTTTTGTTAGTATCCTTTAAAGATACATCATTCTGAACCAGGCATTCCTGAAAGACTGTTGGCGTTCTCCGATCTTCTAGATTAAAAGCTGCTGCTCTATAGAGGTTGACACCAGCAGCCTATTTTCACCCCAGTTAAGTTTTCTGGTCCCTTACACTTACATATGATCTAAGAGCAGTTCAATTTGCATAACATAATAATTCTGAAAAACAGACTCTTTTGGCGCCCTTGAGAACCCCTGTTTTAGATCAAAGTTTTCTACTTGCTTTCTCTCTTTCAGATTATCCCATGCGCTCATCAGAAAAAGTGACATCTCTTGTTGGAAACAGATTCTGTCCATGAAAATTTCCAACTCCCAAAGAGGTAATTACTGCGTAATCATTAGTTTATTTATTCATGCAAAATTTTTTGAAAAGGATGAGGAAGTATCTAACATGATTCTGGTAAGGGTAATTAATGAGATATCCCAGATGTACTACGAATGTTTCCCTTATTACAAAATCAGACAAATCTTTTCTGGCCCAGTGGCTCCACGCTGGCCGTCCAGGTGTCTGCAAAGCTGTCAAGTATATTATGTAATTTTGTATATATGTAAGAGATATTCTCTTTCACTCTTGCTTTTCAGTCTCATGATCACCCACATCAGAACATGAACCAGCTTAAACTATGAGGCAATTTCTGCCTTAGGCAATGTGGCAAAGCAAAGAACAAATTACACAACTTCCAGCAGGTTAAGCAGCCATGGCCGAGATGGATTTTTTTCTATTGCAAATAGCGATCATCAAATGAGGGTGGAATGAGGGAAGCGCAGACAGAATGCAAGGAAATACTTTCAGTGTGTTTAGCAGATATGTGGATGTCTCTCGTCTACTCTACTGTGCTTGAATTTTGCCATAGGACTACTACTACTATTAATCATTTATATAGCGCTACAAGGCACTGTTGGCCCCAGACTCCAGGGGGAGGTTACAGGAGTCCGTGCAATGGCAGAATTCAAGTGTGAGATGATTTTATATAGGAAAAGAATGGTACATGTGAGGTACGTATGACCTAGATTGGCCACTGTTGGAAACAGGATACTGGGCTTGATGGACCTTGGTCTGACCCAGTATGGCATATCTTATGTTCTTATGTTCTAAATGCGCATGAGTCCCTATTTTCAAGGACTGGAGATATGAATGGGCACTTGCATGCATGCTTACAGAATAGTGACCGCCATAAGCACCGGTGTAAGTCTCACCACACATGAGTTCCATAGGACGTGCTCAGGGACAGTGGTTGGGTGGAACATAGGTGCAGTCTTTGCTTATGAACATATGTTAAAAGTACTAGGACTTATCAATGTCAGGTTGCCGATCTAGGCATGACAAGTTCTTCCCGCTCGGGTAGGTGTAAATGCCATGCCAAGGTTCCAGCGCATCCATACACCCCTATCTTATAAAGCAAAGGGCACATGAGCTTTACTTTATAAAAAACAGGCACAAACTGCACACACAGTAGCACGTGTTGACTGCACAGGAGTACAAGCAGATTTACCCTCAGAGGGACCTTGGTGACAGAGGGAGGAAGAAAGAAGACCAAAGATGGAGTGAGACTTGTGACTGCTCAGTAGACAGGTACAAATGGACAGAATTCGCCCCTGCAGAGGTGTAGCATCTATAGTACCAGGCAGTGCATGTGCACTTCCAACTCTAATTAAATGCATGCCGTGCACCACCAATCAGGGACAATCAGGAGCAGGTACAAATTTTCCTCTAGCCTGCTGCATGACAGTTGAGTCTCTCTCTCAGAGATACTCACCCTACCACCTTGCTGCTGCTGCTTGCCTGCCTGCTCACTGGTCTCCCAGAGGCCCCTGGCTGGCTCCCAGCAAACAGCCCTGACTCTTGCTCCGAGACCCTTCCCCACTACAGCAGCACAGACTGGCACATTCACAAGCAGTGACTGAGCAAGCCACTCCACTTTCCCTTCGGTGGCTGTGGCCGCCCCCGTACATCCTGCTCTGCCTGCCGCCAACTGCAAATCAATGCAACCTATGGCAGACTGCATACTCCACAGCCAGGCAGACTGCTATTCTGCTGCTTCCATTTTACAGTCAAACAGACCCAGGCCAGCCCTGCCAGCCTAGGGCTATAGAATCCCTTCTGAGTCCAGCACTGCAGCAGCCCCTCTTCACTCTAGACCATCCCAACTCAGCAATGAATGAAGTGATAAATTCAGCAATAAAGGCGAGGGGGGTCAGTGAAGACAGGGAGGGTATCTGTGGGATGTGGAGGATGAGAGGATAATGCTAGGTGTGATTGCAGTGGGCAGTGGGCAGGGCCAGGCCAGGCCAGGCCATCCACTAGGCGGCCGCTTAGGACAGCAGACCCTGGAGTGTGGCATGATTCCATTTTGAGAGCAGCAGCGCCGCTTTCATAATGGAGTCAGGCCTCCACCGCCACCCCCTTAATCCATCTGTCTCATCTTGCGGCGGCGGAACTCCATTTTGAAAGCAGTGGTAGCTCAAAACTGAGTTGGGTTGCCGCAAGATGAGATGGATTTGGGAGGGTAGGTGGCAGCAAGGGGGTGTGGCAGTGGCAGCAGAACAGGGGAGGGATGGCGTGGCAGCGGCGTCTGCCTAGGGCAGCAAAAACCTTTGGGATCTGGTGGGGAGGGAGAGAGCAGAGATGATGTTGGCCAGGAGGAGGATATGAAAGAAAAGAAGCTTGGAGGATGCATAACGAGTGCTACAATGCCTCTGTGCACAGAAATGCGGGGGAGGGGGTGCAGAAAATGTAAGATGAGGGCTGGTAGGGAGAGTGAGCGATGGACACTGGCTTGAATGTGAGAAGAGTGTGTGTGATGGGGACTGGCTGGGGACAGTGATTTATGGGTCCTGGGAGCAAGAGTAAGTGATGGGGACTGGTTGAGAAGGGGGGGGGGGGAAATGTGTGATGGGGGACTGGAAGAGGCAGAGTGATGGCACTGGAAGGAAGAAGAGAGTGTGCTAACCGCGTTAATCGCCTTGGCTGGGATATTCAGCAGCACTAACACAGTTATAGTAGCTGAACATCCATCGGTGCTGCTGCTGCATTGCCCCCCAGCTTGCACTGGGGCATTCTAGGGGCACCACCCAGTGATAATTTGGCAGCAGCAATATTGAGCCATTGCCCACTTATTGCTACACGGCGAAAGTCAGGTGCAGTAAAGACTGGCTTAATTTTCACTGCCAAAGTTAACCTGACAGCAGCTGAATATTGCCGCTTTAGATCAGCTAGCTGCTGCCGCTGAATATCGATCCTGAAGTTTTTTTCTACATTTGTCCAACCATTTAACTTTTCTCCTCGTGGCGATCCCAATCTCTTTTTTCTGTTTTCCTGTGCTTTCTCTTAAGTCTCAAACTCTGGAATTCAATACCAAAGGATCTAGTAAAAGCTGTTAGTATTGGTGGATTTAAACAAGGTTTGGACAAGTTCCTGGAAGAAAAGTCCATAAACCATTATTGAAGAGGACCAGGGAAGTCCACTGTTATCCCAAGATAAACAATGTGGAATCTGTGTGCCTTTTTGAGAACCTGACAGATACTTGTGACCTGGATTGGTCACTGATGGAAAAAGAGGAATTTCTTGTGTTCTTGAGTAAAGCTATATTTCTGCTGTTATAGTACTTACTCCCCCCCCCCCCCCACCAGCCTTCATATTCAAAGGGGTAAGCAAGCTCTTTGAAGTCACTGACCTAATCAGGTCTTAGATCCCTCCCTTACCATCCCAGCTTCCACCCAGCCCATGTGAGAATTCTTGCTAAATAGGTCAATTCCCCAATTAGTTTGTCGACAATCTGCCATTTTTCAAGAAGATTTGATTAGGTAATTTAAAGAAGGGAGCACATTAACCCATATACTTCAGACACATAATATCAAAATGTACTAGTGTAAAGTATTAACTGTCTAGAAAGGAAGTAGGGCTACACACAGGGACATAGAACAGCACCATTATAAAATACATAAAAGAAGTTAGCTGCTTTTTCTCTTACAGTAAAGGACAGCTGAAGAAAAGTTAGGGACTTTGGTAGGTCTTTCTCATTTACTTCAACAGGTACCAAAGTTCCATCAACTGAACGATGGCTGGGAAAAATCGTATTTGCAAAGCTGTTGTCCCCGTTAAAGCTTCTGCCTCTGTCTAGACAGACAGCTCAATGTCAGTCAAGGAACCAGTTTAATATACAAGATGAAGCCCTCATGAAACAAGTGGAGGAGCTCAGAGAAGAGGTGGCGAGGCTGAGAAGCATTCAAGACAGCAAGAACAACATTGATGAGATGCTTCTTAAAACATCCAAGCTCTCCAATAGATGTGAAGATGGAATGCTACAGAATGCAAAGAGTTGGACACGAGTCATCAGAGCCTGCAGAATCGACAACCCAATGCAAATTGAAGAACCAATATGCAACCCTGGAAGTGAAAAAGGTAAAAGCATCCCAGGAAAAGTAAGAACCAGAGTTTAAGCACCCCAAAGTTGTGGAATCAGTGACCATAAAGAAATGGTGGCTCTCGTCTGAGGGGTACTGAGGTGTCCATCTGCTGACCAGATTTGATGTCCAGAGAGGCGCTGTCTGCCAGTTGCCAAAATCTGAGATGTTATGGAGAGTTTACAATGACTCATCAAGCCTACCGACTATTATCCGATGTTGCTCATCTATGTCTATACAAATGATACAGCTAGACATCCCTCCAAGCATATCAAAAGTGAATTCATGGATTTGCGACAGAAAGCGAAGCAGATAGATGCACAGGTGGTGTTCTCTTCAATCCTCCCTGTTGAGGGTAAAGGCTGAGGCAGAGAAGCTCACATCCTGGAATTGAATGCATGACTTCATGGATGGTGTCAGTGAGAGCATTTTGGTTTCCTGGACCATGGGATGATTTTCCAAGGGCTGCAGAGCAGAGATGGTCTCCACCTATCCAAGAAGGGTAAAAGTGTCTTCCGCAGCAGAGTGGCAACCCTACTGAAGAGTACTTTAAACTAGGTTCATTGGAGATGGGTGAAGAAAGCCCCCAAGTAGATTAAAGCTCTCAGGTAAGTTAAACATTAAATACCTCTGTTGGAATGGGTAAAAAGGGCAACATCTGGAAAGCAGTGTGCATAAATATCCGTAGTATGGGAAATAAGATCCCAGATGTTGAGGTTTTAATGGAAGAGGCTGACTTTGATTTAGTGATGATTACAGAGACATGGTTCAGACAGCCATGACTGGGCTGTAATTATTCCGGGCTATATTCGTACTTTATTCAGGAAGGACAGGGTAGGAAGAAGGGGAGGAGAAGTGGCACTATATGTAAAAAATAATATTAAAGCTATAGAATTACAGGGCTTAAAATGGAGCAAAGAGACACTGTGGATTAAACTATAAAGAGGAAATAGGAAATCCATTTGCACTGGTGTGATATACAGATCTCTTTCACAGGGAGAAGAAGTGGATGGAGATTAATAGAAGACATACGCAGTATTGCCATGAAAGTAGAAGTGCTCCTGATAAGTGATTTCAAAATGCTGGATGTTGATTGGTACATCCCTGCTGTGGTGTCATCTAGAAGTAAGGAGATTCTGAATTTCCTACAGGGAGAACTATTCCGGCAACTGGTAACAGAACCCGCGTGTGAATGGGCCATACTGGACTTGGTGCTTACCACTGAGGAAAGTAACATAGTATATGATGGCAGATAAAGACCAGCATAGTCCATCTAGTCTGTCCAGAAAGACGGCAAGAGTAGGTGCACCTGCCACTCTGTGTAGGTCATCCCTCCCCGTGCTTTTGTTTAGGGGTGTACCCACCGCTCCGTGCAGGTCACCCCTATTTGTTGAGTTATAAGAGATACTTAAGTTTATTTTGATTTTATTCTGTTGCTATAAAGGGATCCACTGTGTCTGTCCCATGCCATTTTGAATTCAGTCCATCGGCAGGGCATTCCAAGTATCCACCATCCTTTCAGCGAAAAAGTATTTCCTGACATTGCCTTTCAGTTTACCCCCTTGCAGTTTCATGTTATGTCCTCTAGCTTTAAAGCTTCCTTGTCTTTGAAAAAGGTTTTTTTGTTCATATCTCCCCTGTCCCTCCTCTCCTCTAGCGTATACATATTTAGGTCTTCAAATCTCTTCTTATATGTCTTCTGGTACAGGCTCCAAATCATTTTGGTCACCCTCCTCTGAACAGTTTCCAATCTTTTTATATCCTTTGTGAGATATGGTCTCCAAAACTGAACACAATATTCCAAGTGAGGCCTCTTCACCAGTGGACTTATACAGTGGCAACAGTACCTCTTCTTTTCTGTTGGTAATTCCTCTCTGTATGCAACCCAGCATCCTTCTGGCTTTGGCCGCCACCTTGTCACCTTGGTTTACTGGCCTGTAGTTTGTCACTTCTTTCCTGTTGCCACTTTTTTGATGAGGTACCACATCAGCCCTTCTCCAGGCCTGTGGAACTTCTCCTGTCTCCAAGGATCTATTAAAAACATCCTTTAAAGGCCCTGCAAGAACCTCTCTGAGTTCTTTCAGTATCCTGGGATATATCCCATGGCCTTGTCCACTTTCAGTTTTGCAAGCTGTTCAAACACATTATCTTCTCTGAATGGTGTAGTATTTACTTCATTCCCATTTGTATATTTGTCAATCATGGGTAGTCCTTCTCCAGTATTTTCTTCAGTAAAAACAGAGGTATTTGTTTAGCATCCACGAATCCGTTCTTGGCACTTTTGAGTCTTGCAATTCCACCTCTGATCTTCTTCGTCGTCTGAATATACCTGAAAAAGGTTTTGTCTCCACGCTTCAGAACTTTAGTCATCTTTTCTTCTGCCTTTGATTTTGCTATTTCTCTTTTTGTCTTTTAGCGTTGTCCTGTATTCTGTTCTGTGTTCCCATTTGCGAACTTCAAAACATTGTGAAAGCTCTGTTTTTTGTCTATTTGTACAGCTATTTCTTTGGAGAACCAAATAGGTTTCCTTTTCCTCTTGTTTTCATTTACTTTCCTTACATATGTATTTGTTGCCCTCTTTTATTGTCTCCTTTAGTTTAGCACACAGCAATTCCACTTCCATTACCTCCTCTCACCCTGCTAACTCCTCCTTCAAGCATTTGGCCATTTTACTGAAGTCAGTGTTTTTGAAGTCTAGGACTTTGAACTTGCTGTGAATGGACTCTGCCTTGGTTTTTGTTTTTAATTTATATTTTATTGAATATTATACTTATTTATACAATAAGTATAAGAAATACCGGAAAATGCTAAATACAAGAAAAAAAATCCAAATCCAAACACATACATTGTATAACAGTCCACATCATAAGGGGGAGTGGAGAATCCATCACATCAATATAGCACATCAATATATTTAACAAGAAAAACAAACAAAACCCATACCCGGAACCCCAAAATTCAATTTATACCTTTAACTACTATCCCTTCATCCGCATGAGACTCATGATTCTTAAGAAAAACAAGCAAATGAACAGGATCTACAAACCCATAATGTTTCCCTCGATGTTCCACTAGGCACTTGCATGGGAACTTTAAAAAGAAAGTAGCTCCCAAAGCTAAAGTGCGCTCTCTCAACTCCAGAAAGGCTTTACGCCGATTCTGTGTAACACGGGACACATCGGGGAAAATAGTTATCTTTTGACCACAAAAAAGTACATTCTTTTGTGGAAAGTATGCTTTCAATACCGAATTCTTGTCCATCTCTGTCAAAAAAGTAACAACTAAAGTAGCACGATTTAAAATATTATCAGAGGAGGACTCCAAGAATTCTGATATATCCAAACTAATGGAGAGTGACTGAACCTGATCATCACCTCCCCCATTACCTTCCACTTTCTTTTTAAATCTTGGCACATAATAAAAACCAAGGCATTCTAATTTGTATCACAAACCACACTGTGTGATGATCACTGTTGTTCACATGGGCACCCCCTGGACATTAGTGAGTACTAAATCTAGCATCGAACTTCCCTGGTTGGTTCCATCACCATTTGTCTTAGCAATGCATCTTGGAAGGCATCCACAATTTTTTTTACTTCTTTCCAGATTTGCAGTAGGAATACTCCAATCCACAGAGGGTAGATTAAAGTCACTCAAAATGATCACTTCCCCCTTCATGTCTATCTTTGCAATATCAATAATCAAGTCTCTATCCATTTCTTCGGTTTGAGTTGGAGGCCTGTAGACTATATCAGTATGGATGACAGTGCCATCTCCTCTTTCCAACCCAATCTACAGTGCTGCTTCTTTTCCCCACATCTCCTGTATTTCAGCAGCTTTAAGATTGCTTTTGACATATAGGGCTACTCCTCCTCCTTTTCTGCCTTCTCTATCTCTTCTAAGTAAATCATAGCAAGCTATGGCTATATCCCATTTATGCGATTCATTAAACCATGTTTCTGTAATGGCCACAATGTCAAAGTCCTTTTCCACCATTAGGGCTTCCAGGTCAGGAGCTTTGTTGGCTAGGCTATGAGCATTTGTGCTCATTATTTTCCAGCATTTGTTGACTGACTTGCCTGTATTTTGCATGGGTTTTGTTCTGCATGCCTCTTCCCATTTGCCATTGGTGTGTGGGTTAATAGTGTGGCTGTTTCCAATGTTGTTACGTTTTTGCTGGGAGTGACGTCCTGAACTTCTTGTTCTCCATCTGTCACCCCCTTTCCCTAATTTAAATGCCTGTCTAAGTAATGCCTGAATTTTTCACTTAGGAGCCTTTTCCCTTCAACAGAGAGATGTAGTCCATCCACACAGTATACCCTCTTGTTGTTCCATCTATTTCCCCAGTATTCAATATATCTAAATCCTTCTGGTTTGCATCAGGTTTGGAGCCATGTATTAAAGCTGATTATGCGATGCAGCCTTTCTTCCCCCTTACCAAGAACAGGTAGAACTTCTGAGAATGTTATAGTGTTAACAATGGGTTTGAGATTCTCTCCCAGAATCTGGAAGTCCCTTTGAACTATAGAGGCACTGTTTCTAGCCAGGTCATTTGTACCCAAGTGGATAACAACATCAATTTTGGAGTGCTCACTTTCTGCACTAACTATACCAACAATTTGGTTTGTATTGCTGATGAAGAGACTGGGAGGCATTTGACCACCTTCTCTCCTTTGAATTGTGTTCCCAAGTTGGTGCCTCTGATGATGGAATCTCCAAGTAGTAGTAATTTCCTTTTTTCTGATTATTTCTTCATATTTGATGCATTATCAGTAGATTGGGAATTAACCTTCTCATTTAAGGGCACTTCAGTTTCCACTAATCAGGCACTCTCATTTTCTAAGGCAGATAAGGCATTATGCAGGGATATTTCTTGATGGAGAGGGTGTCTTTGTGTTTCAGGTCGCAACCTACCAGAGCCCACTGTGATCATTTGTTCCTGGGCTGTTTGATTCTTTGTGGGAGTGATGGTGGATTTTTTCCAATTTTTACCCTGAAGGAGGTGTATTTAATTGCAGCTAATTCTTCTCTTAATAGAATCAATTCTTTATGCATAGTAGATAACTTGAGACATATAGGGAAAGCTCTTAGGCTCCAAATGATTCTCCTTAGAATGAAGGCACCACAGCTACTGCATTGAATACACAACATGCTGATTAAAATAGTTATAAAGCAGTTCTAGGACAAGGAGAAAAAGTGAGTGTTACACCTAACTGGAAAACAGATGTCAATCTATATGATGACTATATAGGCCATGCAACCCGGGATGGGTGGGGTGAGGGGTAGGGTGGGAGGAAATTTAAGTATCCCTGGCTATTAGACCTTATATGAACTGAGGGCACACTAAGATTTCTAATTTATAAAGGCTATGCAAGGAATGTAGGTGAGCTAAAGTTTTTTAATCTTACCCTAACACACCACAGTGCCTAAGAAATATTTTAAGAGAAATAAACAGATAAGCAATAGGCAAGGATAATTTATATTTAAAAAACTGCCAAAATAGTAAAGATAGAAATATTAATTTTGTAGAGTCTCTTGAAGTTGTGATGACAGTAATTGGATCAGATCGCTTGCTCAAAGAACAGGGCTGATTTCAATTAACCACACCCTGTGAGGCAGGCTTGTAACAGAACAATGGAATCTTTAAAGGTCAAAATGAAATCTCACTTCTATGTATCAGCCTACTATACAAAGGACTCTCAAACTTTAAAATGTATATTTTTACTGCAAAAATAAGAAAGAAACCAGGTCTCTAAAAGCAAATATTTACTTCAATTCCAAGTAAATAAGTATCAAGAATTTAGTGTCCCTGTCCAGTAGACTTTATATGAACTGAGGCAAGCTAAATTTTCCTAATCTTATAACCAAAATGTAAGTTGTTTGCCACTAGACTACATCAAGGCGGATGTGAACAGATAAAAAGACAGAAAGATAGGAGGAGCACGGGGGGGGGGGGGGGGGAGGGGGGTTCTGGTTCTTTTGTGTTTGTCTGCTTTCCGTAGTGCAGTTACCCTAACACACCACAGTGCCTAAGAAATATTATAAGAGAATAAAACAGGTAAGAAATAGGCAAGGAAAATTTATATCAAAAAACAGCCAATATAGTAAAGTTAGAAATCTTAGCTTTGTAGAGTCTTGACGCTGTGATGGCAGAAAGTGTTTCTGATGATATAGTGGGAGATCATCTTGCATCCAGTGATCTCCAGATTGTGTGATTCAGTATTAGGACTAAGGCTGATAAAGTCCATTCAAGAGAGAGGGTCTTAGACTTTAGGAAAACTAACTTTGCTAAAATGGGACAATACCTCAAGGAGTCATTAGTGGGATGGGAACAGCTGGGGGATGTACAAAAGCAATGGGCAAAACTGAAAGGGGATATTTTAAGGGTAAAAAAAACCCTTTTTGTTAGAAAGGTAAATAAATGTAAAAGGTAAAGGAGGCCGCTATGATTCTCAATGAAGTAGCTGAAAAGGTGAAGAAAAAGAGGGTGGTCTTCATAAAATACACGAGATCACAGAGAGAGGAAGATAAGCATCAATATTTGAAAAACTTTAAATGAGCTAGGAAAGTGGTCAAAGATATAAAAAGAAGAAGAGAGCCATTGCAATAAAATGGGGGGGGGGGGGGGTAAAGACATTTTTCTGATGTTAGCAAGAGGGAAGGGGAGGAATATGTAGAAGCTGATGAGGATAAAGCGGAATTGCTTAACAAATATTTTTGTTCTGTGTTCACAGATGAAGGGTCAGGAGCAGGACCTCAGAAAATACCCACAAATAGGAGCAGAAGTGAGGGGGATCTTGAATGATTTTCAGAAGACTGTTCGTGAGGAACTAGCTAAACTAAAAGTAGACAAAGCGATGGGGCCGGATGGGATACATCAGAGAATATTGAAGGAACTTGGGGACGTCCTAGTGGCTCCACTGACTGACCTTTTCAATGCTTCTTTAGGGTTGGGAGTGGTCACAGAGGACTGGAGAAAAGCACATGTAGTCCCTTTACACAGAAACGGAAGTAAGGATGAGGTTGAGAACTACAGGCCAGTTAGTCTGACCTTTGTGTTGAATAAATTAATGGAAACACTACTAAAACAGAGGAGAGTGAGGTTTCTGAAGTCCAATGAATTGCAGGATCCGAGGCAGCATGGGCTTATTGAGGCAGGTCTTGTCAGACAAATCTGATTGATTTTTTTGACTGGGTGACCAGAGAGTTGGACTGAGGGAGAGCCCTAGATGTGGTGTATTTAGATTTCAAAAAAGCCTTTGACACCATTTGCACAAGCAACTTATAAATAAATTGAGCACCTAGGGATGGACCCTAAGGTGTTAAAAATTGGTTGAGTGGGAGGCAACAAACTGTACAGGTAAATGGAGCTCACTCTGACGAGAAGGATGTTACCACTGGTGTGCCCCAGGGATCTGTCTTTGGTCGGATTCTTTTTAACATCTTTGTTAGTGATATTGCTGAAGGGCTGTCAGGTAAGGTTTGGGTCTTTGTGGATGATACCAAAATCTGCAATAGAGTAGATAGCTAGGAAGGAGTAGATAACATGAGGAGGGATCAAGCTAAGCTTGATGAATGGTCGAAAATTTGGCAGCTGAGATTTAATGCTAAAAAATGCAGGGTCATGCATTTGGGCTGCAAAAATCAAAGGGAGTGGTACAGTGTAGGGGGCGAAGTACTTCTGTCCACAAAAGAAGAGCAGGACCTGGGCGTGATCATTTCTGATGATGTTAGTGACTAAACAAGTTGAAAAAGCAATGGCAAAAGCCAGAAGGATGTTTGGGTGCATAGGGAGAGGAAAGGCCAGCAGAGAAAAGGAGATGATAGTGCTGGTGCGATCTCATTTGGAGTATTGTGTGCAATTCTGGAAACCACACCTTCAAAAGGATATAAACAGGATGGAGTCGGGGCAGAGAGTGTCTACTGAAATGGTCAGTGGTCTTCGTTATAAATCATATGAGGGCAGACAAAGATCTTAATATGTATACATTAGAGGAAAGTCAGGAAAGAGGAAATATGATAGAGATGTTAAAATACCACCATGGCATAAACGCATGAGAACCTCTTTGATTGAATATGCTCTGCAACGAGGGGGCATAGGATGAGGGTTTAAGGGGGTAGACTCAGGAGTAATATGTGGAAATATTTCTTTATAGAAAGTGATAGATGCATTGAATAGTCTCCCAGTGGAGGTAGCAGAGGTGAGGACAGTATCTGAATTCAAGAAAGCATGGGACAAACATCTCTAAAAGAAAAAAAGGGGACTATAATAGTTGATATGGAAGGGCAGACTAGATAGACCATATGGTCTTTTTCTGCTGACATGTTTCTCTGTTTCTAGGATAATGGGCTTGATGGACCTTGGTTTGACCCAGTATGGCATATCTTATATTTCTAAGGACTTCTGCCAATTTGTAATTTTTCCTCTCTCCTTTCTTCTTCACGTCCATCACTACATCCATCTCTAACACTGATGGATCTACCTTAGGTCTACTTCTTTTCTCTCTCTATACTATGTAGTCACTTGGTGCTCTCATCTCTTGGCTTTCAGTACCATCTTTACACTGATGGCTCCCAGATCTACCTCTCTATGCCTGAAGTCTCTCTGGCAATCCAGGCCCAGATCTCTGCCTACCTTTCTGACATTGCTGCTTGGATGTCTCACCGCTGCTTGAAATTGAACATGGCTAAAACAGTTTCTTATTTTTCCCCCTAAACCCTCCCTTCCCCTTCCTCCCTGTGTCCTCAGCTCACAACCTTGGGGTTGACTTTGACTCCTCTCTCTCTCCTTCTCCACACACATCCAACTGATAGCTAAAACCTGCCATTCCTTTCTCTATAACATCAACAAAATTGGACCATTCCTTTCTGAACATACTACTAAGACACTCATCCACCCTGTAGTCAGGGGCGGCTCTATAATGAGGCGAAGTGAGGCGGCTGCCTCAGGCGGCAAAGTCTTGAGGGCGGCAAAAAAATTCCCCCAAAACAGCCGCCTCACTTTGCCTTCAAAAGTTTAAAAAACAAAATCCCAAAAAACGAAGTGCACAAGTTGCTGCCGAGTCTGCTTCTCGGCAGCGGCAAACATCCTCCTTTTCCAGGCAGCCGCGGCTCCCTGCCTCTTAGAGAATCGCGGCTGTGCTGTGACTGCAGTTCTAAAGAGAAACGAAACTGGTGCGGAGCCTTAAAGCCTCCGTGAAAACCCTGTGCAGCTTTGTCCCGCCCTCAAAAGGAAGTTACACGGGGTCCAAGCAAACAGCTAGGTACGTATGACCTAGATTGGCCACTGTTGGAAACAGGATACTGGGCTTGATGGACCTTGGTCTGACCCAGTATGGCATATCTTATGATCTTAAGTCTCACAGGGTGTGATTGCAGCTCTCTACGGCCCTGTGTGCAAACATCTTGCATTTCCTCCATAAAATCGAATCGGCTTTTTGGTTTGGTTCAGTCTCTGATTGGATTTCTGAAAAATCCCTGACCCCTCTAAGGTGGGGGGGGGCGCCTTTTCATACTTCGCCTCAGGCAGCATATTGCTTTGAGCCGCCCCTGCCTGTAGTCACCTCCCATCTAGACTAATGTAACCTACTCCTTGCTAGTCTCCCTCTGAATCATCTCTCTCCCCTTCAATCTGTGCAATACTCTGCAGCGTGGCTAATCTTCCCCCAGCCTCGTCATGCGAATATTACCCCTCTTCTCAAGTCACTTCATTGGTTCCATTTCCACATCCAGTTCAAACTTCTGCTGACCTATAAGTGCATTCACTCTGCAGCTCCTCACTAACTTTCCTCTCTTCTCTCCTACCCCCCTACTTGGGAACTCCACTCTTCTGGCAAATCACTTCTATCTGTGCCCTTCTCTTCTATTGCTAACTCCAGACTTCATTCCTTTCACCTTGCTGCTCCTTATGCCTGGAACAAACTACCTGAGTCTGTACGTCAGGCACCTTCTCTGGTCCTTTTCAAATCCAGGCTGAAGACTCACCTCTTCACTGCTGCTTTTAGTTCTTGACGCACCTGATCTCCCTCGTGTTTCCTTACCATTCCCCCTAGATATAGCCTGTGTCTACAGCTACTGTGTTGTCTGTCTTGACTAGATTGTAAGCTCTGATGAGCAGGGATCATCTTTTACGTGAGTCAGTACAGTGTTGCTTACGGCTTGTAGTGCTATAAAAATGCTCAGTAGTAGTGGTGATCTTTTCCTTTCAACATTCTTTCATTTATTTTCCTCAACCTGGCCCACCCATTCCCCTTCCTCTTCCTCTTATCCCTTAGTCTTTCACTAACCCTCCTTTCTCTCCTGCCCTTCCTTCCATCATCTCCTGTTCTCCTCTCTCTTCCTGCCTTCCATTCAATATCTCCTGTTCTCTCTCCCCTCTTCCATCCAGCATCTCTTCTCTCTCTCCACCATCCTTTCCATTCTGCATCACTCCTGTTTTCCTACTTTCCCTTGTGTCCAGCATTGCTTCTCTGTCTTCTTTTCCCACCCTTGTGTCCAGCATCTCCCCATCCCCCTGTTCACTCCCCTGTGTCCCTAGCCTTCTTTTTTCCCCATTCCCCAAGCCAGCATATGCCCTTTGTTACTCTAGACTTCCTCCGGTGTCTACTCTCACCTCAAACCGCCATGTTCCCTTTCTTTCCCCCATCACCAATCCAGAATTTCCTCTTCCCTACCCCCCTCCCCCCCTCCCCCCGGGCTAGCATCTTCCTTCAACCCCCCCCCCCCCTCCCTTCCCATGACCTGCAGAGGGAGAAAGCACAAAATAAGTGTGGGGACACTGAGTCCATATGCACCACTGCTAGCTCTGCCGATCCCACCCCTGAAACAACAGGAAGTGTATGTTAAAGGGGGCAGGACTAGCAGAGCTAACAGCACACATGGAGTCAATGCGCCCACACCTATTTTGTTTGCCACTCCCATAGGCTCCCACTGGAAAGCAACAGCAGCAAAGATTGTAATGGGGAGGGCACAAGGACACTTTTGCCCCTTAGTCGGCTGGTTGGCAACACTATGTATTTTGGTGGGCTGTCAATTACACAGGTAAGAAATTGATAGAACGCATCAGCTTCTGAAACAAAGATCGATATACACAAACAAAGAGTGGAGGGAGGCCACAGGGTAGAAAATCTTCTTTATTGAAAACTGTGTGACTCAGCCAGGTTTTAGCTAAAAAAGCCTTAATCAGGGATAAAACTCCAAATGTTTGATCCAAATGAACATCTTCGGTAAAAACATCAAATGTTAGAGGCACAAGGCACCAGTTACCAAGGCAGGCATAAACTACAAATATCCTGCAGTGACATAATCAAGTTTCACAGACAGTTTTGTTCCTACCAATGAGGGCAATGCTACTGGAGGAACAGGCATATCCTCAAGCACAAGCTGAAAGTTGTACTTGAATATTCCCAATCCAGCACTTTGGCCTCAAGACATAAATGATGCAGAATGCTGTGGACTTGTTAGATTAGGGTCAACCCAAATAGCATGCATGGAGTTCCCTCTAAATAACAACCCAGAGATTTATGGCAAATACACAGAACTATTAACAGTGAACATTGAGGGTAGGGTGGGTGGGGGAGGGGGGCGGGCGGAGGAAGAACAGTGATGGGATGGTACATTGGTGGAAAGTGGATTATGTGTTGTTTCAATGGGGAAGTGTTCAAGGAACAAGTACGTTTTTAGGCTTTTCCTGAAGTTAGAGTGATCATTATGGTGCGAAGATGGTCTGGTGTTGAGTTCCATAATGCTGGTGCAAAGAGTAAGAATGCTCTCTTAGAAGTTGTAGAGTTGTTTTTTCTGTTTGAAGCAGGTAGATGGAGCATGTTGAGGGAACTGTTTCTATTGTTGTTGCTAGGAGGTTTCTCTATTATATCTTGTAGGTAATTGGCAGATAATCCTGATTCGGTGCCTGCAATTTCCAAGACCGGAAGTGATGCGGCTGCGCTTCGCGACCGCATCTCCTCAAGGTGCATCCCCACTATAAAGTAACCCCTGGTGCGGCGTCCAGCGCCGCGGCGGTGGGCGCCATGGGCACGAGCTCCTTGGGGCGAGTCAGGGGGCGCAAGTCCGGGGACATCTATGCTCAGGGTCCCGGGTCTCTTATTGCTTTGGTTCTGGTCCTGCCTCAGCACCCCATTCATTCCTGTCCTCAGTCCTCACCATTATCACCACCAGTGCCTGAGTAAGTCTGCTCCTCTAGCTTTGTTTCTGCTGTTGCTTTTTCTGTTCTTCGCTCCCACTGCAGCTATGTCTGCTATCCCTAAGCACTGGGGCTGGAGGTCTATTCCTTCCGCCCCCGTCTCCCTGGGCTTTCTCTCCAGAAATTCCTCCAATCTTATTCCCTGTCTTCCCTCTCCTGTGACCCCTCTTCCCCCCCAGTCACTCTTGTTCTTCCAAATTGCACTTTTGAATTGCCGTTCTCTTCGGTCCAAGACCCTCCTGATCCATGACCTCATCCTCCACCACTCCCTTGATTTCCTCCTTTTGACGGAGACGTGGTTGAAAGATGGTGAGGAGCCTCTGCTCATCCGCTGCCTCCCTCCCGATTATTCCTCTCTCTCAACCTCTCATCAGGGTAGGAGCGGTGGGGGGTTGCAGCAATCTACCACTGCTCGCTTCCCATTCAGGAGCTCTCATCCTCCGTACTTCGCTATCCAGAATCCCTTCTTCTCTGCTTTGGGACCTCACCCCCCTTTACACCTGCTCCTTATCTACGTCCCTCCTTCCCTGCAGCCCCACTTGTGGGATTCACTCCTGGCCACCATATCTGAGGCCTCCCTTCACTTTCAGCATATTCTGATCTTGGGAGACTTCAATTTTCACCCAGACTCCGCGTCCACCCTCCGTGATTCCACCTTCCTCTCACTTCTTACTGATCTTTCCCTTCAGCAGCATGTTTTGTTTCCCATGCACTCGGCCAGCCATATCCTAGACCTCAATCTCCCACTTAGCCTCTTCCTTCGCTCCTACCTCCTTCTCTGCCCTGCCTGTCCCTTGGTCTGACCACTTCTGTCTGGTTTTTCCCTACACTCCCCCTATTTCTCCCTCCCTTCCCCTGCTTCTCACTCCTTCCCCTGCATCCCCTCCCCAGACCCGCCGTATCACTCCCAATACTCTCCTTCAGTTCCTTTCCTCTGACACCCTTTTTCCCATAGATTTTCCTTCTCTCCCTGTTGACCTTCAGGCTCAGTCCTGGAACTCTATCCTCTCATCTGCCCTTGATGGGATTGCTCCCATCCGACCTATTCCCCCTTCCCATCGTAAACATGGCCATCCCTGGTACCATGCTGGTCTTCTTCTCCACCGCTCCCATTTGTGTCGAGCTGGTGCAAGCACCCGGCTTAGGACTCTCTTGAGGTTTTTCACACTGCCATCATCGCTACCGCCTTCTCCTGTATTCCACCAAGCAAGACTATTTCACCAACCTCATCTCCTCTTCTGCCAATTCCTCACGCCAGCTTTATTCCATTCTCCGTTCTCTCTCTGCTTCTCATTCCCACATCTCCTCCCCCCTTCCCCTGTTACCCCAGATCCTGTTCTCCTGGCATCGCACTTTGCTTCTAAAGTGCATTCTCTTCGGCTCCTCTTTCCTTCCTGCCATTCTCCCTCTCCCCCCCTCTTACAGACTCTCTCTCTTCTCTTTCCCCATCCACCCATGTGCCCCCCCTCTGCTTTCCCACCTTTAGTCCTCATTTCAGCCCATTACACTCCCCGTTTTTTCCAAGGCCCTCACCTCCATCCGCAAGACCTTCTGTATGTCCAACCCTATCCCCTCCTGTTGGCTCTCAGAGCCCTCCCTTGCTCTCTTGCCTCAGATCCTTACCATCTTTAATGCAATCCTCCTGTCTGATACCTTCCCTGTATTGTGGAAGCACACTTTGATCCGCCCAATTCTAAAAAAGGCCTCCCTGGACCCCTCCTCACTTACCAACTGGCGCCCCATTTCCAATCTTCCGTTCCTCTCAAAGCTTTTGGAAAAACTAGTCTTTCTCCAGCTCTCTTCCCACCTCAATGCCTCTCTTGCTCTCCATCCCCGACAGTCCGGTTTCCGTCACGGTCATAGCACAGAATATATCCTCCTTTCTCTACTCAATGAGTTGCATGTTGCATGGGATTGTGGTTCTCTCTCAATTGCTGTCTCCCTGGATCTGTCTGCCACCTTTGATCTAGTTGATAAATCGCACGCTTCTGACACGTCTTCGTAACGTTGGTATTTCTGGCACAGTTCTTCTCTGGTTTCGTTCCTTCCTCACCAACAGTTCTCTCGGAATCTGTCACTCCCCCCCCCCAACCCCTCTGCATTATGGTGTCCCACAGGGATCCATCCCGGCCCCGCTCCTATTCAATGTTTCCTAGCCCCTCTCACCCTCTTGGTTCAGCAATATGGTATCTCCGCATACTACTAGACAGATGATATCATCCTTGTACACCACACAGATTCCTCTGCTCCAGATATGGGTCCCCTAAACTTCTGCCTCTCCTGTGTGGCCTCCTGGTTATCCATTAACTTCCTACATGTTAACCCCTCCAAATCTTTGACCATTTGGTTCATCTCTGGCAATCCCGCCCCCCCCCCCTCTTACCACCCTTCTTTCCTCTTCCCCCATTCCTGTCGTCACCTCCTTGCATTACCTCGGTGTCACACTCGATTCGTCTCTTTCTTTCAAAGAATATATTTCATCAGTGGTCCAGCGCTCCTTCCTTACCTTAAGGCAACTCCGCACAGTCTGACCTTTCCTTTCCGCCCCCTCTCTGACCACCTTGCTGCTGTCGCTTGTCATTTCTCACCTGGACTACTGCAATGTCACCCTGGCCAGCCTCCCCCAGTCCCAGTTACTTAGACTTCAGCTCGTCCAGAACACCGCCGCACGTCTTCTGACACACGCCTCACGTACTTCCATTCTTATCCATTTGCATTGGCTTCCGATTCCATTCCGGATTCAGTACAAGATACTCATCTTTGTGCACAAATCATTACACACCGACATCCCCCTCTACCTTTCCAATCTGGTTCATCTTCATACACCCCACCAACTCCTTAGGTATATTCACTCTAACCGTATGTCCCTTCCATCCCCATCCCAAGCCCACCTGGAATCCACTCGTTCCTCGGACTTCTTTTTCCTTGGCCCCAGGCTCTGGAACTCACCCCCATCTGTCCTCCGCCTGGAACACTCCCTCACCACTTTTAAGGTCCAACTGAAGACCCACCTTTTCTGCACAGCTTTTGAACTTCCCCCTCCCACTCTCCCCTGGCTCCTGCCCCCCCACTGAGTTTTCTGTTGGCACCCCTCCCCTGTGTCATAGCCCTCCGCTGTCTGCTGTCATTGCCCTACTTTTCTATTTCTTTCCTTTCTGAGTACCGGCATTCCATTTCCTTTCAAAAGCAGTATTTATTTTTAAACAATTTTGTAAACCGCTCTGGTACTACTGGTGTGAGCGGTACATCAAGCTGACAATAAAGCTAAAGATAACAGCAATGAAAAACGGTGCGAAAATCACTTTGACATATGTAGTTTGTTCTTAGGGGCATGTTTACTAGCCTGGAGTAGTGATTAGTATGTGCTTTTTGTAGCTGGGTCTCATCAAATAACATGGGACTAGTTACAAATAGTCCGTGCTAACCATCAGACCAGCTTAGTAAACATGCACTTTAGTCTACTGATTCAGTGTTTTGTTTCTGCTGTACACTTGTCTTTGCAATGATTGCAGCCGGCAGACAGTAGGCTGCCTCCTATCCCTCGCAAGCAGGAGAAGCTGCAATCACAGCAAAGACCCTTCTTGTCTGCCTGTGGGGATCCGATTTCCTGCAGGCAGACAGGAAGAGGCTTTTCTTCTTCTGCCCACCAGAGCTGAAATCCCTGAGGGCAGCCTGTTGCCTGCCATGCCGCAATTTTTGGTGGGGACAGGGCCTGGGTGGCCCTCCCCTTTCCAACACGTATGCTCCAATTTAATGACTGGAAATGCCTCACTTTTACGTATAGCAGAGGCATCAAACATAAGGGCAAACGTTTACTTAGCTTGGTCACCTTTTCTGCCTGTTTCTATCACTTGCCTCTGGGATTTTCTGTATTTTTTAATATATTTTTATACTCTTTACTGCCACAGACACATTCTCATGGTGACCATTTTAGCACAGTGATGCTACTATGAGACTCAAAATGCTGTTTCACACTCAAACAACCCACTATTCTTTCATAAAATTTTTAAAACTTATCTTAAATTTCCATTCATAGCTCTCCCTTTAGGACTGACCACAAACCAATGCAAAAAGTTGTTTGTAGAATCATTTCTCCACAAGGCTTATTTTTGTCCATTAGGGATAGCTTACTTACCTGTGAAATTTCAGCCTGATTGTGAAACATTTAAAGGTCGCCCCATTCTGAACATTTTAAGGATGGGAAAAGGCATTTATGTATTGAAAATATTCCTTTTTAAGGCTCAGTTCAAGATGACTGTACGTGAGTTTAAGAATATCACAGAGTTGGCTCTGTTTGTCAATGTTGTTTACGCCATTTGCAATCAGAGCTACTCTCAATGACATTGAATTTTTATCAGTTCTTAAGACTTACCCAAACCAGGCTGTTATATTTTCAAGGCACCTCTGTTTTTTGTCTGAACATTTGGCAGGCTTAGCCCTTTTTGATGACAAAGTCTCAGCAGAAAGAAAGAAAAAGATGGTGCAGAACCTTTCAGCAGCCACTGTTACTAGACATTCTAGTTGTCAGCTGTTTAGTTCAGATGACATAAAAACTGCCAAATGGAGTGACCTCTAAATGTTGTTTTATTTTCATTAAAATGTTGTATGTTTATTATAAATATGATAAAGAACAAACTAGCCTTGTAGAGAACTGAAATCTGGTAGTTTGTTTTTTTGGACCACCCTACTCTCCAATTCTTTAGAACTGTGCTCACAACTTGCCCAACATCGATGTTTCAGTGACAGCCTGCTTCCAGGGGTTGTGAGAAATATGGAAGATGGATCGCAGTGTTTCACCTCATTATGTGGCTTCCAATTCTGGAAAGCAAATAGTGAAGTAAAATGCTATGATCCATCCAGAATCTACTCTATTCCTTGTCCCTATTCTAGTATCCTCCATGTCCAGCATGCCCCTCTGTGGGCCTATCCATATCCTGCTCCAGCATCTTCCATCACAGCGTCCTTTTCCTATCCCCCTCCCTTTCAGCCTCACCACACAGCCACCAACTCTGATCCAGCAGTTCTATGCCGCAGCAGAGTCAGCACAGGAAAATGAAACAGAGAAGGGGGCTTGTCTG
This sequence comes from Ichthyophis bannanicus, assembly GCA_033557465.1. Taxonomy (NCBI): domain Eukaryota; kingdom Metazoa; phylum Chordata; class Amphibia; order Gymnophiona; family Ichthyophiidae; genus Ichthyophis; species Ichthyophis bannanicus. Next base: position 109,929,853 of record CM066040.1, read on the forward strand.
TTGCTTGTGCACATGCTAAGGTGGCTCTGATGCATCCCGCCTCCTCTGATGTCCTCAAGAGGTCAGGATGCATCAGAGCCACCTCAACTGTTGCATGACCCATGCTCTACATTTTCTGTCCCTGCCAGCGTAGCATTCCTGCTGCATTCTACAGAAGTCCTGTTGAGATGGGTGAAGGAGGGCTTTGGCCACACTGCAGCAGTGACTAGATGAGGTAGTGCAGCAGGGGGGCGCTGATGTGCAGGGGTGCAGGAGCGGCAGCCGCTATTTGCCTCTCCAGCTGCTGGTGTTTTAATTGATGTCGGGCGGTGTCTGTGCAGTGCAGGCAGGCGATCGGCGATCGGGCAATGCAGCAAGGCTAATCTTACTTTATTTTATCACTATTGAAGAAAGCTGCTGTTCTTTCTTACTGGGGTCACAGCGGCAGGAGGCACTTAATATGATTTAATTTCTGGTGTGCGTGAAAGTTCTTTCTGCCGCTGTGAACGCAGGAAGGACTGAGGATAGAGGAGCGTGGAGAGTGTACGGCAGCAGGCAGCACTGTGGCAATTATCCATTCACCAAAAAGACCAACCCCACACCACTCAGAGAAGACAGCACATAAGGTATATGGGGGGGGGGAAGGGCGGACAGATGGGGAGGGTGTAGGAGGGTAGATTGTTGTGGTTTTTAAGATTCACAGGGCAGGCCATAAAAAACACGGCAATCTCAATCTACCCCCATACTCTCCCCCCACCCCCCATCTGCTTTCTCAGAATCTAGAGTTTTTATGGCCTGTGAATCTGAGAGAGCAGATGGGGGGGAGGGGTATGGGGGGGTAGATTATGGTTTTTTTTTATGACTTGTGAATTTGAGAGAGCAGATGAAGGGAGGGGGTAATGGGGTGGGGGGCTGATAGCAGTGTTTTTTATGGCCTGTGAATCAGAGAGCGGATGAGGGGAGTATGGGGGGTAGATTACTGACAGCAATCACTCCCCATTTTCCCCCTCATTTGCTCTCAAATTCATAGGCCCATGACCTGTGAATCTGAGAGAGTAGATGGGGGGGGGGGGTGATTGCGGTGTTTTTTTTTATGGCCTGTGAATCAGAGAGTAGATGGGGGGGTGATTGTGGTGTTTTTTATGGCCTGTGAATCTGAGAGAGTAGATGGGGGTGATTGTGGTGTTTTTTATGGCTTGTGAATCTGAAAGAGTAGGTGGGGGGGGGGGTGATTGTGATGTTTTTTATGGCCTGTGAATCAGAGAGAATAGATGGGGGGGGGGGTGGTGATTGCGGTGTTTTTTATGGCCTGTGAATCTGAGGGGGTAGATGGGGGGGTGATTGCGGTGTTTTTTATGGCCTGTGAATGTGAGAGAGTAAATTGGGGGGGGGGGGTGATTGCGGTGTTTTTTATGGCTTGTGAATCTGAGAGAGCATGTTGATATTTCTCATTCTAATCTGTGGTTCCTTGTTTAGTATTTGGTGACAGTCTGTAGTGCTTGTGATGGAGGCACAGAATTCTTAATGTGGTGTTTCTATGTAGAAGCCTGTAATAGTCCCACTTGTTCTGTGTTACCAGTAGTCAGTGTATTGGTGTTCTAGGGCCCGATATAATGTTGCAGTGGCTAAATGGGTAAGGTTCATGTGTGTGACTCATAGGAATTGGTGCTACTGTGGTGTGGCAAGTTTGCTATATGAGGATTTTTTTCAGGTTTGTATTATTTAACAGCATGTATGGTAATGGAGAGATTTATGCTGCTGTTATTCTGATTTCCATGTTATCTGAGCATCTTTGGTATAATGCTGATCCGTTTAGTCTCCTATGTGTTTCCTCACCATTTCCCTAGATCAGGGGTCGGCAACCCGCGGCTCCGGAGCCGCATGCGGCTCTTTCTCACCTTTGCCGCGGCTCCGGAGCACACTGCCCACCCGGTATTTATGGCGTTATGGGCTCCCTCCCTTCTTCTGCAGCCGCGGTTACCCTGCCTCTTAGGGAACCGCGGCTGTGCTTTTAAAATCATCTCGGAGCCCTTCCTGTCTTGACGGGCTCCGTGCAGCATTGTCCCGCCTCTAAAGGAAGTTGTTTACCACTTCCTTTGGAGGCGGGACAATGCTGCACGGAGCCCGTCAAGACAGGAAGGGCTCCGAGATGATTTTAAAAGCACAGCCGCGGTTCCCTAAGAGGCAGAGAGCCGCGGCTGCAGAAGAAGGGAGGGAGCAGATATGGATGGATGGAGGGGGCTGACATGGAGGGAGGGAGCAGGGAGGGAGGGAGGGGGGAGAAGATATGGATTGATGGAGGGAGGGAGGGAGGAAGGAAGGAGGGAGGGAGGGAGGGAGCTGGGAGGGAGGGAGGGAGGGAGGGAGGGGGGGGAGCAGATATGGATGGAGGGAGGGAGGGAGGGAGGGAGGGGGGAGCAGATATGGATGGAGGGAGGGAGGGAGGGGGGCTGACATGGAGGGATGGGGGGGGCTGACATGGAGGGAGGGAGCTGATATGGATGGATGGATGGAGGGAGGGAGGGAGGGAGGGGGCTGACATGGAGGGATGGAGCACTGGTAATGGGGTTGAGGGGACGAGCACTGGAAATGAGCTGATTAGGGGAGGCTAGGACTGGTAATGAGCTGATGGGGGGTAGGACTGGTATTGGGCTGATTAGGGGAGGCTAGCACTGGTAATGGGGTTGAGGGGGGGATTAGCACTGGAAGGTACTGGGAGTGAGGACTGGAAAGGGGCTGATATTGGGGAGGGTTACTGGGACTGGAAATAGGCTGATGGAAAGAAGTGAAGAAAACGAAAGAAGAGATAAGAAATGGCAGATGGACCATAGACCACAGAAAGAGAGCTAAGAGAAGACAGGAAAGCAGAAGCCTCAGATCGGGACCAGCATGATCAAAGAATAAATTGGTCAGACAACAAAGGTAGAAAAAATAATTTTATTTCATATTAGTGATTTGACTACAAAATCATCATAATTTTGAAATCAAATATTGTTACTTGTTGTTGTGATATTTTCTGGCGTTTTTTTTTTTGGTGTGTGAAGGAAGAGGGGTAGTCTTATACGGCGAGTATAGGCCAAACACCTATATTTTAACAGGAAAAGTAGGGGGTCGTATATAGCATTAAGGTAAGAAACAATATATGCAGTGTTAGATTTGTTTTAAATGTCGCAATGGTTTTGCGGCTCCCAGTTTTTTTTTTCCCTTCGGAAATGGGTCCAAGTGGCTCTTTACGTCTTAAAGGTTGCAGACCCCTGCCCTAGATGTATCCTTGTCCTCAGTTGTTGTGTTGTCTGTCTAGACTAGACTGTAAACTCTGATGTGCAGGAACCGTCTTTTATATGTCTGTACATTGCTGCGTACACCTTGTTGTGCTATACAATGATCAGTAGTCGTAGTAGTTGTGTGGTGACTTATATGGAGAAATGTCCTAGTTCTGGTCTGTACCTGTTGTTGGGGAAAGAGTGTTAGGGCCCAAAATGTCCACACAGACACAGCAAAGGCAGAAAGAAGTGGGTTTAGATTTACACATTCAAATCTGTGAACTTAGGGAATGTGAATATGTAGTATCTAGCTTTATCTTTTGCAGAAATTTGCATAAAGTATAGATATTGGGCAGTCATCTCAGGAATCTTTTTCTCTGACTTGTTTGCACTGGCGAAGAGACTTCTTTCGGTTTTCAGACTGTGGCAAATTTGTGAGGGTTCAGATGCATTTATACAAGTGCTTCTTCTAGTTACTTGTAAATCAGACAAATCCTACCTCCTTGTGAGGTGCTTGTGAGTGAAGAAAAGTCCTGTACTTCAGTCTACCCTGAAATTTGAGACAAGAGGTGGTTTTAGTCTACGGAGGTTGGGCTGGCTTGTATGGGGGTAGGGGGCAAGTACAGCAGGAGAGAGAGAGATTGGATGGGGCAGGGTATGGGGGCATGAGAGAGAGAGAGGGAAGGGGCATATGAAAGAGAGATAGGATGTGGGGTATAAAATAGGAGTGCAGAGGTATGAGGGAGAGGAAGTGCAGGGAATATAACAGAGTACTTCATTTTTAGTCTAGGTGCAAAACAGAGATTCTCCTAGGACAAGCAGGATGAAGTCAGCCAACACCTGGTGACGTCATCCGACGGTGCCATGGACGGAGTACTCTCTCTAGCCCAGAAGGATTTGCCTTCTGGGCTGAGCCCCCTCCCCTCCACCTGGCCCAGCCCCCAGACCGCCCCTAGCCAGCCACTTTCACTTCTTCCGCCTTGCCAACAAGACGGACCTCCACTCTCTCCTTTTTATTTTACTTTCTTTGATTTTATTTTTATCCAACATGCCCAAGCCGGGCTTCAAGAAGTGCCCGGCGTGCTCCCGCAAGATGAACGCGTCGGATTCGCACCCCTGCTGCATCCGTTGCCTGGGCATCTCGCACAAAGTAGAAGACTGCTCCCACTGTGCTAGGATGTCCCCCAGGGCACAGAAAACAAGAGAAAACCTGCTCAAGGAGTTATTTCCTGCACAAGGCACCTCACCTCGTCAAGGCTCCTCTGCCTCTGCCTCCGGCATCCAGATAAGTGCTGCCCCGGCCTCGGGCGTGCCCCTGTTGTCCTCCGCTCCCTGCCGCGACCTCCTGGCTCTCCTGGGTCAGGCTGAGGCACTTTTCGCTGCGGCCCCGAGCGTGCCCCTGCCGGCCTCCGCTCCATGCCGCGATGCTGCGGGTCCAGCTTCTCTTCCCCCGGGCTCTGTCTGCAGGCCTCCCCTTGCTCAGGACATCCCGGGAGCTCCCGAACATGTGGAGGCTATGGGGGCGGCCATTTTGGATTCTGCCGCTTCCGCCCCTAGCTCCGCCCATCATGACGCGGATGATGACGCCGACGATCGGCACGGGCACCAGCGCAGACACAGGACCAAGAGGAAAAGGAGCCACTCTTCGCGCCATCAGAGCAGGCGCCGACGGCGATCCACATCCGGGCAGAACCGGCGCAGACGTCAGTCCTCCTCTGCGCAGAGGCACCGACGGTCTTCCGCGCGGAGGCACCGGGCATGCCCGCATCATCATCGCAGACACAGTGAGAGGGATTACAGGAGCAGCTCTTCCGGACGCGATCCTCACCACCGCTCCAGGGTCAGGCGGCATCACAGTTTCAGTGAGTCCAGCTCTTCCTCCACCTCTAGTAAATCCTATGAAGGGCATGCTGCCCTATCTCCACAGCACCTGCTTGACTTCGGGTCCCCCTCCCCCGAGGCTGCATCGGAGGAACATGATCAACTGGAGCCCCCAAGACCTGAACCCTTCCCAACTCCGGTAGAGGGAGGTGCCGAGAACCCTAAATTCTTCTCATTCCTATCCTCCCTTTTCCAACAATGGGCGCAGACTCAACCAGCGAATGCCCTGGCACCACTTATCCCAATGCCCACCATCCTGCCCTCCACGGCCACCTCCGGTGACATCGTAGCCAATCCGGCTGCGACCCCTGAGACTGCCGCAGTAGCAGAAACAACATCTCCTCCTGAGGATCCCTCTCCAGGGGCTTCTGAAACAGTCTCCGGACCGTCGGTTGAGCCATTCCCCTCCAGCCCAGAGGACCTCTCATATCACAAGTTCCTGCAGAAGCTGGCTTATACTCTGAGTCTTCCTAACACCTCTGAAGCCTCTGACCAACGCCCGTAGACGCAGGCGGCACGCAAGTTCCTTGAAGCACCGAAACCCCTGGCAACCGTCCCGGTTTACCCTTTGCTGCTCGAGAATCTCATCACCCTTTGGAGGAACCCCTCCTCGGGGCCAGCAGTGTCTCGGAAGCTCGACAACAAGTACCAAGTCCAAGCCGCATCCGGGTTCGACAAGACTCAGCTTCCGCACCAATCCATCGTGGTGGAATCAGCTCTGAAAAGGTCCAAGTCCACGCGTACTAACGCTAACGGTCCCCCTGGAAAGGACCTAAAGTCGCTCGACGACACCGGGAAAAGGGTCTTTCAAGGAGCCATGCTCAGCACCAGGATTTCAGCCCACTAACTGCAACAGGCCCTTTACCTGGATTCCCTCCTAGAGAAACTTAAAGCTACCATCCCTGCCCCAACTCAGGGAGCTCAGCCTGATTGTGCCGACGTCATCCTTGACCTTCAAGAATGCACGAAGCACCAGGTACGGGCGACTTTTGATGCTTTTGACACAGCAGCTCGCACGGCCGCGTCTTCCATTGCCGCCCGCCGCCTGGCGTGGCTCAGGGCTTCCGGCCTACGAGAGGACACCCATGATCGCATTGCGGATGCTCCCTGCACTGGTGAGTCCCTCTTTGGAGACACTGTTACTGACACAGTTATCGCCTTAAAGGATCACTGTACCACATTGAAAACATTGTCGGACGAGGGCTTTGATCGCACAGGCCGCAAGAACTCTTACCACCAGAAACATCACTACTTCAATTCCTCTAAGCGTCACTACGGCTCTTACCAAAAATGGCAACCCCGATACAAGCAACAGCCATCATAGCAATCTTACCGGCAAAAACCTCGACAGAGATAGAAAGCCACAAAAAAGCCAGCTACCCGGGACGGGGGAAAGTAATCAAGCCTTTTGACAATCAGCCTTTGGACAAAACCCCCACGGGGGGACGCCTCACCCTATTTTTCTCGGCTTGGCAGTCCATCACCTCGGACAAATGGGTGCTGGCTATCATCAAGGATGGGTATCGCTTGAAGTTCCTATCACCCCCAGTGCAACACGGAGTTCCGCCCTGCAAGGCACCGGGTCCTTCCTCCATTGCCCTGGAGAAGGAGATTCTCTCCCTTCTCTCCTCCAATGCCATCGAACCAGTACCAATCTCGGAGCATTTTTCTGGTTTCTACTCAAGGTACTTTCTAGTCCCAAAGAAATCAGGAGGCATGCGCCCAATTCTAGACCTCCGAGCACTCAACCTCTTCATCACCAAAGAAAAATTCAGAATGCACTCCCTCGGATCCATTCTACCACTCATTCAGCCCGGGGAGTGGCTAACATCATTGGATCTGCTGGAGGCATACACACACATCCCGATCCATCCAGAACACCGCCAATACCTGCGGTTCCGAGTGATGGGGAGGCACTTCCAGTACAAAGTCCTTCCGTTCGGATTGTCCCCAGCTCCGAGAGTTTTCACAAAGTGCGTAGCCGCTGTAGCAGCGCATCTCCGCAAGCAAGGAGTCTGCCTGTTTCCCTACCTGGACGATTGGCTGATCTCAGCACCCTCCCCCGAAGAGACAGTGAGGGCGACTCGCTCCACCATTGCCCTACTATCCGAGCTGGGCCTCTTAGTGAACTACCCAAAGTCCCACCTGCGCCCCTCGCAGCAACTGGAGTTCATCGGGGCGCTGATAGATACCAACGAAGCAAAAGCCTTCCTCCCGCCACTGCGAAGGAGATCCATACGGGAGTTGGCACTGCACATCAAAGCCAACAAAAATCCTACCGCCCGGAAGCTACTCCAGCTCCTTGGCCACATGGCAGCGGCCACGCAAATGGTCCCTCTAGCGAGACTCCACATGCGCCATCTGCAGTGGCATCTGCGAGCACACTGGTCGCAACACTCCCAGCCTCTGAACACGCACGTACCGATGAACCAAGCTGTCCGCAACTCCATTCTGTGGTGGGCTCGGGGAAAAAATCTCACATGGGAGACCCCTCGCGCAACCACCTCACCAACTAACCATCACCACCGATGCCTCTTCGGTGGGCTGGGGAGCGCATTGCCTACAGCTCCGGACTCAGGGTGCGTGGACAGAGCGGGAGATGCAGTATCACATCAACCTTCTGGAGCTCAGAGCCATTCGTTACGCTTTGAGCGCATTTCAGAACCTAATCAGCGGCAAAGTCATCCTCATCCAGACAGACAACCAAGTGGCAATGTTCTACGTGAACAAACAGGGTGGAACGGGCTCCCGGGCCCTGTGCCGGGAGGCCCTCAAGATCTGGACCTTCGCAATATCCAAAAGCTGCCTACTCCGAGCCTCATACCTGCCTGGAACGGAGAACGAGCTGGCGGACAAGCTCAGCCAACAGCTAAATCCCCACGAATGGTCCCTCAAGACGGAAATCGCCTTATCCCTCTTCAGGGCATGGGGCCACCCGGAGATAGACCTCTTCGCCACCGAGCAGAATGCGAAGTGCAAACACTTCTGCTCCAAGCAGCCATCCCTGCACAGCCACTCAGCGGATGCATTCGTCGAGTCATGGGGGGAATGGTCACTAGTGTATGCCTTTCCCCCCATCCCCCTGATCTCCATGACCATACAACGCGTCATCTCCGACAGAGCCCAAGCCATTCTGGTGGCCCCCCACTGGCCCCGCCAGGCATGGTTCCCACTCCTGAGGTGTCTGTCGCTCCAACCGCCACAGCGGCTGCTGCTCATCCCGGACCTCCTCACCCAGGAAGATGGACTCACCCTCCACCCCAATCTTCGGACCCTGGCCTTGACAGCATGGCGGCTGAGCGGGTAATCCTGTTCCCCCTGGGCCTCTCACAGGAGGTGGAGGAGGTAATCCTCGCGGCCCGCCGTCCCACCACCAGGAAGTCATACGGCCTCAAATGGCGCCGTTTTTCTATATGGTGCTCCACTCAAGGTCTAGACCCCTTCTCGGCCCCTGTGCCCGAGATTCTACGATACATGACCTCCCTGTCTCAGCTGGGGTTACAGCCCCAGTCCATCCGGGTGCACCTAGCGGCGATTTCTGCAGTCCACCACCGCTCAGGGAACACCCCCATCACACAGCTACCCATTGTAGCCCACTTCATGAAAGGCCTAGTCAATCTACATCCTCCAGTCAGGAAGCCTGTTCCACACTGGGACCTCAACGCGGTTCTCAACCAGCTCACACTGCCCCCCTTCGAACCCCTACTGTCAGCAGAGCTGAAGTTCGCCTCCTGGAAGACCTTGTTCCTCATAGCCATCACCTCCGCCAGGCGCATCAGTGAGCTCCAGGCCCTCGTGGCACATCCACCCTACACACAGCTTTCCAGCGACAGAGCCTCCCTCCGGACACACCCGAGGTTCATTCCGAAGGTTTCCTCTGCCTTCTACATTAACCAGACCATCGAGCTTCCCTCCTTCTTCCTGGAGCCACATTCCTCTCCGGAGGAGAAGAGACTCCACACACTGGATTGTGTCAGAGCGCTACGTCTGTACCTCCTAAGAACGAGCAATCAGCGCCGTACCACCCAGCTCTTTGTCTCCTATGACCCAAACAAACCGGGGCGCCCTGTCTCCAAGCGCACCCTATCCCTCTGGATCTCTGCCTGCATCGCTTTCTGCCTCGACAAGGCTGGTATTGATCACGCTCCGTCAGTCCACACCCATCAATTGAGGGCGCTTGCTGCCACCATGGCGAATCTCCGCTCAGTTCCGGCAACGGACATCTGTAGGGCGGCCACCTGGTCATCCCTTCAGACTTTCCAGAAACACTACTGCCTCGACCTACATCGTAACCAGGCCTTCGGCCAAGCGGTCTTAACGACGGTCCATGCACCGCCGACGGAGCCTTAAGGCCAGACAGCCATGAAAATATTACCAGATCTGTCGCATGTTGATGCACATGCCCTGCCAGTGATGTTGATACTTGTTTTATGCCTCTACTGCTTGCACATACTGTTTGCGCATACTGTTTGCACATGCTGTTTACACAGGCTATTTGCACACATTGATGTTGATGCTTGATGTATGCTTTACTGTTTGCACATACTATTTGCACTGATGTTTACATACTGTTTGCACATGCTATTTGCACATTCTGTTATGCATGCTGTTCACTTATGCCGTTGCACGTGACAATGCTGTTGCACCTGATGTTAAGGTTTGCACGTGGTTATGTTCAAGTTGTGTTGCACTCACTTGCATGCTGTTCATATAACTTGATAAAATTCTTGCCTATACATCTCGTGTCCTCCTTATTATTTTGTGGGCCCCTGCTACCTCAGCCCTTCCTAGCTAGGGAGGCACCAGGTGTGGCTGACTTCATCCTGCTTGTCCTAGGAGAAATCAAGGTTACTTACCTGTAACGGGAGTTCTCCGTGGACAGCAGGATAAGTCAGCCACACTCTCCCACCCATCCTCCCCTTCAGGGGCCCTTGGCATGCCCTCGCCCCTAGCACATGCTGGACCGGCTTGGAAAGTAGTGGCTGGCTAGGGGCGGTCTGGGGGCTGGGCCAGGTGGAGGGGAGGGGGCTCAGCCCAGAAGGCAAATCCTTCTGGGCTAGAGAGAGTACTCCGTCCACGGCGCCGTCGGATGACATCACCAGGTGTGGCTGACTTATCCTGCTGTCCACGGAGAACTCCCGTTACAGGTAAGTAACCTTGATTTTTCCACTGCCGATTACAATGTCAAAAAAACCTCTCAGGTTGCGAAAACAGGAAAAGGAAGGCAGCTAAAGAACAAGACATCCAGAGGCAAGCTGGAACACTTCATCATTGCATCAAACGATCGAAAGTACCCGCTGATCACCCTCAGGCAGAAGACCTACCGAGTACAAGTACTGCTGGAGCAAGTCCAACGGAGAAGCTAATAGAGAACCAAGCATCAGAGACTTCCACTTCATTCACTGTCCCTGATTATGTGGAAGGTTCCTCAAGAGGAACATCAGTGAGTATGGAAGAGCAAAGTGAGTAGCCATGTCCTTTAAAACCTTTGGGGAAAAGCATCTTAGAACAAAAGAACCATCTGCTGCATCAGAACATAAGAACATAAGATATGCCATACTGGGTCAGACCAAGGTCCATCAAGCCCAGTATCCTGTTTCCAACAGTGGCCAATCTAGGTCGTACGTACCTAGCTGTTTCCCCAAAAGACACAGGTTCCACAATGCTTGTACTGGTTCAAGCATGGATATCCTGGGTCCCTTCTTAATAATGGTTTATGGACTTTTCCTCCAGGAACTTGTCCAAACCTTTTTTAAACCCAGCTACACTAAACAGCCTTTACTACATCCTCAGGTCACAAATTCCAGAGTTTGATTACACGTTGAGTGAAAAAATATTTTCTTTTATTAGTCTTAGTTTACCCTGTAGCTTCATTACATGTCCCCTAGTCTTTCTATATTCTGATCACGTAAACAATCGATCTACGTTTACCCGTTCCACTCCGTTCATTAATTTATAGACTTCTATCATATCTTCCCTCTGCCGTCTCTTTTCCAGGTTAAAGAGCCCTAACCTTTTTAGCCTTTCTTCATAGGAATATCCTTCCATCCCCTTTACCATTTTGGTGGCTCTTCTCTGAACCTTTTCTAATAACACTATATCCTTTTTAAGATACGGCGACCAGAATTGCACACAATATTCAAGGTGCGGTCTCACCATGGAACGATATAGAGGCATTATAATATCTTTTGTTTTATTTTCCATTCCTTTCCTTATCATACCTAGCATTCTATTTGCTCTCTTGGCTGCCGCTGCACACTGGGCCGAGGGTTTTAACATGTTATCCACAATGACGCCTAAATCTTTTTCCTGGGTGGTGGTTCCTAATGTGTAACCTTGCATCGTGTAACCATAGTTTGGGTTGTTCTTCCCTAGGTGCATAACTTTGCACTTGTCCACATTAAATTTCATCTGCCATTTTGATGCCCAGTCTTCCAATTTATCAAGATCCTCTTGCAATTTTCCACAATCCTCTTGGGTTTTAACAACTTTAAATAGTTTTGTGTCATCTGCAAATTTGATAACCTCACTCGTTATTCCACTTTCCAGGTCATTTATGAATATGTCAAAAAGCAGCGGACCCAGCACAGATCCCTGGGGTACACCACTATTCACCTTTCTCCATTGGGAAAATTGGCCATTTAGCCCAACACTCTGCTTTCTATCTTTTAACCAGTTCTTGATCCACAGTAGTACACTGCCTCCTATCCCATGACTCTTTAGTTTTGCCAAAAGTCTCTGATGAGGGACCTTGTCAAAGGCTTTCTGAAAGTCCAGATACACTATATCAACCGGCTCACCTTTGTCCACCTGTTTATTCACACTTTCAAAAAAACATAACAGATTAGTAAGACAAGATCTTCCTTGTCTACAGCCATGTTGGCTGTCTCCCATTAGGCCATGACTATCTACATGCTAAGTAATTTTATTCTTTATGATGGTTTCTACCATTTTTCCCGGTACTGACATGAGGCTCACCGGTCTGTAGTTTCCCGGATCACCCCTGGAACCCTTTTTAAAAATTGGTGTTACATTGGAGATCCTCCAATCTTCAGGTATTAGAAATGATTTTAATGATAGTTCACAGATTACTAATAACAGGTCTGCAATCTCATATTTCAGTTCTTTCAACACCCTTGGATGTATACCATCCGGCCCAGGTGATTTGCTACTCTTCAGTTTATCTAATAGTTGTAATACATCTTCCCGATGTATCGATATTTCCTTCAATTCTTCCACACCTTTAAATACCACTTTAGTCATGGGTAACATCCCTACATCTTCCTCAGTAAAGACCGAAGCAAAGAATTCATTCAGTCTCTCCACTATCTCCTTGTCACCTCTTAGTGCCCTTTTAACTCCTCTATCATCTAATAATCCAACCGACTCTCTCACAGGTTTTTTGCTATGAATGTACTTGAAAAACATCTTTATTTCACGTTTTTGCTTCCGCAGCAAGCTTTTTCTCAAATTCTCCCTTTGCCTTCTTTATCAATGCCTTGCATTTGACCTGCCAGTGCTTGTGCTGTTTCCAGGTTTCATCGTTTCGCTCTTTTTTACATTTCCTTCAGCTTCAGACTCATTGGCACTTGAACTAGCAGACCCATCAAAGTGGCCAAAACTCACTGACAAAATAAGAATTATTCTCACAGAATCAGGACCTGTTCAAAAAAGAGGCAATTTGTATCCTACAAATTTTAGTGGATGCAAGTTCAGTGACACATATTATAATAGAAAAATGGAAAATGGTGAAGGCTGCAGTTAGTGTACTCAGTTTCTGCAGACTGCGTGTTCTGTTTCTGCTGCAAACTGTTTTCACCACTGGTGGCCTAGTGGTTGGGGCAAGATACCCCAGGTCGTGGGTTCAAATCCCACTAGAGGACAGCAACCTTGGGCCGGAAGGACTGGGGTTTCTAATCCCACAGGTGCTCCTTGTGGTCTTGGGCAAGCCACTTAACCCTCCATTGCCCATGTTCCCTGTAAAATAGTTATCTCCAAGTTATAATGCTCTGTTCAATGTAATTTCAGTTTGTTCAATGTAAACCACCTTGATATCATGAAAGGCGGTAAACAAGAAATATTAAATAAATAAAATAACCACCCAGCAGATTTGTATCAACTGGCTACAGTAACTGGAGGAGTGTATCCCAGGCACTGCATACACATGAAACAAGTCTCTGCCATATTAAGCATTTGAAAATGTGAGTCAACTTCAGAAAAGACCTCAAAAACAGAACTACACTGGACTCACAAAATCAAAGGCTGTGTGAACTAGAGAAAAAACATTGGTCAGATGTGATTATAAGGCTCATTGAAATAATTAAATTTCTTGGATCTCAATGTATGGCTCTGCAAGGCTCATTGGACAAGCTTTTTGAAAGAAACAACGGCAACTTTCTGAAACTGGTTGAACTATTCGGGAAGTTTGATCCTGTCATGGCAACACATATAGGAAGGACCATAAGACAAGAATCCAAATTTGAGCAAAGACACAAAATTAAATTATTGTAATCTGGGCAAAGCTATCACTGAAAATATCTTGTCTGCAATCAAGAAAGCAAAATACTATTCTATAATATTGGACTGCACTGCGGATGTCAGTCACACTGAGCAGATGACTCCTCTTATTCATTTTGTTTCCTGCAAAAAAGGTACTGTAGACATTGAAGAACATTTCCTAGGCTTCCTGGATATGCATGATTTAACTGGAGAAGATTTGTGCGACACTGTTGTCAATCAACTATACACCTGGAATCTTGATATTGGCGATATGAGGGGCCAAGGTTACGACAACAGCGCAACATAAAAGGGAAAAGGAATGGGCTACAGCGGCTGATTTTAAATATAAACCCTTGTGCTTTCTACTTACCATATGGTGCTCACAGCCTGAATTTAGTTAGTAAATGATGCTGCCAAAATGAATCACAAGACAATTGGCTTCTTTGGAAGAGTTCAAGAGCTATACAAGTTTGTGTCATCATCAACGAAGTGTTGGGCAGTTCTCAAGAAGTACATTACCTCTCTGACACTGAAACCTCTTTCAGAAACTCATTGGGAAAGTCGCATTGATGAGCTGCAACCTCTCAGGTACCAAATGGGAGAAATCTGTGATGCTCTGTAAGAGATACTTAGTGATAAGCATGAGAGTGAATCTAAATATGAAGCGCATGTTTTGAGCACCAAGTTAATGGATTTCCAATTCCTGTGCTCCCTCATCTTGTGGCATGACCTCTTGAATCCCATCAGTAAGATCCTACAGAGTACTGGTGAAAACATTGCCATTGCATTGACAGCTTTGGGAATTTGAAAGCCTTTATTTCTGATTACCGTACTGATTCCAGTTATCAGTCATTGCTTAAATCTGCTCAGCTTCTTTGCTAAGTTGAGGGGGAACCAGAGCTCAAAGCGACTGCTCAAATCCGTCAGAGGAAAAAGACTAAATAGTTCCAATATGAACAAGACGAATCGCCGCAAACACTTGAAAATAAATTTCATGTAAACTTCTTTTTTACAATTTTGGATACTGCAATGACATCCCTCAATGAAAGATTTGAGCAATTAGAGCAACACAACAATCAATTTGAATTATTATACAACATAAACAGAGAATGATATATGTGCGCAGTTAGACATCATTGAATTAATTGCTAAATGGTTGTAACATTTGTAGAACCTCCTTTTTTATTTGCTGATCACATTAAACGTTAGAGTATCACAGCCTGTTCATACAATACTAAGTACTGTTTGTAGGAATCGATAGATAAAGGGGATACCAGAATCCCCAATATGTAATTAAAGATGGATGAATTTCTTGATGCTGATCTCTAAAATGTGCTCAGAAGTTTGTCCTTTCACCTACTTCCTCTTAAATAGAATAGGATATCATGATCATGAGTTCTGTGTAACTGATTTTAATATAGTTTGGGAACATTGTTAACACAAGCATAAAGAGTAAACACAGGCTATGAAGTGCGCAACCATAGTTCATTGTACAGTCAACTATAGGTCCCTGCTGGCACAACGTAATTTCTGCAACTCTGCAATTATAAATAATTCTGTCATACTCAAGTAAATTTCATCTAATACATTGTAATCAGCTCTTACTCTGTAAGAAGATGTCTAGCGACACCTTGTGTTATGATTAATGACTGTGTCACTTACCCTTTTTCTTTAACAAAAAGGGCTTCAAGGGAGGAATTCTTTGAATTCAACAGAGATGGAACTGTGCTGAGTCCATGGACCTTCTGTTCTCCCTCTGAGCTCAAAGAAAGTAGCACTTTGTGTGTGATTGTGTTCTGTGTTACTCTCTGCTTATTTCTCACTGCTCGAGGGACCAGAGACCGAAAGAGCCATGGTATTGTGGCCAGATCACGGGTTTTCTTCAGTTTGTGACATGACTCGGATCACTGTGTTCTTCAACAGTTGGAAACAGCAGACAAGTCTCCAGGATACGTGTGGCAGGTTTCTGTCGTGAGTATTAAAAGACAGTTTTCTTTTGTGTGTATTTAAAATGGGTAATAATGCCAGTAAAACTAAACAGAATACTCTGTTAGATGAATGGGGTGAAAAAGCTTGCAATATAGGGCAGAGGAAGCTCATGATATAGGGCAGAAGAGAGGAACCCCAATTATGAAATGAGGCGCAGATATGGTGATAGCACCATTGATTATGTTGGCTGTTGACATTTGACTGCCAGTAACCACAGTTTGCAGTTCCCCTTGGGGTGGAACTTTTCAGGAGGACAAACTGTGCTGGTTACAGTATGAGATGGCCCTTAATGATTTGGGTCGACCTCATACCAGTCACAAATGGGTCGTGTATGGTTGGTGGTAGTTTAAGGCTGCTAAAAAAGCACAGCAAGCCACTGACTCTGTGTTTGAAAAATTTAAAAATTGAGTGATGGATATGTGTTTTAACTAAACAGACAGAAACTGAAATTAATACTAGTAATCTTCCTCCAAAGAATTGTGAACGTGCACAATATCAGCTAAGGCTGAAGGCACAGATTGAAGATTTTGATCAGTAATTAGTTTGAGTGGTTGGAAGGATAGTGTAAATATAAAAGAAACTAAAACTTACAGGGAAAAACTTAAATCATTGCTCTATGACAAAATAGAATTAATCAAGCAAAGTTTTGAAGGACTAATTTTCATGTCATAACTGTAGTATGAAGTGGATTCTCTAATTTAGTAGTTAGGGAAGAGCAATATGCTGTGCAGTACACTGCAGTAACAATTTGGAGGTTTCCGGCACAGATAACAGCTTGGCATGACTGTATATTTTTAGCAGGAAGAAAGTCTTGAGCAACCGTGGTAAGATTTTTTTTTTTGTTAGACTAACCATAGGCCTTATTGGCGAAGTTAATTTAAAAAAAAACTCCAAATGTGATTAACCATTCTTTTACTTGTGTATGTATAGTAAATAAGTTTTGTATTCTAGGTCATGTATCTGAACTTGTTTTGGTTATGAGAATTTATCTACTGATTCCATTTTATGTGTAATAATGCAAATGCTGAAAAGTATTAGTAGGAACAGTACTCCTCGGTGCTTCTTATATCTCCGGATACTCTGGGAAGAAAAATGATTGATGATATTCTCCAAATTGTATTTTTAGTTATAATTGATGTGAATGAATGGGAAGATCTTCCATGTTCTGATGTATTTAGATATTTGATAAACTGTGTGGATTTGTGCGATGTGACAAAGGTTAAGAAAAATTAAGTGTTTAAAGGAAAGATAGAAGTTAGTAACTTAACTGGAAAAAAAATGTTTTCTTCCAGCTCTAGATTGTTACTGTTTGGCCTCACTATGTACTGATGGTTCTGCTTTGCGCAATGAATAAGGAAAATTGATGCAATTATAAGAGTCGATTCTGTGACAGAGTCGGCTGCTTTGCTATTTGCTAGTGCTCAACTAGCTGAAGTGTTCACTCTTTCTAGAGCTCTTGAGTTATCTGCTCACTTGATCATCAATACTGACTTTGTCTCATGCTTCTTGCATGGGGAGCTCTATGTGCTGATCTTTTACTACTATGCTGTTTTGTTCTGAAAACAGTGTAACAAAGATAGAACTGTTAAGCCATTAAGAAATGGCAATTGACTTTCTAATTGGTTCAAATTTGGTGTTAAAAAGTTTTATAGTTTATGAATGTATACACCCTTATGTAAATGTTCCTTCCTTTGCGAGCTTAGATGTCTATGTGAATTAGAATGGAATAGAGAAGTAGTCTAATGACTAGAGTTCTGGCACTCCTTGTGACCTTGGACAAGTCACTTAACCCCTCATTGCCTTACAAAGAAAAACAAATTCCAAGTTATCAATGTTTCTGTTTAATGTGCTGTACCAAGTTTTAATTGCAATGTGAACTGCTGTGACTAGTGGGGAAAGTGGTATTAAAAAAAAACAACATAAAAAGAAAAAAGGTATATTACTGATAATGATTAAAGTAATTTGAGTTGAACCATCACCTAAGATAAGACAGCCTTCCTAATAATTGTTGACAAACAATTGAAATGAGTTGAATTTATTTGTCATAAACTGCTAGTTATGTTTTAATGTTTGTTACCCCTTGAATAACCAGATTGACTATACCTTGTATATTGTTATAACTGGAGAGTACATCACAAATATATGAATATGTAACATTTGATTTGGTATTGTGGCCAGATCACGGGTTTTCTTCACTGTTCAGTACTTACTTTTAGTTTAGCTATGCATTTATCCCTTCACTGCAGTTTTCTTACAACATATCATTTGTTCCCTGTAAATAGTTATCTCCAAGTTATAATGCCCTGTTCACTGTAATTTCAGTTTGTTCAATGTAAACCGCACTGATGCAGAATAGCGCGGTATATAAGAGAATGTAAATAAATAAATAAGGAGAACTATTACCATATGAAAAGAGTTTGCAAAGTAGTTTTAGATAAAAAGGGCTGGAGGATACCAACCATTTATAGTAATGAGGGAGAGGGGCGCTGATCTATACGTTGCAGGGGGGCGCCAGGAACCCTAGCACTGGCCCTGAGGTAGTGGGACAGCAGTCGGCAGAAAACCAGCACTTACATTGCCCAATTTTCTGTCTTGCCATTTACCATCCTCCCCACTGGAAGCCAGCTAGGCCACCAAAAAATGACCAGTTGGCAACCCTAAAGAAAGAAAGCAGCTGTAACAGAGCCACTGGAAACTGTGGTGTGCTAATGAGTGGCCAAGAGAGCCTCTGACAGCACAAAAAGACAGCCACTGAAGGAATTCCAAATTATCTGTCTGCTAGATCTGTAATTAAAAGTCTCTAGTCAAACTATTTTTATTTTATTTCCCGTTTAGCAAGAATACATTAGCGTAGTGCATGCATTCAGAGCAGGTACACTTTTGTGTAAGGGTCTAGAGAGGTTTTCTCTTAACATTGGGCTTGATGCAGTAAAGTACGCTAGACTTTCTGCATAGTTTTGGTTTGTGCACTACTGATGCAACAACAATTTTTGGATACAAATTGTGTGCAAAGCCTCAAGCAGACAGCAGTGCACAGCACACTTAAATCCATTTAAACGAATGGTAATGAAGCAATTAGTTATGCAGAACAGATGCAGAGAAGTGCACAGAAGATCAGAAGACTGAACTCAATGCTGGGATTTTAACACAAGGATGTAAAGGGTTAGCTCATAGGTCTGCGGTCAGTGCTGGTGAGGAACTCATGCCTGTTTCTTCTCTATCTCGAGCATACAACTTTTTCCTGGCTTTGCTGAAGGGAATGGTGAATAAAAAAAGGGCAGGGGAAGTGTGCTGGAACAATGCTATGTGAGCTACTGAAAAGCTCAAAGCTAAAACGTGTAATCGTAGCAACCCATCCAAATGCAACACACTTCAAATTTAATACACTGCCAATTAAATGCAAAGGAACACACCAACAAGCCAGATACAATATAAAGTCAATATAAACAGGAGGGTGTAATAAAGACAGCTCTCAAACACTGCTTGAGCCTTCCGTGCACTCAAGCATCAGTCCCATTAATCAAAACTTCTGTATACTCTTTTTGTAATCTTTTTTATAAATTCTGCAAGTTAAAAGGTCAATAATAAAATCCCAAAACAAGGTGCTTATTTCTGAATATATGCCACTGAACTGCCCTTGCAGTTAGCGTCACAAATGCCAGTGTCTTTAAAGTGCTAAAACCATCACAGATTCAGTCCATGGAAGTCAAAGTCACTCCAAGGTTGGCCTAACTTTCACCACCAAAGCTAGGCAGGCAGTGGCTGAATCTATTGCGGCTGCCTGGTTAGCTTTCCCGTTATCCAAATAAGACTAACCTGACTGCTTCCGGGGAAATTCTGGCATGGCACCAAAATGCTGGAATGTGGCTTCTGCATACAAACTGTCTGCCAAACTCCCAATATGTACAATATCAGGGCATTACTACGTGTTTTACTTCCGATTCAAATGCGGAATCCGCAATGAAACCAGATGTGAAAATGTGATGACATCATCCGCTATCAATCACAAAACAGAATACAACTCAGTCTCTTCATTCAGCCCTGTAGGCTGTAAACACTGAAGTTCAAAAAATCCACTGCTGTTCCACCCGAGCCAACATTAAATCTCAATCACCAGTCCTATCCATAGGCAGCTGATCCAAACCAAACCAACACATCATCCCAAACATGGCCCAATGAATGCCAGTGACTGACCAAAGGAGCACTCAATAGCTTATTAGCAATCCGAGATTTATGCTCAGTCAGACAAAGAAACATGTCAGCAGAAAAAGACCACATGGCCTATCTAGTCTGCCCTTCCATATCAACTACTACAACAGTCCCCTTTTTTCCTTTAGAGATCCTCTGTGTTTGTCCCATGTTTTTTTTAATTTAGATACTGACCTCATCACTACCACCTCCACTGGGCGACTATTCCACGGATCCACCACTCTTTCCATAAAGAAATATTTCCACATATCACTCCTGAGTCTATCCCCCTTCATCCTCATCCCACACCACCTCGTTGCAGAGCTTGCCTTTCAATCAAGAGGCTCTCCTCCTCTCTATTTATGCCACAGAGGTATTTAAACGTCTTTATCATATCTCCTCTATCCCACCTTTCCTCTATCGTACACATATTAAGATCTTTAAGTCTGTCCCCATATAGGCCACAGTAAGTTTCTCCTGCTTTCTGCTATTCAGCTCCTCAGCAGCTTTATAAGTTATTTCTGCTAATAAGTTTTTTCTCTGCTTCGCAGTTCCTTATTGCTTATCACCTTTTCTACTTGCTTGCTTTCAACTTGCCTGAAGTGAAGGCATGCTTCTACTCAACTCCTAAGTTCTGGAAACCTTTATTTTATAGTATTCTTTTTTTTTTTTTACCAAACTACCAAATTTTATTAAATGATAAATATGGGCTTGAATCTGAGGCCAGGCAGCCACCATATAAAGTTCAGCACCGGCAGGTAACGTCTTGCACATATTCAGCAGAACTATCCATTTAATTAGTGCCATGAAATATACATGTGGAAGCCTATTCCTTACTGGACGTCCAGCCTCTGTATGGCCCCTCAGAATCGGGACATACAGTGGTAGACTCTATTCTGATCCCACGGGTCTACCAGCTTGTACGTGCAGGCTGGGCCCCAATTCTGAAGGGCTGCATGTCCAGCCACCGCCATGTCTAACTCTGACAGGCTCATGAATGGAGCCGCGATGCCATGGTGTCCCATTGCCATGGCATCACAGCTCCATTCAGGAACCACAATAGCCGGCCACCACCAACAATGTCCTTTCCCCGCAGCCGATCACTGTTCTGGCCTCCCATGGCCAGGGTCCAGCTGCAGGGCTCACCCCACATGCCTCCCGGTTTTGTCCCATTGGCCACCACTACCCCGCATCCAGGAGGACTAATTCCACCTCTGAGTTGGAATAAGTCCCCTGTCTATCCGGCTTACCCTGGACATACAGGGCCAACCTCAGAATCGGCCCTGTACATCCAGGGAGATGACCCACCCTGCTCCGCTTCCTGCTTGCCCCCTCCCGCCCCCATGTAAGGCTCCCCATACAACCCCGCTGTTTGTACAGAGAGCCTTGCATGGGGATAGCAAGGGGGATGTATAACGGGGATGTACATCCAGGCACGACTAATGTTCTGTACTGTTCTAACTAATGTACTGTCCTAACTAGATTGTAAGCTCCGATGAGCATGACTCTGACGGGCAGGGACTGTCTCTTGTATGTTGGCTACCTCTTGTAGGTTAGCTGTGCAGCGCTGCGTGCGTGTCGCTTTACAAATGTTGAATAGTAGTAGTAGTAGTAGTAGTAGGACGTGCATCCCCACCATTCATGGCTCGTAATAGACCCCATAAATAGTAACAAAGCGGCCACTATGAACTAAATGCTAAGTGCATAACTTTGCACTTGTCCACATTAAATTTCATCTGCCATTTTGATGCCCAGTCTTCCAATTTATCAAGATCATCTTGCAATTTTCCACAATCCTCATGGATTTTAACAACTTTAAATAGCTTTGTGTCATCTGCAAATTTGATAACCTCAGTTATTCCCATTTCAGGTTATATTTTATGAATATGTTAAAAAGCAGCGGACCCAGCACAGATCCCTGAGGTACACCACTATTCACCTTTCTCCATTGGGAAAATTGGCCATTTAGACCTACCCTCTGCTTTCCATCTTTTAACCAATTCCTGATCCACAATAGCACACTGCCCCCTAACCCATGACTTTTTGTTTTGCCAAAATTCTCTGATGAGGGACCTTGCCAAAGGCTTTCTGAAAGTCCAGATACACTATATCAATTGACTCACCTTTGTCTACTTGTTTATTCACACCTTCAAAAAAACATAACAGATTAGTAAGACAAGATCTTCCTTGTCTAAAGTCATGTTGGCTGTCTCCCATTAAGCTATGACTATCTACATGTTCAGTAATTTTGTTCTTTATGATGGTTACTACCATTTTTCCCAGTACTGACATCAGGCTCACCGGTCTGTAGTTTCCCAGATCACCCCTGGAATCCTTTTCAAAAACTGGCGTTACATTGGCCATTCTCCAATCTTCAGGTATTACAGATGTTTTTAATGATAGTTCACAGTACGTCTGCAATCTCATATTTCAGTTCATTCAACACCCTTGGATATATACCATCTGGTCCAGGTGATTTGCTGTTCTTCAGTTTATCATATAGTTGTAATATATATTCCCGGTGTAGCAATATATCTTTCAATTCTTCGACAATATCACCTTTAAATACTACTTCAGTCATGGGTAACATCCCTACATCTTTCTCAGTAAACACCGAAGCAAAGAATTCATTCAGTTTCTCTGCTATGGCCTTGTCCCATCTTAGTGCCCCTTTTACCCCTCTATCATCCATTGCTCCAACTGACTCTCTCACAGGGTTTTTTGCTATGAGTGTACTTGAAAAGATTTTATTTCACGTTTTTGCTTCACAGCAAGCTTCTTCTCAAATTCTCTCTTTGCCTGCCTTATCAATGCCTTGCATCTAACTTGACAGTGCTTGTGCTGTTTCCAGTTTTCATAATTTGGCTCTTTTTTCCATTTCCTGAAAGATGCTTTTTCGGCAACAGCCTCTGACCTCACCTTTAAACCATGCGGGCAGTTTTTTGGACTTCCTTGCACTTTTCTTAAAGCGTGGAATACAACTGGTCTGGGCTTCCAAGATAGTCTTTTTAAACAAAACTCAAGTCTGATGTAAGTCTTTAACCTTTGCAACTGCTCTTTTTGTTCTTTCTTAACTATTTTCCTCATTTTATCATAGTCTTCCTTTTGAAAGTTAAAAGATATTACTGTGGATTTCCTTACCATTCCTCCTCCCTTAATTAAATCAAACGCGATCATGCTATGATCACTATTGCCAAGTGGTCACAACACCCTTATCTCTTGCACCAGATTTGGTGTTCCACTAAGGATTAGGTCCAAAATGGCTTCCCCTCTGGTCAGTTCATGATCCAGCCGCTTCAAGAAGCAGTCATTTATTTCATTTAGAAACGTTATCTCCCTAGCATGTCCTGCCATGACACTGACCCAGTCAATACTGGGGTAATTAAAACCACCCATTATTATTACTGTGCTGTAACTTTTGTTAGTTAGATTCCATGATTTCTTTGAGCATTTCATCATCCATTTGTTTATTCTGGCCAGGCAGTCCATAGTATACCCCCACTGCCATTTGCCTTCCCCTTTTTACATGGAATTTCAATCCATAGAGATTCTACAGCAAATTTTGTTTCCTGCAAAACTTTAATCCTTTGTGACTCAATGCCCTCTCTAACATAGAGCGCAACCCCTCCACCAATTTGTTCACCTCTATCACTGCAATATAGTTTGTATCCAGGTATCACAGTGTCCTACTGGCTGTCCTCCTTCCACCATGTCTCTGAGATACCAATCATATCTAACCTCTCATTTAGTGCCATATATTCTAACTCTCCCATCTTATTTTTTAGACTTCTAGCATTTGCATACAAGCATTTTAGAGACTGTATTTTATTCATATTAATCTGGCTATCGGTACGCAGGGATAATTTGGAATCTTTCAGCTCTGTCTGCTCCGTACTCAAGGGCATTTGGGCTACTTTTGTCTTTGTTGGAACCTCTCTGCTGATATGCCCTAACTTCATTCTTTTCGTAGTATCCTTCAAGGATAAATTGTTCCAAACCATGCGCTCTTGGGCGACTGTCGCTTTCCTGTATTATCTAGTTTAAAAGCTGCTCTATCTCCTTTTTAAAGGTCAGTGCCAGCAGCCTGGTTCCATCCTGGTTAAGGTGAAGCCCATCCCTTTGGAAAAGCCCATCCTTTCTCCAGAATGTTCCCCAGTTCCTAACGAATCTAATACCCTCATCCTTGCACCATCATCTCATCCACGCATTGAAACTTCGGAGTTCTGCCTGCCTTTTGGTTCCTGTGCGTAAAACAGGAAGCATTTCAAAGAATGCTACCCTGGAAGTTCTGGACTTCAACTTCCTACCTAAAAGCCTAAATTTAACCTCCAGAACCTCCCTAACACATTTTCCTATGTCATTGGTACCGACATGAACCAAGACAGTAGACTCCTCCCCAGCACTAAGACCTTGTCTAGGTGACGCGTGAGGTTTGCTACCTTCGCACCAGTCAGGAATGTTACCAGGCAATCCTCACATCCACCAGCCACCCAGCTATCTACATGCCCTAACCTTTCTCTCATGGGCACATGGCCCTGGAGAAACTTCCTCAATGCGAGAAGGTTTTATATCACACCAGGATGATGCTGTCCTGTCACGTGACCTCTCTCCTCCATGGCAACAGGGATGCTACCAGACTGGAGGTGGAACCTCAGTACTATATCCCTGTAGGTCTCGTCTATGTACCTCTCTGTCTTCCTTATGTCCTCCAAGTCCGCTACTCTAGCCTTCAGAGATCGGACTCGTTCCCTAAGGGCAAAGAGCTCCTTGCACTTAGTGCACAAGTAAGACCCCTCACCATGATTGCTAGGAGGGGGCATAAGGCTGAAGGTTCTCCTAGGGCATCCAAAATTGTTGCACCAGTCTTGGTTCCAACAGTCTCCTAGTTTGATTGGTCCCAACCTGGAATCCTAATATTTTCCAGTCAATCCTGCAAAATCAGCATTACGTCCATTAACGTATGTAACCAATCTGCTTTATAGCAGAATACAACCACTCAGAGTCCTCAGACTAGTAAGGGTTACACATGTGTAATAAATTTTGTTGGTCATTCATAATGCTACTTTATGATTATTCTCTCTCTTCACTGCTCTTCCCATCTAGCTCTTCTTAGAGAGCTTCCACTTGCAACTTCCACCCGGCTTTACAGCCTCTCCTTCCTAAAGCCCACACCATGCCACTTGTACAGGTGTAAGTGGAATACATTTATTTTTCAAGTAAGTGTCACAATCATTCCAGAGCTTATGATAGTGGAGCTCTTTCACCATTCAAAAAGACTTTCCATAAGAGCGATACTTAGCAACAGCCACCAAAGCCGACACCAAAATATCAATCACTAACCTAGATTGCCAACTCTGGATGCTAACTGTTTGGGGAATATTGCTGCTTGACAAAGTTAACATAAGAACATAAGATAAACCATGCTGGGTCAGACCAAGGTCCATCAAGCCCAGTATCCTTTTTTCAACAGTGGCCAATCTAGGTCACAAGTACTTAGCAGTTTCCCAAAAGACACAGGTTCCACAATGCTTGTATTGGGGCAAGCAGTAGATTTCCTGGGTCCCCTTTAATAATGGTTTATGGACCTTTCCTCCAGAAACTTGTCCAAACCATTTTTAAACCCAGCTACACTAACAGCTTTTACTACATCCTCTGGTAATGAATTCCAGAGTTTGATTACGTGTTGAGTGAAAAAATATTTTCTCTTATTAGTCTTTAGGTTACACTGTATCTTCATTGCATGTCCCCTAGTCTTTCTATATTTTGATGGCGTAAACAATCTATCTACTTTTACCCGTTCCACTCCATTTATTAATTTATAGACCTCTATCATATCTCCCCTCCATTCCTTTCCTTACGATTCCTAGCATTCTAGTTGCTTTCTTGGCCGCCGCTGCACACAAGATAGAGGGGTTCAATGTGTTATCCACGATGATGCCTTTATCTTTTTCCTGGGTGGTGGTTCCTAATATGGAATCTTGTATTGTGTAACCATAGTTTGGGTTGTTCTTTCCTAGATGCAAAACTTTACACTTCTCCACATTAAATTTCATCTGCCTTTTTGAACATCCAGTCCTCTAATTTATCAAGGTCTTCTTGCAATTTGTCACAATCCTCTTGGTTTTTAACAACTTTGAATAGTTTTGTGTCATCTGCAAATTTGATTACCTCACTCTTTATTCCCATTTCTAGATCATTTACGAATATGTTAGAAAGCAGCGGACCCAGCACAGATCCCTGGGGTACTCCACCATTCACTTTTCTCCATTGGGAAAATTGGCCATTTAGCCCTACACACTTTTCTATCTTTTAATCGGTTTCTGGTCCACAAATGTACACTGCCTCCTATCCCATGACTTTTTAATTGCACCAAGAGTCTCTCATGGGGGAGCTTGTCAAAGGCTTTCTGAAAATCCAGATACACTATATCAGACTCACCTTTCTCTACCTGTTATTCACACCTTCAAAAAAACATAACAGATTAGTAAGACAAGATCTTCCTTGGCTCAAGCCATTTTGGCTGTCTCCCATTAAAAAATGTCACACAAAAAAAACTGGATCTCAAAACAAATCAACACACATTTTGCTGATCCATAGTTGAAAACAAAAACAACCACCACTGGAGGGGAAAGACCTCAGAACACATAGCCACCACAATGGCTCTTTACAAATTTTGTAACACTATTCCTGTCACCACCAACCAGGGCAGCGCACAGGCAAATTTACAGCAACATCACATTATGCCATCATAGGTCAAAAAACCTCCAGTAGCCAATCAAAAATCAACTACAGAAACAAATACTTAGCTGCTAATTTCCCCATAAACAAGCCCACAGATTTCCAAAGCAGTGTGTAGGCTCAACTCAGACGCTGAGCGTTTCGTTGTTGCTGCCTCAGGGATAAAGGGGAGTAGCCGCCTAGTGGTTGGGGCAAGGTACTTCAGGCCAGAAGGTCGGAGGTTCAAATCCCACCAGAGGACAGCAACCTTGGGCCGGAAGGACTGGGGGTTTCTAGTCCCACAGATGCTCCTTGTGGTCTTGGGCAAGCCACTTAACCCTCCATAGCCCATGTTCCCTGTAAGTATTAGTGTATGTGTCTCATATCCCTGCGTGTTAAATGTATCCCCCAATTGTGTTGTGACCGCTTTGATTGAAGGATAAGGCGGTATACAAAACTGTCTAAATAAAAATAAATAAAATAAAGCCTCTTTCTTCAAACTGTACTGAATAACAACCACCAACCAAGCATTCCTAAAATTTAAACACCAACATTATTCAACCCCACTATTAGCAGTCAACCCAACAAACCAACAGCCCACCCACTGGAACCACCATAAAAAGTGGAGCAAACACTCACCAAAAACCCGGGACAATACAAAACATTCTTCGGCGAAACCGGCAAATCACACAATAACTCATCCTCTCGCAAAAAGGCAATTGCATATAGAAAGCCCAAGACACCGGCCCCTTCAAAACATGCACAGCTGATCCACAGCAGCATAAAAAAAACATTCATTCAACCATAAATCCAATCCCTGCAAAAAAGCAGACATCCACTAGGGAGCATAAACCCCACCTCCCTCTAAATAGTGACATCCAATACACTGCAAACACCACACAAAACCACTCATTCAAACCAGCTGTGTATACACCATACCCTATACTCACCGCTGTGTATGCACCATACCAGAACAAAGAACCACAAAACAAAATAATACCCACCCATTGACCTCTAGCCCAAAGCGCTCCATTTCATTAATAACAAGCCTTCCAATCGATACCCTCATTTAATCCACCTGGTACCACAGTTCCAAAATAAAAAATACAAAAAACTGTTCCTTATACACAATACGGGCAGCAAGCTATGTACATCAATTTTCGGATTTCCAATGTATGGTTCTTGATCATGACCCTGAATTAAGTACGGGTGATATAGATCGAGCTGCCCGCATTGTGCTTCACAAAACTAATGCAACACCCATTTACATTAAAGTATTGTACATAGTTTGAGTTAATATGTATTTAGTTCCCCTGGTTTCCTTCCCATGTTCAATTTCCTGTTCTTTGTAAACTCAATGTTGTTTGTAGTATGCTTGTTTGATGTACACCGCGCTGATTTTAATAGCGCGGTATAGAAGCAAATGTTAAATAAATAAAGTGGTGTGCTTTGGGCTAGAGGTCAGTGGGTGGGTATTATTTTGGTTTGTGGTTCTTTGTTCTGGTATGGTGTATACACAGCGGTGAGTATAGGGTAGTTGTGTGTCAGCTGGTTTGAATGAGTTGTTTTGTGTGGTGTTCGTCACGTATTGACTGTCACTATTTAGAGGGGGCGGGGTTTATGCTCCCTAGTGATTGGCTGCTTTTTTGCGGGGATTGGATTTATGGTTGAATGAATGTTTTTTTTTTATGCTGCTGTGGATCAGCTGTGCGTGTTTTGAAGGGGCCGGTGTCTTGGGCTTTCTATATGTAATTGCCTTTGTGCGAGGGGATGAGTTATTGTGTGATTTGCCGGTTTTGCCGTAGGATGTTTTTTATTGTCCTGTGTTTTTGGTGAGTCCTGGCTCCATTTTTCAGGGTGGCTCTGTGGGTGGGCTGTTGGTTTGTTGGGTTTACTGCTAATAGTGGAGTTGAATAATGTTGGTGCTTAAATTTTAGGGATGCTTGATTGGTTGTTGTTATTCAGTGCAGTTTGAAGAAAGAGGCTTTCTCCCTGAGGCAGCAACAACGAAACGCCTGGCATCAGAGATGAGCCAACACATTGCTTTGGAAATCTGTGGGCTTCTTTATGGGGAAACCAACAGCTAAGTATTTGTTTCTGTATTTGATTTTGATTTTGGATTGGCCACTGAAGGTTTTTTGACCTATGATGGCATAATGTGATTTTGCTGTAAATTTGCCTGTGCACTGCCCTGGTTGGTGGTGACGGGACTAATGTTACAGAATTTGTAAAGAGCCATTGTGGTGGCTATGTGTTCTGAGGTCTTTCCCCTCCAGTGGTGTTTGTTTTTGTTTTCAACTATGGATCAGTAAAATGTGTGTGGATTTGTTTTGAGATCCAGTTTTTCTGTGTGACACTTTTTGTTTTCTGGATCTGGAGAAGCAAAGGTTCATTGGAATGTTTCCCATTAAGCCATGACCATCTACATGTTCAGTAATTTTGTTCTTTATAATGGTTTCTACCATTTTTCCTGGTACTGTCGTCAACCTCACCGGTCTGTGGTTTCCAGGATCACCCCTGGAACCCTTTTTATAAATTGGCGTTACATTGGCCATCCTCCAATTTTCAGGTATTACAGATGATTTTAATGATAGTTCACAGATTACTAATAGCAGGTCTGCAATCTCATATTTCGGTTCTTTCAACAACCTCAGATGTATATCTTCCGGTCCAGGTGATTTGCTACTCTTCAGTTTATCAAATAGTTGTAATACATCTTCCAGATGTATTGATATTTCTTTCAATTTTTTCAATGCATCACCTTTAAATATCATTTCAGTCATAATTAACATCCCTACATCTTCCTCAGTGAAGAGCGAAGCAAAGAATTCATTCAGTCTCTCTGCTATGGCCTTGTCCTCTCTTAGTGCCCCTTTTACTCCTCTATCATCTAATGGTCCAACTGACTCTCTCACAAGCTTTTTGCTACAAACGTACTTGAAAAAGTCTTTGTGTTTTTGCTTCCACAGCAAGCTTCTTCTCAAATTCTCTCTTTGCCTGCCTTATTGATGCCTTGTATTTAACTTGCCAGTGCTTATGTTCTTTTCAGTTTTCCAGTTGCTAAATTGTGGAGCACAAGTAACCAATGGTAGGCACTAAAGACCTAATAAGATATATATTTATACATTTACAAGGAGGAAGAGAGCCACAGATAAAGTCATGTTTGATTCTTTTTTTGGATTGTTTTTTATGACGCACACTATACTGTCATGCTATTCCTCCGAGACTAATTAAAAGCTCGTATTACCACTAATCATATGCTTCTATACTAAGTCTGGTAGTTTTACAGAATCACCCGATACTCTCTCTCTTCATACAGTCTGCTACGTGCAGAAGGTAATGTACTGTCATGCCTGGCTGAAGCATGCACCTAGAAAATTGTTACCTGGTATTTGATATCATTGTGTCATTACTCACGCAGTTGGCATCTCACTAGCGGGTGAGGGTAGCCCTAGAGGCTCTGTAAAAAATAAATTTTTATGGGCGCTTTAAGCAAGGTGAAAAATAGTGAAACAGTAGAACAAAGCACAAAAGCAAAATAAAGGGTCCTGGTGTATTAGGGGAGGCAGATCCCAAGGCCTAAACTCGAATAACTATAAAAGGCTGAAAGGCAAATGAGACATGAAATAGTTTTAAGTAAAACGCCTTTTTTAGTTGATCCCCCAAACATAAGGAGCCCGGTTTTCAAAGGCTTTATGCTCCTAGGGGGCATATTCAAAGGGATTAACTCGGTTAGCAGGCATGCATTAATACCGCTGAATATCTCCTCTTATGTTGCTGAATATCTCCTCTTAGCTCAGCTGAATACCCCAACATCAGGGCATTCCAGTGGCGGAGTCAGGACGCTACGTAGGTTAACCAGTCAGTGGCAATATTCAGTCGCTAACTGGTTAACCAAAAGGGACTGCTTCTGCTGGAAAGAAATCTGCACTTGTAAGTATTTACCTCTAGGAAATTCTCTAAATCTTGGGGAAAAGGGAATTCTTTGGGCTAAAACTGATAAATCTGTGTATTTTAGAATCCAGTGTATTTGTTAAATCAGTCAGGGCCTAGTATCAGCAGACAGCTTTTATTTTAAATTTAAAACCCAGCAGAGAGCTTTTAGTCCAAATTTAAAACTTAGAAGAGAGCTTTTAGTTTATTTTTAGGAGAAATCATTTTTATTCGGTAAAGAAAGAGCACTTACAATTTACTCAGCCATATAAGAGCTTCACTAACAATTAGTGCTAACCTGCACAGGATACAGTCCGTTGTCTTAGCTATGTTTATAATTCAAAAAATTAAAAATGTATGTACTTAGGTGATAAAGTATGCATATAGCTATTTTTACGTACTTATAATGTAGCAGACTCCCTTCTTACCTGCCCACCCCCCTTCTGGCCTATCGACTGGGACAGATACATGCCAAGTTGGAGTTAGTAAGGACAATAACATCAGTGATCAAATAACTGGCAGCAGGAGTACTCCTTCTCTCGCTACCACTTAATCGCCTCTTAAGCAAACTGGAAAGGGAGAGAGAGAAAGAAAAGGGACATCCAGTATCTGGCATGTGGGGGCTCTTTGCACCACCGGCACCAAATACAGTTTTAAATCAAAGCAGGAGCAGTTCCCCTCTCTCCCTATCCTTAGTATCTATCTCCCCCCTTCCCGTACCTCCCCACCAGAACCAGTGATTCATCCATTCACACTGTCAGTAGTTAACCTCAATGATTAATCGCACGACTCTTTGTGCTCGGCGAGAGAGACTGCATGTAAGGATCTCAGATTGCCAAGAAAGACTCCCATTTGCGTATATTCCCTCATGCCCATTCCCTTTCAAACATCAACATTCCATATAGATTGCTTTGCCATTGCCAATATACTACCCCACCAGGTGACAACCATGCTGTAAAACCGATCTGCACGTCAGTAGCAGTGCTAGTCTGACTCGCACACATCCTGTGCCCACAGGCTCTTCAACACCCAACCAAATGTCCAATAAAATAGCCACGATGGTAACCTGGTAGCACCACAGACCACTGTATCTAAATAGGTCAGCACTTGTGGGACACATATTGTGGATAGTCAAACAATGCCACAACATGTGTCCCAAGGTTGCACCTGCACTCTCACAGTGGGGACAAATATCCGCGGTCACCAGCCTCACCCACCAGGCCCTGCGAGGCGAGTAATAGAGGCAATGCTTGAGTTTAAATTGCAGATCTCGAAGTACCACCTGGGTTGCCAAGATGGAACGTCACCCAATGCAGACAACAAAGCTCTCCCATCAATGGAGACTCCCAAGTCTAGACTCCAGGTGTCAGCCAGTTTCTCCTCGGAGGTTATCGGACTCACTCCTAAGAGTGCTTTGTGTAAGTGTGAGATGAGTACTCACTGGTTCCCCCACATAAGGAGCTCCTCGATGAGTGAGCAGACACCTAATAGCCAGCGACCCCAATGAGAGTCTGTACACATAACTACGTACCTGCATATATGGGAACACATCTCCTTCCAGGATGCCATAGTGCTCCTGTAGATCCTTAAATGAGAGCATAGTGCCATCCTCAGAGACCAGCTGCCCTAAATTGAGAATCCTCCGCATCTCCCAACTGCTATAGATCTGTGATTCCAAACTAGGTAAAAATTGGCGATTGCCCCATAGGGGGAATATGCAGCTTAACATAGAAGGAAGAAAAGGGTAAAATATTATTTGACTTAAAAGATATACATTGTTTCTAGATACCTTTACAAAGAGGCCTTCCACTTGGGAGGCAAGAGATCTGGGAATTAGATTTAAATAGGTGTTAAAATCAAGTCAAAGGTCAAAGGGCCTATTTGAAAGGCTCTCTCTGTCAAACCAAGGGCTGCGTGAATCACCCAAGAAACAATTAACAGATTCCCTTAGGAACACAGGTCTGGGGCCTGTGTAGCAAGCCAGCCTTTATGAAATGTTAGTTCCCTCCCACCCCACCCCCATGCATAAATTTAGCTTTATAGGCTCTTAAACCTATTAAAGGGGGAAGGGTGGTCATAGTCACTTTCAGGTTCAGCTGGTTATCATCACCAAGAACAGATTAAGAGATTAAGACACTGAAGTTAATTAATCTTGAGGTGAATAAGGTCCCTCAAAGGTAATTGATATAGTTGTATTAGTACAAGTATCCCTAGCAACTTTAAGTAAACAACTTAAATAGCTAAACAAAATCTTAAAACCAAGATGCAGACAGCAGTCCAGCAGCAAGATAGGGGCTATCTAGTCCTTTGCATCGAGTGTCACATGTATGATTTTCTCCCAGTTAGTGAGGTGTCATATGTGCACTAGGTGCTAGGAGCTCTTTGCCCTCAGGGAATGAGTCCAAACTCTGGAGGCTAGAGTAGCAGGCATGTACGACATAAGAAGACGGAGACATGCATAGACAAGACCTACAGGAACATAGTCCCACCTCCAATCTGGCAGCCTCTCAGTTGCCATGGAGGAGAGAGGTCACATGAAAGGAGAGTATCACCTTAGTGTGAAAGGAGAGCATCACTTTGATGTGGCAGAAAGTGATCCTGTAGCTAGGACCTGTCCACCAGGAGATGTAAAACCCTCCCACACTGAAGAGGTTTCTCCAGGGCCATGTGCCCATAATGGAAGGGTTAGGACAGCTGTTATAGTTGGTGATTTGATCATAAGGCATATAGATAGCTGGGTGGCTGGTGGACATGAGGCCTGCCTGGTAACATGCCTGCCTGGTGCAACAGTAGCGGACCTCACATGCCACCTAGACAGGGTTCTAGATAGTGCTGGGGAGGAGTCTGCTGTCTTGATACATGTTGGCACCAATGACATAGCAAAGTGTGGGGAGGTAGGTTCTGGAGTCCAAAATGTAGGCTTTTAGGTGGGAAGTTGAAATCCAAAACTTTCAAGGTAGCATTCTCTGAAATGCTTCCTGTTCCACACGCAGAACCCAAAAGGCAGGCAGAGCGCCGGTCTTAATATGTGGATGAGATGATGGTGCAAATCACAGCATGAACTCCCAGCGCAGGGGCAGAAATATCCCAAATTGGTAAATAACTACTAGAAATAGTATGCAACCACAGATTACACTCCAACTACCTTATGCTCTTAGGAGACCTCAATCTTGCATCTATGTCTCCAAGCAACTCAAAAATTTTCCTCAATGCTATGCAAGCCCTGGACTATACGCAAATCATCACTCAACCAACCCATAACAAAGGAAACACTCTCGACATGATATGCCTATCACAAATCGTACTTGGAAATCACTCTCTCTTGCCTCCCACAATCCACAGGGTCCCCTGGTCCGACCACAGCATAATCTCCATCCTCCTCCCTTATGACACTCCCTCAGAAGAGACTTTGCACATAAAGTACATCATGCAGATTTCAAAAAGTAGAAAAGAGGACTTCCTAGAAAAGATCCTGCCACAACTACAAAAACTTCTGATAAACTCAACACCTTCATACAAACCTGGAACAAAACCATAACAGATATAGCAACAAAACTACACACACCTACACATCACCGGAGACCCAAAGCAGGAATATGGTACACCACCCACTTGAAAGACCTGAAAACAGCCTCTAGAGAGAAAGTGGAGAAGCACAAGATCACCCGACAACCTTAACATCTACACAATCAAGTCACATGAATATCAAACAGCTACAAATAATGCAAAGAAGGAATATTATGCTAAGCTAATTCAAAGCTCTCTAAATCGCCCTAGAGAACTCTTCAACTTGGTCAAATCCCTGACTAAAGACCCTACCCAACAAAGAGAAGAAACAAATCTAACCGCTTAAATAATGGCTAACCACTTCCAAACCCTAACTTCCTCTCACAGCATCAGCACACACACACTCTGACAGATCCCCCATGCCAAAACCACACAGTATCCAAAATCATCCAGGGACTCTCTCAACCATTACAGCTAAACATCTGGAAAGAACAATTATAGTCAGTAACATCACCACTTTCCCACTTGATGCCTGCCCAGTCAGCTGGATCAAAGCTGCCAAAATAGAATTAACACCAACAATACTCAAAATTACCCAGCTATCACTGCAACAATGATACTTATCACCAGAGCTCAAGATGGTTTCCATTCACCCAGTAAGGAAAGGAAAAGGAAATGACATAAATCAACCAACCTCATACAGACCCATAGCTAGCCTATCATTTATGGCATAGGTAATAGAGAAAATCATACAAATACAACTCCAGAACCATGTAGACTTGCACTTCCCACTCGACCTCAGGCAATATGGATTTAGACCTCAAAATGGAGTCGAATCTCTCATGACTGCTCTAATGGACAACCTAACAAAGGGCACTAACAAACCCAACAAAGGATTTATCCTGATCTTCCTTGATATTAAGGCAGCATTTGATGCCATACCATACAACCTAATCATCCAGTGACTTCAAGCCACTGAACTAAGAGGCAACATGCTAAACTAGTTCAAATCCTACCTATCGGATCGACAGCTCCAAGTACAAATAGGCACTGAAAGATCAACTCCATATATACAATGCCAAGGAGTCCCGCAAGGTTCTGCCCTCTCCTCCCTAATATTCAATATTTTCCTACAGCCAATTTGCACAATCATACAGGCACATGACATTCTATATGATATATATGCAGATTATGTTATGATATATGCTCCCATCAACACAGCTAACCCAACGATTACTCACATAAAAAAATGTTTCACCTCCATCACCCACTGGCTTGAAGAGCACAATATGGCCATAAACCACAGAAAACCTGTCGTCCTATACATCACTAAGGATGACAACTTCACACCACCTACCTCCATAACCATTGCTGGAACCCAACTACAAATGAAACATGAAGTACTTTACCTAGGAATCACCTTAGATCAATGCCTCTCCCTCTCCTCCCACATCAGTAATATCACAAAAAGCATCTACTACAAGCTGAAAACAGTTCAGCACCTTAAACCACTTTTGCACAGTTCTACTTCCCAAACTTTGACTCCTTTAATCTCATCTTCCAAGGTCTACCAAAATCGGTAATCCACCCACTCCAAGTTGTTCTTAATAAATCAGCGTGCATTCTCTGCAACATTTGCAGAACAGAACACATAACCCATCTATTCATACAACTACACTGGCTACTCATTGCTAAACGGATCAAAATAAAACTATTCTCAGAATTTTTAAAGTCATCCATAACGTATCCTCCATCCATCTTCAATCACTAATAGAAAGGACACCTGAAAACAGAAGCAAAAGAACTGGCTCCCTCAACACACTTCACATACCAGCGCTATACACCAGGACCAACTCCACTACATCGAAGAGAGCCTTCTCCCTATTCATACCTTCCTTATGGAACACAATCCCAGAAAACTTATGTGCCACAAAGGACTTAAAAGCCTTCAGAAAGAAAACTAAAACGCTCCTATTTCTAGACCACTTCACCAATGACTTAACATAATCACCTAGCATGCAATTCTATGTCCACTTAGCCCTTTTCCTCACCTTACAGTCTCTATGTTCAACCCCACTATGTTATTAATACTCCAAGTTTGATGTCCCTGTTCTAATGTAAACCGTTTTGACCATAGGATAAAGCAGTATAAAAAAAAAACCTTAAATAAATAAATAAATCTCAGAGACTTGATGGAAGGAGGACAACCAATGGGGCACTGTGATACCTGGGCACAAACTATATTGAAATGATAGAGTAGATCAAACTGGTGGAGGGGTTGCGCTCTATGTTAGAGAGGGCATTGAGTCACACAGGATTAAAGTTTTTCAGGAAACAAAATACACTGTAGAATCTCTATGAATAGAAGTTCCGTGTAAAAAGCAGAAGGCAACAGCAGTGGGGAGTGCACTACCGATCACCTGGCCAGAAGGAACAGATGGATAATGAAATGCTAAAAGAAATCAAAAGTTACAACACAGTAAGAGAGATTTCAATTACCCTGGTATTGAATGGATCAAAGTCACAGTAGGATATGCTAGAGATAACGTTTCTGGATGAAATAAATGACTGTTGCTTGGAGCAGCTGGTTCATGAACAGACAAGAGCGGAAGCTATTTTGGACCTAGTCCTTAGTGGAACACAGGATCTGGTGCAAGAGATAAGGGTTTTGGAGCCACTTGGCAATAGTGATCTTAGCATGATTGCATTTGATTTAATAAATGGAAGAAAGATGGCAAGGAAATCCATAGTACTACCTTTTAACTTTCAAAAAGGAGACTATGAAAAACATGAGGAAAATAGCTAAGAAAAAACTAAAAGGAGCAGCTGCAAAGATTAAAGATTTACATCAAGCATGGGCGTTCTTTAAAAGTGCTATCTTGGAAGCTCAGACCTGATGTATTCTACACTTTGAGAATAGTGGAAGGAAGGCCGAAAAAAAACTTACAACATGGTTTAAAAGCAAGATCAGAAAGGCTGTTGCCAAAAAAGCATTCTTCAGGAAATGGAAAAAGGAGCGTAATGACGAACACTGGAAACAACATAAGCATTGGCAACTTAGATACAAGGCACTGAAAAGGCAGGCAAAAAGAATTTGAAAAGAAGATTGCCATGGAAGCAAAAATGCATAATAAAAACTTTTTCAAGTATATTCATAGCAAAACATCTGTGAGAGTCAGTTGGACCATTAGATGACTGAGGGGTAAAAGGGGTGCTAAGAGAGGGCAAGACCATAGCGG
Organism: Ichthyophis bannanicus; assembly: GCA_033557465.1. Taxonomy (NCBI): domain Eukaryota; kingdom Metazoa; phylum Chordata; class Amphibia; order Gymnophiona; family Ichthyophiidae; genus Ichthyophis; species Ichthyophis bannanicus. Next base: position 109,967,048 of record CM066040.1, read on the forward strand.
AGAGACTGAATGAGTTATTTGCTTCAGTCTTTACTGAAAATGATGTAGGGAAGTTACCCATGCCTGAAATGGTATATAAAAGTGGTGTAGCGGAAGAATTGAAAGAAATATTGATAAACCAGGAGGATGTATTACAACTGTTTGATAAACTAAAGAGTAGCAAATCACCTGGACCAGATGATATACATCCAAGGGTGTTGAAAGAACTGAAATATGAGAGGGCAGACCTACTATTAGTAATCAGTATTAGTAATCATTAAAATCATCTGTAGTACCAATTTTTAAAAAGGGTTCCAGGGTTGATCCGGGAAACTACAGACCAGTGAGCCTGACGACCCTACCGAGCAAAATGGCAGAAACTATTCTAAAGAATAAAATTACTGAACATTCAGATAGCCATAGTTTAATGACAGAAAGCCAACATGGGTTTACCAAGGAAAGTCTCTCTCACAAATCTCTTATATTTTTTTTGAAGCTGTGAAAAAACAGATAGACAAAGGTGAGTCCATTGATATAGTGTATCTGGATTTTCAGAAAGCCTTTGACAAAGTCCCGAAGACTGGACATCCAGATGGCAGATGAAATTTAATGTGGACAAGTGCAAATTATGCACCTAGGAAAGAACCCAAACTATGGTTACATGATGCAAGGTACTACCTTAGAAACCACCACCCAGGAAAAAGATTTAGGCGTTATCGTAATACGTTGAAACCCTCCACCCAGTGTGCAGCGCCAGCCAAGAAAACAAATATAATACTAGGAATCATAAGGAAAGGAATGGAGAATAAAACAAAGGATATTATAATGCCTCTGTATTGTTCCATGTTGCAACCACACCTTAAATATTGTGTGCGATTCTGGTCGTCATAATCTTAAAATTAGAAAAGACACAAAGAAGAGCAACAAAAATGGTAAAGGGAATACAAGGATACTCCTATGAGGGGAGGCTTAAAAGGTTGAGGCTCTTCTACTTGGAAAACTGTTGGCTGAAGGGGGATATTTTTATTTATTTATTTTATTTTATTTAGCATACATTTGTATACCGCTACTTCCAGCGATCAGTAGCGGTTTGATTACAGATATGAATTTGTCGAATCATGACAGAAATTTTGCGGTATACACACATTGATTTGGAGGGGAAAGCACAGCACACAGGGAGAGGTCATATGTAGAGGAGTCAGACATTACATATTTACATATTTACATAAACTGCAACCATGTTTCATTGGGTGGTATCATTTATACCCCTGGGATTATATCAGATTGTACTGACACTGGAAAAGATGTGTCTTGAGTTTCTTTCTGAATTCCATAAGGTCTTTGATAGCTCTTAGCTCTGGTGGTAGTTGGTTCCAGAGGGACGGGGCCGAGTAGGAGTATGCTCGTTGGCTAGTAGTGGTAGTTACAGATCTGATATCAGGGGGAATGTGGAGTATATTTGAGTGGATTGTTCGCCTGCTTCTGTTGGGCGGTTGCGTGCTGATAAGGGTGGAGAGAAAGGAAGGCGCTATGTTATGTATAAGCTTGAAGGTGGTTATTAGTGTTTTATATTTTATTCGGGCTGCAATGGGGAGCCAGTGTAGCTCGATTAATACAGGGGTAATGTGATCAGTAAGGTTTTTTTTTCATGATGACCCTAGCCGCTACATTTTGGGCCATTTGGAGAATGTTGAGGGTTTTCTTTGGAAGGCCCTGTAGGATGGCATTGCAGTAGTCGAGGTGTGGCATAATTAGAGCTTGCGCAACAGATCTGAAATCGTGAGGTTCAATGATGCTCCATAGGGGTTGTAGGACTCTAAGTTTGTGGAAAACGGCCTTGTTGGTTTTGCGGAGGTGCTTTTCCATCTTTAGATTGCTGTCAAGTGTTACACCCAGATATTTTATTTCAGTCTTCGTGTTGTATGTATTGTTACAGAGGGTGACTGACGCAGGAGGGTCAAAGTTTGGTTTTCTTGAGATATGCATGACCTCAGTTTTCTTATGGTTGATCGCCATGTTGTTTTGCTGTATCCAATTTAACATCTCGGTGAGGCATGTTTCAAGCTGAGTATAGTTAGGGTTCTCGGTATCCAACTGTGTGTAGAGCATAATATCATCCGCATAAATGTGGTAGTTGATATTGTGTTGTTGGAGAATATTACAGAGGGGTCGCATATAGACATTGAAAAGTAGCACCGAGAGTGGAGCCCTGAGGTATGCCTTGCGTTTGCGGGAAAGCTTCTGCTTCTTCGCCATTGAAATGAACCTGTGGCATTCTGTTGGTTATATGTAAGAAGAGAACCATTTCAGGGGGGTTCCCAATATTCCTATTGATTCAATCCTTTGTAGGAAGGTTCCATGATGGACTGTGTCAAAGGCGGCAGAGATGTCAATGAAAATGAGTATAAACATTTTCTTTTTGTCTTCAAGGCACTTGAGGAGGTTAAGCAGTGCTATCAACAGCGTTTCCACCCCATGACGTTGTCGGAACCCGTATTGCTGTTCATCTAGGGTTTCATGTTCATCCAGATGGTCTTGTAGTTGTAATAGGACTGCCTTCTCAATGATCTTTGCCAGGAAAGATATGCTGGAGATGGGGCGGTAGGAGGCTGGGTCGTCCTTGTTGAGTGAGTTGTTCTTTAGGATTGGCCTTATTATCGATTTCTTGAGTTGTGTGGGCATTATTCCTTGTTGCAGCGATTGGTTTATTGGTTTATTGGATATGATATAAATTAATAAATGGAGTGGAATGGGTAAACGCAGATCGATGGTTTCTGCCATCAAAAAGTAGAAAGACTAGAGGACATGCAATGAAACTACAATGCAACTCATTTAAAGACCAATAACAGAAAATCTTTTTTGACCCAATGCGTAATGAAACTCTGGAATTCGTTACTGGAGGATGTAGTAAAAGCGATTAGTGTAACTGGGTTTAAAAAAAGGCTTGGACAAGTTCCTGGAGGAAAAGTCCATAAGCGATTATTAAAGAGGGCCAGGGAAATCCATTGCTTGCCCCAGGACAAGCATTGTGGAACCTGTGTGCCTCTTTGAGAGCTTGCCAGGTACTTGTGGCCTGGATTGGCCTGGAAATGGAAGGGGAGTCAATGAAGTGGCTTGAGAAGGGGGGCTTTAAGAGTATAACAGGGCTGGCGGAAGATTAGCCATGCAGCAGAGTTCTGAACCCCACCAGAGTTTGACCTGCCTCTCTAATGCCTATGCCCATCATTGAAACACCATTTGAAAAAGAGTGGCCATGGACACAGTAGGACCCTTGGAGTGAACCACGCAAGGCAACATGTATATTTTAGTCATTCTAGACTATGCTACCTGATACCTGGAGGCCTTTGCTCTAAGGAATATGACTACTATGATAACGAATGCCCTTTGGGAAGTATTCTCATGGATGGAAATACCCAATGAGATCCTCACAGATCAAGGAACACCCTTTATATCGAAGGTGTTGAAGCAAGTGTGTGTCTTGGTGAAGATTAAGATGTTGTAAACTTCAGTATCACCCATAGACAGATGACTTCATTGAGCAATTTAACAAAACTCTGAAACAGATGTTAAAAACATTTGTGCAGGAGGATGGAAAGAATTGGGACATCCTCCTAACTTATTTGATGTTTGCCATCCATGAGGTACCTCAGAGTTCCACAAGGTTTTTGCCTTTTGAGTTGCTCTTCAAAAGATGGCCAAGAGGCATATTAGACGTGGTAAGGGAAACCTGGGAAGAAAAATCCTGTGCCGGGCATAATTTGGTAAAGTACATTATACAAATGCAAGACCGGCGGAGGAAAGCCGAAGAGGTGGCCGAAGTCAGTCTGGAAAAAGCCCAAGCCAAGCAGGCTAGGGGTTACAATCGGGCAGCCATGCTCCGTACCTTCAAACCAGGAGACAGAGTTTTAGCCTTGCAACCCTCATCTGAGAGCAAGTTACTCTGTAAATGACAGGGGCTCTATGAGGTGGAAGAGAAAGTGCAGCCTGTTAAATACAAGATTTTCCAGCCAAATAAATGGAAGCAAGCCAAAATTTACCATATTAACCTATTTGAAAAGTGGACTCCAGTGATGGCTATGGTGGTACAGGGAGATGATTTTGGGCCGGAAATTTGAGTCCCATCGGATCTAACTCGTCCCAATTGGAGACCAGTTCTCTGGTGCCTGGAGAAGAGATTTAGGTGGTTTGATCCATCAGTACCTAAAGGTGTTCTCCACCCACCTGGGATGAACCCACCTCATTTGTCATGATATTGTTAATGGTTGGTGGTTATCCGACATTGACCCTATCAGATTCCAGAGACCTGCTTACAGGCTGTCACCAAGGAGCTGGAAGAGATGCTTAATCTGGGAGTTTATTTTATTTAACATTTCTTTTATACCGCCTTTCAGAATATCAAGGCAATTTACATAGAATAATAACTTAGGTATACATTGAACAGTGAGTAATACTTAGAACAAGGGACTTCGGGCGTGAATGGAACTGTTGGGGGAAATAGTTAGGGGTAACAGTATTAAATTATGTACAGGCAGTGGGTAAGTTTGCATCAAACTATTTACAAAGAATGTCCAATTATTGGGCAAAGAGGTGACATCAATATGGTGTGACATTGAAAAGGAGGTGGAGGGGCTGTGGTTTGAGAGGGAGGCTCTCTTTGTTAGGTGTCATTAGGAGTTATAGAAGCGTTTATGAGTGACTGCTCATCACCCATCATCTTGGTTCCTAAACACGACAGAAGCATCAAATTCTGCATTGACTTCCAGAAGGTCAATGCAGCTTCTAAACTGCAAGTGTATCCCATGCCCCGAATAGATGAGTTAATCAAGTGACTCAGTGGAGCACGCTTTATATCATTCTAGGATCTGACCAAGGGATACAGGCAGGTGCTCTTGACTCCAGTAGCCAAGGAGGACTGCTTTTTAAACACTACAAAAGGTCTGTTCCAGTTTACTGTACTGCCATTTGGATAACACGGGGTTCCTGCCATGTTTCAACACCTAGTCGACTGCCTACTGAGACTGCACAAGGAGTATGCGGCTGTATACCTTGACGACGTTGTCATCTACAGCAGAGACTGGACCACCCATCTAACCCAAGTACAAGCCATGTTGACCAGCCTGCAGAAGGTCGGGTCGATAGCCAACTCCAAGAAATGTTTTCTGGAAGGTCGGGATGTTCAATACCTGGGATATTTAATCAGGAATGGGCAGATATGACCTCAACTACAGAAGGTGGAAACCATTGCCCAGGTCCCCACCCCAAAATTGAAGAAATAGGTTCATGCCTTCCTTGGATTGATTGACTATTATTGCCGGTTCATCCCTAATTTGGCAGAGGTGGTGGAGCCATAAACCAATCTTTTCCAGGGGAGAGCTCCTGAATGGATTCAGTGGGCACTGGACCTAGACCTGGCCTTCCAGTACCTCAAAAAGGCTGTCTGCTCTGAACACATCCTGATTAGCCCTGATTTCTCTTTACCATTTTATTGTGCAAACTGATGCCTAGGTAGGCCTAGGAGCTGTTCTAGCCCCGGATGTCAGGGGTGAAGAACATCCCATAGCAGTCATCAGTAGGAAGCTACTTCAACAGGAGCAGCATTATGCGGTCATCGAGAAGGAAGCCTTAGCTATCAAGTGGGCACTGGAGACCTTCAAATACTATCTGTTCAGCCATCTGTTTACCCTGGTAATGGACCACAAACCCCTCAAGTGGCTGGCTCAATATAAGGAGTCCAACAATCGTATGATGAGGTTGTTTTTGAGTCTTCAACCCTACCAGTTTCGGGTCCGCCATAGAGCTGGTCATATTCACCTGAACACAGACTTCTTTTCCCAGGTGGGGGTCCTGGGTGCAGCAGGCACTCAACAGGGCATGGTTGAGCTGAGGGGGAGGGTGTGTGATGGAGTCTATAAAATGTTATCCATCCTTCTCCAAAGGGAGTATCAAAAGTCCCCTTTAAGAAAGTCTTCAGCCCAGACTTCAGGGCTCGGATGGCGTGGCTCACAAGGAGAGGTTAAGAACCCAGCAGGCTGCAGGAGGGAGAGGGGCCCATGGAGTAAGAAGTCCTTCCAAGGTATGCCATGCAAAGGAGTTCTCAGCTAGGAACTTTTAACTGGGGCTGGAGGAAGGGTCGGAAGAACCAGTTTGTGGAGCTTTAACAAGCTGGGAGAGAAGTACTGCTGATTTTGTTTTCTCTGAACTTCTATCTGTTCTGGGTTTTCCTTTGTGGAGGTTTAACAAGCTGGGACAGAATAAAAACTGCTTTTGTTTTCCCTGAACTGCTGTCCAGTCTGTGTTTTAAAGAAAACCCCTTTCCACTGCATGCCTCACTACCACACTGGGTTAAAAATTGATTGAGTGGGAGGTGACAAAGGATACGGGTAAACAGAACTTACTCTGAGGAGAAGGATGTAACCAGTGATGTGCCACAGGGATCTGTCCTTGGTCCGATTCTTTTTAATATTTTTGTTAGTGATATTGCCGTTTCAACCTATACCTTATGATAAGGAACCATTGGTGATGAAAGAAGAAGTTGAAGCAGCATTGAAAGCCTTATCAAAGAACAAAGCATCGGGCATTGATGTCATTCCCATTGAGTTATTACAGCCATCAGATGAAGCTGTTACCATACTTACAAGGCTCTGCCAGGAAATTTGGAAGACAAATTCATGGACAACCGACTGGAAAAGATCTGTTTATACCAATACTGAAAAAAGGTGACCTGACTGACTGTGGAAATTATTGCACAATCACTCTGATCCCACATACCAGCGAGATTCTACTCAAGATCATTCAGCAGAGACTACAACCACATCTGAAACAAGAACTGCCTGAAGTGCAAGCAAGGTTCAGGAAAGGGAAATGAACGAGACACATTATCACGGATGTGAGATGGATCCTTGAAAAGAAAAGTATATCCATATGTGTTTTATTGACTACAGCAAGGCTTTTCACTGTGTAAACTATGAGAAACTCTGGGCCACATTAAGAAGCATGGGTATACCAAAACACCTTATCGTTCTCTTGCACAGCCTTTACACTGATCAAGAAGCAACAGTTTGAACAGAACTAGTGGAAACAGAATGGTTTAAAATCATAAACGTGTACGACAAGGCTGCATACGTTCCCTCTACCTCTTTAATTTATAAGCAGAACAAATCATCAGAGAAGCAGGACTGTATGAAGACAACAGAGGTGTGAAGATTGGTGGAAGACTCAACAACCTTCGCTATGCTGTTGACACCACATTACTGGCTAAAAGTGAAGATGATTTGAAACATCTGCTTCTCAAGATCAAGGAATATAGTCTTAAAATGGGTCTGCACGTTAATGTTAAGAAGACAAAGATCCTAACAACTGGCAAAATGAATAAGTTAATTATTGATGAAGAAGAAATTGAAATAGTTGACAACTTTAACCTACTTGGATCAACCATCAATAAAGAAGCAACAAGCAGTCAAGAAATCAGATGATGCATTGCTCTTGGCAGAATGGCTGGGAAGGACCTAGGCAAGATTCTCAAGAGTAGAGATGCCTCTCCATACAAAGATTTGACTTGTCCAGGCCATGGTATTTTCAATAACATCATATGGATGCAAAGGTTGGACAGTGAAAAAAAATACAGGAAGAAAATTGATGCCTTTGAATTATGGTGCTGGCAACGAATACTGTGTATACCATGGACTGCCCAAAGAACAAACCAGTCAGTACTAGAGAAGATCAAACCTAAGCTTTCTTTAGAAGCTCAGATGACAAGAATTTGACTTTCATACTTTGGACACATCATGCGAAGAGAGAGATCATTAGAGAAAGACGACATGTTTGGCAAGGTAGGTGGTCAGTGCAAAAGAGGAAGGCCAGCAATGAGATGGATCGATACAAAAACAGCAGCTACGGGTGCCAGTCTCTCAACAATAAGCTGCCTGACTGAAAACCAAACACAGTTTAGGACAACTATCCAGAGGGTTGCCATGAGTCGACACTGACTTGACTGCACGTAACAACAACAACATTGCCAAACGGCTGTTGGGTAAAGTTTACCTCTTTGCAGATGATACCAAAATCTGCAATAGAGTAGACACCCAAGAAGGAGTAGATAACATGAGGTGGGATTTAGCTAAGATTGAAGAATGGTAGAGAATTTAGCAGCTGAGATTTAACACTAAAAAAATGCAGGGTCATGCATTTGGGATGCAAAAATCCAAGGGAGCAGTACAGTATAGGGGTGAAGTACTTCTGTCCACAAAAGAAGAGCAGGATCTGTGTGTGATTGTTTCTGATGATTTTAAAGGTGGCTAAACAGGTAAAAAAGGTAACAGCAAAAGCTAGAAGGATCCTTGGGTGCATAGAGAGAGGAACGGCCGGCAGGAAGAATGAGGTGATAGTGCCTCTTGTGATAAGGAAGCTTATCATGACCCAGAAGACAGGGATAAAGAGAAGGAATTCACCCTTATCAAAGGACCTATTTTACAAGGTCAGAGATACAAAACTCCATTTACACCTAGAAAGCAGGTAATTCCTAGCTGCAATAGGTTGCAGAATGCCCCTAGTGGATAAAAGGAGAGGGAATGCAGGCCCAGGGTAAGGAACCCTTACGTCACTGAATTCCCCAATTGCTCAGCTGCCACGAGGCAGTTTGATCTCCAACACCTGAGAGGAGAAGGGGTGGGGCTGGAGCCTGAGAGGTTTAAGTCTAGGTCAAATTATCCAGAGAGAGGGAGGAGTAGGAATGCATACAGAGAGAGGAGTAGGAATGCTTACTGGAAGAGGAATGGAGCTGGAACAGTAAGAACAGCAGGAACAAGGAACACAAGTTGGAGGACAGGATGAGGAAGCTCAGGTGAATGGTGGCCAGAGCATGAGCGAGGAGAAGCTGATATAAGCCTTGACCCAGGTATGAGCATTAGAAGCTTGTCTAATTTGGAGTACTACAGAGTTGCAAGAGACAGCTTTTGCCCTAACGGAAGGCAGTCAGCTAAGCCCTCTGAGCCAGAAACGAAGGTAGAGCCAATGCAACTGGGTGAACAAGACCTAGCTGTAGAAGAAGACGACTCATACATGGATTGCTCTTTATGCCACTCTTCAAACACCGAGGGTTTGGAAGGGAGTCAACCGTAAGGAAAACCTCCAGAGTCCGGTAACCCTGAGAGCCTGTAGATAACTTGTGAAAGTCCTGTGTTAAAGGAGAAATACCTTTTGCTGAGCAAGCTGAAGCTTTCTAATTAAAACTTGTTAAACAGCTGCTAGCCAGTGCAGTGCACAGCCTGAAGCCGTGCTGACGGTGAAAGTAAGGAAAGCTTTGATTTTGTTTTCACTATTCCTAAAAACCTTGCATTGAGAATTGTTTGCCTATGAAGAGTTTAACTTCTTGTTGAAAGTTTTCCTGTGCTTAAGGAGACAAACAGCCGGGAAGTGTTCTGGACTGAAAGAAAAGAAACCTGTTTTAGGAAAAGCTGTTTCTGTTTGTTTTAAAACAGCACTGCTAGCCATGTCTGGTAGCATTAGCTGTTGAAAGGACTTTTCTTTATGCTGAAGAACATTATAAGCTGTTTTGTTTTGAGTTCAGTTATATCCTGATGTATTTTTGAAAGAATCCTGGAGAAACAATCCAAAGGTGTTATTTTATGAGCCTAGCGTTTTCCCCATAAATAAATTTCTGTCAAAGCCTTACCACTCAAGCCAACTACAAATGTGTTTTGTTTTACCTGAAGCCAAGTACCTTCTGACTGGACTACATTTCCCATGAGGCATTACAAGGCAGCCAGTCAGGTAAAGGCTAAATGGTGAATCTCTCCTATGATAAGCACGCCCCTCCATACTGTCTGTAAGGGGCTAAGGGTGTGACACTCTGTATAATTCTTTGGTGCAACCTCATTTGGAGTATTGTGTGCAATTTTGGAGACCACACCTTCAAAAGGATATAAACAGGGTGGAGTCTGTGCAGAGTGGCTACTAAAATGGTCAGTGGATTTCCTCAAAAGGCATATGGGGACAGTCTTAAAGATCTCAGTATGTAGACTCTGGAGGAAAGGCAGGAGAGAGGAGATATGATGAGATATTTAAATATCTCTGTAGTGCCTCTTTCAATTAAAAGAAAGCTCTGCAATGAGGGGGTATAGGATGAAGGTGAAAGGGGATAGACTCAGGAGTAATATGCGGAAATATTTCTTTATGGAAAAAGTGGTAGATGCATGGAACAGTCTCCCAGTGAAGGTACTAGAGCCAGGACAGTATCTGAATTCAAGAAAGCATGGGACCAACATAGAAGATCTCTAAAGGAAAAACAAAGGGACTATAGTAGATAGTATGGAAGGGCAGACTGTGATTTGAGAGAATGGTGGGAGGTAGGGAAGCGAGTCGAAGACGAGTTGGGGAGAAAGAGAGAAAATAGTGGACAGGTTGGTGAGAATGAAATCTCTCTTCCTTTCCCCCAAAAACTCTAAGGACTAGATTTACCAAATGATGCTACGTTATTTTTGTACAAACACACACTAACAGACATTTTAGCATAAGTCCCTTTTATGTGATGGAATCTATTTACTAATAACATGTATTAAATGGGTAATTGTACTAAAATGGTAGCACATGGTAGCCCTAAAATTGTTTAAAAAAGTAAGCCCCTAAAGCCAGAAGAATGTTACCCTTAGTTACACATTCACATATCATCAATACATTTCAAAACAGAAGCGACTGAAACGTTGACAAAGATATCCCATATCTCGGGTATAAAATTATGAATCCTGTCATTTCATGGATCAGCAGTTATTTCTTCTTCCAATATCTCTCTCTCAAGCTCTCATCTGGAACAGATCAGACAGGTTTCCAGAACGTGAGATGTTTCTTTGCGATGGATGAAAGGGCTTGTAGTGCAGTGAGGTCATGTTTCTGTACTATAAAAGAGGACTAATGAGGAGATGGAAACTTACCTACAATATTCTATTACTACATTAATGACATTTAAGGAAAACCCTTACAATCTTGTCATAGTACAACTTGTGTCTGGTACTTCTTTTGTAGCAGCTGTGCTCTTTATTAAAAATAAACTTTGGCCGGGAAATGCTTCGTGTTCCCACTCAATAAGAACATGTGTGATGATGATGGTGATGGTGCTGGGGCCAATGTCTCTCCCTCCCTCTACACCTCAACCTTTCCTGATTGACTTTAGGCCCTCGAGTGAGAATTCATCATCTGTATTCCCAAAGAAGTCCCTGCTGGCTTCCAGCTTATTTGAGGAGCTATATATGACAAAAGAGGGTCTATTTCTGAAGATATGATTATTCTGCTAGTTCGTCACTGGCATTAATTTTCTTTCAATGCCAGACATTTAGAGGGTAATTTTATAAGGGCTGTCCAATTTAACATACATTGTCGTGCATGTATTTCATGCCTATTTTATATAGTGAGCTATCCACTTACCATACTTTATAAAATAGGGCATAAGTGGTAAGATGCATGCACCAAATTTAGGTGCAACCACTTACACCAACCCTAGACTTGGTGTAAATGCTCATGCCTAGATTTGTAAAGAACACATGCACATTATAGTATTTTATAGCTTATGCACATAAATTTGCACACTGCACCTGTGCTGGCCCACACCGAAAGTGCGCACCATCGCCCTGACACATGTACTTATTGAATAGCACCCGCCTAAGCTATGTGCATGAAGGTTTGCCCCTACATGCATACATCATTGAAAAATACATAACATGTAACCTTAAGCAACCAGCTTTAAAATTATGTTCACACAGCATGACTGTCATTTTAGATGGACTTTGAGCATGTAGAACAGTATTTTATGCATTCAAGTAAGTGCTTATAAAATTTCCTTAAGGATATAAACATTTATTTATTTATTTACTTAACAGACTTTTATATACCGCAACCTTCCGGTGATCAGGTACGGTTTACATATAACAGTTAAGGAGACAGAAAGACATTTCTGTTTTTACATTGAACATTGCATGAATTATGTACATTAATAATTAAACTTTTAAACTTTGGAGAACTATGTATAATTAACTATGTACAGTTAGCAAAAGTGAGTTCAACAGTATAAACATCATAGACAGTGTCAAGGTCATAATATAATGAGGCATTGTGGTGTTAGTTTCAATCTGTTTTATAGATTATCCCTTTTCATTTTGGTGTTGAGAATTTGCCAGTGGACCGTAGTGGGAGATAAAGAGGTGAGTTTTTAAGGTTTTGCGTAGAACTTTAAGGTCGGTTAAGGCTCTGATTTCATCAGGTAGTGAGTTCCATTTAGTGAGTAGTTTATTTAGGGTAGCTGGGGCAGTGTTATTTAATGCTTTAAAGGTGGTTATTATTAATTTATAGTTTATTCTACATTGAATAGGGAGCCAGTGTAGTTTGGCTAGATAGGGTGATATGTGCTCGAAAGGGAGTACCTTCATTATGGTTCTGGCTGCAGCATTTTGGGCCAATTGGAGCCTTTTGATGTTTTGGTTAGTTGTGCCTAATAGAGAGAGGTTGGCAAAGTCAAAATGTGGTGTGATAATGGCTTGAATGATGCTCAGGAAGTCTTGCAGGTGGACTAGAGGGCGTAATTGTTTTAATACTTTGAGTCTGAAGTATATTTTCTTGGTTGTATTTCTTATGTGTGTGTTCATACTAAGGTGTGTATCTAGTATCACCCCTAGGTATTTTATTTCATTTTTTATGTGGATGTCATGTTTCTGAAGTGTAATGTGAGTAGGGGGGGGGGGGTGTAAGATTTGTTTTTTGTTACAATCAGTATGTCAGTTTTGGAATGGTTAATATAGAGGTTGTGGTCTTCCAACCAAGTTGCTAGTTCGTTGAAACAATCTGTTAATAGTTTAAGTGGAAGCGTAGGTATTGTGAAAGGAATGTACAGCATGATGTCGTCTGCATATATGTGATAATGGATTTTGAATTTTTTAAAGATGTTGCAAATTGGTTGTATATATATATTAAATAGGAGTGCAGAGAGAGCAGATCCTTGGGGGAGGCCTATTTCCTGTTTGTATGTGTTAGAGGTTTGAGTGTTGATCCTGACAGTTTGAGTTCTGTTGGATAGATACGATGTGAACCATTTAAGGACTATTGAATTGGCACCTATTTGTCTGAGCCCATTGAGCATTAGTGTATGGTGAACACTGTCAAATGCTGCAGATATGTCTAGAAAAAGTAGTAAGAAAGCATTTTTGGGGCTGTCTATTCCTCTTACTAGTGTGTCTAAGAGTACAGTTAAAAGGGTGTCTACCCCATGACCAGGGCGAAAGCCATATTGTTGGTCATCAAGGGGAGCTGATGTGTCAATGTGTTCCTGTGTTTGGGTTTGAACTACTTTTTCTATGAGTTTGGCCATAAAAGGTATACTAGAGATGGGTCTATATGACTTCGGTGAGGTTTTGTCCAGAGTATTGTTTTTAATATGGGTCTGATTTGTGCATGCTTTAGAATAGGCGGGAGGTATCCTTGATTTAGTGAGAGATTAATCATTGGTAGAATGAAAGGGGCTAATGTTGGAAGGGTGTTCTTTATCCAAGTTATGGGGCAGGGATCTAGGTGAGAAGATGTAGTATTTAAGTTCGACATTATATTCTTAAGGGTCTCTTTAATTATGGGGTAGAATTTATTCCAAGAGTCTGTTGGGGGTTGGTAGGAAACATATACAAAATACATGCAGAGAAATAGACACCTGCTTTAATGCACTATGGGGGTCATTCTGAACTCCGTTTAGCAGGTCTGGTTGTCCAATCCAGACATCCAGACCCGCTAAATAGCCAGGCAGCCTGACAATGACAGAGCTCCCCATACGAACAGGTGATTTGTACAGGGAGCTCTGTTCGTAGGAGGGAGGGGGTGGGATAGAGGTTGAACGAGGGTGGGCAGAGAGCAACCCCGGATGTACAGGACCAATTCTGAGGTCAGCCCTGGCCAGGGTTGGGCTGCAAGGAAAGGACAGTGTTGCTGTCGGCTGGGGATCACAGCTCCTGAATGGAGCCCCGGTTCCATGGCAACAGGATGCCATGGCACTGTGGCTCCATTCAGAGCCTGGCTTAATTAGCCAGGTATGTGGCCTGAGCGTGCAGCCGATCTGAATTGGGGCCTGGACTGTACGTCCAGACCGTAGACCCGATTCTGATCCCGCGGGCATGCCTAGCCCCCATGGGATCAGAACTGGGTCTACCTCTGTACACCCTGATTCTGATCGGCCATACAGGGGCTGAATAGCCAATACAGAATCGGCCTCTATGTGTGTAAACGGAGAAGAGGCGGAGAGGGGGCAGGATTATCACTTATGCATGCATTTTATAAAATATGTATACATAAACCTATTCTTACTGGCTTATGGATGCACACAATTACACCTGCTCTGGAACATATTCCTCGTAGCGCACTATAAAGGATAAGTCGTAGTAGTTGTAAGCAGGTATAAATGTATGGACCTATTTCCTTGGGATAATTTTATAAATGCACATAAGCACATAAGTCGCCTTTCTAAAACAGGAGCAAGAGAAGTACCCAATATGCCTTTCCTACCTAGGTGCCCTGTTGTAAGACTACCCGCCCCATACTCTTCTCGCCTTTCCCCCTGGGAGGCTGGTTTTGATGCAGATTTGTGTTTCTGTAATTTAAATATTTTTATTATTGTGCATCGCTTTGAATGGATTACTCAGATACATTTTAAATCTTTTAAAACAAATAAATATTCCAGAAAAGGGAAATATGTAGTGTTCAGATAAAATTCTGGCAATGTCCTCAGCGCGAACAGGAAGGCTAGAATTTAAGGATGACCAAAAGTCTAGGAGAGTGTACAGAAGCTGCCAATGGTTGAAATATGGAACCTGGCAGGACAGACGAGGCCAGCATTAGAGGGATGCAACCAGGGTAATTCCCCTGTGCCCCCCCCCCATGCCACAGGGAACCCCAAGCCTGTACCAAGTTAAAGGTGGCACAACCTGGAGCCCTCTCCCAAATTTCTGCTCTGGATTACATCATTTATAACACTAGTCTTAGGGACAGGAGCAGTTAAGGATCACTCTTGCCTTATTTGGACTTCTGGTGGGGAGGGGGGATACGGGAAGTCCCAAGAGCTTGAATGCAAAAGGTTTCTTTCAGCAGGGGGTAGGGTAGGGGCTATGTCAGGGCTGGCCGGCACTGATGGTTGCTTTATTGAAAACAAAATAAACTAAAAAACAACCAATTCCATTAATTTTTCTACTGTTTAATTTACAAACAAAAGCAGATTCCTGATTTCACAAATGAATGGATAAGGTCATAAGAAATGATAACATTCACCTTAGATTAAAAGAACGCCATAAGGTGCTGGCCATACCAGGCACAATTCTGCTTAACCAGTCCTTTAAGGCAGTGGAGGTTCCAAAGACAGTGAGCCCATGTGATTTTATTTCACAAACGTATGGACAAAGGAGGAAAATTAGCAGCTACTGGACGATTACAGGACACCAGACTATGAAGTTTTACAAACAGAAGTTCTTGTCAGACAAACTTGACTGTGTGCTTTAACGAGGTGTCAAAAGGGAGGTGTAGTAGATGTAAGCTGGTAGGAAAAATTTTTTATTTAAATATATAGATTACCTGATGTCCCCTGTGAGACTGTAGCACAAGGGATGGTTTGTGGTTGAGGAGACCCGATTTGGTGGAAGCCTAGCAGCAGGATTTGTGCCAATAGGTAAGGAGGCTACATTATATATTTTTTTATTGGCAGTGAGCCGAGAGCAGTGGAAAAAAATCATAGTCTATAGCCTTCAAGAGAGAACCTGCCGCACGGATCAAAAAAAAAAAAAACAACCCAGGAGCTGCCCACGATGTTTAGACCACATCAAATGCAAAAACAAAGAGCTGAGGAATGTGGCCACAGTAGTGCTGCCAGGCACATGACTGAAGTGGGTCTATGCCTTGCTAAATTTGAAGGGGCAATGACCATTTTGGTAGAGGCAGGCAAGCAAGACCAGGAATAGGCAATATGCCACATTCACAGCTTAAATATATATTGTTCTGACACTCGAGAAATATGCAATACATAGTAACATAGTATATGATGGCAGATAAAGACCAGTATGGTCCATCTAGTTTGCACAATAAGATGGCGACAGTAGTTGTATCCGCTGCTCTGTGGTCACCCCCATGCCCTTGTTTAGGGTTGTATCCATCCCCCCATGCAGGTCACCCCCCTCTATGCCTTTGTTAAGGATTGTACCCACTGCTCCATGCAAGTCACAATAAAGGTTTTTTACTCAAGTGTAAAATGCTACTTCAATCAACTATGAACCACATTCAAAAAATATAAGTAGAATACTGGGAACCATCAATCTAGGAACAGGTCTATAACTGCTCATAGACTCCGATTATGCGTTCCATCGGTATCACACTGGTTCCCAGCAACTTATTTATAGACCCTTAAAACGTATCTTCAATGTGATAGGATCCATTCTCTCTGACATAAATTCATGTTTTGAGGAGCTCAAATTCTAATTCGCTCCTGTGCTTCAGGGATTTATTTCAACCGCAGCACCTTCCATGCCGACAGACGGTACACATTTGCTAACATGCTGACAGCAAGACCCTAACACTTTATTGGTTCGGGTAAATCTAAACCCATAGATTTGTGGGAGGAGTGGCCTAGTGGTTGGGGCAAGGTACTTCAGGCTGGAAGGTCGGGGGTTCAAATCCCACTAGAGGACAGCAACCTTGGGCCGGAAGGACTGGGGTTTCTAATCCCACAGGTGCTCCTTGTGGTCTTGGGCAAGCCACTTAACCCTTCATAGCCCATGTTCCCTGTAAAATAGTTATCTCCAAGTTATAATGCCCTGTTCAATGTAATTTCAGTTTGTTCAATATAAACCACCTTGATATCATGAAAGGCAGTATATAAGAAATGATAAACAAATAAAATTGCCTTGTTGCTGACTTTCACCGTCTTGAGAACATCAGATATGATAACATTAAGGTAGTGTGGTAACCTGTGTACATGACCCTAAAAGAAAGAAAAGGTTAACTGAATCGAAACTGTGAAAGAGAGAGATAACAGCCTGGGCAAACTGAATGCCGAAAGCCAAACCTTAAGTAAGGATGAATATTTTTTTCTGGCACTGAACCATTTCCTGCTGAAATGGAGACATTTCTTTTAATGATAGAAAATCTCTCGTTCTATCACTAGCAGACCATGATGATACTATACATTTAGCTTTAGCTACTATTCTTTAATATTAGTTTGCATTATGCATTGTTAATTAGCATGATAATCAGCGATATAGTCACTAAGTTATGCAAACGTACCTGAGAATTCACCTAAGCCTAAGTAGTAATTGTAGGCCTATATCTAAACCCATAGATTTAGGCCTACAATTGTTGTATTTAGGTTTGTCTGCCTAAGTTAGCCAGCTAGCACTGAAAATTAGGACTAGCTGACTAATTTCTGCACTTTGAGCCAATCCCACCACTAGGACTTGACCTCCCAGAAATGGCTGCTGTGCAGGGTGAAATTTTCACCCCTAAGGATCCTGCTGGCTATTTGCCAACTTGCTCCAAATGCTGGTCCCTTGCTGTTATTCTATAGGACATTTTCAGTGTTTTTATGCCAGCTTCAAGTCCCATGTGTGCAGTATTTATCAGCTTAGTTACTTAGGAAACAAATGTTCATTAAAACAATGAGGAATGGGGTTGCTTCTTGCAAAGGCTGATTTATAGAAAAAGAAGCATTCAAATAAGATATATAAGGGTTGATATTCAAACGGTTGGTCCAGCTAGCTTTTGGAGTTAGCTAACAAGCCCAAAAATTTAAAAATATTTCCCCCACTGAGCAGGTAAATCTTGTTTAAGTAACTCATTGTTTGCACAAAATTTATGCACATCAAAGGAGGCAGATTTGGGGGCATACATGGGGCGCAGTACAGCTTTTTATGATCAGCTATGGCAAGGTAAAGTTAGATGGACAAGTCAATGCATGACCTTTACAAGACCAGAAAGAGTCACCTGCCACACAAAACAGACTTATGAGAGCGCATTCTGGAAAATGAAATCAGTGACAACAGAAATATAGAAAACGATGGCAGATAAAAACCATACAGCCTATGCCGTCTGCCCATCCATATGAGCCAGTGCCGGATTTACCTTGAGTGAGGCCCTACGCCAACAAAAATTGTGGGCCCCCAGAAAAGATAAAAACGAGCACGCCGGATCAGCTGCGTGCTGTTGGCCCTGATGTCATAATTAAACTGGAAATCCCAAAAGCCAAACTTGGAATGTACAACACTGTAGAAATAAAACTATACATTAATTTGCTCTTGTACTAAACAAAGCGCAGACGTTAATGATGCACATTTACCAGAGCTGACATATTCCAATTAATAAATTCAAAATAAAGAGATATTTTTCTACCTTTTGTGCATTTTTTTTCAGCTGCAATTGCTCCAGCCACTTTCTTCTGGTTTCTTCTTCGTGTCTTCTGCTAACTCTCCATCGTCTGCTGTCCATTTGTCCTTTCTTCTCTCTTCTAGTTTTTTTCCATTCTCTCTCTACATCTGCTTTAACATACTAATCTTTCTCCTTTTGCTCTTTCCTCATTCCTATTTCATCCACACAAATTTTACCCCTCCATCCTCAATCCCCACTTACTCTCCCAATACCCGGCCAATTGTAGATTTTTTTATCCCTCCCACACAAAATATTTTTCCCTTCTCCATTTTACTCTTCCAGCCCCATCCCATTCTAATCCTCCCCCAACATCAGTTCCCTTCTAGTTTCAGCCTCACCCAGCATCCATTCCCATCTAGTCCCTGCATCAGCCCATTTCCAGTCCTAGCCACCCATCAGCCCATTTCCAGTCCTAGCAACCCCCCAACCCAATACCAGTCCTAGCCCCCCCATCAACCCACTTCCAGTCCTAACCCCCCATCACCCCATTTTCAGTTTAAGCCCCCCCCTATAACCCATCACCAGTCCTAACCCCCATCATCCCACTTCCAGTCCTAACCCCAGCAACCCATTTCCAGTCAGCCCCTCATAGCCCATTGCCAGTCCTAACCCCCATCAGCCCACAGCCCATTACCAGTCCTAACCCCATCAGCCCACCTCAAGTCCTAACCCCTCCCCATCAGCCCATTTCCTGTCCTTGCCCACCATAGCCCATTATCAGTCCTAACCCCCCAATAGCCCATTACCAGTCCTAACCCCCATCAGCCCACAGCCCATTACCAGTCCTAACCCCATCAGCCCACCTCCAGTGTTAGCGCCCCCCCCCCATCAGCCCATTTCCGGTCCTAGCCCCCCCCCCATAGCCCATTACCAGTCCAAACCCCCTCCCAACAGCCCACAGCCCATTACCAGTCCTAACCCCATCAGCCCACCTCCAGTCTTAACCCCCCCAGCCCATTTCCAGTCCTAGCCCCCCCATAGCCCATTACCCGACAGCCCCCATCCCATTACCAGTCTTAACCCCCCCCCCATTGCCCATTACCAGTTCTAACCCCCCCCCCCCCCGCCCACAGCCCATTACCAGTCCTAACCCCATCAGCCCACCTCCAGTCTTAACCCCCCCAGCCCATTACCAGTCCTACCCCCCATCGGCTCAAGTAAAATTTAATAAAATTAAACGCTGGCTGCTGCCGCTGCCGTCGCGGCAGCAGCAGACTGGACTGTCCCGGGGGGCCCCCTCTGACTCCCTCCCTCCCTCCACGACGGCTGTGCCCCTCCGTGCCGGCTTTGAGAGGCGTGAAGGGTGAGTGTCTCCCTCGTGTCTCTGTTAAGCCCGCAGGGGCTGATGGGAAATTTCCCATCTGCCCCTGCAGGCTTAACAGAGACGCGAGGGAGACACTCTCCCTTCGCGCCTCTCAAAGCCGGCACGGAGGGGCTCAGCCGTCGCGGAGGGAGGGAGGGAGGGAGGGATTCAGAGGGGGCCCCGCGGGACAGTCCATGCTGCCACGGCAGCAGCCAGCGTTTTTTTTATACTATTCAATTTACCTATACGCTAGTATTCAATTTTTGTGGGCCCTTGCCAGCTGTGGGCCCTACGCCACGGCGTAACTTGCGTATAGGTAAATCCGGCCCTGATATGAGCTACTAAGCTTTACAGTGTCTTCCTTTCCCTCAAAGATCCTCTGTTCTTGCCCCCGCTTTCTTAAATTCAAAAACAATTCTTGTCTCTACCACCTCTACACTAAGGTTAATCACTAAAACCTGCCTGCGGTGGCTGCATTTGGCCCCCATTAGCCATCACTGCAGCGTGACTTTCCCGCATTAGCACCATGATGATGGCTAACGCCCTTTAGTAAATACACCCCTTGATGTTGGAGCAGATATATGGTGTAGTGCTACTGGAAAAATTCCCCATTTATTGGGAACTATAATGATGATAAAAAAAAAAAAAAAGGAATGCAACTCTGCTTAAATTCTTCGGGGGGGGGGGGGATAGCATTTCCAAATGAGCTAGTTTTGTGCATATCATGACAATAATGAATATCATTCCTAAACCAAGATTAGTGGACTATGATCTCAGTCTCACTCACCATAGTACTTGCATCATATCAAAGAGAACTTCCTTCTGGAGTTCACAGGATGTAGCATATATAGGCAACTTGCCAAGGTGTAATTGGAAATCCCTCTTGATTAGGCTGTGGCTCCCAATAAGACATGAAATAATGCTGTGTGTCTTTCTGCCACATTTTCTTGGTCTCTGGCTGTATTTCTTGATACTTGAGGATTTTCTCCTTCTCCATACTAGTCACAGAATAATTGCTTGGAAGAGACACTTCTCATATCAATGTCATTCTGGTGTTGTTCTCTTTACCGCTATGTTCATTTCCTGTATAATCTGCTGAGTTTCTTTTTACTTCATTAACAATGTAATCAGTAAAGCATGGTTCTCCAGATGCAGAAGGTATATTACGTCACTAATATGCCTGGCAGGGGAGACTGTCCACGATCCTGAAAGTGGCACCTCCAGGGCGAGACTTGGCCATTGCAATTAGGCTGTGTTGACCCCTATGAATTTCCCACATGCACAAAGCTAGACTGCACAATTAGTGATAGTGAGGGACCTTTTACTCGACGTGCAGTAAACAGCTGCACATGCGGTGTGCACTCTTTTCCTCTTACTGCGTGCTCTTTGTAACATAATATTAATTTGCATGCCATTAGTTTACTGCAGAGGGCATAAAGATGTTTTAGCTCATGTGTTAGAATGCTGTACTATGCTTCAGTGCACATCATTCAAACAGCTTTCTGCCTCAAGGCCTCTGTTATCTCTGGATGAAAATAACAAGCTGAAGGCGTAAAAAAGAGTTAATGCTGCAAATTTCTCAGTCAAAGGTATAGATATCCTACCTGGGACTCTAGCTTCAGGAATGCAAGCCTCATTCAGCATGAAGCTACAGTACAGCTTGGTTATGTAACAAATATGACAAAACTGTTACGGCCATAGAAAACTCGAGGGTTGCAGTGATTTTTCCGTAATTTCTTTTCAAAGTAATCTGCACCATTTTCAGTTTTATTCTTCTTATGTTACTGCTTTGGAAATCTGTTACAAATACAAAGTACAAAAAAAAAAAGACCTGACAGAAGATTAGCACTTCTCCCATATCAGGCCCAGAGTGACCTAATGAGGGTCAGTCATGCATAGAGCTCTCCGTCAGGTCAGGGTCTGACTGCTAGGAGCCTTCTGACAACATCAATGAAGGAAAAAAAAAAAGGGACAGGGAAAATCTCATTACTGTCTGCCTGTGCTTAGCCATCGAGAGGGCCTTTAGGAATAGATACAATATAGCCAATATTTTTAAAGCACTTAGACATTCGGCGCTGTGCTGAATGTTTGAGTACATTTTTTTAAAATCGCAGCCATTATGAGCGTAATTTTATAACAGGGTGCCTAGGCTAAGAGGGTTGGCGGGTGACTATTTTAAACTGATTTTACGTAGTCAAGAAGGCTTCTACTCATCTTTTTAAACTACTAGCGTAAATCTCTGCACAAATCACACCTATGTTGCAAGCGCGGGCATTATGCCTGCTCAAGAGCAGATATAAATACTCACACCTAGATTCAAGAAGTATGCGCATAAATTAGCATATTCCATAATCTACATATGTACTTTGCATACCACAGCATATAATTGTATGCATGTTTGCCCTTTGGTTTTAGACTGGACTTGTAAAAATCTTAAAACTTGGATGCAAACACATGAGAACTTCATGCCTACAGGTGATATGTAAGAACACTATAGATTCCCAGAGCTGAAGGAGAAATGGATATTATACAACTATGCCTTTGCCACGCTGAATGAGCCTGATCTCGTCTAAGCTCAGAAGCTAAGCAGTGTTGGGCCTAAATAGTATTTGAATGGAGACTACCTTGGAATACCAAGTGCTGTAGACTTACTGGCATGGAGGAAAGGCCTGGCTATCTACTTCCGGTCACATTTTGTCAAGACGACTCCTGGCAATCCAGCCCCTGGGTTAACACTGACTCAATCTCACACAACACATATCTTGAGGTTTTTGAAGTTTATTTTGCTGCATCCTGGTTTTTGGACTTTTAGGATATTTATTTATTAGAGATAGTTTTACAGTTGCTTTGCAATTTTATGAGAGCCACATACACACTGAAATGATCCTTTCTAAGGATAATTTGATAAGAGGATGCCATGGGTAAGAGCCTACAGAGGTGCTTATGTAGGTGCTATTTTATAAAGATAGGTATGGTCTACTTGTCTTTATAAAGTACAAGTAAATGTGGCAGGGAGTGTGCCTTGAATGTAGGTGCAGTCATTTATACCTGCAGGTATAAAAGATTACTTGTACTTTATACACATACAGCATAGATTTAGGTATGGAGTGGAGCAGTAGTCTAGTGATTAGGGCAGCAACCTGGGATCAGAAAGATCAGGGTTCAATGAAGTCTCCTTATGGCCTTGGGCAAGTCACATTGCCTCAAGTACACAGCCTGACAAGAAAGTACCTGACTGTAACTCAACTTGATCTATTAATGGAAAGGCATGAGCTAAAAATATTACTAAATAACATTTTCTAATCTATGCACTTACGTGCAAACTTCATCTGCACTCTGCTCAACTGTGTTCCTGACTACACCTACTAACAAGAATGCACCTTCATTCCAAAACTCACTTTCATGCCGATCAGTATTTATAAGAGGTTATTTACGCTTGTATATGGCCACACATAGAAACATAGAAACATAGAAATATGACGACAGAAAAAGACCACATGGCCTATCTAGTCTGTCCTTCCATAACATCTACAACAGTCCACTTTTTGCCTTTAGAGATCCTCTGTGTTGGTCCCATGCTTTCTTGAATTCAGTTACTGTCCTCATCTCTACCACCTCTACTGGGAGACTATTCCACGGATCCACTACTCTTTCCGTAAAGAAATATTTCCGCATATCACTCCTGAATCTATCTCCCTTCACCCTCATCCCATGTCCCCTCGTAGCAGAACTTGCTTTCAATTGAAAGAGGCTCTCTCCCTGAACATTTATGCCACGGAGGTATTTAAACATCTCAATCATATCAC
Organism: Ichthyophis bannanicus; assembly: GCA_033557465.1. Taxonomy (NCBI): domain Eukaryota; kingdom Metazoa; phylum Chordata; class Amphibia; order Gymnophiona; family Ichthyophiidae; genus Ichthyophis; species Ichthyophis bannanicus. The sequence goes on from CM066040.1 coordinate 109,990,559, forward strand.
CTCTATCCCGCCTTTCCTCTAAGGTGTACATATTAAGATCCTTAAGTCTGTCCTCATATGCTTTATAATGAAGCCCATTAATCATTTTGGTAGCAACCCTCTGCACCGACTCCATCCTGTTCACATCCTTTTGAAGGTGCGGTCTCCAGAATTGCACACCATACTCCAAATGAGGTCGCACCAAAGACTTATACAGAGGCATTATCACCTCCTTTTTTCTGCTAGCCATTCCTCTCCGTATGCACCCAAGCATCCTTCTAGCTTTTGCTGTCGCCTTTTCCACCTGTTTAGCTACTTTAAGATCATCAGACACAACCACGCCTAGGTCCCGCTCTTCTTTAGTGGACAAAAGTACTTCACCTCCTATACTGTATTGCTCCCTTGGATTGCTGCAGCCCAAATGCATGACCTTACATTTTTTAACATTAAATCCCAGCTGCCAAATTCTAGACCATTCTTCAAGCTTAGCTAGATCCCTCCTCATGTTATCTACCCCTTCCTGGGTGTCGACTCTATTGCAGATTTTGGTATCATCCGCAAAGAGGCAAACCTTACCCGACAGCCCTTCCGCTATATCACTAACAAAGATGTTAAAAAGAATTGGACCAAGGACAGATCCCTGGGGCACACCACTGGTAACATCCTTCTCCTCAGATGACTTCCTATATGAATAGTGTCATAGAGGTTTTCAGCTATATGTATAACACTATATAAGTATAAATTATAAATACATGCACTAATTTTTGGTACCAGTGCATACAGATTATGTCTGGCTTGGATTTGGGCAATATATAGAAACAAAAGGAGCAAAACGGAGATAGACCAAAGCCTTAGGCACAGTTGTTCTTCAACTGAGGTTTATTACGGGACCTGACTCAGCCGAGTTCTGTCAAACACGCTTGTGTTGGGGGTCAGACAAAATGATAAAAGAGAAAACCATACTGAAGGGAGGAGGAGGAGAGGGGGGAGGTGGGACAGGGGAAAAGGGAAAGCGGGAAGGAGGAGAAAGGGGGAGCAGGAGGGGAGTGGGGAAGGGGAGGATGGGGAGAGAGGGTGAAGGACAAAAAGGCAAAGAAAGAGGAAAAATGTAGAGAGGAACAAATGTAAATGATTAAAAAAAGGAAAGGAAAAAAAAGAGGAAAAAGAACCCAAATATGTATTAAGCTAATAAAAAATGTTCATAGAAAAACTAGATATTCAGGTGATATGGCATTTAAATCCACTACCTTAGTGATTATTGGGTTACTGGTAAAAACAGTAAATATCCAGGTTGATCACTCACCTTATGTACACGTGGAACGGGGTTTTAGAAAGTGTGATCTGGGACATCTAAGTCAGAATATCTGAAAAAAAGCAGGCACATCCAGGTGCAGACATTATTTCACAAACGTGGATGTGCCCAATATGGACATCTTCAAGGACGTCTACATAGACATCCCAGAATAGTATTTCAGAACCTGGACATCTAGGAATGGCCTAATGGTTAGAGGAGTGTTCTAGGAAAGGGAAAACAGGGTTCAAATCCCACTGCTGCTATCACTGAACTAAACCCTCTGGATATTTTTCAGTCAAACCGAAACTTAGATGCGACTCCAGACATCCAGAACCTTTCTAAGATCAGGTGGGTATGTCCAGGTTCCTGGGAACACCCCAGCCATGCCCCCATTCAGACTTTGCGACATTTACAAATCCTGCTTCTAAAATGGCTCTGGAGATGTATGTACTTTGGACGTCTTTATGCCCAGTTTTGGACATCCAAAGCATGAATAGGGCTTACAAAATGACCCCCATAATGTACAATGTTTACTATATGTACATAAATTGTGCTTTTATATTTTATATGTGCTGTATGGTTTTCTATTTTATCATTTTGTATGCTGTTTTAATTTTATTCATTTTTATTGTTGTATTTATATTTTTACAGACCTCTGACGCAGGCATGTTTGATGAAACTCAGCCAAGTCAGGTCCCATAATAAACCTCGACTGAAGAACATCTGTGTGCCTAAGTCTGTGGTCGATCTCCATTTTGCTTCTTTTGTTTCTGTATATTGACCGACTATGGAGATTTCCTCCCTCATTGTTTTTTGGCATTAGATGTGGGCAAACCAGGTATAACTTGTGCCATCTAAGCCAAATGTATGACTACTAAATGTAGCACTAATATTCAGGACCTTATATATTTACCTTATATATAGAATCCTGATATTCAGCACTTCTTCATATATGTATATTTATCATATAGGGCCCAATATTCAAAAGCATTTACACGGTTTACAGACCGTACAGTGTTGCTAAATATAGGAATAATTTGAAATGTCTAGATTAGACAATTCCCAATCTTTTTAATTCTGTGGACCCCTTACTAACCTCCAAAAGGTTCAGAGATCCCCAGTTCTTCCCCACCACTGTTCCCAGACTCCCTCCCCACAGCGCCTAACCTGTACCTGTTAGCCCCCTTTATCTCCCTTCCCCTTCCTGTCTCAATCACGCTCTGTCTTCCTCTAGCCAGTCCCCACCAATCTGCCTCTCTCTCTTTCCCCCAGTTAATCCTCATCAGTCTCTCTTTTCCTTTCATTTCTGTGTCCTATGAATCCTCTGTAATGGTCTCATGGACCCCCAGGTTTGGAACCACTGCCCTAGACATTTTATTGAATATTGACCACAATATCTATAGTTGATTTTAACAAAGGAAGATATACAGAAAGAGAAGGAGGAAGTCTTGTTATGGCAATTGAGGGTGTGGTCCAGGAAGCTAGGGAAATACCAAGAAAAGCACATCCAGAAGACAAAGAAGGTTTCAGGGGAAAATCCAGATGAAATGAACTGGGTGTATCAGGCAGTACAGAAATCCCAGTTAATACAAGGGATGAAAACAAGGACAAGGAAGCAGGCTCCATAGGGAAGACCATCTGGAACATGCAAATGAGTAAGATGCAGAAGAGGATGACTTGAAAGACATAGATCTCATGGCATGTGTTGCAATACAAACCCAGTCAGAAATGTGGATGGCACAGGAAGAATATTTTTATTAAACCACTTTCAGCCAATGGCTCGACACAGGCCGTCTTTCGCTATGTCTTCATCAGGGGCTAAAACTGGCTGTAAATGTAGCTTGAACCTTCAAAATAAAGATATGTTTTTCTTAAATTACTCTACACCCGATACTTGCAATTGGTATCGCTAAAGACGCCGGTAATCATACCGCACTAGTCTCCATAAATCTTAAAAAGAACAAATCGTCAGTCTTTCAATTGACGATTTGTTCTTTTTAAAATTTATGGAGACTAGTGCGGTATGATTACCGGCGTCTTTAGCGATACCAATTGCAAGTATCGGGTGTAGAGTAATTTAAGAAAAACATATCTTTATTTTGAAGGTTCAAGCTACATTTACAGCCAGTTTTAGCCCCTGATGAAGACATAGCGAAACACGGCCTGTGTCGGGCCATTGGCTGAAAGTGGTTTAATAAAAATATTCTTCCTGTGCCATCCACATTTCTGACTGGGTTTGTTTGTTGCACGTGGAGTCATGCTTTTGTGTTGGACGGACTCTGAATAGCATGTGTTGCAATACAGACATACAAAGGTGATTAGTACTTCACACACAAACCTTTCAGGGCAATTCATTAAACTGCAAGCATGTGTACTGACAACCTCTTGTGTATACCGTATGTTTGCATACACATCTTCATTATAGATATTCCTTTCAAATGAAAAAGGTTGTATATCTATGTTTATGTAATGGTGCCTCAAAATGTTCCCTTTTTTAAAAAAAAATGAGGGTATTTCGGTAGTCTCTGCTCCTAACACACTGAGCAATGGAATGATATAATGGAGGATGGGCTAGGACAAGCCTTGACAAATTTTCTTTCAGTCTAGGAGCGAGCCCAAAACCTTAGGAGCCAGTGGCTGAGATCTCTTGCGTTTCACTGCAACCCCCCCTTGTCCTAACCAAACTTGAAGAACAGGAGAGGGAGAGGGATAAGAGGTCTACCGCAATTCCTTTGGGGCTTAATTTACTAAGACTGATTTTTTCCATTCTGTTTTGAAGGGAAAAGAAAATGTAGTAAATTAGGCTCCTAATGTGCCAAGGTTCAGTGGTGTCAGCACCGCCCCTTCCCCCCAATAACTGTTCCAAAAGCAATTTACTTATTTGGCACAGGTTTCCACCAGTCTCCCCTTTCTGTTGACCCTCATTCTCATTGCCTCTACCACCCTGCCCTTTAGTTACCTCTGTCTCCCCCATCCTTTCTCAGCTGTCTCTCTCTCTCTCTCTCTTTCTCCCCTCATCCTTCCTCATTCTTCTTTATCTCTTATCCCTTCCACCCTTCTCTTTTCCTACACATCCCTCTAATCTCCTCTCCCAGTCTCCTTTCTTAATCTCCATTTCAAGTCCATCTTCCTTAGTAATCTCCCTCTTCATCCTGAATTCTCAAGCTTCCTATACTCTCCCCCTCACCCTCCTCTGTCACCAGTTTCCAAAAGTAGTAAGTATTATTTCCTTATTTTCTTGTCTCTGCCTTTTTTGTTTTGTTTTTCCATTTTATTTGTTTTCTTCTCATCTTCCAGACAGTATCTCTCCTTTTTAATGCTTCTAATTTTTCCATTCCTTCTCCTAATCTTTCCCTTTCTGTTCCTTTCTCCTCTTTCTTTCTCTAGCTCTTTTCTGTTCCTCTGTTTTTCTCTTCTCTCTTTCTTTTCTACTGCTCTCTGTTCTCTATGTTTCTCCTTTGCTCTCCCAATGCTGCAGCTCTTACCCTTCCTGTTGCCATTCGGGGAAGTTACCCAGTATACTCAGAAATAAGTATGCTGCCCTTACAAACCACTGCATACAGATACAATAGCACCAAAAATATAAAATGAATCCTACCTTCAATCAAGTTAACCTGACAATTATGACGAATATTGTGATTGGGTCTCTCCATAAAATAATTGATTATCTTTAGTGCATCCAGTTTTCTCTATTTTTTAATGGATAAACACACACAGAACTGGAGGTGCTTTCATCATCTTTTTCTTTATTAAATTTCTTTTATTGGGCCCATTCACTACCCCCTAATCCTTTAATCGTTCTGGTTGAAATGGCTGGAATCCAGTGCTAAAAGACCTTTATTTGCAACACCCCAGATCTTTAACTTGTATTTTCAAATCCCTCTCCTTCATTTAAGCAGGTCACACCAGTGAATGTCCTCAGCCAGTAGTCGTCTTGCCCCGAGTCTGCCCATTAGATGCTGAGGCTAAGCGATGACTGAGGTTTATGTCTTCTGGGGGCGGTGATATCACCTTCATGGCACCCCAGCCCCAGTTGCTGCACCGCCACAAGACATCTTTCTTAGCATCACATGACTCAGCTGAAGTCTCTCAAATTCTCAAGCTGGTCTCTCAAATTTAGAGAGGCTAAAGACTGGGAGAGCAACACGGGAGTTCTGAACTGCCTAGCCTAAACCTCCGAGTCACACCATGCCAAAGATGCATTTCTGCTGGGGCAGAAGGTACACAAATAAAACTTTAATGAGCACAAAATCCTGATGAGCACATGGCAACTTAATGCCCAGGATTTGTTGAGCCTTGGTATAACCGATATGAATGGACCATGTAGCTGTTAAAGTTTATAAACAACTTTTTTTACGTACATTTGTATGTACATTTATTTATTTAACCAATTTTATATACCACCTTATCCTTCAATCAAAGTGGTTTACAGAGTAACTAGATTAGGTACATTTAAGAAGGTCAGGATGGGAGGGGAGGTGATAGAGGGAGATTATATGCATCTATAAACTATTTACAATTGAGTCAATTGCGGGCTGTGTGCGATCAAACTCATAGCTAAGTCTATGGACCCTGGGAGGGTCCATAGTATTCTGTGAATAGTATGGTCTTGAACATCCTTTGGAAGTCCTTGGTATCACTCATGGCTCTCATAACGTCAGGCAAAGAGTTCCATAGCTCGGGTGCATAGAGAGACGATGCTCTTCTGGACATGGCCTGATTGGTTCTCTGGTATTCTGCAGGAGTGATGATCTTGTTTTCCATGTTGCTTCTCCTAGGTCTTGTGCTGGTATCCTTGGTTACTATGTTTCGAAGGGCATTGGCTGAGATGTCTTTAAAAGATTTTGACTCTATTCAGAGTTGCTTTATATCTTGCACGAGTGTGGATGGGCAACCAGTGAAGATGTTGGAATATAGGTGTGATGTGCTCATTCCTTGCTGTGTTCATAATGATCCAAGCTGCTGTATTTTGCACCAATTGGAGGGGGTGGACGGCCTGTTTAGGGAGGCTCCGATATAGTGAGTTACCATAGTCCAGTACAGGTGTGATAACTGCTTGACATACCATGCGGAAATGATCTTAGTTCAGGATTGGTTTGAGCCTCCTGATGAGTTTCAATTTATAGTATGCTTTAGCAGCTGTTTTGTTAATGTGTGAGTGAAGGTTTAGCTTCCTGTCTAGGGTGATGCCTAGGTATTTTACTTCCTCATTCACTGCTATTGTTTTGTCCTGGATGTAGATTTTTTTGGGTGGGATGAAGGTAGTACTTCTGGTGATGAACAAAGCTTACGTTTTGTAGTTCACTGAAAGAATGTTGTTGGTGAGCCATGTGGTCATCCAGGCATTTAGTTATGGGGGTCAGGTCTGGTGCATGTATGTTTATAGAAGTGTATATCATGATGTCATCTGAATAAATGTGGGAGTGAATCTTGTGTTGCTTGATGATATTGCATATGGGCTGTATGTAAAGGTTGAGGAGGATGGAAGACAGTGCAGATCATTGGGGTATGCCTTGTGGAGCATTGAATTGTGTAAAAAAAGCATTTTTCAGGAAATGGAGAAAGGAGCCAAATGACGAAAACTGGAAACAGCACAAGAACTGGCAAGTTAGATGCAAGGCATCGATAAGGCAGGCAAAGAGAGAATTTGCGAAGAAGCTTGCTGTGGAAGCAAAAACGCGTAATAAAGACTTTCAAGTACATTCGTGGCAAAAAACCTGTGAGTCAGTTGGACCATTAGATGATAAAAGGGTAAAAGGGGCACTAAGAGGGGACAGGGCCATAGCGGAGAGACTGAATGAATTCTTTGCTTCTGTGTTTACTGAGGAAGATGTAGGAATGTTACCCATGACTGAACTGGTATTTAAAGGAGATGCTGCCGAGGAATTGAAAGAAATATCGATACACCGGGAAGATGTATTACAACAATTTGATAAACTGAAGAGTAGGAAATCACCTGGACCGGATGTTATATATCCAAGGGTGTTGAAAGAACTGAAATATGAGATTGAAGACCTACTATTAATAATCTGTGAACTATCATTAAAATCATCTGTAATACCTGAAGATTGGAGGATGGCCAATGTAACTCCAATTTTTAAAAAAGGTTCCAGGGGTGATCCAGGAAACTACAGACTGGTGAGCCTGATGTCAGTACCAGGAAAAATGGTAGAAACTATCATAAAGAACAAAATTACTGAATGCGTAGATAGTCAAGGCTTAATGGGAGACAGCCAACATGGCTTTAGCAAAGGAAGATCTTGTCTTACTAATCTATTATGTATTTTTGAAGGTGTGAATAAACAGGTAAACAAAGGTGAGTTGGTTGATATAGTGTATCGGGACTTTCAAAAAACCTTTGACAAGGTCCCTCATGAGAGACTTTTGTCAAAATTAAAAAGTCATGGGATAGGAGGCAATGTACTATTATGGTTTAGGATCTGGTTAAAAGATTGAAAGCAGAGGGTAGGGCTAAATGGCCAATTTTCCCAATGGAGAAAGGTGAATAGTGGAGTACACCAGGGATCTGTGCTGGGTCCGTTGCTTTTTAACATATTCATAAATGACCCGGAAATGGGAATAACGAGTGAGGTTATCAACTTTTCCGATGACACAAAACTACCGGTAATCAAAGTCATTAAAACCCATGGGGATTGTGGAAAATTGCAAGAGGATCTTGATAAATTGGAAGACTGGCATCCAAATGGCAGATGAAATTTAATGTGGACAAGTGCAAAGTTATGCACCTAGGAAAGAAAAACCCAAACTATGGTTACACAATGCAAGGTTCCACATTAGAAACCACCACCCAGGAAAAAGATTTAGGCGTCATTGTGGATAACATGTTAAACCCTCCGCCCAGTGTGCAGCGGCGGCCAAAAGAGCAAATAGAATGCTAGGTATCATAAGGAAAGGAATGGAGAATAAAATAAAGGATATTATAATGCCTCTGTATCGTTCCATGGTGCAACCACACCTTGAATATTATGTGCAATTCTAGTCACCGTATTTTAAAAAGGATATAGCATATCATGAAGAAGACCCTTCTGAGCCTATAGAGTTGGTGAGAGAAAAGGATTCCGTTGCAGAATCTGACAGGCAGTCTGTGCACATGGCTCAGTGTTTTCAGAGAGAATGTAAACAAAGAGTCACGAGCTGGAAAGACACTCCCACGCTGTGACATAGTCCCTAGTTCAGGAGATAATGAGATACACCTGTTTAAGGGAGGGGCACAGTTTAGCCCGGAGAAACAGGATGATAAAAAGGGTCATTAGCTTGGACTAGAGAAGGAGGAGGGGAGCAGAAAGAAGGAAGACGTCAAGAGGTGAGAACCAAGGGAGCCATAGTCCTAACGCCAGAAAGAAGCAGCACAGGACAGGTGACGTCTGGTAAAAATCAAGAAGGATAAGATATTTCCTGGAAGGCAGGCTTGGGAAAACTCATGTGCTCCAGAGAGAGAAACCTGCTGGCATGACAATACTTGTACCTCTAAGGCTGAAGCTACGAGGCTGAGAGACAAACAAACACAAACTGTGTTTGGGAATCAGTCTGACCTTGCAGAGCTGAGAATTCCTTTCCCTCCAAAGTTGAAAGGTAGGCTTCACAACTTACATAGGTTTGAACCTAGTTATAAAGTATTTCCCTGCAGTTGCCAGAATGTAGCAGACTCTCTAAAAAGAAACTTCAGTATATACGGTAATGCACAGTCCTATCCTTTAGAGTGCTACCGAGAGAAGCCATATGAGGATAGTGAAGACGTCTGTTTTAAAGTTCAGGATAGCAGCTCACTGACACACCCTGCTATTGCTGACGCTGAAGAAATGCAGATTGACTCTGATAGCAGTGAAATAGTGGATAACCAGATGGACTGCACATTATGTTTTGCTGACCACGTTGAGTCTCTGTGCTGAACACTGGTTTGAGAAAGCTGGTGAAGCAACAGAAAGAAGGGGGAACATTTTCTTTTGCTGAAGGAAGCTGTTATTGTTTGTTTGTACCGAGCACTGCACGCTGTGAGCCTGAAGCTGATAAGGCTAATTTACCCGAGCTCCTGTACATATCCCTCAAGCCAATTGTATGGCAGTTTGTCCTAAGTTATTTACCTGCACAGAAATCCGTTGGAAAGGGGAAAAATAAAATTCTTGTCATTGCCTGAAAAAACTAGACTACAACTCTTCTGTTCTCAAAGGGTAAAAGGGACTACCATTCCCAGAGGGCCTTGCAGGACCAATGCAGGATCAAACTCTGAGTCAGGAATACAAAGGCAGACCAACTCTCAGCGCCCTAGGCGTTGGGCTGGCCACCGAGAGGGTGACAAGCATTATTAGAAAAGGTACAGAGAAGAGCCATCAAAATGGTAAAGGGGATGGAAGGATATCCCTATGAAAAGAGGATAAAAAGGTTATGGCTCTTCAACCTGGAAAAGAGAGACAGCTGAGGGGATATATGATAGAGATCTATAAATTAATGAATGGAGTGGAATGGGTAAGCGTAGATTGTTTACGCCATCAAAATATAGGAAGACTAGGGGCATGCATTGAAGCTACAGGGCAACCTATTTAAGACTAATAAGAGAAAATATTTTTTCACTCAACATGTAATCAAACTCTGGAATTTGCTATCGGAGGATGCAGTAAAAGCTGTTAGTGTAGCCAGGTTTAAAAAAGGTTTGGACAAGTTCCTGGAAGAAAGGTCCATAAACCATTATTAAAGGGGACCTAGAATATCCACTGCTTGACCCAATACAAGCATTGTGGATCCTGTGTCTTTTGGGGAAACTGCTAGATACTTGTAACCTACATTGGCCACTGTTGGAAACAGGATACTGGGCTTGATGGACCTTGGTCTGACCCAGTTTGGCATATCTTATGTTATTATGTGTTGATCTCTTTTTGCCACATTTGACCTGCTGTGTTCAGTTGCTGAGGTATGATTCAAACCATTTTATTGTGCTGCTGCAAAGCCCAACTTCATATAGCCGCTGTAGCATTTTGTTGTGGGAAACCGTATCAAAGACATCTGAAATGTTCATATAGATTAACAGGAATTCTTTTATGACATTGACAAATAGTGAAGTCAGCAGGGTTTCAACATTGTACTGTGGCTTGAACCTGTGTTGATGTACATCCTTTGGTGCATTCAGATCGATTTGGTCCTGTAGCTGTTTTTGGACCTTTTTTTTTATCATTTTTGCAATGAATGTCAGGCTGGAGATTGGACAGTAGGATTTAGCATCTGCTGGATTTAGAGTGGCATTTTTAAGGACTGGTCATATGATAGATTGCTTGATGTGAAGTAGCATGTAGCCCTGTTGAAGGAACAGTTCCACTATCTTTTGGATGTGCTGGCTTAGCTGTTCCTTAGATGCTTTGATCCAAACCACTAGGCAGGGGTCGGCTGCTGAGGTTGTCATGTTCAAGGAGTCCACTTTTTGTTTAATCTGGAGCACTGAGGGAATGGAGAATTCTTCCCATGTTTTTTGGTGTTCTATGGTTGCTGGATTGTTACTTGTGGGGGGAAGGTTCAGAGCAAGAGTCTTGTGTTTCTCAATTATGAAGTTTGTAAACTGCTGTGGGTCTATGTGCTGGACATCCTGTTTTACAGTATTTCTGATGAACCTCTGTACGATGCTAAAGAGCTCTCTAGGTCTGTTCACTGCCTTCATGATGGTGTTGGTGTGGTATTGTTGATTCCATTTGTTGATTAGATCATTGTATTTCATCTGCCTGGCTCTGTATTGGAGCATGTTGTCCTGTGTCTTATTTCTTCTCCATTTTCTTTTGAGTTTTCTTAGTGCCCGCTTTGCTTGTTTATAAAAGTAATGGAGATGCTGTTAAAGGAAAGGACAGTGAGCTTTCTAGAATCCAAAGAGCAGTAAGATCCATGGCCACATGATTTTACCAAAGAAATATCACTCACACATGACTAACGAATGCTTCACCCTGTAATTCATTGTATATAACCTTTTGGTAAATAACCATTGTAAATAGTTTCGGCAGTTCCTCGCCTCACTACCTGTAAAAAGTTAGAAAATTCTGTTCAATATTATAATACAGAAATTTATAAAAGTATACAAAATGTAAATAGTTCCGACAGTTTAATGCACTATTATCTGTATAAAGTTAGAAATCTCTGTTCTATGTAATGTATACAGTAGTATACAAAACTGTTAACTTGTTCCATGTAAACCGCCCCTGATCTCTGGAAGGGGCGGTATAGAAGAAATAGATAAATAAATAAATATTGTGCCAAACAAGACTGACTGCTTTCTTTGACTGAGTGACTAGAGAACTAGATCGAGGGCATGAGCTAGATGCAATCTACTTTGATCTTCTCAAAGCCTTTGATACTGTTCCTCATAGAAGGCTTATGAATAAGCTTAGCAAACTGGGGATGGGTCCAAAAGTGGTGAACTGGAACAGAACTAGTTGACTGACAGATGACAGAGGATGATGGTAATTAGAATGCACGCAGAAGAAAGGGAGGTGAGTAGTGAAGGGCTTCAGGAATCAGTCCTGGGACCAATTTTGTTCAATGTTTATATGAGTGATATTGCTGGAACACTCTAAAATTTTGCTGCAGTCTAAGCTCCTCTGACAATTAACATCACATGCTTCTAAAACACTTTTAGAGGCATGTTTGCTAAAGTACCTTAAGCACTTACTACAGTTTTCAATGCACAATAACAGCACAGGTTCACGCAAATGGCTACGATATGATAACAACCCCATGATAAGTGCTTATCATGGAAAGGACCAGGATTGGGATGGGTTCTGAGCAGAGATTGGATAAGACTCACTTTAGGGATCATAGCTACCACTTTGCAGGAGCAGAGGAGGACAACTCTTGCCCTGCTCTAATAAACTCCCAGGGAAACCCCCATATGAGTCCCAAGTGGATTGGTGGAGCTTCTGTTCTGGAGAGCTTATCTTGGGGGAAATCTTCCATATGGAGTGTACTGTCTGGGGAAGGGTGCTGATCAGCAGAGATGTGGCATAATTGTGGGAAGGTAGGTACTGTCCAGAGGGTGGGTACTGTTAGGGAGGTGGTCTGCATCAAGGGTGTCCTCTATAGGGGAGAAATTGGATCATGGGGTGTGACATTAGGGATGGCTAATCATTGCACAGGAGAGGATTGCGGTTGGGCATATTTGTAGTGGGATCTGATTGGGGAGGTTGGGTTATCTTGTGAAGGGACTGAGTAGGAGTGCCATGTGCTGGGGTGAGGGGTGTCAGTTGTATGGCACAGTGACACCACTTTTTTTTTTTTTATTTAGGGCTTGGATCCACTTTCCATGCCTCAGCAGGTAGCGTGGGTGCACCCGCATTATCTGTTGAGGCATGGAATGGAGACCCATATGGTAAGTCTACCTTGTACACTAACTGCAGGGCAGGTGCCAGACACATCCCTGACAGCACACAGGCTTCACACTTACCACCAGTGACGTAAATACTGCCCAAGCAGCCTCTGTAATGAGGAGTGGCCCTGACTAGATGGCCCATTCAGCCCAACAGTTCCTACAACTGGAAACTCAGTGGCATTTGATGGTTTCTCCATGAACAAGCAGTCTGAGTCAGCCATGCCATGGTGTGTCATCCTCTGCGACCAGACTAGCTCTCCCATAGCTCAGAGGAATTTTTTTTTTAAATTCCTCTGAGCTTCCTATTTCCCCCTTCCTGTTCCTGGTTACTGCCTTTCATCCCGTTTTTTTCATCCACCTTTCTGGACGGACACTCAGCTCTCCAAAAGCAAACTATTAAAAAAAATCCAGCGAGAAAAAATCAAATAGAAAAAAACTCCAAAAAATGCACCTGATGCAAATGGAAGATCAGCAGCCACAGTGATCAGGACCGCTGCCCCAAGTGCCGTGGTCAGAAACATGTGCAAAAACAGCATGGGGAAGAAAACCAAAGAGAACCAGGCCGACATCGCTTCCGCAGAAACCAGGAGGAGCGAGCCCAGCAATCACACCCATGGGGGACAGAGCCCCCTGCAATCCCATACGTGTGCCCTGCAGCCTCGGAGGTAAGCACGCAGACTGGCACCCCTTCTCCTCCCACTGCCCCGTGTACCACCACCTCCTTGACCATGCCTTTTCTACTCAATCCCTCCAATCTTCGGAGCCTGCTGCACCATCTTCCGCCCCCCCCCCCTCCCCCTGAGTCTCCCTGACTCACCCAGAAATTCAACAAGACCTGAACATCTCCGCTCCTGCCCCCACAGCAGCCCTCTCCCTCCAAATCCATCAGTTACAGCCAAAATCAGAGAGAGACCATCAGCCAGCACAGGAGAGAGAACCGCCGCTGCTCCAGCCACCCCTGCAGGAGAGCCAGAGCAACCAGGAGGCACGCTGTTCAAGCCATCACCATGGGAGCAGGTCTGAACACCAGCACCATGACTTCAGAGGATGCCGACGCTCAAACTCCTCCCATTGCTGTCATCACCACAGACACCAGCATCGCAGGTGCAGCAGGCACTCCTCTCCCCCCCCCTCCTCCTCTTCAGACTTAGAGCTTCCACAGAAATGCTGCAGCCTAGCCATACTAAAGACAGCTCCTGCATGCCATCTACAGGTCACACTGCAGATTCTACCCTCCTCCATCATCGAAGCCAGTATTGCCTTACAGCCTCCAAACCTAATGAAACTATGGGGAAAATTCATGGCACAGCAACTCCTCATACCATAGGACTCTGGGGATATACTACCCCCACCCCCCCTCCACAGTTCGACCTCTATCCAGCGGTCTCCCAGAATCACAAGGACAGAAATACCAGCCCAGACTCTGCTGCCGGAGGACTCATACTAGGAAGAGAATGGCAAGATTCTGGACCCCTGCAGGCCACACCTGGTAATCCAAAGTGGAAGGCTCCTCACTCGCCCCCACCTCACCACCCCCTCCTGACCTACAGCTGAACATGACACCACCCTGGCTACACCAGCCTCCCCGATGGAGGACCTGACACACCCCAGAATTCCTGCAGATCACAACGCATCTGGGGCTGTCACCCAAGGACACTCCAGACCCCAGGAATGAGGTTTTGGGAATCAAAGTATCTTGACACACCCAAGACCATGGTGGCAGTTCCCATTCACCAGATCCTGCTGGACTGCAGAGACAGACTCTGGCAAACACCTGCAATGCTGCCTGTCACCACCAAGCAGCTTGAGCTGAAGTACCAGGTCTGACCAACACCAGGCTTTGACAAGCCCCAGCTCCCTCACCAGTCCATCATGGTGGAGTCCACACTGAAGCATGCCAAGACCTCCTGCACACCAAACGCACCCCCTCCCCCAGGAAAAGACCATTGTATCCTTGCCAGGGTGGGGAAGAGGGCCTACCAAGGCACCATGCTGAGCGTCAGAATCGCCTTTCACCAATTCCAGATGATTATGTACAACGCCCTCCTGACCAAAGCCAGGGATGCACTATCCTCCCTGATGCTGAATGCCCTCAACAGCCTCACCCCTATCCTACAAGACCTGGAGGACTGTAGAAAACCCCTGATACAATCGTCCTTTGATGCCTTCAAAACTGCCACCAGAACCAATGGGACAGCAATCACAGCCAGACGGGTAATGTGACTTCGAACATCCGACCTCTGTGAGAACACCTATGATCGCATAGCAAATACCCCCTGCATGGGGGACAACCTCTTCTGCAGCAAGGTCAAGGAGATGGTAGAGGCCCTTAAAAAAGACTGCACAACTCTACAGACCCTGTCCAATGAAGGGCTCACCCACCAGTGCCCACCAAAATCCCACAACTCCCAGAAGCCATACTACCCATCATGCAAATACAGCTCCTATCACAACACCAGGTATCAAAAGCCCCAGTGATACCAGACTCCCTACCAAAACAATCCATGACAAAGGGAGAGAAAATAGAAGGCCCACCCCTCCTCCAAGGCAACCCTGGGTTTTTGACCATCCTTCCAAGGGTGTGATGGGGGGATACCTTGCCCACTTTTCAAAGACCTGGGTGACATCTCTACCGACCGCTGGGTCCTTGAGATAATTTGCAAAGAACTCCACTTCTGCTTCCTGAGGAACCCACCTGCCACAGGCAAGACAATAGGACAAAACCCCCTCATCGCTTCATGGAAATTCAGAACCTCCTGCAGCAAAAAGTCATAGATCTGGTCCTGGCCACTAAGATCAGCCAAGGCTTCTACTCATGCTACTTCCTTGTACCAAAGAAGTCAAGGGGCTGGTGCCCAATCCTTGATCTCAGGCAACTCAATAAGCATGTCCTCAAGGAAAGGTTCTGAATGCACTCCCTCTGAACCACTCTCCTCATCAAAGACAATGATTGGCTCGCCTCTCTGGACCTCTGAGATGCCTACATCCATATCCCTCTACACCCATCTTAGACGTTCCTGCACTTCAGGGTAGGCAACAGATACTACCAATACTGGGCGCTCCCATTCGGCCTCTCATCCATGCCCAGAGTCTTCGTTAAGTGCATAGTGGTAGCCACAGCATACCCACACAATGCAGAATCCGCATCTTCCCATACCTCGACGATTGGCTGATTACTGTGTGTTCACAAAGGGAAGCACGGGAAGCACTCCGGACTGTGGCATCCCTGCACTGGTCCCTGGGCTTCATCATCAACTCAAAAAAACCAAACCCACAGATGGACCCCATGCAAGCACTGGAATTCATAGGGGCCCAGATCCATACCACCCTATCCGAGGCTTTCCCGTCACCTTAGAGGTCAAACAAAATCATCACCCTGGCTACACAGATCACAATGGCAAACACAACCTCAGTGTGCTCCTTCCTGTGCCTCCTTGGACATGTGGCAGCAACAGTCTGCATCATACCACACACCAAGTTCCACATGCACCAACTCCAATGGCACCTTAGAAGGATGCTGGGACAAGCAACCCCTGCACCACAAAATCCCCATTGACAGTCACACCAAGAGATCCCTCCAGTGGTGGTGGAAGTGATGGAACCTAAACACAGGAAGATCCCTTTGACCACCTCAAAACAGACATCATCCTCACCACCAATGCATCAAAGGAGAGATGAGGAGCCCACATCCTCCACCTCCGCATCAGGGGATCTTGGACCCCAACCGAGATGCAGCTCCACATCAACCTCCTGGAACTCAGAGCCATCGGAAATGCTCTGCGTGCATTCCAACCATGGATTCAGAAAAAAGCCCTCCTTGTTAAAACAGACAACCAAGTGGCTATCTTCTACATCAACAAACAAGGAGACATGGGCTCATGATTTCTGTGTAGGGAAGTCTACAGAATCTGGACCTTTGCCATCTCCATAGGGACCCACCTCCAGGCTGCATACCTGTTCGGGGACAATACCACCCTAGCGGGCAACCTCAGCCAGCAGCTTGCACCCTACGAGTGGTCTCTAAAATCCTCTGTCACATCACACCTCTTCTGGCTCTGGAGACGCCCATCAATAGACCTCTTTGCCAGTGAAGACAATACCAAATGTTGAGTCTTTTGCTCCAAACGACCTTCCAACTGCAGGACAGCAGCAGATGCATTCTCCATCAACTGGGGCTCGCAGACATGCTACACCTACCTGCCAACTCTTCTCATAGCCAAGTCCCTCCAGAAGATCATGCAAGACAAGGCAACAGTCATCTTAATAGCACCTTTCTGGCCCAGACAGCCATGGTTCCCACAGCTCCTGCAACTATCCAGCTCACACTTGCACCTGCCGATGTACCCAGATCTTATCACCCAAACATGCCAATATCCTTGCAGTCAGCATCAGTGATTTCAGGATGGGGTGAACGGGTGACCCTGAGGCTGCATCACCTATCACAAGACATCATGGAGATCCTCCTGGCAAGCAGATGCCCTGCAACCCAGCGCTCCTATGCTGCAAAATGGGAAAGGTTCCACAGCAAAACCCTTGTCTGTCCCATTCTGGCACTCCTGCAGTACCTGCTCAATCTCTCCCAGTGGGGAGGGAGACTCAAGCCCTATTCAATCAGGATGCACCTGAGTGCCATCACAGCATACAATGACAAGGTCGATGACAAGTCCATCTTGGCACACCCCCTGGTGGCCCACTTCATGCGCAGACTCAACCATCTGCATCCCCCGGTGAAGTCGCCAACGTTGGGGTGGGATCTCAACACCATCCTGCAGCAGGTAACCAACCATCCATTCAAACTGCTCGAGCAGGCACACCCAAAATTTCTCACATGGGAGGCCATCTTCCTGGTGGCAATCACCTCAGCGTGATTCATCAGCAAGCTGCAACCCCTGGTAAACTACCCGCCCTACAAGCAGATCCAGCATGACTGGACCATCCTAAGGACGCACCCCAAGTTCTTCCCTAAAGTGGCCTCGGCGTTTCACATCAACCAACCTATCATACTCCCCAGCTTCCACCCGGAGCCACATGTGACACAGGAGGAATGATGCCTCCACCATTGGACTGCACCCATGCCCTCCGGATCAACCTTGACAGAACAAGCACCACCCAGAAGGCATCCCAATTGTTCCTTGCCTATGACCCAAACAAGCCGGGCACATCAGGTGGCTCTCTGACTGCATCGTGTACTACCACATATGGGCGGACACCCACACAGGGGACAGGGCACACCAACTACAGGCAATGGCAGCCACCCTGCAGACATCTACAATGCAGCCACCTGGGCCTCCATCCACACCTTCACCAAACACTACTGCCTCAACTGCCCCCTGGACTCTTCTGCCTCCTTTGGCCAGGCAGTCCTACAATTCCTGGCAGAGTGGCAGGATGGTGAGGCTGGGGAGTTCTGCTAACATGCCCCTGCCCGGCAGTGTCCATAATGTCATCGTTCAACCTTTTACAGTGGTCCAGTTCTTGTTAACTGTTCTCCAGATCTTTTTTAATTCATTGTTCTCACTCAGTTCTGTTTTTGGGTAATATTGTTTTCTGTGGTATATGCCTTTTTGCCTCAAGTACACTCCTCACTGCAGGCTCCCCCCTCCACAGCTCCTGTGGATGCGGTGGGAGGCCTTCAATCAGGGCAACTCCTCTAACTGCCCCCACCACTTCTTAGCTTGAAAGTCACCTAGACATGGCTGACTCAGACTGCTTGTCCATAGAGAAATTAAGGTTACTTACCGTAATGGAGGTTCTCCATGGACAGCAGTATGAGTCAGCCACGCCTTCCCTGAGGCAAGCCTACCCAGCTAGGGAACATCTGGGCAGGCTTCAGTAAGAGTAACTGGGAACAGGAAGGGGGAAACAGAGGAATGAAAAAAAAAAAGGATTACTCTGAGCTATGGGAAAGCTAATCCAGTCCCAGAGGATGATGCATGGCTGACTCATACTGCTTATTCATGGAGAATCCCCATTACCGTAAGTAACCTCACATTCTCCACCATGGGTTGTAAAATTAGAGACAAATAGAAAGGCAGCTTTGTAGAATAAAGTGAGGAGGTTGGGTATTTAAAATTTCAGAAATTAGTCAAAGGGATGTTTTTTAGACATAATTTCTTCCACCTCTGTGGTGTCAAGTTTTAAATTTCAACACTATTTTGACATAGTTCCTATCAACAATATCAAGGCAGCTTAGAGATCAATTGAGTAAAACACTAGTTAATCCATAAGTTCCTGGCCTGGAAGCCCTAATGGTGGAAATGGATTTGGACATTGTGGCAATTACAGAAACATGGTTTAATGAATCGCATGATTGGGCTATAGCCATAGCTGGCTATAATCTATTCAGAAGAGACAGAGAAAATGGAAAAGGAGGAGGAGTAGCAGCCTTGTATGTCAAAAGCAATATTAAAGCTACTGAAATGCAGGGGACATGGGGAAAAGAAGCAGCGCTCTGGATTGTGTTGGAAAGAGGAGATGGCACTGTCATCCATACTGCTGTAGTCTACAGACCTCAGACTCAAATTGAAGAGATAAATAACAAATTGATTATAGATATTGCCAAGAGAGCCAAAAAGGGGGAAGCGAACATTTTGGGTGACTTTACCTGATGTGGATTGGATTATGCCTTCTGCACATCTGGAAAGCAGCAAAAAAATTGTAGATGCACCACAGACAAATGGTCATGGAACCAACCAGGGAAAGCTCAACACTGGATTTAGTGCTCACCAACGGTGATAGCGTGTCAAATGTCTGTGTGAGTGCCCCTGTGAGCAACAGCGATCATCACACAGTGTGGTTTGAGATAAAAGCCAAGGTACAGGCCAAACATAGCAAGCTCAAAGTCCTAAACTTCAAAAACACCGACTTCAAAAAAATGGCCGAGTACCTAAAGGAGGAGATGACAGGGTGGAATGAGATAAGGGAAGTGGAATTGCAATGGGATAAACTAAAGGTGGCAATAAAAGGGACAACAGATAAATATGTTATAAAAGTAAATAAAAACAAGAGGAGAAGGAAACCTATTTGGTTTTCCAAAGAAGTGGCTGCTCAAATAAAAGCAAAAAACACAGCTTTCCCAAAATTCAAAAGCTTGCAAACAGAAGAATACAGAAATGAATACAGGATCAAACTCAAAGAATCAAAAAGAGAAATAAGGATAGCAAAATCAAAGGCAGGGGAAAAGATGGCTAAAGATGTTAAGGGTGGCGACAAAACTTTCTTCAGGTATATTCGGTAAAGGAAGATCAGAGTTGGAATTGCAGGAATCAGAAGTGCTGGGAAAGGACTCGTGGAAAGTGACATAGAAAAAGCAAAATTGCTAAACAAATACTTCTGCTCTGTTTTTACTAAAGAAAATCCTGGAGATGGACCAGCTGTGACTCCCAAATATAAAAATGGGAATGAAGTAGATACCATACCATTCACAGAAGATGAGGTGTTGGAACAACTTGCTAAACTGAAAGAGGACAAAGCCATGGGACCGGATGGATACATCCCAGGATACTGAAAGAGCTCAGAGAGGTTCTTGCAGGGCCGTTAAAGGATGTATTCAACAGATCCTTGGAAACAGGAGAGGTTCCTCAGGACTGGAGAATGGCTGATGTCGTACCTCTACACAAAAGTGGTGACAGGGAAGAAGTGTCAAACTACAGAACTGTGAGTCTTCTCAGTGGCGGGAAAAGTAATGGAGACGCTCCTGAAAGAGCAAATAGTGAACTCTCTCAAAACCAACAGGTTGCAAGATCCGAGGCAACATGGTTTTACTGAAGGACGGTCTTGCCAAACAAATCTGATTGAGTTCTTTGACTGGGTGACCAAGGAACTAGATCAGGGGCATGTGATGGATGTCATCTACCTGGATTTCAGCAAAGCCTTTGATACTGTTCCTCATAGGAGGCTTGTCAACAAACTCAGTAGCTTGGGAATGGGTCCCAAGATGGTGAACTGGATTAGAAATTGGTTGACTGACAGACGACAGAATGTGATGGTACATGGAGCTGACTTGGATGAAAGGAAGGTGATTAGTGAGGTGTCCCACGGTTCGGTCATTGGACCGGCACTGTTCAATGTATTTGTGAGGGAAATTGCTGAAGGACTGAATGGAAAAGTCTGTCTTTTTGTAGATGACACAAAAATTTGCAACAGAGTGGACTCCCCCGGGGGAGTGGATAACATGAGGAAAGATCTACAAAAGCTGGAAGAATGGTCTAATGCTTGGCAATTACGATTTAATGCGAAAAAGTGCAGTGTCACGCACTTAGGTAGCAGAAATCCAAGGGAAATGTACGCAATAGGGGGCGAGAGGTTGGTGTACATGGTTCAGAAGAAAGACTTTGGTGTGATTATCTCTGATGATCTCAAGGTGGCAAAACAGTGCGACAAGACGGTGGCAAAAGCCAGGAGGATGTTGGGCTGCATACAAAGAGGGATTATCAGCAGAAAGGAAGAGGTACTTATGCCACTGTACAAGTCACTGGTGAGTCCTCACTTCGAATACTGTGTTCAGTTTTGGAGACCATATCTTGCAAAAGATGTAAAAAGACTGGAAACTGTTCAGAGGAAGGCGACCAAAATGATTAGGAGCCTGCATAAGAAACCCTATGAGAAGAGACTTGAAGACCTAAATATGTACACTTTGGAGGAGAGGAGGGATAGGGGAGATATGATTCAGACCTTTAAATACTTAAAGAGGAATGATGAACAAACAAACCTCTTCCAAAGACGGGGAAGCTGCAAAACTAGAGGGCATAACATGAAGCTGCAAGGTGGAAAATTGAAAGGCAATGTCAGGAAATATTTTTTCACTGAAAGGGTGGTGGATGCTTGGAATGCTCTCCCAATGGAAGTGGTGGGGGGCAAACACGGTGACGGAATTCAAAATAGCATGGGATAAACACAGCGGATCCCTTTATAGCAACAGGATAAAAACAAAATAAACTGAACCATCTAACTTCCCAACAAATAGGGCGCATGAAGTGGAGGGTCCACCCCTAAACAAAGACATGGGGAGGGGTGGCCTGCACGGAGCGATGGGTGCACCTACTCTTGCCATATATTTGCTGGGCAGACTGGATGGACCATGCTGGTCTTTATCTGCCATCATTTACTATGTTATTATGTTACTATATATGAAAGGATACAGGCCTAAAACAATCATCCACAGTTAGTACCAGAAAGATTTAGAGCTGTAAAATCTTGTTACCTATTCTATGCATTTTATTGTAAACCACCCCCTTCTATTTTATATAGAGAATAGTGTATCAGATTGGTATAAATAAATAAAAAGTGTATCAGGCAGCAAGCAGGCCAGACAGAGTGATCTGGTGAGGAGGATCTGTGGTGCAAGAAGGTCAAAGGGACCATTCACCTTAATGCTGTATTAAGGTGGCAAAAAGAAGATAGGCCCAATGAAGCAAAAAAATAGTGATGAGAAGAAAGGTCAGAGTGCTGACTGCAGAGAAGGAAGCCCTAAGAGAAGCACCTCTTCACTAGAAGGGGCAGCTTTATCCTTATTCCAAACAGGCCTCAGACTCCACTCCCTGGCAGGAAATTATCTCGCCTCTACCAGAGGCCAAGGCAAGTGACAATGGAAGCCCCGAGGAGCAGAGGACAGCAGCTGCCTTCAACCATGCTCCCATCATCTTGGGAGTTGTGAGCACAGCCCCATGGGGATGGTCACAGCTTGGTGCTCCTTTAAAGAGACAGCACACTGCCTCTCCTTTCGTGGAACAATACAAACAGAACTATGTTCTTGCTTTTAATATTTTTAACACTTTAACCCTTGATTATATTATTCTAGTGTGGGGAACAGATAAACAGATATACAGGCATCCACTAACAGAGGGCCAGCTCCCTTAAACACAACCCTTTGAATCTAGGCACACTCTAAATAGGATTAATTTAATGCATCTGATGCCAAAGTCCGATGTTCCAAGCAAGTCATAAATTTATGTTTCATTGAGATATACAGAGTTCAGCACACTTTACAGTACCAGTGCTGCTGATTCTTATTCACGATTAGCAACACTTCCTGATGAGGCTATTGTAAGATGTCCAGATAGCAAACTTAGGACCACTAATTCAGAATAAACTACTACTACTATTATTTAGCACTTGTAGAGCGCCACGCACGCAGCGCTGTACAGCTAGCCTGCAAGAGGCAGCCCACATACAAAAGACAGTCCCTGCCCGTCAGTCATGCTCATCGGAGCTTACAATCTAATCAGAATAATACAGAGCATAACAAAATCATATTTTGCTGATAGCAATGCAAGTTGCATACATCACAAGCTACCATGGGCCAAGATTACCTATTTTGTTTTGTAACCCTCCTAGGCACGTTTAGAATTCTACTCCCTATGTCGTGCAACATTTAACCCCGGTAATTGATTTGTAGTGCTCACCCTTTTCTCTCTGCTGTCTCGTTTTTCTCAAAAACAAGCCTAGCAGGTTTGCACGCTATCGGTACGTGCTAGAATCTTTCTTTGAAAGCAATGATGTCAAAGTCACTGGGGTTGTTATTGTCCCCTTCTGCCTCTTCCTTCCTTCTTTTTTTCTCCCTCCCAGGCGTGTCTTTGCCACGGGCGAACGTCTAGCTGTTTGGACCTCAGACGAGCCTACCTACAAGGTAAATTCTCTCTTCATTTGGGATTAGAGTGCGATGCAATGAGCTCTAACTTCGGCTGTTCGAGGACTAGAATAGATAGAACCGAGCTTTTGCGGAGCACGGTGCCTGCGGTCAGACAGGACAGTTCATGTAGGGAACTTTTAGAGAGAGAACTCACCTTTTCGTCTCTGAAGGGGGTTGTGGCCTGTGTGATCTGCAGAGAAGCAGCATAGGCTACTCACAAGTGACGGCTGAATAAAGCTGCCGAAAGTCATACTAGGTAGAAAAAGGAGTCCGAATCCTGAAGAAATGGAAGAAGTACCCTGCCAGGTTTTTACCATTGTCTCGTTAATTACTTCACAAAGCCTTCTTGACATCAGGGAGCGATTTATCAAAGCCGCACTCAAAAATGTTTCGTTTAATGCTCAGGTTAACCCTTCTTTGACGTCTGTTCGGATGTTTTCACGCTTTCCTTTCCAAAGTTCTTTTTTTTATAAGGATGGCTAAAGCAGATACTGGTTGAAAAGTGTTTCGTTGATAGCTAAATAGGGACGTGTTTTGGGTTTGAAACGGCATAGAGACATCATTGAAAGCAAATTAGAATGAAACAACGAAATGTTGCTTCCTGGTTTTCTTTTAGCAGCTCTCAAAAAGTTTCCGTGCAGGCTAAACAGAGTTTATTGTTTCAATAAAAAGATAGTGGAACACAGAAAAGCACAAAATTGTAATGGGTTTGATACACCGATGTGTTTGTTTAACTATGAAGATGCACAGAGATAAAATTTGGCTCGTCTTTGGATTTCTGGCCTTTTCCTCAATTTTTTTGGAAAAGGAAAATAAGGCGATACCTTTTTACTGGACCAATAATACTTTTTTTTCTTTTCTTTTTTTTTTAACTATCTTGCCAAGGTTAAGAACTTCTTCAGATCAGGACAGTATGAAAATGTATTAAGTTAGTCCAATAAAAAAGGTATCACCTTATTTTCCTTTTTTATTTTATTTAATTACCATTAAAGTGGACTAACACGACAACCACACTGCTTTATCCCAAATTTGTTGGCATTTTTTTCAGTTCGTTTTGCACATTCATGGTAATAAAATGTTTAAGGCCACGGATCTACTTTATGTATATTAATTTGTAGGTTAAGGCATACTGAAATCAATTTAGCTCTCACTAAATTTAAAGCACAATAACAGCCAAATGTGCATCCCTAGTCTTAGGTGAAGCAAGTGAGGGGATCCCAGCCCCAAAGTTTCTCACCTCTCCAGTAGCCAGCGGCTGTGTCCGACTTCAGAGGGACATGCAGTCAGGACAGGGGGAGACTCCCAAGACCAATAAAAAGCTGCTCAGCAGTGCCCAAGACGGCTCAAATCTCATTGTCATTGGCCTCCACGGGCTTGTAGCTGTTCTCAGGGGCTGCAGGGCTCATTGGGGGAGGGGGAGGTATATTTTTTTTAAACTTGCCTTGTTTTACTATAATAAGCTCATCTACAACAAGGTACTGGAACACTGTTAGAGTGTTCCAAGAAATCAAGCCCCAGTGCTTTATTGTTTTATCATGTTAAAAAAAGTAAATTTAATTACATTGGAGAAAGCTGAAAAGTGTACACTTAGAGTGTGACACTATGGTACATTTCCCCGATTCATAGAATCAGGCAGGTAGGGAGTGCTTGTGTGTGCGTGTGTATGTCATGGGCATATCAGGGAGTTAATGTGTGGGTGATGGAGGTTTTGGGAGGTGCATTATATGCATGTGTGAGATAGGGGTTGCATATATGTGGGTGTGTCAGTGGGAGTGTCCGGGTATGTATGTGTGTGTATACATCACAGGGTTAGAGGGTGCGTGAGGGTGGGATGAGAGTGTTGGGAGGTGCATGTGTGTGTCAGTAGGAGTGTCAGGGTATGTATATGTGGGTGTATATGTCATGAGGTTATCAGAGGGCTTGCATGTGTGATGGGGGTGTTGAAAGGTGCATGTATGTGTTTGTGTCAATGGGGGTTTCAAGGTAATTGGTGGGTTTTGTGGGGATGCATATCAGCAGGACCAGGATTCACACCAGCTCTTCAACCTGCTATGTAGGGGGAAAGGGGAGGGTGACTCCAGACATCTCTGCACTTGGGCAAGAAAAGAGATACATATGGGCAGATAAACATACACATTGACTGGAAGCTCCCCAATAGGTACTATTGCTTATGCAAAATACACCAACAAACAAACAACCCCCCAAAACAAAATCAACAAAACAAAAAGTCTCTGCATGTCCCTAAAGCTTAAGTGCTTTGGTTGTGCCAGACGACAATGCCGCAGTCTGTAAAACAGCCCTCCCTAGACCGCCCTACTAATGTGCATCAACCCTATTCTGAAGGGACTCATCTATAACAGACAGCAGCTCATTAGAACAACTTTACTCAATGTAACATTTGAAGCAAGATAGCATGCTAATAGCATGGTCTGCCATTTCTTTGTAGATTTTTTTTTTTTTTTTTTTTTTTAACTTACTGGGGAAAGGAGCAGACTGAGTCACTATCATGTGCTGCTCCAAACTTCATTATAGTCATGTTCTGTTGCTGTGTCTGGCTGCGTGTACTAGGGGGTCTCTCCGTGGATGGATGTGGCAAGGACCTCTTATTGGATTTCAGCCAAATCCATCAAGGCAGAAAGCCCCCCCCCCCCCTCCGAAAAAATGCCTGGCTAATGGTATCATCCCCAAATTTGTGTCCAGGTTCCATTTGTCATCACCCATCCTGCTGTCTTCAGAGAACACTTGCTTTTCCTATTTATCTGATGTATTTTTTATTTTTTGACAAAACTACAATGGTTGGACGAAATAGCATGAAACACTAAGGTCATGTATGCTAAAAAGTAAGCCATATGGTTCATTTAAAAACTTGATATACTGTCCTTCTACAGCTTGTCAGAGCAGTTTACAATAAAAAGAGCAAGAATAAGAAAAGGAATGTCAATTAAATGAGTAAAAGAGTTAGATACATATAGGGGGAAAACAATAGACTGGGGAAGATGCCGAAATCTCAATGTGATCCAGGTAAGAAGTAAGTGAGATATTAATGCATAGTCAGACCACAAAACTAGTGCGGAGGTCTCTGCCAACTTCAGGGGTGTGCATGTCTGTTCCTCTGCTGTTGGCACATTACTAACCCACAGCACTATGGAAACCCAGCATGTTGGCACACCTAATTTCACCCATTGAGGTTGCATTAAATTCTCCCACACTAATGGCAACAATTGCCGTTAGCATGCACCCATGTTAACTACAATGCGTTGTCAATGCCCACTTTCTTCCCCTGCCCACCATGTCTCCATCCATTCATGTGCTAACCAGTTAGTGCGGGAGTTTTAGCACGGGGACCCATGTTAACTTTTAGCCATGCTTGCTACACACTGAACCCCACACAGGGTAAACATGACCATCAGGTGACCACCTACAGCGCCAATGGTCCAGGGAAGGCCCATTGGCGCTACTGCTACCCCTTTTGGGGACCTGCAGCAGCAATAGTCTCAAACAGCTCTGCGGCACTTAGCCTTGTAGCACCGGAGGTTTAAGGTATTTGACTCCCACACCAGCTGAGACCCATTGCCATCTTCCTGTTTGCCGTAAGTGTCATGCGCATTACATGCTGCCCTGGAAGGCGGCTTTATTCCTGCTCCAGGCTGCTTAGTTGCGCCTTTGAAAGCAAAAGCTGTGAGATCGACATTGCCTCTCTTACCCTACATCCATGTCTTAAGATTTACACAAACTGAGTGTTAATTACTGTGATCAGACAACAAAAATATCAGGGTTTAGCTGAAAAGTTTGCAGAGCTCCCATGTTACTCGGACATGGAGGTCAGTGACATCACCAGAAGTCAATGAGGGCAATTTATAAAAGCCATTTAACCTGGTAAATGGGCTTCTGAAAAAAATACTCACCTTTCTTGATGGTTCTTGGTGTTTGTGTGGCTGACTGGACCTACTGTTTTGCTTTGCCACCCCTAGAAGTTGCCACCTTAGGTGACTAATAGATAAGCTGGCCCTGTGAGGGCCAATCTAATTCTTCAAGGATATAGCTATAGATTTTGGCATCAGGTTCATTCCTTCTAGCAGCTAAAGCATTCCTCTGCCAAGGGTTTGACTCAGGGGCCAGAGCACTGGTCTTTCTTGTTGAGTAGTGCCCCATAGTAGGCCCTACCTGCAGCCAGACCTAACAATGGCCTATGGTTTACATATGCATAGTTAGCCATATAACAACCCAGTTTTCAAAGTCACCTTGTGCATGCAATCTATTTGAAGACTGAGTCGATGCAGTGTTTTGCTCGAAATTATACACATACTCTAACTCTGTAGTTAGGAATACTACTTTACTCTAAACGATTACCCAGCTTAGTACTATCCTATCCCAGCTTCATGCGCCAGCTTAGAAATCACAAACTCACCATCTTGGGTCTCTCGAATTTGCATTGAATCTGAAAGATTTAATAGAACACCAAAAAGAGAATGAAAGAGCTTCTACAATAAATGTTGATATGTTTATTTCTAGCAGATGGAAATGTTTGCCTACACTATATTTCTCTTTTGTGGGGCCCTTTTTGAGACCACTTTTGGATATAAAAATGGAAAAATCACCAGCTCCTGTGACACTATGCTACCTGGACATAATGCTGTTTCCCAGACATCCCAGGCACCCTATAGTATCTCTCTGTCGCAGAGCTCATATAGTGCAGGTGATAAAGTCACAGGTGAGTCGCATTTTAAATCTTCCAACTGCAAATTCTGCCACAGTTTCCTGCA
Source organism: Ichthyophis bannanicus (assembly GCA_033557465.1). Lineage (NCBI taxonomy): Eukaryota > Metazoa > Chordata > Amphibia > Gymnophiona > Ichthyophiidae > Ichthyophis > Ichthyophis bannanicus. The sequence goes on from CM066040.1 coordinate 110,018,584, forward strand.
AGCTACCTTTACTTCTGTAGGTGCCTAAGGCTAAGCAGAGTATTGATCAGAGCAAATATTGCTCAGCGGTATATGCAAAGAGACTCTGCTATAATTCCACATGGGTAAGTGATGATCCTGATTATGTCACATTTATTCCTACACTCAGTTGCAGGTATAGATGTTAGCACATAAAGTATGTGCATTTGCGTGTATTTTAGAAAAAATGTGTATAAATCATGACTGCCCAGGCTGCACCCAAACTTCTCCTCTAAACGCACCTCCTCTAAAGTCGTAAATTAGTATGCACCTAATTGTACCACACATACCTTTCTGTGTGAGCTAATGTTACAAGAGGTCTTTTATGTACATCTATTGGCACGTAAGTGCTGAAAATCCTTTATAAAATTACCTCCAAGATGTGTAGACCCACATATACACACACATAGCTATAAGAGCTTTTTAAATATTTCCATCAAAAGTACAAACTATAATTCACAATTGGCCTGGAAATTTCTTTGCACTGTGCCATAGTGTGCATTAATCTAGTTTTGCATGTTTTCATCTGTGGGACTATAGCAAGTCTAAGAAGTGACTGTGTGTCACATGGCAAGACCTGTGTTAGAAATCACGGTGGAGCCAAAAAGCTTGACTTAAGTGTATGTCAGCACACAAGGAGCCACAAAGAAAGATAGAAAACATGACTTGATGACATAGAAGCAGGCTGACAATACTGAATATATCAAAATAAAAGATATACCGGTATGACTTATTAAATGTCATACACCTTCTTTTCTCTTTTTCCTCCCCCCAGTGACTCTAAAAGGAACTTCCTTTAAAGGATTTTTGCTACAGGCTCGCACAGTTGGAGAAAACAGAATTGCTGGTGCTTTTAATATTATGAATGCAAACTCTCAAGCTCTTTCTTGTAGTGGCACAGTGGTAGGTATATTTTGATTGCAAATATTTGCACCTCATTTAACTGTTAAGTGTCTGATAATGTATTAGACACAATATAGTAGAAACAAAGAGCTGTATTGTCCTGGGAATAAAAGGTTGTGGATTTTTCTGGTTATTAACAATTGATTTCCCATGGACAAAGAATGGAAGAGGTAGGTCTTTAGTGAATCGGGTCTTAGGAGTCTTGTGAGCCTTCCGTTTTTCATTGTATAACTCCCTTTTCCATACCGTGCAGGACAAAGTGGCATATCTAGTAGTTGCTGGGCCATAATGCACCCCACGAGGTCCCCTTGGGTTTCTCTGACAAGGGGAAGCAATACTTCAGGTCATTTAGGGTTCGTTTGGCTTGGGTATGGTCTCAGAGTCTTTGTTTCTCCCTGAAATCCTCCTTCCCACTCCATGGAGGCTGCTTCTGGCTGTTCCTTCCAGTATCTCCTGCTGAGGACTCTGAGGTGCTTTGGCTTAAGCGGCCTTGAGCACCCCTCCTCTGAAGGGCTTAGGTAAGCACAGGTAGCTTCCTGGTACTGCTCCTGGTTTCTCTTCCAGCAGTTTGAGACAACATCCTTTGGTGCTTTGGCTTAAGTGGCCTCAGTCACCTCACCTCAGAAACCCTTTGGATAGACAAAGGTTTGCACCACTCCTCCTTCCTCTAGGTGCTTGGCCAGAGGCCATTGGGCCAAAGATCCAGATTTGAATCACAGAGTCACCAAGTTACCCAGTTCCATGAGTGAGATTTTAAGCCAGTTTCTGACAATTTCATCCTGATGCATTGCAGCACTGTTTCCAATAGGTAAAATCAGAGATTACAAATATCATACTGCATTGCAATGTATATGTAAAACCAGTACTGACAAAAAATCTCATTCATGGAACTTGGCAGCTCTGGAATCAACACTGGGTTTTCTATCCCTTTACAGTTGCCCTCCAAAGCTACATTCCTCCTTCAAGCTCACAAGATCAGATCAAAACCCTCCCAGCATTACATCATTGAGATTAGCTGAATGAATCAGAGGCCAGAGAGTTCCTTCCTGTTCTAGAAAAAGAGGGGTTAGATAGAACGTCTCTGGTAGAACCACTAGGGATCCTACTGAAATCAAAATATAGGGAACATATTCAGTGGTGGTAGCCAGTGCTACTAAAGTGGCCAACTACCGCCACTTTAAAATTAAAACCAGATATGCAGTGCTGGTGTATATCCAGCAACCAGGGCTGGAGCAACCATTAGATGAACTAGGCAGTCGCCTTGAGCGCCAATGGTCAGAGGGTGCCCATTGATGCTGCTGCCACCCTTCTCTGGGACATGCAGTGTTGGCAATACATTTAACAATACAAAAACCTTCACAACCAAGAGTAGATCACAACACAAATATATATCTCACAAACTCTAGATAAAATACTTCAAAAGGCTTGGACAACCAACAGCAAAATTCAAATACGCAGTTACCATAAACATGCGCCAGAGAAACCATCAGAGCGCTGTGGATTCACCAATAGAAATATCTGCTTACCAAAGAATCCCAGCCATATCATTCACAGGTCTCATCTGGACATGCAAATTTTAACAATTCGATCCATTGTCCAACATTTTAACAAGTCACAAAATTTTAACAAGTCATTCCATCTTCCGACATGATATCACATTTCAGACAAACATGTCTTGCTTCAGGGAAACATTTAGAACAAAGATAACTGCAAAGAGCTAGCTCACCAGCTAGTGTCTCACCACCCAGCCAGTGCTTCAATATAAAGCCCAGGCCTCATCATCTAAATTGATACACACCTGACTTTAACAATGAATTAAAGAGGCCCATTCAGTCTGATTGTTCAAACCCAATGGCTCCAATGAGTTCAAACCAAAAATCCATTTCTGTTTGAGATAATGCAAACGGCCTTGATAATCTCCCCCTCGCCAATCCATTGCCGTTTGTTCAAGTATTCTCCATTGAAATTGATCAGCAGCATGCCCACTTTCCACAAAATGAACTACCAAAGGTGCCATCATTTTTATTAACTATTCTGCTATGATGTTCACTTAGCCATTTACGAACAGGGCGAATCATGCGACCCACATAGATCTTCTGACACGGGCACATAATCATATATACCACGTCGATCGAAAGACGAAGTCTGATGCCTTACAGTAAAACATTCAAAAGTACAGGTATGAATCCATGTAGGACCCGTAGTAGCATTATGGCACCAACAACAACGACCACAACTAACATGGTTCCCTTCAGCGGAAGCCCTCCTCCTCTGCAGCAAATCATGAATGTTTCTACCTCATTTATATGCTTTGCAGGGAGGTTCTTCAGGAATACTTGGCAAAATCTGCAGAGTGTCCTTTATATTGAAGCATTGGCTGGGTGGTGAGACACTAGCCGGTAAGCTAGATCTTTGTTTGCAATTATCTTTGTTCTAAATGTTTCCCTGAAGCAAGACATGTTTGTCTGAAACATGATATCATGACAGATGTTGGATTTAATTGTTAAAATTTTGGATAATGGATTGAATTGTTAAAATTTGCGTGTCCAGATGAGACCTGTGAATGATATGGCTGGGATTCTTTGGTAAGCAGATATTTCTGTTGGTGAATCCATCGCGCTCTGATGGTTTCTCTGGCGAGTGTTCATGCTAACTGCATGTTTGAATTTTGTTGTTGGTTGTCCAAGCCTTTTGAAGTATTTTATCTAGAGTTTGTGAGATATATTAATACATTTAATAAAGCACACTGTGTTGGAATTACTGTCTCTTCTAGCACCTTGGGACTGTTCGAACTCTCACCGCTCTCTGATTCCACTTCCTGTTAAAGAAGAATCGGATGGGGCGAAAGTGTGAGTGGCACCATGGTGCCAGAGGTGAAGGTAACTTCAGTGCCACTGCTGCATGTCTCAGAGAGGCATAGTAATGGGCGCGGGGCAGGGCAGTGCTAGGCATGAGGTCCACCTAGGGTGCATTACACCCTTGCAATGGCCCTGCTTGCAACTGATGCTGAATATCCGATTTATCTGGTTTGTAGTTTTGCAATCCGGTCAGCCAGCGGGGCAAATTCCACCCAAGCAGCCCCTGCATTGTGCGGGGGGTGGGCCCGGGTAGAAAGGGGACCCACCCAGCAGCAGTAAGGCAGTGTGGCAAAATTACTTTATCATATTTGTTGTGCTGCCTCCACTCTTGTAAGTTTATGTGAGCCCAGTGGCTGTTCCCCACCAGGCCAAAGTCTTGCAATAACAGCAAAAAAATGAGACTTTGGACCAGCAGGTAACAGCTGTCGGGCCCGCAGAAAACTTATAGGAGCGGAGGCAATGCAGCAAACACAATGAAATAAGTTTGCCACTGCCACATGGAGGGCCCCACACAGACAGCGGGTCACTGCCCGAAGGCAGGGCACGCATGGGGAGGACATGCTATGCTGATAACGGGGGACCCTCAGTAAAAGTTTGCTTGTGAACCCTCATTGTAATTTATTCTGTGAGTTTTTATACTGCTTTATTATTTCAATCAAAGCGGTTTAATTGTGTTTTGTGGGGCTAATTTATGTGCTTATTTGCATAAATTGTCTTTATAAAATAGATGTAACTGCATAAGTCAGGCAATCTTGTTATGCAAACTGAGACCATCACAAATATGCCCCATAGTTTACGATATTTCGAGCAATTGTAGTGATACATTGTTTTGCACCAACGATTCACGATGCTGCGGCTCTGATAACTCCTGTGAAGTATTGACCTTGGTGCTTAACTTGCTCGTGGTAGTGGTGCACAAGCAAAGTAGAGATGAGGTGCTGGTCTGGTATGATTGAGCATTCCTCTCACTCTTATCTAGTTCAGCATGGGCGAGCAGACTGCCGACTCAGAGAAGGTCATCATCAATGAAAGAGTTTGATTTCCAGAAAAATGTGGATATATGCCGGCTTAGCCGCCGGGCCCCGGTCCCGCGGCTGCCTGGTAACCGGGTTCCCGGGGCCCGGGTGCGAGGCAGCCACCTCTCGGCGTGGTGGAGTGGGGTTGGTAGTTGGGCGCGTGCTAGGGCCCCGGCGCGCGCATGGCAGCCCAGTGATTGGCTGCGTGCGTTCGCCGGGGGGGGCGGGGCATCGCGAGCAAGGAGGGATCGCCGGTGGGCGATCTCCCTCTTCCTCCTTGCTCGCGGCTGAAGAAAGGTTGGAAAGGTTTGTGCTTCCCTACCGTCGGTGGGTCCTCGGCCTGGTCGGGGGGCTTTGTCCCGGGCGGCGTGGGACGTTGGTCCGACAGGCATCGACCGGCTGGGGCTCCTCTTCCGGCCGCGCGGCTCCACTGCTTAACATATATATATCTAATTAATTAAAGGGAGAGCTTTGGCGGCGGGGCGCACGCGTGCGGCCCGGCTTTGGAGCACGTGGGGCTCTTCTGACGGCGGTGCCTGGGCTGCGGGCCCGCGTTCCCCTCGCCGGGGCAGCTCGTGCTCGCTCCTTGTCCTCGGGCCCCCACCTGCCTCCGTCTCCCTTCAACGGGCTGACGGGCGGCTGCCTTTGCTGGCTCCTCCTCTTGTTCTCGGGCCTGGGCAGGGGGCCTCGGCCGATTCGGGCCACGCTGATCAGGCCCGCACAGATGGTCTCACGGCCCCCAGCACGGGGGGTGGCAAGGGCCCCGCGGGGCGGGGCGCGGGGCCGGGGAGCGGCGCGGCGCGGGCCTCTGTCCACTGCCCGCGGCAGGGCAGCGCCCGCTGCCTCTGCACCCGGTGCCCGGGCCGTGTCCCGGCGGGGGCGGGGATCCGGCAGGGGGCGGGCTTCTCGGGGGTGCGGGTCTGGCGGGGGGTCCCCGTCACCCCTGCTGGCGGAGGGGGGTGCCTCCGTGAGCCCTGGGCCACCTGTGGCGGGCGTCCTGGGGGGGGGTTCCGCATTGGCACCGCTTGAGCAGGACGGCCTGGGGGGTTCGGGGCCGTGGGGGCCGTGGTCGCCGCCGGGCTCGGCGCCTGCCCTGCCCCCCGGGGCCGGGGGGGGTTGGAGATCGGTATCATCTCCGCCCCGGATAGGGGTGGGGCTGGGGCCTCCTCCCTCTGACCTTGGTTCCCCTTCCCCACCGGGGTTCTTCGGTGCAGCGGGCCCTTGGGCATACGGGGTGGGCCCGTGGGGGGGTTTGGGCCCCTGGGGGGGCGGCTGGGGTGGTTGGCTTGGGGGGGGGCGGGGCCCGACGGGGGGGTCCGCGGCCTGGGAGGCTGGGGACTTCGGCCTGCGCCTGGGGGGGCGGGCCCTCTTTAGCCCTCGGCACTCCTGGGGCCCCGGCTGCTGGTTCTTCTTCTTTCTCTCCGCAGGTCCCGGGGGGTTCGACTCCGGCCACGGACATGGCTGCTGCTGGCGGATCAGCGACAGCGGGCTCTTCGGGTTCCTCGGCGGTGCTGGCTGCCCCGGTCGCCGGCCCGTCCACCGGAGGTGCTCCGGCCGCCGCCACCGGGGCACTGGTGAGTATACTTGCGGGGCAGGGGGTGGGCTCAGTGACTCCGTTCCGGGGCTGGAGGCGGGGGGCAGGGCAAAAGGGAAGCGTAAGCGCGCGCGTCGCTGTCGGAGGGCTTCCTCGTCCTCGTCTTCATCTTCGGGCACTTCGCATACTTCGGTTTCGGCGGGGGCGGAGGGGGGGGTCGGGGGCGGGTCCTCGGTTATACGCTGTGCCGAGCTGTGGGAGTCGGTACCGCGGAAGTTGCGGCGGCGGATCAAGCGGCGTAGATACCTCGACATCTTTCGCCTGCTCGACGGCCGCAAGCGCTCCGGGGAGAGCCGTAAGAAGCGCAAGGAGGACGAGAAGGCGGGTCGGGTGCGCAAGGTTTCCCGCAACACCCTCAACTGGACTCGTGCTTTTCTGCGTCTGGCGAGTGTCTGGGGACATTACTTTCCGGACCAGTATGGGGCTCTTCTGGCCTATGCCGACAACATATTGGCGGCGTCCCAGGCTCACGACGGGTGGGCCTGGTTGAATTACGATGAGGAGTTCCGTGATCAGATGGAGGAGAACAGCCTCTTGCAGTGGGGTACCAAGGACATCAACCTGTGGTTGACCCAGATGTCTGCAAAGGGGCGGGGGGGAGGGGCCAGTGTCGGGGGCGGCAAGACGGGTGCGGCTCCGCCGCTCGCCGGGGGTCGGTCCTTTCGTGCCCCTGGCGTGGCCTTGCCCCAGCAAAAGGCGGGGGTCCTCGGGGGGGAGGTCTGTTGGCGCTTTAACAAGGCGTCTTGTCCCTTCCCGGACTGCAAATTTAAGCACGCGTGCTCCTTGTGCGGAGGGGCGCACGCGGCCGCGAAGTGCAGCCGAAAGGGGATTGCGGGGTCCCCTTCGGGGGGGAAGTGAGTCGGCGGCGGTCCTAGCGCGTACCCCCGTGCGGGTCACGGAGATGCGCCCGTGGTTGCTTGAGTACGGGCGTTCCCGCAGGGGCGGGGCGGCTGGGCTGATCTTAAGGGGGTTTACCCGGGGTTTCCACATTCCCGTGCGGGGGGCGACCGCGCGGGGCGGGACCCGCAACGCCGCCTCCGCTCGGCTGCACGGGGATTTTGTACGTCGCAAGATCGCTGAGGAGTGCGCGCTTGGCCGTGTGGCGGGCCCCTTCCCGGAGCCCCCCTTTTCCCCGTTTACGGTTTCGCCGTTGGGGGTGGTCCCCAAGAAGGAGCCGGGCAAGTTTCGTTTGATACACAACCTGTCTTGCCCTCCGGGTGGATCTGTCAACGACCGCATCCCCCGTGAGCTTTGCACGGTGCGCTATTCTTCTTTTGACGCGGCTGTCGCCCTCGTCCAGCAGTGCGGGCCAGGGGCTCTCCTGGCCAAGGTGGACATCGAATCGGCTTTCCGCCTGTTGCCGGTCCATCCGTCGGCTTTCCCACTGCTCGGCTTCTGCTTTGAAGCACGGTACTATTTCGATATGTGCATGCCCATGGGCTGTGCTATCTCCTGCGCCTACTTCGAGGCCTTCAGTACCTTCTTGCACTGGGTGGTGGAGCGGCAGTCGGGTTTCTCCAGCGTTGTGCACTATCTGGACGATTTTCTCTTCGTGGGCCCCGAGGGTGCCTCGACGTGTTCTGCGCTGTTGAGCACCTTCCTGCGGGCGGCGGCCACCTTCGGCATTCCGGTGGCGGCCGACAAGACGGTGGGGCCGGTTTCTTGCCTCACCTTTCTTGGCATCGAGATCGACACGGTCGCTATGGTTGTCCGCCTGCTGGCGCCGAAGGTTCAGCGCCTCCGCGAGCTGGTGGCCTCGGTCTGCTCTGCTTCCAAGATTTCCCTTCGCGTCTTGCAGTCCTTGGTCGGGCACCTCAATTTCGCTTGCCGTGTCCTGCCTATGGGACGCCCCTTTTCGAGGCGCCTGTCCTTGTCCATGGCGGGGCTGCGGCGTCCGCATCACCGGATACGAGTTTCCTTGGGGATGCGGGAGGATCTGCGGGTCTGGGATGCGTTCCTGGCCGGATTTAATGGGTGCGCTGTCCTACAGTCACCTGAGATATCGAATCTCGATATGCAGTTGTACACCGACGCGGCGGGCGGTTCTGGTTTCGGGGCATTTTGTCACGGCGCCTGGTGTGCGGAGCCTTGGCCTGCCGATTGGGTGCGCTCCGGTCTGACGCGGAATATCACGTTCTTGGAGCTATTCCCGATCGTGGTTTCTCTGTGGGTCTGGCCGGAGAGGCTCCGTGATCGGCGTGTCCTCTTCTGGTGCGATAACGCCGCGGTCGTGGAGGTCCTGAATCGGCATGCGCCCCGGTGTCCCCGGGTAGCTGCCCTGATGCGGGTGTTTGTCCTGGCCTGCTTGCGATTGAATGTCTCCGCTCGGGCTCGGCACGTGCCGGGCTCCCAGAATGCCATAGCTGATGCTCTATCACGTTTTCAGTGGGCGCAGTTCCGACGGCTGGCTCCGGGGGCGGACGAGATCCCCTCACGGGTCCCGGAGCATCTTTGGACGGTTGGGACCCCGACCTAATGGTCCTGTTGGCGGCGTCGGTGGCTCGCAGTACCTGGATTTCTTATCGACGGGGCTACTCGCAGGTGAGTGCGTTTATGACCGCGCGGGGTTGGTCGGGCGGGCCGGTGTCTGAGAGCGCGGTCAGTCGCTTTGTGCTGTGGGCGAAGGGGGAGGGGTGGGCCCGGTCGGCGGTCTCCGGGGCGCTGGCGGGCTTCTCCTTCTTTTCCAAGGCGGCCGGCTGGGGGAATCCGCGCGTCTCCTTCTTAGTCGGGCGCTTGCTCGCGGGGTGGGCCCGCGCGCAGCCGGGGCCGCGGGATTGGCGCCTGCCGGTGACGCATGAGCTCCTGCTACGGATCTGCGAGGTTTTGCCGCGGGTGACCGCCTCGGGTTTCGAGGCGCTGCTTTTTCACGCGCTCTTTACCTTGGCCTTTTTCGGCGCCTTCCGTGTCTCTGAGCTGGTCCCTCGGTCGGCGAAGCGGGGGGTTGGCGGGGGGCTGGCGTTGGGGCACGTCCGGTTGGAGGCCGATCGCGTCCAGATTTTCCTGTCGCGGGCTAAGACGGACCAGTCGGGGAGAGGCGGTTGGGTCTTGCTGCGTGCTATCCCTCCCTCGCTGTCTTGTCCGGTCCGGGCTCTCCACGCGTATGGGCAGCAGAGGCCAGTGGTGTGTGGTCAGTTTTCGTTCATGCGGATGGCACGCCGGTGTCGCAGTTCCAGTTCACGGCAGTGTTGCGCCTGGCCCTCCGTGCCTTGGGCCATCCCGATCGGCGCTACGCTTCGCACTCCTTTCGGATAGGGGCTGCGACCAGCGCGGCGGCTGCGGGATTGGACCCTCGGGTAATTCAGCGCATCGGGCGGTGGCGCTCCAGTGCGTACGCTGGGTACATTCGCTGGGCGGCGGATGGCGGTGCGGCGTAGCGGGGTGCGGTGCCGCGGTAGACCAGCTGTCCCTGGGATGGGGGGGGGGGAGGGGGCGAGGGGTGCTAATCTTTTGCTTCCTGTTGCAGAATTGTGTGCTGGTGGCAGTTCGCTCTTTCTGCTTTCAGATGGCTTGGCTCCCGGGGTCTGGTGGATTGTCGGGCACTCCTTTGTCTACTGGGCAGAGCGTCGCGCGGCGGTCCGGCCGCTGGGTGCTCATCTGGGCCTCGCTGGGGCCGGTGTCCGGCTGTGCTGGATGGGTCGCCGCGGCATGCACTGGGATCAGCTTCTCGATTATGTTCGTCTGGAATTGGGACGGCGGCAGCGGCCAGTCGGGCTGCTGTTACATCTTGGGGGCAATGACATTGCCGGTTGGCCTTGCCGGCAACTTATTGGGACTATTCAGGGCGATATTGCCCTGTTGCGGGGTGTTCTCCCAGGGGTGGCCATTGTCTGGTCAGACGTTATCCCCCGCCCGGCTTGCTGGGCCCAGCGGCGTTGGTCAAGGGGTTTGTGTAAGATCAACCGCCAGGTTGGACGCTGGGTACAGCAGACGGGCGGGATCCAGGTCCGACACCCCTGGGCGGAGGTTTCTTGCGCCGGCTTGTACCGGCTTGATGGGGTTCATCTTGCCCCGGTGGGGCAAGACCTCTTATTAAACGATTGGCAGGAAGCTCTCGAGTCTTGGTGCAGGTCGCAGCTTTTGGTGGGGGGGGCGGTGCTAGGATAGCGTGCTACCTAGCACCGGTGGCGGGGTGGCGAGCTGGTGCTCGCGGACCCGGTGGCTCATTTCAGCTGGAGGCCGCTTTCCATGTGAGCGGCGCGGCTATTCAGGTTGGGGGAGACGGCCCGGCTGGGGTCTCTACCCGGAAATGGCTACCCCTTCAGCTGGCCTTTGCTATCATGGCGGGGCGGGCGGGAAGGGGTAAGGGGGGGGTGGCTTGGATGGTGCTCCACCTTGCTTAATGGCTGGTGGGGGGCATCATCCGGATGACGGGTGGGGGGGGGGGCATTCACCTGTTATGTTTGATTGCAGAGTTGGCCCATGTTGGGCCGGTGTTCTTTCTGTTAATAAAAGCTGCGACCAGCATTTGCACCAACGACGGACGTCTGTGTGGTTTGTCAATGGTTAGGAGGGGGGGGGGTGGCTTGATACGAAGGGTGTTTGGGGGGGGGGGGGGGGGTTTTGGCCCATGCCGAGCAGGGCCTCCGGATACCTCGGTTACTGGAAACATGTTCCTCTTTGTTGATGCACTTTAATTCTTCGGCATATATTTCTTGTTGTATGCAACATAGGATGATCTTTTCAACTTGAAAGAGCTCATCAAATGTGTAGGGCTTTGTGCAAAGGATGGCAAATGCTTGATCTTCCATCCAGTGTCTGATGAGTGATGCTTAGAAGAGCCATAGTTCACCTTATCAAAATTGCACTTTCATTCCATCTTAAAAAGTAATTAAAGTAATGCACCTCTAGGTATTTTCAGGAGCAATGTTAGGGATGACGGGGATTATTTCTGAACAGCCTTTTGAGTTGGATTTGGGATTCACCAGCTCAAAAGAGTTCTCTGTACTGGGATATGTAATCAGGTTCTATGAGGAAATCTGATCCGGTCAACAAATGTGCCTGCATCAGGAGGGAATACCGGAATGTCTCTTGTAGCATGGTCTGCTGGGTTTGGTTAGTGGGCATATAATGTAGGCCTTGACAAATTTTCTTGGAATCTAGGAGCCAGCCTAAAAGTCTAAGGGCCAACTACGGAAACAGAGATCATACTGCACATCTCCACCCACCCAAAAAGGTATATCACAGTTACTTTTTTAGGTTTTAAACGTCTGATTTATTAAGATTGTCAGACTTGGCAGAACATCTAGGGAGCTCAGTATTTCAGGTCACAAGAGTTGATGATTATAAACCCACTCTCTCAATGGAAGACAAAGAATTCCTGATAATCATGTACAAAGAATTCAATGATGAGTCATATAGTTGTCATTTACCCACTCCCTTTTCTTCACATTGTCTTTACATTTTCTGTACAGTTTTTAAGCTTGTAAGGAGAATAATCATCATGTATGCCAAACAAGTTATAGAACTCTGATCTTGATAGTGATATGTTGCTTTGGTCATCCAAAACAAGAAATACCCCAAGGTTCTGCCCTCTCAGCCCTCCTTTTCAACCTATACCTGCAACCAATTACCAACATCTTCAGAAAATTCAACATTGGGTATTACATCTATGCTGACAACATTATGTTGTCTCTCTCCATAGACAAACAATCCTACCTATCACAATCTATCAGACTGCGTTACTGATACGGAATCACGGTTAAAGTCCAACAACCTTAATATTAACTACAAGAAAATGGAAGTCCTATACATTGCAAGAAATCAAAACCTTACCCCCTTTCAAACCATCAAGATTAATAATATTGTACTCCCTGTTAAGCAAGAGGTGAAATACCTTGGCATAATACTAGATCAATCCCTCAGCATGCTCCCACATATAAAACAGTAAGGACTATCTTCTTCAAACTGAAAACTGTTCAACATCTTAGACCCCTGCTAGACATCAACGATTTCAAATCAGTAGTCCAGGCCCTTATCACCCCACATTTTGACTACTGTAATAGTCTGTTACAGGGTCTACCAATCAAAAACAGACTTACTACAGAGAGCACAAAATATCACCACTAGAATTGTCTGTAAGGCCTGCCTAACTGATCATATAACCCCCATCCTATATGAGCTCCACTGGCTCCCAGTTCTAAGCCGAATAAAATATAAGTTACTAACAGTAACTTTCAAACTTATCAATAACATCTCCCCATCCTTATCAACCCTCCTTCATACCCAACCAGATACCAGATCCCCCAGGCAAAATGCTATCCACTTGCTTGTAACCCCCCCCCCCCCTATCCACAAGACAAAATAGACCACGAGCTCCAGAGCCTTCACATATCTCCCCCCCCCCCCCACCCCAGTCTCTGGAACTCCCTCCCACTACCACTATGATTGATCAAAGACCTCCAAACATTTAGGAGAGAACTCAAAACTTACCTCTTCCTTGCACACTATGGAAACACATAGACCCCTCCTCACAAGCAACATCACAGCACACCCCCTAAGAGACATGCACATTCCACACCCTCAAACTCAAAGAAAATCATCATAATCAGAGATTATGTACATAGTTTATTAGCTTCTTGTTTTAAGCAAAATGTAAATTGTAAATTATGTTAACTGTAATTACAAAGTTTACTATGTAAAAAGATATACCACCGTTTTATATAAAATGTTCTGTTTGTAAACTGCCCCTGATCTTTGGAAGGGGCGGTATAGAAGAATCTAATAAAAAATAAATAAATGACATACATCTTCACCAACCTCTCAGATTGTCTATCGGGATACACTTGGCTATGCATATCGTAACACAGGATTTTCTGCCATACTTCTCTCCAGGCGCTGGGATCTTTTCTTCATCAGTCTCTCTGCCATGGCTCAGAGGAACTGAGGTTTTTGAGGAGTTAGTATACCCAGATATGATGAAAACAGTCTTCAGCAAGATGGTTAGATGAACAGCATTTATAACAGATTCTATACTGTTTAACATAGTAACATAGTAAATGACGGCAGATAAAGACCAGCATGGTCCATCTAGTCTGCCCAGCACGATGGCAAGAGTAGTTGCACCTGCCGCTCTGCCACCCCTCCCCACATCCCTGTTTAGGGGTGAACCCACCACTCCATGTAGGACACCCCTATTTGTTGAGAAATTAGATGGTTCAGTTTATTTTGATTTTATCCTGTTGTTGTAAAAGGGATCCACTGTGTCTGTCCCATGCCATATTGGATTCCGTCACCATGTTTGCCCCCACCACTTCCATCGGGAGGGCATTCCAAGCATCCAGAGGGCATTCCAAGCATCCACCACCCTTTCTGTGAAAAAGTATTTCCTGACATTGCCTTTCAATTTACCACCTCGCAGCTTTATGTTGTGCCCTCTAGTTGTACAGCTTCCCCATCTTTGGAAGAGGTTTGTTTGTTCATTATTTCCCTTTAAGTATTTAAAGGTCTGAATCATATCTCCCCTGTCCCTCCTCTCCTCCAAAGTGTACATGTTTAGGTCTTCAAGTCTCTTCTCATAAGGCTTCTGACGCAGGCTCCAAATCATTTTGGTCACCTTCCTCTGAACAGTTTCCAGTCTTTTTACATCCTTTGCAAGATACGGTCTCCAAAACTGAACACAGTATTCCAAGTGAGGCCTCACCAGTGACTTGTACAGTGGCATAAGTACCTCTTCCTTTCTGCTAGTGATTCCTCTTTGTATGCAGCCCAACATCCTCCTGGCTTTTGCCACCGCCTTGTCGCACTGTTTTGCCACCTTGAAATCTTCAGAAATAATCACACCAAGGTCTTTCTCCTGATCCGTGCATACTAACCTCTCGCCCCCTATCACGTACATTTCCCTTGGATTTCTGCTACCCAAGTGCATGACTCTGCACTTCTTTGCATTAAATCTTAATTGCCAAGCATTAGACCATTCTTCCAGCTTTTGTAGATCTTTCCTCATGTTATCCACTTCCTCGGGGGAGTCAACTCTGTTGCAAATTTTCGTATCATCTGCAGAAAGGCATAATTTTCCATTCAGTCCTTCAGCAATATCACTCACAAATGCATTGAACAGTGTCGGGCCCAGGACCGACCCCTGGGGCACCCTACTAATCACCTTCCCTTCATCCGAGTGAGCTACGTTTACCATCACCCTCTGTCGTCTGTCAGTCAACCAATTTCTGATCCAATTTACCATCTTAGGATCCATCCCCAAGCTACTTAGTTTATTGATAAGCCTCCTGAGGAACAGTATCAAAGGCTTTACTGAAATCCAGGTAGATGAATTATTTTAGAAAAACACCATCAAAAGTAAGGCAAGCTGCCACGTGCAGTGCCTCATCTGGATGTGCATGCAGCCTTGGAGCTTGACTACCCTACGTTCTCCTACAAATGGACCTTGAGCTTGTTTGGAGGTTCTAGCAGAGGAGCTCAGCTACTGGTATACCCAGGACCGAATAATGGTACTTCTATCGGCAAGGTCATCCTCTTCGACCGAGCATGCAGCTTCGGGAGGGATGAACATGGAGCAGTGAGGGAGGAAGGGGACACCCGCCTAGCCAGCCAGATCAGCCGAATCAACCCTAGCGATCAATGAGGTGACAGATGTCGCAGTTTGAGCAAGTCTTTGCATTCTGTCATGGGTTTCTCTCTAAACCCATGACATTTCTTGTGTAAAGGACACAGTCAGTCTGGATCATTTAATTTACTTTGTAGTGGAAGGAAGGTCAGATGGTGCAGGGCTTGCTGGTGACTCTTCAGTTTTCAGCATAGATATGGGTTTTCTTATTTTAGTATGTTTCTTAGCTGGGTTTTTGTCTCAGAAGTGCTTAGCTTTGGACACTTCAGATACAACAAGGGTTAAGCTAGAATCATTTCCCCTCACTGTCAGATCTTGAATAAACCTTAAGCAGATTATGAAGGGTGGAAAGTCTTCAGGATTGTCCTTTTTGTATCGTGCACTGATGACCACTTCTCCCATAGACCGTATGGTAATTTCTCCGTGATTCGCTTTATGTCACAAAATTTATCCAGAGAATCTAAACCAAAAAAAGGCCCTAGGGCAACGGAAACACTGTCAGCCCAAATCTTAAATACTATTCAAAAATTTCAGGTTTCATATATCAATTGACCTCCCAAAGTGAAATATTTTTGTTGGACAATGAACCCCAGGCAAGGGATCCTTAACTGGCGATTTGTGTCCTTTTTAATCAAAATGCAGAAAACCTTTTTAACTGCTAAATAAATTTATAGCAAGAAGTACTTAGCTAGGTCCCAAGCGCTGCAACATAAATCATCAAAAGTGGTGGAAAAACAACACAGTCCTGCGTTTCAGGTCATTAAACTTTCCAGACCCTGCTTCAGGTTAATGAAATGTGTCATAAAATGTGCCATGAAATGTGCACATAAGGAACCAGAAAGCAATGAGGCCTTTAAAAACATGGTGTCTGATGTCACTAACAAAGTAGTAGAAAACCAAACCCAATCGGAATTACCTATATAACAAAAACTGAAAAAATTCCGATTCCAAAAATCTCCCTACGTTAGAAAAATTATTTTTGTCGGAGACTATCTTCCCAGTACTGTGTATGCAAACAAAGCACCGCCGTGATGTCTCCTTTTATTAATATTATTTAATAAGAAAAAGTAGTACTTAACTTCAGTAGATGAATGCCATTACTGCCAATACGACTGTCCGACGTAGCGCTCGTTTCGGGTTCAATATTTTATTTTTATAGTGAACCCTGCTTCAGGTATGTCATTTAGCTGCTGTTGGCAATGTAAAAAGCTAACAAGTGGAAGTGTGATTAGCCGTTTAAATCCTCGGCGTCTGACGTCAGAGAACAGGTGAAAAAACAAACACCAATGAAATAGCTCTCCAAAGAAAGGGAACACCCACCAACAGGGAATCCCTTTCAGGGAGCTAAAGCAATGTCAAATAATGGTGTACCAATCTATTTGTTGATTTAAACCCCTAGGGGTCACTGAGTCTAATTTATAAATCCAACGTTGTTCCTGATATTGCAATCGCTGTTCACGATCTCCCCCACGAGGATCCGATGGTATAAAATCTAATATCCGCCAGTGTAAAGCAGTAAAAGAATGGCCATGGGACAGACAATGATCTACAATGGGTGCCGAAAGGGATCTCGTCCTTAATCTTGATGCGTGCTCAGATAATCTAAGTCGAATCTGACACTTTGTCCGTCAGTCATAAACATTTCAGGTCAGACCCTTTCTGCTCTCCAATTACAAATGCTCGATATGGGTCTATCTTTTGTTCCGACTCCATGGTATGATGGATTTACAGTGCGATTAGCTCTTCAAAAATTCTTTCGCAAATTAAGAGTTATGCAACATATGTCTAGGGTTCCGGCGGCAGCAGACTCTTCTTTGATTCTGAATCCATCTAGATGGCTCCCCCCTGGGGCCCCACATGCGGCTCTCTACTTATCAGGAACTAGTGTTTCAACATCTGGCTGAAGAGGAGTTACGTGATTCTCGGGGTTATTCCAATCTGACTTATGAACAAACTCAGGCGCTAAGGCAATTGCGGGAATCTAATCTGGTGATACGGAGGGCTGACAAAGGGGGTGCTACAGTGGTCCTTTCCCCTGAACAATATCAACGGGATCTTGAGATTCATTTGGCTGATCGCCAAAATTATATAATATTATCTGGTGATCCCACTGTAGCTATTCGGCAGCAAATCTATTCTGTGACCTCTCTAGCGTTTTTTAATCACTGGATTACACAGCATGAGATGGCCTTCCTTAACACCCTAAGGTCCCAAATTTTTACTTGGTGCCTAAGGTGCATAAATCTCTTATTAATCCCCCTGGCCGCCCAATTGTCTTGTGCAGAGACTCTTTGTTGGAGCCTCTGTCGAGGTTCTGTGATTTATTTTTGCAACCAGCAGCGGCAGGGGTTCGGTCATTCATTCGTGATACAGGTGATTTTTTAGATCAATTAAGATGCTGTAGCAACACATCTTCTTATAGATTTTTGATATCTCTCGATGTGCAAGCTCTATATACGAATATAGATCAAGGAGAAGCCTTAAATTGCTTGCGGGATCACCCCTTGAATCTTCCGGATCAAATCCCAAAGCGGTTCGTACATGAGTTACTTGAATTGGTGCTGCATAATAATTTCTTTTTATATCAACATTGTTATTACAAGCAGATCCATGGTATTGCCATGGGAGCTACTGTGGCCCCATCAATCGCTACAATATATATGGGTGCCTTTGAGGATTTGTATGGTTATACCGATCCTGCTTTTCATCTGGTTCCGTTTTGGAAACGGTTCCTCGATGATGTCTTTTTCCTATGGACGGGGTCCTGAGAGGAATGGGATGCATTTATAGGTCGGTTAAATGCTCATCTACCCAGGATTCAATTTACAGCACATGTGTCTTTCCAACAATTGGATTTTTTGGATGTAACTGTGTCTTTAACAGCAGAGGGCTTTCATACGACCCTCTATCGAAAACCACTGCAGCGTAATACCCTTCTCCGTTATGACAGTTTCCATCCGAAGGCTCTTAAGCAGGGATTGCCTTATGGGCAGTTTCTGCGGTTAAAACGGAATTGCTCCTCTATAGCTGAGTTCAAGAAACATTCACTGGAACTATCATCTCGCCTGTCGCAGAGGGGATACCCTACGTCAGTCATCAATAGGGCTTATAAGAGAGCCCGTTATACACATAAGGACTGGTGCGGATTACAACCTCGTACTCGGGATCAAGACCAGGAATTGAAAATTACAGGGGTCCTTCCGTATATCAGGGGAATTAATAAGGTCACCCAACTCCTCCGACAGTTTTGGCCATTAATGGGAATACATCCCTGTTTGAGACAAAGATCTACAAATAGCTTACTCTAGGGGCACTAATCTTCGGGATCTTTTAATGAGGACGACAGCCATACAGGATCGGCCAGAAGTTTGCCATCCGGATAAAGGCCACTTTGTTTGTGGCGATTGTACATATTGTGCTTCATCTATAGTGGGACCTGATTGGGTGGATGTCCACACGACCCATACATATTCTACAAAGTGGCATACAGATTGTGCTTCTCAATTTGTTGTGTACCTCATTGTGTGCCCGTGTTCACTATATTATGTGGGCCGGACAAAGCGTCAGATTCGACTTAGGTTACACAGGTACACTAAAAAAAATTTTTTTAAACTGCCTCTAATGTTTCGATTGATTTTTACGTTTTTTGGTGCGCTGAATCCAAATCTGGTAACCAATTTGCTCCATCACGTACAGATTTTTTGCTACATTGGGTTAGCAGTTTGAGGTGAACGTTTCAGATTAAGTGCGATCGAGATAAAAGTTTCTTGGATGAATTCTTTATACTAATTGTTTAGTAGTTATTCAAATAAGAATAAAGAAAATTGTAACAAGGCAGCACATAAGAATAGAGTAATGTCAACAAAACACACTGTGATGGTAGCAAAATTGTCTGCACTTAAAACAGCCACATACATGTGCACAAACATTGAGCATATAAGAGCGAGGTTAGACACAAAGCAAAGCAAAGAAATGTGCAAAAAATGTTGTACAGGTATGTATGTAAGAATAGAAAACGCAAACCGCACCATTGCAATACATGAAGACAAACACCCGATGGTGTGAAAATAAAATTCTAATAAATGAGATCCGACACTGTGGTAATAACTAGCAAATTTTTATTTCAAAGTTTAGTAAAAACACGATATTTGTCAACACAGTTTAGATTTTAAAGTCATTCTTGGGTCAATCAATCTCCTGGTGGGCCCGTTTCTTCTTCCCCCGAATGCTTCTCTTGGTGCGCTGCTTGGCGTATTTTTCATCTGGGGTTTCCCGCAGCAGCAACCAGCAGAAATCAGCCATCATAGTGGTGTTCCATCTTCCTTGGTACCTTCTCTCTGCGTCCTTGATGTCCTGGTGAAACCTTTCACCTTGTTCTTCACTGTACGCCCCCAAGTTTTCGGGAAAGTAGTTCACATGGGAGTGCAAGAAATGGACTTTCAGGCTCATGTTACAGCCTTGTTCTTTGAAGGCATTGAGCATCCTGGCAACAATATCCTTATAGTTCTCATCCCGCCTGTTCCCCAAGAATTTGAGAACAACATCCTTGAAGGAATCCCAGGCTTCTTTTTCCTTCTCAGACATCGTTTCAGCGAATGCTCCATCTGAAATGAGTTTCCTTATATCAGGGCCAACGAACACTCCTTCCTTTAACTTTGCTTCAGAAAGTCGGGGGAACTTTGAGCAAAGGTACCAAAAGCACTCACCATCTTTTGGAAGGGACTTGATGAATTGCTTAATGAGACCCAACTTAATGTGGAGAGGTGGTAATAGAATTTTATCACGA
Source organism: Ichthyophis bannanicus (assembly GCA_033557465.1). NCBI lineage: Eukaryota > Metazoa > Chordata > Amphibia > Gymnophiona > Ichthyophiidae > Ichthyophis > Ichthyophis bannanicus. The sequence goes on from CM066040.1 coordinate 110,038,319, forward strand.
GGTACCAAGCTCTCATGAAGAACATTTTTCTCACCGGGTCTCAAATACTCCCGAATTGGCCAGTCTTTTTTCCCCCAGTGTAGGTCGCGGGCCCGGCTATCCCACAAGCAAAGGAAGCAGGGATATTTGGTGAAACCGGATTGCTGCCCTAATAGCATGGATAGAATTTTAAAGTCTCCACAAATCATCCACTTATGCTCATCATAACGAATCTTCTGAAGAATCAGGGCCAAATTCTCGTATTTTTCTTGGAGAATAACAGAGTGAGCAATAGGAACTGAAGCGAATGTGTTGCCATTATGAAGAACACCTTTTATGCTGTCTTTTGATGAATCAATGAACAGCCGCCATTCAGCAGGATCATACTTGAGTTTAAACTTTTCCATCACTCCGTATATATCGTTGCAAAATACCAAATCTTCCTCTTTGCTGAAATACTTCAAAAATTGTGTCTCGCGGTTGCGGGACCAATAAAAAGTTGTTCCTGGTGACAATAGATTTTTCTGTTTAAGCCGAGAACCTAGCAGTTGGGCAGCATCTTTTGGGAGTCCTAAATCCCAGACTAAATCATTCAATTCAGCTTGAGAGAAAAGTTCAGGTTTCGGATCTGGTTCAGTTTCAAACTCGGAAGTACTGGACTCATCGGGAAAAGCCATCTGATGAGTCTCATCATGATCAGAACCGTCCACACAAATCTGATCCAAAGATTTTGGTGGTTCAGGCACAGGTACTTTGTTGCTATGAGGCATAGGCCTAATTGCTGAGGGAAGGTTGGGGTAACTTATTACGTTCTTATTTTTTAAGTTGTATCCCTTCACAATGCAAGAGCAAAAATAGCAGTCACTGCTGTGGTCTCTTTGTTCACGCCACATCATAGGTATTCCGAAACGAAATGCTTGTTTTTACCTTTCATCCATAAGCGTAGATCTTCCTCACATGTCTTGCACACTTTGTGAGGAGCCCACGGTTTGTCTTGATCGCCTAACTTCAAACCGAAATAGGCGAAATATACTTTAATAAATGCAGAAATGTTCCTCTGCTGCTTTTTCACGGTATATTCCCCACAAATAAAACAAAAACTGTCCGGAGAGTTGACGCAACCTCTGGCTCTGTGAGCCATCACAAATACACAGCACTGCAAACTACAACTGTAGTGAACCACTTCGGAATAAAGCTGGATTACGACTGAGCAAACAAAAGGTAATAATGAACTTGCAAGAAACTGAAATTTGACAGGAACGTTCATGTCGCAACCACCATGTTTGAGCGAGCGAACGAGGCGAGGCGAGGCGAACAGGAAAGAACATGCGCCAGCGTGAGTACTGGATTTAGCCCCCCGCCTCCCAATTGTCCTGTTAATGTATAAAATGAATACAAAACTCTAAAATATCATGAGGGAGTGTTTCTAGTTAGTTAACCATTACAACCTCTATTTTGAGCCAAGAAAATAAACTGCAGTCGGCTAAAAAGAAATTATGTGAACATTCCTTATATGGGTAAGAAATCTAATTTTGCAAGAAAACGTGACGTGATGGAACATTTTGGCTATTTTTCCTGGATTCAGCACCCCAAAATCTATAGGAATCATTGCAAAACTGGAGGCAGTTTTTTGGTAGTGTACCTGTGTTATCTGAGCACGCATCAAGATTAAGGACGAGATCCCTTTCGGCACCCATTGTAGATCATTGTCTGTCCCATGGCCATTCTTTTACTGCTTTACGCTGGCGGATATTAGATTTTATACCATCGAATCCTCGTGGGGGAGATCGTGAACAGCGATTGCAATATCAGGAACAACGTTGGATTTATAAATTAGACTCAGTGACCCCTAGGGGTTTAAATCAACAAATAGATTGGTACACCATTATTTGACATTGCTTTAGCTCCCTGAAAGGGATTCCCTGTTGGTGGGTGTTCCCTTTCTTTGGAGAGCTATTTCATTGGTTTTTGTTTTTTCACCTGTTCTCTGATGTCAGACGCCGAGGATTTAAACGGCTAATCACACTTCCATTTGTTAGCTTTTTACATTGCCAACAGCAGCTAAATGACATACCTGAAGCAGGGTTCACTATAAAAATAAAATATTGAACCCGAAATGAGCGCTACATCGGACAGTCGTTTTGGCAGTAATGGCATTCATCTACTGAAGTTAAGTACTTCTTTTTCTTATTAAATAATATTAATAAAAGGAGACATCACGGCGGTGCTTTGTTTGCATACACAGTACTGGGAAGATAGAAAAATTATTTTTGTCGGAGACTAACGTAGGGAGATTTTTGGAATCTGAATTTTTTCAGTTTTTGATGTCACTAACAAACACATGGTTACTGCCTAGCCAATAAGGAGGTGAAAGCAAAGGAAATGCAAGCCCCACCCGACAGGCCACAAAAGGTTCAGCGAAGAGTGTGCCAGTCTTGTTCTAAATTTAGACTCTGTGGCGTTACAGTGTGAAGTCTAAAGATCCACTGCTGCTCGATCCTTAATAAGTGGGATAACCGATCTCCCCCATAGATCAAAGGAGGCATCTGATCAATAGCCCGCCAAGTAATCCAAGCAACAGAGTCCTGGGAAGTTGGGATCCGCTTTGGCTGCCTCCACCTCCAGGAGTATGTCTCCCAGATCCTACAGCTTGCGATTGCTTTTGCTCAATATTCAGATTCAGTACAAGTAGGCAGGGAGTGGAGGAGTAGCCTAGTGGTTAGAACACTGGCTTGGTAACCAAGCAACCAGAGTTTGATTCCCACTAGCACTCCTTGTGGCCTTGGGCAGGTCACTTAACCCTCCATTGCCTCAGAAGAAAGGCCTGGCAATCAACATCCGGTCACAGTGCCAAGAAAACCCAGGAGCTTCTGGGTCACCAGGAGTCAGCATTGACTCGAAAGCACACATTGCATTTGCATACAAGTAGGCAGATTGTGTTTGTAGCTGTTTCGGTTGTACAGTTGCTGACTGGATGGATTGTTCACTGGAGTGACTGACTATGGCTGGAGTTTGGGGTTAACTGGAGAAATAGATGTTGAGTTAACTGCTGAAGGAGTAGATAATAGGAGACTAGTGAAGAAGATGGTATCTCTAGAGATTGACAAGGAGAGAGAGGTTGTATTTGCTTTTTAATCCCAGGATGGAAATGTTTTCACTAGAGGGAAGGGAGCAGAGAATTCCCTTTAGGGCTTGGTCTCTGTAGGGGATCTGTAGGGCTAAAGGCTGATTGAAGGGAATTAGTCTCATACAACATTTAACTCATAAGAACAGGAATTGTCAGGGCTGGCCCATCCATTAGGTGAACTAGGCAGTTGCCTAGAGCAGCAGACCCTGGTGTTATTTCAGTATTGCAGTGATCCTTAAAAAGAAGTCAAAGAAAGCCAACCGCAAAGGTACAATGGCAACCACAAAACAATTCAACCTCCACGTTTATCGCAATAAAGTACTAATTTCTAACACTTATACTCGTATATCACCTCAAAAGGAGCAACTGCTGCTAAAATCTTAAACAAATCAGCCAACGGGTTCTCAAAATTATTTCAAGCTAAAATAGGTTGAGAAATGATCTTCTAACATAACAGCCCCAAAAGGCTTATATTAGAGTGCTCACATATCATCATCGAACCTGTCGGACACATACACAGCCTCGGTAATAGACAAGACAAAACATCTGCCTTTGATTCTATAATTCACCCCACACTGCTGGATAGACTAAGCGAAACAGGAGTAAGTGACACACCGCTTGCTTGGTTTCATTCCTACTTATCTGATAGAAGATCATAAGTCAAGATAAAATCCAATACGTCTAGACCTTTCCCACTAAAACAAGGTCTTTCACAAGGCTCTGCACTCTCGGCTCTCCTCTTCAACCTGTACATATAGCCAGTACGCAAAATATTACAACACCACAACATTCACTACCACCTATACACAGATGATTTAATGATATTCACCACCCTAGACTTAAAGAATCCAGACTACTCCGCCATCTCAGCCTGCATGACAGCAGTCAACGAAGGTTATCACAACGCAATCTGGAAATCAACTATAAGAAATCAGAAGCCCTCATAATCACGAGAGATAGCACATTTAACCCTCCTGACACCTTACCAATAGGAAACAGATCAATCCCGGTAAAGAACAAACTAAAATACTTAGCAATTTACCTTGATCAGAGACTCACTTTCCAATCCCACATCAGCAAAACAACCACAAACGTATATTACAAAATGAAGTTTTTGCAAAACCTCCAACCTTTACTTGAGCACAACCACTTCCGCTCCGAATGTTAGGCGCTAATTACACCGCACCTTGACTGGCACAAAATGCAGCAGCCCGACTAATCACAAGAATTAATACACGCCCACATCACCCTCATACTCAAATCTCTCCATTGGCTCCCCATAAGTTCACGTATAAAATATACGGCAATAATGATGGCATTCAAAATTCTCCACAATCAATCTGCTGGCTGCTTGGAAAACTTAATCAGAAGAGTCCCGGACAACAGATCAAGGAGGACACAACCAAAACTCCCTTGCAACCTCTATGATACCTATGGGCACCTCTCAGAATGCAATACATAGAGTGTTTGTACTCCACTTACCATCCCTATGGAGCTCCCTTCCACACCAACTCAGAGCAACCAATGATATTTCCTGAAGTCTGTAATATCTATTTACTAAGCACTTCAATACCATACTACTCGAGTAATTGTACCGGCTATTGCAGCATATCGACAATTGGTAAAACTAAGCCTCTGTAAGAGCTCAAGCTCCCATGTAAATAGTTAAATTATTATCTGTCATCTGTAAGCACTGTTGATATTTGACATTGTAAATAGTTCTGAGAAAAGTTATATGTAAGCAAAGTTATGTTCACTGTAAACCGCCTTGAGAATCTGAAAGGCAGTATTTAAAAAATGTTAAATAAATAAAATATTGATAATATTTTTCATTCATTTAGTACAATACAAACTCCAATTATCAATGCAATGCCCAACACAATATTGCGTTTCGAAAAGCATAAACACTTATCTGCATCAGGGGAATTACATTAGCAAGCTGAAACATCTAAACTTCAGAAGCTCCTTCTTAAATAACCAGCCAGTTCAAGATCATGTGGTCTGAGTCACAATAGAGAAACCAATTCACCGACTGGTTTAAACCTAAAGGTTCAATGGATCTTAATTTAAACATGCACATGTTCACGATAAAGTTACCTTTTCTTATAATCACCCTCCCTTTACAGTCAAGGTAGATATTCCAGCACTCACCAACAAATGTCATCGATTGAATATTGATACTTAGGCCAATGTGATACTAGTGGAGCAGAAGTCACATTATTATTATTCTGACTTTTATGCTCAGATAAACGCAGACTAATCATCCTTCTAGTACAACCAACATAAACCATAGAGCAAGGCAAGTTATTAAATAAATTATCCCAGCAGTATCACAAGTAGTATGACATTTCAATTGATATACATTACCATCAATATGTTTCACGCGGGCCCTATCAGCGCTGAAGACGACCAACTACATTTAGTACACGGATAAGAACATAAGATATGCCATACTAGGTCAGACTAAGGTCCATCAAGCCCAGTATCCTATTTCCAACAGTGGCCAAACTAGATTATAAGTACCCAGCAGTTTCGCCAAAAGACACAGGTTCCACAATGCTTGTATTGGGGCAAGCAGTGGATATTCTGGGTCCTCTTTAATAATGGTGTGTGGACCTTTCCTCCAGGAACTTGTCCAAACCTTTTTTAAATCCAGCTACACTAACAGCTTTTACTACATTCTCCGGTAGCAAATTCCAGAGTCTGATTGCACGTTGAGTGAAAAAATATTTTCTCTTATTGGTCAAATAGGTTACCCTGTAGCTTCATTGCATGCCCCCTATTCTTTCTATGTTTTGATGACAAACAATTGATCCATGCTTACCCATTCCACTCCATTCATTAATTTATAGACCTCTATTATATCTCCCCTCAGCCGTCTCTTTTCCAAGACTGAAGAGACCTAACCTTTTTAGCCTCTTTTCATAGGGGTATCTTTCCATCCCCTTTACCATTTTGGTGGCTCTTCTCTGTACCTTTTCTAACACTATATCCTTTTTAAGATACGGCAAACAGAATTGCACACAATATTCAAGATGCGATCACATCATGATGCAGAGGCATTATAATATCCTTTGCTTTATTCTCTATTCCTTTCCTTATGATACCTAGCATTCTATTTGCTCTCTTGGCTGCCCCTGCACACTGTACGGAGGGTTTTAGCATGGTATCCATGATGCCTAAATCTTTTTCCTAGGTGGTGGTTCCTAAAGTGGAACCTTGAATCGTGTAAACCTAGTTACTCGTACTTTGCACTTCTCCACATTAAATTTCATCTGCCATTTGGATGTCTATCTTCCAATTTAACAAGATTCTCTTGCAATTTTCCACAGTCCTCATGTGTTTTAACAACTTTGAATAGCTTTGTCTCATCTGCAAATTTGATAACCTCACTCATTCTTCTATTTCCAGGTCATTTATGAATATGTTAAAAAGCAGCGGACCCAGCACAGATCCAGCACAGATCCTTGGTGTACTCCACTATTCACCTTTCTCCGTTGGGAAAATTGGCCATTTAGCCCTACCCTCTGCTTTTTATCTTTTAACCAATTCCTGATCCACAATAGTACACTTTTTAATTTTGCCAAACGTCTCTCATGAGGTACCTTGTAAAAGGCTTTCTGAAAGTCCAGATACACTATATCAACCGACTCACCTTTGTCTACCTGTTTATTCATACCTTCAAAAAAACATAACAGATTAGTAAGACAAGACCTTCCTTGGCTAAAGCCATGTTGGCTGTCTCCCATTAAGCCATGACTATCTACATGTTCAGTAATTTTGTTCTTTATGATGATTTCCACCATTTTTCCTGGTACTGATGTCAGCCTCACTGGTCTGTAGTTTCCCAGATCACCTCTGGAAGCCTTTTTAAAAATTGGTGTTACCTGAAGATTGGAGGATGGCCAATGTATTACAAATGATTTTAATGATAGTTCACAGATTACTAATAGTAGGTCTGCAATCTCATATTTCAGTTCTTTCAACACCCTTGGATGTATACCATCCAGTCCAGGTGATTTGCTACTCTTCAGTTTATCAAATAGTTGTAATACTTCTTCCCGGTATATCAATATTTCTTTCAATTCTTTCACAACATCTCCTTTAAATACCATTTCAGTCATGGGTAACATTCTTACATCTTCCTCAGTAAAGACTGAAGCAAAGAATTCATTCAGTCTCTCCGCTATGGCCTTGACCCCTCTTAGTGCCCGTTTTACCCCTCTATCATCTAAAGGTTCACGTGACTCTCTCACAGGGTTTTTGCTATGAATGTACTTGAGAAAGTCTTTATTATGCGTCTTGCTTCCACAGCAAGCTTCTGAAATTCTCTCTTTGCCTGCCTTATCAATGCCTTGCATCTAACTTGCCAGTGTTTGTGTTTCCAGTTTTCGCCATTTGGCTCCTTTTTCTATTTCCTGAAAGATGCTTTTCTTGGCAACAATAGCCTCTCTGACCTCACTTTTAAACCATGCTGGCAGTTTTTTGGACTTCTTTCCACTTTTCTTAAGGCGTGGAATACAGCTGGTCTGGGCTTTCAAGATAATATTTTTAAACATCCAAGCTTGATGTAAATCTTTAACCTTTGCAACTACTCCGTTAATCTTTTTTTATTATTATTATTAATTTATTTTAACTATTTTCCTCATTTTATCATAGTCTCCCTTTTGAAAATTAAAAAAGGTAGTACATTGAATTTCCTTGCCATTCTTCCTTCATTTATTAAATCAAACACAATCAGGCTATGATCACTATTGCCAAGTGGCCCCAACACCCTTATCTCTTGCACCAGATCTTGTGTTCAAGTAAAGACTAGGTCCAAAATGGCTTCCCCTCTGGTCGGTTCATGAACCAGCTGCTCCAAGAAGCAGTTATTTATTTCATCTAGAATTTTTATCTCCCTAGCATGTCCTGCCGTGACACTGACCCAGTCGATACTGGGGTAATTGAAATCACCCATTACCTTGTTGTAAGTTTTGTTAGCTTCCCTTATTTCTTTGAGCATTTCATCATCCATTTGTTCATTCTGGCCAGGCAGTCAATAGTACACCCCCACTGCCATCGCCTTCCCCTTCTTACATGGAATTTCAATCCATAGAGATTCTACAGTGAATTTTGTTTCCTGCAAAACTTAAATCCTTTGTGACTCAATGCCCTCTCTAACAGAGAAGATCAAATTGGTAGAGGGGTTGCGCATTATCATTAGAATATAGTTTGTACCCAGGTATCACAGTGTCCCACTGGTTGTCCTCCTTCCACCATGTCTCTGAGATACCAATCATATCTAACCTCTCATTTAGTGCTATATATTCTAACTCTCCCATCTTATTTTTAGACTTATAGCATTTACATACAAGCATTTTAGAGACTATTTTAATCTGGCTATCGGTAGGCAGGGACAATTTGGAATCTTTAAGCTCTGTCTGTTCTATACTCAAGGGCATTTGGGCTACTTTTGTCTTTATTGGAACCTCTACTGATATGCCCTAACTTCAATCTTTTGCTAGTATCCTTCAAGGATACATTGTTCCGAACCATGTGCTCTTGGGCGACTGTCAACTTTCCTCTATTATCTAGTATAGAAGCTGCTCTATCTCCTTTTTAAAGTTTAATGCCAGCAGCCTGGTTCCATTCCAGTTAAAGTGGAGCCCATCCCTTCGAAAGAGCCCCTCCTTTCCCCAGAATGTTCCCCAGTTCCTAACAAATCCAAAATCCTCATCCTTGCACCATTGTCTCATCCACACATTGAGACTCCAGAGCTCTGCCTGCCTTTTGGGTCCTGCACATGAAACAGGAAACATTTCAGGGAATGCTACCCTGGAAGTTCTGGATTTCAGCTTCCTACATAAAAGCCTAAATTTAGTCTCCAATCCTCCCTACCACACTTTCCTGTCATTGGTTACGACATGTACCAAGACAGCAGACTCCACCCCAGCAGTATCTAAGATACTGTCTAGATGGCACGTGACATCCACTATGTTCGCATTAGGCAGGCATGTTACCAGGCGATCCTCACGTCCACAAGACACCCAGCTATCTCCACGCCTAATGATCAAATCACCAGCTATAACAACTGTCCTAAGCCTTCCTTTGTGGGCACATGGCGATGGAGAAATCTCCTCAGTGCGAGAGGGTTTTACATCACCTGGAGGACAGGTCCTAGCTACAGGATCACTTTCTGCCACACCAGGGTGATGCTTTCCTGTCACGTGACTTCTCTCCTCCATGGCAACAGGGATGCTGCCAGACTAGAGGTGGGACTTCAGTACTATATCTCTGTAGGTCTCGTCTAGATACCTCACTGGGTCTTCCTTATGTCCTCCAAGTCTGCTACTCTAGTCTCCAGAGATCAGACTCATTCCCCGAGAGCACATAAGACCCCTCAACAACTGAGAGAAAATCATACATGTGACACTCGATGCAAGACTGGAAAACCCCCTTCTCTCTGCTGGACTGCTGTCTGCATTTTAGTTTTAAGGTTGTGTTTAGGTATTTAAGTTCTTTACTTACTAAGGGTTGCTAAGGGTACTTATACTAATAAAATTAAATAAGTTTGTTCACCTGACCCTTAATTAATCTCAGGTCCCAAATGTATGCCTGATGAGGATAAACAACTGCACCCGAGTATGAATATGGCACCTCCTTTCCTTTAAGAGATTTAAGCACCTATAAAGCTGCGATAATGACCCTGTCATTGACTGCTCTCATAGATTGATGATGAATCATAATACTAATTAGTAAGCAATTCACCCAAGTTCCTACCTCTAGTGATGGCTATCCTTAAAGGAACCGACAGACAAGGATGTAATTGTAGCATTGACCAGTATTTACGAATCGTCTTAGTAATCCTGTGGGCGTCCATCACATATGGCAAAACACATGTAAGAGCTTCTTCAGTGATCCTTAAGGCAGCAGAACATGTCTGCAGGCATGGTGTGCCGCTTCTGCCTCTTCTGACAGGAATTACCCCGGTATCGACTGGGTCAGTGTCACGTCAGGACATGCTAGGGAGATAAAGTTCCTAGATGAAATAAATGACTGCTTCTTGGAGCAGCTGGTTCATGAACCGACCAGAGGGGAAGCCATATTAGACCTAGTCCTTAGTGGAACACCAGATCTAGTGCAAGAGATAAGGGTGTTGGGGCCACTTGGCAATAGTGATCATAGCATGATCGCCTTTGATTTAATTAGTGGAGGAGGGATAGTAAGGAAATCCACAGTACTACCTTTTAACTTTCGAAAGGGAGACTATGATAAAATGAGGAAAACAGTTAAGAAAAAACTAAAAGGAGCAGTTGCGAAGCTTAAAGACGTACATCAAGCTTGGCTGTTGTTGAAAAATACTATCTTGGAAGCCCAGACCAGCTGTATTCCACGCTTTAAAGAAAAGTGGAAGGAAGTCCAAAAAACTGCCAGCATGGTTTAAAGGTGAGGTCAGAGAGGCTGTTGCCAAAAAAGCATCTTTCAGGAAATGGAAAAAAGAGCCAAACGACGAAACCTGGAAACAGCACAAGCACTGGCAAGTCAAATGCAAGGCATTGATAAGGCAGGCAAAGAGAGAATTTGAGAAGAAGCTTGCTGCGGAAGCAAAAACGCGAAATAAAGACCTTTTCAAGTACATTCATAGCAAAAAACCTGTGAGAGAGTCACTTGGTCCATTAGATGATAAAGGGGTTAAAGGAGCACTAAGAGGTGACAAGGCGATAGCGGAGAGACTGAATGAATTCTTTGCTTTGGTCTTTACTGAGGAAGATGTAGGGATGTTACCCATGACTGAAGTGGTATTTAAAGGTGTGGAAGAATTGAAGGAAATATCGATACATCGGGAAGATGTCTTACAACTATTAGATAAACTGAAGAGTAGCAAATCACCTGGGCCGGATGGTATACATCCAAGGGTATTGAAAGAACTGAAATATGAGATTGCAGACCTGCTATCAGTAATCTGTGAACTATCATCTCTAATACCTGAAGATTGGAGGATCGCCAATGTAACACCAATTTTTAAAAATGGTTCCAGGGGTGATCCGGGAAACTACAGACCGGTGATCGTGACGTCAGTACCGGGAAAAATGGTAGAAACCATCATAAAGAATAAAATTACTCAGCATGTAGATAGTCACAACCTAATGGGAGACAGCCAACATGGCTTTAGACAAGGTAGATCTTGTCTTACTAATCTGTTATGTTTTTTTGAAGGAGTGAATAAACAGGTGGACAAAGGTGAGTCGGTTGATATTGTGTATCTGGACTTTCAGAAAGCCTTTGACAAGGTCCCTCATCAGAGACTTTTGGCAAAACTAAAGAGTCATGGGATAGGAGGCAGTGTACTATTGTGGATCAGGAACTGGTTAAAAGATAGAAAGCAGAGGGTAGGGCTAAATGGCCAATTTTCCCAATGGAGAAAGGTGAATAGTGGTGTACCTCAGGGATCTGTGCTGGGTCCGCTGCTTTTTGACATATTCATAAATGACCTGGAAAGTGGAACAACGAGTGAGGTTATCAAATTTGCAGATGACACAAAACTATTTAAAGTTGTTAAAACCCAAGAGGATTGTGAAAAATTGCAAGAGGATCTTGATAAATTGGAAGACTGGGCATCAAAATGGCAGATGAAATTTAATGTGGACAAATGCAAGGTTATGCACCTAGGGAAGAACAACCCAAACTATGGTTACACGATGCAAGGTTCCACATTAGGAACCACCACCCAGGAAAAAGATTTAGGCGTCATTGTGGATACCATGTTAAAACCCTCGGCCCAGTGTGCAGCGGCAGCTAAGAGAGCAAATAGAATACTAGGTATGATAAGGAAAGGAATAGAAAATGAAACAAAAGATATTATAATGCCTCTATATCGTTCCATGGTGAGACCGCACCTTGAATACTGTGTGCAATTCTGGTCGCCGTATCTTAAAAAGGATATAGCGATTTTAGAAAAGGTACAGAGAAGAGCCACCAAAATGGTAACGGGGATGGAAGGATACTCCTATGAAGAAAGGCTAAAAAGGTTGGGGCTCTTTAACCTGGAAAAGAGACGGCTGAGGGGAGATATGATAGAAGTCTATAAATTAATGAACGGAGTGGAACGGGTAAACGTAGATCGATTGTTTACCTTATCAGAATATAGAAAGACTAGGGGACATGCAATGAAGCTACAGGGTAAACTATTTAAGACTAATAAAAGAAAATATTTTTTCACTCAACGTGTAATCAAACTCTGGAATTTGTTACCGGAGGATGTAGTAAAGGCTGTTAGTGTAGCTGGGTTTAAAAAAGGTTTGGACAAGTTCCTGGAGGAAAGGTCCATAAACCATTATTAAGAAGTGACCGAAGATATCAATGCTTGACCCAGTACAAGCATTGTGGAACTTGTGTCTCTTGGGGAAACTGCTAGGTACATATGACCTAGATTGGCCACTGTTGGAAACAGAATACTGGGCTTGATGGACCTTGGTCTGACCCAGTATGGCATATCTTATGTTCTTAAGGTGCTTTGGTGGGGCAGAAGCAGCAAGCCGTAAGCACACGTGCATCTGTCTTAAAGCTCACCATGGTACTGAAGCAGCTGCTATGAAGGGAGGAATCACCATGCTGCCCTTGTCCCCCAGATGAAAAGATTAATGCCAAGGGTAGGGGGTGCAACAAGGCAGCAGCATGGTGGACTGCCTAGGGCAGCAGAAACCTTTGGCTTGGCCCTGGAATTAAATACACCTAGCAGGAAGTTGCTGCTTGCTTTAGCTTACAGCAGCGGTTCTCAACCTGTGGGTCGCAACCCCCACGGGGGTCGCCATAGTATTTACCAGGGGTTGCCTCACTCTGCTAAGTTAAAAAAAAATAAAAATAAAAGAGCGCACAAGTTGCTGCCATTGCCGAGTCCGCTTCTCGGCAGCGGCAAACTCACCACCTCCCTTCTGCAGCCCCAGCTCCCTGCCTCTTAGGGAACTGCAGCTGTACCTGTGTAAATGTTGCGGAGCCTTCCCATCTCTCGACGGGCTCCATGCAGCATTGCCCTGCCTCCAAAGGAATTGGTAAACAACTTCCTTTGGAGGCGGGACAATGCTGCACAGAGCCTGTCAAGAGACAGAAAGGCTCCGCAACGGCTTCACAGGCACAGCCGCGGTTCCCGAAGAGACAGGGAGCCGCGGCTGCAGAAGAACAGGGCAGTAGCAGGCAGACATAGGGAGAGGGGAGGAGGGGGCTGGGAACCTGCAACGGTGCTGACATGGATAGAGGGGGGGGGGCTGACATGGAGGGATGGATGGATGGATGGAGGGGGGCTGACATGGACAAAGGGGAGAGACAGGGGGACATACTGGACAGACAGGGGATAAATGCTGGACAGAGGGGGAGACACAGTGCGGGTTAGGATTATAATGGGCTGATGGGGGGGCTAGCACTGGTAATGGGCAGATTGGGGGGTTAGGACTGGTAATGGGTTGATTAGGGAAGGCTAGGACTGGGAATGGACTGATCAAGGGGGGTTGGGACTGGTAATGGACTGAGGGGGGATAGGACTGGTAATGGACTGAGGGGGTCTAGCATTGGAAATGAGCTGATCGGGGAGGCTAAGACTGGTAATGGGCTGATGGGGGGGGGGGGGTAGGACTGGTAATGGGCTGATTAGGGGAGCCTAGCACTGGTAATGGGGTTGAGGGGGGACTAGCACTGGAAGTGAGCTGATTGGGGGGGGGGGCTTCAACTGGAAATGAGCTGATGGTAGGGAGGGGAGGATAGAGCTGCTGGCCTTTGAAGAAAAATGGGGGCTAGGGCTACAAATGGGCTGATGAAAGGGGATGGGAGAATGGGACTGGAAGGGAGTGGATGCTGAGAGGGGCTGCCATTGTATTTGTACTAGAAGGAACTGGTCATTGGGGAAGGAGGGGGACTGGGAGGGAATGGACACCAGTGGCAGTCATGGGAATGCAAGTTGACATTGGAAGGTACTGAGAGTGAGCACTGGAAAGGGGCTGATACTGGGAAGGGTTACGGGGACTGGAAATAGGCTGATGGAAAGAAGTGAAGAAAACAAAAGACGAGAAGAAATGGCAGATGGACCATAGACCACAGAAAGAGAACTAAGAGAAGACAGGAAAGAAGAAGCCTCAGATCGGGACCAGCATGATCAGAGAATAAATTGGTCAGACAACAAAGGTAGAAAAAATAATTTTATTTAATATTAGTGATTTGACTACAAAATCATAATAATTTTGAAATCAAATATTGTTACTTGTTATTGTGATTAATTATTGTGGTTTAAATAAGTAAATTTTATAAATAAAAACATATTGCAAAGGCCTATAATATATTAATAATTCAACAAATGATTACAGCGACTATGCATTAACGGTAAAGGAAGAGAGACATTTGATTTTATCATTGGGGGACATCACAAGTTGACCAATAGTAAAAGGGGTCATGGTACAAAAAAGGTTGAGAACCACTGGCTTACAGGGTGTCAGCACAATACAAAACATAATGCAAACATGCACACACAAGCTGTGGGCGTAGGACACATAAGCAACATTCCATTCTCTGTGTGCCAGATACTAGCCTGAGATCTACCTATGGAACAATCTGGAAATCACTACACTAGCTATACCATTAAAATCTTACTGTCATCCAGTTTTCCCTAGGCCTTTAAGCTTACCTTACCTGCAAATTCATTGGCAAGAAGTAGACTACAAAGGTCTTGAAAATTTGAAGCAATATCTTTACAGTCTTTCACTCTTATATGTACTCCTGCCCAGAGCCAGCCCAAGTGCCGCCCTCCCCCCCCCTCCCCTCCCCTTTGTCAAGTGGAACGTACTGCCTAACTATGTCAAGCCAAACAGCACCGCCCCGTCCCCCCATGCCAAACCGTGCTGCCACCACCACCAATTCCGTCTTCAGTGGAGGGGTTCCGACAGAAATAGTTTAAAAGCAGTGGCTTTGTACCCACAACAGGCTATATGCTTTGGCACAAATGGCCTACTGATTCTGACCACCCTCCAATGCAACTTCCTGTTGTAGGGAGGTCAGAAGCATCAGGCCATGTGTACTGAAGCACATGGCCTGCTGTGGGAGCCATGCCATACCATCCACTAAGGTCTGCCTCCCTAGATGCCACCTGGGTCGCCTAGTAGACAGGCCAGCCCTGCTCCTGCCCTATATTTCATTCACAGGGACACTTTGGTATGTATTTTATCTATTATTGTATTTTATTGATGCAGTGGTTTGATGATGATGTATTAGACAACCAGATTATTTGGTTTGATGTAAATCTCTGTGGGTTGAACGTTTTGTTCATAAAGCAGTTTATGAGCGTCACATATAGCATAAGGAATGAAGCTGGATACTAGCCAGACACATGTGCCATGATTTCCAAACCCTTGTAGAATTTGATATTTGAAAGCATATCACTAGGCAATCTGTATAAGCATTGCTACTTAAAATCATTTTTACTAGAGATGTTTAATTATATGCTTTTTCTTTGTTATAGAATTCTGCAGTGAGTCACACTAATAGTAACGATAAGACAGAAATCAAAGCTGAATGGGTCGCACCTGCAGGACTTGGACATGTGAAATTTAAGTACTGCATATTTTCTATTTATATAGTCATGTCTGAATCAGGTCTAGGGTAAACGTGAGCGTAACATGCAACTGTCTAGAGACAGTATCAGCTCTAGAAGGGTGGCAGCTCTACCATTGGACGTCTGCTTTAACTTTTGCCCCATTGTGGCGGCATCATTATTTAGGAGTAGTTGACTGAAACACAATTGCAAGGGGACCTCCCCAGACTGACTGTAACTTTGGCAGGGAGTCATCCTCTAGAGCAGTGGTTCCCAACCCCCCCAGACCAGTCAGTTTTTTAGGATGTCCACAATGAAAACCTGACAGGCCTGGGGGTCCACCCGAGGACTGAGTTGGGAACCACTGCTCTAGTGTGATCTTAGAGGAGATCTCCATGCAACTTCAGAGGGATGCAGTCAGGAGATTGAATCCAACATGGAAGGTAAATAGTGTATTTGCTCTGTGTACCTTGGTTTTATTGAAGAATAGCCTTTGAAAGAATGTGTTTTTCTTTTTTTCATGCCTTTTTTCATGAAAGCTCAGATTTTAAACTTTTTGAAATTTATTGAAGGCATTTATATATTGCCCATCTGCGATAACACATTCTAGGTGGTTTACAATCAGGTACTGTATATATTCCCTCGTCCCTGAAGGGCTCTTAATCTACCTGCATACCTGAGGCAAGGGAGGTTTAAGTGTACTAGGAGTACTATAGGACTAGAGACCCCAGACCCATCAGCCTGAGGTTACTGTCCCTGAGCGGGAATCGAACCCCCAGCCCAAGGTAACTTGCCCCAAGCACTAGGCCACTCCTAATCAGTTTAATTCAGAGAAACCTATTGGAAAGTTTTCAGCAAATAGAACCAGTATAAACCTGACATGCTTCCAAAATAAACAAAACAGAAGTTATTTCAAAGGAATAAGTGTTTCCAAAAAACATTTGTAGTAGTATATGGACTTGATGATATTCAGTGATGCAATCTTGATGTTAAGAATGACAAATTGGCCGTCAATCCAGGGTTTAGTTTGTACATTTCAAGGCAATTTATTATCCAGGAGTGTGAGATGCAATCAAAGGGTTTCTTATAATCAATCTATGCTATACCGAGATTTCTGGCCATAATGGCTGTCCCTGTCTCTTAGGTCAGAGCATATGTAGTGGAATTGGAAATTCTACTGAATTGTAAAATGCAGAATATAAGCTTTTGATTTCCATTAAATTGAATTATTCAGCATCAACTGCTTTTTCATTTCATATGTTCCTCTCTTATTGCTCTTCTTTTCTATTCCCATGATGATGTTGGAACTCATATGATCGTATATCCTGTCAGTATCTCCTGCAGTGAACAGCTTACAGACTATAAATAGCAAAATTATAGGTCTGTAACTTTTGGGAACATTTGGATTTCTCTGTGTTGTTAGTCTGGCTGCCTGATCAATTGATGTTTGTAGTTTACCAGGTCTTAATGAAGAGATGTTAACTGAAAATGTACTCTGTACCTCCCCTCACCGGCAACACACCAGGGCTCTTGGGTAACGGAAATCCACACACAAAGCAATCAGAAGGGAATCTGTAAACATCAGTAAATAATACACAACACACTTGTATTATAAAAACAACCAAAGCTTTGGGAGAGCAAACTAAGCTACTGCCTTTTTTTCTCTGCCATCATAGCTTTAGGCCACTTTATTTATAGATAAATATTTGATTATACAGCATAATTCTCATTTTATTGTTCTACGTCTAACACCACGTATCCATACCATCATAGTTCAGTTCTCATTAGCATAGGTCATCATAAGGAGACATACACATATTCCCAGACATAACTATGTAGGCATTAATTCTAATTAATTCTAATACTGACAGTTTGATATCTCTAACCCGAGACTGAGAGACTGGGAGACAACTTGCCCTTTACCTATCTTATATAAACATAGACTAGTGTTTATATTACTAGGAACCTTTCACCTAATTATCCTAGCAGAGTCTTTCAAGGATATTACTGAGTAAAAAGCTCTGAATGGTATTAACTCTTTCTTAGGGCTAGTACTATATTGTTGAGTACCCTGGCCGTATACACAGCCCTGTACAGTCTAGCTTACTTTCATTAACAACTTAAGCCAAAAATTAGTCACTCCAGCTAGGCCCAGGCTCTTCCTGTTTAGGGCACTTTTTTAGCCTGCTTGCCAACTTTTATTGTTAATGAAGGCCATTCTATAGCTTTGATGGTTGCCTTTTCCAAATTCTCCTGTATTCAGGGTAGCCATTCTACTTCTCAGTTGTGCTCTACTGGCGGCAGGACCATACCAAGCCAGAAATGTGCCCTGTGAGACTAACAAATCTGGTCCCCCTCCCCCCCCCCTTCGTCACTTGCAGTAACTCACTTTTTTAGCTTCATGGAAGCCTACTGATATCAGTGCCCTTTTTGTACTTGCGCCCTGTGCGGCCACACTGCTCACAAAGCCCTTGGCACAGCCCTGACCAGGGGGGCAGCGGAATGCCTATTTGTTTGGAAGGATCCAAACCTCTGCAACACATTCCACCCCAAGCCTCTGCCCTATCTCTTTCAGCTCGGGCCACTAGTACCATGCAGCTGTGAAATCAGACCACAAGTACTTCCTGTACCACGAAGAGGAAGTAATTCTCACCGATTTCACAGCTGTGTGGTGCTTGTTGCCAATAAAGGACAGACACAGTGGCAGGGAAATTTTCATAGGGCCAGGGCCCATGTGGCCCACCCCATTCCAATGCCTGTGTGCTCTACAGGGTCTTTGAACATCTCCTACACTTTTCTGTTTCTGCTTTATTTGGTGGTATTTTCACCATACCGATAAAGCAGTGTGGCTGTCATGCTAGTCCACTGAATGTAGAAATAATTATTTTATTAAATGAACAAGAAAATATAAGGTAATCTCTTTTTACTGGACTAGCTTAATAAATTTCTTGATTGACTAGGTCTTGTATAAATTTTTTCAGTCTTTCCAGCTCTGGATTATATGTCACTACTGGGGATGCTCTCTCTCCTTTTTTTTTTTTTTTTTTTACTGCATCCAGTTTGCTATGGGTGTTTTAAAGAGAGAAACAGTCTTCCTGGAGAGGATTTTGGGTTTATAGCCTTTGTATCTGTATCTGAAGGGTTCGGTCATGACTGAGGTGTTTGTCCCTCTCTCTTGGTTCAGATCATATACAGTGGAATTTTGTGGCTTGGCTGTACTTAATGGACTTTTTGTACATGAAGGGTAGAAGCTGAAACTGTGAAAATAGTTGTATCTGTCAGTTCGGTTCCTCTTTATAGATGTTTGTAAATAGCCAGGGTTGAAAGAAACTGACAGTGAGGGTGCTAGAGGGCCAATGAGTTGAATGGACATACAGCCTGACTGCTAACAAAACATATTTTCATTAAATCATTTTGTCACCCTTACTCTTCTTTTAATTGGTCCCTGGAACGGTGAATGGTTGGCAAGAGATCCAGGAACAAAAATAGCAAATCAGATTTGAGCTTCGTTATTACCTCGGGGCTAAAGCATCCCAAACAAACCTGCTAAGGCCAGAAAAAATGGTGGCCACAAAATCAGGCCTAGCTATCTCAGAGATGCTCTTGGAAGAGCTACAAGCGGTGCAAGAGTTGATCATGATACATTATGAGAAAACCTACAAAATTAAAACTAAAATGGCCGAGCTCACCACAGCGGTCTCTAATTTCCAACCCTGCAACGAAAATTCTGGAGGCTGGAAATATTGTAATGAGAGATGGAAGATCAATCAGCTGGAAACAAATGCAATAATCTTTGCACTTTAGGTCTGTGTGAAGGTATAGAGTGTCCCAATATGATTATTTAACTGGAACATCAGTTCCCATCATTCCTTAATATAACTTTTGATAAGGCCTTTGAAATCAAGCATGCCTACAGAGCCCATCAAGAAAACTGCTCAAAAGCTCAGTTCCTGAGGCCAGTGGTGGTAAATTGTTGCAATATTCAGATATTTCAAATCTAGTCAGTGGTTCGGCAAAAAAGAACACTAGCATGAAAGCAAAAGGATTGTAATCATTCTACATCTCGCAAAAACAGCAGTGCATCAAGACATTTCTGAGTATACGGTGTCACACGGTGTCACGGACACAAAGAAGGTGCGCCACTAGGTAGCGCTATGAATGAATGAAAAGTCCGAGTGCAGGGTAATAAAGGCTTTTATTCCCCATTCAAAAGCAAGGTTCAAAATAAGAGACAGTTTGATAATAGAAACAGTCCTTTGTTTCAAAAGGTACCAAAGTTCATTGGCTAATCAACTGTTACTTCACAGTTCAAAGCAAGCTTCTTCAAAGTAATATTCAGAATAGTTAAACAATCAAAATATATTGCATTTATTCTTCTTTGTAACATGCACAGTTTTGAGCACAGGCAGTGCACCAATTACACTCCATGTCTTCAGGTAAAGGTAAGGGAATAGTGCTTGGAAAATCCACTTCCATTAAATCATCTGCCCCATACAGATCCAATGTGCTTTCCCTATCCCTGTCTATTCCAGTATGGCAATCTTCAGCTTGGGAGTTTTGCTCCACATAAGCAGGGACTCTCAAAGCTGGCGGTAAACTGGTGAACCAGTCTTTACTCTGGCTTCTTTTAAAAGGAACGTTTCTTTTAGGATGGCTTCTAGCAGTGCAATCATTACAGTTAAACTTTACTGTCTCATACCTTGGCTCCCTGGGTAAAAACTTCAGTTGTTATACAACTGCTTCTCCCTCCGAGTAGGTAAAACTGGGTAGTGATCTTCTAGAGATAAGCCTCTCTCAGAACCTCCCTCTCTGGTTCTTTGCTTTCTTCTCTCTATATCACAAACAGGTAGCGTATAGGAACTAGGCGTGGCAGGGCCTCTTACCTTGGAGTAACTTCCACCAAACTCCCCTTGCACAACAGGTTTAGTTTGGGTTTTATGGCTTCCCACCTTGTAAGGTCTATTTCTGTTCCAGCTTCCAGCTTGGCTTCTTCTACAGCAATCAGGTTTGTGTCCTTGATAGCTTCCAGGCTTTACTGCTGTTTCACCTCTAACTCCAGTTCCTTCTTCCTCTTTCTCTTCCTTCCTCAGCTCCTGCTGTTGTTTCCACTGCTTATTCCTCCATTGCTCTCCTTGTAACTGCTGCCATCTCCTCTTCTCCTGCCGTTTCTGCCCAGAAGCATTCTGCTCTGGTTTATAAAGAGATCCGTGGCTGCTGACTTCCTGGTTCTCTGTCAGCTGCAGGTCATCAGTGAGATTAGGTTCTTTAGGATCAGTGTGTCTATTCCTGCTCCCTCTAGCTGTGCCAGGAGGTAACTGCACATCTAGTTCTTCTAAAACAGGATTTCTTTTCTTAAAACCAACTTTATTAGTGTCCGCATCATGACAACGGGCACAACTGAATGTCCTGAGAGTCCAATATAGATTGCAATATCCAGCAAGAATGAAATAACCCTACACAATGTTACTAAGCCTTTTGATTCTCCGGAGAAACTTCAAGCCTACCATGAAGCGCAAGAAGGGAGAAGAATGTCCTGATCTGCTCCAGGAAATGACTACCATATCTGACAGAGCTCTAGATGGCCAGATTTGAATGCAATAACAGCGACCACACTGAGACCATAACCTCTGTTTAACTTTTTCTTTTTTTGTTTTTGTTACTTCCCTCCTCCCCTTTCTTTTCCCTTTCCTTTTTGTGGCCTTCCCCGCTTCTTCCTTTTTTTGTGCTGTGTGCTTGTGATTTTACCGTCATGCGCGTGCAACAATACCTAGTTTGGGAACAGACTGCTACAGGGAGGAGGGGATGGCTCCTATCAATTCTCTCCATCAGTGGATGTTTGTTTGTTTAGCTTACACCTGCTTTGTTACCCCCGTCTGATTATGTTTGTGCAAGAAGTACATGAGACTTGAAAAATTTGTAATTGGCAGTACTGAGCAAGATGCAATTATGCTGTCACGTCAACCAGAGGCAGGTTTTGTCAGATAAATCTGATTGATTTCTTTGACTGGGTGACCAGGGAGTTGGACCGAGGGAGAGCCCTAAATGTGGTGTATTTAGATTTCAGTAAAGCCTTTGACACCGTTCCATCCCTTTTATCATTTTGGTGGATCTTCTCTGAACCTTTTCTAATAACGCTATTAGAAAAGACTGTGCAAGAGAACTATCACGTCTTCTGGTATACCCATGCTTCTTAATGTGACCCAGAGTTTCTCATTGTTTTCACAGTCAAAAGTCTTGCTGTAGTCAATAAAACACACATGGATATCCCTTTAGTATTCTTTTGTCTTTTCAAGGATCCATCTCATATCCGCGATGTCGTCTGTTGCACCTCCCCTTTCCTGAACCCTGTTGCACCTCAGGCTGATCTCGTTCCAGGTATTGTTATAGTCTCTGCTGAATGATCTTGAGTAGAATCTTGCTGGCATGTGGGATCAGAGCAATTGTGCGATAATTTAGAGAGTCAGTCTGATCACTGTTCTTCAGTACTAGTATTAATACAAATCTTTTTCAGTCAGTAGGCCATGAATTTGTCATCCAAATTTCCTGGCAGAGCCTTGCAAGTATGGTAACAGCTTCATCAGTTTGCTTTAGTACTTCAGTGCCCGGTGCTTTGTTCTTTGATAAGGCTTTCAATGCTGCTTCGACTTCTTTCATCACCATTGGTGCCTGAAATGGGTTGAAACAGCTGTTTGTCCACTTGATCTTTATGGTACAATTACTCTGTATATTCTTTTCACCTTTTCTTGATCTTCTCAGCATCATTCAACATGGATCCTTGAGCATCTTGTAGCATTCCATTTTGAGGCTGGAATTTTTTCTTTAACTCTCGCAGTTTTAGGAAAGCTGATCTTGTTCTGCCTCTAATAGTTTCTGATTCTATTTCCTTGCATGCATCATTGTAGTACTTCTCCTTGGAAATCTGTTGAGTTCTAGGATTGCCCCTCTTTCTCCTCTGGCTTTAGCTTCTCTGCATTTCTGGGCAATTTTCAGATTTTCTTCAGTCATCCATGTTGGCCGTTTTTGTTTTTTCACCTTTTGTAGAGACTTATCGCTTTCTTCCAACACAACCTTCTTGATGTCATCCTGTAACTCTTCTGAAATTGTCATTTGCATCTAAAGCAGCAAATCGATTTTGCAGGCAGTCTTTAAATTCCAGTGATATATTCTTAAGGTCATATTTTTCTACATTAATGAGTGGATTGCTCTTTTTCAACTTTAGCTTGAGTTTGCATACTAGTAGTTAGTGATCTTACCACAATCAGCTCCAGGTTTTGACTTTGTTGATGTTCTCAAGCTTTTCCATCGTTGTCTTCCACAGATGTGGCACGTTCAGGCCATCCAGAGGGCCCCAAGCAAGATGGAACTATTTGGACCAGATTCTGGACCACAGGAATAAAATATTCCCACAGTAGCCAGAATTGGGCCCAAGGACAACCCAGCTTGCCCCTAACACCTGTGGGGATGTCCTCTTTGCAGGCACCCCTGATTCTGGCATCCTCGGCCTCCCTCTTCCTCACTGCCTGACCAAAGGCTGGCCTGCCGTGAGGTTTGGATTGGGCAGCGGGGACCCCCCCCCCCCCCCCTCACATCCAGCCCTGGCTCTGTGAGGGGATCCCAGGCCCAATCGCCAGGTTTTTGCAGCTTATTCCACCTTTTGCCAGGTTTTTGCTGCTTATTCCACCTTTTCAAATTCTTTTTGCCTGCCTTGCATTTAACTTGCCAGTATTTGTTTCCTGCTTTCATCATTTGACTCTTTATTTCCATTTTCTGAAGGATTTTCTCTTAGCTATAACAACCTCTTTGACTTCACCTTTAAGCCATGCTGACTGACATTTGGCCTTCCTTCCACCTTTCTTCAAGCATGGAATACATCCAGTCTGGGTTTCCAAGACAATATGGGCCTGATTGTGTAAGGAGACTAGCGGGGCTGTACATCCCGATGGGATGTGTAGCCCCATTAGCTGTCCTGCCTGAATTCTGAGTCACACTCTCCCCACACACACAGAGGCTCTATATGGGGATATCCAGATGTAGGCGGAGCGTGGGCATACCAGGCACCTGGACATACAGGGCCGATTTGGGTCAAGGCCCTGTACATCCTGGGAACTCCAAGGAGATGCACAGCTTATTCCAACCTGTGCACCCTGGCCTGGCAGGCCCCCCTCCCCCAACACAATGAAGCCACCGAAGATACTGCCCCATCACCCGATCCCAGCCCTGGCAGACCCGCCGGGTGTCAGGTGGCAGGAGAGCTGGTCAGTGGGGTGCCTGGCAGCAGCAGGGGGAGGCCTGGCTGTCCTGCCAGCTGTATGTCCCCCATGGCTGCTAAAGAGGCACACCGGGCTGTCCTATTGTCCACTTCTGCAGAATCGGGTACAATGGGGCCCATCATGGTCAGGGATGTCTGGACAGCCTGGACATGCCTCTTCTTGGATCAGGCTCTATATTTAAATAATGCCCAGGTCTGTGGTAGAGTCTTAATCTTTGCAGTTGCTTCTTTTCATTTTTTTCATAACTATTTTCCTAATTTTATCATACTCTTTTTTTGAAAGTTAAATGCTGGTGCAGTGGATTCCCTCGATATCCTCCTGCATTTATTAAATCAAATGTGATCATTTTATGATCACTATTGCCAAGGGCTGTGCCACAGGGCAGGGAGTTATTACAGTTTTTCATATCAGATGAAGATCAGTTGCGGGATCAGTAAATGAGATGAATAATCATAGGCCTTTAGCTAACTATATTAGATAATTAGGATTCTCTCCTTTTACCTATGCTGATAATAGTCAGTTCTTTATTCCTATGAAGAAATCTTTCAATGAGTTGGAGTCATTTAATCACCATGGGGAATTGGCTAAAAGGTAAATTGAAATTGAATGTAGAGAAAACTGAAATTCTTTGGGTTGGGAACAATAAAATCTCAGATGATATTAAAGCTATTCAAATTATGGGACAAAGGGTGAATATCTCTTCTGAGGTGTATAGTTTAGGAGTTATTATTACAATTTAACCTTTGATCCACATGTGCAATATGTACAAAAAAAGGCATAGTATAAGCTGAAACTGGTTAGAAAATTGAGATCAGTTTCGAGGTCACAAGATTTTCAGACTATGGTTCAGTTGTCGGTCCTGAGTCATTTGCATTATTTATTAGAAGTTAGCATACAAATTGCAATGTATTCAAAATATTGCGGTAAAAATGATCACCCATAGTGCTTATAGGTAAAGTGTAACTCGCTTGTTATTTAAAGTTCATTGGGTGCCATTTGAAGGAAGACATTATAGGAGAAAGAACTGTACTTCCTTCTCCATGCCTTCCACATGTTTGGCTGACAAAACAAGCACTTTTTCGATGCCTAATTGTGTCTGCAGCAGGCATAAATTGTGTTGCAGTTCAGGATATCCAGGGCATTACTGAAATCAGCTGGGGATGACCAAGTTCATGGGAACATCCCAGACATCAACACCACACCCCCATTCTGCTTTGGACATCCTCAGAGTCGGCTTCTAAAACGGCTCCGGGATATCTCCAAGCTTTGGACACCATGCCCATTTTCCGATTTCCAAAGCACAAAAAGGGCTTCTAAAATAACCCCCACTAAACTGTTATTCCATATGAATCTTAACAAGATGATTTTGGTGTGTCTTAAATTCCTTATATGCATGCTCATTAGATTATATGGCCATGCAAATTTTTTTTTGATCCAGCAGCTTGCAACTACTGTTCTTTACTTCCAGCTCCCCAAGACTGGGGGCTGATGCCATGAGCCTTCATTTGCAGCTAGCCATGGACATTTATTTTATGTCCCTTCTTAATATTCCTTGTCTGGTGAGTGCAATTAAATTCCTCAGCTGCAGGCCATGCACCAGGGCTCCTTCCAGACTTCTGCAATCATGGGTCCTCAATCTGATGACTAGGTGTCATCCTTAAACAATGGCCATGACTCCCTTCCCTTGGCATTTCTAGCCCAAGCTGATCCAAGGAAAGAAACTCAGTGTGACAGAGTAGAGCATCGGCAACCTGAACTGCCAGGCTATCACCACACCAATTTTGACTTGACTTGAAGGTTTGGCATTAGCACTGAGGAGGGTTTGCATTAGACCTTTTACCACATATTAATGCTAACACAGTTAAACAATTTGGCCCATCGGTCCTAGTTTAGGAAGGCTACAGCATAGTCATGCAATAAGATGGAGAGGGGAAAATCTAAGCTCATTCAGAGGAAGGAGGTCCTTATACCAAAAGAGTTTAAACCTTTAGAAGGCACACTCATGAAAAAGCTTTACGGCCTCTGCAGTAAACAGTGTTCAAAAATAAGTTGGATAAATTAATGGCATTATTTGAGGTTTGGAAATCTGTATTAATCTTTGCATAAAAGTGTTCTTATTAGGGAATAATAGACAGCAGATTTCAATATTACCTCAACCCAGGGCTATCATGAGATATAGATTCTACTGCATGTCATTATAGTGAGTGCAAGTAATGTATCTTCTTTCCAGGGCAACTTTCCTTCAAAGCTACAATGTTTTCTGGACTCAAGTGGAAAGTCACATCATGCAGGTGGTAAGTTTCAGAAGAATGATAAGTCTCTCATCTGTAAAGAGAAAACAAAAAGAGAATTCTGGCTGCTCTACAGCATTGCAGAAGGATTCAGGGTTATTTGGTATATAAAAACTATTAAATAAATAAAAAAAATTTGCAAAAGAAAGCACTGTAGTAGATTATGATGCCTGTAAGACAACATATTGCAATACCCACAGAAGAACATGAGAGATGAAGTTATCTGCATTACGTACAAATGTACACAGAGAAGCCATTCTAAACACTTTGGGGTCAATATGCAAAAGCACTTATTTTATTTATTTATTCATCTTATAAGCTTGCACTGTCTCAGGACCAGTGCAAAGATATTAGGTACCCTAGGCAAACTTCAGTCTTGCGCCCCCCCCCCCTCAGAGTTAACTTTTAGACTCTTAGCACACCCCCTCCCAAGATTTTGATTAAATCCAAAATCAAAATCATTTTATCATCATCCCTCCCAGAACAATCCTATACGAATGCATAGTTGGATATTAAATTGTTTTGTAAATACATATACATAATGAGAGAAATTTCCCAAGCTGCTTACAAGGGCAGCAGGACTATTTGAAAATTGCCTATTCTTCCTGCAAGTACATGCAATCAGGACCTATTGTCTTGTTTTGACTGCTGCCCCAACTGCCTGGTCTGCGTAATGCTTGAGCTGGCCCTGTAAGGGTCTTTCCCACAATGCACTTACCAAGTGTCAGGTGCTGGCTGCATAAGTGCTTTGGTTGAAAAATCAGCCACTGACAAATGGACAAATATAGGCCACGTAAGTCAATATATAGCTAAATTTTAATCAGTATAATTTCTGGAGGGGTCAAGGCATTCTAGGGGAACAGTCAAAAATTATGCAGCTAGCTGCAATATTCAGCTGCTATCGCATAACTCATCCATTTAATCCTGAACGTAGAAACAAGAGCCCTAACTGTAAGGGGTAATTTTATAAAGGCCTTTTTGTGCATATATGCCAGTACATACATGTAAAAGGCCTCTTGTAAAATTACCCTGGCGTAAAATTATGCAGAATGATAGTAGGTATGTACTTTTACATGTTTGCAGACATAGCTTGGTGGCACATGGGCAGAGTTGTAAATTACTTGTCTTGTTTATAAAGTCTGCACACATTTAGACCTAATCCCAAACAGGAATACAGTCAAACCTCGGTTTTCATGATTAATCCGTTCGAAAAAGTCTGACTAAAACCGAAACGTATGAAAACTGAAGCAATATTTCCCATAAGAAATAATGTAAATCCAATTAATCCGTTCCAGACACCCAAAAATATTCACAAAAAATACATTTTATAGAGAATAACTATATTTTTACATACAGAAAACAATGAGAAATAAATATAAATGACTAATGAAATGGATAAATGAACATTTAACATCACTGAAAGCAAGCTAAGTACAGTACTGTATAGTACAGTATGTTAACATCTGGCATTAGCCACCCCTGACAAGCTGCTGTGCCCAGCTCTCTTCGGAATCACATTGAATTCAGTCCATTAAAATACCTTTACATTATCTGCTCAATGCTTCAGAATGGCAGAAAATCTTAATGATATAGCTTCAGACGTACCCTGCAAGAGAAAGAACTGCCTCCCACATTCATGCAACATCTCCTGCTTACGTTGACAGCTTTTCTTCCCTGCTACCGGGACAAAATCTCAGTCAAAAGACGTTGAAAACCGAAGCAATGCATGAAAACCGGGACAAAATCTCAGTCAGAAAAGACGTTGAAAACCGAAGCGTATGAAAACCGGGGCAAATGAAAACCGAGGTTTGACTGTAAATGTAAGCAGGTTCCTTTCACTCACAGTTTCTGCAGGTTTTGTGTTGGTGTTTTATAAAGAAACAAAGGCACATATTACAAAAGGATGTCCATGTGCAAAGTGGAGCAAGCACGTCCACGTTTGGGCATGATTTCACAAACATGGACATGCCCAAAATGGACATCTGCAGGCATATCTACAAGACATGCAGCAATGGTGCAAACCCAAAACAGGTTTCCTAACACACAAAACATAGTATTGTCATTGTCATTGTGAAGAGTACTGGAGATAGCGTGGTGCCAACTTCTCAATCCTTTCCAGAGCTTCTAGTGCTAAAACGAGAACTTTTCCAATGCCTACTCATGCCTGGAGCAGGTCTAAGTTTGGATACGGGTGCAGACGTCCCTGAGAATTCTAAAATTGATAGGGGGTGTCTGTGCCCATAGCTCCACCCCGAGATACCTCCATCACACCCCCTACTTATTTAGATGTCCATGCAGCAGAGACATCTAAAAACCCCATTTCTCAAATCACTCCAGGGACATCTCTGTGATTCTGATGTTCATGTGCATGTTTTCAAGCATCCTAATTGCATCTAAGTGATTTAAAATGACCCCCATAGGCATCTACCTGACCTCCCTACCTAGGTGACCTGTCAAAGTATCCCCCAAATGTATGCAAATAATGTATCCACATAGTTATAACCATATATTGAGTAGCCTGATTATGTGGATCAGCTGGCTGAAAATCTGCATAAAGGTACAGTGCCATGTAAATGTCTTCACACCCTTGCATGTTTTTCACATGCTGCTGTCTGAAAAGAATGGCCAGTTGCCTAGTTTGCCTAATGGTTGAACCAGCCTTGCTGAAAAATTCAAAGTGAAATGTATTCAAGTAGGAGTTTCATTGATCTAAACTACACTTTCAATGTGAACAAGCAGTTATACAAATATTTAAAAAAAAACAACAACCCACAATTATGACTAGGAAACCAAAAAGCCTTGATTGCATAAACTTTCAGTCCTTTTGGATTGTCCCAATCTGTTTTTAGGATTAAAAATACCTTACCATATTATTTCAGAACCCCAGCAGGGTCAGATTTGATCTATAGCTGAATGGCATAGCCATAAACATCAGACATGCTTATTGATGAGATTACCAGTTTCATAAGGAGTTCCCTTTTTCTCTTCATTACCAATGCCAGGGGGAACTGGGGCACTTTGATGATGAATGTAACTCTTTTTGAAGGATCAATTAAATAAAAATTTGTGCTGCTTTGACTTTGGGACATTAATGATAAGAGCAACAATTGTCAACTTCATATCATGGTCAAATTCCAAAGCGCTGTTCACCTAATGGACAACTGACCTACTTTATATTTTCCTGTTGTTACTAGAACGAGATCTCCAATACTACATGTGGAGCACAGAAGTTCTGTTTCAGCAATCCCACGGGATGCAATCCTGCCACCAACACAGCCTGTTATTTCATGTCATCCACTTCAGCCATGGGAGGCTTCATCTTTGAAATGAGTGGCACCTCTACTGGCTATGTAGCCACTGGGTTTTCAGATGATAAGAAAATGGTGAGCTACTATAGTGTGTCTAGACACTAATACATTTTACTGTGTTATATGCAACAAAGACAAAATGTAATGAACTTGGGGCCCAATATTCAGCGCCGGCAGCCTGCGCTACTGACTTGGCTAGCCACCAGTGCTGAATAGCAGACCCAGATATGCAATGCTGGGGGGTAATATCTGGCCCTGGCATTGAATATCCAGGTTAGCCTCTCTTACCAATCGGTAACCAGGCAGCGGCGATATTGAGTCACTGCCTGGTTAACAATATGCATCTGATGTTAGACCAGGGTTACCTGCACCTGACTTTCACTGCATATTGCTAACCGGGCGGCAGTTCAATATCACTACTCACTGATTACCATCAGATCCGCCTCTGCTCCACCCCGGAATGCCGGCAACATGCCCCGATACTAAGCAGTTAGCATCGGGGCATGTAGAGCCAGCAGCTGCATATATTCAGCAGCACTAACCACCAACTACTTCCATGACAAAATCCACAAGATCACACTCCAATTCCCTACAAGGTCAGCTACTTCCCCTCCTCCTCTGCTACCATTTCTTCCTTTTCTGTGATCTCTGAGGAGGAAACCATTTACCTTCTTTCCTCATCCAAACTCACTACCTGCTCCTCTGATCCTATTCCAACCCATCTCCTCCGCTCCATCTCCTCCCCCTTACATCTCTCATATTCTCAACCTATTTCTCTACACTGCGACTTTCCCTGCAGCCTTCAAGCATGCTGCGATCACTCCTCTCCTCAAAGAAACCTTCACTACACCCTACCTGTTCTAACTATCAAACCATCTCTCTCCTTGACTTTCTCTCCTCTCAAACCCTTTTGGATGCTCTACAATCTGGCTTTGTCCTTTACATTCTATCAAAGTGGCTATTGCCAAAGTCTCCAGTGACCTGTTCCTGGCAATACCCAAGTGCCTTTACTCGATCCTTATCCTTCTTGACCTTTCTGATGCTTGACACTGTTGACCACAGCCTCCTCCTCGATACCTTGTCCTCGCTTGATTTTATCGGCTCTGCTATCCTGGTTCTCTTATCTCTCCCATTGCTCCTTCAGCGTTTGTTCTGCTGGATCCTCCTCTACTGCTATCCCTCTCTCAGTTGGTGTACCCCAAGGATCTGTCTTGAGTGCACCAAGGGACCTGGGTATAGAGAGAAAAAAAAAGAGGTAGACCCATCTCTTCCCATGGCTTTCAGTACCATCTTTATGCTGATGACTCCCAGATCTACCTCTTTACACCTGAAATCTCTCCAACAATCCAAGCGTGGATCTCTGCCTGCCTTCCTGACATTGCTGATTGGATGTCTCACCATCGCATGAAATTGAACATGGCCAAAACTGAGCTTCTTATTTTTCCCCCTAAACCCTCCTCTCTCTTACCTCCTTTTTCAGGCTCAGAGGATAACTCTACCCGTTTCCTCAACTCACAACCTTGGGGTCGTTTGACTCCTCTCTCGCTTTCTCCACACACATCCTACTGATAGCTAAAATCTGCTGTTTCTTTCTTTATATCACCACCAAAATTTGCCCATTCCTTTCTGAACACCCTACTAAGACACTTATCCACTCTTTAGTCATCGCCCATCTTGACTATTGTGACCTACTCCTTATTCGTCTCCCTCTGAATCATCTCTCACCCCTTCAATCTGTTCAATACTCTGCTGTTCAGCTAATCTTTCACTAGTCTCATTATGCTCATATTACCCCATTTCTTAAGTCACTTCATTGGCTCCCTGTTTCCGCATCCAGTTCAAACTTCTCCTGCTAACCTATGGGCTTTGCTATCTCTAGACTTCACTCCTTTCACCTTGCTGCTCCTTATGCCTGGAGCAAACTACCTGAGTCTGTACGTCAAGCTTCATTTGTGGCTCTTTTCAAATCCAGGTTGAAAACTCACCCCTTCGCTGCCACTTTCAGATCTTGATCCACCTAATCTCCTTTGTGTTTCCTTACCATTCCCCCTACATGTATCCTGTGTCTACAGCTATTGTGTTGACTGTCTTGACTAGATTGTAAGCTCTGATGAGTAGTGACTGTCTTTTACATGTATCTGTCAACGCTGCATATGTCTTGTAGCGCTATACAAATGTTTAGTAGTAGTAGTACCATGATGTTACTGCTAGGAATCACAGGCACCATTTGAGAGATGGCATGAACAGGAGTGACAAGAAATTACTCCTGCTCCCATTAGGTATGAGGGGCCCTGGTAAGAGCAAGGGATGGGATTGCGAGTGGGGTGGGGGGGTGTCTGCCAGGGACCATTTGGGGGTTTCTTCACATCACAAGGAGTCTTCATGTACCGGGGGATCAGGTGTTGGGGATTCGATATCACAAGGATCAGATGTCAGGGGGAGGATGGGGGGGGGCTGAACTCAGCCTTTATGCCTACCCCTTCAAGCAGATACCTATTTGTACCTCAGGGTAGTTGTAAATGCCAATGTCTAGTTTTGTTTTGTTGTTTTACACATTTGGTGCAAAAATATTAGATACTATCAAAGAAATATATTTCAGAAATCTCCACAACTGCTTCAAACATTTTGGACATAAGAGCTCAACTCCTGAAGCAGCAGTGGCAAATCAGAGATTTGTGTCGATTTATAGAGACTCAGTTTGCTGCAAGATCTTACACCAAGAAATACAAAACATTTCTGAGGTTTAATTTGAGCTCATTCTAATATGGAACATACACCATACAAAGCAAGATTATTTCTTGAACTGATAAAGTTATAATTCATAATGTTCTAATTCATTTATTCAAAAATAACAAAAAAAAGTCACCCCCCCCCCCCCCCCAGTATGAACTGCACTGATTACAATACAAAACCAGAGAAGAGGAGAGCTTGTAACCTAACAATAGCGCCATATACCCCCTTATGCATCATATAAAAAAGGATATATCCTTAAGTTTCAAAAACATCAATGCATCAGTATTGCACATTATAATACTTAAATACACAATTATAATACTATAATCATACATATCTAGTACAAAATACTGCAATACAAAATTTCAAAGCTAAAAAAGCAGTATACAGTTCTTTATATAGATCTACCACGGCCCCCATTCAAAAACAGGCCCACATTATAACAGCTGCTATAGCAACAAAGTTACAAACAAGCATAACACTATATCAAAAATGTAACAAATGCAACAAAGGCGCTACAGCCTTAATGAAAAAACAGTCCTGAGAGCACAAAGCTCACACCAATAGTGTTACAACTGTGATCAGTAAGTCACAAAGCTGCAATAATTACATAGAAAGTGCTCTCTAAGCGCAATAAAGTCACTTAGCTGTGGGTTGAAACAGTTTTTCAATTCATAACTTTCTTCATTGTAAATGTCTCGGGTGTTTAAGTAACAAGTAATGTGTGAGTAATACTGCAACACAACAAATAACGGATGCCTTCCTTCACCCAACCTGCCCGCAGGTTTCGAATCACTGCTTCAGGGGCACGGTGATCTCCTGGTATAATCCGGCATCAAAAGAGAGTAACCACCCACGGGTCTGCAGGGCACCAGTAGCATTTTCTATACAATTATTGCAGCTTTGTGTCTATTACTGATCACGGTTGTAACATTATTGGTGGGAGCTTTGTGCTCTCAGGACTGCTTTTTCATTAAGGCTGTCCTGCCATTGTAACAACATTTGCGTTGCATTTGTTACATTTTTTATATAGTGTTATGCTTGTTTGTAGCTTTGTTGCTTCAGTAGTTGTTATAATGTGGGCCTGTTCTTGAAAGAGGGCCGTGGTAGATGATCTATATAAAGAACTGTAAACTGTTTCTTTAGCTTTGAAATTTTGAATTATAGTATTTTGTACTAGATTTGTGTGATTTTGTATTATAATTGTGCTATTGATATATTATAATAAATGTGAAATATTGATGTACTGATGTTTTGAAACATAAGGGATATATCCTTTTTTATATGATGTACAAGGAGGTATATGGAGCTATTGTTAGGTTATGTATAGGCTCTACCCTTGTTTGGTTTTGACTTATAGTCAGTGCAGTTTATTCTAGGGAGGGTCTTTTTTGTTATTCTTGGATATTATTTTTTCTCCTTGCTGGGTTCTTTTTGGGATTCTATTTCAGTTATTGAAATGCATTCATTGAACTACATAATTGGTTAGGTACACCACCGATATAGAAGTTTAAATAAACAATGTTTCAATTCATCTTCTAAAAGTGCACAGTTTTAAAAAATGGGGGCTTTTTTGGCTCTATGATTGCACTAGCATATGAAGCCTTAAATAAACTGAAAGCATCCTGTGGCATGGTTATGAAGTCTATTTTTACCCTCAGCCACGAGTGGTGTTTTAGAAGAGTGGTATTTGTGCCGAGTTTGAAGCAGTTGTGGCTATTTATACATAAGAAGGCCTCAAAAATCCCATAATGTCATTAAGCTCTGACACATGCAAGATTTGTCCTGAAGTCTGTAGCTTATATCAGCTGAATGGATGTAGATTTGTAAGGATGTACGGCTCTTCCTGACAGCTTTGAACCTTTCTTCTTTCAGGGAAATGACGACATTTATATTTGCAGCAAAAATGACACAACTGGAAAAGTTGAAATTCAACATGCCTTCTCAACTGGATACACAGTTCCCACCATCAAGCCACTTGTATGTTCATTTTAGTATCTCCTGACTTCTGCTATTCATATGTATAGTGCACAACCCAGTTCTGTTTCAGATTAACATTTTATTAAAAACGTTCTACTCAGCATTTTTCCTGTAGACACATGCAAATAAAGATGAAAAAAAGCCAGTTGTAGTCGATACTACAATTGGTTTAATACCTCTTGAAAGCTGGTCAACAATATATTAGGTTTGTCCAATAAAAGGTATCACTTACAACTGTTTTTTTTTATCTTTATTTGCACATATCCAAATGGACTAACATGGCAGCTACAATTCTCTGCTCTTGTAGACACAAAATACAAGAAAATCTTTAGTTCGTGTGGCTCTAGGTTTTCTATTTGCATTTTCCAGTAAGTTTACAAGTAGTGTGCGAAAGCAATGAGGTCTGCTGTGAGGTTAGGTCAAACCCCATTAGCCAAAATGAGATGAGGCTATGATGATCTAGGATAATACTCGTTTGCATTTAAAAGTTGAGAATTTGGAGACTGCCGTAAGATGTAAAACTTTGTGCTTTATCAACTTTCTCAAAAGTATCTTCTGAAATCCTAAGAGGCTTTATTCCCCTATTACTAGGGCATAATATTTATGTCCTTTTGTTGAAAAGGAGAGGAGAGGTTCAGATCAAGTTGTGGGAACAGAGTTAGCTTTTAACTCTTCAAATCTGAATCAAGCCCCAATGAGGAGGGTCAGGTAACTGCAAAGTCAGCTGCTCTCATTGCCAGCTTTGTACTTGAATGTGATAAGGGCTGGGTCCTCTGGCTTTTGCTTTGGAAACAGGCAGAGGGAACCCTTCCTAAACTGTACAGGTTTTTTTTGAGGGGGGGGGGGTGAGCCTAATGTGGTTTGAGCTACTCAAAAAAGGAGACAGCAATTTCTTTTCTTAAAACCTTGAGTTTGCGGGTTGGGGACTTCATTAGTTGAACTTGTCACGTGAGTGTGTGACAATCAGGGCCAGTCAAAAGGTTTCTGATCCTTCAGCTATGCACCCCCCCCCCCCTCCAAGGCAGCTCAAGGTCTTACTCCCACCCCTCCCTCCCCCCCCCCCCAAGGATGGCTTGAGGCTCTACCCACTCCATAGTCCAGCATCTTCCCTTTTTCTCCTCTCCCCCCACCCTTCTTTCAGCCTCTCATATTCTCTCCTCCCCCCCCCCCTCCAAAGTGTCCAGCATCTCTCCTTCCCTACTGCTCCCCCTCTTCCTCCTGCCCCCACTGCTGCTGCTTGACCTCCACTAGAGCTGACTCTGCAAAAGTGAAAGCAGCACGCTGGCAGAATCTTGAGCACCGAGCACCTCATGGCCTGCCGCGCCTTTCCCCTTTCCAGTCAAACTTGCCATTGGAAGAGGCAAGACGTGGCAGGCCTTGACCAGGTGTGCTGCTCAAAGACCGGCTGCCGCCACCGAATTTCTCTTACTTTTGCCGAGTCCGCTGCGGTGGAGGCAGGGAGTTCCAAGGCCTGCTGCCGTGCTTCTCCTCTGCTGTCGTCTTGCCTGCTCAGTGCCATGTTGCCACCCCTTAAACCTGCCTCCCTAGGAAGATGCCTAGTCTGCCCAGTGGTAGCACAACTGTCAGGCTAGACTAGGTGATCACCTAGAGTGGCAACTTCTGAGGGGCAGCAGTAGCCAGGCAAACTCTCAGCCTGTTCATTTATCTTTGGGGAGTGAGAGCACACATACATCAGAAAGTACGATGCCCAGTTATAAATTCTTAGAGAATTGTCTTAGGGAGGAAAGGTATTGGAATGATCATGATTGTTGCGTAATTATCAACATCTCAAGGGGGGAAGGCACATAATGCTGCAGTTTCATGTAGGACGCCCAGTACCTTTGTACCTGCCCTGCTCCTTCCCATCCAGCTGTTTTGCTGAGTTCTAACACGCTGACAGCTGTCTCTTTGGCCTCCCCAGTTGTTGCGTCATCTCCAGGTTAGGTATCTGTAATAGTTACGAGTATTTTTGCTGTCCAGACTAACTCCTGTTTTCTTTCCCTGTGATGTTGTTAGCCTAGTTATTTGGCTGGTAATTTTCCTTGATTTTCGCAGCTTTGTTTCTTTATTTTAAGGACTACGATAATGAGTTTCATTTCTTTTTCCTTTGTATGACTTTACAATTGCTTATTTTGAATAACTCATTTCTTTCTGTGCGAGATATTTTTGTTTTTGTAAATCTATTGCTAAAAGCACATAAATAAATCCACAATAAGGCCGTTTTCACACTGCCTGCCTTGTTGCAATGTCTGCAGATGCACTGTATATTTGCTAAGCTTTGAAAATTGCCTAAGGAACAGGGCTGGTCCCAGAGTTGATGCAAGGTAGTCAGCACTCTAGACAAACCTTAAGCCTTACTCCCCTTTCCCCCTCCCCAGATTTTGATAATTAAACTCGGGGATCACCATTATCTAAATACCTGCCTTTTAACAACAATCCTGTAAACATTCAGAATTGGACATCATGCTTTTAGATATTCAACTTTGCTCTGTAGGAGTGTGCGTGTTCCTGCTCTAGAATGTGCTGATGGCTCTTTGAGTTTGTGGCTGTCAGCATCTATTGTTTTGATTTTGAAGACTGCTGCTTTTGGCTGCCTTCCAGAAGGACCACCTAGTCTTGCCTAATGGCTGGGTTGGCCCTGCTAAAGAAAATGGACCCACAGACTCCTTTTTCTTTGTGTACATTTTCTAAGAAAAATATGCATAATTTTAGAAATACAGAAAAAGATCTGGTGTTGCAATCCCTGCCCTAACCATGCCTTAGGAAACACCTCTGCTCAATGCAAGAAAACGTTTGCACGTAATGGAAAGTACAGGGTGAGCAACTTTCACATATCCCATCTGTGCAGATAAAAGTGTTTTACCCATAGACATATGGTCATGTCATCCTGAGCGTGCCCGATGTCAGAAGCTAAGTAGGGTTGGGCCTGGCTACTAAGACTACCAGCTGTTGTAGGTTTACTTCATGGAAAACAAGACCTGTCAATCTACTTATAGCCACACTTTTCCAAGAAAACCCAGATGATAGTCACAACATGGACAACTATTCACAGGACCACCAGGAGACATTGACTCAATGGCACTTAACAAAAACTGTGGGCATGGTTTGAAAATTTACCTGACAATGCTCCTGGACATTCGTCTCAAAGTGTAGACTTTCTATTCTTGAAATTAGAATGAACTGATTGGCTATGGGCACAAAGGAATGTAGCTAAAGGTACAGTCACTGTTCTGCACAAGATCCCCAACAGTATTGCCCCAGAATCATCCAAATGATGTACCTGGGAGGCCCAAAGATGAGCAGCTTTTCTAGAGCACAACGTTTACTGCAATATAGAAAGTACAAGAGACTGGCAATGTTAAATTAGTGTATAGGTATTTTGACAAGTAGCATTTCAGAAATACTGAGCTCATTTATTTTTGTTTATTTTTTAATGTCAGTACACTTAGACAGCATATTTAGGGGGATAATTACTTCAGTACCACAGATTAGTGACTCCCACAGTAAACGAATAATGGTGATCACCCCAAGCTGCATTATTCCAAGGGAAAAACAAACACTAGTCCCAGAGGCACAATCACAAACACAAACACACACACCCCCACACCCCGCACTCCTCCGATTCAAACCCTCCCTCCTCTCTGGGCCTACATCAAGTCGAACCTGGTGGTCCAGTGATACCTAGACAGAAACAACTTTCACTCATTTGTATCTGGGCCAACACTGGGTTCAAGATGGTGCCCACGATCCCCTAGCAGTAGTCTAACGATACTGCCCCTAGAAGTCAATCCCAGTATTTGCATGCTTTGCATCTCATTAGTATGCAATGCATGTTGCAGTACAAATTGTGAATTATGCTACAATAACATGTTATCGCCCTTTTACATGCATTAAGGACCAATTAATGTGCACTATTGCTTAACACACTTTAGTAACTACCCCCCTTAGAGGTTTATCTTAATTTGATGTTTTGCAGTTCATAAGACAGTGTTTGCTTCATATCATCCAATTGTTATTAAGTGCACTATTGGTGCTACAAAATGTAAAAATGAGGTTCTCTTAATCTGAGAACATGGGCGTGAAAGCAGAGTTACTTACCTGCAGTGGCATTCCCAGCCCCCTCGGCCCCCAAGGTGGGTGCCCTCCCTTGTATCCACAGCACCTCTCCCCCTCCCGCTCAGAGGTGTGATGCATCCTCCATCCCTCCTCTCTGCTGGGCCCATACAACCAAGGCAGAGTGGCAAGCTTATCTTAAAGCTGGGTGGCTTGCTCTGCTGCCTCCAATCCAAGCTTGCTGGCTCTTCTCTCCCAGGCTGAAGTCTCGCTATGCATTCCGATATCCAATATGACAGTATCCTCTTTGTGACTGGGCATTCTGGTCTGTTGGAGTCAAAGGAGATGAAGAATTGAGTCCCCTGTTGCTAGTGCTCCATCCTCTGGATGTAGATATGCAGGGCACGCATGCAGTCCAGGGTGTGGAGTCACTGCTCTTCTTGTGAGGAGTGAGGCTTGTGGTAGAAGGCAGGCAGCTCAATGTTTGGTTCAAGTGGAGGGGTGAGGCTGTAGCAGCAGAGCGCAGACAAACCAATGATACCAAGAGTCTGTTCAGAAGGTCCAAATCATTTATTTGTGCACAAGTCTCAAGCAAAGTCAATTTCAAAATGGCTGAGCAATGTTCTCTGGCAATACAACAACTTTTATAGACTTTTGCTCCATTCTAGGTATAGAAAAACATTTCATTGGTCCCGGTAACCTCCCGTACCTCCCGTACCCCTTCTATTGGTCCCGGTACTGATATGATTATCCAATTATGTTCTTTCAGTGGACTCAGCACCTGCTCACCCCCCTTCTAGTCCCAATTACAATGGCCAGTTCACCAACTTGTTACTTTCCTACTTCCAAGGCCACTCAGCTGGTTTGTACGTGTAGGGAAACAGGGCTCTGTAATTTCTCTGTCAGCAGTTTTAAACATATTTTTCTGTATTTTTCCATCTGTTCTGCTTGTCTGAGCTAATTCAATACTTTTACTGAGTTCTAATTCTATAGCAGCATATTGGGGGATGTGCAATTCCTATGGGCCTCTTCACAAGCTTCATTTACAGGTCAAGCTAGCTAGGCTTGCTTATGTCAGACACTGTGGATCACAGGCCTTCACCTGCCACATTCCCCCCTTTGATTAATCTCACCCTATTACTTAATAAGGTGTGAGAATTAAATCACTTCAAAATGGTTATACTACGGTCAGAGGATTCTGACTATATGCAGGAGGTTTTGGTTGGTATAAGGCCATAATCTTAGATGCGGTCTTCCGCTCTACTGTACTTTCAATAGCACTATGAATAGAACGCATACAACATGGGATTATACATGGTAACAGTAAAATAACAGCAATAATTATTAGTACTAATATAAGGAAAGTTTTAAGTCCTCCCAGCCATGAGAAAAGGTTAGCAAACCAGTTAGGAAACTTTAGTGAGTGCCAAGTCTGTACTGGCACATAAGCATGTTTTCGCATATCTTTAGCAAGTTCTTCAACTACTTGACCCTTATCATCTATTTTTAAACAACAATTGGTTAAATTCAGCTTACCACATACTCCTCCTTCAGCTGCTAACAAATAATCAAGTGCTAAGCGATTCTGATATATAGCAGTGCGCATTTGAGTACTTTGTCTAGCTAAAAGTGTAAGAGCTTGGCTAGTTTCATTGGTTATTATTTCAACTACTGCCTGTAAGCGAATAATACGATTAATCATATAAACTGGGGTTCGATAGCCCCACATACCATCATCATTCCAGGTGGCAGGCCCATAATATTCAATGATTCTTTCTGGCGGCCAATCATCACCCTTCCACTTTTCCCACTTGCCTACTTGGAGGGGTGCTCTCTTCTGTCTCAGTGCTCTTTTGTGTCTGTGGGTAGTGTATACTGGGTATCCTAATTGTTCTCCATGTTCTGTGGGTAGGAGAAAGAAAGAAGGTCTGATGGTCCCTAAGACACATGCTCCTCCCCAATGTGATGGGAGTCAAGCATACGCTCGGTTTCCACAGATCCAATACAGGCCAGGTGGGGCTTGCCAAGCATGGGATTTGGCAAGATTAGTCCATAAATCAGCAAGTTCAGGAAATCTGGCTAATGGATTAGGAGGTTCAGGTCTTTTGACTCCTGACCACCATGACGTCTTTTTGGTAGTGTCATTATAGAACCTCTGGCTAAGACAGACCAGCTGTCCTACCTGTTGGGTAAACT
Organism: Ichthyophis bannanicus; assembly: GCA_033557465.1. Lineage (NCBI taxonomy): Eukaryota > Metazoa > Chordata > Amphibia > Gymnophiona > Ichthyophiidae > Ichthyophis > Ichthyophis bannanicus. The sequence goes on from CM066040.1 coordinate 110,078,809, forward strand.
GAGGTCCAGTTCTGGCATAGCAAAGACGTCCAACAATTGAGTGCGCTAACATCCATTCGCTAGTAGTCTTGTGTAATTCAGTCTGATTGTAAGTCAGAGAATAATTTAACTCTTGGGCCTCCCATGGCCACTGGTCACCCATCTGGGTTCCGCCACAGAAATAACAATCTGAGATTTTAAGACTAGATACTACTGCTCCAGCTAATTCTAAGAATAAATTCTGAGAAGGATGAGGGATCTCAAACTTATTTACATGCATGGCCTCATAGAAAGTGTTATGGATGTGGTATTTAGATGACCTGTGGGCTTGGGTATTCAATCTTATATATACAATGGTTCCTGGATCTGATCCGGAACCTGCGATACGTAAACCAAACTTGTATCCTTGTTTCCATACATTAGGATTACGTATCCACAATTGTAAAGGGTTACAGGCACCTTTCTTACATTTGTCATCTGTTTTTGACTTAGTTAAAGTGGCCACTCGATTATCTATATCTTCTTCTACTATACCAGCATTCCATGTAGCATAAAAGACGCATTCCCAATTTGGGCAATAGTAATCTGCTGCTGTGGCAGTACTATATGAACCCTTCTTACCTGTACACTTTCCCCATCCTGTGGCACCTTCTGGGCACATATACTTATGATCATTACGGTATGCTTTTTCCCAGGTACCACATTTGGAGCGACTATCTCTGTTTATAACATCACATGCATCAAAATTTAAAACAGCAGGTATACTAGAATCTCTAAGTGGTTTTGTGGCATTGATTAAAGGTCCATCTGCATCATTCCATCGTATTTCCAATGTGTAATAGGATGGATTCTGATGCGGATTATAGCATACTCTAGATTTACCTTTAGTGCAAACATTTAGTTCAGTGGTGTTATAAATACACCGAGTCACTTTACCAGTGCAGGTATAGTAAGAATGGTAAATCAAAGTCTGAGTTACTTTCAGTCCAGTTCGAGTAGAAGTAATGCAAGCAGTGCATGGAGGTAAGGCATGAGTCAGTTCAAAGCCTCCAAAACAGGCAACCAGGGCGAAGCAAAGATAAAGATACATGTTGATTGGAGTTCTTTTGAATCCTCAGCTTGCAGATCTTGACCACAACGTTCTTTTCTTCGTCCCGTTTGCTAATGAAGCAATTCAACGGGTGCTGAGTGTTGATTGAAGATCCTCAAGTTGTCCATCATACATTTACCAACTTAGCAATTTCAGTTGGCTTCTGAAGTATGGTCAATCAATGTAGCATCAAAGCAGTGTGTAAAATCACACACACATGAGGTTCGTTGAAACAAACTTTTGCTGTATGTAGAACAGTAATCCTCTTCGAAAGACTTGGCTACTGCAAGGCACTGTGACAAAGTGTCTAAGCTGCTGGTTGCCGTCTCAGAGTAACTCGCAAAGGTGCATCAGGATGCTGTTCTGCTGTCCACTGCTCAGGTTCGGGATCAGCTGCAGGCTTGACTCTGCTGTGGTGGATCCAGGAATCGATTTCTGCTACCTTTACTGCAGTTGGGGTAGACAGGATGACGGTGTATGGTCCCTTCCAGTGGGGTTCCAACGGTGTCTTCTTCCAATCTTTGATCCACACCGAGGTACCAGGCTGGTAGGGATGCAAGGGTTCCGTCAAGTTGATAGGCAACTGGTCTTGGATCCACGCATGAAGAGTCTGCAGAACAAAACTAAGAGCTAGGAGTTCTTGCCTGGTTATTTCTGAACCAATTTGGGCTAGACTTCCTTTAATTCCCTGCACTATTGGTGGGGGTTTACCATACAGAACTTCAAAAGGGGAAAAGCCTGTTGACTTCACAGGAGCTGAGCGTATTCTGAGTAAAGCTATTGGGAGCACTTGGGGCCACTTCAGGTGTGTCTCCTGACAAAGCTTAGATATTTGGGCTTTTAAAGTACGATTCATTCGCTCAACTTTCCCTGAACTCTGGGGTCTGTATGCAGTGTGAAGCTTCCATTGTATCTGCAAAGCTTTTGCTAACTGTTGAGTAATCTGAGAAACAAATGAGGGCCCATTGTCTGACCCTATTACTGCTGGGATTCCAAACCTAGGGACAATCTCCCTCAGTAAAACTTTGGTGACTTCTCGAGCTTTTTCAGTTCTGGTTGGGAAGGCTTCTACCCACCCAGAGAAAGTACAAACTAATACTAATAGGTAGTGATATCCATTGGCTTTTGGCATTTCAGTAAAATCAATTTGCAGGTGGTGCATGGGGATTACACCTCCTAACTGAACTCGGGGTGGTGGTGTGGGACCTTGCTTGGCATTATTTTTGGCACAAATTAGACACTGGCGTGCCACTGAAGCTGATAGGGCTGCTAACATGGTAATGCAGAAATGCGGTCTGAGTGCTTTCTCCATAGCACTTTTCCCATAGTGGGTGGCCTCGTGAAAGGCTTTGACAAAGGATGGTCCTAACAATTCGGGAATTACTATTCGTCCTGGGGGTTGACTGCCCTCTGCTGGTGGCAGCTCAATCCACCCATCTTTCAGTACTCCATCTTCCTTGTTACAGTAGTAATCTAATTCTTTGGTGGTATATCGTGGTGTCCATAAGTTCAAGGGTACTGGAAATAATGCTGCCTGCATCGGCATAGCTTGTGGTGTAATTTGTCCTGTCATAGCTGCTTGTCGTGCTGAGGCATCTGCAAACCTATTTCCTTGAGCAATTTCTCCTTTTCCTGCTTGATGTCCTCTGCAATGCATGATAGCTACACGAGTTGGGGCCCATACTGCATCAAGTAACATCAGTATCTCAGGGCCATACTTGACTGATTTTCCTCCGGACGTGATGAGCCCTCGTTCTTTATAGAGAGCTCCATGGGCATGTAGGGTAGTGAAGGCATATTTAGAGTCTGTATATATATTTAGCACCAGTTTTGCACCTAACAGTAGTGCTCGAGTAAGTGCTATCAATTCTGCTTTCTGGGCTGATGTGCCTGAGGCTAGAGCTGATGACTCAACGACTTCATGTTGAGTGACAACTGCATATCCGGCACAGCTTCCATCTACGTAATAGACTTGGTCAGGATTGTCTATGGGCACATCTGTCAGGTCAGGTCGGCTGGAGAATACAGTGTCCATGACTTCGATACAATCATGTTCTGGGAGTTCTTCACTAACAGGTATCAATGTGGCTGGATTCAAGGCATGACTCACTTCCAGTTGTATCTGTGGGTTTTCACATAACATGCTCTGATATTTCAACATTCGGGAATTGGTGAGCCAATGATTTGCTTTCTGTTCCATGAGGGCAAGGACTGCATGTGGCACAGTGACTCGTAGATTCTGTCCTAGTGTGAGCTTATCTGCTTCACTCACTAACAATGCTGTAGCTGCGACTGCTCTCAGGCAAGGTGGCCATCCTTTGGCCACAGTGTCCAATTGTTTCGATAGATATGCTACAGGTCGCTCCCAATTTCCCAATTTCTGAGTCAACATGCCTAAGGCATTTCCTTGTACTTCATGTACAAACAAGTGGAAAGGCTTATGAACATCTGGTAGTCCAAGGGCTGGTGATGACATCAATTCTTCCTTTAACGTCTTGAAGGCTGTATCCTGCTCAGGTCCCCACTCCAGTGGTGACTTTTCTTCTCCTTTTGTGGCATCATACAGTGGCTTGGCAATTTGGGCAAAGTTGGGAATCCAGATTCGGCAATATCCTGCCGCTCCCAGAAAGGCTCTGACTTGCTTTCTGTTAGTTGGGGTTGGAATTCTGCATACTGCTTCTTTTCTTTCTCTGCCTAATTTTCGGCTTCCTTGGGTTATACGAAAGCCCAAGTATTTCACTTCTTTTTGGCATAGTTGTGCTTTTGCCCTGGAAACTTTGTATCCAGCTTCATCTAGTAACTGCAAGAGGTCTTTGGTGGCTTGTATACATTCACTTTCTGATACGGCAGCTATCAGCAGATCGTCCACGTATTGGAGAAGCACTCTCTTCCCCGGGGCCACTGGATAGCTTGAAAGGTCTTGATTCAGTGCAGCACTAAAGATGGTAGGCGAATTCTTGAATCCTTGGGGTAATCATGTCCAAGTAAGTTGGCCCCCTCTTCCAGAGATAGGGTCCTGCCATTCAAATGCAAACAATATCTGACTTACGGGGGCTAATCTTATGCAAAAGAATGCATCTTTTAAATCTAGTACAGTAAAGTGGGTAGCTTCAGCAGATATCAGTCCTAGAAGAGTGTAAGGATTGGGTACAACTGGATGTATGGTTTCAACTGCTTCATTCACTCTCCTTAGATCTTGCACTGGGCGGTAGTCATCTGTTCCAGGCTTTTTCACTGGCAGAAGTGGAGTGTTCCATGGGGATTGACATACTTTTAGTAGGCCATGTTCTAGTAATCTTTGCAAGTGGCGATGGATGCCTTCAATTGCAGCTCTTGGGAGAGGGTACTGTTTGACATGTACTGGTGTAGCACTAGGCTTAAGGGTTACAATTACTGGAGCTATATGTTTGGCTAGGCCTGGAGGACTGCCTTCTGCCCATACTCCAGGTGGTGCATCAATGCTTTTCAAAGTTTGTTCAAAATAGGTGTCCTGGACAGAATCATCACTGTAATATCTCCATTCTTCTTCTCGGAACTGTAAGCAGCATTATTCCTGCTGGTTTGGCTTGGGAATTTACTGTCATTTGCATTTCTCCTCTTTCGGTGAAGGATATTTGGGCTTGTAGCTTGGCTAACATATCTCGTCCCAGTAATGGTACTGGACATTCAGGCATGTAAAGGAATTGATGAGTTATTTGTTGTCCTCCTAAACTGCATATGCGATTCTGAAGAAAAGGTTTTGTAGCTTTGGCACCAGTTGCTCCTACAATGGTTACTGCTTTTGTAGAAAATGGGGCTATCTTTTTGTCTACTACTGAATGTTCTGCTCCAGTATCAACCATAAAGTTCATAACTTGGTCTCCTATTTGTATTCTGACCATAGGCTCCTGGAGACCTAAAGCAAATTCGGAGCCCGGTCTGTCCTAATCCACGTCATCTTCATCATGGGCTGTCGTAGCCAATGCTTGTATGGCTTCTCCTCTTTCTCGCTGGTATTGCTCTCGATTGGCTCCTCCGCGGTTCCGGGTATGGCCTTGTCTTTCTTCTCTCCATTGATGATTGTTTTCGTCATTTTGATGGGCGTCTTCGAGTTGCGGGCATGCATCTCTCCAATGTCCTTCCTCCCTGCAGTAGGCACATTGGTTTACGCCTAGTTGGGGCCGGCTTCCACTTCGGCCCGGCCCCGCCCCGCCCCGCCCCCTTCCTCTGCTCCGTCGACTAGGGATACCTCCCCTTTTCTGTTCAACTATGGCCGCAGCCAAAAAGTCAGCTTTCTTCTTCATCTTTCGATCACATTCTCTCTGCCTTTCATTATCACGATTCACATACACTTTATGAGCGACTTCCAATAACTGAGTTGCATTCATGCCCGCAAACCCTTCTAATTTCTGTAATTTACGTCTAATGTCTGGTTGAGACTGATTTACAAAAGCAGAATTCACCATACATAAACTTCCTGGTGCATCGGGATCATAGAGAGTATACATTCTATATGCTTCAGTTAATCTTTCATAAAACACTGCTGGACTCTCATCTATGCCTTGGTTAACTTCGGTAACTTTGGAAAGGTTCATAGCTTTCTGGCCTTGTATAAAACCTTGGCGAAAACGGGCTAGGGCTCTGGATCCTCTTTCTGTATTTGGATCCCATCGGGGGTCTTCATTCGGGAATTCTCTCTGGGCCGCTTCCCGATTATCTATTCTTTCCGCCCCTGGTTCTGGAGCTACAGGGTTATCCGCCAGCCAATCAATAGCTGCTTTTCTAATTCGTGTCCGCTCCTCTGTCGTAAATAAAGTGGACAGGAGCTGGCGGCAATCTGCCCATGTTGGTTGGTGGGTTTCCATAATAGTATTCACCAATTCTGTAAGCTCTTGGGGTTTATTGGTATAGGAGGCATAATGTGTCCTCCAGTTTAACAAATCAGTTGTAGAGAAGGGGACATACACATAGCTTAGGGGTCCCGCTACCACCTCATTATCTTCATTCCTTACGGGCACTCCCGGGACTTGCCGTAAAGGCATCATCTTGGCAGTAGATGTCTTTTGGGATCTGAGAGATATCTTTGTAACTGTCCTATCAGGGGTTATTTTCTTCTTTTCTATATGCTTTATTTTAGATTTACTTTTCACTGGCAAGCTAACACTGGCAGCCTCTTTTACACTGTCAGTATCACTCGGGGAATTTTCAGCTTCTTCCTTCTCTGTTTCTGTATCTGATTCTCCTTTTTCTGTCTCGGTAGAATCATCTTCTTCGATTAAAGGGAGCTCATCTACCTGCTCCCTGGGTAATGGCTCAGGGGTTGGGTCCCGTTCCTGCTGTCTCCGGGGCTCTGGGGCAGGACGTGGGGCGACTCTCACTGGGCGCTGAGTTTGGGGCTGTCGGGTAATCATTTCTGGGGAATCAGGATCTACCAGGATGGGTTTCTTCCTGGATTTCTCACCTTTCCCTTACTTTCTAGGCTGTTCTATTTTCTGACTACAATCTGTCTTTGCTAACATTATTCTGCACTGTTCTTCATAACAGCGCTTCGCCCAAGGGGGCGGATCTTCACAAATACTTAACCAGGAATCTATATAGGGGTACTGATCAGGGTGCGCTATTCGCACTCTACGGTGCACTAACTGGATAATTCCTACATTAAAGGTTCCCTCTCGGGGCCAGGTAGGGTCTAGATCGGGCCACTCCCTAGTACACAAAATCTGTAAACGGGCTGCAGTCATTTTAATCCCATAGTCTCCAGAATATCCTTCTTTAAAGTGTGCGATCATACATTCTAATGGAGTGTTCCTAGTAGACCCCGCCCCTCCCATTTCGATGTGTGCGCGCAACAACAGACAAAAGGGAAAAGGAGGGCGGACCGTGGGTAAGTGGTCCTCACGGTCCTAGAAACGTATAAGGAAAACAAATAACAAGACAAGACCACAATCGCTTCCCCCTTTTCGCGACCTGAACGCGGTCGCCCGGTCAGGAAATGCGCTACTCAGGGGTCCGCCTTCGCTTGGTCCGTGCTGCCAGACCTCTCATTCACACTTCATTCATACAATCATGCTAGCAACGTATCCCAGAATGCATTCGTTTCTATCTATTCTGACTAGTCTTGTTCAATTTCCAAAATACAAGAAGATGGGGGTTTCGCCCTGCGAATACTCATGCGGGGTTACTCGGCCCATCTTTGAGAGGTGATCAAGCTCTCTTACCAATTTCCAAGTTCCAAGTTCAAATGGCAGCACTGCTCTTTCTTATCTGTCTAGACATAACAAATCAAAACTTTACTCACCGGATCCGGTCCTCAAACTTCCCAAGCAGGCGCATGAGTTGGACCTCGGACTCCCCTCACTCGGGTTCGAGGTGTTGGCTCCAGCCAGGCTCGGCACCCGCCGAGGTCCAACCAGCTCCCTCCGATGCAAGGGACCGGCGGCGCCAGGGAGCAGCCCCCGTCGGAAGGGCACGATCCCGGCAGGACCAAACCTATAGAGGCGGAAAGTCGTGGTATATTGCCCTATATACACTCTGATTCCACAACTTCCCGGCCAACGCACCAAGAATATGTAGCAGCAGAGCGCAGACAAACCAATGATACCAGGAGTCTGTTCAGAAGGTCCAAATCATTTATTTGTGCACAAGTCTCAAGCAAAGTCAATTTCAAAATGGCTGAGCAATGTTCTCTGGCAATACAACAACTTTTATAGACTTTTGCTCCATTCTAGGTATAGAAAAACATTTCATTGGTCCCGGTAACCTCCCGTACCCCTTCTATTGGTCCCGGTACTGATATGATTATCCAATTATGTTCTTTCAGTGGGCTCAGCACCTGCCCACCCCCCTTCTAGTCCCAATTACAATGGCCAGTTCACCAACTTGTTACTTTCCTACTTCCAAGGCCACTCAGCTGGTTTGTACGTGTAGGGAAACAGGGCTCTGTAATTTCTCTGTCAGCAGTTTTAAACATATTTTTCTGTATTTTTCCATCTGTTCTGCTTGTCTAAGCTAATTCAATACTTTTACTGAGTTCTAATTCTATAGCAGCATATTGGGGGATGTGCAATTCCTATGGGCCTCTTCACAAGCTTCATTTACAGGTCAAGCTAGCTAGGCTTGCTTATGTCAGACACTGTGGATCACAGGCCTTCACCTGCCACAAGGCCACCTTTGGGATGAACCTGAGGTGTATTCTGAGGGTGGTGCAGTCTTGATACAGCTTGGTGTATAGTGGGTAGGTGACCAGCACCTGCAGCTCACTGTCACATCTGGCTGAAGTGATGGAGATGAAGAAAAAGGTTTTCCAGGCGGCATACTTCAGCAGTGCAGAGGTCATAGACTCAAAGGGGTCCTATGTGAGTTGATGTAGGACAGCATTGAGGTCCCAGGGTGGCACAGACTGCTGTATGTGGGACCTCATGTTGGCCAGGCCCTTCATGAACCATGACACCAATGGATGTGTGGAGATGGAGGCATTATGGCAGTCATGGTAGGCTGCAATAGCTGACAGGTGCAACCAAACTGATGCAATCTTGAGTCCCACATTGATAAGGGTGGTAAGGTACCAGAGGATCTGCGGGTGGAAAAAGGGGTCCAGTCCTGTTGAGCCATACCAGGAGTCAAAGCGTTTCCACTTGAGGTCATATGATTTCCTCGTGGAATGTCACCTGGCCACCAGGATGACATGTTGCACTTCAGTAATGAGGTGGAGGGAGGAGAGGGTCATCCTCTCAATTTCCAGGCAGTCAGGGTGAGTGTAGGTAGGTTGGGGTGCAGGGTTCTGTTTTCATCTTGAGTGATGAGATCTGATGTTTGCAGCAGCTAGATAGGTAGGCCCTCAGCTAGACAGTGAAGAAATGGGAACCATATTTGTTTTGGCCAGTGTAGGTGATGAGAATGATGGTCGCTCAGTCATGAATAATCTTCTGGATGGATCTTGGAGATCAGCAGGGTAGGGGGTAGGCATACAGGAGCAGTAGGTTCCCCCAGTGAATGTCAAATGCATCCGAGGCAAAACTGTGGGAGGACAGATGTTTGTGCAAAAAGGTCCAGATGTGGAGATCCCCACTGCTGGAAGAGTGAGCTTTGATGCTGGAGTCAAGGGACCATTTGTGTGCGTCTGGCTGATGCTGTCCACTAGGTGATTTTGCTCATCTGGAAGGTAAGATGCCTATAGGAAGCATCCCTCTGGATAGAGAGAAAGTTCAGATTCTGTTTGCTTCCCTGCAGAGCATGAGGGATACCATTCCTCTTTGTTTGTTGATGCAGAACATAGCGAGAAGATTGTTGGTTTAAATCAGGATAGACTTGTTCACTATCCAATATTCAAAGGTCCTGAGCGTATATCTGATCGCACGAAAGTTGGCATGGTAGTTGCATTCCTCCTGTGTCTAGAGGCCTTGTATTCAAAGGTGGAACAGGTGGGCACCCCAGCCCACCCTGGAGGCATCCATTGTGATGGTCAGGTGATTGTAGGGCTACTGAAGAGATATGCCCTATGAGATGTTCTCCTGCTGTGTCTACCAGGTAAGTGCCTCCTATGCCTTGGGGTTTATAGCAATTTGACTCAAGAGAGGCTGGGAGTGCTGGTTGCAGCATTTTTCCTGGTACCACTGAAGGTGTCACATTTGGAGCTTGGCATGTGGAAGAACTTGCCTGGTAACCACCATGTGTCCCAGAAGACATAGCAGCATTATGGTGGTGATGCTGCTGGAGGCCAGTGCCTTCCTAGCTAGAGTGGTGATGGTGTCTGCTTGTTGCATGGGCAGGAACACCTTTGATTGGAAAGTTCTGATGTCTGCCCCAATGAACTCTAGGGACTGTGTAGGATGAAGATGTGATTTTTCGTAGTTGACAAGAAAGGACAGCAGCGTAATGGTCATGTCAACAGATGTCTCAACCTCCTTCTGTAAGGATGCTGCTAAGAACTAGTTGTCCAAGTAAGAAAAGATATACATACCAAGTTTGCGGAGTTCCACTATGGCCACTGCAACACACATGGTGAAGACCCTTGGCGCCGGAGAGAGGCCAAAGGGAAGCACCTTGTACTTATAGTGGCTGTCCAGGATGCAGAAGCATAGGTAGCTTCTGTGGGCTCAGTGGATAGGGATGGGGGTATAGGCATCCTGCAGATCCAGAGATGCCATCCATTCACTGGTTTGTAGAAGAGGGAAAAGGGAGCCCAAGGAGTACATTCAGAACTTCTCTTTGTGTATGAATTTGTTGACATGGTTCAAGTCCAAGATTGAGTGGACTCCCCAGACTTCTTGAGGATCAAGAAGTATCTAGAGTAAAATCCCCAGTTGATTTCTTCGGGGGAAGGGGGGAATGAGATCTATTGCCCATGATTTCAGGAGAGAAGTGTATTCCCATGGAGTGGAGGAGTGGCCTAGTGGTTGGGGCAAGGTACTTCAGGCCGGAAGGTCGGGGGTTCAAATCCCACTAGAGGACAGCAACCTTGGGCCGGAAGGACTGGGGTTTCTAGTCCCACAGCTGCTCCTTGTGGTCTTGGGCAAGCCACTTAACCCTCCATAGCCCATGTTCCCTGTAAAATAGTTATCTCCAAGTTATAATGCCCTGTTCAATGTAATTTCAGTTTGTTCATTGTAAACCGCACTGATGCAGAATAGTGCGGTATATAAGAGAATGTAAATAAATAAATAACAGGGAGCAATTGCGGTGGGGACTTGCTGGATGGAATGATGCACTGGTGAGGTGTTGGAGACACTGATGCAGTAGTCCTTGGCAATAATCTCCAGGACCCACTAATGCACAAGGGGCATTAGTGGCACGCTCATGGGTGCCACCTCTGAGGCCGGAGGCCTGGAGCCAGGCCATGCATATGGAGGCGATAGCCATACCTGCCATACTGGTGGTGGTGTTGAAGGCCGAGTGGATGAGATGTTTTCTGTATTCCCTCAGGTCCACCAGGGCAGAAGAGATAGTAGCCCTAGTCTCTTGCAGCAGCATGTCCATGGCATTCTTGAGCTTGTCCAGCAACACCGAGCATGGCATTCTGAAAGGTCTTCTTTCCCAACTCATCCAAGATTTTGTGGTCCTTTCCTGGTGGCATGTTGGCATGGGAGCAAGAGCTCTTACTGAGTTTCACTGCTGATTCCACAACAATGGATTAGTGAGGATGTTGTCTCTTCTCAAACCCCAGGGGCGGGCTGCACCTGGTACTTGGTCTCAAGCTTTCTGGAGGTGGACGGTCTCGATGCTGGGGTTTTCTATAACCCCAGCAAGCAGTCCAGCAGAAACTTGTGTACCGATATCACTACCAGAGTTTCTTGGGGTATCCAGGTATTTTAACACTCCTAGAACTTTGTTCCTGGGGTGAGGGAGATTGGATCACCAGTTTTTGGAGGAACTTGGGGTACATGAGGTTCTCCAGAGGTAAGTCTCTAGTGACCTGTTCCAGGCTAAATCCAAGGGCCTTTACTCAATTTGCATTCTTCTTGACCTTTCTGCTGCTTTTGACACTGTTAACCACAACCTCGATCCCTTGTCCTCACTTGGTTTTAAGGACTCTGTGCTATCCTGATTCTCTTCTCATCTCTCCCATCACTCTTTCAGTGTTTGTTCTGGTGGATCATCCTCTACTGCTATCCTGCTCTCAGTTGGTGTACCACAAGGATCTGTCTTGGGTCCACTCCTTTTCTCTCTCTATACCCAGTACCTTGGTGCACTCATCTCTTGCCATGGCTTTCATTATCATCTTTATGCTGATGATGCCCAGATCTACCTCTCTACACCTGAAATCTCTCCAGAAAGCCAGGCCAAGAACTCTGCTTGCCTTTCTGACATTGCTGCTTGGATGTCTCATTGCTGCTTGAAACTGAACATGGCCAAGACTGAGCTTCTTACTTATTTTCCCCCTAAACTCTTCTCTCCCCATCCTCCTTTCTCAGTCTCTGTGGATAACCCTCTACTCCTCCCCGTCTCCTCTGCTCACAACCTTGGAGTTGTCTTTGACTCCTCTATCTCCTCCAAACACATCCAATTGATAGCTAAAACCTGCTGTTTTTATCTATAGCAACAAAATCCACCCATTCCTTTCTGAATACACTACTAAGACACTTATCCACTCCTTAGTTACCTCCCGTCTGGACTATTGTAACCTACTCCTTGCTGGTCTCCCCCCCCGAATCATCTCTCTGCCCTTCAACCTGTTCAACCCTCTGCTGCACGGCTAATCTTCTGCCAGCCTCATCATGCTCATATTATCCCCTCTTCTCAAGTCACTTCATTGGCTCCCTTTCCATTTCTGCATTCAGTTCAAACGTCTCCTGCTGACCTATAAGTGCATTCACTCTGCAGCTCCTCACTACCTTTCCTTTCTTATCTCTCCATACACACCTCCTCAGGAACTCTGCTCTTCTGGCAAATCACGTCTATATGTGCCTCTCTTCTATTGCTAACTCCAGACTTCAATCTTTTCACCTTGTTGTTCCTTATGCCTGGAACAAACTACCTGAGTATTTACATCAGGCAACGTCTCTGACCTTTTTCAAATCCAGGCTGAACACCTCTTCGCTGCCCGCTTTCAAATCTTGACTCACCTGATCTCCTTTGTGTTTTCTTACCATTTCCCCTACTGTAGATGTATATCCCATGTCTACAGCTACTGTGTTGTCTATTGTGACTAGACTGTAAGCTCTGATGAGCAGGGACTGTCTTTTACATGTGTCTCTGCAGCACTGTATACATCTTGTAGCGCTATACAGATCTTCAGTAGTTAGTAGTAGTAGTAAGGGCGCTTGTGGCAGTGGTGGCGATGTCTCTGACTGAATGACTGTCGAGTCAGTTGAATGGGTCAATCCCCCCCCCCCCTCCTCCCATGGAGCCTTGGATAGCTGCCTCTTCTCCTTCACTCTTCATCATCGAGAGTCCAGGTGAAAAACATGGGGGGCAATACAGGCCTTGGTGAGGAAGGCACACTCCCTCTTGCCAAGCTGGAGGTCAGTGGCAATACTGGAGTGATTGCAGTCTCTTGCACCTCCTAGACAGGTGTGTGCATATGCTGCATCAGAAAGCAAGCTAGGAGAACATAAGATATGCCATATTGCCATATTGGATCAGACCAAGGTCCATCAAGCCCAATATCCTGTTTCCAACAGTAGCCAATCTAGGTCACAAGTATCTATCAGTTTCCCCAAAAGACACAGGTTCCACAATGCTTGTACTGGGGCAAGCCGTGGATTTCCTGGGTCCCTTTTAATAATGGTTTATGGCGCTTTCCTCCAAGAACTTGTCCAAACCTTTTTTAAACCAGACTACACTAACAGCTTTTACTACATACTCCAGTAATAAATTCCAGAGTTTGATTGATTATTTATTTATTTGGTTGGGTGGTTGGTTTTATATACCACGCTATTTAGCATTCAGTGCTGTTTACAAGGAACACAAATTAAATTTACAAGGAACAAGTTTAGAGAACAACAACAAATTATATTGAACAGGTTTAACGAACAACATCATCATCAGAGGTTAATAAAATAACAATTTATATATTAGGTGGGGAGTAACTTGGGTCGAATAGGAAAACTATATACATTATAGTGTTGGGACCTTTGTATATAGTGGGATGGCTTGAGGGTCTGGGCTGTGAGATTTGGTGAAGTGCAGTGTACTATGTTACATGTTCATAATATAGTTCGAACAGGTGTGTCTTTAGACGCTTTTTGAAGGCAGCTAGATCAAAAATGGTACGGATTGGGGGGGGAGGGGAAAGAGAGTTCCAGAGAGGTTAAGCATATAATTTGAATGCTCGGCTGCTTGCAAACTGGGAACTTTTTCTTGTCATAGAAGGGACTGAGAAAGTATTTACCATGGTAGATCTTCTTACTCTGTTGTCAGGTATCCATTGTAGAATATCGTTAAGAGCATAAGCAGAGAGGTTATGTAGTATTTTAAATGTAATGATGAGAGCTTTATACTTGAGATGGCTGACAACAGGTAGCTAATGTAGGGGTCTAAGGATGGGGGTGACATGTTCGTATCTTGAGGCTTCAACCAGTGTCCATGCTGCTGTATTCATAGCCATTTGAAGGGGTGAATTGCATAATCTGGGAGGCTATGGAGAATGATATTTGCATAATCGAAATGTGGGGTTAACGCTTGGAATACTGTACGGAAGTCGGCAGCTTCAAGGAAGGGACATAGTTGACGAAGCGTACATAATTTTAGGTATATTATTTTGGTAATAGAGGTTATGTGAGGCTCCATTGTCAAATGTTGGTCTAGGGTAAAACCTAGGTATCTAGGGTAATCCTTAGATATGATTACATGTTGAGTGAAAAATTATTTTCTCTTATTAGTCTTAAATAGGTTACACTATAGCTTCATTGCATTTCCCCTAGTCTTTCTATATTTTGATGGCATAAACTATGTACGTTTACCCATTCCACTCCATTCATTAATTTATAGACTTCTATCATATCTCCCCTCAGATGTCTCTTTTCCAGGTTGAAGAGCCCTAACCTTTTAAGCCTCTCTTCATAGGGGTATCCTTCCATCCCCTTTGCCATTTTGGTGGCTCTTCTTTAAACCTTTTCTAATAACACTATATCCTTTTTAAGATATGGCGACCAGAATTGCACACAATATTCAAGGTGCGGTTGCACCATAGAATGATACAGAGGCATTATAATATCCTTTATTTTATTCTCCATTCCTTTCCTTATGATTCCTAGCATTCTATTTGCTTTCTTGGCTGCCGCTGCACACAATGACACCTAAATCTTTTTCCTGGGTGGTGGTTCCTAATGTGGAACCTTGCATCGTGTAACCATAGTTTGGATTGTTCTTTCCTAGGTGCATAACTTTGCACTTGTCCACATTAAATTTCAACACATCAACAGGGGAAGGTACATTCAGTCACAGGAGATGGAGGATGCACTGCGCATAGTGGACTGTGCTTCCTGGGCGGACTGGTGCTGCAGCTGTGTTTGCAGGGTGGACTGGCAGAGTTGGCTGGACTGCTGGAGCTGGTGGATAGCCATCTCCTTTTATGCCTCATGACCCTATGGCCAAATCTTCTTCTGCTGCTGCTCTCTCTTCAGTGTCTGTGCTTCACAGGGGAGCTTCTGTGCCAATGCCTGCTTCTGGTTCCTGCTACTCCTGTCTGCCATTCTGGGATGGAGGGCTGCTGTGAACTCCAGAGTTGGAGGGGAGGGGTCTGGAGACAGATCCCTGGCACCATGGGGGTGAAGTTGGCGCCAATGAATGGTATCACCTTTGGCGTGATGCAGTTCCTTGAAGCTGCAGTTATGACCAGTGGCACCATGGGGGGCAGGGCTTGCTCAAGCAAGGCATGTTCAATGCCATGCATAGGCACAATTGAGGCAGCAGGGGGAGCCACATTTGTGCCTAGAGGAGCGCCAACAAGGGCTAGATCCAACAGCTGTTCATGCCTGCTGGTGATTGCAGGAGCCACTCCCATTGCCATGGTTGACCATGGGCCAAGGATGAAGGCCTCCTTGGGTGCTTCTTGTGCCTCTGGGGAGTCCAGTGTGCCAATCTCACCAGCAGCCATGCACTTGTTCTTTTTCTTCTGAGCCACGTGGAGTGCGGCCTGTGGGTAAGAAAAGGCACAATCCAGCGTTGTTCCCAAAGAGGTGGGAAAATCTCACAAAGTATGACTACAGGATCACCGTGCCTAAGGGAATATCCAGGTGTAGTGGGAGCAATCATCCATGCGGTGGGAAGCCCTGAGGCACCAGATGTAGTAACTGTGTGCATCCATGCATTTCATCTTCTTGCCGCACTTGGGGCACTTCTTGAATCTGGATTTTGAGAAGCTCACGATGCTTTTCTCCTTTCTTCTGATCTTCAGCACCTTTTTTTTGTTTGTTTGTTTTGTTTAGGTATAGAGAGTAGAGTATTCTGTTCTTCTGGTAAGGCAGAAGAAATTAAATTGAGCTAGGCAGGGGTGAGCGAGGAGGAGGGTCACCTTGGCACATGCTCAAAAAGGCTTAGCCTTTGAGCTCTGGAGAGCACGCCTCATCTGTGGTGCTGTTGGAGGATGTCACCAGACATACTGCTTCTCCATGGAAAATTCTTTATATGAAACACACAGGGGTCTCTATTCAGAGGTTTAGCCCCCAAAGCTAACTGAAACAATCAGACAATTATTTTATTTTGGAAGTTCTCTGACCAACTAATTCACTTTTGTATGGATAACTCAACGTCCAGTCAAAAGATAACCATTTTAACAGAGGCATTAGGTGCATGCCATGGGTGGGTAAAAATTTAGCCAAATAGTACACACACTCAGCACCATCAAATTAACATTAACCATTTGTCTGGTCAAAAAAATCATTTTCAAAGTTAATGGGATAAGTATTTTGTTGGATTTAGAACCACGATTTTCAACATCCCAATTTAACTGATATTCAAAGAATATAATCCTTTATCTTTAAGCAGATATCCTGCTGCTGAATATCAGCCTTAAAGTATACTAGGAGAGAAGGGCAGAAGCAATTTTCAGCAGTTGTTTGCAGTATATGTGGGCACTTCTAGCATAGGTTTGGCCCCTTTAAAACTAACATCATAATATATGCCATACTGGGTCAGACCAAGGTCCATCAAGGCCAGTATCCTGTTTCCAACAGTGGCCAATCTAGGTCACAAGTTCCTGTCAGGTTCTCAAAAAGTATCCAGATTCAATGCTGCTTGTCCAACAGAAAAATAGAAGCATGACAGCAGAAAAAGACCACATGGCCTATCTAGTCTGCCCTTCCATATCAACTACAACAGTCCCCTCTTTTCCTTTAGAGATCCTCTGTGCTTGTCCCATGCTTTTTTGAATTCAGATACTGTCCTCATCTCTACCACCTCCACTGGGAGACTATTCCATGCATCCACCACTCTTTCCATAAAGAAATATTTCCGCATATTATTCCTGAGTCTATCTATCTATCTCCTTTCACCCTCATCCTATGTCCCCTCATAGGAGAGCTTGCTTTCAATTGAAAGAGGTTCTCCATGGAGGTATTTAAACATCTCAATCATATCTCCTCTATTTATTTTATTTTATTTATTTATTTGTTAGACTTTTCTATACCGCCCCTTCCAGAGATCAGGGGAGGTTTACATAAAACCAACATGTTACAATTAACAGGCAAATTGAACTATTTACATGGTAACATTCACATGGTAACTTTTACAATCTTAACAGAAGAACATATTAACAAGAACTGAGTACATGATATCTATATACAGTTGTGTGTTTGTGATTAGGTGGAAGGGGGATACTGTGGAGGATATGTGACTGTGAGTGAGGTTTACTTATCTAGGTATTTGTCATTGGGTGTGTGATAGGGCTGTTTGGGAGGTGGAGCCTGTATTGTCATTTCCATAGTGTAATGAGAAGATGTATTTTTTTTAGCTCTCTTCTAAATATCCAGCGGATAGATATTGACAAGAAGTTCCAGAGACTGGGGGCAGTGAAAATGAAGGCTCTGGAGCTAGTGGCCTGTTTTGTCTTACATATTGATTAGGGGATTACAAGTGAGTGGCATGCGTTCTGTCTTCGAGATCTGGTATCAGGTTGGGTGTGGATGAGAATTGATAGGATGGATGGAGCAATGTTATTAATCAGTTTGAAGGTTGTTTTTTTATTTATTTATTTAACACACATTTATATACCGCATCTTCCAGAGTTCAGTTGCGGTTTACAATAAACAACAATCAACAAATCAGGTTTGTTTTACATGGAACGTCATATTATAAAAAACAATGAATAACAAAGCAACATATGTGTTATAGAACAAAGTAATTAACTAAACAGAATGTATTATCTAAACAGTGTAAGACAATACAGAACAGAATAAACTATATACATGTGGAAGTATTAGGACATAAGGGATTGTGTCATTATATGGTTTATTCAGGTTGTCATCAATATCTTATGTTACCCAGCTCGAAACTAGGAGCCAATGGAGGTTAAATAAGATGGGTGTAATATGATCCGTTAGTCGGGCCTTCTGGATGATTCTTGTGGTGATGTTTTGTTTTCTCTAAAGTATATTTATATTTTTAGCTGGTAAACCCTGTAACAAGCTGTTACAGTAGTCGAAATGTGGAGTTATGATGGCCTGAACTACAGATCTAAAGTCGTGAGTGTCAAGAATGGGTCTCAAGTGTTGGACTGCCTTTAGCTTAAAGAATATGGTCTTAGCTGTTTGTTTTAAATGGGGAATCATGCTGAGGGATTGGTCTAGTATTATGCCAAGGTATTTCACCTCTTGCTTAACTGGGAGGATAATGTTGTTAATCATAATGGTTTGGGGGGGGGGGGGAGAGACATTAAGGTTCCTTGATATGTATAGGACTTCTGCTTTTTTGAAATTGATGTTAAGATTGTTGGATTTCAACCATAGTTCTGTTTCACCGATGCATTCAGATAGATTGTGGTAAGTGAGGTTGTTTACATCTATGGGGAGAGACAGCATAATGTCATCGGTATAGATGAAATACCCAATGTTGAATTTTCTAAAGATGTTGGTGATAGGCTGTAGTTATACATTGAATAATAGTGCTGATAGGGAGGATCCTTGGGGTATTCCTTGATCTTGGGGGAAGGTATCAGAGGAATCCTGGTCTATTTGGACTCATAGTTTATGGCTTGTGATGTATGATTTGAACCAAAGCAATACTGTACACCTCCTAGGCCAATTTGTGCCAGTCTCGAGATGAGTGTGTCGTGGTTAAAGTTGTCGAATGCAGAAGCTATATCTAAGATTAGCCTTTCCTCTAAAATATACATATTAAGAGCCTTAAGTTGGTCCTCATATGCTTCATAATGAAGACAACTAACCATTTTAGTAGCCACCCTCTGCAACGACTCCAACCTGTTTATATCCTTTTGAAGGTGCGGTCTCCAGAATTGCACACAATACTCCAAATGAAGTCACACCAAAGACATACTCCAGGGGTGGCCAACTCCAGTCCTAGTGCACCACAATCCAGCCTGGTTTTCAGGATGTCCCTAATGTCCTCTCCATCCATCCACACCCTCCCTGGAGACCTACCTCTCCTCTACTGCACCCCTGGCACCCTCCCTGTAGACCCAACTTGGACACCACTCCCCCCCACCCTCACTATGCCCCTGCCACAGGCAGATGCTCTTTTTAGACCAGGCCCCTCTCCACATCCTCACTGTGCACCTGACATTCCTCTCCTTGGTCCCTTATAAACACACACACATATACACCCTTCCTCACACACCTCCAGTGCACCACTACCCCAGACACCTAACACTAAAATGCCTTACCGATGCACATTGAGTTATTGTCCCATCTTGGCAAAGTTAATTTTCCTGAAGTCTAAGACCCTCGTTTTTGAATGGATTTTTATCAGCCCTAGCCCTAATACTGAACCTCACCGTCTGATGATCACTGGATGTGCAAGCAGTGAATCTCACCAGTCCTCTTTAATAAGGGATTTATGAACTTTTCCTCCAGGAATTTTTCCAAACTTCTTAAATGCAGCAACACTAACATATTTTACTACATCCTATGGTAACGAATCTCAGAGTTTGATTATGCGTTGAGTGAAAAAAAAATATTTCCTCCGATTAGTCTTAAATGTGCTACATTTTAGCTTTACTGTGTGCCCCGAGTCTTTCTACTTTTTGAAGGAGAAACAACCAATCTACAGTTACCTGTTGTACGCTATTTCTTATTTTATAGGCTTCTATCATATTTCCAATCAGCTGTCTTTTTTCCAGGCTGAAGAGCCCTAATCTTTTAAGCCTTTCCTCATAGGGATATCCATCTAACTCCTTTACCATTTTTGTTGCTCTTCTCTGCATCTTTTCTAATTCTGTTATATCCTTTTTAAGCTATGGTGACCAGAATTGCACACAATATTCAAGGTGTGGTCACACCATGGAGCAATACAGAGGCATTATAATATATCCTTTGTTTTATTCTCCATTCCATTCTTTAGGATTCCCAGCATTCTATTTGCTTTCTTAGCTGCCGCTGCACACTGAGCAGAGGGTTTCAGCTTATTATCCATAATGACGTCTAAATCCTTTTCCTGGGTTATGGTTCCTAATGTGGAACCTTACATCATGTAACCATAGTTTGGGATGTTCTTCCCTAAGTGCATAATTTTGCACGTCTACATTAAATATCATCTGCCATTTGGACACCCAGTCTCCCAATCTATCAAGGTCTTCTTGCAACTCTTTACAATCCTCTTGTGTTTTAACAACTTTGAATAATTTGGTATCATCTACAAATGTGAACACCTTACTTGTTATTCCCATTTCCAGGTCATTTATAAATATGTTAAAAAGAAGCAGGCCCAGCACTGATCCCTGGGGTACTCCACTATTCACCTTTCTCCATTGAGAAAATTGGCCATTTAACCCTACTCTCTTTTATCTATCTTTCAACCATTTCCTAATCCATAATAGTATATTGCCTTCTATCCCATGACTTTTTAATTTTCCCAAGTCTTTCATGAGGGACCTTGTCAAAGGCTTGCTGGAAATCCAGATACACTATATCAACTTGCTCATCTTTATCTACATGTTTAGTCACATCTCCAAAAAAATATATGAGAGATTGGGGAGACAAGAGTTTCCTTGGCTAAATCCACGTTGGCCTTTTCCCATTAAACCATGACTATTTACCTGTACAGTCATTTTGTTTTTTATAACCGTTTCTACCATTTTGCCCAGTACTGATGTCAGGCTCACTGGTCTGTAGTTTCCTGGATCACCCTGGAATCCTTTTTAAGAATTAGCATTATATTGGCCGCTCTCCAGTCTTCAGGTACTACAGATGATTTTAAGGATAGATCACAGATTAGTAATAGTAGAAGCTTTTGCACCTGCTCTTAATGCAAGCACTGGAGAAGGGATAAAATAGCACATGCTTTATATCTTCAAAAGTACAAGTGCTCTGTTCTTACCTCCACCCGACTCAACTTTACCATGGAAATGCCTTATTTTAATCTAATTATAAGCATGTAGACTGTTGAAACTGGTGCATACCGTTAGCCTAGCAGAAGAGAGCAAGCTTCTGCCAAGGTCTTATATCAAACTAAATGGCTTTGAAAAATGTCCTTTTCAGGGATATACTATCAAGAAAAAAATACACATGGATGATAGTTTTATAAGAGGGCATCTAGACAGGGAAGGCACATAGCCGAATATGTTGCATTTATTTTAAACATACTATATGGTCCTTTTTAAAATAGCCTCCCTGAAAGCCCCTACTTGAGTGTGTAGATTGCTCTTTTGCATACACAAGCAGTATATAAAATTATCCCCTTAAATTTAATAATTTTTGTTCCAACCACTTCCTCCAGCTGGTTTGGGCTTCCAGCTTGGTCAGAACCAGGGTTTGGAAATTGACATCATGAGTCTTCATGCACAACTATGCAGAGATTTTTCCCTCCTTCCAATTTACATAGTCCATTCACTGCAGTAACCGTCCATGGCAAGGTTTACGCTGGAAACCTACAATTATGAACGTCAAACTTCAACCATTGGGTATTGTTGTTGAGAGATGACTATAACCATCCCAAACCCAGGTGAGCAGATCTAAACCAGGAAATGACCCACCAGATCAGCACCAGAAAGTGTTCTGATGATGCTGAAAGGGATTTTTATTCTAAGCCCTTAAGCTAGGGCCATGATTATTAAAGCTTGTTTTGTCTAGGGCCATGATTATTAAAGCTTGTTTTGTTTGCAGTCAGCTTTGGTTGGAACATTTTATTGCTGGCTGTATTATGAGCACCCAGTGTGTGTGAACTGAAACAGTATTTCTTTCTTTTTATTGGTAAGTGAAGGCAATTTTCAAAAGCTGAGTTGATTCATATCTACATACAGTAACTTGAGAGCTACTTGGATATAGCAGGCTATTTGAAAATTTACCTTGGTATAGTGAGTAAAAAAAAAGTATGTGTCTAATGAAATATGTACACTTTATTTGCATAAATTTGAGCTTTCTGGGGATGCGTGACAAAATCAGGGAAGTAACGTGCCCGGGTACTTTTTGATCTGGCTATATTATTCTAGAATAACCAAGAGGGTGGCTACTATTGAGCAACCCCACAAAAAGCTGGATGCCTGCTACTGAATTGACCCTAGTTCAGATTTAAAAAGAAAAATTAGGTCTGAGGTAGCGGTGGCAGTGTTGGGAGGAACTAAGTATGACGCTTACCTCTAGAAGAGCTGCCACGTCTCCTCCAAATCCTGGTCTTTGATATGGCCAGTAGCAGATAAAGTGCTTAAAAATTTCATCTCAGACTGCCACGGGGCCAAAATGTTGCAAAAAGAGCCACTTTCATGTGGCTGGGTAATCTGTAAAGCACATACGCACTTTGTCTTGGCTTTCCCGTGGCAGCCTAAGATTAAGTACACAAGAGCTTTACGAGCTGCCAAACTTCATGGGAGGATTGAAGACAGACTGGGAGGCAGCACTGCTAGAGAAAAACAGTGTGTGAGGCGTTTGCCTCTTCCCAGCTCCAGAGTTTCTTTCATATGCCACAAGGAGAGAGGGAAGAGGTTACAATATTCTCTGAACTCTCCTCTGCATCCATCCACACCCTCCCTGGAGGCCTAAGTCTTCCCTACTGCACCCCTGGCACCCTCCCTGCAGACCCAAGTCAGACACCACTCCCTCCTCCCCCTACCCTCACTGTACCACTGCCACAGGCAGATGCTCTTTTTAGACCAGGCCCCTCTCCACACCCTCACTGTGCACCCGACACTCCTCTCCTTGGTCACTTATAAAAGCACACACACACGCAGATACACCCTCTCACACACACACCCACAGATACACTCTCTCTCACACACACACCCCCAGTGCATCATTACCCCAAACACCTCACTGAAATGCCTTACCCATGCACATTCTCACACATCGCAACTCCACTGTGTCCCTGACATACCTATGTTCCTACTCCCACACCTCAGACATCCCAGCCACATCAGATAGCTCTACACACCCCTACTGTCAGGTACACCCTTAAAACCTCAACTTCTACCTCCCTACAAATACATCAAAATCCTGGCTCTGCACAAACTCCTACCTCTGATATCCAAGGAAATGCCAAGTTACCCAGTTCCATGTGTGAGATTTTTTGCCAGTTCTAGTTTTAAAGCTGCATTGCAAT
Source organism: Ichthyophis bannanicus (assembly GCA_033557465.1). Classification (NCBI taxonomy): domain Eukaryota; kingdom Metazoa; phylum Chordata; class Amphibia; order Gymnophiona; family Ichthyophiidae; genus Ichthyophis; species Ichthyophis bannanicus. Next base: position 110,102,000 of record CM066040.1, read on the forward strand.
GCTATAGGGTATTTATGGTCCCTGATTTTACCCATTGGAATCAGTGCTACAGGTCCCTTAATGCATCGGGATGAGATTGTCAGAAATCTAGGCCTGGCTTTAAATCTCACTCAGCAGCAATACTCTACCGCTACCCAGTTAGCTTCTGCAGGCAAAACTATGCCAGCTTTTGCTTCGCCTAATTTTACCCATAGGTCGCTAACTGGGTAGTGGTGCAATATCGCTGAAACCTGGTTAGTGGCTGTTGCTGCTCACAACATGCCCTGATGCTAAATGGTTAGCGTCAGGGCATATAGCAGCTTTAGTTGGGGATATTCAGCAGCATTAACCACCGAATATCCCGATCAGCAGCATTTATATGGTTTACAGATCAGGAAATAAGAAGTAGTCATAGTAGTAGTAAATGCCTTTAGAATATCAGGCCACAAATGCCTAAGTGGAAATAAGAAACTACAGGTATCTTACTAGTCTGAAAAATTTAGAATAAAATCAAATATAAAAAGACATTCATTCAGGGTAGGCTGGTATGCAGCTTCTTGTGCTGTGAAGGCTTGTGTGCATCAGTGCCGCTGAGGGCTAAGCTATTGATAAGATAACTACTGTCAGGGTCTCCCAAAATGCACAGGTCTCAGCTGAGATGCCAGACCAAGACAAACCACCCATCTGGGCAGCAGCAGAATGGGATGGTGTTGGCAGCAGAGGATCACATTTCTGTAATGACAACGGCAACAACACTAAAAATTAAAGTGAAAGGTCTGGCAATCTACTTCTGTATCTTGCCTCGAAAACCCAATGGATAGTCAGAACAAAACTAATTGCACTATAGTGCTGGAAGATGAGATACCCAGGTCGGAAGGCACTCAACTGGCTACTAGAGAGGAACTAAAGACTTTTTAGAGTAAAGCCACATTTATGATGTGGTTGGATCAAAGACCCCGGGACATCTGACTGCTGATGTAGCTGTGCATGAAATGAGAGTCAGAAGCTGCAAAGATATCTTACATATTGGGGGACATGAAACATATGAGGCATGAACCAAGGGAAGTTGGAGGTAGTCAAGAATGAAATGGGAAGTGTACAACTCGATCTGTTGGGTGTCAGCAAACAGAAATGGACTGGCATCGAGCAAGTTGCATCTGATGATCACATGGTCATTACTATGCTGGAAATGAAAGACAAAGAAGAAATGGTGTTGCATTTATAATTAAATGGAAACTTGCAAGAACTGTAATGAAATGCAATGTAATCAGCGAATGCTTAATTTCTATTCGTCTACAAGGAATGCCCATCAACACAACTATGAGTCAAGTGTATGCCCCAACAACTGCAGTAGAGGATGAAGTTGATGAGTAATATGAACAAATACAAGCTGAAATTGACAGAACATGCAAACAGGATATCCTGATAGTCATGGGTGATTGGAATGCAAATGTTGGCAACAAAGGTGGCGGCAGAATGGTTGGAAAATACAGACTTGGCAACAGACATGAAACTGAAGAAATAATTCTGCAAGACCAACTATCTATATCTCTCAAAACCTTCTTCCAGCAACACAAGCTGTTACTGTACACATGGACTTCACCCAATCGATTGTACACAAACCAAACTGACTGCACCTGTGGAAGTCAACAATGGAAAAGCTTATAGCATCAAAGACAAAACCAGGAGCTGAATGTGGTACAGATCACCAACTACTAGTATGCAAACTCAAATTAAAGTTGAAAAAGAGCAAGCCACTCATGAATGTAGCAAAATATGACCTTGAGAATATACCAGGGGAATTTAAAACTGCCTGCAAAATTGATTTGCTGCTTTAGATACAAATGATAGAGCTCCAGAAGAGTTATGGGATGACATCAAGAAGGTTGTGTTGGAAGAAAGTGAGAAATCTCTCCAAAAGGTGAAAAAGCAAAAATGGATGACCGACGAAACTCTGAAAATTGCCCAGAAACGCAGAGAAGTTAAAGCCAGAGGAGAAAGAGAGGCAATAGCAGAACTCAGATTTCCAACGTGCAGCAAGACAAGACAAGGAGACGTACTACAATGATGAATGCAAGGAAATAGAAGCAGAAACTAGAGGAAGAACAAGATCAGCTTTCCTAAATCTACGTGAGAGTTAAAGAAAAAATTCCAGCCTCGAATTGGAATGTTACAAGATGCTCAAGGATTCATGTTGAATAATGCTGAGAAGATCAAGAAAAGGTGTAAAGAATATACAGAGTTATTATACCATAAACATCAAGTGGACCAAGAATCGTTTCAACCTCTAACTCAGGGGTCTCAAACACGCGGCCCGCGGGCCGCATGCGGCCCGCGAGAGTCCTTTGTGCGGCCTGCGATGCAAGGGGGAAAAAAAAAAACACCCCGGCTTCTGCTGCTGCTGCCGCCGCTGCCGTGGCCGGCAATAGCAGCAATAACGCAAGTCCCGCGGGCTCCGCTCCGCTCCCCCCCCCTCCCCCTTCTTCCTTCCTGCTTGCCTGCCAGTTCTCCGCTTCGGCTTCGCCTTTCAGAGCCGCGAAGGGAGAGCTTCTCCCTCGCGACTCTGTTCAGCCCGCTGGGGCAGATGGGAAATTTCCCATCTGCCCCAGCGGGCTGAACAGAGTCACGAGGGAGAAGCTCTCCCTTCGCGGCTCTGAAAGCCAAAGCCGAAGCGGAGAACTGGCAGGCAAGCAGGAAGGAAGGGGGGGGGGGGACGGAGCCCGCGGGACTTGCGATATTGCTGCTATTGCCGGCCACGGCAGCGGCGGCAGCAGCAGCAGAAGCTGTTTTTTTTTTTAAGTTTAATTTTCCCGGGGGGGGGGGCAGGACTTGATGGGGGGGGGGAGCAGGACGGTGTGGGGTGGGGGAGCAGGACGATGTGGGGGGGGAGCAGGACGATGTGGGGGGGGAGCAGGACTTGATGTGTGGCTGGGGGGGTAGTACTGAAAATGGGGTGATGGGGGTTAGGACTGGTAATGGACAGATGGGGGTTAGGACTGGAGGTGGTCTGATTGGGGGGCTAAGACTGAAATGGGGTTATGGGGGGGCTAAGAATGAAGATAGGGCGATGGAAGGGTTAGGCCTGGAAGTGGGCTGTTGGGGGGCTTAGGACCGATAATGGGCTAGGGGGGGGGCTAGAACTGGTAATGGACTGGGGGGGGGGGTGCTATGACTGGAAATGGGCCGAGTAGAAGGGGGAGCTTGAACTGCAAATAGCTGATGGGGACAGGGTCTTGGAATGGTAATGGGCTGAGTGGAAGGGGGCTTGGAATGGAAATGGGCTGATGGGGAGGGGGGCTTGGAATGGAAATGGGCTGTGAGGGGAGGGAGCTAGGACTGGAAATGGGCTGATGATGCGGGGACTAGAAGGGAGCGGATGCTGGGTGGGGCAGGAGCTAGAAGGGAGTTGATGTTGGGGGACGATTAGAATGGGATGGGGCTGGGAGAGTGAAATGGAGAGGGGAAATATATTTTGTGTGGGAGGGAAGAAAAATCTACAATTGGCCGGGTATTGGGAGAGTAAGTGGGGATTGAGGATGGAGGGGTAAAATTTGAGTGGATGAAATAGGAATGAGGAAAGAGCAAAAGGAGAATGATTAGTATGTTAAAGCAGATGTAGAGAGAATGGAAAAAAACTAGGAAAGAAGAAAGGACAAATGGACAGCAGACGATGGAGAGTTAGCAGAAGACACAAAGAAACCAGAAGAAAGTGAATGGAACAATTGCAACTGAAAAAAAATGCACAAAAGGTAGAAAAATATCTCTTTATTTTGAATTTATTAACTGAAATATGTCAGCTCTTGGAAATGTGCATCTTTAACGTCTGCACTTTATTTAATACAAGAGGAAATCAATGTATAGTTTTATTTCTACAGTGTTGTACATTCTAAGTTTGGCTTTTGGGGTTCCCAGTTTAATTGTCTTCCTGTTTCTAAATTGTGATTCCTTGTTTGGTGATGGTGTATGTTCTGCATGTGTAACTGAGCTGAGGTATTCTGTTTATGTAATTCCTATTTGACATTGCCACTTGTTCTCTTTCCCGAGTAGGTCATGTATTGTTATTCTCTGAAATGTGTTGATTTAATATTTGCAGTGTTGCCTTTTGATAGTTAGGGTATGGTGCTTTGTGAGTCCTGGTAGTGCTGTTAGGACACGGCAGGTTTGCTATGGGTTCTAAATGAGCAGTGTTTCTAGTAGTTCCTAATGTGCCTGGCGGTTGGCACTGGTTTATAGTAATGTAGAAATCTTTTAGTCTTTCTTTATCCATACACTCATTAAGAGGCATGTTTACTAAAAGTTAGTGTATGGTAACATTATGCAAATATTTATGCAAATGATGCCCTTATGCAAATGAGGCCTGCGTCTTGTGCGGCCCCCGGGTTACTCTACAAGTCCTCATTTGGCCCTCAAAGCAATTTGAGTTTGAGACCCCTGCTCTAACTTATGATCTGGAACCATTGGTAATGAAAGAAGAAGTCGAAGCAACCTTGAAAGCCTTATCAAAGAACAAAGCACCAGGCATTGATGGCATTCCCATAGAAGTATTACAGCAATCTGATGCAACTGTTGCCATACTTACAAGGCTCTGCCAGGAAATTTGGAAGACAAAATCATAGCCAACTGACTGGAAAATATCTATGTTTATACCAATACTAAAGAAAGGTGATCCAACTGACTGTGGAAATTGATCGCACAATTACTCTGATCCCACATGCCAGCAAAATTCTACTTAAGATTATTCAACAGAGACTACAACCATACCTGGAACGAGAACTGCCTGAAGAGCAAAGCAGGGTTCAGGAAAAGGCAAGGAACGAAAGACATCATGGATATGAGATGGATCCTTGAAAAAACTAAAGAATATCAAAAGGATATCTACATGTGTTTTATTGACTACAGCAAGGCTTTTGACTGTGCAAACCATGAGAAACTCTGGGTCACATTAAAAAGCATGGGTATACCAGAACACCCGATCATTCTCTTGCACAATCTTTACATTGATCAAGAAGCAACAGTTTGAACGGAACAAGCAAAAACATAATGGTTTAAAATCAGCAAAGGTGTATGACAAGGCTGCTTACTTTTCCCCTACCTGTTTAATTTATATGCAGAACAAATAATCAGAGAAGCAGGACTGTATGAAGACAATCAAGGTGTGAAGATTGGTGGAAGACTCATCAACGGTCTTTGCTCTGCTGATGATACCACATTACTGGCTGAAAATGAAGATGGTCTGAAATATTTGCTTCTCAAAATCAAGGAACAGTCTTAAAATGGGCCTGCACCTTAATTTTAAGAAGACAAAGATCCTAACAACTGGCAAAATCAATACGTTCATCTTTGAAGAAGAAGAAATTGAAATAGTGGACAACATTAACCTTCTTGGATCAACCATCAATAAAGAAACAAGTAACCAAGAAATCCAACAAGGCATTGCTCTTGGCAGAATGGCTATGAAGGACCTAGACAAGATTCTCAAGAGCAGAGACATCTCTCTCCATACAAAGATTTGACTCGTTCAAGCCATGGTATTTTCAATAACGTCATTTAGATGCTAAAGTTGGACAGTGAAAAAGATAGACAGGAAGATAATTAATGCCTTTGAATTATGTTGCTGGCGACGAATACTGTGTATACCTTGGACTGCCTGAAGAACAAACCAGTCGGTACTATAGGAGATCAAATCTAAGCTTTCTTTAGAAGCTCAGATGACAAGACTTTGACTTTCATACTTTGGACACATCATGCGAAGAGAGTGATCATTAGAGAAATACATCATGCTTGGCAAGGTAGAAGGTCAACACAAAAGAGAAAGACCAGCAATGAGATGGATTGATACAATAGCAGCAGCTATGGGTGCCACTCTGTCAACGATGAGATGCCTGAATGAAGACCGAACACAGCTTAGGACAACTATCCAGAGGGTCGCTATGAGTTGACACCTACTCTACGGCACTTAACATAACAGGCCTCTGGACTGGTTTGGTTGGACTCAAGGAAAGAAAATTAGTAGGTAAGGCCAAAGTTTTCCTTCCTTTTCATCCACCAGACCAGTCCAGAAGGCATGGAAGGTATGAAGACACCCCTGATCTAAGCACCCCGGGTCTGATATTTGGTACCGGTAGCTAATGCAGCTAGCCACCGGCATTGAACATTAAACCTGGTTATTCAATGCCTGGGTCATATTCGGCCCTGGCATTGAATATCCGGAGGGCACCACATAGGTCGACAGATGACCGGCAGCAGCAACCATAGCGAAAGTTAGGCCAGGGTTTTCTGCACCTGGCCTTCACTGTGTATCATTAACTGGACAGAGGCTCAATAATGCCACCACCTTGTTAGTGAGTGGTGTTACCTCACTCTGCCCTGGAACTCCCCGATGCTAAGTGATTAGCACTAGGACATGTAAAGTCAGCAGCCGCAGATAGTCAGTGACAGTGCCACTGAATATCCCATTCACCACAATTGACACGGTTAGGCAAGTTAATAGTTTTGAATATTGGGCCCCCCAAGACCAGAGGCAGCATCTTCTCTAGCATGAGCATCCAGCCAATAGTACTGAAGTGGTTTGAGCACTGGCTTGGGAACCAACAGACCAGGGTTCATTTCTCACTAGCACTTGTGGCCTTGGGCAAGTCACTTAACCCTCCATTGCCTTAGAAAAATCCATGTTATCAATGTCCCTTTTAATGTACATTACCAAGTTTAAGTTACAATGTAAACCACTTTGACTGAAATGATAAAGCAGTATAAGAAAAACTGATAAATAAATGGTACTTAAAGAAGAAATGCAATGACCACCATGTTGCTGCCCTACAAACCTCTACAGCCCAAGGGGTTGAGAAACCTTTAGTAGAAGGTGCTCAAAATGACCGAGGTGGAATAGAACTCGTCCCCTGGAAATATAAGCAATGTATATAGCAGCCTTAACAGCTACTTCCTTTTTCTTTAAGCTGCCAAAGAAAACAAAAAAAAAATGGTCAGATATACTAAATTCATTGGGCACTTCTGATGGCATAAAAGTGCCCTATGGACAACCAAAGGATGGAGCATACGCCATACTTGACCAGACTCTTCCTGTCAAAGGAAAGCGGCTGCATGGTGTGATTAGCATGAAGTTAAGGATCTCTACAGCATATGGCCTGAAGCTCAGAAATTCTCCTGGCTGAACAGATAGAAACCGGAAAGATCACCATTAAAGAAAAGATATTTTAGTGAAACCATCCTAAAGGGCTTGGATCAGTGGTAACTGCCTGATAAGCCAAATAAAAAATTCCAGTTTGAATCAAGAAGACTGAGTGGAGAACGCTAATGGGTAACTCCCTTCAAAATACAAACTGCATCCACAAGGATACTTAATGTGTCTTCCATGCGACTATGAAAAAAAGCTAGAGCTGCCACAGAAGCCTTCAAAGAGGATAAGGGCAACTTTTTTTTTTTTTAAACACCATTCTGCAGGAAGCATGTGTTAGACAGAGATGCGATAGGGGAAAAGAGCACATTTTGTGCACCATGATACAAAAACTCTCCAGACCCTAGCAAATGGAAGTGGAACTCTTATGCCAATAAGAAGCACGCGATGAATACTTCTGCTTACAGTTGTGGTCAACATTATTGGCATCCTTGCATTTTGGATATGTTATATACAATATCTTTAGAAATAATTCAAAATATTACAACTGTATGCCATCATAATATTTTAATAGCATGTTCAAAGGTGTACAATTAAAAAAAGATGGTTTGTGCAACTTAGACATAGTAATTTCTGAGAAAAAAAAATAAAACTAAATATTACTTGGACAGGATTAATGGCACCCTCCACTAATATTTGGTTGCACAACCGTTAGCAGTGATGACAGCCTCCAAAAATTTGTTGTAGTCATCTAGAGGTTTTGTACATCTGTGTGCTGCTTGTTTCTCCCACTCTTCAACTGCAATTTGTTCCAGTTCATGAATGTTTCCAGGATCGCTTTTACCAATGGCAGATTTCAGGTCTTTCCAAAACTTCTTGATTGGATTGAGATCAGGACTTATTGCTGGCCAGTTTAAAACAGTCCATTTTTTCCTTTTTAACCATTCTTTTGTACTTTTGCATGTATGTTTTGGGTCATTGTCCTGCTGGAGGACCCATGACCTTCGACCCAGTCCTAGCTCTCTGACACTAAGTTGCAGATTTTGCTCCAAAATACCTTGGGTAGTCCTCTGATTTCATGATTCCTTTAATATATTCCAGGCCCCCCGTTCCTGAGGCAGCAAAACAGCCCCACAAGGGTGTTTTTTTTTTCTTTATAAGCTTCATTTCTTTGCCTGTAAATATATCCGCTGGTCTGCATTGCCAAAGAGCTCAAGTTTGGTTTGTGTCCGCAAAACATTATCCATGAAGGACTGTGGTTTCTTAAGGTGAGTTTGGGCAAAGATCAGGTGTGCCTTTCTATGTCTGTCTTTGTACCCCTTTGAAGTTTGATGTTTGGTGGTGATGTTTTTTCTGCCGGTCTCAAGCAGCATTCTTATCTCCACCATTGTGAAAATGGAACAGGGAGTGAATGTGGCCATTTTAAACATTAGTCATCATTCATTGGTCAATTCAAGTCATGTGAGTACTGAACTGATCACAGGTGCGACTGATTTTACTGCAATGGGAATGTGGTTCTTCTGTTCAAACAGATTTGAATTGTTTATAAGGGTACCAATAATCGCTCTCCTGGAGCACTAAAATTGAAGGGAGAGCTCTATACCATAGTGCTCTGAGAACGCAGCAGTTTGTATGGAACTGAAGATTATGCCCTCTGAAGAAGCACAAGTGAAACACTGAAGTTGGCATCACCTGTGGCATTGGGGAAGCTGATATTGAGATGCGCTACTGCTGTTTGTGATCTTGGGAAGTGCTGTTATGTTGGTTGTCTCACTCCGACCATTATTTTGAGTTGGTTATGTATGGTCAAGCAAGTTTGTTTTCTGCTCTGCAAGAAGAGAGGCACTAATATGCAATTACATACAAGAAGCATGAAATTAATTTATTTCATAAATAAAAAAAAAGAATAAAAATGTAATTTGATCTGCAATTAAAAGAGTTTTTTAGAATCATTGATATGTTAAGGGTATGCCATGGCCTGAGTACTTTGGTACCTTGTGCTTAAGGTAATTGCCCTATGGTATTCCGAGATCTTTTTCTCTTTTTTTATTTACTAATTTTTAATATATGTATTGATAAAAGCCCTTTGGAGTTCTTTTGCGGGATGTAATAATCATGTCCTGGTAATGTCTCAGGTTTTTTGTTTTTGTTTTTTACTATTTCCTACTATATCCTTTTTAATTGATCTGTTTTATTTGATTCTTTTGTGTCTCAAATATGTGCGCATATATAGTCCAAAGCCATTTCAAGAGCCACTTTTTTTTTTAATAGAAGATATTGGACATTCAGGGGTTGAACTGCAAGGGTGCCAATAATATTGACTATGACTGTATCCCTTACAAATTAGGCATGACCTTTCAAAAGCCAAGCCAGAAAACAGAAAGGAGATGGGTTTCATGAGAATCAGACCCTGTTGAAGACCCTTTTCCTGTGGGAGCAGTAGGCTCTCCACTATCAGAGGACACAGATATTTTGGCAAGTCCAGAACTACAAGAACTGCCAAATCTGGAAGACAGGACCCCAGAATCCAAGGCAAAAACAAATACAGAATTCCTGATTGAGATCATGTCTAAAGGAAAGCTTCCAGATCCACTGATACCTACTCCTTTCGATGACTGTAAAGAAACAGAGGTTGCTTGGAGTTGCCCTAGATCACCATAAGACTCATCACCAATGTTCCTCACTGGTTGTGGATTAAGAGAAAAGCCTCTTCCAATACTGCCCTCTCCCCAGGAACCAGGGAGTGCCTACCCATTGTCCAACCCCACAGTGTAAGTTGTCAATAAGGCCAAAAGATCTCTCTCAACTCATTAAGAGCAAGATTTTATTCCAGGGCTGCACTTTTCTTGCCCCTCTAATGACTGACATATGTGACATTGACAAAGAATATTTGGACTAGTTTGCCTTAGAGCACATGTAAAAACGTGACACGTACTCTACAAATGGCCATGGGCTCCCAGCGATTGATGGACTACAAGGCCTTGGTTGGCAACCAATCCCCCGGAACCACCTGCGCAGGGCAACGAGCTCCCCAACCTGAAAGCCTAGCATCCATTGGCACTATAAACCAATTCAGAGGCTTTAGATCCTTGTCGCTCAACAAGTGACAAGGATTTAATCACCATCTTAGACCGTTCTCGCCTACCAGAGTCCATGGCTCCAAGTCTGGGGAACCAACTGAGTCAATAGTGATGAATGAAAGGGACACATGTGAGCTTGAACCCATAATGCTTCCAAATACTTTATACACTGAAAGGGCAACAACTTGCTCTTCTCAAAGATGATGATTCTGTTCAGAAACTGCAACAACTGAACCACTGTCGCCTCAGGTGTCAGACTTTCCATCTCTAACCTTGCTGTGATGAGCCAATCATCTAGATAAGGATGAATTAAAATGCAAGGGCTAGGGTACGGCAGCAATAAGTAACAGGGTGCCCAGTTATTTAGTTATTTATTTATTTAACAGTATTTCTATACCGTCTTATCCTATAATCAAGGCGGTGTCACAGCAATACAATCAAAAGTAGTGAACGTGTATTTCATGCAGTGAAAGAAATGTCATGAATTGCGTGTAAGATGTAGTGTATTAGATTAGGTTGAACTATGTACATTGTGCGCTATTATACAGCATGAGCTATAATACATTGTTCTGTACACTTAGGGTTTGATATATCATGTGCCGTTGTACAATTTCTTATCAGGGGGTTGGGAAGGGGTAGGTTGGTAGTTCCTGTTAGTGCGATTAAGTGACGTGTCCATAGTGTTCTATGAACAGCGTTGTCTTCAGCTGTTTGCGAAAGTCTTTGAGGTCCGTTGTCGATCTCAGTTCGTCTGGGAGGGAGTTCCAGATTGTTGGAGCAGCCAGGGAGAGTGCTCTTTCTGTGGTGTCCTTGTGTGTTTTTCTGAAGTCGCTCGGGGTGTTGACTCTGTTGGAAGTTCCTTTTCTTCTTGGGCGAGTGCTGGTGTCTGGTTGTATGAGGGTGTGCAGGCTGTTGGCTGAAGTGTGGTGTTTGATCTTAAATATGTTTATGATTGTTTTGTATTTGATGCGTGAGCTGATTGGGAGCCAGTGTAGGTCTTTCAGAACAGGAGTAATGTGTTCATGTCTTGTTGATCCAGATATTATGCGGGCTGCAGTGTTTTGTGCTAGTTGTAGTGGTTTGAGTTGGGAGGCTATACAGCCTTAAGGTTCAGGCTAAGCATGAGAGGAATCAGCCTAGGTATGAGAGGAGGGTATTCAACTTTCATGCCTTGCTAGCTAAAGTTGGTGAATTAAAGGTGGCAGTTGTTTGGATAGGGATGGGAAGGGGGAAGGAGTGGGGTTAGTTTGAATTTGAATTTTCCATAGGTGTTCCTATGCAGTTGCCCAGAGTAAAGAATGATATTAGGTTTGGGAAAGGATAACTTCTATAAAATGGATTTTATCATCTGGTGAGCTTCACCCCCAGGGAGTATTTTACCTCCCTTCACCTTAACCGGGATGGAACCAGGCTGCTGGTATTAAAAAGGAGACAGAGCAGATTTAAACTAGATAATAGGGGAAAGACGACAGTTGCCCAAGTAAATGTCCGGTCAATGAGGTCCTCACCCCAGGGTGCTTGTTCGTAGCTCGTAGTATGGTGAGGAAAGTTACTGGGATAAAGGACAGGAATTGGAGTGTTCAGGGATTGGATAGCTAGTAGCAGGTCAGTGTACGTTAGCGATGGCTCTGGACAAAAGACTGATAGTTGTTCAATGAATCTTGTATTAGCTTGGATTGATCTATTTTTCTGTTATCTACTCTTTCTGCTGCTTCTCACTACTTTTCCTCTCTTATGTTTCCCTACATCCCTCCCCGGGAACTCTGCTCTTCTGGCAGATTGCTTCTATCTGTGCCCTACTGCCAACTCCAGACTTTGCTCCTTATACCTTGCGGCTCCTTATGCCTGGAACAAACTACCTGAGTTTGTATTTCAAGGCTTCATTTCCGGCCCTTTTCAAATTCAGGCTGAAAACTCATCTTTCTGAGGCCACTTTTGGATCTTAATCTCCTATGAGTTTCTTTACCATACCCCTAGATGTATCCTTTTCCTCAGCTGTTGTGTTGTCTGTCTTGACTAGATTGTAAGCTCTGATGAGCAGGGACCATCTCTTACATGTGTCTATACAGCACTGTGTATGCCTTGTAGTGCTATACAAATGATAGAAGTGATATAAGTAGATATGTGTATAGTTCTTTTTCTGGAGGGAGGAGTATAGGGCCCCCATACTAACTACTCATGTTATATTTCCACCAAGGGGCCATTCAGTTCCACAGGAAACAACTGAGGTCTTTTAACACTAATCAGCGACAGGCACTAATCTAGCTTCTTCATTACCAGGAAATGTATAATCATAGCTAGAGAAGAAGGTGAAGATTTCAAATATAACAATGCTGATTTTGCCCAAATAAAACCTCAAGTGCTCAACTGCAGAAATCTAAAGAGATATATTTCATTGAGCTCTAGGACTAGTCAACAGCCCCTACTTTCAAGGGGAGTATCTGAAATCACAGGTTACTATAGTCCCTCCTTGGCACCATAAGGCTACAGACGTTTGGGCATGTAAGCTTTGTGCTGAAAAGGCCAATTTTGCACTGCTTCAAAGTACCAAATCAGGTTTAAAATGGAAAGTCCCTGAGGAATGTCAATGAAGGGCAAAAGTTGAATATTGTCGGCAAACATATAACAGTACCTTATCTTCCAGCTTACCTGAAGTGCAGGTTTGAAAAAAATGCTCTTACTGTGTCTTGTATACTGCAGGGGGGGGGGGGGTTATTTAGTTTAAGTTGTCCTCTGTTTTAGAAATAATGGATACAATTCATTTTAGGTTAATGTGGAAAGTGTGGTAACTTCCTATACTAATGGGGTCATCAAGTGTTCCTTCTTCACAAGGAATAATATCTCTCTGCAAGCAAGAGATGCCAACAATCAATACTACATATTTCTGGCTTCTGGACCCATTCAGGATGGTAAGTGATGATCGTTTATAGCATTTTAATGAAACATTCTTGGAACAATAAGTGTATCTTTAATCGTTATTCCTGAAGAAACCACAATTAACATTACAGGACAATCAGCCCATTAAATATATCAGGGTAAATTTTCAATAGATCACCTAACTGAAAACTGGCTAAATTTGTGCAGGATGAAAAGGATGGGGGGAGGGGCATATTCAGCAGCGGCGGCGGCTAGCACCGAGTTCTAGCACGGCAAGAATTAAAAATGGAACATTCTGCGCGTATTTTGGAATTCTTTGCCTTGGGGAAGGAGACACCACCGACGATAGCTGAACTGAAGAGACGGCTGGATCAGTGTGGCACTCCTCCAGATTCCTCGGCAGAGGAAATCTCGTGGGCAAGGGAGTTGGGTTGGGAGTTGGCCCCAGGCTCGGTATGTGGTGCATTGGGCCGGATTGCGTGCTTGGTGGAAGGGGCTAGAAGGCGGGAGGTGCAGTTTAAATGTATTATTCGAGCCCATTTTTCCCCAAGACGAGCGCTGCGAAGCCATCTTACTGATTACGGGGGGTGTCCAAAGTGTTCTTGTGCCTTGGCGGATTTGGGTCATATGTGGTGGGGATGCGTGTATATTCACCGCTATTGGATGCAAATTGAGGCCTATTTGAGTGGCCTGTTACGACAGCAGGTCTGTTGGACAGGCCCATTGGTTGTTTTGGATCAGTTGGGATCACTCCACCCGAAGGGGAAATGGGAGAGAATTTTAGTGCGGAAGGCCTGTTTGGTAGGGAAGGGCCCTGTACTCCGTCGCTGGAGGGACGTGGTTGCCCCTTCTTTCTGGGAGTGGCGTAACAGTCTACATCAGCTTATGCTCCTGGAACGAAGGACTGCGAGAGGGAATGTCCAGCGATGAGGCTCCTTTCTTTTGATTTGGATGCCATATATTCAGAACTTGGGGCCTAAGTCAAGAAGTGAGGTATTGAACGTGGGATAGGCGGGGGCGGTCCCTGTTACAGGGACTCAATAGGAGATTAAGGGGCTGCTTAGGGAATGTAGGGGATTAGTTGCTTCCTGGAGGAAAGGTATCCTAACTGTGGCTTGGGGGGGGGAGGGAGGGGGGGGGATTGGGGGGGCCAACGAATCTTTGGTTATTATATAATGTGCACTTATTGTTACCTTGTGTTGTTGTATTGGCCCAGGGTGGTGGACAAGGAACAACCCTGCCCGGGGGGTTGTATGTATGAACGGAGAAAAGACAATATTTGCTTTATTGTTATCTGTTATATTGCATTGACTTAATAAACAGATCTTTGAAGAAAAAAGCATCTAGCCACTGCCACTGAACTTTAAACTCAGATACTCAATGCTGGGGCCATATCTGGCCAGACAGCACCGCAGCTAACAAGGCTATGGTGATATTCCACCGCTGACTGGTTAGTTATGGCAGTGGAAATTAGGAAAGTCTTTCAAGTGCCTAATTTTCGCTGCTGTGTGATAACTGGCTAGTGGCTGAATATTGCTGCCAGCCAGTTATTCTTGGGTACCGCCTCCGCTCTGCCCCTGCAACTCCCCAACGCTAGCATCAGGTCAATACATCGTGGCACTGAACATCCCGCTTAGCGCCATTTAGGCAGTTTGCAAAGCACCTACAGTAAATGGCTTTAAAAATCACCCCTAGATGTTCACTGCCAAATATGATGAGCGTGTTTACAGCATTTTTGAATATCAGCTTGTTATGAGGCCAAACTACGAAGGTACACTTACACCATCTACACTAGTTAAAAATGTGTGGGTAAGCCTATCTATGCAGCTTCTAGCCTGTTAAAATCCTCTTAAGGCTGTACCACCCAATATTCAGCCTAAAACATTCAGGGCTTTTGAAAATGCTGGCCGCCATGGGCAACATGAAACTAAATATTCAGATTAGTGCCCAGCTGGTGGCTTCTGCTGAATATCTAGTTTCAACGGTAACCACCATTGGATAGCTGAATAGCTGCAATATTTAGCTGCTTTCCAGATAGGCAAGTCACAAATTTCGGCCTAACTCTATGCAGGTTTCTTACCTGTTTAGCAAACTGAAAATTGCTACTAACCGGATAAGCTATTAGACCACCCGTACCCCACCCACAGCCCACCACAGCACTATCCGGATATTTCTTCTAACCTCTGTGGTACTATCCAGATAGTGCCATTAATTGGCTCAGTGCAGTTTATCCAGTTAGCGGGTCCTGGCAACCAGATAAACAGTTATGAATATGGGGCCCGTTGTTACTAAGGTATGCTACTGCTAATGCATAAAATGGCACCTGCGGTAAAACAGCAGATATTAGCCATAGCAAACCTTAGTAATTAGATAAGGCTGTTCTGC
This sequence comes from Ichthyophis bannanicus, assembly GCA_033557465.1. Lineage (NCBI taxonomy): Eukaryota > Metazoa > Chordata > Amphibia > Gymnophiona > Ichthyophiidae > Ichthyophis > Ichthyophis bannanicus. The sequence goes on from CM066040.1 coordinate 110,117,453, forward strand.
ATATGTCAGAGGCATCGGAAAGGGGTGGGCCACACAGGCCCTGGCCCCACCAAAATTGCGCTGCCATGATCACCGGCCTTCCCCTCCTGGCCACAATTGCGACCCAGCAGATAGCAGGCTGCCTGCAGGAATCCCATCCCCCTGGACAGAAGAGCGTAGAGAACCATGTCCTGCACCCCTGGCTTGTGTTAACCCTGGTTTTGCACCTAGGAAAGACATGCAAGTCTCTGAACATGTACTCCTATGTAACGAGTACTGTAACATTATCTCATAAAGAACCCTGCTACAGAGCACCCTCAGGACAGGCAGCAATCTTCTAAGTCTAGCTTCTTATTGAGCTATATGAGAGAAAACCTCTTGTGGTGGCAACAAGCAACTGTTGAGCAGATCATGCAGGTCATTTTAAAATGGATCCGCAGACGCTGTTTCCACAGATAAAGTAGTAATAGACAAGAAACTGGCAATGTGATATTTTGAAAACTTTAGACAGTATTACTGTTGGACTTGGAAATGGACAAGCCTGGGAGGACATGAACCAACCCCCTGACTCAGGCTCTGATTTTGACTCGATTCAACTCATCATTTTCACATATAAAGCAAAAAAAGCAGGTGCTACTGTGTTCCTTCCCTCATCCTGTGCCTTAGGCCACTGAACATTCACCCCTTCCCATTCTGCTGCTCTCAAGTCTCCGTGGTGCTACAAGGTATGGGGAGCAAATGTATGCTTTGCATCAGTGGTAGTTCTGCACCGTTGCCGGGGGAAGACAGCACTAGGCAACTCAGCTGAGCTGCTCATTGCTAGGAGCAGCAGAGGGTAAGTAGCAAGGGGAGAGAAACAAAAGCAAGAGAAGGAAAAAGAAATGAAGGGAAGGGAAGGGAAAAACAGGCCTTGAGACTGAGGAGAAAAGTCAAGGGATAAAACTAGATCAAGTAAACAAACTAGACCCAACCGGAATTAACTACAAATCAAAATAAAAGAATTCCGATTTACCAAAAATCACCCTAGGTTAGAAAATTATTTTTGTCGGAGACTATCCTCCCAGTACTGTGTATGCAAACAAAGCACCGCCGTGATGTCTCCTTTTGTTAATATTAAATTTGTAAAGAACAGAAGTACTTAACTTCAATAAAGAGATGCCATTGCCATTGCTGCCAGTATGACAGTCATACTGGCAGCAATGGCAGAAGTTAAGTACTTCTGTTCTTTACAAATTTAATATTAATAAAAGGAGACATCACGGCGGTGCTTTGTTTGCATACACAGTACTGGGAGGATAGTCTCCGACAAAAATAATTTTCTAACATAGGGTGATTTTTGGTAAATCGGAATTCTTTTATTTTGATAAAACTAGATCAGTCTATTTCAGGAGAAAGAGGTAGAGCAAGCTAGATCTGCTCCTTTCACCTGTTCACACTGTACTTACTCTGAGGTCTCAAATGTCAGCTCTATATAATATTTGAACATAGAGCTCTATTGCCCTGCACTTACTACATCAAAGAGTAGCCCTTTCAGCTGTTTTAGGATTTAAACAAGCACAATATGTTAACCCATAGGTAAATATTTACAGGGCAGATTGCAAAACATGCCCAGATTCCCTTCATCACCGACCAGAAGGTTAAACTGGAAAGTCTGTATTCAACACCAAGCACTGATCCTTCATCTACAGCAACAAGATTTACTATGCTAAAAGTTCACGGTATGTGCATTTGCTCGGTCTGTACTTCTTTCATGAGACTACATTGGTACAAGAATCAAATAATTGTGACTGATTTGCAAACATCCAAGACTAGCCATTGATGCTCTCTTTAAAGGGAAAGCCTCAGAGACCATAAAACAAACAAACATTCTTACCTTTTGTTTTGGCTGTTACACATATTTGGATTGTTTTATGATGCCATATGTGTTAAATATATAAAGAGCAATAAAAGGCCAATGAGAAGAGGCCATCCCGGTTTCCAAAGACCCGAGACGGCCTTGATAGGTTATTACTGAGGCTGCCACAAAACAGTTCCCATGATGCATTATGCATGATGATGTCATGACCACGGTTCTCACAAAGCTCCAAGGCACAGTACTGGAGGCGGCATGTAAATGTCAAGCGAGGGGTGGGAGGGGGGGGAGAAAGCTGTAGAATCAAGAAGTACTCTGGGGGTTTCTTTTCTATGGTATACACTTCTCACTATTTGTATTTACTTTTTTACTTTGCATCACTTTGATTATTCATTGTTACTGTAGTAAAAGTCGTTAGTGTAGCTAGGTTTAAAAAAGGTGTAGACAAATTCTTGGAGGAAAGGTCCATAAACCATTATTAAAGAGCACCTGGGAAATCCACTGCTTACCCTTGGGATAAGCAGCATGGAATCTGTTTACATTTTTAGGAACTTGGCGGGTACTTGTGACCTGGATTGGCCACGGTTGGAAACAGGATACTTGGCTTGATGGACCCTTGGTCTGACCCAGCATAGCATCTCTTATGTTCTTTTCCCATTCCAGACTTTACTCTTGATGCAGCACTTGAATCACTGCTCCCTCTCATCTTATATCTAATATATTATTATGATCTGGTATATGTATATCCTCTAGGATATGCATATTGAGGTCTTCAAGGCATATGAGAATAGACTTGAAAACCTCAATAAGTATAGCCTGAGAGGACAGGAGAGACAGAAGGGATTTGATACTGATGTTGACATGCTTAAAAGGAGCCAAAAAGTATTTCCTGATGTTGCTTTTAAATTTACTTCCTTGCAACTTCATTTCATGTCCTCTAGTTCTACAACTTCCCTGTTTTTCAACAAACAAGCCTTTTTGAAAAGCAGGGAAGCTGTAGAACTAGAGGACATGAAATGAAACTGCAAGAAGGTAATCTTAAAAGCAACACCAGGAAATACTTTTTCATGGAAAGGGTAGTAGATGCCTGGAATGTCCTTCCGAAGGAGGTAGTGGGAGAAGCAAACATTCCGAAAGACATGGGATGGACTCACAGGATCATTACATTGCTTTGGTACCATCCCCTTGTTAACATAAATAAGTTATAGAGAGCGGCAACCTGCCTGGAACAGCAGGTACAACTCTACAACGCTAGCCATCTTACTGAGCAGACTAGATGGACCATGCTGGTCTTTATCTGCCATCATTCACTACGTTACTATGTCCCACTCTCTTCAAACCTCAAGAAACTATCCCTCAGCCCACTCGTCGTCTTCAGTTACCATCCTTTCTTGCTTCTTCTCTCCCCCCCCCCCCCCCTGCAATTTTGGAATGCATTATTCACAGACAGACTCAGGAATGCCTGGTGTGCTCTTCTGCCAGAGAAACTTTTCAGTCTGCCTTCAAATTTTCTCATTCACCTGAAACTGTCTTTATCTTTTTGACCGCAGCAACTCTTATCCTTATTCTTGGTAACCTGCCAGTACTTTTGTTACTCGATCACTTTTTTCTCCTTGGTACGCTTGTCTCTGGAACTTTCTGGTTCTGCCCTTAACTTGTGCTCCTCCTGTTTCGAAGGTCAACATTCTGAGATGGCCACCAATAATTTTGCTTTTGCCTTCTCACTAGGCCTCCTTAATAAATAAAGAATTCTTCCACTGCCACTGAATGGTGAAAAATCCTTTTTGAGTATGGTCCCCTGTTGGTATTTCCCAGGCTCTGTTGTAACAAGGAATGATCTCATTTTGAAATTATGCCAATTACTTGTGACCTGGTTTAGCAACTGTCAGAGATAGGATGCTGGGCTTGGTGTTGCGCTTATGTTCTCTCTGTTCACACCCTTTGTGCACTCATTGTATCTTGTGACATTCAAATATTTCCGTCATTCTGCCAAACCCCTCACTCTCATCTCTTGCCTCACTGCTGTCACATCATGCACATATTGTTAGACCGGAGTCCTTTTAGATTACAATACCTGTTAAAGGAAAGAAAGAGTATAGTACATGAAATTGAGATCTCACAGGCCTCTTCTTGTATGCTCCAAACCTGAACTTCTTTTCTTCCTAGCTACCATGTGTGACTCCACTTTTCTAACACTGCATAAGATCTTAGGGCAATTTTTAACCCTTCAGTCTCTTCACTCCCTCACCTATCTAATATATAGATCCTTGGGGCCATTTCATTTGATACCATACAGCACTTTCATTTTCTACCCTGGCTGGGCTTCTCTCCTCCTTATGTCGTCTCCTCCAATATCTTCAACACACTCTTGCAAATGCCCTTCTACTCCTCTTGCTGCCTCTCTCCATTGCTCTCTACAGTCCTCTTCGTGCTTCTTTCCCTAACTGCCTTTGCTACTAACAGCGTCTAGTCCTGTCCACTGGGGCCGGTGGCCTTCTCAGCCTGCTCATCCCTTCCCTGGGAGGGCTCCCAAAACCTACTTCTTAACTACTGTGGATTATTCCTCCCCCCCCCCTTCACACCAGTTGCCCTACCCCCACCATTCCCCAGCCTATTTGTAAGGCAGCCCTTTGAAACTGCAGGTCCACCTGTACTAAAACCTCCTTCATCAGCGATGCCATTGTTCACCACTCTTTAGATCTCTTCTTTCTTACCGAGACCTGGCTTAAGCCTGGTAATGACCCAATAAACCACTGCCTCCCTGAGGGCTTCACTGCCTTCTCCACACCGCTCTATGGTAGGACCGGGGTTGGGGGTCACCACCCTCCTCTACCGCTCTTCCATGACCCTCTCCGAATTATCCTTCTCTCCATTATCCTGAGACTCTCCTGGTCCACCTACATTCATTCCCCCTATCCATTTTCTGCTTCTTTACTACTCTCCTATCCCCAGCTGTGCCCTAAGGGTCTCTCTTTTCCTGACCCGCACAGAGGCATCTATCCACTACCCTCATCTCTATATCTTAGGTGACTAATATTTGTTTTGATACTCCTCATGGGACCCATGACAAACAGTTCCTCTCTCATCCCTCAGATCTTAATTACACACCACTGGACATACTCTAGATCAGCTTGCTTATCCCTGCAGTGGTTTCTTCCCCCTTTATCTCTCCAGTGTCTCCCACTCCCCTGGGCTCATCACTCTTGTATCCTTCTTCTCTACCCAACTTGCATTCATCGGACCCCATGACCTCCCCCTCCCCCTTCCGAACTCCACAGCCGCCTGAACCCAGAAACTCGCTCCTGAGACTCCAGCAACTTTTCCCTCTTCTGGTACAATCCTTCCTGCTGACTTCTGTTCCCTACCTGTGGACAACAAGGTCCAATCGTAGCACTCACAGCTTCAGCTAACTCTCTTGAGCAAGTAGCCCCTCTCCATCTCAAATGGTTCCCTACAAAGTGCCATAGCCTCTGGTATCATTCCTGGTTGTACACACTCAGCTCCCATCTGCGCCGTGCTGAGCGCCATTGGCACAAGCAGCGCACTGCCGATTCCCTATCTGCTTTTCAACATCGTCGTCAACTCTATACAATTATGATAATTTCTTCAAAGAAAGATTAGTACTGTAATCTCATCAGTTCCTCCTCAAACCATCCAAGGGCCCTGCATTCTTGTCTTCTTCCAGCTAGTGCACTCTCCATGCCCCCCCCCCCCCGCACCCCGTTTCCTTGCCCTTTCCAGACCAACTTGCTCAAACTTTCCTTGACAAAACCAGTCGACTATGCTCAGCATTCCCATCTGCCCCACCTCCCCAGGCCCCAGTCTGAGACCTCGGATCCCCTTTTCCCTCCCTCTCCGTTTCATACCTGGAGTTCCTTCAGTATTCTTTCATCCATTGCTCTTTCCAAACAAATCTCCTCCTCCCGTAAAGCCACCTGCTCTCTGGATCCTTTTCCATCCTCTTGGCTTCTAATACTGCTCTTGCTCTTCTCCCTCCTGCACTATCCATCGTTAGCACTAGTCTCTCTTCTGGCATCTTTCCCCAAGCCTAGAAACATGCTCTCATTTGCCCCATCCTTAAAGGCCCTTCACTAGACTATACCTCCCCAAACAATTACAGACAAGTCTCCAATTTACCATTCCTGTCTAAGATTCTGGAGAAACTTGTTTTCACAGAGTTTATCACCTACCTGGACAACACATATGCCCTACACCCCCATCAGGCTGGCTTCCAGCCAGGCTACAGTGCTGAAACCATCCAGTATCCCACCTTAATGAGGTACACAAACCCTTTGACAAAAACAGTATTATTCTTGAGGTCTCCCTTAATCTGTCTTCTGATTTTGATCTTGTCAGTCACTCTATTCTCCTCTGTCTGCACCACCTTGGTCTTTCCCTGGTTTCATTCTTTTCTCTCCGATTGATCCTTCTCAGTTGCAATGACATCTTGCATCTATTGCACACCGACCTTTCCTCTCCTGACCTCTATGTGTGCACCTGTCTCTCATGTGGACAACTGGCTCCATGTAAATCAACTTGCGCTCAATTCCAGCAAAACCTCAGCCATCTGGCTAACCAAATGCACCTCCTCACCCACTGCTGCACCCCTTCTTCTCAGCGCTCCAATTCCACCGTCTCCTCCCTCCGTTACCTTGGCATCATCCTGGACTCAGCTTTGACTTTCCATGACCACATCACTTCCATTATCCGTAAGTCCCTTTATTCATAGCACCAGATCAGAGCCGTACACCCTCTCCTATCTTTCTCGGCCTTAAGTATTCTGATACACTTTTGTGATGTCCCACCTGGACTACTGTAATATCATTTACACGGTAGGTCCCCAGCATCAGCTCTATAGGACTTCAACTTATCCAGAATATTGCCATCCGCCTTCTCGCTCATGCCTCCTGTTGTGATCATGTCACACCCCCCTCCCCTCCCCTCCCCCCCCCCCCCCCAGATACGCTTCCACTGGCTCCCTATACAGTATCAGATTTGTTCCAAGATTCTCGCACTGGTTCATGGGTATTCCCTCTTATCTCACTTCTTTCATCATTCTCCATGTTCCACATCACTCCCTCCATTCACTCCACTCAAATTGCTTGCAACTCCCTTCCGCTTCCCAAGCCAGATACGAAGCCACCCGGCACTCTGCCTTCTATTTCCTCTGCACACATCTTTGGAATACTCTCCCCTCCAACCTCTGACTGGATGTCTCCTACAGTGCCTTCATATGTCAACTAAAAACTTTTCTGTTTCATGCTGCTTATGATATTCCCCTCACATGACACGTCAAGCCTCCTCTGCTGCTGCTGCTGATGATGATGATATCTGCTCCTCCTGACCTCTCTCCTTCCTCCTGAACTAGTATGGCTGCGCTTTTCTTTCCTATAATTTTATGGAGTTCTCTTTACCATTTTTTTTTTATTGTAAACCACTCTGCTCTCTTTTTGAAAGGCAGTATATCCAATTTTAACTAACTAACTAACAAACAAACAGCACATGACAGCAGAAAAACAACATATGCCCCAACCAGTCTACCCATACAAACCAACATCCTGGTTTCTATAATCCCTTCTTTCCCTTGAGATCCTCTGTGCTTGTCCTATGCTCTCTCATTTATTTAAGCACTTGTTAGACTACTTTTCAAGGTTTGTCAAAGCAGTTTACAATAAACAACATTAAAATGATAAAAGAGAGTTACAATTAAATAATATTAAAATCCTAAAACAAAAGCTAAACTGAATAAAGTAGGGGAAGAGCAGAAAGGGAGGTTGAAGAGTAAGAGGGAAGGAAAGAGGAAAAGTTGGAACAGTAATTGTGAGGTGGTGTTGCAGTGTAGATGCTCACCAAGAGCCTGCACAAATAAAAATGTTTTCAGATGGGTTTTGAACTGTTCATAACTGGATTCCGAGTGAAGGTATGGAGGCAAAAATTTCAGAGGGATGCAGCTGATGGTAAAAGGCAGAATAGCGAGTGGTGTCATAATGGACTTGATTTGCTGGAGGGAGGTAAAAATGTATTAACATGTTAAGAGCCGGTGGGCTGAGAGAAGGATGAAATGAGATGGGAGGATAAGTAGACAGGATTTGTATGCAACTAGTAAAAGTTTTAATTTAATCTGGTATGTGACAGAAGACAATGATGTTGAATATGCAGTGCGATCAAGAAGCACTGAAAGGAGAGGCAAACCTACCCTACTGTATGCAAATGCCACCAACTGCAGAGTTTTCCCACTGCAGTGATTGCCGAATCAGCACCGATCCCCCTGAGCACCTCAGGCCTTGCCAATCTCCCTATGCCTCTCTGTAAGTCACCGTGGGTCCCGGCACAAAGCAGCAAACTCTCCCACCAAAACCAGAGCAGTGGCCGAGTTGCTCCATTTCTGATGGGAAGGTGCACAAAAGAACTTCATCCCTATTCTGTACCATTTTTCTGGGTTTTTGCAGCCCAAATGCATGACCATGCATTTTTTAGTATTAAATCTTATCGTCCAAACTCTAGACCATGCCTCATACTTCGCTAAATCCCTGCTCATATTTTTCCACATCTTCCAGAACGTCTAACCATGTTGCAAACTTCGGTATCATCCAGAAAAAGGTACCCCTTTTCCAAAAGCCCTTCTGTGATATCACAAAAATATTGGAAACAGAGCAACCGATCCTTGCAGCACACTCTTTGTAATACTTTTTCCTCACAGGAAACCCCATTTATCACTAGGCTTGCTGCCTCCCATCTGACCAGTTTTCTAACAGAGTCAGCTACTCTAAGGCCTATACCAAGGTATTCAGTTTATTAATTAGTCACCTATGCGGAAGTGTATCAAAGGCTTTGCTGAAATCCAATTACACTACATTTTCCCCTCTAGTAAAACCATGCCGTCCTGGATCTTGCACGCCATTGGATTTCAGAAGTTGCACTGTCCTCTGCACTCATTCAGTACCATCGACAGGCTTAGTCATTCCATTCAAATGCTTGCAGTTTCTCTAACCTTGTCATTTCCTAAACCAGTCTACTTATAGTTCCATGCTTTCTGCCTTCTTGTGACTCACCTTTGGAACAATCTCCATCTTACGACTCCCCCTTTATCCATATTTTCCTTTTACTTAGACATTTTTAAGTGGCTCTCTCAGATTTGCCCTAATAGATCTCCATCTTGAATCCTTCCATTAACCTTTCTTTTTGTGCACTAACTACTATATTTTCACTTCCTGTCTCTTTGTGAGGTCTATCTTGTAGGGCACCCTGGATAGATCAGTATATAAGTAAAATATAGAAGCAGCCATACTAATTTAAGATCTTTTAAAAATGTTTTTTGAGGCTTAGCCAGTTTAAAACATTAGAAAGATCAGTTATAGTGGCCCCAAACAAAAATGGAATACTTTGGCGTTGTGATATCTTCTATAGGACAGCCAATTTTGATACATCTCACCTAGACAAGGTCACAGAAATTAATGTACAATAATAAAAATACTACAGCGTCCAAGTATCCTGCAGTTTTAAAGACAAAATGTATATTTAAACTCCCAAACCTTTGAGAGATGCATGTAATATTCATCTTCTATAAATCCACTTTTGTATCTATTGGAAAACTGCTGCCTGAATTCTTTCACCCCTCTCTCTTAGGGCCTTATTCAAAAGCAAGCTTTCCTCAGTCTGTGCCTATGGAAAAAATCCTTATTAAATAAGGCCCTTAACTTATTTTTCTTATTTATTGTTGTACCACCACCTTGTGGCTTTATATTTAGTTCTATACTGGCCACCATGTAAAGGTAAAATTTTAAAAAAAAATTAAAAAAAAATTATATATATATATTATATACACACACACACACCCATACCAAGTCATAGTTGCTTTTGGATTCAGTTATGACACCTATTCAGCTTGAACTAATAAATTAATTTGCATTTATAAGGTGCTCTTATGCTGATAGCCTGGATGACCACAGGAAGCATAGGAATGATAATTGCTAGGTATTTGAAGAATGCTGTCAAAAAGTCCTTCATGGGTAAAGACGTCTGGTTTCAGGTAGGTATGACTTATCAATTTGAGTGGTTGAAACTAAAATCAAGAAATACAGGACCACTAGGTAATTCAACAGCTTCAAACAATAATGGCAACTTGGGAAGTAGATGTTCCATTGTTTGTCTGCACATCTACTCTATATGTAAGGGATCCAAAGGTTCCATGGGAAGTGACCATAAAGCCCCACTAGGAAGGACATAATTAAACTAGAGATGGAGTAGAATGATAAGGTGCATTAGACATCTGCAATACATGGTGCCTTGGAAGTTAGAGAAGTTATAAGAACAGAGGTTCAGAAAGTTCGGAGTCTCTTTGGGTAAGGAACCAGTGGTTCTAGGTGTGACCCTCTGGATTCATCAAAGAATGATCTCCTGGAGAAGTCTATGTGGGGTTTCTTGACAGGGTTCCTGGAAAGAAGGAATATAAAAGGCTCCTTGCCCTGCTGGGATTTGTCTTTCCAGTGATTAGTAGAATTTAACAGACACTAGGGATAAGATGGTCCAGGGTGTCTGAAAACCGTGTAAGGCCAGCAGCCAAGAGGAAGAGCACAGCAGGACACTCACCAGTTGGTGATGTACCAAAATGGAGAAAAGAGAAGAACAAGAAATACTTTGAAGCATATCAAGGGAGGAGAGTTACACAGATTGCAATCAGGCAGTGCCTGGTAAAAAGGAGAATCCAAGGAAGTCAAGGATAGATCTCTGGATCCTGGAATAGCCAGAAGGGGGTACCTAGAATGAAAAGAGGCCATTGCATGTCTTTGTGCTGTCTGGAACTTTGCTTTTTGGATATCACCAGAATTATGTCACTATCCAACAATTCATTCATTTTTATAACAACAATTTCTGATGTCAGTTGTCTTATTTCAAGACTGTTGGGAGAGTCCTGAAGCAATGCTTCTCCCCTGCTGGGGGAACTGCTGGGTTCCCCATACATTGAAGCATGGCTCAGTAACTCCCAGATACACCCCCATGTCTAATGAATATTTGGAAGGGAGAGCTACATATAATATTAAAAAATGTTTAAAAATGAAGAGAGATGATCTAACAAGGAAGCATTGTAGTAAAAAAAATATAAACCAATGTATATTTTAAAAACTTTGCAAGTACTTCTGCTTTAATTTTATTTTGACTCTAATGCTACACTATTGGAGTGCCCTAATCATTGAAAATTATTGACATGCTTTATATCCTTCAATGCCATCCAGAGCAACAAAACAAGAAAGATTATCTGCATACATGGTAAAGGTGACTTCATTCACTTGTAAACACTGTTCTCTTCAGGCCCACAGGTTCCTGATGGTCCTGACAGTTGCCGCAACAATAACTGGCTTTGTGCTTGTATTTGTGTATGTGAATGGGTGGAGCGAGGTAAGTACTATTTCTACATGTACATTTGCTCACAATAGGAGCCTGCTCCAATTTCTTACTTGTAAAGTAATAGTGTTAACTGAACATCCCAGGCTAGTGCTTGATACCCGAGACCAGCTCACTCTGAGGACTCTTTACTTGATTTTCTTGGCATGTAGAAGGGACCCTGGAAACACTGCATAAAAAGGTGAAAGGAAAAGCAGGGAAAGCATAATTCCTAGAGAGAGAGATAGAGAGACAGGAAGGAAGTGATGGAGACATGTTACTTGCTGCCATGGATGTGCAGAAGGGCACACTAGTCGAATTTTTTTCCATTGATCAGCAGCATGCTGCAGTTAGTAGAATGACGAGAATAAGAATGAAAGAAGGGAGAAGGAAAGAAAGGAAGGAAGAATGAGAGAGAGAGGGTAAGAAAGTTGAAGGGAAACCTAGTATCAATGAAAGGCCTAGAGCCTTTAAAATTCCAAACAAGTGGACTTTTTTTTTTTTTTTTAATTTTATAGCTTTTTCATCAGAAAGCATCAAAAGTGGTTATCTCGAACACTGAGGCAGATTCCACAAAATCCACGTCCTGCCCTTGGACATGTTCAAATCTGAAACAAGCACGATTCCATGCCAATTCCACATCCGTGGGTATGGACGCGCCCGCATTTATGGTATCGGCACATCCAACATGCTATTCAGCCAGCCCGTGCGTGTATCTAGCATGAGGCATGCGGACGGGTGCAGGCACAGGCCACAGAGTGAAGCAGAGAAACCCTTCCCCACTAATATTATGGAACATGGGTAAACGCTGCAATCAGTCTGGATGACCCCATGCTCACCGTATTCTGGAAAGTTGCACATTTCCGATCCTGCTTGTCTCCACGATCAGGGTCAGCCCATCCACTAGGCAGCCGCCTAGGGCAGCAGATCTCTGTGGGTGGCAGGACATGTGCTTCAGCACACATGGCCTGCCATCCCCCCATGCTGAGCCGCGCTATGCTGCCTGCCCCACTGCCACCGATTCCGGTAGCAGGGGGGACAGCTAGGCTCGGCAGCAGGCCATGTACTTCGGCACACATGGCCTGCCACTTCTGAACTCCCAAAGTCATGTAAGAAGACTGGGATTAGAAGGGGCAGACCATGTATGCCGAAGCAGTGCCTCCCCTAGACTCCACTGCCAGAATCGGCGGTAGTACGGCTCAGCACATGGGGGTGGGGGGGGAGCACAGTTCGAGGGAGATAACATGACTCGGGGCTTCTGCCTAGGGCAGAAGAAACCCTTGAACTGGCCTTATCCACAATATACCCATGGACGCCTCTGACAGCCACGCCTCCTCAGTTAAAATGTGCATCTCCTAAGCTGCTCTTCTCACTGACAGTGTGCTCAGGCAAACTAGCCAAATACTGATGTACATAAATGCTGATGCAAACTAGACTATATATTCTAGACTGTTTCATGCCCAGAACACTGCAAAGTAATCTTAGTGCACTCTAAGATATAATAAGATCAAGTAGATATTAACATGTTTGCCATGACATATCTTGCATCAAGTCATACATGGCAGTATAACTCCTCCTCAGTTATTCTTGCATTGGTCATCTCTAAAAACACTTTTTAAAATGCTAAGTATGGACCTTTACCAACCTCACAAAAACCTAAACTAGCTTTACAACTCCCCAAAGGATGCATTGTATTACTGAGCAACATAACTATGCTCTTCTAATGCCTATGACTGTCTGGCCATGGCATCTGTTTCCTGCATATCTGGATACTGGCATTTCTCACAGCAGTTACACCTGTCCCATACAATATCCACTCTGTCCTGACTTATGTTGGTCTGTACTGTATACATTTGCTATCTGTGTGACAATCCTGCCTGCCTTTCCACAATCTGCTTTATGGCACTGCTTTGGTCAGACCTGTATGGGCATGGGAGGGAGGATCTCTATGCCATCATACTAAGTACACAGCCTCCAGAATAACGGGAAAGTTACAAAACGTACATGGGCCTTTTCTGAATACGCTATACACATCTCTGTGGCAAATCACGCCCCCGTTCCATCACTTCCAGGCATGTTCTGACATTCCCATGCAAGAGAGATAAACGTGTGTGGGCCCAATGTACCAGAATATGTCCGTAGATGTTTTTGGCACAAATCCCTGGCACACATACAAACCCATATTCAGATGAAAACCAAGACTGTTCTGCTGTCATGCCAAGTGTTGCTTTACAATAATGGCAAAATGTTAAATGCCTGATTCAACTTCAGATATGCAGATGACTCGCTTCTTAATTTCCAAAGCAGTTTATTTACAGAGCAATTGAACAAACAAAAAACTTACTATAAGATTAAATGGAATTAAAAAGGCAACTATACAAAGCCTGGGTCCATGCAACTATGAGAAACTTCTAAATACTGTGGCTGAATTCACTGTGGAACAGAATATGTTCTTGAGGGCTCAGAAAGATGGTTGCTGCAGAGTCAGCACAGAGTCCTTTGTCTGGAGATGTCAGACCTTGAGAATACACCTCTCTCTAGATGGCCTTCTTCTAGGAATGGTCAGCTGGGAGCCTGAATACAGCTTGAATCAGGAAATTGGCACATGGGAGGAAGGGAGGGGAATTAACCATAAATGCTACTCCCAAATCTGATGGAACTAAAGGCTATTTGGGTAAACTAATACATCTAAAATTCCACAAAGTGATAGTATAGTACAAATGTACAGAATACAAACTGTAAGACGGAACACACAAGCCACTCCCTTTGCTTCACCTGCCAGACAGAAAACTATTTAGGTGCAATAAGTAACTGCTACCACACACAAAAGATGTATTCTTAAATCAGTCACAGTTTGTTATATAAAGAGTCCAATATATTATGAATTTCATAGTCACAAAAAAATCCTGATATCATTAATGGACCCATAAGTAGTTTCCAACACCCATGATGATGTTTTCAGACTAGTTGTAGGTCCAACAAGAGTTAGTTTAATCTTGGTATCGAGAAGTGCAACCAGCAAATAGTTATAGTGAGCTAAGTTTGGTGAGGGATATTGATAGTTGACCCAGATTTTGAACTATTTTATTGAGATTATCAATATTCGGCAGATGTATTGCCTGTTTTTGGGAAATATTTTCAGGTCATTAATGCAACACAAGTATGCTTAAATGTTGAATGAAAATTGATATTGTACTATGCATCCTTATAAATCTTTCACAATACTCTGCATTTCAACCATATGAGATTCATGGAGATCCATTCTAGAATCAATGGTTGACGTTGTCAAAAATGCCACTTCATATTCAAAGTAGTCACATGATCTCATAACCTATAAAAAGATTTAACATGTTGACAATATTTAAAACAAAGCATAATAAAATATTTCATATTAAATAAAATGTACTGTCCATTAAAAAATAATTTATCCAAACATTGGACCTTAACCTGTGGTATTCCACAAGGTTCACTGTTTTATTTAGCTATTTTTATAGATGCCTTTTATCTTACAGTCAAAGCAGTTTACAGAATAAAAAACGTGAACCTTATTAAGCTTTACATAGAACATTAACTTCATGATCAAGTACATTTAAAATCCAGGGGATAAAAGAACCAGAGAATAAGTCACCCCTTTACATAATACACGGATTGACATAACATTGGTTATTTATTTTGTGTAACCTACCACTTTGATTGAAGGAAAAAAGTGGTAAATAAAATAAATAAATACATAAATAAATATATAAATAAATAAATAGACTAGTGGGAAAGGGTATTAACTGACATTAATGCATTATTTTTAGCTGCCAAAGTGCTCAAGGAAGAGATGAGTCTTCAGCTTTTTGCAAAATTCCATGAGGTCAGAAATGGCTCGAATGTTTCGAGGGAATGCATACCGAATACTTGGTGCGTACAACAAGAAGGCTGCGTTAGAGATGGTTTGGATGCTCTTCGTTAGAGAGGGGATAGTGAAGGTGTTGTGTGTGTTGAGTCTTCTGGCTCTGTTATCTGGTTCGTTGTGTAATATTGATTGGAGTTAGTCAGAGGATAGTTGGTGACATACTAAGAAAGTGGTTAGTAGGACTTTATATTTTGTTTGGTTTAAATATAAGGAGCCAGTGTAGTTTTAGCATTGGCGTTATATGTTCCATCCTGGATGTACCATAAAGGATACAAGGTATAGTGTTCTGTGCCATTTGCAAGAGTGACGTGTGTATTTTGGTATCCCTTGTAAGACTGCATTACAGTAGTTGAGGTGTGGAAACATAAGCCTGGAAAATTGTACGGAACTCTTGAATGTCCAGAAGTGGGCTAGATGTTATAGTGTTCTTATCTTGGACTTAACAGAGAGAGATGGGGGGGAAGTCCTTAGCTCGAAGAGCGTGACCTTGAAAATATATGCAGAGCACACACATTAATCTAGGACATAAGAACATAACATAAAAAATGCCATACTGGGTCAGACCAAGGTCCATCAAGCCCAGTATCCTGTTTCCAATAGTGGCCAGTCTAGGTCATACGTACCTAGCAGTTTCCCCAAAAGACACAGGTTCCACAATGCTTGAACTGGGTCAAGCATTGATATCCTGGGTCCCTTCTTAATAATGGTTCATGGACTTTTCCTCCAGGGAACTTGTCCAAACCTTTTTTAAACCCAGCTACACTAACAGCCTTTACTACATCCTCCGGTAACAAATTCCAGAGTTTGATTACACATTGAGTGAAAAAAATGTTTTCTTTTATTAGTCTTAAATAGTTTACCCTGAAGCTTCATTGCATGTCCCCTAGCCTTTCTATATTCTGATAATGTAAACAATCGATCTATGTTTACCCGTTCCACTCCGTTCATTAATTTATAGACTTCTATCATATCTCCCCTCAGCCGTCTCTTTTCCAGGTTAAAGAGCCCTAACCTTTTTAGCCTTTCTTCATAGGAGTATCCTTCCATCCCCTTTACCATTTTGGTGGCTCTTCTCTGAACCTTTTCTAATAACGCTATATCCTTTTTAAGACACGGCACCAGAATTGCACACAATATTCAAGGTGTGGTCTCACCATGGAACGATATAGAGGCATTATAATATCTTTTGTTTTATTTTCCATTCCTTTCCTTATGATACCTAGCATTCTATTTGCTCTCTTGGCCGCCGCTGCACATTGGGCTGAGGGTTTTAACATGTTATCCACAATGACGCCTAAATCTTTTTCCTGGGTGGTGGTTCCTAAAGTGGAACCTTGCATCGTGTAACCATAGTTCTTCCCTAGGTGCATAACTTTGCACTTGTCCACATTAAATTTCATCTGCCATTTTGATGCCCAGTCTTCCAATTTATCAAGATCCTCTTGCAATTTTCCACAATCCTCTTGGGTTTTAACAACTTTAAATAGTTTTGTGTCATCTGCAAATTTGATAAGCTCACTTGTTATTCCACTTTCCAGGTCATTTATGAATATGTCAAAAAGCATCGGACCCAGCACAGATCCCTGGGGTACACCACTATTCACCTTTCTCCATTGGGAAAATTGGCCACTTAGCCCAACCCTCTGCTTTCTATCTTTTAACCAGTTCCTGATACACAGTAGTACACTGCCTCCTATCCCATGACTCTTTAGTTTTGACAAAAGTCTCTGATGAGGGAACTTGTCAAAGGCTTACTGAAAGTCCAGATACACTATATCAACTGACTCACCTTTGTCCACCTGTTTATTCACACCTTCAAAAAAACATAACAGATTAGTAAGACAAGATCTTCCTTGTCCAAAGCCATGTTGGCTGTCTCCCATTAGGCCATGACTATCTAAATGCTGAGTAATTTTATCCTTTATGATGGTTTCTACCATTTTTCCTTGTACTGATGTCAGGCTCACCGGTCTGTAGTTTCCCGGATCACCCCTGGAACCCTTTTTAAAAATTGGTGTTACATTGGCGATCCTCCAATCCTCAGGCATTAGAGATGATTTTAATGATAGTTCACAGATTACTAATAGCAGGTCTTCAATCTCATATTTCAGTTCTTTCAACACCCTTGGATGTATACCATCCGGCCCAGATGATTTGCTACTCTTCAGTTTATCTAATAGTTGTAAGACATCTTCCCGATGTATCAATATTTCCTTCAATTCTTCTGCACCTTTAAATACCACTTCAGTCATGGGTAACACCCCTATATCTTCCTCAGTAAAGACCGAAGCAAAGAATTCATTCAGTCTCTCTGCTATCGCCTTGTTGCCTCTTAGTGCCTCTTTAACTCCTCTATCATCTAATGGACCAACTGACTCTCTCACAGGTTTTTTGCTATGAATGTACTTGAAAAAATCTTTATTTCGCGTTTTTGCTTCCGCAGCAAGCTTCTTCTCAAATTCTCCCTTTGCCTGCTTTATCAATGCCTTGCATTTGACTTGCCAGTGCTTGTGCCGTTTCCAGGTTTCATCGTTTGGCTCTTTTTTCCATTTCCTGAAAGATGCTTTTTTGGCAACAGCCTCTCTGACCTCACCTTTAAACCATGCTGGCAGTTTTTTTGACTTCCTTCCACTTTTCTTAAAGCGTGGAATAAAGCTGGCTTGGGCTTCCAAGATAGTATTTTTCAACAACACCCAAGCTTGATGTAAGTCTTTAAAAACTTTGCAACTGCTCCTTTTAGTTTTTTCTTAACTATTTTCCTCATTTTATCAGTCTCCCTTTCGAAAGTTAAAAGGTAGTACTGTGGATTTCCTTACTATCCCTCCTCCACTAATTAAATCAAAGGCGATCATGCTATGATCACTATTGCCAAGTGGCCCCAACACCCTTATCTCTTCCACTAAGGACTAGGTCTAATATGGCTTCCCCGCTGGTCGGTTCATGAACCAGCTGCTCCAAAAAGCAGTTATTTATTTCATCTATGAACTTTATCTCCCTAGCATGTCCTGCCGTGACACTGACCCAGTCGATACCGGGGTAATTGAAATCACCCATTATTATTACTGCGCTGTAACTTCTGTTAGCTTCCTTGATTTCTTTGAGCATTTCATCATCCATTTGTTTGTTCTGGCCAAGCAGTCGATAGTACACCCCCACTGCCATTTGCCTTCACCTTTTTACATGGAATTTCAATCCATAGAGATTCTACAGCAAATTTTGTTTCCTGCAAAATTTTAATCCTTTCTGACTCAATGCCCTCTCTAACATAGAGCGCAACCCCTCCACCAATTTGATCAGCTCTATCATTACGATATAGTTTATACCCAGGTATCAGTGTTCCACTGGTTGTCCTCCTTCCACCATGTCTCTGATATTCCAATCGTATCTAACCTCTCGTTTAGTGCTATATATTCTAACTCTCCCATCTTGTTTTTTAGACTTCTAGCATTTGCATACAAGCATTTTAGAGACTGTATTTTATTCATATTAATTTGGCTATTGGTAGACATGGGTAATTTGGGATCTTTAAGCTCTATCTGCTCCATACTCGAGGGCATTTGGGCTACTTTACTCTTTTTTGGAACCTCTCTGCTTTTGGTAGTAGCCTTCAAGGATACATTCTTCCGAACCATCCGCTCTTTGGTGACTGTCGGCTTTCCCCTATTATCTAGTCTAAAAGCTGCTCTCTCTCCTTTTTAAAGGTTAATGCCAGCAGCCTGGTTCTATCCTCTTAAGGTGAACCCCATCCCTTCGGAAGAGCCCCTCCTTTCCCCAGAATGTTCCCCAGTTCCTAACAAATCCAAAACCCTCATCTCTGCACCATTGTCTCATCCATGCATTGAGACTCCGGAGCTCTGCCTGCCTTTTGGGTCCTGCGCGTGGAACGGGAAGCATTTCGGAAAATGCTACCCTGGAAGTTCTGGATTTCAACTTCCTACATAAAAGCCTAAATTTAGCCTCCAGAACCTCCCTACCACATTTTCCTATGTCACTGGTACCGACATGTACCAAGACAGCAGACTCCTCCCCAGCACTATCTAAGACCTTATCTAGGTAGCACGTGAGGTCCGCTACCTTCACATATCAGGCAGGCATGTTACCAGGTGATCCTCACGTCCACCAGCCACCCAGCTATCTACATGCCTAATGATCGAATCACCAACTATAACGGCTGTCCTAACCCTTCCCTCATGGGCACATGGCCCTGGAGAAACTTCCTCGGTGCGAGAGGATTTTGCATCACCTGGAGGACAGGTCCTAGTTACAGGATCCCTTCCTGCCACACCAGGGTGATGCTCTCCTGTCACGTGACCTCTCTCCTCCATGGTAACAGGGATGCTGCCAGACTGGAGGTGGGACTTCAGAACTATATCCCTGTAGTTCTCGTCTATGTACCTCTCTGTCTGTCTTGTTTTCCAAGTCTGCTATTCTAGCCTCTAGAGAACGGACTCGTTCCCTGAGAGCAAAGAGCTCCTTGCACCTAGTGCACACGTAAGACCTCTCACCAACTGGGAGAAAATCATACATGTGACACTCAATGCAAAAGACTGGAAAGCCCCCATCTTGCTGCTGGACTGCTGTCTGCATCTTAGTTTTAAGTTAGTGTTTAGATCTTTAAGTTCTTTACGTACTAAGGGTTGCTATGGATATTTATACCAATAAAACTGTACCCAATACGTTTAATATACCTTGTTCACCTGAAGCTTAATTAATCTTAGGACCTTAGTGTATGACCAATTTGGGTAACTAGCTTCACCTGAGAGCACCTCCTGTCTTAAGATGTGTAAGTACCTATAAAGCTACGATTATCCCAGGGGTCGGTGGATGTGGGGAGGGAAATAACACTTATTAAAAGAGGGCTGCTACACAGTACCCTGTCCTGTGCTGCTGAGGTAAGCTATATTCTGATTTGATTTAAATTATAGCTCTTTGCTGCTCCTAGGCTCTAACCTATTATGAAATTTAAACTACAAGCTCTCTGCTGGGTTCTAAATTTAACCAGAAAGCTCTCTTCTGTGTTTTAAATTGAATCTAAAAGTACTTTGCTGATGCTAGGCCCTGAGTGACTATTAAATTTAAACTACAGCTCTCTGCTGGGTATGAAATGTAACCAGAAAGTTTTCTGTGTTTTAAATTTAAACTTAAACTGCTGCTACTAGGCCCTGACTGATTTAACAAAAAATAGTGGGTTCACAGATTAATTAGCTTTAATAGAAAAAATTCCTTTCAGAAAATTCCCAGAAGTATATACTCACAATTGCAGATCTCTCTCCAGAAGTAACAGTCCCCTTTTCTAGTCCTTCTAGTCCCTGTAGCTTCATTGCATGTCCCCTAGTCTTTCTATATTCTGATAACATAAACAATTGATCTACGTTTACCCGTTCTACTCCGTTCGTTAATTTATAGACTTCTATCATATCTCCCCTCAGCCGTCTCTTTTCCAGGTTAAAGAGCCCTAACCTTTTTAGCCTTTCTTTATAGGAGTATCCTTTCCATCCCCTTTACCATTTTGGTGGCTCTTCTCTGAACCTTTTCTAATAACGCTATATCCTTTTTAAGATACGGCGACCAGAATTGCACACAATATTCAAGGTGCGGTCTCACCATAGAATGATATAGAGGCATTGTAATATCGTTTGTTTTATTTTCCATTCCTTTCCTTATCATACCTAGCATTCTATTTGCTCTCTTCGCCGCCGCTGCACACTGGTCCGAGGGTTTTAACATGTTACCCACAATGACGCCTAAATCTTTTTCCTGGGTGGTGGTTCCTAATGTGGAACCTTGCATCGTGTAATCATAGTTTGGGTTGTTCTTCCCTAGGTGCATAACTTTGCACTTGTCCACATTAAATTTCATTTGCCATTTTGATGCCCAGTCTTCCAATTTATCAAGATCCTCTTGCAATTTTCCACAAAAACAGACCAAGGGACGGGGGTGGCGGGGAGGGGCAGGGGCAGGGGTATTGCAGATGCTGAGCAATACAGAAGCAAGTTGTTAGAGCTGTAGAGAATCAGTAACTGAAAAAAAAAAAAAAACAGGCAGGACATTTATTTTGAAGTCCCTGGTCTGTGTGTTCTTGCAGTAATCTATGTTAGCAAATTATTTTATTTACCAAAGTTGAACAACTGTCCTTATCGTGTTTTGCACTGCTGGTAAAATTTTATCATGTAGTCTTAATGTGGAATGATAACATTAAATATGATAGTACAGTAACATAGTAAATGAGCCCCTGGAAAGAAAGAAAATTGAGCCATCCAATCTGCCCAGTTGATTAGAGTAGCATTCAACACCCCACGCAACACAGCACCAGTTCACCTCCCCCCCCCCCGTTCAACCCTCTTCCAAACATTGCCGTTCATGTCTGTTCCATGCATTCCTAGAACCTGTTAATTCTATTTGTCAAAGTGCAGTAAGATTTTCCAGTTCAACTTCCAATAACTGCAAAACTTATCTATTAACTGTTGAGGCATTCCAGCAATTTCTTATTCATTTAATGCCGAGAAAGATGTTTTACTGCAGGCTAAATGCATCCCAGATGACGTGATGCAGTTAGCTACAGCTATCCAATCGGTGTTAACTGTGATGCATCATCTGCTATGTGAAGGCAATGCACAGAGACCTCCTCTGTGTTAACTGTTAAGGCAGTCTTCACCCATTCTCTGCCCTGTTCTGCGTTAACAGTTAACATGATGTGCACTATTAGCTGACGCAGCTTAGCAGAGAGGCTCCTTGGGGATCATTTTATAAGGAGGTACCTAGTTTTAAGCGCTAGCAACACACATTGATGTCATCAGTTTAGTCATTTAATCACATAAATGATTTTTCATAAAATACTGACTGGTTTAAAAGTACACATTTTCATTGTGTGTACATTCACTGTGACTGTACACATGGTCAGAGTTTGGGTGGAGCATGAGCATTGCAAGTACATGCATAGCTTATAAAATACTATAATTTTCATGCATACATGCAAAACCTAGGTGAAGTCACACCATTTCTAGGACTTCTGTAAGTCATCACACCTTAATTTAGAAACATAGAAACTTGATGGCAGAAAGACCACACGGCCTATCCAGTCTGCCCTTCCATATCAACTACCACAATAGTCCCCTTTTTTTTCCTTTAGAATAGAAACAGAGAAACATGATGGCAGAAAAAGACCACACGGCCTATTCAGTCAATTTAAGGTGCATTCTCTGCCATGTACGTTAGTTTTTATGTAGTCAAATAGACGCATAATTGACTTTATAAAATAGACATAAAATAGGCGTGCAAAAATGCATACTAACTAGTCACAACTTCATAAAATTACTCTATGTACTGGCCTTCACAATGCTTCCTATTTGATTCTTGTGAGACTTGAAACCTTGAGATCAGCCCAAACTACTTTCACCGCTTGGTTCAAGCTGCTTGCAGAGAGCCGATCATGGTAGGGAAGTTAGTAGTGAGATGTTTTTGCTGTAGTTCTAAACAAAGGAATGGTGAGTGAGAGAGAGGACTGGTGATGGGTTCTGAGAGAGAGAAACTAAGTGAGGGCTGGGGGGATCTTAGAAAGAGAGAGAGACTTGGTGAAGAGTGGAGGGAGCTTTGGAGAGAGAGAAAGATTGGGTGAAGGCAGTGAGGGGCTACGGAGAGAAAAAGAGAGACTGGGTGAAGGCTGGTAGGGCTATAGCAAGAGAACAACTGGGTGACAGCAAGGTATGGTGGCTATGAGAGACTCTTTTTTGCTTCATGAATTACCAGACCATAGTGATAACAAAGCAAAAAAGAGAAGCCGCCTCTGGTGCAGATATAAATGGTCACCAGTAAGCTGCTGACTGCGTGCTCATTGTGACACTGTGCAATGACACATTAAGGGCCGATTTCTTAAGCTTTCATTGCCTGTAGGGGGAAAACAAAGCTGGTCCTAAAAAAGGAGCGGTGTTGCACCTTTGGGGTGGGGGAGGGCACTGTAACCTAGGTTTTGGCCACTGACTCCTAAATGTTTATGCTGGTCCTTAGATTCTGAAAAAAATTTGTCTCGGCCTGGGCTATCATAATTTATAATTTAAGCATGTAAATTTAAGCTCCATCTATATTCTGCCTAAGCCCCACCCCTTTCCTACTCAAACTAATAGTGTGATAAAGACATGCACGTGAGCATATGGAATGGTGACTACCTATAGTGTGCATATAAGTGTTCGTTTACGTGCATAAGCCCTTTAAAATATAGATTTACATGATTTATTTATTTATTTATTTACAGTTCTTATATACCGCGCTCTTTGGTATCAGCACGGTTTACAGATAACCAATTTTCACATTGGAACAGTCCTTTGCTTACATTATAACAGGGTCAGTAACTTGGAGATAACAGGGGAAACTATATACAAACAGATATTTCACCTGTGTATAATTTACCGTTCAGGTTGCATATTGGGGATTAACCTGTGCCTAACTTTCCATGCCTCCCGTATGAAATCAACCCCTCTATGTGTAAGCAGTGGGGCTGCAAGCCTGTTCTCAGCAGTGCTTCAAACAATGTGTAGAGTTAGGCTCATACTGGCTGTACGTGCATATCTTTACTCACTCACCAGGCGGGCGCTTTTGCAACAGGTCGTCACTGCGTGCATTTCTTTCTTGGGCTTTGCTATTGCCTCTCCAGGAGTAACTGAAGCTGTGTTACAGTCAGCTGCACTAGGCACCGTTTTGCTCACAGAAATGCCTTTGAAAAATACTCTCCATGTTAATATAAACACTCCAGGCACCAGAGAGCCCACTAATACCTTTAGCAGATAATACACTTAGAGTAAGTACTTCTGGCACATAACACATTAGCATATAGCTAAGGTTTCTTTTAAAAATACATTTGTGAGGTATAATAGCAAAACAAATCCTGTATGAGCTTGTAACCAGTGCCCCCGATTGTATAGTTCCCGCTTCCCATTCGCCACATGGGATGAGCATAACATCTGTGAGCCCTGATGGCCCAGCTCACGATTGTCGGAAAGCTTTGGGCACTGTATAACATAGGTTTTGTGGTAAGAGGAGACATGTTCTTCTACCAGCACCCCCCCTTGAAACTTAACCTTCCTGTCCTCCTAGAGCTGAAAAACATTTTAAAACCCAGATTGTCTTAGATCTTGGGAGAGAGAGATGGCAGGGTAAGCCAGTTGTCACAGATTAACTCGTATGTTCAGGGAGTGAGGAAAGTTGATCTCATCCTTGCTCCCAGGCACAGACTGTCCGAGGTGGTGGGGGGGGGCATCAGCAAGGATTTCAGCAGGCACCGAACAGCAACGAGGGCTCTTAGCAAGCAGCAGCCCAGGGTAAGTGCCAGTATTCCCCAACACTGCTAGGATTTTTGCCTTTCAGGAAGGGGCTAAATATCTTTAAAAATGACCGAGAGGTGAAAGGAGGATGAGGCATAGAAAGAAGTGGCAGAGCCGGAGATTAGGAACCACTTTGGAGAAAAGGTGAGGCCATGTGACTGCAGGAGCAAGTCATTGTCAGCACAAGGATGCCGCTCAGAGGAGGTTTCTGCAAGTTGAGCGCTTTATTTCATGTTTGGATTTTACTCTCCCTTTTCAAGTGATGCTCAGAGTTGAAGGTGGCTGCAGTGTTAGAATTTGGGCACAATAAGTGTTCTTATCCCTAAGGAGTGTGAGTGTGTGTGTAGATAGCTTAAGATCTGTGCTACAGGCCGCCAAGGGAGCTGTTGAAGAGGTGCAAATGAGCCTGTCCTGGGTGGTGTTGGTAGACGCTGGCAAGTTTGAATATCTCGAGTAGCCCAAGAATCCAGCAGCCTCTTTGGCAGATGGCTTGCAGTCATGTCATCTAGTTCTTGGAGAGAGGTAACAGGAAGATTATGAGAAACCTGGGCCCCAGTTAAAGACACCTTACTGTCCACATGGTGCAATTGTTTATTTCATCAGAATGATAAACATCTAGCCATCAATCGTAAAAGAAATCCTACATAAACCCTGTAGAAGTTTCCATGCTTAGGGATTTGAGTGTAGCATCTGCCTGTTATCATCATGGTTACACTCACCATTGCTTTCACAAAAGCCCAAGACGCCACCCACCCTCCCTCCCTGAGAAAGAGGTTGCTGGGTTGGAGGGGTAGTTGGTATGCATTGGTACCAGTGTCACCAAAAAGCCACAGTGGCTTGAACTTCAGAAACTCATGAAAATGACCTCGCACTTGTCTAAGACCCAGACTTCCCTCTCTTATCCTGGCTGTCAGATATTCTGTAATGTCTTATCTTTTTTTTCCTCACTTATTTTATGTATATTGTAATTGCTTTGCAATATCCTTATATTGCCTGATAGATTACCTTTTAACCTTTCATATAAACTAAATTGCTTAAACTCACATTTTTACACATACAGTATGTGCACAGGGGGGGGGGGGGGGAAGGGGGGGTGTAGCCCATATTGATCTGTCCATCTCTGTCCCATGCTTAAATAATGAAGGCATCAAATGTAGAGCTTAATGCATCAAAGGCTTTTCTGTATCACCTGAAATCTGATCAGAATAAGTAATAAAATAAATCCATTTTCAGTGGATGAGTGGCTGGTGCCCTCTGAAAGTTCTTAAAGTCAAAGTCTTCCCTGATTTGGAGGGTTTGTTGTTGGGGGGGGGGGAGGTTGTAACTCAGTTTTTCACTGTTGTGCTCCTCCTCTCTACAAGACACCTTTAGACAGTTATGCAGTTGGGGGTGGGGAGGTGGCTGGCAGCTGCGTCCATCACATCACTGGGTAGTTTTTCCTTTCAAAGCAGAAAATCAGATTTCAATCATTTCCTTAGTCAGTGCATAATGCTGAAGATGGTGAAAGGATTTCTTAAAATTGTACCCAAAATCACCACATATTTCTGCCATTAGCAGCTTCCAAGTCCTGGCACTTCATCTTCATTGGCTGATCTTGGCATGGTTACTGCCAAGATTAAAGGGCAGCAGGACCGAGAAAGTACAGACCGTGAAATGCTCACTCGGAAGATATAATGAGTAGCTTTGGCATGAGGGGAAGAGCTGGTACACAGCTGCAAGGCCGGCCCATGGGTTTCTACCGACCCCCCCCCCCCCCCTCCAGCTGCTGCAGCCAATTCCATCTCAGGAGGGGTAAGCGGTGGCAGCATTTCCAAAAGCAGCAGCAAAAAGCAGCCACTGCCCGCCTCCGCCTCCCAAGATGAATTGGCAGCAGCTGGGAAGGGGGGGGGGCAGCATGGCCGGTGGTCGTGTGTTGCTGCCACCTCCTACTTGGGCTGCCCACCCTAGGTGGCCATCTAGCTCCCCTAGTGGATGGACCAGTCCTGCATCCCAATCGCAAAGTCCCACATTCGATTTCCATCTACTATCTAACCCTTCACGTGTGCTTTTTGCAGGGAAGAGGGGCGGAGGTAGCTTCTAGGGTGACATCAGTGATTGAGGACAGGACCGTGATCAGGTGTAAGCGGTGTGCACTCACACTATAGTGATATTTTGCCACTCTCCTCCCACCCTATCTGTTCAGCTCCTGTCTGGCAGAATGACCTGGCTGCTACCAGCAGCATCACTCTAATCACGGGACTGATTTACACTTTACTAAGACAAGTGAGCTGGAAATCAGTTTATCCTACCTCGAGAGGCCATTAGTGAATCAGGTTTACTCAGTCTTTACTCAGCTTAGACCTTTGTGACATTATCCCTGGAACGATATGATTCGACAAGAAATGAAGTGATAGAAAAAGATGACATTTGCTTTTAATTTTACCTGCCTCCACAAAGGGGAGCTCTGCAAAAGATTTATTTATTTTATTTAGTGTACAGTTGTATCCCGCTGCTTCCAGCGATCAGCAGCGGTTGCTATACATGGTAAGAGTGGCTGTACCGGCCAGAAAATTAGAAATATATACATTGCAATTAGGGAGGGAGAGGTAGTGCACAGCAAACATAGGGTTACAGATTACAGTTGATTGATGTTAAGACTTCACACAGGATACTTTATACACATATTTACACAAGACTGAATGCAGTTCTCGTTGTGAAATTACATAGGGTACACAGGATATTTTATATACATATTTACACATGACTGAATGCAGATGAAATATGAATTGAGAGAACGAACAACGTTTACTTCTTTGTTTCCCAAAGACTCCACCTTTTCTCAACTGTAAATCAAAGTGATTGAAAGCATGTTCCAAAACACAAGTGCAAACCACCACCTAAATATTTTTAAATGTTTTTCACAGGACTCAGGAGCCCACCCTATCCTTGGCTGTATTGTCATGATTCTCTCTCTCTTTCAACCCATACTTGCTCTTTTTCGACCAGCACCTACGAATGAGAGGTCAGTACAACAGACTAACACACACTTCTGAAGATTAGAGTCCCGGTGTCTGTTCTCAACTGGCAGTTCTCCTGAGAAAGATTACATTGCGTGCTTTTTTTGTGTGTTACATATTCTCATCTCAGTGATGAGGATATAAAGTTTCTTTCAATTGCAGAACAAAGAATTTATTAAGATAAAAACAGGCGATGTTGACAGACAAGCACCAGTAGGCCCACCCAGTCTACCCATTTATATTTCTCCACTAGGCTGTCACAGCCCTTACTCTGTCTGTGGTGTTTGTGTTTTTGCAATTTCTTGATCTACCACCCAGGCTGAAGGGTATCAGAGCGGTTTACAATCACTACAGGCAAGTACTGGATATATTCCCTTGTTGCCAAAGGGATCACAATGTACATGCATACCTGAGAGTACCTATAGGACTAGAAACCCCAGTTCCTCCAGCCTGAGATTGCTGTCCCTAGGTGGAAATTGAATTTCCAGTACGTTGTCCCAACCACTAGGCCACTCCTCCCTCCCCAAGCACTAGGCCGCCTCCTTTCTTTGTAATTAGCCCATGGCTCCTTGAATCAGAGTATGAATGTTTGCAAGAATGAAAGCAGAGCGATAAGAAAATAGATCAATTAACATTTCAAAGGCAAAACTAATACTGAAAGGAGGGATCTGTATGATTTTGAAAGCTCATGTACCAAAGCATCCATTTAAAATATATCACAAACTACAAGAGTTCTCACCAAGAGCCATAAGTTAGTCCAGTTTCTACAATGAATTTTCAGATTTACTTACATGCATCTCACATGAAAACAAGGCAAATTTGTATACCTTAGTTCCCCAAAACTAATAATTCCAATCCTCCAGGGATGCAGATGGTAAGACCCCTGTTTTGAGACTCCAGATTTATCCAGAACCAGAAGGATTACTAAAAATGCACTACAGAGGCTCAACTCCTCCCCTTATTCTGTTTTATCTTTTATATCTAGAAACAGCATTATTGCTCCTTGTAAAGTCTAGATGAAACATGGTTTCCATGGTCGGCTCTTAGTCATATTACTTTACTTGATCTTAAAACACCCTCATTTTCTGATACAAACAAAATGCTTTCAAAGATTAGAGAAATAACTTTCTGGCCCCTATGTATTAAGCTGCATTGTGGAAACAATGTGCACTTTGCCAATTAACAAACTTGCCAATAACATGCATTTTTTTTAAACACTGCTAAATTCAGGACATTTTTTCTGCAACACAGCTTTCGATATTTAATGCAAGCTGTGCTATTCATGTTGCATAATAATGAGAAACTCATTATTATGCAACATGAATAGCACAGTGTTTTTCATTGAAAGTTAACTCCCCCCCCAGAACCTCAGCCTCACTAACATGAGATGCTCAGAAAAAGCAGATTATCTAAAACAGCCTCTGCCCCCCAATCCATGTACTAGAAAGAGTGTGTTTCCTCATACCTCACAACCTGAATCCATTCAAACTTAGAAGTGTCTCCCCTTCTGACACCTACTGGGGTCTTCCTAATGGGTTGTGGGGGGGGGGGGCAGGAATGATCCCTGGTCATTCCTACCCTGGCAGCTTCCTCTTACAAACTGTTTTTCAGATCTTTTTTTCCACATAGTATGTAAAATCGCCTTCATGCGTGATAAATGAACCAGAGTCCCTTCTGAAAGATGCCTGTAGAGCATGCCGGGCAAGGGTCATAGAAACAATGCCCTCTGGCAAAACCCTTCACCAGCTATTGAACCTCCTTTGAGGGAGAGACAAACATTTCCCATGCCACACTACCTAAATCGATGTTATCTACCGCTGTGCCCATTTTGAGGGGAGAGGCTATCACTGAGCTGATCTGGTACCCTTCTGTCCCTTGAAGAGCAGAGTAGATACCATCAAGGCTGTCAAACAATCCTCCACCTCCCTCACAGACCTCATCCTCCCCACCTCTCCATACAGGTCCATAAGGGCATTCACTGCAAACACACTAGTAACCCCCAGCACAACAACAAAATGCTCCCCGGCAGCAAAGAACAGAGCCTTTGTGTTTTACGCACCTACACTCTGGAATGCCCTCCCAACCACAATCTGAGCCATTACCGACCTCGCCCAATTTAGGAAGGCACCAAAGCACCATCTTTTCTTCCAACACTACTCCCATTCCAGTCAGGGGCGGCCCAAGGGGGGTGCGGGGCCATGTGCGGAAACTCGGTGCGGGGTCTCATTTGCATAAGTGGCCTTATTTGCATAAATATTTGCATAATGTTACCATTCATTAAGAGACATGTTTACTAAAAGTTAGTGTGTGTATGGATAAAGAAAGACTAAAAGATTTCTACATTACTGTAATCCAGTGCCAACCGCCAGGCACATTAGGAACTACTACAAACACTGCCCATTTAGAACCCATAGCAAACCCACCGTATCCTGACAGCATTACCAGGACTCACAAAGCACCATACCCTACATATCAAAAGGCAACACTGCAAATATTAAACCAATACATTTCAGAGAACAACAATACATGACCTACTGGGGAAAGAGAACAAGTGGCAATGTCAAATAGGAATTACATAAACAGAATACCTCAGCTCAGTTACACATGCAGAACATAGACCATCACCAAACAAGGAATCACAATTTAGAAACAGGAAGGCAATAATTAAACTGGGAACCCCAAAAGCCAAACTTGGAAAGTACAAAAACACTGTAGAAATAAAACTATAAATTAATTTCCTCTTGTACCAAACAAAGCGCAGATGTTAATGATGCACATTTCCCAGAGCTTTCATATTCCAGTTAATAAATTCAAAATAAAGAGATATCTTTCTACCTTTTGTGCATCTTTTTTTCAGTTGCAATTGCTCCAGCCACTTTTTTCTGGTTTCTTCGTTTTCTGCTAACTCTCCATCGTCTGCTGTCCATTTGTCCTTTCTTCTCTCTTCTAGTTTTTTTACATTCTCTCTCTCTACATCTGCTTTAACATACTAATCTTTCTCCTTTTGCTCTTTCCTCATTCTTATTTCATCCTCACAAATTTTACCCCTCCATCCTCAATCCCCACTTACTCTCCCAATACCCGGCCAATTGTAGATTTTTCATCCCTCCCACACAAAATATTTTTCCCCTCTCCATTTTACTCTCCCAGCCCCATCCCATTCTAATCCTCCCCCAACATCAGCTCCCTTCTAGTTCCAGTCCCACCCAGCATCCATTCCCTTCTAGTCTCTGCATCAGCCCATTTCCAGTCCTAGCCCCCCATCAGCCCATTTCCAGTCCTAGCTCCCCCATCCATTTCCAGTCCGAGTCCCTTCATCAGCTCATTTCCAATCCTAGCCCTCCATCAGCCCATTTCTAGTCATTTCCTAGCCCCACCATCAGCCCATGTCAAATCCTAGCTCCCCTCCACTCAGCCCAATTGCAGTCCAAGCCCCCCCCATGAGCCTACTTCCAGTTCTAGCCCCTCCATGAGTCCAATTCAAGCCCCCACCACAGCCCATTTCCAATCTTAGCATCCCCCAGCAGCCTATTTCCAGTCCTATCCTACCTGCTCCATCAGCCCATTTCCAGTCAGCCCCCCATAGCCCATTGCCAGTCCTAACCCCTCCCCCCAATCAGCCCACAGCCCATTACCAGTCCTAACCACATCAGCCCACCTCAAGTCCTAACCCCTCCCCATCAGCCCATTTCCTGTCCTAACCCCACCATAGCCCATTACCAGTCCTAACCCCCCCAACAGCCCACAGCCCACCTCAGGTCAAGTCCTAACCCCCTCCATAGCCCATCCCCAGTCCTAACCCCCCCTCACCCCATTTCCAGACAGCCCCCATCAGCCCACAGCCCATTACGTCTTAACCCCCCCATAGCCCATTACCAGTCCTAAACCCCCCCCCCCCCATCGGCTCATGGAAAATTAAAAAAAAAAAAAAGCTGGCTGCTGCCGCTGCCGCCGCAGCAGAATGGAGTGTCCCGCGGGGCCCCCTCTGCCCGGCTGAGCCCCTCTGCACCGGCTTTCAAATACGCGAAGGGAGAGTGTCTCCCTCGCATCTCTGTTAAGCCTGCAGGGGCAGATGGGAAATTTCCCATCAGCCCCCTGCTTCCCATCAGCCCCTGCGGGCTTAACAGAGATGCAAGGGAGACACTCTCCCTTCGCGTATCTGAAAGCCGGCGCAGAGGGGCTCAGCCGGGCCGGGAGAGCTCAGCCAGGCAGAGGGGGCCCCGCGGGACACTCCATTCTGCTGCTGCTGCGGCGGCAGCCAGCTTTTTTTTTTTTTAATTTAATTTTTAAAAAAGCAGAATGTTCTTTGCGCGGGGCCCCCTGAAACGCGGGGCCCTGTGCAAAAAACATTCTTGCTCAATGGATGGGCCGGCCCTGATTCCAGTGAAACATCACAACCCAACATACCCCCCGCCCCGCACATTGACACCACCAGCACACTCACATCGTGCTGACGCAACCAAAGCCAAAGTTCTACGCCCAACCTGTAAATAGTTATGCAAATTGTAAATAGTTTCAGAGCGTGTGTCATGTATCATTACCCCACAATCATACCTGTAACATAACAGCTCCGTGTGTAACCCCCACTGAAATCCAAGTTACAATACCTGTTCTCTGTAATGTACATTGTATGTTCTGCCGTATTGTACAAATTGATGTTACCTGTAAACTGTGCTGATTAAAGAGTGCGGTATAGAAATGATTTGAATAAATAAAATAAACCAACTTTTTCCTTGAAAAATTCAGCCATTTCCTGGGCCACTACAGCCATCTCTACAGATGTTCTTATGGTCTAGGGTTTTTACCCAATAACTCCCTGCTCATGCAAAATAATTTGCATCCCGAATTATTCACTTGCAAAATTCAGGTCATAATTTTTTTTTCAAACAAACTTGCTCTCTATAGCCCTTAAACTTCCATTTCCAAAGGGACTTAGCGTGCGCCTTGTAAGTATGATATTACGATTGTTCTAGACATAGGAGTTCCCTCCTAAGAGCAAAACTCTGAAGACTCCAAAACCCAGCATAAATGAGCTATTCCATTTAGAAGAAGGGCCCTTAATACTTAACTTCTCCACAAGATCAAACCTCATATCATTTTAAGATATTAAATAACAAATCTAGAGATGCCTCGTCAGAAACGAGACAGATTCCATCAATTCCTTAAATAACTTGAGCACAATCTTTGACAGACAATTACCAGAATGAGAGCTATCACAACTTCAAAATAAGACTGAATGACCATCCCAACTAAAGGAAAGGAGAAAATGGCCTGGTCATTGAACTTGGCAAAAAGACACAGCAAGGCAATGCAAATTAAAGTCTGAGTCCCCAGGAGTAGCACCAAAATTAACACATGGCAGAGTGTGGGGCGATTCTAATCTTTAAAAGATCCAGGATATGGAGAGTTCTGGGGTTTGTTTGGTGGAGTGGAGGGGAGGGGCTGGGGAGGTTTACAGGATGGAGGTGCTATTTCTTTTACCCAGCCACCCTTTTAAAAGATAGGCAGCCCAACAAACTCCACTGTCTTTGCCTTGCTGCTGCCTAGCTAGAACGCATGATATTCCTGGCTGCAGCAATCTAAAACAAAAATTTACTGCGGAATTCACTATCCTACAGTACTCAAGGTCAGCTGGTCAATGAACCCTGCAGTAAATTAGCACACAAATGAGTTATTTTGCCATAAGCTAGTAAATAGGCCCCTCTGTTGGTGTGAACATTGACAGTTACACATATAGTTCTGTCCTGAACAGCACCTAGGACAAAAGAGAACTGCCAAGATGCCTACTTAAATGAATTATTTTAAAGAAATTTAGAAATAATATGACTTTGGACTTTACAAGAAAAGGATCATGTCTCATTCTGTGCATATGGAAAACATCTTTATTGAATACGGCCCTATATTTCGTGATCAAAAATATTTTTTTTGGGGGGGGGGGTAACACCATGTATGAACTTATGTCACTATTATCTCCTCCCTTAGCTGCGCCTTTGAAATGGACGGTATTCTTTTCACTTTAAGGGGGGGGGATCATTTTATAGGAAATCACGTAAAGATAGGCTATGTACTTGCCGAAATGGTGCCTAATTTTCAAGAACTTGTGCACATGAATGGGCATTTACTCACATACTATAGTCAGTCACTAATCTAAGTCTGTGCATAAGACCAATTGTGCTTACTTTCACAGTGCACATGCAAATGAGCGGAACTTGGGCAGAACACCAATTTGCATGCCTAAATTATTAAATACCATGATGTGCATTCTTTAGAAGTTTAGGCATCCATGCCTAGATTTAATGCATACTTTCAGACTCGCCCCTATCTTATAAAGAAAAGTAGGCATCCACTTTTCTTTATAAAATAGGAATAAGATAGGTGTGTCCTTGGTGTCTAAAACTAGGTGCCCAGCTATAAAATTACCCAGCAAATCACTATAATAAATTACTTTGGCAGTGCATGTAAAATTGTCATGCCAGTAAAGTTATGTGAATCTGCTTTCTTTTTTGTCTTAACAGGAGGTTTATCTTCAACTGGGCCCATTCTTTGAATGCTTTGGTGATAAAGGTTCTGGCTGGTAAGGTGATTTTTACATGCATAACAAACCGGCAATCAAAGTATGTGGATATTTTGTGTTTTGGTATTAGGTGCCTTTGCACACTCATATAACCCCTAAGTGAGGCAAAATACTGAAATCTTACCCATAAATGGTCCCCATGCCAAGCAGGATACAAACTAATTCATCCACAACAATATGTTTGAGAGAGAACTTGCATTGATACTACTCTAATGAAAAAAACCAAAGGGCAGATTCCTCTTACCTTGACATGGCCCATCCAACCCTAGTGAAATGCCAGTCGTATTAAGTTCCGATAAGTTCTTACTCAGACCAGTTACAACATACCATACAGCACGGGCTCCCAAACTGTCAGGGCTGGTGCTGTCTACTAGGCAAACTAGGTAGTCACCCGAGTGCCAATGTTTCAAGAGCAAACCACTGCCTTTGCTGCCACCCATCTCCGGAACTTGCTGCAGAAGTGGCAGCAACAATATTAAAACTGCAATGCAGTACTTAACCAAAAATCCGTATGTTGTTGGTACCGCATTTTGACCAGCCACTTACATCCCCCATGCAAACAGGAAATCTGCTTTGGAGGGAGCAGAAGCAACTGCTCAAAGCAAGCACCAACACCACACAATGCTGGAGGCTTCGGATATGCACTGCATTGCCATTTTGATGCCAGGTTTTAATGCTTGATTGGTTGGTATGATTTATTCGTCACCTTCACCAGGGTGCACACCTCAGCCTGTGGAAGCAGCTATCTGCTTGACTTAAAAATTGCACCAGGACCCAGTCACAATTTGTAGGGCCAGTGCAAGGATATGAGATGTTCTGGACAAGTCCTCATTCTTTATGCCTCCCCCTGTTCTCATCCTCAGCCTCACTGACACCACTGTTGCTCCCCCTCTCCAGTGGCAGCGAGGGCAGCGGTGGGAGCAGAGGGGAGGGAGCAGAAGAATGAGGGCTCAACTGGGGCACCTCGTATCCTTGCACTGGCCCTATGAATTGTGGGTCACAACCAAAATGGAGTTAGAAAATTATCCAGTACAGTTGTGACTGGGTCCTGGTGCAATTTTGTTTATGTATGCGCACATATATACCGCCTTTCCGGAATCAAAGCGGTTTACAACGAACTTTAAAAAATCATTACATCCAACAAGGTATTACATGGAACTGAGTTAACAAGGTGTGCGGGGGATTCATGGATCAAATAACTAACAAGTTTAACAGCAGGATTTTAGAACCTGTTCCAAATATATATAAAATGGTTAATTCTGTCCTTGTTACTTTATCGTGTCGCTTGAGGTAAGAATTGTGATCTAATATAATGGAAATATGGTATAAATTGCCGAGTTATTTTATTTTAAGTCTTTTCTATACTGCGCTGTTTAAAATCAGCTCGGTTTAGTCAACAACAAATTTGTACGGTGCAGGCAGAACTTGTACTGTACTTACAAAGAACAGGTTTCGTAACTGGGGCTAACTGGGGTAACTATGTACAGCGGGGTAGTGTGTTGACCAGGTCATCTTGGCAGCTTGTTTAAATAACCATATACGTACAGTCCAGGCAGTCGGGTCGCAGTTGTCTGGTGGCGACAAGGGCAGCTTGGCAACTATTTACAAGATTCAATGACTATATATATGTGCCTACCAGGGGGTCTGGTAGCGCTAGTGTGCCGGGCTGGGCCTGTGTCTTGCGGGGGGGTGTTGGGTGGGTTGTCTTGGTGGTTGAGCCTGGTTGGCTCTGGTGTGTCCCCATTGTGAGCGTAGTGCTGGAGGTTACTGAGGAACATTGGAATCATGTGCTGACCTTGTATAAATTGCGCAGGTAACTAACTC
This sequence comes from Ichthyophis bannanicus, assembly GCA_033557465.1. Lineage (NCBI taxonomy): Eukaryota > Metazoa > Chordata > Amphibia > Gymnophiona > Ichthyophiidae > Ichthyophis > Ichthyophis bannanicus. The sequence goes on from CM066040.1 coordinate 110,153,274, forward strand.
TCCAAAATGGTCCCTGAACAGAAATGTTTTTAGGAGCTTCGGGAGAGTATTTGGTTCTTTAGCATCTCTTTCAGGGAGCGACTTCCACAGAGTTGGGACATATAGGGAGAATGCTGTCTTGGAGGTAAATGAGTTGCTGTTCCTTACGTTCAGTGGTACTACTAATACATTTTTGACGCCACTTCTTGGTGGTCTGTTCTCCGGGGTGGTTTGTATGATCGCTCTCAAGTCAAACCACATAGCTGCTTCTATAGGCTGGGGTGTGCACCCTGGCAAGGGTGACTAATAAATCATACCAACCAGTCAAGCTGGAAAATCTGACAACAAAGCATCAGCCAATCAGCAGCTTTCTAGAGTTATTCAGGAGACACCTTTTATTTGGACGCTTCCTGACAGGAGGCAAAGGCTGTGAGTGTGTTTGCCAGTTCTGTGCTTACAGCCTTTGCTTCTTGTCTCGAAATATCTTTTATTGCGTTCATTGTAACCTGCTGAGAGAAGAATGCTCTCCTGCCATGGCAGGCTAAACTTCATCATGAAATACATAAATATATAGCTTAGAGGGCCCTCCTTTCATGCAGGAGCTGCAGTGAGGCTGCGGGTTAAGCCCCCTTCCACATGGGAACTGCAGAATGCATATAGGCCAGGATCCTTCCTGTGCATGAGCTGTAGAATGAATGCACATTAGGCTGGCTTGGCTTCTGTCCCCAAGTTGGCATCAGAGGGGGTGGAAGCCAAACAGCCCCATGGCACCAGAGTTTTAAGTTAAGCATCGCAGGGCTGTTTGAGACCACTGCTGCTGCTGTTGCAGGCCCCAGAGAGGAGCAATGGGTGCCATAGAGGGGGGGAGGGGGCTGCAAGGGATGAGGTTTGCTTAGGGTGCTCGCTCTGACTAATGATATTTTCATACTGGGGAGAGATGGTATCTGGATCCTTTGGAGCCAATATTCAGAAGATTTGTCTGAGTAATTCTGAGAGTTACATATCAGGACAAATCTTAGATCTTCAAATTTTCCCCCATCAGACTGCATTAATTTTATTCTACCAACCCTTTGACTTGACCGCATTTATCCTGTTATAAGAAGGGGAAAGAGGCGTGCTGGAGGTACAGTTAACATTTGCCTGAACGGCACTGATATTCACCGTTGCCTGTGTATAATGATCTGGTTAAGCAGTCAGAGCACCTGCAACAGAGCCTTCTCACTCTATGCACTGGGGCTCTGGAATTTTAGACAGACTTGTATGCCACCTTATCGTTCAATCAAGGTGGTCACGTCACATCACAATTGGAGGATTACATTTAACATTAGGGTACGTGTAAACATTTAGACAGTACAGCTACATAACAGCATTTAGACAGTACAATTAAAGGTAACATTTAACATGAGGGTATTTAATAACGTGGTATGATAAACTTGTGTGTGGGTAGGATGGGTGCGTGCTTAGTTGGCGGCTCAAGGAATAAACTAAAGATCCATTTGTTCCTAGAACACTTTAAAGATAAAGCAAACATCCATAGATTCAAAGAATCAGTCAGTCACTTACCTTGTCCCAACATGTTAGCTTTGTATTGATTGTCACGATATGTTATCATTACCCTAATGCTTTCAGTATTAAAGCTTTACTGACAATTTGTAATTGTGAGTTTGTTGGTATGTTTATTTCAGCACTTTTAACTCCGTTACAGACATTTACTTACATTTAATCACTATGACTGCTTAAAATTTCTATGTAACACAGAAAACAACATGTGAATATTGTTCTGTAAACCACTTTGACTTCTAGATAAAATGTAATAGAAAAATAAATAAAATAACCTTCCTAAAGTGAAGCCAATTTTCACAACAATTTGGTGAAAAGTATTTTACCTGTTTAAAATAGACCATCTTAAAATTACCCTCTTTCACTGCAGCCAAAAGCAGGTGAGGAGAGGTATTCCAGCGCAGGTCAGGGGAGGAGAATAATGTGTAGATTACATTTTCTAAACTATGCATGTTCTCTGCAATGAAAGAAGTGACCGCACATCGAGCAAATGCACATGTCCGCTGCAGGTTTCAAAGGGAACGTACAGGCATCCTTTGCCTTTGACAACTGGCACAAAACCTGTGGTTCAACAGCATCTACAGACTTTGTTCCAGTGCAGGCAAATTAAAAATTCTCCCTTACCTTATTTTCATCTCTGCAGAGATACAGCAGCAGAATTTGGTAAGGGGTAAGTCAGACCAATGCAGATCACTTTCTAAAATAGTTTATATAGGAATTCCAAGTCTTGTACAAAATAAAACATGGATGAATTACAGATACGTGGAATGATTCAAGCTTTGATGCGTTTTCACCTCTTTCCCTCTCATTCAGTGGCAGCCATATTTCTGGGACTACAGCAACCTAGTACGTCTGGCAGTGGATGGATGGTTAAGGTCATGGGAGGTTTTGTAGCCTGGGAAGCACTGACATACATTGTTCTTGAAGTTAATGCGCGACTGGAAAGTAAGGGTAAGTCTTCAATGCCGCTAATTTACTGGGCTTTATTACAGCATGAAAGTGCTTGGCCTAGTGGTTAGAGCGAAGGACTGACTAGGGAAAACTGGGTCCAAAGTCCACTTACGCTCCTCATGACATTAGCCAACACCATCTTTTCTCCCATCGCCTCAGATATGCACCTAGATTCAATACTGCCTAGAGCATTATTTGGACGGTGACGCAAATGGAAAATAATAAATTTAGAGGGGCATATTCTAAGCGTTTTAGCTAATTAGCACACCTGCTAGCTGGCTGCAATGCCGTGATCCTGATATGCAATAGCACTATCCAGACAGTGCTACTGATTGCAGTGATTTCCACTGGGCATCTGCGGCGCAGTCTCTGGGTGGATCGGGGGTGGTCCCAGTAGCTATCTGAACAGCAGCAATATTCAACCACTAACAGGATAGTTAAACCATTAAAGTTAGGACAGGTGAATGGCCGGCTTAACCTTTACCCATTTCCGCTATCCAGTTAGTGGCTGAATATTGATAGCAATGGTGTTGTCCGGCAAATCCAAATATTTATTGCCAAATACAGATAAGTTCCAGCACCAAATATCTAGCTTAGATAAAATGGTGGCAACTAGGCACTTTAAAAACATCTAGCCGCTCAATATCAACCCCTAAGAACTTATTACCAGCTGCATTAAGCATGCTGTACCTTTGCTAATTCCTGTCTGGATTGTAAGCTATTAACCTCACGACTCTCAAGCTATTCTATCTGCCTCTTGCTGCTTCGACTTTTTAACTTTCTTTGTTCTTTTCTCTCTTGATTTTCTGATCTCACTTGTTTATAAGGCTTTGGTTTTTGTATAAATAGGCTTGACAGGCCTGCTTTAGAACAAAACACCATAGAACAGAACAGCATATGACAGCAATGCTATGAGAATAAGCATTTTTAAAAGTTTAACAAGGGAGGTAGATCATATGAATGGGTATAGAAACTGGCGACTCTCAGCAATTAGCAGGGTGCGTGCATGTATACATAATTATGCGTGCCCTGCCACGGGAATCCAGTGGTCACATTGAGTCTCCATAGGCCAGCAAACACATCAGTGATGGTGCCATCAGCCCCTACTGCCCAGTGGAGAGCACTACAGTATCAGTGGGGCTGGCAATCAAGCAAAGCTTGGGCGGCAGTGTTCTGGTGTTGCAAAGGTGCTGGGCTAGGGAGTGGTGGCAGAAGTGGGATGGGGGAGGAATGGAACCCTTTTCTAGTGAATTTCACTGGGTGCCACTTAGTAGAGATAATTTGTATTGTTGTGTGTTTCAGGAATGCACAGAGTCCCAGATGGCAAGGTAATGTATACCGCTTTAAGACAAAACTAAGTGATTTTCTTTGGTAACCTTTGTTGAATTTTAAAGTGTGTATGTCATTAAAATTTCATAATGTACAGATTTTATTTTCACACAATTTCACTTATATAAGTAATGCTTGGGCAGTCCTTAATGGAGGACCAGGATACAATGTGGGTAAAGGCAGGCGGTCAAAACCCTTTACCCTTGTAGCCATGTTAGGTGATGGGAAGAAACGTCTTCAAATGACCCTACCTGAAGTAGATGTGACGATCCATCTGGTACTCTGCTCACAATCAGCAGTCACTCAAAAACCACATTGTCCAGTTGAAATGGCTCTCTAGAAAGAAGGAATATATTGCCTGAATAGGTTCTTCAAGACTGGCACATAGAAAAACAAATTGTTTTTCTGTGGAAATGCATGGTTGTTGAGGCGTCTGTGTGAGCGAGTGGTTGGGGAGGTTAACAATGGTGGGGTGGCTGAATGGGTAAGATGATGGAGAGATTATGCCTGGCGATGGGTGATGAGTGTGGCAGAGCCAAGTGAGTGAATGTGGGTGTCTAGGGCAGATGTGCAAGAAGGGTGCTTTGTACAGTATGTGTGACAAAGTTTGAGGGATATATTTCTTTATGAACTTTGGGTGCTTTGGGAGTGCAGACTTCCAGGAACCAGTCCATAGTGGTATGCATAAAGGGTACCAACTACTAGATGTCAGAACAATTTCTAACAAATGATTAGTAGCATATTCTGCTACTAATCAGTCTTAATAAAATTGTTTACTGCAGAATGCTACAGCAATACGTCAAATTACTCAGCCTATTCCAAAACCTGATTTTTGTAAATCTCAGCGTTATATTTTTTCATACATAGTTTGAGGAATGCCTTTATTTTTTCCTGCTAAAATGTATTTGTTATTGACTTGTGCTAACAACTTTTTTACTAATGGATTACGAATATAAATTTGCCCTTTTCTACTATTGTTGGCATAGAGAGAATAAAGTTTAAAGTCAGATGTGCGACTTTAGCAAGCAATTGCTTATGGATGGCCTGAAACTCCCATGTACACAATGCACATTTGGATTTGATCTAACTAAATGCGGACATTTTGATGATTTACGCGGTGGCCTGGCTTCACTAATAAATGAATGGCAGTCATCTAACTGCATATCTCACAATCTTTTTCACAATGTGTTCCGAGCATTCATGGTGCTTTCATTAATGCTTTCATCTTATTGTCTTTCCAGAACAAGAACGAAATGATTGTTCTGCTTATCTACATATGTGGAAACCTGGCATTCTTAATAGCACTGTTGGTAGGAATTGGACAGTTATAATAATGAATCGTTGCCAAAGAGAAAAGAAGAAGGGAGATGGCCGTCATCATAAAATTCTGTGTGTTAAGATAGCGTAACTAAAAACTCTATAAAATGTGTATGTACATCCAGTAACACTATAGAAATGATAGGTAGTTCCACTGCGTTCACACTACGGGATATAACAATGTCAACTCTGTCAAGTGGTAGAATGAATGGTTTTAACAATTGCAATTATGGTGTACAGTATGAAAAGAGAGTGCCAAGAAATCAGAGAAGGAAATGAAAGATTTCAGTGCGAGGAACAACAGAAGTGAAATGCCAAAGTGGTTGATAGAGGTTGGGTTTTCTTTGCAATGTTTGGTTTTAACATAAGAATCAAAGTACGAGCACATACAAATAAAATAAAACATACCAATTCATCCGGGAGCAAATTCGGCACAGTACATTAATATATTCATTAAATCACAACATGCACATTTCTAAACAGCATTCAAATGGAAATAGATATAAACTATAGGGTCCAACCTTCTGTTACAGCCATCGCCTCTGGGGACAGTAGTGTGTGTGCAGTACTGTATATAGGCAGGGCCCAATGGCTCCTGATAATTTATTCATAGGAAAGCACACACCAAGCAAGTCACAGTTATATATAAACCATATCACGGGACTCATTTGTTATGTTTCCTGACTATTCAGATCTTGTGTGGTTCCAAGAATTTTGGAGCTATTACGAAGCTACATCAATGCACGTTGACACATTTGGGTTAATAAAAAAAAAACAAGATTTTTTTTTCCTACTAACATGGATGTTTGCATTAAAATGAAGAACTATTCCTAATCAGCTCCTTTACATTTTTACACATGCTGTTTCACCGCGACATTTCCAACTTTTAATCAATATGTTTCTGTTTCTGATATTCCATGCTGTTGTATCTTCTCCTCCCTCCATTGCAAGTCTCTCTTTTGTACATATGCTTCTACTTAAGTTATTTTTTACTGTTTTGTTCAACCCGTTCCCATTTAAGTCAGTTGTTCACTTTTGTTCAGTTCATTTTCATTGTCAGCATTCTATAACTTAAGTTAATTGTACACCACTTTGATTTGCTAAATAAATTCTTATAAATAATTGGGTTATGTATTAAGCGAGTAATTTTTAGTTTAAAGCAAACGGTGCCTATTTTACACAGAAAGCAGGGGCTACATTTCTTTTTAAAATACTAGCAATAAGTAACTTAAAACATGCTCACTTACAGCAGCCATAGAACTAGTGCAAGTGACCACGCCAACATTTCGCAAGCACACATGTAAATTACACTATTCAATAAACAATGCACATATTTGTGCACTCTGCCCCACGCCAGCCAAACTCTGCCCCGTCCATGCACACAGTGAGAGTGTACACTATGAAATTAACGTGTGCACATTTACACTGGACACAATTCTGTTAAGAGGGCATTACTTGCAGAAAAGACTAAAATGCTCCTTTTCGGCACCTACATTCAGGTGTAAATTAGGTGCCTCCTCATAAAATTGCCCACTAAAGGTATTTTGCATATCTAAGTGGTGATATTTCCTTAACATTGTTATATGGAAAATGTATCAGAACCAGAGAGGTTAGTGGACATCTCTTATCATTAGCGCCAAAGTTAATCCTTGGTAAGTGGAAACACGATCATAATATTACTGAACAAACATGATGGAATTTAATATGTACAATAATTATGATGGTGGTGGCGGCCGCAGATAAGCAGAGCAAGATACATCTCCAAATATGGACAAAAAGTATGAATGAGTTCATGTGAAATTACTACATTGAAATCGGACCATTGTATATCTTGTTTTAGAAGTTTAGGAGTCTGTTATTCAGCCAAGTTCATGCATTTGGCAGCATCTGCTGACTGCATGAGCCCTGCCGATGGTGCTTTGTAGCAGCACTATGTGGGTAATCCTGCTGAGTATCTCTTCTGACCAGCGTGGCACTATCCAGTACTGCCGGGACAGTCCCTGCACAGAGCGAGGATGGTCCCAGGGGTTATTCAGTTAGCAGATATTCAGAAGATAGCAAACTGCATGAACTTAGAACTGCTTTTAGGTGGCCTAACTTTATGTGGTTTGTTAACTGGATGCTGCCCGAATATTGCAGATACCTGGAGACTGCCGGCAGCCAATGCTGAAACCAGATATTCATTGCTGGTGTTTATCTGGATTCCAGCACAAAATATCTTGTTTCATTTTAAAAGCAATGGTCGGCGTTTTAAAGAGCCACCAACCGTGGAGTCTTAATATTGTCCCCTAGGTTTTTGGTTGAATGTTTAATTTTATGACAAAGAATTACTTATGTTCCCTTTGTAACTCAACTGATACTGGGGGAGGGGGCATTTCCATTTTACTGATGACTTTTGTCTTAAAATTTAAGAACATGAATATTGTGATTGTTATATGTTCTCTCTGGAATGCTCAGTCACCACTCCTTAGGGTTGAGCCTTCTAGATCCAGATTTAAGCCCTGTTTGAAAACTCTCTCTTTTAACCAGGTCTTCCCAGGGGTGGGATGGGTCTCCTCTGGGGCTACCTGGACCAGGGCATGAGCTGTGGATTCCTTCCCGCTACATCTTTTTCACATTCCTTTTATGTTCTCTTTTAGTAATCTTATTTCTTTATTAATTTATTGCTGATCTTGGCTGATGTTAGAAGCTAAGCAGAGTTGAGCTTGGTTAGTACTTTGATGGGAGACCACCTTGGAATATCAGGATTCCAGGTGCTGTAGACTTACTGCATGGAAGAAAGGGTTGACAACCTACTTCAGGTCCCACCTTGCCAAGAAAACCCAGGGGCTGGGTCACCAGGAGTCAACATGGACTTAAGAGCACGCACACATTCGATATTCCGCTTATGATCAATGAAGACCTAAAGCAGCCTTCAGTTAAAAATCCATACAATACATCACAATGTATAATATATAACAATACAAAAACAATGTAATCCCCTTTCTCATACCCTTTCTATCTGACGATGTCTTTTTATTGTAAACCACTTTGTTACATACCCATATCTAAGGCAGTATTATCAAAATTTTAACAAACATACCAACCCACTACTCCTGAAACCCAGCTTACTTTCCAAATCCCTCACAGAACAGCCATGTCTTTATCCTTTTCCAAAATGGTAGAAAATTGAATTTGTTTGCAACAACTCTGGAAGACTGTTCCACAGCTCTGGTGTAAATAACCGAAAGCTGCACCTTTGGGCAAAAGATAGCTGGATCTGTGGAAACTCAGGGTTGCATTAAGTGGTCTCATGAGCCGGTTAGCTCAATGCTACAAGATTGCAATGCATTACTGGCATGGGAGATGGAGGCGCATGCCCACAAACAATTGCATGGTACCAGCACAGCCTTCAATAAACATGCTCCAAAATGAATATTTCAAATGCTAGCAATTTTTTTACAAGCATGGAGCCTAAATTTTTATAGGACGTTGGGGTTGGAAAAGGACATCCAAAATTTAGTGTATTTTATAAAAGGTTCACTGAACACAGAATATTTTATAAAAGACAAAGCTCTGCAAAAAAAGATGTGTATTTGCTGAAAAAAGCAGCTATTTATAGTAGCAAAAATTTGAATAAAGAAAAAAACAGTGGCATGACTTGGGGCTTTGCATGAGTAAATAACACTACTTATAAGTGTAAGTGGTAATTCTGCAATATTCATGTGTAGGTGGTCGACCTTTTTAAAACTGTATGTACACTTTGAGGTGATTTTAAACACCTGAGGAGTAAGTGCAATTTCCTGTGAAGTATTTCTCTCTTGCCCAGACCCAAACAGAGTTAGCCCACAGTCAAACGTGTTTAGTCTAAGACAAGGAAACATGTCACAAAGTTACTTAATAGCACATTTAAAACAAATAGGAGAAAATATTTTTCACTCAATGCATAGCTAAGCTCTGGCACTTATTGCTGGCAGATGCGGTAAAAGCAGTTGGCATAGCTGGGTTTAAAAAGGACAAATTTATTTCTTTAACAGTTCTTATATACCACGCTCTTTGTTATCAGTGCGGTTTCCATACAACAAAATTTTACTCAGACAGATAAGACCTATCTTAAGTTTACAAATAACAAGGAGCGTAACATGGGCTTAAACTGGGGGAAAACTATTTACATTTTAACAGATATCGTGATGGTAATTCTATTTACATTTGTATGTTATGGGCGTAGAGGGGGAAAAAACCCCCAAAAGACTTATTAAGTGAGACCTGGACAAAGCCACCGATTATCCCTGGGGATAAACAACATTGAATCTATTTTTTGAGATTCTGCTAAGTATTTAAATGGATTGGCCACTGTTGGAAAAAGGATACTGGGCTTGATGGACCTTTGGTCTGACCCAATATGGCATTTCTTATGTTTTTATAAGCTGAGGCAAGTGCAAATGCAGACTTGGAAATTTTTCTGGATATATGTGCATTACCGTTCAATATGCAAAATATATACTTTGAAGGTTGACCTAAATCACGCCTATAACATACAAATCTATACGTGCCACCTGCATACAGTATATGTATATGTGATGACTTTTCTAAAATTGCCACCGATATATGTATAGCAATTTATAGATGTTTTTATTTGATTGTTTTTTTATACCGCTTTTCACCGGGGTAAAGTGGTGTACGTTACAAGAAGTTGTTATACATAGAACTTAGAACTTATTTACAGAGTAGTTAACATATTCTATCGATATTACATAGAACAGTGAAACATACATTATAATAATTTAGTGGTATAACTTATATACATTGAAGTTCTTAACAAAAGTGGTAAATACATTGCAAACAGGTTGACTGAATATTATAGGCAGGTGCTGTGGGTGGGTGGGGGGGATTATGTAATGTGACCAAAATGTTGATTAAATAGGTGCGTTTTGAGCAGTTTTCTGAATGTGGATAGGCAGTTTGTTGAGCAGAGGGTTCCAGGGAGGGAGTTCTAGAAGGATGACGCGTACAGTTCGTATGCTCTGTTGCAGGCGTACTGGGTGCTCTTGATTTTTTTCTTATGGCGTTTGTAGCACGTTTATGTTGTTTTGCCTCTTTGATCTGCACGAGTTGATGGTCTTCACGTGAATGCTACTTTCAAGAGTCTTCTAATTTCTAATTTCAATAATTTAGAAGGAAAGGGAAATTCTCAAATGTTCATGGCAAGTTATGTTCAGGTACAATAGTGAGGTCATTTACTAAATGACGCCAGCTGTCAGTGTGGGTCTATGTGCACTAAAAGCACATGTTGGACCCACGTTGATAGCTAATGCAGGGCCATGACAGCCAGTACTGCTGGATTACAGCACTATGTCCATGTTTGTTAGGGTTGCAAATCAAAGGGTTAGGGGTGGAGAATGAGCACCGTGCAGGCAGCACACCCATGCTACCTGAACAAGCGGGCTAATAGCACGGGTGCACCCACACTCTTCTAGTGCTGTAGGAGTTAACGCTGTGGTGTTGCCCTAACACACCAGGGCTTCGTGCATTAGGGAATAAACTACCTGAGTCTGTAGGTCAGGCTCCATCTCTGCCCCTTTTCAAATCTATGCTAAAGACTCACCTCTTTGAGGCTGCTTTTGGATCCTGATCCCTTGCTTCCCCCTTCCTTTCCTTAGTTGTACCCTTATTCTCAGCTATTGTATTGTCTGTCTTGATTAGATTGTAAGCTCTCATGAGAAGGGACCATCTTTTATGTGAGTCTTTACAGCACTGCATATGCCTTGCTGTGCTATTTAAACGGAGAGTAATAGTAGTAGTTATGGGTATGTTAGATGCAACGCCGCAGTGCCCTTTAGTAAAAGGGTCCCTAAGTGTTTGCCTCTCCCCAGAGAGCTTACAATCCCAAGGCAATTGAGGGTTAAGTGACTTGCCCAAGATCAGAAGGAGCAGCAGTGAGATTTGAACTTGACTTCCCCGGTTCTCGGCCCATGGCTCTAACCTCCATTTCTAGAAGATATCAGACACTATGACCCTCTGTATGCAAGTGCAGGATAAGGGTCACCTCACCTCCGACTTCTATAAAATTCTGAAGCAAACCTTACCAGATTTTTTGCACCCTTGCATTGGTGTCAAATTGTGAAATGGAATTGAATTAGCCAAAAACGTTCTCATTGTTACGTGGTTATCTATTTGTAGATCTTTCTTATCAGCACCCCGACCTAATCTCTCTTTTTTCTGGCTCAATGAGTAGTCTGCACTTGGTTAAATTATACAAGATTAATCTCTCTTTATAATTGATGCTGGTTTTATCAACAAGATATAGGAACTCATGATTGTGTTCTCTCATACTCTGTAAATTTATGGACTGGCATAGGAAAGAATAAGCACTGTCAGAGTCCTTGCAAATGAAACGTCCTTATAGCTTAAGTTATTTAAATATCTTTAGTTCTGGTGCAAGGTTTAACATCCTTATGTGCCAAAATGTTCTAATCTTCTGGAAAGATTGTGCTTTCCTTACTGATATAATTTCCAGTGGAACACTCTAATGTACAAATATGAATCTGCATTGGCAGAGAACAGTAATTGCATTTAAAAAGATTTGAAAATATGTTTACTAGAGAAACATACTTACAATTTGTAACTCAACAATATGCACCCCATTGTTTGGTTCTACTACTTCAATTTATTATGCTCTGTATGGTACCCCAAATTGTTATGTACTTTTGAGGTATTCTGTTATAAAATTTAGAACACAATTAACATAGTTGGGGAAAAAAAAATTACCATTGGGTGAACAAATCCCATCCATGGTTCATCAGGGAAAGATTTAAAAACTGTGGAGAAGTTACATGATGCGAGGTTCCACATTAGGAACCACCATCCAGAAAAAAAGATATAGGCTTCTTTGTGGATAGATACATTGAAACCGTCTGCCCCGTGTGCTGCGGCGGCCAAGAAAGCAAATAGAAGGCTAGGAACCATACAGAAAGGAATTGAGAATAAAATAGAAAACACATTATAATGCCTCTGCATCACTCCATGGTACGACTGCACCTTGAATACTGCGTACAATTCTGGTCACCATATCTTTAAAAAGATATAGCAGAAATAGAAAAGGTATAGAGAAGAGCCACAAAATGGTAAAGGGGATGGAGGGTACCCCTACAAGGAAAGGTTTAAAAAGATAGGGATCTTCAACTTGGAAAAAAAAGACGGCCAAGGAGAGATGTTAGAGGTCTAAAAAATAATGAATGCAGTGGAAAGAGTAAATGTAGTTCTGGATTGGTCACTTTTAGAAACAGGATGCTGAGCTTGATGGACCTTGGTCTGACCAGTATGGTAAATCTTATGTTCTTATATTCGCTTCTGACAAAGCAAGGAGCCTGGAAGAGTCCATGGCAGGACACTTTCTCCAGGAGCAGCTCCCATCCCATATGTAAAACCTCTTAAGACTGTGGCCACAGGTAGACAGAGGAACTCAAAAGAGAAAACTTTATTGCAGGGCAGATGTTTATTGGGGAGAAGAATGAGCATGCTAGGGGGAAAGAAGTGGATGCTGAGCACTGTAGCCAGGGACACAGGGAAAGCAAGAAGGGGGGGGGGGGGGGGTTTACTAATAATGGTCAAAGGAATGGGAGGGAAGAGGGAAATAGAAAATAGGAACTAGGAAAGAAGAAAGGGGTAGGAGGCTGGAGTAGAGTGAAGGAAAACTGTTGTGCACCGTAGACAGGGGGAACAAGGGAATTGGGGAATACTGGTTTTAGGTAGGGGGTTATGGAGAAAGAGGAGTGATGCTGGGCAGGGGAAAGGCAATCAGGGAATGCTGGTACTGGGCAGAGGAGAGAGAAGGGGGAAAAAACACGAAAATACATGTATTTTTAACACAGGCTGCTAGCCGGTCAGTCTAGAGCCTGCCTTGCCTCCACCACTGCCACTTCCTCCTTCTGCCTTCATGGACTAATAATGCAGTTGATGTCTCCTCATGGCCCACTAGGATGGATGCCATGGTTATTTCATAAGAACATAAGATATGCCATACTGGGTCAGACCAAGGTCCATCAAGTATCCTGTTTCCAACAGTGGCCGATTTAGGTCATACTTACCTAGCAGTATCCCCAAGAGACACAGGTTCCACAATGCTTGTACTGGGTCAAGCATTGATATCCTGGGCCCCTTTTTAATAATGGTTTATGGACCTTTCCTCCAGGAACTTGTCCAAACCTTTCTTAAACCCAGCTACACTAACAGCCTTTACTACATCCTCCGATAACAAATTCCAGAGTTTGATTACACGTTGAGTGAAAAAATATTTTCTTGTATTAGTCTTAAATAGTTTACCCTGTAGCTTCATTGCATGCCTCCTAGTCTTCCTATATTCTGATAACGTAAACAATTGATCTACATTTACCCATTCCACTCCGTTCATTAATTTATAGACTTCTATCATATCTCCCCTGAGCCGTCTCCATTCCAGGTTAAAGAGCCCTAACCTTTTAAGCCTTTCTTCATAGGAGTAGCCTTCCATCCCCTTTACCATTTTGGTGGCTCTTCTCTGAACCTTTTCTAATAATGCTGTATCCTTTTTAAAATACAGCGACCAGAATTGCACACAATATTCAAGGTGCAGTCTCACCATGGAACAATATAGAGGCATTATAATATCCTTTGTTTTATTTTCCATTCCTTTCCTTCTGATATCTAGCATTCTATTTGCTCTCTTGGCCACCGCTGCACACTGGGCCGAGGGTTTTAACATGTTATCCACAATGACACCTAAATCTTTTTCCTGGGTGGTGGTTCCTAATGTGGAACCTTGCATCTTGTAACCATAGTTTGGGTTGTTCTTCCCTAGGTGCATAATTTTTCACTAGTCCACATTAAATTTCATCTGCCATTTTGATGCCCAATCTTCCAATTTATCAAGATCCTCTTGCAATTTTCCACAATCCTCTTGGGTTTTTAACAACTTTAAATAGTTTTGTGTCATCTGCAAATTTGATAACATCACTCATTCCCTTTTCATTTATGAATATGTCAAAAAGCAGCGGACCCAGCACAGATCCCTGGGGTACTCCACTATTCACCTTTCTCCATTGGGAAAATTGGCCATTTAGCCTTACCCTCTGCTTTCTATCTTTTAACCAGTTCCTGATCCACAATAGTACACTGCCTCTTATCCCATGACTCTTAAGTTTTACCAAAGGTCTCTGATGAGGGACCTTGTCAAAGGCTTTCTGAAAGTCCAAATACACTATATCAACCAACTCACCTTTGTCTACCTGTTTATTCACACCTTCAAAAAAACATAACAGATTAGTAAAACAAGATCTTCCTTGTCTAAAGCCATGTTGGCTGTCTTCCATTAAGCTATGACTATCTACATGTTCAGCAATTTTGTTCTTTATGATGGTTTCTACCATTTTTCCCCGGTACTGACGTCAGGCTCACCGGTCTGTAGTTTCCCGGATCACCCCGGAACCCTTTTTAAAAATTGGTGTTACGTTCACCATCCTCCAATCCTCAGGTATTACAGATAATTTTAATGATAGTTCACAGATTACTAATAGCAGGTCTGCAATCTCATATTTCAGTTCTTTCAACACCCTTGGATGTATATCATCTGGCCCAGGTGATTTGCTACTCTTCAGTTTATCTAATAGTTGTAATACATCTTCCCGATGTATTGATATTTCCTTCAATTCTTCTGCACCTTATTCCTATCAGGACCCCTAACTGGGATATAGGCAACCAAGGCAAACTCTTTTGGATTCTCACAGCTGAACTTTGGGCAGCTGATAGCATGGAAATAAGTCAAGGCAGCCATTGCATGTATTCTTTAATATGTGCAGGTTCTTACAGCAGATCTAGAAACACAGTAAATCTAAACAGCAAGAGAGTACAAACAAAATTACACTGTACCTTCAGCAGGCAAGGACTTTATTTGGTAACTTTACCCCTAGCAGTAATAATGTGAGACTACCTTTAGTGATCAATGGCGTTATGTTGAATCTGGGACTCCGAAAGAGCAACACTGACTGAGAATCACTTCTGCTCTCACTAGACACCAGGGTCCACTTGTAAGAGTAGAGGATGGGAGGATTTGTCTTGTTGGGGGGGGGCCAGGGGGTTCTTGATGTCAACAGGAATTGGGAGAGGGTGATTGATGTCTTTGGGGTAGTTGCTGGAGGTGAGTAGGATGGATGCTGTCAAGGGCAGCAATTAAAAAAAAAACCACCACAACCTGTTCCCAGGCACATCTGGGGGAAAGTAAAAATCACACACACACACACACCCCCCCCCCACCCTGTGCAGCTTTTTAAAAATCACTGCTCCTGAAGAATATGTTGGGAAATCAAAATGAACGCCTGTACATTCTAAGAAGTATTTTACAAGAGGCTCTGTGATTGGCAGTTAAGTGCCATTGAGTCAGTGCCAACCCATGGCGATCCTCTGGATAGATGCCCTAAATTGTGCTTTATCTTCAGTCAGGAGGTTAATTGTTGATAACAGCAGCTATGGATGCCACTCTATTGTATCGATCCATTGCATTTCTGGCCTTCCTCTTTTGTATTGATCTTGAACCTTGCCAAACATGATGTCTTTCTTTAAATATCTCTCTTTGCATGATGTATCCAATGTATAAAAGTTGAAGTCTTGTCATCTGAGCTTCCAAAGAAAGCTTAGGTTTGATCTCCTCTAGTACCAACTGGTTTGTTCTTCAGGCAGTCCATGGTATGCAGGCATGGGAGGATATTCAGCGACGGCGGCGAGCGCTTCTAAAGCGCTTCTATTCCATTCCAGGGCCATATCCAGCCACTGGCATTAAATATCCAGGGCAGCACATAGCATGGAAGCTAACCGGGCAGTGCAATATTGAGCCACTGCCCAATGAGTTCCCATGAGTAAGGATAGGCGTGGCAAAAGCTGGCCTCTCTTCACTCACAGGTTGCTAACTGGGCAGCAGCTCAATACTGCTGCTGCCTCCTCTCCACCCCGTAACGTGCCGACGCTAACCACGTAGCAGCAGCACTCGCAGATATCCAGCGGCACTGGCCATGTTAGTGCCACTAAATATCCTGCTAACCAACATTTACACTGTTTACAAGTACATTTATTTAAAAAACAGCAAAATAGTAAAGTTAGAAAGCTTAGCTTTGTAGTCTCTTGAAGTTGTGATGGCAGTTACTGGATCAGACCATTTGCTGGGCAGCAGAGGCTTGAATCAGCATCTGTCTCCCATTTACATCGATAAAGAAAAACCTCCTCCCTGCCTTCAAATTAAAAACAAACATTTTATAAATCCTTGCCCATGAGACATTTCCCAATATAGGATTCTTTTAAATGGACCATTTAGGGGTAATTTTATAAGCCTTTTCTGTGCATAAAACATTAATTTGCACTCAGAAACGGCCTTATAAAGTCATGCCTAAAAGTAGGCACAGTGCAAGCCAGCACATAATTGCAGAATGAATTTGCTCAGGCGAAGAGTTAGGCCAGAGCATTGCTAGTCTAAGCTTTTAATCTAGGAATGATTTTTTTCAGGATTTCTGCTAGTATTTTATAAAGGCTCATAGGCAAAAAATAACCACCTTATTAACTTAGATACCTTCTTATTTATTTATTTACATTCTCTTATATACCGCGCTATTCAGCATCAGTGCGGTTTACATTGAACAAACTGAAATTACATTGAACAGGGTATTATAAAACTTGGAGATAACTATTGTACAGGGAACATGGGCTATGGAGGGTTAAGTGGCTTGCCCAAGACCACAAGGAGCACCTGTGAGACTAGAAACCCCAGTCCTTCCAGCCCAAGGTTGCTGTCCTCTAGTGGGATTTGAACCCCCGACCTTCCAGCCTGAAGTACCTTGCCCCAACCACTAGGCCACTCCTCCACTCCACTCTCTGCCCTCATTACTCGATATGCTATACTCCATTGCTTGCGGTCCCTTCATGACCGCAGACTGGTCATTCCTTCCCCTGCTCACATCAAATATGAGTCCATGGGACACTCCACTTTTTTCTCCCAGGTCCCATCCATTTGGAACTGCCTCCCCTCTCACATTTATTTAGAACCTAAAATTTAAAACCCTCTTAAAAACCCTCCTTTTCGAACAGGCTTTCGATGTGGGTATGCTCTAAGCTGCAGCTGCATCTGTATAACTGACTCTGGTTTGAATGTCTATACGGTCCTGTATCTCCTGTCCACTTTCCTATCCGACATTGTAGTTTCCTTCTAATCTTCTCTGCGTTACATGTTTTTTAAATTTTTGTTGTACACCGCCCTGTACATCCCACAAAGGGCAGTATAATCAAATACCAAATAAACCAACAAACATCAGTCTGTGGCTACCTTTCCTCTCTTATCTCACTCTATACCCCTCCCGGGAACTATGTCAGATCCTTTTTATGTGTCCCCAGTGCCAACTCCAGACTTCGTTCATTCCATCTTGCTGCTCCATATTCCTGGAACGAGCTACCTGAGTGAGTGCGTTTGGCTCCTTCTCTAGCCCTATTCAAATCCAGGCTAAAACCCCACATCTTTGAGGCTGCTTTTGGATCCTGATGCTCCTCACGCTCTTGGTTTACTACTTCTGTGTATCTTACCATACTCTAGTCCCAGTTTTTCTTATAAAATGACCCCATGTGTGGTCCTTTATAGAGGCAATGGAGGGAAAGAAAACAAGTAACATGAAAGATGAAGGATGGACAGGTCGGTAGGTAGGTAGGTGGGTGGGTGGGTGGAGTCTAGGAGGGTGATTGAGATACTTTCACCCTTGCCTTAAAGTCTAGTCAGTAGCCAGAGACATGTTGGGCAAGTTGACACCAGAGATTACTAGAAAGCTGAAATCAGGTAAAATAGAATTCTCTCATATCTTTCATTTTCTGACTTCATTTTGAAAGAATGATAACATTAACTGCACATCTGGCGTGCACCTCCCCCCCTCCCCCCCCCCCCCCAATCACAGGTTTTCATCTGCCCCATGCATCTCCCCTTCTTACCTCCAAATCCAGCCAGTTCTTCCCCACTCTGCCTGCCCTTGGCCCAGCCGCCAATGCTTTTAGTGTTGCCTTGGTGGTGACGGTGGAGGTGGCAGCAGCGACATCCAATTGAAGAAAAAACCTGCGGGTCTTTCCAACTCCGCACTAGCATGTGAGTCTGATCCCTCCCTCCTCTGACATATGATTGCATCAGAGGAGGGAGGGACCAGACCAGACCAACACTAGAACACTGGTCTTTGCAACTCTGCGCTTGACTGGCTGGGCTGGTCCCTCCCTCCTCTGACATGAGTATACATCAGAAGAGGGAGGGATCAGGCAACATGCAAGCGCAGAGTCAGAAAGAGCCAGGTTTTTTTTTCAATTGGATGCCTCTGCTGCTACCGCCACTGCCAAGGCAACACTAAAAACAATGGAAGTTGGGTAAGGGCAAGCAGCGAGTGGGGGGAGCCGAGACCAGCAGCCTCAAAGGCACCCCCATCTCTTTGCATCCTGTGCGGCTGCACAACTCACACAGGGCTAAGTACAGCATTGGATAGGAGTGCACCTTTAGCAAGAACATAGGTCTCAATTATTCATTACCAAATTTACAAACTACCATATTTGACTTTTGAGCCTCTGATTCAATAGGTCCTGCTATTCTTTAACTCGAGATACTGCTTCAAATCTTCCAACATACTCTAGGGAATCCTCTGGAAGAATATCCCTTTAAAGTAATATAAATGCTCTGTTTATACAATGTCCAGACCTATTGTTAAGTTCTCAGTCTCAGATAACACAAGTACTAAGTCATCAGAAAGGCTCTGTGCTATGGTATCAAGAACAAGCAGAGATAAAAAGATAAATAAAAAGGAAAAACTATAAAAACCTTTGATACAAAAATACATACAAAACATGAAAAAAGTATCCAACATAAAGAATCTCACATGCAAGGCTGGCGTTATTAGGCAAATTAGGTGGTCGCAGCAGCAGTAGCAATGACAAGAACAGTGATGCAGCGCTTATCAAAGCCTACACTGCTGAATCACACTTCCTGCCTGCTATCTTCAGGCGCTTCTGTCCCCCTCCGATGCCAGCTTCCGGTTTATGCAAAACCAGAAGTCAGCCCCTCTTCTAACACAGACTTCTGGTTTGACAAAAACCAGCAGTTGCCGTTGAAGGGGGGAGAAGCCCCCGAAAATAGCAGGCAGGAACCAACGCTGAAGCCTTTGGTAAGGGCTATGTTGTGGTTCCTTTGCCATTGCCGCCGCTGCCGCTGGCCCTTGAGAGGCAGCAATGGGGGCTGGGGGGGGGGGGGGCACGACCAGATCCACCTACAGCACCTCCAGTCCTTGCACTGACCCTTCTCACATGCAAATCATGTTTGTAATGATATGCTATGAAAAATAAAATAAGAAAATTAAATATCTAAAGAAAATGAAGAAATGCCAACATAATGTTTTGACCTAGCACTTAAATGTATCAAAACAAACAAATTTTATAGGTATTTTGTTTGTGGTATGTATAAATCATACGCTCAAATCCAGCCCAGGAAAGCACGCCTACAGTGCCTTGTGCAAGTCTTCACACCCTTGTGCATTTTTCATATTCTGCTGTCTAAAAACCACAATTCACAATGCTTTGAGCAAGGGATTTGTTTCACTGATCTACATCATACTCTGTACTTGCAATGTGGAAGAATAATTACAGGAATAATCAAAAGGAAAATAAAATCAAAAAGTCATGAATGCATAAATCTTCACTTCCCTTTACGCAGGACTTGAGGAAACTCCTTTTTGCAGCAATAACAATCACAAATCATTTAAGTATCAACCAGCTTTACACAGCAGGATGGGTCAGTTTTATGCCCATTCTTCTTGGTAGAATGGCTCAAACTCTCTCAGGTTGACAGAGGATTATCTGTGGACTGCAGCCTTCCACCGATTCTCTATTAGATTCAGGTCTGGCCTTTGGCTGGGCCACTCATGGACATTTACTGTCTTCTTACTGAGCTACTCCATTGTTGCTGTTGCTTTTGCTTTGTGCTTAAGTTCAGCGTTTTTCTGAAAGCTGAATCTTTTCCCCAGTCCCAAGTCTGTGGCAGACGAACAGGTTCTCTTGCAGGTTGGCAGCATCCATCTTTCCCTCGATTTTTTCACTGCTGCAAAGCATATAGCTGCCACCACCATGTTTTACTGTAGAGCGGGTGTTATTTGTTTAAAATTATTTATACCACTGTATGATAATACTTACATTCACAAAACACAAAGTCCTTCCCAAATATATTTTTGTCAGACCTTCAATAGAATTGTCCACAGCACATCAACCAGTTCAGCTATACCCTTAGGTCCAGGTCCATTTTAATATATTTATTCTTTTCAAAATATGTTTAAAAATGCACTAGAATTCTGCATGTTCACCACTAAAGCATATGTTTGATCTTATCATTCAGCGTCATCGATTTAACATGTTCATTGTCCTGACATAATGCTATGTATTGAACCTTCTTTTATTATAGGATCATATGAATAGGTTAGTAAAATTACTTTATATACTACAAATCAAAATTACTAAAAGGACCCTTTTACTAAAGCATGCTATGCAGTTAACACATGTTATACTGCTTGGTAATAGTGCAGGCCCATAGTAAAGGTTATCTTGCAGCTAGTACAGTAAAAATCCCCTTTTTTTTTTTTTTTTTTTTTTTTAAATGCCATCAAGTCAGGGGCAGCCCAAGGGGGGGTGCGGGGCCATGTGTGGAGACTCAGTGCGGGGCCTCATTTACATAAGGGGCATCATTTGCATAAATATTTGCATAAATGTTACCATACACTAACTTTTAGTAAACATGCCTCTTAATGAGTGTATGGATAAAGAAAAAGACTAAAAGATTTCTACATTGCTATAATCCAGTGCCAACCACCAGGCACATTAGGAACTACTACAAACACCGCCCATTTAGAACCAATAGCAAACCCACCGTATCCTAACAGCACTACCAGGACTCACAAAGCACCATACTCTGCCTATCAAAAGGCAACACTGCAAATATTAAACCAATACAATTCAGAGAACAATAATACATATCCTACTGGGGAAAGAGAACAAGTGGCAATGTCAAATAGGAATTACATAAACAGAATACCTCAGCTCAGTTACACATGCAGAACATAGACCATCACCAAACAAGGAATCACAATTTAGAAACAGGAAGGCAATAATTAAACTGGGAACCCCAAAAGTCAACTTGGAATGTACTGTACTCTACTGTACAAATAGAACTATAAATTAATTTCCTCTTGTACTAAACAAAGCGCAGACGTTAATGATGCACATTTCCCAGAGCTGACATATTCCAGTTAATAAATTCAAAATAAAGGGATATTTTTCTACCTTTTGTGCATTTTTTTTCAGTTGCAATTGCTCCAGCCACTTTCTTCTGGTTTCCTGTCTTCTGCTAACTCTCCATCGTCTGCTGTCCATTTGTCCTTTCTTCTCTCTTCTAGTTTTTTTCCATTCTCTCTCTACATCTGCTTTAACATACTAATCTTTCTCCCTTTGCTCTTTCCTCATTCCTATTTCATCCACTCAAATTTTACCCCTCCATCCTCAATCCCCACTTACTCTCCCAATACCTGGCCAATTGTAGATTTGTCTTCCCTCCCATGCAAATATTTGTCCCCTCTCCATTTCACTCTCCCAGCTCCATCCCATTCTAATCCTCCCCCAGCATCCGCTCCCTTCTAGTCCCCACATCAGCCCATATCCAGTCCTAGCCCCCCCCCCCATCAGCCCATTTCCAATCCTATCCTAGCCACACCATCAGCCCATTTCCAGTCCTATCCGAGTCCCTGCATCAGCTCATTTCCAATCCCAGCCCCCCATCAGTCCATTTCTAGTCCTTTCCTAGCCCCATCAGCCCATGTCAAATCCTAGCTCCCCTCCACTCAGCCCATTTCCAATCCAAGCCCCCCATGAGCCTACTTCCAGTTCTAGCCCCCTCCATGAGTCTATTTCAATCCAAGCCCATTTCCAATCTTAGCACCCCCCAACAGCCCATTTCCAGTCCTAGCTCCTCCCCCCACTCAGCCCATTTCCATTCCAAGCCCCCCTCCCCATCAGCTATTTGCAGTTCAAGCCCCCCTTCCACTCAGCCCATTTCCAGTCCTAGCAATGCCCCCAGCCCATTTTCAGTCTTAGCCCCCCATCAGCCCACTTCCAATCCTAACCCCCCCCCCCATCAGCCCACCTCCAGTCCTAACCCCCCATCAGCCCATTTCCAGTCCTAGCCCCCCATAGCCCATTACTAATCCTAGCCCCCCCATCAGCCCACTTCCAGTCCTTGCCCCCCATAGCCCATTAACAGTCCTAACCCCCTCCCCCCCCCCCCCCCATCAGCCCATATATTTAAAAAAAAAAAAGAACCCTGGCTGCTGCTGCCGCTGCGGCAGAATCAAGCGTCCCGTGGGCCCCCCCCCCCCCCCATCAATTTAAAAAAAAAACTGGCTGCTGCTGCCGCTGGGGCATCATCAAGCGTCCCGTGCCCCCCCCCCCCCCCGAAGAGCCCTCCCGGCATCAGTTCTCAAAGCATGGGCTTTTCAGAGCCACGAAGGGAGAGTTTCCCTTTCTTGCAGCTCTCTTAAGCCCGCCGGCGCTGATGGGAAACAGGAAGTCCCATCAGCCCCAGCAGGCTTAACAGAGCTGCGACAGAGAAAGTCTTCACGGCTCTGAAAGCCACCACTGATAGAGCTGATGCCGGGAGGGTTCTCCCACGGGACGCTCGATTCTGCCGCTGCCACGGTGGCAGCAGCAGCTAGTTTGTTTGTTTTATTTAAATCTATGGGCTGATGCAGAATATTGTTTGTGCGGGGCCCCCTGAAACGCGGGGCCCTGTGCAAACATTCTTGCTCAATGGACAGACCGACCCTGCAAGTCATTGCTGACTCCTAGCAGCCCAGCAGCCCTGGATTTTCTTGGCAAGGTATAGCCAGACGTAGATTGCCAGGCCTTTTGCTCCTAATGCGTGATTAAGTGCAAAAACCTTACCGCATTTTAGTAAAAGGGCCTCTAAGAGACTTTCACATGAAACACAAAACATAATACATATATATTAAAAAAAACACATTAAATTATACAAAACTTCTTGAGTAAAAACTACAAGGAAAACTGACAAAAGCTTAAAAACTATCATTCATAAGCTTGATTTCTTATTTCAATGCCTGTATAAAAATATAACCTTTACTGTTTTGCAAAATGTTAAAAAAAAAAAAAAGAAGAAGATCTTTCCAACAGTGGATCCCTTTATAGCAAGAGGATGAAATCAAAGCAAATGTAAATATATCTTTTTATACTTCAATAAATAGAGGGCTGACCTGCACATAGCAGCAGGTACAACCCTAAACATAGGCATAGAGGGAGGTGACCTGCATGGAGCTGCAGTTACAGCCACTCCAACCACCTTACTGGACAGATTAGATGAACCATTCTGGTCTTTATCTGCTGTCATATACTATGTTACAATTTTTTTTTTAAGTATATTCCACAAAATTGGACCTGCACAAGAGAAAATATGTAAACCGTTTCAATTTTTGTGGTACATGGAACAGGCCACAATTTTATGAACTCTAAGAACAAGTAGGACAACAGAAAGCTGGCACAGCTTGAAGATAGCATATAACATATGAGGCAGGGCCGGCGCTGCATGGTAAGCATGGTAAGCATGGCAGGGTTACCAATCAGAACAATGCTTAGTTTTAAATGGTGCAGTTTCCTGCACTGTGTAAGACAGGTCTCTTCCACAAAAGAACATCTAATTAGTGCCAACCTAGCAGCCCCTGATGGAGTTGGCGTTCTGTAAACCTCCAAATTCTGCATGATCCATAGCCCTGCTGGGGCAAGAGCCAAGCCCACAGTGCCTTTGTCTTTAGCAATTGCCACTGTGGGACCGCGCCCTGCTAGCTCCTCAACCCTGACTTACTCTTACAAATCACCACTGCAGAAGCAGCGCTGAGAGCGCTCCCCCAGAGCTTCAATCATGGTCTAACTGCTCCACAGCTGAAACAGCGTAATTACTCACCTGTAATAGGTGTTCTCTGGGGACAGCAAAAATCAGTCCTCAAATATGGGTGACGTCAGCACCGGATGGAGCCCTCGTGAAATAATCCCCCCAGCTTTCAAAGAAAGCCTTTGGAGATGCCACCACGTATATGTGGTCTCTTCCCCGCCCAAGGGTGCCATCTTGCTCAGTCTGATGACATAGCTAAAAGATGGCAAAAATAAAAGATGATAAAAGAGCAACTCCAAGGGGAGAAGGGAGGATTGTGAGGACTGATACCTGCTGTCCCTGAAGAACACCTGTTACAGGTGAGCAACTATGCTCTCTCCGGGAACAAGCAGGAAGTCAGTCTTCACATATGGGACTCCCTAACTACAGGCTACCGAAAGCCCATAACAAAAATAGGGGCTCCCTCACTGGGAGCCACAAGCAGCAGCAATTTAGTCTGTGTACATAGACCACAGTAGGACCCCCGTTTCAGATGAAACCAGCACTCCGGTAGCCAGAACACAGAAGGGTCGGAGGGTGGGAGTTGCCTAAACCCCAAGGTGGTTACGGAACAGAGCCTGGCCAAAGGCACTGTCCCGTCAGGATTCTTTCTAGGCAGTAATGGGCTACGAAGGTATGGACTGAAGACGAGGTGGCAGCCCAGCAGATGTCCACCATCGGGACAGAGCGCAAGTTTGCCACCGAGGCCACCCTGACACTGTGCGCCATGAGACAGCCTTCCAGTGGGAGCCCCGCCTGCTCATAGGCGAAGGCGATACAGTCTGCCACCCAGGTGGACAGCATATGCTTGATCACCACTTCCCCCAGCCTGCTGGTGTTGTAGGAGATGACAAGCTGAGAAGCTTTGCAGTGGCCCCGAGTGAATTGGATATAGGACAAAACCCTTTCTTACAGTCCAAGGTGTGAAGTACAGTCTCTGCCTAACTGGAGTGAGGTCTTGGAAAGAAGGTAAGGAGCACCATGTCCTAGTTGAGATGGAAGGGCAATACTACCTTCAGCAGGAATTTGGGGTGCGTGGATTTGGGGTGCGTGTGAAGCACCACTCTGTTCTTGTAACCTGGTATAGGGTGCCTCAACCACAAGGGCCTGAAGCTCGCTAACCCTGCGAGCGGAGGTAATTGCAAAGAGGAAAACCACCTTCTAAAAGAGGTAGCGAAGGTGGCAAGTAACCAGAGGCTCAAAGGGTGGGCGAGTGAGCTGCCACAACACTACGTTGAGGTCCCATTCGGTTGCCAGAGGGCAAACCGGAGGCTTCGATAAGAGCAGACCCCAATGAAAATGGGTCACCAAGGGTTGGACCGAGAGGAGCTTACCATCCACTGGATGGTGCTGCGCTGCCACAGCACTAAGGTGCACTCAGATGGAGTTAGACTAGAGCCTGGATTGAGATAGATGGAGAAGGTACTGTAAAGCCAGTGACACTGGGCAGGAGAATGGGTCAGCCCTGTGCACATCACACCAAACTGAGAACCTTCGCCATTTGAGGGCATAAGCCTTTCTGGTAGAGGCCTTGCAAGAGGCCAGCAGAATATCTTCCACCTCAACCGGAAGGTTGAAAGGGGCCAGAATTACCCTCTCAGTGACAGGGCCCCAGGTTGGGGTGCAGGAGAGAGCCCCCCTACTGAGATAGGAATCCCGGGGCGGTTCCCAAGGGATGGGGGTCTCCACTGTCAACTGGAGAAGCAGCGGAAACCATAGTTGCCTGGGCCACCGAGGAGCTATCAGGTTGAGCAAGGCCTCGTCGCGGAGGGTCCTGAACAAGGTCTTGGTGATCAGCGGCGTGGGAGGGAAGGCATACATGAGGCCTTCCAACCATGAGACAAGGAATGCGTCTGCTGCCACCCTAGAGGGATGGGCCTGCCGGGAACAGAAGCAGGGTAACTGGAAGTTGTCTGGGCTGGTGAACAGGTCAATCACGGGTTCCCACCAGAGTTAGAAGAGCCGACTGGCTACCCTAGGGTCCAGCTGCCACTCGTGCGGCTGGAGAACTCTGCTCAGTCTGTTGGCCAGAAGGTTGTCCTGGCCTGGCAGGTACACTGCCTGCAGAATAATACCCTGATGGATTGCATACAAGGTACTCCTGAGAGTATGAGACCACGTGCCCCCCAGGTTTGTTCACATAGAACATCTCCACCTGGTTGTTCGTCTGGACTAGCACCAGCTGGTGACACAGGTGGTGACAGAAGACTCTCCGGGCTAAACGTGTGGCTCGGAGCTCCAGGAGGTTGATTTGCTGAGTGCTCTTGTCTAGTGACCAGTTGCCCTGGGTGTGGAAATCTCCACAGTGGGCTCCCCAGCCAAGCAGAGAGGCATCCATGGTAAGGACCCTTGAAGGGCTTGGGGCCTGAAAAGGCATGCCCACTTCGAGATGCTGGAGAGACTGCCACCAGACCAGGGAGTCCGCCAGTTGGTGGGTCGCAGAGACCGTCTCAGATGCGACCCATGGGCTTGAGACCACTGGTCCTGGAGACACTGCTGCGCTGTCCTCATGTGGAGGTGAGCGTCGGAGGTGTTGTGGACCATGGAGACCATATGCCCGAGGAGGTGCAGAAGAAGCCAAGCGGGCACTGAGGGATGGCACTGAAAGTCCCTGGGCAAGAATGCCTTCGACTGGAGAGAATATCGATCTTTGCCCCAATGACCTCCAGACACTGTGTCGGGAGGAGGCGAGACTTGGGGTAGTTTATGATGAACCCCAAGTGTTGCAGAACCTGGATGGTGCATGTGGTGGCCTGCTGCACCTCTGAGGACGTGCCTCCCTTTATGAGCCAGTCGTCCAGGTAGGGAAAGACAAAGACCCTCTGGAGACAAAGGAAGGCGGCCACAACTGCCAGGCATTTTGTAAAGACCCTTGGGGCAGAGGCCAAGCTGAAGGGGAGCACCCTGTACTGAAAATGTCTGCCCCCCACTATGAACCACAGGTACTACCTGTGGTTGGGGTGACTGAGAATGTGAGTATAAGCATCCTTGAGGTCTAAGAAGCATAGCCAATCTCCCTGCTAGAGGTAGGGCAGCAATGTTCCAAGGGAGAGCATCTTGAACTTCTCCCTCACCAGGAATTTGTTGAGGCTGTGCAGGTTGAGGATTGGCCTTAGGCCCCCTGTCCTTTTTGGCATGTGGAAGTACATGGAGTAGAACCTCTTGCCTTTGAGGTCGTGGGGCACCGGTTCCACCACTTTGCCCTCAAGACAACCTGCCAACTCCTTCAGAAGAAGGTCCCGGTGGAGGAGACATGAGGGGCTCTCTCGGAAAATAAGGGGGAAGTTTCTGAGTCAGATGGAGGAGGTAACCTTCCCTGACTACCCAAAGTGCCCAGGAGTCTGTGGCGATAGTCACGCACCTCTAGGCATAGAGGGCCAGATGTCCCCCTGTGTGATGCTGATCTCCTTGGGGCAGATAGGCTATGCTGAAGGAGTCAAAGACTCCCACCTGGCTGGGCCAGAGCTGGTGCCTGGGGTTTTGGAGCCTTCTGCTTACGAGGGCCATGCCCATGTCCCTTGGCCTGCTGACCCTGTTGGGGAGCTGGGGAGGCCTGATAAGGTGGGTAATTTTTGTAAGCAGCTCCCTTCCTCAGGTCATGGGTTTGCCAAAGAGGTTCTCTTCTTGGCAGGTAACATCGACCAATTTCACCTGAACCCACTGCTCGAGGTCGGACAACTGTAGCCAAGCTCGACAGTATGCACCGATGCCAGCCACCGCTACTCGAGCTGCCGACTCGAACCAGTCATAGGCCACTCGAGACAGAAATCTGGAGCACTCACGGACTGCCTTGGCCAAGTTCTTGAAACGCTGCAAGGGTTCCTCAGATAGACCAGCTGAGAACCTGGCACGTTCCTTTGCCAGGTCTCTCAGGTACAAGCCCATGTACAGCTAGTAGGCCTGGATGCTGCTGCTGAGCATTGAGCCCTAGTAAAACTTTCTGCCGAGGGCATCCAGGGTGCGGGCCTCCAAGGTGTGTGTCTTCTGGCTTTTCAGCTGACACATGGCCAACTCTGCCACTATGGAGTTATGCAGCAGCTGTGACTTTTGGAAGCCCAGGCTCCAGCGGACTCGATACATTGAGTCAAGCCATTTGCTCACCATCGGTACCAAAGCCGGTGTCTCCCACATTCAGAGCATCAGCCATTCCAGGGTGGGAGGGATAGGCACCGTGAGCGATTCCCGCGAAGGGGCTTCGCACTGGAGAATTTCCAACTCATCCGCCCAAAGATTCTCCTCTGACTCGGTCAGGAACACCAGGGCCTTAGACATGTGCTTGATGAAGTCAAGGAAGCTGATATCTTTGGGCAGAGACTGCCGTCAAGGTTCTGAAATGGGAGAGTCAGATGGGACGTTGCAATGGCGATGGGTTTTGGGGGACTCCTCGTCCTCCATCTCCCACTCGGAGTAGTCTGTTGAGGACTCATAGGAGGGCTGTTCCGCATACTTGCCAGGGATGACTGCAGTCCCGATGAGCAGGACTCGAATTTCAATCTCGGCCAAGGATTGACTCGAGGCCGAAGGACCTCAAGGATCAGCGCTGCCTCTGGGGATGTCCTGGACATTGAGGGCCAGTGGTCGGGGCGAATGAACCTGTCATGCCGGACAACAGCACCTGCTGCTGGTCCATGAAGGCAGACAAACTGCACTCTAGGGCCACCATCCTGGACTCCAGACCAGAAGGCTCTGCAGCCTTCGGCATGGGCACTGAGAGACTCTGGCCCGATGCCAGTTCCCCATAGGAGACTCCTCACTGAGGATTGTGTCTGGGGACAGAGGCCAGTCCACAATTGGATCCTTTCAAGGAACCTTTGCAGGCCGCTCCTTCTTAGGTGCCTCGGACTGCAGGACTGGTGCCAGGGAGCACCCAACCGGTCGGAACTGTGCAAGGACACTGCCTTCGAGGGTTGTTTCTTCTTCCTAGGTTCCCTTGAGGGAGACCCTTTCAGAGAACCCATGATGAGGCTCGGGTTCAGAAGTTTCCATCCAAAATGTCAGGGCCTCAGACAAGGCCCTGGCCCTCGGAGGCACTGGGGACTCGGGGAAAATTTTATCATGCTGCTGCTGGCAGCTCTTGAGGGCCTTACTGGACATCCTTTTGCAGAGACTGCAGGCTGCCGTCAAAGACAATTTTAGAGCACCACTCACACTTCTTAAAGCCACTGGTAGCCATGGGAGAAAAAAGTATCTCTGCGAGGTTGAAGACTCACCAGGCTTCCAGTGGGAGAAAAAGGGTGTGAAGATGCCAGGAAAAGAAAAGAATGAAAACTACAAAAATAGACCGAACTCAATGCCGAGGCAATGAGATCAATAAGCAGGAAGAGTACTGGTGAGATACCGGAGGGGAGTATGAAACTCTGAAATAAAGAAATCAACTTTTTTCAGGAACAAGCCAATGTCTGAAGGGCTCTTCGGAAAAAGGAAACTGAGCAAGATGGCACCCTTGGGCAGGAAGGGCACCACGCATGCATGGTGGCATCTCCTAAAGGCTTTCTTTGAAAGCTGGGGGATGCTTTTGTGAGGGCTCTGTCAGTGCAGTCACCCATATGTGAGGACTGACTTCCTGCTTGTTCCCAGAGAATTGTCTGCATTGCTCTCAGTGCCAAAATAAATCCAAAGACGTCTGTGGCTTCCGTGCTGCTCCTGGCATGCCACCAGAATGCGTGCGGGGAGATGAGGAGGAAGGGCTAGCTCACCTCTGCTCTCCCCCTTCCCTTTGGGACATCTCCTTAGTCTTTCTTTTATGTCTTCTATTCTTTTGGAGAAGCAGAAGGGAAGGGCAAGAATCCAATACCTCCTCCTTTCTCTGAGACCCTTCTGGCAAGGGAAGAGAGATGGAGAAGAAATTAAGGTGGGGGAGTAGAGGGAAGAGACCTGGTCTCCTCCAGATATTGCCTTTGGCCAGGATAGAGAAGGAACGAAAGAAAGCAAGCAAGGGGGTGGGAGGAAGAGGGATCCAGACTCTTCCAGATATTCCCTATCTCAGAGGGCACTAAGCCAGGTGAGCAAGTCAGGCACACGCGCACAGGTGTCTGTATTAGCAGCATCTATATCCTGCATGCAAAAAGACACTTGTGTGGTGCATAAGGGTTATCATTCTGCTCAGAATAATAACAGTGTGTCTTTGAATGTTAACATTATTCTGAGTGGAACTTCTGAGCAGAATGTTTGCTCTTATGGGCCACGTTAACATTCCAACACATGCACACGCGTGTCTTTGTGCACAGGATGTAGATGCCAATGCATTCCAGCACGCTTCCCCAGTCTCACTCACTTCAGCAAAGCCCAGAAAAGCTGTTGGGGTTGTCCGCTCAGAAATAGGTATAAATTCCTCCTCAGTACTGACCATAGGCCCCTTACGTCTCCTCCTGTCTGGTCTTTAAAGTCCCAGTTTTGAGCTCAGCCTTCAGCTCACTTCTCTGCATCCATGCGGCATAGCTAATTGCCTCCTTATTATCTCTCTTGAATTTTTTTTTGAACGTGCTGTGCATTGCGGTTAGCGCAGGCAACTGCATGGTGATTAAGCTTGCGCAAAATCCCTTCCTGCATTCTGTGCTCATGCTAGTGCAGAAAAAATGTGCTTAAACGCTGAGCTGATGCCAGAGCAAATGACATGCCCTTTTCTGCATCGCCCCATAGTTTGTTAGAAAATGCAATCTGGGTACTTTGGTAATTAAATTGAATGCCACTGACCCTGATGAAGGATCAACATGTTGTACGTTGTAGTTATCAAAGCATGGCACAGTAAATATTTTAGGGAAAAAGAATCAGCTTGCTTTAACATATTTTATGGAAACTAATGTAATAATTAACGACTGTTCATTATGTTAATACGTTACTTTGTGTGCGATAGTACAATGTTACTATGTTACCCTGTTTTACTGTACATAGTTAAACGTTCCATGTAAAGAATATGTACCTCCCCTGTACAATTCAATTTTCTGTTTAATATAAACCGCATTTGAACCTCGGAAAATGCAGTATAAAAATGTTAAATAAATAATGTTTGGGCTTCCTGGTCCAGTTTATTAGCAGTGAATTGCCAGGCACTAAACAGCATGCTGAAATGCCGGCATGCAAACAACATATTCAGATTATTATTTTATTTTATAGTAGTCCAATTGCAGGTTCTATACTGTTTTACTAATTATTCGTCAAAGCTCTATAACTTGTAACCTACTCATTTGTCAGTGAAATCTGTTTAACTTCCAGGGTCAGAATTAGAGGCTGGCAAACAGGGTAGTTGCCCTGGGCCTCCATGCCATAGGGCAGGGTTGGGCAATTGTTTTAGCTCAGAGGCCACTTTGAGAGGGCCGTGGTTAGTGGAGGGCTACACCTTCTAAAACTGATCATATTCATTAGCTTAATCTCAGAAGTAGCCAGATTCCATGCTATCTGCCTGCAGGGATAACTAGTAGCTTCCCCCAGTCAACCTTTAATATGTTCCTGCAGGAATTTATCCAAACCTTTTATAACCAGCTACACAAGCAACTCCTCTGGGGACGCATTCAAAGCTTAGCTATGCAGTGAAAGAAAAAAATATGTACCTCGTATTACTTAGGGTCCCCATGACAGGTTTGGAAAGCCCTGGTTTACAGCAATAACTGATTTTCACTAAAGAAGACTCACTCACCAATCCGCAGCTTAGAGTCTGCTGTGGCCTTAGCACTGACAAGAGGCATTAGTGGCGCAGTGCTTCCTGGAGCTCTGAAATGGAAGCAGTTCGGGCCAACGCTTTGGGATGCTCATTAAAATCATCTCTAATACCTGAAGATTGGAGGATCGCCAATGTAACACCAATTTTTAAAAAGGGTTCCAGGGGTGATCCGGGAAACTACAGACTGGTGAGCCTGACGTCAGTACCGGGAAAAATGGTAGAAACCATCATAAAGAATAAAATTACTCAGCATGTAGATAGTCATGACCTAATGGGAGACAGCCAACATGGCTTTAGACAAGGAAGATCTTGTCTTACTAATCTGTTATGTTTTTTTGAAGGAGTGAATAATCAGGTGGACAAAGGTGAGTCGGTTGATATTCTGTATCTGGACTTTCAGAAAGCCTTTGATAAGGTCCCTCATGAGAGACTTTTGGCAAAACTAAAGAGTCATGGGATAGGAGGCAGTGTACTATTGTGGATCAGGAACTGGTTAAAAGATAGAAAGCAGAGGGTAGGGCTAAATGGCCAATTTTCCCAATGGAGAAAGGTGAATAGTGGTGTACCCCAGGGATCTGTGCTGGGTCCGCTGCTTTTTGACATATTCATAAATGATCTGGAAAGTGGAATAACGAGTGAGGTTATCAAATTTGCAGATGACACAAACCTATTTAAAGTTGTTAAAACCCAAGAGGATTGTGGAAAATTGCAAGAGAATCTTGATAAATTGGAAGACTGGGCATCAAAATGGCAGATGAAATTTAATGTGGACAAGTGCAAGGTTATGCACCTAGGGAACAACAACCCAAACTATGGTTACACGATGCAAGGTTCCACATTAGGAACTACCACCCAGGAAAAAGATTTAGGCGTCATTGTGGATACCATGTTAAAACCCTCAGCCCAGTGTGCAGCAGCGGCCAAGAGAGAAAATAGAATGCTAGGTATGATAAGGAAAGGAATGGAAAATAAAACAAAAGATATTATAATGCCTCTATAATCGTTCCATGGTGAGAACGCACCTTGAATAGGGTGTGCAATTCTGGTCGCCGTATCTTAAAAAGGATATAGCGATTTTAGAAAAGGTTCAGAGAAGAGCCACCAAAATGGTAAAGGGGATAGAAGGATACTCCTATGAAGAAAGGCTAAAAAGGTTAGGGCTCTTTAACCTGGAAAAGAGACGGCTGAGGGGAGATATGATAGAAGTCTATAAATTAATGAACGGAGTGGAACGGGTAAACGTAGATCGATTGTTTACCTTATCAGAATATAGAAAGACTAGGGGACATGCAATGAAGCTACAGGGTAAGCTATTTAAGACTAATAAAAGAAAATATTTTTTCACTCAACGTGTAATCAAACTCTGGAATTTGTTACCGGAGGATGTAGTAAAGGCTGCTAGTGTAGCTGGGTTTAAAAAAGGTTTCGACAAGTTCCTGGAGGAAAGGTCCATAAACCATTATTAAGAAGGGACCCAGGATATTAATGCTTGAACGAATACAAGCATTGTGGAACCTGTGTCCCTTGGGGAAACTGCTAGGTACATATGACCTAGATTGGCCACTGTTGGAAACAGAATACTGGGCTTGATGGACCTTGGTCTGACCCAGTATGGCATATCTTATGTTCTTATATTCTCACAGTCACCTGCTTCTGCCCGTGGGGCTTGGGATTCCCATGGTCTGTCACTAACAGCCACGACTTCCAGCATTCATTTGTTTTTCCTCCAGTCCAGGCAGCAGTTTCTCGAGGGCGGCACTCCTGCAGTATTTATTTCTGATTTTGCCACCTCTGGTCTGCCACTGCCTTCCCATTGCTTTTTTTCTCATTCAGATCAGCTTGAGTGGGAAAAAGAGCAGTGGAAAGGCAGCAGCAGCAGCCCAGAGGCGGCAAAATGAGAAATAAACACAGTCAGAGTGCTGCCCCTGAGAAACTGCCGCCTGAGGCCACCACCTCAGTTGGCCTAATGAAAGAACCGCTCCTGCTTCCATGGGCCGAAGAAAACTCTGTGGCGGGCCACATGCAGCCCGCAGGCCGTAAATTGCCCACCCCTGCCATAGGGGGTCCCTAGTCTGTTTCAAGCTTAAGGGGCCATATCCTGCATGTGGGCTTTAGGGCCCCTTTCCCAGTTCCTGCCCTGGGCCCCTGAATGTCTAACAGAAGCCTTGTTAACACCTGTAGTTTAAATAAACAGTATATTAAATGTTGTCGTTATCTTCCTACAATGACAGATTTTGCTACAACTGTAAACAGAGGTATGAAAAACTAAGTGGTTGTAACTTTGCTGACAATTCCATCAGCACTGAAAATAGCTATAAACCATTTTCTTGGTTAAAAATAATAAAAAGTTATTTGTGATCACATATGTCTCAAGCAAGGCCTGTAAGGCTTGCCATGGTTGCTATTGAGAGCGATATATGTGCTCAGTTAGACATCAGTGAATTAATTGCTAAGTGGTTATAACCTTTGTAGAACCATCTCCCTTTTTTAAAATGAATGGATTTAATTTGCTGATCACATTAAACCTTGAACTATGCGGAGAACGCCGATTGTGCAGCCGGAGCATGAGCACGGCGGGAGCAGCAGGCTCTGTGCAGGACTGCCCCGACACCAGCTGGGGCTTGAAAAGGGCACTTCCTCCAGGCATGCAGCCAGGACGAGTTCTAAGGGGCAAGTTACAAGGGGCTTGATAGGCCCCTTGGGAGCCCCTTGGAGCCCTGAATTTGTCTCGGGTCCCTTGTGTAGTCCAAGGGAAAGAGGAAGGAGGAGGTTTCTTCTGCTTCAGAATCAGTTGTGGGACATATGCATAAACATGTGGTGACTAAGGACGGGATGAATCATCCTCCAGGTACTGTTATTCCTCTCTCTCTTCCTCTGGGGGCCTCTGAGCTCTCCAAAGCAGTCTCCACCTCCATTAGCAGTGACTCCACCTGTTCCAGCACCGATTGACCACCTGTTCAACAGAGCACGCCTACTGGTTCTGCTGATGTTTACCAGCCGGTGATCTGGTCTCTGCCTGTGATGGACTCTAGGGTAGAGCCTGATGTTTAGATCTCTCTGGCGGACGTTTGGGCGGTTGTTACTAGAACAGAGAAGACCTTGGTTGCCACCGCGTCCCAGCTTTGCAGATTTTCTCAGGAAACAGTTGTGAAGTTGGGCCAGACAGTGGCTAGGGTGGATTCTCTATCTGCTCAGGTGGTACAATGTGAAAATCAATGGGTTTCTTTTCAGGCAGTTAGTACTTCATATGTTAAGGATAATTTAATTATCCATAAGAAGCTAGAATCCTTTGAAAAATGTTCTTAGGCATAAAAATATTCATTTTATTAATTTTCCTTGTCATCATTTATTATCTGCAAAGATCCTCCTGCGTAAGTACTTCAAAGAAATTCTGTCGCTTTCTAATTAGAAATCCATGGTTTTTTCTAACTTGTGTTACTTAACGGGTAAGAAAATTGTCAATGACTCCAGTGCTGAATTAGATATCTTACAATCAGTTTCTGTTGCTAATTTGACTCCGTTTTTGGAGTATTCATCTGACAATATTTCCTCCCGGGCAACATGGGTTGTTGCATTTGTTTCAGAACAGGATAGATCTTCTGTATTTAAAAGCTACTTTAAGAATAAGGATGCTATATTTTGTGGTGCAAAAGCTCAGGTGTTTCTTGATGTCTCCAAAGCCACACAACTCTGCAGGAAAGCCTTATTGGCTTTCAGGTTTAGGATTCTAGCTTTGGGCGCATCGTTCTTTTTTAGATAGCCATGTAAGTGCCTAGTTACATTTCAAGAATCTAGGTTTATCTTTTTTTTGATTCCTTACAGTTGGAAGCCTTTCTGCAAGGGAAAGAAGCATAGAGGGTAAATGGATGGAGGGTGGTTAGCTTGGTGGTTTAAGGTAATATGGCTGCTTGATATTGTAGGAGATTTTTTTTCCCCACTTACTGTTGTATTTGTAATGTTTAGTTTCTTCTTTTTTTTTTCTCCCCGAGATGTAGGCTAATGAATTTTTGTTGTTGTAATTATTAGTAAATATTTCTTGCTATGTGTTTCTAATCATTTTTCTTGTGTAAGTATAAATTGTAAAATTCCAATAAAAAAAATAAACCTTGCCTGTTCATATAAGTATTTACTGCTCAGTACTTATTTTTATTCTAGCTATCTATTTGCCTTCACTGAAATGTTCTTACAACATTCATTTGGATGGAGAAATACTAGCACATGAAAGGAATACAGAAAAGAGTTTTAGGGAAAAGGGAGTGGGGTGTAGCCACTATTAATGAGGGAGGAGAGCACCGATCTATACATTGCAGGGGGGGCACCAGAAACCCTAGCACTGGCCCTGATAAGGGGTCTGGTATCATCCTACTCAGCATTTTAAAACTTGGCTCAAATTCCATGCAACCAATGGAGCTTTTACAGGATGCCCCCCCCCCCCTCTTCCTCTGCCAAACTACACACATAATTGAGAAGAAAGCATTCCATCATTCCCAATAATCAGCACAATGTCAAACAATATCAGCAGTGGGATTTGAACCCTGGCTGCCCTGTTTCTACCCCACTACGCTAACCATTAGGCTATTGTAGACAGCCAGGTTCTGAAATACGGTTCTGGGGACATCGATGTAGATGCCCCCACAGACATCCATATTGGGCATGTCCATGTTTGTGAAACTGTGTCTACACCTCAATGTACCTGCCTCCCCCCCCCCTCTCCCCCCGATGTTCTGGCTTAAACGTCCCAGACTGTACTTGGATGTTCCTTCTAAAATTCCCCTCTATTTCTTTGCAAAAGCTACATAGCACACAGATGTTTTTTCTTCAGCAGTGGTTTCCTTCTTGCCATCCACCTATGCAGGCCGTGTTCGTAAAGTAATCTTGAAATGACTGAACAGTTAACATTTTCCCCATTCTCAGAGACCTCTGTAGTTTTAGTAAAACTAATATCAGGCTTTACAGCATAAAAAAACATAAGAGTTGCCATACCAGGTCAGACCAAAGGTCCATCAAGCCCAGTATCCTGTTTCCAGCAGCAGCCAATCCAGATCACAAGTACCTGGCTGGCAGCATCCCAAAAAGTAGATCATTTCCATGCAACTTACCATAGCAACCTTCCCCCCGCCCCCCCTTTCAGCAACACCAAGGAGTACCCCAAGGATCCACACTATCCGCCATGCTCTTCAACATCTACCTGAAACCACTCTGCTCAATCATACGGGCCCATAACATCAACTACCACATCTACGCAGATGACAATGTTCTATGGACCGATCACAACCACCAACTCAAACGAACAATCAACTAACAGACTGCTCCATAGAAGTCTCCAGCTGGCTACAAAAGAACAACCTATCCATGAACCTAAAAAAGGAAAAAAAAAAACCAGAAGCCCTCATAGTAACCAAGGACCCAAACTTCACACCACCACCACACCTCAACTTAGGAACCACACAAATACAACCACACACAAAATACTTAGGAATCATAGACCAAGCGCTCACACTCAACAGATCAAAAAGACTACTGGAATAGTATTCCACAAAGCAAAAACAGTACAATGCCTCAGGCCTCTCCTTGATCCACAGGACTTCAGGACAGTCATGCAAGCTATGACGCTCCCCCACCTGGACTACTGCAACATAATCTATCACGGACTACCTGCCACCCACACCAACCCACTATGAACTGCCTTAAATACCACAGCAAGAATTATCCAGAAAGCAAAAAAAAAACAAGATCACATCACCCCAGTCCTGAGAGAACTGCACATACTCCCTTCTCGAAGCAAGAATCAAATACAAATCAGCCCTACTTATCCACAAAGCCCTCTATCAAACACAGACCTCCCAGCTATGAACTTTACTGCCCCAACCCACCCACAACAGAACAACCAGACAAACCACCAGCAACACCCTCACCATCCCCCATGAGCGAACTAAATACAATCAACGGACCTGCAACAGAGCCTTCGAACTATACGCGCCATCCCTCTGGAACTCCCTACCAAGTCAAATCAGAAACAGAGATCCTTCAACACTCAGAAAACAACTAAAAACCATCCTGTTTCAGGAATACCTCGGACCAGAAACAAACATCCATCAATGACTCCCTCTCCAGACCCTTTAAAATACCCACAGATCTACCTACTAAGAGACTGATGTCCATTGTTTAAGTCCTTAATGTCTGTTCAGATCATTAATGTCGGCCTCCCCGGTGACAGCCCCCCACCCTAAGAATTGATTACTGTCCCCCCCCCCCTTTTTTTTTGTTAAACCGATTTGACCCGGTGAAAAGCGGGATATAAATACAGTTAAATAAATAGACGTTTCCTTAAGGAATTTGTCAACTTTTTTTTCTTCAAATCTAGCAACACTAAGGGGTATGTTTACTAAACCAGGCTAATGGTTAACTCAAGCTATCTGCAACTAGGTCCCATGTTATTCAGTGGGATCTAGTTGCAGATAGCCCAGATTAACCATTAGCCCAGTTTACTAAAACAAACCCCTAAGTGTTTTTATCACATCATCTGGGAGCAAGTTCCAGAAACTAAGTAGGAGGGGAAGGAATAGTCTAATGGTTAGAGCAGTGAGCTGAGAAGCTCGGTTCAAGTCTCACTGTTATTCCCTATGATCTTGGGCAAGTCACTTAACCTTCATTTACCTCAAAAATAAACTTAGATTGTTTATGTTTTCTATGTCTTGATTAACCACTTTTCACCAGTGCAACAGAGTGGTGTACAATTAAAACCAAGGTAAAAAGAACTCCATGATATCAATAGGATAGCTAAGATCAATCACACACGGGAAACTAAGATGGGGGGGGGGGGAGAAGATACAGGTAAGTAACCTCGTTTATCCTTCTAACAGGAGTTCTCTGTGGACAGCAGGATAAGTCAGCCACAATAGGTGTCATCATCTGATGGCGCCGAGACGGAAGTACTACTCTCTATAGCTCAGAAGGGCTTTGCCCTTCTGAGCATGGGCCACCCAGGCCACTCCCCCCCACCCCCGGGTCTGCCCCTAGCCAGCCACTGAGTTACTAGCTGTCAATTGCTAGGGGCGTGCACCCGTGGGATTTAGACTGGTACCTTGCAGGGGAGGAGGGTGGGATGTGTGGCTGACTTATCCTGCTATCCACAAAGAACTCCTGTTACAGGTAAGTAACCTCATTTTCTCCTAGGACAAGCAGGATGAGTCAGCCACAATAGGTGCCTCCCTAGCTATGTGGAGCTGTGGTGCAAGGGAGCTCAAGGAGGAGACCAGGCAGTGACCAAGAACAATATGCCTGCTTTATTAATGCTGGCAGTTGACCATGCACAGAGGGCAATAATCAGTATGCAAAACACCGTGCAATTACAATGTAAACAGGTTCAACAGTGCAAATATGGAAAACAAGGTGCAGAACAATGTGCAAAACACAGTGCAAGTAACAGTGTAAACAGTGCAAGTAGCTGTGCACGCAGTGCAGTAACAGAGCAAACATCAGTGCAGGTACTGCGGGGAATCACAACCACAGATGTGGATCATACCGTGCTACAGGCAGCGCCGGTCCGCCGAGGTCAAGACTGCCCAACCAAAAGCAAGGTCTTCACTGGAGAGGTCACGGCAGTAGTGTCTCTGGAACGTATGGGGTGATGACCAAGTGGCAGCTTTGCAGATATTCGCAACTGGGACGGATCTCAGGTTGGCAATGGAGGAGGCCATTGCCTGTAGCTGGTGCGAGTTGACTGGAGGTACGCTCAGCTCCTACCTGCCCAAGGCAGAAGGCGATGCATGCTGAGATCCAGAGAGACAGGATCTGTTTAGAGACAGGACGCCCGGGTTTGTTGGGGTCATAGGAGATGAAGAGCTGCGTGCCCGAGCAGTGGGGCACAATCCATTGGAGGTAGATGCGGACAGCTCTGACGCAGTCCAAGGTGTGTAGTCTGTTCCTCTAAAGTGGAGTGGGGTTCTGGAAGGAAGCTAGGCAGCTCTATGGACTGGTTCATGTGAAAGGCCGAGACCACCTTCGGCACAAATTTGGGATGCGTCCGGAGGGTAGCTCTGTCGTTGGTGATCTGTGTGTAAGGTGGGTGCGTCACCAATGCTTGCAACTCACTGATTCATTGGGCTGATGTGATGGCGACCAGGAACAGAGTTTTCCATGAGACATGTTTCATGTCCGCTGTAGTCAAGGGCTCAAAAGGGGGAGGCGTGAGTTGGCCGAGGACAGCGTTGAGGTCCCAGTGGGGGATGGTCCTTGCACAGAGGGTACAGGTTGGTGAGTCCTCTCATGAACCGAGCGACGATGGGTTGGGCCGTGATGGAAGTGTCATCGCAGCGGTCGTGAAAAGCTGCGATCACGGCGAGGTGAACTCGTACTGACTGAGGTTGCAGACCCTTCTGGGTGAGTTCTGTCAGATATTGCAGCACCTGCGACGTAGGGCAGGAGAAAGGATTGAGCTGCGGGGCGGAGCACCAGGAGGAGAAGCATCGCCACTTCAAGTCATATGACTTTCTAGTAGACAGACGGCATGCTGAAAGCACCACCTGCACGACCTCTGGCGGGAGGTGGAGCGGTGTTAGAGTGACCCGTTCAGCCTCCATGCTGCCAAGGACAGTGTCTGTAGATTGGGGTGCAGGGTGAAGGCGAAGAGGTGCTTCCCGTGCCAAGCGGCTGAGGAGTTTAAACCATCCCTGGCAGGGCCAGAAGGGGGCTATGAGGATGGCCTGTGCCCTGTCTGAAATGATCCGTTGCAGGGTCAGTGGTATCAGTGGAAACGGCGGGAAGGCATACACCAGTGACGTCCCCCCAGAACACGTCGAATGCATCTGGGGCGGTGCTGCGGAGGGACGGCCGTTTTGAGCAGAAGAGGTTGCATTTGGTGTTCTCTTCCGTGGCAAAAAGGTCTATCTGCAGTTGACCCCACCGCTGGAAGATGGTGAGGGTCACTTGGCCATTGAGTGCCCATTCATGTGGGCTGAGCTGTCGGCTGAGGCGGTTTGCTAGCTCGTTCTGGAGCCCTGGCAGCTAGGAAGCCTGGATGTGGCACCGGTTGTGCAGAGCAAAGATCCAGATCTTCAGAGCTTCCCTGCAGAGCGCACGTGAGTCTGTACCCCCCTGTTTGTTGATATAGAACATGGCCACCTGGCTGTCCATCCGAAGGAGGATGTGTTTTCCGTGGGTCTGACTCCGGAAGGCCTGAAGGGCATGTCTGATTGCCCCGAGTTCCAGGAGGTTTATGTGTTGATTCCGCTCCCGTGCCGTCCATGCTCCCTGGGTGCGGAGATGAAGGCAGTGTGCCCCCCAGCCGGACGGGGAGGTGTCCGTGGTTATGGACAGCTGAGTTGGGGCCTGCCGTAGTGGGTGTCCCTGTGCCAGGTTCTTCTTGTGGGTCCACCAGAGTAGGGACGCTTTGACTGCAGTGTCCATGCGGATGGAGGAGCTGAGGGACTGCGAGTGCTGGTTCCAGTATGACCTCAGGTGCCATTGCAAGTGGCGCATGTGTAGCTTCGCCAGAAGTACGACCTGGGTAGAGGCTGCCATGTGTCCCAGAAGGCGTAGGAGTGTCCTCGCATGCGTATGATCCGTCTCTGAGACTTGTTTCATCAGGTAGATGACGGCGTCCCTTCGAGGGGGAGGCTGAAATGCCCATGAGGCTTTGGTGTCTATTATAGCTCCGATGAACTCGAGGCATTGCATGGGTTGCGGGTGCGACTTTTGGTAGTTGATCAGGAAGCCCAGAGATGACAGGAGGGCGATGGTCCACCGCGTCGACGTTGTGGCTTCCCGTAGGGATGGCGCTGAAATTAGCCAGTCGTCCAGGTATGGGAAGATGCATATGCCCTGTTTGCATAGGTGAGCAGCCGCCACAATGACACATTTGGTGAAAACTCTTGGTGCCAGAAAGAGGCCAAAGGGGAGGACCTTGTGCTGGAAGTGTGTCCCCTGGATCTGGAAGCGGAGGAACTTGCAGTGGTCCTTGTGGATGCTGATGTGGGTGTAGGCATCCATTAGGTCCAGGAATGAAAGCCACGCCCCCTTCTGGATGAGGGGGAGGATGGACCCAAGGGAATGTATACAAACTTTTCCTTGACTATGAATTTGTTGAGTTTGCGCAGGTCGAGGATGGGGCGCGAACCACCCGACTTCTTGGGAACCATAAAGTATCTGGAGTAGAAGCCAGTGTGAATTTCCTCCGGTGGCACAGGCTCGATTGCTTTGGAAGTCAAGAGGGAGGATATTTCTTGAGGCAGACCTGTGGGCGATGCGGGGTCTGCCCTCTCTTGGGTGGGGGTTTTCGTTGGCATGGAGTAGAGTGGAACCTGATGCGGTACCCACTCCTGATTATTTGTAGTACCCACTTGTCTGTCGTGATGGACTCCCATGCCGGGAGGAAGGTAGTGAGCCGGCCCCCCGGGGGGGGGGGGGGTAACAGGCTGTGCATTGTTTGTCAAAAAGGCTGGCTTTGTTTCATTGGCCCAGCTTTTGGGGGGCCTTTTGTTGTCTCCAGTTGCGCTGGCGGGGCTTATTGCGATAGGAGGAATGCTGCTGTTGTGACTTGTACCGTGGCTGTTGCCACTTCCGGTACGTAGTGTATTGCCGTTTTGAAGTGTGGTACTGTCTCTGCTGGTAGGAGCTCTTGCGGTTGTTGCACTCAAGGACCTTGTCAGCGAGGGTCTGAAGTGTGGTGCAGTTGTCCTTTATAGTGGAGATGGTATCATTGACTCTGTCTCCAAACAGAGAGTATCAAAAAACTGCATAAATTCACTCACTAGCGATTTAAATATAATCTATAAATAAGTTTATAACATCTAGTCACCGGTCTCAGATAAACGTTTTCCACTTTGACACTTAAATATGGGTAATGAACTTATCCCAACGAGTGTCCGTTTACATCAATGACCATGGACTAGTGCGGCTTCAGTCCACGGATAAGTTCATTACCCATATTTAAGTGTCAAAGTGGACTGAAGCTGCACTAGTCCATGGTCATTGATGTAAACGGACACTCGTTGGGATAAGTTCATTACCCATATTTAAGTGTCAAAGTGGAAAACGTTTATCTGAGACCGGTGACTAGATGTTATAAACTTATTTATAGATTATATTTAAATCGCTAGTGAGTGAATTTATGCAGTTTTTTGATATTCAATTTGATTCACTTGGATAAGAGACCTTTTAAAAGGTTTTTTTGTTTGATCCAAACAGAGAGTGGCCAGTACATGGGGCGTCAGCGATGCAGTCATGGGTATCTTCTCTGAGACCGGAGGCCCGGAGCCAGGCGAGTCTACGGGCGGAGATAGAAGTCCCAGCTGTGCGTGCAGCCGCATCAAAGGAATTGAAGGATGCTCGCACTTGGTGCTTCGTGCATTCCTGTAGGTCTGCTAAAGAGGTATTGGCAGAAGGCTGACTCTCCTGTGGCAGGGCTGAGATGGCGTCTTTCAAGCACTCTAGGAGGACGTCCTGGTAGAGGGCGTGCTGTAGTTGGTGAGCAGAGATTCTTGCGCTGAGCATGGCACCTTGGAAAGTCTTCTTGCCAATATCGGTTGATATTGTGTATCTGGACTTTCAGAAAGCCTTTGACAAGGTCCCTCATCAGAGACTTTTGGCAAAACTAAAGAGTCATGGGATAGGAGGCAGTGTACTATTGTGGATCAGGAACTGGTTAAAAGATAGAAAGCAGAGGGTAGGGCTAAATGGCCAATTTTCCCAATGGAGAAAGGTGAATAGTGGTGTACCCCAGGGATCTGTGCTGGGTCCGCTGCTTTTTGACATATTCATAAATGACCTGGAAAGTGGAATAACGAGTGAGGTTATCAAATTTGCAGATGACACAAAACTATTTAAAGTTGTTAAAACCCAAGAGGATTGTGAAAAATTGCAAGAGGATCTTGATAAATTGGAAGACTGGGCATCAAAATGGCAGATGAAATTTAATGTGGACAAGTGCAAGGTTATGCACCTAGGGAAGAACAACCCAAACTATGGTTACACGATGCAAGGTTCCACATTAGGAACCACCACCCAGGAAAAAGATTTAGGCGTCATTGTGGATACCATGTTAAAACCCTCGGCCCAGTGTGCAGCGGCAGCCAAGAGAGCAAATAGAATGCTAGGTATGATAAGGAAAGGAATGGAAAATAAAACAAAAGATATTATAATGCCTCTATATCGTTCCATGGTGAGACCACACCTTGAATATTGTGTGCAATTCTGGTCGCCGTATCTTAAAAAGGATATAGCGATTTTAGAAAAGGTTCAGAGAAGAGCCACCAAAATGGTAAAGGGGATGGAAGGATACTCCTATGAGGAAAGGCTAAAAAGGTTAGGGCTCTTTAACCTGGAAAAGAGACGGCTGAGGGGAGATATGATAGAAGTCTATAAATTAATGAACGGAGTGGAACGGGTAAACGTAGATCGATTGTTTACATTATCAGAATATAGAAAGACGAGGGGACATGCAATGAAGCTACAGGGTAAACTATTTAAGACTAATAAAAGAAAATATTTTTTCACTCAACGTGTAATCAAACTCTGGAATTTGTTACCGGAGGATGTAGTAAAGGCTGTTAGTGTAGCTGGGTTTAAAAAAGGTTTGGACAAGTTCCTGGAGGAAAGGTCCATAAACCATTATTAAGAAGTGACCGAAGATATCAATGCTTGACCCAGTACAAGCATTGTGGAACTTGTGTCTCTTGGGGAAACTGCTAGGTACATATGACCTAGATTGGCCACTGTTGGAAACAGAATACTGGGCTTGATGGACCTTGGTCTGACCCAGTATGGCATATCTTATGTTCTTAAGCTTAAGATCTCTGCCTGGGGGGTTGTTGGAATGTGTCCGCATGGACTTTGAGTGCTTAAGGGCAGACTCCACCACAATGGATTGGTGTGAGAGAGTTGGGTCTTGTCGAATCCTCTCCAGGATTCGACTTGGTATTTTAAGTCCAGTTTGCGCGTAGAGGGGGGTCCTGAGCTGGGGCTTTGCCAAAGCTGGAGGAGGTTCTCCTGCAGTAGGGGATGCACTGGAATCATTGCAGGGGCTTTCTGGGTCTTGAGGAATTTCCGCGCTGCTTGGGT
Source organism: Ichthyophis bannanicus (assembly GCA_033557465.1). Taxonomy (NCBI): domain Eukaryota; kingdom Metazoa; phylum Chordata; class Amphibia; order Gymnophiona; family Ichthyophiidae; genus Ichthyophis; species Ichthyophis bannanicus. Next base: position 110,198,114 of record CM066040.1, read on the forward strand.
TTCAGGACGCTGGTCTGAGGGTTGTCCAGTAGTAGGGAGGTCCATAGCTGATGCTAGTTTGCGGAGAAATCTGGGATAAGCGAGGTCCTCTGGGATGCTGGTGGCGGGATCTGCCTGTGCAGGCGCTAAATCGAGCCCTGAGGTTTCCACAGTCATAGGTGGCCCAGGGTCAGTTGGGACAGCAGCGTTACAGGAGGGCAGGAGAGCCATCTCTGTAGGTATAGGCTCTGTGGACGTGGCTAGTGATCTAGGGACCTTCGGGTCCGGTGAAGTAGAGGTAGATGCTTGATCTTTTGCCCATTGGTCAAAGAGGCTGGAGAGAAAGTTTGAAATCCGCGTTAAGTCTGGGTGTTGAACTTTGTCCTGTGCCTCAAGCAGCATGGGGATCTGGATGGCGGTCTCCCCACCCTCCCTGGGTTCTGAGTCAGAGGGGGGGGAAGAACATAGGAGGGGCTGCTGGAGGGTGTATAGATGTGTCTGTGGGAGGATCTGTGTTTGTCCCTGTTCCTATGCCTGTAGTACCTCTTGTGAGCATGTCTGCTGCTGGAGCTGCTGCTGCTTCTGTGCCTGCGATGTCTGTGATGTCTCCTTGGGGCTGGGCTGCTGCTGAGAGAACTGCCATTTGAGTGCCGCCTCCTGTGTCTGTTCTTGTCTTCCTGAACCTTTGCTATGTCGGCGTGGGTGTCTCCGTGCCGACAGAGAGGCTTGCCAGTGCAGGGGTGAGTGTCCTGGGCTGCCTGGTGATGCAGCCCGTAATGCAGTCCTGTTGCCGTGGTGCCGTCCAATGGCGCCACGGGGTGGAGTCAGGGGAGCACTCGTTGCCATGGCGCTGACCAATGGCGCCACAGGGGGCAGAGCCAGAGAAGGAAGGCAAGATGGCTGCCTGCATGCCCTGGAGCTCCCACGTTGTCTGCAGAGGGGGTTCCGGGGAAGCCAGTGGCTGAGAAGAAGCTGCAGGAAGAGTAAGAAGCCCAGAGTGGGAAGCAGGAGTCTCGCGGCTGTGGATGGAGGCCAGGGAGGGCACATCCGGAGCTGCAGAGGAGGTTGGCTGCATCGGAAGAGCATCAGGGGCAGCATGGGCAGCAGGAACTTCAGCGCTGCAAGCTCCTATCTCTTGAAGAAGATCCCGGAGGGCATGTTTTCTGAATTTCCTGGCGGGGGGGGGGGGGGGGGGGGGGGGGGGACATTCTTGCAGTGAGTGCAGTCCTCCACCCTGTGTGAGACTCAGAGGCATCTCAAGCAACAGGCATGGGTGTCCGTGGAGTTCATCTTTCTAGAGCAGGTAGGACATTTTTTAAAATCAGGTTTGGGCATAATATAGGTTGATTGGAGTTTGTCTTTGCAAAATTGCTGAAATTGCTGTTTTCGTGAAATTAGATGTTTGATGAAGAGAGTGTAGGAAAATCCGTCTTGTTGGCAAGGCAGAAGAATGAAGAGTGGCTGGCTAGGGGTGGACCCGGGGGGGGGGGGGGATGGCCTATCCTCAGAAGGGCAAAGCCCTTCTGCGCTATAGAGAGTAGTACTTCTGTCTCGGTGCCGTCGGATGACAACACCTATTGTGGCTGACTCATCCTGTTTGTCCTAGGAGAAGAGGCACTATCAGGGGACTAGTAAAGAGAAGATTAAAGCCCACTGGGGAAAGAAAAATACCTACTGAACTTGAATGTAACACACCTTGAACTCTGAGAAAGATTTAGCTGACACCTAATTCACATCCTCTTCCCCAAGTAAAAAAAAAAATTGTTTTTCTTATTTCTTTTAAATGTACTACTTAGTAACTTCATGGCATATCCCCTCATCTTTGTACTTTTTGCAATTTATGTTTACTCATTCCACTCTCAGGATTTTATATCTACCTCTATTGTATCTCTCCTCAACCATCTTTTCTCCAACCAATGAGATGAGAGTGGTTTCATCCCCTTTATCAGTTTGCCTGTCCTTCTCTGTACCTTTTCTAACCCGGTTATACCTTTTTGAGATGCTGCAGTTTCCTTAACCCTCGGCTACTGACATTGGAGGGATGATCTGATCAAGATAGTGTCTTGATGGAGCCAAACTGTTTCCATTTTACAATGATCGACCTGAGAATACCGCAAGGGACATTGAAACATTCAGAAATGTTCTTGTAGCCTTCTCCGAATCTGTTGTCTTTAAGTGTCATCAAGTCGATGCAAACTCCTGTTGTGACTATTCCCTGGGTTTTCTTGGCAAGGTGCAACCAAAGTCCATTGCTAGGCCTTTCTTCTGCAAATAAGCCTACAGGTGGTCCTCCCAATCTGAATAACTCTCTGAATTCTTTCAGAAGCTCTGTGTGTTCAGCATATTTAAACTTTTGCTTCAAATTCATTTTATACAAAAGAATACAACAAACATCATCCAGAAATATTTGAATCAGCCCAACTACTGTAACTGGCCATAAATGGCCTCTATGCACTTTATTCTGGGCCTTGTTCAGGCAGTGTTTAGAAACAGAGCTCATTTGAATTTGCTGTGACAAAGGGTGTAATGGCTTATGCGAGAAGGATTTTTTGGTTCCTTATTCTTAATTTTTTAAAAGTATTTCTAGATTTGATTCTCTCATGTTGAAAGTGTAGAGTATGATGAGCAGATCACTGAAACAAACTTCTGCTTAATACATTTTGAATGTTGCTTAGACAGCAGAATATGAAAAAATGTACAATAGGATGGAGACTTTTACAAAGCATTCTATTTGAAGTAACTTTTCAAACATGAAGCTAATTGTTCCTGCACATAGCCTCCATAACTTACCCATAGGCTATTTTCCTTATTAGCAGATTGACCTGTGAGATTTCCATGCAAAATGTTTCTACTGGGACTGAACAAAAAAAATGATTACTACAGTTGTGTGTGTTATTTTTTAGCAAAATTCAAAATTAAGCAGCTCATTAGTATTTCATTTAAACAAACATTTGTATGTAGTAAACGACACATGAAAGTTTGCAAATGCAAAGGGCAGATTTTCAAAAATGTTGGCAGAGAGGACTTTGCACATAAAGTGTGTGAAAACCCCAAACTTTCAGGGTTGGTGTGTTTTCGTGCCTGTAGCCCCATTTGCAGAGATTTATCCATTAAAGTGCATTACTCCCATACCTTCTCAAAAAGCCTCTTGCAGCTGGCACCACTGTTAACTCAAATATCACTCACTCCATGTATCTTGTCTGTATTTCTTATCTACCTGTCTTTATTACACTTCAAGAAGCAAGGACTGTTTATTACGCAAGTCTGAAAGCACTATGTGCATCTGGTAGTTCTATACAAATAATATCAAGGAACAAAACCAAGAAAGTGTGTGTGAGGGGGGTGGACTTTAGATAAGAAAAGGCTCATAACCAAGCAAAGGATATTCAGGAAGATCTGGCTGCATCTGGAGACTTAAACACGAGTCCCTTGCTCACATCTAAGCCAATGAATCAGTCTATACAATTTTTAATTTAAAAAAATGCATATGCATTATAATGGACATACAGCACTGCTCTGCTCCTGCCTATTTCTTAACTTGTATGCTACTTTTGATTCCTTATTCTCAGAGATGAATATAGCGGATTATGCTTTTTGCCCTCTTCATAAAAGTTAGCCAAATGAACTTGAGAATTTCTGCTTTGGTAATCTAACTACAAGCTAAAAGCAGTACTGCAAAATTATTCCAAGTTGTGAGCAGCACTTTAAGCCACACCCATCTTTAAAGAATTCTGGGAGCTGTAGTCCTGCTTCTTTCAATTATAAGTGGAAAAAGCATGCAGAGCAGGGCTCGTCTTTTTTCCCATCCCTCCACCTATGTGTTTGTGTATGTGTCTGACAAAGGAGAGAGGAGAGGGGGCAGTTGTGGGGGAGTAGTTTGGAGGTGGTGGTGGTGATTGGAGGGGTAGTTTAGGGGATAAGGGTATATAAGGGTAATTGAGTAGTTGTAAAGAGTAGTTATGGGAGGGCGAGAGTGGTTATGGGGTAGTTTGAGGGTGGCACATCTAGGGGGTGGGGGTAACAGTTGTGGGGTATGGAGTAGTTGTGGGGGTAATTTGGAGGTGATGGGATAGTTTTGGAGTGGGAAGCAATTAGGATGTGAGGGGTAGTTGTGGTATGGAGGTAATTACAGTTTGAAGGGAATAATTCCCTAACTGATTTGCTTTACTCCAAAGCCTCTATGCTGTAGAAGCTAGAACTGTTTCTCCACTACAACTACTACTAGCACTACAAAGAGTATTCTGCGCACAATATTCTAAAAGTCTGCATGTTTTATTTACATTTTTGCAAAGAATTCCCCCAAGGTGTAAATCACAGATCTCTCCATCACCCATCTCCCCGGCCCCCCCCCTCCCCACTCTAACTTCTAGGATGATGCCAACTCACCATCATTCCCCTCTTCAGCCCCCCAGTTGCCCCCCCCCCCCATTTTCCATCAGTCCTCTGCAGCCCTTGACCCCTCACTAAATTTCCAGCTCCAGTCACTCATCTTCTCTGCCCAAGCACGACGACATTTTAAAAAACACAGCTACGGGAGCATGTCCCCGTCACTCCTGCAACTGTGCTACACTTCCAATGCCAGCATTACCATGTTTTAAAAAGGTTAACAGAAGCCCTTCCCATTTCTTGCTAGGGATAGGGAGCGCTTCTGGACCGTTTTAAAATTTAGCAATGCTGGCATTGGGAGTGTGGAACAGCCATGGGAGCAAAGGGAAATTTTCTTGGGGCTGCACCGCAGCCAACAGGGAGGCAGGCAGGCTTGGGCGCCATTAAAGCTTTGCACTCCGAGCCTGCCTCACTGCTCGCTGATGCCTGCGCCTTTGCAGAATTTTGCCTAGTAAGTGCAGGATTCTGCACAGGTGGGGAATTCTGCACAGTTCCCCCAGGAGTAGTGTATGCAGAGTTGTACATATAGAGCTTACAATCTATGCAAGACAAATACAGAGAGGGGACTAGAGATGATCTTTACACACGAGTGATAAACAGAATAAAGAGTCAGGATTCAAAAACAGCCTTGAAGAGGTGGGTTTTTAGGCTGGATTTATATAGGACCAGAGAGGGATCCTGACGCTCAGAAATGCATTAGGCCATTTTTGCAGGTGCTTGTTTGTCCAGAAACCCAAGTCTGATCTGGACCATTTTCAAACTTTGCATTTTTTCACCAGGTTTTCTCACCTGCTGTACTTTGATCTTGCTCCGTTACACTTTCAGAGAGTTAATATGCCCTCAGGACAGAGACAGACATACTCAACACCTTAAGTATAATTCTTCCAAAACTGTCGTTGGAGTAGAACAAATAAAAATCAATGTTGCAAGACAATTTAGCACATAACTACATCTAGCCAATCACCACAGATAAAGCACTACTAGTTTGGTATGTTTTATTGCTACTCTCAAAACAACTTTGCATGTCACTAACGGCAGCCAGAGGCAATCTAGGAAAAGCAGTCAACTGTAATGCCACGTGATGTAGGCAGGTGGCACTGTGACCTATAAATGCAGCCCAAGAGGAGCAGCCTGGCCTTATACTAGCACGACTTCAAGTGGGGTAGAGGCTTCTTGGCAGAGCTCAAGGTAAGATTTAAAACTATTTTATGTATAAATGTTGAGCATAAATTTATCCTTACAGTTTCAATTTGAATATAATATTAGCTTAAAAAATACATTTTGTCATGAAAAGGAATTTAATCTTAAAATGGTTACAACAGAGCCTGAACCACATGATATCTCACTGCACTGCAATCGGTTTATTGTGTTCCAGTTCAGGAAGCGTACTGGTTGGGAACGTTAACTGTAGGCTTTGATAATGTTACAAAGCTTAACAAAAGTGAACAAAATTATTTTATTTAAAAACAAAGGAAAACAAGTCCCATTTTGATATAAAAACAAAACTGCTTCTAAGAAAAATAAGGCTTGGAATAGAAACTGCATCTTTAAGGATTTTTGCAAAGGTTTAGCTTGCATGCAAGTGCGCACACACACATTTTGGGGCCGATATTCAAAGAGTAACATGCTACTCCCTTTATCTGGGACATTCTATGGGTGCCGCTGCAGCACGCCCCAGTGCTAACTAGTTAGTGTTCCAGGGCTGGCAGCTGGAGATATTGAGCCGCTGCACAGTTACGTCTATGCAGTGAAAGTGAGGCGCAGCAAAGACTGGCCTAATTTTCACCACAGAATCTAACCAGGAAGTGGCTGAATATCACCGCTGCCCAATTAGCTTCCTGCAAATCTGGGCAAGCCAGATAGATAGTCAATGCCAGGGCTGGATATGACCCCGACATTGAATATATGGGTTTAAAGTTCAGCAGTGGCTAGCCACATAAGATCGGCTAACCGCCACCACTGAATATCAGGCCCTTTATGTTTATATAAGGGGAAAACCTCTCTTTTCACACATTATATTGCCTAAGAGCATCTTTGAACTAGGCATAGGCCCAAGTTCAATTGGTCTTTTACTACCACAAAATACCCTCTCTTTTGGCCTTATGTGACAAACACTGCAGGAATTCAAAACAGTGTTCCAGATAGGGACACAGAGTTCTTCTTAGCATGATTCTGGTCAGCAAACTATTTGCAATTGGCACGCAATTTTATATACCCGCGGAGGTTTGCTTAGCAGACCTCTATTTAACTTTGGTCACACTATATACAATTTTTGAAAGGATTCTTACCCAGATGTAATAGCTATGAAAAAACATGTAGGAAGCTGCAAATGAGTTTATGCATTAAAATGGCAGATAATAAATGCAAACAAAAAAAGGGAGCATCAAAATTACAGAATTATTTTCTATCAGCCGTGCGAGTCATTCAGGATTATTTAGACTTTTACAAAGCTATTAACTTATTTCTTTCAAAAAGTTTATGATCAATAACTTTTTGTATATGGATTTGACATTATTTGCTTCACATGTATTTTATTGTTTTGTCTTGCATGCTGTCTTATTGTATATTTAATGTTTATTCTTTGTGCAGGGAATATCTAGCTTGAATTTCCATTGGCTTGTAGTGTGTTCTATTATTAAGTGTCATAATAGGGTTTAACACTTAGGAGTACTCTGTGGGTGAAAAATGCAATAAAGAAAAGCTGACTATCCAACATTCTTCTTTTACTTGAAACTCTTGTCTTTGAACAAAATTTAATAAAACGTGTACCCTGTGGTATGATGAATGCTCTGTGGACATTTTCATTACCAACTGGCATTGCTGTGTACTTATGCTCTGTTTTGTAGGCAAAACAATTTACAGGAAACATTAGAACTGAACATTTTTACATTAAACAGGAATGTGAACTTAAATGAATTTGCAGAGAACATTGATCATTACGTACAGCACAACTTTGTGAATCCATAGGCGTTCACTTGGGCAGCTATAACAGCATTTAGGAAATTGGTTAGTTGGTGAGTGTTAGGAAGATGTTGGGGTAGATTGCATTAAAGCCATTTTATCATTTATCTCATAAGAAAAAAATGTTTATTAAGCTATTTTGAAAAACTATGCTTAAAGGCATCAAACATCTCACATCTCACATCCCACATCCCACTGATCATCTCTCTAATGTTAGGGATTTTTAAAAAAATGGAATCAAAAATATACTTACCAGAATAAAAAGTCAGTTAAATATTGTCAGGCTACTGCATACCATTTTGCTCGTGCCTCATGCCAGTTTAAAAAGTGAAATACTGCATTTGCGAAGGCATTCAGAAAAACTATGAAAAACGGCTTAAGTTGCTGAAAAATCATGCAGACCAGCTCCTTACTGTGAAAAATAGCTATACAGTGGGAAGGCATAGTTAAGACGTTTTTTTGCAGAAATGCTGGTATTAATGTTTTCACATGGAAGTCATTGCAGGAGGTATTGGAATGTTATGCAAATGGACTGGAACGATGAGAAAAACCATCATATCAGAACAGTCTCATGGACATTTCCAGAGCCTATGTATCTTATGAAATATATCCCAGATATGTTCTTTAAGGATTTGTTTCTAGAAGTGAGCTCTGACACTTCCTTTGGACTGTGCTAGTCTTCTCTCTCTTCTCACATTGCTCTGCTGTACTTTGGTAGACCCTCCCCTCTTCTGGCACCTTCATTCCCTGGCTCTCCCATTCCCTTGGCTGATTCTATGTGTTATTTGGGTGGTGTCCTGGACTCTTCACTCTTTTTTCAGGCTCACATCTCATTTAGTGGTCTGTCGCTCCTTCTTTGCGCTTTGAATTTGTGCTGCTCGCCCTTTTCTCTCTTGTTCATCCTTGGACTACAGGTAATATCCCAACTAGACTATTGTAATGTAATTTATCATGGTCTCCCCCAGTCACAAATCCACTGCTTGCAATTCATACAAAATATAGCTGTCCGCATCTTGTCCCACGCATCCCAGTTTGATCATGTTACCCTTCTTCTGACGCATCTCATCTCCAATTCAAACTCCTGACCATAGCTTATCACACATTGCATTCAGGTACTCCTCAATACTTATCCGATTTGTTGATTCTCCACTACCCACCACTGCCTCTGAAATTCATGCAAACAGACTTCATCTCCTAACTGCAAATCAGGCTCACCTCACGTCTACCTGTTCCGCTGCCTTTTACTTCCTTGCCCTACCTCATGGAATATGCTGCCTCAGGCCTTACAGTTAGAACTATCCTTCAGTAAGTTTAAGACCCTGTTAAAGGCTCACTTATTCAATCAAGCATATCACATACCAGTTCCCTGATTAATATCCCCTTTGGCTGGCTTCTTAACTGTTCCTCTCCTTTCCAATCCTTGATCGAGTATGCCTGACCAATTTCTTTTTGCTTCTCTTATTTTATCCAACCACTGTAGATCCCTTTCAATTTTCTGTTTTTATCTTGTGTATTTTAGACTATACACTGTTCTGCTTTGTTTTTATTGAAGGGCAGTTAAGCAAATAAAATAAACCATACATATGAATGAAAAACAGAGGTGCAAACAGCTCTAAATTATCAGAAGCAATTTCAGTCAGGCTTGTTTTTCTTTTTTATTCTCCATTTCTGACCATGCTAAAATGGTTCTTGTTTTGGTAAAGTAAAAGTAACTACAAATGCCATTATGTCTAGAGATACAAGATTAAAATTTAAGGATAGAAGAAGGCTTGAAGCAACTTCATAAAAATGGGGAGGGAAGACAATATAGCAAAGAGATGTGAGACTTGCAAGTCCTTCATTTTATTCAGGTCATCACTCCGCCATAATCTGCAAAAACAACTGAAATATGAGACTGCAGACTCACTGTTAGTAATCTGTGAGCTATCATTAAACTCATCTGTAGTACCTGAAGATTGAAGATTGGCCAGTGCAGAGTCGTACCAAGCCATAAATGCACCCTGTACGACTTGCAAACCTGGCACCCTCCGTGACAGACTTGTCATTTGCCCCATCTCCCCCATGCCCAGCATCTCCGCAGCTTACCCCATCTCTTCATGTCCAGCCGTCTCCCCCCCCCCCCCCTCGGGCTGCCTGCTCTTGCCCTGCTGCCTCTCTTCTTGTTCCCTTAGCGATGGCAGCAGCAGTCTTACAATTAAAAAAAAAAAAAAAAAAGGGGTCTTTGCAACTCCACACTTGCATGGCTGGTCCATTCCCTCCCTCTGACATATGCTCGCATCAGAGGAGGAACAGACCAGATCAGCCATGCAAGTGTGCGGTTGCAAAGATCCACATTTGTTTTGCTTTTTTAAAGTGAAGATCCATTGCCACCGCCAAGGGAACAGGAAAAGTGGCAGGGTGAGGACAGGTCAGGCAGGCAGCGTGGAGGGGAGCAGAGGCCAGCTGTCAGCAACCCTAATGCGACTTTTTTTTGCACTCTGTGCGGCTCCACCGCACGCAGAGGCCTAGGCTCTGTAGGCCAATGTAATGCCAATTTTTAAAAAGGATTCCAGGGGTAATCCAGGAAACTACAGACCGATGAGCCTCATGTCAGTACCAGGAAAAATCGTAGAAACCATTATAAAGAATAAAATTATTTAACATGTATATAGTCATGGTTTAATGGGAGACAGTCAACATGGATTTAGTAAGACAAGACTTTCCTTGGCTAATCTGTTGTATTTTTTGGAAAGTGTGAACAGGTAGACAAAGGTGAGTCGGTTGATATAGTGTATCTGGACTTTCAGAAAGCCTTTGAAAAGGTCCCTCATGAGAAACTCTTGGCAAAATTAAAAGTCATGGGATAGGAGGCAGTGTACTATTGTGGATCAGGAACTGGTTAAAAGATAAAAAGCAGAGGGTAGGACTAAATGGCCAATTTTCTCAGTGGAGAAAGGTGAATAGTGGAGTACCCCAGGGATCTGTGCTGGGTCCGCTGCTTTTTGACCTATTCATAAATAACCTGAAAATAGGAGTAATGAGCGAAGTGATCAAATTTGCAGATGAGACAAAATTATTCAGAGTTCTTAAAACAGAAGATTGTAAAAAATTGCAAGAGGACCTTGATAAAATTGGAAGATTAAATTTCATCTGCCAATTGAAAATCCATTGTGGACAAGTGACAAGTTATGCCTTTAGGGAAAAACAATCCAAACTAGTTACATGATATAAGGTTCCACATTAGGAACCACCATCCAGGAAAAGGATTTAGGCATCATCGTGGATATGTTGAAGCCCTCTGCCCAGGATGCAGCGGCAGCCAAGAAAGCAATAGAATGCTAGGTATCATAAGGAAAGGAATGGAGAATAAAATAAAGGATATTATAATGCCTCTGTATCGTTCCATGGTGTGACCGCACCCTGAATACTGTGTGCAACTCTGGTAGCCATGTCTTAAAAAGAATATAGCAGAATTAGAAGAGGTACAGAGAAGAGCCACCAAAAATGATAAAGGGAATAGAAGGATACAGCACCATACCTAGACTTGCGCAAGAGCAGTGCGGACACTCGGGACGCAAAGAAATAAGGGTGCATTTCACTTGCCGGCTTTGGCTTCCCCCATGCTGCCTGCCCATGCCCTGTCACTTTTTGTGTTCTCTCAGCGGTGGCAGTGCCAGCAGCAGTGGAACGGACAAGACCTCTGAAAGAAAAAATAAAATAAAAATATGCAGGTCTTTCTGACTCCACGCAGCTCTGATCCCTCCCTCCTCTGACATAGCTTTGCGTCAGAGGAGGGAGGAACCAGACCAGCCATTCAAACATGGAGTTGCAAAAACCCATCTTTGAATGGCTGGTCTGGTCCCTCCCTCCTCTGACATGAACCTATGTCAGAGGAGGGAGTGACCCGACCTACGTGCAAATGCTGGGTCAGAAAGACCCACGTGCTTATTTTTTTTTTTCAATTAGAGATCAGTTTCCGCTCCACTGCTGCCAGCGCCGCTGCCGATGAGGGAACACAAAAAGGGCAGGGCAAGGGCAAGGGCTGGCAGCGTGGGTGAGAAGCCGGCTGGACATGGAGGTGTGGGGTAAGATCAGGAGATGCTGGGCATGGGGCAAAGGTGATGAAGGGGGTGCACTAGATGTTCGTCACACCAGGCGCAATTATGGCTTGGTATGGCCCTGGAAGGATAGCCTAAGAGGAAAGGCTTAAAAGGTTAGGGTTCTTCAGCTTGGAAAAAAGACGGCCGAGGGGAGATATGACAGAGGTCTATAAAATAATGAATTGGAGTAGAACGGGTAAACGTAAAATGGTTGTTTACTCCTTTAAAAGGTAGTACGACCGTGGGACATGCAATGAAGCTACAATGTATTATTTAAGACTAATAGGAGAAAATATTTGTTCACTGAACATATAATCAAACTCTGGAATTCAATAAGGGAAGATGTAGCAAAAATCTATTAGTATAGCTGAGGTTGAAGAAAAAAAAGATTTTGGACAAGTTACTGGAGGAAAAGTCCATAAACCATTACTAGAGGACCATTACTAGAGGAAAAAAAAATAAGATGGGAGAGTTAGAATATATAGCACTAAATGAAAGGTTAGATATGATTGGAATATCAGAGACATGGTGGAAGGAGGACAACCAGTGGGACACTGTGATACCTGGGTACAAACTATATCAAAATGATAAGAGCTGATCAAATTGGTGGAGGGGTTGCTCTCTATGTTAGAGAGGGCATTGAGTCAGAAAGGATTAAAGTTTTGCAGGAAGCAGAATCTGCTGTACAATCTATATGGATTGAAATTCCATGTAAAAGGGGGAAGGCAATGACAGTGGGGGTGTACTATCGAGCGCCTGGCCAGAATGACCAAATGGATGATGAAATGCTCAAAGAAATCAAGGAAGCTAATAAAAGTCACAACACAGTAAAAATAATGGGTGATTTCAACTACCCCGGTATCGACTGGGTCAGTGTCACGTCAGGACATACTAGGGAGATAAAGTTCCTAGATGAAATAAATGACTGCTTCTTGGAGCAGCTGGTTCATGAACCGACCAGAGGGGAAGCCATATTAGACCTAGTCCTTACTGGAACACCAGATCTAGTGCATGAGATAAGGTTGTTGGGGCCACTTGGCAATGGTGATCATAGCATGATCGCCTTTGATTTAATTAGTGGAGGAGGGATAGTAAGGAAATCCACAGTACTACCTTTTAACTTTTGAAAGGAAGACTATGATAAAATGAGGAAAACAGTTAAGAAAAACTAAAAGGAGCAGTTGCAAAGGTTAAAGACGTACATCAGGCTTGACTGTTGTTGAAAAATACTATCTTGGAAGCCCAGACAAGCTGTATTCCACGCTTTAAGAAAAGTGGAAGGAAGTCCAAAAAACTGCCAGCATGGTTTAAAGGTGAGGTCAGAGAGGCTGTTGCCAAAAAAGCATCTTTCAGGAAATGGAAAAAAGAGCCAAACGACGAAACCTGGAAACAGCACAAGCACTGGCAAGTCAAATGCAAGGCATTGATAAGGCAGGCAAAGGGAGAATTTGAGAAGCTTGCTGCTGAAGCAAACACACGAAGTAAAGACCTTTTCAAGTACATTCGTAGCAAAAAACCTGTGAGAGTCAGTTGGTCCATTAGATGATAAAGGGGTTAAAGGTGCACTAAGAGGCGACAAGGCAATAGCGGAGAGACTGAATGAATTCTTTGCTTCAGTCTTTACTGAGGAAGATGTAGGGATGTTACCCATGACTGAAGTGGTATTTAAAGGTGCAGAAGAATTGAAGGAAATATCGATACATCGGGAAGATGTATTACAACTATTAGATAAACTAAAGAGTAGCAAATCACCTGGGCCGGATAGTATACATCCAAGGGTGTTGAAAGAACTGAAATATGAGATTGCAGACCTGCTATTAGTAATCTGTGAACTATCATTAAAATCATCTCTAATACCTGAAGATTGGAGGATCGCCAATGTAACACCAATTTTTAAAAAGGGTTCCAGGGGTGATCCGGGAAACTACAGACCGGTGAGCCTGACATCAGTACCAGGAAAAATGGTAGAAACCATCATAAAGAATAAAATTACTCAGTCATGACCTAATGGGAGACAGCCAACATGGCTTTAGACAAGGAAGATCTTGTCTTACTAATCTGTTATGTGTTTTTGAAGGAGTGAATAATCAGGTGGACAAAGGTGAGTCGGTTGATATTGTGTATCTGGACTTTCAGAAAGCCTTTGACAAGGTCCCTCATGAGAGACTTTTGGCAAAACTAAAGAGTCATGGGATAGGAGGCAGTGTACTATTGTGGATCAGGAACTGGTTAAAAGATAGAAAGCAGAGGGTAGGGCTAAATGGCCAATTTTCCCAATGGAGAAAGGTGAATAGTGGTGTACCCCAGGGATCTGTGCTGGGTCTGCTGCTTTTTGACATTCATAAATGACCTGGAAAGTGGAATAACGAGTGAGGTTATCAAATTTGCAGATGACACAAAACTATTTAAAGTTGTTAAAACCCAAGAGGATTGTGGAAAACTGCAAGAGGATCTTGATAAATTGGAAGACTGGGCATCAAAATGGCAGATGAAATTTAATGTGGACAAGTGCAAGGTTATGCACCTAGGGAAGAACCCCCCAAACTATGGTTACACGATGCAAGGTTCCACATTAGGAACCACCACCCAGGAAAAATATTTAGGCGTCATTGTGGATACCATGTTAAAACCCTCGGCCCAGTGTGCAGCGGTGGCCAAGAGAGCAAATAGAATGCTAGGTATGATAAGGAAAGGAATGGAAAATAAAACAAAAGATATAATGCCTCTGTATCGTTCCATGGTGAGACCGCACCTTGAATATTGTGTGCAATTCTGGTCGCCGTATCTTAAAAAGGATATAGCGATTTTAGAAAAGGTACAGAGAAGAGCCACCAAAATGGTAAAGGGGATGGAAGGATACTCCTATGAAGAAAGGCTTAAAAGGTTAGGGCTCTTTAACCTGGAAAAGAGACGGCTGAGGGGAGATATGATAGAAGTCTATAAATTAATGAACGGAGTGGAACGGGTAAACGTAGATCGAATGTTTACCTTATCAGAATATAGAAAGACTAGGGGACATGCAATGAAGCTACAGGGTAAACTAAGACTAATAAAAGAAAATATTTTTTCACTCAACGTGTAATCAAACTCTGGAATTTGTTACCGGAGGATGTAGTAAAGGCTGTTAGTGTAGCTGGGTTTAAAAAAGGTTTGGACAAGTTCCTGGAGGAAAGGTCCATAAACCATATTAAGAAGGGACCCAGGATATCAATGCTTGAACCAATACAAGCATTGTGGAACCTGTGTCCCTTGGGGAAACTGCTAGGTACATATGACCTAGATTGGCCACTGTTGGAAACAGAATACTGGGCTTGATGGACCTTGGTCTGACCCAGTATGGCATATCTTATGTTCTGGGAAATTCACTGCTTACTCCAGGATAAGCAATGTGGAATCTGTGTACTTTTTGGGAACCTGACAGGTACTTGTGACCTGGATTGGCCACTGTTAGGGGCTTGATGGACCATGATCTGACCCAGTATGGCATATCTTATGTTCTTAATCCCAGATCTATTGAGATTAACTTGTCTTTTTCATAATTTAACTAATGTAGAAAGAAAAATGCAGAAAGTATGCAGATCACAGCTCATGGAATCATTTGCTCCCTCTGAACCAGCATCTGTGTGTGTCTCAGAGCTGGGGGGGGGGGGGGGGAGAAGAGTTGGATGGCTCTAAATGGAGCAGTACACAAACATTCGCTGGGTTTGGAAAGAATAATAAAATAAAACTAAGTGTGATAATACATCTAATCACTAGATGTCACTGTCTGACTTTAAAGCATGGATTTTACATTTTAAACAGGATGCCACTGTCCCAAGGCAAAAAAAACTATTGTTGTCATGTTTCTCCACCACTAATTAACAATGCATATAGCAGTGCTTTTCAAAACTTTTATTCCATATGACCCCATTTTAACAACTGCAAATTCATTTGACCCCAGATAATGATGATATCGAACTGGCAAATCTCCAGCCTCCTTCCCCTCCCTCAACTAATCTAAAGCAGAAACCCGCAACAACACAGGATCCCTTCTGTTGGTGTGCAGGACTCAGCATGGGCTCCCAGTCTAACAGGAAGCTTTCCCAGGAGGGGGCACGGCTCTATGAATATTCACTGGCTCACAGGCCACATGCTGACTGGTGACTTGGCATAGGTCACAGCGAACGTCCAGATGGATGGGCCATTTCCCCATCTCATGATGTGACCCCATTTGGGGTCCTGACCCCAAGTTTGGGAACCACCGTCATACTGCAAACAGTACTTTACTGTATGATTCAGTCTCTAGCTCATTATGCATAGTTGCTATTAATAAAGCTATACAGTTCTGTCACTAGATGTCACAGTAGAATATACAAGATAGTGAATCAGATGTGTATTTCATTGTCTAACAGGCTGCTGCAGAAAGCTGGTGCTGAAGCTGCGTGCTATTTAGTTGTGTACGTGCTTATGTAGTGTGCTGAGAGCACGAGACTTCAGCCCCAGTAAGTAGCAAAGGGCATGTATGCAAATGAGCTGTGTGCAAAGATTCAGCATAATGTTGAAAGGGGGGAGCAAACACATGCGTAGACATGCTACAAGTGACCATATACACGTGCACATAAATGTCAAATGCTCACGTTATGCACTCTGGATGTACAGGTTCTTTTAGCGCTCATTCCATAAAAAACACTATTTCATCCAAAACCATTTATTATGAATTCACGAAAGAGAGACCTAAAATAAAAGATAAATAATACAAATGAGTGCAAAAAACACTCAAGGATAAAAAGCAAAAAACATTTCTTTAACACCGAAGTTTCACTTATATACTGAAAGAAACATGCAGAAAATTTTCACACGGAAGGCAGCTATTTACTGGTACCACCTCTGAAAGAGTCCCTACACCGACAAGATTAAGTCACCTCAGACCAGGCATAGAGATACTGGCGCTCCTGCTGGTTATGTAATCCTCTATGCATTTCTCTGCATTAGGTGCAGACCTTATTAGCATTCCATTTTAATAGGTGCAGTTCATTTGCATATTATTTAAATACACTTGGCGTTGCTGTGTGCACATACTTTCCTTTTGCACACGCGTCTATTCCTTTTCTGCATTTAGCGTGGCAGAACGTGTGCGTATCAGTTGTATTATCTGTGTGCAAAGGGCAAGCTAGTCTTTCTGCATCGGCCCGTAAGAGACTGTCCTCATCTCTATCACCTCACTGGGAGACTATTCCATGGATCCACTACTCTTTCCGTAAAGAAATATTTCCGCATTATCACTCCTGAATCTATCTCCCTTCACCCTCATCCCATGTCCCCTCGTAGCAGAACTTGCTTTTAATTGAGAGGCTCTCTCCCTGAACATTTATGCCACGGAGGTATTTAAACATCTCAATCATATCACCTCTATCCCGCCTTTCCTCTAAGATGTACATATTAAGATCCTTAAGTCTGTCCTCATATACTTTATAATGAAGACTACTAATCATTTTAGTAGCCACCCTCTGCACCGACTCCATCCTGTTCACATCCTTTTGAAGGTGCGGTCTCCAGAATAACACACTATACTCCAAATGAGGTCGCACCAAAGACTTATACAGAGGCATTATCACCTCCTTTTTTATGCTAGCCATTCCTCTCCATATGCACCCAAGTATCCTTCTAGCTTTTGCTGTCACCTTTTCTACCTGTTTAGCTACTTTAAGATCATCAGACACAACCACGCTCTTCTTTAGTGGATAAAAGTACTTCACCCCCTATACTATATTGCTCCCTTGGATTGTTGCAGCACAAATGCATGACCTTAATATTTTAACATTAACATTAAATCCCAGCTGCCAAATTCTAGACCATTCTTCAAGCTTAGCTAGATCCCTCCTCATACTGAGGTTTCTGGAGTCCAGCGGATTACAGGATCCGAGGCAGCATGGATTCACCAGAGACAGGTCTTGTCAGACAAATCTGATTGATTTCTTTGACTGGGTGACCAGGGAGTTGGACCGAGGGAGAGCTCTAGATGTGGTGTATTTAGATTTCAGTAAAGTCTTTGACACAGTTCCTCACAGGCGACTTATAAACAAACTGAGCACCCTAGGGATGGACCCTAAAGTTACTGCTTGGGTTAGAAATTGGTTGGGTGGGAGGCGACAAAGAGTACAAGTAAATGGAGCTCACTCTGTGGAGAAGGATGTTACCAGTGGTGTGCCCCAGGGATCTGTCCTTGGTCCGATTCTTTTTAACATCTTTGTTAGTGATATAGCGGAAGGGCTGTCGGGTAAGGTTTGCCTCTTTGCGGATGATACCAAAATCTGCAATAGAGTAGACACCCAGGAAGGTGCAGATAACTTGAGGAGGGATCTAGCTAAGCTTGAAGAATGGTCTAGAATTTGGCAGCTGGGATTTAATATTAAAAAACTGTAAGATCATGCATTTGGGCTACAGCAATCCAAGGGAACAATATAGTATAGGGGGTGAAGTACTTTTGTCCACTAAAGAAGAGCGGGACCTAAGCGTGGTTGTGTCTGATGATCTTAAAAGTAGCTAAACAGGTAGAAAAGGCGACGGCAAAAGCTAGAAGGATGCTTGGGTGCATACAGAGAGGAATGGCTAGCAGAAAAAAGGAGGTGATAATGCCTCTGTATAAGTCTTTGGTGCGACCTCATTTGGAGTATGGTGTGCAATTCTGGAGACCGCACCTTCAAAAGGATGTGAACAGGATGGAGTGGGTCCAGAGGGTGGCTACTAAAATGATTAGTGGTCTTCATTATAAAGCATATGAGGACAGACTGAAGGATCTTAATATGTACACCTTAGAGGAAAGGTGGGATAGAGGTGATATGATTGAGATGTTTAAATACCTCCGTGGCATAAATGTTCAGGGAGAGAGCCTCTTTCAATTGAAAGCAAGTTCTGCTATGAGGAAACATGGGATGAGGGTGAAGGGAGATATATTTCCGCATATCACTCCTGAATCTATTTCTTTACGGAAAGAGTAGTGGATCCATGGAATAGTCGCCCAGTGGAGGTGGTAGAGATGAGGACAGTAACTGAATTCAAAAAAGCATGGGACAAACACAGAGGATCTCTAAAGGTAAAAAGGGGACTGTTATAGTTGTTGATAACATAAGAACATAAGATATGCCATACTGGGTCAGACCAAGGTCCATCAAGTCCAGTATTCTGTTTCCAACAGTGGCCAATCTAGGTCATATGTACCTAGCAGTTTCCCCAAGGGACACAGGTTCCACAATGCTTGTATTGGTTCAAGCATTGATATCCTGGGTCCCTTCTTAATAATGGTTTATGGACCTTTCCTCCAGGAACTTGTCCAAACCTTTTTTAAACCCAGCTACACTAACAGCCTTTACTACATCCTCTGGTAACAAATTCCAGAGTTTGATTACACGTTGAGTGAAAAAATATTTTCTTTTATTAGTCTTAAATAGTTTACCCTGTAGCTTCATTGCATGTCCCCTAGTCTTTCTATATTCTGATAACGTAAACAACCGATCTACGTTTACCCGTTCCACTCCGTTCATTAATTTATAGACTTCTATCATATCTCCCCTCAGACATCTCTTTTCCAGGTTAAAGAGCCCTAACCTTTTTAGCCTTTCCTCATAGGAGTATCCTTCCATCCCCTTTACCATTTTGGTGGCTCTTCTCTGAACCTTTTCTAAAAATCGCTATATCCTTTTTAAGATACGGCGACCAGAATTGCACACAATATTCAAGGTGCGGTCTCACCATGGAACGATATAGAGGCATTATAATATCTTTTGTTTTATTTTCCATTCCTTTCCTTATCATACCTAGCATTCTATTTGCTCTCTTGGCCGCTGCTGCACACTGGGCCAAGGGTTTTAACATGGTATCCACAATGATGCCTAAATCTTTTTCCTGGGTGGTGGTTCCTAATGTGGAACCTTGCATCGTGTAACCATAGTTTGGGTTGTTCTTCCCTAGGTTGTCAGACGGCTGCCTGGGTGAGAATGTTCACAGTCTTGGCAAGTGCATATATCAATATGATTTGCAAGGGATTGTGGGCAATGCAGTTCATTCACACCAGACACACCTGCTCACAATAAATAGTTGTGCTTGAGGGTAAAGCCAATAAGATATTTATTTATGGGGTTATTTCTCCCAACACAGATATGCTTGGTAGCACATAAATCAGGTTTCTTGCTTTCAGTGTTAAACTTGGAAAAACAAAATCAGGAAAACATTTGAACTTGTCAGGCAATTAAAGCAAAAGAATAAGACCTGGTTGGTAACAAACTGGTCTTTTCTGTAGGCTTTAGCTAATATTTTCTTAGCAATGTATCAAACAACAAACAAAATCCACAAAGAAAGGAAAAACTGTTCTTTTCAGGTTAACTTCTTATATCTTCCCACATAGATTCAGAAGTGATTCTCTCAGAGCTCACAAGCAATTAGGTAAGGCTCAATTGCTAGCAGTTACCCAGCTGAAACCCCTTAGCTGGCTTGCTTTTTACTGCGTGGCTAAAAATCCTACTCAGGAGCTTTTCTGAGCAGATTAAAGAACAAGTTTGTATTTCTTTGATGGTTGCTGTACTTTGTAACAGAAAATTACCAAAGGAGTTTAGACAGAGAGCAATCCATGTAAACACAGTCTGTATCTAAGACCTCCCCCTCTTCTTCAACAAGCATGGGTTCAATATCATGGATTGGCACAGATGAATCTCCCAATGGAGCACTTTCAGGAGAATACTTGTTTCCCTGCTGTCTTTCAAGGTTATAGCTAGGGCATAGATCAGTGTTCATACCTGAGCTTCCATTGCTGTTAGAGTTCCTCTCTATATAGCCTGGCCAGTATGTAGTCCAGTTCTTATGTCCAGCCTTCCAATCCAGATCCCTGGACACTGGATCTCTCTTCACATACCTTCTGGCACGGGTCTTGGGGTCCCTTCCACGTGCAGCCGTCTCCCTCACAGGTACCGTCTGGAGATTCCTAGCTCTGCTGCACCATTCCTCTGGCTTTCCCCAGTCCAATGGTGTATGCTGGCCCTTGGAATGCCTTCCGGTATACGTACTGCTATGAACTCCTGTAGACCTCCCAAAGGCTTTTCTCTTCTTTCTTCCAAAGGGTTTCTTGCCCTCTCTGTCCGTCCGGTTTGGCTTCTGCTTCTGATGATCCTCCAGATGAAACTGAGGATATCCAAGCTGATCATGAAGATGATGATGAGGCTGAGGATGATTCTCTGTGGAATAAACTCTACCTTTATTCTGCTTAGATGAGTGCTCCTCCCTAACATAGCGCAGCTGTGCTGAATCAAGCCCTGCCCTTTGAGATGAGTGCTTAGGGATTACCTCATAGCCCTCCTGATTGAACACACGTTTCCCCACTTCAGCTCCTCTAATGGCTGTTGGAAACCTGGTGCATTCTGGGACTGGTAGTCTTTTATGGGAAAATTCTGTTTTCTTATTTCTACCAGAACTGACAGGTTGCTTGTTCAGAGTCACTTCACCTTTTCTATAGCTCCTTCCTGAGCTATGATAAGTTTCCTTATCACAAGGTGCATAACCTTGCACTTGTCCACATTAAATTTCATCTGCCATTTTAAGAACATAAGAACATAAGATCATAAGATATGCCATACTGGGTCAGACCAAGGTCCATCAAGCCCAGTATTCTGTTTCCAACAGTGGCCAATCTAGGTCATACGTACCTAGCAGTTTCCCCAAGGGACACAGGTTCCACAATGCTTGTATTGGTTCAAGCATTGATATCCTGGGTCCCTTCTTAATAATGGTTTATGGACCTTTCCTCCAGGAACTTGTCCAAACCTTTTTTAAACCCAGCTACACTAACAGCCTTTACTACATCCTCCGGTAACAAATTCCAGAGTTTGATTACACGTTGAGTGAAAAAATATTTTCTTTTATTAGTCTTAAATAGTTTACCCTGTAGCTTCATTGCATGTCCCCTAGTCTTTCTATATTCTGATAAGGTAAACAATCGATCTACGTTTACCCGTTCCACTCCGTTCATTAATTTATAGACTTCTATCATATCTCCCCTCAGCCGTCTCTTTTCCAGGTTAAAGAGCCCCAACCTTTTTAGCCTTTCTTCATAGGAGTAGCCTTCCATCCCCTTTACCATTTTGGTGGCTCTTCTCTGAACCTTTTCTAAAATCGCTATATCCTTTTTAAGATATGGCGACCAGAATTGCACACAATATTCAAGGTGCGGTCTCACCATGGAACGATATAGAGGCATTATAATATCTTTTGTTTTATTTTCCATTCCTTTCCTTATCATACCTAGCATTCTATTTGCTCTCTTGGCCGCCGCTGCACACTGGGCCGAGGGTTTTAACATGGTATCCACAAGGACGCCTAAATCTTTTTCTTGGGTGGTGGTTCCTAATGTGGAACCTTGCATCGTGTAACCATAGTTTGGGTTGTTCTTCCCTAGGTGCATAACCTTGCACTTCTCCACATTAAATTTCATCTGCCATTTTGATGCCCAGTCTTCCAATTTATCAAGATCCTCTTGCAATTTTCCACAATCCTCTTGGGTTTTAATAACTTTAAATAGTTTTGTGTCATCTGCAAATTTGATAACCTCACTCGTTATTCCACTTTCCAGGTCATTTATGAATATGTCAAAAAGCAGCAGACCCAGCACAGATCCCTGGGGTACACCACTATTCACCTTTCTCCATTGGGAAAATTGGCCATTTAGCCCTACCCTCTGCTTTCTATCTTTTAACCAGTTCCTGATCCACAATAGTACACTGCCTCCTATCCCATGACTCTTTAGTTTTGCCAAAAGTCTCTCATGAGGGACCTTGTCAAAGGCTTTCTGAAAGTCCAGATACACAATATCAACCGACTCACCTTTGTCCACTTGATTATTCACTCCTTCAAAAAAACATAACAGATTAGTAAGACAAGATCTTCCTTGTCTAAAGCCATGTTGGCTGTCTCCCATTAGGTCATGACTATCTACATGCTGAGTAATTTTATTCTTTATGATGGCTTCTACCATTTTTCCCGGTACTGATGTCAGGCTCACCGGTCTGTAGTTTCCCGGATCACCCCTGGAACCCTTTTTAAAAATTGGTGTTACAATGGCGATCCTCCAATCTTCAGGTGTTAGAGATGATTTGGAAGGACAGACTAGATAGGCCATGAGGTCTTTTTCTCTCATCATATTTCTATGTTTTTATGTTATCTACACCTTCCTGGGTGTCTACTCTATTGCAGATTTTGGTATCATCCGCAAAGAGGCAAATCTTACCCGACAGCCCTTCCGCTATATCACTAACAAAGATGAATGTGCTATATAGTGTAAGAAAACTAGGTCTGGGTCAAAGGTCATGGTTTCTCCAGCAGGATAATGACCCAAAACATACGTCCAGAAGTACAAAAGAATGGTTGAAAAGGAACAAATGGACTGTTTTAAACTGGTCAACAATGAGTCCTTATCTCAGTCCAATCGAGAACTTTTGGAAAGAGCTGCAATCTGCCATTGATAAACAGAATCCTGGAAACAATCGTAGTGGAAAAGTGGGAGAAACTACCAGCAGACAGATGTATGAAACTTCAAGATGGTTACAAGAAATGTTTGGAGGCTGTCATCACTGCCAAAGCTTATACAACCAAATATTGGTGAAGGGTGCCATTAATCCTGTCCGGCTCAGTTTGTTTTTTTCTCAGAAATTACTACATCTAAGTTTGTCAGACATCTTTTTTTTGTTGTTGTTGTATACCTTTGAACATACTATTAAAATGTTATGACATCATACAGTTGGACTATTTCAAATTATTTCTCAAGATATTGTACACAACCTACCTAAGATGCAAGGGTGCCAATAATGTTTGCCACAACTGTAGATATATATTCTATGTATTTCTAAAATTCCTCCTCTTTTCTGAAAAAAAGAAGTTAAATTTTACATCTTCTCCTACCAGGATGAAGACGACTGCATTAGAGGAGTATGCAGGAGAAGCTATGCCCTTTGATGTAGGGGATATAAATATATAGATATATAGAATCAGGGACAGGTGGTGGTTATAGTCCATGGAGTCTGGGATATTACCTCAAAAATCAGGGACAACCTTAAGCCATTACCTTATAAGATGTTACCAAGCATATAATCTCAAGTATTAGATGCCTCAGAAGTCCTTCCCACCCATTTTAAGGAAACCCTTAATTGAGAGGTTTCAAATAAATATACATTTGCAAAGATATCTGAGAATAAATCTACAGTAGCTCCAAGTAAGATTCCTAGTACGTGGCCTGTAATTCCTCAGAGTTTCTAGCACTCAGATGACAAAAGTGAAAGTGCATCACCAAGTCCTTGTCTTGAACAAATACAAACATCACCAATAAGATTGCTTCTCTGCAACCTTAATCTAGACCTCACCAGTACTCCAGGCAAATCTAGCCTGTCAGAAGACAGCTCTCCAGTCTGTTGCAGAGCACTGCATCATTTCACCGGCAGCCTTGCAAGTCCTTGGAGAAATGGCTGGGCCTAAGGAGCTGTGAGATGATATTCTTTTCCCCAGTTTCAGGCCGGTGCAAAGCTATGAGGCACCCTAGGGTGAACCTCATTCCTTGCACTCCCCCTGCTCCCGCTGCCACTTCTCTCCGGGACCTGCAGCTGCAGCCACCACTTCAAACAGCTCCACAACACTTACCTAAATCTCTCTGGTGCTGTAAGGCTGTTTGTGCTTCCGCCCCTTCCAATGCCAGATGCAGACTTCCTTTTGCATGGGGCCAAGAGGGGCAGCAGCAGCAATGGGCAATCCTTGGACCACTGGTACTCTAGGCGACTGCCTAGTTCACCTAATGGTTCTGACAGCAAGTATGTCGTCAAGATGGAGCTGCCTATGCAGGAGTGACCAGGGGATTACTCCTACCCCTACTAGAAACCAAGGATATCCCTGTTGATGTAGGGTATCTATATCTATAGCTATATCTATATCTAGGTATATAGATATATATAGAATGGGATCAGTATATAGTGGAAGGCCTTGGCACTTAAACTCCACTCACATATCTTCCCTTCTCAAGATAACCAAGTCAAGCCTGAAGTTTGTGGTTTTAAACAAGGGTTAACTTAAGAACTTCAGGGTTACTGATAAATAGCAAAAATTACAACTGGTAGAATAATACGAATAAAACTATTACAAGCAGTTATTACTCTTTTCCTTCTCTTAAGATTTGCAGCAAATAGATTACTTCTTTCTCCTTTTACATAGTAAGATGAATAGTTCCAGATTCACTTGTTTTTTCCTTTAGTTAATTTGCACTAAAATTTAGTTAAATTTGTTCAAAATGTTCACTGTACAAAACCGTTCATTCTAAATAATAATTTAATTATTATCGTTATCTGTAAACCGCCCCTGATCTCTGGAAGGGGCGGTATAGAAAAATGTTCAAATAAAGAAATAAAACATAGTAAGTGACAGCAGATAAAGACCAGCTTGATCCATCTAGTCTGCCCAGTAAGGTGCCAGAATTGTAGAGTTGTACATGCTGCTCCTTGCAAATTACCCCTCTCTATTTAGAAGTTAGTTATGTTTATTTTGATTCCGTCCACTTGCTATGTAGAGACCCTCTGTGTCTGTCCCATGCCTTTTTGAATTCAGTCACTGTTTTTGCTCCCACAACCTCTTTTGGGAGGACATTCTAGGCATCCACCACCCTTTCCATGAAAAAGGACTTCCTGATGTTGCTTTTACATTTTCCTCCTTGTAGCTTCATTTCATGTCCTGTAGTTCTACAGCTTTGCCATCTTTGAAAAAGATTTGTTTGTTCATTAATACCCTTTAACTATTTAAATATCTGCATCATATCCAGCAGTCTCTCCTCTATTTTAGGGTAGACATACTTAGCTTTTCAAGTCTTTTCTCAGGTCCCAAATCATCTTAATTGCCTTCCTCTGAACCATTTCAAGTCTTTTTATATCCTTTGTAAGGTATAGTCTCCAAATCTGAATGCAATACTCTAAATGAAGCCTCACCAAGGACTTGTACAAAGACACTAACGCCTCCTCCTTCCTGCTGGTTATTCCTCCTAACATCCTTCTGGCTTTGGCCACTGCCTTCTCACGCTGTTTCGTCACCTTCAGATCCTCAAATACTATAACCTGAGGTCCCTCTTTTGGTCCATACACACCAGTCTCTCATCCCCAATCGCGTACAGTTCCCTTTAGGTTTCTGCATCCGAAGTGCATCACTCTGCATTTTATTTTGCATTAAATCTCAATTGCCAAGCATTTGACCCTTCTAATTTTTTTTAGATATTTTTTTCATGAGGTATACTGCCTCCAAAGTGTCCACCCTATTGCATATCTTTGTATCATCTGCAAAAAAGACAAACTTTACCTTTTAATCTTTCGGCGATATCACCCACAAAGACATTGAACAGTAGTGGTCCCAGGACTGATCCCCGAGGCACTCCACTAGGGCGAGTTCCATTCACCACTACCCTCTGTAGTCTGTCAGTCAATCAGTTCTTAACATAAAAACATACGATATGCCATACTGGGTCAGACCAAGGTCCATCAAGCCCAGTATCCTGTTTCCAACAGTGGCCAATCCAAGTCATAGGTACCTAGCAGTTTCCCCAGAATACACAGGTTCCTCAATGCTTGTATTGGGTCAAGCAGTGATATCCTTGGTCCCTTTTAATAATGGTTTATGGACCTTTCCTCCAGGAACTTGTCCAAGCCTTTTTTTAAACCCAGCTACACTAACAGCTTTTACTACATCCTCCGGTAACAAATTCCAGAGTTTGATTACGCATCGAGTGAAAATATATTTTCTCTTATTAGTCTTAAATAGTTTACCCTGTAGCTTCATTGCATGTCCCCTAGTCTTTCTATATTTTTGATCCAGTTCACCACCTTGGGATCCATCCCCAGGCTACTCAGTTTATTCACAAGCCTCCTATGAGGAACAGTATCAAAGGCTTTGCTGTCATCTAAGTAGACCACATCCATCTTATGCCCATGATCTAGTTCTCTGGTCACTCAGTCAAAGAAATCAATCAAGCAATCAGATTTGTTTGGCATGATCTTCTCCTGGTAAATCCATGCTGCCGGCCAGTCCATGGTATACACAGTATTCATTGCCAGCACCATAATTCAAAAGGCATTGATTTTGTTCCTGTATCTTTTTCACTGTCCATCTTTTGCATCAATAAGATGTTGTTAAAAATACCATGGATTGGATAAGTCAAATCTTTGTATGGAGAGACATCTCTGCTCTTGAGATTCTTGCTAGGCGCTTCATAGCCATTCACGAAGAGCAATGCATCGTCGGATTTCTTGACTGCTCATTGTTTCTATCTCTCCTAAATAGATTATATCCAAGTATGGCAACGTCCCATTCAAGAGACTCATTGAACCATGATGGCCAGAATGTCCAAGTCCATTTCCACCCTCAAGGCTTTCAGGTCAGGAACTTTAATACCTAGACTGTGAGCATTTGTGCTCATCACTTTCCAGCAGGTTTTGGTAGGCTTGCCTCTATTTTGCTTGGGTTGTACTCCTGACTCCTCTTCCCCTGTGCTATTGATGCACGAGTTAAAATTGTGTCTGTTAATATTTTTACCATTACTATAATCCACTCATCACCCCCTTTCCCTAGTTTAAATGCCTGTCTACATATTGGTTGAATTGTCACTTAGGATTTTTTTTCCTGCTATAGAAAGATGAAGATCATTACAATATAGCCTCTTGTTCATCTATTGCCCCAGCTGCCTATATATCTAAAGCCTTCATGGTTTATACAAGTTTTGGAGCCATGCATTAAAGCTGCTTATGAGATGCAGTCTTTTATCCCCCTTATAAATGAGCAAGTAGAACATCTGAGAATGCTATGGTGTTAAGGGTTTAAGGCTCTCTCCCAAAATTTTGAAGTCTCTTTGCACTGTAGAGATACTGTTTCTAGCCAATCATTTGTTCCCAGATAAATAACGTCTGTTTTAGAGCCCTTACTTTCCTCTGTGACTTCCCTAAAAATCTGGTTTGTATTCTTGCTGCCTGAAGACCCTGGAAGGCATTTGACTATCTTGTGACCCTGGAACAGAGTTCTCAAGTTAATGCCTCTAATAATAGAATCACCTAGTATTAACAGTTTACTGTTCTGAAATGTTTTAACACCTGGGGCATTTCTGGTACACTATATGTAGTTTCTGGTATACTGTGTACTTTGTTATATTTCAACAATCCCTCTTTAAGCAGTGGTTCTCAACATTTTTTCAGTCGGGACACGCTTGGTAAGCGATATTTGCATGTGAGACATACTGCAAACATGACCCTGAAACCTTTGGTCTGACCCAGCATAGCAGCTCATGAGTTAAATGGACAGTGAATAAAAGAGACAGGAAGAAAATAGATGCCTTTGAATGATGATGCTGGTGGCCATCTCTCTTCACCTCTTTCCCAGTTCATCTTCCCTAAATCTGCCATTTCCACTCCCTCATCCCTTCCCCAAGCTCTAATCCCCTTCCATCTTCCATACACTCCCCATTTCTGTCCTCGGTACTCCGCCTCCTTTCACTCATCTCCTTGACAATGCCCCCATGGCCTTTCCTACATGGTTCCACTATGCCCAAGCAGTACCCCCCCCCCTCTCTCTGCCTCACCCCACCCTTGTAGCCTAGCAGTTCCTCCTCCTCTCCCTTTTACCTCCCTCCAACAGTACAGCACCTGCTCTCTTCCCTTCACCTCCAGCACCCCAAAAGTACAGCAGCTGTCTTCTCCTCTTACCTGCCACTTTAAGTATAGCAACTGCTCCCTCCCCGCCCCCCCGAATAGCGCAGTAGCTGCCTTCCCCTTCTCCCCCCCCTACAGCATCTGCCCTCTCCTCTTCCCTTTACCCCAACAATATAACATCTTCCTCCTCTCACGCCACACTGCCCTCTCCCATTGTCTGCTACTCCAACAGTGCAGTAGCTGCTTTCTCCCTTCCACTCCGCCCCAAGTACAGCATTTGCCCTCTGCTAACCTGCCACCCTAATTACAGCAACTTCACACTCCCCTTCCCTACCACCTGAATTGTACAGTAGTGGCTTCTCCCCCCCCCCCAAAAGTATATCATTTGCCGTCTCTCAAGAAGCAGAGGTTGTGGCTGTAGAAGCCACGGCATTCTCCTTCACTCTGCTCAAAGCCTATAGTTACCAGAATTTTTGAGAGCAAATCTGGGACATTCTTTCCTTGGCCATCTTTTTCTCATATTTCAAAATGCCCAGTCTAGGTAGCAATTCTGTAGTTTCAAAAGTTAAAATTTAAAAAACAAAACAAAACACTGTACCAGCTCTGAGTTATAAGCACACATACATACATAAATACTTAAAGACTTTACTTACGCGTATATTCTTTGTTTCTAAACATTTCCCCTCTTTTCAGGAAAATGTTACATTTTACATCTTCTCGTACCAGGATTTCAAAGATGACATCTGAGGGGGTATGTAGGCGAAGCCTTTGCCGCTCTACCCACTGAAAACGGGAACAGAAGTGGTTATAGTCCATGGAATTGGGGACACTATTTGAAAATCAGGGACAAGCCCAGAAAAATCATGAACATTTGGTAGCCTTATCAAAGCTGTGCTCCTTCCAAGGGCTGCAGCAGCAATCAGCACTTTATGTGATTTCCCTTCTAGTGCATTTGGTGCATCAGAACTGAAAAGGTAAGTGCCTCCTGTTTCTGTGACCCTTTGAAAGAGCACAGCTTTGAGCAGAAGCGAGGGAGAATACCATGGCGTCTACAGCCACATTTCCTGCTGCTCTGCCTGCACCGGCCCCGCAACACATTAGTTGAGAACAGCTGCACTATGCACTTTGAAGGAAATATTCAGAGGGGTAGCTGTGCTAGTCTGCAGTAGTAAAAAAAAGTGACAGACGCAGGTGGCAGTTTATAGATTAACCAAATTTATTGAGGCATGAACGTTCAAGGATAAAAGAAGAAAAAAAAAAAAAAAAGTCCACTTCATTAGATCCATGAAGCGCAGTACAAGAGGCGAGTAAATACAAAGATGGATGGGGGGAGGAGGGGCAGGGAAGGATACAGAGTATAGAGAAGGCATGAAAAGGGCAAGGCAAGATGTGGAAGAGGTGTGACAAAAGCAGAATGTTCAGGTCACAGACCTGTGAAAAGTGAACAACTAAAGAGGATGATCAGACAACACCTGTAGCGAGTCATGAAGCCACTGTCCTTGTTCAGGCTCCTTTCTCTATTCAATTTATGAAAACAGAATTGACTTATCAAGCTGAGCTCCAAATTAACAGCCATTGCTGTAGAGCACACCAACAGGCTAATTCACTGAAGTGCGTGAATATGTATTTGCCATGGCTCCCTCTTATTTGCAATAAGGTCTGTATCATGTGCATTACTGTGCTAGTGCTCTTCAGTGACTAGGTCTGCAAGATTGTCTATATGTTCAAAATTTTGCCAATAAGCAATAACATTGAAGAACATCCAAAAAGTGTAGGATGTTGCCATAGTTATTTTCTGAAACTTATTTGCCATTATATCAGTTTAGCTCCTGTCTATTAAACGTGCATCAATTATTAGATCTGTATTTCTTATCAGCTATAGTTTAAGCTCAGGATGGCACGGGTTGTCGGGAAATTTGTTTTTCCATGTAGAAGGTAATTTTATACCAGGTTGCCTAGGTTGTGAGGCTAAGTAAACACCTATTCATCTCAGAGGTAATATTTTAACCCTATTTCCTTTCTATTATCATGAAGTGGCATTTTAGAAAATGTCTAGGAACCATCTGGGACATCCAGATGAAAACATCCATAATTATGGGGGAGTGGCGGCAGGGACATATAAGTGCCTGCCGAAATCGCTCCTTCACGGCCCAAAAGATGCATGTCCCTATAAATATTTCAAGAGATGGGCCGTGCACATGGCAAGGTCAGGCACATGCACATTTACAGTATATTTTAAAAATGTGGACATCTCCAAAATGCACAGCTGCAAACACAGGTACACCGATGTACCTGCCAAGGTATTTCAGGATGGGGGCATCTTTGTTTTACGATACCTGCACACCCCAGTCTTACGTGTGATGGTAAGGCAGTAAAATGAAAGCTCTGTTAATGAACATGCATGTTCCATTGACTTGGCAAAAATTACTGTTTCAGCAAGAGCACTTTTCTCTCTTCCCCCACAAAATGAGCACTTTTCTGCTACCTATTTGTGGTCAGACGCACGTATAATAGGCATAGACATGTCAGCAGCCAGGGCCAGATGTGCTTGGGCATTTCTGAAATCACACAGCGATGTGCATCTCCACAGGACTGGTCAGGCTATGTCTCCACCATGCCCCTGTGTGACATGGATGTGATCGTGCTGGGGATGTGTATATACCCAGCTTTCTAAAATGGCTGCGATGACATCTTTGTGATTTGTACATCTGAATGGCTATTTTCAGGCTGCAAGTCACTCGTAGAGCTTCTAAAATGACCTCCATTGTGTATATTTTATAGAGTTGATTGGAGAAGCTGCAAAGTAGAAATGTTCTTAGAAACAGAACATAGAAATGTGGTTGTTATAACAAGGTAAAATGTTTTTTTCTTTTGCAAGACTTTATAATTGATTTTGAAGTATATGCTTCAATTTTTCTCATTTTCATTTGTTTATATTTACAGCATATTGTTTTACGCTCCTGAGGAAGGCTTATGCTGAAACATGGCCATGTAGGATCTTTTATGGATGATCTGTTTTATATGCGTACTCTTATTTGTATATTTTAAATACATTTACCATTCACTTTGGTTTACATGTTTCTCCATCTCATTCCCCGACACCAGAAATGCAGCTGCACACATTTTATACCAGTTGAGAAACTAGTGTAAATGCAGGAGGCTAACATACATGCATAGGTGTGTATTTTATAACCTACATGTGTACTCTGTATCTCCACTCAAACATGCCTATACGGTTGCATCCAAGTATGCAGGCTTTTCCACTGCACATAACCCTTGGGGTAATTTTACAACAGCCTCTTTACATAAGTAAAATGTAGCTTGTGTGTGAAAATCCTTTATAAAAAATTACCCCTTTATCGTCTAATACTATAGTTACCCGATAATTGTAGGTGGTGACTTTGTGGCTTCACCATGTGAAAGTCCATGTGGTCTGCTTTTTTTTTGTTTGGTGCAATTGCTAAGTCTTAAATTAAGTCTGTTTTATTCATACTCATGTGGCTTTCTCCTCTCTTCAGCTGGTGGAGACAGAGCAAAACTGCTTATTTCTTCTAAAGGCTGGTGCCGCAGCGAAGCCAACCAGTATTCTCCGTGTGCAACAGGACAGGGCATCTTCTGGTGTAGCAAGACAACAAGCAACACTGGTAAGAGGGGCCTCTGACAGTTGAGTGGTTTCAAGACCTAGGAGATGAGATGTTAGTGGTCAGTGGGGCTCCTGTCCTCTCTCTGAAGCCATCAGGAGCGAGTAGCAAATAGCCTTCCTAAAGGCTGCCTCCTGTCCAATGGAAGGAGGTCGATGAAGCATAAAGGTTGTTTAAAAGGAAAACAACCCTCTGCTTACATCCATGACAATTCCATCACAGCCTTGAACTTCGTGACAGTGAGAGCATGAGATCTGTGGTGAGTGTTTTGCATTGGTGTGCAAGGTCACCCTTGCATGCTTACTACTTCTATCCCTTTGGGGGAAATCCTCCAGAAATGTAGCGGCGGCTCAATTCCCATGCCCTGCAGCTGGGTAGAAAGGAAAAATCTTTCCAGGTAGGCTTGCAGCAGTTTAACTGTGCCTGTATTAGTTCTGAGAAAATGAGGTCTGGCGGGGTTCCATGGCATGGTACTGAAGTGCACTGAATGAAGGTGCAGAGAATAGAATTGAATTAAACCTGAACGGTACCAAGATTAAGTTACATTGAATGGAACAGCACTGAACTGAAGTGCATTTGGTGTTGACTACTTCCCAATTAAATGGAGAGTGAGAGTGAGAGAATACTGCCCTTGGGGACTGGTGCAGAACCCAGTGGCAGAATCATTCTGCCTATAGTATGGCGGCTCACATTTCAGACTCCTAGGGTGTTCTTGCTGGCATGGCTTCCCCAATACTAATACTATGGCTCAGAGCTTCCCTTTTGGGCTCAAATGAGCAACAGGGCAGAAGCTTCCAGTGATCATTCCTGCCCTCCATAAACCCGCCAGGGAAACCCTCAGCAAGTGCCCTGGAGGAGGGAAAAATCAGAAAGCTCGTAGGTAAATAAGAAGATCCATGTGGCTCTTCAGACATGGTTTGGGTGATGCTGAAGCCGATTGGGGGTGGTGGTGGGAGGAGAGTCATATTGCTGACTGCAGTGGGGGGGGGGGGTGTCGAGAGGCTAATTGAGGGGATTGGGGTTACCTGTCTTCCACTAGCACAGTACATTTCGCACTTCCTTTTAAGGCAGACCTTCTAGTGCACGATGAAGTACTCAAAGTGCACTCCGCGCCCATTGTCCATTCATATCCTGCTCAGTTCCATCCCAGAACAGGGCATGCAATTTGTGCAAGATTAGCCTATGATAACTGGTCATGCCTGCATAGTTACTGTGTTTACATGCTAATTTGTGTGCCAACTGCTTAGTACAAGTAAGTAAAAAAGAGGCCTCAAATGAAACAGTAAATGACAAATGAGCAAATAAGTGATAAAAGATAAAGGAAAAAAAATTCCTTGCCTCCTAACCTTTTACCTAAAGATATTTGAATCCTGGTGTTAGATATGAACGGTAGTTAAGATGTGGAAAGTGGATCCAGGATTTTCTGAGCCTCAAAACAAAAAATAAAAAAAACGCTCAAAACTTATTTTCTTATCCCTATAAAGAAATCCTTAACTAAAAAAAGAAAAAAGAAAAAAAGGGTACACAGAAAAATGAAACACACCTTGCTGCACAATGTCATAGCATATGTTAGCGTCCCCTCCCAGGATAAAGTTATAGAGCTATAAGAATTCATGTCCCAGTGACTTTTTTTTTTGCTTATGCTCAACATTATTGCGCTTTAACAGCCAACAAGTTTGCCAGAGTCGTTTGAAAAGGCAGGGGCAGATAGAAACTTGGTATTTGTTTTATAGCTTTTTAAATATTTGCTTTAGGATCCGGGTACACTTGCATTATTCAGCTTACAGTTCAGTGTAATTTTGTGAAGGAGATTGTTTAAAGAAGCGC
The DNA here is from genome assembly GCA_033557465.1 of Ichthyophis bannanicus. Classification (NCBI taxonomy): domain Eukaryota; kingdom Metazoa; phylum Chordata; class Amphibia; order Gymnophiona; family Ichthyophiidae; genus Ichthyophis; species Ichthyophis bannanicus. The sequence continues at coordinate 110,231,666 of CM066040.1, forward strand.
CATAAATTTGGCCAACCTGAAATATACCCGCATTGACAGGCACTATTAGCATATCACATTTTTTAAACCCGCGGGGGGGGGGGGGGGGGGGAACGGGACAACAGTTTTCAAATAGTTTTGCTTTTCTTTTATATAATTTAGGACTTTCTCTAGATGGGCGGCGGCAGACTTCAGTATTTCTAGAATCAGCCAGCAGGGAACCAAAAGCTCTCTTAGAGCATGTTCATTGTGCATAAGTGTATAGTGCTAAATTAACCAGCTGAGCTAAAGACATGAAGTAATTCAAGGCTTATAGCATTACTATTGGTATCATTACTAGAGAAATAAAAATTCTGGAAACATGGGTGCTAATAGATATTTCTATGCTTGTCTAATTATTTTTGTTTCGTCTGTTTTTGCTTATTTTGCCATTAAATTAAAATTAAATTTAAAAAAAAAAAAACAGCGCTTATATTCCACTTTTACAATCTACAGACATACAAAGAATACAAAATAAAGTATAGACAATTCACATTAAGTTTGATTTAAAAAAAATATTTAACAAATTATGGAAGTTGATACAATGAACAAGTTACAATGAAGATCAATAACAATTTACAATAAACATGAAATATTTTAAATGTGAACAGAGAACCATGAACATTTTGTATATATCAATGCATTTGCACCAATACATATTTAAAGAACTATATACAGTGGGGAGAAGGGTGGGGGGTGAGGGGCATAGGGGCTTTATGGAGTGGGATGGGGGATGTGGTGATTGTTTGTATGAGGTTGTCCTGATCTGTGGTTGTTGGGTGTCTGTTGCAAAAATGTTCCAGGGAGAGGTGTGTCTTGAATGGGGTAGCGAGTTCCTGAGGGTGGGGGGGGGGGGGGGGCATACAAAGAGAATGTTCTTGTTTTTGCATTTACTTGCATTTGCAAGTCTGTAGTGGGAGACCAAGAAGGTTTTGAGTGCTCGCTCTTCTTGGTCTGGAGGAGTTCAGGGTGTGAATTAGTGCTTGGAGGTGCTCTGAGGATTGTTTGTCAAGCGTTTTGTGAATGAGCGTTAGAACTTTGAATTGTATTCTGGAGCTGATGGGAAGGCAGTGGAGGTGTTTGAGGATAGGAGTGATGTGGGTTTGCCTTGAGGCTTGGAAGATAGATCGAGCAACAGTATTTTGGGCAGCGTGCATACTTAGGTAGACCTTGGTAAATGGAGTTGCAGTAGTCATATAGGGAAGTGATGGTGGCTTGGCAGACTGAGCAGAATGTATCTGTGGATAGGAGGGGGCATAGGTTTTGGAGAGTTTTGAGTTTATAGTATACCGCCTTGGTGATAACTTTGAATATGGGCCTTGAAGGTCAGCTGCTGGTCCAGTATGATACTGAGGTATTTTATCTGGATGCTGACTTGGATATCACTGTTGCCGAGTCTGATGGCAGTGGGGGGGGGGGGGGAGGGTGAAGTTAGGGTTCTTTGTGACATGGAGGAGCTCTGTTTTATTGAGGCTGATGGAGAGGTTATGAAGATGGAGCCAGTTGATTACTTCCATGAGGCAACTTGAGAGCATGGAGTAATCCGGAGCGAAAATGGAGAATGGTGCAAAGATCATTATGTCATCAGAATATATACTTGGAATTGTTGGAGGATGGAGCACAGTGGTCGAATGTATATGTTAAACAGTAGGGAGGAGACGGGTGATCTCTGTGACACTCCCTGGTTTAGGGAGAAAGGAGCTGAGGTTTGTGTTTGTATCTTTATTCTCTGGTTTTGGTTGGAGAGATAGGAATGGAACCATTTGAGCGGACTCCAATGTGGTGAAGCTGGTTGAGAAGCTGGTGGGATACAGTGTCAAAGGCGGCGGTGAGATTCAAAAAGAGTAGGATGAAGCCATGTGTGATTGTTTTGATGCCTGTGATGAGTGAGTTTAGGAGGGCGGTCAGGAGGGTTTCTGTGCCGTGGTTGGGTCAGAATCCATGTTGATGATTTTGAGATAAAACGGTATACTAGTTATAGGTCTCTGTAGGAGGAGGAGGAGTGTGGATCCAGGTTTGGTTTCTTCAGGAGCAGTCCGATTGATGCATAACCATGTTTTTTAAAACTTTTTGAAATTGCACATAATCTTCAACGTCCCTAATTATAACAGGTAAGTCATTACACAATTTTGGAAACACACCTGAAAAACATCTTTCCTTGATCCTCTTTTGTTGAAAGGCAGGAGAGGGCAATATCAATGTCCAATGAGTCCACAGAGTAATTTAGTTGATAAACAATGAAACAGTCTATTAGGCAAATAGGGCAAATCTGATGAATAGCTTTAAAATCCTGGCACAAACCTTAAACAAAAATTCTGTGCTCACCTCTTCCTCCTCATGCCTCAATGCAGCCTCCTTCCCTATGATTATACCACTTTTCTTCCTGTTTTCAGCCCTGCAGTCTTCTGTACAGCCCAGCAGCTGGTGCCATATTTTTTGGTACCCAGGAATTTTGCATGTCCTATCATTACCACATTTTACTGTGCATTTGATGTTTGTTTGCTGTTTTGCAGTTGCTTTTGTTTTTTTGTACTCCTCTCAAAGCTTTGAAGACTGATGGATAGTAAATTTTTTTTAAATAAATTCCATTTTTTCCTAGGGAAGGACACATGATTGTTTCTGAGGCATACACGTGTACTAACAGAAAGACACATCAGTAAGGTGAACCTCAGGGAATGGATCCATAGTCTAACAGTTAGGGAACGCTGGGTAGAGCCTCTGATGAAGAGTTTAGGGAAAGGTCTGGCTGCCTGAAACAACTTGGGATATATAGGCATAATTAACGACAGATTTTATTGTCCCAAAAGATTTTAGGGTCCCAACACACTATCACATCATTTTCTACTCCATCTGACAGTCATTCAAGACACTATCCTAAACATAAACACTACAACAGCACCCTCCGATCCGTGTCCAGCTCCCTGGATAAAGGCCCTGCGTGCCGAGCTCAGCCCATTCCTATCCAAATTGATTGATGTATCGTTCTCTACTGGAACATTCCCTCGAAGCCTGAAACAGACGGCTATCAGACCACTCCTAAAAAACAGTAAGTTGGACCCTTCGATGATGGAATCCTACAGGCCTATCTCCAGCATACCTCTCCTATCGAAAATCATTGAAAAGATTACCCAACGCCAATTACAAGATCACATAGATACTAATGCACCCCTGCATCCCTGCCAGCATGGATTTCGCGAAGCACATGGTGTTGAAACATTACTCACAACCTTATTCAACACCATAACCTTAGGTCTCGATAACATCAGACAAGGCTTTGCACTAATCTTCATGGACATTGCCGCCGCATTCGACACCGTAGACCACGAAGTTCTCCTGCTACGCTTCAGAGAGAAGGGAGTTCATGCTTCAGCTTTGTCATGGTGCGCTTCATACCTCACTGATCGCTGGCAACATGTCCGTTCTGGCCCCTCCAACTCCGATTCCTTCCCCCAAACTAAAGGTGTTCCACAGGGTTCATCTCTATCCGCCTTGCTATTCAATGTCTATATGCAACCCATTTGTGATCTCATCCAATCATTTAATATCAATTGCCTGGTCTATGCTGACGACGTCTTGATGTACATGCCAATTTCGACAGAACATCTTGAACTATCCCCACTTATCAGGTGCTTTGACGCTGTCACAGACTGGCTAAATGCACAAATGCTTAAGTTAAATTTCAAAAAGACAGAAGCCCTCTTCTTCACCAGGAATCCGGCTTTTACTCCACCCCTGTCTAGCAAGGTTCGCAACGCAGAGATCATATGCAAGACTACAGTAAGATACCTAGGTGTAACGCTTGATCAGCAACTTAATATGAAGGCTCATATCAAAAACATAAAGTCGGTCTACCATAAAATCCGGATCCTCCGCAATCTGCGTCAACTGTTAGAGCCTGATGACTTCCGAACTGTCTTTCAGGCCCTAATAATGCCTCACTTTGACTATGCCAATGCGATCTTGTATGGTCTACCTAAGTGCACGACTAACCCCTTACAACTTGCAATGAATTCAGCTGCAAGAATCCTTCATGGAGCCTCAAGAAGTTCTCATATTACCCCAATACTAACACAATTGCACTGGCTACCCATACAAGCCAGGATCTCATTCAAGATCCTAATTATGACCCATAAAGCCATCAAGAAATACCCTGCTACTGCCATTACTGACCTAATTTCAATCACACCTCCCAATCGAGCAAGGAGATCGAATGCCGCAAATACTCTCATATTACCTAAGGCAAGCACGAAGTGTTCTCAATTCACTAGATCCAGAGCCTTCTCCTTCTTTGCTCCATCCTGCTGGAACGCACTACCAGCAACTATCAGAACCATCAGTGAACTCTCCCAATTTAGGAAGGCACTGAAACGTCACCTCTTTCTTCATCACTACGATGTTGGTTTTCCCCCCACACCCACCCACTCTCACATCTCAATGCAGCACCTCAAACTCATGCACGTCACATTCCCAGACTGATCACTCGCAATCACACCTTCCCCTCCAACCACCATGAGAAACTTATGCAGTGCCGCATAACTCATTATATTGTTGCATAAAGTAGACTGTATTTATTCATCGTGTCTCCTTGTTAAGGGACTGGTTATTTATACCCTATTTTACCTGTTATACCTGCTTAATGCATACCCAAGTTTAATTTTCCTGTTTAATGTATACCCAAGTTATTATACCTGTATCACTGTAAGCACAAATCACGAAATTGAGATGTGCAACTCTTATGTTCATTGTAAACCGCACGGATGTCGAATAGCGCGGTATAAAAGAGACTGCAAATAAATAAATAAATATTGTAGTAGATAGCTGCTGTTTACTTTCCTAGTGGAGCTTAGAATCTGGTCTAACAGCAACTTCCCTCTTCAATGAGGAAAGTTAGTGTACTAACTGGAGTCAGCTACTTGCTGTTGCTTAAGGCATAAACGTGTCAACACTTCCTTTTGTGTGGCGGTGGTGGTGGTGAGGGGGGGGTGGGAAGAGACATAGAAAAGAAAGGAATAGCATCTAAATTATAGGTCAGGACAGTACAACCCAGAAGAAAATCTTGATTATATCATCAAGGAGTATATGTAGAATTGGTTTGCCTGCAAGGAGAATAGCTCTAAACTGCCCTCTAGAGCAGAGGTTAACTTTAAGGGAGGGGGTTGGTTGTAATAATCCCAATACTGAAAGCCACAATATATAAACCAGAGGCAAGGCATCAACCATCTTTTTCCAGGGGATCTGTTTTGGATCCTACACCATTCAATCCAATGAACTTCACAGTTGGGTGGCATGATAAAGCCTAAAAATCAGGGACCGTCATGTCCCCAAGCATTCTTGATTTAACTATAATTTTTCATGCTACACATGGATGTTTCCTGTTGCAAATTAATTTATTTGCTTTATGAACTTGTTTAAAAAAACAAAGCAAAACACTATCTGGTATTTCTATAAGGAGAGACTGGGAAAAGCACCATCTTAATAGCCGATGTTCAACTCATCCAGGACAGGTTGAGTGAAGATCATCGTTCACACTCAATTTAAATACTGTAATAGTGGTAGAACTTTAAGCTTAAAAAGTTCTGTAAAATCAGATGATATTTTAATCCCCAAGTAGTTAATGTTCCCTCACTTAAAGGGAAAGAAACATGTTTGTTTATTTTATTTAACAGCTTTTTTATACCTTTATCCTTTGGTCAAAGCAGTTTACATTGAAACAGAACATCTACAGTGAACAGGGGAGTCAACTTGGGTTAACTTTGATATATATAATTGAGAGGGAACTATGTACAATTTTATATAGGGGATGTGAGGCAGAGGAGATTGGGTATTTAGGACGGGGGAGTTTGAGGGGAGAGGAGGGAACAGATCAAGCATTCTCTGAAGATATGGGTTTTAAGGGCTTTTCAGCTGCTTCAAACCCTCTGCCAAACTAATATTTAACACTTCAGGGTCCACCATGTTAATTTTAAACCCAGTAACTTGCCCATATGCCTGCAATTCCTGAATTAAATTATGTGAAGTTAGCAAGGCTTTAGTAAAATTATATTGTCTGCAAACAGTCATTTTAGCACGAGAGCCCTTCCACCTCACCCTTTCAATATCCTGAGGCTCAAACCTTAATGGCCGATGGTTTCAAAGACAACACAAGGAGGAGAGGGGACAGAGGACAGTCCTGTCTTGTTCCTCTTGCTTATGCAAACTTAATAGAGTAGCATTCATTGACTCGCACAACAGTTTTAGAGTGATCATACAATGCTTGTATCCAAATACTAAAGTTGCCCCCTGGGCCTATTTTATGTAATATTTGGCATCATTGTTAAGAAAGTCATTGGTGTGGATAGCCCAAGCTCAATCCATCCCAAGTGGCCCTTTTACTAAAGGTTAACACACATTAATGAAGTTAATGTGTATTAAGTGCCACTGTGCGCATAGAAATAAAAGGGCTGTGGGCACTTAACACATGTTAAAACCTTTAGCAAAAGGGCCCCCAAATTTAACAGCTTGCACACATTGATGGCAATCTGCCTTCCAGGTATAAAGCCCAACTAATAGACATGTACCATTCTTGGCAAAACAATCTTGGCAAAAAGATCTGCAAAATCAAAGCTAAAATTTTTGCTAAAATCTTCACATCTATATTTAGGAAGGTATGAGTTACATAAATGTTCTACCTTTTCCTTACTTAGGGATAACAGTAATGGAGGCTATTTACACTGACTTCGGGGATCCCTTTCCCTTGAACAGTTGGAGTTAAAGGTCCAAGTAAGATCTCAGCAAAGCTTTATAAAATTTAGCAGTATAATAATCCAAGCCTGGAGATTTATCTAATTTGAAGGCCACCACGACCACTTTAAACTCACTTTGTGTTATCAGGGCATTAATTTGCACTTGCTCTGATAAATGCAGGATTTTCTAAAAGGAGTAGCGCTTCCCCACCACTCCATCCTCTACTTGTTTCTCTGGGGTATATAACTGCCGATAGTACTGGATGAAGGTTCAGCAGTATCTGCACCACTCTGGCTTAAATTTACCATCCACTCAACAAATCTGCTGCATATGATCCTTACAGTTCCTGACCTTTAACTGACAAGCCAATAGTTTTCTTACTTTACCTCCAAGCTCAAAATGGGTATGTTTAACCAGATGCATTTTATATGCAATATCCTCTACTAGATGAGCTTTCAGTTGTACCCTCTACACATCTAACTTGGTGATAAGGGCTTGTGTAGGATTTGCCTTATGCTGGGTCTCTATTTGACTAATGGATCAGTAGATAGAAACAAAAAGAGAAAATTGTCTTTTTCCTTGGAAGGCCAGGCCATTAATTTCCCTCTTAAAATGGATTTCAGACTGTGTTGTTGGGAGACCTCTCCATTATCACTGGCCTGAAAATACTCCATGACATCTTCATATATAGCATCTTTAACCATTTCGCAGCCAGCAAGCTATCATTGAGCTCCCAGGATTGTTGCTCCTCCTATGGCCCCCCCCCCCTTAGCTTCAGAAAGTCAGGTGTATAATCAGTCTATCAACATCCGACACCAAAAATGTAGTCCTGAACCTACTAAATAAAAATCTATTCTAGCTGTTATGAGGTATAGAGAAAATAAATGTATAATCTTGCTATCTTCCATAAATATCATGCAACTGATGTATCCTTACAAGGCTCTTCAACTGTCTCCCTGTCTCACCCAAGGCACTCTAAGTTTGTTGGAGTTATCCAATAGGGGAATGAGAATTAAATTAAAATCCTCTCCAAGAATGATACCTCCTGCAGGATAGGTAGCCAACTGTAAAGAGAAATTCTGATAAAAAATAAAATAAAGCAAGTGGATTTTTAACCCTTTCCAGGCCGAGCCCAAAACTCTCGGGATCCAAAATTCTGACTAAATATTCCTATCAAATGGTATATAATACATGACCATAGCAGAAGGAAAATCACTATTAGAACATATTGAATAAGACAGGTACAATTTTCCTGAAATGTGCAAAAATTAACCCGGCTGCAGAATGTGGATTAAAAATTTAAAGTAGGCCTTCAAAGAGTCAATGCTGACTCCTGGTGACTCAGCAGCTCCTGGCAAGATGACTGGAAGTAAATTGCCAGGCCTTTTCTTCCAAAGCAAAGGAGGGTCAAGTGACTTGCCCAAGATCACAAGGAGTGCCAGAGATAATCAAACCCCAATCTCCTGGATGTAAGCTGTTGCTCTAACCACTAGGCTACTCCAACACTCTAGCCATTATCAATGCTTGTAATATAAAGCAAAGTCAGGTCAATGGAGGCAATGGTTATTTTAGCCATCAAGTAGCATACTTCTGTATCCTTTTTCCACCTCTCATACTCGGGCATTAATTTGCTGAGATATTAAAATAGTTACTCCACCCTTCCTATATTCTTTTAAATTTGAAGCAAATAAAATAGGATAATTTTTAAGTCAAAGTAAGCTTTTGTGTGGCTTCTTAAGATGTGTTTCTTGGACAAAGATATTTGCTTTTGCCCTCTCAATTTCTTTATTATAAGCAGCTTATCTTTCAGGGCAATCTAAGCCTTTAACATTTAGGCTACATATTTTAAGAACCATTGGATCTCAAACTTCATACCATAGCAAAATGCACACTATTTCCTAAGATTATGTATTGAGATCTTTGTCCACATGTACACACACCACACACACACTCCTTTGCCATCCACACCATAGCCAAATACAGCAAAGTACCCCCTCAACCACCCACTCTCCCACCAAAAAATGAATCTGTATTAACCTAGACATAGATGTTCAGCAGCAACTGAGCCTGGCTTCCATATAGACATTATACAGACTATTAGTGTATATCATGAATCAGCATTACAGTTAACACCCAAGCAGTTCAAATCCTCACTAAAACATGCGAAGACTCATGTCAGTGCACCAGGTGGATGAGTCTTGGAGGTCCAGTGCTGTGAGCCAGTCATTGCACTGTAGGAGTGGAAGGATGGATCCCAGGGAATACATGCAAAAACATTCTTTGTGGATGAACTTGTTGAGCCAGCAGAGGACTAGGATGGGGCGAACACCAACAGACTTCTTGGGTATTAGAAAGAATCTGGAATAAAACCTGTGGTTGATCTCGGGGGGGGGGGGGGGGAACCTTGTTCTATGACCCTCGCTGACAGAAGGGACTGGATCTCTGCAGCCATAGTAGTGATCAGGTGACCGGCTGTGGAGGGTGCTCTTCTGATGTGAGGGTGTGGAGAATCTGATGCAATATCCCTTGCCAATGATTTGCAGGACCCATTTGTCAGTTGTAACGCCCTCCTAGGCTTCCTTGAAGGAAGGAAGGACAGGTGTCCCCACAGGTAGGGCTGGGTGCCCAATGGCGTCAAAAGGAGGGAGTGCTTTATTCAAAAGTGAGTGACAACTGCTTCTGTTGCTGGCAATCTCATTGGCGCTGTTTTTGCTGGTATGGCTGGTGTTTGGAATGATGTGGTTGCCACTTGTGATATGGGTTGTAACATCATGACGTGGAGTAAGACTTGCACTGGTATGAATTCTGGGACTTGCAATGGTTGGTGTTGTGCTCGAGACCATCCGAGGCCAGCATCTGGAATGTGGTGTAGTGGTCCTTCATGTCATTGATGGCTTCCTTGACCTTCTCCCTGAAAAAGTTGTCCCCAAGCAGGGAGCATTGGTGAGCCTCTCCTGGGTAGCCTCTCACAAACTGGAGACCCTAAACCAGGCCATGCACCTGGAGGCAACAGCTGTCACGGCAGTTCAGGCTGCCAAGTTGAAGGCATCAAAAGACGAGCAGATTAAGTGTTTTCCACATTCCACCAAGTCTCCAAGGATGGGTGAGATGGCGGCTTTTGCACCCGGGACTAGCCCTTCAATGGCACCCTTGAGGCTGTCGAGCAGTGCATCTTCATACAGGACATGTTGGAATTGGTGGGATGTGATTTTTGCACTGAGCATTGCCACCTGGTATACCTTCTTTCCAAATTTATCAAGGATTTTATGGTCCTTTCCTGAAGGTGTGTTGGAATAGGAGCAGGAACCTTTACCCATTTCAGCGCCAACTCGAGTCGAGTGGAGTAGCTGAGTCTTCTTGAACCCAAGGGTGGATTGCACCTGATATTTGGCATATAGTCTTCTGTAGGTAGTAGGTGAAGATGAAAGGGTCTGCCAAATCTTCATGCAGTTATCAAGTAGGAGCTTGTGGACTGGAATGGTGACCAAGGACCTGGGGGCATCTAGATACTTCAGTAGGCCCAGACACTCTTTCCTGGGGTCCAGTGCATCCAAGAGAGATAGAACAAGGCATGTGGAGAGTTTCTGGAGGAACTTGGGGTAGGTGAACATAACAAAAGATATGCCATACCAGGTCAGACCAAGGTCCATCAAGCCCAGTATCCTGTTTCCAGTCCAAATCACAAGTACCTAGGAGGTTCCCAAAAAGACTTACAAGTTCCACAATGCTTGTATTGGGGCAAGCAGTGAGGTCCTCAGGAGGGGAGGGTGGAAATGGCAGTGGTGGCGAGGGCTCGGATGAGGTGCCAATTGAGTCCAAAGGATGGTCATAGCTCCCCATGGACTTTAGCTTGGCCACCTCTTCATCCTTACTGTCAGTTGAGAGGTGCCCAGGTGAGAATCCAGCAGGCAATGTCTGTCTGTGCAGTGATGGCATGCCTGTGGGTTGTGGTGTAGACGTGACTGTAATGGGCTGCATCACCTAGATCCATACTTTCTGGGCGGGTTGGCTTGAATGCTGTGCTAGAAAGCTGGCCAGAAGGTCCAGCAAGGCAGAAGGCAGTGGTACCATCAGGGCTGGAAGAGGTGGACGTGGTGGTACAACTCTTGGTCCTGTGTGCAGTGCTGCGATGCTTTCGGATGAGCTGCCTGACCTGTAGGGGTTGCTGGAGCTGGAGAAGAGGCCCCTCTTCCTGTGTCCCCTGGCTCTGCTGCTGCTGAACCTTCTCCTTTGTCTGCTGCTTCTGTGTGGCTGTTTGGAAGTCCATGGGGGGAGGGGCAAGGGGATTCCCTAGCGCCATGGAAGTGGAAATGGCACTATGCTGGGCTTCAGCATCGACAGCTACTCCTGCCATCCAACAGCACCAGAGGTGGGTGGATCCAGAGGGAGCGAGGCTGCCTCAGCACAGAGAAAAAAAAGCCGCTTTCGGGGGGTGGCAGCAATGATAGCAGTGCGGCTGCAGTGGACAAATCCAGACATCATTTAGCACTGTGGAGAGTTGCCACGGCAGCTGCGGGTGTCATTGCCAGGGCCAGGCAGGGGACAGAGGTCTTTGGGGGTGCATCCCAAGCTGCAGAGAAGCGTGTGGAAGAGTCTTCCGGCAGCCATGTTGCTCTTGGCGACCAGGCGGTTCTTCTTTGCCCAGAGATCTCGCACAGCAGGATAGCCCGAGGAGGTAAGGAAGTCTTTTAGGGTGGGATCAGTGAGCCCTGGGTGATATATAGGGATAATGGGGGCAGTTTTCCACATGATGGGACTCTCCAGGCATCAGATATAATGATAATGTGCAAATGTGCATCTGTGGCATTCATTTTCTTCACGCACTTCGGGAATTTCTTAAATCCGGGTTTGTGGCTCTTCTTACAGCTGGCTGTTTCTTGCTTCTCTTTTTCCATGATATAAAGTTGTAGTTAGGGAGAGCTTGGTGTTCCATCTTCTGGCTGGCTGGAAGAAGCAAAACTGAGCCAGGTAGTGGCAGGCCAGAGGGCTCTTCCATTTAGATAGTGCTGTCAGATGACATCACCAGGTTTGGCTGACTCATCCTGCTTGTCCATGGAGAACTATAAATTGTCCATGTAAAAAGGTAAATCAAAATGCACCGATTGTACACAAGGCCGGTCCGTCCATTGTGCGAGAATGTTGTTTGCACAGGGCCCGTGCCAACAACATCCTATACATGTTTGGATCCTGGCTCAGCTCTTTACAGTGGCTCACAGCAAGCTCAGAAACAGCTCCCTACACCCACTGAAGTGAAGAGCATTGGTTTTCTTCACTTCGGCAGCTGTGTTGAAATGTAGATCACTGGCACCCTGAGTGCCAGGACACAAGAAACATAATGTAGGTCGTTGGCATGCTGGAGGTCAAAGGACAACACAGCTGCCGAAGTGAAGAAAAACAATGCTCTTCACTTCGGCGGCTGTAGGTAATCGTTTCTGAGCCTGCCAGGAGCCGCTGTAGGGAGGTGAGCTGGGGTCTCTAAAGCCTGCTGCGGGGCTCTTCGGGGAGGGGGGGGGCTAGGACTTGAAATAGGCTGGGGGGGCCTAAGATTAGAAATGGGCAGGGGGGGACTAGGATTGAAAATGGGCTGAGTGTGGCAGAGCTTGGACTGGAAATGGACTGATGGGGGCTGGAATAGGACTGGAAATAGGCTGATGCGGGGGGGGGGGGATGGGAGAATAGAACTAGAAGGGAACGGATGTTGGGTGGGGCTGGAACTAGAAGGGAGCTGATGTTGGGGGAGAAGTAGAAGGGGATGGGGCTGGGAGAATGAGGATGGATTGGGGAAAAGATTTTGTGTGGGACAGAAGAAAAATCCACGAGTGACTGGGTATTGGCAGAGTAAATGGGGATTGAGGATGGAAGGGTGAAATTTGAGTGGATGATAGAGGAATAAAGAAAGAAATAGAGGAAAAAGCAAAAGATCAGTATGTTAAAGCAGATGTAGAAGAGAGAATGGAAAAAAATCTAGACGAGAGAAGAAAGGACAAATGGACAGCAGACAATGGAGAATTAGCAGAAGACAGAAGAAACCAGAAGAAAGTGACTGGAGCAATTGCAATATAAAATGCCCAAACAACAAAAGGTAGAAAAATACGTTTTTATTTTGAATTTATTAACTGGAGTATGTCAGCTTTAGGAAATGTGTATCGCTAACGTTTTTGTTTAGTACAAGAAGAAATTAATTTATAGTTTTATTTCTCCAGTGTTGTTGTACATTCCAAGTTTGGCTTTAGGGGTTCCCAATTTAATTGCCTTCCGATTTCTAAATTGTGATCCCTTGTTCTTTATTTGCTGATGGTCTGTGTTCTGCATGTGTAACCGAGCAAAGGTATTCTGTTCATGCAGTTTCTGTTTGACAGTGCCACTTGTTCTCTTTCCCCAATAGGAGATGTATTGGTTTAATATTTGCAGTGTTGCCTTTTGATAGGTAGGGTTTGGTGCTTTGTGAGTCCCAGTAGTGCCGTTATGATACAGTGGGTTTGCTATGGGTTCTAAATGGGCAATATTTATAGTCCTTCCTAATGTGCCTGGCAATTGGCACTGGAGTATAGCAATGTAGAAATCTGGTACTCTTTCTTTATCCAGACACTTATTAAGAGGCATGTTAACATTATGCTAATTTATGCAAATAAGGCCCCTTATTCACATGAGGCCCTGCAGTGAGTCTCCACACATGGCCCTGCACCCCCTTTGGGCCACCCCCAATTGTACGCTAACCAATAGGTCAGACCAAAGCATTCATGGTTGTCAACTGCACTATGTTTGTAACTTTACCATCTCTATACCTAGTTATAAACACAAATAATAATCCGATAGAGAAAGGAGAACCTAAACATAATTAATTAAAAGGCAGGCTTTTTGAATAATCAGGGTGTTGCTAATCCCAAATATAAAACTTTGTGGTTACCAACTACGGTAACACCTAAATATTGCAGACCTTCTCGAAATGTATTGAGACGGTGATCTGCTAATCATTTAATAGGGATGTTGATTTTGCAGGCATAGATTGCCTGGGTCCTGCCACAAAGTATAATCTTCATTCCCTCCCCCGGAAACTTTTGAGCCTATCTGATTGCTAACCTGTTATACAAGGAGTTTTAGGACGACGTTAACTAGAAGGCGGAAGAGTAGGCAGCCCTGCCTTGTAAGTCGACCAGTGGCAGAAAAAAAGGGAAGAGAACTACTGAAATAAACATGTGCTTTGGTTTCTACATAGAACGACCTTATCCAGGAGGCAAAGCGATCACGAAATCAAAATTTGGCCAATATGTCAAAGGGCTAGTTCTGCCTGTCAAAGACCTTCTCTGCTTGAAGGATACTACAGTTGCAGAGATACCCTCCCTCTCGGCCATATATGAGATGGTACATAGCCTTCTTAACTATCGCAAACATCCTACGTTGTCTGGGTTTTTTTTTATTCTTTTATGAAACCTGGCTGATTGCGATAACAATAGCATACAGCCTATGAAAGCACACATCGCGTCAACAGTCAAGGAAGGTCTAGTTTCTACCGCATGCCGAGCAACCAGGCACATGTACCAGCTCCGATTCACTCACCGCAGGCTCCGGCGGCAGCGTCCTGTTTCCCTCTCCCACACACGTCATCAGGCAGCGCCGCAGGGAGAGAAGAAAAGGGCATTGAGTGGCAGGATGTTATATCCGGCAGACGCTGCGGCAGAGTGACGAAGTCACGTACCCAGTAGCGTTGGCTCGCGCGATTGGCTGGTCGCGAGGGGAAACTGCCGGGTTTAAAGGAGCCCACGAGCATTGGCTCGGCCTCTCTTCCAGCCGTCAGCCCTTTGACCTAAAGCGATTTGAGTACAGCCGTCAAGTAAACTGCCACCAAGTAATGTTCATGTTTGAACAAAAAAGGAGATAAAAATGGTTCCTTCTATGAAAGAGTCCGGAAGGGCTGACAATACTGCAACCAGGTAGCAATATAAAAAAGAGAAGACTACTGCAACCTTCCTGAGACAGCCGTTAAAAAAGTGACATAGAGGGTTCTGTGTTGTTATTGCTGCTCCATCATATAAAGGAGTTTGTTAGAACTAATAAATTGGCCTGTGCTGTGAGCTCCCTTATCCCAGTGCTGCTCCGCTTTTCCCAGCCAACCTGCAAAGGAAGCAGAGGTTAGTAACTTTTTGCCTCACCTGCGCGATGTCTTGGTGCAGCATGCTCTGTGGGTTCAAGCTGACAGCCCCTGCCTGCTCATTTGTAGTGTTGTTGCTATAAATCTAGGTGCCTTGGATCATGCAGCGTGATAGTCGTTTTAGTCTACTTTAATGGTAGTTATAAAAGGAAAATAAGGTGATATCTTTTTATTGGACAAAGTATTTTGGATCATGTAATGATAGCGTCTGCTGCATGTGAAAACGTAAGAAGGCTCAAGCGTGCAGAGATGCCGAGTCCCACTCGTTTGAAGGCTATCTCGCTGTTACACGCATTGAGCCCCTTATCTCAAGCATTGGAGCCTCATCGGATTAGTGTTTTCACGAGAGACAAGCCTAAGAGAAGAAAATCCAAGTGACCCAGACAGTAAGAAGACATCTGAGTTCACCTTCTTGTGTACCGTTGCTTTTCCCCTGTCCCTACAAATGCAGGTGTTGTGAAGTGTATGCATGTACTTTTTAGTCAGAGTGGAGAGCCTAGAGAATTTACCCATATTGCCTCCACTATATCTGTATCCTTTTAGAGGTTTCAAAGAAAAGTAAAGATCATTTCAAGCTTCTCATTTCATTTGCAGAGTGATACTATATTTAAATCTTTCTAGATTTATACCCTGGATGCACCATTTGGAAAAATCTTACTCTTTTGGATGGTTTACCCTTTGCATCTCTGATTATGTGGCAAGATTAGATCCCAAAGAAGGATGATGGGAGGCCAGGGAAGAAATAAGGCTAGATCCAAGAACACTGCCACTCAGTAGAACAGGGAATTGAGGCCAGCTAGTAACATAAGATATGCCATACTGGGTCAGACCAAGGGTCCATCAACCCCGGTATTCTATTTCCAACAGTGGCAAATCCAGGTTATAAGTACCTGTCAGGTTCCCAAAAGGTACACAGATTCCATGCTGCTTGTCCAGTGGGTACTCTTTAATAACTGTTTGTGGACTTTTATGGTTGGTGGGATAGTCAATGGAACTTTGTTTTGCTTGCGATGGATCGGTTGTGGCTAGGGCTAGAACAGAGCATGCAAGCAGAGCTGGCACAACAATTAGGTGAACTAGATGGCTGCCTAGCAAACCAGTGGTCAGGAGGTGCCCATTGCTGCTTCCCCTCTCTGGAAAGTACAGTGGTAGCTGTACATTTTAAAGAGCTGGGATCGCCTTCTCTTTTGGTGCCATGGTGCAGTTCGTGCTTCCGCCCCCTCTGATTAACAGGAAAGAAGTGGAATCGTAGGGGGGGTGGAAGCATGAACAGCATCATGGCGCCAGCACAGAAGGTAACTCTGGTGCCAAGGTGCCTTTTCAAAATGCATTGCCGACGCTGCACATCCCAAAGAGGGGTATTGGTGGCAGCAATGGGTGTGGGGGGTGGAGTAGGGGCAGCGCTGGGAATGAGGTCTGCCTAGGGTGCCTCATACCCTTGCACTGGCACTGCATACAGGGCCTTCCCTCAGGGCGCATAGAAACCAAGGGTACTCTCAATTCTGCAGCGCAAAAGCTCTCTGTGCTCTGTACTGGGCTGCACCATTGCTACAGGCAGGAGAGTTGGTGTTAATATATATGTGGCTGAGCAGGACATTGAATGGAACCCTCCCTTCTAGCAATAATTCTTGATGATATTTCTCTATCTGATCCACATAATCTAGGTATGCTGAAGTCCCCTGAACCTCTGTCTTGGACATTTCTAAAAGACCCTGATCCACTTGAGCCCGCAACTCCATTGTTGACCGAGTAAATATTCCTTTAATCTTATGCTTCTCCTTATTAAAACTTCTAATCAGTCAGCAGTGGAGTTGCAGGCCCAAGTAGACCAGGGTCTTTTAGAAGTGATCAAGACAGCGGGTCAGGGGACTTCAGCATACCTAGATTATGTGGATCAGATAGAGAAATTTAACCAAGAATTATTGACAAAAAAGTTAATTGCGTCCTACTTTTACTTCATGGTTGTGACATTTATTGTGGCACTTTTATTGACAAAAAAGTTAAGAGTTCTACTTTTACTCTCCCTTCTAGCACCGTGGCCTTGACTATGTTTGTTTGATTTTTTTTGTAGGCCATGCCTAAGGCATTAGTGGCCTGTGGTAGTTTTCATGGTTGTGAATAGAGGGCCTCAACTGTTTCCCATTGCCCGTCTTTCTCCCCCCCCCCCCCATGCAGTCTGCTAACATGTGTAACCTCACCTAACCAACCATAAAATAATCCCAGAACCTGGTACCCCTTTTTCTAGTTCTTATCCTTCCATGGAATCATTGGCAGTACAGACCTCACAATGCAGGTGCAGCTGACAGAGCTGATTCCAGGGTACCCTCTCTTAATTATGCTTCCTTACTATCCTACTAGACTAACCCAGAGGAGTAGGTTATGCTCCCTTGCAAGCAGGTGAATGCAGACTTGAGCATCTTTAAATGATGTCATCAAGAGGTATAACTATTGCTACTCGATGTAAAAAAACTACACTGAAATAGTGCAGTAGGAATCTGACTCCAGTAGGTGGCAAGGTGTGTGAGAACTGGTGCAGCAGTGCTGATAGACCTGACTCTCCTCATCCACACCACAATACAGAAGCCTTGGACTGAGCATGCTAGGACCCCTCAGAGCTCTGAGAAAGGTATGCCTTTGACTCTTGGGCTGATAGCCATCCAAGATCCAGTACCATTTCCCATAGGTTATGAGAATCTGGTGGGCTGAGGAGGAGCAGCTGGACCCCATGGGACCTCTGAGGGGGACTGGTAAGTTGGGCCCAACCACTTTCCCTCTGTCTCCCTTTCACTCTTGGATTCCTTTGGGTCAAAGTTGATGATTTTCAGATTTGGTTTTTTGCCCATTCATTTCAATGGGATCAATTGACTGTCTTGCTGCATAAAGCAGCATAAAAAATGCCAGTTGAGCCTAACTCTACAGTAGGACCTTCCTAGTCTGTGTACGCTTTTGGGGAACCCTGATTCGGGTTTCTCTGACCAGCCTGACAGTCACAAGGCCTCCATTTTTGGAATTCCTGATTTTTATTTTATTTTTTTTTCTGGTTTGGTGATTTTACTGTGGTTGTGAGGGGTTTTTTTGTTTTGTTTTCAGCACATTTTTTGTGTCTTTTTATTCATGTTTTTTATTTTACCTCAGTCACGTGGAGCAGGGCAAGCATGCCATGTGCCTACGCCTATGCCCAGTGTGACATCTGCAGGATGAGCTTCACAACAGACTCTTTTTGCCCCCAGGGTGATGGGAATGTAAGGGCCCAGGATGTTTCAGTGACGTCTGGGTCGCCAGGAGTCAGGACTGACTTGAAGGCACATATTGCATTTTTGCAGATGTCTGGGCCTCATCATTGTTTTCTAAGCCTACACTGGCCATGGAGCAAGTAATACCCATTGAGGATCCCCGGGAGCACCGTGGAAGCCAGAGGAGACTCTGGTCTCTTGCGGGTCCTTTGGAGCCACAGGAGAACTTCTTGCCTTGCAAGATCAGTAGCTGTTCCAGGATGCAACATGGGGGGGGGGGGGGGGGGGGGTTTTAAATGCCATATAAGGCATTGTTTGCCTTATATTGCAGTTTGACCCTGTCCAGTGCATCCCAAGATGCACTGCATGGGGCCAGGCACCACCATATTTCAAGATGGCAGCATGAGGATGGAAGCGGTTTAGCAATGGTCCCGCCCCACCATTCAAGGTACTGGAGGGAGGTTCAGGGACACTGGGCCATCAAGTCTTCTTTCTGTCGGGGAGATCAGTGTCGGGGGGGGGGGGGAGGGCATTGGCCTCCTGACAGTGTGCTGATGGTATCAAGTGCTTTCCCCTATGTCTCTATCATTTTTAGGTAATATATCAAACTTCCTCAGATGATGTTTTTGCTTCCAACTGGATCTTTATGCCTGCCCAAAACTAGAATGAAGATCCAATGTTAAAAACAGTGTAAAAAAACTGCACTGTTTCAGCATAGTTTTTTACGCAGGGTGTAATTAAGTTTGCAGCAATTTGTATGCCCAGTGCTTTGCTATTTAGCATGGTTGGGTTTTTTTTGGTATCTTTCCAGCACTAGCTTGCTTTCTGCATTGGAGAGCAAGCCCTAGCATGGGAAGAGTGCCTGAAAAATGCCACGCTGAGGTTTTCTGCTTTGGTCCCTAAGTTTGGTAATGGAAGTTTGTGACTTAATCGAGATTACAAAGAGCAGCTGTGGGATTTGAACCCTGGCTTCTCTGGTTCTCAGCCCATTGCTGTAAACATTAGGCTACTCTTCCACTTCACTTACAGCTGATCCAAGGACTCTTGAAGCTCTGGCTTCCAGTTACCCTTTTCAGTCATTGGTCAGCTTATCACACCATCTCAAACTTACTGCTATATCAGAAGCATGCTGGGAATTCAACTAAAACAAATGTACTGTGTCTGTGGTGTATGGCTTGGGAAGGTGGGAAGCTCTTGTCTTCACTGCAATGAAATCTTCTTTCCTGGCATGCCCGAGGGTCATCACATTGGAACCTTTCTGGTAGGTGATTGTTTCTTTGAAGCATACCATAAGTCTTAAATTGGGAGCAATAGAGACCTTTTATTGAGGCAGTTTAGTATAGGCAAGCTTGGAGCAAACTAGTGAAACAGGCTGGGAAAATTGAAGCTCTAAAAATAGGCAGGACCAGCTACAAAATACTAACACTTTTTTTTTTTTTTTTTTTTTTTGCAAGATTTTGTCCTGAGATATAGAAAGCTGGAATATTGTGAAAACAAGTTCAAATATTTAAACCTGTGAATGTTTTATTTTCCTCCTTTGTATCAAGATCATCACCAAGAGACTTGTTTAAAACACATTTTGAAATGCTTAATTACCATCTGAGCCCATTCTGCCTTTAAACAAGGAGAAGAGTCACTCTCCTTGGATCACACTCAAGTCTCTATGGACAGCCTGGACCTTGCTGCTTATTTGGAAAAGTCTGGAGAAGGTAGTGACTTGGTTAGCTTACCCTGCTTGTCTCCTTTGTTCTCAAGGCTAATAAAGATTCTATTATGAGCCTTCAGAGCTAAGAATGCTTTATTTCTGGGTCAATGGGCTTAGATATTTCCAGATTTTAACAGGCAGGACATGCTCAGTTTAGGGAGGCAGTTTTTCCTTTTGGGCTGATGCAGAAACTGCACAACTTCAGTGCTGGCTATCAGCTCTGTACACTTCTTTGCAGCACACCAATAGCATGTGACTTTAGTGTCGGCATGCAGAAAGGGGTGCATATACAAATTAGCCACATGTTAAACATGGGCCTAAATGGCAGTGTTAAACTGGGAGAGCAAGCCAAACATATACATACAGAAGTCGGCGCAAGTTTGGCATGCTCTCCCAGAGAGACGGGGGCACCACGTGGCTAATTTACAGATGTGCCCTAACTGTATTTTGATGGCATCCGGACTTTCTCTGATGCCTGGATCATTTGAGGGGGAAGTGTCAAACGTCCCTCAGATGACCCAAGCACTGGAGAAAGCCCCTGATGCCATCAAAATACTGTTGGAGGCTGGTGCCCCTGACAGAAAGCAAATCCCTGATAGCCCAGCAGCCCTGATTTTTTCCCCCCCTCCCAACTAAAATAAGCCTGGTGGCCCAGCAGCCCGAAACCACTCCCAGTAGCTTCACAAAGGAGCAGGAGCACTGCCCATGCACTCCTGCACTATCAAAAAATGGTGGCGCCTGGCCCCATGCAGTGCTAGACTGCCATATAAGGTAGAAAATGCCTTATATGCATTCTGACCCTGCCCTTTTGGGGGCACATGCTAGATGTTTAAGCCACCTCAAGACCAGGCTTAGAGATATTGGCGCTAAGGCTGGTTATGAAATCCTCCATGCGTTTCTCTGTAAATCCTCCATGCATTTCACCTGGGCGCACACAATATTAGAATGCCACTTTAATACACATAGTCATTTTCCTATAATTTAAATACTCTTGGCGTTAACTGTGTGCTAACTTTTCCTTTTATTGTTTACCCATGTGTCCGTCTCTTTGCTGCATTTGGCTGTGGAGGTAATTGTGCCTAAAAGTGGCATTATCTGTGCTTAAAGGCCACACTAGTTTTCTGCATCAAAATGTCTGATTAAATACTCAGGTGTATTTTCTATGGCCCTAAACATTTAAGGGGTCAATAAGTGCTTTTGAAAACGGACCCCTAAGAGTTGTCTTGAATAACAAGGGTGATTCTTCAAATGCATCATTCCCTGGTTTTTTGGGTTCCACCACAGCACAGATTAAATATCCCATTTATTGGCACCTTTTTTATTTCACACTGTTATTTGTTATAGTTTTCCCCAATATTTGCTGTATCATTTCCTTCTTTCTTTCGTATTTTGATGGGCCATTGGAGAGAGTTTTGGAGACATGTTCATATTCTGATCTATCTCTTTGATTTTATTTTGATTTCTGAATAAGGATCATATTGCTGTGCAAGTTTACTGTTTGTGTGAATAATTAGGTAAATTGATTAAAAAAAATAGAGGTACAATAATTCCATTAAGCTTAATAGAAGCAGGTCATCAACCTCAAGCAGCCCAGCCTGCACAACATGAGGACATTGAAAATAATGGCAAATAGGGACTATAGGGCCCATCTAGTCTCTCCAGTTTCATTTCTGGTACATAGCCATATATCCCAATTAGCTTTTGGCTTTCCCTTCACTTCTGTGCTTATCCCATGCTTTCTTGACCTCTGTTACGATTTCTGTCTCCACCCCTGTGAAGACATTCTATGCACCCTTCAGTATTTCCACAAAGAAATACAGTACTCTGATATTGCTCCCAAGTCTGCCCCCTAGGAGCCTTAAGCTGTGACTTCATGTTCTAGATTTCTTGCTTTTCTATTAATACCTTTCAGGTTTTAGAATTGTCTCTATCATATGCCTTGTCTCCTCCCTGCTAGGGAATGCATATTTTACGTTCTTTAGTCTCATAGGACCTTTGGTATAGATCAGCGATGGCGAACCTATGGCACGCGTGCCAGCTGTGGCACGCGAAGGCCTTGCAGCTGGCACGCGGGAAGGTCCGCAAGTAAAATTTAAAAAAAACCAAAAACTGTCTTCTCCCGCTGCCGGGGCCGCCGCGGCAGAATCGAGTGTGCCGCGGGGCCCCCCCTGCCCAGCACAGCCTGCCCTACCCCTCTATCCGCTCTCTCGTCGCAGCTCACAGTGACACGCGCCGGCTTTCAGAGAGCGAGGGAAGAGTTTCTCCCTCGCTGCTCTGTTAAGCCCGCGGGGGCTGATGGGTAGTTCCCATCAGCCCCCGCGGGCTTAACAGAGCCGCGAAATGGAAACTAACCCTTCGCGCTCTGAAAGCCGGCGTGTGTCACTGTGAGCTGCGACGAGAGAGCGGATAGAGGGGGAGGGCAGGCTGTGCTGGGCAGGGGGGGCCCCGCGGCACACTCGATTCTGCCGCGGCGGCCCCGGCAGCGGGAGAAGACAGCTTGAAAAAAAAAATTCCCTCGGCTGGGCTGGGCTGGGCTGGGCTGGGGGGGGGGGGGCGTTAGGGTTGCGGATGGGATGGGTTGGGCTGGGCTGGGCTGGGCTGGGGGGGGGTTAGGAGTGCTGATGGGCTGTGGGGGGGATAGGAGAGCTTATGGGCTATGGGGGGGCTGGGGGGGTTAGGAGTGCTGATGGGCTGGGGGGGTTAGGAGTGCTGAAGGGCTATGGGGGGCTGGGGGGGGGTTAGGAGTGCTGATGGGCTATGGGGGGGTTAGGAGTTCTGATGGGCTATGGGGGGGCGGGGAGGGGTTAGGAGTGCTGATGGGCTATGGGGGGTTAGGAGTGCTGATGGGCGATGGGGGGGCTGGGAGGGGTTAGGAGTGCTGATGGGCTATGGGGGGGGTTAGGAGTGCTGATGGGCTATGGGGGGGCTAGGACAGGAAATGCGCTGATGGGGAGGGGTTAGGACTTGAGGTGGGTTGATGGGGTTAGGACTGGTAATGGGCTGTGGGCTGTTGGGGGGGTTAGATCTGGTAATGGGCTATGGGGGTTTAAGACTGTTAATGGGCTGTTGGCTGATGGGGGCTGTCTGGTAATGGGCTATGGGGGGGTTAGGACTGATAATGGGCTATGGGGGGGGGCTAGGACAGGAAATGGGCTGATAGGGAGGGGTTAGGAATTGAGGTGGGCTGATGGGGTTAGGACTGGTAATGGGCTGTGGGCTGATGGGGGGGTTAGGACTGGCAATGGGCTATGGGGGGCTGACTGGAAATGGGTTGATGGGGTTAGGACTGGAAGTGGGTTGATGGGGGGGCTAGGACTGGTATTGGGTTGGGGGGTTGCTAGGACTGGAAATGGGCTGATGGGGGGCTAGGACTGGAAATGGGCTGATGCAGGGACTAGAAGGGAATGGATGCTGGGTGAGGCTGGAACTAGAAGGGAGCCGATGTTGGGGGAGGATTAGAATGGGATGGGGCTGGGAGAGTAAAATGGAGAGGGGAAAAATATTTTGTGTGGGAGGGATAAAAAATCTACAATTGGCCGGGTATTGGGAGAGTAAGTGGGGATTGAGGATGGAGGGGTAAAATTTGAGTGGATGAAATAGGAATGAGGAAAGAGCAAAAGGAGAAAGATTAGTATGTTAAAGCGGATGTAGAGAGAGAGAATGGAAAAAAAACTAGAAGAGAGAAGAAAGGACAAATGGACAGCAGATGATGGAGAGTTAGCAGAAAACATGAAGAAACCAGAAGAAAGTGGCTAGAGCAATTGCAACTGAAAAAAAATGCACAAAAGTTAGAAAGATATCTGTTTGACAAGTTATCAGCATGCATGCAACAACAAACATTCATTAATTTTTTTCATGTATAGATTCTTTGGGAATACACACCGAGTCCTGACACAGTTAACAGTTTTAAGAAGTTTATCTTTTTTTTACTCAGGATACATTTGACATGTTATGTGAATAATACATTTAAAATATATTGTGTAACTGAATCAAATTCTTCCTAAATTCATTAAATTGAATGAAATCATTAAAACATTATAAATTGCCAATAAATTGAAATGAAAACCAAAGGATTGTGAATCAAATTGATTCTCTGACAATACAAAGATTCCAACCTTTACAAATGATGTTACATAGTTCAGGCAACTTTATAAAGAGTTTTTAGATACTAAAATCTTGTTGTTAAGGTTTAATTGACGTGCTGGCACTTTGAGGAAATTCTTTGGTTTTGTGCGTCAGTTTGGGCACTCAGGCTCAAAAAGGTTAGCCATCACTGGTATAGATCATGCACTATTTTGGTAACCTGTTACCAGCCTATTTGTCATCCTCCTTGGTCAACTGGCTCTTCATTACACTAGTATGTTCTCAACTTAGTTTGGCCACTGTCTGGCCCAGTTAGCTCTGTCCATTGTTGGCTAGTGGACAGCCACATCATCTTTGTCTTTTGTTGGCTTGCAGATGGGGCGTTGCTTCTGCTCTTTTGGATTGGGAGGGAGTGGGGAGTTTCTTCACCAGATGCTTTTTATTGTCAGTAGATGATGAAGAGGAGGTCATAGTGGCACATTACTCAGTCGGTGAAGGTCCATTCTGAGTTCTCTTTCTTGTTGGTTGGTGAAGAGAAGGATCACACCTTCAGCTTTTTGTCTTGTTTGACTAGGAGGGGGGGGGGGCAACCCACAATAGCTACTTCCTTTTGTTGGCCTGGAAGAAGCTGTAGCAACAGCTTTGGTTGACAGGCAGATTCCTATGTTATATTGCTCATGTAACCAACAGCAAATTGGCTGCTAATACATCCACAAAATTCCACATTTGTATATAGATATATTCTGTTTTTTTAATTATCAAATTGCTTACAACATCAAGCAATTAGAAAGAAACTTGATAAGAAAACAAATACTTAGAAATTAAGTACATTAGATAATCAAAATCAATTAGCCCACATCACGGGCTAATTGCCGCCATTAATTAAATACCACCCAACTCGCCCAAAATCATCCCTGCTTCTCTCTGTTAGTCAGAAACACCTCCAACCATAAGGATTCTAAGAAAACAAATCTAGACCGCTGAAAGATAATTAAACACTTACAGAGGTAACGCAAGAAAAGAGGCCCCAAGGGCCACCACCTGGGCTTAAGAGCTAAAAAAGCCTTTCTTCGCAGCTGCTTTGCCCTCAAGACACCTGAAAACAACTGAAATTTAAGGATATATTGTTTGGTGCTAATTTTAAAGTAACTCTTAAACTGAAACTTGTCCTAATCAGACAAAAACTAAACTACCAACATAGCCTGGGTAGCTATATTATCCTGTGAGTCCTCCAGGAACTGAGCTAAATCAGAATCAGACACTGACTGTAAGACATCAAAGCCTGCTAGGGATTCATCAGTAATCTTTCTATCCGTAAAGTAATATATTTTAGAAAAGGACATTTTTTTCAAAATTAGCCAAATATTTTTTAAGATATTTCCTTAACAAGATTTCAGGTGACAAACGATAAAGAGGAAAACTGAAAAACCTAACATTTTAAGCTTTAACAAAATTCTCAAAAGATTCTAATTTTCGATGGATAACCAAACTGTCCTTAATTGTGGAAGCATTAACTGCCTTCAGAGAGAAACATTGAGTCTCACACTTAAGAAGTTGACTAGAAAGACATTCCAACCTCTCTTTGGCACTTCCCAAACGTGCCACACACTCCTGTGAGAATTGGCAAAGTTGAGAACCAGTGGTAGCAAGAGTCCTCTCAGTCTGGGTCACCACTCTCCAGATGTCGGCCAAAGACACCTGAGAATCAGGTACTTCTTTGGCCTCAACTACTGAGGGAGACCAAGTCACAGTTTTATAGGATAAAACAACAAAATGTGGGGAACTCTTTTGAACCGGTGAGTTACTTATAGCCAAATCGGGTGGAGTTGTAACAGATGGGGGAAGGGGTGGAATACGGTCTGGAGAGCTTAACAAAGCTCCCAATGAAGGTGAAGAAACGAGTTCAGTACCTGATCGAGGCATTCCCTTTTCCTTAGCCTTGAGGTGTTTATCCATCGGGCTGGAGACATCACGTTCCCAGCAACAGTTTTCTTTTTCCTCTTGTCCATGGACACCAACCGAACAAAGCTAATAGGACCTCTTTGTTGCTCCTCCAGTGGTCCTAAGGGGCCTAAACTGCCCCTTATGGCACATCCCTTGGGGCACGCTATGGCCGTGCACCCAAACAGCCGTACACCCAGCAGCAGCACACACTTATGGGGGCCTCCCTGACATCCGAGGTTGGCCTCTAGCAAGCCTGCGCTCCTGTCCACATCACAGCTGCACGAACTGGCTCTCCCCAATATCTTCTATTTTGAGATCTTATGATGATGAGTCAGTGAATGCTTCCTGCTCTAGACCTATACATTCAACAAAACTCAGAAATTTCAGCATACACTTCTGTCCTATCTCAAGTTTCAAACTAAGCTATGTCAATGTTGAAGTTAAAATGAAGCACTCACCAAATGCCTGAATCTGTTCTTGCAATGCTCCAGCTTTCTATATATCAAGCCAAGCAAGATAATGGTAGCATGCTATAATGTAAAGTGGAGGGAGAAGCCTAGTAATTGGAGCAACAAGCTTAGATCCAGAGAAGGTGACATCTAAGTCACTATATGCTCACATAACCTCTCTCCTGAAATCACTTCTTTTGGCTGTTTGCTGCATAAAGTTCAGATTTTTCCTACTGACCTACCATTGCATTCTTTCTTCTGCTCCTCCTTTACCTCTCCTCTCTTCTCTCCTTATAACTTCTCCCCAGGAACTTAGCTCATCAGGCAAATCCCTTCTATCTAGGCCCTTCTCTTCCACTGCCAACTCCAGACTTTGTTCTTTCCACCTTTCTGCATTGCATGCCTGGAACAGACTACCTGAGTCCAGTGCATCGGACTCCATCTCT
The DNA here is from genome assembly GCA_033557465.1 of Ichthyophis bannanicus. NCBI lineage: Eukaryota > Metazoa > Chordata > Amphibia > Gymnophiona > Ichthyophiidae > Ichthyophis > Ichthyophis bannanicus. Next base: position 110,258,416 of record CM066040.1, read on the forward strand.
GATCCTATTCAAATTCAGGCTAAAAGCCCACTTCTTTGAGGCTGCTTTTGAATTTTGACCCCCATTAATCTCTTGTTCCTTATCGTTCCTCCAGTTCAGTCCTTCACCACTGGGTAGTGTAACTCCTCCTGCAGCATGGAGACTGGGCATGTCAGATTCGTGGCATCACTGGATGTACCCTGCTGGTCTCTCCCATCAGCCCCAGTGTGTCCAGTCTCCATGCAGCAGGAGGACGTAGTGAGCCTAGGTGCTGGGTTCACTAGAGGAACAGATAAGGAGCAGTTCTTAGTGTAGTTGGTTTTAAGGGGTTAATTTTTCATTGTCCTTTTAATTAACCTTTAAAAGGGGGAGAGAGCAGCTTTTAAACTAGATATTAGGGGAAAGCTGACAGTCGCCCAAGAGCGGATGGTTCGGAAGAATGTATCCTTGAAGGATACTACCAAAAGCAGAGAGGTTCCACAAAAGAGTAAAGTAGCCCAAATGCCCTCCAGTATGGAGCAGACAGAGCTTAAAGATCCCAATTTACCCATGTCTAACAATAGCCAAATTAACATGAATAAAATACATTCTCTAAAATGCTTGTATGCAAATGCTAGAAGTCTAAAGAATAAGATGGGAGAGTTAGAATATATAGCACTAAGTGAAAAGTTAGATATGATTGGAATATCAGAGACATGGTGGAAGGAGGACAACCAGTGGGACACTGTGATACCTGGGTACAAACTATATCGTAATGATAGAGCTAATCAAATTGGTGGAGGGGTTGCGCTCTGTTAGAGAGGGCATTGACTCAGAAAGGATTAAAGTTTTGCAGGAAACAAAATCTGCTGTAGAATCTATATGGATTGAAATTCCATATAAAAGGGGGAAGGCAATGGCAGTGGGGGTGTACTATCGAGCACCTGGCCAGAATGACCAAATGGATGATGAAATGCTCAAAAGAAATCAAGGAAGCTAACAAAAGTTACAGCGCAGTAATAATAATGGGTGATTTCAATTACCCCGGTATCGACTGGGTCAGTGTCACGTCAGGACATGCTAGGGAGATAAAGTTCCTAGATGAAATAAATGACTGCTTCTTGGAGCAGCTGGTTCATGAACCAACCAGAGGGGAAGCCATATTAGACCTAGTCCTTAGTGGAACACCAGATCTAGTGCAAGAGATAAGGGTGTTGGGGCCACTTGGCAATAGTGATCATAGCATGATCGCCTTTGATTTAATTAGTGGAGGAGGGATAGTAAGGAAATCCACAGTACTACCTTTTAACTTTCGAAAGGGAGACTATGATAAAATGAGGAAAACAGTTAAGAAAAAACTAAAAGGAGCAGTTGCAAAGGTTAAAGACGTACATCAAGCTTGGGTGTTGTTGAAAAATACTATCTTGGAAGCCCAGACCAGCTGTATTCCACGCTTTAAGAAAAGTGGAAGGAAGTCCAAAAAACTGCCAGCATGGTTTAAAGGTGAGGTCAGAGAGGCTGTTGCCAAAAAAGCATCTTTCAGGATATGGAAAAAAGAGCCAAACGACGAAACCTGGAAACGGCACAAGCACTGGCAAGTCAAATGCAAGGCATTGATAAGGCAGGCAAAGAGAGAATTTGAGAAGAAGCTTGCTGCGGAAGCAAAAACGCGAAATAAAGACCTTTTCAAGTACATTCGTAGCAAAAAACCTGTGAGAGAGTCAGTTGGTCCATTAGATGATAAAGGGGTTAAAGGAGCACTAAGAGGCGACAAGGCGATAGCGAAGAGACTGAATGAATTCTTTGCTTCGGTCTTTACTGAGGAAGATGTAGGGATGTTACCCATGACTGAAGTGGTATTTAAAGGTGCGGAAGAATTGAAGAAGATATCGATACATCGGGAAGATGTCTTACAACTATTAGATAAACTGAAGAGTAGCAAATCACTTGGGCCGGATGGTATACATCCAAGGGTGTTGAAAGAACTGAAATATGAGATTGCAGACCTGCTATCAGTAATCTGTGAACTATCATTAAAATCATCTCTAATACCTGAAGATTGGAGGATCGCCAATGTAACACCAATTTTTAAAAAGGGTTCCAGGGGTGATCCGGGAAACTACAGACCGGTGAGCCTGACATCAGTACCAGGAAAAATGGTAGAAACCATCATAAAGAATAAAATTACTCAGCATGTAGATAGTCACAACCTAATGGGAGACAGCCAACATGGCTTTAGACAAGGAAGATCTTGTCTTACTAATCTGTTATGTTTTTTTGAAGGAGTGAATAAACAGGTGGACAAAGGTGAGTCGGTTGATATTGTGTATCTGGACTTTCAGAAAGCCTTTGACAAGTTCCCTCATCAGAGACCTTTGGCAAAACTAAAGAGTCATGGGATAGGAGGCAGTGTACTATTGTGGATCAGGAACTGGTTAAAAGATAGAAAGCAGAGGGTAGGGCTATAAATGGCCAATTTTCCCAATGGAGAAAGGTGAAGAGTGGTGTATCCCAGGGATCTGTGCTGGGTCCGCTGCTTTTTGACATATTCATAAATGACCTGGAAAGTGGAATAACGAGTGAGGTTATCAAATTTGCAGATGACACAAAACTATTTAAAGTTGTTAAAACCCAAGAGGATTGTGAAAAATTGCAAGAGGATCTTGATAAATTGGAAGACTGGGCATCAAAATGGCAGATGAAATTTAATGTGGACAAGTGCAAGGTTATGCACCTAGGGAAGAACAACCCAAACTATGGTTACACGATGCAAGGTTCCACATTAGGAACCACCACCCAGGAAAAAGATTTAGGCGTCATTGTGGATACCATGTTAAAACCCTCGGTCCAGTGTGCAGCGGCGGCCAAGAGAGCAAATAGAATGCTAGGTATGATAAGGAAAGGAATGGAAAATAAAACAAAAGATATTATAATGCCTCTATATCGTTCCATGGTGAGACCGCACCTTGAATATTGTGTGCAATTCTGGTCGCCGTATCTTAAAAAGTATATAGCGATTTTAGAAAAGGTACAGAGAAGAGCCACCAAAATTGTAAAGGGGATGGAAGGATACTCCTATGAAGAATGGCTAAAAAGGTTAGGGCTCTTTAACCTGGAAAAGAGACGGCTGAGGGGAGATATGATAGAAGTCTATAAATTAATGAACTGAGTGGAACGGGTAAACGTAGATCGATTGTTTACGTTATCAGAATATAGAAAGACTAGGGGACATGCAATGAAGCTACAGGGTAAACTATTTAAGACTAATAAAAGAAAATATTTTTTACTCAACGGGTAATCAAACTCTGGAATTTGTTACAGGAGGATGTAGTAAAGGCTGTTAGTGTAGCTGGGTTTAAAAGAGGTTTGGACAAATTCCTGGAGGAAGGGTCCATAAACCATTATTAAGAAGTGACCGAAGATATCAATGCTTGACCCAGTACAAGCATTGTGGAACTTGTGTCTCTTGGGGAAACTGCTAGGTACATATGACCTAGATTGGCCACTGTTGGAAACAGAATACTGGGCTTGATGGACCTTGGTCTGACCCAGTATGGCATATCTTATGTTCTAATTCTGTTTATTTTGGGATACTATTGCTTTAAATTATATTTAAAAAAAAAAAAAAAAAAAAAGGCTGTGAGGGGGATTCAGAGCTTCTCTTCCCTCACAGGACCGGCCCGGGTGATTCAGCCATTCTCCCCTCCTAGTTGGAACGGAGGGGAGTTGTGCGCCAGCAGCAGCAGCGGCTGGCCAGAATTCTCTGTAGCAGTCGGAGGGCCTCGGGGCTGCTATCCGGGTACCAGGAAGCCCTCTCCGCGGCTGCTGATCACACTTCGACGTGATCAGCACTGTAGATAGCAGGGCCCGTGGTAGCAAAGGTAACGTTTCCCGTAGCAGTTTTTTAGGCCCGGCAGGGGATCCGCCGACATGCGGTCGAACGGGAAGGCCTCGGGCCCTACTTCGGGGGCAGCACACGCTATTGGGCCCTGCCGCTTTGAGCAGGCTGGAGTTCCGCACTTTTTTTCTGCGGGCCACGGGGATGTAGCGTGGCTGACTAATTTTCCCCGGACATTTTAGAACAGCTAATTTCAAGGGAAATTTAACATTATTTAAAATTTGGTTTGCAGTTATTTTAACATAATTTAGTTAACTCTTTGGGTTTGTTTAATTTAGAGTCCATTTGTGGAGTTTTTGATTCAGGGACCTTTACCAAAAAAAAGAAAAAGGGGGAGTAGTTTTATTTTTCCTTCATTTCTGAAAATTCTTAAATTTTATTTTTTATAGCGAATGCCGTCAAAGCTGCGGTACCCGCAGGGGCGTAGACTCGGACGACGGGGTCTGTAGGGGCTGCGCACGCGTTTCCACCACAATGGAGCAAGAGATCCTTGATACGGTTGGTGAGGAAGCTCAGGCTCCATCGGCAGGGGCTGATGGGGAATCCCTATTGGAAGGGCCATCCGTGTCCCCTTTAGAGAGTCAAGCGCCGCCAGCCAGTTCCAGGCTGCCGTTAAGAGCTGGGGCAGCCCTTGGAAGCTTTTCTCCAGATTTTGTCCTCATTATGCATCAAGCTTATTGCTTGTGGCAACAGGGGACTGTCTCAGAGCCGTTGATGCTGAGGGCTCAAGGGCAGCAGCCTGGGGAGGCCTCTTAAGAGGGTTCGATCTCCTGAATATCAGCTCCTGGAATCGGATTGGCAGGATACGGAAGATGTAGATGTGGAACCTGAATTAAGAATGGACAAACTTGAAGGCGAGATCCCCGAACCGGAAGATCAAGCAAGGATCGTAAGAGTTTTTCGTAAGGACGAGCTTACTGCGCTCATCACTGAGTCCCTTCGGGCCTTTAATCTCACTTCTGTACAGCCTTCAGAAGAGGAGGGGTTAGAGGACCTCCTCATTCAGACAGTGCGGCAAAGCCAGGCAGTTTTCCCAGTCCACAGGGTGGTCGATCGGATGATTCAAGATGAATGGGATGTACCGGAAGCAGGATTTCGGGGCGTATGTACTATGAATAGACTCTATCCCTTAGGAGACAAGGAGAAGGAGAGATTCCGTTCTCCACATATAGATGCAGCTGTGTCAGCGGTCACAAAAAAGACTACTATTCCGGTGGAAGGCAATGCGGCCTTGAAGGATACACAAGACAGAAAGGTTGACGGATTGTTGAGACAAGCCTTTGAGGTTAATGCTCTTTCGTTGCAAGCGTCCATTTGTGGAGCTTGGGTAGTGAGAGCTTGCCTTAGGTGGTTGCAGAGATTGCGGCAGCCATCCCAGCAGGAACAGGAGCGTTTATTATATATCACACAGCTTGAATCAGGTGCAGCATACCTAGCGGATGTCCACTACGATTTGATTAGGTTATTGTCAAATAGTATGGCTTCCTTGGTAGCCGCACGCTGCTACCTGTGGTTGAGAAATTGGGCGGCGGATGTTTCTTCTAAGTTGTGGCTTAGTAAGCTTCCCTTCAAGGGGCAGTTGTTGTTTTGGTGAGGATCTGGACAAACTAGTTAAGGACTTGGGAGAGTCCAAGGGCAGAAGGCTTGGGAAGATAAGCCCAAGCAAGGGAGGCATCTAATGGCTGCGCGAGGTCAGTTTCGGGACTTCAGGCATTTTCGTACCTCTTGACTGGGAGGTTTCCAAAGAGGAAGATTTGCTTCACAAGCACAAGGTTTTCGAGGAGCGGGAAGGGGATTCTCAGCGACTTCCTCCGCGACTTCCCAAAAAACACAATGAAGTGAGGCGGGCCCATGTAGGAATTCAGTCTATTGGAGGGCGGCTTCGAGAGTTTCTTCCTGCCTGGGTCCAGATAATGTCCGACCAGTGGGTGTTGGAGGTAGTACACGACGGTTATGCTCTTGAATTTGCTCGTCCAATTCTAGATTCCTTTGTGCTGTCCCCGTGCAGAGGACAGCAGAGAACATCCGTGATCCAGCAAACTCTGGATCATCTCCTACGATTAGGCGCAGTGGTGCCGGTGCCGCAGGAGTTGTATGGCGTCGGTTGTTACTCCATTTATTTTGTGGTTCCAAAGAAGGACGGTTCCCTCCGTCCCATCCTGGATCTCAAGGGAGTGAATTGTCTGCGAGTGTCTCACTTTCGAATGGAAACGTTGCGCTCGGTAATAGTGGCAGTTCGGCAGGGGGAGTTCTTGACATCTCTCAATCTTACCGAAGCATACTTGCATATCCCAATCAGATCAGCTCATCAGAAGTTCCTAAGGTTCACGCTTCCGTGGGGCCATTTTCAGTTCCAAGCATTGCCCTTCGGTCTAGCAACGGCTCTGCGTACCTTCACCAAAGTTATGGTGGTGGTAGCAGTGGCTCTGCGGAAGGAAGGGATCTTAGTTCACCCTTACCTGGACGATTGTCTAATTCGTGCAAAATCCAGAGCCGAGAGCGTACAAGTTATGAACAGAGTAGTGGAGGTTCTTCAGAATCTCGGCTGGGTAGTCAGTGCATCCAAAAGCAGCTTAGAGCTGTCTCTGGTGCTAGAATACTTGGGAGTACAGTTCGACACCCAGTTGGGAGCAGTGTTTCTGCCAGAACGGCGAGCTCAGATCTTTCAACTTCTAGTACGAAAGTTTGTCGACTCCAGCACTGTCAGCTTGGGACTATCTTCGGGTGCTAGGGACAATGGTGGCGACCCTGAAAGTGGTACCATGGGCCAGGGCGCACATGCGGCCCTTACAGAGGTCGTTGCTTCGACACTGGTCTCACCAGAATGATTCGTTAAACGTCTTCCCTGCCCCTTGAAGATCAGACAATCCCTTCAGTGGTGGCTCTCGCCAGAGCATTTGGCAGTGGGAATGCCACTGGAGCAACCGCAATGGCTCCCGCTATTGACGGATGCAAGTCTCGCAGGTTGGGGAGCTCATTGGGGAGAGCTTTTCTCTCAAGGGACTTGGAATGAGCAGGAAGCCTAGTGGTCGATCAGCCATCTGGAACTGCAGGCGGTAGTTCGGGCACTTCAAGCGTTCGAATCCGCGGTGAGCGGTCGAGCAGTGCGTGTACTGTCCGACAACTCTGCAACAGTAACTTACCTCAATCGGCAGGGGGGCACAGGAAGTGCTGTCATGGAAGAGGAAGCGGTGATTCTGTTTGCTTGGGTGGAGCCGCGACTTGTCAGACGGCTGCCTGGGTGAGAATCTTCACACTCTTGGCAAGTGCATATTTCTATATGATTTGCAAGGTATTGTGGGCAATGTAGTTCATTCACACCAGACACAGCTGCTGACAATAATTTAGTTGTGCTCTTGGGTAAAGCCAATAAGATATTTATTTATGGGGTTATTTCTCCCAACACAGATATGCTTGGTAGCACATAAATTAGGTTACTTGCTTTCAGTGTTAACTTGAAAAAACAAAGTCAAAATCAGGAAAACAACAAATGAAAAGCCACAAAGCAAGAAACAAACTGTTCTTTTCAGGTTAACTTCTGATTACTTCCCACATAGATACAGAAGTGATTCTCTCCTAGCTCACAAGCAATTAGGTAAGGCTTAATTGCTAGCAGTTACCAGCTGAAACCCCTTAGCTGGCTTGCCTTCCACTGTGTGGGTCAAATCCTGCTTCAGGAGCTTTTCTGAGTAGATTAAAGAACAAATTTGTATTTCTTTGTGATGGTTGCTGTACTTTATAACAGAAAGTTACCAACAGAGTTTAGATAGAGAGCAGTCCATATAAACAGGATCCTCATCTGCTATTATTCCCCCTTGTTCAACAAGCATGGGTTCAATATCATGGATTGGCACAGATGAATCTCTTAATGGAGCATTTTCAGGAGAATACTTGTTTCCCTGCTGTCTTTCAAGGTTATAGCTAGGGCATAGATCAGTGTTCATACCTGAGCTTCCATTGCTGCTAGACTTCCTCTCTATATAGCCTGGCCAGTATGTAGTCCAGTTCTTATGTCCATCCTTCCAATCCAGATCCCTGGACACTGGATCTCTCTTCACATACCTTCTGGCACAGGTCTTAGGGTCCCTTCCACGTGCAGCCGTCTCCCTCACAGGTAGCCTCTGGTGATTCCTAGCTCTGCAGCACCATTCCTCTGGCTTTCCCCAGTCCAATGGTGTATGCTGGCCCTTGAAATACCTCCCAGTATACGTACTGCTTTGGACTCTTCTAGACCTCTCAAAGGCTTTTCTCTTCCTTCTTCCAAAGGGTCTCTTTCCCTCTCTGTCCGTCCGGTTTGGCTTCTGCTTCTGATGATCCTTCAGATGAAACTGATGATCAAACTCAAGCTGATTCTCAGGATACTGAGGACAATTCTCTGGATATCCAAGGTGATCATGAAGATGGTCATCTGTAGAATAAACTCTACTCTTATTCTGCTTAGATGAGTGCTCCCCCCTAATACAGCGCAGCTGTGCTGAATCAGGCCTTGCCGTTTGAGATGAGTGTTCCATCCTAGCACAGCGCAGCTGTGCTGAATCAAGCCCTGCCCTTTGCAATGAGTGCTTGGGGATTACCTCATAGCCCTTTTGATTGAATACACGTTTTCTCACTTCAGCTCCTCTCATGGCTGTGGGAAACCTGGTGCATTCTGGGACTGGTAGTCTTTATGGCAAAATTCTGTTTTCTCATTTCTACCAGCACTGACAGGTTGCTTGTTCAGAGACACTTCACCTTTTCTATAGCCCCTTCCTGAGCTATGATAAGCTTCCTTATCACAGACTGCAGGCGATCTCGGCAGCGCATATAGCAGGAACGGAGAATGTGATGGTGGATTTTCTCAACAGGGTCAGAGTGGATGCTAGAGAATGGGAGCTTCACCCAGAAGTGTTTGTGCAGATAGTCTTCAGATGGGGTCCTCCCGATTATGGATCTCATGGCGACTTTTCACTCGACCAAGGCAAGTAGTTTTTGCAGCAGAAGGCGAGAGAGGATGTCTGAAGGCATCGATGCCTTGATGCAACAATGGCCGACATCCGGCCTTCTCTATGTGTTTCCTCCGTGGGCGCTCATAGGAAGAGTGGTTCAACGCATTGGGGGAGAGTTCTCTTGGTAGCGCCAGATTGGCCGAGACGCCCGTGGTATGCCGATCTAGTGCGGCTCCTCGACGTGGATCCCTGACGACTACCAGCAATGCCGAATCTGTTAACTCGGGGTCCCCTTCGCATGCCTCAGGTGGATCGATTCTCGCTTACAGCTTGGCCATTGAAAGGGCGAGGTTAAGAAAGAAGGGTTATTCGACAGCCGTGACTGCAACCTTGCTTCGAGCCAGAAAAAGATCATCGTCCCTAGCGTACGTGCGAATCTGGCATATTTTCAAGGACTGGTGCTCTCAGCGGCAGATCCGCGCGTCCACAGTTTCCATTCCGAAGATATTGAGTTTCTTGCAAGACTGCTTTGATAAAGGCCTGGCGGCTAGTTCCCTGAGGGTTCAGGTCTCAGCCCTGGCTTGCTATCGAGGTAAAATCCAAGGGGCTCCCTTGGGCTCTCACGTCAACGTCATACAGTTTTTAAAAGCGGTTTTTCAGTTGCGTCCTTCTCGCAGAATGGTGGTTCCTCCGTGGGACCTCAACTTAGTCCTTGGGGCATTGATTAAGGAACCCTTTGAGCCTTTGCAGCAGGCTTCGGTCAAAGATTTAACTTTGAAAACAGTGTTTTTGGTGGCTATTCGGCTCGTCGAATTTCAGAGTTGCTGGCTTTGTCTTGTCGTGAGCCGTTCTTGTCATTTTCCAGGGAAAAGGTGGTGTTGCGGCCAGTGCTGTCCTTTTTGCCCAAAGTAGTTTCGCCATTTCACATGAATCAGTTGGTTTCATTACCAGTATTAGGATCAGGAGAGGAGAATGCTTCAGACCGTAGCCTGAGTCACTTGGACATTAAAAGGACGCTTTGTCACTACTTAAGTTTCCTAAACTTTCCGGAAGTCGGACCGTTCATTCTCTTTGTGGGTTCCGTGAAAAGGGGAAGCGGTGGCCAAAGCCTCTATGGCCAGATGGGTCAGAGAAGCTATAGCGTCGGCATATATTTTACAGGGGCGTCAGGTGCCCGTGGGGCTATGGGCTCATTCTACTAGGGCGCAAGCGACATCTTGGGCGGAACATAGTTTGGTCCCACGAGTGGAGATTTGCAGAGCGGCTACCTGGTCCTCTCTCCATACCATCAGTAAGCACTATCGCCTGGATGTGCAGGCAGATAGCGATGCCTGTTTCGGGTCAGCGGTTTTGCCATCTGGGTGGACAGGTCCCTCCCAATGATTACTGCTCTGCTACATCCCAGTGGTGAAGGACTGAACTGGAGGAACGATAAGGAAAGAGAAATTAGACTTACCTGCTAATTGATGTTCCTTGAGGAACTCCAGTTCAGTCCTGATTCCCACCCGAGAAGAGTTGTCTTAGTGAGCAGTATTGTCGGGGGGTGGGGGGGGGGGGAATTTGGGCTCGATATCGACGGGAAGATCTTTCAACCCCCCTCCCCCCCCTGTGGTCGCGATAGTTCTTCCCTGGCAGTAGTTATTATACGAAAGTCCTGGAGGGAAGAGACAGTCAAAAGATGCAGTTGTCTCCCTTGTTAGGGAACGTTAGGCTAAGCTAAGTTAAGCTAAAGTTTAGTTGGTATAAGTTGAGATGTATGTTATAGCTACTTATTTGTTGCTCCTTTTTGAGTCTGCTTTGTCAATAGTTCACTGGGGCTGATGGGAGAGACCAGCAGGGTACATCCAGTGATGTCACAAATCTGACATTGCCCAGTCTCCATGCTGCAAGAGGAGGTACACTACCCAGTGGTGAAAGACTGAACTGGAGTTCCTCAAGGAACATCAATTAGCAGGTAAGTCTAATTTCTCTTTTCACCCATGTGTGTTAGAACCACTTCTAGGCCCCTATTTTGTTGTGTTCTGTCTTGCATAGATTGTAAGCTCTATAAAGCAGGGACTGTCTCATGTATATACGTACAGTTCTGCGTAACCTTTGTAGCACAATAAAAATTTGTAGTAGTACTTGCCTTGGGCCCCAGTTTGAAAAATGAATAAATTAAGATGAAGCCAAGACACCAGTTCAAAAACAAAGTTGCTACCTATATACATTACTCTGCTCTACTCTAGTTCTGCAGCTGAAAATTAAGTAAATGCATAGCAGTGTTGAAGTAGCCATTTTGAAATTAGTTTACTCCACAGCACTGATAGTCACTCACTATACCGTTATTACAAGTTCTTTACGCAAGCTGGAGAAGTGAACCCCTTCTGTAGTCCTCTTATGTTTTTCTAAATACTAGCAGCTGACTGCTCACAGATTCATGGATGGCCCTGCTCTACTCATATATTTGTCAGGAGGGCGGGGGCAGACAATCTGGCTGAAATTTGGTAGGAGTGTTGGAATCCCAATATGCTATCTGCTGTACATGTACTCCGTATGCCTAAGAAAGAGAGACCAGCCCTACACAAACCTACTGCTTTTTAAATTGAGTGGGATGGTAAAAAATTTTAGAAAACTTACGCACCAGCCAAAATTCTTAGAAAGTACAGAAAAGTATTTATAGCTTTACATTGTTTTTACTCTCATGTTTGCTGCAGTCAACACCTATGACTGCTGCCTACACTGCCTGGGACTGGACCATGACAGCACTTCCTGCAACCTGAGCCAGGCCCTGATGGCTAAAACCAATAAGAAAAGGTCAGAGTTGCAGGAAAAACTGTTCCCCAGCATTTCCCATGAGGCCCGAGCATCCTCTGAGTCCGAGAAGACCTCTGACTCCGAGAAGAAGAAGAAAAAGTCCTCAAAGTCCACCGAGGTTGCACTGGAGAAACTCTGTAAAATCACCAGGAGGGACTTGGGCGGCTCCGAGAAGCACCCTACCAAGGTCCTCAAGAAGGATTCCTCGGCCAGCGGAGACCATGCGAGAGTCCTTGAGGCCGTAGTCCTTGTCGAGGACATACTCTCAAGAGTGCCAGCACCAGACACAAGATCCTTTGTGCCTGTGCTGAAAGCTGCATAGCCTTCTGGCTTGGAAACCAGAATGATGGCCCTGTAGCAGGCAATGATGGCTGGTTTGTCCACATCTGCCCTGACGCCGGGCCCCTGACTTCGGGGGAGTCCCTGGTTGTCAAGCCAAGCTCAGAGTGCCACCGGCCACTGATAAATCTTTGGCACCGGTTGAGGACCTGGTCCCAGTCCTGGTACTTGGGCATCCGGTCCTCCCTAGCTGGTTTCCACGACTCGGACCCCAGGTCCTCCGGAGGCTACTGGCTCCTCGGCACCAGCCTCAAGGCAATGAGTCACAGGGCCTCGGATTTGTCGTCACCCTCGACTCCAAGTAGGAGACCGATGATGAAGCATCCCCGGAGACTAAATGGCACCACCGAGACATCCCCTCGGACCCGTCTCTCCTGGCGTCACTCCCCTCCGGAGGATGTAGCCTTCCATGACTTTGTCAAGGAAATGGCCAGAACACTCTCGGTGCAGACCGAGGCAGAGGAGGACCCGCATACTGAGGAGTTGGAGATCATCCAATATGAGTCGCCACCCAAGGAAACCCTCACCGTGACATGAAAAAACTTAAGAGCCAAAAGACTCACTCCTCTGTTCCCCCCGGAAGGGAGGCCAGAGCTCTCGATGCCCTTGGGCGCAAGTGTTACCAGGGCTCGATGCTGGGGTACCAGATCCAAGCCTATGAATTATACATAGGCATGCACTTAAAGGCTCTAACCCAGGAGCTGTCTGGGTTTTCGGCTGGCCTTGTCGGGGAACCCATCCAACGGTTCCAGTCCCTGACCTCTGGGATCAAGGACTGCTCCTAGTTCCTCTCCCGAGCAGCCTAAGACAGCTTCATGTCGGTATCTCGGATCACAGCAGCTGGCATCAGTGCCCAACGTCAGGCCTGGTTACAGTCTTCAGACTTCAAGCAATGGGTCCAAGACAAGCTGCTTGACATTCCCTGCACTGGGAGAACCTATTTGGCAAATCTATGGCTGACAAGATGGCTGAGATTGAGGCTGATGTGGTGACACGCTAGAGGCTCTTTTTTTTTTTTTTTTTTTAAAGACCTCATCCCTTCCCCCACAGGAAGCCAGAGGGGAAAAGATCCCTGTTCCCGAGGAGAAAGGGCCTTTTCCCACAGAGTCACCATTTAGCAACCTTTCTTGGGCCAGAAAAAAGGTTCTCACCCTAAGAGGTAAGGCCATGGGGCTCAGAAGGCGAAAACACCGAAGCCTCAGGCCCCAGCTCCCACCCAACCTGGGGCGAGCTTTTGACTCCCAGGGCAGGGCCTCCCCTCCCCCAGGAGATCTTCACTAGCCCACAGGGGGGCACCTGGCACTCTTTGCCCAGAGATAACCCAACATTACCTCTAGTCTGTTTTCTGATGTCCTGTGCTTCTTTCCTGTTCATCATTGGTGTTCCTTTCTATATGTATTTATAATGTTGGTTTTATCTTTGTAAACCGCTCTGCTGTCCCTCACTAAGGGTGGTATATCAAATTCTAATAAATGAAATGAAATCTTCATCCATCACAACTGGAGTTCATAGGGGCACTGCTGGATATCGTTCAGGCCAAGGATTTCTTGCTTCTAGACAGGGCCCAACGCCTTGTGGCGCTTGTGGGGAACATCTAGGGTCACTTCTTGGCATAAGCCTGCCTCATGCTTTGCCTGCTGGGTCACTCCAGACACCTACCTACACATGCAGCCAGCTCAGTGGGCTCTCTGCTCCCAGTGGTCTCAAGCAACAAGGTGCCTGCAGGACAAAGTGATCGTGACCCATCCTCTGGCTGACTCCCTTGGCTGGTGGCAGTAGCTCCAGCACCTGCGGGCCCCCATCCCCTGAGCATCCTTACCACAGATACCTTCAAGCCCACCACGGTGACCTCCGCACCCAGCGCCGTTGGTCGCAGGTGGAGAGCCTCCAGCAGATCAACCTCCTGGAGCTTCGAGCCATAGCGCTGGCCTCCAGGTCTTTTGCCACCACCTGCAGCACCAGGCTGTACTGATACAGACTGACAACGAGGTGACATTTGTCTTTATATCAACAAGCAGGGCGGCAAGGCGGCATCCCTCCTGTGCCAAGAGGCAGTGAGCCTCTACTCCTTCACCAGCAAGAGTGGGATGCTTCTGCGGGCAATCTATCTCCCAGGCCAGAACAGTGCCCTGGCAGACTGGCTCAGCCAGGTCCTTCAACTGCACAAGTGGTGGCTGGACTCCCAGATGGTCTGCCAGCTGTTCCATTTCTGGGGGCTCCCTCAGATGGACCTCTTCACCAGCCAGGCCATTACTCAGCTGCTCTGCTTCTGCTCCAGGAAGCCACATCCCTCTCGGGTGGTGGTAGATGTGTTCCTCATCCTGTGGATGGGGGGCCGCCTCTACGCCTTCCTGCTCATGCTGCTGATTGCCAAGACCCTTTTCAAGGTCCAACTCATCAGAGCTGCCTTGATACTGGTGGCTCCTCAGTGGGCCCAGCAGCCGTTGTTCTCCTTGCTCCTCTGCCTGTCGCAGGCACCCCCTATTCCTCTGGGGTGGGCCCCGGATCTGCCCTCAGAAGGATGGTTCTCTCCTGCATGCCAATCTGGGGTCCCTGACGGCCTGGCTGCTGAAAGAGTAGCCTTGGTCCACCTCAATATGTCAAATGATCGGAGGAGGTCCTCCTGGTCTCCCACAAGGCTTCCACCCGCTGGGCATATGCCTTCAATTGGCAGAGACTTTCTGTGTAGAGGAGGATCAACCCCTTCTCTTGTTCTGTCTCGGGCAGGGCTGACGTCCAACTCTTAGAGTACACATTTAATGCGCTATCGGCATACCACCATCTGATGATAAACCCCTCTTCGCTCAGCCCCTGGTGCCTCGCTTCCTGAGGGGCCTGCTGCTCTCACGATCACCCGTCTGCCCCCCGGTGGTGGAATGGGATCTCATGGTTCTCTCACAGCACCACCTTTTGAGCCTCTCAGCTCTTGCCACCTCAAGTATCTCTTCTGGAAGGTGATCTTCCTCATGGCGCTCGCCTCTGCTCACAGGGTTAGCGAGCTCCAGATTCTGGTGGCCCATCCGCCTTATATGAGGTTCCATAAAAACAGGATTGTGCTCCGCGCACAGTCCAAGTTTCTGCCTGAAATGGTGTTCCTGTTCTATCTCAAACAAGAGATGATGCTCCCCACCTTCTTCCCACAGCCTCATGCTAACAGGGCGGAGGCCACTCTCCACACTGGACTGTAAGCAGGCCCTGGCCTACTATCTGGAGCATACCAAGGCCCACCATCGCGTCTCATCTCTTACGCCACAAATCAGCTAGAGGCAGCGGTCTGCAAGCATTCCCTGTCCATTTGGGTGGCAGACTGCATCACCTTCGCCTATGAGTAGGCCAGTCTCTCACTGGAGCCTGTTTCACAGCACACAGTGTCTGGGCCATGGTGGCATCTGGCAAACCTTGATGGAGATCTGCCGAGCTGCCACCTGGTCTTCAGTTCATATCTTAGCAGCTCGTTGATGCCTGGAGAGGGAGTCCCACCAATGTGTTCAGGCTACAGAAGAACTGGTTCCTCACTTGACACTTGGGGCCACTTGTGGGTTTTGCTGTTCCTTGACTCCGTTGCTGCTTCACGGTCCACCTTTTTCATTCACCCGTGGCTCTTACAGGTTCTTTCGGTAGCCTGTAGCTATGGCTTCCCATATGTGAGGACTGACGTCCTGCTTGTTCCTGGAGAAAGCATAGTTAGTTACTCTCCTGTAACGAGGGTTCTCTTGGGACAGCAGGAAACGGTCCTCACAACCTTCCCTTCTCCCCGTGGAGTTGCATTTTTTTGTCATTTGCTTTTTGGACTATATGATCATACTGAGGCAAGATGGCACCCTTAGGCAGGAAGGGGACCACACATGCATGTTGCAGCTCCCAAAAGCTTTCTTTGAAAGCTGGGGAAAGGTTACAGCATGGGCGCCAACATCACCCATATAAGAGGAGATTCCTGCTGTCCCCAGAGGACACCTGTTATAGGTGAGTAACTACGCTTTCCACCCCCCTCTCTCATGTCCGGCATATCTCTTGTCTCCCTTTCTCCAGACCCAGTATCTCCTCCATTGCTCTAGTACCTCTTCCCAAATGTCCAGCATCTCTCCGTATCTGTCCCCCCCCCCCACACCCATGTCCTGTATCACCCCCATATTAAACACCTTCCTATAATCCAACCCATTCCATCTCCATCATGTCTAGTATCTCCCCTATCTTCCTATTTTCCCCTCCACAGTAGTTCAGTATCCAAGTTTTTCCAACCCCCCTCCCAGTCCAGCACCTCCCCTTACCCTGCTTGACTGCAGCTTACCCTCTATCTCTCTCTATCCCCTCACCCCCCCCCCCCTTTAGGCCTGCATCAGTCCAGTAATTACAATCCTCCAAACACTGTGGATCATGGACAACTACAATATAGCGCAGAGCCTTGATCTCCCCAACTCCCTCCCCCCCCCCCCCACCCACACACTTGTACCTTTTAATAGCAGCAGTGGTGGCAGCGGCAGCAAGTATGTTTGGTTATAGATGGGAAGGGTGGGGACATCAAGCCGGCAACTGCGCAAAGTTCTGCTTCAGCTGTGTCTCATGCCTACAGAATCAAGAAGTCTGTTAGAGAGGGTAGGAAATGACTGATGCTGAATTTAATGTGCAGCTGTGAGCTTGAGTTCCCCCATGCTTCCCATATATACTGCTGATACTGGCTGCTGCTACAGGTTGGGATGAGGGCGATTTCATATGCAGCATATTGTTGGATGGCGGATTTGAAGGCACCAATGGCTGTTAACACAAATGAGGATTTTGTGTCTCCTTTTGGAGTCCCGACCCACAGTTCGGGAAATGCTGCTGTAGGATCGTTTTATGCTTATGCAATTTTACACTTTCACATCCACATAGTGAATTCAGGAAATACAATACAAATTAAAGACAGAAAACCATATTATCCATTCAGCAATCTACAGCCCACAGTTTCAAATATGATAATAGGACCCAAGTTTTAAAGGTAAAATATAACAAAAAACATAAAACACAAAAGGAGTGCACCCAGCTTATATCCTCCCTATCACTCACAGTAGTGCAATTATGAGCAAACCACCTGTATCTTCTCTTCCTCTTATGCCACAATAAAGTCTAATAGTTGCCTTGCTTCAAAGTAAACATGGTTCTTATAATTTCCTTGCATTTGTTTAGTTCAATATAAGGGTAACATAAACACAAATCCCAAGGCTAACACTCTAGGACGCAATGCCAAGAATTCTTTGTGCCGTCTGTGTGAACCTTGAGAAATCAGGAAGTACCCTTATCTTAGAGCCCGAAAACCTTTTATCAATACTCGAGAACAAACACAACAACCAATATTGACCTCTGAGTAACTACCTCTAAAGAGGACTCCAAGAACCCCGTGAAGTCAACCCCCAAGGAGCCCCCCTGTCTTCCAGATGACTGGCCAGAGGAAAGGTATTGAGCCCTCACCATACGAGGAAGATTCAGAGAGTCCATCCTGAAAACCTTAACCAGATATTTTTAACCATATCAATTGGCAGTATAAGGGGGAGACTTGGGAAAGATTAGGAACCTAAGATTGTTCCGTGCACTTGATTCTCTAGATGTTCCAGCTTTCGAGAGGTAACATTACTATCTTTCACCAGGATGTCTATAACTTGAACAGCACTTATTTTGTAGTCGATGGCTTCCATGTTCACGTTAACTGAGTCCATTGCCTGAGTATGTTCCACCAGTCTGTGCAACTACAGTTAAATCACCCATAAGCTTCTCAGAAAATGACTGCAATGAGGAAGAAAGTCCCTGAATGGCATCCCATAATGACTCCAATATCACAGCAGAAGGTCTAACAATCTCACACACTCTTTCTGGAAGCAGTCTCACCCAGCTCTTGCACGATGTCCTGCATGGTCCTTGGGGTCACCGCTGCTGCCCCAACCAAAAGGGGCTTCGACTCCGCTGCCAGGGATAGTCCTAGCAGGAAAACTCCTCTGCCTAAACTGATGCGAGATGAATTCAGAGCTCCAGCAGCCCCCATGCTTGCAGAGTTAGGTGGTGGCGTACGCACTACGGGGCTTAACACCCATCACTGCTGCCCGTAAATTGCCTGTCGGGTGGACCGAGAAGCAAGACCCCTGCTGGAACAGAGGAAATGCCAAAGCTTGGCATAGTGGCTTGGCGGAGGGGCCCAGAATCAGCGCTTCTAGGAACAAGCCCCATTTTCCCTTTTCTCTTGCCGATCTCGTCAGTAGGCAGAGAGGACCTCCAAAATGCCAAATCCAAACGATAAGCTCAAGCATCCTGTGCCACAGTCTTTCAAAGCACCATCTTGGATCCTGAGCTAATCCATAGGGTCTTTTATAAGCCTTCGTTTTCTATGTTGAAATGACAAGCAATCATAAGAGAAGCACATACTGCAGTTACACACATAATAGCCATTCATTTAAATAGAATTTATTGCAGATGTGTGCGTCAGGTCAGGTGGGTGGTTACTGATTAGTTCACTTATACAGGTGAATCAGGTTCTGCTACATTTCTTTTTCCTGGTTTTGTCAGTGCCAGAAACTGCACAGCTCAGAAGCCTAAGGTTGCTCAGGCGAAAAAACAAATCTAAACCAATTAACTCTTGGAATTCATACTTCCTATTTTCGTATTTTGAGGCTAATGAAGGGATCTTGCTGCCACGTCTACATATGTGCTACGGTGTTAGCTCTTTATTTGGAGATAACCCCAGGACTGAGTGAAGATCCTGCAGTAACCTGTGAATGTGAAATCCTGCTGATCTCTATTACAATGAGCTCATTTGAGGAAAAACTATGTAATTAGCCAACTCGGGCATGTTCTACCTGAAACTAGTTTCCCAGCAGGACTCCACATTGGTAGTGAAGTCTTCAGCTCTTTTACTTCCTTCTGAGTGTTGAGGATGAATCATGGCAGCTGAGGAACAGAAAAAAGAACCAGAACCAGAATCAGAACCAGAACAAACAAAAGAAAACAGTATTTCTGTAGGTATTTATTTTTCAAATTACATATCAAAATGGATTGTCCACTTGTTTTGAGGCTTTAGAAGAGTAACTAGTGTTTGAATTTTAGCTAGATGTTTATTCTGACTAGGCAGCGTGGTTGGTAATATAAAACTAATCTGGTGCACTTTGCATTCTTTATATCTGAACTACGAAATACCAGGAGCCAAACTTGCATCAGAGTAATTTTGTAGCATTAAATGCATCGGTCTGAGCAAGCAAATGAGAGATACAGGCAGTAGGTGATTAAAAAAGCACATTTGCTGCCCAGGTTTTATTGTGTATTTTGGTACTGAAGTCCCTAGTACTAGTAGCAGTAGTATAGACTGTGAAATATTATGAATCATGTATGCAGTACTACTAGATTTATGCAGCAATGTATGCACACTCATATAAGAGACCAGTCCTTACTACATGTAATACAGACAACACAAATAAAAGGGGTTGAACATTTCTTTATTCTAAAAGAAAATGGTTAAAAATTAACAGGATATGATCAGGAAGAGATTTAAAAGCAGCTTGAAAAAGATGAGTTTGTAAGGCTGGATTTGGTTATGGCCAGTTTGGGTGGCACAATACATTAGTCCTGGCTGATAGACTGGAGGGGGAAGATTTGTGCCACCAGATTATAGCTTTTTCCATACAATTGGCCCTTCTTTAACACCATCATTGGTTCCAAATGCATTCATGAAGTTCTCCATTATCTAGTCATCATGATGAGTAAAACAAATTTTCTTTAAAATCAGACCTACATTGGTTTTCATTGGTATTGCTGCTTTAAGGCAGCAATTATCAGCAATGAAAACAATGCAGTTAAGTAAATTAGGATACTACAATTTTGCAAAATGAGGAAAACTCGGAATAACTAGGACTCCAATAGAATAAGAAGTGATATGACCAGAGGAGGAAATATTGAAAAAACATAGGTGACAAATCAAATTTATATTTACACATTGGTAGTGGGCCACTCTCAGTATGACAACAAACTTCAGTTTCACACAGCATTCCACAAGTCTTGCAATAACAAAGATATTCAAATCTCAAAGTGAACTTTCAGTATTTGTTGTAACACCAGAGAATTTGTAACAGACATTAACTTTGTACCAATTGTTCACTTAAGGCTTTCAAACTTGGTTCCATACATTCAATACTTTCTCATTTCAAATCAGAAACAAACTTTGAGCTGGCTTGCTCCAGAGTTGGTCATTACACTCAAATCCAGCCCTGCTTTTCCTTCTAGCAGTCAGTCACAAGTGAATGCATTCTTATGGAAACAAGTAACTGGCTAGAAACCATGTCATCCTGGCACCACAATAGCAAGGAAACTCTCTCTTCTCAAACATTTCTGATAAAACCATTCTCCATAAGTTGATTTTTTTTTTTAACTTTTGCTAGGCTTTTCACAATATAACCCAGTTGCTGCTAATTTTCCTTCCTATGCACTGTATTAACGAGGATCTCCCTCTCTCTCTCCTCAAACATTTGTGGTAAAGTCTTTCTTCACAAGTTAACCATTCACTGTTGCTGGGATCTGAGCTCTTCACAATATAGCTTCGCTGCAGTGTACTCCCTTGGCATAACATTGCCACAGTAACCAGGAATTTCAGCTTACCTGCAGTCATAAGCAACAGAAAGAGGTAGGACACAGGGACCATGGCCCCACCAAGATTTTGCCCAGCCCAACACAGCATCAGCATCTAGAGAGCTTGGGGACAAGGCTGGAGATTGGTTTGTTTGGCCCTTTCAACTAAAAAGAAGTTCCTTATCGTCCCTCCAGTCCAGTCCTGCACCTCTGGGTAGTGTGCCTCTTCCAGAAGTTTGGAGACTGAGCATGTCATCTTTCTGATGACATTAGTGTACTTATACAGCTGGCACCGCCTATTAGCCCCAGTATACTCGGTCTCCAAGCAGCTGGAGGAGTTAATGAGCCAGGGTGCTGAAGGGACAACTAAGGCTATAGGCTTTATTTCTTTAAGGGGAAGCTCATGTTTGAAAAGGACCTAGATAAGTTGGTCAAAGACTTGAGGGAAGCCAAAGGGGAGCGCCTGCCCGAGGATAAGCAGAAGCGGAGTCGCAACCCTACAGCAGCTCGGGGCCAACCGTGGGAATCCAGGTGGTTTTGTACAACAATGTTTTAACCCCTTCCAGAGGGGAAGATTTCCCTCAAGGGGACAGGGGTTCCATGGGTTTCGAGGAATGGGCAGAAGATTCGGAGCTGCCTCATCCTTGGGATCCAAGAAAGCCCAATGAAGCAAGGGGGGCCCAGGTGGAGGTGCAGCCCGTGGGAGGTTTACTCTGCCTAGGTCCAAATCTCTTCCAACTGGTGAGCTCTGGAGGTCATCAGAGAGGAATATGCCCTCGAATGGGCTTGTCCAGTGAACCAATGCTTTATTCGGTCTCCCTGCAAAGCACAGGTCAAGGCGGCGGCAGTAGAAGAGATCATCTCCTGCAGCTAAGAGCTGTGGAACCGGTTCCCTGAGGCCAAGTACAGCTGCGGTCAATACTCCATTTATTTTATACTACCCAAAAAGTTTATTTCGTCCGATTCTTGATCTCAAGGGTGTGAACTGCTGTCTCTGCATGCTGCATTTCCACATGGAAACGCTAAGATCAGTTATTTTGGCAGAAAGGACCGGGGAATTCTTGACTTCACTCAAGCTCACGGAAGCGTATCTTCACATTCCCATCGTCCAGAACATCAACAGTTTCTTCACTTTGCGGTGCCACAGGGCCATTTCCAGTTTTGAGCTTTGCCCTTTGGTCTGGCGACTGCCCCTCATACCTTCACCAAAGTCATGGTGGTGGTAGTGGCAGCAGCACTCTACAAGGGTTCTTGTCCACCCATACCTAGATGATTGGCTGATGCAGGCAAAGTCCAGGGATGACAACGAAAGAGCGATGGCACAGGTGCTGGAGTTCCTCCAAAGTCTTGGTTGGGTGGTCAATTTTGTCAAGAATTAGTTACGACTGACCCAGGAGCTGGAATATTTGGGGGCATGCTTTGATACCTGTGTGAGCAGGGTCTTCCTGCCGGAACATCGGTGCAAGAGCTTCGGAGGTTGATACGGCAGTTCCTGCACATGGCAAGGCCTTCAGCATGGCATTATCTGCAGGTGCTGGGGACCATGACGGCCACTCTTGAGCTAGTCCTGTGGTCAAGGGCACACATGTGACTGCTTCAGAGGGCTGTGCTTCGTCGGTGGTCCCATCAGAGTTAACCTCTGTCCCAAATACTCCATTGCCCAGACGGATGCCAGCCTATCCGGTTGGAGAGCCCATTGCGAAGGATGTTTTGTTCAGAGAATGTGGAGTCCACAGGAGGCTCTGTGGTCGATCAACAGGCTTGAAATGCAAGCTGTGATCTTGGCACTAGAAAGTCTTGAACCATGGTTACAGGGTAAAGCAGTCTGAGTTCTATCGGACAATGCGACCACGGTGGCGTACATCAACCAGCAAGGAGGCATGGGCAATGTGGCTCTGGAGGAAGAAGCTGAAAGGCTGTCCGAATGGGCAGAGTTTCATCACCCCGGAGTGTGACAACTCAACCAGGAAGTGTTCAAGCAGGTGGTCCATCAATGGGGCGCACCAGTCATGAACCTAATGGCAAT
Source organism: Ichthyophis bannanicus (assembly GCA_033557465.1). NCBI lineage: Eukaryota > Metazoa > Chordata > Amphibia > Gymnophiona > Ichthyophiidae > Ichthyophis > Ichthyophis bannanicus. The sequence continues at coordinate 110,280,938 of CM066040.1, forward strand.
GTTCAAGTCGGCAAAAGGCCTCTCGTTTTTTCAGCAGAAGAAGAGAGAGGATGTTTGAGGGCCTGGATGCTCTAATACAGCGCTGACTCGAAGAGGGCCTTCTCTATGTGTTTCCCCTGTGAGCGCTCATAGGCTGGGTGGTCCAGTGGATAGAGGTGCACAGAGGACTAGTTATTCTGGTGGCACCAGACTGGCTAAGACGCCCATGGTACGCTGACCTGGTTCACATACTGGCGGATTGGCCGTGGAGGTTTCCTGTTCGAGAGGACCTCTTGAGGCAGGGGCTGCTGTGCATTCCCCAGGTGGATCGATTCTCGCTTACGGCATGGCTCTTGAAAGGGCAAGGTTAAAGAAGAAAGGATAGTATGCCTCAGTAATAAAGGGTTTATTACAGGCCTGGAGGAGGTCTACAAGCCTAGAGTACATCCGCGTGTGGTACATCTTTTTGAGTCGTGGTGCAGGGAGAGGCAGACGCATCCTCCTACGGCCGCTGTTTCGGACATCTTGTTCTTGCAATCCGGTTTTGAAAAGGGCTTAGCTGCCATCCCATTAAGGGTGCAGCTGGCGGCGATTTCCTGTTATCATGGGAAGGTCCCCGGGGTATCGATGGGTACACACTCAGACGTGCCAAGATTTCTGAGGGCGGTGAGCCATCTCCGCCCTCCATGGTGCTGTCAGGGGAACCATTTGAGACATTGAGTAGAGCTTCCCTGAAGGATTTTACGCTGAAAATGGTATTCTTAGTGGCAATTTGCTTGGCATGCAGGATTTTGGAGCTTCAGACCATATCGTACCGGGAGCCATTTAAGGAGAAGGTGGTCCTTTGCCCGGTGCCTTCATTCTTGTCCAAGGTGGTGTTGGAATTTCATGTGAACCAGGCAGTTTTATTGCTGGCTTTGATGAACACAGCAGAGGGCTCGGCCTCTCCAAAACTGCACCACCTGGATGCTAGAAAGGTCCTCCGAAGGTACTGGAGGACCATCCTCCTTCCAGAACTCGGATCGCCTCTTTGCTGCCGCTGCAACTATATGTGGCCCACCAAAAAAGAACAAAGGCCATCATATCCAGAGGGATCAGGGAGGCAATCGCGTCCACGTACATTCTGAAGGGATAAGAAGTGCCGGCAGGATTGCGGGCGCATTCCACAAGAGCTCAGTCAGCCTCATGGGCCGAGTATAGCTTGGTTCCACCAGTGGAGATTTGTAGGGCGGTGAGGTGGTCATTGCTTCATACTTTTTCTAAGCTTTATTGCCTGGATGTCCAGGCGGCAGGGGATACTTGTGTTGGATCAGCTGTGCTTCAAGCCGGTTGTGCAGATCCCTCCCATTAGTTTAACTGCTCTGATACATCCCAGAGGTATGGGACTAGACTGGAGGGGGATGATAAGGAAAAATAAATTAGACTTACTTGCTAATTGTTGTCCCTTGAACTCCAGTCCAGTCCCGGATCCCTCCCTAAAGGTTTTCTGTGTTAATTGACCAAAACCCTGGTCCTGAAGTGGACAGGGGGAGTCGTAAAGTGGGTCCAATCGACCTGGCGGGGGGGGGGGGGTGAACCGGACGTACTGTCTCTCTCTTGCTCCCGCTGATTAGAGGTGCCCAGGCGCTTCACAGGTAAGCCTCCTCATCCTGGAGGCGCGGAAGGGGATCCTTCCCAGAGGGTAGAGGAGGTGATGGTTTATTTAGATGTAAGACTGTTTGTTGAATGTTTACTTATTTGTTCCTGTGAGTCTGCTTTGTCAATAGGTACTGGGCCTGGTAGGTGGTGTCAGCTGTATAAGTACACTAGGGTTATCAGAAAGATGACATGCTCAGTCTCCAAGCTGCTGGAAGAGGTACAGAGGTGCATGACTGGACTGGAGTTCCTCAAGGAACAACAATTAGCAGGTAAGTCTCTTATTTATCTTTTTGTTGCCCCTGTCTGCAATCTGCTTCAGTTCAGCACACTTCCCCCACTCTTTACGAGGGGTTTTCCTTCTTTCATATCTGCTCTGTGCTTCTCCTAGAGGAATTCCTGGAAGTGTCTCTCCCCTGCTCTTCCTCTTCCACCACAGTTGTGAGCAATAACCCTCCTCCTTTCCACTCCTAATAGGATCCTGAAAGCTACAGTTCCTTCCTTCCTAGTGGCCTCTCTGTTTCTCTTTCCCTGTGTTTTTGTTTCCCACAAGGGCAACAACCTGCTAGCAGAGCCTTCTCCTTGGCTACCTGCTTAAGATTGCTTCTAAATGTTTGAAGTTTAAGGGATCCCTGGTGCTTTCTAGTCATACTCTGATAGCAACTTACCAGGACTGCCAACTCCCTGCTGCTGCTCCACCTGGTTTCTGGAGGTGGAACTGTCCTGATGTGCACCATTGCACATCACAAGAGTTTCTCCTAATGACAGGAGCATAGAATTGCACTGTCATGTGCACTTGCACACCACACAGTTTTAATCAGGAATTAGTGAGCCAGAACAGTTATTTGCTGTGCTAAGTTGACACAACATGCTGTTAGCTGTTTAACATGGCAGTTAGCATGTGCTTGAATCACAATCGTAACTCCCCTCTATGTAGTAGCTTAAAAATCACCAAAAATTTAAAAAGACAGCTACTGGATTTATGTATGTTTGATGTTATCTTCTTACAAAACAAATAAGAGAAAAGGACCTCAGTATGTCTCATGGGGTTATTTATAAAAATGACATTTATATTCAAAAGCCACTAAATTATTCCCCTCATAATACCATCACAGGTCCTTTCCTCCTTCCACCCTTGAGAATAATCAATTAAGGACACACTTATCTTCTCTTTACAATGAAACTTTAGATAAATACCAATGTCCCAACGATGACAGCTTTTCGCCTGCGCTGCTTCAGGGGATTTGACAAGGGATAATACACACAAAACATTCTGATGTTGTTCATCTAATGCAGATTTTTATGCTGCTATATGAAGCCTGTTGTAATGGACCGAACCTCACTTGATACGTGCTGATCAAGTGTGTTATCCCTTGTCAAATCCCCTGGAGAAAGGTTGTTAGCATTGGGACATTTGGGATTTATCTAAAGTTTCATTGTAAAGGGAAAATACTGGCCCCACCACTATGAATTGGGATGCTGTAATGCTAGGATATATCAGAATCCCATGCAAGCATCACTGTGCTGCAAATAAAGCATAAAGGCCACACAGATGCTGCAGAGTGAACTTACGGAAGCAGAGCCCTATTTAAACAGAGGGTGTTATCAAAATAAAAGGTGTAAATGTTTAATTCCATAAAAATGTAGAACATCTCTCCCATTGTAGCAAAATGCTGATTAAAGAGTATGACTGTTCAAAAAACACTATGGGGGGACACATTCAGCGGTGGTGGCTATGCAAAATAAAGCGCCTAAATGCTGCTTTAAGCAAAAGTGATTCTATATTGTCCTGGTAAACCAGTCCAAATAAGTGGGTTGTTTTCCCCTACCAGAAGATTGGTGGAGACAAGAAAACAATGAAAAACCCAGATGTCAATGACATCACTCCCATGCCTCTATTCGCCTCAGCCATAGGAGGGAAAACTGGTTCAGCTCCATGCTGTTATCATGATAAGAGCCATTTGAGCAGCGACAAATTGGAAGGATCTGGAAGAGCGCAGCAGCTTTACACAACCTCATAAGAACATAAGATATGCCATACTGGGTCAGACCAAGGTCCATCCAGTCTAGTATCCTGTTTCCAACAGTGGCCAATCTAGGTCACAAGTACTTATCAGTTTCCCTGAAAGACACAGGTTCCACAGTGCTTGTATTGTGGGGCAAGCAGTGAATTTCCTGGGTCCCCTTTAATAATGGTTTATGGACCTTTCCTCCAGGAACTTGTTTAAACCTGGCCACACTAACAGATTTTATTACATCATCCGGCAACGAATCCCAGAGTTTGATTACACATCAAATGAAAAAATATTTTCTCTTATTAGTCTTAAATAGGTTACACTATAGCTTCATTGCATGTCCCCTAGTCGTTCTATATTTTGATGGTGTAAAGAATCGATCTATGTTTACTTGTTCCACTCCATTCACCACCTCTTCTTAAGCTATTTTCCCATCTAATCTTTCACAAGGAAAATACTACCGACACAATTCCGACCAAGACATTCCCCAAATGATAACCAAATGTGAATAATGTATACAGATTATTGTAGATAGTTATCTAGTTGATATAGTTTACCCTTTTATTCCCAAGTTCTAAAACCCCTGTTACATGTAAAATGCATTACAGTTCCCTGTATGTATATGTTTTGTTTCATGTAAACCGCGCTGATGACAATAGTGCGGTATATAAGAGATGTTAAATAAATAAAAAATAAATAAATTAGACCTCTATCATATCTCCCCTCAGCTATCTCTTTGCCTTGCATCTAGCCAGCCCTAACCTTTTTAGCCTCTCTTCATAGGGTTATCCTTCCATCCCCCTTTACCATTTTGGTGGCTCTTCTCTGTACCTTTTTCTAATAACACTATATCCTTTTTAAGATACATCGACCAGAACTGCACACAATATTCAAGGTGTGGTCGCACCATTCAACAATATAGAGGCATTATAATATCTTTTTTATTTTATTTTTCATTCCTTTCCTTATGATACCTAGCATTCTATTTGCTCTCTTGGCTACCGCTGCACACTGGGCGGAGGATTTTAACATGTTATCCATGATGACGCCTAAATCTTTTTCCTGGGTGATGGTTCCTATTGTGGAACCTTGCATCATGTAACCATAGTTTGGGTTGTTCTTTCCTAGGTGCATAACTTTGCACTTGTCCACATTAAATTTTGTCTGCCATTTGGATGCCCAGTCTTCCAATTTATCAAGATCCTCTTGCAATTTTCCACAATCCTCATGGGTTTTAACAACTTTAAATAGTTTTGTGTCATCTGCAAATTTTATAACTTCACTAGTTGTTCCCATTTCCAGGTCATGTATGAATATGTTAAAAAGCAGCGGACCCAGCACAGATCCCTGGGGTACTCCACTATTCACCTTTCTTGGGAAAATTGGCCATTTAGCCCTACCCTGTGGACCCATTTCCTGATCCACAATAGTACATTGCCTACTATCCCATGACTTTTTAATTTCGCCAATAGTCTCTCATGAGGGACCTTATCAAAGGCTTTCTGAAAATCCAGATAGACAAAAGTGATTCGGTTGATATAGTGTATCTGTTTATTCACACCTTCAAAAAAACATAACAGATTAGTAAGACAAGACCTTTCTTGGCTAAAGCCATGTTGGCTGTCTCCCATTAAGCCATGACTATCTACATATTCAGTAATTTTGTTCCTTATAATAGTTTCTACCATTTTCCTGGTACTGGCTCACCGGTATGTAGTTTCCTGAATCAACCATGGAACCCTTTTTAAAAATTGGTGTTACATTGGTCACTCTTTAATCTTCAGGTATTACAGATGATTTTAATGATAGTTCACTGAGTACTAATAGTAGGTCTGCAATCTCATATTTCAGTTCTTTCAACACCCCTGGATATATACCATCCGGTCCAGGTGATTTGCTACTCTTCAGTTGATCAAATAGTTGTAATACATCGGCCCAGTGTTTCGATATTTCTTTTAATTCTTCTGTGGCATCACCTTTAAATACCATTTCAGTCATGGGTAACATCTCTACATCTTCCTCAGTAAAGACCGAAGCAAAGAATTCATTTAGTCTCTCCGCTATGGCCTTCTCCCCTCTTACTGCCCCTTTTACCCCTCTATCATCTAATGGTCCAACTGACTCTCACAGGTTTTTTGCTATGAATGTACTTAGAAAAAGTCTTTATTACATGTTTTTGTTTCCACAGCAAGCTTCTTCTCAAATTCTCTTTGTCTTTGCCTTGCATCTAGCCAGCCAGTGCTTATGATGTTTCCAGTTTTTGTCATTTGGCTCCTTTTTCCATTTCCTGAAAGATGTTTTTTTTTGCAACAGCCTCTCTGACCTCACCTTTAAACCATGCTGGCAGTTTTTTGGACTTCCTTTCGCTTTTCTTAAAGCGTGCAATACAGCTGGTCTGGACTTCCAAGATAGTATTTTTAAACAACACCCATGCTTGATGTAAATCTTTAACCTTTGCAACTCCTCCTTTTAGTTTTTTTCTTAATTATTTTCCTCATTTTATCATAGTCTCTCTTTTGAAAGTTAAAAGGTAGTATTGTGGATTTCCTTGCTGTCCTTCCTTCATTTATTAAATCAAACACAATCGTGCTATGATCACTATTGCCAAGTAGTCCAAATACCCTTATCTCTTGCACCAGATCTTGTGTTCCACTAAGGACTAGTGTCACCAGTAGTCAGCCCGTAGCCTCAGCGTACGGGGTAGATAGCCTGGAGACCCTTTATTGAAAGGTAGGAGTCAATGCTTTGTGGTTGCATTGCCTCCTGGGAGTTGTAGTTGTGTCCCTTTTCAATAAGATGTAGTCGTGAATCGAGTGGTTCAGGCAAAGACAGGCTTTTAATTCCCCTCCCGGGGCGGATTCAAACACAATGTAACTTAGGATCAGAAAGCCATACACTCTGGCACAAGGTAAGAAAAAGAACTCATAACAGCTTTCAAACTTAAACCAAAAGGGCACGGTATTCATAGCATACAGTCCCTTGGTATTAGGCAAAATAAACTCCTGTGCTTCTCAACTGCCAGTTAAACAGCTTCCTCAGATTATCTGGCTCAGCACAATGAAATCACATCATCAGTAACCGTTAATGTACAATCCATTTGGTTATCAGACAATTCTTCTTCTGGAGGATCAATTAGCATTGACTCATGCTGACTCTCAGCTGAATACAACTTCTGCTTTGTATATAACGTTTCCAGATTTTCCTCCTCTGCCTGTTTCTGAGGCTTCCCTATTACTGCCTCTGTGAGATAGGGATCAGCTCTACCGTATATCTTGGTATAGCTTAGAGGAGAGTCATACCCTTTAGTGTTTCTAGGAGAGAAGTTCTTATAACCACTTTTATAATAATTAGACAGCCTACCTTCTGGCTTTGAGGCAGGGGAAAGTCCGTGCACAGCTCTATCAGGACAGGGTTTAAACCTCAGAGGTTTTTCTCTGTATTCTGGCTGCTCACCCTCTTCTTCTGACATACAAATGTCTTGCACCGTATACTTTTCACTCCTTGGAGCTTGTAAGTGCTTCCCAGCTATCCTTACTGGTAACTTTTCCCTTTGTGTGCCTTCACCATAGGATAATTGCCTGGAGTTCTGGCCAAAGGGTTTTTGTGCCCTGCTCCTCCAGTTAGTCCTGCCAGTTACTTTCTGTCTTTCTCTCTCACATTCAGAATCAGAATCCACTGAGTCACTCACATACGTTTTCCTTTCACACCGAGACAGACGCTGTTTCCAAGACCCAGACTTCAGCTCACACAATCCTTCCAGCTGGTTCTGCTCTCTTCCGTCTTTCTCTTGCTTCTGCTCTCTGTTCTCTCTCTCCTCCCTGTTCTCTCTTTCAAACTCTAATGAACGTTTCTTATACGTTTGCTTGGGAGCTAATCTAGCCCTTCCCCCTCCCAGGTGAAAGCTATTAGGCCCAGGAGATGGGGATTGTTTGCTAGCTGGGCGGGGTTCCTGCCCTCGTGGCTGGGATTGTTTGTGTTGCTCCTTGCAACTGGGAGTCCTGAGCTTTTCCTTCCTGCCAACAACAGACCTACTGCACTCAGGTTCCTCTGTTTCCATAGCAAAGGATGTCTCTTCCCCATTACACTAGGTCCAAAATGGCTTCCCCTCTGGTCGATTCATGAACCAGCTGCTTCAAGAAGCAGTCATTTATTTCATCTAGAAACTTTATCTCCCTATCATGTCCTGCCGTGACACCGACCCCGTCGATACCAGGGTAATTGAAATCACCCATTATTATTACTGTACTGTAATTTTTGTTAGCTTCCCTGATTTCTTTGAGCATTTCATCATCCATTTGTTCATTCTGACCAGGCAGTAGGTAGTACACTCCCACTGCCATCGCCTTACCCCTCCCCTTTTTACATGGAATTTCAATCCATAGAGATTCTACAGTGAGTTTTTTTGTTTCCTGCAAAACTTTAATCCTTTGTGATTCAATGCTCTCTCTAACAAAGAGTACAACCCCTCCATCACTTTGATCTGCTCTATCATTATGATATAGTTTGTACTCAGATATCAGTGTCCCATTGGTTGTCCTTCTTCTACCATGTCTCTGAGATCAATCATATCTAACCTCTCACTTGGTGCTATATATTCTAACTCTCCCATCTTTTTTTTTTTTTATTTCTAGCATTTTCAAAAGAGCATTTTAGAGGCTGTATTTTATTCATATTAATCTGGTTATTGGTAGGCAGGGGTAATTTGGAATCTTTAAACTCCTGTCTGCTCTGTACTCAAGGGCATTTGGGTTACTTTTGTCTTTATTGGAACCTCTGTTGATTTATGTCCTAACTTCAATCTTTTGCTAGTATCCTTCAAGGATACATTGTTCTGAACCATGTGCTCTTGGGCGACTATTTTAAAATCTAGTTTAAAAGCTGCTGTTTCTCCTTTTTAAAGGTTAAGCCCAGCAGCCTGGTTCCATCCCGGTTAAGGTGGAGCCCATCTCTTCGGAAAAGCCCCTCTTTTTCCCAGAATGTTCCCCAGTTCCTAACAAATCCCAAAACCTTCTTCCTTGCATCATCGTCTCATCCACGTATTGAGACTCCTGAGCTCTGCCTGCCTTTTGGGTCCCACGTGTGGAACAGGAAGCATTTCAGAGAATGCTATCCTGAAAGTTCTGGATTTCAACTTCCTTCTTAAAAGCCTAAATTTGGTCTCCAGAACCTCCCTACCACACTTTCCTATGTCATTGGTACCGACATGTACCATGACAGCAGGCTCCTCCCCAGCACTATCTAAGACCTTATCTAGGTGACGCGTGAGTTCTGCTACCTTTGCACCAGGCAGGCATGTTACCAGGTGATCCTTATGTCCACCAGCCACCCAGCTATCTACATGCCTAATGATCGAATCACCAACTATGACTGTTCTAACCCTTCCCTCAGCATCCCCTCTCTTCTCCTCTGTCCCCTTGCTCTCGCCTGAAGATTACAGAAGGCTCTGAGGGATCTGCCTGCCAGATACCTTACAGACAGTGCTGCAAAGCCAGTCAATGAAACCATTTCAGGAGAGTAGAGTTGATCCTGGCATGAATCCTCCACTTGGGGCTCTCAGGGGGTGTGTACCAAGGCTTGACCTCCCCGTTATCCTTGCTGGTGCTCCAGGTTCTGTCTGGGATGCAATTCGGGGTGGACATCTGGCAACTATTGGCACTGTATTGGGGTTTCATGCCGTTTTCTGTATGTGTTAATGTTTTTGCCTATTGTATGCTTGGTGGTCGTGCCATCCTAGTGCATATTCTGCCCAAATGGCCGCAATGCGTGCTCCTTCCCTAGTATCTGTAACATGCGTAATGTAAATACGCAGTTAATGCACGCTTGGAGCCGATGCAGCCTTAGTGCGAACTGTTGTGATACTTGCCCTAACTCTGTCTTCTTCCAAGAAACGTTGTTTGATCTATGGCAAGCAAGGTGTACCACCTGTCTAGATTCTGGAGACTGCCTTTTCTGAATGGTAGCTTCTGGAGGGCTTGCTTTCCCCCTCTCAGCCAAAGGATGTGGTTAGCTCGATCTTGCCTGCCTCTGGCAGGAGATGACTGATGGTGCTCTGGGTAAGGATATAGTCAGCCGGCCAGAGGATCCGGTGACCATGTTGTGAGCCTCTTCATCTTCTAGGGGGGTCTGTTGCGGCTGTGCCCCTGGTGTTGGGGAGCCTTATGTGAGCAAAGAGCTTCTGGATTCCAGATTGACCTCCCTGGAATTCTTTTCCTTTTCACAACAGGCCTGGTCCTTCTGGTGTGGAAATTCAAACCCTGTCACCTCCGGGTGCCTCCGGACACAGTCTCGTGCTGGGCAGGTTGAAAATAGAAGCTCTGTTCAATTACCTTTGGCTAAACATCCCCTGCGGGGGTCGCTCCCTGGAGATAGGGAGCAGCTGGGAGCTATCTGAGATGTTGTCCATGACTTTGATTCAGATGGCTTGGTACTGGGCTCTGTTGGGGATGAGGAAGCGCTCTTGCCTTCAAAATATTATGCAGAGGTGTCGTGAAATGACTATTCCAGAAGGAGAAGCTGGCGGTGTTGACCGCTGTGAGCTTGGAGCAGCTGGTTCATGAACCGACCAGAGAGGAAGCCATATTAGACCTAGTCCTTAGTGGAACACCAGATCTAGTGCAAGAGATAAGGGTGTTGGGGCCACTTGGCAATAGTGATCATAGCATGATCGCCTTTGATTTAATTAGTGGAGGAGGGATAGTAAGGAAATCCACAGTACTACCTTTTAACTGTCGAAGGGAGACTATGATAAAATGAGGAAAACAGTTAAGAAAAAACTAAAAGGAGCAGTTGCGAAGGTTAAAGACGTACATCAAGCTTGGGTGGTGTTGAAAAATACTATCTTGGAAGCCCAGACCAGCTGTATTCCACGCTTTAAGAAAAGTGGAAGGAAGTCCAAAAAACTGCCAGCATGGTTTAAAGGTGAGGTCAGAGAGGCTGTTGCCAAAAAAGCATCTTTCAGGAAATGGAAAAAAAGAGCCAAACGACGAAACCTGGAAACAGCAGAAGCACTGGCAAGTCAAATGCAAGGCATTGATAAGGCAGGCAAAGAGAGAATTTGAGAAGAAGCTTGCTGCGGAAGCAAAAACGCGAAATAAAGACCTTTTCAAGTACATTCGTAGCAAAAAACCTGTGAGAGAGTCAGTTGGTCCATTAGATGATAAAGGGGTTAAAGGAGCACTAAGAGGCGACAAGGCGATAGCGGAGAGACTGAATGAATTCTTTGCTTCGGTCTTTACTGAGGTAGATGTAGGGATGTTACCCATGACTGAAGTGGTATTTAAAGGTGCGGAAGAATTGAAGGAAATATCGATACATCGGGAAGATGTCTTACAACTATTAGATAAACTGAAGAGTAGCAAATCACCTGGGCCGGATGGTATACATCCAAGGGTGTTGAAAGAACTGAAATATGAGATTGCAGAACTGCTATCAGTAATCTGTGAACTATCATTAAAATCATCTCTAATACCTGAAGATTGGAGGATCGCCAATGTAACCCCAATTTTTAAAAAAGGTTCCAGGGGTGATCCGGGAAACTACAGACCGGTGAGCCTGACGTCAGTACCGGGGAAAAATGGTAGAAACCATCATAAAGAATAAAATTACTCAGCATGTAGATAGTCACAACCTAATGGGAGACAGCCAACATGGCTTTAGACAAGGAAGATCTTGTCTTACTAATCTGTTATGTTTTTTTGAAGGAGTGAATAAACAGGTGGGCAAAGGTGAGTCGGTTGATATTGTGTATCTGGACTTTCAGAAAGCCTTTGACAAGGTCCCTCATGAGAGACTTTTGGCAAAACTAAAGAGTCATGGGATAGGAGGCAGTGTACTATTGTGGATCAGGAACTGGTTAAAAGATAGAAAGCAGAGGGTAGGGCTAAATGGCCAATTTTCCCAATGGAGAAAGGTGAATAGTGGTGTACCCCAGGGATCTGTGCTGGGTCCGCTGATTTTTGACATATTCATAAATGACCTGGAAAGTGGAATAACGAGTGAGGTTATCAAATTTGCAGATGACAGAAAACTATTTAAAGTTGTTAAAACCCAAGAGGATTGTGAAAAATTGCAAGAGGATCTTGATAAATTGGAAGACTGGGCATCAAAATGGCAGATGAAATTTAATGTGGACAAGTGCAAGATTATGCACCTAGGGAAGTACAACCCAATCTATGGTTACACGATGCAAGGTTCCACATTAGGGACCACCACCCAGGAAAAATATTTAGGCGTCATTGTGGATACCATGTTAAAACCCTCGGCCCAGTGTGCAGCCGCGGCCAAGAGAGCAAATAGAATGCTAGGTATGATAAGGAAAGGAATGGAAAATAAAACAAAAGATATTATAATGCCTCTATATCGTTCCATGGTGAGACCGCACCTTGAATATTGTGTGCAATTCTGGTCGCCGTATCTTAAAAAGTATATAGCGATTTTAGAAAAGGCACAGAGAAGAGCCACCAAAATGGTAAAGGGGATGGAAGGATACTCCTATGAAGAAAGGCTAAAAAGGTTAGGGCTCTTTAACCTGGAAAAGAGACGGCTGAGGGGAGATATGATAGAAGTCTATAAATTAATGAATGGAGTGGAACGGGTAAACGTAGATCGATTGTTTACGTTATCAGAATATAGAAAGACTTGGGGACATGCAATGAAGCTACAGGGTAAACTATTTAAGACTAATAAAAGAAAATATTTTTTCACTCAATGTGTAATCAAACTCTGGAATTTGTTACCGGAGGATGTAGTAAAGGCTGTTAGTGTAGCTGGGTTTAAAAAAGGTTTGGACAAGTTCCTGGAGGAAAGGTCCATAAACCATTATTAAGAAGTGACCGAAGATATCAATGCTTGACCCAGTACAAGCATTGTGGAACTTGTGTCTCTTGGGGAAACTGCTAGGTACATATGACCTAGATTGGCCACTGTTGGAAACAGAATACTGGGCTTGATGGACCTTGGTCTGACCCAGTATGGCATATCTTATGTTCTTATGATAGATGCTTCTGGCACAGCAGGAGCCAAAGGTACACCCGCTCCTTCAAGGAGTGAGAAAATCCACTGCTGTCTTCCCATTCCTGGAGATGATCAAGGATATGATCCAGATGGAGTGGGACTCCCCTCCCAGAATTCCCTACCTAAAAGGTTAAGGGTATATAAGAAGATCTACACTCTCCTGGAGGAGTGCTTAGAGTGGTTAGGCATTCTCAAGGTGGATGCACATATCATGGCAGTTACCAGATGAGCTACCATTCCTGTGGAAGGCGGATCGGCCTTAAAGGATTTTTCTGGACCACAAGATTGATTGATTCAGTGGGGGAGAGGGGGTGTTTGTGCTTGGGGGTAAAGTTGCTTGTACTTGCTAGCTGTTGGGGGGGGAGGGGGAGGGGCTTGTGATGTCATGGTTGTCAGCAGAGGGCATCTTTATTAGTAGTTTTATGATGTTGAAGAGTTCTCTTGGATGGTTGATTGCTTTGTTGAGTAGATTAGTGTGGTGTTCTCACTTTGCTTTGTCGGTTTTGGTGTATTTGTTGAGGCGTTTCACACAGGCACATCATCTCTGCATCACACACACACACATACACACACACATATATCCCATGCGCAGACAGGCACATCATCTCTGCATCACACACACATTTGCTATCTGAAGCTATAATTGTTATCTAAAGATACCACAAAGTGTAGGAATTCTGGTGCTGATCTTGTGATACTTGAGAACATGAGACCAGCATGAGAGACAAGGGTGAGGTAGGAGGAGGCCACAAGGACTGGTTCCTAAGATTCTGACCTGGTGCCTAAATCCACACACAATTTTTCAAGGCCTGGTGTTTGTGTAGGTGTTCCTGGGGATGGAGTTGGAGCAGAAGTGACACTTATGTGTGTATCTTATAAACTATATATGCGTGAGGAGAGAGTGATCAATATCCCCAAAAAATTGATGCCATTGCAATACCTCCTTATAGCACTGTGTGACTAAAGCTGGAGGAGCTGCGAGGTGAATGAGGGTACCTGTCTGAAATCATCAAAAGGCATCTTAGGGCCATTAAAAAGCCTGCAGTGTTGCAGCTGTATGTGTGTGCCTTAAGGGGTGTGGCCAAAGGGAATACCTCTTGGAAGCCCTTCAGAGCACCAAGGATTACCAAAACCACAGATGAATTGTTGACTGGCTTATTGTGGAGTACTTCAAAGTATTTTTTTCCTGCAAGTATCAATATGGATAAGAAGAAATGTAAAAAATAAACTGCCCGCAGTTTCTTTTTTGGCAACTTTGGGTCCCATGAACAAACATGTCTAGCAGACAGAACTGACTGTTAGAAATACCTCTGAGGATGTGGTGTTCAGCTCTGTGGGGGTTGGTCCCCTCCCCTGTCTCCAACAGGTTTCTTACCCATTTCATTGTGTAATTGACCTGGGGTTTCCTCTCTGGGGGAAAATTATGTTTAGCTTTGAGTCCAGCTGTTACCGTAGGGATTATGGTAGTGGCATTATGTGAGTATATCTCAGGCTACTCTGCCGTCCTAGAGAAGTCTCTTTAATAGATGTGTAGCAGGTAGCAACTTGAATGCAGAAAATGTTACAAGGGACTATGGAAAAACTAGGAGAGCTACACTTTAAAATATGGTGGGTTAGATAAACATTTGGCTTTTATTAGAATCACATTCTGACACCGCAAGCAGTTACCGGTAGTATGTCAGGGATTAAGGATAGTCTTAGGGGTCTGTTTACTAAGCAGCGCTAGCGGCTTCCATGCAAAATCGGAGTGGACCGTGGCTCCGATTTCACACAGAAGCCACTAGCACCGCTTATTAAACAGACCCCTTAGTCTTACTCTACATTATAAAACTGAAACTATAGAAAATACTGCAAGAATGAAGAACCTCCAGTCCTTGGATCTTATGTTTGATTTCTTCTAAAATACTACTTAGAAACTTTATTTTAAGGAATTGTTGGGTGTTAGTCATGCTAATCAAATTCTTTTTTTCCAAATATGTTATATTTCTAAACCAACTCGGATGGTGAATGAGAAAAAGGGGGGGGGGGGGTGGATCATTTGGCTCCTAGAAATTTAGTTAAATCAAGGCTAGATTTTCAAATTTTAATTTCTACTACGCCAACCCTCTTAGTAACATTCACCATTGATAGAGAATTATCACGATGAAAGCTTATTTCCTGAAAAAAATCTTATTTTCTATGGCTATAAATTACCAGTTTTTCCAGATATTGCCTGTGCAATACTTTAGAGAGGTTTGTCTTGCTCTTAAAGTACAAGTACTTGCTTTTTTTCTGGAGGTTCACATGTATTTATTTAACAGGTCTTTTATACCGCCTTCTCATACATTCAAAGCGGTTTACATAGAACAGTTATAGCAACGAGCTTTACATTGAACAGGGTTATACAACTTGGTGGTTAACTGGGGTATAACAAGCAAATAAATGTCTTGTTACTCATGGGATAATGAGTATGTATTTCTTGATTCTACATATTTGGCAAACGTTTCTTTTTCAAAACAAGTCAGAAAGACAGGATGGGTGGATAATTGGTAGGACATGGGACTGATAAACTGGGAAGGTTTTCTTTCCTTTATTGTTTTATTTATTTACTCTTTTATAGATGTTTCATTTTCCCTCCTTGACACGAGCTGGTGGCAAAGTTGGTTATTGAATATTTCCTTTTCATGAATGTATGTCTTTTATTTTTTGGGGGTTTTTTCTGTTTATAATTGTTTGAATGTATGTTTTCAAAATATTAAAATAAAATGCATGTATGCTCAGTTCTATTGACACATAGAAGCCAGAGTTCAGAGCTCTTCAATAAGCTATTTTTAAATGCACATATGTTGCCTTTTTATATCAGCATACATACCTTCCCAGCCTAGATGACCTGTTACAGAATTACCTTCTTTGTTTATATTTGGCTTTAACTTTTTATTCGTTCAAACCCACTGGAAGCTGGAAAGAATTGTGCGAAAAGGGTTTGGAATATCTGTCTGGGAGGAAAATAATAGAATAGGCTGAAACTTGGCATAGGGGAAAACTGAAGAGACACATAGTTTGAGATTGTGCCAAATCAGAATGGGAGTTCCAGAGAATTAAACCCCTCCCCCAAAAAATAATGTCTCAATGCATTTCTATGGGAGAAGCATTTACAGCTTCTGCAACATAGAAACTTACATACACTGAAACACAGTTATGATCACCTAGGAGGAAACTGGACATAGTGGTAAAGGTAAAAAGCATCAGAATGGAATTGATACCTTGGAGAGGCATTATTTCCAAGTGATTATTTTGTGAATCAGTAGTAGTAGTAGTCGTGAATCATGTGGAGAGGGAAAGAATCCTCAAATACCAAGAAATGCAGAGACTAAGAAAATGTGACAGAAAAATGAAAGATGCACGTATATTTGCCATCATATTGGGAGCTACAGACCCCATTAAGAGGAATTTCCATTCACATATTGGTGGGTTGCCTCTATATGCTACATCTTATTAATTGTTGCATAATTTCCGATCATATGCAACATGATACCGTGTCAGTACACGTGTTTATTCAGATGTTTATCGAATTTTTGTTGACCCAAGCAGATGTTACGAAAATATACTACTTCAGTGATGGCTCAGCAGCGCAATATAAAAACTACAAAAACTTCGTCAAGTTATGCAACCACAAAAATGATTTCAATATCGAGGCTGAATGGAACTTTTTCGGCACAAGCCATGGAAAATCACCTTGTGATGGGGTTGGTGGCACAACTAAACGTTTGGCAGCCCGAGCAAGTCTACAAAGACCTTCGTCTGACCAAAAAATGTAAGGTCATGCATTTGGGCTGCAGCAATCCAAGGGAGCAATACAGTATAGGAGGTGAAGTACTTTTGTCCACTAAAGAAGAGCGGGACCTAGGCGTGGTTGTGTCTGATGATCTTAAAGTAGCTAAACAGGTGGAAAAGGCGACAGCAAAAGCTAGAAGGATGCTTGGGTGCATACGGAGAGGAATGGCTAGCAGAAAAAGGAGGTGATAATGCCTCTGTATAAGTCTTTGGTGCGACCTCATTTGGAGTATGGTGTGCAATTCTGGAGACCGCACCTTCAAAAGGATGTGAACAGGATGGAGTCGGTGCAGAGGGTTGCTACCAAAATGATTAATGGGCTTCATTATAAAGCATATGAGGACAGACTTAAGGATCTTAATATGTACACCTTAGAGGAAAGGCGGGATAGAGGTGATATGATTGAGATGTTTAAATACCTCCGTGGCATAAATGTTCAGGGAGAGAGCCTCTTTCAATTGAAAGCAAGTTCTGCTACGAGGGGACATGGGATGAGGGTGAAGGGAGATAGATTCAGGAGTGATATGCGGAAATATTTCTTTACGGAAAGAGTAGTGGATCCGTGGAATAGTCTCCCAGTGGAGGTGGTAGAGATGAGGACAGTAACTGAATTCAAGAAAGCATGGGACCAACACAGAGGATCTCTAAAGGCAAAAAGTGGACTGTTGTAGTTGTTATGGAAGGACAGACTAGATAGGCCATGTGGTCTTTTTCTGTCGTCATATTTCTATGTTTCTATGTTTCTAAATATTGACACCAAAAGATCTGTATAACTTTTGTGACCAAAATATACACGGAATTAAATATATTTATGTCGCAAAAGATGAAATTGAAAAAAGCAGTAAGTTTCAAGAAGAAAGGTGGAAAGAAAGCAGCACAATAGCTGGCACTAGAGAGCATCACCAATTTGTACCAGTTGACTCAAACTTGGTTTGTGTCAGCAGAGTTTCAAATGATACAATAAGTTTTTTAGCCAAAATTTCCAATACTGCTATTTTGTATTTGAAATTATCTGAGTTGTCCCTTGGTTGCTACGTAGCTTGCATCTATGACAACAAATGGTGGATTGGCAATTTGTTGAAGTTTGTGATGTAGCAGACTCTTATGAAGCAATGGAAACTGATAGTGATCCAGTGGAGAGAGCCGGTACTGCAGGGGAATGCAGGATTTTCTCTTCTGAGATAAAGAAACACAGAGCTAATCAGGAACCACACCTCACCTCAAGGCAGGTGAGGAGCCAAGTCTCTGATTGGACTCGCCCAAGCAGGAGGCGGGCAGTGCAGTACTCAAGCAGCTTGTTAAGAACCCAGAGACAGAAACAGAACGTCAGAGAGAAGGGCAAAGAGAAAGTCAGCAAGAAGGGCAAAGAGACGATCAGCGAGATTGGCAAGGAGTGGAGCAAGGAGAGGAGGAGTCAGGACACAAGCACCTGGATGAGGACAGGTCAGATGACCAGGAACCGTTGGAAAGAGAACCACTAAGCAGCTGTGATCCACGAAAGAGCAGACAGGACCTGGGAGACTCAGGGGCAAAGAAAGACTTCTATAAGCAGAAGAATTCAAAGGCACTGAGAGACCCAAGGCTGCAGCTCAGGAGTTTAAAGGACCAAGCAGAACCTTGGAACAGGAGGCCGTGGGAGAAAGAAATACCCTGGAAGAAGCCCCAGCACAAGGTATCTGGTGGGTTTAGAACAGCTAGCAAGCTTAACAGTGGGAAGCCAGAAAGAGTGAACTTTAATTGTGAAAGACAGGACAAAGGCAGAAAGTTTGATAGTAATTGGTTAAGCCAAGAGAAGCCTAACTGTTTTCCTTTTAAAACTCTGAGAGACTCTCCAAGCACAGCTGAAGCGTTTTACCCTGCACTTTCATGTGGAGATAGGTGGGGGAAGGGAAATGCTTACACGCTGAACTCTTGTCCAAGTAAAAGCACAGATAATTGCCAAGAGATAAGAACTGTAAACAAGCATTTACCTGAAGGAGGATATTATCAGCCCAGCTCAGAAAATACACAGGCTGAATTACTTCTCACTGAATTCAGGGAGTTCCTTAAGAGCAGAGCAGTTTCTCCTCATAACGTAACAAAACCTATGAGCAGCTGTGAGGAAGAAATGCCTTTAATTTCTCTGCCGTCTACAGAGCTGGAAGTCCCGATGGACTGCTCTACTTGTGTGATACAAAAGGACATTTAAATGATATGCTTGCCAATGTTTTATGAAGGAATATAAGAAACTTACCTCACTGATTGCCATGCTAAAGGAGCTTATGTGAAGAGAATAAGTGAAAGCATATTGTGTGCAATTCAGGAGCATTGCTGTTACCAGAGTTTTCTGTTACGTTACTGAAAGGAGGTCACATGACAATTGAATGTGATCCAGAATGGACATTTAGCCAAGCAGTAAAAAGCCTTGTTTAGTTAAGTTTCTCAGCCTTGTTTTATGCTACATTGTTTCCTTTACGTCTGCTGCATTTGAACTGCGAAAGCGGGAAATAAACCTCACAAAAGAAATTTTCTTTGCCTTGCCTTACTACTTGAGCAGCAACACAACTACAACCTTACCCTCAAGGGCAACCAAGGCCAGCCCCTCCCTTAACCCTCAAGGTCCAGGGAGTGGGTGGGTGGCATGTTTCGGCTGAGGAAAATGATGCATTGATAACATTTATGCATCCTCAAGGTCCTGCTCATTTGTTTTATTGGCCAGAAAGGCAAGATGTTTGCTGGATTCTAGAGCAGCACCTCATTAGCATGCTTCCTGCACCTTCAGTTACATCATCTGGCCGACAGTATCAATTCCCAGAATCCATTTTGAAGGAAGTGGCTTGCAAACATAGCAGAATGTAAAAAAAATTGCAAGCATTAAAATTGAGGTGAGTACTTCGGCTTGGGAACCATATAAGATACACAATTTAGGCTTGGGAACCTAGGATAAGGTGCCCAATCATTGGCTTGGGAACCAGCTAGACACCCACTGAAGGCTTTGGAACCTCAAATAAGAAACCAAATTAAAGGCTTGGGAACCTAGATTAAGAAACCCACCCGTGGCTGGTATTGCACAGCTATCGGACGTGACCTCTGGCGATGGGGTTGCCAGTTCATGTTCCTGAACTGGTAGTGACAATGTCGCCATGGACCAGCGCAATACAATATTGATAATTTTTCAATATAAAAATGTTAAAGCAAGTATGATCCAAAAAATTAATAATAATAATATGATGAAATATACGCTGTTGCCATGGCAGTGTCCGCTGACTTTGGTCCTCTTTTTAGAGCACTGAATGCCAGCGTTAGTCAATCAAATTAACTTTTTTAGGGAGTTTAAAACATGCTCTTTCTAATGGTAGTAGTTTGAAAACGTTTCTAGAAGATACATTTGTGTAAAAGGGAGTTAAAAATACCCTGTTTTTAGCCTTTTTGCAAAAATTATCAACTTTACACTTAATTTGCAAATTAATGAAAAGGGCTAGGAGCTTGAAATTATAAACATAAAAACAACAGTACCACGAGATACTATGCCTCAAATTTCATGTTCGTTGTTTACTTATTTCAGGAGCTATGCAATGTTAAACTTTTAATTTTTTTAGGCCGCCAATTTCTTTGCCCGACTTTGGTGCAATGTGTCTATTTCTGACACAATCAAAAAAGATTATTATTAGTCTCATTAAAAAGAGTGCAAAAAGATGTGCAGGGTAGTTAAGTTTCATTTCTTATAAACAAATAATAAGAACAATATTAGGTCTCAAAGTTGCTGAAATTTTGAATCGTACTGTACATGTTCAGGCTATGGGGGTCAAACAAATGGCTATATCTCAACAGGTTTAACACCAGAGAACCTAAAACTCTACCAAAGTTCATTTGAGACATGGGGGGCTCTAAATATAAAATTTAGCCAAAATCTGTGATGGTCATGCGGGGAGCCCTAGACCACTTGACATGGAATGACCATTTCCTGATGGTTCCCTTGAGCCATAGGAATTTGCTACATATCTACAATCAAAATGGGCAGGGAGGAGTGGCCTAGTGGTTGGAGCAAGGTACCACAGGCCGGAAGGTCGGTGGTTCAAATCCCACTAGAGGACAGCAACCTTGGGCCGGAAGGACTGGGGTTTCTAGTCCCACAGGTGCTCCTTGTGGTCTTTGGCAAGCCACATAACCCTCCATTGCCCATGTTCCCTTTAAGTATTAGTGTATGTGTCTCATATCCCCTCGTGTTAAATGTATCCCCCAATTATGTTGTGACCACTTTGATTGAAGGATAAGGTGGTATACAAAAACTGTCTAAATAAATAAAATACCCCACGCCATCACAAACTGGCTCCAGCAAACCCATAGACAAAACCATCATCTTCACATTGCTACGGTCTTTCAGCCCCACCTCCAATGGAACACCTGGAGCACATAATCCACAGCCTCAATACCACAACATCCCCAATGGATCCATGCCCAGCGACCTGGTTTAAAATCACAAAAGCAGAGCTTGCCCCAATCCTTCACAAACTATTCTCGACTTCCTTCACCCAAGGATATTTTCCCTGTGTACCTGAAAACAGGATCCATCTGTCCAATCGTCAAAACCCCCTAAGCTTGAACCGAACAACCCAAGCTCTTACAGGCCTAGCTCCAGCTTACCCTTTATTGCAAAAATTATTGAGAAAGTAGTTCTCCCAATTGGGGAAAGATCATGTTGATACAAATGCTCCCTTTGGACATGCAATAACACGGATTCCGCAACAACCACAGAATAGAAACCTTGCTAATCTCACTAACAGACAGACTTCTCAGGGGCATGGAAAACCCCAAACAAGGCTTCATTCTCATTTTTCTGGACATTGCAGCAGCATTCAATACCATATGCAATAACATCCTCCTGCAGCGTCTATACAATATAGGAATCCATGACACTGCCCTATAATGGCTTCGCTTGTACCTCACAAATCGCAGTCAGTATATGCAAATTGGCCAAAAAACCTCCAACTAAATCACACAAATACAAGAAGTCCTGCAAATCTCTGTGCTTTCAGTCTTATTATTCAACATCTACATACAGCTAGCCTGTGACATCATACACGCTTTTAACGTATACTACCACTTGTACAATATCATGATATATGCTCCCTTTATTACCACGGACACAAACTACTCAACAATTACAAACTGCTTCAATGCCATAAACCAATGGCTGTCAGAACACAGACTCAATATCAAACACCGAGAAGACAGATGTCTCATTCCTCACCAAAAAACAATCCTTTTCACCCCCTCCCCCCCCCAAAGTCATTAAAGGTTAACAATGCCAACTTGGAGGTTAAGTCGGAAGTTAAATACCTTGATGTTACCATTGATCAACACCTCACATTTCAACCGCATATCAACAAAATAACTCAATGCATTTGCAACAAGATAAGAACGCTCCAACACTTATGGCCCTTTCTTGAGCCACATGATTTTAGAACGGTCTTCCAAGCAATGATACTGCCACACTTCGATTTCTGTAATGCCATCCTACAAGGTATCCCGAAGAACTCCTTACATCCTCTACAATATGCCCAACATGCAGCCACACAAATCCTGATGTGCTTTCCTCTACAATCACATCACACCCATCTTAAAGGAGCTACACCGGTTACCCCTCCTCAGTTGAATTAAGTATAAAACTCCGACGATGGCATTCAAAATAATTCATCGCTTATCTTCTCAATATCTACAATCCATTATAACAGAGACCCCAGAAAATTGCCAAAGAAGAAGTAATAAATCAAACCTTCTAGTCCTACCTCCTGCATGGACCAAGAGCAATCAGACAACCTGTGCTCGAACATTTTCCCTACATGCCCCTCTCCTCTGGAATGCCCTACCATACCACATCAGAGACTATCATGACCTCGCAAGTTGCTAAAGACCTACCTGTTCAAGGAACATTTTGATGGGACAATATGACCTGACCCTCATCTTTGTTCAGCTATCGCTCCTTCTCATCTGCATCCCTCCCTGCCTCCTGCCCCCTTAGCTTAAGCTGAAACTATGGACTGTAGTTTGCTGCAAGCCATCTTGTTATATTGTATATGGTTTAATACTGCTCTATTCCATATGTTTCCCACAGAATTCTTGTTATCTCTGGTCTCCATGCACTCCTCCTTGTCAAAGGCAATGTTTAGTTGCCCAGCCATGTTATACCAGCTTCGTCTTGTTATAATGTAAAATTGTTCCATATAATGTTGAAGTTATGTTCTCTAAACCGCATTGATCCTCGGAAACATGGTATATAAGAATAATACAATAAGCAAATAAATGTATCTAGGGTACACAAAAGAAGCACCAAGAGTTGCTGGCTCTGAGATCCAGAGCCCTGAAAATTGACACTTCTATGAAGTTATTTCCTTGTGAATGTTTGATTTCGTGGCAGGCTAAGCAATTTGTTGTCTTTGACTCTGGTCAATTTCTTCAGTTTCTTGTGACTAGAGAAGGTCCTTCTGCCCAAGTGACCGACCCTGGAGAAACCACTAGTTAGGCCAGCTGAGACTGCTGTTTTCTAAGAACTGGCACTAGATTACGTTTTTTGTTTCATTTATTTTGGTGCGATGCACCTTTGTGTCCTGCTCTTACCTCATTTGTGGGCAAGTTGTTGTCTATTCTTTTATTGATAATTTGTGACAAAAGTATTTTTCTTTTAAACATTTTTCTAACTTTGTCCATTCAATATTGTTGGACGCAAAATTGTTGAAATTGCATAAATAAAAAATATTTATAAAAAATTCCCTTTTCCAAAGCAATAGTTGTCAGTTGTTTTCTTAGCATAATCTTTCAGTTTTTTCCCTTGTTGCTGAAGCTCAACATCCATAGCCATCAGTGTAGTTTGCCGCCTTACTTTGGGGGGCTCAAAGGGTAAGGAAGTCATATCGACAGTGGGGGCAGGGGTACCATTAGTGCCTTCAACATTTGGGGGGTGGGGGAGCTATTTCTCCCCGTGCCCCTCCCTAAACTTACACCTATGTTCATAGCTGAAAACTTTAGATGCAGTTTCTCCAGAGAATCTGCATTATTGTGTTAGGCAAGTCGAAAAATCAGTTTCCTTTTTGGCCACTACTTGCCAAATGAATATTTCTCAAGGTGATGGTCTGGTTTTGATGCTTTGATGCTCCTCTTAATTTTAACATCCAATGAAAACCATTGGCTTGAGATCAATATTAATGGAGACAATAGTCCCATTCTCGACTTCTGACATAAGTTCTTCCCCCACACTTAACCTCATGAGAAGCATCATCAAGAAAAGCTGCATCTTGATTCTTGTTTGATAACCACCTAGGCCTGAGTATAACTTCCTTCATCTCCATCCAAACTACCTGGAGTTGACAATGAACTCAAGTCTAACTCTTTGGCTGGTGGAGGAGATGAGTGCATAACAGGGCTGAGGGAGACCTCTTTAATGACTCAAAGGATTTTCTATATTAGTTCTCAAAATATCCTGCAGTAATTTTCCACATACCACCACAGAAGAGTCCATAAGGCCAAATGTATTTTTGAGCTGTTCCCACCCTCCATCTTAACTTTACCCTTTCTCTTCCGTATGCTCCTCCTATCCATTCAAACAAAACACTATTCCTTATCGTTCCTCCAGTTTAGTCCTCAACCTCTGGGTAGTGAACCTCCTCCTGCAGCTTGGAGACTGGGCATGACAAAAACTCATGACATTAATGGATATAGCCTGCTGGTCTCTCCCATCAGCCCCCAGTGTGTCCAGTCTCCATGCAGCAGGAGGACGTAGTGAGCCTAGCTTCTGAGCTCACTTGGGGGAACAGATAAGGAGCATTGAGCGTGACAGATTCTATTCTGATTTTACTTTTGTTTTTTACCTTTAATTTTACTTTTCATTTTACTTTTAATTCAGTTACATTTGGTTAATTGGCAATCAGGGATTAGTTCCCTTTAGTTAGGAGCAAATTTCCTTATAGTAACAGTAATTTTAAATTTGAGCCTGGCTCTTTAAATTAGTAGCAGCTCTCACTTTCCCTCCTTGTCGGTTATTTTCACTTGCTGCAGGCATTCGCCGGTGCGGATCTCTCTCCCTTGACGGTACAGCCACACTGAAGCTGTGTGAGATGGAGCCTCTCCGTTGCTGTGGGATTTTAATTTTACTCTGTGGAACCGGCTGAGCGGTCCTCGCTGCGGCTGCCAGGCGCAGCAGCGTGGCTTGAGGATCGGATGAATTCAAGATGGTAGGAGCAGGCTGCGTGGCTTTTGGCCATGCAGGTAAGGCCTTTGGGCTCTGTCGGTCTGCTGAGTCCTCCTTTTTGCAGTGGCGGCTGTTGTTTTTGGCGCCAAAATTCATTGGCAAAGGGCGGCCATTTTCTTTCTAGGTATTTGGACCGCATAGCAAGAGTTGCAGTGAGCTGCCTGTGTGAGGAAGACGACAGGCAGAATAGCTAGATTTTTAGGTCTAGTGTTTTTCTTTTGTTTGTAGGCTATTTGAGGCTCGGGGGGTTCCTCAACCTTAAGGGGTCTGTTGTCAGTCCTCTTTATTTTTAAGTTTATTCTTAGTTTTATAGGACAGCAGTTTTGGCATTGATTTCTGATGCCACATGTTCTTTCCCTCCTAATCATATCTCTGAGGAGCATCTGTTAAGTCCCTAATATCCCAGGATATTAGGCAAATTGCCAGCTTTTAGGTTCTTCAAGAGCAGAGCCCTAACTTGTAGGTGGAAGGAGGGACAGGCTGGAAGTGTGCTTTTGTGTATTCTATAGTGAAAGTTGCCCAAACGCCTGTGGTTTCACAGGGACAGGTTTAGGAAACCTTAGGATATAAAATAATATATAATAATGACAGTTAAACTGTCAACCAAGAAGTGCCTGTGCTACGGTCTATGGCCACCAGAAGGCAGCTGGTACACTTAATAGTGCCTTTCTGTGACCGTGTGTATGCAGCCATCATCAGATTGAT
Source organism: Ichthyophis bannanicus (assembly GCA_033557465.1). NCBI lineage: Eukaryota > Metazoa > Chordata > Amphibia > Gymnophiona > Ichthyophiidae > Ichthyophis > Ichthyophis bannanicus. The sequence goes on from CM066040.1 coordinate 110,306,321, forward strand.
CTTTGCAAGTCAGGGAAGAAATAACCACAGGGCCACCTCCATGAGCACTCAGGGGTTAGTGACTAAACAAGCAACTGTAATGTTCTGCAGATCAAGATTATATGACCAAGATTTAAAGCTCTTAACCTCTGTATTGTTTGTCGGGCTCTGGTGCCCTAAAGGCCACCGGATGGCAGCGCTGCTCATGAATCACATATAGTATTCAGTGCCCCATCCATGGGGGGGGGGGGGGGTGTGGTAAATTACGAAATCGTATTCCTCATCAGGTTCACACAGGCAGCAATGTCTAAGACCTCCACTTGCAAGGTTGCCGGGGGGGGCAGGGGGCCTTTATATTTCATAGCTCCACTTAGCATGCCCTTCCCAGGAAATTCTCATCTATTTCTAATGCCGGTGCTGTCAGAGCAGGGCTTTAAGCACTTAGCAGGGGCACTGACCCGTCTGTGCCATCTTGTTAAAGGGCCCGTGCTGAGGGTGAAGAGAAAGGCGTCTAGGTAGCACAGTCTGGGGCTTAGCGCTCCAGGGCACTGCAAGGTTTCATAGAGGAAGTCAATACTCTGTGTATGCTCGATGCATTCAGCCTATGTTCAAGCGTGCTCACAGCACTGTGTTTGGGTGACAGGTGCTGGGTCACCCGTATATGTAGATGTGCATTTTGTATGTGCTCACAATTGCTTAGGCATGATTTTTGGGTGCACTCTTTGCAGAGTGAGACTGCATTTCTTTGCTCAGACTGTATTATCAGACTAAGGTAATTTCTCCAGTAATGGGGGATGTTGATTGTAATAAAGTGCGTGAGGTCCTCATGGTGTTACATGGGGTTGGAGATGCAGTCGTGGGATCTGCTGTGGAGTGAGCTGTCCGGAGGAGCTACAGTGTCATTCACCAGTTCCCCTTTCTCTTTGGGCTTTGCTCCCAGATCCTAGCCCCTCTTTCTCTCTGATGTCCAGGATGCAAGGTCCCCGGCCCACTGGACAATCTATTCTCAGCCTTTTCTCAATGCTGGCAGAAGGACTGGGAGAGCGAGAAAGGAAGACCAGGAACCAGCACCAGCTCTGATGTCTCTCCACTGCCAGTGTTTGCTACGGTCACATATTCCCAATCGGTTATTTGAGTATACTGATTTGCCTACAGGTCAGGGTGGCATACAGTCAGTTACGGTATTTCTATTTCCCTTGTCCCTGAAGGGCTCACAATTTATCTTTTGGTACCTGAGGCAGAGGGTTAAGTCGCTTAACGAAGGCCAGAAGGACCACCTCTGGGACCAGAAACCCCAGTTTTTATGGCCCAAGGTTGGTGGTCTCGATTTGAAATTCAAACCCTTGGTCCTCTGGCAACTTGCCTCAACCACTAGGCCGCACTGCTCCGTGTGAGCTAGCCATAGGGCCAGGCGCAGCCTGTTACTTCCAAGGCAGAGACCTTGGGGAGGTTCTGTTCATAAGGATACGAGAAATGCCATACTGGGTCAGACCAAGCTCTTTCAGGTCCAATATCCTGTTTTCTAGGGTAGCCAATCCAGGTCTTAAGGACCTGGCTGGTTTCCAAAAAGACGAATAGGCTACTCAATGCTTGTATCGGGGTAAGCGGTGGATTCATGTATGCTCATATTTTAAGGGTTCCGTTGCATTACAACAGATGTGATGCTCTGTTGGGTTGTGTGCCTTATAGAACATCTTGAATTGGTGAAAGTTGGTATAAAAAAAAAATTATAATTTTCCAGCTTCTCTCTAATAAAAGGTTATGGACCTTTCCTCCGGGAGCTTGGCCAAAAACTTTATTAAACTCCACTACGTTCAGAGATCGTTTCGCGCAAGGCTCTTGGAGCACACAGGAGACCCAGTGGTCAATCAACCGACTGGAAATGTGAGCGATACGCTGGGCGTTGCAGATGTTCGAAGCTACGGTGACAGGTTGAGCGGTGCGAGTACTGTCTGACAACTCCGCGGCGGTGGCCTACATCAATCGGCAGGGCAGAACCGGAAGTGTGGCCATAGAGGCCGCAGCAGAGGGTCTGTGTGTGTGGATGGAGCTTTGGCTGCCAGCATTTTTGGTGGCGCATGTTGCGGGTAAGGACATTGTGACGGCGGATTTCCTCAGCTGGGTCTGAGTAGATGCCAGATAATGAGAGTGGCATCCGGAGGTGTTCACACAGATTGGTCGCGTATGGGGACAGTCGGTTATGGACCTCATGGCGGCATTTCACTCTGCGTAAACGGGTTGCTTCTTCAGCAGACGACACGAAAGGAGGTCGGAAGGCATCGGCGCACTTTTTCAACGGCAGTCGTCGTCCGGTCTTCTCTGTCTTTCCACCAGGGGCACTCATAGGTCAAGTGGTTCTGCGTATCGAAGCGCTTCGGGGAAACGTGTGGTTGGGGGCCTCGGGCTGGCCGAGGTGCCTGTGGTATGCCTGCCTCATACGGTTGCTCAATGGGAATCCATGGAGGTTTCTGACATTGGAGATTCTGTTGCTACGGAGTTCCCTTCGAATGCCTCAGGTGCATCGGTTTTTGCTTACGGGGTGGCCATTGAAAGGGCAAGCTTAAGGAAAAAGAGTTGCTCGACAGCAGTCTTTGCCACCTTGCCGCAAAAAAAAAATGTCTACGTCCCTTGCATATGTGCGTATATGGCGCATCTTTGAGGACGGGTGCTTGCAGAGGCATGCTCGCGCAACAACAGTGTCAGTTCCCTTGGTATTAAGTTTTCTTCAGGACGGGTTTGGTAAAGGCAGGTCCTGGAGAGTTCAGTTAGAAGCTCTGTCTTGCTATATGGGCAAAGGACAGGGAGTGGCTCTCATGCACAGGTCAATGTGGTACGCTTTCTCAGGCGGTTACCAGACTGTAGCATTTGTTTGGCGAGGCGCTTTTCGGAGTTGCAGGCGTTGACCTGTCGGGAATCGTTTTTTGTCTGTCTCCAGACGGAAGGTGCCCTGGCAGCTGGTTCCGTCGTTGTTGCCAAAGGTGGTTTCTACGTTCACCTAACTAAAATGGTCTCTCTTCCAGTGCTAGGTGCGGTGGAGGGGAGCATATTGAACCATAGCTTGCGCTGTTTGGACGTCAAGAGAGCACTGCAGCAGTGTTTAAAGGTTTCAGAAACTTTCGCAAGGCGGATTGTCTTTCTTCGGGGTGTTCGGAGGGCCCTGCAAAGGGAAGCGACGGTGAAGGAGTCTGGATGGATTGGAGCGGCGAGTGCGTCGGCTTATCTTCTACAGGACCGTACAGTCCCAGGGAGCTTATGAGCTCACTCTACCAGAGTGCAAGCGTCTTCTTGGACGGAGCACAGTTTGGTTCCGCCAGTGGACATCTGTAGAGAGGCCTCTTGGTTGTCTCTCCATACTTTCAGTAAGCACTACCACCTAGATGTTCTGGCGGCTAAGGATGCCGTTTTCAGGGAGGTGGTGTTGAGATCTGGCTGGAAAGGTCCCTCCCAATAATTACTGTTCTGATACATCCCAGAGGTTGAGGATTAAACTGGAGGAATGATAAGGAAATAGGAATTACACTTACCTGGTAATTGTGGTTCCTTGAGTGACTCCAGTTTGGTCCTCATTCCCGCCCGGGGATGGGGTCTTAGCAGTGGTTTTTCTGTTGGGGGAAGTGAAAGGTTAAAAGTGGATATAGGCCTTCACTGGTGTTCAGTCGTTTTGATGCTTCCATTTCTTTTGCGCTATATTGTTATATATTTTTATATATATTGCTATATTGCTCTGGATTGTTTAAGGCTAGGCATTTGGCGGAAAGGAGAGCATGCAGGAAGCAGTACCTTTCCTTCTGGAAGGGGAGTAGTAGGTAGATAGGTTATATGTTCTGCGTGCCCTTGAATATAATGTTAAGTTAAAAAAAAAAAAAGTTACTGATTTTTTGCTCCTTTGAGTCTGCTTTGTCAATAGTTCACTGGGGGCTGATGGGAGAGACCAGCAGGCTATATCCAGTGATGTCATGAGTTTTTGACATGCCCAGTCTCCAAGCTGCAGGAAGAGGTTCACTACCTAGAGGTTGAGGACTAAACTGGAGTCACTCAAGGAACCACAATTACCTTTCAATACTATTCCATCTACTAGTAACCACACCTGGAACGTTTTCCACCCAATAGATAAGAAGCAATTACTCAACATTATATCGAATATCAATACAACTACATCCATACTTGATCCCTGCCCAGTTCTCTGGATCAAACAAACAAAGCAAGAACTTGCGCCCTTTATTCTAAATATAGTTAACCAATCACTCCTTCAAGGGGTATTACCTAAAGAACTAAAATTATCTGCAATCCGCCCTATATTAAAAAACAAGACTTTGAACAAAAATGACCCATCATCCTATCGTCCGATAGCTAGCATCCCCTTCATAACTAAAATTATAGAAAAAGCCGTACAACTTCAATTACAGGATCATATAGATACATTTGCCCCACTGGATGAACATCAATACGGTTTTCGCCCTTTTCACGGCGTAGAAACCCTACTCATTACACTTCTTGATACACTTAATAAAGGTCTAGACAATACTAAACATGCATTCCTTATGGTTTTCCTTGATATATCAGCTGCATTTGACAGCATCAACCACAACATACTTATCTCAAGACTTAAACAAATAGGATTACTAAACACCACGCTCGAATGGTTTAAATCATACATATCCGATCGTTCACAATATGTTCAGTTTAACCAATGTTCATCATCCCCTTTCCCTCAAGAACAGGGTGTACCCCAAGGCTCAGCTCTGTCTGCTTTATTATTTAACATATACCTCCAACCACTATGCTCCATATTCAAAAAATACAAAATTAATTATTCTATATATGCAGATGACATTATGTTATTCTCTGAGTTTAATGTAAATAACCCAAACCACAACAATATAATAAACTGTCTAACAGAAACTGAAAAATGGCTCCTTTCAAACAACCTAACTATTAACATAAAAAAACTGAAGTCCTGATTGCAACAAAAAACACAAAATATACTCCCCCAGCTAACATTAATATCCTCAATGCCACTCTTCCAATCAAGGAAGAAATAAAATATTTAGGTGTTATCATTGATAAAACGCTCAGTTTTACAACACACATCAAGAAACTAACAAAAACAATCTATTACAAATTGCGTTCTATCCAACAACTAAGACCACTATTACAAGACGATGACTTTAGAACTGTTACTCAAGCCTTGATCATACCACATTTTGATTTTTGTAATAGCATACTACATGGAATAACCAAAAAGAACATCAAAATCTTACAAATGGCCCAAAATGTAACAGCTAGAGTAATACTTAAAACCAAACTTTCAGACCATATCACCCCTATTCTATTCACCCTACACTGGTTACCTATATCCAGTAGAATTCAATATAAAATACTGTTAACAACATTCAAATTAATTAATAATATTGCCCCATCATACTTAACCACCCTCCTTCACAGCCCACCTGAAACTAGGATAAGACGGAGAAAAAACCTCAACACCTTAGCAGTCCCAGATATAATAAGAAAATCTAAACACTCAACAAGTAACAGTGCCTTTTCGCTAGTTGCTCCGATACTGTGGAACAATCTACCAAATCAACTAAGAGAAACAAAAGATCTTCTAACATTCAGGAAAACACTAAAAACCCATCTATTCTCACAATACTATACCAATGGAGAAACAGGTATAGCTTCCCAACCTCCATAAACTGAATCAATACATTAATAAACTATTACTTGTAATATAGTTCAATAATGTTATTTTATACTGTAATACATTTATACTAGTATTGCACTATACAATACCTGTAATAATGTAATATCTGTAATAATGTAAACTAACTTATAAAGTTCTAAATCAATTGTATTGATATTTGATTTGTTATAATGTAAAACCAATTTGTTATAATGTAAAATATTCCTAGTTCTTAAAGTTCAATGTACCTGTTCTGTTTGTTATAATGTAAACCGCTGCTGATCCTTGGAAGCAGCGGTATATAAAAGTTGTCCAAATAAATAAATAAATAAAATAAACAATTAGCAGGTAAGTGTAATTCCTATTTTAGGAAAGTACCTTTGTAAAGTAGAACTTCCAAAGTTCTTCCCAGTGCCTCAGGAGGCTTCAAAGGAGTGTTCTCTTTTGTCGCACCCTTCAGACATGTGACTACGGGTAATGCACCATGGCATGCTGTTTAAATAGGGGAAGCCTTCAGTTGTGCAGGATGTCGCCCACTCAGCACTCCTTCCACGTAACTTACTCCTGGCAGGCCTACGCTGTGGCTCTCTTCCCGATAAGCTACTTTGTGTGTCATTCATGAAGTTCTTATAGTTGTTTTTAGGCAAAAGACTGATTACTAAATGCAAGAAAGCAACTTTTTTACTTTTATGGCATGTGGTATATAGATAGTGTTTTGTGGAAGATGGTATTCCATTCAGAGAGACATGCATAATTGAAACAAGAATATTCTTTAACCCCAACTGATTACTGTAGTTGGTGAGTAAATTTAGTACCAGATCTTATGATGTTTCATAGATGAAGATATTTTTAAAACTTTGCGTGACTTTTTTTATACATCTGGGTTTTTTAATGTCCTTTTTTTTTTTTTTTTTCTTCCTCAGGAGCCTGCACCCCCAGCAATGACTGCCAATTTAAAGTACCTGTCTTTGGGGGTCCTGGTATTCCAGACTACCACTCTAGTTCTGACTATGCGTTATTCTAGGACGTTAAAAGAAGAAGGACCACGCTACTTGTCTTCCACTGCAGTCGTTGCTGCTGAATTTTTAAAGATTGCAGCTTGTATCTTACTGGTCTACAAGGACAACAGTAGGTAGCAGATGTTCACTTAATCTTTACTAAACATCATCTGTTAGTATGGCCATTTTCAGTGATGCTTCCATCATAGCTTAAAGAGATCTTGTCAAGCTATAATAGAAGAGAGAGCAGTTTTGAAAATAAGAACAAGCCAGCACTAAAAACGGGAAGAAGTTGCTTTATGTACTTTGGAACAAAATAAAGGCCATTGACATACCAAGTGAGCTGCTGTGGATTATCTCGAAGAAACCTAAGGGGTCTAATATCTAAGTAGATGTAAGCTGTCATCACAAGGGGAGGAAAGAGATATAATCTGGGTAGAAGTCATCCAAAGGGCAGCTTGCAAAGGTAAGATGCTGTTAATGGGGAATCTAAATGTATCGGATGCAGATTAAAGCATGCCAGCTGCTGGATCAGCTAGAAATAGAGAAATGCAGGGATCTCCATATAAGAAGTCTCTCATTCAGGTAATTGATTAGCCCATTCATTACAAGCCAGTACTGACCCTGGTATTTACAAACAGACAGTATCGATGAGTTATGGTATGGGAACACCTGATCAGAGTCCAACTATACTAGAACAGGGGTCCTAAATTTCATAAGGGTTGACTTTAAGAAAATGAATAACTGTGTTAAAGGAGCCCTGTCAGGAGTAGGAGAAATATAAGAAATACAGAGGAACTAGGAAAAGCAAGAAAGAAGCAGTGACATGGCAACAAATCATTATGCTGTAAGAAAACAAGTATATCAAACAGAATAGCATTTATAAAATACAGACAAGACACGGGAGGAGGAGGACAGGCAGAATTTCCAGGGAAAACAAAAGGAATCAGAAAGGGTAATTATACTGGTAAAGGCTTAAGTGGCAAAGTATATCCCCCACTCAGTAAAGACAGGGGATACAATTTTCTTTAGAGATGTAAGTGAAAGAAGGAAGCACAAAAAGGGGATCAGTGAGAACTGAAGAAGGGGTGGGGGGTTGATGGAAGCAGATTGTGCTTGGTGTTCACACTAAAAGAAGAGGGCTATGAACTGAAAGTAACTACTTGAGGGACTGTGATAAATTACACCTTGGAAAATGGCAATTTATTCAGTCCTTCAAGTAGTTGCCTTTGATAGAGAGCTGTTAGGGGTTCAGTCAGAGCTTCCTTTACCTCCTTCGGTATTCTGGGATAGACCCATGAATGGAAACAAGACACTGGGACCTGTTTGGGTCTATCCCAGAAAACCGATGGAACTAAAGGAGGCTCTGAATGTACCCCGCACAGTTCTATATAATTTAGTACTTGATACAGGAGAGGTTACAAGAAACTGGAAAAGAGCAGATATAGTACTGTTCCCCAGAAATGGGGCAAAAAAATGGAAAGCTAGAGTCTGTTTAGTTTTAATATTAGTGATGAGCAAAGTAATAGACATACTACTCAAGGATACAATGGTGCGGTGCCTTGAAGTCTGTGAGTTAAAAAAATTTAGGTAAAAAGATGTTTCACATAGGGAAAATTTTGCCAAATTTGATCTCTCCAAAATTATCAGAGTAGTAAATCAGAGGGGTACAGAAGGTCCTTTCATATTTTCCTAAATGATGTAGCATTGTAAACCGCTCTAATACCTTTTGGTCTGAGCGGTATATCAAATTTAAATAAACATAAACATAAACATACAGTAGATTGTCTGGGAACAAGCCAGGACATCACTCCTCACATATGGGTAATGTCTGCAACGACAGAGCCCACAGAGAAGCTTCTCCCCAGCTTTCAGAGAAAGCCTTTGGGAAATGCACTACACATGCTTGTCCACTTCCTGCCCAAAGATGCCATCTTGCCTCAGTCTCCTTTTTCCCACAGAGCCCATTGGGCGTTGTCCAGTTTTCCCTGGAAAAAGTCAGATTTTTATTAAGTTTTGTACGGTTTGTGGACCGGTTCCTTCCTGCCCCTGAGCAAGCTTGCCTCAAGGTCGCTCCTCAGGTTCATTTATTCATTTTCTCATTTTTTCATCACAGTGTTCCTCAACTGGCATTCAGGCCCTTTTTCAGCCGAAGGCCTCAGACCCCTGCCAGACGGCAAGGACCCCCCTTTTCCAATGGCCTCCAGTGGCTTCAAAAGTGTTACCAGCGTGGCAAAATGTCACTCACTGACCCACACAACTGCTGCCTCTGATGTCTCGGCCCGGAGTACAACAACTCCAAGTTCAAGCTCTGCAGAACCATGACCTCAAAGGCCTTAAAGAGCCACCATGTGCACAGGAAAAAATTTTTCAGAAGTCCAACTCTGCGCCTGGGCCTCCGGTGACACCATGCGCCAGGGCCTCCTCGGATACCTTGGTACTAAGCAAAGCCAGAGCCTCCTCGGCATCCCGCAGCTGTGGTTCCTCTAAGTGGAAATCCCTGGTGGTAGAGCACAAGAAGAAGAAACTCTCGAAGACCATGTTGGAGGACGAATCTGGGAAGCAGGTGAAATCCCACCCCATGACCTGGAGTCCCAGGCATGAGTCTGAGGAGTCGGGGCAAGAGTGGCCTTCCAAGCCTTCCCGCAAGGAGTTGACTGACTGCCCTCAGACCTCGGAGGCCATCCTCATCAAGGACTCCCCCTTGACAGTACCAAAGCCAGGCCTGAAATCCTCGGTGCCCCGTCAAAGGCTGCAGAGCCAACTGGTATGGAGACCAGAATGGCAGCTCTAGAAAGAAGTATATCTGGCCTAGTGGCCATAAAATGGATGTCCATGTCGAGCTCATCCGGTTCATCCACCCCGATGAAGGGACCATCAACACCGAGGGCTTCCCTGTATGCTGAGCTGGTCCTCAAACACCACCAGCCTCAAGAGAGAGCCCCTGGTCCCAGACAAGGTTCTGGTTCCATTCCTTGGGAGACCAGTCCTCCCCAGTGAGCATCTGCGGCTAAGAGCAATGGTCCTCCAGAGGTCGTGGATCACAGAGAGCGGTCCTCGACAGAGGTGATCGTGTGGTATTGGACTCGTACTCTGACTTCAAGCCTGAATGGGAGTCTAAAGACGAAGTGTCCCTGGACACAAGGCAACACCGAGATGTGCCCTCAGACCAGTTTCCTCCAATGACCCAACACTGTTCCCCGCTCGAGGACATTGCATTCCTCAATTTTGTGCAGGACATGACCAAGGCTCTCACTATTGAGACCGAGGCCGAGGAGGACCCCCGCACTGAGGAATTGGAGATGCACCACTAAAGTAAACCCCCGATCCTCAACTGCCTTCTCTTCCGGATGTGAGAAACACCAGTGTCGGTACCAGTCATTAGTAGGCGTTTCAAAAGATCCAGCTTCCCCACAAATCAATGGTCATGGAATCGGCCATGTGCTGGTTTAGAAACCAAAAAAACGTATTCGTTGGTGCCACCTAGCAGGGAGGCCCGAACCCTCGATGCCCTTGGCCGGCAGGCCTTTCAGGGCTCGATGCTAACATGCTGGATCCAGTTCTACCAGCTCTACATCAGCATGTACCTGGAAGAACTGTCAAAGGAGCTTGGTGGATTCTTAGCAGACCTTGATGGGGAACCCCTAAAGAGGTTCAAGACCCTGACCTTGGCGGTAAAAGAATGCTCAAAGTTTTTGTCCCGTGCAGCCTACGATGGCTTCGATTCACGGCCAGGGTGGCCACCGCAGACATCTGGGCACAATGCCAGGCATGGCTGCAGTCATCTGACCTGGAATAATGGGTGCAGGACAGACTGATGCCTTCTGCATAGGAGAAAACTATTCGGGAAGCCCATGGCAAATAAGGCAGCAGAGATCGAGTACATGATGAGAACCAGGCTCTCAAAGAAGACCTCTATACAACCCCAGAAGAAAGCCCCTCAACAGGGCCAGCAGCAAAAAGACCAGGGACATGGTCCCAGAAAACAAAAGTCCCAAGCTCCAGCCCAGCCGGGGGGGAGCTTTTGACTGCTTGGGCATGACCTCCCTACCCCAAGGGGGTCCTCTGCTGCCCACATGGGGGTGCCTAGCCCTGTTTGCCTACTGGTGGACAGCCATCATTACTGCTATCTGGGTGCTACAAGTGGTTAAGGAGGGTTACCTCCTTCACCTACAATGGGGCGCCACTCTCATACTTCCCAGGAGAACCCACCAGGCCTCTCCTTCACTAGACCCTGCTCCTCACCGAGCTAGCAGGCCTAATCAGTGACAAAGCAGTAGAGCCAGTGCTGAAACATCTCTGGGGCACACGCATCTACTCTAATTTCCTCGTCCTCAAGGAGACAAGAGGCCTTGGGGCCCATCCTGGATTGCGGGAGCTCAACAGGTTTTTGATTAGGGAGAGGTTCAAGATGCTCTCCCTTGGGACACTGCAGCCATTCCTCCAGCAGGGAGATTAGGCATCCTTTAGGTCTATGGAGCATAGCTAAACTTACATCCTAATTTATCCCAGCCACAGAAAATACCTCTAGTTCGTGGTGGGGGGATAGTACTACCAATACAGGGTGCTGCCCTTTCGTCTGGCCTCATCACCAAGGGTCTTCACAAAGTGCCTCGCGGAGGTCAAAGCCCACCTACGGCTCCGAGGGTCCTTCGTCTTCCCTTATCTGGACGACTAGCTCATAAGGGGGAACATGGCTGCAGAGGCACAATGCACCACCAGGCACACCATCATTAGATAAACTGAAGAGTAGCAAATCACCTGGGCCGGATGGTATACATCCAAGGGTGTTGAAAAAACTGAAATATGAGATTGCAGACCTGCTATTAGTAATCTGTGAACTATCATTAAAATCATCTCTAATACCTGAAGATTGGAGGATCGCCAATGTAACACCAATTTTTAAAAAGGGTTCCAGGGGTGATCTGGGAAACTATAGACCAGTGAGCCTCACGTCAGTACTGGGAAAAATGGTAGAAACCATCATTAAAGAATAAAATTACTCAGCATGTAGATAGTAATGGCCTAATGGGAGACAGCCAACATGGCTTTAGACAAGGAAGATCTTGTCTTACTAATCTGTTAAGTTTTTTTGAAAGTGTGAATAAACAGGTGGACAAAGGTGAGTCGGTTGATATAGTGTATCTGGACTTTCAGAAAGCCTTTGACAAGGTCCCTCATCAGAGGCTTTTGGCAAAACTAAAGAGTCATGGGATAGGAGGCAGTGTACTACTGTGGATCTAGAACTGGTTAAAAGATAGAAAGCAGAGGGTTGGGCTAAATGGCCAATTTTCCCAATGGAGAAAGGTGAATAGTGGTGTACCCGAGGGATCTGTGCTGGGTCCGCTGCTTTTTGACATATTCATAAATGACCTGGAAAGTGGAATAACAAGTGAGGTTATCAAATTTGCAGATGACACAAAACTATTTAAAGTTGTTAAAACCCAAGAGGATTGTGGAAAATTGCAAGAGGATCTTGATAAATTAGAAGACTGGGCATCAAAATGGCAGATGAAATTCAATGTGGACAAGTGCAAAGTTATGCACCTAGGGAAGAACAACCCAAACTATGGTTACACAATGCAAGGATCCACATTAGGAACCACCACCCAGGAAAAAGATTTAGGCGTCATTGTGGATAACATGTTAAAACCCTCAGCCCAGTGTGCAGCGGTGGCCAAGAGAGCAAATAGAATGCTAGGTATGATAAGGAAAGGAATGGAAAATAAAACAAAAGATATTATAATGCCTCTATATCGTTCCATGGTGAGACCACACCTTGAATATTGTGTGCAGTTCTGGTCACCGTATCTTAAAAAGGATATAGCGTTATTAGAAAACGTTCAGAGAAGAGTCACCAAAATGGTAAAGGGGATGGAAGGACACTCCTATGAAGAAAGGCTAAAAAGGTTAGGGCTCTTTAACTTGGAAAAGAGACGGCTGAGGGGAGATATGATAGAAGTCTATAAATTAATGAACGGAGTGGAACGGGTAAACGTAAATCGATTGTTTACGTTATCAGAATATAGAAAGACTAGGGGACATGCAATGAAGCTACAGGGTAAACTATTTAAGACTAATAAAAGAAAATATTTTTTCACTCAACGTGTAATCAAACTCTGGAATTTGTTACCGGAGGATGTAGTAAAGGCTGTTAGTGTAGCTGGGTTTAAAAAAGGTTTGGACAAGTTCCTGGAGGAAAGGTCCATAAACCATTATTAAGAAGGGACCCCCAGGATATCAATGCTTGACCCAGTACAAGCATTGCGGAACCTGTGTCTTTTGGGGAAACTGCTAGGTACGTATGACCTAGATTGGCCACTGTTGGAAACAGGATACTGGGCTTGATGGACCTTGGTCTGACCCAGTATGGCATATCTTATGTTCTTATGTTCTTAATGCCCTACAGCACCTGGAGTTCATCATAAGCTATGCCAAATCCCCCCTCACTCCGGCCCAGCACCTAGAGTTCATAGGTACACAACTAGATATCCTCCAGGCAAAAGACTTCCTCCCTTGGGGGAGAGGTCAGAACACCTCAGGGAGTTAGCCACAGAGGTACACTGACACCGGACGCTACCTGCCCGGCTCCTACTCTGCCTGTTGGGATACATGGCCTCCACAGTTCCCATGACCCTATATGCTCACCTGCACATGAGAGCAGCCCAGTGGTGCCTCCACTCTCAATGGACACAAGCCACAGGCAGGCTTAGGATGTAGCAGATTCCACGTTGCCTTCAGGGTGGGATGGCCTTCCAGGCACCCAACCCTCAGAAGGTCCTCACCACAGACGCCTCTCTAATGGACGGGACCGCATTGCGGGAGCCTTCAGACACAAGGTTGCTGGTCCCAGAGGGAATCCCGGATGCTAGAGCTCCAGGCAATATACCTAGCCTTCCAAGCCTTCCGCCACGAGCTCCAACACCACTCTGTGCTGATCCAGACCAACAATCACTTCACAATGTTCTACGTGAACAAACAGGGGGGAACAGAGTCGCACCCCCTCTTCCAGGAGGCGGTAGTCATCTGCTCCTATGCTGCACGCAGAGGGATGCTCCTAAGAACAGTGTACCTCCCGGGCCAGAACAGTGCCAAGGTGGACAAACTGAGCAGGGTTTTCCAATCGCATGAGTGGTGCCTGGATCCAGTGGTAACCTCACGGCTGTTTTATCTCTGGGGTATCCCCTCAATGGACCTGTTCACCAGCCGCCTGGACAACACGCAGTTGCCCCAATTCTGCTCTCTCCAGCCACACCCATCCCGGGTGGCAGCAGATCCATCCACGGGATGAGGAATGCAAGACCTCATGTACTCCTTCCCATCAACATGGCTGGTAACCGAGACACTATTCAACGTCCAGTACGACAGAGCATCACTAATGCTGATAGCCCCTCGGTGGTCCAGGCAGCCCTGGTTCCTACTGCTCCTCTCCCCATCAGCGACGTCACAGATTCCCCTGTGCCGAGCTCTAAGGTTACTCTCACAGGAGCAGGGCTCTCTCCTACACCCCAACCTGGGGTTCTTCTTGCTCACGGCTTGGCTGCTAAAAGGGTAGTGCGAGCCCCCTTCAACCTCCCACGGGACATGGAAGAGATTCTTCTGACCTCTTGTAAAGCCTCCACAAGAAAGGTGTACATCTTTAAGTGGTGCCGATTCTTGGTGTGGAACTGCGGAAAGGCGGCCGAACCAGTTTTCCTGCTCAGTACAAGTGGTATTTCAATACCTGCTTCACCTATTGCAGTTGGGACTGAAGTCCAATTCTGTCAGAGTACACCTGAGCACCATTGCAGCACATCACCATTCCGTTGGGGGGAAAACCCCTCTCGGCTCAGCCTCTTGTCCCGATTCCTACGGGGCCTCATGTTATCCAAACCCTCCGTCCACTCTCCAGCAGCGGAGTGGGATCTGAATGTGGTGCTCTCGCAGCTCACTAAGGCTTCGTTTGAACCTCCGGTACCTGTCCTGGAAGGTCGCCTTCGTGGTAGCACTCACATCAGCATGCAGAGTCAGCAAGCTCCAGGCTCTGATGGCAGAACAGCCCTACATGAGGTTGTACCAGAACAGGATGGTGCTCCGCACACACCCAGAGTTTCTGCCGAAGGTGGTGTCCCTATGCCACCTCCACCAGGAGGTGGTACACCTCACCTTCTTTCCAAGGCCTCACACCAGTAGGGCGGAGACTGTTGACAGTCTGGATTGTAAGAGAGCCTTGTCCTTTTACCTGCAATGGACTCGGGGCCACTGAAAAACACCACAGCTTTTTGTATCCTATGACCCCATCTGGGGCTCCTGATGACTAAGCAAACTCTGTCCACTTGGGTGGCAGACTGCATTACCCTTGCCTATGTGCAAGCAGGGATCTCACTGGACCAGAGGATCACGGCACACTGTGTCAGGGCCTTGGTGGCTTCTGTGGCAAATCTTCATTCCATCCCCATGACGGAAATCTGTCGGGCCACCACCTAGTCTTCAATATATACCTTCACAGCTCTCTTCTGCCTGGAGAGGGAGTCCCAACAGGACAGCACCTTCGGCCAGGCCATACTCCGTAATCTCTTTAGGGTTTAGACAGCTTCTGCCTATTGATTCTTCTGTGTTCAGGCTACCAGAGTGCTGGTTCTCTGCCGGACACTTGGGCCTTGTGAAAGTCTCTCAGTAGGGACTCAACTGCTGCTGATCATGGCTCACCCTTTGCAGGTTGCCATAACATTTTTTACAGGTTCTCAGCCTGCAGCTGGGGAGTCCCATATGTGAGGACTGACTTCCTGCTTGTTCCTGGAGAAAGCATAGTTACTCACCTGTAACAGGTGTTCTCCAGGAATAGCAGGAATCAGTTCACACCCCTCCTTCTTCCCCTTGGAGTTGCTTCTTAAGGAAGCCCTCTTGGGACAAACAGCCAGACTCGTCCAGCATATTTTATTTTTCCCTTGGCCGTCTTAACTATGTCATTTGACTGAGGCAAGATGGCACCCTTGGGCAGGAAGTGGCCATTCATGTGTGGTGCATCTCCTAAAAGCTGGGGAGATGTTTCTGCGCGGGTTCGGTTTGTGTCGACGTCGCCCATATGTGAGAACTGGTTCCTGCTGCCCCCTGGAGAACACCTGTTACAGGTGAATAACTACGCTTTTTTTGCCTATCTAAATTTCAGTAAAGCCCTTGATACATTTACACTTAGAAGACTGACGAGCAAATTAGTTATTCTGAGTTGTAAAAGTACTTACAAACTGGATGAGTAGCTGATTGAGCAGCAGAACTCAGAATGGTAATAATTCCTTATCGTCTCTCCAGTCCAGTCCAGTATGTGGGCGTTATCAGCCTCTACCAGCAGCTGGGAACTGAGCATGTCAGATTTCTGATGTCATAGTACAAGAGCTTCCTCCATAGGCTCCAGAGCCCAGTATTCAGTTCCTAGTAGCTGGGAGAGCTTACCTGTGGCTGAACTACACTGAAAGAATTTATTCAGGCTTAAAAAAGAAAACAAAAGAAAACGCCAAGTAAAATAGAGACAGAGAAAAGAACATGAGGCTGCCGTTTACTAGCAGTAGATAAACAGCTCACAGGAGCTTACAGGCTAGGCAATTTCCTCTGAGAAACCTTTCACTGATGGGGGCTGGCAGCTGTCAGAGTCGGCCTCTTCAGCACTGAGACCCTTGAGTGGGTCAGTCCAGGTCCAGGTCCCTTCCCCTCCAGTCGGACAGTTTGTTTGTTTATTGTTACATTTGATATACCGCTCAGGCCAAAGCATCAGTGCGGTTTACAATACAATATTAATGTTACAAAAAATATGAAAAGAATGCCATTAATAAGATAGGACAGAATAAGAGACACAGTAGCATTCCTCTGCTGACTTTCCTGTTTTTCCTTCCTTCAACTCTGTCTGGTATTTATATGCTACTGGGCCTTTAAATTCAAAGTGAAAACAAAGTTGTATGACATTTCAGTGTCTTTATCAGCAGAACAGCAGGAGGTTTTTAATGCTGTGAGGGTTTGCCTTTCAGTTCAGAGCACTGTAATTAGTAAGCACTTGTTTTGTTATCTCTCTGGGCTTTTTTTCTTTCAACAGTCAATTTGTTTGCAGAAGTCTTTTGCAGAGATTGCTTAGACAGGGAACGTTTGCTCAAGGGTTTTTTTTAACATTGGGACATGGGTTCGCCTTCAGAATTAGCAGTACAGGATTCCTCTCACTCTGGGTTGCTGCAGTTTTGGCAGAAACATCAGCTTTTTCTTCTCCAACAGTCATTTCACCTCAGAAGCTAAGAAACGTCAGAAGCATTTACTTTCAGCACCAGAGACAGATCAAACTACTGTTCTTGGGTAAGCTGAAGAGTTTCCCCAGAGTTCTTCTAGCTTTCCACAAGGTATATTTATTAAAGAGAACACTTAGGGCACAAGTTTCCAAAACTTCTAGGTCAGAGAATTTGCCTAACACCATGCAGGAGACCTCTCTTGCTGTGGAGATTCTTCCATACAAAAGAACCTTATTGCTCCACTCTGTGAACTATAAGCTATCACACGTTCCCAAATGGATAATTATTTCATTTTTAAGCGACGGGTCTCAGACTCGAAAGAGCTCTGGTCTTATCAGGTGATGACCTAATGCTCTATTTTGCATCAAATGACCCTTTTGTCGCTTTACCAGCTACATTTAACTTCTACTGGAAGATTTCATTGGACTTGTACTGAATGTTTCCATAACTTGTACTGAATATTTCAACTTATAACCACAGTACAATTTCCAAACAGTAATATTTATAAGAAGAGAATGAATATGTGCTTATCTTCAAAAATGCCCAACGCCAATTTCAGCGCTGCTGCGTTTCACTGCTGAGCTGTTTCATCAGGGGCTGTAATTTTTCGAACACTTCATTCAATCGTTCCAACAAAACATTCTTTCATCTCCTTCAAAATGTATCATGCGTTCGTCGCACTCTAAACAGGGAATCAAAAACACAGGTACACTAAAAAAATTTTTTTTTAAACTGCCTCTAATGTTTCGATTGATTTTTACGTTTTTTGGTGCGCTGAATCCAAATCTGGTAACCAATTTGCTCCATCACGTACAGATTTTTTGCTACATTGGGTTAGCAGTTTGAGGTGAACGTTTCAGATTGAGTGCGATCGAGATAAAAGTTTCTTGGATGAATTCTTTATACTAATTGTTTAGTAGTTATTCAAATAAGAATAAAGAAAATTGTAACAAGGCAGCACATAAGAATAGAGTAATGTCAACAAAACACACTGTGATGGTAGCAAAATTGTCTTCACTTAAAACAGCCACATACATGTGCACAAACATTGAGCATATAAGAGCGAGGTTAGACACAAAGCAAAGCAAAGAAATGTGCAAAAAATGTTGTACAGGTATGTATGTAAGAATAGAAAACGCAAACCGCACCATTGCAATACATGAAGACAAACACCCGATGGTGTGAAAATAAAATTCTAATAAATGAGATCCGACACTGTGGTAATAACTAGCAAATTTTTATTTCAAAGTTTAGTAAAAACACGATATTTGTCAACACAGTTTAGATTTTAAAGTCATTCTTGAGTCAATCAATCTCCTGGTGGGCCCGTTTCTTCTTCCCCCGAATGCTTCTCTTGGTGCGCTGCTTGGCGTATTTTTCATCTGGGGTTTCCCGCAGCAGCAACCAGCAGAAATCAGCCATCATAGTGGTGTTCCATCTTCCTTGGTACCTTCTCTCTGCGTCCTTGATGTCCTGGTGAAACCTTTCACCTTGTTCTTCACTGTACGCCCCCAAGTTTTCGGGAAAGTAGTTCACATGGGAGTGCAAGAAATGGACTTTCAGGCTCATGTTACAGCCTTGTTCTTTGAAGGCATTGAGCATCCTGGCAACAATATCCTTATAGTTCTCATCCCGCCTGTTCCCCAAGAATTTGAGAACAACATCCTTGAAGGAATCCCAGGCTTCTTTTTCCTTCTCAGACATCGTTTCAGCGAATGCTCCATCTGAAATAAGTTTCCTTATATCAGGGCCAACAAACACTCCTTCCTTTTAGCTTTGCTTCAGAAAGTCGGGGGAACTTTGAGCAAAGGTACCGAAAGCACTCACCATCTTTTGGAAGGGACTTGATGAATTGCTTAATGAGACCCAACTTAATGTGGAGAGGTGGTAATAGAATTTTATCACGAGGTACCAAGCTCTCATGAAGAACATTTTTCTCACCGGGTCTCAAATACTCCCGAATTGGCCAGTCTTTTTCCCCCAGTGTAGGTCGCGGGCCCGGCTATCCCACAAGCAAAGGAAGCAGGGATATTTGGTGAAACCGGATTGCTGCCCTAATAGCATGGATAGAATTTTAAAGTCTCCACAAATCATCCACTTATGCTCATCATAACGAATCTTCTGAAGAATCAGGGCCAAATTCTCGTATTTTTCTTGGAGAATAACAGAGTGAGCAATAGGAACTGAAGCGAATGTGTTGCCATTATGAAGAAGAACACCTTTTATGCTGTCTTTTGACGAATCAATGAACAGCTGCCATTCAGCAGGATCATACTTGAGTTTAAACTTTTCCATCACTCCGTATATATCGTTGCAAAATACCAAATCTTCCTCTTTGCTGAAATACTTCAAAAATTGTGTCTCGCGGTTGCGGTACCAATAAAATGTTGTTCCTGGTGACAATAGATTTTTCTGTTTAAGCCGAGAACCTAGCAGTTGGGCAGCATCTTTTAGGAGTCCTAAATCCCGGACTAAATCATTCAATTCAGCTTGAGAGAAAAGTTCAGGTTTCGGATCTGGTTCAGTTTCAAACTCGGAAGTACTGGACTCATCGGGAAAAGCCGTCTGATGAGTCTCATCATGATCAGAACCGTCCACACAAATATGATCCAAAGATTTTGGTGGTTCAGGCACAGGTACTTCGTTGCTATGAGGCATAGGCCTAATTGCTGAGGGAAGGTTGGGGTAACTTATTACGTTCTTATTTTTTAAGTTGTATCCCTTCACAATGCAAGAGCAAAAATAGCAGTCACTGCTGTGGTCTCTTTGTTCACGCCACATCATAGGTATTCCGAAACGAAATGCTTGTTTTTTACCTTTCATCCATAAGCGTAGATCTTCCTCACATGTCTTGCGCACTTTGTGAGGAGCCCACGGTTTGTCTTGATCGCCTAACTTCAAATCGAAATAGGCGAAATATACTTTTTTAATAAATGCAGAAATGTTCCTCTGCCGCTTTTTCACGGTATATTCCCCACAAATAAAACAAAAACTGTCCGGAGAGTTGACGCAACCTCTGGCTCTGTGAGCCATCACAAATACACAGCACTGCAAACTACAACTGTAGTGAACCACTTCGGAATAAAGCTGGATTACGACTGAGCAAACAAAAGGTAATAATGAACTTGCAAGAAACTGAAATTTGACAGGAACGTTCATGTCGCAACCACCGTGTTTGAGCGAGCGAGCGAACGAGGCGAGGCGAACAGGAAAGAACATGCGCCAGCGCGAGTACTGGATTTAGCCCCCCGCCTCTCAATTGTCCTGTTAATGTATAAAATGAATACAAAACACTCTAAAATATCATGAGGGAGTGTTTCTAGTTAGTTAACCATTACAACCTCTATTTTGGGCCAAGAAAATAAACTGCAGTCGGCTAAAAAGAAATTATGTGAACATTCCTTATATGGGTAAGAAATCTAATTTTGCAAGAAAACGTGACGTGATGGAACATTTTGGCTATTTTTCCTGGATTCAGCACCCCAAAATCTATAGGAATCAGTTGCAAAACTGGAGGCAGTTTTTTGGTAGTGTACCTGTGAAATTAATGCTTTAATATGGGGGTCCCCTGCCCAGGGGCATAAGGGAGGCGTAGCGATTTTAATTCATAAACGCGTGCGATTCATAGAGGAGACGGTCATTGCTGATAATACTGGCAGATCCCTGTTGATTTATGGTCATTTAGACGGTAAACCGGTGATTCTGGGGAATCTCTATGGTCCCAATGTGGCTGATCCGGGTTTTTACAATGGTCTGGCATCCAGAGTGGAGCAGCTTCCGGAGTGTCCGGTGATTTTGGGCGGGGACTTTAACGGAGTCCTGGATGTAGATCAGGATACCTCTGAGAGAGGGGGCGGGCGGGAGAGGATAGTATCCTCCCAGATGTTGTTGCGGTTCTGTCGGAGATTGGGTTTACTTGATCCTTGGCGAGTCCTGCACCCCTCCGAGAGGGACTACACCCATCAATCTCGAGCGCATGGTTCTAGTGCCCGTATTGACTATGTAATGATTTCAGGGATTTTGTTCACACACACCGAGGATGCCCAGATTGGTCCTTCCGAAATATCAGACCACGCGATGGTGTGGCTTGCCTTACACTGGGGGCGGGACACACACCGGTCACGTTTGTGGAGATTCCCCCTAGAACTTTATTCGGATGGGCCATTTCGCCACTTCCTCCGCCAGAGATGGGTGGAATTTCTTGCCCATCACCAGGTTCACGCAGATGACCCCGAGTAAGTCTGGGAAACGGCAAAGGTGGTTCTTCGCGGAGACATCATCGGATACGCCGCGAGAAGGCGCCGGTTGAAGGCAGAACGTATAGTACTACTTGAGCGCCGAGTCACTACGTTACGGCGGCGATGTGCCCGCACGCCAGCGTTGTCCAATAAGAAGTTGTTATGGGAAGTCCAGACCGAGCTTAATGAGCTCTTACATCAACGAGCAAAGAAATCGGCTTTGTTTTATCGGTTTCGTTTGCACTGCTATGGTGACAAACCTGGCAAGTTGCTAGCACGCTGTCTGCGAGCCCGACGGAGTCTTGCCCACGTAGCGGCATTGAAAGACGGCCAGGGACGTGTGCATAAAGAGAATAAAGAAATTGCAGAGATTTTTCGCACCTTCTTTCAAAGGTTATACACGTCTGAGGCCGGATCCCCGGAGGGGCTGCAGGACTATTTTGAGGGCTTGGAGTTGCCTCAACTCACTTCAGCCCAGAGGGAGGTTTTAGATTCACCTATTACTGTGCAGGAGATACAATCCGCAATATCGGCGGCCTAGTGCTATAAATCGCCAGGGCCAGATGGATTCGGGGCAGAAGTCTATAAGATCCTCGGGGACGAGGTCAGCCCACTCCTGCGAGAGGTCTTTGTCATCAGGGCAGAGCACGGGGCGTTCAGCTGGGGGCGTAATCACGCGTATATCACTTTGATCCCGAAGCCGGGTAAGGACCTAACGCAGGCAGCGTCATATCGACCCATCTCCCTATTAAACTTCGATCTTAAACTGTTGGCGAAGATTCTAGCTGATCGCCTGGCGGGGGTATTAGGCTACTTAATTCATGATGCGCAGGTGGGCTTTGTGAAAGGCCGACATGCCGTGCGAAACCTTCGGAAGATTTTGGCCTCCTTGGAGTGGGTTCATGCTCATAATATTTCGTCGTTGTTGATTAGCTTCGATGCAGAGAAGGCCTTTGACAGAGTGGACTGGCGCTATCTATGGAGACTGCTACTGCGCTATGGCATTGGGGAGGATTTTTGTAATATGGTGCAAAGTCTATACATTTCCCCGACCGCGGGCATACTGTGCAATGGCTTCCTCTCGGACGATATTATGTTGGGTAGAGGTACAAGACAGGGCTGTCCTCTATCGCCATTGCTATTCGCTCTTTCCTTGGACCCGTTGATTCGCACCGTCGTAACCTCGGAGGGGATACAGGGAGTGGGAATTCGGTCGCAAACCTTCCTTATCTCGGCCTTCGCTGATGACTTGTTAGTCCATTTGACGTCTCCGACCACTTCTTTATCTTCGCTTTTAGATGAATTCCAGCGCTTTGGAGCAATTGCAGGCTTGCGCATTAACAAAGATAAATCTGAAGTAGTGGATGTCTCGGGGCATTTCCGCAATTCTTGGAGGGGACCCTTCCCTCTGCGGTGGGCAGACAAAGAATTTATCTATCTGGGCATAACATTGACCGGTAATCCCCGGGATCTATACCGACGTAATTTAGATCGGATAATGCGGCAGCTGGCAGTGCAGTTAAATGCATGGGGACCTCTCCCGTTGTCTCTCGCAGGGAGGATAGCGGCAGTCCAAATGATAGTTCTACCCAGAATTTTGTACTGGCTGCAGACCCTGCCGGTCTGGTTGCTCCGACGGGACTTGTGTAAAATGGAGGCTTTGCTTAAGCGTTTTCTTTGGAGGGGGCAACGGGCGCGGGTCGCATGGAATCGTCTCCTTGGCAAATGGCGAGAGGGTGGTATGGGCCTTCCCGACTTGAAGACTTATGCATTGGCTTGTCAAGCCAGACATTTGGGGGATTGGCTTGGGGGGACGGAAGTCTACACGCCTAGGTCTTTAGAGGAGTGTTTGGTGGCCCCTGCGACTCTCCTGGCATTTTTGCACGGCACGTCTATGGATTTCACGGCTACTAGTCGGCAGAGTCCGTTAATGGACTCGGCCCGACGCACATGGCAATTACTTAACCAATATTGGCAGGAAACGTGGAAGGTGTCTTGTTGGTTGCCGCTGCAGGGTAATGCCCAATTCACTCCAGGATCCACGACTGCGGTGTTTCGGGACTGGCGGATACGGGGCATCCGGTTGATAGGACACTTGGTGGACCAAGCGGGAAACTGTAAGTCATTCCGAACGCTCAGTCGGGAATACGATCTCCCCGACTCGCATTGTTTTGCCTACATACAAATTTCCCACTATGTGGCCGCACTGCCGCCGAAGCGCTGCAGGTTGAACGATCAGCCCATATTTTGGAATTCTTCCAGTTGGGAGAGGAACACCCGCCGTCGATTTCTAATTTGAAACGCAGTCTGGAGCGGTATCGTTCCCTCCCTGATTATAGTGGAGTCGAGAGAGCTTGGGCGACTGAATTGGGTGTAGACATACAGCCGGGATTGGTACTGACGGCATTGAAACGGATTAGCCGACTAGTTCAAGGAGCACGCTGGCGGGAGATCCAATTTAAGTGCGTGACGAGGGCTCATTTTTCGCCAAGGCGGGCGCTGCGCAGTCGGTTGGACATGGATGGCTCCTGCCCACGCTGTTCGGAGCCCTTGGCTACTCTCTTACACATGTGGTGGGGCTGTCGGGGAATACGGGCATATTGGGCTCGGATATGCAATTTCCTTTGCATGCTGCTTCAGCGAAGGCTTCATTGGACGGGACTATTTGTTGCACTGGATCAGTTGCCGACCCCTGGACCTGTGAAAGCCGGTGAGAGTTTGCTTGTGCGGAAGGCCTGTCTGGTGGGTAAAGGGCCGATTCTTCGTTTATGGCGGGAACGCCAACTGCCCACTTTTAGTGAATGGCGGAATAATTTTCATCAATTAATGCTAACGGAGCGTTGGATGGCGCGGGGCAGTGCCAGGCGTTGGACAGTCTTTATGTCGACATGGGAGCCATATATCCAGCAGCTAGGACCCCACAGCCGTAATGCCACCCTCCAGGGGGGAGTTGAATGACTGCGGACCTAGGAAGTGGGTAGGCGATAGTTGCTTTACAGTTCTTGATGACAATTGGTTTCTGCAGTGGGTAATGGAGTGAGGGTGGGTTGGTGGGTGAGGGGTGGGGGGTGGGAGGAGGGGGGTTGGGAGATACTGTAAAATGCCTGCCCTTTGTACTATCTTTTTGTTGGCTCCCGGGGAGGTGAAGAGTAAACCCTCCCCGGGGTGTCGTCTGTTGTTATATGTCTGGATTTTATGGTGGACTTAAATAAAGTATTAAAAAAAAAATGCTTTAAATTCATAACTTCAGTTATAATCAGCTATTCCTACTACGGTTCATGCCACAATCCTAAAGATGTACCTTAGATTCCATTATTACTCTCCTACGTCTGTTCCAACTGTTCGTGTCTGACAACGCCGCGCATGCGTGCCACACACTAGGCGGCTTATATAGCTACGGGGACCCCACCTGTTGGATTTAAACGCACTGATTCCAATCAATTTGCATGTTAAGTCCCCCTGGTTGTACAGACTGCAGTGCAAAAATCCACCTTTGCTCTGTCACTATTAGTGCTTGATCTCTAGTTCTTCCTTCCGATCCCGTTTTTTTCATGTCTATGCAAAAACATAATAAATCTTCAAATTTGTGATGTTCTTGAAGACAATGCTCAACAATTGGTGCTGTCATCGTCTTACACTTTAACCTGCTACGATGTTCTGCTATTCGAACTTTAAATGGACGAGACGTCTTCCCAATGTATAAGAGCCGACATGGGCATTCTATAGCATACACTACGTATGTAGAGTTGCACGTTGTGCGCTGCCGTAAATTATATGTTCTGCCATGGTACTCAAACGAAGTGATTTCCTTAGTTATCTCACATATTTGGCAAGACCCACACCGATAATGTCCCACTGGTTGATTAGATGCGTTGGCATCAGTCCTACGTAACTTTGTAGGACTCAAAACCTCTTTAAAGTTACGGTGCCTCTGCCAAACGCACCTTATTCTCAGATCTTTGGCGTGGCCCTTAGGCGTTGGTCCGTGGCGATGTATCTTTGAGGGCCGCACTGACGGCATGGACCTGGTTGTTATGCCTCTATGTTGTGGTAATGTGCTGTTCCATGTTCCTCTTCTTCCTCTATCTGTCTGACTGTCTCTGTTCTCTATTCTGTCCTATTATATAAATGGCGTTCCTTTCCTATTTCTTTGAATGATGTAGTATTGTAAACCGCTCTAATGCCTCTGGCCTGAGCGGTATATCAAATTCTCAATAAACATAAACATAAAACATCTTTAAACATGGACATACTTTGAAGAACATTCAAGTGTTTATTCAAAATCCTTTGAATATTGGTGTTAAATGGGGAGTGTTTCATCACTAAATTCACCACTCCATTCTCTGTATGAGGTATTTGCGGTGTTAATAAATATTCACGATTATTAAACAGAGCTCTTTTATATGCCCGCTCCACTATTTCGTAGGGATATCCCCTCTCATAGAATTTCATTTTCAGTATCTTCGCTTGACGTTTGAAATCCTGTATGCTCGAACAATTTCTTCTATATCGGAGGAACTGCGAGAAAGGGAGCCCATTTTTTAACCCCTTCGGGTGAATGCTGGAATAGTGGAGTAATGCATTCCGATCAGTTGGTTTGTGATGTACTGTGGTGATCCATTCTCCCTCACTTGGTTTAACTTCCACATCCAAAAATGTTATGACTTCCTGGCTGTAAGTGCAAGTGAATTCAATTGAATCTTCTCTCCCATTCAGCCATTCCACATACTTTACTAATTGGGGGGCTTGTCCTTCCCAAATGACAAAAATGTCGTCAATGTAGCGACACCACAGTTTTACATTAGAGTGGAATTCTGAATGTCTAAGCCAGCGCTCTTCAAACGATCCCATAAAGAGATTGGCTATCGACGGTGCGCAGGTCGCGCCCATAGCTACTCCAATCTTCTGATGGTAAATTTGTTCTTCAAATTGGAAATGATTGTGAAATAATACTAATTTAATTATTTCATCCATGAACGTAAGATGCTTCTCCGAAAGATCCTCCCACGCAATTAGTGCTTGCAAAGTAATCTCATGAGCTTTATCTTGGGGGATATTGGTGTATAAAGCACTGACATCCAGGGTCACTAGCCAGATGTCGGTTTCCCCTGCCCATCGAGAATGAGTATCCAATATTTGCAAAAAATGCATTGTGTCGCGCACATACGATGGTATTGCAGGAATAAGCGGTCTCAAAAAAGAATCTAGATAGATTGACAGGGGTTCAAGCAGTGACCCTTTGGTGGACACTATGGGTCGTCCCGGTGGATTCTCCACATTCTTATGGATTTTAGGCACTATATAGGCACTACTGGAAGATTTCATTGGACTTGTACTGAATGTTTCCATAACTTGTACTGAATATTTCAACTTATAACCACAGTACAATTTCCAAACAGTAATATTTATATAAATGAAATCTTCCAGTAGAAGTTAAATGTAGCTGGTAAAGCGACAAAAGGGTCATTGATGCAAAATAGAGCATTAGGTCATCACCTGATAAGACCAGAGCTCTTTTGAGTCTGAGACCCGTCGCTTAAAAATGAAATAATTATCCATTTGGGAACGTGTGATAGCTTATAGTTCACAGAGTGGAGCAATAAGGTTCTTTTGTATGGCTCAACAGTAAAGTTGCTCCTATAACATAGACCTATACACCAGAGTTGTGGAGATTCTTCCAGCTAAAAAAGAAAAGGATTGCAGATGATTCTTGGTTAAACCAGGATTCACCTCAGTCTCTCCTCTCAGAGGAACCTCTGGAGGGGCAGCGGACCTGTGGTGGGAGATAGCAGCTACTGAACTAGAAGAAGGGGAGATCCCTCAAGGGGAGGATCCCCCCATGTGGTTAGAGTTTTTTCACAGGGAAGAGCATGCTTTGCTAATAGCACACTCCCTGGTTGTGCTTAGCATTATTCCTGTCCCTGCAGTAGCAGCGGAGCCCCTGGAAGACCCACTTATGCAGGGATTTAAGTCCTCACAAATTACCTTTCTTGTGCACAGAATCATCAAAAAAATGATAAAAACAGAATGAGACATGCTAGAGGCCAGCCTTAGAGAGGGTCAAACCATGAGCCATCTGTACCGTATTCCTCAGAAAGAAAAAGATCTGCTTAAGCTGCCTAAGGTGGATGCTTTAATCTTGGTGGTGATCAAAAAGACCACCATTCCGGTAGAAGGCGGGGCAGCATTGAAAGACCTGCAGGATTGCAAGCATTTGAAGCAAGCATTTGATACTAGTGCTCTGACCTTTCAGGCCTAGATCTGTGGGGCTTAGGTGTTCAGAGCTTCCATTCGCTGGATCCAAGATTTGATGACAGGAAAGCTGGAATCGCAAGCTGCAGTGCTGGAGGTGGCTAAGCTGAAGTCTGCCTCAGCTTACCTGGCAGATGCCTTTTATGACTTGGTACGAGCTTTGGCTAGGACCATAGCTTTGATTATTGTGGCCAGGCACTTTCTGTGGTTAAGAAACTGGTCAGCTGATTTGTCTTCTAAGACTAGGCTCAACAAACTTCCATTTAAGGGCAAGCTGCTTTTTGGAGAAGCTCTAGACAAATTGTTTAAGGATCTGAACAAGTCTAAGGGCGCTCGGTTGCCAGAAGACCATTCTAAAGGGCCAAAGCAGGGGAGAGTCCCAAGGAATCAGCCTAGGGATTTTAGAAAGTTTTGATTGGATTATTTTGCCCCTTTTCAGCAAGGTCACAGTACTTTGAGAGGCCAGCTTTTTCGGGGCTACAGAGGTTCCAATAAGTGGTACTTCTCTACCCCGGTGGTTCCTCCTAAAAAGGCCCAATGAAATGTGGCATGCCAGGCAGGGGTGGTTCAAATAGAGGGTTGTTTTCAACAGTTTTACTCTGCCTGGGTGTCTCTTACCATTGATCAATGGGTGCTAGAAGTTATCAGAGAGGGGTATGCTTTGGAATTGGCTCATCCTCTTTCAGAGGCCTTCATGCAGACCCCTTGTAAAACTCACTTCAAGCAGCGGGTGCTCGATACATTACAGCATTTGCTAGACCTCCAGGCTGTAGTTCCTGTTCCGAATGACCAACGCGGATCTGGTCAATATGCCATTTACTTTCTGATTCCCAACAAAGAGGATACCTTCTGTCCCATCTTAGACCTCAAGCATGTAAACTGGGCCCTTCAGGTGCTGCATTTCTACAGGGAAACCTTGCATTCAATGATAGCGGTGGTCAGGAAGGGAGAGTTCCTCTCAGCACTGGATCTCACAGAAGCATATCTTTACATTCCAATTCGACCAGACTATCAGCAATATCTGCGGTTTGCAGTGACAATGGGACATTATCAGTTCCGGGCACTGGCATTTGGCCTGGCCACAATGCCGCGGATCTTCACCAAGATCATGGTGGTCATGGCAGCCGCTCTGAGACAGGAGGGCGTGTTGGTTCATACGTATCTCAATGATTGGTTGATTAGAGCAAAATCCAAGAATGAAAGTGCCTCTGCTCCCCAATGGGTGAGGGAATTCCTCCAGAGCCTCGGTTGGGTGGTCGATTTGTCTAAGAGCAAGCTTGATCCAGTGAAGGATCTAGTCTGTCTGGGAGCTTGTTTCAACACCAAGGTGGGACTTGTTTTCCTCCCAGAAGAGTGAGCAGAGAAGATTCAAGCTCAGTTTCAGTCTTTCCTTGGCATGATGGTGCCTTCAATGTGGTACTATCTTCAGCTCCTGGGCTCCATGGCTGCAGTGGCCTTGGAGCTGGTGCCCTGGGCACAGACTCACATGCATCCTCTTTAGCAGGCTGTGCTCTTTTGTTGGTCCCTGCAGCTTGCACCCACTTTCAAAGAAGCTAGTCTGCTTGCTGGTCGCCAGACAGTCTCTTCTCTGGTGGCTGCGGCTGGAGCATCTTTCGGCGGGAATGCCGCCCAAACTGCAGAACTGGATTTTGGTGACAATGGATGCCAGTCTCATGGGATAGGGCATGCATTGCGAGACATAGGTAACACAGTGTGGTCCTAGGAGGATAGTTCATGGTCTATCAATCACCTGGAAATGAGGGCAGTCTTTCTAGCTCTGCAATCCTTCCTCCCTCTGATTCTTTGGAGAGCGGTAATGGTCTGTTCTGACAATGTGACAACAGTAGCATACATCAGAGTGGCATAAGCAGGGTGACGTTGGTGGAAGAGGTTAGTCTTCTATTGCTGGGGGCAAAAAAAGAACCTCGAGGCTTTTTCAGCAACTCGCGTAGCTGGCAAGATGAATGTTAAAGTGGATTTTTTTTAGTCTGCAGAATGGGAACTAAATGTGGCAGTGTTTCACAAGATCACCTGCTGATGGGGTATGCTGGTCATGGATCTCATGGCCTCTGCCTCCAGTGCCAAGGCGAAGAGGTTCTTCAGCAGACATCGTGAGCCCATCTCTGAGGGCTTCGATGCTCTGGCACAGAGGTGGCTGACGGAAGGACTCCTGTATGTGTTTCCTCCATGGCCTCTAATAGGGCATCTCCTTCAATGTATAGAGGGCCATCCTGGAAAGTGGTTCTCATCACTTCGGACTGGCCCCAAAGGCTGTGGTATGCTGACCTCCACAGGCTTTTGATATCCAGTCTCTGGCATTTCCCAAACAGAATCAATCTGCTCTCGCAAGGGCCGATCCTGATGCTTCAAGTGGATCAATTCTTGCTTACAGCCTGGCTCTTGAAAGGCATGGCTGAAGCAGAAGGGCTATTAGGCAGCAGTGGTAGACACTCTCTTGAAAGCCCATAAGCATTCAACGTCCTTGACTTATGTCAGAGTATAGAAAGTGTTTGAGAGCTGGTATGGGGACAATGGGCTCTGGGCTTTTTTGTACTGATTTCCAGATGTTCTGGCCTTCTTGCAGGCTGGACTGGACAAAGGGTTGGCCTTAAATTCCCTTAGAGTCCAGGTAGTGGCTCTCTCGTATTACAAGGGATGCATACAGAGGTTCCCGCTCGTGGCTCACCCCAACATGGTCCGGTTTCTCAGGGCAGTAAAGCAAGTAAGGCCACCCTTGCAGGCTGTTGTTCCTCCATGTGACTTCAACCTGGTGCCATCATATCTCTTACACACTCACCTTTTGAGCCTTTCTCGAGAGCTTCTTTGAAGGACCTTACCTTAAAGGTGTTTTTCTAGATGACAATCTGTTCATCACATCAAATTTTAGAGCTTCAGACTCTATCTTGTAGGGAACCCTTTCTAGCCTTCTCTAATGAAAAAGTGATGTTAAGACCAGTTTTGTCCTTTTTACCAAAGGTAGTGTCGCGTTTTCATCTCAATTAGGCTGTGACCCTTCTGTTTTTTAATGGTTTACAGGATCTGGAGGAGGATCGGCAGCTGCACTGTCTGGACCTGCGCAGGACCTTGTGTCTGTATCTTAAGAGAACTGAGTCCTTCAGTAAGTCTGATCATCTTTGTTTTGTTTGGGGGGGGGGGGCTGCGCAAGGGTGATGTGGCTTCCAAAACTTCCATTGCCTGGTGAGTCAAGGAGGCAATCACCTCTGCTTATGTGCTAAAAGTAGGCCGGTCCTGGCTGCTCAGAAGGCACATTAGACCAGATCTCAATTGGCTGCCTGAGCGGAGTTTAGGTTAGTTCCGCCGGTTGACATTTGCAGGGCGGCCACTAGGTTGTCCTTGCATACCTTTTATGCCTCATTAAGATCTGGATGTGCAAGCCTCGAATGATGCACGTTTTGGGGCTTCAGTGCTCCAGGCCAGACTCACAGGTCCCTCCCAAGTTTAGTCACTGCTCTGGTGCATTGGACTGGACTCGACTGGACTGGAGGGATAAGGAAGGCAAAATTAGATCTTACCTGTTAATTGTCTTTCCTTGAGTCCATCCAGTCCAGTCCAGGACACCCCCCCCCCCCAACCCCCACCCATGGGAACGACGTTCTGTGTTTTGAATCCTAGGAGCGCTGGACGAGTCTGGTTCTTTGTCCCAAGAGGGCTTCCTTAAGAAGAACATCACCATACACCGGAGATCTTCTTGAATGTTTTCCTCACTATATGGCAAGTATGACCCTGCCTTCTTGTCTTCTCATCTTGTAAATAGTTCTCTTAGTTTTCTCTTCTGCAACACAAGTTTTTTGGGGGCTTAGTTTTGTCCTCAGGTTTTTGTATACATTGAATATTGCCCATGTTTGTAATCTTGCTATGCTTTCTTGGAGTTTGCTTTGTCAATAGAATACTGGTCTCTGGAGCCTATGGAGGGAGCTCTTGTATTATGACATCAGAAATCTGATATGCTCAGTTATCAGCTGCTGGTAGAGGCTGATAACCCATACATACTGGATTGGACTGGATGGCCTCAAGGAAGATAGTAGGTAATGTCTGATTTTGCCTTGGGGCCACTGATGAAAAGAAAGTAACCAGCTTGAAGGGGGAGAGGGAGGCAGCAAAAATGTAAAGGGGCAGTAGCTTTAAAAAAAAAAAAAAAAAGAAAGAAGGGAGGAGGATGGGGAAATAGAGGGTAGTAGTGGGGTGGGAGCCCTAGGGGGAGGGAGAAAGGGAGAGAGTCTGGAAGGGGAACAGAGTGGAAAGGAGCTGGAGGGGGAGGGAAAAGTGCAAGGTGTTGGAGGTAATAGGGATGAATGCTTGGGGACAAAAGGGCACGATGTGTATATGTCAAAAGGTGCATCCCATCCCCCAGAACATGCATATGAGTACCCTACCCTCACACACGCATGCACATACAGGGTCAGTCCACCTTCACATGACCTACACACACACACACCCCTCTGTACTACACATCACACACACACACACACACACACACACACACACACACACACACACCTCTGTACTACACATCACATACACACACACACCTCTGTACTACACATCACATACACACACACACACACACACACACACACACACCTCTGTACTACACATCACATACACACTCCCTAGGCCTGCATGCCAACCCACACACACTCCCTAGGCTTGCATGCCAACCCACACACACTCCCTAGGCCTGCATGCCAACCCACACACACTCCCTAGGCCTGCATGCCAACCCACAAAGGCACCCAACCCTACCTTTGGATAGCCCTGACCCCTTAATGTCTGTCTATGGGGATCCCATCTCACACAGGCAGAAAAGCTCAGCATGGCTGCGCTCGCAGAAAAGATCTCTTCTATCAGCACATGCTAACAGATGGGATCCACGTGGCAAACAGTTAACATAGTGCCTTAACAATAAACACATGCTAATTTCCATTTTAAGAGCTAATGCAGGGAAGGGCCTGTCTAGAATAGTTTTGGATTGGGAAGAGTTGGTAACCTGCAGAGACATCATCTCGCCTAGGAGCAGGGGTGCTCAGGGTACCCCGCAGACATCACTCCTAAGTCCTGATAAGATCATGTTGTGCTAAAGTATACACCTGTTCGGTAGCATCCATGCAGTGCCCAAAGGGTCACGTAATGCCCCTTTGGAGTCCCCTCAGAGCATTGGTGGAGCAGCGGGGAAGCACAGGTAATTGAGATGCTATTGAAAGGAAAAAGGAAGAACAAATGACAGTTGCAATTTGGATACCTATTATACCATAAAGATCAGGTGGACCAGCAGCCATTTCCACATGTATCTTATGATCAGGAACCATTGGTGATGACAGAAGTCGTCGAAGTAGCATTGAAAGCATGTTCAAAGAACAAAGCACTGGGCATTGATGGCATTCCCAATGAAGTATTACAGTAATTGGATGTGGTAGTTAAGCGGAGTTACTTACCTGTAACAAGAGTTCTCCGTGAACAGCAGGATTAGTCAGCCACACCTGGTGATGTCATCTGACAGCGCCATGGATACAGAAGTGCTCTCCTAGAGCTCAGAAAAGTGAGCCTTTCTGAGCATGTGCTGTATGTCCCCACCCCTGGCCCAGCCCCTACCTGGCTTAGTTCGTGCCCAGCTTTCATCCATCCACTGTCCAGGTAGGGACGTGGCTGTTAGGCAGCCAGGGTGCCTTTACCTGAAGGGGATGTGGGAGGGAAATGTGTGGCTGACTCATCCTGTTGTCCACGGAGAACTCCTGTTACAGATAAGTAACTCCACTTTCTCCTAGGACAAGCAGAATGAGTCAGCCACACCTGGTGACCCACCAGTGTGGCTCTGCCATCTAGGCTGTGGTAGGAGGAAGACTCCCGTTTGGCTAAGGTCCCTTTCTGAACACATCACACTTGGCTGTAACGGAACAGGTGTTTATTGGATTAGCGGGCTCCTCGCAACAGGCAGGTATGGAGCAATAGGGACATAACATCCTTAACAACAACACCAATAACAGCAATTGAGGGATGGGACATCAGGTTGATGACATCAGCAACTTAAGAACATAGCACTCATAGCAAACAGGCAGGTGCATATACAATGAGTCTCCTGGCGGTCAGCCAACCGGGTCACATTTTGGCTGAATCCCCACCTGTAGCACAGAGAGGCCAAACAGGCCATCAGTTAATGTCAATTGTTTTAAACAGTAGTGTCTGTAAAAGGTGTAGGTGAGGCCCCGTCGCTACCTTGCAGATATGGCTCAGGGGAACTGTGCTGAGGTCTGCCAGCGTAGCTGCCATGGCTTGCAGTTTGTGCACCCAGATGTGTGCCGGTGCATTGGCACCTGCCTGTGTGTAACAGCTGGCGATGCACGCTGTGATCCACTGAGATAGAATCCGCATGGTGACTGGGTGTCCCATTCTGTTGGGGTCAAAGGCCACAAAGAGTTGGCTTCTCCTTCGAGCCACCGCCATCCGCGCCAGGTAGGTGCGCAGTGCACATACACAGTCCAGGGTGTGGAGGCAGCGTTCCTCCTGGCTGCCATGCAGCTCGGGGTAGAAGTGGCTTGGTTGACATGGAACAGTGAGACCACTTTTGGTAGGAATTTTGGATGCGTCTGGAGTGACGCATAGTCTGGGTAGAGGATGGTGTAGGGAGGGTGTGTGACGAAAGCCTGAAACTCGCTCACCTTCCTGCTAGATGTGATAGCCAAGAGGAATAGTTTTCCATGTGATGAACTTGAGCGGCGTTTCCTCCAGCTCTTTTGTGAGCTGCTCTAGCACAATGTTGAGGTCCAGGAGGGCACCAGTCTCCTTACTGGGGGTCGTAGGTTGGCGAGACCAGAGGGTGCATAGAAATCGGCTGGCCATCCAGGTGGTTGTGGAAGGCAGCGATGGCCTCTAGGTGGACCTTAACGGACGACGTCCGGAGGCCCGCTTGTGTGAGGGACGATAGGTAGCAGAGGACCTGAGGCAGTGGGCACAAGAGCAGATTGACCACAGTCTCTCTGCACCAGGTGTCGAATCTGTTCCACTTTAGTGCATGTGAGTGCCGGGTTGATGCCCTTTGTGCGGCCAGAATGATTTGTTGGACCTCGCTTGTGAGGTTCATGTTGGAAAGGCATGACTTCTCAATTTCCAGGCAGTCAGCGAGAGGGAAGTGAGGTTCAGGTGCATGGTTCTCCCTTCATCCTAGGTAATGAGGTCCAGGCGCGGGGAAGGCAGACTGGAGGGCCTTCGGCAAGGCATTAGAGGTATGGGAACCACATCTGTCTCGGCCAGGACGGTGCAATTAGGATCACCGCAGCATTTTCAGCTATGATTTTCTTCAGAGTCTTGGAAATGAGAGGCATACAGCAGCTTGTAACTTCCCCAGTGCAGATGAAAGGCATCTGCCACGGTTCTGTGTTCCACCGGGTATCTGGAGTAGAACGTTGTGCACTTTGCATTGCTCGGGTGTGCAAAGAGGTCCATCTGCGGTTGGCCCCACCTCTGGAAGATGGCGTCTGCAACCTTCGGATGGAGGGACAATTTGCGGGGTTGCAGCTGGCGGCTGAGCTTGTCTGTCAGGTGGTTGTGCTCGCCGGGAAGGTAGGTAGCAAGGAGGTGACAGTTCTGGAACTGTGCTAGGTTCCAGATAGTGTGTGCCTCACTGCAGAGGGATAGCAGCCCCATGCCGCCCTATTTGTTGATGTAGAGCATGGTGACTTGGTTCTCCATCTGGCTCAGGACTACCTTGTTGTTGAGCCACTGCTGAAACGCTTGGAGAGCGTATTTGATGGCCCTTAACTCGAGCAGGTTGATGTGAAGTTTGCACTCCTGCTCTATCCATGTACCTTGGGTGCGTAGATGTCGAAGGTGGGCTCCCCACCCTAACTTGGAGGCATCTGTGGTGAGGATGAGGTCAGGGTCTGCCTAGCATGAGATGGGTCCTGTGTGTCCACCAAGTGAGAGAGGTATGTATCTCTTGGTCCATGTTTATTCGTTGGGACATGGGTTGCGTCCGCTGGTCCCAGTGGCGGTGGAGGTGCCACTGCAGGCCCTTCATGTGGTGCCTGGTGAGTCGAATGGCATATGTGGTCGCTGCCATATGTCCCAGGAGACATAGGAGCATCCTGGCAGTCACCTATTTAGCTGATGCAACCTTCTGTGCCAGATATGTAATGGTGTCTATCCGTGAGGTCGGGAGAAGGGCCTTCGCCAGCTGGGTGCATAAGGTTGAACCAATGAAGTCCAGGGTTTGCATTGGTCGTAGGTGTGACTTCTGATCAGGAATCCAAGGGTAGATAGGAGTGCTGTGGTTCTGCGCACAGCCACATCTGCTGCCAGCTGGGAATTACTTTTTATTAGTAGTGGTTGTCTGATATGCAGAAACGCAGGAACGTCTGGTGTGCATGGTGGACGGGGATGTGAGAGTAGGCATCCTGCAAGTCCAGTGATGCTAGCCAGTCGTTCTGTTGGAGGAAGGACAGGTTAGACCCGAGGGAGTACATCCTGAAGCGCTCTTTGCAGATGAACTTGTTGAGGCAACGAAAGTCAAGGATCGTCGCATTCCACCCAACGTCTTCGGGACCAAGAAGTATCTGGAGTAAAATCCTTGGCCTGTCTCGTTCTGCAGCACATGCTCTATCGTCTGTGCATCCAGTAGGGCAGTAATCTCCCGGGACACTGAATTGCAGATGTGGATTGACGTGCGGCTCTTTGGGATGGATCTCTGCCGTGGTGTTTTCACAAAGCGGATTCAGTAGCCTTGCTCGACAATCCTCAGTACCCACTTATCCATAGTGATGTTGCCCCAAGCTTCCCTGAAGAAGGAAACGTGTCCTCCTACTGGCAGGCATGGCGAGGCGTTGACATCAAATGTTTCTGCTCTTCCAAGAAGATGATAGAGCTTGCTTCTGTTGCCTGCACTCCTTGGTGTGGGACCTTTGGTGGTGGGGCTGATATGCCGGTTGGTATGGGTGGTAAAGCTGGAGTGTTTCGTATGCCATTTTTGCTGTGGCTTGAACCTTCTAAGTGATTGGGACTTAAGGAAGTAGGACCCCTGCAACATTTGGAGCTGGAGCCTTAGTAGAGACCTTCTGTGGCTAGGATCTGAAGTGTGTCAAAGCGCTCCTTCATGTCATTCATTGTTTCTTTTACTTTCACTCCAAAAAGGTCGTCGCTTGAGCAAGGGGTGTCCACCAGGTGCTCTTGCGTGTCCTCACGCAAGCTAGAGGCCGTGTGCCTTGCTGCGATGGTGGTAGCTGCTCCTCTTGAGGCGGTGTTGAAGGCATTGAAGGTGGAGCGTAATAAGATGTTTCCTGCATTCACTCAGGTCCCTGAGAAGAAGCGAGAAGATAGTCTTGGCTTCTGTGTTTAGTTCATCTGTGGCCTTTTTTAGGCTGCCCAGGATGGTGTCTAGGTAAAGCCTGCTGAAACTGGTATGCTGCATTTTTAGCACTCAGCATGGTTTCCTGGCACGCCTTCTTGCCATGGTCATCCAGGATCTTGTGTTCCTTTCCTGGTGGCGTGTTGGTATGTGTGCGGGAATTCATAGACTGTTTCAAGGCAGATTCCACGACGATTCACTGGTAGGGCTGCTGGGGTTTCTCAAACTCCGGCGTTGGTTGGAATTGGTATTTTGCTTCCAACTTGCGTGACGTGGCCGGGATTGACGCAGGTGTCTGCCAGTTTCGACTGAGCATGTCCAGGAGGAGATGGTGAATCGGGATGGAGACCACCAATCTGGGAGCAGGAGACCTAGTACCTCGTTCCTGGAGTCTGGCTGTTCGCAGGGTTGAGAACCAGTTGTGTGGATAGTTTCTGTAGGGACAGGAAATTTGGAAGACAACATCATTGGCCAACTGACTGCAAAAGATCTGTTTATACTGATACTGAAGAAAGGTGATCTGACTGACTGGAAATTATCACACAATTGCTCTGATCCCATATGCCAGCAAGAATCTACTCAAGTTCACTCAGCAGAGACTACAACCATACCTGGAACAAGAACTGCCTGAAGTGCAAGCAGGGTTCAGGAAGGGCAAGGAATGAGAGACACCATCACGGATGTGAAATGGATCCTTGAAAAGACAAAATAATTCCAAAAGAAGATATATATGTATGTTTTATTGACTTCAGCAAGGCTTTTGATTGTGTAAACCATGTGGGCCATGCTAAGAAGCATACCAGAACACCTGATAGTTCCCTTGCACAATTTTAACATTGATCAAGAAGCAACAGTTTGAATGGAACAAGGAGAAACAGAATAATTTAAAATCAGCAAAGGTGTTCGACAAGGCTGCATACTTTCCCCCTACATGTTTAATTTATATGCAGAACAAATCATCAGAGAAGCAAGACTGTATGAAGACAACCGAGGTATAAAGATTGGTGGAAGACTCAACAACCTTCTCAGTGCTAATGATACCACATTACTGGCTGAAAGTGAAGACTATCTGAAATACTTGCTTCTGAAGATCGAGGAATATAGTCTTAAAATGGGCCTGTAAAACTGGCAAATCCTGACAACTGGCAAATCAATAAGTTCATCATTGCTGGAGAAGAAATTGAAATAGTGAACAATATTAACCTGTTTGGATCATCAATTGTGCATTGTTTGCCCTTAATGCACATTTTTTTAGTGCATCGTGAGCTAAATAAAAATGCAAAACATGCAAATGCATGCAAAAGACCCATTATGTAAATGTAAAATTATGTTATCAATTTGATCACACAAGCTGCATTATTCATGGAAAGATTATGGAGTTCCTATTCAGGCAGAGGCACTATCATGACCTTGGCATTAATAACTCTTCTCTCTACCTCCTGCCCCCCCCCCTCCCCTGGGGACCTATCAGGAGATTAACACTTCAGGCGCTCCTGCAGCTTCAAATTGACACCTCTTGACCCCTCGTTGTGGTCTTGGGGATACTACTACTAGGGGCAAGCTGCCAAATAAGGGTGTGCACCCTGGGATACCACAAGTTAGTGATTTAAGTGGTAAATATAACTGCAGTAAAATGTGATACTTTGCTGCATTTAAGCAACTACTGCCAAAAATCTACAAAAAATAAAAATCATTTCACACATACGATAAATGCAGCAAAACATGAACAACCGTAATTTTAAGTATCATCAAACTGATGGTGGCCCTGCGGATAGTAGTTTTAAACTGTTCAGTCTTGAGTCAGGTGGTTAATTGTTGATAGAATGGCACTCATAGCTGCTGTATCCAGCACATTGCTGGTTTTCCTCTTTTGCCTTGACCTTCAGCCTTACTAAACACGACGTCTTTCTTCACATGATGTGTCCAAATGTTTTAAAGTTTGTCACTGAGCTTCCAAGGAAAGTTTAATTTTGATCTCTTCCAGTACCAATTGATTTGTTTGTGGAGCAGTTCATAGTATACTGAGAATTCTTCGCCAGCACCATAATTCGAAGGCATCTTTGTTTCTTTTAGTGTTTCTTCTTCAATGTTCAACTTGCATATCCATATGAAGTCACTGAAAATACCATGGCGTGGACAAGTTAAATCTCTGCACTTGAAAATCTTGTCTAGAGCCTTCATAATCACTCTGCCAAGAACAATGCATTGCTGGATCTCTTGACTGCTTGACATTTCATTATTGATGGATGCAATCTGCTTGCACTTATCTAGTATTTCTATGTCTTCTCCATCAAGGAGGAACTTTTTGATTTTTACCAGCTGCCAGGATCTTTGTCTTCTTCACATTATGGTGCAGGCCCATTTTACGACTGTTCCTTGATCTTGAGAAGCAGATGTTTCAGATAATCTTCACTTTCAACCAGTAATATGGTGGTATCAACATAGTGAAGGTTGTTAATGAGTCTTCCCCAGTCTTCATATCTCATTTTTTTTCATGTAGTCCTGATTCTCTGATCATTCTGTATATAAATGGAACAAATATGGGGAAATTGTGCAGCATTGTTGTACATCTTTTCTGATTTTAAACTATTCTGTTTCTTGTTCCTTCTCAACTGTTGATTTTTGATCAATGTAAAGACTCTACATTGATCAAATGTGGCCCAGAGTTTTGCATGATTTACGCATGAATTAGGCCTTGCTGTAATCAATGAAATACATCTAGAAATCCTTTTGATATTCTTTTGGTCTGTTCAAGGATCCATCTCACATCTGCCACAATTTCTCTTCTTCCCTGCCTTTCCTGAGCTCTGTTTACACGTATTCTTGTTTCTGGTATGGTTGTAGTCTCCACTGAATGATTTTGAATAGAATCTTGCTGGCATATGCAATCGGAGCAATTGTGCAATAATAATCTCAGCCAGCCAGTTTACCTATCTTCAGTAATGGTATGAACGTAGATCTTTTCCAGTCAGTCAGTCATGATATTGTCTTCCAAATTTCCTGGCAGAACCTTGTAAGTATTGTAACAGCCGTATCTGATTGCTGTAGTACTTCAATGGGAATGCTGTAAATGCTTGGTGCTTTGTTCTTTGATAACGCTTTCAGTGCTGCTTCAACAACTTCTTGCATCACCAATGTTGCCTGATATTACCGTATTACTAGGTTACCAACCAAACAAAACATTTTATCAGTTTTAATTAGGGGCATGACACGTGTTGTATTTAAGTGCCATATCCAAGCTCATAGTAACATAACAAATTACAGCAGATAAAGACTACTATAGTCTAACTAGCCTGTCTAATTAGTGTGACTGGAGTAGTGCCTACCATTCTGTGCAGGCTGCCCCATCTGTCTTTGTTTAGACTTGAACCTGCTGCTCCATGCAGATCACCCCCCCCCCCCCTCAATGTCTTTATTTAGGGTTGTGCCCACCGATCCATGCAGGTCACCCCCTCTTTTTGTTGAAGTATAAAAGTTTTTGATTCCATTCTCTTGCTATATCGGGATCCTCTGTGTCTATCCCATGTTTATTTGAATTCTGTCACTATTTTTGCCCTTACCATCTCCATTGTAAGTGCATCCCTGGCATCTACCATGCTTTCTGTGAAAAAATATTTCCTGATGTTTCTTTTACATTTACCTCCTTGCAACTTCATTTCATGCGCTCTAGTTTTACAGCTTCTCCTTCTTTGAAAGAGATTTGTTTGTTCATTAATACTCTATAAGTATTTAAATGTCCACTTCTCCCCTGTCCCTTCTCTTATCTAGGGTATACATATTTACTGTAGGTCTTCAAGTCTTTTCTCATACATCATCTGGCGCGCAGGCTTCAAATCATTTTGGTTGCCTTCCTCTGAACTGTTTCAAGTCTTTTTATATCCTTTGTGAGGTACAGTCTCCAAAACTGAACATAATATTCCAAGTAAGGCTTCACCAACAAATTATACAGGGGCATTAATACCACCTCCTTTCTGCTGGTTATTTCTTTCTGTATGCAACATAGAATCCTTCTGGCTTAGGCTACTGCCTTGTCGCATTCTGTTGCCACCTTGAGTTCCTTAAACAGCACTCTGAGGTCCCTGTCCTGGTCTGTGCACACAAACCTCTCGCCCCCCCTGTTATATACATCTCCTTTGGATTTCGGCATCCCAAGTGCATCACTCTGTATTTTCTTACATTATATTTTAACTGCCCAGTATTAGTCCATTCTAAATTTTGTAGAAAGTTCCTCATGTTGTCTACTCCCTCCGAAAAATCCACTGTGTTGCAAATCTTTGTATTGTCTGCAAAAAGACAAACTTTTCCTTTCAATCCTTCGGTAATATCACTCACATAGACATTAAAGAATTACCGGTCCCAGGACCAATTCCTGAGGCCCTCTACTACTCGTTTTCCTTTCTTTTGAGTAAATTCTGTATTCTATATCGTCCTTCTAAACCAGTCCAAACAAGTGGGTTGTGTTCACCTACCAACGGATTGGTGGAGACAAAGTACCAATGAGAAGCCCAGGTTTCAATGACATCACTCCTATGCCTCTATTTGCCTCAGCCACCAGAGGTTCCTTCAATATTTTTTTGTCTCCCGCAAATGGTGGAAGATTTCCTCTATAGAAAATCTGAAGATTGAAAGGAAAAGAGATTGATCCAACACTCATAAACAACTACCTTGCATAAAGAGAGATGACTCACTTGAGCGCAATGTGGGAGGCTTCACAAGACTGTGGACATTTTGGTAGCCATAGGAGGAGGGAATATTGGTTCAGCTCCATGCTCTTATCATAAGAGCCTGTTCAGCAGACACAAATTGGAAGGATCTGGAAAAGCACAGCAGCCTTACACAACTTCAGGACACCCTCCCTCCTCCTCTATCCCCCTGCTCTCTCCTGAAGATCACAGAAGGCTCTCAGAGGGGTGTGCCTGCCAGCCACCTTAAATGCAGTGCTGCAAAGACAGCCAGTGAAATAGTTTCAGGGAAGTAGAGCTAAACCTGGCATGGATTCTCTGCCTGGGGCTCTCAGGAGGTGAGTACCGAGGCTTGACCTTGTTATAGTCCTTGTTGGGGGCTCCCGATTCCATTTTCCTGGTGACCATTGGCACAGTATGGGAGTTTCCTGCCATTTTCTGCATGCGTTAGTAATGTTTTTACCTGTTGTGCGCCTGGTGGTCGTGCGATCTTAATGTACGTTCTGCCCAAGTGGCTCCAACGTGTGCTCCTTCCCTACCGCCTGTAACATGTGTAACACCAAAGTGCAGTTAATATGACTCTGCCTTAGTGTGTGCTGTTGTGATACTTGCCCTAATTTTCTGTCGTCTTCCAGGAAACGTTGTGTGACCTGTGGCCAGTGATGTGCCTCATCCCCGATTCTGGACTCTGCTTTTCCTGTATGGCAGCTTCTGAGTTGTCCCTAGAAGGTCTGCTTTCTCCCTATCAGCTGGGGGGATGCAGTTAATCCAACCGTGCCTCCCTCAGGATGGGAGGTGATGGATGATGCTATGGGTAAGGATATTGAGCTGGCAGAGGATCCAAGGTCCTCTGAGCCGTTCTTCATCTTCTAGGGGGTCTCTGGCAAATGTGCCTCCTGGTGTTGGGGAGTCATGTCTGAGAGGAGAGCTTCTGGTCTCCAGATTGTCCTCCCTGGATTTCTTTTCCTTTATGCAACAGGACTAGTCCTTCTGGCATGGATGTTCAGACCCTATGGCCTCTGGGTGCCCCTGGACACAGTCTCGTGCAGGGCAAGCTGAAAGTGGAAGCCCTGTTTGATTACTTTTGGCTAAGCATCCTCAGCGAGGGGTGTTCCCTGGAGATGGGGAACAGCTGGGAGCTATACAAGATGTTGACTGTGCCTCTGATTCAGATGGCTCGGTACTGTGCTCTAATGTGGATGAAGAAGTGCACTCTCTTTCAGAATATTATGCAGAGGCCGGTGTGATCTGCCTATTCCAGAAGGAGGAGTGGGCAACATTGATTGCCTGGGTCTCATTCACCTTGAGCTTGATGGATGCATCTGACATGGAGCAGGAGCCAAAGGTACACCCGCTCAAGAGGTGTGAAAATCCTCTTCACGTATGTGATCAAGGATATGATCCAGTCGGAGTGGAACTCTCACGACTTCCTACCTAAAGGGTTAAGGATGCTGGTGGCAGCAGCCCTTTTATCTGAGGAAGGGCATATTGCTGGATGAATTCTCCTGGATCCTGCTGACGATAGATGTCAGTCGCCTGGGCTGTGGAGCCCATTGCCAAGACCATACAGCCCAGGTTCATTGGAACCACAGGGAAGTAGTGTGGCCCATCAGTTGCCTTGAGGCAAGGGCCATCAGGTTGGTAGTTCTGCGTTTTTTGGCCCCTAGTCGAGGGCTGGGTGGGTCGAGTGTTTTTGGATAACACCACAGCAGAAGCTTATGTCAATCGGCAAGGCTGCACAAGGAGCACCAGGGTAGCATTGAAGATAGCTCTCCTGTTTGCTTGGGCAGAGAAGAACCTCCTAGCCTTGTCGGCCCAGCTCATTGCTGGGGTGGACAGTGCTGAAGCATTCATCCTCTGCTGGTACTCTCTGGATCCTGGAGAGTGGGAGTGGAATCAGGAGACTTTTCAGTTGAATTCTGTGCCTTTGTGGTCACGCCGAAATGGATCTGATGGTGACCCACTCCATTGCCAAAGTTTGCGGATTCTTCAGTCAGCAGATGGAGATGGGGGTCTGTGGTCGTCAATGCCCTGACCCAAACCTTGGCCAAGTCGGCAGCTGCTGTACATGTTTCCTCTGGTCCCTGGTGGAGCATGTGATTCAGCATATAGAACGCCACCTGGGCAGGGAATGTCCTGGTGGTGCCAGATTGGCCAAGGAGAGCATGGTTCGGAGACCTGTGCAGCTCCTGCAGGCACCACCTCTTTGGTTGCCTCCATCTACGGGTCTCTTGTGGCAGGGACTGATCGTCCTGGAGGACCCAGCTCCCTTCTTGCTTATGACATGGCTCTTGAAAGGAGATAGCGCATACGGACTACTCTCCAGCAGTGGTCTCTACTCTGCTCTGTGCCTGGAGGAGATCTACCAAGCCAACATACATACGGATATGATGCCTCTTTTAGCGTTGATACAGTGTGCAGAAGTTGGCTCCTAAAGTGGCCAAGGTGTCCTCCCTGTTGGTCTTGCTACAGGATGGCCTAGAGAAGGGCTTCCTTTAACTCCCTGAAAGTTCAGCTGGCAGCTCTAATTTGTTTCCAGGATCCGGTGGCGGGTAAGTATCTGGCCTTGCACACAGTCGTCTCATGTTTTCTCCAGGGGGTTCAGCATCTATATCCTCCCCTCCAGTCTGTGATCTCTTCCTGGGATCTGTGTCTGGTGCTCGGTTCCCTGATGGTGGCACCTTTTCTGTCATTGAAGCATGCTACCTTAAAGGATTTGACACTCAAGATGGACTTTGTGGTCGCAATTTGTTCCGCAAGGTGGATTTCCAATCTGTATGCTCTGTCTTGCTGAGATCCTTATCTGTTCTTTTTGAAGGAGGACATTTCCATTTGGACTGTGCTTTCTTTCTTGCTTAGGGTGTTTTCTCCCTTTCATATGAACTAGGTGATCTGCCTGCCCTCTTTTCCAAAGGAGCAGTGTCGGGGGAAGGATAAGGATCTTCACATGGTGCATGTCCAGAGAGCACCTCTCTGGTATCTGAAGGTTAAGAATTATTTTTGTAAGTCCAACCATCTTTTTGGGCTGTTTGTTGGTCCACGCAAGAGTGAAGCGGTGGCCTAGTTGACTTTGGGGCACTGGATTAAAGAGGCCATTGCCTCAGCGTATCTGTGGCGGAACCAGCCGGTTCTGGAGGATTTGCTTGCCCATTCTACC
This sequence comes from Ichthyophis bannanicus, assembly GCA_033557465.1. Lineage (NCBI taxonomy): Eukaryota > Metazoa > Chordata > Amphibia > Gymnophiona > Ichthyophiidae > Ichthyophis > Ichthyophis bannanicus. The sequence continues at coordinate 110,350,912 of CM066040.1, forward strand.
CATACACAAGCATACTTGTGGGCAGAGAGGAGCTCAGCAGTCCCTGCAGAAATTTATGGAGCAGCAACATGGGCATCACTTTCCACTTTTGTCAAGCATTACTGTTTGGATGTCCACACGCAGGCGGCATCGCCTTTGGCTTAAGAGTTTTGCGAGCTGCTGTTTTCTTCCCGCCCAATGGTATTGTAGCTTAAGAGCTTCCCACTTGTCTGGACTGGTCAAGCTGGATGATATGGAAGGTGACGTTTTACTTACCAGTTAATGTCCTTTCCTTGAGTCCTACTAGACTAGCACAGGGCCCGCCCCTGAAACTATATTTGTTCTGTTCTTCTGCTGCAAGTACCCTTGGGTCTGCTATGATTTTTACACTTGGCTCTGCAGGTTCATCTTCTACTGACAGCCTTATGTTGATGCTTTCCTGTACATAGTTCTCTACTGTTGAATAATATGCAGAAATATTTCTTTACAGAAAGAGTGGTGGATGCATGGAATAATCTTCCAGTGGAGGTGGTAGAAATGAGAACAGTATATGAATCCAAAAAAGCATGAGATAAACACAGAGGATATCTAAAGAAAAAGAGGGGACTGTTGTAGTCATTGATACGGAAGAGCAGACCAGATGGGCCATGTGGTCTTTTTCTGCCATCATGTTTCTTTGTTGCCCACAATTGAGGTAGTGTGAGGCTTGCCAATAGAGGCATAGGAGTGATGTCATTGAAACCTGGGCTTTTCATTGGTTCTTTATCTCCACCAATCTGCTGGTAGGGGAACATAACCCACTTGTCTGGACTGATCTAACAGAACTCAAGGAAAGTGAAATGTCACCTTCCATCATCTTCTATCATCTGTCAGTCAGCCAATTTCTGATGCAGTTCACCACCTTGAGACCCATCCCCAGGATGCACAGTTTATTCAGAAGCTTTGCTGAAATCTAGGGGGTCACATCCATTGCATGCCCTTGATCTAGTTCTCTGATCACCCAAGTCAAAGAACTCGGATCAAATTCATTTGGCATGATTGTCTTTTGGTAAAACCATGTTGCCTTGGATCATGCAATTCTTTGGATTCTAGAAAGTCCACTATTTTTTCTTTTAGTAGTGCCACCATTATTTTATCATCACCGGCTTACTGGCTTTATAGTTTGCCACCTCTTCCCTATTACTACTTTTGTGAAGAGATCGCCAATGCGAAAAAAAAGAAAGTTTATTGGATAACCACCACTTTCCCTAATAATCTCACTCCTCTTCTTTATTTCAGCACTATTAACTCAGTTACAGACATTTACTTCTGTTTAATCACCATTACTGGTTAAAAATTCAATGTAAAAATACATATGAATTGTTATCTGTAACCACTTTGACTCATAGATAAAGCAGTCTAGAAAAATGGATAGATTAGTTAGATAAATGAATAAATAAAAATGTAAATCCTCCACTTTGTTCTGTGCCTTTTCTGTGCTGCTGACTCCTCTTTTGTATAAATGTACATATTTGATTCCACTGGAAAAGTATCCAGCAGTAGTACCTGTATTGCAAAAAACACCATCAAACACAGAGTTTATAATACTCTCAAAGAATCCCCAATTATGGAAAATAAACACCAAAAATAGGAGCCTTATATCAAATTGAGTTTGCTTATATTGTGAAAATGGCATTGTAATATCAGTGCTAGATGGTTAGGAGATCATGGTGATTGAACAAACGATCTGTACTACTTAGAGCCATTGTTTACTGCCTTACCCATGCTAAAGAGCCATTAGTGAGAAACTGCGGGTCAGAGCTAATGCAAAAGAAATGCATGCATTTCTTTTTTAATCAACCTTGCCTATCTTTGACTGACACAGTAGAGATTTGAGAGAGAGCCCATTTCCTGCTGATCCTGTGACAAGCCTTCTGAGCTTCTCTGATCATTAAGCTTCCTGTTATAGTCTAGCTAAAGATGATACACTGTGTGATGCATCCATAATTCCATTTAGAATATTCAGAATTACTTGTGTTTCTTTTTTAATTTCCCTACTTTGCAGATTGTAACTTCAGAGCCCTGAATCGAATACTACACGATGAAATTGTCAACAGGCCCATGGAGACTCTTAAACTTGCTATTCCCTCTGGAATATATACGCTGCAGAATAACTTGCTGTACATTGCACTGTCAAACCTAGATGCAGCTACTTACCAGGTACCAGATTCCATCCCTCTATTTAAATGAAAGCTTATTGTGAGCTGTAAAGGCTTCACTGTCCAAAGGAAAAAACATGTTGGCATATTAAATCCTAAGACAAGTTAATATAAACTATATTAAAATAAGCCAATTATTAATTGCTATGAACACTATTTTGTACAAGCAGTACAATTATAGCAATAAGGTTGTAAAAGTTTGTCCGCTCTTGGGGCTGGCAATGTGCACTTTCCACTTTCAGGAGCTGGGCTCCATTGGAGCTCTCTTCTATGATGAGGCTTCCCAGACCTCTTTTAGTGATTCAACAGCCAGTGGGTTTTCAGGATATCCACAATGAATGTACATATGAGATAAACGTACATATATTAGAAATGTGGAATCTGCTGATTTACCTCATGCATATTCATTGTAGATATCCTGAAAACCTGACTGGCTGTGGGAGGCATAAGATGGATTTGCATAGCACTATCCTACAGCCCAAGGAATGGATCCCCCATTCCCACAATTTCTGTCTCTTGCAACCTGGAGAAGGGATTCCTTGCACCCCGCTAAACACATAACAGAGGAACCTATGTGCACATTCTTACTGTGGCTGCTGTAAATAGAATGCATGGTGTAATTATTATGGAAAGCAATTCTATGTGAGAAGATGAAGGGAATAGCAGTGGGGGTGTACTACCATCCACTTGACCAGAATGAACAGACAAATGATGAAATGTTAACAGAAATTGGAGAAGCTAACAAACTTGGCAACCCAATAATAAGGGGTGATTTCAGTTATCCTGGTATTGACTGGATGAATGTTGTATTAGGACATGCTAGAGAGAAAGTTTCTAGATGAAATAAATGACTGCTTCATAGAGCAAGCTGGTTCAGGAACCAATGTGAGGGGAGCTATTCTGGACCTAATCCATGGTGGAATACAGGATCTGGTATGAGAGTTGACTATGTTGGGACCCTTGGCAATAGTGATCATGACATGATAGAAATTGATTTAATAAATGGAGGAAGAACAGCAAAGAAATCCACTGCTCTAGCGTTTAACTTTCAAAAGGGAGACTATAATAAAATGAATAAAAGGGTTATGAAAAAACTAAAAGGATCAGCTGGAAAGATCGAGTTTACATCAGGCCTGGACATTGTTTAAAAATACCATCTTGGAAGCCCAGAACAGATGGATTCTACACTTTAAAAAAGGTGGAAGGAAGTCCAAACAAATGTCGGCATGGTTTAAAGGTGAGGTGAGAGAGGCTGTTATAACCAAAGTAACATCTTTGAAAAAATGGATAAAGGATCCAAATGAAGAAAACAAGAAACAGCAAAAGCAAAGGTAAATTAGATGCAAAACACTAATAAGGCAGACAAAGAGAGAATTTGAAAAGAAGTGTGCTTTGGAAGCAAAAACTCATCATAAACACTTTTTCAGGTACATTTGAAGCAAAAAGCCTGCAAGAAAGTCAGTTGGACTGTTAGATAATAGAGAAGTAGAAGGCATATCCAAGATGGCTGCGGCCACTGTGTGAGCAGCTCCCACATGTTCTGAATGGGGAAACAGAACAGTAAAGCTGTAAAGACTACCCCGGCCAACCACATCTCAACTGTAGATTTGCCTTGCAGGGGTCCAATGGACTTGTTTCTTTGCCCGCATGTGCAGCCGGGGTCAACCAGCGATGGAGGAGCGGTTTTCCCGGCTTTGGAGGCGTCAAGAGTGGGTAAACTCTGTGTTCTCACTGGGTGTTGATCTAACCCCTCCAGAGGTGTAGCGTCCATTGAAACTGGACACTGCGATTTCTTCTGAGCAGAGGACTCTGGCCGGCAGTTCCGAAGCTGGTGTGCCACCCAGGGTGGGGGCCGGCTCCAAGAAACGGGAGGGCTTGTTTTCAGGATCTGTCTGCATATCATCCCATTGGTGCTGTTTTGGCCTCAGATGACACGAGCCGGGCTGGCATAGCTGGTGTGGAGAGGAGAGGTATGGTGCAGCTGGAAGGGGTTATTGGGGGAACTATGTTGGATGTTTTCCTTGTACTCCCAAGCCAGATAACCCTCTAGTCCATTTGGTGTGCCATCAAAGAACTTGCTGAAGCTTTATTACCACAAGTAATAAACGTCAAGGTATTAGAACTGTAACAAGAACACAGAAGATATCTCTAAGTTGAAAGAGGGCTATATAATGATCTGTCTGTTCATGTGGATGGCTGTGCTGAAGCTTTGGTGAAAGATGCTACATCTATGAAAGTGAAAATTGAATAGTTCAACAGTTGGAAAATGTGGTTAGGGTATTTAACCTGCATTTGATAAACTTTCCTAAATCTCAATTAGTTTCCCCTAAAGATATGTTTAAGGGTTATTTGGGGGAAGTATTGGGAGTTAAACCTGAGTTGCAGCCACCCATAACAAAGATTTATTATATTCCTCAAGGCAAGAAAACCTCTGATCTCCAGGAACAAGCAGGAATGAGTCTTCACATATGAGATATGTATGGGTACGTCGGTACTGACGGAGTCTGCGCGGGAACGCTTCCCAGCGTCCAATCAGAAAGCTTTTGGAAGCATCCCAACACGCCTGCGTGCTGCCTTCCCGCCTTCCCAATTGCCTCTCCTCAGTTTTCGTTTTTCCGCGGAGCCGGCAGGACGTCCTCCTGTCACCGCAGAAAATTCTTCTTTTTTTTAGTTTTCTTGTGGTCGCGACTGCCTTCCCCGATGCCACCGGTACCGCCGGTGTTTCTTTTTTCTTTTCTTGTAAAATTTTTCCTTTTTAAGGAATATTTTTCCTTCTTAGTGTCTCACGGTTTTTCAGGCCTGCTAGGCCTCTCCACTTTCCTTCATGGAACCGCCAGCCACTATCCCCAAGAAATGTACAAACTGTGGCGATACAAACTTAATTTTAGACACTCACAATTGGTGTCTAACCTGCTTGGATCCTGACCATTTTCCTCCGGAGTGTCCCTCCTGCAATAGTATTGTGGGAAGAAGTTTTCAACATCGAGTTCCCCTCGACACGCGGTCCCCATCCAACTTCAGGGCACCGACCATATCTTCTTCTACACAGGATCAGGTAACCCAAAAACAGTCTGTTAAGACTAGCCAGTCCTCGAGGGGCAGATCTCATGCACAGCATAGAGATGCCTCCGGCCTTGCCCTCGAGAATCCACTGGCTTCAAAACTCCGGTGGGAGTCTTCGGCCTCCGAAGCCAGTGTGAGGTTTCAAGTTGTTCCTGAGGTTCACCCCTCACAGAACATACCTGAGCCATGCCCGGTGGTGGCATCCGCTTCAAGCGGTACCGATACCCCGGCATCGGCAATGGTGTTGGATGAAACATTCCTCACCAAGGATCATCGTCTGGCATCCTCGGTACCTATGGGGCCGTTGGATACGCTGCAGACCGACCTTCCAGTATCTGTACCGGTACCGATACTAGTACCGACGTCGGTACCCTCCAGATGTGCATCGATAGATTCGCTTCCTTCGATGCCGAGTCTGGAATCGATCTCCAGTCTGGAGGACTGGGTACCGACTCGCCTTGGTACCGACACCAGACGGTACCGAAGGCTCGGTTCCAATAATTTGGATCCAGAACTCTCGGTTTCTTCGATACCGTTATAGTTGCCACCGGCTGGCCTTCATCCACCGGTATCGGATACGGTACCGAAGTCGGTACCGCTATCCGCATTACTATTGCTGTCGGTGCCTTCCATGCTTCTCTCGTCAGGCTCGCTTCCCTCGATACCGAGTTTGCAATCAATCCCTAGCATGGATGATGTGCTACCGACTGGCGCTGGTCCCGACCTCCTGCAGTACCGGCGACCATCCTCTAAGGATCCCGTACTGCACCATTCAGGATCTTCTATTCCTATAAACTTGGATAGATCCCTCGGTGCCAACGCTAGTTCTTCATCAGATCTAGCCTATCCAAGGGAAGTTCCCTCTGGGGATCCTTCTTTTCAGGTTTTCCTCCAGGATATGGCAAAATCCCTTGCCATTTCTATTCCTGGACAGGATCCTACACAAGGGAATACAGGATCCCCCTATATTCCTGGGAGAGCAAAGGAAAACATCATGCTTCCTTTGCATCATTCCTTGCAGGATCTCCTTCTATGAATGTGGGAAGCTCCTTTAAAGGTACCCCCACCTTCCAGAGCAACTGATCTTCTATATCAGGTGCCCCCCTCTCCAGGATTTCAAAAGACTCAACTTCCTCATCATTCCATTGTTGTAGAATCAGCAGTGAGGCGGGTGAAGAGTACTAAAAAGCACTCTTCTTATCCGCCAGGTCGTGAGTCTAAGACTTTAGATGCCTTTGGACGCCAAACCTTCCAGGCATCCATGCTTTCAGCAAGAATTCTCTCATATATTTTTATATGGATTTATCTCTTGAGGAGGTCACAAAGAAATTACATATTTTGACTCCTTTTCTTCAAGAGCCCAAGAGTGCAGACTATTCCTCACTGGTTAGTCATGCTCAAAATATCTCTAGGTTTCTTACTCGTGTTTCCCTAGACTCCTTTGAGTCTGTTAGCAGGACTTCTGCTATAGCTATAGGAGCACGAAGTAAAGCCTGGCTCCAAGCTTCAGACTTGGACAAATGGGCACAAGAAAGACTGGGAAATACTCCTTGCACTGGAGAAAATCTCTTTAACAAGGAGTCTTTACTCCAGGTTGCTCAGTTAACCACTGACATTCCTGTTTCCAGAGGCTGTTCTACGCCCTCCTTTGTCCCAGTTGGTAGGAAATGTCCTACCAAACTTTCTTCCCCTAGGGGGAGAAAGTTTTATCCATCTTCTGCCCATCATACAGATGTTCCCAAACAAGGGAAACATCGCCCTGGTCTGAAGAAACCACAACCTCAACAGGGTCAGCAAACCCAGCAGTCGCAGGTTTCAAATAGATCATCATTACCCCTCTTGGTTGGTGGTTAGAGTGGCAGTCTGCTTCTTTTCACTTGAAGTATCTGCACTAATTTTATCCTAACCTTTTCTAGATATCTCTTCATGAGACATCTTTTCTTTAACTCTAAGAGTCTTTATGATGATCATGCCCATACTTAAGAAGTGACAACTATCAATAGACAGTTGTTTCCCCTGTACTGGCATGTATCATCTTACCTGTCAGAGACTTCCTGCATAGTCAGTCTCCTTCAACTCTGTCTTACCTCCCTCTTACTATAACATTTGGTTTGTAAGAGTGGCTCTTTTAGACTGGTAAGCACCTATGGTCCTCTACCTGTTCCACAGGGGGATTCTCCCTTCCAGAGTTATCTCCCCCTTTATTACCTTAGGACAGCTCATCAGACAATAGGAAGTCCTACTAGGTCTATTGTTTCTTTTTCCCAATCTAAAAAAGGAGGGCAAAATAAATTTCCTTCCGTTGCCCTGGTACTTGCTGCAGATACAGCAATTTCTAGTGGTTAAGCCACTGGTTCTGTTCACCACACAACCAGGGGTTCCCCTCCACTAGCAATTCTTCTAGCCTCAGTGCTAAACCCCAAACAGGTTATCAACCTCGTTTGGAAAACCCTATTATCACAGACTGGTGGGTTAACTCCTATCCTTCGCCCCCTTGTCCTTGGCAGAATAGTTTGTTACCCACTGGCTTTACACAGCCAGTTTTTTCTTCTAACCAACCTGCAGCATGCTCTCTGCAACTCTACAAAGTAGATTTGCACTATGGGTCCTTGCTAGAGAGCATTAGTGTCTTGACTAGCAGATAACCCCAGATGGTTAGGAGGGGTTCCTCCAGTCATGTTTTCATGACTGGTAGGTATTCCCTACCCTTACCATCTCATCTTAAATCTCTTTTGAGACATAAGCCTCAGGCCTTTCATTACGTGAAAACCTAAAGAAGGGCTAATTCCCTGGCTTGGCCCATATCTCCTTTGGTCTTCTCGTCAGAGATAATTTTCTTCAATGGCAGCTAGAGGACGCCTAATACCCATCTTGCCCTCATAGGCGGGTCACTAGGGTATCTTCCTCCAGTGGCGTCCTCTATCCATTCTCCATACTGCAATTCTGGAGAGATCTGGACTTCCTGCCTGCAGACTGAAGTTATCCTCTGCATTTTTCACGTAGGCCATCCTGGTTATTCAAAAGCTCAAATTCTGAAAAGAATCCAGACTTCTTCTTGTCAGGGAGACCTTTCCTCTGACTCTGCCAATCATAAACAGGAAAAGAGAATTCTCTATGTATCTATTCAAGCAGGTATCAACCTTCTTGCTGTCAGATGAATCTTCCTCTCTCCCTATATCCCTAGGGGGATCAGCTTCTATAGACATCTTTCCTTCCACATACCTGGAGACATGTGTCTATATAGAAATATACATACATACATACATATATATATATATACATATATAATATGTGTGTCTTCTGCCTATACATATCTCTTATAGATATATGCATATATACCCTATATGTGTGTGTGTGTATGTATGTATATATTTAAAGAGAGAGATAGATAGATCTAGTGAGATATATTTTCAGATAGATGAGTATATGGATACATATCTATCTGTCTGTTAGGTTCAGATATCCTTACATTCCTATATGATCCTGACAGATGGGCACTACCCCTATCAATGCTATGCCAGCATACTTAGGGGGCTACACTTATAACCTCTTCCTGTGGTAATTAACAAATTTTTCCTTACCTTATAGGTTAGGTACTCCTGAAGCTCTCCATGTACCTTTTTTCTTTCCTAATTGACCCCATTTAGGAAAGACATTGCGGAGCTTCAGTTAATCTAAAGCTTAGCGCTCCTGAGTCTGTCCTTACTTTCTTATCAGATACAAGGGTCTCCATACCCTTTCTCCCCTACATGGACTGATTCCATACCCAGTCCAGTTAGGTCAGACTCATTTTTTCTTTTGGTCCTAAGTTTGTACTGTTTTTGGACCAAAACAGCTGAAGCTTTCTTTAATACTACCTTCTGCGTCTCCGCTGAAGCTCTACCTCTTATACTACCCCAGTTTTTCCCCTGGGTCTATGTCTCACCCTGAAGGGTTCTGACCTCCACTTGTTTTTTTCTACTTTTATTACCTCTACTTCTCAGTGAGGTACCCCTTGGGCACATTCACTGGCTCTTCTAACAGATCCATATGTACCTCAGTGGACTTGTGCAATGCCAACAAGGGAGGCCCAGATTACAATATTTTACTACAAAATGCCCTCTATACAGGGTCTTCCCCTTTAGAAACCCTGTTCTAGCCAGCTGTTCCACAGCTCCTTTTCTGTATTCAACTCCTATCCTCCATCCCCAGGATGCCTGAGGTCCTAAGGAATAGCATGGCTCGTTCCTTAGCGCTCCGCAGTGCAGTCCTCAACTTCTGGGTTGTCAACCTCTTCCTGCAGCTAGGAGACTGGCATGTGCAAATTCATGACATCACTGGATATATCCTGTTAGCTCCCCTCCTACTTCCAGTGTGACCAGTCTCCTTGCAGCAGGAGGTTGTTGTGAGCCCCGGGTTGGGACTCACTGTGAGGAAATAATAAGCAGCTCGTGGTTTTTTGAGCATTTTTTATCCCCATTTTATTTTCTCTTTCTTTCTTTAATTACTGGGCTTCTGTTTCTTTAAATTTAGTCAGCCCGTTTGCAGGGAGGAGGGGTCAGTGCTCAGCACTAGTGGGGCCTCCTGTCTCTCCTCCATGTCAGCCCTGCCTGCCTGGCTCAGTTTAACTGCCTTTTCTTATTTTCTTTAATTTCTTTTATTTGCTTGATTGGTTCCCTTAAAGCAGGCTGTTCGGGCTCCGTGGAAGTTCTCTCCCCCCGGACCATACGGGGGAGAGCCCTTCGTCGGCTGGGGGGCCTCCGGTGTTTTCCCAGGGTGCAGGTCCTTGATGCAGCAGATCGCGGGGTTCCTTTCCCCCGAGGCGGTCTGTGCGACAGCGGCAAAGGCTCCGTTGGGCTGCAGGAACATCGGGGCTGCTTTCCCAGCTGCTCGCTGGTCCTGGCGCCTTTTTTGCCGCGGAGCTTTAGACGCGGCGGCCATTTTGACGGCGCTTGGCCCGCCGCGTGCTTTCCCCTCTCCTGGGCTCCGGGGCCTTGCGGTAAGTCTCGTTTGCTTTTGGTTTCTGCAAACGCTATTTTCTTTTGCTTTCCTTTGAGTTTGATTTCCAGCCTGGTATAGGGGTTCGTTTCAAACTCTTTTCTTCTCCTTTTTCTTTCCCGCGGAGGGTTTCTCACCGGGGGGTTTTCCCTTCGTGTGCTATTTGCTGGCATACGGTTTCTGGTTCAGGCCAATGCCACAGAGGCCCCTCTGCATTATTTGTGGAGCCCGGAGAGGTCCTTTATCGGTCTTGGGAGTCTGCAGGGGTTGCGCAACCCTGTCTTCTCTTATGGAGCAGAAGCTGGAGGTTAGAGAGCCTGCAGGCATGGCTGAGCTTCCAGACCTGGAGGCTGAGCAGTCTTCCCGCCAGGGTGCGCCGGAGGCCCGGCCCGAGGGGTCGGCTGGGCCCTCGGTGCCCCCGCCAGCCGGCCTTGCGGTGGGATCCGGGGGTTTTAGTCCCGAGTTTGTTCTGCTTATGCACCAGGCATTCTGTTTGCGACAGCAGGGCGCGCTGCCGGGGTCGGCTCCTCTGCTGTCCCTTGCAGCCACTCAGGACGTGGATGGTGCTTCGAGTGTCCCCCAGCCTGCTCCAAAGAAGGCTCGTAAGTCCGCAGCAGTGGTAGCGGATGAGGAGTGGCCTGAAGGGGCTGAGGAAGCCTGGGATCCGGAGGGGGATCCCCTGGATCTCAAAGAAGGGGAGCTTCCGGAGCCTGAAGACCAGGCCAAGATTATTCGAGTGTTTCGCCGCGAGGAGTTGCCGGGGCTCATCTCAGAGTCTTTGAAGGTCTTGAATATGGCGTCTCCGGTGGCAAAGGATGTAGAGATCGAGGATCCGGTTATTCAGGCGGAGCGTCAATCGCGCATTGTTTTTCCCTTGCACCGGGTAGTGGACAAAATGATAAAGGATGAGTGGGATAAGCCGGAAGCCGGATTGCGGGGCCTTCGCACCCTGTCTCGTCTGTATCCCTTGGCGGAGCCGGATAAAGAACGTTTTCGTGCTCCGCGGGTGGATGCGGTGGTTTCGGCGGTTACTAAGAAAACCACTATCCCGGTTGAAGGAGGTGCGGCCTTGAAGGATGCCCAAGACCGGAAGGTCGATGGCTTATTGCGGCAGACTTTTGAGGCCGATTCCGTTTCGTTGCAGGTGTCGGTGTGTGGCGCTTGGGTGGCTCGGGCGTGTTTACGCTGGGCCCAGCGGTTGCGTATGTCCTCACACCTCGAGGAGGAGGATGTGAAGGAGTTAGATCGCCTGGAGTCTGGGGCGGCGTATCTAGCGGACGTTCATTATGACTTGATTCGCGCGTTGGCTAACAGTACGGCTTCGGTGGTGGCGGCCAGACGTTCCGTTTGGCTCAGGAATTGGGCGGCGGATGGTCCGTCTAAATCTCGTCTTAGTAAGCTTCCTTTCAAAGGCGGTCTTCTCTTTGGAGAAGATTTGGACAAGTTGGTCAAGGACCTGGGGGAGTCCAAGGCTGGTCGCCTCCCTGAGGACAGGCCTAAGCCGCTTCGTTCGACTTCCTCGGTTAGGGGTCAGTCTCGTGATTTTCGCCGGTTCCGGTCCCCTCGCTATGCGGGTTTTTCTAGGGGCCGCTTCCAGACCCGCGCGCAGGGGTTTCGGGGCTACAGAGGTGCCGCGAGAGGCTTCTCTGCAGCCTCCCCTTCCACGTCTCGTAAACCACAATGAGATGAGGCGGGTCCCGGCGGTGGGCGTTTCGGTAGGCGGCCGTCTGCGGGAGTTCCTCTCCGCTTGGACCCTCATCACCTCGGACCAGTGGGTCCTCGATATCATTCAACACGGTTACGCCCTCGAGTTTGCTCACCCCGTTCGGGATTCCTTTATCCGCTCGCCGTGCAAGGGGGTCTCCAAAGCGGCAGCGGTGGCCGCCACTCTCCACAGATTGTTACTGTTGGGTGCGGTAAAGGAGGTGCCCAAAAGCGATTACGGTACGGGTCGCTACTCGATTTATTTCGTGGTGCCCAAAAAAGGCGGAGATTTGCGACCAATCCTGGATCTCAAGGCGGTCAACCGCTGCCTGCGGGTGCCGCACTTTCGCATGGAGACCTTGCGGTCGGTTATCGTCGCGGTGCGTCCCGGGGAGTTCTTGACGTCGCTGGATCTGACGGAGGCGTACTTGCATATCCCCATTCTGGAGGCTCATCAACGGTTTCTGCGGTTTGCTCTCCCGTGGGGGCATTATCAGTTCCAGGCGCTTCCTTTCGGTCTGGCGACGGCTCCTCGCACCTTCACGAAGATAATGGTAGTCGTGGCGGCGGCTTTGAGGCGCGAAGGGATCCTGGTCCATCCCTATCTAGACGACTGGTTGATTCGTGCGAAGTCCAAGGAGGAAAGTCTGCAAGTTACGGACAAGGTGGTCCGTTTTTTGCAGAGCCTGGGTTGGGTGATCAATTTGGCGAAGAGTCATCTGGAACCCACCCAGGATCTCGTATACCTCGGAGTCCGTTTCAACACGCGTTCGGGACGCGTGTTCCTTCCGTCTCCGCGGGCCGAAGCCTTGCGCACGCTCATTCGGAAATTCCGAGCCACTCCGGCTCCGACAGCCTGGGACTACCTGCGAGTGCTCGGCACCATGGCAGCGACTCTAGAAGTGGTCCCGTGGGCGAAGGTACACATGCGTCCGTTGCAGCGGGCCCTGCTCCGTCGCTGGTCGCATCAGGCGGACCCCTTAAGCAGGCGGCTGCCTTGCCCCTTGACAGTCCGCAGGTCCCTCCGGTGGTGGCTTCTCCCTCGCTCTTTGGCGACCGGGATGCCACTGGATCAACCCGATTGGTTGCCTCTCTTGACGGACGCCAGTCTGACGGGCTGGGGGGCACATTGCCAGGACAGCTTTGCGCAGGGCTTATGGTCAGGAGTGGAGGCGTCGTGGTCGATCAATCGCCTGGAGCTGCGGGCCGTCTTTCTAGCTCTTCAGGCTTTTCAGCACTTGATACTGGAACGGGCAGTGCGGGTGCTGTCCGCCAATTCGGCGACGGTGGCTTACATCAATCGGCAGGGCGGCACGGGAAGTGCCGCAATGGAGCAGGAAGCGGATCAGTTGTTCCGTTGGGTGGAGCCGCGTCTCCCGTTGATTTCAGCGGCTCACATTGCCGGAAAAGACAACGTGACGGCCGATTTTCTCAGCAGAGTTCACGTGGATGCCGGGGAATGGCGGTTGCATCCCGAAGTCTTCAGTCAGATTGTGGAGCGCTGGGGTCTGCCGGTGATGGATCTCATGGCGACCTTTCTATCTGCACAGGTCCTTCGATTTTACAGCAGGCGAAGAGAACGGATGTCGGAGGGCATAGATGCGCTTCTCCAAGTTTGGCCGAGTCAGGGTCTTCTCTACGTTTTCCCCCCATGGGCGTTGATCGGTCGGGTCGTTCAGAGGATAGGTCGCCACCCGGGGAAAGTTCTTCTGGTGGCTCCCGATTGGCCTCGTCGGCCGTGGTATGCGGATCTAGTTCGCCTCCTGGACGGTCGTCCTTGGCGGCTGCCGGTGCGATCGGATCTCCTGGTTCAGGGTCCTCTTTTCATGCCTCAAGTGGATCGGTTCTCGCTTACGGTTTGGCCATTGAACGGGCACGCTTAAGAAAGCGAGGATACTCGGCAGCGGTGATTGCCACGATGCTCGCCTCTAGAAAGCGATCCACGTCGTTAGCCTATGTACGGATCTGGCGCATCTTTGAAGATTGGTGTTCTCGACATTGGATCCGGGCGGCTACGGTAGCCGTTCCCGTTGTTCTGGATTTTCTGCAGGATGGTTTCGCGAAAGGGCTGGCGGCCAGCTCCTTGCGGGTGCAGCTGGCGGCGTTGGCCTGTTATCGAGGTAAGATCAATGGTGTGTCGTTGGGGTCTCATCCGGATGTTCGACGGTTTTTAACGGCGATTTCCAAGTTGAGGCCTTCCCTTCGGGTTGGCGTTCCCGCCTGGGATCTTAATTTAGTTCTCCGGGCCTTGTCTCGGTCTCCTTTTGAGCCGTTGTAAAGCTCCTCTCTGAAGGATCTCACCTTGAAGGCTGTTTTTCTGGTGGCAATTTGCTCGGCGAGGCGTATTTCCGAGTTGCAAGCCCTGTCTTGTCGGGAGCCGTTCTTGACCTTCTCGGATGATAAGGTGGTGTTGCGTACCGTGCCATCCTTTCTACCTAAGGTGGTCTCTCCCTTTCACATAAACCAAGTGGTTACCTTGCCGGTTCTCGGTTCTCGCTCTGAGCCTCCCCTCGATCGCGATCTGCGCCGTTTGGATGTTCGGAGAGTGTTGCGTCATTACTTACAGGTCACAGATTCTTTTCGTAAGTCGGATCGTTTATTTGTGCTGTTTGGCGGTGTGCATAAAGGGGAGGCCGCAGCGAAAGCTTCTATCGCCAGGTGGCTTAAGGAGGCGATTTCGGCGGCTTATTTGCTTCAGGGTCGTGTGGTGCCATCGGGCTTACGGGCGCATTCCACCAGGGCGCAGGCTTGCTCTTGGGCGGAGCATCGCTTGGTTCCGCCGGGGGATATTTGTAGGGCGGCAACGTGGTCGTCCTTGCATACCTTTAGTAAGCATTATCGTTTAGATGTGGAGGCGGCGAAGGATTCTCGCTTCGGGTCGGCGGTGTTGTCTGTCGTCCGGAACGATCCCGCCCATTAGGTACTGCTCTGGTACATCCCAGAAGTTGAGGACTGCACTGCGGAGCGCTAAGGAAATAGTAATTACACTTACCTGGTAATTGTAGTTCCTTTAGCGACGACAGTGCAGTCCTCCATCCCGCCCTATTTCGGTCATTTTCAGGGTTCCGGAGTGGAGTTTCGGATTGAAGAATTTATACAGGTGAGCCGACTCCATTCTCCTGTTTCTTTTCGCTGTCTTTATAGTCTGCCTCTTGTCTCTGCGGCTGTCGCTTGGCAGGCAGGGATGGAACACCAGACGGGAGCACTATTGCCGTAGTGTGTTAAAAAATAAAAAAATAAAATAAAATAAAACTGATTACTTTGGCGTTATACAAAAAAAAAAAAAAAAAAAAAAGTTTTCCGGTTGTCTGTCACGTACTAGCTACTTATTTCTTGCTCCTTTGAGTGAGTCTGCTTTGTTAATAGTTCACACTGGAAGTAGGAGGGGAGCTGACAGGATATATCCAGTGATGTCATGAATTTGCACATGCCAGTCTCCTAGCTGCAGGAAGAGGTTGACAACCCAGAAGTTGAGGACTGCACTGTCGTCGCTAAAGGAACTACAATTACCAGGTAAGTGTAATTACTATTTCTAGACTTGCAACATGCTAGGACTCCCTCTGGGCATCTGAGCTTGGGAGTCCCCATATGTGAAGACTCATTCCTGCTTGTTCCTGGAGATAGCACAGTTACTTACCTGTAACAGGTGATCTCTGGGAACAGCAGGAATAAGTCTTCACAACCCACCCACCTCCCCTAGGAGTTGCATTTTCTCTATCTCTATCTTTCCCTTTCTTGCTCTCTCTCTCTCTTTGTCTCAGCTTTCAAACTTAACTGAGGAGAGGCAGTTGGGAAGGTGGGAAGGCAGCACGCAGGCGTGTTGGGATGCTTCCAAAAGCTTTCTGATTGGACGCTGGGAAGCATTCCCGCGCAGACTCCGTCGGTACCGACGTACTCATAACATATCTCATATGTGAAGACTTATTCCTGCTGTTCCCAGAGATCACCTGTTACAGGTAAGTAACTGTGCTTTCAAGTGGGGACTTCTCCTTTGGTTCAGTTGAACGAACTAAATATTTCTGCTATATTGAATAGTTCAAATGCTGAAAGTATTGTTCCTGTGACATGTCTTGTCCAGTTTGCATTACCATCTGAAAAAGAATGATTTTTGAAAATCTTTTTTCATAGAAGGAATGTTAGATATAGAGGGTTACTGGTTAGGGCATTTCTGGACCGAGCACAGGAGACCCAATGGGAGAGAGTTCCTCATCTTTCGGCTGAGGGTCTCTCAGCTGGGGGCATTTTTTTCCTCAAATACCCCTGTAAATGCCTGCTTAAGTTCCAATCCAATTCTTATGTTTTCCTGTACCCTTCCCAGCGTATATCCTTTCTTAACACTCATCCAATTCCCAGCCCCACTATGGAAGTGTTGGATACATCTTAAATGTAAATAGCCATCTTTAACACTGGCCTATACCTTTTCGTGTTTGTAATAATTAAGTTTCCTTTCGTAACCACCTCTGATTGTGGGCTAGGATTGGGGCTATGACATGTTTTTTGTTTCCTCGTTATATATAGTGATGTAACTATTTTTTGGTTTTATCCTAGTGCCTTTGTTTTCCACAAGTTGTAAGATGTTACACTTGTATATTGTAAAATGCATAAATATAACATTTTTAAAAAATCTAATATAGAAGTAAAAGGGGCACTAAGGGAGGAGGAGACCATAACAGAGACTGAATGAATTCTTTGCTGAAGATGATGTAAGAGAGAGATCTGTCAGAAATTATATTTAAAGATAATGAATCAGAGGAATTTAAACAAATCTTGGTGAATCTGGAAGATATAATAGGACAATTTGACAAACTGGACCGAATGATATATATGCCATGGTACAGAAGGAACTAAAAAATGATATTGCAGACCCACTATTAATAATTTGTAAACTATCATTAAAATAGTCTATAAGATTGAGGGAGTCTGAAATAGTCTGAAGATTCGAGAGTGGCCAATGTAGTGTCAATTTTTAAAACTAGTTATGGGGTGACAGGGACGGTTCTTCCATTAGGCCACCTGAGGCGATCGCCTTAGGCGGCCCTCCGACATGGCACTCTGGATCTGTTTTAATTTTAGATTTTGCAGTTTTTGGCCTGCCTCTGATTTCCCACGTGGGAAGGCAGAGGCAGGCCAGAGGCTGCAAAATCTAAAATAAAAACAGAGCCGGAGAGTGGCCAGCATTGGACAGATCAGCCTGATTGCTTGCAGGAGCCTTGCAAGCGATCAGGCTGATTTGTGCGGCGGTGGCAGCGTCACTCTGGCTGCTTTTATTTTAGATTTTGCCGCCTCTGGTCTGCCTCTGCCTTCACGCTGCTGGTTTTTTTTTTTGCTGCAAGCATTCTTGAGGGAAAAACGCGGTGGGAAGGCAGAGGCAGGCCAGAGGCAGCAAAATCTAAAATAAAAACAACCAGAGTGCCCCCGCTGCCGTCGGATGAGAGGTGCAGGTGGAGGGAGTGGGGACAGGAGGAGGACAAGGAGAGACAAAGGTGAGAGACATGCTGGACAAAGGGGGAGACAGGGGGACAAGTGCTGCACAAAGGGGGGAGACAGGGAACAAATACTGGACAAAGGGGGAGGTAGGGGGAAAATTCTGGACAAAGGGGAAGACTGGGTCATACTGGACAAAGGGGGAGACAAGGGGACAAGTACTAGACAAAGGGTAGAGACAAGGGGGCAAATGCTGGACAAAGGGGAGAGACAGGAGGACATACTGGACAGACAGGGGATAAAGGCTGGACAAAGGGGAGAGACAGTGCGGGTTGCGCTATTCAACATCAGTGCGGGTTACTTGAAACAGAATGACTAGCACAGTGCAGCAAGCTGATCTGTGTTTACAAAGAACAGGTACTACAACTTGGATAAAACTGGGGTAACTTTACATCTAGGCGACACGTTATGTCGTGTCAAAAGTAATCGTAATGGGCTGACGGGGGCTAGCACTGATAATGGGCATATCAGAGGGGGGCTAGGACTGTTAATGGATTGATTAGGGAAAGCTAGGACTGGGAATTGACTGATTGAGGGGAGCTGGGACTGGTAATGAGCTGATTAGGGGAGGCTAGGACTGGTAATGATTGGCTAATGGGGGGGTAGGACTGGTAATGGACTGAGGGGGGGCTAACAGTGGAAATGAGCTGATCGGGGGTGGGCTAGGACTGGAAATAGGCTGATTAGTGGAGGCTAGGACTGGTAATGGGCTGATTAGGAGAGGCTAGCACTGGTAATGGGGTTGAGGGGGGACTAGCACTGGAAGTGAGCTGATTAGGGGGCTTCGACTGGGAATGGGCTGATGGTGGGGAGGGGAGGATAGAGCTGCTGGCCCTGGAAGAAAACTGGGGGCTAGGGCTACAAATGGGCTAATGCGAGGGGATGGGAGAATGGGACTGGAAGGGAATGGATGCTGAGAGGGGCTGCCATGGTATTTGGACTAGAAGGGGCTGGATAGTGAGGAAGGAGGGAGACTGGAAGGGAATGGTACCAGTGGCAGTCATGGGAATGCAAGTTGACAATGGAAGGTACTGGGAGGGAGGATTGGAAAGGGGCTGATACTGGGAAGGGTTACTGGGACTGGAAATAGTCTGATGGAAAGAAGTGAAGAAAACAAAAGAAGAGATAAGAAATGGCAGATGTGCCATAGACCACAGAAAGAGAGCTAAGAGAAGACAGGAAAGCAGAAGCCTCAGATCGGGACCAGCATGATCAGAGAATAAAATGGTCCGTCGTCAAAGGTAGAAAAAATAATATTTCATTTTAGTGATTGGACTTTGTGCTATCTTTATATTTTACACAGTATGGGGAAACTGCATTTCTTATTTATCTGATGTTGCACTACATGCGGAGTCTGACTTCTTGGGTTTTCAGTTTAAATTTTGTCTGCATATTTTTATTTTTACTTTAGATTGTAAGTCACTTATTCTGTACTTGATGAGGGTCTGTGTTCTGAGTGTGTGACTGAGGCCAGGTGTTCTGTTAACATGGATTTTGTACATAAAGATCTATACTGTGCTGTAGTACTTTGACTTGTTCATCTTTTCAAATAGGTGTATGGATGTTACAGTGACGCTTTTTTTGGTTGGGCTCCTTTTGTGAGTTTTGGAAGTTGGTGCTGATATGGTGTGGTATGGTATGATAGATTTGCTTTATAGATACTCAGTGACTTGTAGGATTTTGTATTAGTTCACAATAGGACTGGTACTGGAGAATGTTTGTTGTTGTTGTTAGTGAGATGATCAGAATCATATATTTTTTTTAAGATATTGAGTTCTGTGGGTGAATGTCCTGGTTCTGCTCTGCACCCACTGTTAAAGGGGGTTCTGTGGATGCAAAACATATGTTGGAAAAGAAAAAAGCAAGAACTATAACGCAGTTTATAACAACAAAATAAAAATGTGTTATAATTTTGTTTTATAAACCGTGCTGTGGGTCTCGCTCTCTTTTAGTTCCTTGGTGTGCAAACATCTTGCATTTCCTCCATATAATCTAATCTGCTTTTTGGTTTGGTTCAGTCCCTGACTGGAGTTTTGAAAAAGCCCTACCCCCTCTACTGGGGGGGGGGGGGTGGGCGCCATCTCATCCTTCGCTTCAGGCAGCAGATTGCCTTGCGCCGCCCCTGCAGGGTGATCCAGCAAACTACAGACTGATGAACCTGATATCAGTGCCAAGCAAAATGGTAGAAACCATTATAAAGAACAAAATAACTGAACATATCGATAACCATAGTTTAATGGGACCATGCCAATTTGGATTTAGCCAGGGAAAGTCTTGTTTCACCAATCTGCTTTATTTTTTGAAGGTGTGAATAAACAGGTAGATAAAGGTGAGCCAATGGATGCAGTGTATCTGGGTTTTCAGAAAGCCTTTGACAAGGTCTCTTACGAGAGACTCTTGAGGAAATTAAAGTGATGGGATAGGAGGCAGTGTACCTTTGCGGACTGGGAATTTGGTTAAAAAGTAGAAAACAGAATAGGGCTAAATGGCCAATTTTTTTCACTGGAGAAAGATGAATAGTGGAGCGCCCCAGGGATCTGTGTTGGGCCCACTACTTTTGCAATGCAATGTGCACTTTTTGAGTCAATGCTGACTCCTGGTGACCCAGCAACTCCTGGTTTTCTTGGCAGTGCAACCAGAAGTAGATTGCCAGGCCTTTCTTCCAAGGCAATGGAGGGTTAAATACTTGCCCAAGGCCACAAGAAGTGCTAGTGGGAATCAAACCCTGGCCTCTTGGTTAACAAGCCAATACTGTAACCACTAGGCTACTCCTCCACTAGGCTACTCCTCAACATATTTATAAATGACCTGGAAATGGGGAAAAATGAGTAAAGTGATCAAATTGCAGACACAAAATTAGTCAAAGTTGTTAAATCACAAGAGGATTGTGAAAGATTGTAAGAGGACTTTGAAATTGGAAGACTGGGCATCCAAATGGCAGATTAAATTTAATGCACACAAGTGCAAAATTAGGCACTTTATGAAAAACAACCCAAACTATAGCTACACGTAAGATGTATGCACCATTGTGGATAATAAATTGAAATCCTCTGCACAATGTGCTGCGGCAGCCAAGATAGCTAATAGAATGCTGTGAATTATAAAGAAAGGAATTTAGAATGTAACAAAGGATATCCTAATGCCTCTGTATTACTTCATGGTGCAACCATACCTTGAGTACTAGGTGTAGTTGTGGTCACCGCATCTAAAAAAAAAAATGTAGTGGAGCTGGAAAAGGTACAAAGCAGGATGACCAAAATGATAAAGGATATGGAATAATATCTCTGTGAGGAAAGGCTTAAAAGGTTATGGAGTTTTAGCTTGGAGAAGAGACAGCTAAGGGGAGATATATAAATCTATAAAGTAATGAACAGAGCAAGTAAACGTGTATAAATTATTTACTCCTTCATAAGGGACAAAGACTAGGGGACACACAATGAAACTACCAAATACTACATTTTAAGATTAATCTTTCATTTCATTACATATATTAGATATTTTACTTACCCTAATAATAAGCCCAAAGCAGAATTCATAAAAACATACACAATCTGAGAAAATAGCCTTTCATTCAACATGTATTTAAGCTCTGGAATTTGTTGCCAGAAGATGTAGTAAAAGCTGTTAATGTAACTGGGTTTAAGGGAGGTTTGGACAGATTCCTGGTGGAAAGGTCCATAAACCATTATTAAAGTGCACTGGGGAAATCCACTGCTTACTCCTGGGATAAGCAGCATGGAATCTGTATACCTTTTAGGAGTCTGACAGGTACCTGTGACCTAGATTGACTACTGCTGGGAAAAAGGATACTGGACTTGATGGACCATTGGTCTGACCCAGTATGGGAAATCTTATGTAAAACCTGCTGCACAAAGCTGTTTGTTACTGTCACTTTTTTCCCTCTATTCTTTTATAAAGCTACGTTTTTTCTTTGTAAATACACCTCAGCCATGTGCGTGGGGCAAGAGCAAATGCCCCATCAGTGCACTGACACACACACAGTGAACTTAGTGTATAGATATTACAGTATGTGACTTAATGGCACACTGTTTTTTTTCTTTAGGTTACCTATCAGCTAAAGATTCTCACCACAGCTTTATTTTCAGTGTTCATGCTTAATAAGAAGCTCAGTGTGTATCAGTGGTTCTCCCTAGTGATTTTGATGATGGGTGTGGCACTTGTGCAGGTAAGAAGTATATTGACCGTCTTCGTATGTGTATCTCGGAGTTTGAGCTATCATATTATGATAGATACTGTGCTAAACACACATTTCCCAGACTTTAAAAAAACATCTCCAGAAAAAGGTATAGATGATGAAACTTAGAAATATACAAACTGTCTCATGCTATATTTTTTTTAACTCCCTCACACATTCTACTGTTTTGTCTGATACTAATGCCTAAGTTACTCAAGTCTTACAGCTTTTCTTGGTGAAATGTTGCCTCTTCCTTAGTTGTTCATAGCTATGATCCCTACTTTGTCTTCCTAATCAAGGCTTTGTCATTTTAAATCGGAACCTCTTACTTATTTTCATTGTACATCTTGTCTTTCTAGACTAGATTGTAAGATCTCATATGTTTCTTTACAGTGCTGCATACACCTTGTAGCACTGTACAAATGATGATGATAATGGCATAAAAAATGGCAAAGCTGTTTAAATCTGCAAAATTGCCCTTACTGATACAACACCACAGACTATTCATTTTTAAGCTTTAATTCACTTTTAATTACAAGTATGAATGAAACTACAGGATTTTAACTAGCCCTGGATCTGATTTCATTTACTGTTTCTACTGATAAAAAGCCTTTTTCTCATTGTCACCAGGCTTGGATTTAGGTATAGGCCACATAGGCAACTGCCAGGGATAACAAAATTTGAAAGCGCAAAATACCTTGGCTAAACAAGAACCTGATTCCATTTCCTTCATGACTGCACTGTATGATATCTCTAGGGTGAAAACCTCCCAGCAGCACCTTAAATCTGGCCCTGATTCTCGCCCATGCAATGCATAAGAAAGTTAAAATAGGTATAGGTCATTCTCCTTTTAAATTAACAATTGCATATCGTGATTTTTAGCAAGCAGTCCTAAAGGAACTGAAAACAAAAACAAACTACTCGGTTCCCTAACTGCAGGACTCCACTCTTTTTTCAGCCTTCTTGTTTAGCATCTACTGTATTTACATTCACTAGCCTTATTTCTGCATTTCACGAACTTACAGTTCTAAATCTATGCTGATATACAGCTATTGTTACCAGTAACTTCTACCGATCCAGCATTAATATTGTAGACACTTTTTATCTGAAGTTGGTTAGTGGATGAGTAAAAATTGTTTGGTGCTGAATGTTTAAAGAAAAAAAGGCAAAAAAAACAAAAACAGGGTATGGAAACCATCTTATACAGTTGCTATTTCTCTCTGAAGATGAATGACATGGCCTTAGATATTTTACCATTGAGTACATAATCGAGTTCAAATCAAATAAGAAAAGTTTAAGTCTCCTCTTTTTCACAAATTTCATTTGTACCTCCTGTAGAATTTCATACAGGGCTGCAATTGATGGTTCTTTGCAGTTGTGGTTATTGCAGTGCAGTTTATTTAGGTCTCCCAGCAAAGTTAATCAAGGTGCTCAAACTGATCAAAAATGCTGCTGTCCACTTGCTTTCCTACTGCAGTCCACATGAACATATTATACTGGTATTAGAAGCCCTATACTGGTTGACAATTTTTCAATGTGTCTGTTAGTTTTAAGAGCTTTGCATGATGGAACTCCTCAATGTTTGAAAACCTGTTCGATTTTCATTCTCCTGCCCATAGACAGGGACAGGTTGTTTGGAGGTATCACCATTGCAGGATGCTCCTCGTCACTGGAATACTTTGCCAGAACATTTGTGAGTTGGGGCGGATCTACAGTGTGTTAGGAAACTTTTGAAAGCCCACTTATATCTTGAAGCCTTTAATTAATCCTCACTCTGCTTAATAGTGTAGCAATTATGTCATTGTATTGTTTGTGTTTTAAAATGTAATTTATGTATGTAATGCTACTCAATGCATTAACTGGCATAGCCATTTTTGCAGACTACAAATGATCATAAATAAATAAAACTCTGAATACATTTGCACTGAATGGATAGGACTTCAATAACCTAACTATGGGCCATATTTAGTAAGCATTTTTCCCCAATTATAGCACTCGCAGGGGGGAGTGGAGCAAGCTAGAAGCCAGGGGAGGCCCTGACAGCCCTAAAGGTATGGTGTGTTTTTCTGGTGGTTGCACCCAGCACAGTAGCACATCCCGGCATCCATAGTCCCCATTACTCATTCTCACGCTTGCTTGGCTTTTAGAAGCTTGGAGCTGTGTGCTGTACCCATAATCCAATGAGTCTAGCCAATCATCACGAGAACAATGCAGGTTTATGGGTACTGTGTGGCTCCAAAGGTGTAAGAGTTGTGTGGAACTGAGTGTCTGTAGTCTCCACCCTGACCAAAAATGCTATGCTTAATGCTTCTCTGCTAGAACTGTTTGTGCTGGGACCAAGCTGACAGCAGCCTGAGTTTTAAAAGGCAGCTATTGTATGTGATGAAGTGAGAGTGAAAATCAGTTTAAACTGATATTTTACCTTTCAAAAACATACAGGAATTTGAGTAAAATTCAGTTTAAAGTGAAAACAAAGATTCCTAAGTACGATCTATTTGGATCCTCTTATTTTGAAACTCATTCTGCAAGACTGGCCCCAAATGGCCTAAGAAAGTGATGTGGTATTAAGTACCAATTCTCCTGCCAGCCTGGAGAAGAAAGGGAAGGCAGGCACATAGCATGAGGAGCATAAACTGGACTGCACTCTTTTTATATGCTGCTCCAGCCCAGCTGTGCAATGCTGCCCTAACTCCAGCGTTGCTATTCTATATCAATGCCCAGTTTACATGGTCACATTGGCCCTAACCATAGCCAAAAAAAAAAAAAAAAGTAAATTGGGATGGATAGATGGGCCTTAAGTCCTTAGCTACCATTCTGTATTCTTTAGTTGGTATCCCCTGTTTTGTAAATGCCTTCATAGAACCTTACATAATTTTCCTGGGATCTAGATAGCATGAGGTTGACACTTGAGGTTCTTGGAAAGTGAAACTGACTGCATGTGTTCTCAGACTAGCTGCCTTCTTGCAGACATTCCTTACCATGCCTTGTAGAACTTAAGTAAGATGCCCGAAATGACATTATGCTATATTACTTATGGTAGTGACTCAAGGCATCTGGTTTTTCCACTTCAAGTATGAAGTGGAAAAACTTGTGCACATACAACATGCATCATTATACCCGTTAGGCTATTTATTAATAGTTGACATTTTAGTTTTAATTGTCAAAATGTACAGTGCCTGATAAAATGTGACTGAGTGGAAATAAAAATCATTTTTGATGATGTGGAATTTACACAAGCTGTTATATTGATATTTGCTTATTCGTTCTTTCATTTGTATTTGTTTAGTGGCCCTCAGATTCTCCAGGACCTGCTTCCAAAGAGATTTCAGCTGGCTCGCAGATTGTGGGGGTCCTAGCAGTCCTCACAGCCTGCTTTTCTAGTGGATTTGCTGGAGTTTATTTTGAGAAAATTTTAAAAGAAACAAAGCAGTCTGTGTGGATAAGAAATATTCAGCTTGGTGAGTGCAGTCTTCATGTTGGTTGGGATGAGAGCATACATCAGGATCTGTGCTGTTTCTGTTCTCTTATTTTGCCATCCTGCTGTGAGATCTTGCTGACATTTCAGTGTCTGGCTCTTCACCTGCTGACTACCTGCCCAGCCATTGCCACTTCTGTGAATCTGTGTGGTTTACATAAACAAAGTGGAATGTAAAACCCATATAGTCTACCCAGTTTCATTTTTGATGCAGTGTCATAGATTCTACTAGATCACTGCTTTCCCTTCACTTATTTACAACTAGTGATCTTCAGTGATTATATCAGATGCTATTGAACTTTGTTAATGATTTTTGTCTCCACCACCTTCACTTCTATGCATACATCAAACTGTCAGCAAATAAATATTTTCTGATGTTGCTCCTGGTTCTGCCTGCCTAGAGCTGCTTATTATGACCTGTTTTAGAGCACAGCTTTCCAAATCCATGCCTTGAGATGCACGAGAGATATATCTTTACACATCACTTCCATTGTATGCATGTATATCTCTGCATATTCATTGTGGAAATCCTGAAAAGCAGAGTGGTTTGTGGCCTTCAAGAACTGGCTTTGGCAACTCCTGCTCTAGAGCATTTTTTTCTAGTAAAGAAAAAAATTTTTTCACAAAAAGAGAACATTGTACCTGAAGACTGGCGACATAATGGCAGCTTTTATAAAGGAGACAAGGGGTGATCCAGGTAACGGCAGACAGGTGAGCATGATTTCTGTGCCAGAAAAAATGAATTTAGCCAAGAGGAATCTTGCCTCGCCAATCTGCTACATTTTTTTGAAGGCATGAATAAGCATGTGGATAAAAGTGAATTGAGACATCAAGGTTGGGACATTCACATTTCTGCCAGTATATTAGAAAAGGTTCTGCCACAGATTGAACTTTTGTAAAACTTGTACAAGGATGTGCAGGAATGCACATGTATTTGCCAACAGGTAGAGCTGGAAAGCCATTTTGCAAATCTACATGTGGGGAAAAATCAAGAGGCAACCTGCAAATATAAGTGCCGCTCTTATATATATATATATGTAGTCCATTTTGTAAACTTACACATACAAATGTCACTAAATAAGACTGCATCTTAATTTTCAATTTGGAGGAGGAAATAAATGAGAAATTAAGGAGAACTCCCTTAAATCTCTCCTGTGAAGGACTGGCTGAAACAAACACTTTTTAAAAACCTATGCCTGCAAGGGAGCAGCTGTAAATCCCTATGTGAAAATTTTTGGCCATACATGTGCATTCTCCGGGAACAAGCAGGAAGTCAGTCCTCACATATGGGTGACGGCGCCGATGGAGCCCTTGTGGAAGCATCTCCCCAGCTTTCAAAAAAAGCCTTTGGGAGATGCACCACGCATGCATGAGTCCCCTTTCCGCCCAAAGGTGCTATCTTGCCTCAGTCTCATTTTTTCTCCAGAGCCCTTTGGATGTTGACCGGTTTCCCCTGGAAAGAATGTGATTTTTAAGTTTTGTCTGGTCTGCATACTGGTTCCTTCATTCCCCTGAACCAGTTCGCCTCTGTATCACTCCTCAGGTTCATTCATTCGTTTTTCTCTTTTTTTTGAGGTGTCCCTCAACCAGCATTGGCGCCCTTCTGCAGCTGAAGGCCTCTGACCCCTGCCGGGCAACGGGGACCCCCTTTTTCCGATGGCCTCCATTGGCTTCAAGAAGTGCAACCGGTGTGGCAAAATGATGTCTTTCACCGACCCGCGCGACTGCTGCCTCCGGTGCCTCAATCGGGAACATAACGACTCAGACTGCGAACTCTGCAGAACCATGACCTCAAAGACCTTAAAGAGCTACCATCAGCAGCAGGAAAAAAAATTTCAGAAGTCTAACCCTACTCCGGAGTCTCCGGTGACACCATGCTCCCCAGGGCCCCCTCTGATACCTTGGTGCTCCGAGCGGAAATCCCCGGAGGTGGAGCACAAGAAGAAGAAATTCTTGAAGAACGCATCGGAGGATGGATTGGGAAGAAGGGAAAATCCCACCTCAGGCACCACAGTCCCAGGCATGAGTCTGAGTCGTTGGAGCGATAGCGGCCTTCTAAGCTGCCCCCCCCCCCCCCAGGAGGAGTCGGCACCTGCCGACAGGCCTCGGGCCTCCGAGGCCATCCTCATCAAGGACTCTCCCTTGACAGTACTGACGCCAGGCCCAAAGCCCTCTGTGCCCGCATCGAAAGCTGTGGAGCCAACTGGTATGGAGATCAGGATGGCAGCCTTGGAGAGCAGTATATCTGCCCTTGTGGCCATGCAGAGGGCATTTGTCTGGCTCGTCTGGTTCATCTGTCCCGACGACGGGACCCTTGACATAAGAGGGCTTCCCTGGATGCCGAGCTCGTCTTCGAGCACCACCGCCTTCGAGAGAGTCCCTGGCACTGGGTGAAGTCCCGGTCCCATTCCTTGGGGCACTGATCCTCCCCAGCAAGCACCCGTGGCTTGGATCGCAGATCCTTGAAAGGTTGCGGACCACCTGGAGTGGAACTCGACTGAGGCAACCGCGTGTCATCGGACTCATACTCTGACAGAGTCCGAATGGAAGACCGATGATGAAGACTCCCTGGACACAAAGCAACACAGGGATGTGCCCTTGGATCAGTCACTTCCAATGCCCTGATGCTGTTCCCCGCCCAAGGATGTTGCCTTCCTTGATTTTGTATGAGACCTGGCCAAGGCTCTCACTATCGAGACCAAGGCTGAGGAGAGGACCCGCACAACGGGGAATTTGAGATATTCCAATACGAGGCACCCCCTAAGGAGACTCTTACGGTACCAGTGCTCTCAATCCTCAATTGCCTACTCCTCCGGATGTGGGAAACATCAGCGTCAGTACCAATTGTCAGTAGGCGCCTCGACACCATGTACTGGGTATGCTGAAGCCCTGGTTTCCAAAAGAGCCAACTTCCCTACAACGTGATGATCCTGGAGTCCACCATACATCGGCTCAAAAGCCAAAACACTCATTCGTTGGTGCCACCCGGCAGGGAGGCTCGAACCCTCGACGCCCTCGGCCGTAAGGCCTTTCAGGGCTCTATGCTTGCCAGATGCAGTCCTATCAACTCTGTATTGGCATGTACCTGAAGGAACTGTCGAAAGAACTTGGGGGATTTTTGGCAGGCCTCAACGGGGATTCCTTAGAGATTTAAGACCTTGTCCTCGACAGTAAAAGAGTGCTGGAAGTTTTTGCCTCGAGTAGCCTATGATGGCTTTGAGTCTTTGGCCAGGGTGGCTGCCCCAGGCATTGGGGCATGATGCCAAGCTGGCTGCAGTTGTCTGACCTAAAGCAATGGGTGCAGGACAAACTGATTGATGTCCCCTGCACAGAACTTATTCAGGAAGCCCATGGCAGACAAGGCTGCCAAGATAGTTCCTGACGAAAACCAGGCTCTCGAAGAGCTCTGTACAGCCCCAGAAGAAATCCCTGGGGCAGAAGGGGGGCTTTGGCGGGACACCGCATTTCCAGACCACCTCAGCCCCTCAACAGGGTCAGCAGCAGAAAGGGCAAGGATATGGTCCCTGAAAGCAAAAGGCCCTGAAGTCGCAGGTGCTGGTCCCAGCCCAGCCTGGAGGGAGCTTTTGATTGCCTGGGTGTGACTTCCTCTGTTTGCCCACAGGTGGACAGCCATCACCCCCAATGCCTGGGTGTTACAAGTAGTCAGGGAGGGCTACTTCCTCCACCAGCAGTGGGCGCCACCCTCGTACTTCCCAGGAGAGCCCACCAGACCTCTCCTTCACCAGACCCTGCTTCTCACCAAGCTAGCAGGCCTAATCCAGGACAAGGCAGTGGAGCCAGTGCTGAAACATCTCTGGGGCACAGGTATTTCCTTTTCCCCAAGAGGACCAGGGGCCTCAGGCCCATCCTGGACCTGCGAGAACTCAACAGATTTCCGGTCAGGGAGAAGTTCAAGATGCTTTCCCTTGGGACGCTACTGCCATTCCTCTAGCAGGGAGACTGGCTATGCTCCTTAGACATAAAGGATGCCTACACACACATCCTAATCCATCCCAACCACAGAAAATATCTCTGGTTCATGATGGGGGGGAGAGAGCAGTACCAATACATGGTGCTGCCCTTTGGTCTGGCCTCGTCACCAAAGGTCCTTCGCAAAGTGCCTCATGGTGGTCACAGCCCACCTCCAGCTTCATCTTCCCTTATCTGGACGACTGGCTCATAAAGGGGGACACAGCTACAGAGGCACAATGCACCACCAGGCGCACCATAAACTCCCTGCATCACCTGGGGTTCATCATAAACTACCCCAAGTCCCACCTCATTCCAGCCGAGCGCCTAGAATTCATAAGGGGGCAACTAGATACACTCCAGATGAAAGCCTTCCTCCCTTAGGAGAGGTTAGAATGCCTCAG
The DNA here is from genome assembly GCA_033557465.1 of Ichthyophis bannanicus. Classification (NCBI taxonomy): domain Eukaryota; kingdom Metazoa; phylum Chordata; class Amphibia; order Gymnophiona; family Ichthyophiidae; genus Ichthyophis; species Ichthyophis bannanicus. The sequence continues at coordinate 110,380,360 of CM066040.1, forward strand.
AAAGCTAGCCGTAGAGGTACATGGATGCCAGATGCTACCTGCCCTGCTCTTACCCTGCCTGTTGGGACACATGGCCTCCACGGTCCACATGACTCCATATGCCTGCCTGCACATGAGGGCAGCCCAGTGATGCCTCTTCTCTCAGTGGACACAAGCCACAGGCAAGCTCAGGGACAGTGAAAGTGACCTATCAGCTGGTGGATTCTCTCGGATGGTGACAGAGTCCATATCGCCTTCAGGCCGGGATGCCCTTCCAGGCACCCACCCCCAGAGGGTTCTCACCACAGATGCTTCTCTGCTGGTCTGAGGAGCGCATTGCGAAGGCCTCCAAATGCAAGGCAGGTGGTCCCAGGAGGAATCCTGGTTGCAAATCAACCTGCTAGAGCTCTGGGTGATATTCCTGGCTCTCCAAGCCTTCCGTCTTCAGCTGCAGCACTACCCGGTGCTGATCCAGACCAACAACTAGGTCGCAATGTTCTACATGAACAAACAAGGGGGAACAGGGTCGTACTCCCTCTGCATCTATGCGGCACGCAGGGGGATGCTCCTAAGAGCGGTTTACTTCTCCGGCCAAGACAATGCCCTAGCAGACAAACTGAGCAGAGTCCTCCAGTGCCTGGATCCAGTAGTAGCCTCCCAGCTGTTTTGCCTCTGGAGCGTCCCCTTGATGGACCTGTTTGCCAGTCCGGACAACACACAGTTGTCCTGATTCTGTTCTCACCAGCCGCACCCCTCCTGTGTGGCAGCTAATATATTCCTTATCCTGTGGATGGAAGGCCTTCTGTTCGCCTTTCCATTGACACTGCTGGTCGCCAAGACCCTATTCAAGGCCCAGCGCGACAGAGTATCAGTAATGCTGATAGCCCTCGGTGGCCCTGACTCCCATTGCTCCTCTCCCTATCGGCGGCATTGTTGATTCCCCTGGGCTGAGCCTCAGGGCTACTCTCACAGGAGCAGGACTCCTAAACCCCAACCTGGGGTCCCTGTCACTCAGCGTGGCTGCTGAAAGGATAGCATTAGCTCCCTTTAACCTCCCATGGGACGTGGAAAATGTTCTTCTGGCCTCTCGTAAGGTCTCCACAAGAAGGGCATGCACCTTCAAGTGGCGCCTTTTCTCAGTGTGGTGCACAGAAAGACAGGCAAATCCATTCTCCTGCTCAGTACAAGTGATACTCCAGTACCTGCCCCACCTGTCACAGGTGGGACTAAAATTAAATTCGGTCAGAGTACACATGAGTGCCATCGCAGCGCATCACCATCCCATTTTGGGAAAGCCCCGCTTGGCTCAGCCCCTTGTGTCCCAGTTTCTGTAAGGCCTTATGTTTTCCAAACCCCTCGTTCACCCTCCAGTGGTGGAGTGGGATCTGAATGTGGTGCTCTTGCAGCTCACTAAGCCTCCGTTCGAGCCTCTGACTACTTTCCACCTGTGGTACCTTTCCTGGAAGGTTGTATTCTTTGTAGCACTCAAATCAGCTCGCAAAGTCGGCGAGCTCCAGGCTCTGATAGCAGAGCCCCCCCTACACCAGGCTCTACAAGAACAGGATGGTGCTCTGCACACACCCCAAATTTCTGCTGAAGGTGGTGTCCCCATTCCATCTCAGTCAGGCGGTGGAGCTCCCCACCTTTCTTCCTAGGCTTCATGCCGGTTGGGCGAAGACCATTCTTCATACTCTAGATTGTAAAAGGGTCCTGTCCTTCTATCAGCAACAGACTCGGGGCCACCGCAAAGCACCTCAGCTTTTTGTATCCTATGATCTCGGCCATCTGGGGCTTCCAGTGACTAAGCGAACTCTGTCCACTTGGGTGGCAGACTGCATTACCCTTGCCTATGAGTAGGCAGGGATTTCACTGGACCAGAAGGTCATGGTGCACCGTGTTGGGGCCATGGCTACTTCCATGGCAAATCAGATTCCTTGCCCATGATGGAAATCTGCCGTGCCGCCACCTGGTCTTTGGTCCATACCTTTACAGCTCACTAATGCCTGGAGAGGGAGTCCCGACAGGACAGCACCTTCAGCCAGACTGTACTCCATAATCTCTTCAGGTGTAGGCAGCTTCTGCCCTCTGACCCGTCTGTGTTCAGGCTACCGGATACTTGGGTCTTGCAAGAGTCTCTCAGTAGGGACTCAACTGCTGCTGATCACGGCTCACTCTTTGAGGGTCACCGTGGCATTTTTACAGATTCTCTGTAGCCTGTAGCTGGGGAGTCCCATATGTGAGAACTGACTTCCTGCTTGTTCCCAGAGAAAGTGTAGTTACTCATCTGTAACAGGTGTTCTCTGGGGAATTGGGAGAACCCTCATAACCCTCCCTCCTCCCCTCTGAGTTGCTTCTTTACTGTATTTTATTTTTTCCTTGGCCGTCTTAGCTATGTCAGTTGACTGAGGCAAGATGGCACTCTTGGGTGGAAAGGGGACCACGCATGCCTGGTGCATCTCCCAAAGGTTTTCTTTGAAAATTGGGGAGATGCTTCCATGTGGGCTCTGTCGGCGCCGATGTCACCCATATGTGAGAACTGATTCCTGCTGTCCCCGGAGAACACTTGTTACAGGTGAGTATCTACGCTTTCCCTTTATAAAATGGGGAGTACACAAGTTGAGTTTTGAATCTCCCTGGCCATTGCCAAACCTCATCCCCCTTGCAATTTCTATGTATTGTGGACTTTGATGTATAAACTGAACCCTTTCTGAAATTGATATTTATATGTGAATGCCATTTCCTGGTGTAAATGCTTGAATTTCCATGTGGAAATTGCAAATAAGGCTTCTAAAATAACCTCCATTTTGTATCTGGATTGTCAGATAGCAATGGACAAAGTTCCTCATGAGAGATTCCTAAGGAAATTAAAAAGCAGTGGGATGGGGGGTGGGATTAATGGTAGGAGCAGATTGGGTGGAGAAGGTGGTGGGGGAATACAGGGATAAAAAAGGTAGATGTGTTGGAGCCAAAATTCAGGTTGGGAAAGAACAGGTATGGTTTTGAGTTTGTATGGGCCTAATGAGAAACAAAGGGAGTTTTATGAAAGGATACTGAGGGAGTTGGAGGAGTTGGGGACATCACCAATAATTGTGGGAGGTGATTTTAATTTGGCGGTTAATCAGAGACTGGATAATGGGGAAGGGAGGGGGGAAGGGAAAAAAATAGATCGGAAAAAATTGTTAAAAATGAAGGAGGCGTCTGGGTTTGGTGGATGCATGGAGGTGCAAGAATCCGGGGCGAAAGCAATACACCTTTTATTCCACCCCTCATGATACGTATAGTCGTATAGATATGATTTGGGCGGGAGGGGGGTGGGTGAACAGGGTGGCAGAGGTTGAGCAGGGGTCCATAACGTGGACGGACCATGCGCCTGTGAGTGTGAAATTTAATTTGGGCTATGTTGATGAGGGGATTAAGTTTTGGAGGTTAAATGAATCTTTATTAGAAGAACCGGAAATAGTGGAGAAAATAGTGAAAGTAATGAAGGAATACCAAGACTTTAATTTAAATGGGGGAGGTAGGTATAGGAATAGTATGGGATGGATTAAAAGTAGTGGTGTGAGGACATCTAATAAGAGGTGGCGGATGAAAGGGAAAGCAGAGAGGAAGATCCTGTGTGAGATTGGGAAACTGGAAAGAGTCCATCAGTGTGATAGAAAGCCAGAGGTGTTAGGGGAGTTGCAGAGGTTGAGGGGACGGGTAGGCCAATTGCGGGCGAGTAAAATAGCGCATGAACTAGATGTCTTAAAACAGCAGATGTTTGAAGGGGGGAATAGGGCGGGCATATGTTAGCACACCGGTTGAAAGGGAGAGCTGTACAAAATAATATTGGAAGCATACGTAATGGAGCTGGGAGGATGGTGCATGGAAACAATGAAATAAGGAAAACGTTTGAGGAATATTATAAAAAATTATATAGTAGTGAAGTTTCTGGAGGAAAGAGAGAGTGAGGAGTATCTGGCAGAGTGCAGGTTGACTACCATTACAAAGGAAGAGGCGGAGTGGATTGATAGGCCAATTGTGGAGTGTGAGATAGAGGAGGATATTGGTTCTTTAAAAATGGGAAAAGCTCTGGGTTGGACAGGTTAACTTGGAAATTTTACAAAGTATTTCAGCCAACTCTTAGGCCTCTGATGATTGAAGTATTCAATGGGGTATTGCAAGAGGGGGGGGGGGGGTTGCCTGTGTCAATGATGGAGGCTGGGATAACAGTTTATTTACTATTTATTTATTTACATTCTCTTATATACCGCGCTATTCTGCATCAGTGCGGTTTACATTGAACAAACTGAAATTACATTGAACAGGGCATTATAACTTGGAGATAACTATTTTACAGGGAACATGGGCTATGGAGGGTTAAGTGACTTGCCCAAGACCACAAGGAGCACCTGTGGGACTAGAAACCCCAGTCCTTCTGGCCCAAGGTTGCTGTCCTCTAGTGGGATTTGAACCCCTGACCTTCCGGCCTGAAGTACCTTGCCCCAACCACTAGGCCACTCCTCCACTTCCAAAGCCAGGAAAGGACCCCATGGTATGTGGGTCATATAGGTCAATTTCACTCTTGAATGTTGATGCAAAACTGTTGGCCAAAATATTGGCAAATAGACTGCAAAGGGTAATGCCAAAGTTAATAAATCCGGACCAGGCGGGATTTATAACAGGAAGGCAAGGGGGGGATAATATCCAAAAAATTTGTAACCTAACATGGAAAGTACAGTGGACAGGCCAAAAGGCGGTGTTTATAACAGTTGACGCGGATAAGGCCTTTGATCGGTTGGAGTGGCCATTCATGATACAAGTTCTAGGAAATATGGGATTGGGATCAAACTTTGTCCAGTGGATCTAAGCAATGTATAAGGCGCCAAAAGCTAGGATTAGGCTTAATGGTAGCTATTCCAATGTATTTAGGCTAGAGCGAGGTACCAGGCAGGGGTGTCCACTGTCACCCCTGCTATTTGCATTGGTGATAGAGCTGTTGACGGAAAGGGTGCGGATGATGCAAGACATAAAGGGGGTAACTATGAATAAATGTGAAACAAAAATAACGCTTTTTGCGGATGATGCAATTTTTACAATCAGGGAGCCATTAACTTCCTTACCAGTTCTAATGAGGGAAATAGAAAACTATAGTAAGGTGGCAGGGTACAAAATAAATGGGAGCAAGTCTGAGATACTGGGCTTTAATTTACAAAAGGAGTGGGTGACTAGTTTGAAGGGGGGGTTCGCATTTAAGTGGGTAGAGGACTCCTATCAATATTTAGGGATTAACATGGGGGAAAAATTACCAATTTAGGGCAGTGGAATTATGTACCGTTGTTGGAGGTGCAGAAAAGTGGAAGGGTCTATATTTAACCTGGCTGGGCAGAATAGCAGTCTGCCTTGCTTTATCTTTGTTTAGCTCACTCCCTTGTAGGGTTCCCCATAATTATTTGAAACTGATTCAGAGGATGATGATGGAGTTTATATGGGATGGGAAGGCCTCAAGGGTGGCACGGAGTACGATGTACAGGGATAAAAAGGATGGGGGGTTGGGAGTTCTATGGATGGAAAAATACTATTTAGCATCGCAATTAAGAGCATTAAAGAGTTGGCAGGGGGAAGGGGAAGTACCATTATGGGTACACTTAGTACAGGAGAAGCAGCAAGGTCAGGGCTTGGAGGCTTGGATTTGGGATTCGGGCGAAAAGGGAGGAGGGGAAAGAGAGTAATCCCTATAGGGCATTTACTAAGGAATTGTGGGTGAGAACGAAGGGGCATCTTTTGCAGGGGAAGAGATATACCCGGGATACACAAATTATGGGGATGGGGGAGTTTCAGCCGGGGCAAGAGGGAGGACATTTAGGGACTGGAGGGTTAAAGGGTTGGTAACGCTAGGGCAAATAGTGAACAAAAATGGGGAAATAAGCAGTTTTGCAAGGTTACAAGAGGAATATGGAGTGAGGGGTAGTGATTATTTAGCTTATATGCAATTGGTTTCATTTATAAGTAGGAGAGGTGTGCGAGATGACCTGCAGAAGAAAGAAACTAGGTTTGAAAAAATAATGCGGAAGTTGGGTACTCGGAAGGGGGTGATTGCTGGTTTATATGCTGAATTGATAACGCAGGGAGGGAGGGGGCGCCCGGGGGGGGAATCGAGGGGGAAATTAAGGGGGAAGTGGAGTGAGAGAAGACATTAGGGGGTGTATAGGATAGGGAGAGGTGGCACAGCATATACACCTGGTCCAAAAGATTGGCCCCAGGAACACCATACTTGGAGAACAGTCTGAAAGTAAGGTACCAGATATATTGGATGCCCTGGAAGGTTAGGGCATTTAATCCACAGGAGAAGGGGGAATGTTGGAGGGGGTGCAAAGGAAAAGGAGATTTAAAACACCTTATGGGATTGTCAGGTCATACAACAGATGTGGAAAGCATGGGAGGGGATAATACGGGAAGTAACTGGAATACAGGTTACATTAACACCAGCTATGGCGATATTGAATGAGATGCATGATGAAGGGGATAGGAATTACAGATGCTGATTGGCTATTGCATAGGGGCGGCAAGGGGGAGAGATCATGGCACACTGGAAATGTCTGGCAGCACCTGCTGTTACAGAGGTATTGAACAGATTGGCCAGGCTGAGGAATATGTGCGCAGTAGCAGCATATAAAAAACACAGAGTACAAGCCTTTCAAGATATTTGGAAGGGCTATGTGGAGTGGACAACAGGAAAGCAAGGGGAAAAGAGGGCATTAGGAGAAGGGGAGGAGGGGGGATGGCTGGGTAATGTTAAGGGATAAGGGGGTACGAGGACTTGAGGGTAGGATAAGGAGAGTGATGAAAAGGATATATGGCCATATGGAAGTATTTATATGGGACTGTAGTGGTTAAGATGTTGAACCAATGGGTGTGTTGAGTTGAACTTATAAAGGTGTGTAGTGTTGTGATGTGTTGCAGTTCAATGTATCATACAAAGTGTTTGAAGTTGAAAATAAAAATAAAAGAAAATATTGAAAATTAAAAAGAAAAAAGCAGTGGGATAAGAGGCAATGTCCATTTGTGGATTGGGAACTGTTTTTAAAAGACAGAAAAGAGAGTATAAGGCTAAATGGTTCATTTTATGAGTGGAGAAAGGTGAAAAGTTAAATGTCCCAGGGATCGGTACTGGGACTAGTGCTTTTTAGCACATTTATAAAAGATCTGGCAATTGGAACAACAAGTGAAGTAGTCAAATTTGCAGGTGACACAAAATAATTCAAAGATGTTAAGTCAATCGGATTGTGAGAAATTGCAGGAGGACCTTGTGAGACAGGGAGACTTGAGCATCCAATTGGTAGATGAAATTTTAATGTGAATAAGTGCAAAGTGATGCATATATGGAGCAATAATTCAAATACTAACTCTGCTCCACATTAGGAGTCACTGCTCGGGCATCCTCATAGACAAAATATTGAAATTCTTTGGTCAGTGTTCAGCGACAGCCAAAAAAGCAAACAGAGTTAGGAATTATTAGGGACAAAATGGGGGAAAAAGGTGGAAAATTATCATAATGATGTTTTCATTGCTGCATGATGTGACTGCACCTTGAGTATTCTAAGAAGTTCTAGTCACCAGATCTCAAAAATATATAGCAGAATTAGAAAAGGTGTAAAGAAGGGTGACCAAATGATCAAGGGGATGCAATGACTCCTCTATAAGGAAAGCCTAAAAAGGTAAGGGCTCTTCAGCTTGGATAGAGGTCTATAAAATCATGAGTGGAGTGGAATAGATAAAAAGTAAATTGGATGCTTACTCTTTCAAGGAATTAAGAGTAAGACAGGGCTCGACAAACCCCAGGCACCAGGTTGCTATGGCGGCCAAAATTCAGACCTGGCAACTGGGGCTCACAGCATATGGCCAGAAAAGTGGGGGAGATCTGGTGTCTGCCCACAGGGATCCCAACCTCAGCGGGCAGAAGCACTGGAGAGGGTCAGGTGTCAGGTGGGAGAGCTGGTTCAAAAAGAAAAAAAAAGATCAGTTGCTGCACAGACTGCTGAATAAATTAAAGGCAATCCACAAAAAACCCCCCGCTAGTGGTAACACCAAAATTCACTAGATATACCGAATCACCACAGCTGTGGTGATTCGGTATATCTAGTGAATAAATTAAAGGGGCAGTATGTTTTAGTAACCAAAACCAACTGCCCCTTTAATTTATTCAAGTCGTGTGTGAATGGTGGGAGGGGAAAAGGAGGGCAGGGATGAGTACAACGGGGGGGGGGGGGGGAGGTTTAAGGGAGAGATTCTGAGGTGAGGGAGGGACAGCAGGAGAGGGGTTATAGTAGGGAGGGAAGGGATGAATGCATAAAAAGTAAAGGGCACAATGTGTATGTGCAAAGGCCATGAGCAACTCCGCACCACACACATATATACACACACACACACACACAGGCACCCCCACCTCCACATCGCACACACACACAGGCATCCCCACCTCCGTACGACACACACATAGATGTAGCATAATGTGTCAGTGGGGGTGGTGGGAGGAGGAGGAGTGGGGCCACTGCCTTTTGTTGACACTGTGTGCAGTGGCCCATTAAAAGCCTGATTTATTAAGCCTTTTCCCTTGGAAAAGGGGAAATCTGTCTTAGTAAATCAGGCCCTAAAACCTAAAAATCTACCTGCGATACACCTTTCTCTGTGAACAAACAGGAAATAAGTCCTCATGTATACGTGATGTCACCGATGGAGCCCTGCACTGAACGCTCCTGAGCTTCCAAAGGAAGCCTTTGGGATGTACACTGCGCATGTGAGCCTGCCTTCCCACCTGCTGCGGTGCCATCTTCTCCACTCTTTTTTTCCGTGGAGCCCCTAGGACATGTTCCTGCAGACTGTAAAAAAAAAAAAAAAAAAGTGTTCTTTCTGGTCCTTGTAGACTATTTCTTTTCTGTAGTTTTTTTACTGCCTGTTGTTGACTCTCCAGGTGGTATTTTTCGGCATCTCTAAGCCAGTTAGTGGCTTTAAGAAATGCACAAAGTGCTGCAAGACCATTTCTACCACTGACCGCCACAACAGGTGCTTGCAATGCCTTGGACCTGATGATCAGCTGGCATCCTGCGAGCTCTGCTTGCAGATGACACGCCAAGGTCTGAAAGGTCAGGAAAAACAGAAGTAGTCCCTCTCTAGCTCATTTAATCCAGCATCCTCAGCCCCAACCTCCTCTCAATGCCTGCAAAAGGTTCGGCGGTGTCCAAGGGAAAGGAGCTGCATGCCCATTCGGAGCAGAGGGGCCTGAGTAGCGAAAGGAGATTCTGAGACCCCGTCAAAGTCTAAGGGCGAGCACCAGAAGAAATTTCGGGTGCAGCGTCATCACAGCCCCTCTTGATGAGTTACAGAGCGCAATGACTGGGAACGGCTGGCCAAGCTTCCTCAGTGGGAGGAATCGACCCGGACAGAAGAGTTGACTCCCAGTGCCCAGGAGGGCAGACGGATGTCTCCTACTGCACCTATCATTGTGGAATCCCCACCCGAGGTGTCAATGCCAGTGTCCGCGGTTGCAGCATTGGCCCCCTCACAGGTGATAGTTCTGGAGGAATGCCTTTGAGCCCTCGAAGCTCATTTAGTGGCGGTGGAAGCCTTGCAGAATGCAGGCTTTATAGCGTGGAGCGCGTCGTCATCAAACTCCATCCAGCCTATCCTGTCCAAGACTCAAGGATATTGCTATTGATATACCGGGTGGCATGGGGAACATCGGCGCCCACCCTCTCCCAAACCATGAAGCCAGTGGGAGGAGGAGACTTGGCACTATTTAGACTTCCTCTCAAAATCGGGATCAGAATGGGAGACCAAGACTGAATCAACAACCTTAGGTCTCCTGTCCATCCGTCACCACCTCCTGAGCGGCGTCAGTCACCCCAGAGGACATGTCCTTCCAGGACTTTGTTAGAGACATGGCTAAGACCATCTTCTTTTCCTTGGAATCTGAGGAGGAACTGAAGGCAGAGGAACTGGAACTCCTCCAGTACCTCTCAGTCCCCAGGGAGACTGTTTCCGTGCACCATGTTCTCCAAAGGTTGCAGCTGTGGGAGGCTCCACTTGTGGTTTCTTTCATCACCTGCAGGCTTCATTCCTTCTACTGGGTCCAAAAGGCCCCAGGGTTTGAGAAACTTCAGTTACCCCACAATTTCATTGTAGTTGAGTCAGTCTTGCAGCGCGGTAAGAGTGCCAAGATTCACTCTTCGGTGCTGCCAGGCCATGAGGCTTGTACCCTGGACTCCTTCGGGAGGAAATGTTACCAGGGTTCCATGCTAGTCACCCGAATATTGGCCTACCAGACTTATATGAGCATGTTCGTCAAGGATGTCATGTTAGACCTAGAAGACTTTGCTGCCCTTGTCCTTGAAGACTGTCGCAAGTTATTTCAGGGCCTAGTGGCTCAAGGCAAAGACTGCCCAAAATTCATGGTGCGAGGCATCTATGATGCCTTTGATTCTGTAGGCAAAGTGGCGGCTGTGGGCATCACTGCTTGCTGGATGGCATGACAGCAGTCTTCAGACCTGGAACAGTAGGTCCAAGACAAAATCGCCAATGTCCCCTGCAGGGATAAGAACCTCTTTGGCAAACCAGTTGAGGAGAAGGCAGAGCGGCTAGAGAAGGATCATGTGACCCTCTCCAGACTCTTCTGGAAGATTGCGGATCCTGTGCAGAAGAAGCATCAGCCCAAGAAGGCCTTGCACCCGTGCTAGTATTACATGACCCAGCCACAGCCTAAGGTGCAGACTCCCCACCAACAGTGGAGGGAGAAGACCCTGAAGGCACAGCCTTCCCCAGTCCAAGTCTGGTGCAGGGTTTTGATGGGTTCCTCAGGAGCATAGCTAGCTGACCATGTCCATCGAGGTACCCCTGCAGGTAGGGGGTGGCTAGTCCATTTTGCGTACTGGTGACCCCTGGTCATCTTGGACACCTGGGTGCTGCAGATCATCCAAAATGAATATCAGCTGTACTTCACCCAGCTGTCGCCTTTATAGGCCCCCAGGGAGTACCCTGTGGACCCTGTGCACCAGAACCTTCTGCAGACCGAGGTCACTGCTCAGCTAGCCAACTTAACCATCAAGCTGATTTCCCTGGCTCTGGTCAGTCAGGGCTTCTATACCAGGTACTTCCTGGTCCCTGAAAAGACCAGCGGGTTCCGATCCATTCTGGATCTGCAAAACCTGAACTGGTTCCTCGTGCGTGAAAAGTTCATAATGGTCTCACTAGGGATGCTGCTCCCATACCTTCTTTAGGATGATTGGCTATGCTCTTTGGATTTAAAGGATGCATACACTCACATCCTAACCCACTCGGTTCATAGACAGTATCTACGGTTCATGCTGGGAGGTCAGCACTATCAGTAATGAGTGCTTCCCTTTGGGCTGGCCTCAACCCCGAGAGTCTTCACAAAGTATCTGTCTGTCGTGGCCACCTTCCTCCAGACCCTAGGAGTTTTTGTCTTCCTGTACCTGGATGATTGGCTCATCAAGGGTCCAACGCTGTACAGCATCTGGCAGTCTGCTGCACTCACCATTCAGGTGCTCGAGAGTATAACAGCTGGAGTTCATCAGGGCCCTCCTTGACACCACTCTGGCATGGGCCTTCCTACCAATAGACCACCTGCAGCAACTCATCGAAGTGGTGGGTGCAGTGCAGCGCTAGTGCCACACTACAGCCCACAGGATGCTGAGAGTTCTTGGGCACATAGCCACCACAGTGCATGTCACCCCTCAGGCCTGCCTCTCCATGCAGCAGGCCCAGTGGACCTTAAGCACGCAACTCTACAAAATCCTACTAATAATACACAAAACTCTTAATCACCAATCATCCCCCCACTTCTGTCTCATCACACCACTGCAGATGAACAGACCACGGAGATCATCCATTATGAACACCCTGACCACCTCCCAAGCAAGAACAAGAAGCACCCAATAAGCATGTGCCGAATCCTTTGAGCTATATGCCCCCTCATCCTGGAACTCCCTCCCTGACCCCATAAGACACACCACAGACCTCCCCACCTTCCGCAAGCTCCTCAAGACCCAGTTCTTCTCCCTCCACTTTGGATGCACCCCCTCCTAACACCTCCCCCTTCTATCCCCCTACGACATGAAGAGCATTCTGTATATAGTTAAAGTCAACTAAGCCTACCCTAAACTATAACAATTTTGGTTCCTTTATCTCTATTGTACAAAGTTGCTAGTTCAATGTAAACGTTGTTTGAATTGTTCAAGGTTCCATTTAAACGCTTTGATTCTGCTTTTTGATTTGCAAAAAGCGGTATATACATGCAGCCAAATAAATAAATGGAAGCAGACGTCGGGCAGTCTTCAAGACAGGATAGTGGTCACCACACCACTGGTGTAGTCCCTTGCTTGGTGACTAGAGCCGGGGAATCTGATGCGAGGCCTCCTGTTCCAGTTGGCAGTCCCCCGCAAGACACTCACGATGGATGCGTCCAAGCTCAGCTGTGGGGTGCACATGGACAGCCTGAGCACTCGGGGCCTGTGGTCCGAGCGGGAGAGTCTACATCAAATCAATTTCCTTGAACTCTGGGCCATAGCGAATGCCCTCCGTGCCTTTCATGCGCACCTGGTCAATCAGGTGGTCCTCATTCAAACGGACAATCGGGTAGTGATGTTCTCTGTGAACAAGCAGGGAGACATGGGCTTGTACCTCCTGTGTTGGGAGACTGTTCACCTGTGGAAGTTCGCCCTGCTTCATGGCATGGACCTCAGGATGACTTATCTACCCGGTGAGCTCAACGGCCTAGCGCAGGGGTCCTCAAACTACGGCCCGCGGGCCACATGCGGCTTGCCGAGGACATTTATCCAGCCTGCCGGGTGTTTTTGCCGCCGCTGCCTGTCCATTCTGCTTTAAAAGTAAAGTTATAAAAAAAAAAAAGGCTTTCTGCTTCTGCTGCCGCTGCCGCCGCGGCAACAGCAAAATCTAATGTTCCGCGGGGCCCCCCCCTGCCCGGAAGAGCCTGCCCTCCCTGCATCAACTCCCTCTCCGCAGTCGCACCGGCTTTCAGAGCACAAAGGGAGACTAGTTTCCCTTTCGTGGCTCTGTTAAGCCCGCAGGGGCTGATGGGACTTTCCCATCAGCCCCCGTGGGCTTAACAGAGCCGCGAGGGAGAAACTCTCCTTTCGCGCTCTGAAAGCCGGTGCGACTGCGGAGAGGGAGCTGATGCAGGAAGGTCAGGCTCTTCCGGGCAGGGGGGGGCCCGCGGGACATTCGATTCTGCCGTTGCTGCAACGGCAGCAGAAGCAGACAGCCTTTTTTTATTTTAAAATTTCCCTGGGCTGTTGGGGGTGGGGGTTAGGACTGGGAATGGGCTAATGGGGTTAGGATTGGAAGAGGGCTGATGGGGGGTTAGGACTGGTAATGGGCTTTGGGGAGCTAAGTCTGGAAATGGGGTGATGGGGGGTTAGGACTGGTAATGGGCTATGGGGGGCTAAGACTGGAAATGGGCTGATGGGGAGTTAGGACTGGTAATGGGCTATGTGGGGGCTTAAACTGAAAATTGGGTGATGGGGGGTTCGGACTGGAAATGGGCTGATGGGATTAGGACTGAGAGTGGGCTTATGAGGACTTAGGACTGGTAATAGGCTATGGGGGTGGGGGCTAGGACTGGTAATGGGCTGAGTGGAAGGGAAGGCTTGAACTGCAAATAGCTGATGGGGATGGGGGCTTGCAATGGAAGTGGGCTGAGGGGAAGGGGGGCTTGAACTGCAAATAGCTGATGGGGAGGGGGGCTTGGAATGGAAATGGGCTCTGAGGGCAGGGAGCTAGGACAGGAAATGGGCTGATGGAGGGGGCTAGGATAGGACCGGGAATTGGGTGTTGGGGGGAGCTAAGATTGGAAATGGGCTGTGGTGGGGGCTTGGATTGAAATGGACTCATGGAGGGGCTAGAACTGGAAGTAGGCTCATGGGCTTGGATTGGAAATGAGTTGAGTGGAGGGGAGCTAGAATTTGACATGGGCTGATGGTGGGGCTAGGAAAGGACTAGAAATAGGCTGATGGGAGGCTGGTATTGGAAATGAGCTGATGGAGGGACTCGGATAGGACTGGAAATGGATGGGGAACTAGGACTGGAAATGGGCTGGTGTGTGGACTAGAAGGGAGTGGATACTAGATGGGGCTGGAACTAGAAGGGAGTTGATGTTGGGGGAGATTAGAATGGGATGGAGCTGGGAGAGTGAAATGCAGAGGGAAAAAATATTTTGTGTGGGACGGAAGAAAAATCTTCAATTGGCCGGGTATTGGGAGAGTAAGTGGGGATTGAGGATGATGGGGTAAAATTTGAGTGGATGAAATAGGAATGAGGAAAGAGCAAAAGGAGAAAGATTAGTATGTTAAAGCAGATGTAGAGAGAGAATGGAAAAAAATTAGAAGAGAGAAGAAAGGACAAATGGACAGCAGACGATGGAGAGTTAGCAGAAGACACGAAGAAACCAGAAGAAAGTGGCTGGAGCAATTGCTACTGAAAAAAAAATGCACAAAAGGTACAAAGATATCTCTTTATTTTGAATTTATTAACTGGAATATGTCAGCTCTGGGAAATGTGCATCATTAACGTCGGCGCTTTGTTTAGTACAAGAGGACTGGAAGTGGGCTGATGGGGTTTTTTAGGACTGGTAATGGACTGATAGGGGGGGGTTGGGACTGGACAGTGACAAATATGGAACCGGACATTGACCATCTCATAAGCCAAAAGCAGGCCCATAGTTCCCATTGAAATACTGGTAAGTTTGTTGGTTTAACTTTACTTGTTCTTCATTTTAAATATAGCGTAGTTACTCACCTGTAACAGGTGTTCTCCAGGAGCAGCAGGAATCAGTCCTCACGTATGGGTGACGTCGGCGCCGACGGAGCCCTCGCGGAGCAATTTTCCCCAGCTTTCAAAGAAAGCCTTTGGGAATTGCAGCGCGCATGCGCAGTCCCCTTCCTGCCCAAGGGTGCCATCTTAGCCAGTCAGATGACATAGCTAAAAGACAGCATAAAAATTTGCAAAAACTAAAGCAGATGATTGCAACTCCAAGGGGAGGAGGGAGTGTTGTGAGGACTGATTCCTGCTGCTCCTGGAGAACACCTGTTACAGGTGAGTAACTACGCTTTCTCCAGGACCAAGCAGGAAGTCAGTCCTCACATATGGGACTCCCAAACTTAAGGCTACCGGAGACCCTAAGCACAAAAATGAGCTCCCTCTAGCTCAGCAGCACAGAAGGAAGGAATCTTCACTGAATTATTACCCACCGGTAGCCCAACATCCGGGATGGAGGGTAGGAGTTGCTCAAACCTCGAAGAGATTTCGGAGGACTGCCTGTCCGAAAGCACTGTCCCTGCGGGACTCCCTCTCGAGGCAGTAATGGACCGCAAAAGTCTGGCTCGAAGACCAAGTAGCGGCCCGGCAGATGTCTGCCAATGGAACAGAGCGGAGGTAAGCCACTGACGTAGCCTTCGCCCGAACAGAATGAGCCGTGACCCGACTTTCTAACGAGAGTCTGGCTGCTCCATAAGCCCAAGCGATACAGTCAGCAACCCAGATGGACAGAGTACGCTTGGAGACAGGGAGCCCCAATTTATTGGGGTCAAAAGACACGAAGAGCTGAGCAGCTTTGCGGTGCTCCCGCATACGGTCAAGGTAGAAGTTCAACGCCCTTCTACAGTCCAGGGTATGCAGGACCATTTCAGCTCGGTTGGAGTGTGGCCTGGGAAAGAAGGTCGGAAGTACCACCTCCTGATTGAAGTGAAAAGGGGAGACCACTTTTGGAAGAAATTTAGGGTGAGTCCGTAGGACTACCCTATTTTTGTAGAACCGAGTGTAAGGGGGATCAGACACGAGGGCCTGTAGTTCACTTACGCGTCTAGCGGAAGTGAGGGCTATCAAGAATAAGGTTTTCCAAGAAAGAAAACGGAGAGGACAGGTAGCCATAGGTTCAAAAGGTGGACAGGTGATCCGCTGCAAAACCACATTCAGATCCCAGTCAGGCGCTGGCGGGCACAGAGGTGGTTTAAGGAGAAGGAGACCTCGGAGAAACCTTGCCACGAGAGGGTCGTTGGAAAGAGGTCTGCCGTCCACCGGCACATGATGTGCTGAAAGAGCACTGAGGTGAACCTTGACGGAGTTGGACTTAAGTCCAAGATTAGAGAGGTAGAGCAAGTACTGCAAGACCACCAACACTGAGCAGGAGAAGGGATCCAGAGACTGCTGGGTACACCAAATGGAAAAACGACGCCATTTAAGGGCGTAGCATTTGCGGGTAGAAGGTCGCCGGGAAGCTAGGACGACCTCTTCCACCTCTGCCGGCAGTAGAAGGGGAGCAAGGACTACCCTTTCAGCAGCCAGGCCATCAGATGCAGAGATCTGAGGTTGGGGTGTAGCAGGGACCCCTGATCCTGTGTTAGGAGATCTGGTTGAAACCCCAGAGGGAACGGAGCCTCCACCGCCAGTTGCAGCAGGAGTGGAAACCACGGCTGTCTGGGCCACCGAGGAGCTATCAGGATCATGGAAGCTTTGTCTCGGAGAACCTTGAAAAGAGTTCGAGAGATGAGCGGTATGGGAGGAAAGGCATACAGAAGGCTTTTCGACCATGAGAGCAGAAAAGCATCCGCCGCTACTCGGAGGGGATGCGGCTGCCGAGAGCAGAAACGAGGAAGTTGCCGGTTGAGAGGACTGGCAAAAAGATCCAGCGTGGGGAGGCCCCACTTCAGAAAAAGTTTCTGAACTACCAAGGGATCCAGGCGCCACTCGTGCGGCTGGAGGATTCTGCTGAGTTTGTCTGCCAGGCAATTTTCTTGGCCTGGGAGATAAACTGCCTTGAGAAGAATGCCGCGGCTGACGGCCCAAGAGCAGAGCCTCTGCGCTTCCCGACAGAGAAGGAAGGAGCCCGTGCCCCCCTGTTGGTTCACGTAGAACATGGCAACTTGATTGTCCGTCTGGACAAGGACGGACCGGCGAGAAGTCAGGTGGGAGAAAGCCTTGAGAGCCAGACGGATTGCTCTGAGCTCCAGGAAGTTGATCTGCTGCGCAGACTCCCACGAGGTCCAGAGACCTTGAGTACATGCCCCTTGGCAATGCGCTCCCCATCCCAGGAGAGAAGCATCGGTCGTCAGTACTTGAGCAGGCGGAGGAGATTGAAAAGGCATTCCGAGTACCAGGTTGGGCTGATGAAGCCACCACTGCAGAGAAGAGGCCAGTGGCCCGGAGATCTGCACTAAGTCGGCGAGGCCGCCCGTGGCCTGTTGCCACTGCTTGCGAAGGCACCACTGAGCAGGCCGCATATTCAGGCGGGCGTTGGGGGTCACGTGGACGGTGGAAGCCATATGGCCGAGTAGTCTCAGAAAGCGCCTGGCCGAGACCAGGGACTGGCTGCGAAAACGGCCGGCTAGGTCCATGAGCCGCTGAGCTCTGTCGAGAGGCAGGAAAGCTCGCGCCTGAAGAGTGTGCAACCTTGCGCCGATGAACTCGAGATCTTGCGAGGGGAGCAAAGTGGACTTTGCGAAGTTTACGACAAAGCCCAAGTATTGGAGAAGAGCCACAGTGCGGTGCGTGGCTTGTGTGACCTCTTGAGAGGACGATGCTCTGATGAGCCAGTCGTCTAGGTAAGGAAAGACATAGAGGCCCTGAAGCCGGAGATAAGCCGCCACCACCGCGAGACATTTTGTGAAGACTCGTGGTGCGGAGGATAGGCCAAAGGGCAGTACTCTGTACTGGTAATGATTTCCTGCCACCACAAACCTTAGGTATTGGCGGTGGCTTGGGTAGATGAGGATGTGCGTGTAGGCATCCTTTAGATCCAAGGAGCATAGCCAATCTCCCTGCTGGAGGTAGGGCAGAAGGATTCCAAGGGTAAGCATCTTGAACTTCTCCCTCACGAGGAACTTGTTGAGGTTGCGCAAGTCCAGGATGGGTCTGAGGCCTCCTGTTCGTTTTGGTATTAGGAAATACCTGGAATAAAAGCCTTGACCTCTCAGGTGGTGGGGCACCGGTTCCACAGCCTGTTCCTGAAGAAGACTTGCTAACTCCTGAAGGAGTAAGTCCCTGTGCAGAGGGAGTCGTGGAGGCTCTCCCGGAAAATAGGAGGGAGGGACCTGGTGGAAGTGGAGAAGATAGCCTTCTCGCACAACATGAAGCACCCAGGCATCTGATGTGATGTTGGACCACCTGTGGGCAAAGTGGACCAGCCGGCCTCCGGTGCTGGGAGAAACCAGCTGAGGGGGAGAGGCTATGTCGATGAAGTCAAAAACCCCCACCCTGCTGAGCAGGGGCCGGTGGTGCAGGCTTGGGGGCTTGCTGCCTACGGGACCCGTTACCCCGTCCCTTGGCCTGCTGACTCTGTTGGGGAGCTGAGGATGTTTATAGGCAGCCGCCTTCCTCGGGTAAAAGGACTTTTTTCCCAAGCCCTTCTTCTTTTGGGAAGGGGGCAGAGGTCTTTCTAGAGAGCCTTGTTCTGGTGAGAGTTTCTGTCTCGATTTGCACAGCCTTCTCAGCCATGGGCTTGCCAAATAGGTTCTCACCTCGGCAGGGGACATCGACCAACTTGTCCTCCACCCAGGGTTCAAGGTCAGACGACTGAAGCCAAGCCTGTCGGCGGGCACCGATGCCGGCTGCGGCCACTCGAGCCGATGCTTCAAAGCCATCATAGGCTGCTCGAGAAATGAACTTGGGGCATTCTCGAATTCCAGTGGACAAGGCTAGGAACCTCCGCAAAGGTTCCTCGGAAAGTCCAGCAGAGAATCCGGCTATCTCCTTAGCCAGGTCTCTAAGGTACATGCCCATGTAGAGCTGGTAGGTCTGGACCCGACAAGCAAGCATAGAGCCTTGGAAACACTTCTTACCGAGGCCATCCAGGTTGCGGGCCTCCCTGCCGGGAGGCACTGAGGAGTGCATCTTCTGGCTCTTGAGCCTATGCATGGCCGATTCCACCACCATGGAATGGTGCGGTAGCTGTGCTTTCTGGAAGCCAGGGCTCTTGCGGACTCGATAGATGGAATCGACCCGCTTGCTTAATACCGGCGACGATGCCGGACTCTCCCACATGCGGAAGAGCAGTCGTTCCAGCATGGGAGGAACCGGTACAGTAAAGTGCTCCTTCGCTGGAGAGTCATACTGGAGGGCGTCGAGCTCTTCGGCTCGAGGCTCCTCCTCGGGATCCGCAGGGAAGGCCAAAGCCTTGGCCATATCCCTGACAAAGTCCGAGAACCGGGCATCCTCCGGGGGGGACTGCTTCCGAGGTTCGGACTCAGGGGAGTCCGAGGGGACACACCGAGTCCGAAAGGAATCAGGTGACTCTTCCACTTCAGATTCCCAGGCCGACTCCGAGGAGGAATCGGTGGGGTCGGGTCGGGCGGGCGTAGGCGTCGGCCGCCCCGACGCCGAGGGAGTCGGCGTCGACGACCTCGGTCCCGAACGGGAGGCCGAGGGAGACCTCGACCGAGGATCGACTCGAGCCCGCATGGACTCGAGGATCGGCTCGGTCTCCGGGGTCGACTTAAACGTCGACGTCCCGGCGGTCAGGGCAGAGGCGCCAGCGAGGCTAGCGACCAGTGTCCGCTGCTGGTCCATGAAGGCAGACAGTCTGCTCTCCAAGGCCGTCAACCTCAGTCCGACCTCAGGTGACCCAGCAGCCCCCGACTCGGGCCCCGACGGCGTCGGGCCCGACGTCGGACCCCTCGGAGGCGAGTCCACAAGGACTACAGGACTTACCCGAGCAGGCGATTCCGATTCCAGACGAGGTCGCTTCGTGAGACGATCCTGCTCCAAAGACCCGGGACGGCTATCGGGGCTATGCGACCTGGCCCTCGCGGAACCAGGAGCGTCCACCGACGCCGTCCTCGCGGGTTTCGTCTTCCGATGATGGTCCCCGAGGGAGAACCTCTGTCGGAGGAACTCCGGCGATGCTCAGAGCTGGAGCCTCTGGACGCCGAGGCCTCCGACGAGGTCCGGGTACGGGTGGGATCTGTGAAGATTCTTTCCCGCTGATGCCGCCGACTCCGTAAGGCTTTGGAGGACATTTTGCTGCAGGCCCCACAGATCAGTTCCTCGTGATCTGGGCCGAGGCAGCGGAGGCAATAATCATGTGTGTCAGTGAGAGACATGTTTTTGTCACACTGAACACACCTTTTGAAGCCACTGGCAGCCATCGGGGGAAAAAGGGCCCCTGCAAGGTCAAAGGACCGGGCTGCCAGCGAAAAACCGAAAACGAAACTGACAAGAAAAATCAGAAAAATAAGAGAAGGACTCGCAACGGCGTCGCGAGTCCGGGCAGGAAAGAGACCGGCGTCGAACCGAAGAAAAAATAGAAAATAAATGAAGAAAATCAACTTTTCTGCGGGGACTGGAAGACAACGTCTGTAGGGCTCCGCGGAAAAAAGAAGACTGGCTAAGATGGCACCCTTGGGCGGGAAGGGGACCGCGCATGCGCGCTGCAATTCCCAAAGACTTTCTTTGAAAGCTGGGGAAAATTGCTCCGCGAGGGCTCCGTCGGCGCCGACGTCACCCATATGTGAGGACTGACTTCCTGCTTGGTCCTGGAGAATGTATTTGTTCCCGTTTTGTTTTTTTACTTCAAAATAAGATATGTGCAGTGTGCATAGGAATTTGTTCATAGTTTTTTTTTAAACTATAGTCCGGCCCTCCAACGGTCTGAGGGATAGTGAACTGGCCCCCTGTTTAAAAAGTTTGAGGACCCCTGGCCTAGCGGATCAGCTCAGTCGGGTGCTTCAGCCACACGAGTGGACCCTCAAAAGGGTGGTGGTGTACCGGATCTTCCAGGAGTGGGGCACTCTTGTGGTAGATCTTTTCACCACAGCACACAATGTCCAGGTAGCCTGGTGTTCTGGCCTTGGATGCCTTCTTCCTCCACTGGGGGGGAGGGCTTGCTGTATGTATATCCCCCCGATACCACTCATGGTATCCCTCCTGAAGCTCCAGACTGAGAGGGGATCCATGATTCTTATCACTACCTACTGGCATCTGCAATCCTCGTTTCCGCTACTGTTGCAGCTCTCGCAGAGAGCTCCTTTGTCTGGGCTCCGCCCCAGATCTCATCTCGCAGAAGGGTGGAACCTTGCTGCATCCTAGCATCTGCTTGCTGGCCCTCATAGCGTGGATGCTGAGAGAGAGTCCTCACTGAGCTTCATCTCCCCTAGGGATGTCGACATCCTGCTGACATCCCACAAGGACTCAACGCACAAGGGGAGTTGGCCATACATCAAATAAAGAGTCAGAAGACACACTCCTTGGTGCCCCCTGGCATGGAGGCCCGCACCATGGACTGGTTTGGCCGAAAGTACTACCAGAGCTGTGTGCTTGCGGCCCGCATCAAGGCTTACCAGCAGTACATGGGCACATACCTGAGGGATCTGGCAAAGGAGCTCTCAGTTCTCAGTTGGGCTGCCAGGTGAATCTCTCGAGCGCTTCCGGACCCTCATCTCCTCGATCAAGGAATGCTCCAAATTTCAGACTCGAGCGGCCTATGATGGCGTAGAGTCTGTGGCTCGTGTGGCTGCAGTGGGCATTAGTGACCCCTGCCAAGGAGAGAACCTCTTCAGCAAACCATTGGCGGCCGAGATAGTTTATGACCAGGACTAGGCTGCCATGGAAGACCGCTGACCCTTCCCGCAGGAAAGCTTTGGGGAAAAAACCCTTCCACCCGAAGGCAAAGAAGTCTTACGGAAAATAACTCAATTTCCGGCCCCTTGGGCTCCCCATAAGCAGAAAGCCCCAAACAGGGCCCCAGCCGTAGCCTGGGGGGGGAGGACTTTTGATTCCTTGGGCAATAGCCCCTCTTCCCCCCCGAGGGTCAAGGCCCAAGGCACATGGGAGGATGTCAGGTTTACTTCACTCACCTCTGGCCGGGCATCACTACAGAGGCCTGGATGCTGCAGGTGGTGCATGAAGGTTACCTTCTGCACTTTGACTAGACTCCTCCTCCCTTCTTTTCAGGGGAACTTCCCATGACCTCCCTGCACAGAGAGCTCCTGCAGAAGGAATCAGAGTGCCTGCTCGAGGATCGGGCAGTAGAACCAGTCCCTCGGCCTCTCTGGGGCATGGGGTTCTATTCCCAGAGCTTCCTCATCCCAAAAAAGACAGGAGGCTTTCGGCCTATTCTGGATTTGCGGGACCTCAACCACTTTCTGGTCAAAAAGAAGTTCAAGATGCTATCCCTTGGAACATTGCTGCCCTCCCTCCAGCGGAGAGATTGTCTATGCTCCTTGGATTTCAAAGATGTCTATACCCCTGATCCACCCCTGGCACCGTCAGTACCTCTGCTTCGTCATTGGAGGCTGCCATTACCAGTTCCGGGTGCTCCCCTTTGGCCTCTTCTCAGTCCCCCGGGTGTTCACCAAATCCCTGGTGGTAGTCGCCACTCACCTCCGCTTGCTGGGAGTCTGTCTTCCCCTATCTGGATGACTGGCTCCTAAAGGCCAGCTCGTCAGAGAAGGTATGTCACGTGGCCCACCGCACCATAAGGCTACTGCAGCAGCTCTGAGGTTCATGATCAACTTCCCAAAGTTGCATCTGCTACTGACCCAACTCCTGGAGTTCATTGGCGCCCTTCTGGACCCCACCCAAGCCAGAGCCTTCCTCTCTGTAGACAGACACTACCATCCACGAACATGTAAACCTTACCAATGTCTTATTCACTATAAATACGGACTGTGAACAAATGTAAATTGTTGTATATAGTTACCACTAGTTACTCCAAGTTTTATTCCCCTTGTTCATTGTAAGTGCTCTTATTGCACCACACCGTTTTATGTAAACTGCGCTGATTTGAGTGCGGTATGTAAGAACAATAAATAAATAAATAAAATAAATAAATCTGGTGATCCTAGCAAAGGAGGTACAGGGTCTGTCATCGGTGTCCACCCGTCTCCTACTGTGCCTATTGGGGCACATGGCCTCGACGGTTCACCTAACCCCACAGGCCCATCTACAGATGTGACAGATCCTGTGGACCCTCAGCTCTCAGTGGATTCAGGACATGGGCCAACTGAAGGAACAGGTTCAGATTACCCAGCCTCTCTCGCCTGGTGGCGTTTTCTTCTTTTCTGCTTGATTGAACTGTGTCATCATACTGAGGTAAAATGGCATCCTTGGGCAGGAAGGTGACTGCGCATGCGCGGTCTAACTCCCAAAGGCTTTCGTTTGAAAGCTAGGAAGTGAATCAGCACAGTCTCCATCGAAACTGACGTTGCCCATATGTGAGGACTGACTCCTGCTGTCCCTGGAGAACACCTGTTACAGGTGAGTAACTATGTTTTACTCTATTTACTTTTCTTCTTGAGTGAATGCTTGATAAATGATTAAAAGCTAATAAATAAAAAGTTTTAGAAAGCGAGAACCCTACATTTTATATGAAGTCAGTAAAAAGTTGACAAAATCTGGTGTAATATGAGTGCCAAAATTAGATTCTGAAACTATATGAGCAGCCCAGTTCTGCAACTGTTGACGTCTAGAAAGAAGTTTTAGTGGCAAGCCTACATAAAGATAATTAGAAGAATCTACGTGAGGCATTGAATAAGCATAGCACACTATAATTATGTTTAATCTATCTGTTAAAACAATGTACAAATATCACAGGTGTGGGTACAGTTACACATTCCTGGGCTATCAAACATTTCTATCATAACAATTAACTAGTTCATTTATATATTTTATACCCCAAACCAAGCTCCCCCAACCTTCACTCCACCCCCTCTCAATACTCTGTACAGCCAGAAGTCAACCCAAAGAAGGACTGGCATGTAGACTTGCATCTAATACAAAAAACTGCTCAATAAGTCTCCCTTGTAACATTTAAGAAGGATGACCAAGTCAACTCACAGACAAAATGAACACACTTACACATTCAACATCCATTCTGTCCTCAACAGGCAGTCCTAACTCCCACCACTTAGCCACCTCCATCTACCCCTCCCCCCCCCCCCCCCAAAAAAAAAGTCCTGCTGCCTGTCTACCACGGCTCACTCCCAGTCTCTGTCATTCCCAGTCTCAGACTTAACCCCAGTCTCAGTCACCTACAATATATGCCCACCCTACAGGTTATTCAGAACCAAATTGCAACCTCTCTGGGATAACATCTGGATATAATCTTTCCAAATTGCTAAAATTTTTGGAATTCGGTTTCTAGCACCTTAGCCCATATGCTATCTAATTTCATGTGCTGGTGCTGTGCATGCCTCCAGAGCCAAAAACATGGCTGTTCACTACCTAACTAAGCCAATAAGATATTCTTTTTAGCTAGCAGCCAAGCTAACTTGAGCCATCTTCTCCTCCCTTGTTTCGTAATCTCCAATTCCTCCAGTATATGGCAGCTTGAGGAGTCAGGCTCCACTAGCATAATAAAACTCTTTCTTATAAGTTTGTACTTCTCTCCAGTAAGATTGTATGCATTGGCATGACCAGAACAAATGTTCCAATGAAACATCCTCTGCAACTCACTTTGGACAGTTAGTCATGTCTAGACAGCCCATCTGTCAGTGGCGAAAGATAGGCCCTGCGTATGATTTTTATAATGTATGTCTTGTAAGGACACCAATCCAGTTAATTTAGCTATTTTAGCTATAATCTTCAACAAACCCTCTTCCATGAGGTTCCATTGATGTCACCGCCATGATGGCAGCCTAACTGCATAGCTCCCAGTTTTCATTTGCGGAATCTGCTTAGTTTACCAGTCCCACCTGCGAATTTGCTTTGCTCTATGGGGCTTTGCTGGATTAAGTGTGGCTTGATGGTGGGGAATGTGAAAAAAACAATCATTGACCTCAAATCCTACGCCTTCAAGAGTGGGGAAGCTATGAGCAGCGGTCAGAAGAAAATTGTGGCTCAGGCAGCTGGTACTTCCTGTGTTCATGGCGCTGTGGCTGGGGATTCCAGTGAGGGGTCCTCAGCGGATCTTGGCTCCCTATGCTTTGAGATTTGGCAGTAGTTCTCTGATCTGAAGCAGGACATCGCTTCTTTGCAGCACGATGTCCAGACTTGGATGGAGGATGTGCATTCTGATTTCCATGAGCTGTGCCAACAGATAAAGATTCGGAGACCCAGCTGGACAAGCAGGAAGAAGCCATGACAAGAATGTCTAAACTGCTGGCTGAGGCTGTGGATGCTAATGAAGAGTTGCATCTCAGATTGGAAGATCTGGAAAACCAGATCCAGATGCTGTAACATTCGTATTAAAGGCCTTCTGGAGTCTGCGGGCCCAGTGGACTATGTGGAACTGGTGGGGCGGATCTGTTCCTTGGTTGCTCAGATCGTGCACATCGAACCTTAGGCCAACCAGCTGGAGGGAAGCCGCATGATGTCCTTGCTTGCTTCCAGGAGTTCGTGTCAAAGGAAGCTATTTTTTAGGCAGCACGCAAATTGGGCCAAATTAAATGGGAGAATACCTCCATAGAGTGTTTCAACGACTTATCGACCATCACCATTCAAAAGAGGCGCTCTTTCCATCCTGTTACCCAGAACCTTAGAGAGGAGAATCTGCAATACCGGTGGACCTTTCCATTTGGTCTTCAGTTTTCTCTTGGGGTTCAAGCTGTTCAGATGCGGACACTTGAAGAGGCACTCAATGTCCTGAAGGATGCTGGCTGTGAGAATTTGCCGTTGGACATAACAAGGCCCTCAGATGTTAAGAAATCAGGCATCCCCTGGCTGTGATGGGAGTAGGCCCGGCAAGATGGAAAGACTGTGGTGACAGTCTGACAGAGCTGGGCAAGCCTCCGATCCTCCAGCTTGAGTGGAACACTGGACTTATGGGGATGCTTCTTGGTGTTGGGTCTTTGGCCCTAGGACATTAAGATTTCACCCTATGGGATTTTATGTATTTTGATTTGGGTGATTTCGGAGAATCTGAAGTGAGTGTGTCCATTGTGAGCTAGGGGTGTTTAGGGAAGTTTTGTTGGCTTGTTGCCTTAAAGTATACTTGTTGAGGGAGGTGGAATGTATGTTTATGTATGTGGTGGCTGCTAGTGGGGTGTGGGAACCTTGATGAAGAGCACGAGTGAGGAATTGTGGGCAGTTATATCGGGTGGTAGAGATATGGTTGGGTTGTTAGGAGGTTGTATTTAGTATTGAGTATTATGGGGACCATTAATGTAGGGTCCATTAATGTCCAGGGTCTTAACTTCCCACATAAGTGTCAACTACTTTTTAAAGAACTGACCAGGCTTTATCTAGCATGCATACAGGAGACCCACCTACTACCACAGGATGAATATCGCATCACTCACAAGAGATATTCTATTGGATGGTTTGCATCCAGTCAAAGAGGGAAGAAGGTGGGGGGGGGGGGCTATTTTGCTATTCTCAGTCATCCCCTTTAGATTGCTGGACTTCTGCCAGAATAGGGATGGCCATTTTTAAAGGGGAAAATAGGGGGTTGTAAATATACCTTTGGCAGTGTGTACGCCCCTAATGCGGCTCAGGCTCCCTTGAGAATCTGATGGCTGTGATGGGGGGGGGGGGTTGTTGAGGGTCAACTGGTGGTGGGGTGATTTTAATTTGGTTATAAACCCCTCTGTGGATACTTCAAGGAGGGGGTAGGCTCAGAGGACCAGCAGGGGGGTCAGGCCTTGAAGGTGTGGGTGCACCTTTTTGATTTATTGAATAAAAGGAAAGGGACTATACGCACTACTTTGACATCCATGATTCTTATTCCTGTATTGATTATCTGTGGGTAAGTAAAGGCTTGGCGAGCACAGTGAGGGACTGTCGGATCACAGACAAACCATGGTTGGACCATGATCTGTTTGGCTGAGTTTGTTGCTGGGTGCTCATTTCAGATCCCGAGGGACCTGGTGCTTAAATGATACTCTTTTGGAAGACTCAGAGATTTGTGATAGGATTAAGAGGGTGATCCAGGAGTATCTAGAGTTTAACAACATGGAGGATTGTTCCCCAGAGACTGGTCCACAGACATTTGATAAGCTTGGGGACCCATAAGAAGTGAGAGTGGGATCAGGCCCAGGATGTTTTACACAAAGATATCAAGCAGATTGAGAGGCAGTTGAAGCTAGGTATTTGACAGCCTGGGCTGGTAGCGGAATTAAAGGTGAAGCGACAGAGTCTGCATGATCTTCAACTTGCTGAGACACAACACGCACTGGATTTGATGGGTCAGACCCATTTCAAGTTTGGTAAGAGAGCAGGGAAACTGTTAACTTTTTGCCTGTGAAAGGTGCAGGCTCGTAATACCATTTGAAAGATCAAAGATAAGGAAAGTGTAGATCTCTTCGATCTAGCTGGTATTCAGTGGCGCTTCATGGAATTCTATTAGGAATTATATGCACCTGAGTGGGAGGCAACTTCAGAGCAAATTGATTTCTTCCTGCATGACAGTGACCTCCCACACGTTTCTGAGGAGGACCAACTTTTGTTGGCTTGACCGATCACAGCCATGGAGGTCCTTCAGGTAATCAAGGGTCTCCCCCATTCCAAAGCATCCGGGGTTGAATCGGTATATTAATTGCTTCTACAAGGTTTTTCAAGATCAGATTGTTGATGTGCTGGTGAGGATTTATAATGGATTCTTAGCGGCAGGAGTTATGCCTCCCTCTATGCGTGAGGCAGTGGTGATTCTTCTTTTGAAGGAAAGTAAGGACCCTACCAAAGTGGCTCTTACCAGCTTATCTCTTTATTGCATGTTTATCAGAAAATCTTCTCTAATGTGCTTGCTAATCTCTTGCGGCCGCTGATGCCCTGCTAGGTCCACGGTAACCAGTCTGGATTTATACTGGGCCAACAATGCTTGGACAATGCCCAGAAAATCCTTAATCTTATTCATTTGGCAAGAAAGGGAGGGCCCTCTGCTTTGCTCCTTATGGTCATTGTGGAGAAGGCCTTTGAATAGGGTCTTCTGGCCCTGTCTTTTCAAAGTTTTAGAGAGAATGGGTATGGGGGGGCCCCTTTCTGCAGTGGCTTAAAGTGCTCTATTCTGGTTGAAGATTAACGCCTCTTACTCTGATCCATTTGTGTTGTGGAGGGGTACTCGCCAGGGGTGTCCCTTAACTCCCGTCTTGTTCGCTCTTGCAATGGAGTCACTTGGACATTGGATTAGGGTGAGGGAAGATATCGTGGGGATTGCAGAGGGACCTATCTCCTATAAAATCTGTTTGCAGATGATAGGTTTTTCACCGGGTCAGATCCGGTATCCTCCCTGGGAGAGGAGTTGGATTTGTATGGTCAGGTTTCTGGTTTTAAGATGAATGCTTCAAAGTCAGACATTTTAGATCTTTGCTCTCAACCGGCTGAGAGGAAGCTGCTCTGTGAACGCTATCCATACCGCTGGGCTAAGTCTCATGTTAAATATTTGGGCGTGTTTATAGCAGTAGATCCTAGACCGTTATATTCTATTAATTTTGAGCCTTTGTGGAGTTCCATTAAACCAGAATTGCAATCTTGGTGGAAGCTTAGTCTCTCTTGGTTTGGTAGGATTAATAGTGTGAAAATGATGGTTGTCTCTTGATTTTTATATCTATTTAATGCACTACTAATGGAGGTTTCGGTTGGTCAGCCAAAGATGTGGCAGCGTGGGCTTTTGGATATTATATGAGGGTCTAGGCCTCCCCAGGTTACTCAAAGTGCCGCCTCTGGGAGGAGGGAGGTCTGACGGTTCCTGACTTGGTGAGGTACTATTCTGCTGCCCATCTATGGGGCGTAGTGGAATGGTGTGTTAACGAGTAGAAAGAATGGGTCTGTATAGAATAGGAGACGATTGGGGCGTGTCCCTTGTGATACCTTCTTTGATGCGACGGTCTCTCAAAGTCCATCATTGGTATGGGATTAACACTATGGTTGACCACACTTTGCAAATTTGGGAGAAGCATAGCAAGCAGATTCTGGGAGATAAGAGGGTGTTTCATTTAAGCCCTAATCACTTTAATCCACACTTCTCGCCTGGTCTTGTGGAGCCGGCCTTCGGGCAGTGGGAGTCCAGCGGTCTTAAGATGGTGGGCCAGCTCTGGTATGAGGGGCATCCATTGTCCTCCTCTGAGGCCCAGCAGAAATATGGCTTGGAAGAGAGAGACCGGTTTCCCTATTTCCAAGTGTGCCACTATCTGCGGACCAATGAATTGGGCAGATGGTCTGGAGAGCCCTTTCCTCTGGAGGGAGTGTTTTTTAATCCCTTAAATAAGAGGTATGTTTCCCGGTTGTATAAAGTCTTGGGGGCATTGGTCCCATGTGTAGTGGCGCGCCAGCAGCTGATCTTGGCTTGGAGTTGTCTGAGCAGGAGTGGGGCCCCTGTAATTGAATACCTATTTAAGGGTTTGCAAATGATTTATTTAATTGAGAACTCTTACAAGCTTTATTTCTGGTGGTATTATACACCACAGCGCTTATTGCACATGGGATTTGGCAATGGGAAGTGTTGGTTACTTGTGTGGGGAGGAAAGGACTTTCAGGCATATATGGTGGGACTGTTCATCTATAGCTCCCTTTTGTAATGACGTTTTTTATTTTTTAAAATCCATCCTAAAATGCCCACTTGCTCCATTTATGGCGACATTGCTTCTATGTGTTGGGTTTGGCCGAGGGAGCGCACCGGAGGGGGATTGGTTGTGGCATCTCTTTATTGCTGTACGTCTAATCATTAGGCAATATTGGCGCAAGCAGGAGTCCCCTTTTCTGGAGGTGGTGTCTAAATTTAAATATATCTGGAGCATGGTGAAATTGATGGCCTTATGGCAACGGAAGCTGCCAGATTTTCAGAAGAAATGGGGATGTTTTGAGGAGTGGTGCAGGAAGCATGGTCATGGGTAGAGGGGGCAAGTGCGTGTGTATTTTTAGTTAAGGCTTGATGTATTGGATGCTCTCTGTGGTTGGTGGTGAATGACCGTGGTGGCAATGGGAATGGATGCTTCGGCCAGATAGTTAGGGTTCGGTTGCGAGGTAGCGGGTTGACTTGGAGGGTTGCAGTGAGGGGAAGGTACTCCCCCCTCGTTTTTGTTTTGTTTTTTCTTGTTTGCTGACCCATTTGACATTGTACGGTTCCTTTCAATGGTTGTATTATCCTCCCCCCATAACGAGGAGTCTCCACCCGGGGTGGGGGAGAGATCGGGGGTGTTGGGGGGGGGGTGGTTCTTGGGGGCTAGTATACTTGCCATCTAGTTTGTACCTTGATATGATACAATTTTTCTTGTGATACTGGGGTGTGCTTCCTTAGTTGTTGTTGTGTTTGCTTATTTGGTTTTTCAATAAACTTTAAATTGTATTTTAAAAAAACCCTCTTCCAACAGATTAGTCCCCAATTCAGTATTCCATTTAGCTATCAAAGTTTGACAATCTGCAGATAATTCCCTGCAAAAGAGCTTTAGACCCTAGAGACAATTACTTTCACCAACTCCTCTGACAGGAAGAAATCTAGCTCGGTACAGAAATCACTCTATAAATTTTCCCGATCTAACTTCTCACATAACTATGTAGCTGATAGTAAGAGAAGATAGCTGCAGGGCTAAGATTATATTGGGCTGGGAGCTCATCAAAGGAGAGTAATACATCATCTTCAGTCAAAACCTGATCTAACTGCCACAATCCTCTTCTCTCCGAATCTTAAACCTGGCCATAGAGATACCCAGAGTAAAATCTGCATTATTCTGAATAGGCAAATATACCAACTGCTGGGCTGAGCATCGCAATTTGCCACAAATCCACTGACAGATACGGTGCATAGATTAAATTAGGGCTGAGCAGCACAGCATGACTGGCAGTTTCCCTAGCACACTATAATTTAAATAAGATATAGATCAGACTTGTCAGCTCTGAACAGTCTTGAAATACACCTAAAGTTTTATATAACACTAAATACAGTGAAATAAAACTCAAAAGACAAAATGTTTTGAAGTTGAAGGTTAGTTTCCTAATAAGCTTCAGAGTCTGCATTGAGGCATCTGACCTCGCAACCTTTCCAGAACTTTCCTGGGAGGGATCATGAGAGGACAGACTCTGGCAGCCTCTGTGGGGACTTCTAAGGACTGCCAGAAAATAAAACATCTGTTTTCCTCCTGCAAGTCAATCTCCTAACTCCTGAAATACTACTGCAGCAACTATATCTGTACATTTTAGGTTTTTTGCATACAAAAAGGAGAAATAACTTGCAGGGTGAAAGTTCTCTTTAGCCTGTGTAGGTGTGTTACACTAAATTTGATTGTGGTGTACATCCTTAGATACTACTGAAATCTGACTTTTAAGGTTATGATCTTGAAACCCATTTGACTGAATTTGGTAACCAATTTGTTCTTTAGGCGTTTTTGGAAGCATATTTGGATTATTGGGCGTGTACTTTTATGATGGAGAGCGTGTGTCTCAAAATGGATTCTTTCAAGGATATAATCGACTCACCTGGACAGTTATAGCTCTACAGGTAGTAAACCCAGAATCATATGTTTAACAAAATGTCACTTGTGGTACTCTGAGAAATGTGAAACGTTTGAAAAGCAGATTCTCGAATTCCTTGTGTCCTATCTCTGACTTCTAGATCAGATCCGCACAGAATTCCCATATGCATCATTCTGCCACTGTCTCAACTAGTATGTGCAAAGATTGGGCAGCTGAGGCTGTCCTCTTCAATCTCACACAGCATCTGAAAAGTTATCACTGTTTTTAAATGTATATTTTTATTGAACATAATACTCATAGATCACCAGTGACAATCCAGTTATAGCTTATTAAGTATTACAAAGTTAACCTCACTAATATATCAATGTCTTGTTCCTAGTTATCTTATTGCAACAGAATGGTTCTCCCCATATCCTAAACAAACCTCAGCAAGTAATCCAATAATCAAAAATCAAAAAATAAAAGGTGATTCACTACCAGCAACATAGTTTCCTCTGCATCCCCTCTCCCTCACCCTCTCCAAATTGCCATAGAACAGAAATCATAAACCATAAGATTTCAGATTTATTCTGCTATGACCTGATTATTGGTGAGGAGGGAAGATATAAAATGAGATAAACTAATCCTGGTAGCCATGAATTCAAATGCTGGATTGGATCATGCTAGAGCTGGAAAAATCCAGAACTCGGCAGCAGTGAAGCTATCAGGCCACTAAACAAAATTAAACTGAAACATTCCCTTAAAATTTGAAATTTCTTTGAATCTGAACTGACAAAATATTTTAAATTTCAGTCTGGCAGCATAACGACATAAAACTGTAAATATCAAAAACAATACATATTCTAGTACCCCCCACCCAACCAACACCCTACTGTTAACCTCACCAAGAACCCAGAGTACAGGACCCATAGGGCAAATCTACTATTCTATAACAGCACTAATTTCCAAAACTAACACAACATGGAGCGCACCCAGAAAAGGGCAGCACCATAAATATTGCAATGGGCTCTAGAACATCCATATTCCTATTCAGAAAACTGAACAAGCTGGATTACTACAGCTCCCTATATAGAAACTCCATGCTAACAGAACACATAGCCTCAGTCACACATGCAGATCAGAGATGGATCTTCACCAAGTTGTGAATATACTATTACAAACTAAAAACAGACATATGTAGTCAAAAAATGCTTTGACCCATTACTGTTAGATTTACAGGATTTCTTTCCCAAAATTATACTTTACTGCAGAGTGAGGCGAGAGAAAGAACTCTCACACAGGCATTTGCATTTTCAGCAGAAACTAACATAATGGCTCAGCGCAAGTAGCATCAGTGCAACTAATGCCATCTCAGTGGGTGCCCTTATTTGCACCAGCAGATGTTTTGCCACGCTGAAATGCAGTAACTGCAAGGGGATATAACTACCTCCCTGCAGTTAGCCTATTGCCCTGCGTAATCAAACTCTGAAATTAGTTACTAGAAGATGTACCTCGTAGTAAAAGCTGTTAGTGTAGCTGGGTTTAAAAAAGGTTTGGACAAGTTCCTGGAGGAAAGGTTCATAAACTATTATTAAAGAGGACCTGGGAAATCCACTGCTTGCCCTGGGACAAGCATTGTGGAACCTGTGTGCCTTTTTGGAAACCTGCCAGGTACTTGTTACCTGGATTGGCCACTGTTGGAAACAGGATTCTGGGCTTGATGGACCTTAGTCTGACCCAGTATGGCATTTTTTATATTCTTATATTCATATGTTACCAGTGCAGATCTTAGAAAACATGCTGCTAAATATGCCAAACAAGAGAGGCTCAACAGCACCCATGCAGCATCTCCCACTTCCACAAAAACAAAAGCGACTTGGCGCCCCAACACAGCACTTCTCACCCTCTGAAAGACAAGAGAGACTCAGTGGAACCTACACAGCTTTTCCCACCCTCTGGAAAAACAAGAGGGATTTTGTGACTTCCAACACACCTTCCACTTCAACATAAACGCCAAGATGAGCTTGGCAACCCTAACATAACTCCTGAAACTGCACACTGGACCAGTATGGTGTTAATGTAAATATATATTCCGTAAAAAAACAAAGGAAATGCAAGATACTCGCACACCAAGGAACTAAAAAGAAAAAGTGAGAACCGTAGCACAGTTCATAAGACCAAATTATAACTTATTTTATTAGGTTATTATAAACTGTTATGGTTCTCACTTTTGAATATATATTCTGCATCCACAGAAACCTCTCCTTCAACAATGGGTGCAGAGCAGAAGTAGGACATTCACCCACAGAACTCAATATATTTAAAAAAAAAAAATCTAATTCTGGTCATCTCACTAACAAACATTCTCCAGTACCAGGTATATTGGAAACTAATATAAAACCCCTACAAAATTCACCGAAGATCTAGAAGGCCAAATCTACCATACTATACGAGCATAAACTTCCAGAACATATACAAGGGGCCTACCCAGAAAAAAGCAGCGCTATAAATATTGCAGTGAACCCTAAAACATCCATACACGTATTTGAAAAGCTGAACAAGTCAAATTTCTATAGTACAGTCTAGATATCTGTGTATAAACTCCATGTTAACAAAACATCTGGCTTCGGTCACACACTCAGAACACAGGCCCTCACCAAATTTAGAATAAGTAACAACCAAGTAAAAATAAAAATATGTAGACAAAAATTAAATTGAAACCCCAAGAAGCCAGACTCCATGTGCAGTGCAGCACCAGATAAATAAGAGATGCAATTCCCCATACTGAGTAAAATATAAAGATAGCGCAAAGTCCAATCACTAAATTGAAAATAAAATTGTTTCTACCTTTTTGTTTGACCATTTTATTCTCTTATCATGCTGCTTTCGATCTGAGGCGTCTGCTTTCCTCTGCCTTCTCTTAGCTTTCTTTTTAGTCTCTAGTCAATCTGCCATTTTTTTGTTCCTTGTTTTGCTTTCTTCACTTCCTTCCATCTTTGATATTGATTTTTTTTCCTTTGTTTTCTTCTATTTATTTCTCTCTCTGTCCACCCAGATTTCACTACTCCTTACTATTGAGTTCTCAATCTCCCTCTTTTTTTTACGCCATCTACCTACTGCTTTTCAACCTTCACCCCAGTCCTTCCGTTCCCCAGCCCTTCTTCCCTGGTCTATTATTCCCTAGTCTTTTGCTCACTCTCTTTCCCCCTCCATGTCTAACATCTCTCCCCCCATCATCCAGTGTCTCTCTCTCTTTCCCTCCATCTATTACTTCCGCTTTCTCTTTCCTACGATGTCTGCCCTTTCCCTTCCTATCCCCCAGCAACCAGCATATACCCTATCTGCATACCATATCATCCCTTCTCTATTACTCCCATGTCCAGCATCTCTCTATCTTTCTCAACCTATTTACCCCATGTCCATCTTCTCCCCTCTCTCACCTGCTTCTCCTTCTCCCCTTATTTCCCCGTGTCCAGCATCTCCCGTCTGTCCCCACCTCTCCAAGTCCAGCATGTTCCCATAGTCTCCCTATAATCCCCTGGCCAACATCACCATTCCATCGTCCCTCCTTGCTTCTCCCTTTGCTTCTTTCCATGTCCAGTATCTCCCTAGCCCCTCACCTCAATCTTATCCTCGCTGTCTCCCTATTTCCCTCCCTGCACCCAGCATCTCCCTTCTGATTCACTGTGCCCATCCACATCCCCACCTCCCAATGCCCCTTCATGTCCACCTCTTGTTTGCACAAGGGACAGAGCCTGCCCATGGAGCAGAATGTTCCATGGGCAGGGGCTGTGCAAGCAGTGATCCCAGCCCAGAAAGGCAGGGTACCGTTGGCCTTGCACATCCTCTGCC
This sequence comes from Ichthyophis bannanicus, assembly GCA_033557465.1. NCBI lineage: Eukaryota > Metazoa > Chordata > Amphibia > Gymnophiona > Ichthyophiidae > Ichthyophis > Ichthyophis bannanicus. The sequence goes on from CM066040.1 coordinate 110,415,514, forward strand.
TGCAGGACATGCTGCTCCTGCAGGCAGGTTCTGATCTCTAGGCCACAATCGCTTCCTCCCACACCCTTCTGCCTCCAGGAGCAGTATGTCCTGCACGCATGGGCTGTGCAAGTCGCGATTGTGGCCCTGAAAAACAAAGCCTGACCGCAGGAGCCGACGTCAAGGGTGCCGTTGCTGTCTGCCTACCCCCACTCAGGATGACCTGCAAAATGCTGACAGCCTAATGGAGAGCCTGCCTGCAGGACATGCTGCTCCCACAGGCAGAAGGCTCTGAGTAGCGATTGTGGCCTCTCACAGCCTTCTGCCCATGGGAGCAGTTTGTCACTAAGCTGCTGGCCATCCTGAATGGGAAGTGGGCGGCTAGCAATGGCACTCTCCTGATGTCGACGTCTTCCTGCCATACTTACCAGGTAGCACTGGCCCTGGGAGAAAACCTCTTCAACAAGTCCATGACGGAGAAGGCGGCCGAGCTGGAGACAGAGCTCATGACCAGAACCAGGCTGTCCAGGAAGACTGCTGACCCTTCCTGACAAAAAGCTTTAGGGAAAAAGCTCTTCCACCCAAAGACCAAGAAAGCTTACGGGAAATACCCCTAATTTGCGTCCTATCAGGCTCCTTCTCAGGGGCAGCAGTTCAAGGGCAATGGGCATGGCCCCCATAAGCCCCAAGACCCAGCCGCAGCCTGGGGGGAGGGGCTTTTAACTCCTTGGGCATAGCCTCTTTTCCCCAGGAGGTTGCAGGCCCAAAGTTCATGGGAGGATGGCTACTCCACTTTGCACATCTACGGCCATAAGTCACCACAGATGCCTGGATGCTACAGCTTTCAGCTGCCTTCTCTCTTTTTCCCAGAGAGAATTACCCATAGACCCCTTGCACAAGGAACTAATGCAGAAGGAACCCGAGGCATTGCTTGAGGATCACGTGGTAGAGCCCATTCCCCAGCCCTCCTGGGGGCAGAGATTCTACTCCCTCCACTTCCTTGTGCCCAGGAGAACAGGGGGCTTCAGGCCCATCTTAGATCTTCGGGACCCCAATCGCTTCCTGGTCAAGGAAAAGTACAAAATGATATCCCTTGGAACCTTGCGGCCTTACCTCCTATGGGGAGATTGTCTATGCTCTTTAGATCTCAAAGATGCCTACACCCACATCCTGATACATCCAAGGCATTGTCAGAACCTTTGGTTCATTGTCGGGGGCTGCCACTATCAATACAAGGTGCTCCCCTTTGGCCTAGCCTCGGCTCCTCAGGTGTTCATCAAATGCCTGGTGGTCATGGCTGCATGACTCCATCTCCTGGGGGTTTTTGTCTTCCCCTACCTGGATGACTGGCTCTTCAGAGCCAGCTCACCGGAGAAGGTGTACAACGCACCATAGGGCTGCGCACCATAGGGCTGCTCCAGCGCCTAAGGTTCATGGTCAGCTTCCCAAAGTCCCACCTGTTGCTGACCCAGCACGTGGAGTTCATCGGCGCCCTGCTGGACTCCACCCCAGCATGGATCTTCCTCCCACAGGACCGTGCTCTGCGCCTGTCTACCCTGGCAAAGGACATGCAGGACTGCCACACAGTGACAGCCAGATAGATGCTACGTATCTCCAGGAACAAGCAGGAATAAGTCCTCACATATGGGTACGTCGGAACCGACGGAGCCTGCGCGGGAAAGCTCCCCAGCTTCCTAGAATGGAAGCTTTTGGGGCCTCCCACTGCACATGCGCGCTGCCTTCCCGCCTTCCTGAACAGCTCTCCTCAGTTTCTCTTTTTCCGCGGAGCCAGCAGGTCGTGTATCCTGTCACCGCTGAAGAAATTGTAGTTTTTTGTTTTGTTTCTTTAGACCGCGTACCTGCCTTCCCATACCGATACCGGTATCGCCGGTCTTCCTTTTTCTTTCTTGAAAAATTATTTTCTTTTTCTTTTATTATTTTTCAGCACTTGGTCACTTCAGTTAGGCCTTCAGGCCTACTTGAATTCTCCACATGGAGAAGCCAGCCCCTGGATTTAAGAAGTGTACCAAGTGTACTGCTGTAATATCAGTCACAGACACCCATGAATGGTGTCTTAAATGTTTGGGGCCTGACCACTCCATTCCGGACTGCCCTTCCTGCTCCCAAATGTCTAAGCGTGGGCTGCAGAACCGGGCCAACAAATTCCATGTGCTGTTTGCTTCAGAGAATCCAACATCACAGTCATCCAGGTCATCATCTCCGGATGGATCTCAGGTAACCAAACCTTCTGTGGGCAAGTCCTCAAAGGGCAAATCTCCTTCAAAGCATCGAGAGGCTCTTAGTTTTGAGGACCCTGCCCCCAGCCAAACAGCCCCGGCGGGAAGCTCTGCCTTCCAAAACGCCAATTCAGGGGCTACAGGTTGACATCGATGGCACGGCCTCGACAGATCACCTGTTGGACTGCTCTGGGGTACCGGCCCATACCGGTACCGACATCCAGGCAGCCGTGGCGTCTATGGGCAATACTGTCCAATCCATGCAGCAGGCCGTCATGGCTTTCATTAAAGCTGCAACGCCATCGGTACCGCTTCCAGCGGTTCCGGGCCCGGTTCCGGTATCGTCCGCCATGCCGGAACCCAGGCCTTCCTCTTCTAAACGCAAATCGGTACCGTATGGGCTTTCGCTCCATACCGCTTCCATACCCGGTACGCCCGATGTCGATACCGATCGGTATGCGTATCGTGCGTTGGAGGAAACTAGAGAATACACCGATTCCTCTGAGGATTTTGGCTCCTCTGATGAGTCTGCAGAGCTCTCCCTTGACCTTCCTGAGGAACCTTCTTCTCCAAAAAGGAGAATGTCTCCTCCAGAGGATTTGTCCTTTCAGGACTTTATTTTAGAAATGGCTAAAGGCCTTTCTATCACTACCTCCTCTGAAAGGGAACCAAGGTCAAAAAGGTTGGATATTTTAGGATACTCTAAGTCTCCTAAAGAAGCAGTTACCCTGCCTATCCATGAAATCCTTCAGGAACAATTGATGGATTTCTGGGAGAACCCTTTAACTCTGTCTCCTTATTCCCGTAGGTTGGACACCATGTATCGGGTCCCTCCTTCTCCTGGTTTTCAGAAAACTCAATTGCCTCACCACTCCATTGTGGTAAAGTCTGCAATGAAAAAGATCAAGAGTACTAAAAGGCACTCTTCTACACCTCCAGGAAGGGAATGTAAGACACTGGACTCTTTTGGTAGGAAAATCTTCCAGGCTAGTATGCTTATAGCCAGGATTAATTCCTACAGCCTCTATATGGGCATGTTCCTAGGGGAACTTGCCAAGAAAGTGCGGCATTTTGCCCCCTTTATCCCTGAGGATAAACAGGAGGACTTCCTTTCTGTAGTGAAACAACTTTCAGATGTTTCTAAGTTCTCCAACAGAGCTGCCTTTGATTCCTTCGAGGGAGCCAGCAGAGCTTCTGGCATTGCTATTGCAGCCAGACGTCTGGCTTGGCTCCAGGCTTCTGATCTGGAACCCTGGGTTCTAGATGGCTTACGGAATCTGCCCTGTACAGGTGAGAACTTATTCGGTGCAGAGTGGCAAGTTAAAGCCACTCAAATGGACGCTGAAAATGCCACCTTAGAGAGACTTTCTAAGTCCACTTCTACTCCCACTAAGAAGAAGTCTTTCAAGAGGCCTTATTATAAGAAGGCCAGATATGCTTCCAATACTGGCCAGCAATCTTCTCAACCTCGTTTTGCGGCTAAACGTCAGCAAACGAAACAAGCAAGAGCAAAGCCTGCAGCAGCTACTGCAGCTCAACAGGCTCCACCCCCTCAGGGGTTTTGACTTGCCCCTAGAGAACTTGCCATTCCTGGTTCTGGACCAACCAGAACCTCTCACCATACCTGGAAGGTTAGCTCACTTTGCTCCCAGATGGGAACAAATCACAACAGAGCAATGGACCCTCTCTATCATCCGAGAGGGTTACAAACTTCATTTCTCCAACCTTCCTCCTCATCACATGGTGAGACCCTTCAATTCTCCATCTCCTCTCCTAGCCCTGTTGGATCGGGAGATCTCTTCTCTGCTTGCCCAAGGGGCCATAGAAGAGGTTCCTCTTCATCAACAAGGGTCAGGTTTCTACTCCCCCCTATTTTCTCATTCCAAAGAAGACAGGGGGATTCAGACCAATCCTAGATCTGAGAGAATTGAACAAATTTCTGTACAAGGAGAAATTCAAAATGCTCTCTTTGGGCATTCTCCTTCCATACCTTCAGAGTCAGGACTGGCTTTGTTCTCTAGACCTGCAGGATGCGTATACACATCTACTCATCCATCCATCCCACAGAAAATATCTTCGCTTTCTGTTCAGGGGAAGTCATTACCAATACAGAGTACTTCCCTTCGGTCTCGCCTCTGCCCCAAGAGTCTTTACCAAATGCATGGCAGTCGTAGCCGCATTTCTCAGAAGCATGGGGATTTTCGTATTCCCATATCTGGACGACTGGCTCATTTGAGCTCCAACTCAGTCGCAGGCCCAGATTTCCCTAGACCGCACAAGGAGCCTTCTGCAGTATCTGGGACTGGTGGTAAACCTTCCCAAGTCTCAACTCAGCCCTACTCAGTCTCTAGAATTCATAGGGGCCCAGTTGGACACCACCACTGCAAGAGCCTACCTTCCACTGGTTCGGGGTCAGCGTCTGCTGAGCTTGGCCTCCCAAGCCCAGTCCAGTACTCACTTGACAGCCAGGGAAATGCTACGCCTCCTGGGCCATATGGCCTCCACAGTACATGTGGTGCCCTATGCTCGTCTTCATATGAGAGCAGCTCAATGGACCCTGGCCACCCAGTGGACTCAGGCGTCGGGAGCACTCTCAGACCAAATACAAACCTCAAACCGTCTGTCTTGGTCCCTCCATTGGTGGATATCCACCAAGAATCTGTTGTTGGGGGCTCCCTTTCAGCCCTTGCTACCCCAAGCAACCCTCACAACAGATGCCTCCCAATTGGGGTGGGGAGCCCATCTGCTAACTCTCTCCACTCAGGGCACTTGGTCTCCACAGGAGGCCACCCTTCATATCAACCTCCTGGAACTGCGAGCAATTTACCTTGCCCTCAAGGTCTTCTATACCCTCCTTGCCAACCTGACTGTCCTGGTTCAGACAGACAATCAGGTGGCCATGTTTTACATAAACAAACAAGGAGGGACGGGCTCTCTGTCGCTTTGCAACGAAGCTCTCAGATTATGGGCCTTCGCCAGAGAGCACCAAATTCATCTGCTAGCAGTGTATCTTCCAGGAGTTCAAAACTCTCGAGCAGACAGGCTCAGTCGAGTTCTGCTGCCACACGAGTGGTCCCTACACGTGGACCAGATAAGCAGAATCTTTCAGGAATGGGGGACCCCGGACATAGACCTCTTTGCAAGTCCGTGGAATGCCAAACTTCCCCGGTTCTGTTCCAGGACTCCGTGTCAGGAAGCTCAGGCCACGGACGCCTTTCTCCTCCATTGGGGTCAGGCGTTCCTATATGCCTTTCCACCCATTCCGCTGATTCCCAAGACTCTATTCAAACTCCAGAGAGATCACGGCTCTATGATCCTCATAGCTCCACGCTGGCCACGCCAAGTGTGGTTCCCTCTGCTTCTACAGCTCTCCCAGGGATCCTCCCTGGACTTAGGAGCTGCACCAGACCTTCTGTCTCAGGAGGAGGGGACTTTGTGGCACCCAAACCCCAAATCCCTACATCTCCGAGCTTGGTTACTGAAGGCTTAAGTCTTCAAGACTTTAATCTTTCTCAACCTGTGAAAGATATCCTTCATGCCTCTAGGAAACCTTCCACGAGGCGGTCTTATGCTTTCAAATGGAAACGTTTTTCCATTTGGTGTGCTCAGCAGGGCCTTGACCCTCTGGCACTTCCTTTGAATTCCCTCTTAGACTATCTCCTGCATCTTTCCAATGCAGGCCTTAAGACGAATTCTGTAAGAGTCCATTTAAGTGCTATTTCAGCATCCCTGAAACCTATAAATGGACAACCTATCTCCTCTCATCCTCTTGTTGCAAGATTCATGAGAGGCCTGACTCTCACTAAACCTCCCATCAGACCCCCCCCCGGTCGCATGGGATTTGAATCTAGTGCTTGGTCAGCTTATGAAGCCACCTTTTGAGCCGTTATTTTCTACCTCCTTGAAATTTCTTTCCTGGAAGGTACTATTCCTAATTGCAGTCACTTCCGCTCGCCGCATCAGCGAACTGCAGGCTCTAGTGGCTAATCCACCTTATACAAGATTTCATCATGACAAGGTGGTCCTTAGGACGAATCCCCACTTTATGCCCAAAGTGGTCTCGCCTTTTCATCTTAATCAAGAGGTATATCTACCTGTCTTTTTTCCGGCTCCTCATGCATCCAGTGCAGAGAGGAACCTTCATACTCTGGATTGTAAAAGAGCTCTAGCCTTTTACCTTAATAGGACTCAGCCACATCGAAAGTCTTCTCAACTTTTCGTGGCTTTTGATCCTTCACATTTGGGACTTCCAGTCTCCAAGCGTACACTTTCCAATTGGATTGCTCAGTGTATTTCCTTTGCTTACCAGAGTAAAAACATTTCTCTGGAAGGCCATGTCACAGCTCACAATGTGAGAGCCATGGCAACTTCTATGGCTCATCTGCACTCTGTTTCTATTGATCAGATCTGTCGAGCCGCTACCTGGGCCTCGGTTCATACCTTTACAGCCCATTACTGTTTGGACAAGGACTCCCGCCGGGATGCCTTGTTTGGCCAGGCTGTCCTCAAACACCTGTTCCATTCTTAGACAACTCCTGCCCACCTTCCCAGGATGGATGCCTGAGATCCATACGAAGATGGCGAACCCTTGGAGGGGGATCTCCCAGGCATCTCAGCTAGGGAGTCCCCATATGTGAGGACTTATTCCTGCTTGTTCCTGGAGATAGCACAGTTACTTACCTGTAACAGGTGATCTCTGGGAACAGCAGGAATTAGTCCTCACAACCCACCCACCTCCCCTAGGAGTTGTATCTTCTATCTATCTGTCTTCCTGTCCTCTCTCTATTGTCTCAGCTATAAACTCGAAACTGAGGAGAGCTGTTCAGGAAGGCGGGAAGGCAGCGCGCATGTGCAGTGGGAGGCCCCAAAAGCTTCCATTCTAGGAAGCTGGGGAGCTTTCCCGCGCAGGCTCCGTCGGTTCCGACGTACCCATATGTGAGGACTAATTCCTGCTGTTCCCAGAGATCACCTGTTACAGGTAAGTAACTGTGCTTTACTGGGGCATATGGCATCTTTGGTCCACATCCTGCCCTTTGCCCGCCTCTGCATGCGACAGGCCCAGTGGATGCTCAGTGCCCAGTGGACGCAGGCTTCTGGATGACCAGGTCTTTCTTTATCTATATTCAATTACTTGATATACCGCTTAGGTCGGAGCATAAAAGTGGTGTACAATATAAACAAAATGCCTGCTTATAACAGAAAGAAAGGAACGCCAATGATTAATAGGACAGCGGGAAGAAAGAGCTAGAGGGACAAAGAGAAAGTAGCAGAAACAGAAAATGCTCAAAGGGGAGTGTATGGGAGATTGAAAGCTAACTGAAACAGATGGCTCTTAAGTCTACTTTGAAATAGGTGAAGGAGGGTTCCGACCGGAGACTGAATGGGAGTGAATTCCAAAGGGAGGAGGTGAGGAAGAAAAAAAGCAGAGAAGCGAATGTGTTCAAGGTGTGCCTGTGTGGGGGAGGGGAGTACCAGATGATGATTATGGACAGAACATAAAAGGCGGTGAGGGGTGTGGTGATGAAGGTCTGCAACATATTGATGTGTTGAGGGATGAATGGTCCGATGCACAAAAGATGAGGATTTTGAACTGAATCCTGAAGCATACTGACAGCCAATGGCAGCCTTGGCAGTGTTCCTTACCTGATGGCAAGACCCCCTCAACCTCAGAGCCGGCCTGCCTTTCTGAACTCCTCCAGTACAGCGTATCCTCCTGACAGATGCGTCTAAGTTGGGCTGGGGAGCCCACTGCAGTCACCTGCAGTCACAGGGTCCCTGGTCCCCAAGAGAGAGTGCCTTGCAGATCAACCTGCTGGAACTCAGGGCGATATACCTATAGGTGTTCCAGGGCCATCTTAGGGGACAGGTGGTTCAGGTCCAGACGGACAACCAGGTGGCGATGTACTACCGCAACAAACGGGGAGGCATGGGATCATATCACCTCGGTTGAGAGGCCGTTCGCCTCTGGAACTTTGCAGCCAAGAGGAATATCTCCCTCAGGGCCGTTTATCTGCTGGGCCAGGACAACGTCCTGGCCAACTGCCTGAGCTGGGTCCTCTAGCTTCATGAGTGGCAGCTGAACCTAAAGGTGCTGGGGGAAGTCTTTTGCTGCTGGGGGACCCCAGAGATAGACCTCTTCTGTTCTCGGAGACTGGTCTGGGGATGGGAGGCGGCGTACACCCTTCTCCTCCCCAGTCCAGGGGTTTTCTGTACACATTCCCGCTTACACCCTTGCTCCCCCTGAGCGCTCCTCAAGCTACAAGCGGAGGTGGCCTCAGTCATCTTCATCGCTCCCAGGCAACCTTGGTTCCCCCTGCTCCTGCAATTGTCTTAGAGGGACCCGCTGCCGCTGTGGAGCTCTCCATTACAGATAAGCAGTCCTGCTTTTCTTGGGCCATGGTTTGGGCAAAGTGATTGTGGAGTTGCGATGTATGTACACTTGTATTGTATAAAATATGCTAGTACACATGTTAGGGGGATAATTTTATAACATTTCACCTATTTTTTTATTATATTTTATTTATAACGTTTTTCAAATACATAAAAAATAAGTAAACATTCTGAAAAAACAAACCCTCTTATCCACAACTGTAATATATAATACATGGAAGAACATAAAACTGAAGGTTGTACAACGTCCACATCATGGGAAGCAAAAATCAGACCAATCACCCACTACTTAAATATAAACCCCCCCCAAAAAACCCTATTAATTTATCCAGTCAGGAAACGATAAACACACAGACTTCACGTAATCTTATCAAGCAAAAACCGTTCCAACTGCATTGGGTCCATAAAAATAATTGTATTACCCTTGTAAGTGACAAGACACTTACAAGGGGATTTCAAATAAATGTAGCACCGGAAGCCAGAACCTCAAGTCTAAATTGAAAAAAAGCCTTACAGCTTGTTTGGATAGCTTTAGCAATATCAGGAAATACCGATAAGGGTTGGCCACAAAACATCGTGTCCTTCTTAGAAAAGAATAGACGCAGTATCGCCCCCTTAACTGCCTCCAAACAAAAAAACAACAAAGTCGCCCTCTGGGAGACCTTGTCTAATGAGGTCTCCAAGAAAGATATAAGATCTAATTTATCAAGATCAATTAGCTGGTCCGTTTCACCCTCCGGTGCCTTACTCACTGTACTCTGAGGAAGGTAATAAATAGAAGAAATAACAGACTAATCAAAAGAGGAATAAAGCAATAGCTCTCTAACATATTTTTTAAATAGCTCCAGAAGAGAAATGAGACGGACCCTAGGAAAATTTAAAAACCTAAGGTTCCAGGCCCTAGCTTGGTTTTCCAATAACTCTAACACAGAATGAAAAAACAAACTATCCTTAACAAAAGCATTACCCGCAGTTTGAACCCCTTCACCGTAGCTTCAGTCTTACAAATCTTCTCACAAACTGCAGAGTCTGCCCATGACTTTGAAGGGCTAAAGAAGTGCCCTCCATAAAGGCACACAGCTGTGAGAGGGTACCCGAAAGAACTCCAACTCAACGAATAGCCTTCAGAACATCATTCAATGAAACCTTTCCCATGGAGGGGCCTGGAACACCTAGGACCGGCCCAGCTGAAGGCAGTGAGACAGAAGCTGGGTATGTTCGAACCACACAAAGCGGATAGAGCTCAGGATTCACAAAACCTGAGAGAGGAGAGTTGAAGCCAGCAGAGTGGGAGAACCATTCTGAATCGTTGATCCGCCATGGGAGTGGATGGCTTTTTCAGCACCTGGTTGGGGGGAGGATACATACCCCCAAACTTAGAGAAGCCTTCGAGGGTGAAGCATCATCCACAACAGGGATCCAGATGTTGATCCAGATGAGGCAAGATTCACTACATGATGGTCCATAGGGCCGACAACACCTTTCAACATCATAGGGCCCTTGCTTCTCGCCTTACACTTGCCCATGTTTCTTGTAGAGAAGCAACACCACCACGGAAGCTCCTAAGGGGCAGGTTGTGCCCCTTAGGTCACACCCCTTTGGGCACATGGCTGCATACTGTAGTGCACAGAGCAATTTAAGCCCCATTGCAAAGGAAGGAGTAGCTGTAGTCCGTTCTGTGATAGCAGGTAGATGATTCTAAGGAGTGTTCAAACACAGTCCCTGTCCAATGAGAGCTGCCTCCACCTATTTTATAAAGGTGACATAGGTGCCTAAGTGCTTTTTGTAAAATAAGTTTCCAGAACCAGCTCCAATAGCATCCAAATACCCATGCACAAATTTATACCTGCTCTGAAAAAGTGTAAATGTGTATGTGTATGTTGCAGCTCCACCTCTGTTCCATTCAAATTATGCCCTGCGACCTGTGCCCCTTGGTATTAAGTAGAGTAGCAGCCTGAGAACCAGGGAAGCTGGATTCACTTCCAGAGCTACTGCTTGTGAACTTAGGCAAGTCACTTAACCCTCCATCACCTCAGCTACAAACTTAGTTTGTAAGCTCTGTGAGAGCAGGAAAATACCTATTTGTATCTAAATGTAACTCGTCTTGAAAAAGTGTGAGCTAAATCCATATTCAATTCCCTTTCCTTCCCTATGCCCTTGGAACACCTACACACAGACTGTGTAAAAGTAGGCAAATGCTTTCCATTTGCCTACTTTTTATGCGCATATATGATTGTGCAATTTTATTAAAGTCCCTTTCTGTGTGTATAAAGAGGCTTTACATTTGGAAAAAGCTTTATAAAATTACTTCCATAAAGTACATGCACAAACTTACAGCTTTTTAAGAGCCAATATAAATTTTGTAAATGAGGATTTGTATGCTACCAGGGCTGGTTATGGGTGACTGTTTTATAATGGCACATAGGCATCTATGTTGCCTTTATAAAATATGCCTAAAATAGGCATCTTTTTGGAACTTGGACATAAGCGCCCTTTTCTAAAATTATTCCCAATATGTGTACCCTACATTAGACTGGTCAATGTCCAAGTCATTGCACAACAGCATCTCTTCCCCTCTCCTGCCACTACACATAACTGTGAAGGCTGCTTTAGCACAAAACCTGGCCAACTAGAAGAGGGTATTTTTAAAACAACAAACGACTTAATTTGGGGTGTATGGTAGAAAGAAGATAATATCAATGCATGAGGTGAAAGGGGCTGTATTTGAAGAGTAAAGTGAAGCAGGATTCAGTGAGAATTATGGATGATTTTAATAGGAGACAAGAATCGTCTCTTTTGTCTTACGTTCTTGCCTGAAACTTACTGCTTCAACCCAGTGCCTGTTGGAAAGAAATTTTACATAAGGGGTCAAGAATGTTTGGGGTCAAATAACTGAAAATTTAGTGGAACAGACCAAATTTGTTATGGGGGGGGGGGCTGATGAAAAGACATCAAGTTCAAAAATGGGTCTGATTGGGCCAGAGGTTCCAGAGAAATAAACTCTTAAAAATGGCCCAGTATATTTCTTTGAGAAGGCAGCAGCTGCAGCATAGAAATATTGGTACATTGAGACATTGCAGTTAAGGAATTGCATCTTTTTTTTTAAGCTGTACCTCCCGTTTCCTCTCCGGGTCTTTCTCTTACTCCCTTTTTATCTCCAGGAACAAGCAGGAAGTCAGTCTTCACATATGGGCGCTCCCAATAGGAATGCTTTTGGGAGCGTTCCTCCACGCATGCGTGGTTGCTTTCCTGTCTTTGCTCCTGGTCTCCTCAGTCATCTTTTTTTCTGTGGAGCCATTGGGACCTTGTCCCTGTCATCCACATCTAGAGACTTCAATAATTTTTTTACTAGAACTGTCAAAGTACTTAGGTTCCCTTCCCATTGACCAACTCGACTCTATTCTGGTTCGCCTTTTTTTTTTTTTTTTTTTAATAATTTTTACTTTATTTTCAGTTTTCTCAAAAACTTTGTTTGAGACCTACAGCCGCATCGGGCACTATTGCCCAGTTTGATTTTGCCTGTGCATTATTCCCTAATATGGAGAAGCCCCAAAGTGGTTTCAAAAAATGTTCCAAGTGTTCAGCACAATTTCTATCACTAATGAGCATTCTTGGTGCCTAAAATGTTTAGGCACAGACCACAATGTTGTTTCTTGTTCATCCTGTCACCACATGATTTCTCGAGGTAGAAAGAACCAGGACAAACAGAAGGCTAAACTGTTTCCTACAGACTCTGCTCCTTTGGTGCACTCCTCCAGGGTGTCGACTCCTTCAATGTCTTCCCAGGCATCCAAGTCCTCACCAGCGAAGGAAAAGCATCCTCGGAGTCACCAGTGCTTAAGAAAAAGAAGACATCGGCATCAAGGTCCTCAGCTTCTAGATTGACATCTGCTTCGGACACCGAGCATTGGCATTGGCACTGGCACTGGCACCATCATTCATCGCATTCCAATGCAGACCATCCATCAAAGTAACCCCAGCGGGAGATGTCGCCTTACAAAGCCACACAGGGGTTCGGGAATGCCTCTGAGGTCCAATTCTTGGTGCAGCCCCAATACCGGCATCCCGTGTTGTGGCCCACACAGCTGTGTCTGGAGCCACTCCTTCCCCAGTACTATCATTGGATGTCTGTGTCATCGCCATTGAGCGCAGCATTGCTAGCTCCTAGCTGCAGTAATGCCAATGACATCAAGTGCTCTGCAGCCGGCACCAGTTCTGCCGATTCCGATGATGGCCACAGAGCTCGACATGCTTACGTAGGCATCCCCTGCCTCGCATAGCTCCATGGAGCAGCAGATACCAAAGCCCTCGGCACCACTGTGTCTGATATTTTCTACATCAAAACAGCGACGCTCTGAGCAGCGATGGTATCGAACATCTCATAAGGATTTTAACTTCCTTCTGGACTCTGATTCCAAAGAGACCTCTGAGGTGGAATCTATTGATTCCAATACCCAAAGAGAGAATACTGTCAGATCCATTGCCACCTTATGAACAACAATGTTCGCCGCCCGAGGACATGTCCTTTCAGGATTTTATTGAGGACATGGCAGCAGCTCTCGATGTTTCAGTGGCTATGGAAAAGGAATCAAGAGCTGAGGAGCTTGATATTCTCCAATACCCATTGGTGCCGAAGGAGGCTGCTCCCCTCCTGGTGCATAACATCTTAAAGAATCTAATGTCTCGGATGTGGGAGGCCCCCATGTCAACTCCTGCAGTGAGTAAGAGGCTTGATACCCTTTATAGGGTCCCTCCCTCCCCAGGTTTCCAGAAGCCACAACTCCCCCACCACTCCATGGTTCTGGAGTCTGCCATGAGGAGAATAAAAAGCCAGAAAAATCACTCCTCAGTGTCCCCTGGGAGAGAGGCCAGGGACCTGGATGCATTTGGAAGGAAGGCATTCCAAGCTACCATGCTAGCCTCTAGGATAGACTCCTATATGCTATATATGGGCATGTTTCTTAAAGATGTCTTGAGAGACTTGTCAGAGTTTACAACCCCTGCTGCCCCTTGACAAGCAGGTGGCTCATCAGGTCATGGTAACACATGCCCAGAATACATCAAAATTTTTAACAAAAGCAGCATTTGATGCATTTGAGGCTAATAGCAGATCTGTTGCAGCCTGCAGTGGGGCTAGAAGAATGACATGGCTCCAAGCATCTGACCTGGAACAGTGGGTCCAGGACAAGTTAATCAACATACGCTGTAATGGTGAAAACCTCTTTGGTCAGAGGTGGAGGGAGAAAGCTGGTGAGATAGAAACTGACGACCTCCTCATGAAGAGGCTTTCAAGGAAAACAGCAGACTCTTCTAAGAAGACTACCACAAGAAACCTTTCTTCCCTAAGAAATGGTTTTATCCTACATATCATTCCTATTCTGTCTACTCTTCCCCACAACAGCAACAGAGACAGCAGGGCCAGAAACAGGTCAGGAAAACCAAGGTTTCCAAACCACAGCCTGCAGCTTCTACTCAACCTCCTTAGTTTTTGACTGCTTCAAAAAAGAGCATGACCAATTCTCCCATAATCTTTCCTCTTCCTCCTTCGATCCCAGGAAGACTGGTACATTTTACACACCATTGGATCAACATCACTTCTAAGCCCTGGACTTTACATCTAGTCAGTCAGGGCCTACAGCTGAAATTCCAGGATCTTTTTTCCATTCACTTTGTGGGACAACCCTCCTTGGATCTCCTTCACTCCTCCTTGCTTCAGCAGGAAATTCTCTCACTGCTGAGACAAGGGGCTATAGAGGAGGTGTCCCCATCTCAGCAGGGCCTGGGATTCTATTCCCAATACTTCCTAATTCCAAAAGAGACAGGAGGTCACAGACCTATATTAGATCTCTGAAAACGTAACAAATTTCTCATCAAGGAGAAATTCAAGATTTCTCTAGGCACTCTTCTGCCATACTGAAGCAGGAACGCTGTCTCCCACACCCCCAGAAGGATCACACAGACAGACTAGTATGCAAACAGAAACTTTTATTGTGTACACAGGACTCAGACAGAGCCGGCACCCTGGACAAAAGATCTGAGCCCCTAAATGACGTCCCACACTGTCTTATATACAGTACGTTCTCAAACCCCCTTGCTACCTTCCCATTCGCCCCAGGTATCTCTTTTTCACCAGTCAGTAGCCCCTGAAGGGGGGGGGGGGGACAGTGGGCTCTCATAAAGCATTCCCGAGTGACCTGTTTAGACTGGTATGCTCTGGTCTACTGGTTTTCTGGGCGAAAGGGTATGTGTAAGTGCTGTTTCGCTGCAGCCCAGGCGGGGGAGGGGGGGTTCTCTCACAGCTGCCTTTCCGGCTGCCTCACTCCCCCCTTTTTCGAGTATGACCTCAACCGCTAGGAGCGGTAGAGGGCAGTATTACTAGGGGCAGGCCGCAGAGGGGTATATGGGGTTAGGGCCATGACAGAGGCAGCCGCCTTGCGTTCCACCAAGGCGTCGAGGGTGGAGGTGATAAAGCGGTGGAGGATAGGGATACAGCATGGTATGAGAGCACATAGCAGGAAAAGAAGGAAGACTCCTATAACTAGGGTCTTAAGGCTCCCCAGCCAACCAAACAACTTCCTGAACCATCCCGTTCCCAGTCCCAAGGAGGGGGTCTGTGATATGATTTGTTAAATTACGGAGGTCTTGGATAGAGCGTTCGATGGACACGCTTTCGTCAGTGAGGTTAAAACAACACATACCCTCAAACTCTTCACAGCCATGGTTAAGGCGTAAGAGTAGGAAATCATTGGTCATCCTATTCTGCAGTATCGCCGTGCGTAAGCCGGACATTTCATGATTCATGGTGGCCAGTATGGTTGAGGTCAGATTAAGGGATTTAGCTAGAGAACAAGCAAGTCGGCTTATCTCCATTGAGTTGTGTAGGGCTAACCCAGGTGTTGCAACGATTGATAGCAACAGCCCAAGGGCCGTCTCATCACTGTAGGGTTCTACATTTGAGTTACAGGTCGAGGGCATGGGGATAGAGCGGGGAGGTCTGGGGCAGACTTTAGTTACTTTGGGCGTGTGGAGGAAAGCAGCGGTCGTTAGCCTGCCGAGGGTGCATGGGCCACCGGTGGCATTTATGGGAACATAGGTATAAGTCATCTTCCCACATATCAAAAACCAGCCTAAGGGTAGATACACTTCTGAGTACACATAAGATACTCTTGTAACAAAGTTGCATGATAATTCAGTATTAGACACATTAAACCCTCCTGTCTTGGTATTTACAAAAATAAAACAATCAGTAGCATTAAGGGTGGAGACTACCTGCAGGGAGAAAGGAACTCGGTTAAAAGCTGAGGTAGGCTGGGTGGCTCCAATACTATAGAGGAGGGTAGAAAACAACATGTCAGGTTGTTTACAGTCCAGACTAGTAAATATGGTAAAACTCAGCAGTTCACATAAACTGGAGGGTACAGCAATGAGACAGGTTGATAGAAAAACCCCAGTTTGTAGAGAATTACGTATGCAAACGTCTGTCATGTTTAAGGCTGTTTGGGCAAGTAATATTGCTGTGTTAGTAGTCCCCATGCTCGGCTGGAAACAGGCCCACATCAAGAATAGCAGAAAAAATATGGCACTTCTATGCATTCTGGGGTGGTTTCGTCTCTTAAGCAGTCCAGATGCGTTAGCCGTCACTAGGCAGAAGTATCTCTTTTTAGTGTCAAACGCAGAGGCTGGTTTGGAACTGTGACAGAAGTCCAGGCTGGAACGGGTTCTGGCGCTGCGGCCTTGACACGGGTGTGATGAATCCACGGAGCAATCTCAGCCACCTTGATAGCCATCGGGGTAGCCAGCAGAACGGTATACATGCCGCGCCACTGGGGGGTCAGTGGATCCTTCTTCCACTCCTTGACCCCCACTTGCGAACCAGGTTGATGTGTATGGAGTGGTTCCGTCAGGTTGATGGGGAGCCGCTCCTGATCCCACTGGTGCAATTCCTGCAAAACAGAACTGAGAGTCAACAGTTCCTGTCGGGTTATTTCTGAACCTATCTGAATCAAGTCCCCATGGACGCCCTGTATGAGGGGTGCAGGGCGGCCATACACAGCTTCAAAGGGGGAAACACCAATACCCTTTCGTGGGGCTGAGCGTATATGAAGCAGGGTTATGGGGAGTAAGTGGGGCCACTTCAAGGAGGTTTTCCTGACACAGTTTTGCTAAATGCATTTTGATGGTACGGTTCATACGTTCCACCTTCCCTGAACTCTGCGGACGGTAAGCTGTATGTAGCTTCCAATCAATCTGCAAGGCTTTGGCTACCTGTTGTACTATCTGGGCCACAAATGCAGGTCCGTTATCTGATCCCATTACTACTGGAAGCCCAAAACAGGGGATGATTTCATGCAGTAGCACCCTTTGTCACTTCTCTGGCTTTTTCTGTACGGACTGGGAAGGCCTCCACCCACCCCGTGAATGTACAAACCAGAACTAACAGATATCGGTATCCATTTGCTCGGGGCATTTCTGTAAAATCAACTTGGATATTTCCCATGGGGGTGACCCTATAGGACTGCACTCCTGGGGGTTGGCAAGGACCCTGACGAGCATTGTTCTTAGCACACATGGTGCATTGCCTAACAGTTGCGGCTGCCAGGGAAGATAAGCAGGAAATAAAGAAATATGGGCGGAGAGTAGTTTCCATGGCTGTCTTGCCAAAGTGAGTAATCTGATGGAAGGATGACAGGAAAGCTGGGGCAAGGCTGTCTGGGATGACTATCACTGGGGCTGTTCCCTTTCCAGGTAATCTTATCCAACCATCGGACTGTAATACCCCATCCTCCTCCTGACAGAAGAAATCCATTTCCCGTGTAGTTGTATCTTTTAGCCCATTGGCTTAACGGGACCGGGAACAGGGGGACTTGCAAATCTTCGGAGCTTTCAGAGTAGGGCTGGGACAAAGAGGCAATCGCGACCCGCCGGGCTTCTACATCAGCCCGTCTATTGCCCTTAGCTATCTCGTCGTTCCCCTTTTGATGGCCTTTACAGTGCGTGACTGCTACAGCTTTGGGATACCAGACTGCTTCTAACAGGGCCACTACTTGAGGACCATTCTTAATTTCGGATCCAGCTGCAGTGATCAACCCCCTTTCTTTGTATAGAGCACCATGGGCATGGAGAGTGGCAAAGGCATATCGGGAATCTGTGTATGTTTACATAAGGTTTGTCCCAAGGGTTAGAGCACGGTGAGGGCAATGAGTTCCGCCTTCTGTGCGGAAGTGCCCGAGGGCAGTGGCTGAGCTTCGACTATTACTTCCATCGTCACCACCACGTACCCCGCACACCTGCGGCCTTCCACTACCAGACTGCTTCCATCCACAAAGTAGATCTCATCCGGTTGCTTAGTGGTACGTCTGTCAGATCAGGGCGACTGGAAAAAATCGTGTCCATTACTTCCATGCAGTCGTGATCAGGTGGTCCTGGGCCAACAGGCAGGAATGTGGCAGGATTAAGGCTTGACTGGTGGTTATCCGTACTCTGGGGTTTCCCCATAACATACTCTGGTATTTTAACATTCGGGAGCTGGTAAACCAGTGGCTTCCTTTATGTTCCAGTAAAGTTTGGACAGAATGTGGGACGGTGACTAAGAGGTCTTGGCCCATGGATAGTTTATCCGATTCTTCCACCAATAGGGCTGTTGCTGCTATTGCTCTTAAACAGGGTGGCCATCCCTTGGCCACTGGATCCAGCTGTTTAGACAGGTAGGTGACCGGGCGTGGCCAGGATCCCAGCTGTTGAGTCAAGACCCCTAGAGTTGTGCCCGCTGCTTCATGCACATAAAGAGTGAAGGGTTTAGTGACATCCGGAAGGCCCAAGGCTGGTGACGATAAGCAATGCCCTCTTTAACTGTTTCGAAGGTCCCCCCGTTGGTCTGGTCCCCCATTCAAGGGGACTCGTCTCTGGGCCTTTCGTAGATTCATAGAGGGGCTTTGCAAATCCTGGCGAAGTTGGGAATTCCAGATGCGACAGTATCCTGCAGCCCCGAGGAAAGCGCGTACCTGCTTGCGAGTTGTTGGCTCAGGGATCCGGCATAATACCGCCTCCTTCCGTTCTTTCCCCAACCGCCGACTTCCTTTAGACAGGTGGAATCCCAGGTAATTCACTTCCAACTGGCATAATTGAGCCTTCTTCTTCGAGGCGCGGTAGCCTGCGTTATACAACAACTGGTAGCAGCTCTGTGGTTGCCAGAATACATTCAGTCTCAGAGTCAGCAGCAACCAACAGATCGTCAACATACTGCAGGAGGGCTCGTCTCCCAGGCACTCCCGGGGGGTAACCAGCAAGATCCTGGGCCAGAGTGATACTGAAGATAGTGGGGGATTTCTTGAACCCCTGTGGTAAGCAAGTCCAGGTTACTTGGGTCTTACTGCCAGTGGCAGGGTCCCTCTCTCTCTCAAAGGCGAAGAGGTGTTGGCTTTCTGCAGACAGACGTATGCAAAAGAAGGCATCCCTTCAGATCTAGCACGGAGAAATGAGAGGCCGCCGCTGGGATGAGACCCAACAGGGTAATAGGGGTTCGGTACCACTGGATGCAGAGTTACAGCAGCCTCATTGACACGACGGAGATCCTGCACAGGTCGGTAGTCGGTAGTACCTGGCTTTCGGACTGGTAGTAAAGGAGTGTTCCATGCTGATTGACAGGGCCGCAGGATACCGTACCGCAGGAGCCGCTCCAGATGATGATGAATTCCTTCCACAGCTGCCCGCGGCATCTGATACTGCCGGCACGTGTAATGGGGAGACTCCTGCTTCAAACTCGATACAGACAGGAGGGATGTTGATGGCCATTCCCGGGGGGGTTGCCTTCTGCCCATACTCCTGGGGGTACTGCATCCCACTTATCCAGGGCAATCGCATCAGGCTTGAGTTTGTCTTCGAACAACCGCCATTCTTCTTCCCGGGGGACGGACATACCAAAACTGCTGGGCCCAGGCTGTGTATGTCGAGCTCAGCCTGGCCCCCGGGCCCGAATGATATCTGGGCCTGTAGTTTCGCCAGGACATCCCTCCTCAACAGTGGTATAGGACATTCAGGCATATACAGGAACTGGTGGTGATAGTCCGTCCCCCCAACTGACACATGCGGTTTTGCAGAAAGGATCGTTGCACTTTTTTCTCCCCGTGGCTCCCCACTACAGTTACTGTCCGGGAGGAAATCAGGGCCACTTACTGAGTAACCACTGAGTGTGTTTGCTCCGGTATCAACCATGAACTGCATTTCTTGGTCCCCTAAGTTCATCTTGACCATAGGCTCCTGGGGACCCAACAGAAGCCTGGAGCCCGGTCTGGCCTAGTCCTTCATCCGAGTCATAATGTTCCACATCTGCGATGACTTCAAGATCTGGTGGATGGGGCAGTAAGGTATCGTGTGGATATAACATGGGCTGTCCCAGCCCTCTTGTGGTGTGTACGGGACCCTTGCGCCCCTCATAGATGGATAGTGCCCCCTTTGATTTGGACACTCTTTCTTCCAATGTCCTCCTCTTTTACAGTATGCACACTGATTGGGGCCCAGGAGAAACCTCGGCCCCCTTTGTCCCTCGTCCTCGTCCACGTCCCCTGCTCCCGTCCTTGGTCCAGGCCGATACTGGTGGCCGTTCGGTTAGGGCAGCCGCTAGGAAATCTGCCTTCTTCATCCGACGCTCAGATTCTCGCCTCTGCTCCTGATCACGATTTACAAAGATCTTCTGTGCCACTTCCATCAATTGTGCAGCGTTCATGCCCGCAAATCCTTCCAATTTCTGCAGCTTCCGCTGTATATCACCCTGGGCCTGTGCTACGAAAGCGGTATTCACCATACGAAGATTCTCAGGAGCTGCTGGATCGTAAGGGGTGTACAGTCGATACGCTTCAGACAGGCGCTTATAGAACGCTGCTGGGCTCTCATCAGGAAGCTGGAGGATTTTCTGCAATCTTGCTGATATTCATAGCCCGCTGCCCTCCCTTCTTGAGGCCTTCAAGGAGCGCGGTCCCGGAAGCGGAGTGAGAGCCCGCGCTCCTTCGGGATTATTTTGGGTTCTCACTCAGGGTCTTCATTCGGGAAATCCACAGTTGCTTGCTGCCGGGGATTTATAACCCCAGCATCTGCAGGATGTGCCTCCAGCCATGTGAGGGTGGCCCGCACAATACGTGCTCATTCTTCCGTGCTGAATAGCGTGGAAAGCAATTGTCTACAGTCTGACCAAGTAGGCTGGTGTGTTTGCATAACACTAGTCATAAGGTCTGTCAACTCCTGAGGCTTTTCAGTGTAGGAGGCGTAATGGGTTTTCCAATTCAGCAGGTCAGTGGTAGAGAAAGGAACATATATCAGACTAGAAGGTCCTCTGCCACCCGTCCGGCAGCATCAAGGTACGGGAGTCCCTGTACTTGTCGTAAAGGCAGTTGGAAATCCCTGTTTTGTCTGCTTCTCTGCAGCAGCTGACCACAGGCGCTGGGACAGCGGGGTAGACGACTTAAGCTCAGCCGGAGTGCTCTCAGGGGGTGAGGCTGTAAACACTGGAGATAGTACGGGAGTAGGAGGAGAGGAGGATGATGGAGGGGTCTGAAGGGGCGTATCACTATGAGAAAGGGAATCGGATGAGGTGCTTGGAATCTGCAGAATCCTCCCCAAGTCCTGCTTCACCGCCCCAGGGGAAGGTTCTTCTGACGTCTTCATCTCTTATAGTGGATCCTGTAAGGGCGCGGATGGGACAGTATGGTAAAGCAGATTGAGGGGGTGTGCAGGGACCTCCGGGGGAATCCCGCCCCGGGTAGACAGGGGCAGGTGTTCGCTCCTTCCGGCGACTGGCAGCTGCCACCATTATTCTACACTGATCCTCATGGCAGTGCTGGAGCCATTTTGGCCGTTTCTGGCATATGGCCAGTCATGAATCAATATAGGGAAACTGATACGGGTGTTCCTTCACTACAATCTGATGGACTAAAAACACAGTAGGCAGATCAGTGGACCCCTCGGGAGGCCACAGCTTCACTAAGACTGGCCACTCCCGTTCACATAAAACAGACAATCGAGAGGCAGATAGTGAAACCTCGTAATCCTCTCCAAACCCAGACTTAAAATCATGGAGCATGCACTGCAGGGTGTCTGCCCTTTAGATTCTCCCACCCCCATGCTCTAATCACAATATGCTCTAATCACAATACAGTACGTTCTCAAACCCCCTTGCTACCTTCCCATTCGCCCCAGGTATCTCTTCTTCACCAATCAGTAGCCCCTGAAGGGGGGGGGGGACAGTGGGCTCTCATAAAGCATTCCCGAGTGACCTGTTTAGACTGGTATGCTCTGGTCTACTGGTTTTCTGGGCGAAAGGGTATGTGTAAGTGCTGTTTCGCTGCAGCCCAGGCGGGGGAGAGGGGGGGGGGGTTCTCTCACAGCTGCCTTTCCGGCTGCCTCAATACCTCCACAAAACGATTGGCTATGCTCTCTGGATCTAATAGATGCTTATACACACATCCTGATCCACCCAGATTACAGAAAGTTTCACAGGTTTGCTTTTCAGAACAACCACTATCGGTACTGAGTCCTCTGATTCGGACTGGCCTCAGCACCCAGAGTCTTCACAAAGTGACTGTTGTCACAGTGTACCTTTGAACTTTGGGGATCTTTTTGTTACCCTACTTAGACGACTGGTTTGCTAAGGGCAGATATCACTTCAGCTGTCACCTCCGCCCTAAATCAAACCGTTCATGTCCTCCAGGAGTTAGGTTTCGTGATAAACTATCCAAAATCACATCTCACGCCAACCCAGGACCTCGAGTTCATAGGAGTTCGACTAGACAGAAGCAGGGCATTCCTTTGCCAGAGGACAGACACCTCCATCTCAATGCCTTAGCCACACAGGTCCAGCAACAATCATCAGTTTACAGCCAAAACATTTCAATGCCTCATAGGCCACATGGTTTCCACAGTCCATGTCGTGCCCCATGCCCATCTCAACATGAGATCAGGCAGTGGTCTCTCACAACAATGGAAGCCTCTGTATAAGTCTTTGGTGCGACCTCATTTGGAGTAGAGTGTGCCATTCTGGAGACCGCACCTTCAAAAGGATGTGAACAGGATGGAGTCGGTGCAGAGGTGGCTACTAAAATGATTAGTGGTCTTCATTATAAAGCATATGAGGACAGACTGAAGGATCTTAATATGTACACCTTAGAGGAAAGGCGGGATAGAGGTGATATGATTGAGATGTTTAAATACCACTCCGTGTCATAAATGTTCAGGGAGAGAGCCTCTTTCAATTGAAAGCAAGTTCTGCTACGAGGGGACATGGATGAGGGTGAAGGGAGACAAATTCAGGAGTGATATGCGGAAATATTTCTTTACGGAAAGAGTAGTGGATCCATGGAATAGTCTCCCAGTGGAGGTGGTAGAGATGAGGACAGCAATTGAATTCAAAAAAAGCATGGGACAAACACAGAGGATCTCTAAAGGTAAAAAGGGGACTGTTGTAGTTATGGAAGGACAGACTAGATAGGCCATATGGTCTTTTTCTGTCGTCATATTTCTATGTTTCTATCCGACCTCATCAACATCACTCTGCAAATGAGAATGTCCCTTCAGTGGTGGTGCACACCACAGAACCTGGTCGTAGTCACCTTTTCAGAAGTCTGACCGCAGTATACTCTAACCTATGCATCAAAACTAGGCTGGGAGGCCCATCTCAATGGCCTTACAGCACAAGGCCTTTGGTCTACTCAAGAAGCACTTTTCCAGATCAATCTCCTAGAGCTCAGGGCAGTCCTTCATACCATCAGAGTCTTCTTTCCCCAACTCAAGGGACAGTCTCTTTTCATACAGATGGACAACCAGTTGGCTATGGTTTTATATAAATAGACAAGGAGGAACAGGCTCGGGCCCTATGTATGGAATCCATTCGCCTTTGGAACTGGGCAATTTCCTCAAGGAATTCACCTTCATGCAGTATACCTTCCAGGAGCAGAGAATCACTTAGCCGACAAGATGAAGCTGGATCCCCCATCCACACGCGTGGATGCTGGAACCTCAAGTAGCATAATACTTGTTCCACCTCTGGGGGATGCCACTACTCAACCTCTTTGCTTCTCCCCTCAATGCCCAATTACCTCATTTCTGCTCGAGGATTCCTTCCCCTCACAGGAAGACATCTGATGCGTTCCTCATCCACTGGGGACAGAATCTTCTCTATGCTTTCCCTCCTCTTCCATTCATGACTGAAGTGGTATTTAAAGGTGCGGAAGAATTGAAAGAAATATCGATACATCGGGAAGATGTATTACAACTATTAGATAAACTGAAGAGTAGCAAATCACCTGGGTGGGATGGTATACATCCAAGGGTGTTGACAGAACTGAAATATGAGATTGCAGACCATGCAATTAGTAATCTGGGAACTATCATTAAAATCATCTCTAATACCTGAAGATTGGAGGATCGCCAATGTAACACCAATTTGTAAAAAGGGTTCCAGGGGTGATCCGGGAAACTACAGACCGGTGAGCCGGAGATCAGTACCTGGAAAAATTGGTAGAAACCATCATAAAGAATAAAATTACTCAGCAGGGTAGATAGTCATTAACCTAATGGTAAGACAGCCAACCTGACTTTAGACAAGGAAGATCTTGTCTTACTAATCTGTTATGTTTTTTTGAAGGAGTGAATAATCAGGTGGCCAAAGGTGAGTCCCAGTTGATATTGTGTATCTGGACTTTTTCAGAAAGCCTTTGACAACGTCCCCCTCATGAGAGGACTTTTGTGCAAAACTAAAGAGTCATGGGATAGGAAGGGCCAGTGTACTATTGTGGGATCAGGAACTGGTTAAAATAGAGACAAGCAGATGTTCGGGCTAAATGGTCCAATTTTCCCCAATGGAGAAAGGTGAATTAGTGGTGTACCCCAGGGATCTGTCGTCTGGGTGTCCGCTGTCTTTTTGGACAATTCATAAATGACCTGGAATTGTGGAATAACGAGTGAGGTTATGAAATTTGCAGAATGACACAAAAGCTATTTAAAGTTGTTAAAACCCAAGAGGATTGTGGGAAAAATTGCAAGAGGATCTTGAATAAATTGGGAAAGACTGGGCATCAAATGGCATATGAATTTATAGTGTGGGGACACAGTGCAAGGTTTATTCACCTAAGGAAGAACAACCCAGAACTATGGTTTTACACGATGCAAGGGGTTTCCCACATTAGGACTACACCACCACAGGAAAAAAGATTTTAGAGGCGTCATTGTGGATACCACATGTTAAAAGGAGGGGCCCTCGGCTCAGTGTGCAGCAGCGGCCAAGAGAGCACAATAGAATGCTAGGTACGAGTAAGGAAAGGAATGGAAAATAAAACAAAAGATATTATAATGCCTCTATACTCATTCCATTGGTGAGACCGCACCTTGAATATTGTTTGTGTTAATTCTGGTCGCCGTATCTTAAAAATGCTGATATAGCGATTTTAGAAAAGGTTCAGAGAAAGAGCCACCAAAATGGTAAAGTGGGAATGGAAAGTGATACTCCTATGAAGAAAGGCTAAAAAGTTTAGGGCTCTTTAACCTGGAAAAAGAAGATTGGGCTGAGGTAGATATGTAATAGAAGTTCTATAAATTGATGAACGGAGTGGAAAGGGTAAACGTAGATCCATTGTTAACCTTATCAGAATATAGAAAGACTAGAGGACAGGCAATGAAGCTACAGGGTAAACTATTTAAGACTAATAAAAGAAAATATTTTTCACTCACGTGTAATCAAACTCTGCGGGAATTTTGTTACCTGGAGGATGTTAGTAAAGGCTGTTAGTGGTAGCTGGGTTTAAAAAAGGTTTTGGCATCAACGTTCCTGGAGGAAAGGTCCATAAACCATTATTAGAAAGGGACCCAGGATATCAATGCTTGAACCAATACAAGCCATTGTGGAACCTGTGTCCCTTGGGGAAACTGCTAGGTACATATGACCTAGATTGGCCACTGTTGTAACCCGAATACTGGGCTTGATGGACCTTGGTCTGACCCAATATGGGCATATCTTATGTTCTTATGTTCATAGCAAAAAACACTCTTCAAACTCCCAGGATGCGATCCGGGGACAAATGATTTTCATTGCCCCTTACTGGCCCAGACAACCGTTGTTTCCTCTGCGTCTTTCACTTGCTCAAGCCCCTACCTCCCTCAGGCTTCGTTATTCACCAACCCTACTCTCACAGGGAACAGGGGACCCTTCTGCACCCCAGCCTCAGACACTCCGCTTGAACAGCATGGAGACTGTACG